>JAZGQO010000008.1:10000000-15000000 GCA_036850965.1 Patella caerulea
ATAAATGGGTCGAGTTAATCACGTGATTTGGATCAATATTTTAATTCTTATTGCTTGTTAGACTTCTGCTTTCAGCTGCTGTGTACCAATAGAATGGCCCTTCCGCCTGCACCATTCCCACCAATAAGACAGCCCGAGATCAAATATACACAGGCAAGTACAATTTGATATCATTGTCTTTCTTTAAATGCAAACCCGGGAAATACCACGAAGTTGGACAGACGACCCTACTAGGCTACTCCTTGTCAGTACAACGGGGAAATCATAACCAAGCTAATTGACTCAATGACAGACTTAAAGTTCCAATTTCACTTTTTCTAAGAAAGTCAAAATATAATTATTTCTATGTTTTTTGCTCAAAAGGTTGTCAACTCGCTATTATACGATCATGGACAAAATTTTTTTGGGGGGTAGAAAGGGTGACACTGGTTGATTGAGGAATTAGTTACTCAATTACCTCCCTTATTTTCCCATTCTTCTCTATGGACGGCCATCTTCAAACGTTTGAATTTGAAGTTGAAAATGATATTTTTGCCAATTTCTCAACTGGCAATAGTGAATAATAGGATTATTCTTTAACAAGGTAGGACTGTTTATAGGTTCAATCTATTTTGGGGCGTTATTTTAATAAATTTTAAAAATATAACTTAAAAAAATGCTATTGGAACTTTAAGATACAACACACACGCAAACCATTCGGCCATCCAACCTCTTTATTTTAAATTAGAAAATAACATCTTAATATATATTGGTTTAAACAGTATTTATTTCGAGAATATTATACATTATAAAAAGCATAGGTAATAGGGTAGAAAAACAAGCAAAGTAGGCTTATGTCAATTTGCTTCCAAAAATAGGGGAAACGGGTCAGGGTGGACCTCCTGCACAGACAATAACTACTATACCAGTTTTTATTGCAATTTCGAGTTATATCATCGCAGTCCAGGGGCGGATCCAGAGGGGGTGGTGGTCTTGCATCAATGAAATTACATCACAAAGTGATCCTACATCAGTATAAAACGATTTCTCTTAAAATGCTCAATTTGTATTTGCCTATGTAATTTAGAGACGATGATGGCAGATTTCCAGAAACCTGGCAAACCCCCTCCTGGATCCGTCCCTGCGCACCCGTATTCGATACACCATTTTGGGGTTAAATTGAAGGGCACGCCCACGCTGCTTCAAAGAAGCACAATGTTATTTATTTCATAGAATAAGCAAATTGTACGTCAACGCGGCGTGATTATAACAGCAATATTTTATGATCAAGATCACCATTTTAATCAAGAAAGTGACTTATATATTGATATTGTCCCACTTGGTATATCCGGATGATAGTCCGGATGGTCAGTGTACATACGGTTACAATTTTTACTACATGTATTTTGTTTTCCTTTAGTTGTTTATAAATAATGAGTTTATTGATGCTGTCAGTTGTAAAACATTCCCCGTTTATAATCCAGCAACCGAACAGAAAATAGCAGACGTGTCTGAGGGAGATAAGGTAAGATTGTATTTATGAATGAAATTTACATTTCTCTCTAGTATTATTACTGGAAATGGGAGGTTAAGTCACAAAGCAATGTAACGCTACATGACGAGGAACCCATCAAAATTCCGAGTTGAACATCGATTGTCATTAGCTTTATACACTTGATTTACTATAACTACTTTCATAGATATCAGCCTATTGACTTGAAGTCTAAAGTTAAGTGTCCTTGTTAGTGACAACTAGATTTCTTACCAAATTTTGCCGCCGATAATTTATCTAGCTATCAATTCATAGTTTATTTCGAGGCTAACACATCAGTTTTTAATTGCGCGTTCATAAACAGCATCACTTTATTGAGAAAATTTCTGGTTTTTTTTTGTTTTTTTTTTAAAATTTAAGGCGGACGTTGATAAAGCAGTGAATGCAGCCAAAGCAGCGTTCGAATTTGGGTCACCATGGCAACAAATGGATGCCAGTGGCCGTGGTCGACTTCTGCTAAAATTGGCCGATTTAATAGACAGAGACGCAGTTTATTTATCGGTAAGTCATTCACTTATTTGTCGTTTGTCGTTAGTCATTTTATTGTGAATTTTATAGTTTATGTAAATACCTATACGAAAGCAGGGATATCACAGTACATAAATGAGTAATTCACATTTTTGGGCCTTAATATCACACTTCTACATAAATATTACATAAAATGAGTGTTTAACATCCTACACAGTCTGTACCAATGAAATTATGTCAATAAAATGTCGTTATAACTTACTCTTCATTGAATATTGAATTCCATATGCCCGGGGGGGGGGGGGGAGTCACGTGGCTATGTGTGTAAGGCGCTGACTCGCTAGTCTGGAGGTCGAGTGTTTGATCCCTGCATTGGCCGAGAAAGTTCATCTCGATTTTCCGGCGTGGTTTCCATTTCTCAGTAATGCGGAATGGAGGGCCTGACAAGGACAGCTGCCTAGTTGTTCGGATGGGACGAAAAACCGAGGTCCCGTGTATATATTGGAGGGCACATGAAAGATGCCTTGGCAATTGGAATTCGATGTAAGAGTCGGCCGTAGCTCTGCCCGGGCAAAATTTCCATCATAGCACACTGTATGGCGTATGCCCGTCTTACATTAGCCCAGGTTAGATGTAGAAGAGTAGGGCGTTAAACCCCATTTCATTTCATTTCCATATGACAGGGGTTCTTTAACGTACCCGCTAACGTATACATATTACTTCGGTTTTATGTGCTATTGGAGAGACTATACGCTGTTCCCTGTCAGGCCTTCCGCCCAGCACCACTGACAAGGGCGAAACCACGACGGGTCGAAAACCGTACTTCTGGATCAGTAACGCCTTACTCACTGAGTCACTGCGGCTCCTTTCCTGCATTTTATGGTTATATCAGTGTGTATATATATAGCTAGTCTAAATCAACTGTCCGAAGTCCATTACCATAGATAACCATGTAATCCATGTTTATATTAAGGTGTCATATTTATTATTTCGTTCGTGAAGAGGAATATGACACACGAGACAAACGTTAATATATTGTTTGAATGTCATTTTAGTAAATGGATCAAGATAAAAAAAAAAATTAAAAAAATACTCTATTTATGGATAACAAGTAAGTCCATGGCGTTAATATGCAATATCGGTAATATATTAACGAAAAATGAATGCTTTGATTGTGTAATGAATTTTATTGTAGAGTTTAGAGACGTTTGATAATGGTAAAATATTTAAAGAATCTGTATATGTGGATTTATTTGGAAGTAGTGCTGTTTTAAGATATTATGCTGGTTGGTGTGACAAAATACAGGGCAAAACAGTACCAATAGGTAAAATCTCACTTGGTTAAGGTTTTATTAATCACAGCAAATTAAGCACAGCAATGAAGCCAAAAATTACCAAGTCAAACAGACCGTGTACAGATCGTCGAATCTTTATGGAAAACGAAACGGGTTAAATTTCATTTAACCACATCGTACAGCGTTCACAATTTTGTGATCCAACCCCACGTATGTTGTCTACATTTGACATTTTCCCAGTAAAATTATAAAAAGTTCCAAGGATGAAACAGCTAACATGATAATTTTGATCCGTTTTGTCTTCCTCCATAAATGGCTGATGGTCGTTTGTTGAACTTTCTACCCGCCATTTAATGCACGTGTAACTGTGAGTGCACAAGATCCGTTTACAGTTGCCTATTATACACTACCCACAGTGCAGACGTCATAGTTTGCTCGTGCATTTACAATGCGCTTTCTATGTTGGAGTGGGATGGGGCTGAATGGTCTAACGCGTGCGCTTTAGATCGTAAAATCTGTCACTAAGTCAAGTGACGAGATTTCAAGCTCACACTTGTTGGTGACAAGATCACCGTTCCAACACATGGGTTTCTCCGAGTCCAACTTTTTTGTCTCACAGCTATATACACAATTCTATTTATGTCATTATTTTGTGTTTTAAACACCAAGTTTAACCTTGTCTTACAATCGTCTTGATGAATAAATGGTTTAAAGAGATATTATAGAAGTTGATGGTAACTGACATATGTATATGAATTATACATGATATTGATATAAAGAGTTGATGTGATCAGAGATTATCGTACATGTTTATATTACAGATGGTAATTTCTTTTGTTATACCAGACGTGAACCAGTAGGAATATGTGGTCAGATTATACCAGTAAGTAATTATATAGGGTACAACTTGTTTGAAAAATATTAGGAAGTACGAATGGTCTAACGGGTGGTTTTGATCTCACTCTCTTGCTTGATAAAATGAAATGAAATGGTGTTTAACGTCCTACTGTTATATCCGGACAGCGGCACTAGGGCCTGCTCTTACATCGAATTCCAACTGCCAGCGAATCTTTTACGTGCTCGCCAATGTGTTAGTCGACTCTCTCTCTATCTCTCTCTCTTTCACTCTAAGATGAATGAATCAAACAAATCAAATTCTAGGGGTGTTTGGGTTTATAGAAATGTTTTCATTTTCCAGTGGAATTTTCCAATGCCAATGATGATGTGGAAGATTGGACCAGCTTTAGCTTGTGGAAATGTTGTAGTTCTAAAACCAGCCGAACAGACTCCCCTCAGTGCACTTTATATAGCTTCTCTGATAAAAGAGGTATACAATCCAAAATTAAATATATCTAACTGATTATTATGAAGTTTGGAAAAATCTGTTAACTTTGTGTTACTTTAATCCAATGATCATGACGTATGTGTCAACTTTCATATATCTGGCTTGATCTAACCACATGGATAGAAACCATTTGGGAAAACTAGGCTGTGCTTCGTTAAAAATATAGACTCGTCTAATCTGGCCTGTCCTTAAAATAAATCAAGTCTTCTGTAGGATGGCAGAAAAACCACCTCAATACCCCATGCAATGTGCTCAGAAAGAAATTTTGCCCGTGCAGCGGCGTTTCCAATTATTCTTTGTCGTGCATGCCAAACCAAACACGGGACTTCCGGTCAATATGTTCGTCGACTAATGACATATTTTTGTGGAGTGGGGATGAAACACAACTACAGTACAAAGAAAATACTTTGCTGTTTGATCTTGTGAATAAATGAGACGTCGTATAATATTATGGCGAGCGTTCTTGAATGGACAAGTACCCCATGTGACACACTCCCTATAATTATGAGCTTGTGGTTGCAACATTCCTACAATGTTTTGTTTAATATGAACATTCGGTCAGAAAGATGAAAAAATGAACATTTTATTACCTGTGAATGTGTTTTTTGAGTTTTCAGGCTGGATTTCCACCCGGTGTAATAAATGTAATACCAGGTTATGGTCCAACTGTTGGCGCCGCCATTACCAATCATCCGGATATCAACAAGATTGCGTTTACTGGTTCTACAGAGGTATGGCATTCTGTTGATTTACTAAAACCTGTATATTAAAGGTTAAAATATGTATTAAGCTAGATAAAATTTAAATAATTCTATGTTTATGATAGGATAAATACAAAAATAATGCATCACTTTGGCTTTATTCTAAGCTATCTGCGGGCCCGTAGCCAGCTCATAAAATGTGGGGGGGGGGCTACTGAAGTTTTTGGAGGGGCAAAGAACACTCCTAAGAAATCATTATTGTTGGCGAAATATTTGGGGAGCTAATTTGATTGGGGGGGGGGGGGCTTTACGGGCCCGGCTATCTGTATGCTCCTTCGGGTGTTTAATGTACATTTATACGTACAATTTTAGTGAATATAACAGGAAGGCTTTCAGGAACGTCTTGTGTAGTCCTATAAAATAACTGTATGAAGCTCTAAACTTGTCCAGTTCGTTAGTGGAATATAGTCGTTGAGATTCATATTATAACTTGTAGTGGCTAACTCTCGTATAAATACGTTACTTTAAGTAGGCCAATGTTTCGATGTCAGTATGATAACATCAATAAGAAATGTCGCCCTTTTTAATATGGAGTTCAACAGCAAGGATCTGGTTAAATGTCGTTTCTCTCAGATGTTGCTGTGGCCATACCCAAAGTCTGAACCCATTAAAGTTGGATTTCATGGTATCGGCGTATTTCAAAACAGGAACTCTAACGGAAACGTCTGTCTCGTTATTCGGTTTCACGTAGGCTTTTACGGACTGTCTGGTACGAGATTCGACGCCGTCCGGGAATTGCTGCTACAGTAGATGTCGCTGTTGAAAACCACTTACCCCAATGACGTAACCGGAAGTGGCGATCCAGGACAGGTTGGGTCACTCTTGTATGGCCTGATCATGGGCGGTCAGGTGTTGAACTTCGCTTGTCGGTGCCTACCCCAAATGGAACTAAGGGAAACATTCAGCAGTCTGGTTACATCTGTCTTGGATCCACCTGCTTGTAAACTACCAATAGCGTTGTTGCGTTGGTCTTCGTTCAGATGTGGCATCAACATGTGCAACTGATTTGGAAACCGAGAACCCCGGATTTTAAAGGCCTTAAATTTAGGTTCCATGCGAAAAGCTCGCGAAGTTGTTAAATTCATATTTCTTGGTGTAATCAAGCATAGCATTTTCGGCAAAAAGGATGACCAGTCACCATTAGGGACACTACATTTAAAACCAATAATGAATTGTTTCTTTCCTTACATAATGACATTAAAACAGGTAAGATTTATGTAAAGGAACGACTTCGTTTAAATAAAAAAATGATGAAAAATGGGTTGTGCGTTTCTTTTTTTGAAGAGTATATTTCTGCAAATCATGACACGTCGTATTAGTTGATTCAAACTGCCAAAGTTCTCATGACATTTCAGAATTATATGGCACTTTCTCCGATCCGTATTATTGTAGCCTCAATTATCAAATACAGATTACAAAAAGCCACAGGTACTATTGCACAGAGTGAAGACTTTCAAAGTAAAGGGCAACTGTCGTATTTGCTTGGAGATTCATCGAATCACTAGTTCTGTTTATTCTGAGAATATTGAATTGCGAGAATAACTGATTGACTTAAACTGATACGCATTGTTGCTGGCCATGGGCAGAATAATTCTAATAGTTTTCAACAGTGTCTGGTAATTACTGTCAGAGTTATGGCCCTTGATTACTTTAAAAATTATGTATACCTGTACAGGCTATTTTCATCCCATTGACTTTAAATTCAAACACCGTTTTTATACGCCCACATTGAGATGTGGTCGTATATTGTCGTCGCCCCGTCCGTCCGTCGGTCCGGCGTCCACAATTGCTTGTGGACGCTCTAGAGGCTAACCTAGATATCCGATTGACTTTAAATTTATACACAGTGTTTAAGGTCATGAGACGAAGAATCCTGTTGTTTTTCATAGATTTCCGATAATAACTACCAGAGTTATGGCCCTTGATCACCTCAAAAGATCTTGTGGACGCTCTAGAGTCCAAAGTTAATATCCGATTGGCTTTAAATTTATACACAGTGTTTAAGGTAATAAGACAAAGAATCCTATTGATTTTCAAGGATTTCCGATAATTAGTGCCAGAGTTATGGCCCTTGGTCACTTCAAAAAGTCTTGTGGATGCTCTAGGACCAAAGTTAATATCCGATTGACTTTAAATTTACACACACTGTTTAAGGTCGTGAGACAAAGAAGCCTACTGATTTTCAGTGACCTCTGATAATTATTGCCATAGTTATACACAGTATTTAAAGTCATGAGACGAAGAATCCTATTGATTTTCAGTGACCTCTGATAATTATTGCCAGAGTTATGGCCCTTGATCACTTCAAAAAATCTTGTGGATGCTCTAGGAGTTTAAGGTGTTGAAACGAACAAGTATTTTGATTTTCTATGAATTTTGATAACTGAACAGCTAAATCCATGATGTTAAATGTTTCCTATACTAATTGTTAGCGTGGGGCAAAACTTTATAAAAAGCAAACAAATTCTAATGATTTTCAGATAATTACATAATGAGTTGTTACTCTTAATCAGATTTTAGTGTATTACAAATGTTTCGTTACCAAAAAAAGTAAAAATATGCACCAACCCTTGTTGACTGCTCGGGCGATTTAGCTGCTGTGGGCGTATGTTTCGTTGCCTGGCAACCTATCTTTACAGACATGAGACAAAGAAGCCGTTTGATTTTACGTTAATTACGTCAATTTCACAAATCTTGTGGACGATCTAGAGGGTAAAACTTATTAATTTAAAATTATACATGTTGTTATTTCAGCGATTTCCGATAATTGCTGCCATAACCTATTTTTGATGATTCGTTTCAGTTGATAAAGCTGTAGAGATAACGCATCAAGCTGTTTATTTTGCTGCTGGTCAGTGTTGTGCTGCTGGGTCGAGAACCTATGTTCATGAAGCTATTTATGATGAATTCGTTAAGAAGACAGTAGAGAGGGCAAGAAATAGGGCTGTTGGTGACCCATTTAATGATGACATAGAGATGGGACCACAGGTAGTTATACAAATGGACAATTTCAAGAGAGACATTTTGAAGTGTTGTGGACATATAAAATTCTGGTAGAGTCTTAATTAATCAACCGTTGCTTATAAAACACAGCTTACTCAGTTTCGCGAGCTTGGTGAAATAAAACCTTCGAGTTACCTAGCCCCCCACCCCGGTCTTCAACGTTGTCAATATTTGACGTAACGTCCATTGCCCATGCGTAACCGGGAGTTTGATTTTTAATGTGGTTGATTATCCAGTATCGTCTGGCCAAGTCAAGTAAGAGTTGCACCCCTTTCTGCAATAAATCCCATGATTTTTACATTGATATAAACAAACATGGATCATGATGACGAATTAGTATTAGATAAGGCCAATGAAGAGAGAGATTTGGATATTGAACTGGCTTGCAACCAGCAAATGGATCATTTTAAATGGCATTCTTAAATTAATTTCATGTGCGTCATCATCTAGTTTTATGGCGAGTTACCTCCCTTAGACGATGTTTTTTTTATTTTTTAAAAGGCCGGATAATTTAGTCAATGACCTATTTTTCTCAAATGTTGACAACACACCCATGCTAATATTCGTAGAATATTTTTCTGGGTGATAGGGACTAGGACCCCTAGCCCCCAAAACTGAGCACGTTATGGTCTTTATTGTTTCTAGATAGATTCAGCTCAGTTTGATAAAGTTTTAAATATGGTAGAAAGTGGTAAAAAAGAAGGTGCCGTATTAGAATGTGGTGGAAAAAGACATGGAACTACTGGATATTTTATAGAACCAACCGTATTCTCTAATGTTACAGAAAATATGCGAATATGTCGTGAAGAAGTAAGTTATTGTGTAACATAGCTGTATATTATCTTCACTGTCTGTCAATGCATCCATAATTTATTGTGAACGATCCAGTCACAACATTTAACATCCGATCTTTTTGTAATTTGTATAAGTTATTGTTATCGCTCTTGGCCATTTTATAAATTTTATGGGATCTTTAGAACGCCATATTGGCAAAAGTACAATCATCCGAAATAGATATGCATTGTGTAAATTACTGTAAATTATCGATTTTTATATATATGTATATATATAATATAGTTTATTTACATACCTCAAAGGTAGAGCGGCAGTAGAGCCAATTGGATCAAATTTAAGAATCATCAATGCTATCGTTAAATGACATTTGATCTGAAGTAAGCGCAAATCATACCATGACAAACCCCCTTAGTTACAGAAGGAGGTGCACTAACATGTCAATTATATCGGATACTGAACTGAGAACATATTATGATGTATGGTTTCTGGTTTATTAGATTTTCGGACATGTACAAACTGTAATGAAGTTTAGTACAATGGAAGAGGTGATAAAGAAGGCCAATGAAACGTGCTATGGTTTAGTGGCTGGAATATTAACTGGCAGTATAGATAAAGCTTTACAGTTTACTAGTAGAGTTAAAGCTGGTACTGTATGGTATGTAATAAATATATTTAACTTTCACATTCATTTCAGTCGGCTTTATTTTTTACACGCCCACACTGAAATGTGGTCGTATATTATCGTCGGCCCGTCCGGCGTCCACAATTGCTTGTGGTCACTATAGGCTAAAGTCAATATGAGATTGGTTTTAAATTTATACACAGTTTTTAAGGTCATGGGACGAAGAAGCCTATTGATTTTCAGCGATTTCGGATAATAAGTGACTGCCAGAGTTGTGGCCCTTGATCACTTTTAATAAATCTTGTGGACGCTCTAGAGGCCAAAGGTAATATCCGATTGACTTTAAATTTAAACACAGTGTTTAAGATCATGCGACGAAGGGGCCAGTTGATTTTCAGAAATTTCCGCCAGAGATATGACCCTTGATCACTTCCAAAAATCTTATGGACACTCTAGAGGGCAAAGTTAATATTCGATTTAACATAAATTTATACAAATACATAGTGTTTAAGAACACGAGACGAAGAACCCTACTGATTTTCAGCGATTTCCGATAATTACTGCCAGAGTTATCTCGCTTGATCATTTTGGAAACTTTTGTGACCCTCTAGAGGCCAAAATTATCATCATGTTGAATTCAGATTGATACACTTTCTTGAGACGAACAAGTACTTGATTTTCAATGAATTTTGATAATTGAACAATATGCGACTACTCTTGTTGTCTGCTCGGACCATATGATTTTCTGATAATTATTGTATGAGTTGTTAATCCTAATCAGGTTTCAGAGTATTATAAATGTTTCATTACTGAAAAAAGTAAGAATATGCGACACCTCTTGTTGACTGCCCGGACGATTTAGCGTATGTTTCGTTGCCGTGTAACCCATCTTTTAAGTTGTATTTCTTTCTTTTTTTTTATATAAAATTAATTGTTGTATGATGCTATTATTTTAAAGGGTTAATTGGTATAATTTCCTGACGTCACAAACTCCGTTTGGTGGATTCAAAGAATCTGGTATTGGTCGAGAATTGTGAGTAATTTTTTCATTGAATACTAAGGGGGGCACGGTGGCTAAGTGGATAAGGCGCTGGTTCGCTAGCCTGGAGGTCGGGTGTTCGATCACTGCATTGGCCGAGAAAATTCATCTTGATTTTCCGGCGTGATTTCCCCTTGTCAGTGATGCAGAAAGAGGACCTGACAAGGACAGCTGCCTAGTCGTTCGGATGGGACGGAAAACCGAGGTCCAGTGTACACATTGGAGTGCACGTAAAAGATCCCATAATGGCAGTTGGAATTCGATATAATAGTAGGCCGTAGCGTCGCTGCCCGGCCAAAATTTGCCTCATAGCACACTGTATGACGTATGCCCGTCTTCCATTAGCCAAAGTTAGGTGAAAAAGAGTAGGGCGTTAAACCCAATTTTATTTAATTGAATAATAAATGACAACAAACAAGTACATAGATTTATGAAATGTTTACTAGAATTGCATATCTTCCATAATTACATTAAACAGTACAGTGGAGAATTTTGCCGGGGAACCAATTTAATTTTGATGTATACACGTTAAAGACTGCAAGGCCAATAGTATTGGCCTTGCAGTCTTTAACGTGTAGTGATTTTTCGACCGACTAGACACTTGTTATCATCGCAAATGTTACCTCTGAGAGGGGAAATTGCTTTATCTTATTTTAAAGGACCACCAATTAGGGTCATTTTATTTTCAGAGGTGAAGACGTCATTAATGCTTACACTGAAAATAAGACGGTAAGGTTAAATTTTATTTAAATACAATTTGCTAAGTTAATTTCAAGTCATTAACATGTTGGCGATTTATTTATCGAAAAGTGCCTTTTCGGACTCCGTTTCAATATGATTTATCTCCCTTACAACGCGGCCATGATTGATTTAAATGTATTTTGTCTCATATTTTCAGGTAACCATTAAAACGTCATCCAAATTTTAAAATGATGAATTATGTGACGTCCGCCAAATTTTAAATGGATGAATTTGACGTCAGCCAACTTAGGATTGGACGAAATGGATGTTAATTATGTGTAATTTTAATTTTCGACTAAAACAGAAACTGTGCCTACATGAATTTATCAAATTTAAAACATATGTTTTTGTCTTACGTACTTTATTTCGTATGAGTTACTTTAATATCTAATGCCAAAATTGTACATGTGATATCCGTATTTTTATTGTGGAATATAGACTGTTTTATACTTTTTGTATGCATGTTTGTTTATTTTTATCCAATTGTTAATGTAAAACGTCATATATAGCAGTCAAATTTACTGAATGTTCATATCTGAAGAAAACTGATAGGATCATGATTGTTATTATTTTATAATTGAACTACATAAAATTGTTTGTTGATTGCAGTCATAGCTTCATTGTTAAAATATTTTATTCATACAGGACAATTTTAGCATTCAATTTTTGGCTAGCTTCGATCGTCATTACTACCGTTGTTACGATAATAAACAAAGGCTCGATTATCCAATTTTACGGTTATTTCATCCACCACAAAAGGTAGTCAAATCCACTAAATATCGCAGGCATCCGGTGGCATTGAAAATTGATTTTGTTCGTGTTAAGTTAATCATTGTCAAGAAGACATGCAAAAGGCAGATTTAGTTCTTGAATAAGCAATATGATATTGGTGCATAATCTGGACAGTGGTCAGTTGAGACCGAAATGGTATTTTATACTAATACATATACATGTATATTCATTATGTCGTCACCTGCATCCAGCATATTGCATCTACAGGTCAGAGGTTTCAAATTCGTGACAAGACGGAACTCGCTATTTCGTACTTATGGTCAACCTAGGTTGATAATGGTATGCTCGGGGTATTCTACAATCTTCATTAAAATCATATTGCTGACATTAATTTAACGATGCATGTGGATGAAAACCCTGCATTAAACGCACTCGGTTATACTCCTTGTCGCGCGGTTAATACATGTGTCTTTGGGGCTGCTCGATTCACAGTCCAGAACGTCCCGAATCGACAGAATTACAATCGAGTGACGCGGAATTCAGTCCTCTCACAGTTCTGCCAGTTCCGACAGCTGAGGTGGAGTGAGTAGAATCGTGACGTATTCCTAGGTAAAAAATATAATTCAGCTGTCATGATTGGTTGAGATATTTTTCATACAGTCGACACATGCGTTGTACTCCGAAATTCTTCTTTTCACTCGATTGACACCAGATTTGGAATTCAATTCTGGAATTGTGAATCGAGCATCCCCTAAGGCGTTGACGGGGGTGTTAATTAAGGGCTATAACTCCAAATAAATTGACATCCTCGTCTCATAAACATAAGTAATGTGTCTGTAAGGCACACTGAGTAAGGTCGCCTGTCTAACTTTGTGTGTGTGGGGGGGGGGGAGAAATGGTTAGCGTGGTTTTACGGCATGTCATTGAGTCAACTGGCGTGGTTTCGAATCCCCGGTTGTACGTGGCAAGGAGTAGGGTCGCCTGTCCATCCTCGTGGGTTCTCCGGGTACACCGGTTTTCGCCCACTACTAAAAGACCCTACGGGCAAGCGAATTATTGAAATAAAAACTTTAAAAAACATATGTTAGTCCCGAAATGACCTAGTTTGTGTCGAGTGGGCGTTAAATCCATTTCTCTCTCCCTCTCTCTCATTTAGTATTTGAGCTGTATTCGTTTTAAAAGTAAAATTTTCATCTTTATGTTATCTAATAAGGACATGAAGTTTTGATGTAGAGTGGCATGAAATAAACAACACCGCTAACTTGTTGTGAGCTTATAACTTATGAGGATGAAAAGATTATCACCATTTGACACAATATCATCTCAGCTTTCATACACTCCATTTAGTTTATTTCTATCGCTGTCACACCTGTAAGGTATACAACGGAAATGAATAATATAAATACGTAGACCCGGAATTATGCTTGAACTTTTGGGTGGAGACATCTTAAGATTAAACTAACATTTCCTTACCGATCCCATTCATATCGTTATCTAAGATTGTCAGCTGTATGGATGCCGTCACTCGTTACTATAGAATGATAAATCTTATTTTTGGAGAAAAAAAAGAATAAAATATATAGAACCATAGTTTATTTTACAACATTCTTGTACATATACTGTGGTTTTGATCCCACATTGTACTTGACAAAGAATAGCGTCGCTAGCCTAACCTGCGAATCATGACACGTCGTATTAGTTGATTCAAACTGCCCACGTTCCCGGGCTCTCTCATGACATTTCAGAATTATATGGCAGGTATCCCAATCCTTAATATTGTAGTCTCAATGATCAAATACAAATTACTGTTTATTCCACTACTAAAGGCCCCGACACACGAGCTGGTGCAAAATTAAAATATACCATAATGTTAGTCCCAAAATGAAATAGCTTCTGTCAAGTGGGCGCAGAATCCCATTTCTGTCTCGTTCTCGCTCAAGCGCTTACTACACATTTTAATAATAATAGGCCCGTGGTCAGTCAATTTAATAAAGATTATACAACAACCGTTATTATGATTATCTATTTGTATTTTTACTATTGATTACGATACTGAATTATATTTTATTAACTTTTATAAACAATTATTCCTTTTTGGTTTAAAATGCCTTTTTTTGGACTGAAAATATTTCCAACAGATCTTTTTCATGATTTACATTAATTTGTGAACTTATTCTGGAAACACAAATACATCATTTCCGTTGTGAAGAGAAAATTAATTTATGTGTCAATATATCCAGATACAGTATGTTTACTCCACCAACAGACGAAATACATCATAAAATATCATCTTGTATATAAATAATATAACTGTCTTCTCATTTTGGTATAATGTAAAAAGCAGCTCTGTAGGGTATTTTTTTTTTGGTTTTATTCCCGGAATCGACGATCCCAAGTTCTGACGATGACGCACAGAAAATTCTGGCATGGAAATGCTTCTAGTCCTTCGGAAGGTCGCACATGAAATATTCTCTGACATAAATTTAACAATAGTATGCTAAATTTCGTATACTATATTATATAGAAATAAAGTCCACATACATGTACATCTACTCGCCTAAAATTGTCTCAAAGCTTCTGATTTGATAAAATTTTCGGGTAATCTGCCAGACATCACATAGAATCATCCCCTTCGAGATCCAACTTTCACAGTATCATATGGTTTGCAAGGGAGTAAAAAAATCCCCCAGGTGACAATTTAAAATCTTGGGAGAGAAATGAGGTTTAACGTCCACTCAACAAAAACTAGGTCATTACGATACTAACACATAGTTCGGTTTTATTTCAATAAAATGCTTATGCGTAGGGGTCGAAAGCAGTGGGGGGGGCGGAGGAACCGGGGAAAACCTACAGGACTGGGCATGCGACCCTACTCATTGTCACGTACAACAAGGAAATCGAAACGAAACCACGCCAGCTGACTCAATGACAGATTTTATGGCACAGCGAACACGTGCTAACCATTCGGTCAGCTCCCCTTGTTAAAGATATTAGCACGCGAATTCGGTTTAGGTAATCCTTCTATACCCAAAGTTCCTATACCCGGAGAGGCAACGTTGTTTAGAGATATTTTTAATGTTTTCATTTCTGCAATATAATACATTTTGTACAACAAGTTGAGTCAAATTTCCTATTTAATGCATGCACTGCAATATTTTTTTACTTCCTAATTTACAAACTTGTTTCGTTTAGAACATTCTATGCAACATTTGACAGGAAAGAATCATAATTATTTCCTAACCCATTTCTTGTTCTCCTCCTCTCTTTTCTTGCTTTAACTTTCTTTTGACTCCTTATTCCTATTTCTTGGTAAGTTATGTATGAAAATAGCCACGATAAAACGCATTAAGCCCACGCAATTCCATACACACAACTCTTTTAAAATATTCTTCTCTGTAACAACCTCAAAAATTCTACTTATTTTAGGCTGTTTTTTCCTGTCGCTGAAAGTTTGAAATGTCTTAAAATATTTCAAGCTTATCAAAACAAGTCTACCCCCTCTGATGTCTCGGCACAGTAGGCTTGTTTTTACTTTTATCTGGACGTTTTATCTTGATGCACTAAAATATAATGATATACAGTTACTCCTTATTTCTTATATATGTACACATGTAATATAATATTTTAAACCCAAAATGTTAAATATGTGCTAAATTTGTAAGGATTAAAAAATAATGTAAGACATTGGTTGGTTGGGGTTTTACCTCAGCAACTTTGCGCCTTTTAAGCCCGAAAGCAAAAACCGAGGTATTTTTTTTAATTTAGGCGTTTCTTTAAAGTCAATATCAATCAACATTGATGATGTGATTTCAAATATTTACGACAACATGAACATTTGCTTTTCAGTTTTATTTGTAATAAGGGACTCAAATTTATCTCATTTGTCGGAGGAAAAAAGTTAATATTTTTGGCTAAGTTGCATCGATATCATCCTTATCAGTGATTGTATAGCGAATATTCAATGCTGATCAGTGTGTGAAATTATAAGGATACGAGGTTATGTCCCATTTCAGACTCGATTCACAGTTCCGGAATTGAATTCCAAAACTGGTGTCAAGCGAGAGAAAAGGAGAATTTCGGAGTACAACGCCTGTGTCGACTGTATAAAAAAATATCTCAACCAATCATGACAGTTGAAACATATTGTTTACCTAGGAATACGTCACGATTCTACTCAATCCACTGGCAGAACTGTGACAGGACTGTGACTCGATTGTAGTTCTGTCGATTCTGGACGTTCTAGACTGTGAATCGAGCATCCCCATAGTGAAAACAATAAAGGCTATTTTTTATCCACCCCCCCCCCCAAGATTGGTGTTATGAGAGGATTTACCCTATTTTGACGAAACCCTCTGAATGCGATAAAGCCTACTGTTTTTATTTTATATTTTTCTAATTCAATGTGAAGCATTGAGAAATGCAACTATGGAAAATCTCCCTTGCACCCCTGAAATATTTTGGACACAGCTCACCAAATATTTCTACGCCGTTTATACCAAGGAAACATTGTCAAAGGCTATTTTTAGTTCCCCCCCCCCCCGCTTTGCATGGCGATTTTTGTTGACTTTTTGGTGTAGAATCGAAGAAAAGGGTTTGAAAATGCGTTCTCTGCCAGGTTTTGGATTTGGTGAATATTCACAATTTGGAGGTGGAATGATACAAGAGTTGAGAGATTGATTAGGCTAAAATGTAAGGCCGAACATTGCATGTTTACTAGTCTACTCGTCTCTGTCTCTACTTCCAATAATTGTGTATCTCAAGTTTTTCATGAAGAATCCCATCGTGCTTTCGTGCAAGACGTTGCCACATGTTGCCCCATGTAGAAAACGTTCTACCCAACGAAAATTTGGGAAAAAGTTAGAGCCGATCTAAGAGACGAGAACATTAAAGTCAATGTGGTAATATTTAGTGATCTGTGGCCTTTTAACATGATATGAGGAAGTTGATAGAATTTCTTTGAATATTATTGTGAGTTAACAGAACTAAAGTAGTAACTGTTAAAGCTTATGACTGGCGCTGCCCGCAGAGCTCGTTACTTATTATATAGGTACATATATAGGTAGTGGTCGAGTGTCGTGGAAAAGTCTTCATAAGCATATACATGTAGTAGGAACAGAAAGAAAAGTAGGACGTTAAACTCCACTTTACTTTATTCTACAGTCTACACGATAGTACATGTATATCAACGATGGCTTGTCTGAAATTTGACATGCAATTTATTTGATTATCGCTAATGTAGGTGTAGTCACACAAACGGTGGGATCTCCAAAATTACAATGCTTCTGATATTCTAATTGTGGATTCGTTGTTTATACAAAGAGTCAATAAGTTTTGTACTAGTTGACCCATTCGGCGAAAGATAGAGCATATATTCATTGTGCATTATACAAGTAGATGGAGAATAACTTTCCTGTGCATATAATGAACTACTTGCAACGGTCTGTATTAACCCGGATTTAAGTATAGAAAGTACAATCCGGTACACTTCCTTGGGTTTTGCTGTATCTGTATTTCGCAGAACTACAAATATCACGGTGTAAACTTCGGAATTAAATAATTTAAATTTAGAGAGATTTCTTAAAGATACCTTCGAACATGCTAATTGTTGGATTTGATGACATAAAATAATAATTTGGACTAAAACTAAAGACATATTCAAGATATTTTATATACCAAACGCTTGCTCCAAATCCAAAATCCCCGTCAAAACGTTTTAATTTAAAGAAAACTATCCCATGCTGTAAAAGCATCCTTGTTTATTACGTGACTTGATTGAGGGGGGGGATTAATTATCAGCTTGTACAATTTTTTTTACTATAAATATCGAAGTCAAAGTAAATCCCTAGATTATCCTCTGCCAACTTCGTTTCCGCTGTCCAATCGCAAAGTCTTCAGAACGTTTAAGTCCCCCACGGCTCTCACAACCGCTAGCCACTTGATCAATAAACACAAGTGCTTACAACGTCATTCAAGCAGACAGCAAATGGGCAAGCTGTCGGATTAAGCTTGCATGTCGGAAAATATAACTGGCTCCAGTTCCCGAAATCTTAAACAAAGATAAAATCATACTAGTAGGCACTTCAACTTTGATTGACTAAGCACCAAAATCAATCTAATAGTATCCATTCAAATTATTAAAATTTGTATTTTATCCCAGTTAATTTTTCGTGAAACAGGCCCCGGTCATTGTCCGTCAAACCCACACAAGTTGTGTGTCAGTATGTTAGATAGATAGATAGATATTATGGGCACATACAACATAAAATAAATCATAACTAATCTTTTTACAACTAACTAATTTTGTCTCCCCCCCTCGAAGGTTTGGGTGGTCGAATGGTTAGCGTGTGCGCTGTATCACGAGGTCTGTCATTGACCAAACGTGTGTGCTTTAGATTCCCCGTTTGTAGGGATAGCCTGCCCAACCTTGTGGGGTTTCTCAAAGTCCCTCGGTTTCCCCCCACTGCTAAAACACCTACGTGCAAGCGATTTATTGAAATGAATTTGAACCATGTTACTCCAGAAATGACTTAGTTTGTGTCGATTGCCCCCACCCAACTTAATCTCGGCCCTTTGCATTATTTTAGTAAAATTGAGAGTCGCTACTTCCCACATAATATATCAAATTTTTTATTGGAAATAGTAACCCTATAAAATACTTTCGTTTCGTGGGAATACATCTTTAACCCGATGTGGCATATTCGAACACTTCTAAATTTCTTGTGGATAAGGAACTTTAAATGTCCGTCCTGTTGGGGTTTTTTTTTGAGTTCACGGGCAGTAGTGCATTAATCTCTATAACAGGAATATAAGCACTTCAGTGAAGTTCCATTGTAATAACACACCAATCAGATATTAAATGACAAATAGTTCGACCATTCGGAAGGAACAGCATTCTCGCTTTGTCGCTCGTTTGAGGGATAGATACGCATTAATCTTGCAGAATCTAACATCTGACCGGCGATAACAAGTGATAATGATATTGTCACTATCGCGTAATCGGAAGCCTATAGCACGCTTATAAAATGATTAATTTCCACATAATGAACTTATGTTCAAGCGCATAAAGATGCTTTCGCTATATCGTAGTCGTACCACAGATCAATTATCTCAAACACAAACAATTGAATTGGACAGAATGTTAATTTTGAAAATCACGATACTATATAAAATCCAGGTTGCTTACAACTCTAAGAGGCTCGCTAGAAGACGAAATGATATGTTTACCAGAGCCGATGCTCAAAGCTCTGTAAGCTATTTACATCACATTCTGAGATTGGCAGATCATTTCCAACAGACAAGATCCACTACAGATCGGCCAAGGCCTGAGCGGCAACGTGACCTGTCAACATTGGTTTATCAGTGTTGACACAGTTCGTCGTAGGCCATGCTCTACCGGACTGTGTTCAAGACGGTATAACTTTGGGCTGCATAAGTTACTGTATGATTATGCTCGGGCGCATATCGCACGTCTTCAATCAAAACAACGTGACCAGCCTCCTCTCCAGACCTCTTACAAATCCAGCACCAGTGTAACAATACTGAGAGCACGTGTGTAACAACTAATAAAGGACGCAACACTTTACCTACTTTGACCCCGTGTTCTATAGGTTTCACTATACTAATACTTTATGCGTTGTCAACACTTGAGAAATTATCCGGTCTTTTACATTAACATTCAAGGAGGTACTTGGTGACCGAGACTAAGGTATCTCTGGCTGCTATGACCTCCATTGGGTCTCACAAATACTCGGTCTATATTACTTGTCTATGATATGACCCTTCCAGGAACGAACGATGTCATCTGACCCTTAGTGGAAGTGGACGTAAAATTCTAGGAACGAACGATGTCATCTGCACATAATCTCGCCCAATCTGAGAAAAATACAGATGCTATTTCGTTACGTTTTTATACATGTTTTACTTTCTTCACAACATTACTTCTGTAATCTAGAAAAACCTAGCAAGTCAAATTTTGGTGAAAATTGAGTTTGGACGCAGTACACATGTATAATTAATAATAGGTTTTTTTTCTCCTTCACCGAAAGGGCTTCTAATTATCTTTATCTAAAAAGACAAAATAAAATTGGTTTTATTCAGTAGCTTAACAAAACAGTTTTCCTTTGTTTACTCAAAACTACATTCAACAGTGTTACTAGGTTTTTCCAGATTACGGGAGATTAGGATCTGGAAGAGTTGATATGTATAGGCGTTCTAGTTGATGTGAGGAATTGGCCAATGAAACGGTCAGTTCGGTGAGTTATTGGTGTGCTCTGCGTGCTCTAGAAACGTCAACGCTGATTGATTAATCAATAACTGATGTCATAGGTCAAAATCCCTGACGCGACCTCCCAGTACAACTGGCCAGATCTTCATGTAGTGTATATCATCGAAAGCATTAAAAAACCCGAGACGAAATATAGACCTGTATATTAACCGGCGGTGCGTTTTTATTGCGTCTCAGTCCAATAGCCAAAATTTTTATACATGTTTGCGTCATGAACGCCCGCTCTTTTCTCGACGCTCATTTATTTTCAAACAAACTCAGTTCATTTCTACCTAGCTGAGATCCGATTGATCTCTGTGTAGTCGATATTTTACACGGAATCTAATCTATTAAAGGACAATGATTATATATCTCAGTCAAATTAAACATAATGTTCATCCCGATAAACATGTAGACATCTCCATTAATAAAAAAAAAAATGATGTAATCTTTAATAGTCCTGGTTCTTAGTATAAATTATTTATGTCATTTTCTACAGCATACGTCAACACATTATACCACAAACACACACCATTAAGTACAAAGAAAGGCTGTTTGTGTGTATTATGTCGTACTGTTGAGGGTTGCGTTTTACATTTAGTTTTGTATTGAAGTAAATGTGCATGATTTACATTATTCGGGAAATTACAAAATTTTAACGACTTAATGTATGTTGAAATGTACACAGATTGATTCATTACCATTTAATTAAGAACGAACAAATCTAAATATCAACGCTACTGCTAGATAATCTCCCCAGTCCCGGATCCAGGATTTTGTCGAGGGAGTTGGTACACTGGGGCAAAGTGTAATACGTTGCAACCTTGGATTGCTTGGGCGAAAATCATGTTTATATCATCTATTAAAGCGCAGATATGTGAACTACAACAGTAATAAAACAAACGAAAATGAAAATCAACTATGTCGCCAGGGCTGACGGGGAGGGGGGGGGCGGCCTGGGACACCCCTGGATCCGCGCCTGCTCCCAGATTGGATTCCATTGGATAAAAACAGACCCATCAATTACATTTCGTGACATAAAAAGATGGCGGTGTATCATTTAAAAAGGGAGAAGCATAGATTTCAGTTCATCATATTTTTGTAAATACTGAACGGAGCTGAACCATAATTGGATTGTTATTCCTATTAAAGATTCAACTTTTATAATATTGTGGTTTGCAAGACGTTCCTATATCGCTCAAGTCACATTCACACAGAGACTAAAATTGTAATTCTAAATTCTATACTGCATAGAAATTATTAAATTAAAGGGGTTTAACTTTTCTTACGTTTCTGCACCGGCTAATGGTGACATTAAATTGTATCGGGCAGTGGGTGTATAATAACGTAAATACCAAGACATGGGTACTGTTTGATTTGTCCACCGATAGGTAAGCCTGTTTCTACATGGGATACACCGGTCAGGTTACCGTATTAAAGCGAGAATTTCATATTTTCCAAGAAAGTCAAAACATATTTATTTCTATGTCGTTTGCTCAGCGGTTGTCAACATTATATACTATTCAAAAAAAGTAGGGGATATTTGATTTTGGGGGCATAATACTAAAATATGCAAATGACTACGAAAAAAGTCACTATAGAACCTAACAGAAGAAACATTTCCAGTTACATGTGACGCCCAAACGCACCAATACCGCATGGAATGCAGGTGATGCCTGGGATCATCATGAGGGTCTAACCCAAGATTTGCACGACTCTGACTTTGAATGTTACAGTCATTGTGGCATTGAATTCCAGGGTGGAAACATCAGTTTAATTGTTTTAGTGACCAGAAAACAAATTTTGGTATGCGTCGGCTTACCCAAAATGAAAGGTTACGTGCCCTTGGCATGCTACAGATCGGCACAACACAGGCGGTTGTGGCGCGGACGATGAATGTTTCTCAGTCTGTCATAAGCAGCTGCCTAGGCTATGGTCCAGATACCGTGATACACAATCTGTACAGGACAGACCACGCTCAGGTCGACCAAGGGCGACAACTCAAGCCCAGGATCGATTTATCCGTACCTTGGCCTTGAGAAATCGTGTCATCACAGCAAATCAGATCAGCGCTCGTCTTCAAACAGACACTGGTGTGAGAGTGAGTGGCCAGACGATTCGGAATCGACTGCATGGGGATCACCTTCGCGCCCGACGTCCTCGCGTGATCCCTTGTTTGAGAGATCATCAGATTCAGGCAAGACGTCGTTGGTGTAGGGATCGTCAACACTGGGATAATCGATGCTGGAGCAATGTGATGTTTTCAGATGAGTCAAGGTTCACTGTTGATTTTTTGGACAGACGGTGTGGGTGTGGCGTCGTCGAAACGAGCGCTTCCAAGACCTTAATTTCATTAGACATGATCGATTTGGGGGTGGTTCTGTTATGGTGTTGGGGGGCATCACTGTTGTTGGAAGAACGGCTTTACATGTTGTTGCAGGGCGTGTTACAGGCCAGTACTACCGGGACAACATCTTGGCAGTCCATGTGCCGTTCGCACGACGTCATGGCCACCGTTTCATCTTCCAGGATGACAACGCAAGATGTCACAGTTCAGGATCGTTACAGGTTACCTCCAACAGCAGAACATCACCACATTACCTTGGCCAGCACTGAGTTCCGACCTCTCCCCCATCGAGCATGTCTGGGACATGCTTGGACAGAGGTTACGTCAATGTCAACAACGTCCTGCCAATGTCCAAGAACTTGCTGCTGCGTTGCAATAGTAATGGGGCAATCTGGACCAAAATGACCTTAGACGTCTCATTAGGAGTAGGCCTATGCCACGTCGGATCAATGCTTATTTGGCAAACAGAGGAGGATTTACCCGTTACTGACTTTGTTGTGATGCTGTGGTAACTTTGCTGTTTGACCCCGGGTATCATTTTACCCTTATAATGGTCAGTCTGTGCCTTACTTAGTCTAACGATCATTTAGAATAAATCGATGAATGTGAACTTCATTTCATTTTGTCATTTGTTTCTTCGTCAGTTTCATTAGGTGACTTTAATAACACTTAAAAATCAAATATCCCCTACTTTTTTTGAATAGTATATTATACGATCATAGGCATTATTTCCCACCCTTTATAATCATTAACACTGGGAATAATAACACAATAACCCCCCCCCCCGATGTTTTTCTCCCCCCCCACCCGCATGGAATAGCTATCTTTGAATTTGAAGTAGTAAATGATATTTTTGCTTAATATGATCATTATTTAACAAGGACTATTTGTAGATAGCATCTATTTTAAGGCTTTATTTTAATACATGTTACAAATATAACTTAAAGATATGAAAATATCACTTTATATGGTGGCGTCGGATAATATTTAAACCGTTTACATGACATCTTTTAATCAAAAATAGTATTCTTGATAGCGTGGCTATCAGTAGCATTAGTGGTCGCAAAATAAGAAGAAAATTATTATTAGTATTATTACCCAGAAAATTAAATGACATAGATATCTGGTTTTAGGAAGCTCTAATTTAACTTCAACAAAACATGTGGTTTAATTTTTACACTTTAAAATTAGAGTTTTATGGCATTCCTAATCTTATCTCGTAGACATGTTCACCAACTTGTGTCGCTGATGGCCGCGATCGCCAAAGCGGCGAATTGGGCCCACGCCACACGTCACCTCACTGCGGAAACTGTCGAACTGTGGTCAGCGACACAGAAAACACAGGAAAAAAATATGTTCAGGAATATGTTGAGCGCGGAAGGAGAAATGGGGATATTCGATTTGATAGCGACACACGTTCCCGGCACCGGTAATCTCATTGACATGTTTTCCGTTATCAAGGACAATTATCTGCTGCTCTTTCCTATAATAATATTTTATGTTTCCGATGAATTTGTGAAATGCAAAGGGGGATTTAAATTCCTAATTTTTCCTCCAACCGGACTAATGATACGGATGTGTGCGAGTATTGATATGCCGTTAAAGCAGATAAACATTCCTTCTAAGAAATCCCAAAATATAACAACATCCTAGTCATTCTTACCCATCAATAATTGGCACACTCGTCATACTTTCGCAATAATAAAAAAACGCCACCCCAGCCACTCTTACTCATAATAACAATCTAAACCCAGCGAATCTAACCCATGATAAAACATTAAAACCCCAATCATCTTCTTCCACTATCAGAACTAATATTACCTCTCTTTTCCTTTTAATTTTAATCAAAACATGAACATCCCAGTCTCCCACACACATACCCCCACCCCTTACTATAGTATGACCAAAACTAACACCCCCGCCCCTCTTACTAGACAATGCTATTATGAGAGGATAATTTTTTTTTTAAATTTTGATTGGTCAGTAGTCCGTCTACCAACCAATCACTAGCTGTCCTACAAAAGCCTTACATTTAAAACGGACCAAATATGTTTACATCACGTTACGTCATGGCTAACGATTTTATTAAGCCTAATTAACCCGTGCATAGCAGAATACTGCAGTAAAACTAATTGCGTGACAAACGAGGCTATCAAGTCGAATGAAATATAAACAATAGGCTACTGTTTGGAAACGAACATACTTTCACCGTTTTTAATTCCTAAAATCACTGTCCAAAGTTTCAGGGAAGACCCAGATTAAACGAAGGACTGCCAAGTTGCTGCATGCAAGAGCAAAATCTGCTTATTACAGGTTTTTCTTTAGGCCTGAAATGTTATCTAAATAATCGATTAGACATTAATTAACATATCCAGGCCATAATAAACTCTTTATGGCAAGGCTAGCCTTCGATGTTGACGGATTAAATTCCTATATGCCGCTTAATGGCCGTTGATAATTAAATCAATCAAGTGGATAATCGAGACTATGCTGTTTATATTAATGATTTGAGTGATGATGACCGAGGCTATGTGAATATTTCAAACGCTTTTTTCTCGGCTAATAGTGGATCAATTTTCAGCGAATTACCTTTACACTATCTAGTTTTTAACTATTATAGTAAGAACTGCCATCTCTTTATCTTATCTCCCATAATGTAACTTTAAGTGATAGCTTTCATGGAACGGAAAGAATAGACACACTCCCGCATAAGTTCAAGAAACAGACCCTATTGCAGCAATGGCCAGTGAGGGATTTCTCGGGCCATTGCTTCGGGAATATGCTCTTACACAGAATTCAAACTAACATCCCAGTCCCTCTATACCCGCAATCCAAATCTATAGTAACACAGGGGCGTTTTAAGGTTTATCATGACGGAGGCTATACTAGTTCGAGGGTCCTCTTTCGCGGGAGGTGGGGGTTCTTGATTGATGATTTTCATGCCAATGCAATGATTGCATCTCACCAGTATAGTAGATTCAACAGTATTAGTGTATAGAAAACGGTTGACACGGACTCGGGGTTCTTTCCCTTGGCCAGACGTGTGGGCCCCTTTGTCTGCCTTTAGGACCCTCCCTAACTAGGGTACATTTTCATTTTTCTCATCGGTTTCAGCAATTTTCTCCGTTTAATCCTTTCAGAGACCGGAATATTAGTTTAGATTCTTCCAATCTAAAGACCCAGTCTCTCTTTACCTAGAATTCAAACAAACAGTTCAACCACTCAAATTAACATTCTGGTCTCTCTTATCCAAAATCCAAACTAAAAATCCGGCATTTCTTTTCAAGAATCACACCCGACACTCCATACAGTTTTATGGTAAATCACCGGTATCTCTTTGATTATAAACATTTATTTCAATACGTAAAAAAAGTCTTTTCTTTTAAAATAAAACATAAGATATCAACTACAGCTGTTTTCATTGAATGAAACTCTATCCAAGGAGTGTCGGATTTAATTAATTAAAAAAAAAATCTGACACTAGTCAACATCAATTTTTTTAATGCAGAAACATTTAGATAAAAGAAGAATCGCATCACACTATTCACAGGCGCGGATCCAGGGGGGGGGGGCACCCGGCGCAAGCCCCCTCTTTTTTTTGAGGTTGCGGTCAACTTTTAGCTCCATATATTCTCGTGGGAAAGGAGAACAAAAATATTTTAGGTTGGAAATCGTAATTTACAGTACTAGTATGAAATTAGTCTAAGTGGGCATTTTTTCCACTCAAAAATCACGGTCCGGGCTTCGCACTCCCAATTGGATGCAACACCCCCCCCCCCTTTCTGAAATCCTGGATCCACCCCTGATTCTATAAAATTATAGATCTTTTCTTGACTGGTTGAATTATTGTAATTTTTATACGCCATATGACTATTTTGTCGTCGCCCCCGCCCGGTCATCCGTTGTCAACGTAGCTCTAGAGGCTAAAGTTATCATCTGATTGACTTGAAATTTATATACACGTAACACAAGTTACAGTGGTTATGTTCAAAGAGACCCATAGATTGAATAGATAAAATCATCACCTCATCACCATACATGTTTTGTATAACACAAACTTTAGCCATAGGAAGAATTTAAAGCCAATCAAATTTTAATGATTTCTGATAATTGATTCCATCGTTTGTGGAATAGCTGGACGACTTAACTCATGCGGACCTAAATTTCGTTGCCTGGTAATCTATCTTTATTTCTATAATTACCATATTTCTCCAAGCCATGGTAACGAACATTACCACAACTGACACCCTACATTATAGGCTGTACTACTACTCTTGTCTAATGATTCGATACACAGGGGCATAGCCGTGAAATATATATTGGGGGGGGGGGGGTCCGCAACTTCGGCGCTGGGGGGGGGGTGTACCCATAAGTCTCAGTCTTCTGTAAACATTGTTTGGCATAATTTACGGGGTTAAACTAAAATATCACACCAATACAACGTTTATCATGTTTACAGACAGCGGCACCGGTCTTCCCCGAGAGACGAAGAAGCTGGCTTACCCCCACCTAAGAAAAGTTTGGAATATTGAACGACTGCAAACAATTTATCCTGCTATTTTGGCCCATGAACAAAGCAATTTCAATGTTGTCTAATATAGCCTAATTAAGGTGGCTTGCTGACTCGAATTCCAATCAATCGTTTACACCCACAGCAACTTCAATTTGGTCCAATATAGCCTACCTGGCTGCCCAGAATTCCAAACAACCAATCAATCGGAGCCTCACCCTCCCGGAGAAAATTTTGAAAATTTAACCACCGCAAATGCGTTTTCTGCTATTCTAGCCTGTGTGAGCAAGTCCAAAAGTATCCAATGGTTCTGTAACCGAAATCCCACTCTGAATTCCATCCAATCTCACTGTTGCAGTTGCATTCACAAAGTAGAGTGGCCCCAGACAAAATGTTTTAATCGATAGTCAACTCAGTACAAATTCTTGGTATTCAGTTAAAAGAAAAGTGAAGGGAAGCAAAACTAGAAATGCCCAAAGCAGGTTTACGAGCGGCCAGTTTTCTTCGCGGGGCGAAGCAGCGGAGCTGACCTTGTATGGACCCCCAAGAAAATTTTGGAATATTTGATGGCCGCAAACGCGTTTTACTGCTATTCCAGTCCTAAAATTAGTGTTTTATGAGATTTCGGGCACTTTACTTTGCCAAATTTTTTTTTTTTGGGGGGGGGGGGTCCAAGTATATTCAGACCCCCCCCCCAGTAAAACAATTGGGGGGGGTCCGACCCCCCCCCTCCCCATGTGTGACGCCCATGGATACATATTTGGATGTTTTTACTTTAAACTCATACTGGTGTTCATCACGCAAACTCAAAACTAGTGCCTACATAGTTATCTCAACCCGGGCGTCATTGGCAGGGGAATTGCGAATTGAAATATTCGAGGCGACTCATTATACAGTAATAGTTCTTAGAAAAAAATACTTTTCTTGTAAGGCCTGCCTCTTAGTTGATGAAGTAACCAACAATCAAAGCAAGGGCACCCACCCATCCACCCAAAAAATGATTCTTATTACCATCTCCGCATTATTTCTTATCTTTTAAGTAAATCTGAAATGGCCGAAATATATTAATGAGATTTTGACATAAATTACAAAAATGATTTGATTTAAGCAGTACGGAAAATATTTTGAAACCAGCCCTTCCCAGTTTTTGGAGGGTGCAAATGTGTTGACATAATGCTGTGGTCAGTCTAGTTCAAGAAACCGCCTGGGGCTGCAGATACAAAATGGACAGACTGCACCTAACGGAACTACGTCAAAACTTGCATAATGTTTTATAAAGTATGCCAATTTCCGTCCATTTGAATGTAGAAGTAAATTGCAAATGTCTGTATGTAATCAGATGTTGGCTCAGGAATTTAAATCCGTGTTCGTTTAGGTCAGTAATTTAACCTACATTTCTAGTCAGTAATTTGACCTGAATTTGTACCAAATTAGAATGTTCTACGCCCACATTTTGAAAATTGGCAAAGCGTAATAAATCATACAATTGTATTATTGTTCGGTATTTCGCTGCATCTCCCACAACCAAAATTTCGAATATTTCGAAAAGTAATAACCGAAAAGAACTAAATTACAAAATACCGGTCTCTTTCTAAAATAATTCGAATTAACTCTTACTTTGTATGTCTATCGATGGCAGCCATGTCCCTTTTTAAAATTTACACGAAAGCTGTAAAAAGAGACAATCCATAGATATTACATGGTGACTACAACTATACGTTATGGCTTTATTCCAAATAACTTTGTAGAATCTTTGAAGATGGGAAGAAATTGCCAAAGTTTGGACTCTTTCCTGTACTGTCTAAACTCACGCCCATCCACCTTTTCATGCATATTATCTATCCAGTATTCCTATTTACCCATCTAGTTCATTCGAACATAAACTGCTTCTTAATTACTAAACGAGCTTAATTACATGTATATGTAATCGGTTTATATATTAATATAATAATGTCTAGCATTGTTTATTGCTGAGTCAATATGTACATCATCACGTAATACTCAACTCTGGGTTTACTATATCACAGATATTGACCTACTGGCCTTAAATTATTAGATTATAATAATACAAAGAAAGAGAAAAATGTGGTTTAACCTCCATTCGAAACCAAATAGGTCATGATTCAATTATTTCAGTAATTCGCATGCGTGTTGTGGTCTTTAGCAGTGTGTGTGTGTGTGTGTTGGGGGGGGGGGTGAGGGCCCGAGAACTGGAGAAAACCCACTTGGTTGGATAGGCGACCCTACTCGGTCACATTACATGACGGGAATCGAAACCACGCCACTTGACGTTACAGACCCAAACACTGGACCATCCAATTACGCTAATGGGGTCGGCTATTTAAAACAGATGAGGCAAAGACGGGTGCAATGGGCGTATAGGCCTATTATATGATACTCCTGAAACGAAATTGGCAAAAGTTTTAATAATTCAATTGACATCACAACACCTCTATTTTATCTTAGGCCTTTTAACCCCCATACCAAACTTAGGCTGCATGCCTGAAGTGTACGAAGTAGATAGATCTATGTATACAGAATGTTTTAACCCTAGGAATATTCTCCACACAGTGCATTCATACTCTTGAAATTAATAACAGAAATTCCTCTCTAAAACTCAACTGATTTCTATTTTATTTTTCTATTTTTTGGGGTTTTTTTTTTTGTTTTTTGGTAAGTGGTATTTACATTATGTTATTCATGGATGAGATCGTATTACATTATTATTAAATTACATGATTCACGATAAGAATATCTGAATACGTGATGTTAGTTTTATTAGGTGTTTTATTTATAAATACCGAATTAATCATTCATTAAATTAGCATTATGCAAGAGCAAAACCTGCTTATTACAGGTCTTTCATTAGACCTGAAATGTTATCTAAATAATCAATTAGACATTAATTAACATAGCCAGACCATAATAAACTCTTGATGTCAAGGCTAGCCTTCGATGTTGGCGGATTGAAATCCTATATGCCGCTTAATGGCCGTTGATAATAAAATCGATCAAGTGGATAATCGAGACTATGCTGTTTATATTAATGATTTTGAGTAATGTTGACCGAGGCTATCTGAATATTGCAAACGCTTTTTTCTCGGCTAATAGTGGATCAATTTGACTGTAATTTTCAGCAAATTACGTCTACACTATCTATTTTTTAACTATTATAGTGAGAACTGCCATCTCTCTATCTTATCTCCCATAATGTAACTTTAAGGAACAGTCGCGACAATTTTTTTCAAATATAAAATAACAATTCGCGAATTCCAGAAATGCGATGTTTTCACCTACTCTTAATCGAATAGGCCTACCAACTGTTTTACGTACACGACAACGTGCACAAGGGGCTTAGGTTTTTCATTGTTATCGAAAATCCTTAGGAACTTTCTCGGTCACACTAGGATCGAACCCAGTAACTCCGGATCATTGAGTCACCGTGATTTTATGGTACGAAAACGGATCCTTGGCAACGAAGATGAGATGGAAATTCTTTTATTCCGACAAATTCTTATTCAGACTTTGCATATGTATCAATAGTAATGAAAAATACCCGATGTTCGTGTGAAACCGGCCGAATTATTTGTTGATGAGACATTAAATCCCATTCCATTGCTGTTAAACGAGTAAATATATTTTGTATAAAATTTATTTTATTCACAAATACGTTACTATGAATTCAAATTAATTATATATAATAGTAAATTACAGAGAATTGAAAAAGGGGGATGCTATTCGATTGCCCAACCATTGTAAAAGCAAGTACTAAAATACAAAGCCCCACCCCACCCCACACACTAAAAATAATAGTATGTACTAGGTCAATAATATGTATATTTGTACATATCGTTTTCGCATAGTAACAATACTGTCAGCTCATCTACGGATTCCATCTAAAGTATCAGATTCTTCGAGATCCTTATAAAAAATAACTATGAGTAGCATTTTGTGTATGGCAAAATGATTCATAACTGGAAACTTCTGCTTTACGGATTAGTTAAATTTTGCTGTTTACAAGCATCGTAATACACAAGGTCGTCGCTCTATAAATAACTTACGAGTCTATAAAAAAAAAACGTTTTCAGTAAATCAGTTGAGTCGCACCAGAAATTATTCCACACTCACTCATATTTTAACGTGATGGCTAAAAATAAATTCTTGATTCACTCAAAATTATTTTCTAGTGAAACACAAGATTGTTTAGTAATAAAATATATTTACTATAAACAACATGAAGTGCCATGGAAATGATAATCATTTAATCATTTCCAAATGTCTCTTACCGAAAGAAAAAAAATAAGGGGGAGCGTTAATGGTAACAAGAATAGACAACTTTCTTTCTATTTCTGGAAGGAATGCTGTGAACTTAATTACAATTGCTCAGTGGATGTAAAGGCAAGGCCGGGTTAAATATCTGAAATATTTTATAAGAATTACGAGATATTGAATCTTAAGTTTCCGTTACCGACGCGTGTCATCCGCTCCTATATTCAACATCTCCATATGGCACACAACTTCGTCGTTAATCTTCGGCAATCTTCGCCCTTTTCCGTTGGGGGAGTATTCTCGTGAGATATCACGGAATGTACCGAACACAGCTATTCATCTTCCCATTCGTTGACGTTCCTTTCAATCATTATGTTTCGACGGAACTTGGTATTCCTAATATGGTTACGTCTACTATGCCCTAGAAATTGATGAATGGAAAATACATAATATTCACAGTTGAGAAAATTAATTTTTCCGCCCCCTTGCATTGGTACTTTTGGTATAAATATAAGCGGGTTTTCAGTAACAATCATTCATAACGACAAGCAGCTAACAACAGGTTTAGATAAGTGAAGAAAATTGTAGCGCTATATAATATACTTAGAGTTTGCTTAGGATACGGTTTATTTAAATAAGAAATCAAGATGAAACAGTTTATTGTGTTATGTTTGATGTCACTCCTGGTAAGTACATATAATCATTTAATATATTTCACTAGCTTGGCTAAATTATAGAATTCGAGTCTTTGATAATGTATTCCTTTTCTTAAAAAAAAGTAAAATCATCTGTCAAAACGATTCCTTCAAGGTAAAAAAAAAAAAGAATTTTGGATTCCATTAAGCGTATATAAGTGTCTTCAATTGGAATAACTTCTTTTGTAACTACTTCTGCTCGACTTTATCTTAAATAAAAAATCTCATAAGCATAAAGCGTTTTGGCATTAATTTGATATCAATGGTTGTGGTCTTGAAAACAAATTTATTCAGATGTGGATCAAAGCTTTATACTTTAACCTATTTTAGGTTCATGCGTTGAACGTGTAAAACATTACCAAAAAGTTTCTACAACATTTTTTTCTATTAATGTTTCAGATTGTGAGAGGAAACAGTAAATCTTTAGGTGAGTACAAATAGAAAATGCCTTTGATGTTTAAACGACATGTTTTGTTGAAAAGTCATTAATTTGTTGCTAAACAACATTAATTTCACTATAAGAAGGTGACATTCATCATTTAGGACAGAAATCATTAAGTCGTCAACTCTTTCGATGAGGCCTTCGAATGGGGCCGAAAGCGAACTTCGAAACCGTGCCATGACTTTTAATCCGTACTGTCTCCCGTCACTTCGGGATATCAGCTTTTCAGTTTACACAGTAAATTTTGCATATAACGAACCCCGTTATAAGCTATACTACTATACTTTAATATAAAGGTCAATCGCTGTTTTTTAGACACAGAAACTTTAATGTCATAATGGCTTGTCATACATTTAAAATGTCAAGCATCACAGCGTCATTTACTAAAATAATTCATACCAGTCACCCGTTCATTTTTTATGAGAGAAATAGATTTGATCTAATTGTGATGCACGACTCCACCTTTAACATCGGTCTAGCACTGTAGCTAAATACGAAGTCATCTTAACTATAACGTAAATTATAATCATAATGTTTCCTGGGAGGACACGTTTATCACCACACAAGATTGGTCCATTAAAATAGTAATTAATATGAATGTCCTGTCGAAAAACAATAATATCAGCCGGAACAATAAATGCCTCTAGCTTTTTAGACCATTAAACAACATTGCGTGCAAAATTTCAATCTTATGATTTATAGATAAATTTCTATATAATCATTAACCGTGAATTCGAATTGAACTTTCAATAAATATCATCATATTTTATCTTATATAATTATAATATCACGTCTATCTAATTTGTATTAATAGATAAATGGTTTGATGGTATGCAGTCTGACTCACATTCATGGTATGGTGATATGGTAGATGATACCAAGAGAAGTATTCCACAGGGTAAGTATCATAATAATTTATATAATAGTACCCGTTTATGACTTTATGTCATAGTATCTTAGCTATTGTATTTATTGTACATACACAACTTTTGAAATAACCTCTGATTCAGTCAGTATTCAAAAATACAAAGATATTTCAACTATTTTACTTCTTTTCAGGATGTGGAGGTAAAAAAGCAGACGTTTATTTGGTTATTGACACATCAGACGATGTGTCGTCAGAACAACTTCAGAAGCAGACAGATTTTGCAAAAGAACTCGTCACGATCTTTTACATGAACCAAGATACAGTTCGTATTGGGATAATTTCTTATGGTGGAAAAGTTGCTATGGTTACCGAGGCTGGCGAATATAACAAACATCATCAGATCCGAGACGTCATTGATATCATCCCCAGAATTGGAGGAAAGCGAGACAATGCCGGGGCCCTCAACTTTTTGAGAAACAAGGTTTTTACTCCGAGTTCAGTCAGACCCGAAGTTGGACACGTGGTGATTATGTTAACCAACGGCTTCTCAACCAATGCTAAATCTACTGCGATGAACGCCAAATTATTAAGAAGTAAAGGAGTTTATGTGTACACTGTCAGTGTTGGACCAACCACGGACATGAGTGAGCTAGAAAGCATCGCATCTCCCCCCGCTCAGAAATTCGTCTTTTCACATGAAAATCCACAATTGGCTGAATCCCTGATAAAGCTTCTACATATCAAGGAATGTGATTGTAAGTACATAACTATAATTCTCATCTTTAAGTATATGTTTGATACGTTCGTCAATTCGCAATTTCATGTTGTTGGTGGGTTATCCGATTTTAAATGGTTGAAAGTTCTTAAACATAATCTTTTGTGGCTGTTCAGTGGGGAAAAAAATAAATTATTTAGTTCGCAATTTTCGAACGAATTTCTGCCCACAATGTAACTCTTAAAGCTTGTTAACGTGAAACTAGGGCTATTTTCTCATTGAAAATTTGTACAACATTGGTGGGATTGTTCATTGGGGGGGGGGGGAGTTAAATCAAATATTCCAAATATTCTAATTGCAAAGTATCGAAAAATCTTAAAACAATGCCTTATATCTGTGATAATTCTCATTTTTCAGATCAAGTCAGTCCTCCATTTGAAGGAGAAACAAAAAGTAAGTTTCATTTTTGTAAATATTTACTTGTATTGTTATTTTGTTTGGTCTAGTGCCAAACGACGATTGTCACGGGAATGAAAACAATGCCAAACGATATTAAATACAACTTCATTCAAATTTTAAAGTTTCATCTGAATGTTTTTTCATAATACGCTTAAACATAAGTCACTTATTGGTTTTTGTTTACTTTTTTCAGTATGTGCAGCCAATCGTCCTGTCGATATTGTTTTCGGTGTTGAACAATTAGGCCTTGGTACCAGACACGCTACAGATATAATTAGTTTCGTATACGAGATCCTGGGAGAATTTGATTCCAGCACCGACATCAACACAGCAGTGATTATGAGCAAATCACCAAATTACGTTTCTTTGGGAAAGAAGGTACAAAAGATCAGCGATGTCCGAACCAAATTAGCAAGTATGATATTTCCTGAAATGAGTCACCTTTTGAAGAAAATTCGACGAACACTTGTTAGAAGCCAAAAAGACACCCAGAAAACCGCCGTCGTTTTCATCGATAACAATATGGATCTGACAAAGAAAACTCTGATCGAAGCCAAACGAAACAAGTTCATGAAGATAGAAACCTATGTAATTTATATTGGAGAAGATTATAATAAACGTGAATTAGAGATGATTGCTAATGGTGCCGACGGTGAAAATGTTCTAATAATACCTAGCTATGCTGACCTGTTAGATAGCAAAGAAATGATCCTAAAAGCTATTTGTCGAGGTATGTATATGTTTTGTTCAAGTCCAATCAGCTTATATGGTCTTCAAACGTGAAATCAGAAGAGTGAAACATCTGAACTGTTTGTCTTTATTCACAAGCGACTCATCACAGTCGTCACTGCTGCAAATGACAATATTACGTGATCCCATTCACGTCATGCCACAATGCCACCTCAAAGTTTATTGGCCCGGATCCATGATTTTGTCGAGGGGAGCGGGGACACATTGGAGAAAGGGGTTATATGTTACGGAGAAAATGCTAAAAACATGTTTATATCATATATTAAAGAGCAGATATGTGAACTACAACAGTAGCAAAGCAAACGAAAATGAAAATTAACTATGTCACTGGGGCTTGGGTTGGTGGCACGGCCTGGAGATGCATAATATTTATCCACCATTACTTTAATAAATACTGTCATAATCACACAATACATGTAGGCTATGTTGTTGTGTCTGTTTTTCAATCGATTTTTTAATTCCGTTTTCAGGATTTTAAAACATCCAAACCAAGGTACTGATGACCTAACGGCTTTTGATAAAATACTCATTCCAAGAAGATGATTTAGCAGGGAAGTGCAATAGTCCTAATTAATCTCGTATTCCGTCCTGTCTGAGACGCCAGACATAAATATCATACGTCATTAATTTATGTGTACATAATATATAACGCAAATCGTGGTAAATGACTCAAATGTGTATTGTAAATGCATCATATATGTTTTGTATATAAGACAAGAATAATAAACGAGCCTAAAAACGGGGTGATGACATAAAACGAAGGAAGTTCATTCCAAAAATAGTGTGTGTATATATGTATATATAAAAGATATTCTCATGTTTTCAATACTCAGACACACTGTCTTTATTTAATTTTTATACTTTTATACTTCTATTGTAAATTCTAAGTCAAACGATATTTATAAATATTTTGTGATAAATTGTGATATGAAATGAAATAAAATCACCTTTAAGAAAAATCCTGTTCAATTACTTAGCAGACTGGAGAAATATTTATCTACAGATACACTGATCCCACAATCCCCTGACAAGATTACTCTATATGGTTCAATTTAATGCCCCCCCCACCCAATATATTTGTCAAGTTGTTTTGGTTTTTTTTAAAATCGGGGACGATGGGCCCTGGGCTAAGATTTTTCATTTTAAGTCGCGATCAATCATTAACCGAACTTTACGAGGCCCAGATTTAGCGGGTTGGTGACAAGGCTGAAAAAAGAAGTCCCAGCGTTAAAGGGGCCCTAAAGTTAGTTCTAAAAGAGAGATAGAAAAAAATGGGGTGTAAAGTCCACTCGACACAAACAAGGTCATTTAGGGACTAACATATGGCTTAATTTTATTTCAATAATTCGCTTGCAAATAGTTCTCTTTAGCAGTGGAAGACCCGGAGAAAACCCACGAGGTTTGACATTCGACCCTACTTCTTGTCAAGTACAGCCGAGGATTCGAAACCATGCCAGTTGACTCAATGACGGGCTTTATGATACAGCGCACACGTGCCAACCTCGGTTCTGAAATATCTTTTACGATTTAATTTATTATGTTTTGCCAAATAGATTTATTTATAAACCATACTGACATACAGGTACATGTGTGCGACGGACATTGCCCACATAGGCGTAGGAGGCGGGGGGGGGGGCAGGGGGGCATTTGCCCCCCAAAAAATTTATTTTCGGGCAATGAAAAATTCGACGACCTTTTTTTTCTATTAATGTTTAGAGAAAAAATATAACTAACTTATTTCTATGAGATCCACACTGCCCGAAAAGTATTTTCTCGTCTTTTTCTTGTCCACTGCATGCCCGAAAATATGCCCGAAGCTCTCTTATGATAGGTATGCCCGAAAAAACGGTATTGCCCGAAAAACGGGCATCGGGCCGGAAAACGGCAGAGGAAACGAGCCAAATGGAAAACTGCTTGGAAACAGCCAATTGCCAGGGTGGATTCACCCGTTTTCGGACGTCATTTTTGCTGGATGTCATGGCCGTGCCTCTCACTTTTTCTAAAAAGTGTATTGGACTACTTGAGAAACTGTACGAAATTGTGAACATTCTGCCGTATGGACGTGCCTCTCATATTTCTAAAATGTTTTACTTTTGTTCCCGGGTCCTGATTTGTACGATCAATTTGGTGAGACGATGATCTCTGAATATCAAAATATTGTTTAATTTTTTAGAATTATATTGATTTATATTATATTATATTGATTATATATAATCAATATAATATACTATATATTGATCATATTGATTTCGATATATATACTACTATTCAAAAAAAGTAAGGGATATTTGATTTTTGAGTGTTATTAAAGTCACCTAATGAAACTGACGAAGAAACAAATGACAAAATGAAATGAAGTTCACATTCATCGATTTATTCCAAATGATCGTTAGACTAAGTAAGGCACAGACTGACCATTATAAGGGTAAAATGATACCCGGGGTCAAACAGCAAAGTTACCACAGCATCACAACAAAGTCAGTAACGGGTAAATCCTCCCCTGTTTGCCAAACAAGCATTGATCCGACGTGGCATACTCCTAATGAGACGTCTAGGGTCATTTTGGTCCAGATTGCCCCATTCCTGTTGCAACGCAGCAGCAAGTTCTTGGACATTGGCAGGACGTTGTTGACGTTGACATAACCTCTGTCCAAGCATGTCCCAGACATGCTCGATGGGGGAGAGGTCGGGACTCAGTGCTGGCCAAGGTAATGTGGTGATGTTCTGTTGTTGGAGGTAACCTGTAACGATCCTGGCCCTGTGACATCTTGCGTTGTCATCCTGGAAGATGAAACGGCGGCCATGACGTCGTGCGAACGGCACAACATGGACTGCCAAGATGTTGTCCCGGTAGTACTGGCCTGTAACACGCCCTGCAACAACATGTAAAGCCGTCCTTCCAGCAACAGTGATGCTTCCCCACACCATAACAGAACCGCCCCCAAATCGATCATGTCTGATGACGTTAACGTCTTGGAGGCGCTCGTTTCGACGACGCCACACCCTCCTACGTCTGTCCAAAAAATCAACAGTGAACCTTGACTCATCTGAAAACATCACATTGCTCCAGCGTCGATTATCCCAGTGTTGACGATCCCTACACCAACGACGTCTTGCCTGAATGTGATGATCTCTCAAACAAGGGATCACGCGAGGACGTCGGGCGCGAAGGTGACCCTATGCAGTCGATTCCGCTGATCTGATTTGCTGTGATGACACGATTTCTCAAGGCCAAGGTACGGATACATCGATCCTGGGCTTGAGTTGTCGCCCTTGGTCGACCTGAGCGTGATCTGTCCTGTACAGATTGTGTATCACAATGAGAAACATTCATCGTCCGCGCCACAACCGCCTGTGTTGTGCCGATCTGTAGCATGCCAAGGGCACGTAACCTTTCATTTTGGGTAAGCCGACGCATATCAAACTTTGTTTTCTGGTCACTAAAACAATTAAACTGATGTTTCCACCCTGGAATTCAATGCCACAATGACTGTAACATTCAAAGTCAGAGTCGTGCAAATCTTGGGTTGGACCCCATGATGATCCCAAGCATCACCTGCATTCCATGCGGTCGTATTGGTGCGTTTGGGCGTCACATGTAACTGGAAATGTTTCTTCTGTTAGGTTCTATAGTGACTTTTTTCGTAGTCATTTGCATATTTTAGTATTATGCCCCCAAAATCAAATATCCCCTACTTTTTTTGAATAGTATATATTAATTATATTATATTGATTTCGGGCAATTTTCTCTTATGCCCCCCTGAATTACTTTGAGCCCCTACGCCTATGATTGCCCACCATATACATTGGTCCCATTGACATTTTAATCCAAGGGGCCCATTTGCAAGCTTTAATGGGCGTTACATTTCACTGGTGGGTTCCAGATTAGATTTCCCACCGAATTAATATTTCCATAATATTCAGAATCAAGTAATCTACTGGCATTTATTCTGTCGCCAGTAACTTCCTTGGTCAGGCCTAAAGTAATTTTTTTATACCGGTGGCGCAGAACGCATGCCGCAGCCAGTATCCAAATCTTGACCATCTACTCGTTCTTGTGTCTGTGTTAGAAAATAATCGAATGAGCCGCGTAACAGGTACCCATTGTAAGGAATACCAGCCAACTTGATTGCGCTAACTATGTTCATATTTAAATATTTAGGACTTAATCCTTCAACTAAGCGTCAATTGCTGGTATTCGTGGCTCAGAAATAAATCGATTCTTGCATGTGCTACAGAACCAAAACTGTTCTGGCGCTGCCCTCACCAATACCCCACCCCATCCCAAAGGGCCTTAAGTTTAGTATACCTACCCTCCTTCGACTGGTACCCTATTTAATGCGAGGGTCACATGGGGAGGGGGGTATCTAGCCTTCGGTCTTTACTTTGCTCAAAATGGAGTTTTCTTTCTACCAAAATATTTTCCCGAAACGTTTAGTTTCACATTCATCTAATATATAGTTTCGTATTCACTTAATATATAGTTAAAATTTTCATATTGGAAGATATGATATCCCATTAGACCTATATTTAGATTAGACAATGAATGGGATAACTTTTTATTAATTCAAATACGGATTTGTGAAGGATTAAGTACACAGTATGTATTCATAGATGAGATCCAATAACTAATGAGGGAATAACTAATTTATCAGGAAAGAAATGAAATGAAATGTATTGGGGTTTAACGTCCTACTCTTCTGCACCTGACCTGGGCTAATGGAAGACGGGCATACCCCATACAGTGTGCTATGAGGGAAATTTTGCCCGGGAAGCGGCATTACGGCCTACTCTTATATCGAATTCCAACTGCCAAAGGATCTTTTACGTGCACGCCAATGTGTACACGGGACCTTGGTATCTCTTTATTCAGATTAGCTTATAGATATAAATTGATATCTCTTTATTCAGATTAGATCACGAAGAAATAACTGTGTTCCTTGCGCTACTTGCATTTGTTCAGGAAGAGGCCCCTTTGAATTGATGTAAAGTCTTGTCTGAAAAACAGTGTGACATTTTAATATGAAACTATACATATTGGCAATGGTTATCAATAATTTATGACTGTCATGGAAAACCTATAATTTTGCCGACATATTTAATTACAATAATGGCACATGAGGGATGTTTAATAGCTATTTATTACCTGAACTGATTCGTCACCATTAATGACATCACATGACCCACTGTGTACATTAAATAGATTAATATCCATTTATAATATCTGCAGAACTGCTGACTGTCTGCCAGAGAGATTCCATATTGTTCTTTGCAAATAATTACCAGGAATATACAGTTGCTGGAATTGGTTGTAATAGAATAATGAAGGTAGTGACTCCAACTATTGGAATTAAAATGATATATTAATTGGATTATAGCAATATTTAATTCTTTATCTGCTATCACAATAAGATACATTTGCTTCTCAATTTGAATATATGGAAACCGTTTGTTGTTTAGAGAATTGGCACAGGCAAATTAAATTTGATTGACATATTAGTGCTATTACGCCATAATTTATATCATTTATAGACGCTAATAGATCAGAGAATTGAGATGGGCCGCGTTTTAAAAGCTGTTCATCTCTCTAAAAGACGGACACTACTTCTTTTACAGTAGATGGTGTTTTTAAAATTATTTCAGACCATGATGAATGGTTTTCTATGGTAATCGAGTTAAAAGGATGACGCTGTGACATTTACTTCAATCTGATTTAATGATGAGAGAAACTTTAGTTCAAACACGAACGCCATTAAATGGTAAAAACCTCCGTTGTAAGGTCTACAATAACACACGTTATAGGTGATATGCTTGAATCTCAAATGTTATAGGTGTTGGAAAACTGGATATATGTTTTATAACTAAACATATATATTTTTGATGTTACATACAACAGTGATATTGCTTGCTACCGAAGATTAGTAGTTTTAAATTTTTGAAGTGGACATGTATCAATTTTACATCTAAATTTAATTGTGCATCCGGTACTACCAAATGAAAGGCTTTCTATGGTTCGAATTCTATAAGATCGTGATAGAATCAACATTGGTAAAATATATGTGTTAGCGGAAGGGTGTTTAGAAACTATTTTGTTTATTTGTCTTTTATGTTGAAGAATTTTCATTTCATCTGGAGTTTCATTTAACACTACTTAAACCGGTGGTTTGACACGACTCGTTGTAGCTTGGATTTAAATTACGTTCAAGGGCAGAATCAAAAATCAAAATACGTTCGTATATTACATAAGAATATTTAGGGCCGTGGACATCGTCAAGGAATTGTGGTCAAAATCGATCCTGTGAACAATAGCAATATAGTTTATTGACACTGTGGGTGTTACATGGTATTATAAATATACAGATTAAACATATGGAGTAGAGTAATAATACGGATATTAATAGCACAAGATGGTGAAACAGGAGAATTTTGAACTGATTTATTCTAGTAGTAACTCTACATATTCATCTGGTGAAAGTGTTAAGGGGCAAGTGTCTCTTATCCTGGAAGATCCAATGAAAATTAGAGGTAATTTTAGGTTACTACGTTTGGTAATAGAACAACTGGGATTCGGGGTCATATTTGCACCTTTAAGTATCTCATTTGATCGCAGTTAGATGCTCAACGTGCATTGGGTTTATTATTATGACAGAAAACTGTTACCACTTTTAAATTCCCCAAACATTGCCTATCGCAGGTCTTTTTCTGGCTTGAAATGTTACATAAACTATAATTTAGACATTTATTCACATGGCAAGTGCCAAATCAACTATCTAGATATTGAGCGAATTAGACAATGTCCGGTTGATAATCTACAGTCGTGCCACATGAAATATGTGGTAACCTGATTTTTCGGAATCCCTAACCGGAGGTGGCCGAAATTCTGGCTACTCTGAGATATTAACAGTTATCATATTCGGAAATCGGTTGATAATTGTGGGTTGCAGTCGTGCAATATAGAATATGTGCTAACCTGATATTTCGGAAGCCCCTAACCGGAAGTGGCTACTCTAAGATACTGTTAATGTTATCATATATCTTAATCTATAAGTTTAATGGTAATCTCGAAAACTGTTCATCAGAAAGTTTAGATATTGTGGGATATTATCAATGTTATCATAATCCACAAGATTTATTGAAATAAGTTAATAATTGCGGTCTGTTGCCGTAAGGCTATTTTGAAATTCTTGCTTATCACATGTGGTAAACGTAAACAGCCACTGCCTTTGCATTGCTCATTATATTCAGATACCTACAACAAGACAATGAACAACTACCATCTACCTACCATAAACTATACTATCTTACTTTAACGTATTGACGACACGGAGATCGCATTGAATATTTTTAAAAAGTGATTCACCATTTCAGAATTTTGATTTTTGAAAATGTGCCGCTTTCTATTTTCAGCGCAATGTCTTCAAACGTGGCAGCAGCCTCTTATATTAGTAATGCATGTTGCTATTCAAATCAAAAGCTTTTACTTAATAATATCCTTGAATAACTTAGTTTTTTGGTAAATTAAACGTATTGTCTTGATCATATCTCATAAACCGTTCAGTATGTCTTTATGAAACTTTGTACACGCATCAACATCTTGTCAATAAACTATAACAGCTACTTATTTATTTGGGCGACGTTTCGAAGAGCATTCTCTCAACGTTATCAAACACAGCTACTCATTAATATGGGCAACCTTTCGAAGAGTATTCTCTCAAATAGATAAGTAGCTGTTTTTCGATAAGTTTGTGTTATAGTTTATTGCTCTATCCAGTTACCAAATGCCTCTCAAAGATTAACATTTTGTCAGTTGGCGTAATCTTTCTGTAAGTAATTATTGTTTAACATCACATCTCAGATACACAATTCAAGATATATTTATATGAAACTGGTGTAATTTTGTTTGAAACTTGCATCATTTATACATCTAGAATAGTTTTCAGTCTATTTATACCTTGCCAGATTAATTCTAAAACAAAATGGTGGTGATAGTTTGGACTGAATGTATGGGAAGTTAAATGGCGATGGTGAAGCCTATCATATCTGCATCACAGGTCTAGTTATTGTTAATTTTGCAGGAATACGAGTTACCTTCTTTGGAAAAGCTCGTGTAAAATGGACAGAAAGATTAAAGACTGAGGATGGAGAACGTAAAGAGACTGAAATAGTTGAGCAGACAGCGGAAGAAGTTTATTTTAACGAGAGATTGTTAATATGGGGGGAAGGTTAGTTTTTCTATTACATGGTAGAAACAGGGAAATAATGTATTGTGCTGTACAATACATAGTTTAACGAGCAGTTGCTTCAGGTGAACCAAAAAATTAGTTTAAAGCTCTATACCTTGATTACAGTCCATCTAGTTCTGGTTACGTGTTACATCAATTGGCCCTTCAATTTAATTGTATAAATTACGCTTTTAGACGTATATTATGTGAACAATTTTTAATTCGAATATTTAATATTTCGGGGGAGTCTACTTTTACATATTGTTTTTTTCTTCAAATTTTTCGTGATGTAATATTTAAAAAGTCCTAAATCCAAACTTATGGTGAACTTTTCAGATGTGGATAGTGAACATAATGAAATCCTTACTGCTGGAAAGCACAACTTCCCATTTAACTTCCAGTTACCAGAAGGCTTGCCATCTTCATTTGAAAGTCGTCATGGTTACGTCAGATATTATGCACGAGCTACAATTGACAAAGCCTGGAAAAAAGATGACCATGTTCAGAAACCGTTCATAGTTCTTGGCCATCACGACCTTAATAAAGCAGCACTGGCCACGGTTAGTGAGTATAGCGTGGTCTATATTGGGTTTTTTTCTGGAAAGTTAACCAATATATATCACAGTAGAGTATAACATGTGAAGAAACGGTTGAGGGAAGAGATCCTGGTCTTACGTCTTGCCATAGCGGCACCTTTGGGGGTCAGTATCTTTAGTCCACGGCATCGAATGGTAAACCAAAAACAATTTCTGTTGGGACAGCAGAAAGACACATGACCCCTGCCATGGCACAATTTTATTTCCGAAAGAAAACACCTCGCTTTTAAAGTGTATTATGCTGATAGTCATATGGTGGTGTCAAGGACTACTCTCGGCGGCACAAACTCTAGACGCGTCATTGCAAATGACAACCGTTATTTTAACTAGAGAAAGCAGGGGCGGGTTGGGGCCGGAAACCGGACTGGAGGAGGGGGGTCCGGGGCTCTCCACCTGAAAATTTTTGAAAAATGAACCTTAAATATGCGATTTGGTGGCATATCCGATTATAATCTCTGTCAAATAATATAATAATAGATTTCATAAATAGATTAACTTAGGCCAAAACCCCGATCTGCAAGTAATTTACAACCATCAACCCGTGAAATTATCATATCGTCATATTAATAAACGTATTATCATTGTATCGTCAAGACAATTTAACTGGTTAAAAATGGGACTAGTTGAAAATTTTTTGACCATTTGATTAACCAGTTGGGAATATTGGATAAGTAGGAATATTTTCATTGAAAAATGTCGCATTTTGTTGCCGGGAGCGCTAGTTGATTCATCCTGTGATGGAAGGCCACGAGACACATTGATACAGAATGACGAAAGTGAAATTCATAAAAGCTGCTTTTTGAATTTGGGATTCTGAGGTATCCCCACAAACAAGGTGCAGGTGACTAAATAATTAGTAAATTTGCGGGCGACAGTGTCAGGCGATTCCGTTGAAATTTTCGGATGAAATTCGGAATCCCCATTGCAGGATTCCGAATTCTGGCCCACACCCAGCACACCCGGCCCAGAAAGTCTATTGTACCAGTCCATTCCAAACTCCAGTGATGGCGTGGCGGCCCGTTAGAGCCACCGGCCACATACAAAAGGATCATCATCACTCCATGGCCGGTCCAATACCCCTCCCCCTTATAAAGTTCAGCAGAAAAGGTTTTTTTTTTCATTTTTTTGTCCGACCGGCCCTTCGGGCGATCGTCCGACGGGCCGAATCCGCCCCTGTGGGCATGGGTAATGTACAGCCTTTATAATTGTCCCTCGCCTATTCAGCATTTTAATATGATTTTTTCCAGGGAAGATTTCATCATAGTGCAGAAGAAACTGTGTGTTGTGGGTGCTGTAGAATGGGTGTATTCGGGGTAGAATTGTCAATGGCTAAACGAGGTTTCGTTGTTGGCGATGAAATAGAATTAACTGCGCAGATTAACAATCATACCCGTACTGCTTGTGTTTCACACCTATTGATGAAAATGGTAATATAAAAACACAACAAATCATGAATTTATTATAAACTGTACGAATTGCTCTTACATTCTTCCAATGACGGGACCAGAACAACATTTCTCTAATACATGTAATCCCATTATTGTACCACTCTGTCAAGCCCGTTAAAATGCCAGAGGCGTTTCAGGAATTGAGCAGCGGGGGGTACAAGGTCGAGACAACCTCTGGGAATTACCAGAGAATTTGATAAAATCATAAGCTCAAAGACAACATTCCACTCAATTAGAAGCATAAGTCTACATGTATAATTTTTTGAGTAGAGTGATACCAAAAAGGTGGCAATGATTCACAGCTCTGTTTGTAAAATGTTATTTCAATGCAGAAAATAAAAAATGCTAATCACGGTATCGACTTTCAGCGGTAAATCACCAGTTGCCCCCCCCCCCCACCACACACACACCCACACACACACACACTTACTTCTCCGAAAACCCTGTTAATGCTATTGTTAGCGGAGTGGAGGTCTTGAGATTATGAACCCTATCGATTGTTGGAGCTCATAATATATTCCGTTCCGGGGTTTCAAATTTGGTGTCATGCATTAATTGTGGTCAGGACAAGATTCAGCACTCCATGACCTTCAGTTCCAGAGTTACCCCACCCCACCCATCCACCCCCTTCTCCGAAAACTTTGGTAACACGATAGATGTTACAGTTTTTTTTTTAACAGATTTCTTTTCAAAATATGATGAGCATTTATACGCCGCAGTTGAGACAAAGTTGGTGTGTGGGTGTATTTCCACGCTCCGCGTGACTATTGTTGTTGTTTTTTTTTTTTGTTTTTTGTAGACAATAACTTTACGTTCAACTGATAAAGTGAAAACAGAGGAAGTGATTATTGGTCAAGCATCTCACGTAACACACCCCGGTGTCACTGATACCTGGATAAGTCCATTCCAGATTCCAGATGTACCTCCTTCCGGTCTGGCTGGTTGCGGAATAATCGACCCCAAATATAACCTCCAGGTTAGAGATATGACATAAACGTAACGCGTGGGTACGGGTCAATATGTACAAGACCAAAAATTTCCAGCACAATACTTAGTCTATTAACTGCAATCACAATGCGGGCTAATTATTCTCGGGTTAAAATGCGAATTGGGATTTGTCCCTGCTCTTGGCAATAGGATGGGTGGTTAATTAAGATTACGAATGCATGTAAACTAGTGTAACCACCAGTACTATTCTATTTGGCCCCCATTTTAAGTACGAAATCGACGATTTTAGTCGAAAACACTAGGTATACTTCGATAATCTTGAGAAGTATTTATTCTGATTCCATTTAAAGGAATAAAAAAGTTTTTTTAGTCTGAGAAACGCAGTAGAACCTCATTGCATAACAATAATAGCGGCCAATAAGGTACGGTGTCCGGTTTTTTGCGTTCCGTGAAAATTTCTAGAATTTGACTTCCGATAAGACAATATCACGCTTAAACTTTTATAACCAAAATATATCAGAATTAACACATTTATATTCAAAGCTGTACCATTAACAGCCCAAAGAAATATCCAACGTCGATCAAAAGGCAGATGAACCTTCACTGTCACCGGCGCATGACCATGTTCTGCTACGTGATGTTCGTGCTTTAGTTGGTGGTGAGAATACGTCAAAAATACAAAACTTTTGAAACAGAAATTGAATGTGGTCGATGATCATAATGACAGCCAAGTTCCCCCATACAGTATCAACTATCATTAACAGTCCAAAGAAATATCCAACGTCGATCAAAAGGCAGATGAACCTTCACTGTCACCGGCGCATGACCATATTCTGCTACGTGATGTTCGTGCTTTAGTTGGTGGTGAGAATACGTCAAAAATACAAAACTTTTGAAACAGAAATTGAATGTGGTCGATGATCATAATGACAGCCAAGTTCCCCCATACAGTATCAACTATCATTAACAGTCCAAAGAAACATCCTACGTCGATCCAAAGGCAAATGAACCTTCCTTGTCACCTGCACCTCGCGATGTTCCGTTATATAATTTTCATGTTTTAGATTGTGGTGGGAGTACGTCAAAAATTCGAAACTTTTGAATCAAAAATTATAATGATAGCTAGTTTCCCCATTCAATCTTGCCGGATTCATAAGGGCTATATAGCATTTTTTCAAAGCACGGTATTCAGATTTTCAAAGCACGGATTTTTATCCAGAGGCACATTCTGTAGGCATGTTAAAATAGGCCATGAGAATGGTTGCAGCCTCTAGTAATGAGACGATCGACATTTGTTGGGGAAAGAGAATGCGATAAGCCCTGATGTCTGTGCCCCACTGTCGATCTGGTACTAGCCGTATTGTCTAATGCTTTGTGACTGCATGGCCTATATTTTGACAATAGTGACACACAACTTATGTCTTTGTTAAATAATTGAAATTTTTTCCTTCTTCAAATTTCAGTATACGCTGGAGCCATCGGGGTGTAATTGTGACTCTATAGAAGTTTGTATAGGAATAATTGTAGGTACAGTACCCGTACAGACAGGGGAAGAGAAATTAGCGCCAAAAGTCAGTAATGAAGATTTATAAGTGATGTGCCATCAAAGTGTTTTTTTTTTCTTATATAAAGTGGAATTATTGCTCACATTGTGTTTCTCAGTTCAGGTTTTATTCTCTGGGATATAATCTACGTTAACCTAATTATAGTGTACGAAAAATTATATACCGGTTACACCATGTGATCAGGCGCGGATCCAGAGGGGGGGGGGGGGTCCAGGGGGTCCGGACCCCTCCCCCCCTGCCCAGACGTGAAATATTTTTATGCGATTTTATTGGCGACTTTTAGACCTGTAATTTTGGAATTTACCTTCCGGAAATACGTCAGAACGCACCAAATTGAATCTAATTTACCAAATCCGCGCCTGTGATATTAGTCAGAATTCTATTGGTGCAAAGTAGACTAACATCATTCTGTACAGTTTTTAATAGTATACGGTACGAATGGATCGTCAGTACTGTTACTGAGTACTGTTTCCATCGTCAGTGATATTACAATCGTCGTAGATATCGTCATTTTCATCAATATTTCGATCATTTTTGTGGGAGAAGGTAATTGTGGTATTTGTTCGGGCGGAACGAAAATCCGATATCACATATGTCCGTGTTCATTTGCTCACTTTGTGCAGAAAAGACGACTTTAACCCCTAATTAATTTGAATATAACCAATAAATTATGTTTAAACAACGGTAGCAATCGACAATGTTGTCATTTTCATCAATATTTCGATCATTTTTGTGGGAGAAGGTAATTGTGGTATTTGTTCGGGCGGAACGAAAATCCGATATCACATATGTACGTGTTCATTTGCTCACTTTGTGCAGAAAAGACGACTTTAACCCCTAATTAATTTGAATATAACCAATAAATTATGTTTAAACAACGGTAGCGATCGGCAATGTTGATTCTGGCGTGGCTCTGAAACTTCTATAAACAGAACTCATGATGATTATCCCATAAGAATAATTCTGTTCGGAATTTCAAACTCTTGTATGTAACTCTAGATTATTGGTTCCAAACATGCTTTACAAGATATACCTATATAGAATTTATGTCTAACCGCTTATAACAAGTCTTTAGAGGGGCAATTTAAAATCACTGGACGTCATCTGCATTTTTCGGTCAATTTCTCATTTTTTTCTCTGCCTAATCAATGTTATAGTGTACTCAAATTGGTTATTTAATATTTAGTTAAGACAATACAATTAAAAGGGTGCAAATCAAAAGATTTATCGATGAATATAGGTGCAGGCAATGGCTTGTTTTGGCCATGGGCATATACAAAATATACATAGGTCTGCAGTGGATGCCGTATGCTGACAAATTTTTAATTCATAATAATAATCTGTATTAATACTGAACGGAATTGAACCATTTTATAGTTGATATTCCTTTTAAGAGATTCAAATTTCACAGTATTGTTGTTTGCAAGACATTAAATCCTTCTCTGACCATTGCTAGAATGGCTTCTGATGCTTGGGCTTTTGATCGAGTGTGTCTATTGTCCAAGTTCTATCAAATCTTTCCCAAGTACAGCAGCAACATGACAACCCTTCTTCGTTTAATCTGGGGGTCTTCCCTAAAACTTTGGACAGTGATTTAATGTTTTGAAAACGGTGAAAGTCTTGTTTACATTGTATTCGTGTTGATAGCCTCGTTTGTCAGGCAATTAGTTTTTCTGCAATATGTTGCTATGCACTGGTTAATTGGGCATAATAAAAGCGTAACCATATTGTTACTCAGTGAGCTATTGGTAGTTAATGGATCTATTGACCTGTCACAATTTGGAACAGAATTTACTTCCATTAGAGCAGTGTTTAGTGGGATTAGCTCTTATCAAACGAAACACTGCGGAGAGTATGGACGATCACGGACTTAAAAACGAACTGGTTCAAGTTCACAAGTTTGAAATAAATACGGTATTTAATAACAGTTAAAAGTTGTTGTTGTTGTATGCATAGGAGTATATGGGCTTGATGAATGTTAAGGGGCGGGGGGGGGGGGCAGAACCTAATCAAGAACATTGCTGATGTACGGTATTTGATGACACTTACTACTTGTCGTTATATGCATATGCGTGCGGGCTGGATGAATGATAAGGGGGGGGGGGGGTTAACCTGAAACCCTCCAATCCCTCCCCACCCTCCCCAAAGAACACGTTTTTTTTTTTTATATATAATTCCAGTTCCAAAATACAGTAAATGGTCTGATATAGGCCAACCAATCAAACGTTTATATTCTGCGGAGACGGGACCATCGGGGCATATTTTGAAAATTTAACTGCCGCAAACGTGTTTTCCTGTTATTGCAGTCCATGAGTTCAGCAACTTCAATGTTTCTAGTCGTTTTGTAACCGAAATCCCACTCTATGCCACCAACCATCCAATAGGACTGCTGAGGCTGCACATATAATAATCGATGCCCGAAAAATGTGACACGAGAGAGAGAGAGAGAGAGAGAGAGAGAGAGATGGGTTTAACGTCCACTCGACACAAACTACATGTAGGTCATTTTTGGACTAACTTATGGTTTCATTTTATTTCAATAATTTGCCTGCGCGTACAGTGGGAGTAAACCGGAGTGCCCGGAGGAAACCCACGAGGTTGAGAAGGCGCCCCTATCTCCATGCCACATACGCTCACACCAGGGCTCGAAACCACAGGCGCAAGCCGGAGGTGACCGGCGAGATAGAGGTCGAAGCGTGGCACTCTAGACCACTAGGCCATCCCAACCCCCCAATATGGCACGAAGTAGAGTGGCTCTAGACAAAATATTTTGATGCATAGTATAGTCAATTCAGTACAGATTCATGGTATTCCATTAAAAGAAAAGTAAATGTAGTGTTTTATTAGATTTCGGGCATCCTTTGCTAACGAGATGAAAAAAAATAACTTTTGTTTCCCCTCTACCTGTCTGTCCGAAAAGACAGATTGCCCCAAAGTTAGGGAGGTAGCGCCCCCCCCCTCCGCCCACGTTCGAACAAAAAAGAATATTTATCGGGTGGTTATTTCCAACGAAAGTATAGCAATTTTGGTATCTGGGAAATGGAGACTACCAATCTTACTAGCCTTGAAAAACACTCATGAAGCGCGCTCAGGGCAAACATTAGAGGGTGTCACTAATCAGCCTGGCGATTAAGGGATGTCTGCTCGAATGACATAACGGTAGATAAGATTTTATTGTATCAAAACATCCATTGAGGAGTGAAGACTTCAAACCAGGAGCAGACCGGGGGGGGGGGGCGAACCCGACGCACGCCCCCTCTTTTTTGTGAGGTGGCGAACAATTTTTAGCTCCATATATTATATTCTCGCGGGAACGGAGAACAAAAATAGTTTAGGTCGGAAATCGTAATCTGCAGTAGCCTACTAATTAGTCCTTGTAGACAAATTTATAACAATATGACAAATAATATATTATATTATTATATATATTTACAAACAAGACAAATGATAATTTTAATCTAGGTTACACATATAACATTATCATAATCATCTTATAATACACATTTACCTCAAACTGGTCTGATATTAATGACACAACATTCAGCACAATTATGATGGATGGGTATAAATATTATAAATAATGACATGGAAATATGGTATAGGAATGCTAAAATCATTACATAAATCGAGTAATAAAACATGGGATAAAATTAAATATATTAATACACGGAAATCTAGATAATAATTCTTGATACAAAAAGGTAGTGGTAATTTATGTTCTTAGATTCACTGCATGAAATACAAATGCACTAACTGATTTTGCAACCGTTTTTGGTGGGTTAAATAACCGTTATAGAGAATATGGTAGATAATTATTTGTAAATGCTTGGGAACGGTACGTAAATTTTCATACATGGACATTCTAGTAAAAAATGTTCTTCATCTTCAGTTTTGTGCATACAGCATTGGTAGATCTGCGGGGACATTTTTGTATCTGCCCATTTCAATTTGAAGAGAGTGTGAACTAAGTCGGGGTGCGGTCATGGCTGTTTTAAAGTTTTTATTATGTAAAGGTTGCACGTGTAGATTGTACGAACTCTTGGCGCTGGGGAGCGCTTGATGTAAGAGGTGATATATAACCTTGATGGTGAGCGAAGTGCAACAGTTTCTGAGATAACAACCACGGAAAAAGATGTGGGCAGGGGATGATCCGATGTTTATGATAATGGATAACGATTAAAGATAACATCGTTTTTTATGTAATGATTTCTTCCCCAGCTTCGCACCCGTTGCTATAGTTACATAGCGACAGAAAGTCACGTACGATCGATAGATAATTTATAGCTTGTCGTATAATACTAGACTGGCCCAGTCTCTTCTATTTATTTTACATTTCGATTTATATAAAAGTAGTAATTTTTAGTAAACCAATTTTCGTTTCCATTTGTATAAAAAGAAAATTTGAGTAAACCTGTAACCAGCACCAGAGACTGGACAATTTGCGAGCTTCCAATAAAATGGGCGTTGCTTATCCTGTTTTACGTTGTCTCCTTATTTGGAATGATTGACAGTTGTCAAGCAAGTCATGTGAAACCGTCTGCGGGCTGATGTCACGTTTTTGTTTCCAGTCGCCATTCTATTCGGCTTCGTCTTGATACGTATGAACTGGCTTCGTTATGTTGTTATAATTATGTCGTGTGTAATTATTTATGTTCATTCACCTCATCCCATTCGTTGTATCCGTTCATTCGACAGATATTGTCTGTCAACAAAATTCTTAGATCGTTAAAGTATCACTAAATAACAATAACTATGTTATCCACAACAAACATCTCGCACCTACACCAGTTTGCCAGTGCAAATGCAGTAATCCCGTGCACGACGTCACACGACCTACATAATGCAGATTGACCTACTAGATGAGAATGAAGCTCTATTTGCCCAGTCTCTAGAGATTCCGGTTTTTTTTTTGAGAGGACTGGCCAATTTTTGGTGTGTGGAGAAGACTGGCCACCAGTCTAGTATAATACATGTTTTTAAAGGTATAATTATGAAGAAATGTTTTAATAGATTAGTTAGTTTTTAGTCCAAATATATCATCAAATCACCCAGTTTGTAGAGGGGAAGGTATCTTTAATCTTGTCTGTATCATTTCCAAAATATGTAATTTAAAAAATTAAAACTAAAAAAAAAAGAAGAAAAAACGGTTGACCGACGTATGATCTATTCGATAATATGGAATTTATCACTGTAACCTGTCTCAGCGGTGGAATTACCAGGAGTAATGCATAATCGGCGATTCCAGATAGAACAATAATAATTCACAACAAAAAAGAGGTAAAGACGGGGTACTCCGAATGTTAAAATGCCAAGTAGTTACGTCCCTTGAACACATATTTCAGTGACGTACTTCCCTATAAAGAACTTGGCGCTTTTAATTTTTTTACTTTGTCGTCTCGTAATTGCTATATTTTTTAAATTAATACTTCGTCATGCCACCGAAAATGAAATTCCAGGAAGGTGGGTGACTATTTCTGTCATTTAGAACATAAAAGGTTGTCCAAAAAGCACTGAAGTAGAAAAGTAAATATGAAAACATGGCCTCCCTTTGCCAATGCCATTGGAAAAAAATAATTTTGGGGTTTTACTGTAAACTGTAATCATCTGTGCTGCAATATAATAAACAGGTCAAGTTCAGCTCTTAGACAATAACAGGGATGTTTATAGATACTTATATTTTGGGGGGACAATATCCAATCATTTTTAAGGCCTTTATTGCATGCTAAAATCTACTCAAATTGAGTACGGTAGCCTACATAATCATATTGACAATATATTGTCAATATTGTTAATTGTCATCTTACCATGAAAAGGTGGGCTTGCATCTTCTTATTACATGTCATTTTGGTCCCGCAACATTTCAGAGTTTTGGGGCCCACGTCATTTCGGACTTAAAACATTTCAGATTCCCAAAAATATAGCTTCAACGTTTTGGACTCAGGTAAGTGACATTTCAGACTTGGGTAGGTGACGCTTCTGACTCGGGAATAAGTTGAAAGGAAAGGTTGAACACAAGTGTCAAATCAGTTTATAATATATAAGCCAAAATTTATTTTTAAAAAAAGATAACATGCAGGTTAAATTTACCGCTTGCCATCAAGTACGATCACACACAGGTGGCAAAATTTCCAATGGTGAATGTGTAAGAAAAGAATGTTTTATTTCTTTATATCTGTACTTTGTGTATAAACAAATGAAATGAAATGGGGTTCAACGTCTTACTGTTCTGGTCCTAACCTGGGCTAATGAAGACGGGCATACGTCATACAGTGTGCTATGAGGGAAATTTTGCCCTGCATCACTGACAAGGGAGAAACCACACCCGAAAATGAACTTTCTTGGCCAATGCAAGTATAACAAGTTGCTGATTAATTTATTAGAAATAGGCCACAAGCCAATTCAAAACATGAAAGAAAATATTTGTTAACATGAAACACGTGGTTAGTAAAAGGCTCCACCAAACTATAAAACATTACAGTTGCACTTAAATGATGATCAGCAGTTTTAGGTGCTTCGTAATTTAATAAAAATTCATTGATGTTTTCTTGTTCATTCACCTATATATTATTGTCAGCTTCAGTATTCATATGATTATATACTTTTTTATACGCCCTCACTGTCGTCGCCCCTTCCATCGGGGTCCGTCCGTCGGTCCGGCAAGCAATTGTGGACGCTCTAGAGGCTAAAGTTAATATCCGATTGACTTTAGATTTATACACAGTGTTTAAGGTCATGAGACGAAGAGGCCTATTGTTTTTCAGCGATTTCCAATAATAACTACCAGAGTTATGGCCCTTGATCACTTCAAAAAATGTTGTGGACACTCTAGAGGCCAAAGTTAATATCCGATTGGCTTTAAATTTATATACAGTGTTTAAGGTCATAAGACGAAGAAGCCTATTGATTTTCAGCGATTTCCGATAACTAGTGCCAGAGTTATGGTCCTTGATCACTTCAAAAAACCTTCTGGATGCTCAAAAAGTTAATGTCCGATTGACTTTAAATTTATACACAGTGTTTAAAGCTGAACTCCGGTTACAAAAATACTGAAATAATGTAATAAAAAAAAAAGTTAACGCTCGCAAGCCGCCATACTTGTTTCCAATTTGTGAAATAAGTATGGCGGATATGGAGGCTTATGACCTGGAAAGGCTAGCCGATCTCACTTCCAGTTTGTTTCTCGTCAGCTAGCTATACACATCCGGCTTTATTCTCTTCACGCGGTTCACTGATTGCTGTATTTCCCCCCAACAGTATACCAAATTATTGAAGATTGAACATGTCTGATCAGGTAAGACTGTAAATAATTATATGAACTGCGGGGAAAAATGCAGCAATCAGTGAACCGTGTGAAGAGAATAAAGCCGGGTGTGTATAGCTAGCTGACGAGAAACAAACTGGAAGTGAGATCGCCTAACCTTTCAAGGTCATAAGCCTCCATGTCCGCCATACTTATTTCACAAGTTGGAAACAAGTATGGCGGCTTTTTTTTATTACATTATTTCGGTATTTTTGTAACCGGAGTTCAGCTTTAAGGTCATCAGACGAAGAAGCCTATCGATTTTCAGCGATTTCCGATAATTAGTGCCAGAGTTATGGCCCTTGATCAATTCAAAAAATCTTGTGGACGCTATAAAAGCCAAAGTAAATATACGATTGACTTTAATTTTATACACAGCCTATTGATTTTCAGCGATTCCTGATAATTAGTGCCAGAGTAATGGCCCTTGATCACTTCAAATAATCTTGTGAATGCTCTAGAGGCCAAAGTTGATATCCGATTGACTTCAAATTTATACACAGTGTTTAAGGTCATGAGACGAAGAAGCCCATTGATTTTCACCGATTTCTGATAATTAGTGCCAGAGTTGTGGCCCTTGATCACTTCAAAAAATCTTGTGGATGCTCTAGCGGCCAAAGTTAATATCTGATTGACTTAAAATTTATACACAGTGTTTAAGGTCATGAGACAAAGAAGCCTATTTATTGATTTTTAGCGATCTATGATAATTATTGCCAGAGTTATGGCCCTTGATCACATCAAAAAATCCTGTGGACGCTCTAGAGGCCAAAGTTAATATCCGATTGACTTTAAATTTACACACATTGTTTAAGGTCATGAGACGAAGAAGCCTATTGATTTTCAGCGATTTCAAATAATTACTTCCAGAGTATCTCCCTTGATCACTTCAAAAATCCTGGTGATGCTATAGATGCCAAACTTATCATCCGATTGACTTCAGATTGATACACAGTTTAAGGTATTGAAACGAACAAGTATTTTGATTTTCAATGAATTTTGATAACTGAACAGCTAAATCCATGATGTTAAATGTTTCCTATACTATTTGTTAGCGTGGGGCAAAACTTTATAAAAAGCAAACAAATTCTAATGATTTTCAGATAATTACATAATGAGTTGTTACTCATAATCAGATTTTAGTGTATTACAAATGTTTCATTACCAAAAAAAGTAAAAATTCAGCCTTGTTGACTGCCCGGACGATTTAGCTACTGTGGGTGTATGTTTCGTTGCAACCTATCTTTTTTATTATACCCACCTTAATAATTCATCTGAATATTTATTGTAGGGGAGAAAGTGTTATGTTTTCATGGACCATTGCTTTATGAAGCCAAGGTATGTTAACCTATTTGAAGGGTTTATTTGCATTGGTGAATACATTCCCTTAGAGCCATTATCACTCACTAACACTTCCCTCACACCTCTCTAAGAATATCCTAATAAATAGTGTGGTATGACATGTCATCAAAACAGCTCCCATAGAATTTGTATGCTAAAATTGATTTTTTTATTGTTTTGGGTTGACTAGGGACCAAGCTTTCCAAAAATGATGGGGTTCAAATTTTCCGACCCCTCGACCATTCTGAGAGGGTCATTTTTGAAATGGGACCACTTTGAAAGAGAACATGGCTATCTCCGCCAATAAGGGTTGGATTTTCATGATCTCAAGTCAATTCTCGTAGTTCTCGTAGTTTTTCTGGTGTCGAGACAAATCTGACCGTTGTGACAAGCAAAAAAGTTTCATATCAAAAATAATAAGAAATCATAACAAGCCAGAAGTTGCCAGAAACAAACACAACGAAATTCCTATCTTGGAAATAAATAAGCTCACTACATCAGTGATACATCATCCTCGTCCCCTTGCACACCCCTGGTCATATTGGTACACTCCCTATTAAAACCCTTGTACAGAGATGTACAAGGTAGACCATTATTCCTGAAACTGTTTCGTTTCTGGCGACTTTCAATCGCTTTACATGTATCATAGATGGGATTGGCATGATGGAAATCCAACCTTTATTGGCAGAGAGAGCAATGTCCTCATTCACAGGGGACCTGATTTCAAAAATGTTCCTCCCAGGGGGGTCAAGTGGTCGGAAAATTTGAACCCCAACATTTTTGGATAGCTGGGTCCCTAATCAACTCAAAACACAAATCCTGCGGGATGAAATGTCATACCACACTATAACCAAAATGTCTCCATGCATTGAATTTGCATTCATTTTCTTAGCAGCTTCTTTGGCTGCAGCTACCGGTAGTCCTACTGATTGCAGGAAAGTAGAGGATGTACAACTATTTGCAACATGCATTTTTCACAGTTGCATCAGATCGTAAGACTCTCACTTGTATGCGGTTGCATCAAATCTAATGACACAATTGCACACAGGACACAATGGCGACGAAAGCCACGCTTTAGAAAAGTCTGTACGACAATGTGACCTTTTTATACGCCCACATGGAAATGTGGTCGTATATTGCCCGCGCCCCCGTCCGTCTGTCGATCCGTCCGTCCGTCCGTCCATCGTCCACAATTTCTTGTGAACGCTCTAGAGGCTAAAGTTAATATCCGATTGACTTGAAATTTATACACGGTGTTTAAGGTCGTGAGACGAAGAAGCCTTTTGATTTTCGGTGATATCTGATAATTACTGCCAGAATTATGACCCTTGATCACTTTGAAAAATCTTGTGAACATTTAGAGGCTAAAGTTAATATCCGATTGACTTTAAATTTATACACAGTGTTTACGGTCATGAGACGAAGAAACCTATTGATTTTCGGTGATATCCGATAATTACTACCAGAGTTACGACCCTTGATCACCTTGAAAAATCTTGTGAACACTCTAGAGGCTATAGTTAATATCCGATTGACTTTAAATTTATACACAGTGTTTAAGGTCATGAGACGAAGAAACCTATTGATTTTCGGTGATATCCGATAATCACTACCAGAGTTATGACCCTTGATCACTTTGAAAAATCTTGTGAACGCTCTAGAGGCTAAAGTTAATATCCGATTGACTTTAAATTTATACACAGTGTGTAAGGTCGTGATAAGAAGAAGCCTGTTTATTTTCAGCAATATCCGATGATTCCTGCCCGAGTTATGACCCTTGATCACTTTGAAAAATCTTGTGAACGCGCTAGAGGCTAAAGTTAATATCCGATTGAATTTAAATTTATACACAGTGTTTAAAGCCATGATACAAAGAAGCCTATTGATTTTCGGCAATATCCGATAATTACTGCCAGAGTTATGACCCTTGATCACTTTGAAAAATCTAAAGTTAATATCCGATTGACTTTAAATTTATACACACTATTTACGGTCATGATACAAAATAGCCTATTTATTTTCAGCGATATACGATAATTACTGCCAGAGTTATGACCCTTGATCACTTTGAAAAACCCTGTGAATGCTCTAAAGGCTAAAGTTAATATCCGATTGACTTTAAATTTGTACACAGTGTTTAGGATCATGATACGAAGAATCCTATTTGATTTTCAGTGATAATTTCTGATAATTTCTGGCAGTTGATCACTTTGACAAAGGCCTTGAGACAAACATCAAAACTATTCTAATCATTTCTGATAATTATTTAATGGGCTATTACTCGTAATAAGATTATCATGTGTTGTAAATGTTCTCCTTACTGATAAAAGAAACAATATGCGACAACCCTTGTTGACTGCCCGGACGACTTAGCTGTTGTGGGCGTATGTTTCGTTGCCTGGCAACCTATCTTTCTTTTACAGTGTGTAAAATATGAGGTGAAGGACAAACTTATTAGGTATTTTATCCATTATAATGGATGGAACAAAAAGTAAGTGAAATCATTTTTATACACCAACATTGAAAAAATAAAAAACATAACAGTTAGATCAGTCAAACATGTACGTAATTTCCGTAACTCTACAGGCTAGTGTGAGATGATTTATCAATCTTTCTAAAACATTGGTTTTCAATAACTCTTTTCTTACAATATATACAGAAAAATGAACAGGCCCAACACTGATCAAGGAAAATAATCCTACTGATTATCAAAACCTTTTGAAGTTCAGTGCAGTGATAACTGCTGGAGTTATATACACCTTTGTTACAAAATCTTGGGGATGCTTGATTGTCAGCCGAAACATTATGAATTGGCAGAATTGCAGTTGAGTCGAGTGGGGAGTAATTCAGTCCAGACAACGGAGGTGGCGTGAGTAGAACGAATAGGTTTCAGCTGTCATGGTTGAGATATTATGTTATGCATTTGACACATGTGTTGTGCAAAATCCCCCTTTCACTCGATTGCCTCTATTTTGGAGATGGAGAGAATTCAATTCCAGAATGTTCTATTGAGTATCCCCATTATTTTACAGTACTTTTGCTCTGAATATAAAAAAAATCAAATTGTTTAGAAAGGTAATATATTGTTTTAATTAATGTCATGAAAACATTTAGAGGGATAATATGATTGAAGGTTTAAACATGTATTATTTTTTTCTTAGCTGGGATGAATGGGTACCAGAAGGAAGAGTTTTAAAATGTAATGAAGCTGGTCACCAGAAACAAAAAGAACTTCAAAAAGCACATGCTGGGTAAGACCTAATACAAAACATAGGACATTTTGGATTTATTATATACATGTAGCCTAGTAGTACCAAGTTAAATTAGTTTCAGTATACACTGTACATGTGTGCATTTAACCTAAAGTGTAAATGTTAACAATGATGTTACGCTAAGGGAATACAGTTAGCTTTTCCATTTATTTATGTGACTGGCTGTAATGAGAATTTGCATACATATTACATACATTTTTATATTGATTTTTATTTTAAAGCATATTTATCTTTTTTAAAAAAATTGACCTTATTTTCTTGTTATTTCACCATCACTGCTAAGTAAAAATTTGCTGTTTTTGGATATCTAAAAGTTTGGCTTTGTTTATTTTAGTATTTTACAATCCCAATTTTCTAAAAATTAATGTTATGGCTAGTGTTGTAAACTAACATCACATCTCAGATATTCTGTGAGACTGTGAGATAAATAGGCTTTGAATTATCAAAATGCAAGGTTATGGATTGATATTTTGACCTAGGCTATGTGTGCCTTATTTGACCAAACGAGATCACAAGGAAGCAACCATTGCTTGTCTTTGTTCTCTGTAAAAAACAGTTGTAACTGAACACAAAGTACAGCAAGAACTTTTTTATACGCCCACATTGATATCTGATTGACTTTAAATTTATACACAGTGTTTAAGGTCTTGAGATGAAGAATCCTATTGATTTTCAGAGATTTCCATCCAATAATTACTGCCAGAGTTATGGCCCTTGATCACTTCAAAAAATCTTGTGGGTGCTCTAGAGGCCAAAGTCAATATCCGATTGACTTTAAATTTACACACTGTATTTAAGGTCATGAGACGAAGAAGCCTATTGATTTTCAGCGATTTCCAATAATAACTGCAAGAGTTATGGCCCTTGATCACTTCAAAAAATCTTGTTGACGCTCAAGAGGCCAAAGTTAATATCCGATTGACTTTAAATTTATACATAGTATTTAAGGTCATGTGACGAAGAAGCCGATTGATTTTCAGTGATTTCAGATAATTACTGCCAGTGTTATGGCCCTTGATCACTTCAAAAAATTGACCTTAAATTTATCCACTGTGTTTAAGGTCATGAAACAAAGAAGCCTATTGATTTTCAGTGATTTCCGATAATTACTTCCACAGTTATGGCCCTTGATCACCTCAGAAAATCTTGTGGAAGCTCCGATTGACTTTAAATTTGTAGATAGTTAAGGTCATGAGACTGATAGTTATCTCCCTTGATCACTTTGAAAAAAAAAAAAAAACCCTCTGGAGGCCAAACTTATCATTGGATTGACTTCCGATTGATACACAGAGTTTAAGGTCTTGGGACGAACAAGTATATTGATTTTCAATGAATTTTGATGACTGAACAGCTACATGTTAATCCATGATTTTAAATTTTCGTAGCATGGGGTAGAACTTTATAAAAACTAAACAAATTCTAATGATTTTATTTTATGAGTTGTTAATCTTAATCAGATTTCAGAGAAATATTGGATCATAATTTCAAAGAGAAATATTGGACCATGCCATAATTGTTGTGAAATATTATCTTGATTATTCTTTTTATAGAAATACTAAGAGGGCTAAAGCCACAAAGAAAGAAAAGGACAGTGATAAAGACAAAGGTAAAGAAAAGGATAAGGACAAGGAAAAGGACACAAATACGTCAGCGACCGAAAAAGAACCTGTAGTGAAAAAGCCCAGAGGTAAATTTATATTGTGATCATTCACTTGCTATAACCTATTACTTATACAAGGTTTTATTTTACACCTCCTAGTTACTTCAAAATAAAATATTAGTTTGGGTTCAACTGATGTATTATTTTGATGGTTAAATGTTTCTTTTTAAAGATGAAGTGAAAATTGTTCTATTTCATTTTTGGCTTACTGCGTTGCAAATGTAACATATTTTCTTCCCTTGAAGCAAATCAACATATAAAATCCAGTGAATTAGATACATTTTGGGACCCATTTTAAGGCAAGCCAATTAATTTATTTAATTGGGATAAAGTAATTACTAAATATCTGTCCATAGTAAGGATAATTACTGAAATGCCACAGGAGTCCTCTCATTCTACCGATAGAGTCCATTTAAGGTTCCAGAAAACTAAGAAATGGGAAGATGTCATGCATTATCACATTATAGATTACCAACTGTTTAACCCTTAACCGGTCAACATTATTTTGACATTATGACGTCAAGTGGTCAGGCTAAAAAATAACTACGGATAAGTTGATCTATAATTTGCATATCATTTTAAATCATTTTCATAAGAAATATCGTCTTCAGAATCGGCGTATTCGATAAAATCCGAGTCAGAATCATATATAGGCATTCAATGACTTTGAGGGTCTTTAACATTCCCGACATCGTTAGATTATGTTTTTTGTCAAAAAATGTTCAACAAAGATATGTTTTTTTCAATGTTATTGACAAGACAAGTTCCTGTCTGAGACGCGTGCGTGGCGATATCAATTTAATACGAAACTAAATACTCAAATGCGGCTTATAAAAAAGGTTCTTGCTGTGGTCGCAAATGCGACCGTGACCACTTTTGGACATAAAGTTGTGGTGCAAATATGCGACCCACCCTGACCGGTTAAGGGATAAATGGCACAAAGATAACAGTACTTCATCTCAGTAGTTAACATTATAACAAATATAAATGGTATCATATATTAAACATTATCACAGTTGTCAAGTTTACATCTGTGAGTTGTAAATGGTACCTAGATTAATGGACTTTGCCTCGATATCAATAAAAGTCAAATTTGATGTCGGCCGAGGGGTCATACAAATTGATTGATACTGTATATTTGTTGTAAGAAAATTTATCTATCTTCTCTTGTCTAGAGTTCTTATTTCATATTTTTCATTGCCACATATCTTGTCTATTTGGTGGTAAGGAAGTACCATTATCCCCCTTTATGTTACAATTGTGCATGCAAATATCATCTAGCTGTGCTAGTAAATTATTCATTCTTTTTCAAAAATACTTTCCTGGTGTGCACCAGTTGAATTAACTTTCTAGTGTATTATATTAACTTTATTATTTAATTTATAAATACAGGTGCTCCAGTTCGAGCTTCAACACCTGTTCCGGAGTCTTCTAGTGCGACTGACTCCAAGAGGAAGCGTGTGAGAACAGCTGCTGAATCTACAGTAGAATCTGTAAGACCACGAAAAGTAAATGTAGGAGGACTATAAAGAATATAAATTAATGAGCACCATGTTATGTTACTATCACACATTTAATACATTTCATATAAAAAATAATAGAGAAAGAAGGTTACAAAATGACTTATTTTAAATCATTTTATTTTTGCAATAAGATGATACCGGTACTAAATTTTGTATTTTTGTCCTCCTTACAATATCATTTTTTTCCTAAAACTTTATTAGCAATTATGATTTAAAGTTTGAACCTATGAAAACTTCTTTCGGATCAGATTGAATTTTTAATGTTCAGTTTATTTAATGCAGGAGTTGCTTGTCACCAGCATTGTCTGTTCATGCAAAATTCTGGTCAGAATTGTATGTCAAATTTGCACTGCCCCTGTCACCAACTGTTTGAACACTAAAGAATTATAATGATTATTAATGAATTTATAGTTTAATTAAAGGACAAATTTTAAGGTGTCCTTAATTTTAAAAAAAAAATTAAAGAATCTTTTTGTCCGTTTATTATCCTCTATGCATTTTGATTTATCTCACAAAAATTAATTTTTATTGGCATTTGGAAGAACAATGGACAGAAAAGCAATTTTGTGGAAAATGTCACATGCTTCCGTGTGTCATACTAATTCCATACTAATGTCTTTAAAGGCATATTTTTTCTTAAAATGGTGACCTGTAGTCTAATTTTTTAAATAAAATATCTATATATATATATTACAGGAAGAAGCTTATTTATCAAAAATAGAAGTAAAGATAAAAATACCAGATGAATTAAAACCTTGGTTAGTTGATGACTGGGATTTAATCTCGAGACAAAAAATGGTAGGTGATTTATTTTAAGTTAAACATACTTTAAACAAGAGCTAAATCTGCCTATTGCAGGTCTTTCTATAGGCCTGAAATGTTATCTAAACTATTACCGTAATTAAACATTTATTAACATGAAAAGACCTTGATCAACTATTGATGCCTCTTATGTGTCCAATTGTCACTGAATTTGATTCTGATCCACTGCTCAACACGCATTGATGATTAAATGAAAAAAAATGGATAATCAAATATGTTTTTTTATGTTGTCAACTAAAAAGTAATGATCTTTAGTAATTTTGACTGAGGCTAGGTAGAAAAATCAGTTGCTAATATCTTGGTGCAGAGTAGAGCAATTTGACTGAAATTTGAAGTATATTCCCTTTACATTTCCTAGTTTGTAACTATTATAGTCCAATCTGATTAAAATAAAGATCAATATGTTATTTGGGTTTTTTATATTTTCGACGCTCTACACTAATGCAGTGAAGACAAGTAAAACAAAATTTTTAACCATAAAAAAATGAAACCAAATAGGATCTGTTTAATCTGTCAAATTGACTATAATGTATCTTTATAGAGTTTATATTGTAGTAATCATTAATCAATAGTATTTCTTCCTGAACATCATTTGAAGGATTGAGAATCCCTTGCCAGTAAAAATATTATAAAAAGTTGAATCTCTAAAACTAATATTGATTCAGTTCTGTTCAGCACCACCTGTAATTTTTGCTTAAATATTTTGATCTGATTGAATCCAAGCCTGGAGATTATCTGCCATTAATGTTATGATTTTCTTTTAATATGCAGTTTTAAGGATATTTAGCTTGATTCTTTAATATTTGTGTTATATTTACAGTTGGTATCATTACCATGTAAATTGACAGTGGATCAAATTTTAGATGATTATATCAAAGCAAAAACAACCAAAGGAAACAATCCAAATAAGTAAGTAAGAAATAAAGTATTGAACTTAAGATTATGGTCACATCTATTATTGGAACAGCAAATGCTCCAAACCAATGTCTATTCAATATGGCAGTGCCTATCTCAGTATCAGTAAAAATGTCTTCTTTATTTTCTACTAATTATTTTTTTAAAACTATTTCTCAATGATGGTGATATGAAGAACTTATTTTTAGAAATTTTATAACAAGACTGGCCAAATTAATTAATTAATGTGACTGGCCTGACCATACTCTCCAAAATAGGTCTACCAACCACTTGTATAGTCCAAACTATATACCTTCAGATGGAGATAGTTCTACTGTAGTACCAAAAACCATTGCAACCAAAGGTTTCTCTGGCTTTGGATATCTAAAAGCTATTAGCTAACATATCAAAGCCATTAAAAACGTAATGCCAAATTCAAAGTTTATTTACTGCAACAACTTTTAACAAATGTACATAATAATTGACAAAATCGAGATGACAACCATTGATGGATAATTTGATGAAAGAATTCTCTACAAATGGACAAAACCGAAACTTCAGAGAACCATGAAACATAGCATTGGTCAGCTGAAGTCAATATAGGGTATGTCCACCCTCAGCTCTTAAACATGCCTGCAGTTGCCTTGCCATGGACTCCCACATGCTATGGGATTGTTTGCCAACGATTGGTCACGGCTTGAGTTTGAGCCCGTAGTGCAAGTTCATCCCAAAGGTTTTCGATAAGGTTCATGTGGGGGGACATAGCGGGCCAATCCATAACACAGACATGATGACTGTTCAGAAAGTCTCTTGTCAACCTGGCAGTGTTGGGTCGGGCAGTTAGTAAATTGAAGAGTAGGGAGGAAACCATGGAAATATAAATGACCCAAGACATTAAATCTCATTCTATTTCATTTCTATTAATAAATAATGTTATTAACTAATGCCTGTCTCTTTGTCTGCACGTAACTACTAAATGTAACTTTATGTACATTATGTGTTTTTTTGTTTTTTTCGTAGAGATGCAATATTAGAAGTAACAAAAGGTATTCGTGAATATTTCACTGTCATGTTAGGAACACATCTATTATATAAGTTTGAAAGACCACAATATAGAGAGGTATGTAAAAGACCTCTATTTATTTTTTGACTTTGATTTCACTTTATGTGCAAAAGTACAACCAAAGAAATGTTAGCTTTGTGAACTTCTCTTCTCAAATGATATTTAGTGTCAGGTGTTACAGTGAGAGTAAGCATACCCTGTCTAATACATGACAATAATTATGGCCTGGTTTGTTTGAAACCTAATCCTTGTCATGTGTTGAAAGTTTTATGAAACATTATTAAACTTTTGTAGATTCTTACAGACCATGCTGACATGCCAGTAACAAACATATATGGTGCTACGCATCTGCTTAGATTATTTGGTAAGTTAATATCAGGAATTACCCGGAACTTCTTTAAAAATAACCCTTTTATAGCTCAAAATAGAAGGTTATATTCTGATCGCCATTTTCCATATACCTCTGTTAAAATGAAATTGTTAACATTTTATACTATTCAAAATAAATGAACCCCTGAGCAACAAACTTGACTGTATATTGTTAAGTGGTTCAATCGAGGACATGTTTCGAGCTGCAATTTGTTCATGTAAATGTACTGTCATCCAGGCATTTCGGGGTATGTATAGAAAACTTTCAATTTGACGATTTAAGTACTGTATTAGGTGACTTTTGTTTTATATTTCAGTAAAACTAGGAGGAATGTTGGCATATACAGCTTTAGATGAAAAAAGTGTGCAATTACTCCTTACACATATACATGATTTTCTAAAGTAAGTAAGTCTGTTTACATGCTATGGGATTAAACAAACATAAAACAGAAAATTTATGACTCTGTCTATGTTAATATATCATTGGCACCAGTATGATATTCCTCTTCTTGGCTTTGTCTATTTTAAATCTGGGGATTTGGGTGGCTGAATATATGGTTAACACATTCACGTTTGATCATAAGGTCTGTTATTGAGTTAAGTTTCGATTCCCTGCTTGTACATGACAAGGAGCAGCATCGCCTGTCTAACGTTATGGGTTTTCTCCAGGTTCTCCCTCTGCTGAAGACCCCTTCGCACTAGCAAATTATTTAAATGGAACCATTTAATCCCGAAATGACCTACTTGTTAAGTGGACCTTAAACCCCATCTCTCTCTCTCTCTCTCTCTCTCTCTCTCTCTCTCTCTCTCTTTCTCTGTCTATCTCTGTTTAAATCTAGTGTGATATTTTGAGCAATTCTAAATCTTAATACTATTTCTTCTTTTCAAAATAATCACTTCTTCTTGCCTATACTGTATAGATTTGAATAAAAAAATTATTTTAACTTTTATACCTTCTTTTTATTTTCAGATATTTACATAAAAATTCAACAACATTGTTCAACATCAAAGATTATACAGTGGCTCCCCCAGAATACCACAGAAAGGCTATCTAGACATTTTGTGTATAAATTAGTACAAACTGAAAATAAAGTTAAAAGTGTTTAAGAACTACGGACAATAATGGATGATCCCTGTACAATTTTATGTGATTTATCGGACTAAGTGTTATATACTATAGTGATTGTGATCATTACTTTCAAATGTGAAAACCTTATAAACAATATACATGAAGTGTCTTCATATGTACATCATACATACATCATACATACATATGTACATACATCATATTCAATTAAGGATGAATAAATAGACTATATTTATCCCGTCATCTGTCTTAAAAGCATTTATATTTCATTGCTTTCGATCATATTCCATTAACGTTTAAGAGTTTGTAAGGAAGATACTGGTTGAGTCAATTGACTCTTTACTTGTTATTCCGTTTTGATGTTATGGAACTTGGTAAACCTTTTTTTGAAGTTATTGCGGGGTGGGGGTCTGTCATTGAGTCAGTGGTGTGGTTTTAATTTCTAGCATGTATATGACAATGAGTAGACCCCTGCATGAAATCGAATTATTGCAATAAGATTGAACGACATGATGGTCCGAAAATAACATACCCAAGTTGAAAACCCATGTCTCTCTTTCTTCTGTCTGAAGCTCTGTCCTTGCCACAGTAGTCAAGCAATCTGGCATCTGGGTAGTCACCAAGACCATCTCGGTATTTTTCAAGTCTGGCATTTAGGGGTGGTGTCTGTGGGGATCTCAAGGAAAGGTCTGTCATTGATACAGAAGGCAGAAAAAATCCACTTTCTGGGCAAAATTCTCCATTGCAAACGTCACCACAGAAATACAAATTACCACGTTGGTCTTATAATGGGTGAAGTATTTTGTTGATGAGACATTAAAACCCATTAAATTCCTCAAGCTATGCCTTGAATTGAACTTATGAGTCCTGTCTGTCTTAACATATCCATTTATCTGCTGAAGATAAAGTCCTTTTATACGTCTGGATACCCTGACTTTGATGAGACTCTCAAACAGAAGGAGGACGGGCCGAGGTCCCACAGCATGAAATCAGGGGCAGGTGGTTTTTAATTTAAAAATAAAATTCAACAATTATTCCAAAAAAGTGGACTGACATAATCTGATTCTAATCCTACCCATGCCATTAGGTACACTAATTCAGAAAATACACCAGTTTTCTTCTACTCTACAATCAGGTAACAGTATATAATTTGTGTTACTTTTTTATACAAAATTTTTTTTTTTTAAAACATTACGTTGCAGACCTCACTCCAGGCCCCTAGTCAAGTGTCTCAGTCACCTTCACGCTCTCTCAGGAACTTGGATAGTTCAATGGCAAGTGTAGAGAGTAAAACCATCCTGATGTGTATGCATGTACATGTATGCAGCATGTAGCTAGATTATAGAATCTTAATATCAAAATGGTCTAATTATAAAATCTGATCTCTATAAATGAACTGGTTTAGCATTTCTAGGGTTGAAGAAAACAGAGTTAAGGAACTGGATAGGACCAAATGTTTGCTGGCAATATGATCTACATCAGAACCTCTGATCGTTATTGTAAGACAAATCTTTCTAGATTCATTACATCACATAAAGTTTACTACAAACAGAATCAGCATTTTTCTAACAACATGATCTTCACCAGAATCAAACATCTTAATTTTTATGACACATGTTTAAATTCACATATATCATTAAGATGAATATTCAAGATTCGCCCACTAAACAGGCCTGTTTTAATCTCCACACGAGCTTTATGTTCTTCGTTATCAATTGATTCTAACCTGGCCTCCATTCCTCTATACCCTCCATTTACCACACGGACATTTTGACCTACCGGTGGAATAACAGATTGAAGGTCATTCTGGTGAACAGGGGTTAACTTCTCCGTATGGTTTAATTTAACCACAGCAGTATCATCGAAAGAATTATATAAAATAGTACCGGTTTTGTTATTCGCTGACTTACCCAGTCTGTCTGTGATTATTTGCACGACTAACCCTTTAGCTAACCAACTCTTTGATCTGTTGAAAGTTTCACGCTCCCTTTCTATTTCCGATTTAACCTCATCCAGTGCAGATTTCTTATGTTTTATTTTCTTTTTGCTCATAACATTAGTTCCTGAAAGTAAAACAGAAGATTCCAAAATGACTCCCGACTTTTGCTTTCTAACGTCATTAAGTGCATTAACCACAGAATTGTTGCCGGAAACACGGCTATAACCCGTGTGTATCTTTTGCAAAGGAAAGGATATCTTACGTCGAGAAATTATACATTTTTTTTGAGGGGACTTTTTTTCGCAACCATTTCCACTTTGCTTTATAAGTCTTTTTATAGAATGGGGTAAAATTGCTCGTTTAATGGGACCACGCATAGACTTTTCTTGAACAAACATCAGATTTTGGTCAAAAAGGAAGCTTCTAGATATTTTCATCCAGCGTATGAAACTCTCAAAGTCTCCCCATCGAGTCTTATCAACTGATACTGAATTATTCACTCGTTTTAAATATTCGTTTTGAACCGCAACTGGTGGAACTTTTCTCCCGCAAAAACTAGACAAAGATTCCAAAAATCCATTCAGATATTCGTTTGAATTAACCTCCGTTAAAGCATCCGTGTAACGACTTTGTAAATACCTTTGATGTTTATGTTTTTCACTGCACACATGAATCAGAAACTCTTCATGGTTGTTACTGGTTGTTTTACATGTTCTGCAATAGGACTTTCCATTCGACAAACCTGATATCGATCGTGATATTTCCATAGCGCGATGGAGCTCTGTACGAAGCTTACTATATTAATCCGTCGGCATGAATAACTGTCATTTAGAAATGTTGAGTTAGGGTGTGTGATTATATATGTATGGACTACCATTTTGCAACACAGGTGGAACGTTAAATGTGTTATCACAAACGTAATAAAATGTATTCAACGTTTCTAAAACGATTATAAACGTTTTCTTCGCCAGACAATGAATTAATAGCCTACAGTCAACGTATTATAAACGTTTTCGATATTATTTGATCATATTTCAATTCAGCACTAGCGATTTTATTATTTATAGAGCATCGTTTCACATCACGTGTTTAGGAGCACTTTGCAAAGTGTGTAATATAATCATAAAACCAAAAGTCTGGACATGTTATAAGTAGTGTCGGTTAAAAGTTTGTTTAAATAAAAATGTGTTTCAAGTTATTTATTTATTTTTTTTTTTTTTCAAAGAAATAAAAAAGAGATATACAGTATCTTCAACAAAATGGTAGATTATTACATAAAACGGAGGCGTAAAATCACTGCCCTTAATTTTTTGACAGTTAAAAAAAATGAAAGTAGCGACCTTTAACCACTCGAACTTTATGAAAGTGTTATTGACTAATAAAAAAAGAGACTTGATATCCGAGTAATTTTCTAGCACGTGGTACGCGCGCATGATTATTTACTGAAGTGTTGACGTCAGACATGTAGAAATGGCAGCTGGAACAAATTGGGCAGGACTACCTAGTGTAATAATTGTTGATATCGTTTCATATTTATCACTGGAAGATAGATTAAAGAGTTCTTCGATATGCAAGAGATGGAGGTCTTGCTTATTTCACCCAACACTATGGCAAAATGTGTTATTTTCGTTCGATAAAAAGGACCGCAAGAAGTCGAATTTTCTTGCTGCAAACTGCGGCCGATTTATTCGGGAAGCAGTTGTCAAATTTAACTCTCGAGACGCAACAGAGGTGAGGGAATGTGCTAAATTGCTTGACATTCTTTCGAAAAACAAAAACTTAGAAAGATTTTCTCTACAACCATCAAGTTGTCACATCGTTTGGTCTGAACAAGAAACTGAACACATAATTGACAAGTAAGCAGCTTTTAAATTTGTTTACACCACCAACCGCATATTGTGCCACAGATTGTAATGTTACTAAAAATAGAACGTAAACACCAGTTTTATTAGGACACCTTACACTAAGCCGAGTTTTTATTTTGCGCAGTCAGCGATATTTTCAAATATTTAATCGAAAATTAAAATATTTTTTAAAATATAATAATTCTGGAAGATTTTCTATGGCTAAGAAAGAGTTCTTTATATTTATGATAAATTTGATTATCAGGAAAGCATTCTCATTCACTATGGTAATGGAATAGTAATTAATAGTTAGTATGATTGATCACTCATTTTTAATTTAAAACTTCGGTGTACGTTTTTTCCATGAATAAATTTGGCACTATTTAAAAGGGCATATGACACTATTATTTGCAACCTTAAAATAGACAGAAGTGGGTTTAAATCAAAGTCTAAAAACAATAATGAATGAATCTATTGTAATTTCTAATTATGTTCAGTGACATACACACATTGTGGATAATAAACAGTCCATGTATCATAACCCTTGATCTGTCATTGGGTCATCATTTCCCTGGTTGTGCTTGACAAGGAGTAGGGTCTCCTGCCAATCTGGTCGGTTTTCTCTTTGTCCTCTCACTGCTAAAGACCCCTAGGTGTGAATTATTGGAAAAGAATTGAACCCTAGCTATGGTCTATGTTAGTCCCCAAATGACGGTTTGTGTCGAGTGGACATTCTCTCCATCAATGGCAGTCTTCCTGCTTATGCCTTTCTACAGGTTTTTTTTTGTATCATTGTTTTGTCTTTTGTGAATCACCCAATTACAAATTATTTTTTCCACATTGCCTTGTCGGATTCTTCTTTATTCACTTACAAAAATATCACCCAAAACCACAGAGTACTGTACATGACTTGTGTACTGATTTTAAAATGTTCATTGTGTCTTGAATATGCAATAACTATTTAGGATCCTATATTTTCACTGCAGGATACTAACATCAACATTGATTGAAATAGACAATTATTGAATTCTGATCACATGCTTTTGATTTCAAATCTATGGAAAATACTGAGTTACGGGTTACATGTAGTTAATTTTCGGTTCTCTATTTTCAGTTATTTGGATAACATTGAAGAATTGATCAGAAATGCTCGTCGACTAAGCCACTTTTCCTTGGGATGTGTAGAAGAACTCTTAGTTCATTCCAACAGTTTAGTTCAACTGATGGTACAACACCATAGTAAAAATTTGAAATCCTTGCATCTGGCCAGTGTAAAAGAAGATTCAGAGCACTATGGAATTATTGAATTCGACACTTCCCTGATCTGTTCATTCCAGTGTCTTACCAAGTTGAGCATTGATTATGATTACCTTACAAATGAATTACTCCACAATTTTACTGATATCAGAAAAGCCAAGCTAGAGAAACTATGTATCCACATTCACGGTATCAGTCCAGAACATGAGATTGTAACAAATGCAACATGGAGACGGTTAAGGAATTATAGTCCCTCCTTTGAAGTAACAGTAAACCTCACACATTCACATCATGGAGTTGCTGCCCTACTTGATGTCCTCCAGCCATGTATGCCGTTAACACATTTTCGACAATATTTCTGCTCACATATCAATGTGGCAGCGATAGATTTTATTTCGACACACTTCAATGATACACTCAAGACAGTAATTATAATGGATGATATTCAAGATCAACCCATGCTTTATGATGAAAGAACTGATGTGTATCCAGACCCATTTGTAATGTTAGCATGGCGTTGCATTGAGTTGCAGGAACTAAGTATCATAGGTAAGCTTAAATATAATTCAAATGTTGTAATTTTAATTAATATATTTGTTACTTGAGTGGTAGAAAATATTTAGTGAAGAGTTGATAGTGTTTTGACATGCCATGGATCTAGGAATTTATGAAGATGCTAATGGAAGTAGAGGATAGCTCTGACTCCTTGAAATTCAGTTTGTAATCATGTCCCTTTTCAGGTTATGGTATTGCAGATGGTGATGTCATTGCTATAGCTAGATTGAGAGGTGACACCTTAAAGAAGCTGGTTGTTCCGTTGTCTTGCATTTATACTTCTAATGATAGTGAAGATGATGCTTCGGAAATAATTCCAGTAAGATGTATCAGCGATGACTTTTTTGATAAAGTAAGTAACTGAGTATGTCATGGCGCAGAATTTGTAACTTTATTTTAAGTTTTCATCATATTTATTCTAAAAAAAAAGAAGAAAACTTTTTAAGAATAGTAAAGAGGAAAATTTTGAAGCGAGATAAAAATAAAATTATTAATCATACTTATGTATATGATTATTATTTATTTTAAGGTGTCTAAATCATTAAATAGATCGTGGTGGCCAGTAGATGATCATGAATTACCAGAAGCTGTTTTTGATCATATGGCCGATGCAGAAGATGCATACATGGAAACTTTATTAGACGACCAAAAAGCTTAATGTTTTTTATATATCCCCAATTTTAAACAATTAGACCAAAACTATAGAACAGTGTTTTAAAGATTCTTATAATTTATTTAAATAAATGGTATTTATATCCTATATTTAACATGCATATTTTGTACAATTCATAAACACCATGTATCATGTTTGTTGGGTGATAGAAATCTTTAACATCTATAGAATTTTTAATTTTTTTCATGTAAAAAACAGAACAATTGTGGAAACATCTTTTAACAATTCATTTATTTTTACTTTGAAAATTTGAAAAAAATTACATAAAAATAAGAAATGAACTAGAAAAATATTTATGAAAATGTTGATGGTAAATTGGTCATTTGAGATTTCCTTGAAACACAGGAATGATTTTTTTTTTGTAAATATTTATCTTTATCTTTTTTATTTATTACTTATTCATTATATAAATTTGATGAGGGTTAATTTAATCTTATAATATGTAAATCCATATATAATATACTGAACCAATATTATTATAATTACTAAGCTAATATTAATAGATTGTGATCATGTTATCTCACACCTCTCTCAGCTTCAATGCATCTTTGCATCTTTTCATTATTTATTTTTGAATTTGAATCTTTAATGCTGCATTATTTCACAAGACTTATATTTTAGACTCTGTATCCCCACTTATTATTATATAAAGGACCGTTTTATTGGGAATAAGGATCTTTTGAAACCTATTTATATTTGCATGTCATACTGTTAATAATTTTACAATGTGCTTGTGTGAAGCAAAGAAGTCAACTTTTAATATCAATCCTGTAGATATAAATATCAAGTTGTGAAATATCTTATTTTTACATCAAAGTGAAGAGAAAGCTTTGTCAGATGAGTGTAAATGAGAATTACTGCATTATGTGAACAGTGTACTGGTGGAAGCATATGGATGTGAAATTAATCAGTATATTGTGTATGGAAAATACAAAATACTGTAGACCTGACCATTTGTAGTTTTAATATGAACAAAAACACAAGCTGTTTGATACAACTAGAATTTAACCTTATTGATATTCTATTCCATCCATAGAACAGTATTCTTTATTGTTAATTTGTCTAGTGTACATTCAAAGTACAGACTGCATTGTGTGCTTTACAACAGACTACTTGATTAATTTGTTTCCATCTTATATAATTGGTTGATTATTTATACCAGTCTAAAGATCTACTGTTATAACTAACTTTTGAATAGTTGTGGACACAGGAACAACAAATAACAAGTGAAGTTTGAAATGATATAGCAGTTATATTTTAACATTCTATTGTAATAGAAAGTCTGCAGCTGCTCATATCAAAACTGTATATAACATTCCATTACCATCGCCAAATATTGGTACTCAGGATTACTCAGGTATAGTTGAAATGTGATATCACCCTGTTTTCGCATGGATTTGTATGGCCTTTGTAAATTTTTATTGAACAATCGAAGATCTTTTGTTTGTGACAAAGCCAAGAACTAAGCTTCTGTAATTATTATGGCTGCCATATTTTAATCTTAACATCATGACATAAACTTGAAACCATCCATGGTTGTTTTTATTGGAGTACAAGCAAAATGTGATAACAAAAGTCAATTTTAGGATGATACTAGTATGTGCCATCAGCAGTGTTCGACAACCACTCTGTACCATAATGTAACATAGATATTGAACTTATTGCCAATTGTATTGCCACATCAAGTGAATTCCATTGAATCTCAGTGAAATCGAGATGTTGAGTTGAAGCCCTGCCAGGTGTCAAAAAATAAATGGATTAGTATACTGGTACTAGAATTACTACACAGAATCATTGAGTGACAGTTTAATCAAAGTAATTATGATGAAGTATTTGAAGATACTAATGCTATTACACAGCCAATATTTAGTTTGTGATTTAATAGAAAGTTGTCTTCAATTGGATTTTTCTCTACATCAAACTTGTGAAATGTTAAGATCTTTTATAATTTTAATAGAAATTTGTACAAGCTGAGAGAGGATATTATAAGATTATTAGGACATAAAACAATATTTAATGATAACCAGATTATTGTCTATTATTACAGGACATTTTGTTGAAGAACCTAATTGCTTTATATTTAGCATAAAAAGGTTAAATTGGTAAATGAAACAGCAAGAGCTAGTGCTAATTTTTTGACATGTCTAAATTTGAAGCTTTTAGCTATTCTGACAAAAAACCTGTATGTTATGTGCTTAACAGCATTATTCATGTGTTTGTTGTATTTATTAAAACTATATTACACTTTTTCCATATTATATATATATATGTAAATGTAGTGCTGTAACCAATGTTTACATTGATATATAAGTGCTTGTTATATAAGTTGGTTAAACATAGTTGTTATATAAATTTGTCTGTTATGTTACATAGATAAATAAAATGAATATTGTGATATTTGAGGCTAATAATGACAGATGATAGTAATACTGTTCTAAAACAAAGGTTTTTCCAACTTGGCATTGGCTAGTGTTATGCTCATAAATCCTTACTTTTGATTGATAAATAAACAGGGGATGAATAATGTTTACAATTGGTTGTGTACTACTGATGCTGTATATTTTTAGGATGTAATGTGTCATATAATGTAGAAACATCGATAACAAGTTGAGTGGTATTTGGTCTGCATGTATTATGGGTTTATTTGCTGCACTGTGCAGTTACTGACTAACAGGTTGACTCTGGCCATTTAAGAGATTAAAATAAAATAATGCCAATGGGTTCTATTATAACAAGAAGTTAACTTAAAATAATCCCTAGTACAGCTTATTAACTAATTCTGAAATCTATCCCAAATCTAATTCTAAGTACATGTAACACTATAAAAATAATTAAAATTAAAGTAAAAAGAATATTGTAGGTGTATTCTCTTTAATTCTATCAATTTGGATACGTGTGTGTCCTTTATTCTGTGTTTCCTGGCCACTGGCATACTGAAGTAGCTTGTTTTCGTAACATACTCCTGAAAAGCAATTTTTACACACCTGAATGCGTTGACATTGATTTAGTGTGAACCAGTTCAGAGCTCTTAAAATAGTTCACAAACTATGTGTATTTCTAGTTAAATTACTAAAAAATGCCATTGATACAAGCTATAAGAATTACAGTTGCCTGTCTTCATTTAGGACGTAAGTATTTCAATATGAGCAATAACATTACAAATGTTGAAATAAATAATAATCTCAAATTACACTAAGGTTACTATCAACTCTTCCGTGATATTGGAATATAATTCTCAATTTGTCACAAAAAGATTATATCCAACTTTTTAAGATACATTATTTTTTTGAGCATCTGCCATATTTTTGCTGCCTCTTATTAATTATATAATCATATATCCTAAATTTTTTATTTGTCTATCTTTTAACAGCATATATTCACCCTTTGTCTTATATTTTAGTTTTTGCACTGTTTCTTAATTGTAGTCTTAGATTATTGTATTGGTGTTATTATGGTGTGGGTGTTATGTTAATCTAAGAGCACTTAGATGCATGAATTGAAACATCAAATAATGCTATTAATGTATGATTTGTAAATAGAGGTTATATATCGGAAAAAGGGTCTCAAGGATCGTTATAAATATGATGTACATTTATAAATTTTAACAACAGCCTTTTTGAAGTTGTGTACAGGAATATTCAACCTTATGTATGTCTTTTGGGCATTAAATCAATTATATATTATCTAGTCAAATACTGTACTATAAGATATATACTTTCTAATAAACAGATTTTAGTCACAACAACTTCAATTGTACTATAGTTAGGATTTGACTAGATAAGATATCAAAGAAAAATCGATCAATGATATTATTATTGTGATTTACCATTCCCAGATTGTTACTTATTTAAGCGGTGGCACAGCAGCTTATTTTTGCGTTTTCACGGAGTGATTGAATGTGTTCAGAATATGTAGATAAATTACATGTTTTAAAAAATGTCTATAATAGAGGGATCAGTTTTAGATACATCTAGTCAGCTTGTGTGTAACGAATTATTTATAATACTATACTTTCCATACAAAAACAGGATCATAATTTTTATATGTCTATATGGAAATGTGGTTTTATTTTGCCGTTGCCTCTGTCCATCCGTCGTCCACAATTTCTTATGAATACTCTACAGTCTACAGATTACATTTATTATCTGATCAGTTTCAAAATATTTTTTTATATTGTTTATATTAGTGAGATGAAGAAGCATGTTTAATTTCAACAATTTCCATCATTATGGTCCGTGTTTCAATTTACATGCATTATTTATATTAGTAAAACAAAAAAGCCCATTGAATTTCAGCTATTTCCGTTGAACCTTCTGGATGCTAAGGTCTTAAGTTATCATTCAATTTGTCTGAAATTTATATGCATTTTTTAAATCACTAAATCAAAGAAGGCTGTTGTATTTCAACAATTTCCATTAATAAGATATAGAGTTATGGCCCTTGTTATACTCTGTTAAACCTTGTGAATGCTCAATTAACAAAATTTATCGTACGATACATATGAAATTCATATTGTTTAGGTCACTAAAACAAAGAAGTATTTTGAATTTCCACAATTTTTATCATGGCTCTTGTACTTTGTTGAACCATGTCAACAACAGTTATTAGATTTGCGTGAAATTCATATGCATTATTTAGATCAGTAAAACGAATAGGCCTAATAATTTTCAACAATTTCCCTTAATAGAGTTCAGTCCCTTGTTTCACTTTGTTGAACCGGTCTGTATGAAATTTATGGGCTTATTTAGATAAGTAAAGCAAAGAAACCTATTGATTTTCAGCAGTTTATGGACCTTGTTTACTTTGTTGAATCCCTTGTGATTGCACTGATGACAGGAGTTATCATTTGATTATTAAATTTAAATGCTGTATTGAGATTAGTAAATGAAGGTCTATTGAATTTAAGCAATTTCTGTTAATAACTTCTACAGTTATGATCCTTGTTTCACTTATTTCAACCCTGTGAACATTCGATCTGTATGAAATTGATATCATTGTCTTGTAAATGCTCCTATTACCTACAAAAGCATTAATATGTGACAACCCTTGTGGACTATTGAACGATTTAGCTGCTGTGGGCGTAACATTCATTGCCTGACAACCTTTCTTTTCTTTATTGAAGACAATACATGTTTATTAATCAACAAAGTTTCAAAAAAAGTAATTAATATTAAATTCATATTCTTTTGGGTATTTTCTAAATGCAACATGTTGATTTATAATTTTTTGGTAGAATATTATATAGATTGCTGATTGTGCGGTGCCAACTGTGATTGACAATACATGTACCGTGGTTATATGTGTTACATACATACAACTACGGTACTCTACTAGTGATTACCTCTAAATTCCTTAGTAAATAAATAAATAAGTGATATTTTAAAGTTGTCCTGTTTAAAATGATAAGAATGCTCAGGAAATAGGATTAGAGAAAATAAAAACTGAAAACAGAAATATTTTCTGATCTGATGAAACATATGTATCTTCCATCATAATTGAATATTTCGATATTATATGTATATATTGTTACCAATGACCTGTTCTATCAACTTATTAAAATCTTTTAAAACGGGTATATGTCATCAAAACATTTGTTTTATAAATAGAATTTTGACATTGTGTGCAGTTAATATGAAATGAAAGGTGCAATATCAAGGAACATGTATGTTAAATAAAATGACTTTGCAAAATACTATGAAAGTCTTGCCTATATTGACAAAGACTGATTTCACAACCAACATATCGCATTTAAAAATTGGTAAGACATGATGTACTTAATTTATACCCTATGCAATACAAAATAATTTGAAAAATGAAAAAGATATCTTAATTCCGTAAACAATGTAAATGTCATTAAATAATGTGCTCAAGCACGCACCATATAATAAAGGTCCCTATTCTATTTAATGTTGATAAAAAGTGAATATATCTTGTATTTGAAGTCTAACCTGGTGTTTGAAATGATGAAATGTATATTATGTGATATCTATTAGTACTATGTTAGCTGCTGTGCAGTAACGATCTGATTGTATATGTGTGATAGCATCCTAAACAGAACAGTCTTTCATTATGTTACATACCAACACATGTAACAACAGTTAAAGTGCCAAGAGGAGAACTTCTTTTAAAAACAAGTTCTTGCCAATGTTAACGATCATTGTAATATTGTTATCAGGTCAGACACAATTGGATCTATCTTGTGAATGTGTCGGTTTTCAAATTGATGGATCTATTGTTATCAAGATGTATTATTGAATTATTGTATGATCTTAATAAAGCTCGCATCTGTGCTCAATATTTTCTTCTACTTGTTTGTCACAAAATGGAAAGAGATGTTTATGTGTAAAAGTAGTTTTTGCTTTGTCATTACAGAGGAAGGGGTATAAAGGATATTACTGGTAGATGTAAATATAAATATACCAGTTTTTTTCATACATAAATATTTTTGCTTTGTCATTATTACAGAGTATTAATTTTTGTAGACTTGGGGTGGGAGAGAGAGTGAGAGAAATGGGGTTTAATATCCACTTAACACAAACTAGGTCATTTTGGGACTAACATATGGTTTCATTTTATTTCAATAATTCGCTTGCGCAAAGGGGCCTTTAGCAGTGGGAGGAAATCGGAGGAAACCCAGGAGGTTGAGAAGGCGCCCCTATCTCCATGCTCACACCTGGGCTCAAAACCACTGCCGCAAGCCAGAGGTGACCGGCCAGCTAGAGGTCGAAGCGCAGCACTCTACTCTAGACCACTAGGCCATCCCAACCCCCACTTGGGGTGGGGGAGCAGCAGATAGGTAAAATAGTTTTAATTACCTAGTGATTTACAATAACGGTTGGTAGGCTGTGGGTGTATGCCTCGTTGCCTGTGAATCTTTTTTTTAATATTAACTGGTCTAATAAAAATAGATACAGAGATTTGTTTACATCTGATGCAACTATACCAGGTCTTGTTTACGTTTACAGCTGATAAAGGCGAAGGACGTTTGTTGGTGTATTTCTTTCAGCCAATCAGCTTTTGAGTGCAACGTCGCAGTTCTTGGTGAACGTCATTGGTCAAGGCCGTTAAATTAGGACCCCACCATAGTATACGATCTATGACCCCACGAAGTCTTCGTGCTTGGTCGAAGAGCGTCCCTAATAACTTACAGGGCAAGCCGTTGGACGAGACCGCAGGACAGCGTTGTTTATAATTGTGTTAATCTGACGAAACAGTGTTAATATTTTTTCAAAATGTCAAACGATGCAATAGATACCGATTGCATCACACTAACTCGCTATGTACTTGCCCAACAGAGAAAACACCCTGAAGCTACCGGGGATTTGACACAGTTATTGAATGCATTGTTGACGGCAATTAAAGCTGTATCGTCTGCAGTTCGAAAAGCTGGAATCCATTCTCTGTAAGTTCAATTTATATTCAAGTCTACAATTTTTTGGTGATCATTGATTGTCATCGGTTTGTTGTTTTTTTTCTCTGATAGTTGCACACTTGCAGACCTAGGTCTGGCTACGGCTACTTTGAGTTAACTTGAGGCTAGATCAGATTCAGTAGATGCATCGCTTGTTGGAAGAAATTTATAAACAGAGATGTAATCATTTTAAACTAATTATATTTTTTTATTTTGTCTCAGATAAAAAGGCGCAGGCAATCAGTTTATTACGAGTTCCCACCTACTCTTCAACAAATTCCAACTGTCAAAGGTTCTTTTACGTGAACAAGGCCTATTTTGTCCCACTGCTTATAATGTATAGACACTTTCATAAATGCTGTTATTATTATTATTACAGGCCCCATGATTCCTATCTTTGACCACTCTGATTGTCTCCATATAGCTGCGATATGAAAATACCACTTTATGTTCTATCTATTTTAACTGTGATTCTTTTGTGCTCTGGGGGTTTGGGATGGCCTAGTGGTCTAGCTCTAGCTCACTGTCCAGTCAACTCTGGCTTGCGGCTGTGGTTTCGATCCCTGGTGTGAGCGTATATATATGTGGCATGGAGATAAGGACGCCTTCTCAACCTGATGGGTTTCCTCCCACTGATGAAGACCCCTACGCGCAAGCAAATTATTGAAATAAAATTAAACCATATGTTTGTCCCGAAATTATCTAGTTTGTGTTGAGTGGAGGTTAAACCCCATTTCTCTCTCTCTCTCTTTTGTGATCTGCTGACAAATTTATAAAAATTCAACACTTTTTTAAAGTAGAATTTTGCAATTGGTATTATATAGATATTAAGAGTAGGCTGTAGCACACAGTCTCTTTAAATTTAATTGTGTCTGGTTTGTCCCTGTGAGTGTCAATAACAGCAAAACAGCGGTCTGTAGGCCTACATGGAGTGGACCAGACGATTGATGAACGCCATTGGCACCTGGAACCACGCTTATCAGAAAAGCCTGGATGAAGGCACAATTAAACCACCTGCTGTGGTACAATGTTATTTAAGTCTCCTCTGAATTTCATCCTAAAGATGTTCAATAGGGTTTGGTCAGAATAATGCTGACCACGTAAATGCCATAATATTCTGATCCTGTCATCTGCAGTGATACGCAATACTAACTCTTATCTGTGTACAGAACAGTTCTCCATTAAATTGCCTGTGGCGACAGTTCTGGTGCTGTTGGGCAAACTGCAGACGTATGCGTCGATGGCAAGGGGTAAGGATCGGTCCACGGCAAGGTCTACCGCAATGAATGTTCTCTCTGTAAGATGTCTGCGCACTGTATAGGTAGTGATGGGTCTTCCGTGTGTTTCCACTGTCTGATGTGTTGTCTCAGATGACTGTGTAAAGGGATTCTGCATGTGTTATCACACAACATGGCAGGCTTGTCGTCTTGTTGTAACCCTTTGTCTACCAGTTTTTTTGTGGGGGGGGGGGAATCATCTGTGTTGAAGCATGTAGATGGTCCGAACATTGACCTTGAAGTGATTGGCATTTGGGCAGTGTGACCAGCTGTGAGTCTCTGCCAAGCGCCTGGTTCCTCAGCTGTCGTGAGTTGTGATATGCTGCTAACATACAGTGTGAGTTACATGTAGAACACATTACCATCTCAGAAATCCAGTTGAGTTTTTAAGGACATTTCTTGGGTTCAATTCTGTGTTTGGGAAGGTGCCTTATTGCTCAGGTAAAGTTCGAGATGTGGTTACAAATGTACAATAAAAACATTTGACAAGTTTTATGCAATATGTTCCATTCAGAGTAACCTTATGTTTCTTTTGCTGCTTAGTATACACATGTATTTATTTTAACCTTGCCCTGAGAGATTGGTTGATAAAGATTTGAAAGCTAGCCCAAAAGACTAAGCCGACTTGTATTTGTGTTGCTGGCACCGTTCAAATGGAGCGAAAGAGGAACCCTATCTACAGTCTTTAGTTTGTAACAGAACTGTTATTTTTGCATCTCTAATTGTTGAAGTAAAAGAAAAAAACAGGATAATAAGATTGTAGAACAGCATGTTTCTGAATTTTCTCTTTCTCTCCCTCTTAAAAAAGGTGATTTTTATATCCTGAAGTGTGACTTTAAAACATGGACTTTGATTCACTATTTAATATTGTTTGAGACATATCTTATCAGATAATATTATGTACCAGCATGTCTGTATAATCCACATTTGTGTCACTAACCTATATTTTAATACTATATAAAATTGAAAGTGGTTGTTTGTTGTGTCTGTCTGGTCTCTTTAGTGGCTTATTATAGCTGATTGATTTAGATTTTATTATCGTCGCAAGATTTTCAACGATTTTTTTTTTTGATTACTGTCAGAGTTTTGGCCTTTGATCAGTTTGAATAGTCTTATAGACTAAACTGCAATTTGAACAAGGTCCGTTATAAGCTATAGCCCCAAACAACTTTTTTTGACTGCAAATCATGTAATTCCCTCCCCATAAACATTCCAATTACCCGGTATTGAAATCTTGTGAACCAGAGATCTCAACATTATTTAAATTTAGGATTTTTCATTGGAGCATACCCTGTAAAAATTTGTTGACAGACGTTTTAGAGCACTTGTGGTTGTTGAATAACTTGTGGTTGTTCAATTGTGATGACAAACTTTCATGAATATTTGTAGATATGGTATTGCTGGTTCTACTAATGTAACTGGTGATGAAGTGAAGAAATTAGATGTTTTATCCAATGACTTATTCATAAATATGTTAAAATCATCTTTTACAACATGTTTAATGGTATCAGAGGAAAATGAAAATGTTATTGAAGTCGAAACTGAGAAACAGGTAGAACAGTTTAATTTCATACTGAGGCATGATGAAAATACCTCAATTATAAATGAATGATTGTAAATTTCTTTTGATGTAACAACATTAGATTGCAATGAAATGGTGAAATTTTGTTTACGATTGTGTAAACGCACCAGAGATCAATTCTCTCAAATACAAAAATTGAATTTGACAGAATGGGAATGTCAGTACAATTCCCACATGTCTGTTGAAATGGCAAAGACATCCAAAGGATGACATCAGAACATTGATTCAAAATGGTTGAATACCAGAATGTTACAAGAATGAAGAAGGGGCCCGCAAACAGCACAGGCATGTCTCCTCCATGTGACATCAGTCTTTTCTGACCTAAATTAATTACAGAAAACTACTAGAAAGTATGAAATTATTTGTTTAATATATTATAATTATAGGGAAAGTATATTGTGATGTTTGATCCATTGGATGGTTCATCTAATATTGATTGTCTGGTATCTATTGGATCTATATTTGGTGTGTATAAAAAAGTAAGTATCCATTACATGCATATTTATTTCAGTTTAAATCATTCAATCCAGATTGGTCATAGATGTCATGTAAATACTTACAGAATTCAAATGTCCAGGATAAAATTAAACAGTTTTATTCTCGTTTTAAAAAGTACTAATGGCCTGAATTGTACAAATATTGAATTGTTGTTTAAAAATGATTTTAACCCATTAGTAAGTTCAAGGAGGCAAGTTCCTAACTCAAATATCATCCACATTGCAATCTTTGACATTGCAAAAACAACTGTTTTGTTAATTTAAAGTTAAGTCAAGATTGATGTTATCTTACTCAGATTGTCTTCTGATATCCACCAATATTTAAGACAAAATGAAAATTTTAAAATAGGCACAAGAATGTTTTCGAGTGCCATTTGCACAGAAGTGACTCAAAAATATCCCACAGACTGACACAGGAGAATGCCAATGACTCTAGAGAATACTTCTGGTATAGACTGGAATAACCAGTCACCATAGATTGTCATTCAATTTGGACTATTCACGTATTTCGTAGAACAGAACTGATTAGAAATTACAATGAAAACAGAAACGATTGAATGTTAATCAGTTTATATACATTCATATTACATTTGTGTCCGTTTTTAATTGCCAAGGAATAGTGATTAAACTTTCCTTTAAACAGCCTATTTCTTACACAACTGACCAGAGAAAATATACCAAACAATTTGTTACAAAATTGACCAGACCAAACAAATGACTACAATGTGACATGTTTTGTTGTTACTTTTAATTTTGTAATGTGTTATATTACAGACAAGTGCTGGAACACCAGGTGTAAATGATGCCCTACAACAAGGAAATAAATTAGTTGTGGCAGGATATGCTTTGTATGGTAGTGCTACAATGGTGGTTTTAGGATTAGGAGGGGGAAGTGTTAATGGTTTTACATTAGATCCAGTGAGTTTTTATCTACAATCTAATCCCTCCTGTAATAAAATATAGCGTAGGGTACTTCTGACTGAACATATTAAATTTTAATTCAACCAGTAACAATATACTCTATATGTATTTACAACTGCAGCCTGTATATTCTCATACTCATGTCAAGTTCATCATAAAATATGGACAAGGTCGAGTTTAAAAAAAAATAGTTTCTGGTGTAGTTGGAACAATTTAACAGTAATAAATAAAGTGTGATCAAAATTACACCTTTTCTCTTATAGAAATGTAGGATTAATTTTATCTATCATCGGGGGTTGGGATGGCCTAGTGGTCTAGAGTGCCGCACTTCGCCCTCCAGCTTGCCGGTCACCTCTGGTGTGAGCGTATGTGACATGGAGATAGAGGCGCCTTCTCAACCTCGTGGGTTTCTGCCGGGTACTCTGGTTTCCTCCCACTGCTAAAGACCCCTACGCACAAGCGAATTATTGAAATAAAATGAAACCATATGTTAGTCCCAAAATGACCTAGTTTGTGTCGAGTGGACGTTAAACCCCATTTCTCTCTCTTATCTATCATGGTATTAAACATTATACTTTCAGTCTATAGGCGAATTTTTATTAACAGAAAAAGATATAAAAATCAAGCCAAGAGGTAAAATCTATTCGCTAAATGAAGGTTATGAACAGTATTGGGATGAACCAACAAGAGAATATGTCAAGAGCAAGAAATTCCCTACAGTGAGTAAGACTGAGAATCAACAGCAAAAATATACGCCAACCAACCTTGACTTATAATAAAGTGCATCAATGTCAAAATAATCTCACTTCCTTATATGTGTTTGAACATTTGACAAACTATAAACCCAAAAGTACTCTAAGGTTGCATAGCTAAAATATACTTGCTGTTCCTAAGACAATTTGGTAAAATAAGTTTCAATGCTGCTGCACCTCGCCCTTGGAATCACTTAATTACCAGTAAACATTAGAGAATCTCAGACTTTTAACATCTTTAAGTCACAACTTATACTTATTTGTTTAAGCTCTGTTATCCAGGTTAGAAACAGATTGTTTATATGTGTTTTTATTGTAGAGACTCCTTAAATGTTACGCTTAAAACATGCGTATATGGATGGATTATTAAGCGCATTACAAATACACATTATTATTATTACTTCTTAATCAAATGTTAGAAAATTAATTTGAGCACATTTTAGCTGGGATTAAGCAGTAAGGCATAAATACTGTGGCTTTTATAAAACAGTGATGTTATGTAAATAACTTTATTTGAATGTTATTTTGATTTATGTAGTCTGGTAAACCATATGGTGGAAGATACGTTGGATCTATGGTAGCCGATGTGCACAGAACATTAGTTTATGGAGGTATATTCATGTATCCATCAACAACACTAGCTCCTGCTGGAAAGGTAAGTCTTTGTTCCTAATGAATTTTCATCCCTTGCATTTTAGAGAAATGTCAATCTGTCCGTCACACCTTATAGAACACAATAACTCAGCTTCTAATTTAGGTAGAAATTTGTTGTATAGTTGTAAATTTAATGTAATGCATCAGTACCTACGATAATGATCATTTTCTGCTAAGATTAGTAGAATAAGCAATTTGATTGCTTGACACTTCATAAAAAGGTAAAATTTACAAATAATAATTCAGTGTAATCTATTTATATGGGGGTTCAGGTGGCAGACATTGGACTAAAGGTTAACTTATATTAAAATGAAGTTAATAATTTTTGTAGTCTCTGAGAAAAATGTGCTAATGATGTAAATATATAAGAATAAATAATTTAAATGTTTTTTATCTTTCAGTTGCGTTTATTATATGAATGTAACCCAATGGCATTTATAATTGAACAAGCTGGTGGACTAGCTGTGGATGGTATGAATCGTATACTAGATATTCAACCCAAATTCATACATGAACGTAGTCCTATATTCATGGGATCAAAGGAAGATGTGGAAGATGTTATTGCCATCTTTAAAAAACACAAAAAATAAATAAAATATGGGTGGTGCACAATTTTTTTATTTAAAGAACTTTCTGGTGAATACATGTACATAATGTGTCCATGTAGTAAATTAAATAATTCCTGCTTGTTCATCAACAGTTGTAAGCTCACTATCATTATTGTTATTGTTTATTATCAATCTGTCATCTGGGTCTGTTTTATTAAATAAATTTAGAAAATTGTTTGGTATTGCTTATTTTAACTCATTATCAGTCAATGTTCTCTGTGTATTGTAGATGCAGTTTTGTTTTTTGTGCAGTGACACAGAAATTCATTTTTGGGGAAAAGTAAAAATACCTATTATTATCCAGCGCCGAATGAAGTTGGCAACGAATATGGGGTCCTTCACGATTTAGTTTCTGTATCTCATCTCAAACCGTTAAAGATATCTTTTTGAAACTTTGTACCCACATCAACCTATTACAGTATTTGTGTCTTTTGCTACTTGTTTGTGTGTTCATGGAAACAAATTTGACTTAGTTTTTGGTGCAAAATTTTGTTTCTGGAGCATATGAGCATATCAAATAAATGGTTCAAGACTTCTTATAGAATCTTTGTACACCCATCAACCTATTATATTAGTTGTGTCTTTTGCTATTTAGGAATTTCTGCGATTTATAATTTTTGTTTTTCCTTGGCGACAACTTTGACATAGATCTTAGTCTATAATTTGTTTTCGGAGCATATCTCATGAACCTTTCAAGATATCTCCATTAAACTTTGTACATGCAAACAAATTTCTCTGTTGAATGATTTTTGAATTTTTACTGTATATTATTATAGAGCATATAACTATTACTCTAGAGCGTGCTCTAGAAACCTTTATAACACTTTCATATTTATCAACCTATTTTATTTTCTGATGACTGTCCGTCTCTCCAGATTTCGTTTCCGGAGCATATTCCATTATCTGTTCAAGAAATCATTTTGAAATTTTATACAAACTATCACAATATATTATTTTAATGTTTAACATCTAGCAGCTGATTGTTGTGCAAACCTTATAGTAACTGTTCCATTGTCAAGCTACTGTGATCAGAGTATGGATCTTCTGACTAGTCCCATTGATATTCCAAGAAGTTGTTTTTCCTTATGCCTTGCGAACAGGATAGTGATGACTAGTCATCTTATTTATTTTGATGGTTATATTAATATTGTTTTTAAAAAACTTACTTATGAAACAAGTTACACGTGAAACAACATATAAAGATAATAAATTACGTATTTTATATGGTTAAGTAACCTTTTGAGATCGAATAAAATGTGATTTGTTCAAATTTGATGTGAAACATTAGAACTAATATATCGCATCATAGCAGAGGATATATTGTTATATTCAAATTCTCAAATCCTGCGGTATCATATACTACTATGACAGTTATGTGTCCAAAAAAGCTTGTGAATAGGAGATTAGATTTCTTAAGGACAAATAGGATCTCTATCAAATTTGGTCAATCCATGTTTCCTATAAGCTGGTTTCTATGGCTATATTTCTTTTCACAATTTAGTATGGCTAGATCCTTTTTACATAATGCACAAATAGTTTGTAATGGATATTCGGACACAACTTCAATTAATATATAAAGAGAGTTTTTTTTATTAGCGTATTTATTACTTTATCACACAAGAATAGAATCCAGACCAAAAGTAAAAAATTATAACAGATAAATTGATTGCACATAAGTTAAAGATATATCAAAATGATGTTTTCAATATAGATTTATTGAAATGTTCCAGAGAAAAATTATCATGTACTAATTCACTGAAGAAATATAGTTGATTAAAGATGCATTATGTAAGAGCTAAATCTGCTTATTGCAGGTCCTTATACTGGCTTTAAATTTAGACATTTACTTATTAACACGAAAAACCTATAACCAACTCTAGCCTATTAAATGACTGAGATTTACATGGATTAGATTTAAAAATCAAATGGATAACCAAGACATAGCCTTGTTTATTCAATATTGTTGCTACGATAATAAACAATGCAGCATCTTCTATCACTCATAACTTCACTCAGTAATTTGAATGGAATTTTCAATATAGGCATTTTTCATCATCTATTTTTGGGCTATTATAGAAAGAACGGTTAGCTCTTTATCTAAATCTCACATAGTGCATCTTTTGCTTTAAAAAAAAACAAAACACATTTGATAATTTAGTCGTGTAGAAAAGATACTACTAATACCTGGTGTTTTAATGTCCGCCTCCACAGAAGTGATATAGCAGACAAGTACAAAAGCTATAGATGTGTTTCATTTATGCATAAAAAAATGGATGGTAAAATAACACAGAAACATTAAATATACAGGAGTACTTTTCAACAACATAAAATTATCACAGATCATCCATATTAAATATTTTCACGAAAAAAATTGAAATTAGAATATATGTTTATATTAAAACATGTCTAATCCTATATATTGCAAAATATATCTTCACACCACACGTATATTGCATAACAAAAATAGGTTGCCAGGCAACGAAACATACTCCCACACAGCAGCTAAATCGTCCGAGCAGTCAACAAGAGTTGTCGCATCTGAAGCAATTTTCAGAAAATCATTAGAATTTGTTTGGTTTTTATAAAGTTCTGCCCCATGCTAACGTTAAGCATACGAAACATTTAATATTACAGATTTAGCAGTTTAATTATCGATTTTCAAGAAATTCACATTCAACCATCATTAAATGTGTAACAGGGATATAGTCAAACGTTTTTTTTTAATTTGGAATAAAATTGTGACCTCCATATAGGGTCCACAAGATTAATAAAACATGATTTTCATACAATCAGGGGCCATAATTCAGGAAGTTATGGTCCAATGTGCCTGCATATTGAAAGGAACCGCAATTTGGGTTATAAACTTAATTTCAAATTTCATCAAAATCGGATTAAAATTGTGACCTCTACAGGGTCCACAACCTTGATATATCATATTTTTACACTATTCGCGTATTAGCGGCAGCCATTATGTCGGATAGTTTTGGTACCATATTTACGAAATTCGACCTCAACCTTCATTACAGTGAAACAGTGATATAATCATACTTTTTTAAATTGGATAATAGTTGTGACCTCCAGAGGGACCACAAGCTAAAAAGGCAATTTTTCGTACAATCAGGTGCCATAATTCTGGAAGTTACGATCCGTCATGCGCAAATATGCAATGGAACCAAGATCTTTAGGTTATAAACATGTATTTCAAGTTTCATCAAAATCAGTTAAAAATTGTGACCTCAGGAAGTTACTATCCGATGGGCGCAAATATTGAAAGGAACCAAGATCTTTGGGTTATAGACATACATGTCAAGTTTCATCGAAATCGGTTAAAAATTGTGACCTCTATAGGGTCCACCCACAAGCTTGATATACAACATATTTTCACACTATTCGCGTACAAACGGCGGCTATTTTGTCTGTCAATTATGGTCCGATTTTCACGAATTTCAAACTCCACCTCCATAACCATGTAACGGTGATATTGTGATATAATCGAACGGTTTTTTAAATCGGATAAGAATTTTAACCTTCAGAGGGACCACAAGCTAAAAAGGGCGATTTTTCTGACAATCAGGGGCCATAATTCAGAAAGTTACGATCCGACGGGCGCAAATATCTAAAGGAACCATCTTTGAGTTATAACCATGCATTTCAAGTTTCATCCAAATCGGTTCAAAATTGTGACCTCTACACTGTTCACAAGATAAAAACGTGATTTTTCGTACAATCAGGGACCATAACCCATGAAGTTACAGTCCGATACATGCCAATATCGAAAGGAAGCGAGATCTTAGGGTGATAAACCTATGTTTTAAGTTTCATTGAAATCAAATAAAAATTGTGACCTGTAGACTGTTCACAAACAATTGTGGACGGACGAACAGGGTTCGACGACAATATACGTCCACATGAAAATGTGGTTGTATAAAAATGGAAAATCACTTTGGGTAAAACCATATGACGCTTAATTTTACTGTTTTCGATAGTCTTGCATGTTTCATTTTCATGGTTAAACCAGAAATGTATATTAGTAAAGATGATTTAATAAATAATAAGGTAATTTTAAAAAAATTGAAAAAAAATAATTTTGATTTCATTAAAAAATAATAAAATAATTTTGATTTCATCCCGAGGTAGTAATATAAAAAAATATATATCAATCAACATGCTCATTTTGTATCACAGTTATCAAGTAATAAGAATCATATTACAGGTAAATATATTTCAGTAAAACTAAAAAAAAATATAACTAAAAAGACCACCTCAACAAACACATGATTTACAATACAAAAAAATATTCTGGTATTCAAAAATAAATGTGTTATTGAAATTTATTAAATGATTCAGGAAATGTGGAGAGTCAGGATAAATGTTATTGACAGGTAGAGAAACAGTGAACAAAAACCAAATTTTCAGAAAGAACGTCTGAGAACCAGAATATTATTCTTTATGGCCTTATAAAAGTATTATTTCTTTTTTAAAATGTTAAGATCGAACATATGTATTTATTGTTTTAATCCTCCTCATCAACATTTTCTCCATGTTTTAATTTTTGAATTATCTGAAGAAGAAAAAAAGATAAAATGTAAGAACAACAAAAATGGTATTAAATATATGCACCTCTATAAAGGCAGTCTATAATTCTCATCCGTTGGCAATTAACAAAACTCAGTTTCTCAAAGTGTGATTAGAAACCAGCTTATATTTCGTTGAATGTTGTAATTAGTTTTTAAGATATGAGAAAAAAACCTATTCAAATCTTAATAACGCAGTTAGAATATCAAAATTTTAAAAGTTCTGAATCACAAAGATGAAATTTAAAGTGCAAAACAAAAACTGGGTAAACAGAATTTATAAGAATTAGTGTACTTTTTAAAGTGAAGTTGTGCTATATATACCAGTAAATGTATTCAACTGAAAATAACATGTATAATTTAAAATTATCAGAATAAAAAGACTTACATCCTTCAGTCTAGCTATTTCTTTGTTGTCGGCATTCTTAGATGCATCATTAGTAATCAATTTAACACGTGATGCATATCTGAAAAGAAAACATTTCATACAATCATTCCCAATTTCTGTATGCATCTGAAATAAATGACAAGTCCTGCCCTAATAATTTTAAAAAAGCTACAAGCATTCAATTCATCTCATGATTCAAAACACAAAGTTCAGTTCAGCTCAGTTCAGTTTATTCTTGATCTGTCACATCTAAAAGAGTATTCAGTACTTACAATAAGGCAATGAATGTCTTCAAGTTCAAATAGACAGAGAGAAATGGGTTAAACATCCACTACAAACTAGGTTATTTCGGGGCGTAACAGTTAAAATTGATTTAAACATTTAAAATTTTCACAATTCGTCCATTACAAACTATGTCATTTCCTGACTTAACAGTTAAAATTGATTTAAACGTTTAAAAAATTTCGCAATTCGACAGTTTTAATGTTTATTATCTCATTGATGGCTCAGTTGATTTGCCACAATTCTGTATATAACCTAATTTGAACATGCCCTGCCCCAATAATCAGGTCAAATCACAATTTATTTTTTGGCAACCTCCAAACAACTTATGTCTGCCTCTTTAAATAAAAGATTATGACTTACGTGAGAGATATAACAGATTCATCTTGATTATAATCTGCCGGTGATATGTTGACAAACATAAGAGTTTTAGCATTTCCTCCCAAGGAATCTTGCATCAACATAGTGAGTTTATTATTACGATATGGTATAAAGGACTGTTCACTACTTAATGCAGATATAACATCACCTAAAGCTGATAGAGATTTGTTGATTGACATAGCTTCCTGGAATAATAATCATTAACATAGGTGACATGAAGAAATGGAAGAAAATGTTCTAAACAAGTATGAGCATCCGATATGGACCAGGAAGAGAGCATAAATTCATTGTGTCCATCTTGGAATCGCGACTCCATATCAAAAATTGATGTGCCAAGTTTCATGTGGAACATACTTTAATGGAAGGAGTCTTAAGACATTTTTCAAAGGGGATGCTCGATTCACAGTTTCGGAATTAAATACTCTCAATTCCAAAACTGGTGTCAGTCGAGTGAAAAGGAGAATTTCAGAGTACAACGCATGTGCCGACTGCATAAAAAATATCTCGACCAATCATGACAGCTGAAACATATTTTTTGCTTGGAATACTTCACCTCAGCTGTCGGGACTGGCAGAACTGTGACAGGACTGAGTTCCCCACGTCACTCGATTGTAATTCTGTAAATTCTGGACATTCTGGATTGTGAATCATGCATCCCCAAAGAGTGTCACCCTTGAGAAGAACATGATGAGAAGTGCTAGGGGGCAAGTTCATGGTCTAAAAATCTACCACAAATATGAACTATTATGTAGTAAAATACAGGTCTGATGGCACAGCAATAATCTTAATCTTAATATACTATTCAAAAAAAGTAGGGGATATTTGATTTTGGGGGCATAATACTAAAATATGCAAATGACTACGAAAAAAGTCACTTTAGAACCTAACAGAAGAAACATTTCCAGTTACATGTGACGCCCAAACGCACCAATAGCTACCGCATGGAATGCAGGTGATGCTTGGGATCATCATGGGGGTCCAACCCAAGATTTGCACGACTCTGACTTTAAATGTTACAGTCATTGTGGCATTGAATTCCAGGGTGGAAACATCAGTTTAATTGTTTTAGTGACCAGAAAACAAATTTTGATATGCGTCGGCTTAAACCCAAAATGAAAGGTTACGTGCCCTTGGCATGCTACAGATTGGCACAACACAGGCGGTTGTGGCGCGGACGATGAATGTTTCTCAGTCTGTCATAAGCAGGCTATGGTCCAGATACCGTGATACACAATCTGTACAGGACAGACCACGCTCAGGTCGACCAAGGGCGACAACTCAAGCCCAGGATCGATTTATCCGTACCTTGGCCTTGAGAAATCGTGTCATCACAGCAAATCAGATCAGCGCTCGTCTTCAAACAGACACTGGTGTGAGAGTGAGTGGCCAGGCGATTCGGAAACGACTGCATAGGGGTCATCTTCGCGCCCGACGTCCTCGCGTGATCCCTTGTTTGAGAGATCATCACATTCAGGCAAGACGTCGTTGGTGTAGGGATCGTCAACACTGGGATAATCGACGCTGGAGCAATGTGAGGTTTTCAGATGAGTCAAGGTTCACTGTTGATTTTTTGGACAGACGTAGGAGGGTGTGGCGTCGTCGAAACGAGCGCTTCCAAGACGTTAGCGTCATCAGACATGATCGATTTGGGGGTGGTTCTGTTATGGTGTGGGGAGACATCACTGTTGCTGGAAGAACGGCTTTACATGTTGTTACAGGCCAGTACTACCTGGACAACATCTTGGCAGTCCATGTTGTGCCGTTCGCACGACGTCATGGCCGCCGTTTCATTTTCCAGGATGACAACGCAAGATGTCACAGGGCCAGGATCGTTACAGGTTACCTCCAACAACAGAACATCACCACATTACCTTGGCCAGCACTGAGTCCCGACCTCTCCCCTATCGAGCATGTCTGGGACATGCTTGGACAGAGGTTACGTCAACGTCAACAAGGTCCTGCCAATGCCCAAGAACTTGCTGCTGCGTTGCAACAGGAATGGGACAATCTGGACCAAAATGACCTTAGACGTCTCATTAGGAGTATGCCACGTCGGATCAATGCTTGTTTGGCAAACAGAGGAGGATTTACCCATTACTGACCTTGTTGTGATGCTGTGGTAACTTTGCTGTTTGACCCCGGGTATCATTTTACCCTTATAATGGTCAGTCTGTGCCTTACTTAGTCTAACGATCATGTGGAATAAATCGATGCTATGGTAACTTTGCTGTTTGACCCCGGGTATCATTTTACCCTTATGTGGAATAAATCGATGAATGTGAACTTCATTTCATTTTGTCATTTGTTTCTTCGTCAGTTTCATTAGGTGTCTTTAATAACACATAAAAATCAAATAGCCCCTACTTTTTTTGAATAGTATATATTTAATATTGAAGAGAGATTTACCTTCAGTTGCTCAGCAGAAGCACCAGTTTTACCAACTCTCTCACTACCAGCTAAATCCACTAAACTTAACTACAATCAATATATAAAATCAAATATTAATCATTCACAGATATTTACTCACAGATGTATTATGATAAAAATTATCAAAGGAATACTAGAAAACTTACTTCAAAATATGTTTTTGCGAAAATACATGTATATATTTTACCATTTTCAAAATGACATTAATATTTTTTAGAAGAACCCATCTGACCATGACGGCACTGCAGTTGACATTTATCAGCCAACAAGCTATTGTAGCATATGTAGTTGAAAACACAATCATAAGAAATAAATGTTTGACAAGCAACACAATCTCAACATCTAAATATCAGCACAAGTTAAATATGCTTTTGCTTTAATTACTTGCAAACAGAATAAATCAATTCACCAAAAAGAAGTAATAGCAGTTTGATAGAGGAATATGCGATAGTGAGGAGTAGAAATTTAACAAGGAATATCAAGGCAAATATACCCACAATCAAGTTAGCCTCCAATACAATAAATTCTGAGAATTTACCACATTATATAAAATATGTCCTCAGATGATACGTTATTTTCTATTGGTCAAATCAATGCTGTTCTTTCTTTTCATTTGAATATTCTAAGAATTATATTCCATAAATGAAATTATAAATTTTTGGACTCTTTCTTTCAGATTTCTAAATACTGTAAAGCTTTCTAATCAATATATTTCATTTTATCTGCTTGTCTGTTTGTTTTTTTTTGAATATTATTGATTTTACTGATTTATAGAGTTTTAATCAACATTGAATCAGTTCCAATACCGGTAATCTTGAAAAACTTCAAATTTAAAATTTGTGTGAGCATTTTAATGTTTAAAGTTGAATTAAAAGCAGTACAAACCTTTCCTTTCATTATTTGTCCAGTAACTTTATTGGTACTTTCTAATACAATACCAACAACTAAATGTGAGCGAGAACTTTCAGCATTCATCTCTATAACAGAAAAATATTATTCATATTTGTGGAAGAAATTACATCACAGAATACTATATTTCAAAGTAGCCAACTAGAACTACTTTGGTGTGCGCATGTCACTTGGAGACACAGGCACCTTCTCGTCCTTGTGGTTTACTCTGATTTCCTCTTGTGAAAGACGTGCACGTTGATTGAATGTGCTAAAATAAGACCTGTTGTCTGCAATATCACCAATGGTGGAAGCAGACATTGAACAACAAGAAAAATAATTTATAACTTTAAGATAAATAATTTTCATACTTGTAGAAGCAACATGTCGATTTTTAGATCCTTCTTCAAATAATGCAAACAATTCTTTATCATTATTAGCTTCTTTGACAACTGCACCCTGAATAAATACCATTCCTTTCTTGTCTTTCTTAATATCTAGTCTATCCTAATAAAGAAAATAAATGGACACAAAAATATATCACATTCTGTTTCATTGGTAATCAACAACCAGATACTATTTATTAGATGTATAGAAATAGTAATTGTGCTACTGGTTACAGTGGTCACAATTTGAGTTATATTTAAGAACTACAACAAATCCACTTCCCCACTTATGGCATAATCTCAAGTATCAGAAGACTGAAAATTTGCAAGGTTTCATAAAGAAATGGTATCTTAAATGGTTTATGAGATATGCTCCACAATAATAATTGTACACCCAAAACTAAGTCAAGAATTAGAAATAAAATGTCTAATCGCCAAAAGGCGAAACTACTATAATAGGTGGATGCATGCATGTCAATAACTTTTCAAAACTTGATGAATAGCTTTTGAAAATTTAAAGCTGCAAAAAGGTTTTACTAAAATGCAATATAGTGAGATAGTTATACATTCAATAAAATGATCAAGTCATTTGATATTTCATTAAATTGCTAGTGCACCTAACAAGTTTCATAAATAAATCATGAATATTTTAAGAATTTGTCTCACTTTGGCCCTTACAACTCAAACTCAAGACTTGCATATACCCATAAAGTAAGCACATACCATCTATTTACTAATTTACAGAAGATAAAAAATATTGACTATCCTATTTACCTCATCATAATTACCAGGTTTAGCAAATAAATCAATCAATTTCTCATTATACAACTCTAACATATATACTGATACTTTCAGATCAAATTTACTCCTGAAATATTCAAATAATAAAATCAGTATAGTTTTTAGAGTCAATCAGCCATTATTTATTCATCATACTATGTCTGAGCAATTATGATATGATGAATTTGTGAAAAAATGGGGTTTATTGATACCCAAGGGTTGACAGAACATCTTATTCCTTGTCACATAAATTAGTCTAAATGATACCATAACACTTGCACTAATGATAGACCTTATGATCTAAAACACACATTAAACTCACTCTGTATCCAATCATATTGTATTCTTAACTGACTCATCAATGATTGTATATATATTTGACTGATAAGATAATAGCAATCTACCATTAATATTTTCTGAGAAAGATTTACAGAAATACAGAAAAATAGGTTGCCAGGCAACGATACATACGCCCACACAGCAGCCAAATCGTCCAGGCATTCAACAAGAGTTGTCGCATACTATACTAAGGAATTATCAGAAAATCATTAGAATTTGTTTGGTTTTTATAATCAAACGTTTTTTTTTAAAATCAGATAATAATTGTGACCTCCAGAGGGACCACGAGCTAAAAAGGGTGATTTTTCGTACAATCAGGGGACATAATTCAGGAAGTAATGACCCGATGGGCGCAAGTATCGAAAGGAACCAAGATCTTTGGGTTATAAACATACATGTCAAGTTTCATCATAATCGATTCATAATTGTGATCTCTATAGGGTCCACAACCTTGATATAACATATTTTCACACTATTCATGTACAAACGGCGGCCATTTTGTCCGTCAATTCTAGTCAGATTTCACGTAATTCATACTCTCTCTTCATTACCATGTAACGGTGATATAGTCAAACGTTTTTTTAAATCGGATAATAATTTTGACCTCCAGAGGGACCAAAAGCTAACAAAAGCGATTTTTCGGACAATCCGGGGACATAATTCAGGAAGTTATGTTCCAATGGGCGCAAATATCGAAAGGAACCAAATTTTTTGGGCTATAAACATACATGTCAAGTTTCATCAAAATCTGTTCAAAATTCTGACATCTATAAGGTCCACAACCTTTATATAACATATTTTTACACTATTCGCATACAAACGGTCCACAACCTTTATATAACATATTTTTACACTATTCGCATACAAACGGCGGCCATTTTGTCCGTCAATTTTGGTACGATTTTCACAAAATTCAAACTCAACCTTCATAACCATGGAATGGTGATATAATCAAACGGTTTTGTAAATCAGATAACAATTTTGACCTCCAGAGGGACCAAAAGTGATTTTTCGGACAATCCGGGACATAATTCAGGAAGTTATGATCCAATGGGCGCAAATATCAAAGGAACCAAGATCTTTGGGTTACAAACATACATGTCAAGTCCACAACCTTTATATAACATATTTTCACACTATTCGCGTACAAACGGCGTCCATTTTGTCCGTCAATTTTGGTCCGATTTTCACAAAATTCAAACTCAACCTTCATAACCATGGAATGGTGATATAATCAAACGGTTTTGTAAATCGGATAACAATTTTGACCTCCAGAGGCACCACAGGCCAATTTTTTGGACAATCAGGGGCCATAATTCAGGAAGTTACGATCTGATGGGCGCAAATACCAAAAGGAATCAAGATCTTTGGGTTATAAACATACATGTCAAGTTTCATCAAAATTGGTTCAAAATTGTGACCTCTATAAGGTCCACAACCTTGATATAACATATTTTCACACTATTCGCGTACAAACGGCGGCCATTTTGTCTGTCAATTGTGGTCCGATTTTCACGAAATACGAATTCAACCTTCATAACCATGGAACGGTGATATAATCAAACGGTTTTTGAAATCTGATAACAATTTTGACCTCCAGAGGGACCACAAGCTAAAAAGGGCAATTTTTCAGACAATCAGGGGTCATAATTCAGGAAGTTACGATCCGATGGGCGCAAATATCGAAAGGAACCAAGATCTTTGGGTTATAAACATACATGTCAAGTTTCATCAAAATCGGTTCAAAATTGTGACCTCTATAAGGTCCACAACCTTGATATAACATATTTTCACACTATTCGCGTATAAACGGCGGCCATTTTGTCCGTCAATTTTGGTCCGATTTTCATGAAATTCGAACTCAACCTTCATAATGATGGAACGGTGATATAATCAAAGGTTTTTTTAAATCGGATAACAATTTTGACCTCCAGAGGGACCACAAGCTAAAAAGGGCGATTTTTCGGACAATCAGGGGCCATAATTCAGGAAGTTACGATCCGATTGGCGCAAATATCTAAAGGAACCAAGATCTTTGGGTTATAAACATGTATTTCAAGTTTCATCCAAATCAGTTCAAAATTGTGACCTCTACACTGTTCACAAGCTAAAAAACATGATTTTTCGTACAATCAGGGGCCATAACCCATGAAGTTACAGTCCGATATATGCCAATATCGAAAGGAACCGAGATCTTAGGGTGATAAACTTTCATTGAAATACGGACGGACGGACGAACAGGGGGGACGACAATATACGTCCACATGAAAATGTGGGCGTATAAAAAACAAGAAGAATCTGACATATTTAAATGGATGTATAACCAATGCAGGTATTAAAATAAATTAAACAATTTTCTATCTTACTTATTTTCTTCACAAAGTTCAAATATTCTCTGAAAAGCTCTTGGTGCAATACCAGGATAATTCTGTTCTCTGTCACCAATCATTGTAAATGTTTTACCGCTGCCAGTCTGTCCATACGCAAACATACACACATTATAACCATCTACTGCTGACTGGATTAAATTCTACAAAATTAAATATTACGAACTAGTAATATCACTATACAACTTCTTATTAATTGTCAGAAAAAATCAAAACCAATGATCCATCATTCATCAATTCATAAAAATAAGGAGGCGTGTAAAAAATGCATTTTTATTACAAACAAGTACCACCATTCTATGGACCAGGAACTGACTATGGTGTCATCTGATTCATCTTGGAATTATGACATCACATTAAAAATTGAAGTTCGTCAATTGCCAAAAGAACAAGTATGCCAAGTTTCATGTCAATAGTACATGTGTTAGCAGAGCAACGCCCCCAAGATGAACAGCGTTTGGATACTTGTTCCTGGTCCATTACAATTTTCATTTTTATCTAAGAATTAACATTGCACAGATACACTGTTGTATATCTAGATTTGACTTTTAGAAAACATGCTTTGATAGGAATTCAAAAATATCCAAGTTTAGTGAAATCGGAACAGATAAAAGTAGAAATTAATTCTCATTTTCATAACTTACATTAGTATCTTCAAACACTTTTTCTTGTGAGCTGTTTTCCATAAACACCTGATCAAACTGAAACTCTTTTAACCCACGACTTGTTGATATACTTAATGAATATTCATCAGGTGAATTTATAACACTAACATTACCCTGCAAATAACAATAACAAGTTACTTTTCATTAAAAAAAAAAACAACATTAATCACTGGATTTACAATAAATCAAGAATAAATCCATACTAAAAAAATATTCTGGTTCTCAGAAAATCTTTTCTAAAAATCTGATGCGGGAGGGAGGTTTTTTGAGTCTTTATTTTGTCAAAAAGGATCACTACAGGCAACATGATAATTGAGCCCATCATACATTTCTGGATTCATTCAAATTTTTTATAGAGTCACTTCCTGTAAACTGAGGAGAACATTTATGTGTGGTATTTAAAGAGGCAATTTTATTTCTGAAAATAAAAACAAATCATGAGGCTCTTTTAAAGTAACACATGATTATCCGAGAGCTAGAAGTAAAACATTTTTCTATACATCCACACACATTTTTTCATGGTCAACCTGTTTACATTTTTCTCCACTGAATTAGGGTGACCCACCATAAATAAATATCTCGAAATATATCGACAATTACGCAAAATATTTATATTTATACCAAGCCTTAAATAAGTCAGCTTCACACATTTATAATCACTAAATAAATGATCATGTTGTACTTAATAAGATATGACCATTCCATCTATAAATAATAATAGACTGAAAACTGACTCCGAGTGTCGTCCATAACATCCAGACACATTTGAGTAAAAGATAGGTTACATGCCCTTGTTTTGAAATTAGTCTCGCTTAACCAATCTACCGACCATTCTACGTCTGATTGACAGGTTCGGATAATCAAGACTATTTGTTTACGAAAACATAACACAAAGATGAAACAAGGAATGGAATTTAGAAATACGCACGTAAGGCAACTCAACAAATGTTTTAAGAACCTTGTAAAAGTAAAATGAAACTACTGCTAGTATCATGTTCTTGCTGATGAAAGTTTTTCAGAGATATTATTTGTACTAAACCAAAAGACTTCGCTTCTATCGGTACAGTTAATGATAAAGCAATTTAAAAATAAAACGAAAGTAATTTATACTATTCAAAAAAAGTAGGGGATATTTGATTTTTAAGTCTTATTAAAGTCACCTAATGAAACTGACGAAGAAACAAATGACAAAATGAAATGAAGTTCACATTCATCGATTTATTCCAAATGATCGTTAGACTAAGTAAGGCACAGACTGACCATTATAAGGGTAAAATGATACCCGGGGTCAAACAGCAAAGTTACCACAGCATCACAACAAAGTCAGTAACGGGTAAATCCTCCTCTGTTTGCCAAACAAGCATTGATCCGACGTAATGAGATGTCTAAGGTCATTTTGGTCCAGATTGTCCCATTCCTGTTGCAACGCAGCAGCAAGTCGTGGACATTGGCAGGACGTTGTTGACGTTGACGCAACCTCTGTCCAAGCATGCCCCAGACATGCTCGATGGGGGAGAGGTCGGGACTCAGGTAAGGTAATGTGGTGATGTTCTGTTGTTGGAGGTAACCTGTAACGATCCTGGCCCTGTGACATCTTGCGTTGTCATCCTGGAAGATGAAACGGCGGCCATGACTGCCAAGATGTTGTCCCGGTAGTACTGGCCTGTAACACGCCCTGCAACAACATGTAAAGCCATTCTTCCAGCAACAGTGATGCCTCCCCACACCATAACAGAACCACCCCCAAATCGATCATGTCTGATGACGTTAACGTCTTGGAAGTGCTCGTTTCGACGACGCCACACCCTCCTACGTCTGTCCAAAAAACATCACATTGCTCCAGCGTCGATTATCCCAGTGCTGACGATCCCTACACCAACGACGTCTTGCCTGAATGTGATGATCTCTCAAACAAGGGATCACGCGAGGACGTCGGGCGCGAAGGTGACCCCTATGCAGTCGATTCCGAATCGTCTGGCCTCTCACTCTCTCTCACACCAGTGTCTGTTTGAAGACGAGCGCTGATCTGATTTGCTGTGATGACACGATTTCTCAAGGCCAAGGTACCGATAAATCGATCCTGGGCTTGAGTTGTCGCCCTTGGTCGACCTGAGCGTGGTCTGTCCTGTACAGATTGTGTATCACGGTATCTGGACCATAGCCTGCTTATGACAGACTGAGAAACATTCATCGTCCGCGCCACAACCGCCTGTGTTGTGCCGATATGTAGCATGCCAAGGGCACGTAACCTTTCATTTTGGGTCAGCCGACGCATATCAAAATTTGTTTTCTGGTCACTAAAACAATTAAACTGATGTTTCCACCCTGGAATTCAATGCCACAATGACTGTAACATTCAAAGTCAGAGTCGTGCAAATCTTGGGTTGGACCCCCATGATGATCCCAAGCATCACCTGCATTCCATGCGGTAGCTATTGGTGCGTTTGGGCGTCACATGTAACTGGAAATGTTTCTTCTGTTAGGTTCTATAGTGACTTTTTTCGTTGTCATTTGCATATTTTAGTATTATGCCCCCAAAATCAAATATCCCCTACTTTTTTTGAATAGCATATATGCATCTGTAATAACCAAGAATCTAAATTTTACTGCTATTCAAAATCGTCAACAATAGATTTTTTACGGGTGTTATTGTTGATATATTTGTAGAGAATTCCACGTGCTTGGCTATTTATAGTCTCATAGATTCCACCGCTGGCTATTCATAGTCTCGAGACCCAGCCACTCAAGCGTGCACATAAGCTGTGTCAGGGACCAACTTTTTGTAGAGTACACAGGTCACTAAACTGAAGCATCCTTCTTGTGGATCTCAGCAAGTGTAAGGTGTAATTGCCACATTTAATTTCCTACTTTGGATGTGTTGGTTCATCTTTTCAACAGTTTTGTTAAAATATTTCTTTAAATTTTCTACAGAGAACAGGCCACAATAGCTTAACAAGCAAGTGAATTGTTTATGATTGTTGAAGGTAGTAATTTGTTTTCCTGATTAATATATTTCTGACTTTTACTTGTCTGTTTGGTGAAACTTAAAGTAAAGGGCAGCTCGAGCCAACTAGTGGCATAGGCCTGCTGACGCTGTACTATCACTTTTGGAGTAGGACTCTAATCCACGCAATATGTGTTAAATAGGTAGCAATAACAAATATCTTACCCTATCTTTCTCTGATGAACTTAGTGGTCTAGCTCTACAATAAACTCTAATCTTTCCTTTCATATCTTCAACCATGTTATAATACTTCTTACGTAATACCTAGGATACATCAAAACATTTTTCATGAAGAACTGATTTAAAAATTAATATTTTGTCAAAAATTAAGATACTACATATCATTTGGAACTGAATAAAATCAAAACCAAAATTGTCCAATCTGTGCTCTTTGAAAGACAATAAACATCTTCAATTTCTTTCATCTAGCAATTTTAACAAACATCCTTTATTTCCTTCATCCACCAATTTCAACAATCATTACATTGCACTTTTTTTTAATATTAAATCATTGCCTTTTTATAATAAAGTATAAACATTTTGTTGCTTTTTGAAGCATATAGCTATAGATTATCATCATATTAAAACTTACCCTTTCAGTGTTGAAGTTTTCTGTTAAGAGTTTGTTCTCACTGATTAAGTGCTTATTGTCTGCTTCTAAAGATTTAACTTTAACAGCAGCTTCAACACCTTCTTTAGCTGCTATACCAAGTGCATCTAGTTCACTTTTAAGTTTCTGTATTTCTGTATTCTTCATAGTACAGTCCTGAAAAACACTTTGTCTGAATGATCTGCAACCACAGCATGAGAATGGCAACTTGGTGAATAAGGATAATCCTTTTGAGGCATCTCTAGTAACTTGATAACACATACTCATATGGAAGAAGAATTACTAATAGATTTTGACAACTTATTAAGGAGTATTATGTCAGCTTCAAATTATTCTTTGAAATGTCGGCAAAATAAAATTAATAAGTATTTTATAGTTATTGTGAATAAGGATGTGTAACTGATAACATTCTCCCCTATCGCCTGACTTATGTTTCCAAGTTTATGTAGGTCTGGTCATAACTACAATTTAAGACATTGTTAAATGAGTGTAGAATCAAATGAAGTAAAGAATATGATGTGTAATTGAATTTAAACACTAATACAGAATAGCTAAAATATATAATGTCACAGGTCGAATTTATTGAAAGTGGCAGTTATGTATTTCACCCTATGTTTCCTCTTTTAACCCAATAGACTTTGGTGAATTCAAGACACCTACCTTAGTCAAAGATTTGACTTCTTCCTCTTTTTCTTTGATATTTTCAACATTTCTCTCATTTTTACTTTTTTCCATTTCATACTTCTTTTCTAATTCTTTCAAGATCTTCTCATGGCGCTTAGTTTGTTTCTAAAACCAAAATAATATTTAAACAGATATAAATTTCAATGTTAATCTGTTCATCTGACTGAAATGCCCAATTATTTTAATATTTGTATAAATGTTGAAGGCCTACATTGATAACCAATGATTCAATATTTTTATACTTACATCAATAGCAACAGTATCAACGTCACTTTTACTTGATTTACTGATTTCTTTCTCTAAATGTTTAATACGATTGTTTAGTTCTGTATTCTCACGCTTAGTTGTCATGAGCTGTTCTTTAAGAGCCTTAGTTGCTGCATCTGGTGGTGCCTGCAATACAATTCAATAAAAAAGTGAGAGATAAAATCAACTAGAAACATAACACAGATCAACACAAAGGTAATACATCAGAATAAGAAATTGAGGCATCATGAAATTATTACGTCTATATAAATGCATATTGAAATTAATTCAACAGGCTGTAGTTTAAGTTCAATATGGTAATTTCTTAAAATTTGAACATAGAAGTAGCATCTGGTTTTAAGTTAATCTCATTATGTTAAGAACACTGATCGGTTCTCTAATTAATCTGTGTTTATTACTTTGTTTAATGCTTGAGAGGTATCAGGATGGCCTGCTGATTTATTGACAAATTACTGTGTGCTTTATTTTATTACATTATAAAACAAAATGCTTCCTGAAGTTAATGTGGCTGAATGTAGATTGCATTCAGACAATGCTTTTCACTGAAAAATTCAGAAAAAAATCTGAAGAGTACCAACAAAATATTTTGATAACAATTATCTAAAAAAATCTGATAAACTCTAAATAACAAAAAAACAACACCAACTCCCAAAAAACCATGAACTGCTGAAAAATTAGGGACAGCCTATTGGGTCCTTAGACTTCAAGCCTTCCCAAACCATGCTTGTATTGGCTCATTTGAGTGCCCAGCTTCCCGTATGGCTTTCCGGGACCCGATCTAAGGTCTTGGGGTGCCAATGTTATTCCTGTGCTCCTAATGGGCTCATAGCACCGATGGTCACTCACATGGACCACAGGGTGAGCCCATTGAACAAACTCAACATCTGTTGGGACCCATCAACTATCTGGGGTCTGGGGAAGTGGTTCTAGGACAATTACCCACAGACAAATACAAATTTTGGGGTACTATAAGTGGGTATTTTTTTTTATATTTATCAAGACTTTTTTCTGTATTGTTCAGTATATATAGTAGTCGTTGCATTTTAAGCTATGATTTCTCACTAGCATAGTTTTACAGCAAATGAATACACATGGATTGAATGTCATGGCAACGAACAATGGTTCAAATGAATGTTTAAGAAAACAATAACTGTACTTACTTTACCAACAAATGATTTCTGAAATTAGAAAGGAAATTTTCAATTAATTTGTGAAAAAAAACATATTACATAAAAGAGAGCCATCTTCTTTATAAACACACACATGTACAACAGATTGTTGAAAAGAATGTTGCACTCCGTGGACATTGGTTGAAAAAACTGCCATTTGAAACTGCGGTTTGTAGATCATGCTCTATGTATTTCTATTGAAAAGCACCCTTGAAAATGTATATGTGAAAGGGGGGGGGGGGCTACAACAAATGTTTGTAATAATAATAAATTCCAGATCTTATATTTTCAGGCACCTAGAGCATTCCCTAGTGGATGCGATAGTTGTGCAACACAAGCATCGTTATTATCATTTTATTTTTATTAACACAATAGAGTATAATTTACAGAGATATACACAAGTAGTCCATGTTATCAAGCGTAATAACAAAGTATTCATAATGTCTTTATGAAGTACAACATACTAACCGTTCTTTCAAGATTTGTTTTTTCTTTTTTCTCCAGTTGTGCCGTTACTTCTTTCACAGCTTTCTCCTTCTCACTCCGTACTTCTTTAATCTTATTCTATAAAATACAATAAAAAATACATCAACATTTTCTATTGCAGAATCCAAACGATAAAAAATAATAATCACCTTACTGTTACTGACATCAGATTCCTCAGTCAAATTCCTGTGATGCCCAGAGGACTACACCTTGAGATCTGCGTGAAATGTTTGAGGTTATCCCCTGACCCCTTAAAATTATCTGTTCCCTTCCCACCCACACATAACATGGGGTTTTACAAAGTTCGGAAAATATCAAAAGCAATTATTTATAATTACCGATATAAATTAAGAGCCTTATGTTTACAGCTTAATTAATATGCTGCTTTTTCTGTTATAAGCATTCTCTGAAGTTTACATATATATCTAGGATGACAAACAACAAACCTCAAGATCTTTGTTTGAAGTTTTCTGTGTATTTAAGTTTTTAATAGCTTGATCTAGTTTAGTCTGAAGTTCACCAATTTTACTGTTTGATGTTACTTTAACATTGTCTAGTTCCATCTTCTCTTTCTCTAACATAGCCTGATTAATATACAATACATAAACACTTTACGGCAATCCATACAACTTGATTGATTCTAGTGAAAAATTATGAAGTCATAAACCCAATTCAATATAAGAGATATGAGTAGCTATATTGAAGACCTGGTTATTGTGGATTTCAGTGACTAGTTTCTTTCATATTGAACTGTTTGTTTCTAGAATTTAACGTCCAGTTCCACCAGGGTTGATATCGTAGACAGCAAGGTTTCCATGGTCACAAATTGGCATGGGGGAACCGGGGTTGGTTTTTGGTGGGTTTTGCATCACCGGGGTAGGCAGCTCGCTTACCTGGGTTGTACAGAGATGGATGTGCTAGTGTCCATAATTTCGCTAACTATAAATCCTAACTTGAAACAAGGAGTGGTAGGGAGTTATGTAATTTGTAATTCAACATGGCACCCGGTTTCATATGGACACTAATATATCAATCTAATAGTAAGTGCAGGGGGACCGCACTACACGAAAAACAAAAAACCTATAAGATTAACCTGCGGAAAACATCAAATCAAGTGAATGGATCCGGGGGCCAGCCGTAAGCGTCCACTTGCAACTGCAGCGTACAGTTTCTTATAAACAGAATCCAAAATCAAACACCACATGCACCTTTACATACACAACGGTAATACTTTACATACTTGAGAGTAATAATATACTCACAATTTTCTTCTGAAGTGATTTTATTTCTTTAGCTGAATCTATAGGTACATTAGCTAGTCTATCCTTTTCTAATGTTTCATTACGTTTCTTTAACTTAATAATTTCCTGAAGTAAAATAAGGATACAATCAATAGTGCTTTCTTTGGGTGAAGTCACATATTTGCATTTATATAATTTAGACTTTCTTTCAATGATAGACATAAATATCTAAATTTATCTACATTGATAATCTCTGAATCTTGTCTTCAACACCAACAATCCAATGTAGATAGAACAAAATAATTGTTATTAGTTAAATGTAGAGAGTTATGGAATAAAACCATGACAGAAGACAACATGTTTTGATAAACAGTCAATAATTATACATTTTCCCAGCACCCTCCCTGATTCAACGAAACACCATAGAAATGGTTTAATACCTCTTCTTTAGCCTTGATTTCAGCATTTAAGGTGTTCTTAATACTGTTAAACTGAGTTTCTAAATCTATCTTCTCATTATCAAACTCTTCTTTTATAGTTACTAGCTGTTTTTGTAAAGCTTCTAGTTGAGTTTTAGTAGTATCATGAGCTGTTCTTTCAGTTAATAAATCAACTGTCAATTCACCACCTTCTGTTGATTCCTAAAATATGAATAATTTAATAATTATCAGAAAAAAAACAACTCATGCAGTAACTCACTTTTTTAAAGCAAAGAGATCTTATTTTGGATTTTGATTAGTATATTCTTTTAAGAAAACACATGTAAAACAAAACAATTCTCTGATACAAAAAAACTTGTAGCTTACTGGAATAGGAATAGTCTGTGGTGCTTGATTCTTTATATCAGAGATCTCTTTTTCTAATTCCTACAATAAAGAGAAGCTAATGTGAATTATGTTTTATTTGAGCCTGTTGGTTTTGTTTTGAAAATGTTGTAACATCAATCTTTAAAGTTAATTAATAAGTATATTAATAATATCAAAGTAAACTGACCGGATTTGAACTATATCAACCTACCAAAATCTTCTCCAAATTTTCCTCTTTTTCTTTCTTTAATCCTTCATTTTCTGATTCCAGATCTATTATTCTTTCATCTAATTCTATTTCTTTATCTTCTACAAATAGTATTAATCATATAATAACAGAATAAACATATTCTCTGAAATATTGTTTCCAGTATAAACACAAGATCAATGACTAATAGTAATAAACTGTCTTGGAGTAATAAAGCCTATCCACGTGGTGATTATTTTATGTTTCATGTTGGGGATACTTGATAGTACCTTCTGGAATTGAATTCTCTCAATCCCCAAAACAGGAAAACAGGGTATGTGTTGAATTAGTAAGAACACATTTCGACCAACCATGCAGCCGAAACATATTGGTTGTGCTTCATTATATCACGATTCTACTCACACCACCTCCATTGACAGGACTGAATTCTGCGTCACTCAATTGCAATCGAGCATCCCCGTTACGTTTTAAATAGAGGGAAATAATCTTATCGCTGATATTTAAATGTTTTTCTAGTTAAATTTTGTTTACTGTGGCTTCATGGCATGTATATAACAGACGTAACTGGATATTATCATTTTAAACTATACTATCACCATGGGCTGAATACGTAAGAATGAGTCGAAAAGTATAATCACTGCCAAAATGATCTATTATTATTCTACCAATAAACAGATAACTCCAAATGTGTATTTACCTTTAACATCTGATGTGACAAGTTTATTAGTATCAATGACACCAGTTTGTATTATATTTAAGGCTTGTATTTCTAGTTCTTTCTTTTCATCATCCAAATTTTTATCTGCACTAACAGTAGACAAACGTTCATTAACCTTCTCGCTTGCTGTAGGTACATCTTTATGTATATCTTTCACCTGTATAATTTAAATTTTATTATCAAACATATCTTCAATGTAAATATAATCTATTCAAATTCAAAAAAAATATCTGGTGTAGAAGAATTATATTTAACAATTCACGTATAATGTAGACCAACATAGGTAATTCTTCATAACGTCATTCTTTAAATTATCCACAGTCACATGAATGTTCACAAGGCAACACCCATCTAAGCAAATAGAGGAATCAAGATGAAAATATTATCAGGCGTTCCAGGAAAAAGTATATCTATTATGAAGCATGTCACCCATAAGAAGATATCTTCAATTTAAATATAATCTATTCAAATTCAAAAAAAATATCTGGTGTAGAAGAATTATATTTAACAATTCACGTATAATGGTGACCAACATAGGTAATTCTTCATAACGTCATTCTTTAAATTATTTTGTGCAAAAAATTAATACAAAACCAGTAAGAATCTGAAATCGGAATAACTTCACTATTTACATGCTACAAAAATTAGGATTTAGCTTGCATGTACTGTTGCACGAAGAGACTACTAAAATCTACAATTCATTATTGATATCATCAAGAGTTAGGACATAAAATATCCAATTCTAACATGTAAACCTACCACTGCAGCCACTATGCGAAGCAGACGGGCATCTGTTTCATGAGAAACACTTTCTTTCAGCTTTTCGTCTAACTTGTTATATCTTTTCATCATTTTCTTCATATCTCTCAACATATCATGATTCTCTTTCTTTAATCTTTCTAATTCCTACAAAATAAATTTATTATAGATGTGACTATGAATATTTCCATTGTATTCATGACAACAGAATCAAAATCATATTGAATAAACCCAGAAAGTGAATCAAGGACAGACAGGGGCTTTTCAGGCTTCCTTGTATGCTCACCCATGTAAATATCCTTCCTCTATGGTAGTCATAGAGCAAAAACTCTTTACTGACCAGTATCTCATTGGCGATTCTTTGTATCCAAATGTAAATGACCCTATATCCCACCAAAGTTTTTAAAAAACTTTAACAATTCTGAACTATGAGGTGTAAAGAAATTGTGGATAAAATAACCAAATTTAATGCGGACATGAATAAAAAAAAAACAGCGCAAAGAAATCAAAAAAAAAGAAAGAAAATAAAAACCTCATTTTTGTCTTCCATAGTTTTTTTTAATTTTTCTATTTCTTCTTTAGAAACATCGGGCTAAGTAATGTGAAAAGAATAAAAAATGCAAAAATAAATTATATTATAGTGTACATAAAAGAGAAAAGTAGTGTATAAACTTCAAAATGTGAATACAAAATATAAAAGGCAATAATCTACAGTCACATGAATGTTCACAAGGCAACACGCATCTAAGCAAATAGAGGAATCAAGATGAAAATATTATCAGGCGTTCCAGGAAAAAGTATATCTATTATGAAGCATGTCACCCATAAGAAGATACATCTGAACTCTTAAATTAATAATGAATTTAAATTTGATCAGGTGCTAAATAGTGCAAAATACTGTACCTCTGATGGTGCTACAGTTGGCTTATCTTTACAGAGGGCTAATTCTGTTTCTAGCTCAGTTATTGTTGTTTTACTTGATAATAAATCTGTATTGACATCTGTTAGTTTGGTATTTAGGTTAGTTTTATCTTGTTGTAGGACTGATATTTGATCATGCAGAGATTTCAGTTCTTCCTGACATTTATTCAAGGCTTCAACAGTGCTGGGATCAGGAACTATTATCTAATTTTTATAACATCAATGACAGACATTGCTATTACTATAGTAATGATACAACCAAAATACGGTTCACAGACACAAGCACATTAATTTGGAACCATTGTCATATGCATTAACCTACCCTTAAATAATAATGTAGGCTAATGCATGTACAACAACTTTTCCAATTATACATGGACACAACAAGATGATTTGTGTCAGAAACCTGTCTCAAAATTACAAAATATATCAATAATTAACGGAATTTTAAAAGTACTGATTAGCAACTTCCAATTAAAAAACGTGATATCTATATTCTATTAATACTACTAGTAGGATGAATTTCGTCACATGCAACACAATACAAGAACCTATTTTCAGGAATCAATACAATGAAACAGCTTTAAGTTCTGCAAAGGAACCTTTGAAGTTAAACTGATCTACTGACCTCAATTGTTTTAACTTCAGGATCTTTAATAACTAGTGGTAGTGGACTAACTTCAGGTGGACTAGGTACATTACCAGTTTGTACTTTCTGAAGTGTTTCTATCTTTAGTTCTAAATCTTCAACCATACTATCTACCTCTCCAAGAGATGTATACAGTTCCTTGGTAGAATCAGGTCTGAAAGATTGTATAACATCTATAATACAGATAAGGATGATCCTTATCAAATCCTAATAGACCATGCAGGATATCTGCACCACAAAACAAAATATGCAATATGGAGACAGAAGAATTTGACATGGCGAAAAAACTAACATTTGTAGCAGACACATTAAAAAATGCTTTGTATCTTTTTTATCAATAGCATAAAGATTTAACAGTTGAGCCTCAGTATCAACTAAAATTTCCACAAATTTGTAAATAGAGTATTAGCATACTTGTCTTCCTCTGTTGGAGGTCTATTGTGTTTTTCTTGAAACTTATTCTCCCATTCTGTAATTTCATCTTCTAATCTCTTTTTTTCACTGTCCATCATATCTTTCTCAGATTTCGTTTTTACTTCGTTGTCCTATAAAACATAATGGTATTAATATTGTGGTCATTAGAATGGTTCTATTTCGTAAACCATGTGTGCATTCCTTGATTCGACAAAAGACAAGTTACAGCTTGCCCTCAGACTTTACTTCAAGAATGGTTACCATACAGTTATTCAATTACAGTGGACTCTGTCAAATCCGACATCGTACTGGATCGTTACAATATGTCGGATGTCACAGAGATCCGGAATACCCAGTTTTATCAAAACCGGAAATATTTTAACTTTTCGAAAACCGGAAGTATTATTATAATTTTGCTTTGAATCACCAGAACGTTATTCCATTTAAACATGATAAACTTTTCTGTATTCAAAATTTTCTAACATTAATATTTATTCCATTCAAGGCATTATGAATAGGTCAAGTCTGGCGTTAATTTTCTTCTTCGTCGTCTTCAGTTGGGCTTGTGTTTGCTATCACGTGTTCATTGATAATATTCCGTTCTATGTCAAGGTCATCGTCATACGGTTTGGTGAGATCCGTCGTAGGGTGAACAAACAATGAGCTGAAGTGAGCGGACGTTTTATGACCATGACACTCATAGGTGAAAGCATTCAGCTCAACGTGGACAAACTAACGTTATTCGGGTACAAGAGATTATAAAATTGTCAAGGTAATCAATAAAGACCTACAGCGAGATTTAATCTTACCGATAATTGACTGGTGATTGCTTGTTAATCTTTTGTGGCTTCACATCCATCAAGTTTTAATCCCACTAACGGACAATTGATTGGCAACTACTTGACACCTACCGGTTTAAGGCCGGATTATACGGTGACTATTCAATGGAAATTATGTGTCGGGACGGCTGATTGATGTTGTAATCCGGAAGATACAGTCCGGATTACCCAGAGATTTTTTGGCTGAAGTAATAAGGAAATAAATCGGGACATGAAAATCATGTCGGATGTCACAGAAATCCAGAGTGATCAGACATCGGATGTGACAGAGTCCACTGTACCAATTTCTTATTCATAATGACACATATACATGTACATTCATCCTTATTCACATAATATTGCTAGTCCAATTTTATCACAAGTTTAGATAACTAAAATTTCAGAGCCTAAAAGAAGCATTAAAAACCATATAAACTTGTGTTTTGGGTTGGTTTTTTTTTTCAAAACAAAGCATGCATTCAGAAAACAAAGATGTTTAGATACAATTGAAAATTATTGATTTTTTTTAGCATTATTATTGGGTGTTCTTCATTTTTTACCTTTGCTGTCTGTTTAGAAGATTCTGTATTGGAAGCAACAATAGCTGATAATACTGCATATTGGTTCTCTAAAGCTTTATATTTAGCTTGTATAGCAAGGCTGTCTTCTAAAGATGTTTTTAAACTACCATATTTAATTTCCCATTCAGCAGAAAGCTACAATATTAAAGATAAAGTTATTGTGGATCGGGAACTCATCCTCAAGTGCTACTCATCTGGTTGTTCTTCTTGGGGTGTAATGCTCAACCAATTCATGTATGATTGACATGAAACTTGGCATGCTTGTTCCCTTGACAATTGTGCATCGATTCCTGGTACATAGGAAGGATGAAAGGCTTAGGTTTGTTTTTGATACAATATCTATAAATAATATTTGTAGGCTATCAATATTGAATAACATGGGACCCTACACCCGACTAAATATGCAAGTACAACTATCATGTCCTTTTCAACATTACTACCTTTTTATGTTCTGTTATTTGATCTTGTAAATTTATCTTTTCTTCCATATATGTTTTCCTTTCATCCGAAAACATTTGTCTTTCTTTTTCCATTTTCTGACGCTCTTCTAGAAAATCTGTCCTTTCCTTTGAAATCAACTGACGTTCATCTTCCATTTGCTGTTGTTCTTCTTTTCCTACAGCCACTGTGACAACTGATGTTTGCTTCTCACCGTTTGTATTCCCCTGTAATTTAGTACTCTCAACAGTATCAGAATCAACTTTTACAACCGCTATTGCGTTTTCATTTAATAATGCATTTAATCGTTCTGTTTCATTCTTTTCTTTTTCCAATTCTTTACTAAGACTCTGAAAATATTAGAAACATAAAAACATAATGATAATACAGTAAGTATTGGTCACTACATTCCGAAATGATAATGTTTTCTGAATCCAAAGCCACACAATTGCACATCCATTTGTTATGCTGGGTAGACATTTGAGAGAGAGAGAGAGGAGAGAGAGATGGGGTTTAACATCTACTCATCACAAACTAGGTCATTTCAGGACTAACATATGGTTTTTAAATTCCACTCCAATAATTCTCTTGCATGTAGGGGTCTTAAGCAGAGGGATGAAACTGGAGTGCCCGGAGGAAACTCATGAGGTTGAGAAGGTGCCCCTATCTCCATGCCACATACCAGGGATTGAAACCACAGCTGACTGGCCAGCTAGAGGTCGAAGCACAGCACTCTAGACCACTAGGCCATTCCAACTCCCCGAGTAGACATTTAAAACCTTAAGTCCACAAAGAAGATACTTTTACCCTGGTTTTCAGTTCAACTATGTTGCCATTTGAAAGTGCAAAATAAACTGACACGAAAAATATGACCGATGTACAGATAAATTATCAATAAAGCCAGGTAAGAACATAAAAGTATGCTCTGTGTAAGCTAAGTTGGGAAATGAAATAAATCAAAATTACATTACTTTTTAACTTTTACAAATATATCTTCAACTGTATAATAGTAAAGTATGGAAAAATTTATTTGGAAAGATAAATAGTTTCAAAAAATATTTTTAGGTATTATTAACACAAACCATTTTTTCTTCTTCGAGCTTGTCCAATAAACTTTTATATGTAGTTGTTTCTTTCTCCATTTTCTCAGTACAATCTTTCTCAACTTAAAAAAAGATTTTTAATAAGGCATCAAGGCTAATCTAAATAAGAGAACATTTTCTTTCTAAAGTAGAACAGTATCTTAAAGAGGTATTTGCCTTTGGGGGTCTTCGGTGGTTGGTATAAAAAAAGAAGTAATTTTCGATTTTGTGTGATTTGACTACACAGTTAAATTGTGCATGTTCAAAAAAGATTGTGAGCAGAATTTGTCACTAATAAACTTTTGAGAAGGCTTTTTAAGATCAATTTATAATAAACAAAACTGTTCGATTTAATTGATATACCTTGTGATGTTGATGCATTTGCTTTATCTACTGTGGTCATCAAGTCAGTCTTCATTTGTTCCTTTAAAAAATATTTTAAAATAAATAAACAATAAATGAAATAATTATTATCTTGCATCGCAAAATCATGTTGTAAAGTGATATAAAAAAAAGCACCACCATACCTTTTCTTTAATAAGTCGATCAATTTCCATCTTGTGTTTGAGTAGTAAAACTTTTTTATCTTTGAGTATCTTATTATTACGTTCTGTCAGACTCTACAATAATGGAAACTGTACGTTAAATAAAATCTATATAAATCAATATACATGTATTAACAATCTACATCTACTTTTTTCTCTTTTAGTTATTTCTCTCCTGTAATAGATCAGTTGATCTCATAAAAAAAACCAAAAAAACACTCATACAAATTGTTCACTTTATTTAAATAATATTGATCAAATTAGCATTAGGGGTCACTTCTAAAACTAGATATTTGATGTCACAAATGCCAAATTAAATTTTCATGTTTAAACAGAAAAGTATTTACATGTATTGCAGTTGATGTGTTTGTCATAGTATTGTATGCATATTTGTAAGGACTATGATAACAAAATATACGATAAAGGGTTAACCCTTCCTGAGCTAACCACTTCATACCCATAGAGAGCTATGCACATATTGAGTAAAAGTCAAGTTTTAGACCCTGTTGTGAAAAAACCTTAATAACTTAAATATGAATGCGACCACAACTGTAAAATGGCAGATGTATATCATATGTATATGACTATGTATATCATATGTATATGACTTGTGGTTTTTGCATATTTTCGGTTTAGCTTTTATGGTTACCATGGTTACCACTATGTTTCAAAATGGCTGCCATATTATTGTCACAAATGAAATATTTGATATTTTCTTGCCATTAAAAAAATCAAGATGTGCAGGAATAAAGCTACATGGATTATTAGCATGATAAATATCTGTTTTGTAAGAATAGTATAGTTTTTTGGGGGGAAAGGCACTAAATTGTGATAATAATGGGTTTTTTCTCAAAATTATAAAATCAAAACGAGCAGTATTGACATTTTTTTTTTGTAGATAACACAAATATAAAATTCATCAGTGCACGAATTTTATAAACAATAAAATAAAAATAAATTTTTGGAAAATAACAATAATATTTACCAAAATATTCACCTTGCGGTTGCCATAGTAACCAATTTGACCCTTTAATGTATACGTTTATGTTGACAGCGATTTACGTGCGCGGCAGCATAAAAGCAGACGAATAATTTCCCCTTGAGAAGTCTTCCTTTTTTTGGTCTTTATTTGGTGACAAACATCTGAATTTTCATCAAAAGACGGGACCCCAAGTGTAGTATAGTCAGTACCCGAATCCAAAATAGGCGTGACGTCATCGGCATCGGAACTCACGGCCAAATTCAGCCGAAGTCTTTTTGTTGTGGAGGACGCCATTACTCAGCTGTTCTGACTGTTGGTGGTTGTTCCATCAATATAGGAACCCCCCTCGTAATAAAAACACGTGTTAAACACCATCTAAGGATAAAACCATGCTTTTACAGGGGAGTAAATCAGGTCAAATAAACTTCCCGACTATAGTCGGGAGCCGCTCTGACGGACTACAAAATTCTCCCGACTATAGTCGGGATTAGCGCAGGAAGGGTTAAACAATCTGTCAACTAATCATCTGAGTCCTAAATTGAGGCAAATATTTTATTTAATTTTACTACCCTTTTCTCAGGGTCAGTAATTAATCTTAGCTAGCAGTCGAAAGCATTTGAAATTGAAGTCCGACTGGGGCTTCAATTTGCTAAATCTCATAAGCTAGAGTTGTACAAGGGGTTTCAATAGGCCAATAGGTCTACCTTAAAAACATCCTTCCAGTAAGTTTCTTTACTCTCTAATTCAATCCTGTGGACATTTATAACTTGCTTAAAAGTTGTAACTTTGCCAGCATATTCTTGTTTCAAACACAGCACAAACATATTAAACTGACTCTAAAAGAAAAGAGGGCATAAATTAGACATTCCACCATAGAAAATTGCTGATTTGAAAATATTAAGACAGACAAAATCAATCACATAGATTTATACAAAAATTCTCAAGATTCTAGCAATTTCTAATGATTATGAAAACAACTGAACAAAAATACACAGTAAGTAAGTGTAACAACCTGAGTCTCATCTTCAATAGCTCTGTAATTATTCTCAATATCATGTACAATACGAATGTGGTTTATTTTCATACACTCCATGTCTGTAGTTATTTGTTTAATACAGTTTCTTGCATATAAATAGGGAACATAAGCATTCTGATGTTGTTCATTTTCTATTGATGTTTTGGATTTAAGGCTAACTGTGTCTAAAAAGAAAAAATTGAATGCTACAAATAATCTTTTTTCTATTCAGAAACATTTTTGGACACAGTTTTAAATACTGTAAATGAAATGATTATTTTATGTTTTGGAATGAAGGCCAACAAAAACACTATAGAATATAAACTATCTTTTCATTTAAAAATATATTAAAGCAAATTACCAAAAACAATACTATCAAAAGTAGCACTTAATCTAACTTGGTAGTTTGTACTTAGTTTTTCATACAATTTCTTCAAATCATTGGCTAGGGGTTTTCTTTGCTTTTCTAGGGATTTTGTGTTTGAAGATATAGCTAATAACTACTGGTATCATTTCATTTTGTTATTTTACACAATATCTATAGAATTAAATACATATTGAAATTATTATAACTTACTGATGTTAGTTTGAATTTCATACACACATTTTTTGGCCTGAATAAATTTCTTATTTCACAATATTTTTTTTTTTTTAAAATAAAAACTTACCATCCCGGTTCTTATTTTTGTTAGAATCAAATCTACTGATCACTGTTGACGTACTAGAAGAGGATTCTGAAGCAAAAGCATGGATTAATCAAAATGCTCAAGCATAGACTATTCAACACGTTACAAAAACATCTATGACAAAATTGGGGCATGAAACAAGGATGTAAAGTCACCTCAACCATGACCAGATAGATTTATATGAGTCGGTAGGTGTATGTTACTCTCACACAGGGAAAAATATCTTTGCAAATATAACAATTTGAAATTGGCACGAAATTTGCCGAAAATGATAAAATTGGCTTGGAGAAATACTGAAAAAAAATTGAGGTCTTAAAAATGTTTATAAATGTTTGCGAATTTATTATGAATTCCTATGTGAATGCTTACATATGAAATGACTACACAAAGCATTCCATAAACCCTTGCCCATACTTCTACTTTGTAGCAAATCCTACTCCAACACAATGGCAAATGATCAAGCTATTTATGAATGCAAGATCTGTGCTAATCACAAAATTTAAAGTTGATCTATGTCCTGATTTCTTTCTTCTAAAGAATAACAAAAACAATTATCTAAAACTTACTTGGACGTTTGTTCTTTGCTGAAATTGATAAATCAGCACTCTTCACACTCCAAGCCTCTGAAAATATATATAATTATTTTGAAATTTTAAACAATGGGAAAACAATTCAAAATTATAAATGCTTCTGGATCTACTTATAATAACAAATTATATAAAAGCAGCTGTTTCCGGTTGATAGAGTGTGAATAAGAAATCTTTACCTTTAGCTGAAATATTAGATCTAAGAGAAACCACGCTTCCCATACTAGTGCCATCATCAGGAGCTGGCTCTACAACATTTCTACTAAATGGTGAAAGACTTCGTCTTTCTTTCTGTGATGATACAGATAAGACTGATGGACTTTGAGATCTTGTATCTTTCTCTTGGTCTTTTTTCTCATACACTCCATCTTTTCTTTCCTTCTGCTGATCATCATCTTTATTAACATCGTCTTTTACAGTTTCCTAAAAGATTAATCAAATCATTAATTCATCCATAAACTATACAGTTATCGAACACTATCTACAGTAACAACTAAATTACTTAAAACCAAATGTTAATTTCTCAACAGGACTTACCTGTCTAACATTATCAATTATGTTTGAATCATCAGCACTTTTGACTACAACTGGCATTTTATCTGTACTTTCTGAAATACACAAAACAAGTTTTTAAATGAGTATCACAGTTACTTTTCACAAGCATACTTCTACTTTTCTGTTGTTGATGTCTAGTCATTCCAATTAAAACATTATTTTTAGATTTCTTAAGTAACTTTATATAACAGCTTTAAACATCTTTAATTACCTTCATTTTCTACATCTTTATTATCCGGAGAAAGTTCTGAAATAATATCCTTCTTTTTCTTCTTAATTCTTGCTTTTGTAGCCATTATCTTTACTTTGATACTTTCTTTAATTTAATCAATAATATGACTTTGATGTAATTAAATCCTGAAAGATATAATATCTATTACTGAAATTGTTTAAACGATCTTGAATATTATGATTACAGTAATGGGCATAGAGATATCTGAAAAATCCAAATTGAAACACAGAAATATATTTTCATAAAAAGAAGAAAGGACTCGAGGTTATAGCTGTAAAGATACATGTGCATAACAATTCAACCTCACAAAATTATCACAGTGTAAAATACACAGCAGAATTATAGTTTAAAGGATAGCCAAACATATCTATTGACACACAGAGAGACTTTGAGCTCAAGACGCAAATCGACCGACTAAAACCTGGTTTTATTTTACAAACTATCACACATGTAAATGCTTAGATAACAAACCTCATCTCTCAACCCTCCATGTTTTCGAGATAAGAGTTGGTCCTATATAGTTCCACTTAGCAAAGCCGAACGTGAATCACACTCGCCAAAAATAAGCAAAATAGACAGCATTTTTCATCAAAACAATGATCGATTATTGTTATTTATAACATTTCTGCTACATCGAACTACAATTAAGCAGAAAATCCTACCTGACACAGGTAAAAAATCCCGTCTTTTCAAATCAAAGCGATAGTAGATTGCTTTTTCTGACATTTTAAATTTATGTCATTAACACATAAAGAGAGAGAAATGTGGTTTATTGTATTTCAATAATTCGCTTGCGCGTAGGGGTCTTTTGTGGTGCGAGGACACCGGAAGACCCTGGGAAAATCTACGAGGTTGAACAGGTGACCCTACTACTTGTCACGTACAACCGGTTTCGAAACCACGCTAGTTGACTCATTGAGATGCTTTATGATACAGCACACACATGCTAACCATTAGGCCAAACATCTCCCCAGTTAACACATAAAGGCAGGGCCCCGTGTGCAATAACCAATCAACCAGTTGGTTGACCTCATATGGTAAAGGAGCTCGAATCCAAACAATAGAAATCTAGGAAAACCTTAATTCGGTGAACATTACATAACCCTTGTCCTTAGCATTTTGAAATAGACAAATAGACGTTAATTTTATATAGTCTAGTTCTAATAAATTTATCATTGAAAGCTCAGCACAATCACTTGCATGGATGCAGCCATTTCAGAAAATTTGAAGTGAGTTTTTTTTTATCTTGTTCGGTGCAGCCTAGCTACGAGAATGTAGTTAAAAACGTTGAGATATACAGATTTGTTTGTTTTTAGCTACGATTTGATGCCTTTATAGTTCCAAGTGGCAAACTCAATTTCATTATTATTGAATGTAACATCTTTAAACGGGAATATTTGGAGTTTAGTGGTAGTTGTTCCACTAAATTGGCCTCTTAAGTTTATTTTTTCTAAAGTCGAAACTACACCATTCTTGTCAGTGGAGAATTTGGTCATGACATTGATGATTGGATCTGTGACGTGTGGTGTCGAATGGAACGGGCACCTGTTTCACTTTCACTCATCAGTGCTTGGTATTTCTTGGTTTGTTGTGCTCCCCTGCCCATTGATTCAATTAGTCTTTTTCTACGAATATACAGTTTATTTATTTATTTCCCTACAGATGAAACACATAGCTAGGAATTAAAATTAATTATTTTACCTTGCAATGATTACTTGGGTTAATAAGTTACGACACAAAGTATTATTAGTAGATATCAACAACTTAATTCGCCATTTTGACGCACAATAGAAAACTATGGAGAAAGTGGTGACGTAGTCGTTTACGTCATTGATTTGTGTGCACTTGTGAAAAGTAAACAAAGCAGACGACGCATTCACGTGTTCGTGAAACTTTCATCACAAAACTCACCTTTACCTAGAAATAAAGTCATTACACATCGATCACATGGTGTCTATCATTAGGCATTCAGCTGAAATCAGATGGATTCACATCAAGATAATTACTTTGACTTGAATTTTGGAAAGTGAGTCATGCCATCTGATCCAACGAAAATATCTCAGACAATACAATAATAATATCGCATGGAAACATACAAGGCCTATCGTCTTCAGCCGAGTTTAATATTAGTATGTATTTAAAAAGGATGATTTATAGTTCTAACACAACGTTATGTTAGTGTTAGTTGTTTGCTTGATTATTTTTAGATTTAAGCCAAACTATACACTCTAAGCAATTTGTCAAATATATCTATATGATATAGGCCTATCATATAGACCAGGCCTATATATGCTGGCACAAAACGGAACGTAAACATTATATAATTTAATACTAGGCCTAATACTAATAGTTTCTCGTTTAAGATCATCTCAAACTGCAAGAAGGGGTGAAACAGAGGACACGTCATCAATAGCAACAATTAGTACGGCACAAATTGGTGAAGAAGAAAATATTAATTGTGTAAAACCAGTGCATACGACAGCTTTTAATTACAACCATCAAAGGTTTCAAATCACTTCAACATTCTGACAAAACTGAAGACCACAATGTTATGTTTAGCCTACATTTCCTACTGTCCTTTATTTTTTGGATAAAATTTCATGATTGATAGTAGGTGTAATATTATTAATTGTTTGTGGTGGTGGTTCATGTTAGCGCACTCGTCTTCCAGTGTTTATACTACTTACTTGAATTAACCACTGAGAATGAGATTAAGCCCACATCTAACTTAAAACAAAGATGTCTTGCTCCTTGGCAGAATTCTTCCTATCAGTTTATTGGGGATGAAGGAATTCAGTATACTATCATTCTCGTAGAGTGAATTATATTTTCCATTCTGGGCAAAATCTCGAAAATATAAATGAAATGAAATTGAACATCCTACTACTGTTCTGCTCTGAACTATGCTAATGAAGACAGACATTAGCCATACAGTGTGCTATGGGGGAAATTCTGTGCAGACGGCAGCATTACGTCCTAATCTTATATCAAAATCCAAATGCGTTAATGTGTACACAGGACTCTAAAATACAATTCGAGTGTAAAATTTAGAAGCAATCATAGGAGAGTGTACACAATGTGTCAGTTTGTGAAAATCAACTCTTTAACTACTGATTTCAATGCGTTCTAAACTTGATTATTCTGTTAGAACTGCACTGATGTAGTAAGCTACCAAAATTTATCTTCATTCATGACCTTCAGTAACATAGATGTTCTTTCAGCTATTCGAGTTATTTAATAAGAAGATCGTGCAATTCAAATGCTGACAAAAGTTCCTCTGAAGTGAAGGTACTATTGTTTTACTCTTAGGTCAACTAAAGTGTCGTAGAATCATGTAATAATAATATGGCACACCAAAGATTAATCCAAATATTGAATGAGTAACATTGTTCATGATCATATTAAAAAGTCATGAATAGAAATATTTTTCAGGTGTTAGATATTTATGTGTATTTTTCAAAGCTTTCATATCAAGTTACTATTATTGCTGAATTATATTGTTCAGGAATATTCTAATGAAGAAAATGGTCAAAAATTGAAATCATCTTTAATCAATATTCCAATGGTCTCAGCTGGAGATCTTCCTCATCCAAAAAGTCTAAGGTTTTTATTATTTTATCAATAAAATAATGAGATTTTATACATTAAATCCAATGTTATCCTAGCAACAAATGTTAGTTTTCTAAAATAGGAGATATATAACTACAAATATCATGACTTGCCAAATTATGTTTAGATTCTCCTTTATTTACAGAAAACGAATAAGTAATAGAACTCCGAAATACAAGAGGGTGAAAGTTGACCATGATCAAGCTATGATGGTAGAAAATCATATTAAACAGATGAAATTTCGTATTGCTAGAGTAGACAGGTATTATACTTTACTTAAAGCCCCAATAACACTCTTGTTGTAATTGAATAATATGTCCCAATCTTTATTCTAGTCAACAAATTGTATTATTTTACAATATTCAAATTAATTGATGATACAAATTTCATCTTAACACACCTAATTTAAAAAATTGGAAAAATTCAACTACATGATTTGAAAAGGTTAACATAAACCTTTTCAAATAAGACTTGGATTTTGAAATATTTTCGAACCCTCTGGACAAGTAAAATATGATGTAATGGATAATTTACACAACAGGTAGGACACATAAACATCTTGTACTTAGAATGAGACTATTCTTTATTTTCTAGAGCTGCCAAGCCAGCAAGAGTGTTATTGTCTCTTTAAGATAACATTTTTTTTTTCAAATCAGATCTATTCCATTTAAAGATGCATTATGTAAAGAGCTGAAAGTACTCGCTATAATAATAAAAAACAGATAATGAAAAGGGATTATGTTGAAAATTTCTGTCAAATTACTTCATTCTGAGCTGAGTTATCGCCGTTTGAAGAACAGTGTACCTGTAGTCTCCATTGTCACTGCTATCATTGTTAAGATGATAAACAAAGTCTCAATTATCCATTTAAATCTGTTGAAAATCTTGAGCATCCCTGGCATCAATAGTTGATTATATTATGGCTTTGGCAAGTTAATAAAATTTCTAATTAATAATTTATGGCATAAAGAATATCCTGCAATAGGCAGATACACCTCTTGAGTAATGCCCTTTTAATCAACCAATTAATTTATGATGCAAGCTTTAGATAAATTTTACAAACCCTTATAAAAGCTGTTAATTTAAATATTTCTTGAAATTTAAATAAAGATAAGGACTATGTCCAAATCTTTTACTGGTATTTATTTAATCAGATCAATCTTAATGATGCAACGACAGATATTTGACCAGATCCATTCTCTATTCCAGGAATGAGGATATTGAAGTGTTGAACAATGAATGTAATAGTGATGTATTCAGTAATGATTTATGTGTATTAAATACCAAAGATTTACCTCCTCTACCACCAATAAAGGTAATAATATCATGGACCGTATATAGATGGACAGGCAACAAGTCTCTTTGGTTCTCTTCTCTGCCCTCATGCGAGATACAAGATCTCGATATCAACTGTAATTCAAGCAACCTGATTTGTGACATTACAGGATTTTATAAAGATTAATTTCTCAAACTCTTTTTTTGAATTTAAGGTATTCTTATGGTTACACTGTAATTTTTCAACTTGATAAGTATTTCTATCCAGCAGTGACAAATTCCTCCAGTTGAGAACTTTAAAATTTCCAAATGCAGCAGTTGAAAATAGTGAAATAATAGATTTCAATATTTTTCATATTTTATGTAAGCATTTTGGTTTTGCTTAATAATCCAAATTTCTGTATGTATGAAGGATTTTAAAATTATGAAAAAAAAGTTCAGGTATAATTATGCAGAAGTAAAAATTAAAAGATTGTTTTTAACAAAAACTAAAAAATTATTTTGTTCGCATCCACAAGGGTGAGTCCCAGAGTCTTAAAATAGCATTATGCAAGAGCAAAATCTGCTTATTACAGGTCTTTCTTTAGGCCTGAGATGTTATCTAAATAATCTATTAGACATTAATTAACATATCCAGACCATAATAAACTCTTTATGTCAAGGCTAGCTTTCGATGTTGGCAGATTAAATTCTTATATGCTGCTTAATGGCCGTTGATAATTAAATCAATCAAGTGGATAATCGAGACTATGCTGTTTATATTAATGATTTGAGTAATGATGACCAAGGCTATGTGAATATTTCAAACGCTTTTTTCTCGGCTAATAGTGGTTCAATTTGACTGAAATTTTCAGCAAATTAGCTTTACACTATCTAGTTTTCAACTATTATAGTGAGAACTGCCATCTCTTTATCTTATCTCCCATAGTGTAACTTTAAGTAAACAAAGACGTTGTTTTGATGCATTTACACCCCAATCATTAGTAATTCATCTATGTATGGATTGAAAAAAAGAGTAGCAGGATTAATAAAAAAATATTATGAATCGATTTCTGTTTCTTTGCCTTTATTAACCTTAATACCGCTATTTGCATTAGGGGAGGTAATTTTATTTTAGTCATGACTGTCAGGTCTACTTTTTGCCTCTCAATCTATATACAGTCCATGATAACATCATTCAGATGAAATTCTACTACTGAAGTTGTATCCAACTTTAAATCCTTAATTTATTAACAAATCTTAATGAATTACTTGCACAAAATATTTTAACAGATTTGTTTCTTGTTTTTTTTCTAAATTTTAGATTTAAAATTTTATTATAATTCAATTTTTTTCCTTACACAGACTCCATTGCATGAATACAGATCATCATACCCTGCCAGCTGCATCACACCACCTCAAATAAATCATCAAACTGTCAGCAGGACTAATACTGACAAATTACCAGCCTTAAGATTAGGAATGAATGAAAGATGTTCAATAATGGATTTTTATAATCTTGAGCCTACAAGTTCTCTACTGGATACAAACACGCCTATTCCATCTATGTATAGTTATTCAACAACAAATCTAAGAAAACATTCAGAAACCCCAACAGGTAACAAAAGATCAGTTCTTTTTGATTTAAATTCATCTAAGCTGATCTGTTATTTCTATAAATGATTGATGAAGTGCTAGTCTACATCTACACGATTATATGTTCATTTGGTATCCAGTCATTGCTTTTTTACGGCAAGTGATCGTGCTCGAGTGCCTGCTTGCACACCTGAATGTCGACTGAGGGGAGATTTTTCTCCTCCCCTTAAAATTGAAAATTGCTCCATTACATGCAGTTATTAATCTTCAGAACCCCTAACAACTCTCCTTAATATCAGATAATTCTCCTTAATTTCTAAATGACTTTTTTTAAGGGAGTGATTTTTTCAATTTGTTGATTAAGGGGAGCTTTTTTTTTAGCTCTCCTCTAAAACACAAACCGCAACAACTGGGTATCAGCAGACATCAGTTTGACTTTGATGGTTGACTATAGAAAACCAAATTGGCAATATCAACATTGGCTCTTTTCAAGGACATGTACATGTACGAAGATTTCAATCTGGCGAAACAAATGAATACATCAAATAAACACTTTCATTTTTCAACTAAATCAAAGAGGTCATATCATTTAAATTTCTGAATAATTTTCTAAATGACCCATAATAGATTGGTATCAAACTCAGATCACGGTGCCATTTCTGTTGATACACTCTTTGTTTGGTCCACACAAGTACTTCACAAAATTCAATATTATATCGTGAAAATCATAATTTTAAATACCAATCATGATCACTGATTTTAATAAATATTATTTCTATTTTCTTCAGATTTTCCGACAGACCAATATTACACCAGAGATGGTGATAATGAGGAGGCCTGGCTTTACCAACAATGGAAACCACGCTGTATATTTCCAAATGACGAGGAATAAGTTATACATTATATTTAACAAATTTATTTGATAAATACATATCTCTAAAGTCACTATAACACATCACATTATGAATTGATTTCTACTGATGAATATTCACACGTTTATGTAGCACAGTAAAGTATTATATGTGTCCACTTTATTCTTGTCTTTGTAACTATATATTATCTAGAGGAGCATACTCTGGCTAATGTATATGGATTGTGATTACTTAAAAAGATAATTTCTTTTAAACCTTCGTCTGTTTTACCTATAAAAAGAAGAAAAGTTATTCTGTTAAAAAAAGAGCCATACCTTTCAACTGTATATTCAGGAATATGAATTAACCTAAAGATACTTTTTGGATAAAGCACTGGCAGTTCTCACAATATAACAGTTAAAAACTACATGATGAGGTAAATGGAATATGCTGATAATGCCAGTAAAATTGTTTCACTCAAAGCCGAGAAAACGTTAGTTTAAAATCTTTGTAACCTCGATTGACATTGTTACCGCTGTTACGATAATTAACAAAGTCTTGATTATCCATTTTTGCGTTTAATCATCAACAGATGTTGAACAACAAATTGGATTCAAATCCAGTGAAAATTGGACACATAAGATGGCATTGACTTGAGAGTTGAATGTGGTCTTTTGAGGTAAATAAAAGCCTAATCAATAGGGTATATAACAATCAGGCCTAAAGAGACCTGCAAATGACAGCTTTACCGCTTGCATGATGCATGTTTGCCTATACTACATCATTTTAGTAATATCAGATTTACCATACAGAGGGAATTAATACAATTCACAACAGGTTGCCACACAACAAAAACAAGCAGCGTAGTCATCCTAGCTGTGTATATAAAAGATATATTGAAAATATTTCAATCTGTCAAGCTTCAATAAGGCTTTGGTGCGAATGAATTACAATTGGGTTCTGTTTCATGACCTTTCAAATAATTGTCACAAGATTGAAAGAGAGAGAGAGAAATGGGGTTTAACGTCCACTCAACACAAACTAAGTCATTTCGGGACTAACATATGGTTTAATTTTATTTCTATAATTCGCTTGCGCGTAGGGGTCTTTAGCAGTGGGAGGAAACCGGAGTGCCCGGAGGAAACCCACGAGGTTGAGAAGGCTTCCCCATCTCCATACCACATACGCTCACACCAGGGCTCGAAACCACAGCCGCAAGCCAGAGGTGACCGGCCAGCTAGAGGTCGAAGTGCAGCACTCTAGACCACTAGGCCATCCCAACCCCCCCAAGATTGAAAGAAAAAACAACCCAAGAGAATGTTACATTTCAGTGTTTAAAATGTGGCTCTGTTTTCATTTCCTTTTAGGATTTTCCTTTTAAAACAACATCTTGAAGAATTTTGTGCTTATCTGACTTATATCTTGACAATGATTAAATGCTTTATCTTTGGCAATGTGGATTTTAACAAATCAAAAAATTGCTCATATCACACTTCAAAAAGAGGGAGATGATATATTTTTATTTCAATAATTCACTTCTACTCCAGATTAGGCAAGCACAGGATCTCTAACATAACAATTGATAGACCTTATGATCTAATACTAACATGCATTAGACCACCTGGCAACCCAACCCCAAGTTAAATTTTAGATTTTCCTTTTAACTACGGTAACTGTACAATCCCATGAAGTCTTAGAAACTTTCCAATTAATGTGGACAAGTGGGAATATAACAACACTACAATTTTCTATTCCCAATGGGACTTAACCTATAAATCAATTTTTTAAAGAATTGGCTAGTGAAGAAATGTATAGTGATTGTCAATTGTAAAAGCTTTACAGAATTCTCTTGTGACCATCCTTATGATGTAAGTTTGGTGAAATTCAATTTAAAACTCTACTGTCGGACAAATGAACAATATAAACATGCCAAAAATATTACTTTAGTTACCATTAGGATGCTGAATCCAATTCCTATCAGAGTAATAGCATAAACAACTGTAAATTTCTTTATCTGTATATATCGGTACCTGTACAGGTATGAATGGGTCCATTACTTCAAACCCCTATTGGTAAAAAAAAGTTAAATAAACAAACTGAATGCTCATTTATTGCTTATTTAAATAGGAAACAGACATAATGTCTATAACAATTCATATTACTTTAATGAAACAAAAATAAGAACTGACCAAATCTTTTTTAATTAAAGGGCCAATCCTGATAATATTTTGGAAAATAAAACTGCTTATTTATGTGTTAAAATCCATTTAAATCCTCTACCTAAGGGCCGAGCAACTAACTCAATATACATGATTCTGTCAGTCTTCATCTGGAAATGGAGACCGATGTCCCAAGCTGTATTAAGCAGAGTCTGAATAAAACCAGACTTTTATTTGATATAAATAACGTATTAGTGAAATTTACCTTTCGTTAGCATGTACAGTACAGCATATGGGTCATTCACTGTATAGACCTCTAAAGGATAGGGAATGGATTATCAGGTCACCCAACAAAAAAATGTACTCAAAATCTTAAAAGGGTTAAGTGTCCGGATAAGCAGTTTTGGCCTGCGCGTTCAAAGGACTCAATATTTTGAGCTGAAATTTTGAGAAAACGTAAATACACCACTCCTATAGTTTGGCGCTTAAATTTCATACGTACCCAGAATTTATTTTTGGAATTAGTTCAAATCGTGACAGTCCCCTTAAGAATGTCATAACAATCAAGATTAATTGAACGAAAATGAGATACATGTTTTTCAAGTTTTTGACTTTATTTCACATGTAATTAATGATTATGGATATACCGATACTAACCTGCTTGCCTAATAAATATCTTGGAGTGTGATTTTCTCTGGTGCTATAATGACTGGCATTTATATCAACTGTGCAAACTACAAAACCATTAGACTGAAAAATGTGTAGGCTATGTTAGAAGAGTGACAGTGTTTGGTAAATGGCAGTGTAGACTATACATAGTCTTTCAAGGCTCCATGACAACACCAATTTCTATTATCATGACCACACCAATTTCCATTATCTTGTGAAAATAATCAGAATTCAAATTGTACTTTTTAAATCATATTATGTACCAATAAGTTACAAGTTTTTTAAGATTTTAACGTACAACATTAGTAATTTCATTTTTTCAATATTTAATGTATTATATCCCTAACAATCATAAAACACTGTTTTAATATCATACCCAATCAGTGTTCAGCAATTTTCGAAAGGTACGAACTAAGGATACATTTTCTATTAGAACCTGTGAAAAATTCAAAAACAGTGTTCAATCAGTACTATTAAAATAATGAAAACATCGGAAAACACAGTATGCAAAGGTTGTGTTCAAATGTTTGAAATAAATGAAATAAAAATGGGTTTATTTAACATCCTATTTGTCTGTTCCATCTGGGTTAATGAAAACATACATACAACATGCTGTGTAAAATGGGGGAAATTATGCCAGAATGGCAGTGCTACGATATAATCTACTCCTATATAGTAAATTCCAACCTGGAAGGCATGCCAACAGTTACATGGGACCTCCATGGTTTTTTTTTTAATCCCATTTGAATACATTGTTCCTTGACAAAAGGAAATCAAGCCAGAAAATCCTGAAAAATATTTCTGGCCAACACCAACACCTTTATCTAACCCAGAACCTCCAGGTAGGGTTTGAAATAACAATCAACTTACATTTTCCTTTTCTTCTGTTTTCAAAGCACATTGTGAATATAAACCATTGACACCATCTATAGCAACTAAAACTTTTACTCTAAAATACAATATCAATAAATATGTTTGTTTATTATTGCCAATGAATTATACATAACCACTAGAGATGGCAAGGGTCAAAATTCTTGAAATTGGAACTAAAGCATTTTTGAAAAAAAAATGCTACAGTAATTTCTTCTTTACAATGGCAGTTTTTCTTTAGTTATTCATTTTCATAACTACAGTTTTTATTTATTTTCTACGACAATTTCACAATTTACTACAGCAATTGCCTCGGGAGCCATCATGAATTTTGACCCCTGGGGTTGGGTGCTATAACATATTACAAGCTAAACATGCAGACAAGATTAATGTTCGATTTAACTAAGCTTTACGTCTGTCGGAAAAGTATGTCTTGAATAGGAGGTCGGTTTAGCATAGGAACGTAAAAAGATATCCTACTTTGGCCAACATATGAAATCTGGGGTTGCATCATTAACTATTGACAATACAATATTTCAGCTTTTGTTTTTTTAAATCGAGATGCCTTCAATAATCCTGTATCATCTCAGATATATAAACAACAAAACAAAGTCAACCCACTCTATGCCATATTAGAATCTATCATCTATTAATACAGATTTACAGACCTTTTATCACAAGCATATTTTTTCACTTCTTTCATTAAAACACCAACACAATCGGATGCAAATTTATTACGGCTTAAACCCTGAAAGATAAATACATGTATGATCCATTAATGATTGATGATATTATCTCCTAATTAAGATAAGTTCTTATTGCTAATCATTTTTGGGTTCTTTTGAATAAACAACTTGGACAGTGACTTAACTGTGGCCATTGCCCTAAAGTTACCTTGTAGTTCTACCAAGCAGTTTCAGCCGTAGTTAAATATGTCATGCGATAGGTATTATAGGCTTATCCTTTTTACGATGGCATATATATTTTTTTTTATTGTTGAGTACCAGTTATTTAATAATTACTGTGTTTTCAAATGTAGTGCAGGCTGTTGGCTTTAAATGATACTTACAAAATCAACAATATCTATTAGAGGAGTTCCAGATTCTGTCGATTCTCTTTTACTCCATGTATATGAAAATTGACACTGAAATGAAAGTACATGTACATGTATTTTCAAATTATAAATTGGACAGTAATAACATCTAAAAACCAAACGTTTCATAATTGCTTTGTTTTATAAAAGAAATGCAGATACCTGAAATAACATTGACACAATTATATGAAATAAAAGTGATTTTCTTTTGAATCTATTTCACTCATTGATATTTAACATAATCTAAATAAACAAGCCAACAGTGAGGCTGATGCGGCCCCCCCCCCCCGAAATCCCAAAATAAATAGACGACACATATTAATTAATTGCACATTTATTTTTTTCAAACGTATCGGGCAATCAAACTGTACACGAAATGTCATCCAAAAGTGTTTTATAAAGAAAAATGCTAAAACCAACGAGAAAAATGAAAATGTACCCTAGTTAGGGGGACCCTAAAGGAAGACAAAAGGGCCCCCACGCTTGACAAAAGGGCCCCTCTGGCCAAGGGAAAGGGTCCTCGTGTCCGAGTCAATTGTTTCTATACACTGTTACTTTCGAATCCATTACTGAATGAGAATGCAGTCATTGTATTGGCATAAAAATCATCAATCAAGATGAACCTAAGTTATCTTGTCCCAAAGTATCAACCAATCAAATTGCATATCTCTGTCTATCCTAAGCAGAAAATGCTCATCTTTGGACTCCATCGTTATCTTGTCCCAAAGTATCAACCAATCAAATTGCTTATCTCTGCCTACCCTAAGCAGAAAATGCTCATCTTCGAACTCCATCAAGGCATTTACCTAATAAGCATAGACACCAATTTTGAACATTTTAACTCAATTAGAAGGAGAGTTATTGTGTTCTAAAGTCTCGGCAAATTAAATTGCTTATCGCTCTGCGCCCTGAGAAGAAAATGCTCATTATCGTTCTTAGTCAAGGCATTACTGTAATGAAACTATACACCAAGTTTCATCACTCTCACTTAATTAGAACTAAAGTTATCGTGTCCCAAAGCATCAACCAATCAAATTGCTTATCTCTGCTTACCCTAAGCGGAAAATGCTCATCTTCGAACTCCATCAAGGTATTGACCTTATAAGCATATACACTAAGTTTGAACATTTTAACTCAATTAGAAGGAGAGTTATTGTGTTCCAAAGTCTCGACCAATCAAATTGCGTATCGCTCTGCTTACCCTGAGCAGAAAATGCTCATTATCGAGCTTAGTCAAGGCATTACTGTAATGAAAATTTACACCAAGTTTCATCACTTGCACTTAATTAGAACTAAAGTTATTGTGTCCCAAAGCATCAACCAATCAAATTGCTTATCTCTGCTTACCCTAAGCGGAAAATGCTCATCTTTCGAACTCCATCAAGGCACTTATCTAATAAACACATACACCAAGTTTGAACATTCTAGCTCAATTAGGAAGAGAGTTATTGTGTTCCAAAAAATGTGACAGACGGACAGACAGACAGACAGACGGACAAACCCATTTTAATAGTCCCCCAACTTTCTTCGAAAGGCGGGGGACAACAAACATTATTACATACTGTGAGTTCTTTTAGTAAATCTGTATTTTGTGTGCGGAAGTGTAGTAACCATTCGGCAGCATCTAATGGTAAATCTATACGACCCTCTTTAAAAGGAGACACAGCAATTTCCCTATTTCTTTTATTCCACTTTGCAGCTGAAATCATAAAATCAAAATATACACTATGAAAAATTTCCAGTTAAAAGTTTCGCCCATTTGTCAAAAACAAAATAAAATGGGGTTTAATGTCCTACAGTTCTGCGCCAACTGGGTTAATGAAGACCGACTTGTCAAAGACAAAATCTGTTTGTGATGCATCTAGCTCCACATAGTAAAGTATCAACTTGAATTTATAATTTCAAAATCATCATTGAAATACTTACGCCACGGTACATGAACTATTAACCAATTTTCTTTAGAACAATAATGTAGTACATGACATAAACTCATAGTTTTACCAGCTCCAGTATGACCATCTTATTGTTGAATAAAGAAATAACAAAACAAGTTTCATATTTAACATTACATGATTCTTATAGAACAAAATACTTTCTTAAGTTGGGTGGATAATGGAACGACCCCAGTATATACTAAAATCCTTACTTTCAGAATTGTTGATGCATTCTGTAGAAAATCAATACAATATTTGATATCTTGTATGTATAAAAAGGATACAAAAAATAGCTCTTGCTACAGGTCTATTAAGATCACTATTTCGTATATAATCTATCATTTCTAAGGCTGGCTTTCTGATCATGATACAGGATTCAGCAAATACTTTTACCTGTTCATAAAATAAAAAAAAACATATTTTTTCTGTAATAAAATACAAAAATAGGTTGCCAGGCAACGAAACATACGCCCACACAGCAGCCAAATCGTCCGGGCAGTCAACAAGAGTTGTCGCATATTAAGGAATTATCAGAAAATCATTAGAATTTGTTTGGTTTTTATAATCAAACATTTTTTTAAATCAGATAATAATTATGACCTCCAGAGGGACCACAAGCTAAAAAGGGTGATTTTATCGTACAATCAGGGAACATAATTCAGGAATTAATGACCCGATGGGCGCAAATATCGAAAGGAACCAAGATCTTTGGGTTATAAACATACATGTCAAGTTTCATCAAAATCGATTCAAAATTGTGACCTCTATAGGGTCCACAACCTTGATATAACATATTTTCACACTATTCGTGTACAAACGGCGGCCATTTTGTCCGGCAATTCTAATCCGATTTTCACGTAATTCACACTCTCCCTTCATTACCATGTAACGGTGATATAGTCAAACGTTTTTTTAAATCGGATAATAATTTTGACCTCCAGAGGGACCAAAAGCTAACAAAAGCGATTTTTTGGACAATCAGGGGCCATAATTCAGGAGGTTACGATCCGATGGGCACAAATATCGAAAGGAACCAAGATCTTTGGGTTATAAACATACATGTCAAGTTTCATCAAAATCGGTTCAAAATTGTGACCTCTATAAGGTCCGCCACCTTTATATAACATATTTTCACACTATTCGCGTACAAACGGCGGCCATTTTGTCCGTCAATTTTGGTTCGATTTTCACGAAATTCAAACTCAACCTTCATAACCATAGAAGGGCGATATAATCAAACGGTTTTTTAAATCGGATAACAATTTTGACCTCCAGAGGGACCACAAGCTAAAAAGGGCGATTTTTTGGATAATCAGGGGCCATAATTCAGGAAGTTACGATCCGATGGGCACAAATATCGAAAGGGACCAAGATCTTTGGGTTATAAACATACATGTCAAGTTTCATCAAAATTGGTTCAAAATTGTGACCTCTATAAGGTCCGCAACCTTGATATAACATATTTTCACACTATTCGCGTACAAACGGCGGCCATTTTGTCCGTCAATTTTGGTCCGATTTTCACAAAATTCGAACTCAACCTTCATAACCATGGAACGATGATATAATCAAACGTTTTTTTAAATCCGATAACAATTTTGACCTCCAGAGGGTAAAAAGGGCAATTTTTCGGACAATCAGGGGCCATAATTCAGGAAGTTACAATCCGATGGGCGCAAATATCGCAAGGAACCAAGATCTTTGGGTTATAAACATACATGTCAAGTTTCATCAAAATTGGTTCAAAATTGTGACCTCTATAAGGTCCACAACCTTGATATAACATATTTTCACACTATTCGAGTACAAACGGCGGCCATTTTGTCCGTCAATTTTGGTCCGATTTTCACGAAATTCGAATACAACCTTCATAACCATGGAACGGTGATATAATCAAACGGTTTTTTAAATCAGATAACAATTTTGACCTCCAGAGGGACCACAAGTTAAAAAGGGCGATTTTTCGGACAATCAGGGGCCATAATTCAGGAAGTTACGATCCGATTGGCGCAAATATCGAAAGGAACCAAGATCTTTTGGTTATAAACATGCATTTCAAGTTTCATCCAAATCGGTTCAAAATTGTGACCTCTACACTGTTCACAAGCTAAAAAACATGATTTTTCGTACAATCAGGGGCCATAACCCCTGAAGTTACAGTCCGATACATGCCAATATCGAAAGGAACCGAGATCTTAGAGTGATAAACCTATATTTTAAGTTTCATTGAAATCGGATAAAAATTGTGACCTGTAGACTGTTCACAAACAATTGTGGACGGACGGACGTCCGGACGGACGGACGAACAGGGGCGACGACAATATACGTCCACATGAAAATGTGGGCGTATAAAAATAAATATATAGAACATGTGGAAACTTGCGCCAGGATATACTCTCTTGAACCAATGAGTTCTGTTTTTATTATGTAACTACAAGATTATCAACAAAAAAAATCTGTACAAATAAAATTCATTGTAGGTTTACGCTCTTTTTTATAAAGATAGGCTGGCACTGCCAGGCAGGATACGCCCACATTTTCGAGAGATGGATAGAGAACAAACAGTACGGAAAGTGATTTTTCCTACATCATTAAGTCCTGTATTTCATACTGTATTGGGAGCAGCCATTTTGTTGGTCACTTCCAGTCTGATATTCATGAAATTCGAAGTCGACAATGATTATGGTGTGACGGTACACAACCTAGAAATGTGACTTTTCGTCAAAATCGGATAAGAATTGTGACCTGTACAGAGTCAACAACCATGATATACCATATCTTTACACTATTCGCGTACAAACGGCGACCATTTCGTCCCGCAATTTTGGTACCATTTTCACGAAATTCGAATAATTCAGGAAGTTACTATCCGATATGCGCAAATACCGAAAGGAACCAAGATCTTTGGGTTATAACCATGCATTTCAAGTTTCATCAAAATTGAATTAAAATTGTGACCTTTACAGGGTCCACAACCTTGATATACCATTTTTTAACAGTATTCACGTACAAACGGTGGCCATTTTGTATAGCAATTTTGGTCTGATTTTCCCGAAATTCGAACTCAACCTTCCTTACGGTGTAACGGTAATATAATCAAAAGTTTTTTTAAATCGGATAATAATTGTGACCTCCAAGCTAAAAAAAAAGGCGATTTTGCGTATAATCAGGGGCCATAATTCAGGAAGTTACGATCCGATATGCGCAAATATCGAAAAGAAGCAAGATCTTTGGGTCATAACCTTGAATTTCAAGTTTCATCACAATCGAATCAAAATGTGACCTCCACAGGGTCCACAACCTTGATATACCATTTTTTAACAGTATTCGCGTACAAACGGCGGCCATTTTGTATGGCAATTTTCGTCTGATTTTCCCGAAATTCGAACTCAACCTTCCTTAGGGTGTAACGGTGATATAATCAAACGTTTTTTTAAATCGAATAATAATTGTGACCTCCAAGCTAAAAAAAAGGCGATTTTGCGTATAATCAGGGGCCATAATTCAGGAAGTTACGATCCGATATGCGCAAATATCGAAAGGAAGCAAGATCTTTGGGTTATAACCATGAATTTCAAGTTTCATCAAAATCGAATCAAAATTGTGACCTCCACAGGGTCCACAACCTTGATATACCATTTTTTAACAGTATTCGCGTACTAACGGCGGCCATTTTGTATGGCAATTTTCGTCCGATTTTCCCGAAATTCGAACTCAACCTTCCTTAGGGTGTAACGGTGATATAATCAAACGGTTTTTTAAATCGAATAATAATTGTGACCTCCAGAGGGACCACAAGCTAAAAAGGGTGATTTTTCGGACAATCAGGGGCCATAATTCAGGAAATTACATTCCGATAGCCGCAAATATCGAAAGGAACCAAGATCTTTGGGTTACAAACATGCATGTCAAGTTTCATCAAAATCGGTTCAAAATTGTGACCTCTATAGGGTCCACAAGCTAAAAACGTGATTTTTCGTACAATCAGGGGCCATAATCCATGAAGTTTTGATCCGATACATGCCAATATCGAAAGAAACCGAGATCTTTTGGGGATAAACCTATATTTCAAGTTTCGTCAAAATCGGATAAGAATTGTGACCTGTAGAGAGTCCACAAACAAATTGTGGACGGACGGACGTCCAGACGGACGGACGGACGTCCGGACGGACAGGGGCGACGACATAATACGTCCACATGAAAATGTGGGCGTATAAAAACTGTGGTTGCCTTGTGGTGACGTAATTACAGTTTGGCGTAATTCTGAAAGTGACATAATTCTGGACAAAAGTAGTATGTGTCCAAGCTATTGAATACAACCATAGATTATTCAATGGCTGTATTCAATAAAATTTGCTTATCTTTGCATGTCATGTAGTTATAGAATAATATATGGCATTAGATTTAATGTTTCGAATTTGTAAAATACCTGTGCACTAAATTCTGTATTTATCGCCTTATGTAAATATCTCTTGTAGTCTTCACTTGGCACAGTATAAAATAGACCTTCCTGGTCGATTGTATGATTTGCCTGAAAAGAAATGGAATATGTATACATGTACAAATGTAGAATACAAGTAAAATAAATCATATCATTAGAGACTATATGTAAAAAAAATAAGAAAAAAAAATTGTTTTTGTACATACCGGATTATTATCATGACATCTAAAAGCGAATGTAAGACTTGTATGTTCATTTTGTTCTGCAGTGATTGAATATGTACGTCTGAATACATCATTATTAACCACTGAGTTCATACATCGTAAAAGAGATTTTTCTGTGAAGGACTTTGAATGTAGTCTAAGATATGGTATTTTTCTACCTGTAAAAAACAAAGATAGGTTGCCAGGCAATGAAGCATACGCCCACAACAGCTAAGTCGTCGGGGTAGTCAACAAGGGTTGTCGCATAATTTTCTTTTGTCAGTATAGAGAATGTTTACAACACATGAAAATCTTATTGCGAGTAATACTAATAGCCCATTAAGTAATTACAAAATGTATCAGTAGTTACAATTGTTTTGATCTTTTGTCTCTTGACCTTCGTCCACAAGATATTTTGAAGTGATCAAGGGCCATAACTCTGGCAGTAGTTATTGAATATAGCTGAAATTCAATAGGCTTCTTCGTCTCATGACCTTAAACACTATGTATCAATTTAAAGTCAATCGGATATTAACTTTAGCCTCTAGAGCATCCACAAGAAATTGTGGACGACGGAATGGGCAATGACAATATACGACCACATTTCCATGTGAGCATATAAAAACAGATCAACACATACATGTACAGTATATATATATGTATATTATATATAAGAAAAAGTAATTATTTTGAAGTATATGTAGAATAGTTTAAAGATGTCATCCCGCATACAAAATGTGTGCTTTGGTTCCCATCTTGCAAAAACTGTTGTCATTCCTAACTTGTTCATGACAATGGGCTTAACCCTTTCAAGAGAGATGCTCACAATACTGGCTTCCTGATCAGTCTTATTATCAAAGTTTTATATTTGACAACAATCAGTTTTGCTCTACTCTTAGACATTGCTGTCACATGTTATTACTGTACGTAGAACTTAGGTCTTTTTCAGTAAAACTGGGTGTCTCTACATTGTCACTTTGACCCACAAATTTGTGGGGGAAGTAACTACATATGGTAGTACGACATTTCGGTCCCCCATCATTTTGGACTCAACAAAGACATCTTTCTGGACTCTGTATGTCAGAATGACGATGATTTTTTAAAATAGTTGTTGGCTTATTATAAACTGATTTAAGAGTTGCGTTCAACTTTTCCTTTCAACTTATTACCTGAGTCCGAAACGTCACCTACCCAAGTTTGAAATGTCACCTAGTCCTACCATAGTCCGAAATGTCATAGGTCCCGAATGATGTGGGACCGAAATGACATGCAAATCTTACCTGAAAAATACCTCCGAGGGAATGTGTCTTTAGTTTAACGCCAAATAATTGGAATGGGTGCAATTGCCTTTGGGATGAGTTCAATGTTGTCACTACAGGCACGGATCAGACTTGAAAAAATTTATGCGGTTTTATTGGCGATTTTTTGACCTGTAATTTGGTACCTTCCGGAAATACGTCAGAATGCACCAAATTGAATCTAGTTTACCCCCCCCCCCCGTGAATTGGTTGAGAGCCTTCGGCGCTGACGCCCACCGGAATTATTAAACCCAGACCCCATCACCCCACACCCCCTGCAAAAAATCCTGGAGCCGCGCCTGCACTATACCGGCCTGTCATCATCACCGAACACAAACTGGCGACCTATTCGGCTAGCGAGCTATTCGACCGATCAAGCTGGCAACCTGTTCGTTGGCAACCTATTCAGAATTAAGACAACAGTCGCCCAAACTCATCTATTTTTACCAACCAATAAAATCCAACGTTACGTCTATCAAATGAAAGTAGAATAATATATTATTTTTTTATCCATTAATTTAGCTGAGAATAAAGGTGTAATTGCGCATTATCGTACAAAATTCTAGACATTCAACTAAATATATTCCGAAAGATAATTAAATAGGCTTTCCAGATATTATTAGTAAAAGTTGTCACAGTCATATTAAAGGGATGCACTCTATTCCTAAACATGACCAATTTTTAAAAAAGATTTTCAAGGGAAACACTTTTAATATCCCGTGTCAAAATTCGGACCATCGTACAAAATTCTGATGATCCAACTAAATATATTCTAACAGGTAATTGAATAAACTTTCTAAATGTCATTAGTAAAAGTTGGCACAATCATATTAAAGAGGTGGGCTCCCATCCTAAACGTCGCCATTTTTTTAATAATTTAAAGTGAAAGAACGGCAATATTCCGAGTCAACATTCGGACCACCGTACAAAATTCTGAGCATTCAGCTATATAAATTCGGAAAGGTAACAGAATAAGCTTTCCAAATATTATTAGTAAAAGTTGGCACAATCATATTAAAGGGGCGCACTCTACACCTGAACATAGCCAATCTTTCAACATTTAAAATGAAAGAACGGTAATATTCCGAGTCAAAATTCGAACCATCGTACAAAATTCTGAGCAACCAGCTATATATATTCTGAAAGGTAATTGGATAAGCTTTCCAAATATTATTAGTAAAAGTTGGCACAATCATATTAAAGGGGCGCCCTCTCAACCTGAAAATAGCCAATTTTTCAATATTTTAAACTGAACGAATGGTAATATTCCGACTCAAAATTCGGACTATCGTACAAAATTCTGAGTATCCAGCTATATATATTCTGAAAGGTAATTGAATAAGCTTTCCAAATATTATTAGTAAAAGTTGGCACAATCATATTAAAGGGGCGCGCTCTCAGCCTGAACGTAGCCATTTTTTCAATATTCTATATGTAAAGATAGACAGGTATTTTTTTCGAAGTCCAAATTCGAACCATCGTACAAAATTCTGAGCATCCAGCTATATATATTCTGAAAGGTGATTGGATAAGCTTTCCAAATATTATTAGTAAAAGTTGGCACAATCATATTAAAGGGGCGCGCTCTCAACCTGAAAATAGCTAATTTTTCAATATTTTAAACTGAAAGAATGGTAATATTCCGAGTAAAAATTCGGACCATCGTACAAATTTCTGAGCATCCAGCTATATATATTCTGAAAGGTGATTGGATAAGCTTTCCAAATATTATTAGTAAAAGTTGGCACAATCATATTAAAGGGGCGCGCTCTCAACCTGAAAATAGCCAACTTTTCAATATTTTAAACTGAAAGAATGGTAATATTCCGAGTCGAAATTCGGACCATCGTACAAAATTCTGAGCATCGAGCTAGATATATTCTGAAAGGTAATTGGATAAGCTTTCCAAATATTATTAGTAAAAGTTGGCACAATCATATTAAAGGGGCGCGCTCTCAACCTGAAAGTAGACAATTTTTCAATATTTTAAACTGAAAGAATGGTAATATTCCGAGTCAAAATTCGGACCATCGTACAAAATTCTGAGCATCCAGCTCTATATATTCTGAAAGGTAATTGAATAAGCTTTCCAAATATTATTAGTAAAAGTTGGCACAATCATATTAAAGGGGCGCGCTCTCAACCTGAAAATAGCCAATTTTTCAATATTTTAAATTGAAAGAATGGTAATATTCCGAGTCAAAATTCGGACCATCGTACAACATTCTGAGAAACCAGCTATATATATTCTGAAAGGTAATTGAATAAGCTTTCCAAATATTATTAGTAAAAGTTGGCACAATCATATTAAAGGGGTGCGCTCTCAGCCTGAACATAGCCAATTTTTCAATATTCTATATGTAAAGATAGACCGGTATTTTTTTCGAAGTCCAAATTCGAACCATCGTACAAAATTCTGAGCATCCAGCTACATATATTCTGAAAGGTGATTGGATAAGCTTTCCAAATATTATTAGTAAAAGTTGGCATAATCATATTAAAGGGTCGCGCTCTCAACCTGAAAATAGCTAATTTTTCAATATTTTAAACTGAAAGAATGGTAATATTCCGAGTCAAAATTCGGACCATCGTACAAAATTCTGAGCATCCAGCTATATATATTCTGAAAGGTGATTGGATAAGCTTTCCAAATATTGTTAGTAAAAGTTGGCACAATCATATTAAAGGGGCGCGCTCTCAACCTGAAAATAACCAATTTTTCAATATTTTAAACTGAAAGAAAGGTAATATTCCGAGTCGAAATTCGGACCATCGTACAAAATTCTGAGCATCGAGCTAGATATATTCTGAAAGGTAATTGGATAAGCTTTCCAAATATTATTAGTAAAAGTTGGCACAATCATATTAAAGGGGCGCGCTCTCAACCTGAAAATAGCCAATTTTTCAATATTTTAAACTGAAAGAATGGTAATATTCCGAGTCGAAATTCGGACCATCGTACAAAATTCTGAGCATCGAGCTAGATATATGCTGAAAGGTAATTGAATAAGCTTTCCAAATATTATTAGTAAAAGTTGGCACAATCATATTAAAGGGGCGCGCTCTCAACCTGAAAGTAGACAATTTTTCAATATTTTAAACTGAAAGAATGGTAATATTCCGAGTCGAAATTCGGACCATCGTACACAATTCTGAGCATCCAGTTATATATATTCTGAAAAGTAATTGGATAAGCTTTCCAAATATTATTAGTAAAAGTTGGCACAATCATATTAAAGGGGCGCTGTCTCAACCTGAAAATAGCTAATTTTTCAATATTTTAAACTGAAAGAATGGTAATATTCCGAGTCAAAATTCGGACCATCGTACAAAATTCTGAGCATCCAGCTATATATATTCTGAAAGGTGATTCGATAAGCTTTCCAAATATTATTAGTAAAAGTTGGCACAATCATATTAAAGGGGCGCGCTCTCAACCTGAAAATAGCTAATTTTTCAATATTTTAAACTGAAAGAATGGTAATATTCCGAGTCAAAATTCGGACCATCGTACAAAATTCTGAGCATCCAGCTATATATATTCTGAAAGGTGATTGAATAAGCTTTTCAAATATTGTTAGTAAAAGTTGGCACAATCATATTAAAGGGGCGCGCTCTCAACCTGAAAATAACCAATTTTTCAATATTTTAAACTGAAAGAATGGTAATATTCCGAGTCGAAATTCGGACCATCGTACAAAATTCTGAGCATCGAGCTAGATATATTCTGAAAGGTAATTGGATAAGCTTTCCAAATATTATTAGTAAAAGTTGGCACAATCATATTAAAGGGGCGCGCTCTCAACCTGAAAATAGCTAATTTTTCAATATTTTAAACTGAAAGAATGGTAATATTCCGAGTCGAAATTCGGACCATCGTACAAAATTCTGAGCATCGAGCTAGATATATTCTGAAAGGTAATTGGATAAGCTTTCCAAATATTATTAGTAAAAGTTGCCACAATCATATTAAAGGGGCGCGCTCTCAACCTGAAAATAGCCAATTTTTCAATATTTTAAACTGAAAGAATGGTAATATTCCGAGTCGAAAAGCTAATTTTTCAATATTTTAAACTGAAAGAATGGTAATATTCCGAGTCAAAATTCGGACCATCGTACAAAATTCTGAGCATCCAGCTATATATATTCTGAAAGGTGATTGGATAAGCTTTCCAAATATTGTTAGTAAAAGTTGGCACAATCATATTAAAGGGGCGCGCTCTCAACCTGAAAATAACCAATTTTTCAATATTTTAAACTGAAAGAATGGTAATATTCCGAGTCGAAATTCGGACCATCGTACAAAATTCTGAGCATCCAGCTATATATATTCTGAAAGGTGATTGGATAAGCTTTCCAAATATTGTTAGTAAAAGTTGGCACAATCATATTAAAGGGGCGCGCTCTCAACCTGAAAATAACCAATTTTTCAATATTTTAAACTGAAAGAATGGTAATATTCCGAGTCGAAATTCGGACCATCGTACAAAATTCTGAGCATCGAGCTAGATATATTCTGAAAGGTAATTGGATAAGCTTTCTTTCCAAATATTATTAGTAAAAGTTGGCACAATCATATTAAAGGGGCGCGCTCTCAACCTGAAAATAGCCAATTTTTCAATATTTTAAACCGAAAGAATGGTAATATTCCGAGTCGAAATTCGGACCATCGTACAAAATTCTGAGCATCCAGCTCTATATATTCTGAAAGGTAATTGAATAAGCTTTCCAAATATTATTAGTAAAAGTTGGCACAATCATATTAAAGGGGCGCGCTCTCAACCTGAAAATAGCCAATTTTTCAATATTTTAAATTGAAAGAATGGCAATATTCCGAGTCAAAATTCGGACCATCGTACAACATTCTGAGAAACCAGCTATATATATTCTGAAAGGTAATTGAATAAGCTTTCCAAATATTATTAGTAAAAGTTGGCACAATCATATTAAAGGGGTGCGCTCTCAGCCTGAACATAGCCAATTTTTCAATATTCTATATGTAAAGATAGACCGGTATTTTTTTCGAAGTCCAAATTCGAACCATCGTACAAAATTCTGAGCATCCAGCTACATATATTCTGAAAGGTGATTGGATAAGCTTTCCAAATATTATTAGTAAAAGTTGGCATAATCATATTAAAGGGTCGCGCTCTCAACCTGAAAATAGCTAATTTTTCAATATTTTAAACTGAAAGAATGGTAATATTCCGAGTCAAAATTCGGACCATCGTACAAAATTCTGAGCATCCAGCTATATATATTCTGAAAGGTGATTGGATAAGCTTTCCAAATATTGTTAGTAAAAGTTGGCACAATCATATTAAAGGGGCGCGCTCTCAACCTGAAAATAACCAATTTTTCAATATTTTAAACTGAAAGAAAGGTAATATTCCGAGTCGAAATTCGGACCATCGTACAAAATTCTGAGCATCGAGCTAGATATATTCTGAAAGGTAATTGGATAAGCTTTCCAAATATTATTAGTAAAAGTTGGCACAATCATATTAAAGGGGCGCGCTCTCAACCTGAAAATAGACAATTTTTAGATATTTCAAACTGAAAGAATGGTAATATTCCGAATCGAAATTCGGACCATCGTACAAAATTCTAAGCATCGAGCTAGATATATGCTGAAAGGTAATTGGATAAGCTTTCCAAATATTATTAGTAAAAGTTGGCACAATCATATTAAAGGGGTGCGCTCTCAACCTGAAAATAGATAATTTTCCAATATTCTATATGTAAAGATAGACCGGTATTTTTTTCGAAGTCCAAAATCGAACCATCGTACAAAATTCTGAGCATCCAGTTATATATATTATGAAAGGTAATTGGATAAGCTTTCCAAATATTATTAGTAAAAGTTGGCACAATCATATTAAAGGGACGCGCTCTCAACCTGAAAATAGCCAATTTTTCAATATTTTAAACTGAAAGAATGGTACTATTCCGAGTCGAAATTCGGACCATCGTACAAAATTCTGAGCATCGAGCTAGATATATTCTGAAAGGTAATTGGATAAGCTTTCCAAATATTATTAGTAAAAGTTGGCACAATCATTTTAAAGGGGCGCGCTCTCAACCTGAAAATAGCCAATTTTTCAATATTTTAAACTGAAAGAATGGTAATATTCCGAGTCGAAATTCGGACCATCGTACAAAATTCTAAGTCGAATTCCGAGTCGAAATTCGGACCATCGTACAAAATTCTAAGCATCCAGCTATATATATTCTGAAAGGTAATTGGATAAGCTTTCCAAATATTATTAGTAAAAGTTGGCACAATCATATTAAAGGGGCGCGCTCTCAACCTGAAAATAGCCAATTTTTCAATATTTTAAACTGAAAGAATGGTAATATTCCGAGTCGAAATTCGGACCGTCGTACAAAATTCTGAGCATCGAGCTAGATATATTCTGAAAGGTGATTGGATAAGCTTTCCAAATATTGTTAGTAAAAGTTGGCACAATCATATTAAAGGGGCGCGCTCTCAACCTGAAAATAACCAATTTTTCAATATTTTAAACTGAAAGAATGGTAATATTCCGAGTCGAAATTCGGACCATCGTACAAAATTCTGAGCATCCAGCTATATATATTCTGAAAGGTGATTGGATAAGCTTTCCAAATATTGTTAGTAAAAGTTGGCACAATCATATTAAAGGGGCGCGCTCTCAACCTGAAAATAACCAATTTTTCAATATTTTAAACTGAAAGAATGGTAATATTCCGAGTCGAAATTCGGACCATCGTACAAAATTCTGAGCATCGAGCTAGATATATTCTGAAAGGTAATTGGATAAGCTTTCTTTCCAAATATTATTAGTAAAAGTTGGCACAATCATATTAAAGGGGCGCGCTCTCAACCTGAAAATAGCCAATTTTTCAATATTTTAAACCGAAAGAATGGTAATATTCCGAGTCGAAATTCGGACCATCGTACAAAATTCTGAGCATCCAGCTCTATATATTCTGAAAGGTAATTGAATAAGCTTTCCAAATATTATTAGTAAAAGTTGGCACAATCATATTAAAGGGGCGCGCTCTCAACCTGAAAATAGCCAATTTTTCAATATTTTAAATTGAAAGAATGGCAATATTCCGAGTCAAAATTCGGACCATCGTACAACATTCTGAGAAACCAGCTATATATATTCTGAAAGGTAATTGAATAAGCTTTCCAAATATTATTAGTAAAAGTTGGCACAATCATATTAAAGGGGTGCGCTCTCAGCCTGAACATAGCCAATTTTTCAATATTCTATATGTAAAGATAGACCGGTATTTTTTTCGAAGTCCAAATTCGAACCATCGTACAAAATTCTGAGCATCCAGCTACATATATTCTGAAAGGTGATTGGATAAGCTTTCCAAATATTATTAGTAAAAGTTGGCATAATCATATTAAAGGGTCGCGCTCTCAACCTGAAAATAGCTAATTTTTCAATATTTTAAACTGAAAGAATGGTAATATTCCGAGTCAAAATTCGGACCATCGTACAAAATTCTGAGCATCCAGCTATATATATTCTGAAAGGTGATTGGATAAGCTTTCCAAATATTGTTAGTAAAAGTTGGCACAATCATATTAAAGGGGCGCGCTCTCAACCTGAAAATAACCAATTTTTCAATATTTTAAACTGAAAGAAAGGTAATATTCCGAGTCGAAATTCGGACCATCGTACAAAATTCTGAGCATCGAGCTAGATATATTCTGAAAGGTAATTGGATAAGCTTTCCAAATATTATTAGTAAAAGTTGGCACAATCATATTAAAGGGGCGCGCTCTCAACCTGAAAATAGACAATTTTTAGATATTTCAAACTGAAAGAATGGTAATATTCCGAATCGAAATTCGGACCATCGTACAAAATTCTAAGCATCGAGCTAGATATATGCTGAAAGGTAATTGGATAAGCTTTCCAAATATTATTAGTAAAAGTTGGCACAATCATATTAAAGGGGTGCGCTCTCAACCTGAAAATAGATAATTTTCCAATATTCTATATGTAAAGATAGACCGGTATTTTTTTCGAAGTCCAAAATCGAACCATCGTACAAAATTCTGAGCATCCAGTTATATATATTATGAAAGGTAATTGGATAAGCTTTCCAAATATTATTAGTAAAAGTTGGCACAATCATATTAAAGGGACGCGCTCTCAACCTGAAAATAGCCAATTTTTCAATATTTTAAACTGAAAGAATGGTAATATTCCGAGTCGAAATTCGGACCATCGTACAAAATTCTGAGCATCGAGCTAGATATATTCTGAAAGGTAATTGGATAAGCTTTCCAAATATTATTAGTAAAAGTTGGCACAATCATTTTAAAGGGGCGCGCTCTCAACCTGAAAATAGCCAATTTTTCAATATTTTAAACTGAAAGAATGGTAATATTCCGAGTCGAAATTCGGACCATCGTACAAAATTCTAAGTCGAATTCCGAGTCGAAATTCGGACCATCGTACAAAATTCTAAGCATCCAGCTATATATATTCTGAAAGGTAATTGGATAAGCTTTCCAAATATTATTAGTAAAAGTTGGCACAATCATATTAAAGGGGCGCGCTCTCAACCTGAAAATAGCCAATTTTTCAATATTTTAAACTGAAAGAATGGTAATATTCCGAGTCGAAATTCGGACCGTCGTACAAAATTCTGAGCATCGAGCTAGATATATTCTGAAAGGTAATTGGATAAGCTTTCCAAATATTATTAGTAAAAGTTGGCACAATCATATTAAAGGGGCGCGCTCTCAACCTGAAAATAGACAATTTTTAGATATTTCAAACTGAAAGAATGGTAATATTCCGAATCGAAATTCGGACCATCGTACAAAATTCTAAGCATCGAGCTAGATATATGCTGAAAGGTAATTGGATAAGCTTTCCAAATATTATTAGTAAAAGTTGGCACAATCATATTAAAGGGGTGCGCTCTCAACCTGAAAATAGACAATTTTCCAATATTCTATATGTAAAGATAGACCGGTATTTTTTTCGAAGTCCAAAATCGAACCATCGTACAAAATTCTGAGCATCCAGTTATATATATTATGAAAGGTAATTGGATAAGCTTTCTAAGCATCGAGCTAGATATATGCTGAAAGGTAATTGGATAAGCTTTCCAAATATTATTAGTAAAAGTTGGCACAATCATATTAAAGGGGTGCGCTCTCAACCTGAAAATAGACAATTTTCCAATATTCTATATGTAAAGATAGACCGGTATTTTTTTCGAAGTCCAAAATCGAACCATCGTACAAAATTCTGAGCATCCAGTTATATATATTATGAAAGGTAATTGGATAAGCTTTCCAAATATTATTAGTAAAAGTTGGCACAATCATATTAAAGGGGCGCGCTCTCAGCCTGAACGTAGCCAATTTTTCAATATTCTATATGTAAAGATAGACAGGTATTTTTTTCGAAGTCCAAATTCGAACCATCGTACAAAATTCTGAGCATCCAGCTATATATATTCTGAAAGGTGATTGGATAAGCTTTCCAAATATTGTTAGTAAAAGTTGGCACAATCATATTAAAGGGGCGCGCTCTCAACCTGAAAATAACCAATTTTTCAATATTTTAAACTGAAAGAATGGTAATATTCCGAGTCAAAATTCGGACCATCGTACAAAATTCTGAGCATCCAGCTATATATATTCTGAAAGGTGATTGGATAAGCTTTCCAAATATTGTTAGTAAAAGTTGGCACAATCATATTAAAGGGGCGCGCTCTCAACCTGAAAATAACCAATTTTTCAATATTTTAAACTGAAAGAATGGTAATATTCCGAGTCCAAATTCGGACCATCGTACAAAATTCTGAGCATCGAGCTAGATATATTCTGAAAGGTAATTGGATAAGCTTTCCAAATATTATTAGTAGAAGTTGGCACAATCATATTAAAAGGGCGCGCTCTCAACCTGAAAGTAGACAATTTTTCAATATTTTAAACTGAAAGAATGGTAATATTCCGAGTCAAAATTCGGACCATCGTACAAAATTCTGAGCATCCAGCTCTATATATTCTGAAAGGTAATTGAATAAGCTTTCCAAATATTATTAGTAAAAGTTGGCACAATCATATTAAAGGGGCGCGCACTCAACCTGAAAATAGCCAATTTTTCAATATTTTAAATTGAAAGAATGGTAATATTCCGAGTCAAAATTCGGACCATTGTACAAAATTCTGAGAATCCAGCTATATATATTCTGAAAGGTAATTGAATAAGCTTTCCAAATATTATTAGTAAAAGTTGGCACAATCATATTAAAGGGGTGCGCTCTCAGCCTGAACATAGCCAATTTTTCAATATTCTATATGTAAAGATAGACCGGTATTTTTTTCGAAGTCCAAATTCGAACCATCGTACAAAATTCTGAGCATCCAGCTATATATATTCTGAAAGGTGATTGGATAAGCTTTCCAAATATTATTAGTAAAAGTTGACACAATCATATTAAAGGGGCGCACTCTCAACCTGAAAATAGCTAATTTTTCAATATTTTAAACTGAAAGAATGGTAATATTCCGAGTCAAAATTCGGACCATCGTACAAAATTCTGAGCATCCAGCTATATATATTCTGAAAGGTGATTGGATAAGCTTTCCAAATATTGTTAGTAAAAGTTTAAATCATATTAAAGGGGCGCGCTCTCAACCTGAAAATAACCAATTTTTCAATATTTTAAACTGAAAGAATGGTAATATTCCGAGTCGAAATTCGGACCATCGTACAAAATTCTGAGCATCGAGCTAGATATATTCTGAAAGGTAATTGGATAAGCTTTCCAAATATTATTAGTAAAAGTTGGCACAATCATATTAAAATATTGAAAAATTGGTTATTTTCAGGTTGAGAGCGCGCCCCTTTAATATGATTGTGCCAACTTTTACTAACAATATTTGGAAAGCTTATCCAATCACCTTTCAGAATATATATAGCTGGATGCTCAGAATTTTGTACGATGGTCCGAATTTCGACTCGGAATATTACCATTCTTTCAGTTTAAAATATTGAAAAATTGGTTATTTTCAGGTTGAGAGCGCGCCCCTTTAATATGATTTAAACTTTTACTAACAATATTTGGAAAGCTTATCCAATCACCTTTCAGAATATATATAGCTGGATGCTCAGAATTTTGTACGATGGTCCGAATTTTGACTTCGAAAAAAATACCTGTCTATCTTTACATATAGAATATTGAAAAATTGGCTACGTTCAGGCTGAGAGCGCACCCCTTTAATATGATTGTGCAACTTTTACTAATAATATTTGGAAAGCTTATTCAATTACCTTTCAGAATATATATAGCTGGATTCTCAGAATTTTGTACGATGGTCCGAATTTTGACTCGGAATATTACCATTCTTTCAGTTTAAAATATTGAAAAATTGTCTACATTCAGGTTGAGAGCGCGCCCCTTTAATATGATTGTGCCAACTTTTACTAATAATATTTGGAAAGCTTATCCAATTACCTTTCATAATATATCTAGCTCGATGCTCAGAATTTTGTACGATGGTCCGAATTTCGACTCGGAATATTACCCTTCTTTCAGTTTAAAATATTGAAAAATTGGCTATTTTCAGGTTGAGAGCGCGCCCCTTTAATATGATTGTGCCAACTTTTACTAATAATATTTGGAAAGCTTATCCAATTACCTTTCAGAATATATCTAGCTCGATGCTCAGAATTTTGTACGATGGTCCGAATTTCGACTCGGAATATTACCATTCTTTCAGATTATTTTCAGGTTGAGACCGCGCCCCTTTAATATGATTGTGCCAACTTTTACTGATAATATTTGGAAAGCTTATCCAATCACCTTTCAGAATATATATAGCTGGATGCTCAGAATTTTGTACGATGGTTCGAATTTGGACTTCGAAAAAAATACCTGTCTATCTTTACATATAGAATATTGAAAAATTGGCTACGTTCAGGCTGAGAGCCGCGCCCCTTTAATATGATTGTGCCAACTTTTACTAATAATATTTGGAAAGCTTATTCAATTACCTTTCAGAATATATATAGCTGGATTCTCAGAATTTTGTACGATGGTCCGAATTTTGACTCGGAATATTACCATTCTTTCAGTTTAAAATATTGAAAAATTGTCTACTTTCAGGTTGAGAGCGCGCCCCTTTAATATGATTGTGCCAACTTTTACTAATAATATTTGGAAAGCTTATTCAATTACCTTTCAGAATATATATAGCTGGATTCTCAGAATTTTGTACGATGGTCCGAATTTTGACTCGGAATATTACCATTCTTTCAGTTTAAAATATTGAAAAATTGTCTACTTTCAGGTTGAGAGCGCGCCCCTTTAATATGATTGTGCCAACTTTTACTAATAATATTTGGAAAGCTTATCCAATTACCTTTCAGAATATATCTAGCTCGATGCTCAGAATTTTGTACGATGGTCCGAATTTCGACTCGGAATATTACCATTCTTTCAGTTTAAAATATTGAAAAATTGGCTATTTTCAGGTTGAGAGCGCGCCCCTTTAATATGATTGTGCCAACTTTTACTAATAATATTTGGAAAGCTTATCCAATTACCTTTCAGAATATATCTAGCTCGATGCTCAGAATTTTGTACGATGGTCCGAATTTCGACTCGGAATATTACCATTCTTTCAGTTTAAAATATTGAAAAATTGGCTATTTTCAGGTTGAGAGCGCGCCCCTTTAATATGATTGTGCCAACTTTTACTAATAATATTTGGAAAGCTTATTCAATTACCTTTCAGAATATATGTAGCTCGATGCTCAGAATTTTGTACGATGGTCCGAATTTCGACTCGGAATATTACCATTCTTTCAGTTTAAAATATTGAAAAATTGGTTAATTTCAGGTTGAGAGCGCGCCCCTTTAATATGATTGTGCCAACTTTTACTAACAATATTTGGAAAGCTTATTCAATCACCTTTCAGAATATATATAGCTGCATGCTCAGAATTTTGTACGATGGTCCGAATTTTGACTCGGAATATTACCATTCTTTCAGTTTAAAATATTGAAAAATTAGCTATTTTCAGGTTGAGAGCGCGCCCCTTTAATATGATTGTGCCAACTTTTACTAATAATATTTGGAAAGCTTATCCAATTACCTTTCAGAATATATATAGCTGGTTGCTCAGAATTTTGTACGATGGTTCGAATTTTGACTCGGAATATTACCATTCTTTCAGTTTAAAATATTGAAAAATTGGTTATTTTCAGGTTGAGAGCGCGCCCCTTTAATATGATTGTGTCAACTTTTACTAACAATATTTGGAAAGCTTATCCAAACACCTTTCAGAATATATATAGCTGGATGCTCAGAATTTTGTACGATGGGCCGAATTTTGACTCGGAATATTAACATTCTTTCAGTTTAAAATATTGAAAAATTAGCTATTTTCAGGTTGAGAGCGCGACCCTTTAATATGATTGTGCCAACTTTTACTAATAATAATTGGAAAGCTTATTCAATTACCTTTCAGAATATATATAGCTGGATTCTCAGAATTTTGTACGATGGTCCGAATTTTGACTCGGAATATTACCATTCTTTCAGTTTAAAATATTGAAAAATTAGCTATTTTCAGGTTGAGACCGCGCCCCTTTAATATGATTGTGCCAACTTTTACTAATAATATTTGGAAAGCTTATCCAATTACCTTTCAGAATATATATAGCTGGATGCTCAGAATTTTGTACGATGGTCCGAATTTTGACTCGGAATATTACCATTCTTTCAGTTTAAAATATTGAAAAATTGTCTACTTTCGGGCTGAGAGCGGGCCCCTTTAATATGATTGTGCCAACTTTTACTAATAATATTTGGAAAGCTTATTCAATTACCTTTCAGCATATATCTAGCTCGATGCTCAGAATTTTGTACGATGGTCCGAATTTCGACTCGGAATATTACCATTCTTTCAGTTTAAAATATTGAAAAATTGGCTATTTTCAGGTTGAGAGCGCGCCCCTTTAATATGATTGTGCCAACTTTTACTAATAATATTTGGATAGCTTATCCAATTAACTTTCAGAATATATCTAGCTCGATGCTCAGAATTTTGTACGATGGTCCGAATTTCGACTCGGAATATTACCATTCTTTCAGTTTAAAATATTGAAAAATTGGTTATTTTCAGGTTGAGAGCGCGCCCCTTTAAATATGATTGTGTCAACTTTTACTAACAATATTTGGAAAGCTTATCCAAACACCTTTCAGAATATATATAGCTGGATGCTCAGAATTTTGTACGATGGGCCGAATTTTGACTCGGAATATTAACATTCTTTCAGTTTAAAATATTGAAAAATTAGCTATTTTCAGGTTGAGAGCGCGACCCTTTAATATGATTGTGCCAACTTTTACTAATAATATTTGGAAAGCTTATCCAATTACCTTTCAGAATATATATAGCTGGATGCTCAGAATTTTGTACGATGGTTCGAATTTGGACTTCGAAAAAAATACCGGTCTATCTTTACATATAGAATATTGAAAAATTGGCTATGTTCAGGCTGAGAGCGCACCCCTTTAATATGATTGTGCCAACGTTTACTTATAATATTTGGAAAGCTTATTCAATTACCTTTCAGAATATATATTGCTTGTTTCTCAGCATTTTGTACGATGGTCCGAATTTTGACCCGGAATATTACCATTCTTTCAATTTAAAATATTGAAAAATTGGCTATTTTCAGGTTGAGAGCGCGCCCCTTTAATATGATTGTGCCAACTTTTACTAATAATATTTGGAAAGCTTATTCAATTACCTTTCAGAATATATAGAGCTGGATGCTCAGAATTTTGTACGATGGTCCGAATTTTGACTCGGAATATTACCATTCTTTCAGTTTGTAATATTGAAAAATTGTCTACTTTCAGGTTGAGAGCGCGCCCCTTTAATATGATTGTGCCAACTTCTACTAATAATATTTGGAAAGCTTATCCAATTACCTTTCAGAATATATATAACTGGATGCTCAGAATTTTGTACGATGGTCCGAATTTCGACTCGGAATATTACCATTCTTTCAGTTTAAAATATTGAAAAATTGGCTATTTTCAGGTTGAGATCGCGCCCCTTTAATATGATTGTGCCAACTTTTACTAATAATATTTGGAAAGCTTATCCAATTACCTTTCAGAATATATCTAGCTCGATGCTCAGAATTTTGTACGATGGTCCGAATTTCGACTCGGAATATTACCATTCTTTCAGTTTAAAATATTGAAAAATTGGCTATTTTCAGGTTGAGAGCGCGCCCCTTTAATATGATTGTGCCAACTTTTACTAATAATATTTGGAAAGCTTATCCAATCACCTTTCAGAATATATATAGCTGGATGCTCAGAATTTTGTACGATGGTCCGAATTTTGACTCGGAATATTACCATTCTTTCAGTTTAAAATATTGAAAAATTAGCTATTTTCAGGTTGAGAGCGCGCCCCTTTAATATGATTGTGTCAACTTTTACTAATAATATTTGGAAAGCTTATCCAATCACCTTTCAGAATATATATAGCTGGATGCTCAGAATTTTGTACGATGGTTCGAATTTGGACTTCGAAAAAAATACCTGTCTATCTTTACATATAGAATATTGAAAAAAATGGCTACGTTCAGGCTGAGAGCGCGCCCCTTTAATATGATTGTGCCAACTTTTACTAATAATATTTGGAAAGCTTATTCAATTACCTTTCAGAATATATATAGCTGAATTCTCAGAATTTTGTACGATAGTCCGAATTTTGAGTCGGAATATTACCATTCTTTCAGTTTAAAATATTGAAAAATTGGCTATTTTCAGGTTGAGAGCGCGCCCCTTTAATATGATTGTGCCAACTTTTACTAATAATATTTGGAAAGCTTATCCAATTACCTTTCAGAATATATATAGCTGGTTGCTCAGAATTTTGTACGATGGTTCGAATTTTGACTCGGAATATTACCGTTCTTTCATTTTAAATGTTGAAAGATTGGCTATGTTCAGGTGTAGAGTGCGCCCCTTTAATATGATTGTGCCAACTTTTACTAATAATATTTGGAAAGCTTATTCTGTTACCTTTCCGAATTTATATAGCTGGATGCTCAGAATTTTGTACGGTGGTCCGAATGTTGACTCGGAATATTGCCGTTCTTTCACTTTAAATTATTAAAAAATTTTCGACGTTTAGGATGAGAGCGCACCTCTTTAATATGATTGTGCCAACTTTTACTAATGACATTTAGAAAGCTTATTCAATTACCTGTTAGAATATATTTAGTTGGATCATCAGAATTTTGTACGATGGTCCGAATTTTGACACGGGATATTAAAAGTTTTTCCCTTGAAAATCTTTTTTTAAAAATTGGTCATGTTTAGGAATAGAGTGCATCCTTTTAATATGACTGTGACAACTTTTACTAATAATATCTGGAAAGCCTATTTAATTATCTTTCGGAATATATTTAGTTGAATGTCTAGAATTTTGTACGATAATGCGAAATTACACCTCTATTCTGAGCTAAAGGAATGGATAAAAAAATAATATATTATTCTACTTTCATTTGATAGACGTAACGTTGGATTTTATTGGTTGATAAAAATAGATGAGTTTGGGCGACTGTTGTCTTAATTCTGAATAGGTTGCCAACGAACAGGTTGCCAGCTGGATCGGTCGAATAGCTCGCTAGCCGAATAGGTCGCCAGTTTGTGTTCGGTGTCATCATCTATATTATAATTAATCACAACAACAGCTTCGCCTGTTACATATTATGACCACATCCTGACTCAGATTACATTAAATTTCTCCCTGGATTGAACTTTCATCAATTAAATACCTGACAATAGCGTTGTTTTTAATTGTGAATGACGATAAATGATATTGCCTATTCTTCCAAGCACTTGCATCCGCAAGAGCGCATCCATCTTGAAATTGAATGCTGGGAGAAAATAGTCATCAATTCAATGTTTTCTATTAGAAGGTAATCTTAAGCATATAATTTCTATACTATTAACCATCATTTATTATATCATTAAATACTGATTTAATTTATTAATTCATAATATTTTGAGCTGTGAACATTTGCATATGAATCGCACCAAAACAAGTCAGGATTTCGAAAGGAATACCGTGACACGGTTACAAAATAATAATTTTTAAAGTGGCTTGTTTCTGTATAAACTACACATATTATTAACTAGTTATAATTCATATGTAACAGATATTTTATTTGACTCGCACACAGTTGATAAATAATGCTTCTTCTTGTGTTTTATTGCTTCTGTTTATTTGTGTGAATTTTCCACACGAACCACAACCACAGACGCCATTTTCTTTTAAGCTGTGTGAGATATGGCGTATTAACTGTACTGTTTTTACCGTTCTAGAATACTTATGTGTTTTATAGACTTAGTTGTGATATGTTAAAGGTATGTATGTAGAAAACATGTTGCTTTCAACTAAATTAAGATGATATGTATAACAGCGTTTCGCTGCTTTGTGTTGGCCTAGTTTTGGCGCGTACTTTTCTCAAGTCAAGGAAACTCGGTACTGGAAGGATGATAGCAAAATATGTTTTTAGAAGTAGAACTGTCTTACCTTGAATATCTTATCAAGTTATCACAACACCATAAAGTGATGACCAGAGAAACACCAGTCAGTCTATTAGAATCATTATCACTAGGCTTCTTTTAGATACTTGATTTGTTGGAAATTACCAAATTAATGTCAAAACAAGAAGCTTTATTAAGGGAAAATAATGGCAATACAATAATACGTTTTCATTTGTTTACTATGATAGCTACATGTAGGTCACCTGTCACTTTTTGAAACTTTCTGTTGGTCTGGCTTTTTGGGTACGTAACCTAGTTTGATTCACAAGAATAAAGATAACAAGTCGAAAATAAAGTTACAGGGCTTAGTTAACGGTACATTGTAATGGTAATGATTGTGTTTTGTGTGGTAAATTTTTGACTGGTCTTCCACCATAATTTTTTAAAGCAATTCTGTCATTAACACTATTATGCCACACTAATCTATATCAGTAACTTTAAATTAAGATAGGCCCATAGAGATATTGCCAACAGTTGGTTACATCACACTTTGTACAAAAATTGAATGTACCAGTAATATAGTGTGCATTCATTTAAATCTGGATTCACACAATTCACAATGGCATAATTATTTTACACTTTGCAATACTTTGCATATACTGTATGTACATGTATATATCTTTTTCAGCAGCTTTCATGAGTACGATCAGCAGTGACATAGTCAAAAAAATAGGAAGCCACTTGTTGTGGGGCTTTTGGGGGAGAGATGAATAAATGTGGCTGGGAAGAATGTACAGATGAAGAAAGCTCCAACAGTTCTTCTTCAAGTAGTGAATCTGATCCTGAGACTGATTCCCCTGGACAACCTCATGATAAGATATTTTCAGTAGAACAGACAAACTTCAAGAAAGGGCAGTTAAAACTGAAAATCTCTGTTAAAGGTCACAAAAATGAAACAAATTATCCACAATTTGTTGATGAAGGACTATGTGAAGCAGAGACTAAGATAAGATCAAAGGTGATAAAAGAAGATATTTGTATGAAATTCTTGTCTTGGCAGTTATGATTTTTAATGACTCTGCATTTGACACTTACATCAATCTATAAAATAACCTCAAATTCAACATACTGTACTCTATTGTCAAATATTCAATTGTCAGTAATTGTCAAACTAGCAAATCTACGCACAGAATAAGCAAGGCCTGGAAATGTCAGACTGTTATTCACATACTAAATACAGTAATTAATTTGTAAAATTTTGGTTTTACATTACATTGAAGATTATTTGATACAGAATAAGATAAATTAATACTGTAGATATAATGTACCAACATGTATGTATGCAAGCCTGGATGGTAAACCACCAAGTCAATGTACAGCACAAACCCCTACTTATCAGCTACAATCCCTCTATTACATGTACATGTATCTCTCATTTTGTCTGGCTCATTTATATCTGCATTTTTACTTCTATTGATATTTATTAAACCTTCTATTTATATAATACATGTTTGGTTCAAAGTTCAAATTGTTATTTTGAGACAAACATTTTGTCAGGAAAAATATGAACCGTTATTACCAGGCCTGCATGTATGGATAAAGCTGAAATTTACATGTACCGGTACTTCAGAAACAATGGCATTGATTTTTATGTGTAACATAAGCTTTAATTTGTATATTATTAGATGATATTCTCTTTTTTATTACAGACTGATACAGAGTTTATATCTTGTGGTGGTGATGATGAATCAGCTGTTCCAATGGATCCTAATTTGGTAAAAGGTAAATCCTCCCAGAGTCGCAATGTATTTGATACAAGTGCAAGCTGGTTATCGCCACCATCTCAAGACACAAGGTTTCCTAATCCACCATCTAGATCAAATCATCGTTTAAATGTGTTAAAACAGAATAAAAGATGTGACTTGTCCGCTAAAAGTGGTTCTGAATCTGACCGTGAATATTCAGGAGACTGTGCTACTGACACTGAAACGTCTTCTAAAATAAGTGATGGTATCATAGCACCAGGTTCAATTCCTAGCTACATATCAACTGACGAGGATGGAGATGATCGACATTTGAAACTCTCAAAACATTCTCGCCCTTTAGATGGGACAGAACACATATTAAAATTAGACTCCATGCCTAATGTGTCTCCAGATAGTGGCATTCAATCAATAGGAGGGTCACCATCTGGAAATGACTCTCCAAATTCTGTCAGTCATGGGGACAGTGGTAGTGGTATTCTTCTTAATGAACAACATCAAATGGTAGAATCTTGCATTAATAAAAACAATATCAGTACTGATTATAAAAAATCATCTGCAAATGATGCAGAAATGACAACATCCAAGTCTAAAGAGACAAATGTGTTTGCAGAAAGTGTTTTTATGAAGAATATTGGTAGTGTCGGTTGTGAAGAACAAAGTAAAAATGAAACTCAACCTGTTGAAGTAAAACGAACTGTGGGTAGACCACCTAAAAGAAAAAAGTTCGAATATTTAAGTAAATACAAACAGAGTTCTCTTTATTCAAACAATTTTGATGGCACAAAATCAAGGATATCAAATGAAGGAAAAAGTCAGTTTCTGACATCTGAAAATTCTCAAATTTTCTCAAGGACGAATGTAGATGGGGGCATTATTGAGCCTCCTGTTAAAAAACGTGGACCTGGAAGGCCTAAAGGTTCTCGTAACAAAGTTCCATCAGCCAAAAAGAAGGCTGTATCGGTTCTTGCCCGAAAAGGTCAACAAAAAACTAAAGGTCGGAAACCAGGGCGACCTAAAATTCTTAAGAATAATAATTTGAAAACTCCTCCAAACACAAATAATGGTGAACCAACTGTTAAAAGAAAACCGGGCAGGCCTCGGAAACACCCCCTTCCTGTTTCTAATGCATTTGAATCAAATTCTGTAGAAAAAAGACTATCTCATAACACAGAATTTGATTCTATACTTCAAAGCGTGGCAAGAAATATCTCCCAATTTGATAGTAAGGATGATCAGAATGATTTTGAAATGGGTGACTCTTCTAGCAATCACCAACTGTTTACTGCCAGCCCTCCTAAACCTGTACCAAAACCAACCCCAAAGATACGTAAACCAAAGTTACATGTCATGATGCGAAGGCATAAAAAGAAAGGGAGAAAAAAGAAATTCCCCAAACAAAACATGGGAGGTTTTGGTGGCTTCCCTGCAAAAAATTCAAGTCCTACATTTGCCAAAATCAAACCTGGTCGTATGGCCAAGGCTACAACCAGCCAGTCTAGCCAATTTTCCTTGTTCGACTCCATGACAAAATTTAGAGCACCAACATCAGACACAATTGTAGAACCCAGTCCAACTAATGCCTTTTCTTTTGCTTATGGACAACAAGACAGTGACCTGGACAAGAAGAAAAAACGCAATAAAAAATTACTATATTTTAAATCAAAACATCGGAATATTATTGACCCAGTTTTGAATGCAAACTTTAGTGAGATAATGAGTGGTATGGATAAACTAGCTATATCAGAGAAACCGGGTGAGACATATATTCGTGTACGACCTGGTGAGGTGTTACTACCAAGTATTTTCAGGTTGACAAAGATCAATGTAAAGAAAAAGAAAAAAGAGAAACTGGTGATTGAAAAACCAAAGAAAACCAAACAACACGTACCTAAAGAAATACTCTTGGAACCAATGTTTAAAGAGAGGGGTAAACCAGGTAGAAAGAAATTGTGCAGTGTGTCTGAAGATACTTCAGGTATAATCCATGACGAATCTGCCGATGTTCAACCTTGTATTAATCAACAATGTTTACCACCAAAGAAACGTCACAAAATGTTTATTTCATCGCCCCCAATGCCTGTTCTGGAACCAGATCAGTCAGATGGAGCTGCCCGAACCCCGGAAAAACGTAAAGTGGGTCGTCCTCGTAAACATCCAATACCTTCTGCCAAGACAACAGATGCAGGTCCTAGTACATGTAAGTGGTTTAATGTTTTATAACTAAATATAACGTTGTATTGAACCCCAAATGAACTGAACTCCCAGAACATGAACATTCCAAATGTATTGAACCCATAGTATATGTACATTCCAAATGTATTGAACCACACAATTGGTTAGGTTCATATTACAAAATTCATAATCAACCACAGTCAGAGGTCGCAGTCACGCAAAAATCTGCGTATTTCACGCATTTTTTTCAAAATAAACGCAAATATTGGCGGACGCTGCGTAATTTACACGCAGAAAATTTGCAGACGTTTCTTTTACACACCTCTTCTGCACGTAGTCTCCATAGATTTTTTATTTCCGCTTATTTCATTCACAAGTTCATGGCAGTCGAAGCCTTCTATACGTACATGTATCTTTCCTGGGACACCCCTATTTTGCGGCATTGAAAGCAATAAAGCACATTTCATACAAGACTTTGGATTGGCTAGGATACAGTATCCTGTTTACATTCAGCCAATCAAATGTTTGCTTTCATAGCGATAGTCTTCTCTTTACTTCCTGTCGAAGTGAAAGATTGAAATGGTTGCGCCGTCAACCATAGATCTAATCATTAATGCCGATGCCGTTAACCTCCAGTCGTCATTAGATTAAATGCAGTAGGCCTATCAATGAAATAAGGACGCTTTATACTAGGTTTGTTCACAAAACGACTTGACTTGATTCTATTGAGTGTTTTGAGATGCTCGAAGTCATGCAGATGTAGACGACAAAAACGCAAAATTTTGGAATGTCTGCGTATTTTTACGCAACTTGAAATTGATCCACTGCGACCTCTGACCACAGTCAATCATCAATGATATAATGTCTGCACTTGTAACATGTATGGTTTTACATTAACATACATACAATATATACATGTATACAGAGAATTAAATTATTTGTAGAATTTGAAAAATATGTTGATTTTTAAATGTACATGTACATGAGCCTTTAAATATAGTTACTTTACTAACGAAACATAGAGAGCCCTGCCTGCTCTCTGTTCGATACTGGTTAGCCCGAATGATAACTAATATGAAAATAAGGCTTTTCCCAATCTTGATTCTAACTCTAAGGCTATTTTAGAATCCTTACCGTCTATTTTTCACCAGGATTCCTCTTTGATCACCAACAGGAATCATTTCCTGTCACATCCGACACAAATTTATAATAATCCAACACTATTTTTATGTAGAATTGTGCTCTACAAAAATATAAACAACTTTCATTTAAATCCAGCGGAAATTCTAAACGGACGCCTGTACAGACAAGTTCTTCGCTGCGCTCAGCCGATATTCCAAATTTAGGAATGGAATTTTTACCGTAAACGAAAGTTTGTGCTGTACATGTTCATCAGTTAACAACAGACAAAACTTGATACATGTATCTGGTACCACTAGGCTCTAAAGTGTATGTATTCAACATAACATGAACAGTAATTACGATCTTAAAGATGGGTTCCCAGGAAAGTATTTATCAGGTGGATATTGCCAATAAAAGTATGGCAATTTTGGTATATATATGGAATGCAAAGGTATCCAATCTTAGACCTACTAGAAAAATATTGGATTCCCTGAAAAACACTCATGGAGCGTATACATGACAAAAATGTAAGGGATTCCCAATCAACAGCCCGATGATTAGGGCTACATGTACATGTATCTGCACGCATGACGTTGAAGGCTGCACAAGTACATCAAGCGCTTTGTGCACATGTTGATAAACTTTATGAAGAGTTAGATTTATAACACTTTCTGAGATAAAAATCACGGAAAAAGGCGGGGGAAGTACATGTAGATAATAAATAGTCAGCGATTACAGACAACATCGTCTTATGTATGCAATTTATTCTCACTCGTCTCCGCCCGCGGTTGTATAGGTATGGAGAGGGGTAATCTCCTGACACAAACATGGCCTCTTTTGATTGATTTTTATAGCAGGGTATACATGTACATGTACTTGGCAATTACCATGTTTTGAGAAGGATTTGAAGCAAAATTATGATCAATTAATTAGTTTGAATCGTTTGTTAGTCCTAATATATCATCAAATCACCCAGTTTGTACCCAGGAAAGTAACTTTAAATGTGTTGAGTAATCTAAGATACACACTTAACGGCAAATGTACATATTATATAAATGTTTTGTATGCTAAATGTTTAGTTGGAATGGGACAGTTCTAGTAGACAAATGGATTGTCATTTTATTGTGTTTTGAATGTTTTCATTTCTGATGAAAGAAAAAAATATGTGACAAGCTTTGTTGACTTCCTGGACGACTTAGCTGCTGTGTGAGTCGTGAGTGTATGCTCTGTAAGGGTGCAACAATTCATCGATGAATCGCGATGTTTTAAAAATCCACGATGCATGATACAATCAATGTCCGTATCAGTCACGATTCGTTATCCAAATAAAAATTTCTCAAAAATAGACTATAATATCCCTCTATATATTTGTGTAAATAACTCCATGAGCAAAATAACTTTTGTAAATTCAGTGAGTGTTCAGACGTTTTCAACACTATAAGTGGCTTATTAGTAGACCAAGAAAATTCCACATTGAAAGTAAACCATAAAAGTAGCCTTATTTTTAAAATTTATTTCCTTTAATGATATTAATTGTATCGAAGACTATGAATCGTGATGTGCATCGTATCGCGGCCTGGCGTGTCGTTGCAGCCCTAATACTCTTTTGCATGTACATGGCAATCTATCTTTATATGAACAATTCAAAGTAGTTGAAGTACAGTGCATGCATATCATATGTAGTAGGCCTTATTGCTTGTATAACACATGTAAGCTTAATACATTTGTATATTGTATAGAATATGTAGTAGCCCACACATATCACAATGTGTAAATGAAAACCATCTGATGAACTAGTACTGGACCCTTTTCTAAGTTTTTTGACCTCATGGGCATCATACACATGTGCTTATATTCAAACTAGAGACTTTCAGAAATACAATGTCATCACTGAAGCATGCATAAAAAAGAATGGAGAGGTAAAATTATAGAACAAAATTGTTGTCTTTCTTTAACCTTTCCTTGGAGTTCAAACTTTTGTTTACTCATGATACATTTTAAGGGTCACCATGACCTGGCTACATGTATAGGTCAAGAAGGGCCACCATTTTATCTGAAAATGTCTATATTAAAATATTTTTAAGTACACATGCAGGTCAAGATTATGCCAGCTATAACATTTCCCTACAATTTATTTTCTACTAACACATTTTCAAATTTCATATTTTTTTTTACACAACATTTTTCTGGTACATATGTACATTACAGAAACTACATGTAGACAAGAAACTACATAAACATGTATATTGGCATGCAATTTAAGATACAGCCTGTGGGAACAACATTCATCAAAAGTGGGTGTAACAAAATTAAGAGTGTGCATTGACCAGCAGTTGGAATGAATGAGGTGTTAAGGTTTTTTTTTCTGAAAACATTACGTACAAATGACATGAATGATTTAAATGATATTTAGATATTTATGTACAGGTTTTGACAGTCTCAGAAAAATCACAAATTGTGCATTCATTGTTATATGAAATGTAATACTACTTAAAGTTTATGTGGATGACACAGACCTTTTGTAAAATGGATCATATGGTTAAATGAAACTATTTCCTGTCTGAAAACAATACCAAAGTTAATACTTACATGTACTTGCATTCCTGTTACAGCATTTTGGATGATAATATTACATGTACACATGTGTAGCTTAATTATACTGTAGGTGCCTGGTTATAAAGAATGCCCAGATTTTAGATTTTTAATTAAATCTATCGGATTAAAACACAGATCCTTTTTATACACCCACATTGAAATGTGGTCGTATAGTCGTCACCCCCGTCAGGTGATCCGGTTGTGGACGCTTTAGAGGGTAAAGTTAATATCCGATTGACTTGAAATTTACACACAGTGTTTAAGGTCATGAGATGAAGAATCCTATTGTTTTTCAGCGATTTCCGATAATAACTACCAGGCCAAAGTTAATATCCTGTGCCCAAAGCTAATATTCGATTGACTTTAAATTTACACACAGTGTTTAAGTTCATGAGACGAAGAAGCCTATTGATTTTCAGCGATTTCAAATAATAACTGCCAGAGTTATCTCCCTTCATCACTTCAAAAAATCTTGTGATGCTATAGAGGCCAAACTTATCATCTGATTGTCTTCAGATTGATACACAGAGTTTAAGGTGTTGAAACGTACAAGTATTTTGATTTTCAATGAATTTTGATAACTGAACAGCTAAATCCATGATATTAAATGTTTCGTATGCTAATTGTTAGCGTGTGGTAAAACTTTATAAAAAGCAAACATATTCTAATGATTTTCTTATAATTACATACATGTAATGAGTTGTTACTCTTAATCAGATTTTAGTGTATTACAAATGTTTCAATACCGAAAAAGTAAAAATATGCGACAACTCTTGGCTGCCCAGACGATTAAGCTGCAGTGGGTGTTTCGCTGCCTGGCAACCTATCTTTCATTTCATTGTAGTTAAAAATTTCAGTTTACTTAGGAAGTGTTTTACGAATGGGGCAAAAAATAATCTCAGATTGCTGATATGTTGGTTATTTCCCGACAGACTTTCGTCAGGTTTTCATTTTTGCATATCATGTACGAATCTAATTTTTTCGAAATTCGGAAGTTGGCTCGATTAATTTTACCATTAAAAATTTGCAAAAGTTTTCTTCATCATGATTTTGACATTCAAGATCAAATATCTCTGTCACTATTTGAGGTATCAAGTTGAAACTTGGTAGGAATAAAGAACAAGTTGGTCATTGATGCCTTCAAAATGTCATATTAAAAAAACTTAGGTTTATTTGTCATTGAGCTTACTGGCAATGTTTCGATTCCCTGGTCGAACATGGCAAAGAAGTAGGATCATCTGTCCAATCTTGTTGGTTTTCTCCTGGTTCTCTGGTTTCCTCCCGTCCCACTGCTAAAAAGCCCTATATGCAAGCAAATTATTGACAGGAAATTGAACCATATGTTAGTCCCAAAATGACCTAGTTTGTGTCAAGTTGACGTTCAACCCCATTTCTCTCTCATTCAACAATGGTCGTTGAATACATGCAAGTGCTATTTTGCTAAATTAAGTACATTTAAATGTAAAATAGTGAACTCTGGTCGCAGTAGAGGAGTGACTGTTGATTAAAGAGATGAAACCATAGAATTTATGCTGGGGGGAATGTATTTTGATCGCTTGCATTACAAAGAGATGTCGCTGAATAGGTGGGGCTGCTAATACAGAATCTACTGTATGATATTTACTAACAATTTAATATCAAAAAGTTTTATTTTGAAGTATAACTTCCAGTTTTATTCAGAGTTAAAAATGAATGTGTAACTAAATGATTGTTGACGTGACAGGGTGTGACTTGGCATACCGATACATGTTACATTGTTTGTGCTCGCTTGGAAACTAGATTTTATTTAGAATTATCTTGCTGAAAAACACTTTAATGTTGCAAGTATGCAACATTAGTTTTGAGAAGGAAAAAAAAATCTGTGAAAAGTGTTGATTTTTAGAAACTTCGAGACAGGTAAACTTATACATATTATGTATGACTACAACTTACGTAAATTGTACATGTACTAATGTAGTAAAGTGCATTGCATCTTATAATACATGATCATGTACAAATGTACATGCATTAGCCTCCTTATTTGATTTGCAGAAGAAAGCAATTACATGCAAAGCCACTAACCACAGTACTTTTAACTACTGATCAAAGCAACGAGAAGTAAAATTCATTAAGATTGGGTCAATAACAACAGTACCAGTATGACTGAAAACTATCAAAAGATATAATTCATACTATCCATTCTATCACAAACCATACTTCATTCTGGTTCAGTGCTTATTTTATTTGACATCTTTAAGACTGAATAACAATTAGTCATCAGTGAAGCTGAAGAGGATACAGATATTGTTTTGATTGCTGCCTCATTTAATGGCTAGTTATTTTCTGATGTTGTTTGGATGCACACAATCAAAATTTATCTGATTTTCTAAAAGCAAACTTGTGTGATATTTGATTTTTCTTTGGGTGATTTAGAGATTGATTTTTTGTTCCAACCAAAAAGATCAAAAGCACTAAACTGGGATGATTCATGACATCATCTGCCATCATTCAGTGCTCAGCCATTAGTGACTAATTGACGGCTTCTGCTCAGAAATTTTCGGATGATGCAATAATTCATCATTATTTTATTAGTTGATCAGAGTATTTCTGTTACAGTTACAGTAGTATGAAATCTTATCTCTCATTGAGTGTAGATTGAATTATTTTATTGCACTTACTACACAATTTTATGACGATTTTGTAAATTATATGTTTATATTTGTAAGTGTGACTCAAAAATGAAGTGAAAAAATTTTACTCAAAAATGAAGTGAAAAAATTTTACTCAAAAATGAAGTGAAAAAATTTTACTCAAAAATGAAGTGAAAAAATTTTACTTAAAAGATCTATCAGACCTTTTATACTAACATACATATGTAGGCTTTGATTCCTACATGGAAATGTGGATGTTCCAGGTATTTTGCTTCGTTTGTCTATCTGTTTGTTCGTCATCCACAATTTTTTGTGAATGGTCTAAAGGCAAAAGTTATTAACCGATTCTTTTAAAAAATTACATATGTTGTTTACATTATTAAGATGAAGAATCCTATTTAATTTCAATAATTTTTGTTAATTACTTCTAGAGTTATGTGTCATTTAAATGAGTAAAAAAAAGAATCCTATTGAATTTCAGCATTTTCTGTTAATTACATTTGTTGGTCCTTGTGAAGGCTCGAACGCCAAATGTTATCATCTGATGTTAATGAAGTTTATGTGCATTATTAAAATTAGTGAAACGAAGAAGCCTTTTTAATTTCTGCCATTTCCGCTGATTCTCTCTAGAGTTATGGTCCTTGTTTCACTGTTATTTCCATTTATTGTCTAGACGTATGGCCCTTTTTTTCACTTTGTTGAACCTTGTGAAGACGCTTAACACCAAAAATTATTATTCGATCTGTATGAAATTTATACAAGTCATTTAAATTAGTAAAATGAAGAATCTTATTGAATTTCCCAATTTCTGTTTATTATGACTAGACTGGCCCTTTTTGTCCCCCGCCTTTCGAAGAAAGTTGGGGGACTATTAAAATGGGTTCGTCCGTCTGTCTGTCTGTCCGTCTGTCTGTCCTTCTGTCTGTCCGTCTGTCTGTCCGTCACACTTTTTGGGACACAATAACTCTCTTCCTAATTGAGCTAGAATGTTCAAACTTGGTGTATGTGTTTATTAGGTCAATGCCTTGATGGAGTTCGAAGATGAGCATTTTCCACTTAGGGTAAGCAGAGATAAGCAATTTGATTGGTCGATGCTTTGGGACACGATAACTTTAGTTCTAATTAAGTGAGATTGATGAAACTTGGTGTATAGTTTCATTATAGTAATACCTTGACTAAGTTCGATAATGAGCATTGTCTGCTCAGGGTAAGCAGAGCTATACGCAATTTGATTGGTCGAGAATTTGGAACACAATAACTCTCCTTCTAATTGAGTTAAAATGTTCAAACTTGGTGTATATGCTTATCAGGTCAATGCCTTGATGGAGTTCGAAGATGAGCATTTTCTGCTTAGGGTAAGCAGAGATAAGCAATTTGATTGGTTGATGCTTTGGGACACGATAACTTTAGTTCTAATTAAGTGAGAGTGATGAAACTTGGTGTATAGTTTCATTATAGTAATACCTTGACTAAGTTCGATAATGAGCATTTTCTGCTCAGGGTAAGCAGAGCGATACGCAATTTGATTGGTCGAGACTTTGGAACACAATAACTCTCCTTCTAATTTAGTTAAAATGTTCAAACTTGGTGTATATGCTTATTAGGTCAATGCCTTGATGGAGTTTGAAGATGAGCATTTTCCACTTAGGGTAAGCAGAGATAAGCAATTTGATTGGTTGATGCTTTGGGACACGATAACTTTAGTTCTAATTAAGTGAGAGTGATGAAACTTGGTGTATAGTTTCATTACAGTAATACCTTGATTAGGTTCGATAATGAGCATTTTCTGCTCAGGGTAAGCAGAGCGATACGCAATTTGATTGGTCGAGACTTTGGAACACAATAACTCTCCTTCTAACTTGGTGTATATGCTTATTAGGTCAATGCCTTGATGGAGTTCGAAGATGAGCATTTTCCGCTTAGGGTAGGCAGAGATAAGCAATTTGATTGGTTGATGCTTTGGGACACGATAACTTTAGTTCTAATTAAGTGAGAGTGATGAAACTTGGTGTATAGTTTCATTACAGTAATACCTTGACTATGATCGATAATGAGCATTTTCTGCTCAGGGTAAGCAGAGCGATAAGCAATTTGATTTGCCGAGACTTTGGAACACAATAACTCTCCTTCGAATTGAGTTAAAATGTTCAAAATTGGTGTGTATGCTTATTAGGTCAATGCCTTGATAGAGTTCGAAGATGAGCATTTTCTTCTTACGGTAGGCAGAGATAAGCAATTTTTGGATGACACTTCGTGTTCAGTTTGATTGGTCGATACGTTTGAAAAAAATAAATGTGCGATTAATTAATATGTGTCATTTATTTATTTTGGGATTTCGGCGGGGGACATCAGCCTCACTGTTGGCTTGTTTCACTTGTGAACATGCTAATGCGAAAAGATATCATCTGATCTGTATGAAATTTATAATGTAAATTAGATTAGTGAAAGGACAAAGCCTATTGAATGTCAGCAATTTTCAATAATTGGCTCTTGTTTCACTTTGTTAAAACTTGTTAGTGCTTGATTGATGAAGGTTATCTGATATGTATGAAATATATGCATCATTTAAATTTGTGAAACAGAGGTCTATTGGATTTTAGCAGTGCCCTTGTTTTACTTTGTGAAACTTGTGAACTCTCCAATGACAAAAGTTATCATCTGATCTGTATGAAATTTATTATATAAGTTGAAACGAAAAGTCTGTTTGTTTTTTTCAATAATTTCTGCAAATTGGTTCCAGACGCTCAGTTTGTAGTAGAACCGTGTGTTGTGAACCATCAAACGACAAAAGTTTTTAGTTTGATCTGTATGAAATTGTTTTGAAATGACCCCTGAATTACCTACAAAAGGTAATCTTAAACATGTAGTTATACTTTAAACGAGTGTAAAATCAAATTAAGAGTTTTTTGGGGAATATAAATCCCTTGCCAAGACAGATGAATTGAATTACAGATAGGAATGTTAGTCCAAAAATGGTTAAATTCTATTCATTGTTTACAAAGAATCAAAGATTTGATTGAGAATTGTCAAAATGTCAGCATTTGGCATCTTCTATGCATGTAGGCATAAACGCCAGTGCCACATGCACATGTAATCTTCGCAGAAATCACGTAAGGGACCTCTTTTTAATGTGATTGACTCCAAGTCAGACTATTTTTTGTGTAGCATATATTGAGCCTCCAAAAATTATACATTTTCTGAAAAATGAAGATTAAAATCATCAAATTTTGAAATGTATCCTTATATAAAGATACCAAATAATCATTGTATGAATAATAACACAAAGTACTTTATATGCTAAAAATTGTATTGACTACCGGTAAACCACTTTGAAGAAATAGATTGCCTTAAATGAATAGGGTAGTGAACACGTTAATGGTTTATTCAGCTCTATTCTCTATAGAAAAAAATGTTGAGATCTTTTTAAATGGAGAGGAAGATATAGTTGATAAAGATATCCGCAGCTGTTGATATTGAAAGGCTAACTGTGTAGACCTGCTTTACTGACTTTATGGTGAGAGAGTTGTATTTTTGTTGAAGACATGGTGGGTTCACATATGGTTGACCTTGATCTGCTTGGCTTGTAAAGAATCACCACAGGAACATAACATCTCAAATTAAAACTAGACAGTATCAATGTGCTGTGTAAATAAATATCTGTTATAAACATTCTTTACAACATCTTGCTGAAATGAGTTTTCATGTATCTTAATCTCCTCCTGTATTATAATGATGTGAAACTTGCTGTATTGTTACAAACTTATAATAATAGAGTACATTACTGTTGAGGCGTCAAAAGCAACCTACGTGTATGTATTTATACATTGTACTTCTCAGGTCATGATTTAAGTATAAGATTATGTTTCTAATATACTTTATTTTAAAGGTGCTAAAGCTCTTTGTCTTCAGACTTTTCTTCATTATTCCATTTGATTCAGAAAATGAGTTAATGATCCTTTTGATATTAGAGGAGCCGCAGAGGCTACATGTAAGTGGTTAAGATGCTGGCTCAGTGGCTCGCTAGCTTGTAGGTCACAGGTTCGCTCCGGTGTTGGCAGAGAGAGTTCATCAGGATTTTACGGCGTGGTTTTCCCTTGTCAGTGAGGGCCTGACTAGGCAACCGTCTAGTTGTGTTCAGATGGTACAAAAAAGAAAAAACGTCCCGTGTACACATTGGCGTTGGAATTCGAAAAAAGGTAGGCAGGCCATAATGCCGTTGTCTAGGCAAAAGTTCCCTCGTAGCACACTGTATGGCATATGCCTGTCTTCATTAACCCGGTTGGTTCAGAAATTTGAATTGGGGCAAAACAAGTATTCATTTCAGATTATCTGTTGTGTTATTTTAGTAAAGTGATGGAAACATGATCAAATCTTTGTTCTGAATGATTAAATAGACGTTTTTTTATTTGTAAATTTTAATCTAATTATTGGCTTCCGGTGTTGATGCATATAACATTCTGTTAACAATGGTGATATATCGAGGAAAAAATGAATCCGAAAACAATCAACCTATAAAATCCAGTGAAATTGACAATTTTTAGTTTTGGCCCAAATCAAAGAGAGTGTTATTTTCAAATGTATTCGGGTGTAATTTCATTCAAATCTTGTTATAAGTTTGCATTATGAAAGTTAAAGAAAAAGTGTTTGTTGGTGATGATTTAAAAGGACGCCCATTCTTGGATTTAGCTTGAGAATAGAATTATCAATTTGATGGCAATTTATGTACCTATTTGGTTTGAATTTTGAGTGGACATTTTGTCTTACCCGGTAGTTTAACATTTATGTGAATAGACGGAAAAGAGGTGGACGGCAAACACTCCCTTAAAAAGTGTAAAAGCTGGACAGGCTTCAGCATCTATCTGGATACTGGATCAAAAACTGATACTGGCGGGGTTGTAGGAAGTAGATGAATAAATTTAAAGATCCCCCAGCCAACAGCAAGACAAATAGACTGTAGGTAGTAGAGATTGTTTAATAGCACAACGTTTCGGGTGGCAGTACCCTTTTTCAAGTGGGAAACTTTGTGCTATTAAACAATCTCTACTACCTACAGTCTATTTGTCTTGCTGTTGCTCGGGGATCTTTAAATTTATTTATGTGAATATTGAGATATAACTGTGTGTTCAAGAGTTGTTAGTTTAAAGTTTATGCTGATAAAAATAAAGTGCATTGATCTACTGACTTTTGAAGGTTTCAATCAAAAATGTAACCCTATTAAGGGTTTACTGATCAAATCAATTTAATACTTCATTTATTAACTTCATGTTGACAGTAATTTTTAATCCTGGAAAATTTAATCCTGAAGATGATGGGGGAAAATATTGTTGAGTAAAAATGAAGGGGTTGGGGCTGGTTGGTGTATATAGTATATATTTTGTCATCAGGTAGCCCACCTTTCTCAGAGCACAACAATTGTATATTTTATAGAGGATCGTTATCAGTTAACATTATATTTTTGTGTAGACATATCAGTTGCATGTATCATTACATCAGTTTATGTACATGAAAGCTTTAAATATTTGAATGTGGGCGGTTGTTGGGTCAAGCTGACAAGAATTGAAATATGTAAACTGTACATGTAAGCAAGGTTGATGTACAAACAATAAAATTTATCATAAAATTGGATCTTTTACAAGTTCTACTTCATGTAGGTCTGCTATTATTAACAAATGCACATAACATGGTTGCTGTTAAGTTTTCACTTTCATGAAGTTCGTTATGGGGTATAATTTTGGTTTGGCAGTCTTCACTGTTTCTTTTTGAAAATTATGAATAGTAATAAAATATAATGGTATGGTACATGTAGGCCAAATTATTGTTGAAGTGTTAAATTATAAAATCATGTCTTTATACATGTACAAGGCTTTCATTTTTCATTATAATTTTTAACCATACATTCTTATTTAGTTAATCTGTTTATGTGGATACAAACTTTTATAGGTATTGTACATAATCTAAGATGTTTCCAATAATAACATGTATCTAAAGAAATTAAAAAACTTATGAATTAAAGCCGTGTCAATGTGTATTTGTGTACCATATGGATGACAAGCCTTTTTATACGCCCACATTTTCATGTGGACGTATATTGTCGTCGCCCCTGTTCGTCCGTCCGGACGTCCCTCTGGACGTCCGTCCGTCCGTTCACAATTGTTTGTGAACAGTCTACAGGTCACAATTTTTATCCGATTTCAATGAAACTTAAAACATAGGTTTATCACCCTAAGATCTTGGTTCCTTTCGATATTGGCATGTATCGGACTGTAACTTCATGGGTTATGGCCCCTGATTGTACGAAAAATCACGTTTTTTAGCTTGTGAACAGTTTAGAGGTCACAATTTTGAACCGATTTGGACGAAACTTGAAATGCATGTTTATAACCCAAAGACCTTGGTTCCTTTCGATATTTGCGCCAATCGGATCGTAAATTCCTGAATTATGGCCCCTGATTGTCCGAAAAATCGCCCTTTTTAGCTTGTGGTCCCTCTGGAGGTCAAAATTGTTATCCGATTTAAAAAAACGTTTGATTATATCACCGTTCCATGGTTATGAAGGTTGAGTTCGAATTTCGTGAAAATCGGACCAAAATTGACGGACAAAATGGCCGCCATTTGTACGCGAATAGTGTGAAAATATGTTAAATCAAGGTTGTGAACAGTGTAGAGGACACAATTTTGAACCGATTTGGATGAAACTTGAAATGCATGTTTATAACCCAAAGATCTTGGTTCCTTTCGATATTTGCGCCAATCGGATCGTAACTTCCTGAATTATGGCCCCTGATTGTCCGAAAAATTGCCCTTTTTAGCTTGTGGTCCCTCTGGAGGTCAAAATTGTTATCCGATTTAAAAAAACGTTTGATTATATCACCGTTCCATGGTTATGAAGGTTGAGTATGAATTGTGTGAAAATCGGACCAAAATTGACGGACAAAATGGCCGCCGTTTGTACGCGAATATTGTGAAAATATGTTATATAAAGGTTGTGGACCTTATAGAGGTCACAATTTTGAACCGATTTTGATGAAACTTGACATGTATGTTTATAACCCAAAGATCGTGGTTCCTTTAGATATTTGAGCCCATTGGATCATAACTTCCTGAATTATGTCCCCGGATTGTCAGAAAAATCGCTTTTGGTCCCAATGGAGGTCAAAATTATTATCCGATTTAAAAAACGTTTGACTATATCACCGTTACATGGTAATGAAGAGAGAGTTTGAATTACGTGAAAACCGGACTAGAATTGACGGACAAAATGGCCGCCGTTTGTACATGAATAGTGTGAAAATATGTTATATCAAGGTTGTGGACCCTATAGAGGTCACAATTTTGAATCGATTTTGATGAAACTTGACAGGTATGTTTTAAACCCAAAGATCTTGGTTCCTTTCGATATTTGCGCCCATCGGGTCATTACTTCCTGAATTATGTCCCCTGATTGTACGAAAAATCACCCTTTTTAGCTTGTGGTGCCTCACAATTATTATATGATTTAAAAAAAAACGTTTGATTATAAAAACCAAACAAATTCTAATGATTTTCTGATAATTCCTTAATATGCGACAATTCTTGTTGACTGCCCGGACGATTTGGCTGCTGTGTGGGCGTATGTTTCGTTGCCTGGCAACCTATTTTTTATTTCTCAATAATATCTAACAAACAAATTAACCGATAGTATACTTGACTTGTACATGTAATTTATCATCGGAAAGTACAGTATATTGATTTGAAAACGTATTGGTAAATTTAGATATTTTTTTACTATAATTGACATAAATATTGTTAAATTCAACTCTTTCGTAAGTTCATATAAATCTGGTTACATCCAGATGGCTGGAATTTGTACTGTACATTTGCTGAAATATATTGATTGAGAGTGGGGAAAATATTATGGGTAAGCTTACATGTATATCATATAGAATTTAGAATTCCATGATTAAATAACATTGATGGAAGTTGAGTAGATGGGTATGATAGATTTCTTCTTGTTTCTTAAGACTGAGTCAAATAAACTTTGTGTGTAAACATTATACAATAGCAATTGAAATCAAAGCAAGGTTATTAATAAATCTATTCACAACTAAGAATGCTTTAAGCTTTATGATGGTGAAGAATTTAGTTGGCACTATTCCTAGAGAAAAGTAAAGATGGCCTCACTTAGTTATACAATATATATGATGGTATCGTGTGGTATTTAATATGAGCTACATGGACTTGTGCGTCAGTTAACTGATTTAACCTACAAATGTTGTATTGATGACTAGTTATCGTGTGTTTAATGCTGGTTCAATCTTGTCATTTATCATTGATCCGTATTTTCTGGTGTTTTATTCTCTCCACATAAATCAATAAGAGAATAATACAAGTTGATGCTTTCTCCTGTCTCTTTCTATTAAATTTCTCCTAAAAAAAGATTTATGTATTTAGATTGGGCAGCATTGATCTGGTATAGGTGAAGAAATGATGTCATATTCTTGGTGTTTTATTGATTTATATGAGAACAATCTGTAAGGACGGACTGTATTTGGAAGCCAGTAATTGTATTATACAGGTTTAAATCCAGCTTAGAGAAAACGAATTAGCTTTCTCTTTCTCTCCATTAAAATAATTCCATCAATTATATTTGTACTGATAAATCGGGTTAAATGCTTAAAAACTAGATTCAGTTAGAAATACAACAGCAGAACATTGCACATTACATCTTAAATTAGACTGAGGACGCTGCTCAGTTCATTATTATTTATTTTCGTTTGTTGAATTTTGTGAGGCATTTGGATTTTTTTTTCTCTTAAAAGAGGGTGAGGAGGATTCTTGTTATCGTAAATCAAATATTTAATACATAGATCATTGTACAATGTACTACATGTACATGCACCTCTAATTTTACATACATAACTCGATAATGATAATGATTTACCGAGAATTGCTAGCCATAATACTTCTATTACATGTACTATACAACAAGCTTGCTGTATGATGGGATATATCCATGTACACAATAAAGTGCACAAGATCAGAAAATTGGGCAAATTAGTGTCTCTTTCATATACATGTACATTACGTAATAAGATGAACCCTACATGTACTATGCTCGATTTCCCTTTGTTAACTTTTTTGTCATATTTGAGTTGTATAAATAAAGTTTGCTTGTTTTAGTTTTATATACATGCACATATCTATGCAAACTTTGATTCTTTTCATTATGTTTGATTATGTTTCTCTGTTTATATTTTTCAGCTTCTGTTGACAATGTGTTCACACAATTATCTCCAAGCTACTCCTTACCAGTAGCGAAGTGGGGCTCATTTGAATTCCAAAATAATAATACTGACAAAAATATACTTCTGTCTCCATCTCCATCCAAACAACCAAAGAAAGATGCCAAATTTCCATTATTGGTAGAAAAATCTGCTTTTAGTATTGTGAACTTATCGTCTGAGATTACTTCTGATAAAGAAGCCAACCTAAGTGTAAAAACTTCAAGTACAGAATCATGTACTAGTTGTCAAGATCTGCAATCTCCCACTAGAATTAAGGCAGCAAAACTCAGTCCTAGTCCAAAATCTCAAATAAAAGAGACCAATCAAATTAAACGTCAGTATGTTCGCAAACAAAAACTTGATTTACATGCTAGTACAAATGATAAAGAACAGACTAGCAGCGAGGACTCTCCGCCAAAATTGAAACACAGGAAAAAGTCCAAAAGTCATAATTTAAGTGATGCTAGTGTGAGTGATACCGTTGTCAGTTCTGTGAATGTCGACAACGCAAATAAAACGTGCAATAATAATTCCATGTGTGAATCTGTGATATCTGCAGCTGTGTGTTCTACTGTGACTAGTTCTAGTTCGACAATTGCGTTGTCATCTGAACGTAAGCGTAAACAAACGACTTGTAAATATAGTGATAAGGACTTGGATAATAATACTAGAGACGTCGTCCGACCCATCAGCATTGAAGAACCACAAGAAGAGCCCTCATCAAGGTAATGATTTAATCTTGTTTTGTCTGAGTTTCCACTGACATATTGGATAGATTTAATGTAAATTCAAGCTTTGTTGTAGAATAAATTGATATCAACTTGATTCTGTAGGAAGTGTTTTGCTTTTGGCCAGACATGTGGTATACATTAATCTAATTTCAGCCTTACTTTATTACAGTGGTTTGTAGACTCGTGATAGAAGAAATGTGTTAAACTGTGTGTATCAATAACTAGCTAATACTATAGAAACTGGCAGTTAGTTGGGCATTTAATGTAATCTTACTTATCTTGTCGTGCCAAATCCAGACATTTATTCTCTTCATTATATTGAGTAGATTGCCTTAGCTGGTACAAATATAAATTGCTAGACATTTGTATAGATATGTATTGATGTTAAAGTACATACATGTAGCCAGGATATTTTGCTTAATACATTTATATTATCCATTATTTGCTAAGTATATATCCATTTTAGGATATTTGCTAAGTATATCCATTTCAGGATTTTTTGCGACATGTAAATATATTATATTAATTATCCATTGATGGATATTTGCTAAATATATCCATTTCCATCTTACCTACATGTATCCATACATGACTAGAGGAGATGAGTCAACATAGGCTCAGCCTGTTCTTCAACCATTTTCAAATGAAATGAAATATAGCTTACCAAAAAAAACCAATGACTAGAAAAGTATATCAATTTTAATGCAAACTTTTTAACCCGTTTTGTCATTTGTTGTGTAATGTCAGTTGACTTTGTTCATTTTTCAGTTCTCCATCTAAAGAAAGTAAGAGTTCGACAAGTAGTAGTAGTACCAATGAAGATAGAATTGAATCAAGGGTACAACTTAGTAAAAGTCAACCAAGAAAGAAGTACCAGCGTGTTGGATTATTTTCTGACTTTTATAAAGAAGATGAGTAAGTAAATTCGAAGAAATGTCTATACAAACTGACCGCCAATCTTAGAGCTGAATTTTAGAAGTTCATTGGTCTTGTATTGATGCCATACTAAATTATGATACATATACTTACAAAAGTATATTTATTTAGTTAAATTATGATTTAGTCTACCAGCAAATCGAGTAACAAAACATGATATTTTTGGTTAAATTGTACAAATGTCAACACGAACTGAAAAAGTTCTAGACTGATTCAACAATTACAAAAGCTAAAGCTTATAAAATTCTTGAACTGTATGTAAAGCTTGGTCCTCTCTTATTATTTACCCCAAATAGGGCTAGTGTTAAACCACATAGATCAACTTCTTTTCACCTGGTTGATAATAGGCCAAGGTGATAAGTAAGTAGGTATACAAGGTCTGTGGTGTCAAAGTTAACAATAGTAACTTGGTAGGAAGGTAAATACATAGTAAGAACTCAACAATGTATAGAATTAACCAATGTGTTATGTTCATGCTTAATTTGATAAAGGACAAATAATGAACCTTTGATAGTCTTCCTATACTATATGATGCAGGGGTAAAAAAAACAGCATCTCCTTTCACTGTTACCCTGTTTAACCTAGCATGAAGGTGTTTATGTAGGAGTTCTTTATGAAAAAGTCTATTAAATTTTTGTATTCTTTATCAATGCAGATGCTTTACATTATTTAAAGGCACTAACAAGTAACCAATAGATGCCAAATGAGCACACATGTTTACTGACGCTTCAAAAAGTAGTTGAGTTTTTTTCTGGTCTGTAGGAGCTTGTTGAGATATGAATTCTTTGTTGACCAGTGGATCGATTTCACATGTATTCATGTGCAGCCATGTGTGACCTCAAGTGCTGTGAAGTAATTAAACATGGCTGAAGCAACAAGCAACAATACCTTTTTAAAACTATTAACAGTTTGATGTTAGTTATTTTATGATAGATCTGTCTGGGTAACATGAATTAAATATGGTACCTGAACACTAAATGAGAGTGATCACACATTAATCATTTCCTGTTCTAATTAACATCAGACGTTTAAAACTAAAAGACCATGACATTGTGAAGACAGAAGTTGAACACTAACCAATAGCAAAATGACAGAGATTGAGACATTTTTTGCATGTACTTTCTTGAACAGGTTTATTATGATGATGATACTGTATGTATCTTGTTTTAAATCCATGTAATTTTCCTAAAGATTGAAAATGGAAACATGTATTCATTGTTTTATGGATATTCAGCAGTGCATAAAATCAAGAGCAAAATGTCAAGTAACTTTTTGGGAAATTTGAATTTACTTACGGTTTGAAACAGACATTATGATACACTGTACATATGTACATGCATAACTGTAAGCCTATGAAATATTATAAAGATTAAATCCATTGAAATTGATGACATTGTGACATTAGCAATTAGGATATTGTATGAACCATGAATATATGTATGATATTTGCTGTAAAAGATAACATCATGTCATATGATTGTAATGTAATATAATTTATTCAGATTTCGGCATACCATCACATTAAAGCCATTAGTGGGAGATCATGTTTTCAGTCACACTCATTTAAAGTTTTAGATTGATATCTCCCTCGGGACCAAGCTGTCTCAGCAATAATGGTAGAAGTACAATGAAGCGATAAATGCATTGATTGACAAACATGTTCACAGTATTTTTGAATTAACAGCCACACAATAGGCAATGTTAGTTATTGTGTTGGGTAATGAATTCCACTCGACAAAGCTGTGTCAACCAACACCAGTCGATAAACCATTGTTGTACTTATAGAAGAAGTTTTGTGTGCAACATATGACAAACGCTCTACTAAGATTGATTTAAAGTAAGACATATCGGTGTACACACATTGTTTAATCACAGTTGTATGCCGTGCTCAATGATTGATGCTTATACCGAAATGATTGTCAGAAAATAGAGAGAGGTTGACAGACTTAATGGAGCAAAAAAATAATATGATTGCGATAGGAAGTGAGTTAATTGAAAGAAATTAGCATCAGCATCCTTGTGATATTGATCAATACGAGTCGATGTACAATGTAGGTTTGAAGCTTAGCAGACTATTATAGTGTATACATACAATACAATATTATAATACGACGACAAGGATATCTTGCCATCTAAATAGAGACCATTTATATAAATAATTGATTATCTTTTCTAAACATTAGGCTCTAATAATACTATTCACATAGCATGGAACACATGGTTGTAGTTGTTAACTTTTAATTGAATGCAATTTGAAATTGTTTTTATTTTAAATAAAACTAACATTTCAATCAGTAGTGACTGATCAGTGTCTTCAAATACCCCTGATGGCTCTGAACCCTATTTCTGTTTATTCCTTGAAATTTAATAAAAAAAAAAAACACTATAAGAGTACATGATCCATACTGGTTTATTAAAATTTATATCCATACTGGTTTTCTTTTAAACAAGATTTTGAAATATATTGCTGTATGTATCCCAATAAACTTGGTGGTCGGCCAGTATGGTATCACAGTATATTGCAATATGATTTTCAGCTGCAACAAACAGTCCAAATTATTTGGTAATTTAGTTTTGTTAACAACTCAATACTCTGAAATTAATTATCACATTATAGAATCAAACTAAAATTATCATTTGTACTATTTAAACTATTCAATCACATTCTGACAGTTAATGGGCCATTTAAAGAAAGGAAAAACAGTAGGAACTGATTCTGGATGCAAAGAAATTAAATGATTAAAATCTATAAAATTTTGTTTAAAGTGATTTACGATCAATTGTCCCAGTTTTCAGAGCTGTTATTTTATTGATTTATTAATCAAGGCTGGTTGTAAAATTTATATGTACACATATTCTCTACATAAAACATCTGACTTATTGACATAATTTAAATCAATATCCAGCCAAGTTTCAGCCTCACATAGTCTGACCTTAGATCTTTATACATGTAGTAATATACTCTCGAACAATTACTAGGCCAGTATAGAGTATTATCATTTTTTTAAAATTTATAAATTATCAAATAGCATATAAAGTAAGCATGCAATTTTAAACACAAAAAGAAATTTCATGTAAAATCAATTCTTAACGAGATACATTCTATTAATACTGTATTATACAGACTAACAGGTTATGGGGTGTTCCCACATTGCCGGCAGGATTTGATGTCCAATTTTGTGGCTAATCCAGAGTTACTTCTAAAACAATGGTGTTATAAAATACAGTATAGTCATAGTCCATATCTTTTAAACTGCATTGATTTTAACTTTTATATAACATTAAATAAGTTACACTTATATATATAACATTTAACATTTATTAAATAACATTAAATAATTTACACATATAAAATGCATTGGAATTTACACATTTAACTTTTATTAAATATTAGCATTATATAATAATAATAAATGCCTTACAGCATAACAATCATTTTACAGCTCCACTAAATAGGAAATGTTTGTTCCATACTGATTTACACTTAAAGCGCCATTTTATAACTGGTCAGTTCTTGTATCAAGTTGTCAATATTTCTTAACTTAAGGCCTTTTGGTACCACTAAATAATACCTGTGAAATGGTGATTTTGAGATAAGATTTTTTTTGTTTGATTAAATTAATGAACTTGTAAAGAGCTCATTAACGCTGAACACTAGTGAACAGTTCTTGAGTGACTTTAAAACAGAGTATAGTTTTAAGCTCAATTAAAGGATTAACAGTCTGCTGGCATAGTGGGAACACACCATAACACGTTGATGTCTGACAGGTTCTTAATCCATATGAGATTAACATTTAAGTTTTTAAGCAGACGGGGGGTTGGGATGGCCTAGTGGTCTAGAGCGCCGCGCTTCGACCTCTAGCTGGCCAGTCACCTCTGGCTTGCGGCTGTGGTTTCGAGCCCTGGTGTGAGCGTATGTGGCATGGAGATAGGGGCGCCTTCTCAACCTCGTGGGTTTCCTCCGGGCACTCCGGTTTCCTCCCACTGCTAAAGACCCCTACGCGCAAGCGAATTATTGAAATAAAATTAAACCATATGTTAGTCCCGAAATGACCTAGTTGTGTTGAGTGGACTTTAAACCCCATTCCTCTCTCTCTTTTTAAGCAGACAGTGGTATTATTTGGGGGGTTTTCAGGGTAATATTAGTAATTCATGCAGTATATTGAGCAATTCATTCATGTAAACACGAACATGTAATGACTCATTTACTTTTTTTTAATGGAATGAAACTCTGAAAACATTCTTTTATCCCTTTGAATACATGCACTGATTGTCTGCAATTTCAGTAGAATTATGTGGCAGACATGAAATCACTTTAAACATTGCAATGTTTTAGTGTACATCACTGTTGGAATACTAATAGTACATATACATGTAGATTGGCATTCACGATTTAAATAACATGTATTTACAAACCCAAAATGAAATTACTTCTACTGGTTACTGGATGTTTATTCTCATTTGAAATTTCCTCAACCTGTCTATCACACACATGGCCTGACATATATGTTGCACATTTTAGAATTTCTGAACACAGGGTTATAATTTGCTAGCTACACACCTCAGTAACCTACTATTTTTCTGTTTACAACTTTACACATGTATATAACATTCCATATGAATTCGTCTGTCCGTACTGTTAATTTAAACAATTGATAATTAATTAGCACCTGAATATTCATGGAATTTAGATTGTTGATTGGGTAATCATGTTTAGTAGATCATCAAAGAAGCTGCCAATTACTGTATTAAAAAGTATTTGAACATGTGATACCCAATAAGCTGCTGTATCAGATAAATTTGATCAGATTTGTGTTGGTTTTCTAAAAGTGTACATTATGTTTATCTGGGTTTCATGCACATATTTTTTTTATGTATTTATTTTATGCTCTTTTATAAGTTATCTATTTTTGATTATTTATCCCCTCTCAGATGACCAGGAGTTAATATTTTAGTTTTGCTTAATTGTCAACCAATGAAAGGGTGTCAGCTAAAATAGAGATACAATACCATAATCCTTGCACCTACTCATTTTATCGTTGAGTTTAAGAATTTTATTGCTTTTTTTTTTTAGACAACTGTGCCAATGATATATCCTACATATTTACATGTACAGTGAGCGTATTGCCGCAAGAGAGGCTGATAATATATGGGATAATTTCCTTCAATAATTATGTCTGTTATTGTTAGATTCTTATATGTCGAAATATTATTTTCTCTGAATGATAGAAAAAGCATCAATAGGCCTCAAACATTATGATTAAATTACAACCGTTTGTCTATTCCATCTTCTATTGTATTGACAAAATAATAGGCTAAATATTATTTTTGTATTGACAGTACAGGCTAAATATACTTTTGTATTAACACATACTTTTATTTTTCAGACCAAGAAAACGACTAGAAGCAGTGAGTAGATGTCGAGAAAAAACAGTGTATAATAGACATGACTATGATCATGATCTTTTACCAGAACCCGTCCATATTAGGGAGTTATTTCAAGATAAAATCTTTGACTTTCAACTACCCTATGATATCTGGTGGCTGTATCATAATGATATGGTAAGTCCATAATTGTCTTAACTACTTTACTGACGAGAATTTGTGGTAGCACAGATCGATGTGATTATTAAAATAAATTTGAAAAAGTGTTGTTTGATTTTTTTTTGTCTATTTTCTCCCTATATTGGATTTATTTTGTGGGATGACATTAATATCCCTTTGCTCGTACATTGTAGAAGAAGCCAACGTTAAGATATAAGTAATCTTGTATTAATCTGTTGTCGTGGTATGAAAGATTGATAAACAATCCAACTCTGTCTTCTTTGATTGGCATTTAGTAATTGAACATATTAACACAAGGTACAATTTTATGGATACACAATTACTGAGTTTGATACTAAGCGACGTTTCGACGAGGATGCTCTCGTCTTTATCAAGCAATGATACAAATTTGTGAATAGTGTAGGCAAATATATACAGAATATGCAACAAAGATAAAATCAAATACAATTAAGGTTTAACATTGGGGGGCCATTAAGGACTAATCCTACACAACAGAAAACTCATACGGGGATTAAAAGGAGGCGAAAGCTATATTTATAAAAAGATCAGTGTATTAACACTATTAATGGAAAACCAATTAACCTGAGCTATAGAGAAACAATAATATAAAGAGAAGTGTGTATGTATAAGTAAACAAGAGTGGTCGTTGATGCATGTGCAAAGAAATAATATTTTGAAATTAAGAAAAAAATAAATATTAAAAAAATAAAAAAATATATAAAATATATAATCATGAAAGATATCCCGATATATCGATATAAACTGAAAATCGAGGATTGTAAAACGGGTTAAGTACTGAAAAGAAACATTATAAATGTATGATTAGATTATGTAAAAAACCCACAAAAAACTGGATAAGCACTGAAAGAGAACAAAAGTATTGGAACCAATAAGCTGCAAGTCCTGAAAGATAAAGACGTATTTTACAGTATAAATCTGGAAGAAAGAAACCGTATGAGTTTTCTGTTGTGTAGGATTAGTCCTTAATGGCCCCCCAATCAAAGGTGTTAAACCTTAATTGTATTTGATTTTATCTTTGTTGCATATTCTGTATATATTTGCCTACACTATTCACAAATTTGTATCATTGCTTGATAAAGACGAGAGCATCCTCGTCGAAACGTCGCTTAGTATCAAACTCAGTAATTGTGTATCCATAAAATTGTACCTTGTGTTAATCCAACTCTGGTTTAATCTAAGTTCAAAACAAAATTAATTGGAATAAGCTTATCTCACAAATTCAATGTTCTATTTTGACCTAAATTCTGGGGATTTAGCTTCTTTAAATAGTTTGTTACTATATTTATAAACCTTGTTATTGAACATTGACGATCTTATGATCAACAAGTATTTATAAATGTTTAATAGAGAACTTGTATGTACATGTACACAAAATACTTCATTTCCAAAAAAAAAACCCAAGCTTTACAAAGTTCTGTCTGTAGCCAGATGTTAAATGCCAGTGTGGTTTTGTACATGATTTCTTATCGATTTGGTCATCTTTGATTTAATATAAGCCTACACGACGCCCATCAGACAATAACTTAAGAAGAATAATGACATATTACAAGTCTTCAGCTATTTCTAATCAATACAAGTAGAAGACAGTGGTGATTACTTCTACTGTATATAAGCTAGTGTTTTTATTACTACTTGTTATTATAAATAATTCATGTCCCTACAGACTGTAGAAATTACTAGAGTCTATTATTCTGTCCATACTGTTTTCTACTTAAGTAACAAATCACTTTTGTCAGACTCTTATTATTAAATCATTATACGTGTGTATTATAAGGGAACATATTACTTTTAGTTGGAACGGAAATAATTATAACTCAGAGCATGACACTTTTTTTTTGCATACTTTTATGTAGTCTTTGAAGTTTAAAAAGAACTGCATACTCATAGACAGTTTACAATTGCGCTCATCAGGATTTTACAGTACCTCGATTTGCTTCACACACATTATGCAATTAGGCATACCACTTCTAATAATTAAAATATTAGGTAACAAAAAAAATGTGCCTAATAATCCACCAAAAAATATGTAACATTCCCTAGGGACTAGAGTTAGTTATTGTCAGTTATTGAATATTAGCAATTGGGTGTTGTTCTAAATCATCTCATAAATGGCATCAAATAATTGTAAATTATGTCATATGATTATGTAATAAGAATTCATAGGCAATTAACTTGTAAATAATATCATTTTCACTGTAATTTATGATCAATGAAATGGTGGAATCAATTTGAATCAAATTCACCCTGTTTTCTATTGGAAAATGTTCAACCTTGTTTATAACATGTCTACAAATCCTTGCAGGGATCGTTCCTTGAGTCATAAGGAAAAATCCTGTTCAAATTCAGAAATTCACAAATTAAGGAGTTAATTTGGATCGTTCTTAAATTGCAGTATTAGTATTATCTCTCTAGCCTATAGACAAAGCTATGTGTGTTGTTAATCAAATTCTGGGGTTATCTTCCTGTTTACGTTAAATTTTATGAAGTATTGAATTCTTAAACTTAATATTAAAATGAAGAATATGACGATTGTAAGTTAGGGGGCTTCAAACATGTTTTGTGTAGTTAACAGAGCTGAGTTCTCTATCAGACTTTTAGTCAAGTTGGATTTCTTAAACTTAATCAGCTTGATTTGTTGACATTTTAAAACTAGCACACATGACGTTGATGCTGGTGGGTGAATTGATGGACTGGAGAAGCTACCTATGTTCTTTTATTATTTTAGGATCATGGTTAAGCAATAAAACATTTGTATATGATTTTTTCAGTTACCCAAAAAGGAAGATACAAGACCCAAATATAAGAAGATTAGGAATAGTAAGAAAGATTATTGTATACAAATTTATATCTAATCATAAAAATTGAAACACAACTTGAAGGAAGCTTAAACTTAAATTTGTTACAAAAACAGAGATTTATTTCAATAAATTGTGTATGTGAATTATCTCATAAATACCATCATGACATGATTTTTATTGTAAAAGCAAAAATAGATTCAACCTTGCATTTAAGTTAAGAAATCTTTTCTTTTCTAGTTGAATTATTTATGGATGAACCATACATACAATAATTAATTATATAATTTTATGTAATATGCTATAAGGATTTGTTAATGTTTGTAGATGTTTATGTAGATATAAAGCCTACAGTATCAGGGAAAAAACATGAACCTAATCCTTGTAACTGTAGAAGACCACGCGACAATGAAATTGGCTGTTTAGAAGACTGCCTGAATAGGTAAGACAAAAAAATCTGTTAGTGTTAATACTGCAGGGATGTTTATTTTAAGTGTTGCACTTTTTTTTACCTGAAGAATCGAATCACAATGCAACAGTGGATTATGTGAATGACTTGTTGTGGGCTTAAGTTTTCTAGTTTTATTGCCCGACAACCTATCCTTAAGTGTTTTCATTCTCTGTTCACAGTCAACAATCATATCTAGAATGTATGATATGTAAATGTATTTGTTTGGAAGTTAATTAGGACAGGATATTAGATGTTTGTACAATGGAAGTTACATGATATTTACATGTCATGGATTTGTCTTCAGGCAATCCCAGTAATAGAAGATATTGATTACATATTTTAAAATATGTATTTTTACAGGATGATATATACTGAATGTAGTCCCAACAACTGTCCATGTGAAGATAAATGTTCGAATCAGAGAATCAGTAAACATGAATGGTCTAAAGGTTTAGAAGAATTTCTTACAGAAGAACGAGGCTATGGTGTTCTTACAACACAACCTATCAAAAATGGTAAACATTTAAGAATGAGTGAATTCTAAGATATGCAATAACAAAACAAAAATTCCTGGTCTATTTTTTTTAATCCCTATTCTTTACATTTTATTTGGTGTAAGGATGGATATTAGCCATTTCTGTTTCTTTTATTATAGTGCGATTTAAATTTAATGTCATTTTTCTATATTTTTAGGTGATTTTATATTGGAGTATTTAGGAGAAGTTGTTAGTGAACAGGAGTTTAGACGACGTATGACTGAAGATTATTCATTAGACTGTCACCATTATTGTCTTAGTTTAGATAGTGGTATGGTTATAGATGGTTATAGAATGGCTAATGTAGGACGATTTGTTAATCATTCTTGTCAACCTAACTGTGAGATGCAAAAATGGTAAATATCTTTCTTGAAGGGCTTAATATTTCCTGTTATTTGTTCTTGGTAGCATTTGCTGTATCCTTAACAGCAGTTTTTAGTTGAACTGGCAGTTAAAGCCAAATTGTTTTATTCTCCGAGGTTATCTTTTATGTTAGTTGCTCAGTACAAATTGACCATCATTCATTAACTAGATAAGGACTGGTCATGGTTTTGAGTTTTAAACTGTTACCAGATTCATCCCCCTCCTCTGCACTTTATGTACATTAAAACAGTCTTTACTATACAAGATCTTGGGAATTCGACCTTACACATGAAGAATTTAATATACCTACTTAAATTCCTAATTCTGATAATCTTCTTTATTTTCAGGACTGTAAATGGACTGAACAGAATGGTGTTATTTGCGTTACGAGATATCCAGCCAATGGAAGAATTGACCTACGATTATAACTTTGATTCTTTCAATATGGAGACACAGGTATGGCTTTATTTAGATATTTTAGAAATGAGAGTGGACGCATTTAGCTTAAGCCATGTTATAAGAAAGCCCTGGTAAGGGGAAGATGGGGCTAATACAGAAAATAAACAATGTTATTTCTAGGGCTGCAACGATAAGCCAGGCCACGATACGATGCGCATCTCGATTCATACCCCATGATACGATTAATATCGCGATGCAGGAAATAAATTTAAAAACTGCTGTTAAATTTTAAAAGTCTTTATTTTTTTACGTTAAACATATTTTCAAAGGTTTGTATAGATTTAAATGTGTGTAATAAACCCTTTATCACATACTTGCATTATATATCTATAATTACTACTATGATAATTATCAACTTTGGCCAAAGCCCAGCTTAACCGGAGCGGGGCCCTTAGCGTGACGAAAAGATAATTTCTTATCCCTCTGAATAGCATGCCTCGGTAACACAAAGTTAAACGATTTGCAATACCAAAATAATTAAATAATATCTGATCAAATAGGAAATCTATTTAATTCCGAACGACATACAAAGTCTAGCAGCCTAGGCCGATAACCGAGTGGAACTACACAGAGAAGGTAGTTGAAGGTTGGGGGATAGCGCAGACTCGACACTTTGCGCCGCTAGATCGATTACTGTGAAACTGTCATCTGATATTTTTTCTTTTTACCATGAACCGCGGGGCCCTGGGCCTGGGCCTGGGCCCCTTAGGCCCATGCCTTAGCTGGGCTTTGACTTTGGCACATTGAATTTGTTGACGAATGCATTATTATTATAAAAATTCAGCTGCAGAATCATTATGACTGGCTCGTATTGCCACAACAAGTTCAGCCAATGAAAAGCTTTCTCGTTGTCAGGTCAGTCGCAGATGTGGCAATGGCGAAGAAAATAACAGTACGGAATTTTGAATGTCAAAATATTATTATACATTAGAAATATAGAAATGATAATTGTGCTAACCAATGTATGCACCAATCGCCAATCTCGTGCATTAATCTTAGCACAAATCGCATATTACTGACGTATTTATAATAATATGCTCTATGTTTTTCCGTATATTATTCAAGTGCGTAATTTGCAAGTTACTTAATTTCAAGCTCGACTTGCTTATCCAGACAGATATTATTTATTCTTGACGAAATAACTAAAGTCCATGTGTCGAGAGTGTAATAACACGTACTCGCTTACAGTAAAAAAAGTAATTTTGCTCATGGAATTATTTACGCATTCCACGTTAGGATATTTAAACAACAGAACGCTGGTCTTTTTTGTGGATTTTTTGGATAATGAATCGCGATACGGACATTGATTGTATAATGCATCGTGGATTTTTACAAAATCGCGGTTCATCGATGAATCGTTGCAGCCCTAGTTATTTCCCATTGAGATTTAGACTGGATAATCCTTTATTAATGGGGTATACTCTCAGGCACGTCACTAAGTGGCATGTCTGTTTATGTAGGCAGATAAGGGTAACTAATAAGATTTTACTCCAAACATTCTGTGGAGTGTTGAGATTTGGGTGATTGGTTGTTCAAGAGCAAATACAAGGGAGATAAGTCAGTTATTTGTATTTTATTTACAGCAAGTATGTAAATGTGGTAGTGATATATGTAGAGGTGTTATTGGTGGTAAAACACAGAGAAATAACCAGATCCGTGATAAAACAACACCCTCTAGACCAGTTGGTAGACCTCCTAAAGATAAACGCAAATCAAAGTTGAAGTTAAAAAAGTTCAAAGAAAAGGTAAATACTTTTAGGATTCTATTCCTTGTCGAAAAACAGCTTCACATGCGTTTTACATCTTGAGCTCAGACTTAGTCTCTTTATGATAAATTTGGTACTAGTTGATAGTCAGTTTTGTTGTGGATTGTAAGTCTATGTACAATAGTCAATAGATGTTTTGGTTTGTGCTATTCATACTTTTATGTGTCAATTTGTTTATTTACTGATAACATTTGTTTGTTTGTAGATCAAGTCACAAGAGAATAATAGTGCTAGTAAGCCGTGTACTCAAACTGTGATAAAACCTATGTCCAATAGAGAACGGACATATGCTATTAAACATGGTGTATTCCTTGTGAGAAATATAGATAAAAATAAACAGAGGAAATCAAACCGTAAATCAGTAACACCTGAATCATCAATCGTCCAACCAGCTGAAAATACTGTGATACAACCAGGTATTTCATTCTTCCATCTTTTCTATTAATATTCATCATTTGAGACAAAATTCCTCTTTTGTTTTGCTTTGACAGCAAGCTAAATCTGTTGTAATAATTAACAAACGTTAAAGAATGGAAGCATTCAGACTTTTTGATTATTTTCACACAGCGTATTGGAAATTGAATTAATTTTATTTTATAAGATTTCTAAACATATTTGTTTGCTGATTTGATTACAGAATTAATCAGAACTCAGCTAGAAGACAGATCTGTTAAAACCAGGTAAGTGTTAAATAAATAGATGGTAACTATAACTGTGATAAGTCCCTGCCTCTATAAAAGTTGAGTGTGCCTGGGCACACACTTGAAAATGTGCCTGCAGGGTCATACTCAAAAAGAGAGTATTCAATTGCCAGGTATAGTATGATGATTGGTTGGGGTTGGGGGCGGGCTTACGAAAGCGCCTTGGGTTGGACTCGACAAGAAATTTTAAAATAATTTTTAGTACCTTTTTTATTATGGTTTCTAAATTGTATTAATGTATTATGGATTACTTTAATAATAAAGAATATGCTTGATGTGCATATTTTTATTGTTTGGGGTTGATATAAACACAGAATAGATGCCTACCCGCTTCAAACAAGTTCATTAAATCCCTTAGCCTAGCCAGTTGTCATTTGTTAAACTTAACTTCCGGTATAATTTGGTTACTAACTTGATACTCAATAGGTATAATTCGGTTACTAACTTGATACTCGTTAGGAAGCCATCGTTTTAGAATTATCAGGTGTAAGCGTGGTTACTACACGGTACTGGTGTTTAGGGGTCGGTGATAGTTCATACGTCGTGTGCTATTCTTTTTTTCGACTGGCATTCTACTAGAATTGTCACTAAATTAAGCAGAGGTCACAGGTTATAGGTCATAAGTCACAGGTGGAATCGCTAACGTCGCGTGCTGATGTTTATATCAACGACTAGCTTATTCTAGTAAAGTATTATATACGGTAATCAAAGTAAACAAAAAGAAACAAAAAAACAACAACAATAAAAAATAAATAGAATTCTTTATTTTACATGATTTACTTGACAGTAATAATTTTTAGAAATGTGCCTGCAAAAAAGTTTTTTAAAGCAAATGTGCCTGCGCACGCCGTGCGCATGTGCGCGGAAATATCGATGCCTGGATAAGTCATAACACTTTTTGCAAGTATTGGGTTAGGTTCATCAGCATGTGTCGTGTACCATACAGTGCCCACCACAGATGTACTTGTTTTGAATTTTGATTTGAGATTGAAATATCATCGGCATATGAAATTTTAACTCGATTGTTACCATTTGTTCTTTATAGACTTGTTGCACGAGCTGCTGAAAATCCTGAATTACAGAAACGATGTCGTCTCATACAGTTATTTAATAAAGTTTACACCACTATAGCTACGTATAAAGGTAAGCTCACATACCATGCAATCCAAACACTCTTTTGTACTACTACCAAATTGCAAACATTCCAGAACCAGAATTGAAATATCCCAACATTACTCGTGTTCCGCGTTAGAACTCAAAACTCCTGACATTCCTATTGTGAGTTCATTTTTTTTTTACCACATAGCTACAAATCAAGTTAGTTAATATGATGATTGGCAAATACGACTCGTAACGTAATATCATTTTCTATATTGAATTAGTATTATCCCCCAAATACAATCTTCTGTTTCTGTTATTAAGTTTAATGATTTTAGGCATTAGGCAATTGTTGTGGGCTTTAATGATGTGATTCATAAGCCAATTTATTGTAACTATGTTATTATTTTAGATGAAGATGACAATATCTTAGCTACACCATTGATGAGTTTACCATCTAAGAAGAAATATGCTGATTATTATAAGATGATAGAAGAACCTATAGATCTTACGATGATTAAACAGAGGATACAGAAAGGAGATTATGATTCCTTAGATGCCTTAGATAAAGATATTCTTCAACTCTTCCGTAATGTTGAGGTAAATTCAACTTAAATTTCTTACAAAATTCAAGCTGACATAACATAAATGGACAAATAATTATTTTAAGAAATCTTGATAATTGTGTTCAATGTAAATAGAACTTTCATCGCTACATCAATTTTCTGTGGACCAGCACTCGGTAAAATTAGTATATAGTCCTTGCCATATTCTCTTGATGAATTATAAATTGTATATTTATTTTTTAACAGCGATATTGTGGTAGAAAGTCTGATATGGGTAGATTAGTATTGAAGCTGAGAAAAGTTTATTGTGCAGCTAAAAATGAAGTAATACCTCAAATAGATGATATTATGGTGGATGGCCGTTGTATATCTAATACACCACCTATAGCACCACCAGAAATTGATACAGAAAGTATACAAAATAGAGCTGTTAGAGGTAAATACAAAACATAAGACCTCATATTTGATTAGAAACATCTAACTTTTGTCCATGGTCAGCTATATCCTTACAATATTTTCACTCAGAAATTGTACATGGAGTGATACACACCAATATTTTAATTGGTTAACGGTTTTAAAGCAGTTTCAGATTTGTCTTTATAAAAGCATCGGATGAGTAAATAATCTAGATAGACACATTGGATAATCAATGATACATTGGGGTTTAAGGAATCAGACTTTCGCTGACCATATGGTAGCTTGCTCATGTACAATAAATGGTTGCCTTGTGTGGGTTAAAATGATAATTGTTTGTATATATGATATTGTAGATCCACCAGATGAAGAAGAAGAGATAATAAGATGTGTATGTAATGTATTTAGAGATGAAGGTTTAATGATCATGTGTGAGAAGTGTTATGTAAGTATTAATAGAATCATACTTCATGTAATATATGCAGTGGGAAATAAATTTAGAATGTGGAACACACATAGCAGCTTTTCATGGATGAATATTATTTTGAAATTTAGATACTGGTTTTCAAAATAAATATGTAATTGAGTGAGGTGTCTGGCTGAAAGTTCTAGATCAGTTGGGTTGAAACAAACTTATGCCATCTACAATCATTAAATAAATCATAGACATAAGAACTTTAGTGTTATTATTGTCTTCGTAACATACCATCTTGTGAATCTACTCATTGTAACCACTAGAAATAGGCAACACTTGCCACAGGGCAGTCATCAAGTACCTACAACTGAAAGGACGAACCCTAACACCGATACGTCCCAACAGGGTCTCCACTTTAGGGAATGAGGCCCCTACCTTTTCCAAGGGTGGGAGAGAGAGTCTTGAAGATGAACACTGTCCTGGAAAGCCATCAACAGCAACCATTCAAGATAGCATTACCTGTGTGCATGACATGGTAATGGCTATAAGGAATGACAACAGTTTCTGGAAGATGGGGGCTAAAGCTCTTAGCTTTGGATCAGAAAATTGTCAGATTCCATACGTCCCGTGACAGTCTAAGCTGTTTTGAAGCATATCCTGGTTATTTTTTTGACCATACTCGTAACCATGGATGAGACCTTGATTCGCCAAAATTCAGCATCCAGCCTTCCACCCCCCCAAAAAGCCAAGTCGGTTGCTTCTGCTGGATAGGTGATGGCTTCAGTTTTTTGGGAGTATAAGGGTTTTCTGCTGATTGGGAGAAATTATGCTAACCTACTAAGAAAGAGAGAAATGTGGTTCAAATTCCGCTTGGCACTAGTGCTGGTTATTGCGACTGCCATCACGATACGATACGTATTGCGATTCATGTGCCACGATACAATACGTATCACGATTCATAACTAGGTCAAAGATTTATCAATAAAACAACAAATTAAATATGTGATTGTGTTTTTATTGAAGTCACTAAAACCAGGAAATAAATAAACTTGATTAGGCCTACTATTTAGTAGTAAACTCTAATCCTAGCAGACGAACTTAGACAGTCGCCACTATGGTGTCTTGTCAAAAAAGTGCTAAGATTAGTTATATTACCACAATATTAGAATAGTTTTTAATATTCTACAAACAACTTTCGTTGTGTCACCTTTTAAAAACCCAAAGTTTTCCCAAACTATATTTCGCTAGAGGATCTGTTATTGCGACTGTGTTTTCCGCCATTTTGATTTTTATAAGAGCTACTATCTATTATATATCTATGATATTTACGTTCTAAATTTATAAAATTCAAGAGTAAAATGTATTTTTATGTATTCAAATATGGATGTTTTATTAACTACGCCTTATAACAAACCTTAAAATTCGGAAATAAAACGAAAAGACGTTAAAATGTTGTTAATCTTAACCTACGAAACTAATGGTAATTACGGACGTGCGCCATTTATAGTAACACACATGTCAAGGCTACTGGACATCGTTTGTGAAGTGTCATTCACTCATTGTTTCCAATAAAGTTTAGGGTATAATTTAAAGTTTTTAAAGTTCATAATATATTTGATAAAAAGCAAAAAGAATCGTGAAAAATCGATTCGGTATCCTGCGATTCAATACAGGTATCATGAGAAGGTAAATCGCGATACATCGATTCAGCGATTTATTGTGCCAGCACTACTTGGCACCTAGGTCATTTTGGGACTAAAACATTGTTGAATGTTTTATTTCAATAATTCGCTTGCGCGTATGGGTCTTTAGCTGTGGGAGGATCTGGAGAAAACCCATGAGGTTGAAAAGACGACTCCACACTTCAAAGGGGTTTATGTAGAAAAATAAATTGAAACCATCAACTTTGCGCGTATGGGTCTTTAGCTGTGGGAGGATCTGGAGAAAACCCATGAGGTTGAAAAGATGACTCCACACTTCGAAGGGGTTTATGTAGAAAAATAAATTGAAATCATTAACTTTGGAAATGTCTTACACAGATAGGCTTAGAACTTTTCAGCCAGCCCTTGTATATTAGGAGAATTATATTAATATTTTAATTATTAATATAGATATGACAACATACATGTTTATGCATGATTTAATGGTCGAAAGTGAGACTTTAAATAATATATTGTTTGAATGATACTGCACTAGAACATTATTCCCAAGAGTTATGCATATGTTATCAATATGTTATGCATATCTTGCTTCAAACGGTTGAAATAATAGTACGCCAAAATCAAAGGATGACGTCACATCTGTATTTAAATTATTATTATTATAGATATGGCAACATTGTGATTGTGTAGGAGCATCAGGTGATGAAGAACATTATTTATGTGAACAATGTGATGGTAGAACATACGACAGGGTAAGTGGAATTTTATTTTAAAAATATGCTCATGTAGGTAACTTTACAGTCACCCCAGTTGTACATACAAGCATTTGTAGGGGTCTTTCCAAGTTCTCTTTATAACCTGGGATGACAATAGCCTTGATTGCAAAAAAAGTGTTGAAATACAAGTCTCCCATAATCTGGAAAAAACCTAGTTGAGGAAAAAATAGGAAAACCGGTTTGTTTCAGAATTAAGCTACTGAATATAAAACCAATTTTAATTTGTCTTATTAGATGAAGATAATTAGAAGCTTTTTCAGTGAAGGAGAAAAAAAAAACTTATATTATATACATGTCCAAATGTGGGTCTAACTCAATTATCACCAAAATTTTACTTGCTAGGTTTTTCCAGATTACGGAACAAGTGAGGAATTACTATTTTGAAATCAGATAGCCCTACAGAGCTCCTTTCTCCAGATGACTTAAAGTGTTTTATGTATGTATATAATTATATTACAGGAAATAAAACTGATACCTCAACCTACAGATGGTGAACCAGAGAATGATTATTATATGACATTATTACGTGATGAAGATTTACAGATAGCTATAGGAGAATGTGTTTATATTTTACGTGATTATAAACGTAATAGTGATGGTACATTAGATAAACGATCTCACCATCATTATGCTGATGTTAGTCCCGATCAATTAGATATATTTCGTGTTGAAAGATTATGGAAAAATAAAGCGTAAGTAGTCTATTTGTATTGAATCATGATGTTTGTGGTTATGATATAACTATTGATAAATGATAGATAACGGAGTTTTAATAGTTTAATTTTTACCCAAACTTGTATGTCTAACTTCCACAACCTTTCAGATCTTTTGGTTCTTTCATTCAACCTGCTTTCATTAGCCCAGCTTTCATTTGCCCAGTCAATGCTTTAAAGTAAGATGTTAACCCCATTTCATTTGTTTCAATCAGTGACAAAATTAAAGCGACATAAAATTAAAGTAATTGATACCGTGGAACAGGAGTATGTCTCAAATAATTTCTTCCTTTTGTTTTCATTGTTTCTATTGGTATAATAAACTGTAAATATTGATGAAATAGGATGGTAGTGGAATTAGTATTTACTATAATAACTATTAATTTGATTACAGAGGTGAGAAGTTTGCTGATGGTCATCCATTTGTTAGACCACATGAAACATTTCATGAACCAACCCGAAAATTCTTCCCTAATGAGGTAAATCTTTTGTTTTTCATATCACTTTTGGTCTTTTTTTGAGGGGGGCTGATATATTTTCATACAAGCATTGAGTCTGTTTACTATTGTCTAATGATATTTATCAGTGTTGTATACTTGATAATTATCTCTATTGACACTTCTACCCGAAAAATAAAGCCAGTTAACTCGTTTTATCGCAGGAAATATGAATTTATTGTAATCAATGAGGTTTTTATTTTATTATAAAAAAAACAGGTCATGTGGCCCTTTCTAATTCACATGCCAGTATCGGTGAATCAGTCATTTTTTAAGATAAAGCCTTAGTTTGTCATTTATTTTGTTTATGCCCCACTGTTAAATTATATTCACTAAGTATATGTATTTGATTGTATTATGTGTTTGTTGATCAGGTATTCCGTTTACCAACATTAGAGATAGTACCTATAGAAACTATGATAGGAACATGTTGTGTTATGGATCTGTATACATATTGTAAAGGCCGTCCTAAAGGTGTTAAAGAGAAAGATATCTATATCTGTGAATATAGAGTGGATAAAACGGCACATCTCTTCTATAAAATAGTCAAAAATTGGTAAGTGTTATGTCATTTATAGATATTTAGAAATATGCAACAGGTCCAGTAAGTTGCATTTATGAAAATAAGCCACATGACGAATGAAGACAATCTTGGCATGGCTTGGGAAATGCACGATTTTTACACTTCATACAAATTTCAATTTGATTTTAGAATAATAATTGGATTATACATTTAATGGGTTCACTGAACAATTGTTATCTAAATTTAAATAGTCATTAAATACTCCCCTGTTAGAACACCGAATATCATGAGAAAAAGTCATTAATAATAAGTTTTCTGACAAATTCTTCAGTACCGACTCCAAATGACATGACATTATTGATGTGACCTTCAAGCCGATCACGAAGGTATACCTATTTGTCGTTCCTTTTTGTGGTAATCACATAGGCTATTCAGAATATTCTCCATAACAAGTTACCAAGAAATAAGTTATTTTTTGTGAGCTGCATATTATACTAGAAACGACTGACAAAAGTAAAGCATGTGGTGGTTAACAAACTGTGCTATGGTGTAATATTAATATCCTATGGATATATGTTATTTGTACATATAAAAAGGTAACAATCAACAGATTTGTGTAAAATATTCCACCATTTTATTTACAGGTATCCAATTAATACGAAATCTTACTGTTTTAACACCTTTAAAGAAAAGCTCAACGCTAAGAGAACTTATTCTGTAAGTATTAATAATCATTCAATCTATTGTAAAGATTGATTTATTTTAGGGATCTAAATTGTCCACTTAGCAGCTTGAAGTTCAATCGTGCCGATTGGTAAAACACTGAGAAATAGTCATTAATAATATGTTATGAATCCCCAATGTCAAATCCCTTGACATGGTTGGAATTCGGTCAATAAACCAACAATGCTAGTTTTGGTTTTAAATAACGTTTACCGTTATGATTATTTTATTTTATACACATGCTGACCGGTGCTTGATTTATAAAAAAAATGGGGGGGGGGAATTGCCGAATGGTTAGCACGTGCTCGCTGTAACAATAGGTCTGTCATTGAGTCAGCTGGTGTGGTTTCGATTCCCTGGTTTTACATGGCAAGGTGTAGAATCGCCTGTCCAACCTGGAGGGGTTTCTCAGGGTCCTCTGGTTTCTTCCCATTTCTAAAGAGTTATTGAAATAAAATTGAACCATGTGTTAGTCCTGAAAAAACCTAGTTTATGTCGAAGAGATGGACACCATTTCTCATTGTCTTTAAAAAAAAATATTGTCGTTATCATTGAAAGCTATGCGGCATAGTCATATGTAATTTACAAGTTAGGTGAAAATTGTGTAATGGAGAAATATCATGGTATCAGCTTATATCCATCGAAAAAAAATGAATACGGTAATTTTTGTGGTAATGACATGCATTACAATACCATATTCCTCAAAAAATTACAAAGAATTATTTTTGTTCAAGTCTGGTTATGTTAAAGGGAATTGAAGCTTAAAATTTTAAAATCTATTTCCTACCGGGACATCATTTGACATAATTGTGGCCGATTCATTTCTAAATGGATTAAGAATCCTGATTTATTTAAACATCTGTGTTTCATCTTTTGAGATCCATGCTAATGAGAGTGTATCCCATGTATTTGAACTGAAAAATACATCACAGAGTTGTATTCAGAAATTAAAATAGAATAAACTTGCAAAGTGATAAAAATATATTTATCTGTAATTTAAAACTGCAAATATATTTTTTATTTTTATTTTGTAGCCTCATCAGGTACCTGAAGAATATCTTCGTCGTACTGATAAACAGAACGTTACTACCTCCAAAAATGACAACTCAAACAAGAAAGATGACAAAAAGAAATCAGACTTGGAACATACAAAATCTTCCTCTTTAAAAACCAAAATAATATCGGTAAGTTATTGATATTATTGCCCATTATCAGACCAGCATTTACTTTTTTGGCACGATTTGAATACCAAGCGAATGTATTACGATTTCTGAACACATGGTTATTTAAAAATAACGAAAAGTAGGACTGCCCACCCAAAATTTTCTTTGCTTGTACAAACAGAAACCACCAGATAGTGTTCTTCCTTCCCTTTTAATATTTGTACATGACAAAAATTAACCATTAATTAGAACCAAAACCATTTATTATGTTTCTTTACGGGGTTTTTTTTTCATGTGGATGTATTATGTCTTCACCTCTGTCCATCCATGCATCTGTTCACATTTGTTTATAGACAATCTACAGGTCACAGTTTTATCTTTTCGATGAAACATAAAATAAATGTTTATATCACAGGCCTGTGGGGACGCAGACTTCACTCATATTTGAAAACAATAGGGAATACAACCCAAAGATCTGTCATATGTTCCAAGAAATACGAATGCATGCATATTGTATTAATTCCGCCATACAAGCAACCACACCGGTGAAATCCATCAGAGAAGTAGTCCCAAAAACTAAATGTACTAAATCAATAAAGAAATGTTTAGGCATTCAAGGGAATCGAAGTATATTGAATGCATTTAGGGCACATATTCCAACCGTCACAGAAATGAACAAAACAAAAAAAAACAAGGAAGCAAAGGAATGTAGACAGTCTCAGAAGACAGCCATCTGCTGACTGAATGGTGTGACGTAAATTAGCCGTTACTGTCGTAACTTAGAAAGTGATAAAGTTTCCCAATAAAAAGGGCGATAATCCAGATAAAATAAGGTTAAAAACTATTAGTTTTAGCAACCAACCAGAATTATAAAGTTATGTAATTGTACAAATCATACTGTATATATTATATAATAGCCCACGCAAGAAATGCAAAACAGGAATGCTGAAGAAATCGTACTCTGTAGTGTAAGTGTATTTATAAAGGCATAAAAATAAGGGCAATAATCCAGATTAGACAACTACAGAAGAAATTTAAATAAATATTTAATTGAATCATTATCCAATATGTAGTCGGTTATATATTTATAAGAAATGTCAAGATATTTTATGTGGAAAAGAAATAGTTCTTTATTGTTGCATATTTTCAAAACTTATAATGCCTGTGAATAGAAAACATATAGTGTAGTATCTGGTATGTTACTGTAAGTTAACGAATATTTTACTACTTCAAAACCAAATATGTCCGTTTTGTTGAATATAATATACCGACATTAAATTTATCGTTAATTATATTGATGTCCAGGTCAAGAACAGATGCATTTATAGTGCTGGAATTTTCTTTATTTAATATTAGTTCAGGAGGATATATTTCACTTATATTTATTGAAATTTCCATTACCACTGATGGGTGTTTTGTCATTAGTGTGTATATATTTCGTTTAAATAATGATTGTGTACTCTGTGATATCAAATCAAGTTGTGTGACCTGAAAGTATAAAAGTATTGTTTATGATTTCAGATAAAGGAGAGAAAAGAGAAGATCAGTAAGATAGTTAGAGATCTGTCTATAGCTGTGAATATGCCAGCTGGTTATAATGACATTACATATTTACTTACTGGTGACAAGAATACTAGTGACGACACACCACCGTCATCTTCCTGATGACATAAATTATATATCATTATTTATTAAAAACTGTCACTTTGATATGAATAACTTGTATCAAAAACAGGGTGCTATTACATAATATATTATTTAAGATTTATGTGACTTAGATTCTACATATTATTGCTAATGTTTTAGTATTGCGTGTACTGTTTCTTTGTTTGCTAATGATCTTCTTAAATTATATTATTTCTCTTAATAAAACCACATCCATTATTTATCACCAAAGCTTCATATGCAATGATCACTGTATCAGCATTTAACTTACCATTATACATTGGTGCTAAATCTCTGATTAAATGGCATTCTTACTACAGATTAATCGAATTGTTATCTATAAATCATGCTTTAATTCAGCTCTTATTTCACTTTTTTACTCCACATCAACTAACTTAAGTGGCAAGACCCCCCCCCCCCCCATCTGATCACTATAAAACAAATGAAGTGTGTTGAAGAACATAACAGGTGTAACACTGCCAATTACCCTCTTCAGTTGGAATTTATGTAAATGTATTATAATATAATGCATTTTTACAATATAATTGAGCTATATCACTTTAATGATTACTGAGAAAATGGATATTTAGAACAAAACAAGTAGCGCATGTGTAATACTGATTTATGTTCCCATCTTAAAACCCTTTTATTACTATTAGTGTATTGTTTGTTAGCCATCCCATTTCTCTGTCGTTGAAAAGAACTGGGTTTTTTTGCTATCAGAAGTTTGAGGCTTTTTAACAATCCTCATGACATTTCTGGAAGCTGGAGGAACTGACATGCTGAGGATTGGTGTAAATGCAAATATTGTGTTTAGAATTATTTCCCTTTGACAAGAAAGTATTTCTTGATGCGAGTTAAATTGTTTTAGTAGCATTTAGTAACTGGATTACATAACACAGTTATATGGAATATAAGTAACTTGAAAGATTTATTTCTGGTGTTGTTTCGACAAGGGTTCTCTGGTCTTTATCAAGCAAAGAATGTCAAAATGTCACCACAAATAAACTTTCAGATAACTTGTATTTCACACAATTGTGTCATGCATTATTGATGTGAGTTATACTATATCTTTCTTTTAATCTGTTAAATAGTTTTGTACATTTTGGTTTGGTTAAAGGTTGTTAGGTCTGCCATAAATTAACTTACACATCTGCTTTTGTTAAAGAATATTTATTGTTGTTATTGCAGTTTTTATCTTTATTTTAGGATAAACATAGAATGAGTGAATTTCAACCGTGTTTAGTACAAATTTTAAACACATCTGTAACATTAAATTCATTTTAAAATGTGTTTTCAAAGTGTAGTTTACTAAGTTAACATAGTAACACCACACAGATTTAAATGGATACTGATCCATTTGAAAATCTTAATTATTTGATCTTATTTCTAATACCCAAATCAATCACAAATATCTTGATCAGACTTGGTTGCCTTCTTTGCTTTTCAGTGCTTAACCTTTTATGGCTACAGAACAAAATTTAGGCATTCTTAAATGTATTGTGTACCTAAGATATGCAAGTGAATATCCCACTTCAACCTTGAGCTTTGGCAATGTTTTAAAAGAGTTACTTATTTTAAAAAGCAACTGAAATTCCATCTATTCCTGTTTTATGGTAAAAGATGCCTTTTCATTAATTTTTTATTAACACATCAATTTACGACGGCCAATACATGAATTCTTGATTCAAGTATGGCACAATTAGGCGATAGGATGAAATGAAAGGCATTAAAATATTATTTTCTTATTGATTTAAAGACAAAGAAAATATGTTTTCATTTTTGAATTCTTAGAAAAATTATCACAATATGACATGTTTTTCCAAACAATTTATGATTTTATCATGTTTGAAAGGTACATGTAGATACCAATGCCAGGAAAGAGACAACTATTTTTGTTGACATACTAAATGTGACTGAAAATTGTTTCTGAAAGATGACAAATGAACTTATATGGGTAATGGTTTTTACCCCACAATTGTTCTGTCTCTGATATTGTCTCAGTTTTGAATTTGCAAACCAGACATTCTGTTCATTATCAGAACTATGACTTACTGTTACCATATATACCTAAAATTATATAAGTTAGGCTTTTTGTGTATGTTAACATATAAGCTATCAAAATATATTTAGTATTTGTGATCAGCTCCCACAAAAGCAGACACTTGTTGCACAATTCATTTTTTTACTACGGGCACAAAAGCATCAACTGTCTACCTTCATGTTGCTGTGAAGGAGCTGATCTCACCTCAAGATTATACGACAAATTTAGAAAGAATTGTATTTTTTAAAACCTTAGACTATTCATTATGCTGCCAGTTCTATTTTTATAAAGATGACCAAGCGTCAGGTTTTGTGGGAGCAGCTCACATTTTTCAATGCGACTATTGACAATAGTTCTTTTTAAAAAATAAAAAAAAAAGAGTGCATTCCTCATGTACATTTTAAGTTGAAAAACTGTAGTGTTAAAAGAGTTAACTACCATGTTACAAAAATTTAATTGTTCTATCAAAACCAAGGCATCCTAGTCTTGATAATGCAACTATTTGTTCTACTTTACTTGACGAAATAAGTAAGGGCTACCTACCAAGATTGTATATATTACACACTGTATGAAGTCTAATTCTACCTGATAATGCAATAAAAACTACTAAATGAAAGACAATACATGGACACATTCTCAAGAAAACTTCCAGCATTTATGACTAATACAGGTTAAACAGCTGCTATAATTTACAGCTTTTCTTCATTTAAAACAAAAATTGTTTATGATGTGAATGATAGAATGAATGATTCAAATGTATTGTGAGATTGAGTGAATATCTGAAGCAATATTTTTATATCTCTATGCAATATAAAATGATTTAGAAACTCCAAAGAGGATTGTAGGGCATTAACTGAGCCCTTAAATACTGTATATCTCCTCACCAAAAACCCATTGTTGTGATTCCATGGCTTGTGTTGCCATTATCATCTTGTTGTGTATATCTTAATTAATCCTTATACTATTATTAATTATTATATATAATAGATTACTTAATGTATACTTTCCCTGTAAATGTATATATATTTGAATATAAATAAGTATACTCATGTATTTGTACATAAGGAGCCAAGAAGCTTAATTTAATATTTTAGATTGGTAAATATAGAATCAAATTCACAGAACCAGTTTTAGTCTATGAGTATCAAATACTCTAGTGCTTATTGTAAATAATATGTTCAGTTGTTTTGAATATTGTACATGTTCAGTATTTTCTTCCAATTTAAATGGCATCCACATCATGCTTTATTACTATCTTTCATTTATTTTAATAAATCAACCATTTTATAGATCTGTATTATTATTTTAATATGTTTATTGCAATATTTTTAGCTCTTTCTCCTCTCTCAGTTATAATTTATAATCATGTTCACCCATAGAATATATTGTATTTTATACCATGTGAACCATTATTACGCATAAATTTATTAAGGTTGTAAATGAATGTTTTGTATATATGTGTAGATAAACCACCTAATTAAATCAACCAATTATTATTAATTACATAATTAATAGTAAAAACCTCTGTGTTCATATTTTAAAGAACAAGTCTTTTTATAATTTATTTGGAATCGCAACAAATTTGTATATTTATTATCCTCAAAATGACTGCTTTATACTTCTGTTTAGATCTTTTATATCTACTGTAACTTCCTTTATTATTTCAAACATGAACAAATTTGTATGCCTTCAGCTTTTTTTTTTTCTTGTCATATTTTTTCTGTTTTGTTTTGTTTGTTATTCTGTTTGTAATTGCTTTTTTTTTATGCAATTGACATGTACAGAACTTGACCCCAACCCCTTCAACCATATCATTAAAATAACATTTAAACACATTAAACCAGCTGAAGGCTGTTTATTATTGTTATGCTTGGTAATAACTCAATTTAAAAGAGCTGTTACCGAAATAAAATCGTAGACTTTTAATTATTTGTGTTTCGTTTTTTACTTCATTTTATGATAATGCACCTTTCATTTCATGATCACCTGCTTTCCTGTTAATTTGGTTGCAGCACAGCCCCCCCCCCCCCAAAAAAAAAAATCAATTTGATTCTCTTTGTGACTAGCCAAACAATCCCAGCTAGTATGTTTTACAGCAATTTCAAGGGACTCTAATTTTGTGTGCAAGGCAATTAAAACAAGCTAACAGTGAGGCCGATATCCCAAAATAAATAGATGACACATATTAATTAATCGCACATTTATTTTTTTTAAAAGTATGGAGCAATCAAACTATACACTAAGTTTCATCACTCTCTATCAGATAGATTATCTTGTCCCAAAGCATCGACCAATGAAACTGATTAGCTCTGCTTATCCTCAGCTCCAATTGTTAATCACTGAAGTCAGTAAAGACACTAACCTGATGAACATCGACATCGTTTAAACATTCTACCTCAAATAATCATTAAACTCAGTAAAGTCTTGACCAATCAAATTGCCTTTTGCTCTGCTTACCCTGAACAGAAAATGCTCATGAGGGAACTTAGTCAAGGTATTGCTGTAATGAAACTAGACACAAAGTTTCATCACTCTCACTTAATTAGAACTGAAGTTATCATGTCCCAAAGCATCAACCAATCAAAATGCTTATCTCTGCTTACCCTAAGCACAAAATGTCCATCTTTGAACTCCATCAAGGCATTGACCTAATAAACATATACACCAAGTTTGAATATTCTAGCTCAATTAGAAAGAGAGTTATTGTGTCCCAAAAAGTGCGACGGCAACATATCTTTTTATCTAGTACAGATAATGTACAATTGACAAGTTGCCTGTACATTATTTAAAATACAGATGTGACCTCATCCTTTGATGTTGGCATACCATAATTTCCGATAATATACAGGCAACTTGTCAAACGTACATTATCTATACAAAATGAAATATTGGACTCGCGTGACATATTTCATTAAAAAGCATGTCAAAGCGGTATTATAAATATATTGAAAATACAGATGTGACCTTATCCTTTGATGTTTGCTTACCACTATTTCCAATAATGTATGAGCAACTTGCCAATCATGCATTATCTATACAAAATGAAATATTGGACTCACATCACGTATTTCATTGAAAAGCTGTGCGGGATAGTGTCTGTATTTTAAGCTGTTTAATGGTAAAGAAATTGCATAATATATTGAAACAATACTCGGCTAAAGTATCAATATATTACTTAATATTCACTCTCAATCATACATATCGTTAAATTAGTTGTCTTTCAAAATTTGACCCATAGATGTATACAGTAAGGTTTCTGCTTAGACAGACTACATTAGCAACTGCCTCATCTAGTGTGCAATCGTAAGGCTTGAGGCCATGAGACATACCATTGTAAGCTAGTGAAAAAGATTATTTTGTAAAATGACCCTTCCTTTAATCTCTTTAAGTAGTGAGAAATTTTAATAAAAATTGGATTTCAATTCTTTTATTATATATTTCATTTAAAAAAAACAATTTGAGTAATAAAAAAGATTTTTCAAAATATATTTAAGCATAGCAAAACCTGAAATCTATGTAATAAAAGATAATAGCAAAACCTGAAATCTATGTAATAAAAGATAATATTTTTAAACAAAAAAAGGGACTTCTTCTGGCAAATAAAAACCTTGCAGAAAAAATATTGCATTTTGAATAAGAATAAGACAACATAAAATTTATGACTAGATATTCAAAAAATATACACATGTATTAAAGATATATGATGATATGATATAATAAATGTACCCTTAAGTCTAGTTAGAGGGGGTTTACATAGGCTAAGCCTCTTTGCCAGTCCCATTCAGGCGAACCTGCATAAAAACATTATTTACAAAAAAATGTCTTGTACTATTCAATTTCTAATGGTTTTTTTAAAAATGCATGGTGAAACAAAACCATGTTCCCCATAATTATATATACTACACCATTTGTAACATTTGAGTTAAAGTTTTGACTCCTAATAAATCTATTATAAGGACCCATAAATGAATTTTACATCATACAGTTTTTGATTCATCTCTGTTCACTGAATTGCTTACATAAATAAGTGCCATTCACAGATTTCTACATTTCTCTTTTGCTAATTAACAATTTCTTGACAAACTGATAAGTTTAAGTTATCCTTTATGTACATGTACCAATTTTGATATGTTATGATTAAAGAAATTGTTGGCAAGAGCCCTTAGGTACATTACTATTTCTAATTCCAAATAATCAGAAGCATACTTATTGGTGTACGAAAAGGTTGGGGTGATGCGTTTTCGGTGGCACTATGCAGGAGGCAACACTTTGTTGCAAAAGAGATCATCTTTTTTCCACAAAAAAAACCCATTGTATTATTGCTTAACAGGTTTCCTGTTAATAATTCACATAATATATCTAAAGCAATGTAATAAAATATACTTAACTGTCTATTTACACTTAAAATAGCATTATGCAAGAGCAAAATCTGCTTTTTACAAGTCTTTCTTTAAGCCTGAGATGTTATCTAAATAATCAATTAGACATTAATTAACACATCCAGACCGTAATAAACTCTTTATGTCAAGGCTAGCCTTCGATGTTGGCAGATTAAAATCGTATATGCCGCATAATGGCGGTAGATAATTAATTCAATCAAGTGGATAATCGAGACTATGCTGTTTATATTAATGATTTGAGTAATGATGACCGAGGCTATGAATATTTTAAATGCTTTTTTCTCGGCTAATAGTGAATCAATTTGACTGAAATTTTCAGCAAATTATCTTTACACTATCTAGTTTTTAACTATTATAGTGAGAACTGCTATCTCTTTATCTTATCTCCCATAATGTAACTTTAATATAACATGATTCATAAACATGAACAATAACAAATATAGATAAATGATTTTGTGATGAATAAATATAGAATAATATTTACTCATAAATTATTATGTACAAAACTAATATAATATTACACTTATAATAATAAAAGAAAACAAATTACAAAAAAAAACAAGAAAAAATCACATTAAAAACTGGAATAGTATTATGTGCACAAATAGTACTGAAATGTGGAATTTATTTCATCTTTAACATACTTTATAAATGAGTGTCAGCAATATTAATTCTTTTTGTTTCAAAGTTGTCCAATTTGACGGACAAGTCAGAGGAATTGTCATCTGGAATACTGCGAGAGATCTCACTGGGAGTGATACTACCTCCTGTCTTCAGTGCATAAAGCAGGTCTTCAAAGTCTTTATCATCTGAATCTAGATGATGATGGTGAGATGGAGGACTAATGATGGCGACAGGTGGATTTATATAAACCTGTGTTGGTAAAGCTCTCTTCACCGTCATCTGACTCTTGTGACCAATTGATTCCTTTTCCCAACTCTGAAACAATTGGATTAAAAATGATAATAGTACTTCAAAAATGTTTTCATCCACGCATTAGTATTTTGAAGATAACAATTTATCATAAAATATATTTTATGGTAAGCCAACTATAATAATTGATCCATTTATATTTCACTGAAAGTCTTTGTGGAGATAATTTCAGCTTTTCATTTAACCCAAATTGTTTCAATAACAGTCATGTATGTAACAACCTGCTTTACAACTTAATTAAATGGACAATAATAAGACATTAATTAAAGAAATGTCAAATTTTATGTATTATAATAAACTAACCTGATTCAAGAGAGAAGCTCTGGAACCTCTAACAGGTGGAGTCGAATAATGGTTTCTACGGAAACTATAATCAACCTTTGGAGGTGGCAGAGTGTCAAAATGTGATGATGTTGCATAACCTGATGACTTTCGGCGGTTACAACATGATATACATGGATTTCTTAATACTGCATACAACACTAAAGCCATCAAACCCTGTAAAATGTACAAAGAAAAAACAAAATTATTTGTACCACAAATACTTGTTGCAAATATCATATCAAGTAGGTACTCATAGTTAATGTACCAGGTGGAACATCGGACATTTCTTCTTGACCCATGCTGAAGTATGTGTAACCCTATATCAGTAAGACTTTCCTGAATTTATATGAATAGTTTTAAACATTGCTGCTGAATAAATACAATTACAGTATGAAAGGTTAGTAGTTGTGTTTGTAAGATAGTTACCTGTATTATGTTAAATATACAAAAGAGTATTAACATCCATAGTTGACCATAAACCATATGTAAGCCTCCCCATAACCATGTTAATATTATTACTATATAAAATCCCAGTATTATCTGTACCTCTATAAACCAAAAATATATAAACATATAGAGACATGGAATATAAACAATTGTTCAATACTGGAAGTAACAGTAATGAATATGTCATGAAATCGAGCTCAAGGGAATCGATCATAATTGAATATGCGAATAAATGTGACCCTGCTTTTGTCCTAAAAGATTAAGATGCCATTTAACAGAAAATGACATCTTTTTACCTTAATCCAAATAATTTTCATTAATTAATGTTTTGAGGGTGTTATGATTCACAATACTACATATTTCTGGGATAACAATAATGTATATTGAAATTAATATAATACTGGTAGATTGCATTTAACTCGTTAATTTCTTGCTCATATTATTTTGTTGTTTAACAGTATGTCAAATCCATAGTTACAAATTGCGCACATTAATCACACCAGCATGAAAAGTTACAGAGTATTAAGCTATGTTTAACCTATTCACCTGTTATGTTATATCTACCACGATAAATATCATCATATGACTGCCATTGTGGTCGAAGTTGAAAGGCTCGTAAAAATACCACTAGTACTATTAACAACATAATTAAGATCGGTACTATGACACCTCCTACAGCAGCATACCCATTCTTTATAAAACACCTGAAAATAAACATCAAATACATGAGATTTAACACAGGGTCCGGAGTGGATGAATTATAATTCCTTCTTGCTTGCATCACTGACACAGAGAAACCATGCTGGAAAATCACAAGGAACTTTCTCTACTAACACCAGGATCGAACCTGGGAAACGTGGTTTACAGGTCAGCATCTTACTTACGGAGCTGTCCTAGCCCGTTCAATGTGAATGACAAACAATATTTTTTAACCGTGAACATATCAGATTTCTACAGAGTGCTATCAAATTTTCTAACTTACATTTCACCATTGTTATTGACATCACCATATATAAAATCAACAGGTAAGTAATAAACATATTTATACAAGACATATGTTATAGTATAAAACACTGGTACCATAACCATTGGTACACCTGTAAATATAATATTTATATATAAGATATTTTATCATAATCATTGGTTTCAAGTTTCATTGATGAATCACTAGATATAAAATATAAATATTTTCACCTATACATATCAATGATGATGACTGGAAATTAACACTTGTTTTCACATAGGGTAATATATTGCAGACAAAAATATTTTTATTGTGTGAATTTCTAAAATGGAAGTCCAGATTTACATTTCTGATATATTTAGAATTAAATGAAGTGAATTGGGGTTTAACATCCTAATGTTCTGCACCACTTGGAATTAACATGGTTGTAAAGATACTATATGTTGACTGTTACATCTTGATGGAAAAAAACGTTTTTAAAATAAAATACAATATAGATAACTTACCCCATCCCGAGATAAAGTATAAAATATAGTTTCTCTCTGTATGTTCATCATTTTGAATCAATATCTTCCAGAAATTAAAAGCCTGAAATTCAAATTGACAATCATACTAAATAAACAGATATCTCATAAAAAATATTAATATATACATATATATAAAATATAAAAACCAACAGCGCCTGAGAAACTGATTTCTTTAGTATTAACACGCTTTATAAATGACGATATTATTATTATTATATATCAAATAATCTCACCGACAGCTTTAGTTTGTTGTGAAATAGTAATAATTCTAGTAAGTATACCATACCCTGTCTTGTATATGACATCCACCACTATTAGAATAACATAACATTATGAGATTTGGAAAAAAAATGTTAAAGCAGGCATTATATTTGTGTAATGTACAAACCTGTGTCATGATCCAAGTGAACTGACATAGAAAGAAGTAATGCATGAACAATCCCATCACGATACATCTATAGTTATTATCTTGTAATGACGGTACAAGAATATGAGAAGGACTTAAATAAGCAGCTACAACAATACAAATCTGTAAATAAGAATTTACATATAAATACAGGTATTGATATGGTCTATGTAAGGTATAATTTAGTTTTTCTTTATTCAAAAGATACAAATTTCGAAACATATGTCTAACAGGGCAAAATTTGTATCAGGATAGACTGGAGTTCAAATCAGTTAGTATACTGTGAACTGATCACTCTGCAACAAGCCAACATTTAGTGAAATTTTTTGATAAAAATGAAGCATGGTCGAACGTTTAATTTGCATAAAAGTGACATAGATCTATCTATGCGTATTCTAAACTGACAACATTTTACTTTGAGAACAAATACTTATCATACAAGACGAATTGGAAGAAACATATTCAAATGAAAACCAACCTGGGTTGCCATGGCAGCAAAACACATGTGCATTAATAGACTAGCAGCAAACATTGGATGTACAGAACACAGATGATGAGATAAGATAACAATTGCCAAACATGTCTAGAAAACAAATATTAACATTATTATTATTATTTACACCATTCACAAATACTACACTTGATCGGTGTCAGGTCTACTTTAGATTTTCTTTATTTCAAAATGATTATATGTCCGGTGTCCCACTTGTCAAAATTTATTTAAAGAGTCCAGGCCCCGAGTTCACAAAGCATTCTCAGACTTAAGTTGAGAATTTACCCAAAATTGTTTGCCTTATAATGTTAACTAAAATATAGCTCTTCATATAAAACTTTTTTTGTTTTAATTTATCAAATACATCAATAAGAAACTATGTGCAAACTTTTGTGTTTCTGGATCAAAGATATTTCTTATAAACAGTGATTGAAAGTTGAGCAAATTCTCAACTTAAGTCTGAGAATGCTTTGTGAACTTGGGACCTGATCCTATATCTTTTGATGAAAGTGTGTTGGAAAGTGAAACCCAAAACAATGGAATAGACGTACATATCTTATTTGCAGTAGCCAAAAATGTACTTATCAGGTCTTAAAACTCATTTGTTCAAAAGAAATTATGATTATCTGTTTCATTTTATGACTTAGGCCCATCTATTGTTAATACCAACTCTTTTGTGTTTCAATGTCAATTTATGCTTTATTACATTTATCTTCCTCACACCATATTTTCATTTATTAAAACACGTTTTATGTAAAATGCGTGTATTTGAAACCTTTTTTTACGACTGTTTCCCTGCATTCAAACTTTTCTCTAGCATTTTCCTGTCTCATTTAATAATAGAAGTTGGTGTAAATGAAATATGACTTACCATACATATGAAACAAGCGATATAAAACCATATTATATAGCCTACTATACCATCAGCATTAGTACGTCCTATAACAGTATAACTAGTCATATGGTTACATGCACAATCTACAAAACTATCTATTGATAGTTGTAAATTATTGGTTACTTTACATATACCATTATCTCCTCCAGTCCACTGATTAGTACTTTCATCAAAATATACACATCTGTAAAACAGATTCAAATAAAATCATATTAACCATTAATTTGTCTACTACCTTAATCATTCAGGATTTGTACTTGTGTGGGTGGGAATTCAACTCTTTATGCAGATGACAAATGACCATTTATATGAATGCTTGGACTTACATAGTTTTGATTTTTAGTTAAGAATTTTTCAGAAAAATAAAGACTTTTACTGAAGGTAATGGACCTGAAAAGAATGGTAATGTTCTAGGATTTCTTTCATGTTGAAATATTACTCCTCATAATATCTCTTTTATACATATAAATTACTAATTGATAAACTTACTGGGCTGTTTTAGCTGCAACACGCCTGTCTTTAGTATGAATACGGAAGGTAACAGGAGAGTTGGTAGTTTGTGATGGTTGACCTTTTATTCCGAAAGCTATAATCTACAAATATAATAATAGTAAACTAAAGCAATATGTTATACAACAGGACAAAGGTAATAGGCTATTAATTTCTTAAAAGAATAATCTCAGTTTAATTATTTTTGAGTAGTAGAAAAATACACTAATTCACCAGGTATCCTGAAAGTATCAATCTCAATTTAAAGTGTAAAAATCAAAATAATCATGAGCAGTGCAGAACATTATAATAAATCAGGATTACCTTTTCATTTAGTAACTGCACATTTGCTTCTGTTTTAAACCATTGAGCACTATTATATTCTATTAAATGAAAATCTTTACACTGGGAAAAAAAAAAAAAAATGAAATCTTAAACTTAAATATTTTCGTTTTTACATTATTATTTAATGATTCTTTATTTTCACCTACAATCAAATACATTTACTGAGTAAATATATTTTATATTTACCAGTAGTTAAAAAACAAGATAATTAATTCTGAAAAATGATAGACAAACCAAGGTCATATCTTTTTAAAAAATCTGATTTGCAGATACTGGCATATAAGCTAAATGTGTACATACTTGTGATGTGCCATCTATTCCTGATAGCGTATCTGGTATTATAAATTCATCTTCTCTTCTATAAAAAAAATATTCAAATGTATCAATTTGCTCAAATGTTTTTATATTAAAATAATACATGTTTTTGTATTTGAACAAACCAGAAGTTTCCAGGCAAGAGATGGATTGAGAACAAGCTAAAAAAAAAAGGGATTTTTCGCAAAATCAGGGGCCATAATCCAGGAAGTTATGGTCTGAAATGGACTTCGATATTTGGGATATAAAGATATATTATAAGTTTCATCAAAATCGAAAATAAAATTGTGACATCTGGAGATTCCACAACCTTAGTATTATATATTTTTATACTATTTGAGTACATTTGTCAGTTTGTACTGTGATAAATTTAAATATAAAAGCTTTTTAGAATCAGATACAAATTGTAATAGGGTCTACAAGCTAAAAAGTGTGATTATCTGACAATCACAGGCCATAATCCACAAAGTTTCTGTCTGATACATGTCAGTTTTAAAAGGAACCAAAATCTTTTGGAGATACACTTGTATTCCAAGTTTCCTCAAAATCAGACAAGAATTGTGACCTGCAGACTCTGTGCAGAGTGTCTACAAACAAATTGTGGATGAACTTATCAGGGTATACTAATATATTAATATATTCAAATTATACATACTGAGCTTGGTATTTATAATTCTTTAACTGATCTGCTGTCCATCTACCAGCTGAAATCTTTACTAAACTACATTCATAACTAATCCTGTAAAAAATGTACACTTTTAATCTGATCCACTTATTTCAATATTCTTTAAATATACACATAAAGAAAAAAAAACCTTTTAAAACATTTCTAAATGCCTCTATTCAAATCTATCATTTGTTAGAATACAGAAACAGATGAATCATTAGGCTCACTTTTTCCTTGGTGACAGGGCAGCAGTTGTTTTTCTCACTATAGTCAAGTATATTAAGTCTACATCAATGTATTTTTAAGATGACTTTAAAGTTTGTCAATATCTACTTCTACTTACAAGTTGGAAGCCAGTGTTGTTGAGCATGCTGTATCTGTAACTAAGGTGTAAGCAAACTCTTCTAGACGTTTAATCAATGAGTGACGCCCAGAGCGGGCATCATTCTTGTTCAGATCCAATAATAAACAGAACAAATCCTTCATATTTTTTTGAACATTTTGTGGCAATCTAGAAAACAGCAAAAATAAATATACAGATTTTATGTAGATATATAATCAAATAATTGTGTTAAAGTCTTGCTTGAAGTACCAGAAAAACAGGTCGACTACATTTTCAGGATGCTTGTATAATTTGTCTGTATCTGTCCTTTTTGAAATTGTACATCAAAAATTAATTCATAGAAATGTTCAAGTGATATTTTTCTTTATAGAGGGCTAAGTAAGGAATTATGGACTCTTTATAGAAAATCTCTCATGTAATTTTGCTGTACTTACTTTCTTTTTGCACCTTCTTTTATAATATTATCAAGAGAGTTTTCAATTAACTTCATCTCATTTGTAGAAATATCATTGTTTGCTACAACATCAAGTCTATCTAATAAACTGAAAGAGCAATTACAAATATTTCTATTTACTACAATATACTATAAAAAAATATACTGTGACCGAGGAACAAACAAACAATACAGATAATTTATGGGTTAAAGTATTTGCCTTAGCCATCAAATTTATTACTAATTATGTACTTCCTTATAGGTGATGAATGTGAAAATGTTAAAACCATAAGATAGCAATAATAATATCATTATAAGAAAAAACCTACATGTTTATATTTTCATTGGTTAGTTCTGTTGATTGTTCACTAGTTACAGCTCTCCATATTAATAATTCTTCTTCACTGACAATTATTATGGTAACTGTAGAAAAATTCTGATGTAAACTGCAAAATATCAAAATCATACAATTCTAGTAGAGGGCTTATTTCATAATAAGTTATAGATAGTATACTCATGTAAAGTAATACAATACATATCTTACCTTGCTCCATTGCTTGGTGCTTTCAGGTTAACAAGGAATTGTTTTGGTAGTGGATTAGTCGATGCAGATACTGGTGTCAATTCTATTTTGATCTTATTATTCTGAAATATAAAACAAATTGTCTCAATAGACACTAAAATAAGTTGGTAAATTTCTCTCAATAATTAGGGAAAAATATAAAATTCGCTTGTTTTGAAATAAGACATGATGAAACTATCAATCATTTGAAGTGAAACCAGGGCCATTGTGAATTCCAATACCGGTACCTATTGTCCTGATTTCACTTTTCCTCCTATATGTATTTCTTGTACATTATTACCTCAATTAGAGGTAGAATTAAAAGCTGGGAATATTTGGCCAGTCTTTTTGTTTAGTGGACTGACCCAATCTCTACTGTAATGGTAAGGATAATATAAGAAGTTAACTGAAATGTCATTAAATCTGTATCTTGTATAATGTACCTACCTGTCCAGATCCAGGCTGAAAGATAAGTGTTCCATCTTCTGCTGTAAAATCTTTTCCATCAAGAGCTGGAGAAATCTGAATACCAGCTTCTGTTACTTCCGAATTTTTATACTGTTTTGTCTCATAATCAACAGATACTAAATAATCTTGCCCTTTAGTTCTTTCAACAAATAATTCAACTGATTTATCTGTCTCCGATACAATAACGACACTGTGTAGAAAAAAACCCCATACAATCATTCATATTAAATTGACTACCGTACATGGCATACACATCACTAATTTTTATTCAAATAAAGTGAACTTAACTCAGCCTTCTACCACATGACCTGACCAAAATATCTCTCCCTCACTTTGAGTAAGTTTTAGCAATATGCACAACAACTTTGATTCCAAATCTTAATCAGAAATATTGTTTAGGCTTCAGTTCAGGAGTAAAAAAAAAAATTGATATAGGAGCAGACATATTTATTCAAATGAAGTTACTTTAACCCTTGACGGGGTCATGCATTGGCACCACCTTGGTACACCTCATAACATCTCCCTCTTTTAAATTATACCAATTCAATAAATATGACAACATATTTGACAACAAGGACTGGAAGTTATGTGCATGAAAACTCTCGTCATGGGCAAACTGTCTGAAACCTTGTGGGGCTTAATTAGGTCCATTATCCGAAAGTATCATGACTGATTCTACATGGATAACAAACTCTTGTTTCAAGCACTTGATCTGGTCTGTCTGATCTTCAAGATGGCCTATCTAATGTAGTTAGAATATGTGTCTACAATTTGCCATCGAATGTGGCAAGGGCTATGTCATAAGAGGTTCCTTTGTTTGGTGATCTTGATCCTCTTGACTTGTGTTGCACTGCTTCACAGCCTCTGTGAACTCCTAGTTGTAGTATTTATGGTGGACTGCTTACCAACCAAGATGTGAGGCATGTGCTCTTTTGATCATCTCTTTCCTCATTGAGACTGGAGTAGTGATCTTCTGTATGCTACACCGTCTTGGAATCTAATTTCATCTCTGTAAGGCCAGTAGTCAATAATGCACAATGAAACATCTTTCTGGTCACTTGGCCATTACTGGCATGTTGTCAGGATTAACACTTGCCTCCTTCACCATTACTTGCTTGATTTGCTTGAGTTGATGAGCCATCACATTGCAGTCTGAATGCACAGCTTCAACTTCCTGTCTTGTTGCATCAGTTTGTTGTGTCTCATAGATAAAGTAGTCTGTCGTTTAGCTTATGAACATCTTTGGCCCTGGTCTGTACAGTACTTCCAAGTTTATACTTCATGAGCGTCATCTGCTGAAAACGTTTCGGGTTGCTGGGAATTGTTTTGTTATCAATGGCTTATCGTCGTCTCAACTGTAATCTTTTCCGTCCCAAGAATCTACATATAGTATCAATAGGCACTTTTTCCTCTACATCTACATATAGTATCGATAGGCACTTTTTCCTCTATCTGCGTATAGATACGTTTTTTGTCCTGGAGAGGGCTGCACTTTCTGCCATTGCTGAAACTCTTCTGGTGCCAACTTAAGGCCAAATGACATTCTCTGCCATCGAAGTGTCACAGCCATTCAACTTGCCTGCTTCGTCTGCTTTCTGGCGACAAAATGTTTTTTGCTTAAAACTTCCAAACTTCCAAAAACTTCTGAATGTTCCTCTCTTTGTGGCACAAATAACTTAGTGGGCAGCATTACTCTGACACCATGTTTAGGCTTTAGTTTAGGAGTAAACTAGAGACATGTATTATAGAAGCAGCCATCTTTATCCAAATATAGCTACCTTGACCCTTGACGGGGTCATGAACTGACACCACCTCAGTACACTTTGTAACAAATATAACGTAACATGTAACTGAGCGATGTTTTCTATTGAATTGTGACCTGTGTAATTTCTGTTCATTTACTAAATGCCAATCATACAATCCATATTAATCTACCAACTAAAACAGAAAATTTTGTGAAATCATTCGTAAGACTTGGTTGTCTTATCAAGGACAAAGGTCACATGTCTCTACATGTTAAAGAAGTGACTCACGAATACGCAACATATTGTTTTAATTTGATCTAATGTAGTGCGATTGTAATCAAGAAACTCTTGTATTTGTTGTTCCTGTTAATCATACAGTATATACAATCACAAAGCTGTCATTAAACATACATTATGGGAAATTAGATAATGAGATGGCAGTTTTCATTATAATAATTAAAAATAAATAATGCAAAGACAATTTGCTGAAAATTTCGGTCAAATTGATCCACTATGAACCGAGAATTACGCGATTGAAATTTCTGCCTAACCTTGATCTTCATTACTAAAGTTATTAGTGCGATAGAAAGCATAGTCTCGCTTATCCATTTATTGATTTAATCATGAAGGGAAGTTATATGCTGTAAATCGGACAATAATCCACTCTCGATGGCAGACTACTGATGCCATCGAGAGTTAGATACCATTTCAGGCCTAAAGAAATATCTGAAATAGGCAGATCTAGCTCTTGCATAATGTATGTTTAATGTGTTCAATGTGATTTAAAGATACATCCTAACCAATTAAAGAATTACAAATGCAACCAGAGACAATACTAGATAATCAAGGGCTATTCTAAAATATGTAGCCGAGAAGAAAGTATGCGTCACAGTCACACGTTGAATGTGGGGAGTTTCCACATCTAACCAGTGACTCATAGCACTAGCCATTTTGTTACATGTTACACTGATCAAAAAATATGTTGATTATAACAGCTGGTAAAGACTTCTTATTTTACCTTGAACTCATGGCAAACCGTATCAAACCACGAACATTATCATTTGCACCAACATTAATAGTTGATATTGAACTTTGGTTATCCAGTTTAGCATCTTGTCCAACTTCTGTTAAAACTACTACAAATGTAAAGGCTTCTTCTGGTTCCTAAAAAAAAAACAACCACAAATACTTGATATTCATTCTGATCTTTGTTAGATATTTTTATAATCTCAGTAAATTGTACATAAGATGCACTGACAAATAATTATCAAACACTATATAAGATTCCAGGCAGTTTTCTTTATGTTGATAAAATTTTGTGCTTCCATTTCTACATATTTTCTTTCATCATGCAATGACCTAACTTTGATACATAATCTTTCAAATAAAAACTAGAACAGAATATTTACCATGTCATTAATCAATGGAACAATAAATGTACAAGTATCAAGTCTAGGAGGACAAACAACAGTACCAGCCCTCTTAATTAACTGTTGTGATAAATAATCAGAATCTTCTGTTTCACTACTATCCCTGTTCTTCTTGGCCTGCCATGATACCTGTTTATAATATTATACAATTATATTAAATAACAATTAAAACAGCATTACTTGGTTATAATCAATTGTGAAATCAATTATTTATGTGAACTGAAGATGACTGAAATAAATGCATACTGAAATTGAAACCATTCCCCATATTCTACTCCAGATGCCTGTTGTGTGGCTTCTTGGAAGTTTGTCTAAAAAGTAAGACTTTAATAACGATCATGTATTTAATCAGTTAATTACCATCAATTTAAAACCTATCATGTTTTGAAAGAAAACTAACCTGTACTTCACCAAATATAGCCCTTGAACGGTATAATTTTAATGTAATATTTGGACTGTTATCTTCATCAGCAGCAACTACTTTAGAACCCTCGGCAAATCCAATAATACCATTAGATAAATCACTTGCTTCTATAGTGACGATAGAATAGCCCTATATATAAGATACAGTCCACAATAAATTTATTTGTAAAGAAAATATAAAATCTCAATAATTCATATATTGTTTTAACACTTTTGTGACTGAGCTTATTTATACAAACTCCTCATTTGATATGAATCTCTGTGCCAGATACTTTCACAATTAAATTATCCGATTCTGGGCCATCATTGGCAAATATTTCCCTAAAAACATTGCCTGATGATCTGGGAATAATTCTCTTCATGCATGATGGTAGTTCGATATCAAATGTAAACATTTTATCATAGCTGGCTCTTTCTAGTGAGAGTGGTATCCACAATTAATGCCATAAACATCTGTTTGTTGCAACCATGAGACAAATGAGAAGATTTCCATACTTAGCCACATGAAAACATGACATGAAAACGTAGATCTCTATATATAGCTTAGAAAGTGATAAAATGTTTAGGTAAGTTCACTTTGGATATTCTTAGCATACCTTGCGACCACCATCTTGGGAACCTGTAGCTATGGTAGCTCCACCTTTTGGTTTTGTGAGATAAACGAGAACTGTTTCTCCAGGTTCTGATGTTTTATCATCTAATATTGTCAACTTAAATTCCTTTTCTTTTTCATTTTCCTAAATATATGTAAAATTAAACAATATTATTGATTTAATCAACTGTTATCATTTCAGAACAACACACTAACACAATTCCTTATTCATTCTTATGTCATGATAAATATATATAACATCAACAAAAATCTCAGATTCAATCAAGTTATCATTTCATAACCCAATACAATTTGAAAGTACACACTAATAACATTGAGACAAAATTGTTATATCTCCCTGGATATATCTCAAGGATTGCATCAAATTAAAACACATACATACAAATCTAATCAACCACGTTTTATTAATCTCCTCCAAGCAACTCTAATTAACAATAGAGAGGTACAACTATTGAATAGTGATCATGTGATTAATAAGTAACCTTATATGGAATACATATATATTCATCAGACACTACAGAAACAAATAAATAGAAATTCATTTGTAGCATCTAATGCCCATGTAGTCTTTCGGACAACAACACCATTAAACAAATCGCACATTGTGACTTGAGCACATTTCATAACTCTTTTGGAGTTGAATAAAATTACATGTTCATTCAGTTAACATCCGACAGATTTTGTATAGGACTGTGCATTGTGGTTATTATGTAATGGCATAATATGTGGGAATCATTCTGATTAGTTTAGAGGGTTATTACCATTTGAAATACAATTGTCTGATATAAAAGTTACTTGAGTATCGATTAAACAACTGATTATCTATGCTTAGTCTACATATAAAATGTTCACGATCAAATTCAGGTTTTGAAATATCTGGTAGTGAAACTTTACACTAAGTTTCGTCACTCTCCATTAGTAAGAATCAAAGTTATCTTAACCAAAAGCATCGACTAATGAAATTGCTTTGCTCTGCTAAATTGCTTAGCGCTACTTAGCCTAAGCAGAAAATTCTCATCATTGAACTTAGTCAATACATTGATATAATGAATCTACATGTATAGCCAGAGTTTCATCGCATTCATTAGTGGAAAATGCGCATCATGGGACTCTGTCAAGGCATTCACCGAATGGACAACTACACCAATTTTGAAGATTCTACATCAATTAGCAGGAGAGTTATTGTGTTACAAAGTCTCTAACAATCCGATAAAAGTCTCTACTTTGCCTAAGACGAAAATGATCAGCGCCGAATTTGGCTAAGGTATTGGTGTAATGAAACTATACATGAAGTTTCACCACTATCACTCAATTAGAATCAAATTGCTTAAATTGCTCTGCTTAAAATGAGCCCAAAAGTGATCATTTTCAGAATTAGTCAAAGTATTGATGAAATAAAACTATATACTAAATTTTATCCCTCTCACTTAATTAGAACTTCAGTTATTGTGTCCCAAAGCATCAACCAATCTAATTGCTTTTATACCGCTTACCCTAAGCCAAAAATGTCCATCTTTGAACACTATAAAGGCCTATACCTAAGCAACACCTACACCAACATTCTAGTTCCATTAGAAGAAAAGTTATTCTGTCCCAAAAAGTATGATGGACAGAAAGACAGACAGACGGATGGACCTCATTGATAGGGGTGTATGTAATTTTTTGTATGCTTGGTGCAAATGGAGTCCCTAGGCATAAAACTGATTGAGGTTATATTACCGTGAATGTTAATTCTTGATTTAAAACTTGGTAATCTTGACCATTGGTTGCCCTGGTTCCAGAATATCTATTAGCCAATACATTAGAAATTGTGTTATTTTGGGATGCTGGTGTTGGTGTTATTTCGTCTGTCCACGGTTCTTCACCACCAACTGTCCGTACTGTAACACTGATAATACCATATAATCCACCTAAAAACATCCATTGTATTCATTATACTACATATTTTAAGCTATACTCCAACTAATATAAATATTTTTCATATATGTAGTGATACTTGATATAATGTTAAAATGTTTGATGTCTTTGAGTTGGCTAAAATTCAGATATTTTTGTGAATTGTATTTGTTTCGATGAATGACGATCGTTTAAAGCTTGAAAGTAAAACCTGGATTTCTCAAATTTGTAGGAATCCCTTTAATTCTCAACAATATACAGGCCTGTAGCTAGGGGGGGGGGGGGAACGCAATATGAAGCAAACAACCAACGAGATTGGTGGTGCGCCCAACCAATGTCACTTGGCTTTATGGGCACCTTGACAATCATATTATATATGAGGCTCCCCTCAAATAGTGAGGCGTGGTTGGTGGGGTGCCTAATCCTATAGGTGCATCCATAATGCTGAGATTGGTGGGCAGCCGACGTGGGGTTCATCGGTGCCCATAATATAATTCATGAAGCGCCTTATAATGGCTCACACGATTAACACATTGATGGGGCAACCAAACTGGCTTGATCGGTGGGGGGACTAACCCTAAGGGGCACTGTCCACTTGATACAAAGTAGGTCATGGTTTAATTTTATTTCAATAATTCGCTTGCATATAGAGGAGGAAACTGGAGAACCCAGAGTAAACCCACAGTGTAGGTATATCGGTGCCCCCAGAAGCTCCATCAACACCTCCAGCATCCTTTGCCCCCCAACAATTTTTGGCTTGCAACGAGTCTGATATTTCTTTTCTCTTTATCTAATTACTAAATGTATCTTACACAGATAACAACTGTCACTGAAAGGTTCTTTTACCAGAACAACAATGCTAAGCTAGCAATTTTGAAATATATTTCAGAAATCTCTTAAATGAATTTAAATATAGATTTTTATTTTTAACTAACCTGAACGTACAACCCTCAATGTCAGATTTGTGTACATTTCTGAATGAGATATTGAAGGAGGTTGTATGGATAATTTTCCATACGGATCATTGCTTTGTTTTATAGTCACGGTAGAAACAGAAAACAGATTACTTAGTCTTGGAGAGATACCTGAAATTGAGAAGAATGTTATAGTGGTTTTGACGGAATTCAGCATTTTTGCAAAATGCTTTGTTCTCTGTAGGCCACACTCGGCTAATCTCGACAGATTCCGTAAACTACGTAAACTACATCTAGTCTCGGATGTATGACAGTAAGTGATATGTACCTACGCCCATACATTTGCGATGCGGCTACGGTTTACTTTAACAGGAAAACTTAACGCTATTACACAAATTGGGAACCTATTCGGCTAGCGACCTATTCGACCGATCGAGCTGCAACCTGTTCGTTGGAAACCTATTTAGAGTAAAGACAACAGTCTCTATTTATCAACCAATAAAATCCAACGTTATGTCTATCAAATGAAAGTAGAATATATTATTTTTTATCCATTCCTTCAGCTCAGAATAGAAGTGTAATTTCGTCATTATCTTACAGCTGGATCGGTCGAATAGGTCGCTAGCCAAATAGGTCGCCAACTTGTGTTTGGAATGGGCGCAGCCATGTTTCATCCGGGACCTTTAAAGTAGTTCCAATATGGCGGAATTCATCATACAGCCGAGTTTAGATTCCCGAAATCTTCCGAGGTTTGCCGAGTGTGTAGGCCAGTGCTTGTAGCAGCCATTTTGTCACGCAGTTTCAGTACGATTTTTACGAAATTCAATCTCAATCATCATCAGGGTGTAAACACATAAAAACGTTTAAAATTTCATCATAGAGGGTCAACAACATTGATATTACATACTTTACCACTATCTGAGTGCATAGAGTGGCCATTTTGACTGGCAGTTTTGGTCCAATTTTCACGAAATTCAAACTTAAACGATATATTTAAATGATTTTGTAAATTAGATAATAATTGTGACCTCAAGAGTGACAACAACCTAAAAACACAATCAGAGGCCATAATTCAGTAAGTTACCATCCCATATGGTTATAAACCAGCTAAAAACAGGGACTATATTCCAGTAAGTTACAGTTAGCTAGATATGAGGGTATATCAAAAGGAACCAAGATCTTTGGGTTTCATTAAAATCGAATGTAAATTGTAGCCTCTGTATTGTCCACAAGCTAAAAATTTGATTTTTCGTATGATTACGGGCCATAATCCATGAAGTTATGGTCCAAAACAGGCCAATTCCGAAAAAAACTGAGATCTTTAGGAGATTGACCTATATTTCAAGTTTCATCAAAATCAGATATAAATTGTGACCTGTCAAGTATCCACAAACAAATATTGAATAGACATATGTTCAGACGGACAGGAGCAATGTATGAAAAGAAAGAAATCTTACGTTTATCAACTGTTGTAGGGAAATGTATAACTTGTGTTATATTTACATAAAATATTTCTTCTCGTTCTGGCTGATAATCTTGTGTTATCTACAATGTAACAGAGTACAATTTAAAGAAAAATTACAATAATACAGAAAACCATGCTTCAAAACATAATTTTCTTAACAGTCATTGATCCTAAATAAATACTCATCACTGACACCCATGTCAACACCAACATTTTAGAAGAGTGTATCCTGAAGCAGTGATGTTTTCAATGAAGGTAGGGAGATTGAAGATTTGTGCAGTCAATAGTCTAAGGGATTTTGTATTTCAGTGCAATTAATACATTAACATGCATATATCAACATTTTTCATTGATAATAGAAATCAAATTTCAAGCTCTTTTAGGGTGTTGTGATTATTAAAACCTGATCAAATCACAAGCTATCCATTAAACAATTTGTGTTGATTTCAGGCAAAGTGGTCGTTGATAATTTCAAATTTTCATCTTCTTTCAGTGTAAAATAGTAACCTATATATGCCTCATTGAATGTTGTTATTTGCACTACACAGATTGGCCAGTATTGACCACCTTGTCTACAAGTGTTTGGCAGTAATAGTTATTACATTGCAGAATGCATGGTATTTCCATAGTAACTACATTCTACATATCACCTAATATTGCTTTACGATAAAACTTTTGTTGTAAATGGAGTAAGGATTAAAGCTGTATATGACTTACATCAATATCAAATACAGCTGATATCTGACCAGAATCCATTATAACCATGCCAACATCTGTATGTTTAAAATCATTATCTTTAGTAGCTGTATGCTCTACAGTTTGATAATTTATTTGTAACTTTCCCTCGGATCCATACAATCTCTCAATCATTAGAGTTATCTGTAATATAAACCACATATATCATTTATCAAATATTTATTTCATTGTGAAACTTCTATATGTCTAAATGAGAAATGCATCATATACACACAGTTTGTTGATGAGAGCTGCGTGATCCACATTTGACTGATATCAAAAATGACTGACATTGTTTGAAGTGGTTGTAAAATGGCGAACCATTCGCTCGATCAATCGCTCGTATGTTAGATATTGTTGGCCAATTATTTTTCGGTAGCGAGCGTATATTTTCGAGCAATTCATTTTTATAAGCCAATCGTCGACATTATTGTTATGTACTCATAATGGTTATCTCTACTGCTCAGTTGTGAAGTCTGATGAAAGAGAAAAAATTTGTCCCTCTTTGGTCCGAAAGACATTGCCTTTTTTAAAATCACCATGCCAGAATATTGGGATCGTGTAGCCAAAGATCTTCCAATGATAGACCTGGCTGTAGAAATGGCTGTGTGTGACTTCATAATAATTCTGATGTTCTGTTGAAATAAACTTTCAAAAAACCCTCCTAAAATCTTGAAAATTGATCAAATATAATTGTGCTACAATACAGTTCAGCTACCATACCTTTCCTTCTAGTTCTGTTATTGCTGGTCTTGTAGAATTTGTAGAAAACTGGATAACCCCTGATGGCTCAATTTTAGCTTCCGTCTTACCAGCCATAAGCTGTCCACCCCCATTGACAGACACTTTAGGTGGATTGGGTAATCTGACCACAAATGTCTCTTTCAGTCCTGTTTTGGCATTTACCTTAAATGATAATAAGCTAACAGTAAGGCTGATGTGTCCCACACCAAAATCCCAAAATAAATAGATGACACATATTAATTAATTGCACATTCATATTTTTTCAAAAGTATCGAACAATCAAACTGATTATCAACTACACTCAGTTTCACCACTGGCTATCAGATGGTAATTTATGTTAATCAACAATCCCATAAGTCAGGGGCACCAACTCAGGATATACTTTTGCAATAACCCTAAAACATTTGGGGGAGATTATCTTTGATCACAATCAGTATGGTAGTGTACTATCAACAATCCTATCTACTCAAACCCATGTTGGCATTCACTTGATTTGACAATGTTTTTATGGCTTATAATGTCTATGATTATTTCTTATTCACATTTTTGTCTTCTGGGTTTCTTGTTAACTGTTATGTGTCACAAGTCCTTCTTCACTTACTAATAGAGACCCTTACATGTTATGCAAAGTGGTTTATACTCAAAGCTGCTTTGATAGCTCACCAATCGTTAATGAGATCACACTGTAAATTCTTATAGAACTTGTTAAATCACAAACCTGCACAGAAAATGATTTATGTTCTGTACCATGAGGTATAGATATAGTGCCTCTAGAAGGTGTTATTTCACCGTTACTAACACCAGATTCCAGATTATTCTCGGTGTAACCAGCTACCCAATCTATATCCAAGTTTCCATAAGTTCCTTCCCTTGTTAAATTCAGTACTACTAGGTTTGAAACTGAAACATGTAAAATACACATTAAATAATATTACTTTTTATATAATACATTTAATTATATCGAATAATAATAATTTATCTATAAGAAGGTTATTTCTGGCAACGTTTCGACAAGGGTTTTCTGGTCTTTAGCAAGTAAAGATTGACAACCAAAGAACAGTGAAGATATGTATACACAGTACAAACAATGAAAAAGGGTATTGAGAATTCATAAAGGGATGAAAAGTGATTAAATAAACCAACCTTCATCAACAGAAACAATAGTATTAAGAAATCCTATCTTTGAGTTAGCAGCTAACTTAGGAACAGCTATTTTAGCTTCTGTTTGTCCTGCCTTTAAAGTTGGGGGATCAGTTTCTGAAAATATACAGGAAAATAAAATAAAAAATCCTCTATGAAAAAATCTATATCTATCTATTACTACCCCCCCCCTCAAAAACATTAACATTACCAAAATGTAAGCATTATTATATGCTCTACGGTCATTTACTAATGAATACTTTATTTGTTTTGAAAGTCTGTAAATAATCTAAGGTATTGACACCATATTATTTAACAGATACAAAAAATAAAACTTAACATTTTACCTCCTGATCCAATATAGCGAACTTCTTGCAAAGACAATGTAAAAGTTGAACCCAGATCCAAGAAGCCATCTCCCAGAATTCTGACAAGCTTTCTGGCAGAGGCATCTCCATTATTGAAGGTAACGGTTCCAGTATTTTCTTGTAATGTTGCTCCTGATTGCTGTTTATCATAATTTAATGTAAACGTCAGGCTCACACTTCCAAATGTACCAGCATGACGAGTAAAATTCAATGAAATTTGCCTCGACTTGTCGGCTGCATCAACTAAGATGGCTTGATTCTCAGACAAAACACCAAACATTCCATGGGGATTATCATTATACCTAATATATATGACAAAAGAAGATAAACACAGAATATAAATAAATGTAGAAGCACAGGATTTTTTTCACCAGAGGATTATCTAACCAGTCTTAACCACTTGAACACCAAGTTTCTATATGGATAATAATTAATAAGTCTGAATGGGGTTTAATGCCTGACAGTTGTAAAGTCATATTTAGACTAACATACCGATCTTTACTATGGTTACCTGCATAATGTGACGAAGGATAATTTTCCCTAACAGAAGTGTCTTGGAAAGCTCTTCTTCTTATGTGCACTGGTGAATATCTAATTTCTATGAAATTGGGAGGACAAGGCAGCTCAAATGGATGCAAATATGTTAGTAATTTTATTTTTTAACAATCCCAACAGGCCAATGTTTATATGACAGATATTCTTTTACTCACAAGATATTTATCAACTTTACCTACCTTATTTTAAACTGTGAAGAATAAAAAACAGTATCAAGTTCTGCACCCCCTTCAACACTTGTTAACCTTAGAGTGAATGATTCTGTTAATTCTGGTTTGTCGTCTGGTAATATATCAAGAACTATACTTCCTGATCTCTGTTCTGATGCCAGGTAAATTGATCCATTGGAAGGTTGTACATCTGCTCCTACATCCCCAGAACCTTCTACAATCCAATTTATCTGTTTAAAAAATCATATAGAAAATTAACATTCAACTTTTCGGCATAGATTGCACGAGGGAAGATGAACATATGAGCCTAAGCTTGCAGGTAAATTTTGCCAGGACAGCGGCACTACAGCCTACTCATTTTAAAATTTTGTCTTTCAAGGTTTTTCTTCTTTGAATGCCAATGTGTACACACATACAGGACCTCAGTTTTTTGTACCATCCAAATGAATAGACACAGTTCCTTGCAAGACCCACTGTGCAGCACAAATGACATGGGGTAAGCATACTGGGAAATCCTGAGGATCTTTCTTGGCAAACACCGGGAAGGAACTTCTGGTTAGCGAGAAAATCATACAGATACTTGTGGAATGTGAAGATAAATTCTACATAAGATAGATACAATGTTTTTGAGTTCTGCAGGTCAATTGACAATAAGCATAGGTGACACATATATAAAGTATAATACCTTTATAGCACCTATCATTCCTGTACCAATTCTTCTTGTAACAGGAAAATTGAGTCTCCTTATATTTCCATTTGTAGGTTCTTGTACTTCGCTTTCTATTTGAGCTTGTGTATCAAACCTTATTATGCCATTAGGATCACCATACTTTTCAATCTGTTATAACAGTAACAATAAAAATAAATTCCACAATTGATTCAATATTTCAATATTCAATATTTATACAATTACATAAACATTCCTTGGAGGAAAAATTTGGTATTATTTATAGCCAATCACAAAAATCCTCAGTCAGTCCTTGCTATTATTTAGGTAAAATTGTTCCTATACTAATAAGCACAGTTAAATCAGTTAGAAATAGTATACTGGTCAAAATGTTCTATTGCTGTTATTACTGATTACCAACTGCTTCTGATGACATAAATCTAGTGAAAGTCTATATAAAGCAAGTAGGGTTTATTTGCAGCAAAGATTCTATATGGAGAATGGACATCAACACACAGGTCTCCAATATAAGTAATAAATAATCTAACACTTCCACTTCAATTATTTTCACAAAACTTTTGATTGATACACATTATATCAAGTAGATACTATAAGATTAATCTTATTGCACAAAACCTCCCACGAGGTAAGTACAACCTTTAAACACCTGATTTTACAATTAGTCTGTTACTTTTGGTTTAGATATTGACCATAATCAAACCCCATCTAATTTCCAAGTGTAATAAGTTAGAACTTACCGTTAATGTAACACTACCAGTATCAGGACTTATTTCACCTGAACCAACAATTCTATAAATCTGTATAATAAATCTTTTCTCGATTTCCCATGTACTATATGGTTTAATATTCAGTTTGAACTCTTTTTCACCGGATTCTCCATCTTTCCACATTAATTGTCCTTGTGTTGATTCTACACTATTTGTGTCAAAACTGATATCGTTGGTATCTTGTAAAACCATGTTTGGGTTATTAGGACCAAGAATTTGCCAATATACCTTTAAAAATATTGAATATAAATATAATTCATAGTCAATAAGACAATACATATAACAGAACATGAGTGACAAAATATATAAGACTGCTTTCAAGAGTATGGCTAAATATCTATTTAAAACAAGCACATATATAAGGGAGTGAAAAGACATTGGGCAATGTGAACTATGAACAGCTGCAATAAGCAACCACCTCTATATAGTGATTAAGGATATCAACCAGTGATAGAATATGGACTTTCCCTTTCATTATAAAACTGAAGTCTAACATAGAAGTAGAAGATGTAAACTACACAAGGAAATATAGATTATGGTACTGTAGGTTTATTTCAATTTTGTAGGATAAGGAATGTTGATTGTTCTCTTCATGAATAGTTTCATAAATCATAAAATGAATTTCATAATTATATCTAATGACCAACCAAAGTTAAAACTATGCTGCACTATACTTTGTGATTGAAGTCTTATATTTTTATCAAGGATTTACTCACATTTTGTTGGCCCAATAACCCACCAGTTCTTCTTATACCCAATACCTGTTGCTCAGTTTGCACTGGATTAGCAAATTTAATATCAACTTGTCCAACAAAACCAAATTTACCATTAGGATAATCTGATTTAGCTATAGTTACTGTTGATTCTATATTACTACCAAGTAAAGCACCACCTACAAATTAAAATTTAAATAAAAAAATCAACAAAATATGTGGCTTTTTTCATGAAACCTTAAAACTAAAATATTTTAGGAAAGCGACATTTTTATTGGCTAAGAGCTAACTTTGGACTAGGATTTTAACCCTCAACCATTGGAAAGAGTGCATACTTAAAACAGGTTTCATAAATAAGTCTCAAAACTTTCAAATGCAATTTATGAAGGCAATCTGATGTGACTCCGTTACTGCTACATCTATCATACGTCCACATTACAGTTTCGAACTTCATTCGGAGAAAAGTTTTGAGAGAGATATATACGGTTTCAAATCCACTTGACACAAATTAGGTCATATGGTTCAATTTTTCATTTTCTACAATTTCTGTTTGCTTGCTAAAACAAACCAAACCACTTCCCTCGATGATAGACCTTATGATATAAAATGCTAGTATTAGACGATTCGGTAGCTCAACCCACAGAGAACAAGCCAACAGTGAGGCTGATGTCCCCCGCCGAAATCCCCAAATAAATAGATGACACATTAATTAATCGTACATTTATTTTTTTCAAACGTATCAAGCAATCAAACTGTACACAAAGTGTCAGCCAAAAGTGTTTTATAAAGAAAAATGCTAAAACCGACGAGAAAAATGAAAATGTACCCTAGTTAGGGGGACCTTAAAGGCAGACAAAAGGGCCACCACGCTTGACAAAAGGGCCCCTCTGGCCAAGGGAAAGGGCCCTCGAGTCCGAGTCAATCGTTTCTATACACTGTTACTGTCGAATCCATTACTGAATGAGAATGCAGTCATTGCATTGGCATAAAAATCATCAATCAAGATGAAGTTATCTTGTCCCAAAGTATCAACCAATCAAATTGCTTATCTCTGCCTAACCTAAGCAGAAAATGCTCATCTTCGAACTCCATCAAGGCATTGACCTAATAAGCATACAAACCAATTTTGAACATCTTAACTCAATTAGGAGGAGAGTTATTGTGTTCCAAATTCTCACAAATCAAATTGCTTATCGCTCTGCTTGCCCTGAGCAGAAAATGCTCATTATCGATCTTAGTCAAGGCATTACTGTAATGAAACTATACACCAAGTTCCATCACTCTCACTTAATTAGAACTAAAGTTATCGTGTCCCAAAGCATCAACCAATCAAAGTGCTTATCTCTGCTTACCCTAAGCGGAAAATGCTCATCTTCGAACTCCATCAAGGCATTGACCTAATAAACACATACACCAAGTTTGAACATTCTAGCTCAATTAGGAAGAGAGTTATTGTGTCCCAAAAAGTGTGACGGACAGACAGACAGACGGACGGACAGACAGATGGACGAACCCATTTTAATTGTCCCACAACTTTCTTCGAAAGGCCGGGGACAAAAACAGGAAGTTAAATACTAAAAGATTAAGTGCAAAATAATTACATACCATCTGTGCCAGTGAGAATAACTTTAAACTGTTCTTCAAATTCCATTTCTGTATCATCTCTAATGGTAATGTTGATGGTGTTGTTTCTGATGCTGTCTCCAAAGTAAACCTCACCCGAGGATGCGATGTAGTCTAATCCTATTTGAGCTGTCAAATTCTGGGTTCTATACATAACTTTAACTCTACCATAATTTCCACCTGTCCTAACAACAGGTATACGTGCCATACCAGACTCTTCTTTAACTAAAAACATCAAACATCTTCATAATTTTTGTTTTCTCAGTCAGATATTTTCATTGTAAACTGGACACAGACTGGCAAAAATAGGCCAAGCAAGTGCCATAATCACAACATTTAGATAATGTGAGTTATTCTTCACATCAGTGTTTCAAATTCTATTTCCATATTCTTAAGTCTAGCTTATTTCACCCTACGACACGATAAAACTGATGGCGACTCAAAATCGGTGACTGGTTTATCTGAAACAGATCAGTGACTATCTGGGTGACCAGTTGAATCCAGTTTCTCTGAATCACACTTTGTTCTACTCCTACAACTGGAAAAAACTAGTCGAAAGCGACATGCCCGCACCTACAACTGGCTTGAGACAAGTCCTTCCTGATGTAGCCAATGAGGGGGCTGGGACAAGTGGAATGAGGCCATTTTGAAGGTTATGACGTGTCAATTGTGGCTCTGGTTCTTCAACTGACGCTGGTCAACATCTATGATCAACTGGTTGCTTGTGGTTGCGTCCAGTCGTGGATAAATTCAATAGTAGCAAGATAAGCTGTCAGTTGTCGTTAGTCACCATCGGTTTTCTCACTTCGTAGAGCGACACATGATAGGCTTTATAGCATATTACTAGCTCACTGACTTTACCTACAGGTAGGACACTTAACCATCTAGTACTTAGAATAAGGCTATTATCTATTTTCTGGAGCTACCAAGCCAGCAAGAGTGTTATTGTCCCTTTAACCGTTTTGTAAGTTAATTTGATAATCTTTTCTGAATGTGTCAATACTAGCTGATAAATTCAGACAAGGTTAATAGACCATTACCATACATTTTGAATCAAACTTTAATGAATTGTCAACATTCATTCTTCAGATAGGTTTAAAGATCCAATGAAATTTCTTTAAAACATAATTATATAGAAGGGCGGATATAGGAATTTTGAAAAGGGGGGGGGGAAGCACCGTAAAATGAGGGCACTGACGAGGAGAGGGGGGTGGGGGCGCCAAGAAAATTATCCATCATTTCTTTGCATCTGTAGTCAATCCAAGAGCTATTTGGCTGATATTTTCGTCTAAACGTTCGGAAATCGTAGAAAAAGAGCCTCAAAATCGAGCAAAAAAGCTAGTTGAAAGGCACTTTCAGAAGTAAAAAAGGGCACTGTCGAATCCACCTCTGATATATGTACTGTAAGAAAATTAAATAAAAAACTGTAAGAAAATTACAATAAAATATGGTTAGAAAATTATAATAATAATCTGTAGGAAATTTATTATATCCAGCGCTCGAAATTAACCACGGCAAACGGCAAAGCCGTGGTAAAAGCCGACGCAACTCCCATCTGCCACGGCATAATTCATTTTTTTTTGCCGTGGTAGATCTTACGATCCTTAAAATTATAGTGACAAAATGTACCGGTTATAGAATAATACCAGGAGTATGTCGATTGACCGTGTAATAACGTCATGTAAATTTATTATTTTGTATACGAAAGTCTGACAAATATATTGCAATTACCGAATACCGGTACACATTTAACCCATGTGCTGAAGGCATATTCATGCTGTACCGTTTACAGTGGGGTTTTTGCAAGGATTATAATAAACTAAAATAGACATAGATGTACACGGACTGTTGCCAATAGTCTGGCTAATTCATGAACAATGTTACCATTCTCGTCATTTTTATTTTTAACAGACAACTGTATCATTTGTCACATTCGATGGACCTGTACAGATTTACATCCTTTGTTTATAATTACTACGCCCTATATGTAACGGAGCGCAATAGCCTCAATGTACCGACTGATTGACAAAATAAATAGTATTTATTAACCTCGACACTCTACAAACCAAGCTTCAAAAGGAAACAGAATAATCTGATGTGATGAAATAATATTAAAATGGACAGGACAGTAATATCGTTTACATTGGCAGGCAAGCGATGCCACGTGGGGGTCAAAGTAGACGACCTACATACGGGCCATTGTACCACCGGCACCGTACAGCATGGCTATATAAGTGAAAGGAACACGTGTAGTAAATTATTTGGAAATATAGATGACATGTTAATAAAATTTATGGCACTACTATCATTTAAAGAATTAAGGCTTGGGGCATTTTTAAATCAACCTGCTTACAACTGGCCAATACCTGATGTCAAAAATACGTCATCTGTCAAAGTGAAAGTACCAGTAAGACTGATGGAGAAATGAAATGGCAAGAATGAAGAATGAATGAATTGAGTTTATGGTATAATCTAATTATTTAGACCAGTGTCACAAAGTCATCTTGTATAAATATTGATCAAATGCGAATAAATTTGTTAACGTAACTGACATTTCAATTTGGGTAACCAGGAGATCGTTCGCATGTTTTTGAGCTCGCACGACCACACCTAACCGATTGGCGTCAAATTTTGTGACGTGAATAAATAAATTTTATCCATCTTGAATAGTTAAGAAAAGCATTGATCTTTAAATAAAAAAAAATGCCGTGGTGCCGTAGCAGTACCATTCTGCCACGGCATATTTCATTTTTTTGTGCCGTGGCAGAAAATTCTTGATTTCGAGGACTGTATATCTTACCTATAAAAGAAGAAGCAGAAGCATCAAACTGAAGGGTTCCTTCTGCATTATCATTTTTCTCAATTACTATAGATTTAATATTCATTTGTCCAGCAACAGGTTTCATATCTAGTTGTAAACCATCTCTTATACCATAATCATTTGAACTGTAAAAACCATCAATCACATATATATATATTTCTTATTGGTAAACATAAAAAAATCAAATAAAGGTCTGATGAGCTTTCTAAACAGCATAAATACATACACCTAAATACAACGGTTTGTCAATTTAATTTAGTTGATTCAGCACCATTTGAGTGAAATAATGAAGTATGAGGGGTGTGACTTCTATGGATCCCGCTTGCTCTCTCTCGTTCTCTATCGCAGCACTTACTCTCTGAAAGATCTGCCACCTAGGCTAGCATCCGTACAATAGACACTTTAGCATATATCAAAAGTTCCACAAAAATTTTATTTTTTAAAGAATATTATTCTTCAAATTTTTAACCATGAAGTCTTTTTATAGCCATTTAGTTTTTCTTTTTTGTATATATTTTGTGTTTTTTCTGTAAATTCCATTGATCTGTACATGTGACTGTAATGATCATTAAATTTATTTACCTCGGTTGTAAAAGTACAATGGACGTAATATTAACGTAAAACATCTCAGGTCCCTCAGGGTCGGTATCAGGTATAATATTAACATTGATTGATTGTCTGTTTACACCATTTTCAAACAACAGAGTACCAGAAGTGGGGAAGAAATCAGTTTGTTCAAGGGCTGTACCTGGTACGGTGGTGTATGACACTTGTACTTGACCATTTAATCCATTGTTTCTCAAAACTGGTATGGTTACCTTAAAAAAAAAGTATTTGGTCAATTTAATTTTGTAAATGATATATGACAAAAAAGTTGATTTAATAACTTTGTGAAACAAATTTGAAAATTGTGAAACATTAATAATTCTTCAGACTACTCTTGATGACTTCCAATTGTCAAGGCCTCTTCTACGTGTGCACACTACCCCATTGTTTAATCCCAAGGCTGTTAATTTTTTCAGTATTTGAATCAGCCATTATTGTAATGACGTTGATAGAAATATAAACAGTTTGCTTGTTTATTGAGTTATTGCAAGAGTTGCAGAATCCCCATCATATTGTATGAGAAAGAATTTATTTGATAATATAGCAACATGAAAACTAACTGTGGATGAATCCTCTTCGACACGGGTTATCTCTGGTAGAGCAAATTCAAATACACCATGTGGATAATCACTAGCTACATAAATAATATTAGACGTGGAAGCAGATGCATCAGTAGATATGGTGGCACCATCAGAGGCAGACGTAATTTGTAGCGTATAAGTTCTTCTTGTTTCTGGCAGGCTATCATCTTTTGACTAAATTAACCAAAAGAAAAAATCACTAGCATACAAATACATGGAATGTGAAGTTTTAACAGCACATAAAAGGAGTACATAAGTGGTATACTTGAAGTCATTGTGATTTTACACCAATCTAATTAATAATTATTTGATATATGACAGTCAATGTCTCAGATGCTCTAAAACACTTTTCAGTATTTCGATTAAAACTATTATTGACTACACATTATGATTATCAATAACTTAATGCACAAATGGCCAACTGGCGGATGTCTATTGGCATAATGCATGAAACATACATTATAATTATGTGATTGAAAATTATGTTCTAGAGGAAATATGAAAATGCCTCATGTGTATGATAGAGGGTTGTGGAGCTTCCCACAAAGAAGAAACATCCATATGACAATGATCTAAATTTATATGATTATTACCATACTTAAAACCGTTTTGTTTTGTAAAAGCCACAATTAACTATTTCTTAATTGTTTTTACAGCAGGTAAATATTTGCAATTTTTGATTGAAGATGTCTCCATTAAATATAAATATATTTGAATCAAATAGGTGTAAACTGCATATACAGTAAACAGTAGCTTTGAGTACATTTTGTGTGCTCTTTAACATAATCTTTATGCAATTGTCATTAATCTATAAAAAAAATTGAAAGTAGAAATACCTGCAAAATTATGGATGCCTGTTTCTGTAAATTAACAAATCTAACACTGCCTTCTTGCTGTAAGAAAGCCTGGCCATCTCGTGGTGTTATAGACCATGTTATTTGAACTTCTCCGTAGATACCGTCTCCTCTTGTTATCTTGATCTCTGTTCGACCATCATACCCTGGACTAGACTCTCCCGCTTCACCTATATACACTATTCTATAATCAGGAAGTATTGATATGGTACCACTGGCACCCACATCAGGTAATATTACAACAGTTGCATCACCTTGAGTTGAAGATATATCACCATTATTATCTGCTGATGTTAAAGAGACTATGAACTCTTCACGTCCTTCTAATATGTTATCAGGTCGAGACTGCAGAATTATGATTTTCTTATCCTCTCCCTATAGAAAAATAACCATATCAACAGTAATTTTAATAATCACTATTCCAATACAATAACTACAATATTAATCAACATTCGCTACTAAAATTGTGACTACTGTGACAAATCAGAGAAGGCCTATGCCTATTCTTCCAAAGACATTTAATTACTACTAAATTAGTTTCATAGTTTGTCTTTTAGGATATCCTATTAATATTTACTTGATTCGTGAATTTACCACTTAGAGATAAGGGTGTTTTTTCTGTCTTCAAATGTGATATAAATATTTGTTAGACATTTTTTTACATGGTAAGCCCATTGTCAACTCTCCATGTTATCAGATCACCAAGATCATAGCAATGGTAATTGACAATAAAGACTATTTAGTTGCAATCTTATAAAAACTTCCAGCATTCATAACTTTATTCAGAATAAAGTAATTTGACCATAATTTTCAAAATATTCATTTTTCATTACCTGTTTTAAAACTATTATAGAAAGTTAATCCATCACTTTATATAAATCTTACACAATACATCTTTCATAATTTGAGAAACATTTAAATAATTGCATTAAAACAACTTAAATTTGCAATTTTATGTTTTTAAGAATATATGTAAATTGAGGTAAAATAATCATCGTATTACATCTGAGAAAGGAATTTTTCCACCATGTGGTTCCAGAAAGTCACCAGCAGCTTCCACATTTAATCTCCATTGCACTTGAACCAAACCTTCAAATCCTTGAATTCTCTTCACTGTCAAGTTAGCTTGACCTTTTGGATCTGTATTACTGACTGATTCCTTAATTTCTACCTTAATTCAAAAATGGAGTAATGGAAATATTAAGAACATAAACAAGATACTAAGTTTATATAAAAAAAACCCATTGATGTTGTTCTGTTTTCACATGTGAGCAAGTGATGGCACACTGTAGCTTAGAATATCACCTCATAAGAATTTGTCTTTACAACCTCTACTGCCCTCTCATCAAAGACAAATGTAATTGCAGGGTTAGGAATTCATTATCCACCTAGTCTCCAAATTACCTTACAAGATGAAATTTCAAGAAACTTTCTATGCCAACACAGGAATCAAACTAGGGTTATAATAAGGAAATAGTGACTAGGGTTATAATAAGGAAATAGTCACCTGGGTGGTTTCAAACATGAACAGTCCTTGTGGTGAATCATTCTTCAATATGGCTATTCTCACTGTTTGCATTGGTTCTAATTCAGCACCACGTGCACTAATCAATTTCACATTAAAATCCTGAAAGTTAAAAATTATTTATATTAAAAAAACCTGTTGAAAGTGTTCCTTAGTATTTGATAAATAATGAATGCCGTCTTTTTTGGCACAATGAAAAATGTACAGAAGATATGTTATTACATCAATCTTGATATTTGTCATTTGTGTTTTTTTCTTAATTTTGATGTCTTTTAGGATCAAATGTACAAAATGTTCTAATCATATAGCTTAATATATTCCCCAAGGCTTTCAACAGACATTATAAATGAAGCCAAAACACTAGTATAACTTGCTAAGCTTTCATAAATTATGAATAAGAGAGTAATCAGGTTTAACATCCACTCAACACAACTTAGGTCATTTTAGTACTAACATATGGTTCAATTTTATTTCAATAATTTGCTTGCGCATAGGGGTCTTTAGCAGTGGGACCCTAAGATTAGACAGGTGACCCTACTCCTTGCCGCGTACAACTGGGGAATCAAAACAAAGCCAGTTGACTCAATGATTGATACGTTTCGTAAATGAGTGAGGTAACTTTAACTTAGTCTTGTAAATAATATGTATATGCATGGTGGTATACAAATGATCATCTAGTCCTTTGCTCTAAAAATGTTAAAGTTTTTACAATTATCAACTTAATATAAGCTTACATACCTCCATTGTTTCTTGTATTGTATCATCCAAGATAAGTATTTCAATATCTGAACTTGTTTGTCCATCAGCAAAACTAATTGTTCCACTTAATGGGTAAAAGTCTTTTCCAAACGTTGCCTTAATTTGTTCCGCTTGCCATATTACTGTAATAGCACCAAAAGATCCCTTTGTTCTCATCACATTTAAGATAACAGTGTTGTTTTTCCTATATTCTTCATATACATCAATCCTTCCTTCAGGATTCTGTAAAAAAAAAACAAATGCAATAAATATCATTTTTCAAATCAAAATTAATAATATATGCTTTGTACCCAATGTTTCTAATAGCATACACTTGAATTATATCTATTATGAGGTATTAATATATCAATTCTGTCACATACCGAGTTCATAATGTTTTTTGATATATCCTAGATGGCAAGAAACAGTGTCTAATTATTTGCATGGTACCATAAAAATGATGTCCCAAATGCACATTCGTGTACGCATACAATATCTTGAAAATTGTTATTCAAAATAAGAGTATGCAATAGCAATGCTCTCTGTGCCGAATTTCGGTCATAGCACACTGCATGGTGTATGCCCATCCTCATTAATCCAAATGGAGCAGAAAAGTAGGATTTCAAAACCCAATGAAGATGAGAAGAGGAAACAAGTTTGATATTAAAACCAGAACTTACCCTTGTAACATTGAATGCAATCAATCCTCCAGCATTATCATTTTCAGGGATAACAATTCTCATTACATTTCCAGGAATCTTCACACTAGGTCTAGAATCACTATTAATATTACTGCCTGTTAATTCAGCATTGGTAATATTTACCAAGAATGTTTCATCATCTTCTGGTAAATCATCCTACCAAAAAACAAATATTTCTAGAGCAATATGGCAAATAAAATATAAGATTTAATTTCCCAAAGCAAAAAAAAAAATCTCTTTATTCCCAGCCCAAAGCATTTATCAATATTTTCACTAAATTACCTGTTTTATTGTGATTTCTACAGTTTTCTTATTTTCACCTTGCATCATAACTACTTGACCCTGGCTCGAAACAAAGTCTACACCAGATTTTGCCCGATTACGTTCTGGTAAAGAAAATGCTGCTGATGTACTGAAATTACAACCAATGTGAAAATAATGTGAAAATACTGGCGCTTCACCAAAAGAGATTCAGTGAAATGCAGATTTTTAGTGGACAACAGATTTAGAGATTGGGTTAAAGTCCACTCAACACAAACTAGGTCATTTCGGGACTAACATATGGTTTAATTTAATTTTATTTCAATAATTTGCTTGCATCCCATTTCTGCCTCTCTCCCCAATCTTGCGAGTTTTCTCCTGATCTTCTGATTCCCTCCCAATACTAATGACATCTATGTGTAAGCGAATTACTGAAATAAAATTGAACCATGTTAGTCCCTAAATGACCTTATTTTATGTTGAGTAGACATTAAACCCCATTTCTCTCTGTCTCTCTGTGATTAATAAATTGTTTACTATAAATCAAATAAGAACCAAGCAAGCACCTACATATTTCTATAATCAATTTTATATCATGAGTAAGTTGAAGTATTGGCAGAGAGTAGGTTTTGTTTGCTTTTGTTAAACTTTGGGAGAGAAAGAAATCTTTGTGGGGGTCGATAGCAATATGCAAAAACCTGAGTGCTACTCAGAGAAAGTACAAGTGAAAACAAAAACTTACACATAAGTAACCCTTATATCAGAAGTGGTGCCTTGTTCTCTGATAATAGTAAATTTTTCAGTACGATCAGTGCCATTAGGTTCTGTGATCCTAAAATCGGTTGCATAATTTTCCCAAGATACAACACCATGGGGTGAGTCATTAGCCATTACAATTAATGTAGCCTTATTCGATGAACCTGTGAAAAATAGAATGCAGTAAATAAACAATGGTTTACCAATTTAGGATATATTTAAGAAAAGAACACGTTTAGGGTTCAAACACTGTATAAAATATCTTCCTTGGAGAATATATAATTTTTAGAATCTATTGGTCATTTTTAGTTATTGATATTTGGAGTCATCTTGGCCCTTGCTTGGTGCGCCTGTGTACGACAACATTGTTCACAATTTTGTATGGATACTTACCAATCTCAGCACCCCTTGATGGCAGATTTGTTCCTGTTTCAACTACCTCTTCTAGTTTAACATACGTTGTTTCATCAAATTCTGGTAAACTATCATCCTTTATATTAATACTTATAGTGGCAGCCGACTGACCATTAGCAAACTCAACCTGGAATAGATGAGCCAGAAAATTAAATGTTTTAGAAACTACACAGGATTTAAACTTAAAACCAAATTATTTCAATCGTGGAGGGTTGGAGACATTAAGCGTGAAGGGTTGGAGTCATTAAGCGACATGACATTAATATAATGAATTCTAACTCTACATCTATTTCATTTGAAAAAATACGTGGACAAATAGAATCTATATGTGGATAAAATCAGCTACTTACTCTACCAGATACAGGAGCTAAATCACTTGAACCATCATGATCTCCGGTTGTAGACCACCTAACAACAACACGTCCAAAATATCCTTGACGTCGAACAACACTTAACTGAGCTTGACTATTTTCAGAAACCCTAACAAACAACGATTCCTGAAACATTAAATCAATTTTGTTTAAAAATGAATTAGATAAGTTTACATTAATATTTGTTCCAACACAACTATAACATAGATATTAATGTAAAGGCCATTTCACTTGCTTTTGACATGATTCTATATGAATACACATTAATTAGCTGTATAGTTTAAAATTAACAAAAGAACAAAAAAAAGCAACTTACATTTGAAAATTCAATAATTCCATGTGCGTTATCATTGGATAAAATACTAATATCTACTGAAGAATTTGCTCCTATTTCTGCCCCTCCAACTGGATTAGTCAATTTAACAGAAAATGTTTCTGTATCTTCTGGAATATCATCTTGCAGTACAACAGCAGTGGTTGTTAATAGTGTTTCATTTTCGTCAAATATCAAAGTTACGGTTCTGAAAAAATAATTTCATATTCTTTTTATTCTTAGTGTTGTTGGGGTTTAGATGTAGATTACTATGGGTGACTATGGTCAAAATTAATGCCTAAACACCATTAATGTTCAGAACTATTGTCTTTAATTAGTACGATGTCTCATGTCAGTAGTATCATCTGCTATATTCTCTAACACTTTTGCATTTTAAAAACAAATTTTTGTATATAAAGTTCTTTTTGGAAAATTTATTTTACATGTATACTACCTTGGCATGAAGTCACTTTGTTTACTGATTCTAGCCACTTGGTATACTTTTGCTGTTTTTTGTTCATTGACAGGTGCACTAGCCAATAAGATTAATGGGTAGGAGTTCTGATTTATCATGACTGGATATAAATCTTTTGAAGTTTCACCAGTCCAAACACTTGTAAATCTTGATTGGGTTGCATTCCATAACAAAATCTCTGAATTTCCAATACCATTGGCAAATGCAAGAAATACTGAAACAAACAATAAAAATATGGATTCCTTATTAGTTTTATAAAATAGATACACAAGTTATTACTTAATTCTTTTAAATATATTATTACTACTTAGATTACACAATGACATGTTAATTGCCTTATTCATAATTTCTCTGTGCAGTGTGCAAAACAGGAAATCTATAACTAAAAATATATCCTTATAATCATGTTAATAAATGTTCTACCTGTTCCATCTGTGGCTGTAAATGAAGAAACTTTTTGTACACGTATGGTCTCTATTTCTTGGTGTATAAGAAATTGTGTTGTTGAAGGATCCCATCTGTATACTACAGATTTCTGTGGGCTGCTGATTGTTTGTTGGCGATTATTGGCAATAACTAAAAGATCTGTTCCACCAATAGTTATAAATGTAGCATCCACAGCACCATGTGTCGATATATTTTGATGGTTGGTAAATACCATTGATGATGACATTTTCATTACAACAGATCTAGAATATTAATATATTTAATTTTTCATTTCAACAAAACACTTTCTTATGAATTATTAAACTTTACACCATTCTAAATACATAAATACATCATCCATAATGTTGTGACATAATTTGATAAGGCTAAAATGACCACATTATACATGTTTGAAAGCTTTTTTTCATATGCCAATTCATGTTCTTAGTGAAATGTCTATAAGCAGTATTGATAGCTAACAATCTACTAAGTATATTTCAGATGTATGTAAAATTAAAAGAATTAGTCTTGCTAAACGAAGCAGAAGTGAATCTGTTTCTATGAGAATCTGTGTTTTTAGCATCTAGTAGTAACACAGACATCTGATTCATTCACTTACCATATTGAACAAAACATTAGAATAGCTTGCATACACTTTTATTCATGTACCCATCTTAACTGGCATGTAAATTGTATTCTCGCAAAATACTAAGCTTACCTTGTTTCATATGAATTCAGTGTGCTGTCGTAGAAATTTGCAATAAATAGAAATAAATTTCCATCAATTTCTTTCACTGCACAAGCTTTGGCATACATGGCTGGTATGGACTGGACAGCGATGGAATTAAATTCAAGATTGGTGCTATCCCAAATGTAAATATCTGTGGTCAGTGCAGACTGGCTACCATCATCTAATGAATTGCTAAAGACCAAATATTTCTGGTTGCTGTAAGTGAAATATTCTACATCTGAGGCACCTTTAGTAGTGAATCTTTGCATCTGTAAATGTTTAATAAATATTATTTACATGTATAATAATACCATAAAACAAGATTTAGTCAAATTAACACCTTTATTCTCACCGCCACTAAGACTCTTAACAAAACTATGTTACCAAATATTCTTCCAGGATTACCTGATGACTAATCAATCTTGAATATTTTATTATTTTACAGGTTGTTAGCTTACTAGATAAGGAAATACTTTTATTCTGTTATGTTAAAATTGTGAAATGCCACTAGAGCTAGGCCATAAATTCTTGTTCACATTAATATTTGCTTTCTGTAACTACATAATTATATTTATATGGAATGGCTTGTCTCACAAAAGCTGACAACAGCTATGAATCCAATCAGCCTCAATGACTTACCCTTTGTAGTTTACCATCATCAGATATTTTGTATAAATCTGACATAGTTTGACGTGCTTTCTCTTTACCACTATTAGCAATAGCTACATATGTTACTCCATTATTTACAAATGACGTAGCAGCTTTAGCATCATTAGTTTCAAGACTCTATAAAAATATAATTTCAAATTCTAAACGATCTTCAAGGTATATATAATGTTCTGTAGTATTCTTTACTGATCACAAAATATAAAATTTGGATATCCACTTTTAGACATGAAAGCAGTCTATCAATTAAATAAGACAGGAAAGATCAAATTTCCAATTTTTTAAAAATTAGAAAATCTTACCTGAAAATATTTAAATTGTCCTTGCCAACGCCACAAGATAGATTGTCCAGGTTCGAATGTGTTTGCCTCAGGAATAAGCGATCGTAAATCTTGATTTGTATTCAGTGAAGTCATCATTAGTATGTAAGATGTACCAGATATTTGATAACTATACCAGTTTGTAACATTAACTCCCATTATAGACTGGAAGTGACCAAGAGTAACATCCCTTGGACTAGATGTTGTCAGTGCTGTCTGTTGCTCTGTCGTCACATCCACTGAAACTCGACCTTTCATACCCCGAGTTCTTCTCACGTCAAAACTAATAAAGCCTTGTGTATTTTCCTCAACAGATATAGATGAAGACCTGCCAAAATAATAAATAAGTCTCCTAAAATATCATTCTTTTATATCACAATAATTACTTAAATATTGAAATTCTAATATCAGTTTTTATTTGCTTTTAAGGGTTTAGGTACTACATGGTAGCCATGCTAGAAGACTGGATATTTTTCCATAAGATACAAACTCAGAAACCATGAGTCAGGCTGCACTTTATTCAAACCATAAACACATCAAAAATTTCAGACACAACAAAATTACTGGGCTAGGAGCCTTGAAAGGTCCACTATATATAGTGGAACAAAATTTGCATTGTATGACGCCTAAGTACGTGAAAAGGCAGTTTACAAAAGAGGTGATTTTTAAAGGAGTGAATCAAATGACCGACAAAAATAAATCTGGAACTTGAAACTTAAATTCAAGGAGTGAATCAAATGATTGACAATATACCGTGAAAGAAAGTAGGGTGGAATAGCTTTAACTTTAAGGAATCAGACAGAATATTAATCAAATTAGGAACAGATTTTATAATTTAATGACAGTGGACATACGATCTTTGAACTTCAGTGGCACATCTAGTATTGGGGTAGTTAGCAATGTTACGCTTTCCTTTTTTGTCCAAAGCACCAAAAATAAACCAGACTGAGTGAACTGTTTGCATTCTTTCCAAGTCAAATCAAATTCAAATCAAAATGAGTAAATATCTCCTATTTATTTTACCTTGTACTTGATACAAAGATTTCAAATAGACCTTGAGGTGAATCATTAGCTTGTATAATTAATGTCACTTGTTTATTGGTTCCAAGAGTAGCACCATTATCAGGCTGTAATAATTCTACAGTAAATCTTTCTTCTGATTCAGGTGTGTCATCATCTAAAACTGATATTTCTAAAATGGCTGTTGTCTGTAAACAATACAGACAATGATGTTTTATAGATTATATTTAAGAATAACATTCATAGCAATATGTTGACAAGTTACTGTTAAGTGATTTTGACATTTATTTAAAGCAGCTCAATGAACATCTCTTTAAAGTTGCTTCTTGGTAACAATAAATATTTCAACAACTATTGTAAGAATGATTGACTAAAATACTGAAATACGCTCTTTTCAGATTCATCAAGACTTTTGCAAAGCTACCAATTAATTTCAGTTTATTTTTCTTTTTTAGGAATGACACAACATAAATATAATTCTAATTACATGTAAGAAAACCCCCCCAAGAAATCTAATATATTCATATCAAATTATGTAGGATAGCCATTTACCTGTCTATCTTGAAATGTGACGACACCACTGCTAGGAGAAAGATCAGTGACAGTTCCACCTCCAACAGCAGTTACCTTGTAAGGAACATGGACAACACCATATATTCCTGGACCACGTAATAATTGTAACGTAGTTTTACTGGTTATTGCATTATTTCCTGTTGGTTCAGTCAAAAAGATATCGTTTGTTGCTGCTAATGTTATTGAACCACTAGGTTTATCATTTGCCAAAATTGTAATAGTTGCTGAAAAAAATCAAGGAAAGGACTTGAAATTTCATTGTTATTTCATTTCATAAGTGCTATACTTTTATAAATCTTATGAACATTTTTCAAAACTAGTTGTGTTGTCAAATTTGCATGTATTTCAAGCAAGACTGAAGTAAAATAAGCTAGTAGGTGGTGTTAAATGTGGCGCTGTGTCTGTTTGTTTTATCATGTATGCCCTGTCTTGATTCTTGAGAGCAGGGATATATACTAATGATTCTATCAGTAAAGTGTCCATTTAACCTAGATGTTTTAATGAGAATTGAAGACGAAATGAAAGGAAGAAGCAGTGAAGACATGTAAATTCTATTAAGCATATTTAAGACTACAAGACTAACCTTTATTTTCTGCTCCAATCTCTACATGATTCTGAGGATTTGATAAAACAACCTCAAACTGTTCGTTAGGTTCAGGCTGATCATCATTTAATATTTCTACTAAAATGTTACGACTTTCTTGATTAGCTTCAAATCTAAGTTCCTGTGAAGATATAGTTTCAGTATATATTTAAGATGGGATAACATTGGTACTCTACAACCTTATAGTCGAACCATCAAGTTCATAAAGGTGTGTTTACATTGATTTGACTGGAAGGAAATAGGTTCAGATCAAGATTTGTGTTCACATTAACAGAATAAGAATTTGTTTGCAGATGAAATGATTTGGTGGAACTAAAAAAAATGCACAAGACTAATGACAATGTTAAAAGATTGTGTCATTCGAAGAAGCCAGTTCTTTAATGTGGACTGAGTTGTAACCTGATCTAGCTTTGGATTAGAATCCTAATATTTAAGCAAAGCACATTAACCAAGTATCTGTGTTCACATACACCAAGTGGATTGGGTTTCTAAGTAATATCATATAATTGTTATATACATGTAGTTCTCTCCAGCAATATTTGAATTCATTTCGTTAAGAGTTTATTCCCTTTATCAAATAAAAGATAAGTAGGAGGTGAAACTAAGATGGAGTATTTGATCTGGCTTGAGGAAATAGTAAAAGAATCCATGAACATCTGGATGATACAACATTAACCGCTTCCAATACTACAGTAATTATTGTATACTAATACCAATGGGAACAGAGTCTAAGGGTCAAACTTATAAATGCAAACCTGTGGAGAAACTTTAAAATCTACTCCTAAAGTAGACCCCTCTTGAAAACTCTGTGCAAAATAAAACACAGATACTTCACCAAAAGTCCCCCTTTGTCTTATAACAGATAAAGATATGTTGAAACTCCCTTCATTAACTGGAATTCTACAATATATAATCATGGTTAATATAAGGAGCAGTGACATTGAGAATCAACAAATGGTTGCCATGCAAGATATGCCAACTTTTGGCAAAACATTCAGACCCTGCTAAAAAAATGCAATTTTTCATTTCATCAGGAGCCATAATCCAGGATGTTAAGGTCTGAACTTCGTCAATATCGAAAGGTAACAAGGGTTTGGGATATAAAAAAATCTTTTAAGTTTCATCAAAATCGCGACCTCTAAAAACTAGGGCTGTGTCGATACAGTTCATTTTCGATACGATACATATTGACGATACGGCAAACCGATACGCGATACGTATTGTGATATGGTGACATCACAAATTATGCCAAAAATAATCCCAAACTATGTTTCAAGACGTTTGTTTGTGATGTGTAAGCATCAGACCATCTAAATCCATTTTAAAACGAACCAGCAAGTGAGGTCCCGTGAATCCATCAATGTATGATCCAGTTATTATTATAATATAATATCTAGCGGTAGGCCTACATGGAATTCATACGGGAAGTGGAAGACGCTCGATTGACAACCCATGTGGGTTTCAATTCATGGTCTTTCTTAACTGAAGAATTTTTTCAACGATACAACGATACGGCCATATTACGTATCGATATAAATATCGCTGGAATGTATCAATACATATTGGTGTATCGATATATCGACACAGCCCTACTAAAAACATGATTTTTTTCTACAATCAAGGGTCATAATCCAGGAGGACACAGTCCAATATGTGCCAGTATCAACAGGAATCAAGATCCGATAAAAATTGTGACCTCTTAGAGTGCCCACAAGCTAAAAACATGATTCTATTTTTTACAATCAAGGGCCATAATCCATAAAGTTTTGGTTCGATACATGCCAATATCGAAAGGAACTGAGACCTTTAGGATACAGACATATATTTCAAGTTTCATCTAAATCAGATAAAAATTGTAATCTCTAGAGGGTCCATAAAGAAAATGCGAACAGACTGACGGACAGATCGAGGTAAAAATGGGGGCATACAAAAATTAAGAGAAATATGAGTTCACTTGTTACTGCAAGTCATTTCAACAATCGAATATGCAGCATATGCGGCAATATGGTACTGAAATCTAAATACATCAATTTGACTATGATATGATTTTTTATGATATCCAAATTATTGATATATATATATAAATATAATATTCTTACATCCTAGAACCTGGCGCAAACACTATTACACCTTTAGATCCATCATTGGCATTAATAATGATTTCTGATACAGTTCCATTCGTAGCTAACCGAGGTGGGTTAGAATTACTTGCTGATCCAATGAGAGTGACATTTGTCAATCGGACTATAAAAACTTCATCAATTTCAGGAATAGTATCATTCACTATATTTACAGAAATGGTGCCAGATGCACTTCCACTTTGAAGATCAATGAAGCTGCCTACTCCCTGAAAATCATCCGTAACTGTGGCTAATTTTAATGTATCACTCGTAGGAGTGATGGAACCAGCTAATACTTGATAGTTTACTCTAATTTGACCTGGTGAAAAGATATAATGATATTTTAAATTAGCTACAAGATGTAAAGTGAAAGTTACTCAACAACTGAAAGAGAAAATATAACTTTAATAAACAAACACTCTCATCTGGCCCGTAGCCAGCTCTTAAAATTGAGGGGGGCTACGGAATGTTTTTGGTGGGAGGGGGGCTACAGAATGTTTTGGAGGGGCTGAGGAAGTGGCCGGCTAAGAACACTCCTAAGAAATCATTATTTTTGACGAAATATTTGGAGGGGCTACGGGCCCGACTCTCATCACAGTACATGCTTCATATGGTACATCATGGCAATATAATTTCAGGAACAGATCAAAATCTCATAAAACCATATATCTAGTATAAAAGATTCATGCTGATAAAATGAAGACCAAGACATTGTTTTTTTTAATAATAGGTGGAAATCATTGAAGTATGATTCACCTCATTAAAGGATTTGAGATATCAAACACAGAAGAATTAATAACCGTTTTTATATTAATTTAGGTTTCTGTAATTATGTGGTTTATATATTACCTATAGCTCCAAATTTCCTGTTAACAGTAAGAGATACTGTTTGTTCATCTTCTTCTATGCTAACTTTAAGTGAAGTTAGAGAAAACTGCACAACTCCATGCGGATCATTACTACCTTGTATAGTTATTAACAAGGTTTTAAATTTAGGATCAGCCGATGCAGCACCAGTTTGACCAACACCTGAAATTGGTCATATAGTGATACAGAAAACATCCTGAGAAGCTGAACGGTCGTAAAATAGACGATAGATGTCAAAACTAAACAGTATTTCTTAATCTACAAGGTAGAACAAACTAGGCGGTTTTTGATGAATCTTCACAGCATTTAACTTATTCTAGGCAGCAATCTATTGAATGAATACGTGTATTAGATTCTAGATGGTAAGGGTAGTTTCTTTCCTTTTTTTAAATATCTGGACTATACCTGTTCCCAGTGTAGGAGTCTTTAGCAGTGGAAGGCATCCAAAGGCTCAAGCAAAAACTAAAAAGGTTGGTCAGGCGACCCTACTCCTGGAATACAAGTCTGGAATCCAAAGCATGCCACTTGATTCAAAGATAGGCCTTGTGACCTAGAGCACACATGTTAAACAGTTCAACCAGCCAACACCCTTATATGAAGTAATCTTGGGAATCCTGTTCAAACATTTGGTGCATTGCTGTTACATTGATTAGAAAATATGCGACAAAATATTGTTATACTCAACTGCTTGTGATAATGTTTTTGAAAAAGAAAATAATGTAAAACCAGCAAATTTTTGTTTCGTTTAAATTTACCCAACCAATATATGTGTTTAAATCATTCCATGATGTTAATATCATATTATATAAAATTATTTACCTGCAGTCGTTAAATTAACAAGATGTAACTCATATTCTTCATTGACTTCTGGTGTTGTATCAACTCGTGCAGATAGCTTAATACTCTTAGACACTTCTCCCTGTTCAAAATGAAAGCAAATAAATGACAGATTAACTTAGTTCTGCTGGAGAAACCGAGGTGGTATTAATAATAATAATTATAGAGGAAAGGAAGTAGCCTAAATATAAAGCGGCTGGGCATGTGTAAGTATTAAATATGCGTAGTAAATCACAGAAGGACTAAAGGTTCAGTAACTTGCGAAAGAAAACTAAAAAAAAGAACACAATCAAATTCATGTGTCATTTCAATTTAATGGAAACAATTCTATTCATAGCTACATAATTTTGTGTTTTTATTATTGAAAACTTTAAACAAGTACCAAATAACCTTTCTGCGCGGTTAAACATTAACCAATGATGCAATGGTGTTAGCATCAACTCGCTTGACCAGCCCCAGATTGTTAGCACAAATTAGAGGCTGGTTACACGAGTCAATGTTTCACAAAACAACAGCTTATGTAATGTCGATGACAAGTAAAAAATAACCATTGTTAACACTTGTATAAGTGAGCAGGAGTCCTCTGATAAATCAGTCGGCCAGTGTCAAACACTGGATAGGACCAAAGATATATTTTAACTGGATTAATGTATACATTTGAACTTACAGGCTGAAATGTAAGAGAACCAGATGATGTTTGAAATCCTGTATCAGGCTGTAATCCAGCTCTACCTCGTATTTGCCAATCAACAGAAACTGTACCATGTGCTGGTTCTGTACGTTTTACCATAACAGTTAAATTATCACCTTCAAATAAATTTTTAAGTTGACTATTATTAGTAATTATGTAAATAAATGAAACGTTTAGTAATTTCTATATACATTCACAATTATGTACGTCCGTTTTCATTTAGTTTAATTTCTAATTGAAACAAGGGTTTACCTTCTTGTGCTAGTAAAGATGTTGTCTCAAAACCAACAAGACCTGCCACATAGTCATTCTCTAGTATAACAACAGAGATATTAGTCTCTAAACCTAATGTAGCACCTCCATTAGGATTTGTCAATTGTATCGTAAATATTTCTCTATCTTCTGGTTCAGGATCATCCAAGATGGTAACAGTTATAACTAAAACATAAAAATAATAACATTGTTATTCTAACTTTTCTTTTTTAACTGAAATAAATTTGGCAAAGTTTCGCCAAAAATTTTATAACAAAAGGGTGTGAAAACTATTGTTTGGAATCAGGAATTAACTTGAGATCCACTTACTCTCTGATCACAATGTCGGCTAAAATATTTTCAAAAATATCTGCCATCCACATCTAATTATTTCATAACAAATTATCATGAATATTTTATGCATTAAAAAAATCTCACCTCTTCTGGTTTGACCAGACTTAAAAGCAAGTATAGCTCCATCAGCTATAAAATCTTTACCATAAGTGGAATTATTGGCTTCTACAGTCCACTGCACACTAACATCTCCAATACTACCACCTATAAAAAAACATTGGTGTACAAAACGTTTAATACTTAAAAGAATGATAAATCTTATAAAATATTGAAAAGAAATCCCCCAAAAAACTAATTTCACTGTTACCAACTCTTCAAAAATGCAAGTGGTCAGTTTTGAATTGCTTTAACATACGAGATTGAGAAATTTAGGAATATATTGCCTGGCAGTTATAATTACCATTTGATCTGATGATTAAACTGTAGTAGGCCTATTACCATTACTTCTTCGTTCAACTTAAAAAGATAGGCTGGCACTGCCAGACAGGATACGCCCACATTTTCGAGAGATGGATAGAGAACAAGCAATACCAAAAGTGATTTTTCCTAAATCATTAAGTCCTGTATTTCATATGGTATTGGCAGCAGCCATTTTGTTGGTCAGTTCCAATCTGATATTCATGAAATTCGAAGCCGACAATGATTATTGTGGCGGTACACAACCTAGAAATGTGACTTTTCGTCACAATTGGGTAAGAATTGTGACCTGTAGAGAGTCCACAACCATGATATACCATATTTTTACACTATTCGCGTACAAACGGCGACCATTTCGTCCGGCAATTTTGGTACGATTTTCACAAAATTCGAACTCAACCTTCTTCATCAAAATCAAATTAAAATTTTTGACCTCTACAGGGTCTACAACCTTAATATACCATTTTTTAACAGTATTTGCGTACAAACGGCGGCCATTTTGTATGGCAATTTTGGTCCGATTTCCCGAAATTCGAACTCAACCTTCCTTACGGTGTAACGGTAATATAATCAAATGTTTTTTTAAATCGGATAATAATTGTGACCTCCAGAGAGACCACAACCTAAAAAAAAAGGTGATTTTGCGTATAATCAGGGGCCATAATTCAGGAAGTTACGATCTGATATGCGCAAATATCGAAAGGAACCAAGATCTTTGGGTTTTAACCATGAATTTCAAGTTTCATTAACATCGAATTAAAATTGTGACCTCTACAGCGTCCACAACCTTGATATACCATTTTTTAACAGTATTCGCGTGCAAATGGCGGCCATTTTGTATGGCAATTTGGGTCCGATTTTCCCGAAAATCCAACTTCGCCTTCCTTAGGGTGTAACGGTGATATAATCAAACGGTTTTTTAAATCGGATAATAATTGTGACCTCCAGAGGGACCACAAGCTAAAAAGGGTGATTTTTCAGACAATCAGGGGCCATAATTCAGGAAATTACATTCCGATAGGCGCAAATATCGAAAGGAACCAAGATTTTTGGGTTATAAACATGCATGTCAAGTTTCAGCAAAATCGGTTCAAAATTGTGACCTCTATAGGGTCCACAAGCTAAAAACGTGATTTTTCGTACAATCAGGGGCCATAATCCATGAAGTTTTGATCCGATAGATGCGAATATCAAAAGCAGCCGAGATCTTTTGGGGATAAACCTATATTTCAAGTTTCGTCAAAATCAGATAAGAATTGTGACCTGTAGAGAGTCCACAAACAAATTGTGGACGGACAGGGGCGACGTCCACATAATACGTCCACATGAAAATGTGGGCGTAGAAAAAGAAGGCACCCAAACATAATTTTAATGCAGTAGGTCCCATTATTTTGTGTCAACAGCCTTCAAGTTCCATTAATTGAAAGACACATTAATGTTTTGTTTTTTTAAAAGATGTGAACCAACCTTGTCTCTCTACTATCAAATCTACAGCTAATTTATCAGTTTCTTCAACTCTTATTTCACGTCCCACAGAAGATGAACTTCCATATATATTAAATACACCATTAGCATTGTCATTTGCTAATATAGTTATAGTAGCAGAGGTAATCATGCCAAAAACAGGAGCTTCTTTAGTTGTAAATATATTGTCCGCCACCTCTATCCTTGTCAATTTTATAATAAACTTTTCATCTAATTCTGGTTGTGTATCATCAATGAGTTTGAGAGCAATTACACCAGATGTTTCACCATCTTGAATAGTGATAAATTCTTCTGTTACAGGCTGAAAATCTTCTCCGATCTTAGCCTGCATGGCTTGTAAAGTTTGGAACTGTAAATTAAAGAAGAAATTCTATTTCATCAAAATAGGGCATTTGGGGGACTAACTATGTTTACAGTATAAATTATCATGTGAGAGAGTTCAAAACTGACCTGAGTCAGCATAATGGCCTATCAATAAATAACATGTAGGTTATTCATACAGTAAAAAGTTACACCAACATGTTAAAATTCTCATGTGAAGAAAGAAAAAAATTGTCCCATTTCTTAACACATCTGAATACAGAGAGAGAGAGAGAGAGAGAGAGAGAGCTTAACGTCCACTCGACACAAACCAGGTCATTCTGGGACTAACATATGGTTTAATTTTATTTCAATAATTTGCTTGCTTGTAGGGGTCTTTAGCAGTGGGAGGAAACCGGAGTGCCCGGAGGAAACCCACAAGGTTGAGAAGGCGCCCCTATACCTCCCTACCACATACGCTCACACCAGGGATCGAAACCACAGCTGCAAGCCAGAGGTGACCGGACAACTACAGGTCGAAGCGCCGCACTCTAGACCACTAGGCCTACCCCCCCCCATCTGAATACAATGCAGCACAAAATCAGTACCTAAAGCCTTCCTTAAAAAAGAGCAGCACTGACCATGAGTCCATGATCTGACACTGTTCCCCTTCTGTTGCATAGATCAATTCAGAGGCCCAAGGCTTAATATTCGTCAGACTAACCATCAAAATTTTTTGTCTCAAGTGGGCCTTAACTGATTTCATAAATATTCAAAGAAAACATATCTAAAGAATTTTAAAAACACACTACAATATGAAAAAAGAATGTCATGATGAATTAAAAAAACAAATGGAGTTATCTTCCCCTAAAAGACCCATTGAAATTGACGTCTGCATGCCTAGGCATACATGTGCCAATTGGAGTATCCTCCTAAAAGAACCAATGAAATTGGTGTCTACTAGTCTATATGTACACCATTTGCCTAGTCACCAGTATATGCAGGCTAAATGAAGGATGCTAGCCAGTAGTAGTTGTTACTTGAATAAGTTAAAAACAAAAAGCAGGATGCATTGGAGGTCATCTTAAGGTAGGTGTTATTTCTTGTCTCAATTAAATATATTTCATTTTCATGTCATGTTCACAATATTAATATTATAAAAAGAAGTTTGGTTATGGTAGACATACTTCATTTTGAATTATTTCTAAAAATCCCCCCCCCATCCCCTTTAGTAAGAACCTGTTCCTCAGCTAACAAAACCCTGGATAAGTTCCCTCCCCCCCCCTCGATAAACCTTCCACTTAGCTTTACATGCACAATGACTATTTTCTCGAGACACAATGATTTTTTTTTTTTTTTTTGCTAATAGTTTGCCACACATTCAAGAACACACTCCACTGCCCCTATCCCCTGCTTGCAACAAGCATTTTTTATTCTACAAACCAGCAATTTATTTTTTTAAATAATCACCGAAAGAAAGTCACAAACAACCGCACAAGCATTGCCAGTGTTTTGTCTTCACTCCACTATACTCCTATGCATCTGAATGAGCAAAAATCTTGTCTCAGAACTTTTGATTCTATAAAAGTCTTGGCTTGATCCCCAGAGACCTCACCCCAAACTTGACGTTTCTTTATCTTGTACCTCCCGCTGCCCAAATTCCTGAATATGCAACCAATTTCTGATAAATAGGTCTATGCTTGAAAAATTTAGTGCCATATCATAAATAGGTAAGAACCTCTGATTTGTGTGATTTAGTCAGAACATCGTCACATTAAAATTTATGATAAATGCACTCATTTTTCAATTAAGATTTAACATTTACTTAATACAACAATTGTAAGCTTATGCAGCATTTGAAATGAAGAATACAAATTCATAACATCTACATTGCTTAATTCAAGATTTGATGGTGTGTGAAATCCGGGGGAAAATTCCACGTACATGTTCAGTGAGTCGCATCTTACGGATTCTGATCATCCAGTCATCTGGCGGGTGTATGATGTATGAGGTGGTCTGTCCCCGTTATGGATGCTAGTTACACATGTGCGGCTTTCTTGACAGAAAGGGAGGCCATGCGTGAGTTTTCCTTGTATCACTCTATCATGGTGATAGATCGAGATATGTAGGGTTTCATGGTTCATCAAATCATGTGTTTTTCAAAGAAATCGCCATTCTAGGTAATATGACCAATATATATGTAAATTTAAGGTACCTGGGGTATTATCCAAGACAACTTTAACTTCAATTAAGATTTTGTTATGTTCATAAAAACAAGCATTCACACAAATTGACCATTCTACTATAAACTATTAACTTTCATATGCATGACTATACTATGTACATTTTGTGTAAAATGCTATAGGTGCATTGAATTCTAAGGTAAGAAACCCCATGTTAAAAGGATAGCACCTACAGAAAGTGGTGACAACACCACTAACACAGAAGCAGACATTAAACCACCTGTGCATTGAGAACTAAAAACATCCCAACACCTTTTTCAGCATGCTTTATACAGACTGAGAACATGCATTAGTTTGTTAAAGGTAAGTAAAGCTGGAACTTTTCTAGAAGGTGAACATATAATTTCATTCACTTATATAGTGTCAAGTCAAAATATACAACATATATATCCCTCAGAGGGATGACAGAAGTTACATTATGATATTAGACCAATGCCCTATTAACTTACTTTTTCACTATTCTTGTCATAAATCATGTATGTTGGTTCAGCTAGTATTATATTTGTTGGCGTTGTAAACCACTGACACATTGAAGAGTTATCCCCACTTGAAAGCTGGAAGCTCACACAAGCCTCTAGACCAAGACATAGAGAGGCACAAGCCTGGAAAATAAATAAAATCAAAACTTCTAATGGGGCAAAATAATTATTGAATATACAGGTTACATACTTGGGCAAATTAATTTCAAGTGAACTTGGGAGAGTTAATTTCAAGTGAACTTCGGAACTTTGGAGGGTTAATTTCAAGTGAACTTAGGAGAATTAATTTCTAGTGAACTTGGGACGGTTAATTTCAACTGGGGCAAAATAATTATTGATTATACAGGTTACATACTTCGGCAAGTTAATTTCAAGTGAACTTGGGAGAGTTAATTTCAAGTGAACTTCGGAACTTTGGAGGGTTAATTTCAAGTGAACTCAGGAGAATTAATTTCTAGTGAACTTGGGACAGTTAATTTCAAATGAACTTGGGGGAGTTAATTTCAACTGAACTTGGGGGAGTTAATTTCAAATGAACTTTCAATAGTACCGGTAATGCCACTTTCCCGATCATACAATGCAGCTCATAGTTCTTAGTACATGTACTTTAATTTATTGTTGTCGTGTTGTAACCTTTACTTGAAGAATAAATAAATAAATAAATAAATAAATGTTCATGAAAATACACAAGGTTCACACCATTACCAAAACACCTAACGCTTGGAACAATATACAAATATTGCAGTGTTTGACAAACATGTCAAATCCACAGAAAGGTACTATTTTATAATTACCTGCATTGGATTTTGGGAAGTCGGAAAATTGACAATGTTTCCTGTGTCACTTCTCATTCCAGTGGTACCATTTCCATAGTAACTAATTACTGATTCACCTTGTTTTGTTATCTCAGTAACCAAATCAATTTGAGAAACAGTATAAAAAACTTTAAGACTACCATAACTTCCACCACTGAAAACAAGTGAAGAATCCATCAATCTCAATTTGGAAGGTAAAACATTTGAATTTTGGTCAAAATTTCGGCTAATTGAACTACTAATGTTCATTTCTATTGTTCTGCTTGAATTCTTTTAACAACAAATATTGTACAAAGGTGTTTGCATTTGTGGCTGTAGACTATATGCAATTTTATCAAATGGTTAATAAAATGGTCAATAATCAAACCTTCTTTGCAGACGAATAGTTTCTCCAATTTTCTCCTGAACATCATATTGAATACTATACAGTTGTACAAATCCATGAGGATTATCATTCGGTGCTATAGAAAGTGTGAAGTTATTTTTATCGCCTATTCTTCCATCTGTTGATTGTATTCTTAAACTGAACTCAACATCCTGTACAAACAGAAAATAAACAACGAATGAAACAGCATGTATACAAAATGCATATACAACTTGAATAACTTACCCACTTTTTCATCAGAATCGAAATAATCTGAGTAAAAATAGCTATATCTGAATTGCTTTTTTAAAGTAGAAACCAACCTCCTGTCCTTCTGGAATATCATCTGGCAAAATGCTAACAGAAATACGTCTACTTCCTTCATTACTTATAAACCTTAAAGATCCTGATGCTGGTGTGATGTCATCACTAGCAAGTCCACCTGAAATAAGTGAAACACCAATAAAGACAAACACAAATATTAAAGTGTTTCATTATTTGAGACATACCCTCCTTATATTGACAAAATTAATGTAAAGACATGGATAGAAACGAAGAATAAAGTTTATGTTCATTGTTATTCAGAGTTTATAATGTAACTTACCATTGAGTTTGGTTTGCCATTCTAATGTAACAATTCCTATAGATCCTCCTAATCTTTCTACTGTAATGTTTACTTGATAGGGGAGACCATTCTCGGGTTCTTCAACACTCATACTACTAGTAGCAAATCCTACAATACATATCTATTTCATTTGAAATATTTTCATTACATCTATATTTTGTGTTCACAAAATTATTATACTATTAGTATTAATGCTATTCTTACAATGTATTCAAAAACAAATTACTTTTATAATTTTAAAGAGTTTGTTAACCTAAGCAACTTCATGTGAAGAGTACAATTCTTCTTGGATCTAAATATTAGATGAATACAAGTCTCAGAAATTTAAACTTACCAAATGCTCCATGTGGATCATCAGATGGTTCTATATTGACAACGGCTGCCCTGCTTGTGCCTAAAACAGCACCTCCTGATTTAATCCTCACTAATTCCACAGTGAATGATTCCTTTAATTCTGGTATTCTATCATCTATTATTTCTATTGGAAGTCTCTTGCTCGTTTCACCAGAACTAAGTATGACTTCATTTCGAAGCACTTCATAATCGACCTTTGATTTAGCAGTACCTTCAGTAGCTCTGAATTGCACAGTAACCTTAAAAGTAATTAGAAGATAAATGTTTACACTGAAAAATATATCTAAATCTGCCCCAATCAACATACCAACCAAGGATGGTTGAAAAAGATATCAAAAATTCCTAAAATTATCCAATCAAGGTACCTTACCCTCTGTTTTAAGAAAATCTGAATAAGCAATAACATTCCAGGCAACAGGGTCTCTATTAATAAAAGGAATGTATGGAATATATGTATGACAGAATTTTTCATGTTGGACTTACCTCACCAAACAGGCCACCACTTCTTGTTATGTTGATTTTTGGTTGGGAGCCTTCAGTTACAGACACAGTAAGGGGAGACAACTGTATTACTCCATTTGCATTGTCATTGCTAGAGATAATAATCTGGGCATAGGTTGAGGCGTTTGAACCAAGGGTTGGTGAATTATTAACTGTAGTAAAAATGATTTAAATAGTCAGGACAATTAATACTTAATAAAGCTATTGATAAGTTAGTTTTCTTTCACAAAAAAAGACATATCCAAAGACCTTTAAATAGTTTTAACAAACCGCTTTGATTTTGAAAAATAAGTGAATTAATATTTAGTTAATCTGGCAGAGATAAAACTACTTACTTGTCTCTACTTGTGCAACTTGGCTGACAGCTACTGATGTCAGACGTACAAACAATGATTCATCCTCTTCTGGCACACTGTCATCAAATACAGTTACTTGAAACGTGCCATATTCTTGATTGGGCAAGAATTGCAGTGAACCATCCTTAGGTCTAAAATCAGTTACATCAGCACGCTGTAAAGGTCCAGGTAGAAAAGAATAGGTTTTTGTTGGAGCTACAGTAGCATAATGGACAGTGACCGCACCAAATTTACCCTTTAACCTTCTTACACTGATAGTTACATCTGAAATACAGAATATAGATTAGAATATATTTAAATTTATATTTTTTTAGTAATTTTCAATACAAACAAGGCATAATTTTATATGCATTAGGTTTCTCTTATTAAATTGTATTTTGTAAGCATAGTTTGTGGCCTATTGATCTAAACCTGATGCTGCATGAAATCTCTAATGATCACTGAATGATAATTTTATATGCTTAAAGTAATGGTTTTGAGATCATCAGTTCACTTGCTATGGTAAAGTGGTTCTTTTGATTAGTTATCTTCCCCATGGTCCAGTGGTCGGCTAGTCACAAAAAACAGGCTATTACAACCAAGTGCATGTCTCCTGTGTATATGGTCTGCAAATTTAGGATTGACCTGAACTATACATGTCCGCTACCAATTTCAGTTACAAGTTTATTAGATAAATATGAAATAAAAGCACTGAATCAATCTGCCAGCAAATCTAGTAGATTAATGAAAACAATCGCCCATAATGGCTGTCAAGTTTGGCAATCGTAAATGAGCTGATAATGCTCATTGCCATTGTGTGGAACATGTGGTAATTGGCACATCTTTTTTCTTTTGACAAAGACATAATTCTGTTGTTTTAAGTTTTCAAGTGTTAGTATATTATTAAACATTTAGACACTGAACAAGAAAATGATCAGTTAATTTTACATAAAAATTGGTGAGGTCTATCATAATTAAGTTTTAATACCATTGTTTCTCTCCTCTACTGTGATTGGACGATATGTACTAGTAATAACAAATTGTCCATAAGGATCATCATTTCCTTCAATTGTAAGTACACATGTTAACTTGACCTCATTTCCTAATTCACCCTGAAAAATCAAAATCAATTAACAGTTTAAGCTTTGATAGAGTTATATAGAATTTAGTTTTTTAAATAATGTAGGTGTGTATAATTTAAGTGAAACTATCCAAGGCATTAGTAGCGTTAAAGTGGTCATCACTTCTAGTTTTTGGTTTAATTCACCCTGTCAATATGCCAACTTTATTAACCACACTTCATGTCTACTTCAATGTCCATTTAAGATACCATGTTATGAAAGTACAACAGTACTATGGTTATTGTATTTTAGGGTTTTATTGGCTTGCACACAGGCTCACTAGCAAATCCACAGTCTAATAGTTAAAAAATGCAAGGGTTCAAATTACCAATGCATTTGGAAGACACTATTTTAACATATTGTACAATATAGAGTACCTCTGATGTTCCTGTAAGTTTTATTTGAAAGACTTCTTGTAGCTCTGGTTCTGTATCCCCACTAATCTTCACTTCTAACATAGCTGATGACTGGCCTGTTTTAAAGTCAACACTTCCTGATTTTTCCATTAAATCATTATTATCATCACCTACTGCAACCCAGGTAATGCTGGCATTACCAATTGTTCCTCCTTCCCGGATAACCTTGAAACATAAGACACAACAATGTTAGAAGTGGGGTAAAGTATAAAGGGGAGATAAAAATCTGTTATAGAATTCAATTATGAAAAGTAGATAAAAATCCCCTTTTTCACTTAAGAGAGGGCAGGTATTGACATATATTTTGAGATCATCAAGATCCCAAGATGTGTTAGCACTGTATTCTGAATTTGTCACATGCTCTACTATAATTTGATGCTCCTTGAAATGTGTAAATATTTGGGAAACTGTCAATGGCAAAAATCATGTTGCCCATAAAAGATTCATAGGTACTAATTTGGTGATTAAATTTAAACAGATTAAACCACACCTTTTACTGATCATTAGCATTGCATGGGTTTTAATCAAAATATAATTAAGTCGATAATAGAGATTACCTCTAAATAAACAGAATTAAATCCAAGGTCACCTTCTTCTTGAACTTTTTTTACCAGTGAATTATCAGCAAATCTATAGATACCAAAAGCTCCATCTGATGAATCTATCACTACTGTTAGCATAGCACCTAATCCAACAGCTGCCCCACCTTGTGGATTAACTAGATGAACATTAAACAATTTCTCATCTTCTGGTATATTGTTGTCATTTATGGTTATGTTTACATAACCCCATGTTTCGCCATCTTCCAAAACTACCACATCTGCATTACCCTGTCATGACCAAGAAATAGCATTATTAAATACGAGATCTTCAAGAACTTAAGTTTTTTTTTTTCCATTTAGAAGTTTAAAATTCATTCAGTGTCAATATTTGTTTTTTAGAAAATATATATCACTGACATAAACACTGAATACAAAGTTATGTCTGGTGTTTAGTTGCAACAATTTCATACACAAATTTAACACAAAGTTGAAAAGAAAAACAACATGATCAATATCCGATAATCAGAAACTTAATTTTTTTCTTTGCCATATATACAAGTGAAGTCATTTAAAAAACGTATTGTAAAAGTACTGCTATATGGCTGAAACATCTTATGGATCCATACAGACTGGGGTTAGTAGCAATTGTATTGTGTAATACCACTCATGCTAGCCATGTTATTTATGAAACTTGTCCTGCTCTTTAAAATCTTTTAGCCTTCATATTTATATTGCATAGCTATATATCATAACTATGAAAGTTGTAATATTTGTCTATTGACATAATCTCAACATGTATGGTAACAATCAATTCAAACCAATCAATTTAACCGTGTCATTGATATCTCATTGAAATCTTCAGAGAAATTGAACATCCACCACTCAAATGCACCAGAAAATAGTTTGGGTGTTGGTACAGAGAGTAATGATCTGAATTATGCCCAAGGGTAATTGTTAAGTAATTGATTTGTAAAATGTTAAAAGATTGAAATAGACCAACCTAACAGAGGGAACCGACAGATACCATAATGAAATAAAAGGATTAAAAATAAAAATTGATGAAAAGGTTTACCCATAGCTTTGAATTTAGTAATATTACTTACATTTTTCTATAAGAGATACAAGTAAAACACACAATAATATTAATTTTTATTACAGATTCTTAGAAAAGTAGAAAATATATTCAAAAATGTTAACATTGGTCTTTTCTATGTTAGGAATAAATGCTATGGTGGTTGGCACCCAACAATTATATAAAAACAACAGTCTATAGTTATTCTGAAGGCACAGTAAATGCAGGATAAGCCACTGTGATTGTAGTTTTCTTAACCATAATTTGTAATTATAATTCTGGCATAAAAATCGAGTTGTGTTTATATGTATAAGCATATACAACCATCCACCTAAAGCTTTTTATTTTCCTACAACTTACAATACGCATACTATAAAATAGATATATGCTAAAACCTTTATTGTTTAAAATTCTAGTAAACAGATCATCAAGTTCTTTTCCCAGTCACTTGAACAACGAAGGCTATTGATATTTATTGTTGATTTGAATGAGTGTGTGTATTAAATGAGAATTTATTGAATACTAACAAAGATCTATATATTGCAAACAGAAGAGTAATTCATTCTTTATATGTAGAGTAGCCTAGACATGACTATACTTTTATTGGCGGATTTCTGGCCAATTCTTCATTGAGTATGTCTTGCTATATACAGAACATAAAGTGAAAATAAGATGTAAAACTCTTCAAGTTTGATTAACTGATAAATGTGTCTTGCTTAAATTGAAAACATTGATTTTTATTATTCAAACATTATCCATATACAGACATTTGTTATATATGAACAGTCTGGAATACTAATAACCAACGAAATATTGTACATTGTCTGCTAACATCTTGATTGAAGACTACATTATTCAACTGAAGAAAAATGATCTGTTCCAAATAATGCTGTGTATTATCCTTAAAATCATCCCAATTAGAAACAATGAACTGTTAATGTAAGTTATATATGATCCCTGATATTAACCATGATGATGGTGTGATGGATGGTATTATATTTTGTATGACACACACCAATAGGATATGCGAACTAGCAATATTGAAAAATGAGAATAACCTACATTTAAAATCACAAGTTTTACAACATCTATATAGCCATTGCTAGATTAGTCAGAAATTCATGAACTTATAGGTATGTTATATCCCTTTACCATAGACACATGAACAATAGTGTTTCCAATCAGAGGCCTTGACACAAACACACTCAAATCAAATATCGCAACTTCCATGAAAATGACATTGAACGAACCTTGAACTTAGCAACTAAATTATCACAGGTAGACATTGTAGCTGGAAAGCTCACTACTTGTTATTCTCGATGATATTTTTAAACAAGGAATCAGAGAGGTCCACAGCTAGGTCAGTAGGCAATTGAAATTAGTAACAAAATATGCAAGGTATTACTTGAAGAACTTGATGAGTAATCTTTTCTGTGTCAAGGGGGGGGGTGGGATGGCCTAATGGTCTAGAGCGCCGGCCTTCGACCTCTAGCTGGCCGGTCACCTCTGGCTTGCGGCTGTGGTTTCGAGCCCTGGTGTGAGTGTATGTGGCATGGAGATAGGGGCGCTTTCTCAACCTCGTGGGTTTCCTCCGGGCACTCCGGTTTCCTCCCACTGCTGATGACCCCTATGCGCTAGCGAATTATTGAAATATGTCCCGAAATGACCTAGTTCATGTTGAGTGGACGTTAAACCCCATTTCTCTATCTCTCTTTCTGTGTCAAGTACGAAAATACCCTTTTATCTCACATAATCAGTAGATATTAACGAAAATGTAACTAAAACTTATTCATTACAGGTTAAAATGGGCATATCTGTCAACAAATATTAAATATTTTCCTGAGAAAAAAACCCTGCATTTTGTTTCCAGATAACAAAGACCATATTCCTAAATATTTATTACGTGATTAATATGTCAATATTCAACAATACAGGATATATTAATATATCACATCAAAAAGCAGCTGTCACATCATGTTTCTTCATCATTCAATATCATAGTTTGTCAAGCAGGCAGATGGATAATAGTTTTCTTGTAAAGCGTCTGCCAGAGTAACATCTGTTTATGTGGTATAAAATGCTAAAATCATTAGAATCATTTTTATGTTTATGGATTTTATGTTCTTGAGTAATGTTTAAGGAATGTTTAAATAACCACTTTTATACTGGGCTTGAATAAAGGGTATCTATTTTCACACAGTTACTGAACTATTGAATGGTTTACATCATTTTTTAAACCCCCAATTTCAAGATAAACACCATACCTAAAAGTCAATATCCAATGATTTCGTTAGAGAACATATATCTACCCTAACACTTACAAAATGGTGGATGAAATCAGGATTATGTAGAATCAACAACCCATTTGTTGGATTATTGTATGATAAATGTTTTATATCGGCTGAACAACTACAAGTTATTTCATTATAAAATGGCATTTAAGTATTAACGATACACAACAACTGTGTTCTTAAGACAAAGGTGAGTTTTATACAATTATTCTATCTATCTTATTATGTTTTGCCACTTAATAATCATAAATTTAATAGACAATGGAATCATCCTATTTACAAAATATAAAAACTAAAAACAATTTGGTAGTCTTTTCTTCTCTCAATACCAATTTACCAATTACTGTAGTTGGTAAAATTATTTTTAGATATTTGGGAATTACATTGATATAGTACTTCATGAAACTCTTAATAAACATTCATTTTGTTTAATTTCAATCGATGAATGGGAAAAAAAATAAAGGTTTGCCACTTTAAAGTCATCATTCTTTTTTTAAACCACCAAGACAATAACATCTAATCACAAAAGACTCAACATTAACACAAACAGTGCATACAGTTGAACAATAAACATGTCTAGTACATGTATTTAATATCAATAACAGCAAGATAGAATTCATTGTGTACAATAAGATGGGTTTTTTTCTTAAAGTATCTGTTCTGATGTAATTATTCGCAGTTTAAGGGTTAAACCATTCATCACGATGTAACTATTGGTTTGGCGACCAAGCACCATAATTACAGCCAGTATAAAACCACAGAGTGAAAGATATGTAGTCTAGTCAGTTACTCTTACGTCTCTTAACCAAGTAGCTATTCCAAACAAAAAAATCATTCAAAATGTCTAAGCTGTTATTGCAAAATGAATTGATATGGATACATTCATTTGCCAATGCTAATTCCTGAAAATCTTTTCACTTCAGGTATATTTAACAAGTCCATCTAACAATGGGACAATTTTGGAATAGACACCACACCCATGTTAGTGTTTTTATGTTGCTGTTATTATTGTGTTTAAATTTACCAACTGACTCGAGCAGTAATTCCTGCAGTGTGGATTTACATGGTTGTGATTATTCAGTTAGTATAACACCAAAATCAAAGTGTAAACCAACAGACTTCCATGATCTAGTAGATGTGAAAAGGAATCGTATAAAAAGGTCAGAGACCAGTGAAGATGACAATGCACCAATCACTAAAGCAGAATTCAAAAAACTTTCCAAAAAAGTATCAAAAACAGTAGACAAACTTTCTGTTAGAGTTTTAAGATGGTGGCGAAAACTGGCTCGAAAAATGGATGAACTCCATAATAAGGGCCCTAAAGAACGATCTCTAGCAGATACAAACCATAATTGTCCAGAACGTTTTATTGGTATTAAGGATTGGACATCATGTTATTTATTATCTAATTTTAACACATCATGGTATGATGCTAAAGACTATTGTGGAGCATTTGAAGGTGATTTAGTATCAATGGGAACCGTGAAAGAACATTTTCTGCTCACTTTCCTCATAAAAAATGATCCTGGTAAGTGCCAGTTTCTATTTTGAAATAATGATTGAATGATTTAAAATTTAAATAGGGTTTAATGTCCTACTTTTCTGTTCCAACTGGACTACTGTAAATGTAGACAGGCAATTGGGCTATGAGGAACATTTCGTCTGGACAGCCATGGAATTCCGACTGTCAAGGGTTCCTTTACATGCATTCCAAGGTGTAGACCCTACACTACACTGTACACAAGATCTTGTTTTTCTCATCCAAAACACTAAGCCCTGTTCCTTGTCCGACCCCTTTCCTGTGCTGACAAGGGGCACCATGCTTGGAAATCAAGAAGAACTCACTAGGCCAACACCTTATTTGCTGAGCCACCATATGACATAAACCACCATCTTCGAATTTGGTAATGATGAAAAGGGGCAATGAAAATACGAACACATTAACCAGTCGGTGTATAATAAGGCTACCATGCCTCCAGATCAAGTTGGTTTTTTTTTTAGTTTAATCTTGTTTCAATAAATATTGTTTAAATACATAAATCTTTGAATATCCACGTCAGAAGTGATGCAAATTGGCATATATTTTTACTTCAGTATATGTGAATCAATTGACTTGCTGATTTACCATACATTTGGTCTAATACAGGATGCATACATAATAAACTTAAAATAATTTTGCACTTAAATTGTCTAATAACTGAATACCTGTGTAATTCAATGTTTACGCCCCAAAAGGCTAATTAATATGTCATGTGCCTGAAAATTTATCAATCATATATATATAGCAAGCCATTATTTCTATTAAAATTTCATTTTACAAATCATCTTAATCTTTTGACAACTTGAACAATGAAACAGTCAAAATGTGGATAAAAGTTGGTTGAAAAATTAACCACAAAACAATAGAAATGAGTATGTAGAAAGATGGGTTGCCAGCAATCAAAACCAACAGTAGCTAAATATTCCAAGCTTTGACAAGGGTTTTCACATATTTATTCTTTGTTGGTAATGGGGGTATTTGTACAAGGCAATTTCATACAGATCTGAATATGGTTTTTATCGAATAACTTGCAGAAATTATTGAAATTTTGCTTACTACCCAGTAATCTAAATAATGTATAAATTTCATACAGATCGGATGATAACACTTGTCATTCAAACATTCGCCATAGTGTTAAACAAAATTAAGCCAGACCCATAACTCTACACGTAATTAACAGAAATTGCTGAAATTCAATTCCTAAATCTAACTTTTATCATTCAGGCATTCAAAATGTCCAACAAAATAAAACAAGGGCCATAACTCTTGCTAGACATAATTAACAGAAATTGCTGAAATTCAATATGCATCTTCGTTTCACCAATATAAGTGATCCACATAAATATCATTTCTCAAATATAAGTGGTCCATATAAATATCATAACTTCTGTCGTTCTAGCATTCACAACGTGCAACAAAGTGAAACAAATGCCAACACTTTATGTAATTAACAGAATGCAGTGAAATTTAATAGATTTCTTTGTTTCACTAATTTAAGTGATGCATATAAGTTACATACTGATTGGATGATAAAATTTGTCATTAGAGCATTCGTTCATAAGGTGGAACAAAGTGAAACAAGGGCCATAACGGAATTAAATATGTTTCTTTATCTTATTAATGTAAACAACATATCAATTTGAAAAAAAATCAGATGATAAATTAATGTAGTCTGTTGAGTGTTCACAAGAAATCATGGGCGACGGTCCGCCAGATGGCCGCAATGGTAATATATGACCACATTTCCATGTGATTGCATAAAAAGCAAATCAGGTCATTTATTCTACTATTTTGTGATTTCAGACTTAAGAAAAGCAGAAGGTTGGTGGACAAGTGGTAGTTATTTTAGCAATAGAAAACAATGGATTTGGACAAATAACAATTACAATAAACAATTCACTTTCATAAAGTGGGGAGAGGGTGAACCTAATGAGGAAGCATCTCAGTGTATGTTGTTGAAAAAAGACGATGACCACAAGTGGCATGATGAAATATGTACAAAGAGATATAATTTTATTTGTGAGGTTCAAACAACAAATCATGTTTCAAATTTAATGACAATTTAAAAAATATTTTAATTACTTTCTATTTTTTTTTTCTCATTTTCCATGGATGAATTTTTTATGTGTAGAAAAAATAAATTGATCCCACGTCTTTGATAAATGAATGTTGTGCAAGAACAGGCTTAGTGTGCTCAGATGGCTACACTGTCAATAGAAAAGAATATTACACAATCACACAACCATAACTAATGGTTTATTGGCAGTGGCAAAAGCATGATTTTAGAAAGATGGGGGAGCAAGGTGTCAGACCTTTAAATTTATAGTAGACAGGTGGGAACTTTAGGTAGAGGTGCAACCTCTTACAAACTGATTAAGTCCAACTATAATTGATGGCCCGAAAGGTGAGGGGATGTCTAATGCCCCCTCTATCCATCTAATCATATGTGAATAAATACAGTACATGTAGTAGGCTTACTTTCTGTCCTATATTATGGAAGTTGTTAATTTTGTTCTAATGCCATTACAAATACTCTATGTATATTCTTTAAATGCTTAATTGTCAAATATTTGAATTGTTTACTTTGCTATTTTTTTAGCAAAATAATCATTGTTGTGTTAATATATTTATAGGCACTCATATTTAATATATTAAATTTGGTTCAAACACCAATGATATATTTTGTTTAGTTCTTTAAATATATCAAGGGACTTTCTTGAAATCTTAAGTAAAAATACAAGTCAATGTAGTAGTTGATTAGCAGAAAACTGATATATAATTTACCAGTAATATCAAATTATCACATGCAGAATGTATTATTGTTGCTGGTCTTGGAGTGGCTGATGCTCTATCACCACAACCAACTTTTCTAATACCTTTGTGGGTTCCAGGACCATGTTTCACAAAAATAAAAATTTCTTTAAAATTGTCTTCAACTAAGAACCCACCTTAAAATCTGAAACTACTTCATGTAATGTCATGGAAAGAAGGACATTCTTGGTTTAATGGTACAATAATTGTTCAAAATAGCCAATTTCTTGGTATTGGAAGGACTAAAGGCCAAAAATACAAGACTTATGCCATATGCAAAATATTTATTTTTATATGGTTTTGAGATTAAGATTATTTGTAAAAAAAGAAATGAATAATCTGAAATGTGTTTATTGAAAAATGTTAAAGTCTTAATTTTAATTATATTTTAATTAAAGCTTATGTTAATAACATAACATAAATGAGAGAAGCACACAGTGAGACGTTTTAACTGAGTAAAATAGATAGGTCTAGATTAATTCATAAAATGTCACAATTACTGACGTTTTATTTGGATCGTACACAGCTATGCACCATTCTCAATACATTCTGACAAAAAGTTTCTGTTACCCAAAATACCATAAAACTAAGAAATTAAAGCAATTTAGTTCATTGATAAGCTTTATTTCCATTAAAATCTCCTAGGAAATTAAATGCTAAGTCATGAATGCAGCAATTTCAAGGCCAAACAACCAATACATTTCCAAAAGAATAAAATGCAATAAACTAATAATTTATTTCATCTTTCTACAACTGTCTGACCTTAAGAAAACATTGCTACAACATATGAAAATCTCCCCATAGATATTGCAACTGTTAGTTAAACCTGTCAATAGTTTTTAGCTCCAAACTTATTTGTTTCATCAAAATGCCAGCTGATGAAAAACGGAACTGCGCAGGTGAAAATGATTTGAATTAATATTTATTAGCCTACAATCAAACTTCTGCAGAAAATTTTAAATTTCATTTAGAATTTAGTTTAAATCCAATTAAACGATTTCAATTTTAGCTTAACATTTTGAGAAACAGGGCCCTGATTTCCATGTCAAAATATGTGATATCCTGCACTTTATTGATAATATTTGGTTTAATATTCATACATACCATGTAGTCAGTAGGAGTTTTCCCCTCACTTTTAGCTGTTCCATCTTCTGTTCTCCATTCAGCAGTTACTCTACCTAAAGTACCTTGTGCTCTTTCAACAATAAGACTTACCATTCCACTTTCTTCTTTTACCTTAACCTATGCAGTATAATAACATAATCTGTATACAATGTTAAAATCATATGTTTACAGAAGTAGCATATTTTTGCTGTCCCAATTAACAATCAATTTGGTTATTTTCTTTCTCGGGCATAAAATTTTTACAGCATCTTACGAAATAACATATCATTCATAACGATTTTAACTTAAATTGAGGTTCGTTGAGAACTGAGTATACCAATCTTGGATTCCATTGTTTCAAGCCTTAAAAAAGTTCTCCCTTGGTTTTGGTGGCCAATATGTTCTTATCAATTTTTGTGTATGTGGAAAATTTGTTCAATATTAAAAAAATATTATCAATAATTCTGTGATACAATCATTGTCATCACTTTCTTATCTATTTATATATTTTGTTTCATTGATAACTCAACAAGGCAAAGCTATATAGAGATTTAATGTGTTTAATTACAGAAGACTAAGGGTCATGTATTGAGATACAATTATGTTTTGAACATCATACAGACCTAAAATTACAAACCAACACACCCTCTGATCAGGTGAAATTTGTGTAACGACACATTTTAGATATATTTCTACCTTATGGAAAATTAGAATTTAAAAAAATATACCTCCAACAGCCCTGTCTTTTTACACTCTAATTGCCTGAGAAACAAAACATTTTTTTCATGGCCTAACATTGTTCCTTTTAATGAACGTTTAAAAAAAAAATGATCTTTTTAAATAAGTAAACAAAAACTAACCACAGGTTGAACTGTGGAAGGTAGAATCATGGTGGTGACGCTGACTGGAGGTGTTAAACTTGAAGAAAACTGTAATAATCCATAAGGATAATCTGTTTCTTCTATTACTATTGGTGATGTGCTACCTGTAGGGTTGATACTGGCACCACTGGTATTAGTTGTACCAACTACACCATCATCAGTTACTACTTTATACAACAACACATTAAACCTTTCTTGTAACTCGGGTATATTTTCTTCTTTAACATTAAATTGCATTGTCTGGAAAGAAGGACAAATTTTAAACATCATGTGTTTTCCATGAATGATTAGTTTATTTATTCAGATAGGATTGGAGAAAAGGCATAGTCTGTGTGATAAAAAAATTTTCCAAAATGATCCAAATATTGGCCCAATTCTTTATAACGCACACAAAAACATACCATTTTTTAATAAGCATTAATAATGTAATTGAAGTATAAAAACTTTATGATTTCCACATTTAAAGAATTATCTCCCCTAAAACTTTCAGAGATCTTGAAGTCATGGTAACATTACAGTAAAAGCAATTTCACGAAAATTTCTACACAGACTAAACTCTGTAGTTTTTAAGTGGTTATAATGTTATTTTCTTTCAAATGATATGAAACATTAATAATATAATTAAGTATAAAAACTTTATGATTTCCACATTTAAAGAATCCCCCTTAAAACTTTCAGAGATCTTGAAGTCATGGTAATAATTATTACAGTAAAAGCTATTTCACAGAAATTATTCTTGACATATTTTCTAAACAGACTAAACTCTGTAGTCAAAACAGATAATACAAACCTGAAATGTTATACCCGGAGGAAACGTAATATTCCCTGTGTAGTTGACAAAATCATCTACAGCATCTACAACAATTCCTGTTGATAAAACCTGTTTAACTAGCCATGTTAATACAGCTGTACCATCATCACCTCTTGTTCTTCTTACAGAACATACAATTGATACATTCTCATCTTTAGTTGAAGTAGGTATACATAGGTCTTGATACTCAAATAATCCATTAGCATTATCACTCTTTAAAACTGTTAAATCAAACAAAATAGTGATTTGACAAATTTACAATATGATCCTATGATGGTATATCATCTCTTTTGCTATTAAATTTAGAGAAAATTATTGAATATGAATAGGAAGTAAGCACTTGGGCGTCTGAGGTATGTACCAAAATAGCTTTTCCGTAGTTTTGTGCATCTGAAGACTATATGGACCCCATTTACAGGCGGGACATGTTACCTGTTAATGTAGCAGCAGAATCTGATTTAGAAAGAGAAGCTCCTCCATTAGCTGCTATCAGATCAACAGTAAAAACTTTATTGCCTTCAGACTCTATATCTTGCAATGATTGTATCTGGAATGTGTTTTGCTTTACATTTTCTTCAAATGTGAGAATACCAGATACAGGTGTGATTTCTTTGCGTGCTGGAAACTCAAAGATTTCTTTTACTTCACTGAAAATACAACGGATCAAATTAAGTGACCATCAAATGGGTTTTTGTAAACTTCTGGGAATGTCTCTCAAAAATATAACGAAAAGCAAAAAACAAATTCAATCAAAATATAGAACTTACTTGACTTCCAATCTTCGTTTAAACAGACGCACATCTTGCATATATCCCACAAATCGCTCTTCACCTGGAGACCTTGCACCAACTAATAGTGGCCCTGGTCTGTCAACAAGATTTTCACCAACGACACTACTGAAGTAGCAATTTATACAGCTAGTAAATACTAAATGTTGACAGTAATCTTTTAACAGGTTTGAAAATATTAACACCTTTAACTTCTTAGGCATTACAATAAATGAATATCTATTGATCTTATTGTATTCGCCAACATTATTTCTCAATACATTTTCATAAACAGCAAAATCAAATGAAACTCACCCATTGTCTATAACTTTTCCATCCAAGTAAAAAATAACAGATATATTTGAAACAGACACCAGTATATGATGCCATTGACCATCTTGTATGCTGATATTCTGCTTGGCTTTTAAAATTTGATTTGGCTGAGGAAGAGAAACAAGCCAACAGTGAGGCTGATGTCCCCCGCCGAAATCCCAAAATAAATAGATGACACATATTAATTAATTGCACATTTTTTTTTCCAACGTATTGAGCAATCAAACTGTACATGAAGTGCCATCCAAAAGTGTTTTATAAAGAAAAAAGCTAAAACCGACGAGAAAAATGAAAACGTACCCTAGTTAGGGGGACCCTAAAGGCAGACAAAAGGGCCCCCACGCTTGACAAAAGGGCCCCTCTGGCCAAGGGAAAGGGCCCTCGTGTCCCGAGTCAATCGTTTCTATACACTGTTACTGTCGAATCCATTACTAAATGAGAATGCAATCATTGTATTGGCATAAAAATCATTAATCAAGATGAACCTAAGTTATCTTGTCCCAGAGTATCAACCAATCAAATCTCTGCCTACACGGACGGACGGACAGACAGACATACAGACAGACAGGCAAGGGACAAAATAAATTCCATGATTTATGAAATAATAAGTAATTGTGTTATATTGAGTTTATAGAGGCCCTAAACTCGAACACTGATATGTTACTCAGCTGCAGTATTATGCTAGGTTCCCACTGTTGTGCGATGCATTACAGTAGGATTGTCTCTACTGAGGCCAGGATCTGGTACGTGCCGATACGTTCAGATTGCAATTTTTTGTTAACAGTACAAGAAGGAACACAAATACAAATACAATAAACATGTCAGTATATTCACTTTTTATATTACTGATGCAATTATTACAGCTTGGATTAAGATCAGATACAAAACAAATAATTACTTTGAACAAGATGACTAGTCATCACCATCCTGTGAGCTTGCACTTGTTTGGAAGGTATAAGAAAAACAACTACTTGGAATATCAATGGGACTTGTCACTACCCCCTATCAGGTTTGCATACCTCAATCATGTTAACCATTAAGCTTATACATCAGAAAATAAAATATTACAATAGTTTGAAGTTTTATGAAGATATCTTGAATGATTTATAAGATATACTCCAGAAACAAAATTGAACACCAAAAACTAAGTCAAATTTGTTTCCATGAAACACCAAAAATATAAATCCCAGAAATTCATAAATAGCAAAAGACACAACTACTATAATTAGGTTGATGGGTGTACAAAGTTTCAAAAAGATATCTTGAACGGTTTATGAGATATGTTCTGGAAACAAAATTATGGAAACACAAAAACTATAAATTCCAGAGAAATTCCTAAACATCAATAAGCACAACTACTATAAAAGGTTGATGTGTGTACAAAGTTTCAAAAAGTTTTCTTAATTAAATTTGGGATGGACGGATGCAGCCTATTTCAATATCCCTACCTAACTTTGTTTGGCATGGATAATAAACAATAAATATTTCCTGTAATCTTTAAGACATACATTTATCATAATGTTAACTGAGAATAAAGGGATGCAAGTTTTTTTAAGATGTACTTACACTAGTAGATGTGGAAATTGTTAAATTTAAGTTGGTTGAAGTTGCTGTAGAGGCTAGTTTTAAACTGTAATAATGCTGTGATCCATCTGTCGATGTCTTGGCTATAATATAGCCATTGGTATTTGGAAATGGTTGCACCCATGCACTAAGAGTAAAACCATTTTCAAATGAAGATATATTTGGCTTGTGACGATCATTTACAGTCACAAAGTTTTCTGAGGCTTGTGAAAACATGAGTACAAGGGTTCCTGTCTGGTTTCGTTGTTTAGATGGTACCGCTGCCATGGTTGCTGGCTTGTTACCAAGAAACATCAGATCTATGACATCTGGGAAATTACCTCCTACAGAATCTGAGTAAATCTCCCATACAACCTGATAAAACACAAGACGTAAAATCATCCATTGCTGTTTATTTATTTATTAAACCACAGATTTATATGTAGGGGAGAGCGGGGCACAGTGGGCATGATTTCTTTTTTTTGGTCATTGACCAGCAGTGAAATCCTACTGAGAATCAAATTACGCACTCAGTTGAAACCAGTCATATGTTCGATTTAACAGTGCTGTTAAGTATTTAATAAATTGAATCCATTTTTGTGTAGATCATTGTAAAACCAAAAGTTTTTGTTGACCCAATTGGGTCAATTATGGGACACAGTTGGCCATCAAGTATGTTTCTTAAAAAAAACTGTATAGAAAACACACTGAAACTCATAAGAACTGTAAAAACTAATCTTTAAGTTCAAAATATGAATTTGTTTTAAGACTTGAACACAGATATGCATCTGAAAATTAAAAAACCCCAGCTTAACATTGAATAAAAAATTCTTTAACTGGAGAAAAAAAATCTTTTATGCGAAAAATTCTTATGACTTGTAAGTCAGTAACGATTCATAAGCTAGGACCAATGTTCCCTTAAAAGCAGCTAAAATATCCACATTGTCTAAAATGGACAGATGATATTTAGCTAAATCGAAATGTTTATGCTCAGTGTGCCCCTCTGAAATGTATCCCACTGTGCCAAATTGGAAGTTTTGTTATGTTGACATGTGACTTGAGATTTATATTGTGATTCTAATTTGTAATATTTACCTCAGTTTTTCCCAAGGTGCCTTGTCTTCTCTCCACAGTAAATGTAGTTCTTGTTGTTGATTCCTGACCAGGTAAATAATCTTCTGCTATCTGTAATTCTCGTGATGCAGCAGGGAAAGCAAATCTTCCATTAGGATCATCACTAGCAACCACGTTCAAGATTACAGAAGTATTTGCATCTGCTAATTTTGCTAATCCTTCTACATTTCTTCCAGAAACAACTAGTAAAAAATAAAAAAAGTCTATAAAACCACTGCAAATTCATTTTGTTTCAATTACCCAACATAATTCACCATGCACTCATCAGTATCTATCATTTTGTGTTGCATTATTATATTCCATTTTCTAATAATCTAATATAATTTTCCTTTTCACTGAGCAGTGTTATCAGGAATCAGGAAAAGATATATCACTTAACACAGTTGACTGAATCATTATGTCATAAAATATCAGCATAGACAGACAAATCAACTTAAGCAAGAAGAAGATTTTATATAGCAAGAAGAGTATATATATCATAGACACATAGTATACATATATACAGTAGTCAGTAGTGGTGGTGCCAATTTTTATCCAATGAAGCATGGGAATAAATAGAATTTATGACCCCTACAAAGTAATTATAAGACCATGTTATCTGGTGTAACTTTTTTAAAATAATACAAACTGCATAGCTTCATTTATAATGGATTTTTACAAAATTATAATAAAAAGATTCACCAACCTTGTGTTTCGTACAATTCCACTTTGTATGCTAAATTTGTCTCTGGAACATTATCAACAGTGGGAGTAATAGATAATGGCTGTTTACCCTCCTGTGCTTGAAATATAATAGAACCACTTGATTTATCAAACTGCTCCTTTTCTCCTAGAATTTGACCAGATAGAACTGATCTGATTCTCCAAAAAACTTCAATAGTTCCGGCTGTGCCCTTTTCTCTCAAAATGCTATAAAATAATGAATATAAGTAAACAAAACTGATATGTGACACCCCATGGCATACTGAGTCGCGATGGGGAAATTTTGAAAATTATTATTTTCACATTCTACAACTCCTTACCTTCAAATTGACTGAGCTCACAAATGTAAGTTTTGAGAAAAAGCAAGTTAAAGATTTGGTATGTTCCAAAACTAAATCCCATAGCAACCAGGCCATTTATTTAATGTTGTGTCGTTGAATATATATTCCCATGGGTTTTTAGGTGTGCTGAAGATGAAATTTCCAACATTTATTTGCTATTTTCTCATTTAATATTTTTTTGCATTTAGGATTCCAAAGGCGCTGATGACGAAAATCGTAGTAAATGCACTCCTGTCGTAACAAAACATCCACAACACATACGGTATATTCGCATGATAGTGTTATACTGAAGAACAATCTATACATTAGTAGTGAGATTAACTTTTTCTCATCAATTAATTAGTACTTTAGTGCCAGCTAGTGGTCAAGAGATTAAGATTGTTAATTGGATTATCATCAAAGAAGCCGCCACAGCTGTTATTTTCTAATATTATTTCCAGGTACTGTAACGTTATCAAAATATGAGTCCCTATAGAAATGTCATTTTCATAGTCACGAAATACTTACGTTCACTTTCATGCATTTTGGCTTTGATGTAATTAAACAATGGCAGACCTGAAAATTGTCGCATTTCGGCTCGTTGGTTGTTCTCATTTTTTCAAACATGGTGATAAGAGAATTTTAAACAATAATATCCAAGATACATTCTATACTTTGCATGCCGTATGAAGAAGCGACAGTAAACGTAATTCAGCTATCAATAAAATTCTCTTCGAATAGAAAATTACTGGCCATTTTGTTTATTGCCATTTAAAGCCTATAAATTATTTTCTTAAAGATGATATGAGTTATCAAATAATCACCGCTAGAATTAATTATTCAGAGTAAATAATGAGTCGTTGACAGTTTTTTCATTGACCTGTGACAGTGAATAGTATTACTCAATGGCACACCATTCGTCGATTAATTTACATAATCAGCCACATGGTTTTGATTAACACTCAACTGCAATCTCTATACGATCAAAATTAATTTTTTTCAGCCAATTATAAGAGTGAATCATATGCAGGTACCCAAAAACATTACCGCCAAAACCAAATATTTATCACCCGCTCGAGCCAGCCATGTAACCACAATTAGCACGCTGTGTCTGGGCCAATCAGCAAACAAGTTGTGTAGACATCATAGCAACAAGCAGAGTATGTTTATATTTCTAAAACTCAACTATATCCGTTTAAAATCAATTCATCGAAAATATTTTGATCATATTTGTAAACTAGAGATTTTCTTCTTTACAACGATGCAAATTACTATTGAAAATTTTAAGAAATAGGACAGATTTAAGAATATGTTACTGTTATAAAACGTTCAAATAAAGGTGTTCTAAATCCTTTTATTGCTATTTTGATCTTTTTTGTCGATATATCATATTTATAGACTTACTTTTGTGAAAATCTCAATTTCGATCAAAATCAATATTTTCACTTACTTTGTCTCTAGTCCAAAATTAAATTTTGCACATTGCGACTCAATTTGATATACCTGGTCACATATTCTAAGTTTGCTGTTTCAGTGAAGTTGGACAATCAATAATACTCGATCCAAAAATAAATAGATTGATATATTGAAAAATTGCACATTTAAATCTCATTTAACTGAACCAAAGTTATTGTTCCCCAATTAAACTTTCTTTGAAAGGCTGGGGACAATAGTTCACCTTCTATTATATGGTTCATAATTCACTTTAACAATTAAACTTACTCCATATAAACAATGCTGCCCTCTTCAGTATTTCTCTGTAATGGTGAATCAAATCTAAATACACCATATGCTTCATCATTGTCCATTATAACAATGGTTACTGTTGATTTACTTGTTTGTAACAAATCACCTGATTGGTAAAAATATGAACAATTTGTAATTTTGGTAAATGCTCATCTAACCAAGATCTAACAATTTTAACCAGCAGTTGCCATGCAAGATACGCCCGCATTTTGCAAAAATGGCAGAGGATACGCTAAGAAAATCGAATGTGATTTTTGGTACAATGGATTAAACATTTATGTGCGAAAATCGGAAAGAAATGAGATCATTATGATATAAACATTCATTAAAATTTCCTTCAAAATTGGACAAAATATGTGACCTCTAGAGGCTCCACAACTTTGGTATTTCATACTGTCACACTATTTGTGTACATGGACCAACTATTGTATCGGGCAGTTTTGGATCAATTCTCATAATATTTGAACTCAACCATCATTAGGGTGTAACAGAGATATATTTAAACAGTTCTTAAAACTAACACAAATTGTGACTTCTAGGGGGTCCACAAGCTAGAGGGACCACAGGCCAAAATGATTTTTCTTACAATAATAGTCCATAATCCAGGAAGTTACAGTCCGAATATCAAAAGGAACCAAGATCTTTGGGTTGTAAATATACATTTTAAGTTTCATCCAAATCGGATAAAATCTATGACTTTTAGAGGATTCATAACCAAGGTATTATATACTTATTTATACACTATTTGTGTACAAGAAACAGCATTTGGTCCAGCAGTTTCAGTCCAATTCTCATAACATTTGAACTCAACCATCATTAGTGTTTAATACTGATATATTTAAACAAAATTTTTGAATCGGATAAAAATTGTGAACTCTAGAGGGACCACAATCTGCGGCCACAATCCAGTTACCATCCTATATGCATGAATACTGAAAATTTTAATTTTATTTCAAGTTTCATTAAAATCTGATAAACATTGTGACCTCTAGAGTAGGCCTATCCATAAGTTAAAACATAACGCTAACGCTACAATATACGTCCACATTCCTACTTTGATTGATACGGTACTTTGTCAAGAAGGCTAGGCGTTTGGTTTGTTTAGCGTTGAGGGTCGTGCACCAACATTAATAGTTGCCGTCCTTAGAGTATAAGGAATAACTATACCAAGATAATCCATTCAGAATTGTGCCTTCCTAACACTAAAGGCAAAAAGTGGGCGTGGCTCTGCCCCTGGGGATCGGGACATTCATCAAAATCAATAGTGGACGCCCTCAGGCTATAAAGAATACATAAACCAAGTACCAAGCTGATTCATTCAGAATTGCGGCCTGTAAACGACAAACACAAAAATTGGTCGTATCTTGCCTGTGTGAGTCGGGACATGTAGTTGACGTCCTTAGGCTATATGGAATACATATCCCAAGTTTAAAGACGTCAAGACGATCCATTAAGAATCGTGACCTGTAGACAACACACATATACACGAGGTAAAAATGGGCATGGCTCTGCCCCTGGGGGTTAGGAAATCACCCAAAACAATAGGGGTCATCTTTAGGGTATAAGGAATAGGTTTGTAAAGTTTTAAAAGGATCTGTTAAGAATTGCATCCTGTAGGCGAACACAAGACACAAAAGCATTGGGCGTGGCTCTGTCCCAGGGGGTCCGTCATGCACCAAAAATAATAGTGGTCAGCCTTAGGGTATAAGGAATAAGTATAAAAAAAGTTTTCAAGACGATCGATTAAGAATTGTGGGCTGTAGGTGACACACAGACAGACAAAAAAAAAATGGGCGTGGCACTGTCCCTTGGGGTTGGGCATGCACCAAAAACAATAGGGATCTTCCTTAAGGTAAAAAGAATAAGTATTCAAAGTTTCAAGATGATACATTAAGAAATGCAGCCTGTCGACGACAGACAAACAAATACACGAAATGGGTGTTGCTGTCCCATGGGGGTCGGGCATGCACCCAAAACAAAAGGAGTCATCCTTAGGGTATAAGGAATAAGTATTCTAAGTTTCAAGATGACCGATTAAGAATTGTGGCCTGTAGGCGACACACAAAAAGAAAATGGGCGTGACTCTGCCCCTGGGGGTTGGGCATGCACCCAAATGATAGAAATGTTCCTTAGGGTACAAAGAATAATCATTCAAAGTTTCAAGATGATACGTTAAGAAATGTGGCTTGTAGACGACAAACAAATAAATACAAGGAATGGGCGTGGCTCTGCCATTAGGGGTCGGGCATGCACCAAAAAACAATACGGATCATCCTTAGGGTAAGTATACAAAGTTTTAAGAAAATACAGTTAGAATTGCGGCTTCTAGGCGACACAGTGACACACAAAAAGAAAATGGGCGTGGCTCTGCCCCTGGGGGGTTGGGCATGCACCCCAAACGATAGGGATCATCCTTAGAGTATAAAGAGTAAGTATACAAAGTTTTAAAGAAAATCCAATAAGAATTGCGGCCTGTAGGCGACACAAAGACACACGATAAGAAAATGGGTGTGGCTCTGCCCCAGGGGGTTGGGCATGCACCCCAAATGATAGGGATGTTCCTTAGGGTACAAAGAATGTGTATGCTAAGTTTCAAAATTATAAGTTAAGAAATGTGGCCTGTAGACGACAAACAAATACATACTAGAAATGGGCGTGGCTCTGTCCCTGGGGGTCGGGCATGCACCAAAAACAATAGAGATCTTCCTTAGGGTATAAGGAATATGTATACCAAGTTTAAAGAAAATCCAGTAAGAATTGCGCCCTGTAGGCGACACAAAGACACACGAAAAGAAAATGGGCGTGGCTCTGCCCCTGGGGGTGAGGCATACACCCCAAACGATAGGGATGTTCCTTAGGGTACAAAGAATGTGTATGCTAAGTTTCAAAATTATAAGTTAAGAAATGTGGCCTGTAGACGACAAACAAACAAATACTACAAATGGGCGTGGCTCGGCCCCTGGGGGTCGGGCATGCCCCAAAAACAATAGGGATCTTCCTTGGGGTATAAGGAATAAGTATACCAAGTTTGAAGAAAATCCATGAAGAATTGCGCCCTGTAGGCGAACCACAGACACACACACACATACACACACACACACACACACAAACACACAGACAGGGGCGACGGCATAATACGTTCACATTATGAATGTGGACGTATAAAAAGTGATTTTTCATACAATCAGGATAATGCATGAAGTTACGCTTAAGCCAATTTCGAAAGGAACCAAAATCTTTGGGAAATAAACCAATATTTCATCAAAATCAGATAAAAATTGTGACCTGTAGAATTTCCAAAAATAAATTTTGGACAGGCGGACGTCCAGACAAATGGAATGTCAGGGGCGACAGCAATATACATCAACATGAAAATGTGGGTGTATAAAAACAAAAACAGACTATACATAATGAAGATACAAAACAATTTTTGTTTAAAATCATACACCTGACTTCAAACATTAATGAACAGTTGTAAAAATTTATGAATATCTAGAATGAGCACAATCAAAAGCACTACTACTCAACAATATACTGGTCTCAATATTATTTGAATTCATAAGTCTTTAAGGATATTATGGCCATTCAAAATTTACACTGCCACAGCAATGTATCTGAATTGTATTTGATTTTCATAAACTAACATAAAAGGCTTTTTTGTTTTCATCATCTAAATTACTACCTTAATAATCATATTAATGAATGTTATTATTGATGATTCACATTTAAATACCAGCATTATATTGAAAGTAGTAAGAAAACTTTAATTTAAGCTACCTCCTAAATCATATAGCTGCAATGTAAAAGTTTCATTGCCTTCTGGTACATCATCATCTGAAACAGAGACAGAAAAATTAAATGTGTTCTGGCCTGCATTAAACACTATCTCTTTATCGATCGGATCATAATCCTTTAATAGAGAAGAGGCAGATCCATCTAAAGTTCTGTAGCGCACAGTAGCTGGTAGCTCTAGATTGCCCCTTCGTATCACAGTGAATGGCAATGTAGCTGGTTCATCACAGTAAACCTGACTTTCTGAAATAGAGAATTAAAATCATTTTACTAATTTACTTCATGAACCCCACTTCAGATGCAGTGCAATACAGGGATGGCACATGATATCATGCTGAAGATGAGCTAATGTATTAAATGATCAACTTCAGCATGGAAAACCGGTCACTGGATGACATCCTGTCTGATATAGTGACTCTCGCTTTCATTTTCAAAAAGGTTTGGTGATTTTGTCCTTGACTATTGTCTTTCTTTCATTACGTAAAGGTCACTTCTTACATTTTACTAATTAACATTTTAAGATGTATAAACAAGAGAAGTGTTTTCTTTATATTTAACACTGATTTTTATATATATTTGGGAGAATAATGGCCTACCTGTAAATTCTACAGGATTATCATTTTGTCTGATAACTACAGTTCCTCTAGTTGGATTCCCCAAAACAGCACCACCTGTTGCTGCTGATAATTCAATTCGGATAATCTCATCATTTTCAGAAATCTGTGAAAATTAAAATAGACACCTATCCATTATTACTTGTCTATATGAACCAATATGTTTATTATTATAAAATCAAGGTCAGTAATACAGCAACTTTTAGAAATGAAAAGTTGATATTAAAGCAATCAATTTTTTTCGTGATTAACTAGCCTTAACTTACATCATCATCAATAGACTGGAGTTCTATGTCAACTTCTGTTATACCAGGTAGAAATGTAATGGTACCAAATGTTGGTTTCAGGTCATCGCCTATTGCTGGTGATAAGGACCAGGAAATACTGACAGTACCAAAACTTCCTCTGGCTCTCTGAACAGTCAAAGATGCATTCTGAATATCAGCTCCTCGACTCTCCTCTACAAACATTAATAGAACATGTTTTAAATACATGGGAAAATTTGGGCAACGTATGGAAGAATTTTTCTATGCAGCTTTTGGAACCAAAAATAATCGATATTCTAGTTGAATACTTAGGGCTGTAATAATTATGTGCACATCTGTCTTTTGAAAACTGTTATCATCAGAAATACTCACTTATATAAACTGTCATTGGATCATTTTTAAATTGTAAAACACCATAAGGCATATCATTTTCTTTAATTGTCAGCAGAATAGTGTTTTTAGAGCCAATGGTGGCCACACTACTCCCATAACTTAATAATCGCATAGTGTAGGTTTCATTCAACTGTAAAATTAAGAACACAGATATTAGTAAAGTCAAAAATATATTAGAAAAAAGACAGAGATAAATTGACTGTTTACACTTCTGTAAGCTTTAAGTGTGTTCCCACAAACAAGAAAGAAATACTTAAATTCAACAGGACGGAAATAGTGGTTACCTCTTATTATGTTGTCTAAATGGATTGAATGTCAATATGGTGCGTCAGCTTAGAACTGAGACTATTTAGTATCTTAATTAGAAAAGAGTAACATTTGTAACAATATTGTCGTTATGACATTATTTTCAAGTTCATAGACAAGGAATGGAGAAATATGATGGCTGAAACAATATTGTTATCTTTACAAATTATTGATTATAAGTTCATAACCAACAAGCCAACAGTGAGGCTGATGTCCCCCGTCGAAATCCCAAAGTAAATAGCTGAAACAGATCAATTAATCGCACATTTATTTTTTTCAAAAGTATCAAGCAATCAAACTATACTGTAAGTTTCATCACTGTCTATAAGATAGAATCAGGGTTGTCTTGTCCCAAAGCATCGACCAATGAAATGGCTTAGCTCTGCTTGAAGCTTTAGCTCGAAATGTTAATCATTGACTCGGTCAAGACATCCACCTGATGAACATCTACATTACGTTTAAACATTCTACCTTAACTAAAAGCAGAGTTATTATGTTCCAAAAGTGACCAGTCAAATTGTTTATCACTCCTAAGCATCTCACCATCAAGTTAGTCAAGGTAATGACATAATAAATCTATATTTGGAGTTTTGTCCCAAAGCATCAACCAATTAGATTGCTTATCTCTGCTTACCGTAGGCAGACAATACTCATCTTCGAACTCCATCAAGGCAAGAAACTTGTGAATGCCTACACCAAGTTTGAACATTCTACCTCAATCAAAAGGAGAGTTATTGAGTTTCAAAGTCTTGACCAATCAAATTGCTTATCGTTCTGTTTATCCTGACCAAAAAATGCTCTTTGTCTAACTTAGTCAAGGTACCGATGTAATGAAACTATACACTACGTTCCATCACTCTGACTTAAATTAGAACTAAAGTTATAGTGTCCCAAATCATCAACCAATCAAATTGCTTATGTCTGCTTACCCTAAGCAGAAAATGCCCATCTTCGAACTCCATCAATGCACTGAACTAATAAACACCTACACCATGTTTAAACATTCTAGCTCAATAAAATGGAGAGCTATTGTGTTCAAAAGTCTCGGCCAGTCAAATCGCTTATAGCTCTGCTTACCCCAAGCAGAAAATGTTCATTATCGGACTTAGACAAGGTATTGATGTAATGAAACTATACACCAAAATTAGAACTAAAGTTATCGTGTCCCTAAAGTTATCAAAGTGCTTATTTCTGCTTACCATAAGCAGAAAATGCTCATCCTCGAACTTCATCAAGGTATTGACCTAATAAACACCTACACCAAATTCGAACATTCAATTAGAGAGAGAATTAATGTATTGTGTCCCAAAAAGTGAGACGGACAGACAGACAAACCCAATTTAATAGTCACCCACTTTCCTTGAGAGGCAGGGGACAAAAATATTAGCCATGGTATGAGTTTATTTGAAACACAAATTAAATTGTTTATGAAATAATATGAGAAAAACAGAAGGGATCTGTGATGACATGATACATTTGAACAAGAGTTAATAAACACATTTGTCATCTGCTATCTTAATGGTTTGGAATGGAATGTGTCTGTTGACTAAATTTTGTAGTGACTCCCTGTTGGTATGCAAGGTATGGGGTATTTCTATGGTCTAAAAACATATGACAGACTTTTTAACCATTCATTATAATTAATTGCGTAATATTTGGCCATTGAATGATTAGTAGAAGAAGAAAGATGTAGCAATTTCCAACAGCAGACTCATGACGTCTGCGTGGGAGCATGATAGAGAAAATGACTTTATTATAATGCATGCATTACTATATGTATATAACTGTATTCACGAAACTTTTGTATTTGTTTTTTCTGTTAGTTGTACTAATTAAGATGCAGCATATTCAATCACAACCAGAAGCTTTCAATAATGTGGGATGTCTGAATGACATTTAAAGATAATTCCAATTAAAGAATTACAAATGCAACCAGAAACAATACTAGATGATCATGGACTGTTCCAAAATATGTAGTAAGAAAAAATGTATGGGTCCTACTCCCTCCATGTCTGACAGACATCTCGTGGTGCTACGCATCAAAATTATATTACCTCTGGTATGCCATCACTTTTAGCCAATATAGTGGCTGTTCTTCGAGTTTCTCCTGGGTGGAATCGTAGAACATTTATACCTCCATAGAATTCTTTGGATTGGTCTGGTTCAATAACATACTGTACTTCTTTTAACATAAGGCTTCCTCCTGTTCTTTCTACTATTACTTCTACAGCTTTCTCATCTTCCTAAATGATTTAAAACACATATTACTTTCAAACCTTTTGAGCTGTTCAAATTTTGTATAATCTTATCCAGTTTCTGCAATAATTTTGTAAATGGGATGACAAACAATGCCGGATAAACCATGGTTGGGCCCTGGGGCCTGGAACATGTGGGGGCCCCTGAGCACTGATCGCCACGGATCTGTAGCCAACGAAGTTGTTCATCATGAGTGTGAAAGGCCTAAAGCCCCAGAAAATTTCAGAAATTGGATGCTGGAAATGTGATTTCCTGGCATTTCAGGCACTTGTGTCAAAACCAGTCCCTCATCCAGAAAAAAAAAAATTCTCCAACAAAAGTAGCACATTCTGGCATTATTTCAGAGGACCAATCCATGCGAGTGCTATGAAATGAGGGCATTTCTAGAGGAGGGGGCTGGAGCCCATTGAGTCCGTTAAATCCGCCACTACGTCACCAGCCGTTGCAATCTGAACATCTGAGACCCACTACCTGCAGAGAAAGAGCTAGCTACCATTTAATTTTCGTATGTACGCGGCCGTTTGAGTCCTCGGTCTGACCATGCGTGAGGCGTGCAACTGAGATTTTTGTGGGGGCCCCCTAATGTGGGGGGCCCTGGAGCCTGTGCCCCATAGTGCCTGGTGGTTAATCCGGCATTGATGACACATCATATCTTTAGCAATTTTTATTACTCACACCAACTACATAATTGTTGGCCATTTCTGGAGAGAATTGGAATACACCACCAGGATTGTCGTTTTCCAGTATAGTAATATTTATAGATTTAGTAGCTGCATGTAGACGCTGTGTTCCTATTGGTTCTACAGATTCTAATGTTACTGCCATAATTTCATCATTTTCTGGTATATCATCAGGCTTAATAGTAATAGTTAGTTCAGTAAAATATGATCCTATAACAAAAAGTAACAAAGATAGGCTGGCACTGCCAGGCAGGATACGCCCACATTTTCGAGAGATGGATAGAGAACAAACAATACGGAAAGTGATTTTTCCTACATCATTAAGTCCTGTATTTCATACTGTATTGGGAGCAGCCATTTTGTTGGTCAGTTCCAGTCTGATATTCATGAAATTCGAAGTCGACAATGATTATGGTGTGACGGTACACAACCTAGAAATGTGACTTTTCGTCAAAATCGGATAAGAATTGTGACCTGTACAGAGTCAACAACCATGATATACCATATCTTTACACTATTCGCGTACAAACGGCGACCATTTCGTCCGGCAATTTTGGTACCCTTTTCACGAAATTCGAATAATTCAGGAAGTTACGATCCGATATGCGCAAATACCGAAAGGAATCAAGATCTTTGGGTTATAACCATGCATTTTAAGTTTCATCAAAATCGAATTAAAATTGTGACCTTTACAGGGTCCACAACCTTGATATACCATTTTTTAACAGTATTCACGTACAAACGGTGGCCATTTTGTATGGCAATTTTGGTCTGATTTTCCCGAAATTCGAACTCAACCTTCCTTACGGTGTAACGGTAATATAATCAAACGTTTTTTTAAATCGGATAATAATTGTGACCTCCAAGCCTAAAAAAAAAGGCGATTTTGCGTATAATCAGGGGCTATAACCCAGGAAGTTACGATCCGATATGCGCAAATATCGAAAAGAAGCAAGATCTTTGAGTTATAACCTTGAATTTCAAGTTTCATCACAATCGAATCAAAATTGTGACCTCCACAGGGTCCACAACCTTGATATACCATTTTTTAACAGTATTCGCGTACAAACGGCGGCCATTTTGTATGGCAATTTTCGTCCGATTTTCCCGAAATTCGAACTCAACCTTCCTTAGGGTGTAACGGTGATATAATCAAACGGTTTTTTAAATCGAATAATAATTGTGACCTCCAAGCTAAAAAAAAGGCGATTTTGCGTATAATCAGGGGCCATAATTCAGGAAGTTACGATCCGATATGCGCAAATATCGAAAGGAAGCGAGATCTTTGGGTTATAACCATGAATTTCAAGTTTCATCAAAATCGAATCAAAATTGTGACCTCCACAGGGTCCACAACCTTGATATACCATTTTTTAACAGTATTCGCGTACTAACGGCGGCCATTTTGTATGGCAATTTTCGTCCGATTTTCCCGAAATTCGAACTCAACCTTCCTTAGGGTGTAACGGTGATATAATCAAACGTTTTTTTAAATCGAATAATAATTGTGACCTCCAGAGGGACCACAAGCTAAAAAGGGTGATTTTTCGGACAATCAGGGGCCATAATTCAGGAAATTACATTCCGATAGCCGCAAATATCGAAAGGAACCAAGATCTTTGGGTTACAAACATGCATGTCAAGTTTCATCAAAATCGGTTCAAAATTGTGACCTCTATAGGGTCCACAAGCTAAAAACGTGATTTTTCGTACAATCAGGGGCCATAATCCATGAAGTTTTGATCCGATACATGCCAATATCGAAAGGAACCGAGATCTTTTGGGGATAAACCTATATTTCAAGTTTCGTCAAAATCGGATAAGAATTGTGACCTGTAGAGAGTCCACAAACAAATTGTGGACGGACGGACGTCCGGACGGACAGGGGCGACGACATAATACGTCCACATGAAAATGTGGGCGTATAAAAAAATGGAATTTAATATATTATATTACTAGACTTACCATACTCTTAATTTGATACATAAAATCCAAACATTTATTCGACAATTTGAAATGGTGTTTCATTTTAACAGGATAATGCTGTATTTGGACCTAGTTCCAATATTTTGATTCAAATACTTTCCAAGTGAAATGCTCAATTATTTTTATTGTTACGTTTCTTAGAGATTAAAACAGATTTCAACAGTTTTCTCTCTGTTATGTTTAATACCCGCAAAGTGTTCTTTAATTAATAGCTTTGATAAAGCATGTTTACTCTGTCACATAGGGACCAAATTAGTAGGTAGACTATATTTCTAGCCTGGTGATTTAAAACATTATGACATATGCATATATTTTACTCGTTGACACATTGTTGGAAGGTATGGTATATCAAAATACCGCAGAAAACTAAGATTGGTGAAATATATTTTGTAAGAATTTAGTGATGTATGGTACAAGTACGTTCGATGCTAACACTCTTCCTTGTTGTTAGATAAAACAGATTTAGATTTTATCTCAAAAATATTAAAGATGGAGATTTTTTTTTTGAATTTACCATTTTTGGCCATAGCCATGTTTAAATACCTGAACGAATGATTACTGTTCCTGATAGCTCTTTTACATCTTCTGCAGTGACAAATGTTGCAGAGTCACCTACACCTTTAACTGTCCATCTTATCAAAGCATCTCCGCTCATTCCTTCACGACTTATTGGAAGAGATATCTACATAATCAAATAATTATATTTAATGTCTTAAATCGGAAACTGTATTAAAATACAACGGACAAAATATATATATGGAAAACAAAAAGATTGTTCAGAGCAGATGAAGTATTTTGTATTGATAATTCTTTGTTTTTTGGAAAGGCGAGACTAAACTTAATATTTACATCAGGAGATATCATTTGATTTTTTGATATTTTTAAATATATTAAAATACCAAATTAATATTTTCAACCAATCTTGGGGGTAATTTGCTTGACTTTTATTTTAAACTCATGAATATACAGTTTATTACCTCCATATTTTCTCCAGTAGGCTCTAAAACTTCTATATTAGAAACATTGAAGAATCCTATTTTACCGTTGGCATCCTGACTGGTAATAGTTAACATGACTTGTTTACGACTACCTAAAGTAGGACTGTTATAAGCACCATACACTGGTTCTGTAATTCCAAAATCATTATTAATATTTTTGGCAAGAATCACTGCACAAGAGCCTTTTAATGTTTTTTAATTCACAGTATTCACATCAACGAGCAGCATAGATTGATGAAAGTTTAATTTATCATAACTTTGTGAATATCTTCTTTGAGTGACATTTAGCAATTGACAAAAGTAATAAACACAAAACTATATCATGGAATACAATTACTGTTTTAATTAAAGCGACGTTTAGTTGTGGGTTCTCTCAACGTTTTCAAGCAAAATGTCGCTTCTTTTAAAACAGTAATTGTATTCAATAATATAGTTTTGTGTTTATAACTTTGTAAATAGTTTGCAAGGGATTCTTTTATAACTAAATGACACATCAAGTCTTTATAATCTAACCAAAATTGGTGATGATCTTGTTCTTGCATTCTGATGATCTGTCCATTAGCATTGAAAGAAATGTTTAAGAAAACTGTGGCTTTTCATTAGTCCCCAAGCAATAAACTTGAGAAGACTGTATATCAGAACAGTGGCGGATCCGGGATTTTTTGAGGGGGGTGACAACCCAATGTTTTGTCTCACCGACCGCAGTTTAAGGAGCTAATTTCTGCGCTAGTAACATAGATGCTGATTGTGTGTCTGATAAGATGCGCACCAAGTGCTGTATAATATATATACGACCATGCGCACATGTCCCGATGGAAGCTTGTAGGACCAAGGATTGCTATACACCGGTGGGGAGGCACCCTAGTCACCCCACCCCCCGATCCGCCCCTGCAGAAGTAGAGTAGTTTTAATCAAAGACGTGTTTCAAAACCTTGCCCTTCATCAACTGATTCTTCCACCCATTCACAGAAGTTTCAGCACTGTCTTGGATTTTATGTATAATAAACAGTAACCTACTTGTTTCCAATCTAATGTCTGAAATGGTTGCCTGGAATTTTCCTCCTCTCTGTAAAAATGCTGTAGGAAGCAGAGGTAAATCTACATTTACTGGATCAACACCGGCAGTCATTAGAACTTCAACACTAGTATTTACTAACATATCCTCTGAAACATAAAACAGAATGTGTGAAATGTACCAATCATTGTTTTCAACAAGAGGCCAAAAGGCATTAATCCCTCTTTGGTTAAAAGTGTGTATACATTGATGATTTCATACTGTACAATGAATGCCTTTAAATAACATTTATCATACAGGGAGGTTTATTTTTAATTTCTAAAGCCTAATAACTGGGCCCTGTGCGTTTTGAAAATATGTCATAAAATTTTACCTGCCATTATAAGACCTTCAGCATCGCTAAATGTAACTGAAACATTAGCTACAAGATTATCTACACGCCCACCACTTCTTGTTAACTGCAGGCGTAATTTTCTACTGTCAGAATCCTATTATATAGATAAAGAAACCCTGATTAAATCCCATTTAATTAAAATATATTGAAAATAAATGATCCTTAAATGTAAAGCAATGTCCATACATCTAATTTTACAAAAATACATTTTAAAACACATTTAGTAACTGTGTGACAATAAATATTTTGTACATCTACATGAATTATCTCCTAAACCACCCTGAACCTTTTGCATTAATTTAACATATTCTAATATGAAAAAGAAGAAAATATTTATGTAACCAGCGATTGCCAGGCAAGATAAGCCCAAATTTTACACGAGATGGATAGAGAACAAGCTAAAAAAAGAAAAAGAGTTTTTTTGTAAAAAATGTGGCCATAATCCAGGAAGTTATGGTCTGAAATACGCAAATATTGAAATGGACTGAGGATATGCAGATATATTTTAAGTTTCATGGAAGTCCGAAAAAATTTTTGACTTCTAGATTGAATAAGAATTGTGAACCGTACAGGGTCCACAACCTAGGTGTTTCATACTTTTACATTATTTGCGTACAAGGATCAATCATTTGTCAAGCAGTTTTGGTCAGATTTTCATGAAATTCGATCTGAACTGTCATTAGGGTGTAACAGTGATGCATTGCAGGCGCGGATCCAGAGGGGGGGGTCCAGGCGGTCCGGACCCCCCCTCCCTGCTCAGACTTGAAAGTTTTTTTATGCGATTTTATTGGCGATTTAGACCTGTAATTTTGGAATTTGCCTTCCGGAAATACGTCAGAATGAACCACATTGAATCTAATTTACCAAATTAATCGGTTGAGTGCAATTAGTTAAGCAATTATCAAACCTAGACCCCCCCCCTGCAAAAAATCCTGGATCCGCGCTTGCATTGAGATGGTTTTTAAAACAGGATAAAACTTATGACCTGTGGAGAGTGCACAAGCTAAAAATGCAATTTTTCTTACCATCTGGGGCCATAGTCCAGACAGTTATGGTCCGATATGTGAAAATATCAAAAGGAACCAAGCTTTCATGTTTCGTCAAAATCAGATGACAATGGGACCTCTAGTGTGTCCACAAGCTAAAGACATGATTTTTCGAAGAATCAGGGGCCATAATGCATGAAGTTGTGATCCGATATCGAAAGGAACCACGATCTTTTTTGAATTAAACCTATATTTCAAGTTTCGTCAAATCTGTAGAGTGTGCACAAACAGACAGACTTCCAGATGGACAGGGGTGATGACAATATACATCCACATGAAAATGTGGGAGTATAAAAAAACTTACAGTTATTATCTTATGAATATTTGTATCATCAGGACCAAATTCTACAGTTCCATACACATTATCGCTATCTTCAATAATTAGCTCTGCTTCAATAATTCCTTCAACCTTAGCATTTCCCACAACACTGTCAGCCTTAAGTTGCACTAAAAATTTCTCAGTAGTTTCTGGACTACTGTCCTGAACAATTGTAAGTTTTATTTCTGCAGATTTCTGACCATCAGCAAAAGTTATTGTCCCACTTTTTGGTCCAACATCAGAGATCACAAGCTCATTAGATTCATCATGCCGCACTATTTCCCACTGAACAGCTATAGCACCAAAAGTACCACCGTTTCGTGCAATCGAAAATGTTGCAACAGTGAAAGTATCTTCATTTACACGCACCATTGAATTAGCAGAACCATTTATTGATTCAAAGCTAATAACCCCATTTGGGTTATCATTAGCCCCGATACTTATTAAAGCTTCAATAGGTTCTCCCCAGACCGCATCCCCATAGAGATTGCTGATCTGAATTTTGAAGGTCTCTTCAACCTCTGGATCTAAGTCATCCAATATTTCAAATGTGAAATTTGTTTTTATCGTTCCTGGTGCAAATATTAGTTTTGAACTTGTACCACTGAAATCTCTACCAAAGATGGCAGTTCCTGTAACTAAAATAATATCTGCAGAAACTTCAGTGTCAATAGGTCCTAATGGTGTTACTCCATCTTTATCTAATCCTCGAAAAATATTTACACTAGTGACCTTTAAACCGGGTCCTTCATCATATCTATAATTAGCCTGCAAAAAATATTTTCACATTATGAAATCACTGATAAATTTCAAAATACACAGTGTGCAAAAATAAATCTTTGGTCTTTGGGTTATAAACATGCATTTTAAGTTTCATCAAAATCGGATTCAAATCATGAGATCTACAGGGTCCACAACCTTGATATACCATATTTCTACACTGTTTGTGTACAAGCGACAGCCATTTTGTCCGGCAGTTTTAGTTGATTTTCAGGAAATTCGAACTCAGCCTTCATTACGGTGGTATAATCAAAGGTTTTTTTTTAAAACGGATAATAATTGTGACCTCCAAAGGGACCACATGCTAATGTTCAAGTTTCATCAAAATCGGTTCAAAATTGTGACTTTTCATACAATCAGGGGTCATGATCCATGAAATTACAGTCCAATACATGCCAATATCGACAGGAACTAAGATCTTAGGGTGATAAACCTATATTTAAAGTTTCATTGAAACCATATAAAAATTGTGACCTGTAGAGTGGACGGACGGATGGACAGGGGCTATCACAATATACGTCCACATGAAAATGTATGTATGATGGTTTTAAATGGCAGTTATATATATTTTCACCACTACACTTATGCTGTTTATGTATCCAGTTACCTAGTAATTGTGATCCCATCAGAAATTCGTTGGAAGATTGGTTTGAGGATGCCTACTGTAAATATTTGTGGATTTTCAACACATGAAAATGTGGGCGCATAAAAATATCTTTTTTATATCCTACCTTTTCAAACTGTATAGGAGCATCGTTAGCCATCACAATAACTTCTATTTCTCCTCTACTAATAGATGCACCATTAGTAGCACTTGTTAAACGTACAATAAATTTTTCAGAATTTTCTGGTATCTGAAAAGATAACATTTGTTAAAGCCAACTTTTCAAGATGTTAATCAATGACTTAAATAATTGCTCTTTGTGTCCTACCCAATGCATAATTTCCCTAATATGTTTAGATTTATAGTCTTATTCATTCAATAAATTCTTTATGAAGCTATCAAAATCTGGTCATTATCTGAACTGTCAAAAGGAACAGAAAGTTGTTACCAAGACATGTTTAGCTTATATTTAATACTTACATTGTCTGCTCTAACTTGCAGCTGTAAAACATTTTCTCTTTCACCTTCAGAGAATGTAATCTGACCGGTTGTTGGTGCAACGTCTTGTCCAGCGACAGCTGATTCAGATGTTCCACTTACCTATATATATATAATATATATATATATACAATAAAAGATATAGAATCAAAAAGTGTTCAGTAAATGTGCACTACTTGGATTTTAATATATATATATAATATATATTAAAGTAGATAAAGTACAAGTACTTCTATGTTTACGGTAGATATTTTTTACCTGGACGTATTTTTTATTTATTTACATATATTATATTAAACACATTCAAAACATGTATAATTTTAGCCAATCAAGTCGTGGATAATCTAGTTAGCATCAAAAGAAAATGTGTAAAATCCGAAGATCCTTTTTTTTTCTTGTTATTGACCATATAGTACTAAAATTGTACCATTTATAGATTTATAGAATTGATAGACAGCAATCATTAATATATTATTACACTAGGCTTCTATTGTACAAATTAAATGTATTCTAATAAATGATAGACCATGTGTACATAGGACATCATCAAATAGCCTAAGTGCTGAGCAAATGACACCATTTTTAATGACTTTTTTGTCTTTATTGTTCAAAAGCGGGGTCAATAGAGATGCTTCCCTTTATTCTGCCTTACAAAGAGGAACATGATCGAAGAAAAGAGAGGCGACAGACGGCGACAGATATCAATCTTCTTACTGACTCTACTCTAGGTAGAAGACTATGGTCAATCTGTCAAGTGTTCCTTGCTGTAGCTAGTTGGTTTCTACAGAATACTGTTCAAAATGTTCTTGAATCGCTTATTGTGGCATGTTAAGTTAATTTTAAAAAAATACAGCCAAACGAGATGCTTGTAGTGGGTTGCACCAACTTTTACTCAATAGTACAATAAAAGTTCAATATATAAATATTTATTACCTCGTATGTAAGAGATATTCTACCAAATGTTCCTTTATCTCTACCAACTTTAATATCGAATACAGTTGATATTACACTTTCTATTACAATTACTGGTGATGACTGCAAGAGTAATAATATATTTTACATAATAGCATGTTCACTACTGTTAACACTTTTACAGTGCTTATAATTTACTGTACTATACTATTCAAAAAAAGTAGGGGATATTTGATTTTGGGGGCATAATACTAAAATATGCAAATGACTACGAAAAAAGTCACTATAGAACGTAACAGAAGAAACATTTCCAGTTACATGTGACGCCCAAACGCACCAATCGCTACCGCATGGAATGCAGGTGATGCTTGGGATCATCATGGGGGTCCAACCCAAGATTTGCACGACTCTGACTTTGAATGTTACAGTCATTGTGGCATTGAATTCCAGCGTGGAAACATCAGTTTAATTGTTTTAGTGACCAGAAAACAAATTTTGATATGCGTCGGCTTACCCAAAATGAAAGGTTACGTGCCATTGGCATGCTACAGATCGGCACAACACAGGCGTTTGTGGCGCGGACGATGATTGTTTCTCAGTCTGTCATAAGCAGGCTATGGTCCAGATACCGTGATACACAATCTGTACAGGACAGACCACGCTCAGGTCGACCAAGGGCGACAACTCAAGCCCAGGATCGATTTATCCGTACCTTGGCCTTGAGAAATCGTGTCATCACAGCAAATCAGATCAGCGCTCATCTTCAAACAGACACTGGTGTGAGAGTGAGTGGCCAGACGATTCAGAATCGATTGCATAGGGGTCACCTTCGCGCCCGACGTCCTCGCGTCATCCCTTGTTTGAGAGATCACCACATTCAGGCAAGACGTCGTTGGTGTAGGGGTCGTCAACACGGGGATAATCGACGCTGGAGCAATGTGATGTTTTCAGATGAGTCAAGGTTCAGTGTTGATTTTTTGGACAGACGTAGGAGGGTGTGGCGTCGTCGAAACGAGCGCTTCCAGGACGTTAACGTCATCAGACATGATCGATTTTGGGGATGGTTCTGTTATGGTGTGGGGAGGCATTACTGTTGCTGGAAGATCGGCTTTACATGTTGTTGCAGGGCGTGTTACAGGCCAGTACTACCAGGACAACATCTTGGCAGTCCATGTTGTGCCGTTCGAACGACGTCATGGCCGCCGTTTCATCTTCCAGGATGACAACGCAAGATGTCACAGGGCCAGGATCGTTACAGGTTACCTCCAACAATAGAATATCACCACATTACCTTGGCCAGCACTGAGTCCCGACCTCTCCCCCATCGAGCATGTCTGGGATATGCTTGGACAGAGGTTACGTCAACGTCAACAACGTCCTGCCAATGTCCAAGAACTTGCTGCTGTGTTGCAACAGGAATGGGACAATCTGGACCAAAATGACCTTAGATGTCTCATTAGGAGTATGCCACGTCGGATCAATGTTTGTTTGGCAAACAGAGGAGGATTTACCCGTTACTGACTTTGTTGTGATGCTGTGGTAACTTTGCTGTTTGACCCCGGGTATCATTTTACCCTTATAATGGTCAGTCTGTGCCTTACTTAGTCTAAACGATCATTTGGAATAAATCAATGAATGTGAACTTCATTTCATTTTGTCATTTGTTTCTTCGTCAGTTTCATTAGGTGACTTTAATAACACTTAAAAATCAAATATCCCCTACTTTTTTTGAATAGTATGTAACAATATTGTGACCTTATTGTTCTTGCATATATTCAAGAAATTCATGTGTCAATATGCTTAGGAACGAGAAGTATGTTTTTCTGTTAAATAAACAAACTTATACATGTTTAGATATTTCATAATGACCAGTACTACAATCTGTATCCATCTTTTTTAAAATATAAATCAAATACTTACATCTAGGAAACTGAAAATACCAAAAGCATCATCACTAGGTTGTATAGTAACTTGTGACCTAAATGGAGCAACTACTTGAGCTTCATTACCAACGACTGTTAAATGGAAAAAAAATGTTTCCAAATTTTCGGCTAAATCATCATCTCTAACGGTGAAAGTAACAGATACTAAATCTGTACCCGGTGTGAAAGTGCCAACTTGTGTATCTCCTACAAAATCCTGAGATACATCACCATCAATCTATAAGGAAATAAAAAAATAGATGGTTTTGAAATTTGACAGTCAGTGACAGCTACCTGGTATATGGGTCTCAACTTCACAAAATTTATTTAAATTATCAATGTCTTGCTAGAAATGTCAAGCTAAACTGTATGAAATATTTTCTGCTTCCACAAATTAGCTTTTGTGTAATGGGTTGTGAGGAAAATACCTTGCACATGAAATTAAAACAATTTTACCTAATAAAATAACCTTTGACGGCAAAATTTTAATAATATCAAATAATATCACCCCTGATATTAGGATTCAATAATCAAGGCTTAAAAACTCTCATTAGAGCCTATTTTGCTAAAATAAAAATTTTACTTACTGAAACAACAACAACTAAATCTTCTGTTATGGCACCAGATTTAGCTATTCTTATAGTGAATTGTTCTCCTTCTTGGACGGAATATGTTGTATCTAATAATTGGACAGTAACTTGAGCTAATGTGGACGGAATCAGTAACAACATCAAATACTTTATGTACAAATCCATTCTGAAAAATAACTCATTGATTAAGTACATGAAACATTGATTAATTACGATGAATCTAATTAGATTGAATTTTTGTGGTTCCTTTGTTGCAGCATTGCAGCTAATTTTGATGGTGTTGTCTGTTACGATAGTTGGTTGGGCCATCTACTATTTACAAACTTCACAAAATTCTCAACACAGCACTAAGGAATCGTCGAATTAAAGTTCACACTTGGATTTGGAAAAAGGAGCTACATATATATGGTACCACCAGTTAAATATTTTATACATATATTAAATGTCTGTTACTGGGAAATACACTTGCTGTAGTTCACAGTAGAAGGATGTGTCTGTATATATGGTTCTTTATTAATTAAGATGGTCTGTAGAAAACTTTAAAAGTAACGTTGGCAAGCGGTAGGACGTAAGTTTTTGTGGTCATCTGCCCAATGGGCTAAAAACATGTTCTAATACATTATGCAAAAATCTTGATCATCTTCATTGTTCAGTCATTTTACTCTGAAACTTTTGAGCATAGTAATAGGTACCATTTTACTCTGAAACTTTTGAGCATAGTAATAGGTACCATTTTTATGTCATCTTGGGCATGGGAGTGATTAGGTTGTGCCAGATGTGATATATATTGCTCACTGAAGTCCTTATAATTCTACAGTATAAAGTTACATACATGTATTGATTATATATAGTAGTTTTACCATGACGCTTCATTTATTATTTACTTATCAATGGGTCTGATTAAATCACAAATATATAGAGATTTTTACACAAGATATACGCAGCCTTACAATTAAAAACATTTTTCCTATTTTTTTTTAATGCAACAGAACATGAAAGTAGACATCACATTAACAGACAAAATGTGACCAATATATACTTTTTACATTTCACAGGGTTCTTCCTTCTCCCCATTGTATAATCTCACATTGAGATCTTTGGGATATAAATACATATTTCAATGTAACTAAGTCTGTAATTCAATATAATCCAAAGTCTTCAACTTGAAAACAGGAATTATTTGTCAATTTAAATCAACAAGAGTGTTGTGATCTTACCTGGAAAAGATGGGCTTTTGATCCAACAAACATTTCACCATTGGTACTCGAATTGTGTACCATAATGCGTTTTAGCATATTTTGTAACAAACAAATCAAAGAACAAAGGCTAGACATATTTCAAAAATCATGTTAATAAATACTGTAGGTGTAGAATTCTAGTGTATTTCATCGAACATAACTGATTGGATTTTACAGTAAAAACAAAAACAATTGAATGTAAGTAAATACTATAGATGTAGAATTCTAGAGTATTTTGTCGAACATAACAGATTGGTTTTACAGTAAAAACAAAAACAACTGAATGTAAATAAATACTATAGGTGTAGAATTCTAGCATATTTTGTTGAACATAACTGATTGGATTTTACAGTAAAAACAATTGAATGTAAATCAGTTTACATCCACATTACACTTTTATATGCATTGTAAGTGTGTAACCCATTTGTGTCAATTTCTAGGTCCCAGATATTAGCAATTTAGTTCCTTTAAGTGTCATCAAAATCAGATAAAAATTGTGACCTCTATAGGGTCCACAAGCCTATTGGTATAACATACTTATTACTTTAACACTATTTGCTTACGTGGAGCGGCCATTTTATCCACAGGTTTATATCCGATTTTCACAACATTCAAACTCAACCAGCATTATGGTGTAACGGTGATTTATGCATACATTTATATAAATCAGATAAAAAATTGTGACCATTAGAGGATCGACAAGACAAAAACGCAATGGTGATATTTTTGTAATGTACTGATAAAAAAAAAATTGTTTTTAACTTACATGATTAATTATTTTCAAGGAAATTTATATAATGATATTCTATTTATTGTATATGTGTATATATAAAAGAGGAAGCTTTGTTATCATATTACATGTATGTAACTATCCATAGTATCTACGACAAAAAGAATGCTTTAATTTCAAAAATGTTGTTAAATTATCTTGTGTATGACTCCTAACTTCCTCCAAGTGGAGCAGTGTTTTGAAAACTAAATTTTATATGCTAACTAATATCAAGTATTGTAAAATATATTTCTGAACAAAATGATTGTTTATTTTTATATTCAAAATCTGTTACCTTTCTTTTACTTTGCTCCAACTTGAAATCAAATCTAATAAAATAAATATCTAGCAAACAAGACGAAAAAAAAAACACCCACTTACTTGAACTTCTGTAAATATTATGACTTAGACAGCTCTTGTGATAATCCTCTATACTTAAATATTATTCTTCCATGCTACTGTTTTTTATTTATAAAACCTTTAAGTTTCACTGGTTCATTTGGTTATATCTGTTTTAACTTCTTCAAATCTGCCAATAATAAGTTAACAGGGTTAATTGGCTAACAATATGGAAAGGGACATGTTTTGTCAGTCATTGGCTTAATAATAATTGGTTCAAGCAGCCAGCTATTCTTACAGTGCTTATCAACCCATCTGTCACTGATTGCTACCTAATTAAAAGTCAGGCAACATTGTTTTAATTATTGATAGTGTTGTAGCTGTTGCATTGGAGGGTTCCAAGAAATTACCTGTCATGGTAAATTAATAATTCAAAGATTTTTTGATCCATCCTTTTGATTGATCATTTCATTAAATTGGTTTGTTATTTAATTTACTATTGTTGTAAAAGGTTATATATAATATGTTTTGTAGGCAGGGCCTATTTTAAGGTTTTATTGACAAAGCACGGTTTCTGGAGATAGACTAGGGTTGAGTTTTTTTAATAGGTATCCCCACCCTTCATGTTGCATTTTTGGTGGGTTTCTACCTGCAATTTCTCAAACAGAGCAGAATCAGCTGAGGATCAAGGTTTTCATGCTTGATGGGGTGTGTTATGACATAGGTTATAGAACTATCCATAGTTACAGAAATGCTATGTGAGGTTATGTTCCTCAACAGCCAAAACTACCACATCAAGGAATGTCTCCCATGTATGACTTATGTGAATAGCCCTTCACATTTTAGGATTGTGTACTAATTTGCCATTCCATCTACATGTAAGTCAAATTCATACACTATACAACGTGGACTTAACTTTTACCATTGATATTTGCAAGAAAAATTAATACATATAGTATTTTCTTTTCAATCTGAAATAGATAAAATTTAATATACCTATTTTGTAAACATATTAAATTTTGAATGAAATGTGGACCAGGCCTGTCATTTCATTTTGTGAAACTACACATAGGCCTACAAATTCATATGCAAGACACCAATTATGAAGAAGCCAAATAAAATCCTGAAATAATACCAATTTGTGAAAATAAAAGCTGTGGAAACCAAAGTTTGTAAAAAAATCAGAGTGATTCGGTCTTCCATTATTTAATATACTCATAAATGCAACATGTGAACACATAACTGCTCTATATACTTTACACTTGAGTTGTAGATGCAACAGGTGTGAAGTTTTCTATATATTAGTAAGCTACTAGAGTTAAACTTATAAAAATCAATATATAAATATAGCAGTACATGTCAACACACAATTCTCAATAATATCTTAATTTATACAAATCCATTGTTCTTTATCAGATTGGAAAATGATAAATTTTGTGATGAAATTATCGATTATTCTAATTAATTTGTTATTTTCTAATATATTCTAATCAGCAAGTCATTAACATATTATGCTGTACATGTATTATCTATATTTATAGGTCTGCTTTATTAGCCCTAAAATATATTTAACCATATTTATTTTATTATCCTTAGCCAACTTAATATTTCTAAATAATACACCATCTGATTGTCTTGATATTCATATTTGAGTTATATTATTGAAGACTGTTCATAATTTCCTCCATACATGTAGGTAGTTGGAGTAAATATTATTTGCAACTGATTGCCCAATTAAATATATCTCAATAACTGAAATACCAATATTATTAATAATATTAGATTATTGGAATAAAAATTATTCAGGTATTGTTTACTACATCAGTACTTTAAATGAAAATTACCATGTAAGGAATACAATTGTTTTATCATTATAATAATATACAATAACATATATTCACATTTCCTCATGGGGTTCCTATCACACTTAAAGACCCCTATGCACAAGTGAACTATTGAAATAAAATTATTTTAACTAAACATAGCCCTTTATAATACTTTTGACGCTTTAATGTATCAGAAACACCAATAAGAAATTATGTGGAAAGTTTTGTATTTCTTGAACAAATATATTTCTCATAAATGGTGATTGAAAGTTAAGCAAATTCTCAACTTAAGTCTGAGAATGCTTTGTGAACTAAGGGCCAGGACATTAATCTCACTGTTGATCCTGTACCTGGACCATTTAAGTATTTGATTAATTTAAAAGACTAAGGGACAGAAACGCATCAGGTCTGTGTTTCTAAAGTAGCTAAGTCTCTAACTCAATATCAACCAAAGTCTTTGACATTGAAAAAACAAATTATTTGTCAATTTAAAGCAATGTTGATATTCTGATCTTACCAGGAAAAGATGGGCCTCTATTATCCAATATTTAAGACAGATAAACATTTTACCATTGTACACAAATCGAGTATCATAATGCATTTCAGTCCCACGTGTAACAAAAATTGGAAATCGAAAAACAAGGCTGAACATGTTCCACAAGTCATGTCAAACAGTGACCTAATATTCTTATCTGGAGAGTATGTGCAATAAATACTATGTAGCCTAGAATAACCAGACACTACAGATTGCCGTTTGAATGAGTCTTCTGGGTTATTTCACCAAAACATGTCTGATTTGAAATTAAGTGTAAAAACAGAAACTATTAAATGCAATTATCAGTTTATATAAATTCATATTACATTATTATTGCGACCCAATTTTGTGTCAACTTCTTGGTACCACATAATTAGCGATTTAGCTCCTTTAATAAGATTTTTGAACATCATTTTCACACAGGGATATCCCAAATAAACATGAGTTTATGCTTACTCTTTGATCTTTGGGATATATTCTTTGCCTGGAATAACTTGCAATCTGAATATATAGACATAGAAAGGAATTTGGGGTTATTTTTCAGAATGTTTTTCATTACACCTGTATTCTTCCAGGATAAGTTTTTTTATTCCATAATAAGAAAACATGAGGTACATGTAAACATAGACGGTTTATAAGAATAATAAAATCATCAAATTCGGATATGCTGGTTAACAAAGACCGGCCTCGGTTTTTCTTTTTCTCAGATTATTTTCTTAGATCTTTCTTTCCTCAGCCTATAGCTCTGTCTTGTGCTTTATCCTACACAGATAATAATGAGTGGGTATTTGTTATCTTTTATTGATGATATCTTGAGTATACCAAATTATAGGTATCAACAAGACGTTCAGTGGAGTCCAAGTACTAATAAGCCACAGGGTAGGACCAGGATAGTGCCCCTTTTCAAAGTCTGAATCTGCTATCTTGCTGTAGGTCTGCAAAGGACCCGAATTTGTAAGTTACAGAATATCCTATCAAAAGTCTTGTGGACGCTCTTGAGGTCAAAGTCAATATCCGATTGATTGTAATTTTATACACAGTGATTAAGGTCATGAGACGAAGAAGTCTATTGATTTTCAGCGATTTCCGATAATCACTGCCCTTGACCACATCAAAAAATCTTGTGAACGCTCTAGAGGCCAGAGGTAATATCCGATTGACTTTAAATTTATACACAGTGTTTAAGGTCATGAGACAAAGAAGCTTTATTCTTAATCAGATCTTAGTGTATTATAAATGTTCTATTACCGAAAAAAGTAAAAATATGCGACAACTCTTGTTGACTGCCCGGACGATCTAGCTGCTGTGGGCATATATTTCGTTGCCTGGCAACCTATCTTTCATTTTCTTACAAATATATGTGAATACTGCTATTTATCTTATGTTCCTTGTCACCGTGGTTGTGTCATGTATATGAATTGTATGCGGCCTGCAATGGGTGTTATGATACAATAAATTCTTATCTTATCTTATCTTATCTGCCTCCCTGAATGGCTAACTTAAACTTTATGAGAATAGGCAGCCGTTGATCGAAATACACACACACATATATATATATATATATAATAAAATATAGGTAATTAAATACAACTCCCAGTTAATATATATATAAACTAAATTAAAGAAAGACACCAAAATACTAATTTGACGGTTAGCGCTTTTTTACCTACATTTTGCCTAGTAGTTTGGATGCAGCGATGGCGGGTGTGGCGCGCCAGGCAGGGTAAGCTTACTCTTCCGGACACCTGTTACCACTGTTTGTTGTGTATTTCGTACACGATGAACAGTCCATTTGCTGATTACACTACTTTGCCTAACTATTTTGCCTATTACGTTCTTTAGGACTTCGATTTTTGCCTAATGGTTTGGATTGTTCGTACTTGGTTTTATTTTATTTCTGTTCGTACTGAACATCATCAGACGATTTATATTTGTTCGTACTGAACATCATCAGTCCATCTTTATTTATAAATAAAAATGGTCTGATGATGTTCAGTAGCCTACGAACAGAAAGCGCTACCCTCAAATTAGTATTTTGGTGTCTTTCTTTAATTTAGTTTATATATTGTCATGGAAATCTATTGTTCTAAGAATGTATATATACATGTATCGTATTTGCAATATTTTGTATACATTATAATATCTGAAGACGCCTATAGAGGGCAGCAACTAGCTTATATAATTTAATGTATGTCAGAATGAAGTAAAGTGGAGAATTTTTTACCTGGACGTATTTTTCTATTTTTTTATGCATTATCTACCGTAAACAAAGAAGTACAGTACTTGTACTTTATCTACTTTAATATATATATATATATAGGTAGGCCTATATCAGCTCACCTTCATTTTGTTCAGAGTTTATTCTGATAATTGTGGTAGCCAATTACATTTCCATGCAGGATCCTACCACATACCGGATCTAATACTATCATAGCATTATAACTAACTTATTTCGCATAAAGTTTGAAATTTAGATAACACTAAATCTCATTTTAATATCATTAGTCTATATGATATAATCCAGACTAGAACTAGTAGAAGATTAAATGACAGTATAGTTGTTCGACATCTTTGACCTTGTTTCTGACCTTGGAAGCTTCGATGTTACCAAGTAAAAAATAACTGATCGTGTACCACTGATCGTTTAAAGCTAATTGCCCCGATCTTCTCTCCGGGTCATCTTTTCAAATATTCTTCGTTGTTTTCTACAATATAATCCACGGAGTATAATTGTGAATCACCACACTGTACAGTCAGTACTGGCATAAACAAACGCACGTGTCGCCTTAATTTACCGCCAGTTCAGATCACGTGACTATATTTTATAAAGGTGATTAATCATAACTGCTGGAAGTAAAACGAATATAATATAGCCTAACGGGCGTTGGTCATTTCTTTTTGCGACATGAACTGCCTCATTTCTTTGTAAGCAGCTGGCTGTATTATTGTAATGTATACTTGCATTGTGAGTTGGTTGTTTTATTGCACAAGAATTCAAGTATATCGATTCTCAACATCTGTGCATATATTTGAATGGCGGTGGCATTTCTATGCGTCCCAATAGTGATTCAAATTCTAATAACACATTTATCATAGTGGTTTTTAATTTGTTCCCCATGGTCTTGGAGTGTGTTCAACAATTAGGAGATCATAGGCATATAGAAATATTTTATTGTTTTGTTTTTTGGGTTTTTTTTTCATTTTGTTGAGTTTTTTTTAATTATTTTTTATTTTTTTAGCCGCCTTTATTAGCCCAGCCGGGGTAGAACAGTAGGGCGTTCAACACCGTTTCGTTTCATTTCGTTGTTACGGTTTGGTTTATTTGTGTAGTTGTAGCAGTGATGGAATGCTATGAGAATGTACCAACAACATAGAAGAATTATTATCATCATTACAGCATATTTATAGTGCGCCCTTTCATATAACATGTTCAGGGGCAATGTAATCATAAATAAACAACAAGATTATGGACATGTTAAATATTGTATACAGAGTCAGTTAAAAGCCCGATTAAAGGCTCAATACCACTCTTGTTGTAACTGAATAATATATCCCAATCTTTATTCTGGTCAACAAATTGTACTATTTTACAATATTCCCATTAATTGATGATACAAATTTCATCTTAACACACCTAATTTTAAAAAAAATGGAAAAATTCAACTAAATGATTTGAAAAGCCTTACGTAAACCTTAATGCGACTATTAAAAATAGTTTCGAACCCCCTGGACAAATAAATAGGATGTAATGGATAATTTACACAACAGGTAGGGCGCTTTAAGATACAGTATGGGAGATTTTTATAATGAGTTAGCCATTCTTGCTATAGCAGTTCAAAAAAAGGTGATGAAAGAAGAATATATTGAAAATTTAAGTCAAATTACTTCATTCTGAAGTTATCACCACTGTAATTTTTTACTATAAATAGTAGTTAACTCCATCTTTACCGATTCCCGACTATGGCAGATCGTTTGATTGACAGGCGTTAACTCCACCTATCTTGATTATCAAGTAATCTTTTCAATGGCTGTGGTACCGTTAGCCTATTCGGTTTGAGACGGGGCTGCAATTCAATTCGTATTGCATTTATTTTTTTTACTACAAATAATAATTAAGATTTTTAATATATAGATAAGAAGAGAATGTCGGAAACAGGATTTTAAAGTTTGAAAGGAATGGACCAAATCCACGAGACAGTATTATGAAGTGTGTATAGGGAAGACAACATGTTGACCTTATTACCGGTACCGGTATCGTCGGACATCAGTCAGTTTTAATACTAATCAGAATGGTCCCGTGTCAACACCTTTGGATGACATTTGTTTGTTGATTTGTATATTCCAACTCTATAAAATGTTGCAGTCTTTTTTACACAACTTTAAGAAAAACAGGGGGGGTGGGATGGCCCAGTGGTCTAGAGTGCCGCGCTTCGACCTCTAGCTGGCCGGTCACCTCTGGCTTGCGGCTGTGGTTTCGAGCCCTTGTGTGAGCGTATGTGGCATGGAGATAGGGGCGCCTTCTCAACTTCCTGGGTTTCCTCCGGGTACTCCTGTTTCCTCCCACTGCTAAAGACCCCTAAGCACAACCCCTCGACTACACGTGCTCTGTCTCTGGAACACCTGGAAGACAACTGGCCGTCTGATCCGATGACTGGGAACTTGTTTATACTGATGGCTCACGCAATCCTGAATGGGGCACCAGCTCGTTTGGAATATACCTGCAAAATGGGGGAAAAGGGAATAAACAGGAAATTGCCCAATAACTGTTCGGTGTACACTGCAGAGATTGTGGCCATCCGTGATGCTATATCATGGATCTCCTATCAAAAGACTAGTTATTTCGTCATCCCAGGCGACTCTCTGGGCAGTCTGATTTCAATCCAAAATGACAACCTGGAAATCAGGCAGCTGTACCAGAGGGTCCCAGAGAACATTACAGGAAACGAGGAAGCAGATCGACTCGCAAATGAAGGTCTCAGGGACACAGCACTACTCCGCACCATAGCATACAGCACCACGGAAATCTACAGTATGGTAAAAAGACAGGTCAATTCATTCCGACTGGATGACAAGAACTACACGAAGACAGCTATCAATCACCCTAGAAGAGATGCAAACTTATATCGAAACTAAGGGTGAAAGAGCGGCTGCGAGACTACAAACACCAAGTCATCGTCTGTGAGTGCGGAGAAGAATCTACCACAAACCAAGTCCTGGTACGGCTGGTAGATTGCGAGGTATACTAGGAAGAGAGAATGGAACTAGTGGGGATTATGGAGACCAACAACATACCACTCAACACCAAGAACCTACTCTTTCCGAGACACGATCTAAAGATGCAAATCTTCGAACTTATCCACGACTTAATGAACACTGTTGGATTAAGTAGAATAGTGAAGTAAGAGGGGGCTACGATAAGACGAGCTCGGCATCTAAACACTAAACTACATAAGGGAGATACACCAAATTAGCAGGATAGTGGAGTATTAAGGGTGGGGGGTGTGTCACGGTCAGACGGACACGGCACCTAAACACTAATCCGTTACAAAGACACCAAACCTGCAAAGTGGGATAAGTGGAGTATGGGGAGGACATGATAAGACGGGCCTGGCACCTAAACCCACAATGATGACTTTTACCAATCCAGAGACGAGACACATATGTTCACATAAATGCTGTCTCTACAGATCAACTACCAAACAATATGTTTTTTTTATTAAATACAGAGAAGAACTTCCCACTAATCCTACTCCATGGCCCAAGGCCGCAAATGGAAAGATTGCAAGACAGGAAGAAGCCGCGGCTCTCCTATGTCTTGTCTGCGATATCACTTCTGTGAAAGCGGACGTTAAAACACCAGGTGGTAATAGTAGTACACAAATTCACTTTTTTTTTAAAATATGACCTGTCTGCCGTCATCATATCCAAATTTGTGTTTTACCTTTTTAGATTTTTATAACAATTAGACAAAATGAGTGAGACAGTAAGTTTTCATCCCTACTTGTATTTTTGGCATGCATAAAATCCATTGGGTATAGGACATATATATAGGTGTAAGCCTACACCAGTGACGGTGCACCCGATTTTTAGCCTGCTAGTAATAGGAAGTTATTAGTCATTTTTAGATGCTAGTAACAGTATCAAAGGCTGCCCCTGCGCCTCTAGGGTCTGTTGTTAGCTGCTACAGTAACAGCTAACAAAGGCCACCTTTGTTATCTACTAATACCAGCTAACAAGGGCCGTATTTATTTTCTCAATTTCCGATTAATCGAAATAAAAGATCAGAATTGTGAAAATAATACATCTCTGACCTGTGGGGCGTTTACTCAAATTTTTAAAATATGCATAACCACTGGGGGAATGTTCTTGCAATTGTGATGGAGAAAAACACATTACAAGTCATAGTAAATTATGTCGATAAACATGTGACAAAAACACAATAAGTCACTGTTTGGGGTACCATTAAAAGTAAAATCGGAATCGAAAGAATAGTGGCAAAGTAAATCCTTAGTAACTCACAATTCGTCCCATCAACGTGTTTTTAATTAATATAATAAGGAGGGGGGGGGTATAACCTTCGTTCTACTTTCTGTATCGACAGGGCAAATGTTTGTTAGGAAATTATAAACAGGAATTTCTGTTTTTTTTAATGTTTAGTACACAAAGCCGTCGCGTAAATTCACTCACACTGAACAGAACACTGTGGCCCAATTCATACCGCATCACTAATTATTTACATTACGTGGTTTGATTGTCAGCTTACAAGTGACATATATATCGCCTGCTTAGGTGTTTTTGTGCTTGTTGACAGCGTTTATCAACATAAACAGACCAAAATTATGGGCATGTGAGACATATAATATAGTGCATTTTGGCACACATTGTCGACACGAGCTGCTTTTCCATTTTTCTTCTATTTCCTCTTGAGAATGAGTGTGCTCGAATGTTTATACGGCATTACTGTAGACCCATAGAAGAGATATTTTATATTCCAATACGTTGGTGCCAGACGTTGACAAACCTTTTTAAATTAATATATTTATTTGAATATGCATGACGTTGACAAACTTTTGGGAATTAATATATTTATTTAAATATGCATGTATCACAAGTCCGTTAAAATAAATACAAACACTGTCAGCAGACTCAGCACGCATAAAAACATCGAAGCAGACGACATACATCTCACGTGTAAGCTGTCAATCAAACCACGTGATGTAAATAATTAGCCATACAGCGGTAGCACGATTTACCCAAATCCACCATTATTTCAACTGATATTTGATAAGATTTTTGGCCAAAGGACGAGGCGTGAACTCAATACAGCAGTAAACTTATATCAAATCTGTATGAACCAACTATGTCACTTCCGGTTTTAATAAAGATAGGTTGCCAAGCAACGAAACATACGCCCACAGCAGCTAAATCGTCCGGGCAGTCAACAAGTGTTGTCGCATATTTGTACTATTTTTGGTAATGAAACAACTCATTATGTAATTATCTGAAAATCATTAGAATTTGTTTGCTTTTTATAAAGTTTTGCCCCACGCTATCAATTAGTATAGGAAACATTTAACATCATGGATTTAGCTGTTCAGTTATCAAAATTCATTGAAAATCAAAATACTTGTTCGTTTCATCACCTTAAACTCTGTGTATCAATCTGAAGTCAATCGGATGATAAGTTTGGCATCTGTAGCATCACAAGGTTTTTTGAAGTGATCAAGGGAGATAACTCTGGAAGAAATTATTTGAAATCAATGAAAATCAGTAGGCTTCTTCGTCTCATGACCTTAAACAGTGTGTGTAAATTTGAAGTCAATCAGATATTAACTTTGGCCTCTAGAGCTTCCACAGGATTTTTTGATGTGATCAAGGGCCATAACTCTGGCACTAATTATCGGAAATCGCTGAAAATCAATAGGCTTCTTCGTCTCATGACCTTAAACACTGTGTATAAATTTAAAGTCAATCAGATATTAACTTCGGCTTTTAGAGCATCCACAAGATTTTTTGAAGTGATCAAGGGCCATAACTCTGGCACTAATTATCGGAAATCGCTGAAAATCAATAGGCTTCTTCGTCTTATGACCTTAAACACTGTGTATAAATTTAAAGTCAATCAAATATTAACTTTGGCTTTTAGAGCGTCCACAAGATTTTTTGAAGTGATCAAGGGCCATAACTCTGGCAGTAATTATCGGAAATCGCTGAAAATCAATAGGCTTCTTCGTCTTATGACCTTAAACACTGTGTATAAATTTAAAGTCAATCAAATATTAACTTTGGCTTTTAGAGTGTCCACAAGATTTTTTGAAGTGATCAAGGGCCATAACTCTGGCACTAATTATCGGAAATCACTGAAAATCGATAGGCTTCTTCGTCTTATGACTTTAAACACTGTGTATAAATTTAAAGCCAATCGAATATTAACTTTGGCCTCTAGAGCGTCCACAAGATTTTTTGAAGTGATCAAGGGCCATAACTCTGGTAGTTATTATCGGAAATCGCTGAAAAACAATAGACTTCTTCGTCTCATGACCTTAAACACTGTGTATAAATTTAAAGTCAATCGGATATTAACTTTAGCCTCTAGAGCATCCACAAGCAATTGTGGACGCCGGACCGCCGGACCGACAGACCGACGGACGGACGGACGGACGGACAGGGGCGACGACAATATACGACCACATTTCAATGTGGGCGTATAAAAATTAATTTCTCTCTTTCAAAAACTTTTTTACTTGTGTTACAGAGGGGATTATTTCTGAATATATATTTAAGATTTATGGAAACCTTGTTGAAAATCCTTGGTCTTCCCCTTTAAGTGTGGTTAAACATTCAAAAAGATAGGCTGCCAGGCAACAAAACATACGCCCACAGCAGCTTAATCGTTCGGGCAGTCAACAAGGGTTGTCACATATTTTTACTTTTTTGGGTAATGAAACATTTGTAATACACTAAAATCTGATTAAGAGGAACAAATCATTATTTAATTATCTGAAAATCATTAGAATTTGTTTGCTTTTTATAAAAGTTTTGCCCCACGCTAACAATTAGTATAGGAAACATTTAATATCCTGGATTTAGCAGTTCAGTTATCAAAATTCAATGAAAATCAAAATACTTGTTCATTTCAACACCTTAAACTCTGTGTATCAATCTGAAGTCAATCGGATGATAAGTTTGGCCTATATAGCATCACAAGGTTTTTTGAAGTGATCGAGGGAGACAACTCTGGAAGTAATAATTTGAAATCGCTCAAAATCAATAGGATTCTTCGTCTCATGACCTTAAACAGTGGGTATAAATTTAAAGTCAATCGGATATTAACTTTGGCCTCTCGAGCGTCCACAAGATTTTTTTTAAGTGATCAAGGGCCTTAACTCTGGCACTAATTATCAGAAATTGCTGAAAATCAATAGGCTTCTTTGTCTTAAGACCTTAAACACTACGTATAAATTTAAAGTCAATCTGATATTAACTTTGGCCTTTATAGCATCCACAAGATTTTTTGAAGTGACCAAGGGCCATAACTCTGGCACTAATTATCAGAAATCACTGAAAATCAATAATATTCTTCGTCTTATGATCTTAAACACTGTGTATAAATTTAAAGCCAATCGGATATTAACTTTGGCCTCTAGAGCATCCACAAGATTTTTTTGAAGTGATCAAGGGCCATAACTCTGGCACTAACTATAGGAAATCGCTGAAAATCAATAGACGTCTTCGTCTTATGACCTTAAACACTGTGTATAAATTTAAAGTCAATCGGATATTAACTTTGGCCTTTAGAGCGTCCACAAGATTTTTTGAAGTGATCAAGGGCCATAACTCTGGTAGTTATTATCGGAAATCGCTGAAAAGCAATAGGCTTCTTTGTCTCATGACCTTAAACACTGTGTATAAATTTAAAGTCAATCGGATATTAACTTTAGCCTCTAGAGCGTCCACAAGCAATTGTGGACGCCGGCCCGCCGGACGGGGGCAACGACAATATACGACCAAATTTCAATGATTGTTCATTATGGTAACCACATACTTTTTTATTTGAGACTTAGACGCACTTCAGATTGAGCCATGTTTTTAAGGTACAGTAGTCCCTTACCAATTATGGACAGCTCATACAAGACAGCTTCTTGAAAATATGGATATTTCTTGGAAAATACATGTAACAAGCAGAAGAAAGATATAAAAATAATATTTTATTGCACCATTTCATATAATGTAGGTTTAAATCATTTTGAGATTAATATAACATAATAAAATATTAACAACAATACTTAAGGAATGCCATTATTTTTTACTTTTTAAATGTTAATAATTATAATGAAAGTACCAGATAACAAAAACAAAGAGATGGGTACAATTAAAATGCATAGTTATTATAATTATCAATTTCTATAAAGGGAGTATTAGCTAAAATTAGGCTAATTAAAAATTAAATCATGATATGCATGTTGTTTATAGTCTTTGGGAAATGTAGAAAATACTGTATGTTAGAAACTTAAACAAATATACATATAATATATTTTTTATAGGACCAAATTTTTTTCTTTATTTTTCACAATTTATCATAATTTTCACACCTTTACCCTGCTTTGCCAATTCAAAAGCTTCCAAAGTCTGTTCAAGTTTAAATCGATGTGTTACCAATGGTTTGACGTTCACCTTTCCGGAAGCAATCATAGCTAAAGCAGTTGGATAACTGAAATAATGTCATATCCCAAAATATTATGAGGAACTTATATTGAAAAAATAAGTTTTTCAGTGATTATTAACGAAGAGTTGTGTTTCTTTATTGAGAAAAAAGCTTTTTAGAAATGATCATTTAGTAGTTATTTATAGCTATAGACTACTAAACATTTATATTTGCATGTGTAGTTTGACTTCCTTTATGAAGTTTGATCTCATGTAATGAAAATACATGTGTTAGTGCATATCCCGCACTGCTTTCTTATTAAGATTTCTTTGTTTAATGACTTAGTTTTTTATTATTAATCATTTTACAGAGAAACAAATATTTTTGTATTCAATTAGAAATTAGGGCTTTGTAATGACACAAATTGATAATCTACGAAAGGGGAAAAACAATAATTCAGTTTCTAACTATTCCTATTTAAGAACATTAGAACATCTTAATTGAAAAACATAGACACAATATTTAACACTTTCTCTAGTGGATAATGAAATGAAATGGGGTTTAATAGCCCACTGTTCTGCTCAAAACTGAGGGAATCTTGACCAGACTGTGGCACTACGGCCTACTCTTATAATTATATCTAATTCCAACTGTCAAGTGATCTTTTACATGCACACAAAATGAAATGAAATGGGGTTCTGCTCCAAACTGGGCCAATGAAGTCGGACATGCCACACAGTGTATGGGGGAAATTCTGACCGGACTGTGGCACTGCTCTTTATAATTATATCTAATTCCAACAGTCAAGTGATCTTTTACATGCACACCAATATGTACATGGGGCCACCGTCCGAACAACTAGACAGCTGTCCATGTCAGATCCTCCCCATCACTGCCAAGGAGGAACCACGCTGGAAAATCTGGATGAAATTTCATGGCCAATGCAGGGATCGAACACCCGACCTTCAGACTAGCAAACCAGCATCTTAGCCACTGTGACCCCCTTCTAGGGGATAAATTATAGCTATTACTGTTTGATTGTGAGAACTGACATATTCCATTTCACATCTTCTGTAAATATTTTCCTTAAAGACAAGTTTACAAAGGCAGAAAATTTGAAAGAAACCTACCAATTGACATATCTGAATATACCACGAATATCAACTTCTCTTACAGCAGCATTGACTATAGGTAATTCAACATCTGCTGGTCCAAGACCAACTAATACAACACATCCACCAGGAGCAGTCGCCTAAAAAAAAAAAAATCTTTTATTGTATTACTGGATAAAATGTTGTTTAACCAGGATAAAAGAGATGGGCACATGCCATACAAAGTACTATAAAAGGAAATTCCAAAGGTTCTTTTACATACACTAATGTGTACATGGGATGTTGTTTACATGTACCTTCAGAACAATCTGATTCTTTACCTTGCCAGGCCATCTGTCCTATACTGAAAAACTTTCTCAGCCAACATTAGGATCGAATCCGGAACCTCCTGGTTGATGAGTCAGTGCCATACTGACTAGTGAAAAATATGAGTGACAATATGCAATATTGTTATAGTTGGAGACAGCTACATCAATGCAAGTAGTAACAAGTGGTTGCCATGTAAGATATGCCAACATTTTGCAAGAGATGGACAGAGAACAAGCTTAAAAAGCGATTTTCATACAATATGGGGCCATACATATAATACAGGATGCTAGAGTCGAACATGCATGAATATCAAAAGGAACCAGGATTTGTGGGATATAAACACATTTAAGTTGGATCAAAACCAGATAAAAAATAGTAACCTCTAGAGGGTCGACAACCTTGATTACATTACATGCTTTAACACTATTTGCATAAAGGGGAGCTGTTATTTTGACGTGACGTGACAGTCCAAAATTCAAACTGTCATTTATTGTTTTTTCTTTAAAATCCGACATCTCCCCAATCTGCTAGTATAGTACACTATTTATGTGACTACTTAAAATTACATTACGTACTATGCATTTAACTTACAAATATAGCTGTTCTGATGCTAGGTGGAGCACCACTACATTCAATAGTTATATCTGCTTTATCCCCTAATATAGCTTCTACTTTATTAGCTGTATCTAATGGATCTCTACTTGTTACTAGTACAGTGTGGTCAGCTCCTAACGATTTAGCAAATTCTAATCTTGATGCATCAATATCTGAAATTGACCATTATGTCTATAAAATACCAGTATATATTCAACACGTTATGTCAATTTCATACAGTAAATATAATACAATTACAAGTCTCTTACAGGTTCCACTGTTCTTCAATAACATGACATCAAAAATATATTCTTCTTTTAAGTTAGTAATGTAACTTGAAATTTACCTGTGATGATCACATCTGCTGCACCTTTTGCTTTTGCAGTTAAAAGATTCACCAAACCAATTGGTCCTACAATTATGAGGCATACATTGAAAAATACTAAATGATAATATTAGAATATAATAGACAGATTACAAAGTAAACTATATTTTCCATTACATTGATGACATATAACACCCATCAGTGATAATGGAAATGTCAATAAATATAAGAGTGAAATATATCCCCCTTAACTCTGAACTAATATTAAATAAAGAAAATTCCAGCACTATAAATGCATCTGTTTTTGACCTGGACATCAATATAATTAACAATAAATTTAATGTGGATACTTTCGATAAAACAGACAAATTTGGTTTTGATGTAATAAAATATCTGTCACTTTATAGTAAATTAGCCAGATATCAAGCTATAGATTGTTTTCTATTCACAGGCATTACGATTTTTGACAATTTGTAACAATAAAGAACTATTTCTTTCAGGAATAAAATCTCTTTATTCCAAGTGCACTGCCAAAGGCGGTACACAATTATGCATTTGAATAAGAAATTTCGAAACTTCTATTTCTTCAACATATCAGGTTTGATATTTCGTTTAAGTATATAACTGACTACATTTTGGAATAGAGAATAAGCTAAAAAGAATGTGATTTTTCCTACAATCAAGGGCCATAATTCATGAAGTTACAATTTAATATGTGCAAATATCGAAAGGAACCTTGATATACCATATTTTTACACTATTTACGTACAAGCAGCAGCCATTTTGTTCTGAGTATGATGTCTTGTCTGTCTATTGTTTTTGTGTAATTAATGTGTGGTGTAGTCCCCCTGCATTTACTATTAAATAGATAGATAGATAGATAGGATGTATGCTAAATCTAACCAGGCAGGATACGCCCACATTTTCGAGAGATGAATAGAGAATAAGTTAAAAAGAAAGTGATTTTTCCTACAATCAAGGGCCATAATTCATGAAGTTACAATTTGATATGTGCCAATATCGAAAGGAACCTCGATATACCATATTTTTACACTATTCACGTACAAGCAGCGGCCATTTTGTTCGGTAATTTCGGTTTGATTTTCAGGAACTTTGAACTCAACCTTCAATACGGTGTAACGGTAATATAATCAAACGTTGGGTTTTTTTTAAATCGGATAATAATTGTGAACTCCAGAGGCTAAAAAGGCGATTTTTCGTACAATCAGGGGCCATAACTCGGGAAGTTACCATTTGATATGCACAAATATCGAAAGGAACCAGGATCTTCGGGTTATAAACATGCATATAAAGTTTCATCAGAATCAGAGTAAAATTGTGGTCTCTTCTGGGTCTACAACCTTGATATACTATATTTTTATAGTATTCACGTACAAGCGTCGGCCATTTTCTTTGCAGTGGTCCACAACCTGGATATAGTCTAGTTGTTGAGCGTGCATAAGGCTGTCTGGTTACTACAGATGGGGCCCGTAGCCACGGAGGGGGGTAAACACATTTCGCTAAAAACAGTGATTTCTTAGGAGTGTTCTTAGCCGGCCACATCCTCAGCCCCTCCAAAACATTCCGTATGGGCCCGCAGTATAGATGTACTCAATGGTCAAAACGTGATGAACCTTGGTGACATTGGTATCGACCGTAATGCAAGCTGAAATAAACCGCGAAAACATGAAACTCGTAGTAATACCATGAAAACCGTGGTGATAACGTAGTGGTACCGGGATGTAACATGGCAACCCGTGCTAATAACTTAGTTGTAGCGATGACTGCCATGGCAATACCCTGAAAACCGTGGTAAACCATAGTGGCACCGTAGTCGAACTGTGGACCAGAGGCCCGCCCTCCCCTAATTTTCGACAGTGCCCTTTTTTACTGCTGAAAGTGCATTTTCTCCGACCTAAATATGTCCCTTCCGAACGTTTACTTAGACGAAAATATCAGCCAAATTGTTCTTGGAATGGCTACAGACGCAAGGAAATGAAGGATAATTTTCTTGGGACTCCCACCCCCCCCCCCCCCTCAGCGACGTGCCCGGTCTCCGCGGTCAGTGCCCTCATTTTGCGCCCGGGGTGTTGGGATGGCCTAGTGGTCTAGAGTGCCACTTCGACCTCTAGCTGGCCGGTCACCTCTGGGTTGCGGCTGTGGTTTCGAGCCCTGGTGTGAGCGTATATGGCAAGGAGATAGGGGCGCCTTCTCAACCTCGTGGGTTTCCTCCGGGCACTCCCGTTTCCTCCCACTGCTAAAGACCCCTACGCGCAAGCGAATTATTGAAATAAAATTAAACCAAATGTTAGTCCCGAAATGACCTGGTTTGTGTTGAGTGGACGTTAAACCCCATTTCTCTCTCTCTCTAATTTTGCGCCCCCCCCCTCTTTTCAAAACTCCTAGATCCGCCCCTGCCGTGGACTGTCGCTTTTCCGCCAAATTCAGAACTGGGCAATACCAGAAAGAATCAGAGTAAACCGTGGCTATTACCGGGAAGGTGTGATTGTTGGGACAATAGCATTATATTAACTTTATCAAACACATTAAATTTGACTAATTACACTGCGTTGTGTATATAAAATATGTCTACTAATTATGGTTTACAGTTACAATATTTGCATTCAGTATAAGAAAACTAGTACAAGGATAATATGAAACATTGTAACTGCAGAATATAGATTTGGAAATAGAATAAAATAGAATAAAACAGGTCGCAATAGAATAAATGCAAAATCAAATTTGTTTACCTGCTCCACAAACCAATACTCTAGATCCTAAAGTAACACCTGCTCTTGTACAAGCGTGGACACTTACAGATAAAGGTTCCAATAACGCCCCTTCTTCGGTGCTTACATGATCCGGTAATCTAGAAATACGTTATAAATATTATGCAAAGTGTTTCTGGCGATCGCTCTACCGTGCACTGTTGTTTGTAGCCACTGTTGGTGTTTTTGTGTAGTAGTGTATACGTCCGCTGGGTACTGGCAAATAGATCCCTCCATTTGTGTTTTTCAACTTTCAGTTCAAAATCAACCAAGGACATAATTTGTATTGCTAATGTCGGCCAAAAGTTTTAATTTTTGAATAATATTATACATAGCTATAAAATGCTTGTCAACCAATTTCACCAAGAATGATTGACTATGTCACGTTCATGGGCTTCAAAAGGTAAAAATATGACTAAACAAACATTTCTGCAAACCGTCTTCAAAATTTACAATCCATATAGAAATTGTGAATATCTCATATGGTCATATCAAAAAACATTTTTGGAGATAAACTTTAATGAAATTGATGATAAGTGCTTATGTGACATACTTGTAGCAGAAGTCAGCATCATGACAATAAAACCGTGACAGATTTCCATGATCTGGTGGCGTGGCACAAAATATCACATGTGGACATAAATTGTATCTTCCTTGTTTACAGAACTTGCAACATTTACACGGCACACCAGGTTCAATAGCAACACGATCACCTGTAATATATATTTATTGCTCTGTGAAGTAAATAAACTTGTACTCAAGATGAAGACAATACGACACGAGCATATTATTATATGCTAAGCCACACTCAACTCTCTAGAACATTGGATGCTTTATTATTTTCAACGGATTTAAAAACCATTGACAGTTAATAATTTGATAAAAAATTGGATAATCGAGGCATTGTTTATTATTGCAACAATGGTAGCAATGACGACCAAGACTACTTCGTTCTTCAAACGGCCATAACTCTACTCAGAATGAAGTAATGTTAATGACATTTTCAACATATTCTCCTTCCATTGTCCATTTTAACTATTATAGCGAGAACTGCCAGCTCTTATCTAAATCTTACAAAATGTATCTTTAAAACAGTAATAAATACTGACCAATTTTTAGGTTGGTTACCCCAGATCCCAATTTATTAACAACACCTGCTCCTTCATGTCCTATTATCATTGGCGCCTTGACAACAAAGTCTCCTATAGCTCCATGTGTCCAAAAATGAACATCTGAACCACATATTCCAACATTACACATACGAAGTTGAACCTCTGGAAGAAAAAATAATAAAGATAAGTAAATGATAAAACCCGGGAGATTGCCTTTAATTCCATAATTTTAATTTTGAATAATAAATTAACGAATAAACATCAGTCACGGCCGCATTCCCAGGACCTGAATCTTGTGGATAACACTATCTGAACAGTTTCTCGGAAAAGGTTTATGATTATGAAGGACACCCGAAACTATTTAACCCCTGGAAAGATATAATAGATTAATAAAAACCGGGTGATTGCCTTTATCTTCTAGATCCATGATTTCAATTTTGAATAATAAATTAATGAATAAGCATCAGCCACAGCCGCATTCCCAGGACCCGAATCCAGTTTATTACGCTATCTGGAACAGTCTTTCGAAAACGGGATATGAAGGACACCGGAACAATTAAAGGGGAATGAATTGAAGGATACAAATCGGGTAAAATGTGAAAAATAAGCTTATAAGAAAATGCCAACATTACGAACTATGTCTATAGATGAGTGTCAGATATGACACCGGCAATAAAATGATGCCTGTATTAAATACTCACGCCCGGGTCCAGGTTCCTTTATTTCTGTATCCTCCTGAAAGAGAAGAATTTGCTCTTATTAGCAAATATGACCAAAAAAAATTAACCCGAAAACTGGTATTCATGTACTTAAACTAATGGATATTATTATACTTTTATAAATTTACAAAGTCAGCGCATAGTAGTGGTGTTGGATTGATAAATTTTCTTCGTTTGTGTTATACTTTTAAGTTTACATATCACGAAAGATCCAGCAGTTTACAGACCATCAATTCGGAATCAGCGCAAATTTTCTTTGGGAAATTTACATCCTTTGTTTAAGAGTTTGTTGTTTTTAGTTGGGAATTTTTAATATTAGATTTTAACTTCCATAAGAACTGTCAAGATTTGGATACGTAGCATGTGAGTGACATCACCAACCCGTAACCACGACCTTACTTTGGATCTTGTGTTAACAATTTCTGTTAAGCTATAACTTCAATTCCGTTTCATTTCTTTTGATTAAAAAAGTCAAATATTGATTGTAATGCTCTAAATTTTGAAAAAAATACTTCCAAAAATACTTTGAAAATATTTGTATCGTTTCACAGCAGAAACTGTATTAGATGTGAGGGCTAAATAAGTATTGAAATAAATACATGTCTACACTAGATTTCAAATTACTAATAGATAAATTTTAAATAAGGGTGGTTGCCGTATATATCTAATCTTTATTTTCATAATATATAATCTGTATTATATCAGACAGCACATGTTACAAGGTCAAGTCATATTTAGTTCACGTCAGGAGCGAAAGAGTTTTTATGTACGTGTTTGTGCCTTCATAAATAAAGATGAAAGCAAGTAACTTGCTGATTCTTTTAAAACAAATCATTGCAATAATAACTATTAAATATCTTGTATAAATTTCTATCTTGTTTCCTATTGAAATTATATGTAATCAATTTCATTCGCTGTGTGTTATCTATGTTGACCAAATTAAAAAGAGTGTTTCTATAGAATTAAATTTATCTTTACGTGTGAAGACAGTCTATATACGTTTATAACCTTGTGAGAATTGAACAATTTCAAGATGGTGTGACATCTTTGGGCAATTTTTGGTCTGAAATTTTGGAATGCTAACTCTACCATTACGTGTGCCAACTCCGCATAGAATGAGATTGGTGGCCAAGTGATCAACGGTGTGCTGATGATCATAAGAACTGATAGGTTTGCCTATCTAACTTTTTCTCGAGTGTTGCAGTTTCTTTTCAACTCTAAAGAGCAGTGAATTATTCAAATAAGAATATGCCATATAAGTTAGTCAACTTTAAACTGCGTTTCTCTTGGATCGTTTATTTTAAATCGTTTCCCCATATGTCCTTAGGTTATGACATAACAACAACAATTTCTTGCTATACTGATAAAATGTTTACATACCAATCTAAGATCTCCCTTTTTATAAACAATAGCAGTCAGATTTGTATCTGTCATCTTTGTACAGCAATAAACAAATCTCTATGTAACTCTAAAAATTATCTGATTCTTTTGCACAAGACTAATACTTATCTATGTGTTTATAAAAGTTTCCCCATATATACATTATGTACTCCAACATTTAAAAAAATATGTGACCTGATCTTAAGCAGATACGAGGTTACAGGCAAGAGATAATGAGGCATTCTAATAAATACATACAGCTATAAAAGATATGCACAACCCCTGCATACATGCTTTGGGAGAAATAAGTTTATCTATTTAGTAAAGTGCTCGAGAGCTGGAGATAGTACAACCGAACACGTCACCATCGATTTGAACAGAGCTTCAAAAATAAATGCCTGTGTAACTATTAAATTTAAGCGCCAAATTATAGAGGAATGGTGTATTTACCTTATCTGAAAATTTCAGCTTAAAATATCAAGTCGTTTGGATGTGAACGTCAAAACTTCTTATCCGGACACGTAAATCTTCCGGGCAAAAGTTTTCGTTGGTTGACCAGATGGTCGATTCCCGTTCCTTTAGACGACTACACAATGAATGACCCATGCACAGGCGCAGGGGGCCCTAACTTTCAGCAAACTGACTTTTCGGGCAGACGGGTAAAGTGAAAAATAAAAAGTTCATCTACTTTGCAAAATAAAGTGCCCGAAATCTAATAAATTAAATAATTTTATGGGCTGGAATAGCAGGAAAACGCGTTTGTGACCGTCAAATATTCCAAAATTTTCTTGGGGGGGGGGGGGGTCATACAAGAAGGTCAGTTCCGCTTATTCGCCACTCAAAGAAAACCGACGCCGCTGTCTGTAAACCAGAATTCATTTGTTTGTATTTATAACCCATCCATAGCTGCAGTGACGGAGCGGATACCTCCACCTAAACTTAGTACAGCGCGTAGGAATGTTTAAATGCAAGAATGGAATTACTACGGCGGCTGATTTAGGACACGCAAAATAAAACCACGAGCGCTCGAGATACTGAGTCGAGCGCTTGAGATAATTTAGTCGAGTGATCAGATAACTGAGTTGAGCACTCGACATAAGTCGATCGCTCGTGATAATAAAATCGAACATGTCTCAGCCGATGTTTTAAGGTACTTTTGTGCATTTTTTTTTCTTTTTTTTATGAACAGTAGGACGTTAAAACCCCATTGCATTTCATTTTGTGGATTTTTTAATGATAAACTTGCAGAATAGATATTCATTTGTTCGTTTTTACAACCCATCCAAAGCTTCAGTGGCGGCTGGATGAGAGGATACCCATTCAAAGCTGCAATGACGGAGCAGATGTCATAAATCAGCAACCATATATTGCACTCTGTACAAGAGTGCAATTTTTTTTTAATTGCTGCCAACTTCACTTCAAGTTGTACTAAATTGGGTCTCTACAATATATCTGTTGCAATCGCATATATAAACATTGATTTGGTAATATTAGGAGGTATCTCAGGTGATCACGGGGATGAAGTGGATTATAGATATCTATTTAGTACTTAATAGCTTTTATGCACAGGCACGTGAAGTTTCATTTTAATCCCTTCAAGTGCCTGTGCATTAATGGGGTTTGAGAGGTTTGAAGTTTAAGTATGGTTAAACATTCAAAAAAATGTCTTTCTTATGGAGTGAATTATAATATATGCATGTAATGCAAAATCGTGCAGCTTACTCTCTAAATACCACTACAAATTTAATATACACATTTTCTTCTTACTACTAGGATTGACCACAAATTATACACACAATCCCTGAGAGAATTCCATTGTTCTTTCTGTGATGTTTCTTGATGAAGGCAACCTCTGCTGGGCGTCAATATTTTACAAGCAGGATAAGTGACTCTGTAAATTCATATTTTAATTGTGTAAGATTAAGATAATAAGATGACATTTCTTACTATAATAGTTCAAAAATAGATAACATAAAATAAATATATTGAAAATTTCATTTAAATTACTTTATTCTGAGCCAAGTTATCACTGTTTGTAGTTTTGACAAGATGTGTGCATTGATTGTTCATTATGGTAACCACATACTTTTTTATTTGAGATTTAGACGCACTTCAGATTGAGCCATGTTTTTAAGTTACAGTAGTCCCTTACCAATTATGGACAGCTCACACAAGACAGCTTCTTGAAAATATGGATATTTCTTGGAAAATACATGTAACAAGCAGAAGAAAGATATAAAAATAATATTTTATTGCACCATTTCATATAATGTAGGTTTAAATCATTTTGAGATTAATATAACATAATAAAATATTAACAACAATAATTAAGGAATGCCATTATTTTTTATTTTTTTAATGTTAATAATTATAATGAAAGTGCCAGATAACAAAAACAAAGACATGAGTACAATTAAAATGCTTAGTTATTATAATTATCAATTTCTATAAAGGGAGTATAGCTAAAATTAGGCTAATTAAAAATGAAATCATGATATGCATGTTGTTTATAGTCTTTGGGAAATGTAGAAAATACTGTATATTAGAAACTTAAACAAATATACATATAATATATTTTTTATAGGACCAAATTTTTTTCTTTATTTTTCACAATTTATCATAATTTTCACACCTTTACCCTGCTTTGCCAATTCAAAAGCTTCCAAAGTCTGTTCGAGTTTAAATCGATGTGTTACCAATGGTTTGACGTTCACCTTTCCGGAAGCAATCATAGCTAAAGCAGTTGGATAACTGAAATAGTGTCATATCCCAAAATATTATGAGGAACTTGTATTGAAAAAATAAGTTTTTCAGTGATTATTAACTAACAGTTGTGTTTCTTTATTGAGAAAAAAGCTTTTTAGAAATGATCATTTAGTAGTTATTTATAGCTATAGACTACTAAACATTTATATTTGCATGTGTAGTTTGACTTCCTTTATGAAGTTTGATCTCATGTAATGAAAATACATGTGTTAGTGCATATCCTGCACTGCTTACTTATTAAGATTTCTTTGTTTAATGACTTAGTTTTTTATTGTGAATTATTTTACAGAGAAACAAATATTTTTGCATTCATTTAGAAATTAGGGCTTTGTAATGACACAAATTGATAATCTACGAAAGGGGAAAAGCAATAATTCAGTTTCTAACTATTCCTATTTAAGAACATTAGAACATCTTAATTGAAAAAACATAGACACAATATTTAACACTTTTTCTAGTGGATAATGAAATGAAATGGGGTTTAACAGCCCACTGTTCTGCTGGGCCAATGAAGTCGGACATGCCACACAGTGTATGGGTGAAATTCTGACCGGACTGTGGCACTGCTCTTTATAATTATATCTAATTCCAACAGTCAAGTGATCTTTTACATGCACACCAATATGTACATGGGGCCATCGTCCGAACAACTAGACAGCTGTCCATGTCAGATCCTCCCCATCACTGCCAAGGAGGAACCACGCTGGAAAATCTGGATGAAATTTCATGGCCAATGCAGGGATCGAACACCCAACCTTCAGACTAGCAAGCCAGCATCTTACACACTTAGCCACTATGACCCCCTTCTAGGGGATAAAGTATAGCTATTACTGTTTGATTGTGAGAACTGATATATTCCATTTTCACATCTTCTGTAAATATTTTCCTTAAAGACAAGTTTACAAAGGCAGAAAATTTTAAAGAAACCTACCAATTGACATATCTGAATATACCACGAATATCAACTTCTCTTACAGCAGCATTGACTATGGGTAATTCAACATCTGCTGGTCCAAGACCAACTAATACAACACATCCACCAGGAGCAGTTGCCTAAAAAAAAAAAATCTTTTATGGTATTACTGAATAAAATGTGGTTTAACCAGGATAAAAGAGATGGGCACATGCCATACAAAGTACTATAAAAGGAAATTCCAAAGGTTCTTTTACATACACTAATGTGTACATGGGATGTTGTTTACATGTACCTTCAGAACAATCTGATTCTTTACCTTGCCAGGCCATCTGTCCTATACTGAAAAACTTTCTCAGCCAACATTAGGATCGAATCCGGAACCTCCTGGTTGATGAGTCAGTGCCATACTGACTAGTGAAAAATATGAGTGACAATATGCAATATTGTTATAGTTGGAGACAGCTACATCAATGCAAGTAGTAACAAGTGGTTGCCATGTAAGATATGCCAGCATTTTGCAAGAGATGGACAGAGAACAAGCTTAAAAGCAATTTTCATACAATATGGGGCCATACATATAATACAGGATGCTAGAGTCGAACATGCATGAATATCAAAAGGAACCAGGATTTGTGGGATATAAACGCATTTAAGTTGGATCAAAACCAGATAAAAAATGGTAACCTCTAGAGGGTCGACAACCATGATTACATGCTTTAACACTATTTGCGTAAAGGGGAGCTGTTATTTTGACGTGACGTGATGTTTCGGTCCAAAATTCAAACTTAACTGTCATTACCGTGTAATGGTGATATATATATATGAATATTTTTTAAAATCAACCGTGATCTTTGGGATATAAAAATATCTTTTAACTTTCATCAAAACCTTGGTATTTGCGTGTGGCAATTTTGGTGGGCAGTTTCAAACTCAACCGTCCTTATGGTGTAACAGTGATATATTAGAACGGTTTTTAAAACAGAATTATTGTGACCTCTAGAGGGTCTACAAGCTAAAACACAATTTTTCATACCCTCGGGGGCCATAATACACAAAGCTACGGTCAGGTACCCAGATCTTTTGTATATAAACCTATAAAGTTTTATTAAAATTAGATAAAAATTGTGACCTGTGAAGTGTCCACAAAATGGACAGGGGCGATGACAATATTTATCCACATGAAAATGTTAATGATGATATACTTGAACTCGGCAATCTATTTATTTTATATATATTTTATGGTAACTTTGATTACGCATGCATAACATTTCAACCTCTTTACAAAAGCCTGTTTTTAAGTGAAATTATCAAAAACAGTGAAGCAGTATGACTTATCCATTTAATGGCATTTATCCAAAGCGTCACTAATTCATCGTTACACTTGAGAATGGCCTGTGCACATTCAGAATAAAGAAGTTAGTACAACTAAAACGTATTTAAGTCAGCTTTCAACATCCAAATGTCAATCGAAACCTAAGTAATTGCATATATCTAAATTTAACAGTATTAATAAATAACAATGCAGCAGCCCTGCAAAACTTCAATTTTTTCTATTTTCATGTGTTCTTTTATTCTTGATATTACCAGTATTAACTTACAAATATAGCTGTTCTGATGCTAGGTGGAGCACCACTACATTCTATAGTTATATCTGCTTTATCCCCTAATATAGCCTCTACTTTATTAGCTGTATCTAATGGATCTCTACTTGTTACCAGTACCGTGTGGTCAGCTCCCAATGATTTAGCAAATTCTAATCTTGATGCATCAATATCTGAAATTGACCATTATGTCTATAAAATACCAGTATACATGTATATTCAACACATTATGTCAATTCATACAGTAAATATAATACAATTAAAAGTCTTTTACAGGTTCCACTGCAAACTGATCCCGCAGTGAATATTCGCTTGGCTGCTACAATCACTGATAAGCATAACATCGACGAGGCTTAATGAGTACGGCATATTAACTTTTTTACTCTGACAAATTAAATTCTCAAACATTTTTTTGAGGTAAAAGAAAAATAAATAAAGACGTTTGAAGTATTTGTAGTTAAAAAATATTTCCTATTTAGGGTAAATGGGTATTAAAATGAGTAAAATGCATCATTTTGCCCGAAGCCGTTAGGTGTTAAGTAAACATTGCACGAGCCGTTGAGCCAATGACTACCGCCGCCTGCAGTCAACGCACGTGTTGTGGTCAGTCATCTGTTACAGAGATAATTCGTAAGTAATTCTCTATGAAAGAGATTGGTTCCACTGTTCTTTAATAACATGACATCAAAAATTTATTCTTCTTTTAAGTTAGTAATGTAACTTGAAATTTACCTGTGATGATCACATCTGCTGCACCTTTAGCTTTTGCAGTTACAATATTCACCAAACCGATTGGTCCTACAATTATGAGGCATACATTGAAAAATACTAAATGATAATATTAGAATATAATAGACAGATTACAAAGTAAACTATACCTTCCATTACATTGATGACATAACACCAACCATCAATGATAATGGTAATTTCAATAAATATAAAAGTGAAATTTATCCCCCTGAACTAATATTAAAAAAATAAAAATTCCAGCACTATAAATGCATCTGTTTTTGACCTGGACATCAATATAATTAACAATAAATTTAATGTTGGTACTTTCGATAAAACAGACAAATTTGGTTTTGATGTAATAAAATATCTGTCACTTTATAGTAAATTAGTAACAGACCAGATATCAAGCTATAGATTGTTTTCTATTCACAGGCATTACGATTTTTGACAATTTGTAACAATAAAGAACCATTTCTTTCACGAATAAAATCTCTTTATTTCAAGTGCACTGCCAAAGGCGGTACACAATTACGTATTTGAATAAGAAATTTCGAAACTTCTATTTCTTCAACATATCAGGTTTGACATTTCGTTTAAGTATATAACTGACTACATTTTGGAAAATGATCCAATTTAATATTTATTTCAAAATTTCTGTGGTTACCTAATCCTGCCTGGATTATTGCCTTGTTTTATACCTTAATAAATACACTTACAGAGTACGATTTCTTCAGCATACCTGTTTTGCATTTCTTGTGTGTGGTATTATGTATTATAATTTGTACAATTCCATGTAGTCGCCAAAACTTAAATTTTTTAAGGTTTTAACATTATTTTATCTGGATTATCACCCTTTCTATTGTGAATTTTTGTCAACTTCTAAGCTATCACGACTATTTTAACAACATGCCACTCACTCAGCAGACGGCAGTCTTTCAAGACAGTCTACATCACCTATTTGCTTCTTTGTATTCAGTTTTGTTTCTTTTGTGTGCCCTAATGTATTCAATATACATGTACCTTGATTCCATTAAATACCTGTATGTTTCTTGATTGATTTAGAGCATGTAGTTTTAGACTACTTTTTTTATACATTTCACTGATGTGGTTATTCTCTCTGTTCTGGGTCTACAATCTTGATATACTATATTTTTATAGTATTCACGTACAAGCATCGGCCATTTTCTTTGCAGTGGTCCACAACCTTGATATACCATATTTTAACACTATTTGCGTACAAGCAGCGGCCATTTTGTCCAGCAATTTTGGTCCGATTTTTTGTAAATTCGAACTCAATTACGGTGTATTGTGTAATGGTGATATAATCAGACGTTTTTTTAAATCGAATAAAAATTGTGACCTCCAGAGGGACTAAACGCTAAAAATGTTGATTTTTCGCAAAACCAGGGGCCATAATTCAGGAAGTTACAATCCGATGGACGAAATTATTTCGAAAGGCACCAAGATCTTTGGGTTGTAAACATGCATGTAAAGTTTCCTCTACAGGGTCCACCTCCACAACCTTGGCATATTTTTACACTTTTCGCGTACAAGTGGCGGCCATTTGGTCTGATTTTCAGGAAATTCAAACTCAACCTGTTTTACGGTGTAAAGGTGATATACTACAAACGTCTTTTTAAATGGGATAATAATTTTGACCTCTAGAGATCCACAAGCTAAAAAAAGCGATTTTTGTACAATCAGGGCCATAATTCAGGGAGTTACAATCCGATATGCGCAAATATCAAAAGGAACCAAGATCTTTGAGTTATAAATATGCATTTCAAGTTTCATCAAAATTGTGACCTCTACAGTGTTCACAAGCTAAAAACGTTATTTTTCAAACAATCAGGGGCCATAATCCATGAAGTTGCATGGATCTTTGGGTGATAAAGGCTATAATTCAAGTTTCATTGAAATCGGATAAAAATTTTGACCTGCAGACTGTTCACTAACAATTGTGGACAGACGCACAGGGGTAACGACAACATACGTCCATATGTGAAAGAAGGATTTATCTACAAACAGCTGGTTTTACATTCATGTATTATAATCTAGTGAAATAATTTGTAGCATAGAGCCAGTCTGTCCCTTCAGTAAATCCTTTACTTTTAATAACACGTTAGTCTTTGGTTTTGATAATCATGTCATTTCTACATGTGCATTGTCTATCAAAATATTTATGATTAAAATAATGAAAAGTAAACTAAATGATTATTTAGTTAGCTAAAACATGAATACATGTATAGTAGAATGTTCAAGAACTGTAAACCTATTTTTAAACTAAATGTTGGTTATCCCCCTTTAGCCTTTGGTTTAATGATGTTTTTAGCAAGCCTGGGAATAAGGTACCGGTCATTGACAATGTCAGGCACAGATTCAGACTTCGTCAGGCACAAATCCTCTGGTGCCTGTCATTTTGTCTGGCACTGATTTGTCTTTTAAAATGATATCATTAATGTCTGACAATTTTTCAGATACATCTAAAACTGTTATTTCCAGGCCTGGTTTTTAGTACCTGGTGAATAAAATTTTCATTACACTTTGTATGTGCCATGAAGGTAATAATATTCTAAATGAGTGTTGATAAATGTAAGAAGCTCAAAATTTTACCTGCTCCACAAATAAGTACTCTAGAACCTAAAGTAACACCAGCTCTTGTACAAGCATGTACACCGACAGATAATGGTTCCAATAATGCTCCTTCTTCATTACTTACATGATCAGGTAATCTAGAAACAATATGCAAACTCCACTACACTAAACTTGCATGCAAGTAAATGAATATAATATAAATCCTGCAGAAATCTACAATTAATATCATGCTGTCTTATAGAAATCAGTGTTTAAAACAGATACCATTTTGTCTCAAATGCATACAAAATACAGTAAAAATGAATTAAATACTGTAAAATATTACATCAATAATTATGACATACTTGTAGCAGAAGTCAGCATCATGGCAATAGAATCGTGAAAGATTTCCATCGATAGGTGGTGTTGCACAAAAACTCATATCAGGACACAAATTATATCTTCCTTTTTTACAGAACTTACAACATTTACATGGTACACCAGGTTCAATAGCAACACGATCACCTGTAATTGTAATACAAAAATTATGTACCGAGACACAATGAAAATGCATCAGTGATATGCCTTGAAGTGCTTACAAGACATATATGATTTTTTGGCATGACTGGATATTTATCGACACAAGACAAACAACAACAATCCAAAGAGGAGAGAGAGAGAAAAATGGGGTTTAACGTCCACTTGACACAAACTAGGTCATTGTGGGACTAACATATGGTTTTTAATTTTATTTCAATAATTCGCTTGCGTGTAGGTGTCTTTAGCAGTGGGAGGAAACCAGAGTACACGGAGAAAACCCACGAGGTTGGACAGGCGACCCTACTCCTTGCCACTTACAACCGGGGATTCGAAACCATGCCAGTTGATTAAATGGCAGGTCGTATGATACAGTGCGCGCAAGCTAACCATTTGGCCACCAAACCCCCAATCAAAATAGGAGATGACACCTTTATAGTAAAGGGTAAAAATCAAGAACGGTCCTCCATTCAAATCTGCATACACCAGAGTGTTGTCGGCAGCAATACAGGAAACTGAAAAAGTGTGATCCTATAACAGTTAAAATCTATAAATAATCAGTCAATAATAAGGATGTTGACATGAACTATTTCAGTGAATACTGATTTTAATTTTTGTTATTGAGCAGCTGTTTGATAGAAAGTAACTATAATGTAATACAAAGAATCAACAATAATACTGACCGACTTTGAGGCTAGTTACCCCAGCTCCTAGCTTAGTAACAACAGCAGATGCCTCGTGTCCTAATATCATTGGTGCCTTGACAATAAAGTCCCCAATAGCCCCATGTGTCCAGTAATGAACATCTGATCCACAGATGCCAACATCACGCATACTAAGTTGTACCTCTGGAAATAGAATGGTCTTTATATAATATTTTTTGTCCTCTCTATTAACAGTCTTGTCTATTCCTCAAGTGTGTCAACACATGTCACTCTGCCTGATAGCAGCGTCAATCATAATTGTTCGAAATACAATGTACATATATACATGTATATTAAGCTCTCTGCAAGAAACTGTGGATGAAAATTTTGAATGTTGCAGGATCAAAAGTCTCTACGGCCAGTCTGCGATCTTCTATTGTGCCCAACATGCACAAGTGTCATGCATGGTATACTAAAAATTTCCCCGTAGACTGACAGTAGTGGAAAAGATGGGCTTCTGATATCCAATATTTAAGACAAAATAAACATTTTACCAGCATGTACCATAATGCGCTTGAATTAGACTGCTGGAGTAGTAGTAATACGTACAGCAGGTTGTGTGCTAGGCTTAACCTTGAAATGTTATAAAAACTATTAATTAGAGATAAGACATTAATTAACTTATCCAGACCATAATCAGCTCTCGATATCAAGGCTAGCCTGCAATATTTGTCGGATTGTGGTCCAATTAACACTCAAAACTTTTCTTCATGGTAAACGATTAAATGGATAATCGAGACTATTAGTTTTGTCTTATGGACTTCAGTAATGATGATCGAGGCTAAGCAAAACGTTCATCCGCTTGTTCTCGGTTCAGAGTGGATCAATTTTACTGAAATTTTCAGCAATTTGCCTTTACGTTATGTAGTTTTTAACTATTATAGTGAGAACTGGCAACTTGTTTTTAATCTCCCATTTTGTATCTTTAAATGGACCATCCCGATTCGAGCAGAGTCTAAAAAATAAATCTGAGGATGAATGAAATTTAACTGCCAAAATATAGAGAAATTGTGAATTTACTCTCAAAATTATAGCTAAAAATATAGGGTTGTTTGGACGTAGTCGTAAACGTAAAAACTGCTTATCCGAACACGTAACCCCTTCAAGATTTTGTGTCATTTTTTTTCATAGGGTGACCTGATAATCGCTTTCCCGTTCCTTTAGAGGTCTATACTGTGAATGCTGTATTTCATAATGAAAGGTAAATTAACCCACTAATTATTTTTATAAACTAAAAGTAAGTCTAGTTTTATCTAGACACTGGTCTCCAATTCCAGATTAAGACTGACAGGTTTAGTTGTTTGAAAACGTACCCCCCCCCCCCCCCACGTCAGTTAAATTGTTCGGTCAGTCAACAAGAGTTGTCGCATTTTTTTACTTTTTTTTCGGTAATGAAACCTTTATAATAAGTGGATTAGAGCGGTTCAGTGATACTTTGATTTAATCAAACATGGACGAACAAGACATAGCTTCGATCAACCAGTACAGTAGTTGAAATTATTGCACACGTCTGTCAAACCATCAAAGGCTAATACCTTGCAATTGAGCAATTTGAATGAAATTTTCAAATGATTCATTTTACATTATCTACTTTCGAACCATTATAGCAAGAATGGCTAGTTCTTTATCTAAATCTTACATAATGTATCTTTAGTGTCATGGATTTAGCTGTTCAGTTATCAAAATTCATTGAAAATCAACATACTTGTTCGTCTCAAGACCTTGAACCCTGTGTATCAATCTGAAGTCAATCACAAGATTTTTCAAAGTGATTAAAGGAGATAACTTTGGCCGCAATTATGGGAAATTGCTGAAAATCAATAGGCTACTTCGTCTCATAACCTTACCCAAAGTATCAAAGTATCAAGGGCCATAACTCTGGCAGTAATAATTGGAAATTGCTCAAAATCAATTTATGTTTTTTCTGGAGGAAAACTGTCCAAAGAATCTCAATAGCATATATGTGTAGGAAAACCACACCATACAGCAGAACAGAGGATAGGGTACCAATTGCCCTTGGCAAATCATCCTACAGACAGTGAAAACAGTTAACAAACTTAATGATAAACTTCAAGTTAATTTAACAGATATTTTGAACACACACCCCTTCAAATTTTTGAAATACCATTCCCAATATATTAAAGACAATGATGGAGCATTTTCAAACAACAAAATCTACATGTATGCAAGAATTACTAGAAAGTGTTGATTAATAGGGGCTTACTCACGTCCAGGTCCTGGTTCTTTTACTTTAGCATCTTCCTGGAAGAGAAGAGTATGCAAGATATATTAAATATATTTACACACAATAAGAATATTATTATTCAGGTTTAGACAATATGAAACCATTAACACTAACAGCAAAGTATAACGTGTATATTTAAAATTTTATTCTTACATGCAATGTTCAAAAGCCTTGATGTAGGGGGTGGCCAAAAATCACGGTGATTCCTAATCATTTGTTTTTCTTGCTATGAAAGGTCAAATTCAGTATATACAACATAACAGCTACACTTATCGAAATGTGTGATTGTTTAGTAAAAATTTGATTCTTTCAATTGCGATATGCCGATATTTCAAAATCTATCTTTAAGCAGATTGGACCAATGTCAGTGCTATGTCAGTATTGAAGTTATGATTTGAATCAATAATATATATCTTTAGTTAGGTTGTACATGTATTTAAATGTAATAAGAACTTAAATATTCTGAAGAAATGCGTTTTGAGGTCATTTTTGAGTGTGATGTGAATTATTCTCTACCAAATATTTGTAAACTTTATAATAAAGAAGTGCCAAGTGTCAATTCCACCTCATGATTTGATTCTGTGCATTGCATGGAGAGGCGAATCATGATACATGTATATCAATAGGTTAATACATGCCATTACACATCAAACTGCATTCAAGCGAATAGGCTATAAATCTTCTAATTCTGAAACTGGCCTCCAAACTAATAATGTTATTAGTTGATCGGTCTTTTTGGGCTTGTTTTTGTCTTTTTATAAGTCCACATATAAGTTTGTGTTTATTATGTCGTCAACAAATTGGTTTGCTCTGCGACCTGTTGTTACAGAGTTATCTTTCCTTTGTTGAATACCTTGTTTACATGATTGAGGCTACACTTTTTAAAAGATTTTTTTCAAATTTGTTGAGATCCAATGGGGTCATCGATCGTGGGAGGTCAAACCTTATCAATTTTCAACAATCTGTGAACTGCAGTTCCAGATTCACCTCCCCTTAACTGACAAGGTATGCTACAGTTCTTAACAGATAATCTTTAAATTCGGTGGACGAACCCTTGAGATATTCAGCACTTCCTGTCATTCTGTTCTTGGGTTACCTCCCAAAACTTTCCATAATTGATTGATAAGCTCAGAGGCCCCTGTAACCTTTATGCATGAGTTGCTTGTCAATTATGTAATATGTAAAGCTATCCCAAGATGTCCTTAAATTCCTTAAATGACGATATGCTTGTAATTGTATGTTGCAGGGGTCTTTTATCATATTCTTGCCATAAAGAAAAATCACATATTATTATTATTATCAAACCTTATCAATTTTCAACAACTAAATTAAAGAAAGACACCAAAATACTAATTTGACGGTTAGCGCTTTCTGTTTGTACTGAACATCATCAGACCATTTTTATTTATGAAGAATTACGTAGAACAATAGACGCAACATCATGACGTTACTATAAATATATCAAATACACCATAAAATATTATTTACACATTTTTATATTTAGTAAATTATCACTAAAAAGAGAATTACTTCATCTCTTATTATAATATCCGTTTATTTAATTCGGGTTTGTACTTTTTGATGAAATAATTTTCTTTACATTCCAAGTAAATCATTATTTAAAAAATTCAATTTGTACAAGGGAAATACATTGAATTTTCCACCTCCACATGTTTCGATGTGTGCACTTAAAGGTATCGTTCGATTACTGGGTATCTTAATTTGAGATCTATGAAGGTTCATTCGAAGGTTTAGTTGACCTTCTGTTTTACCAATGTATTTCCCTTTACAACCATAGCATACGATGAGATAAATTACATTTTTTGATTTGCATGTCATGCTTTGTTTTACATGAAAATCATTGGATTCATTTATTTTAATGAAGCTTCCTTCGACTATCATATTACAAGTTAAACATCTTTCATCCCCACATTTGGAAACAACAGGTTGTTTAGTTTCTAAATCAAATTTTGAGGAAGTGAGAATTCGTCTCAAGCTCAGGGTTGTTTAGACTGTTGATCACATTTGTTTTGTTGATAATATATTTAAGTTTTTCACTTTTAAATAACTGTGGTAAATGTGATCTAATTTTGTCCACACCCCGTTCTTGAGAAGGATTATGTGTTGTAACTAAAGTCAAAATTTCATTTTGTTTACCTAAAACTTTAGGTTTTCTTAAAATTTCCTGATCTATTTTTAATGCTTGTTTGCCTAAATGCCTAAAATTTCCTGATCTATTTTTAATGCTTGTTTAATACCATTTTCTATTAAACCAAAAGGATAGTTTTGATTTCGAAGGAATTGTTTTAATTCTTGTAACCTTATGAGTTTTTTCTTTTCACATGATACCATTGTACAAATTCTCCTAGCAAGATTAAACGGGTACGAACAGAAAGCGCTAACCGTCAAATTAGTATTTTGGTGTCTTTCTTTAATTTAGTTTATATATTATTAACTGGGAGTTGTATTTACCTTTATTTTATATATATGGCCACAGAACACTAATTATTGCCCCATTGACTTTAATGTTAATTCTCGTCTCTTAGACCGGCTGTAACTTTTCCCCAAATATTCGTTGGGAAAAACGCTTTCTGCCACAGATGGAGCAACATGTGGCAGACTCTTGCCCAAAAGCATGTATGAGGTTCTTCATGAAAAACTTGAGATAGACAAGCTGGAAGTAGAGACTGCTAACCTTGCAATTTTCGGCCCTCCCTTTCAACGTAACCAACCTAACAACTCTTGTATCCTTCCGCCTCAAAATCATGAATATTCACCAAAATTCTACAAAAATCGCCATGCAAAAGCTAACCTTGCAATTTTCGGCCCTCCCTTTCAACGTAACCAACCTAACAACTCTTGTAGATTTCTTCAAATTTGGTGTGAAGTAGTGGGGGTCAAGAGAACGAGCCCTTTAGATATTCAGCACTTCCCGTCGTTCTGTTCTTGGGTTACCTCCCAAAACTTTCCATAATTGATTGATAAGCTCAGAGGTCCCTGTAACCTTTATGCATGAGTTGCTTGTCAATTATGTAATATGTAAAGCTATCCCAAGATGCCCTTAAATTCCTTAAATGATGATATGCTTGTAATTGTATGTTGCAGGGGCCTTCTATCATATTCTTGCCATAAAGAAAAATCACATATTATTATCAACAAAATATAGCTTATAAATTGTTTTCTACATGATTGTGTCAGGTGATTTTCATAAACAAGTTGATCTATAAGCTTAAATGCCTTGCACAGATATTAAATTTAAAGTAATTTGATGCAACTCAAACATGACCTTATGGCCTTGAGTATTTTTTTTATAGCTGTGTTTTGCAAAAGTAGAAAATAACCTACATTATTACAGTACACAGTCTTTATCTTTATCAGTTTACATGTGTTTGTTCAGTGTCTTGGTCTCATGTCACCCAAGTATGACCATGACCAACTAACATTGTTTTGACCTTCTCTGCTATTTCATTAAATCGGTGTAATAAAACCAAGCTCAATCATATGAAAAAGAGATATAAATTAGCTTATATATATGAAAGATACTAATCTATGCAAAATTTTTGGCAAGCCTAATTTTTGGTAGCCCCATTTAATAACTGTTGCAGTGTAATTATAATCAGTCCCTATTTGTAATCAAATGTATATATATATAGACCGAAGTAATTATGTATATAAGTTTAGGCATTCCTGTAGGAATCATTAACTGGAAGTGGTTCTTTACACAGCATGTATATTTGTTACTGTATCCAATTATTTTCTTCAAAATAGTATATAATCCTATAGCATTTACACCGCCCCACCCCAAACCGCACCATCACGTATACAGTTGTGGCCCATGCAAAATGGTCATACTATAATATGGAAAGCTATTACATATCTTGGGCTGTTTGAGGCAGTTTAAGGAATAGCAGTTTCGGTCCATTCAGATAAGTGGCCTGTAATATATCGCTTTCCATATTTTTCTTTAAGGAACTGGAATAGTAGTCAATATTTACATGTAAGCATTTCTCTAGCTATCACCTTAACATTCACATCTGATATAGCAGCCTATCCCTCATAGTGATGGAGGAGTGTCCCCCACCCCCACCCCAGTTGGTTTACATATTCATGATTACAGAATGCTTGACAATTGACAGCTGTCTGCCATGCTTAGGTCATGGTAGGCTTTGCTTTAATTTCTGCCAAACTAAAACACTAGTACCAACGGCATCACTGCAGCTATTCATATCTTGAGTGTCAACAATTAAGCATCGCCTTTTTTCAATTAGTAAGCGCTACAATGATAGTATAATAATAATAGTAAATAATAATCGATGAACGGTAAATGTTGCACAAAGCAAAGAAGCTCCAGACAATGTTTTAATCTAAAGTCAATTGCATGATCTATAATAAGAACAAGAAGAGTAAAATAAATAAGTGTTTCATTAAGATTATTTTGCAAAGTTTTAATATTTTGTTTTTGTCCGAATAGTCAAGTTGCTTGCGTCGCAAATGCCTTTAATCTAATTATCATTTGATCTACTTTAAGTTGGCTTATTTACACTAAACTTAACTTTACTTACAGTATTCTTTCCTCTACCGAGTTGTTAAGCCTAATAATTCTAATAATAACTGTTGAACTGGAAGCAGGGGTACAACAAGGGGATCCTAGTCATTGTGCTTGTTCATAACCGTATGTCTTATCTAATTTAATAAAAAAAAAAAAAAAAAAAAAAAAAAAACCCTCTCACCCAACAAAAACCCCCCCAAACATACATACCAATCTAAGGTCTCCCTGTTTATACAGAATAGCTGTAAGATTTGTATCACCCATCGGTCAGTCAAAAGTTTTAACGTCGTTACAAAAGTTACTGTTCTTTCAATTTCAATTAACTTTCAACACTACTTTACTGTCTATAGACTTGATCGAAAAGTCTTCATTAATCTGGATGACCGAGATTTGTATGTACGGCCTTGGCATTAGCCATAAGAAAGCCACAGATCACCAATAATTTGACCATTGACTTTAATGTTAATTTTCTTTTCTTAAAACGGCAATTTCATATTTTTTAGTTATATCTTTAAAATATATTAAAATAAAGCCCTAAAATAGATGGTATCTGTAAACCTTGTTAAAGAATAATCCTATTATTAATCCTATAATTCACTGTTGCCAGTTGAGAAATTGGCAAAAATATCACTTACAACTTCAAATTCAAACGTTTGAAGATCGCCATAGCATGGAGGGGAATAGGAAAACAAGGGAGGTAATTGTGTTATTATTGTCTGTGTCAGCGATTTAAACGGGGGCCTGCAGCGCCTGAATTCGAGATCAAGTTAGCACACATATTCCTAGCGCCAACTAGATATAATTATTACGAAAAATAATTGTCACCTTTATATTAAAACGGCAATTTCATATTTTTTAGTTATATCTTTAAAATATATTAAAATAAAGCCCTAAAATAGATGGTATCTGTAAACAGGCCTATACCTTGTTAAAGAATAATCCTATTATTAATCCTATAATTCACTGTTGCCAGTTGAGAAATTGGCAAATATATCACTTACAACTTCAAATTCAAACGTTTGAAGATCGCCATAGCATGGAGGGGAATAGGAAAACAAGGGAGGTAATTGTGTTATTATTGTCTGTGTCAGCGATTTAAACGGGGGCCTGCAGCGCCTGAATTCGAGATCAAGTTAGCACACATATTCCTAGCGCCAACTAGATATAATTATTACGAAAAATAATTGTCACCTTTATATTAGAAAATAAAATTTTAAAACATATTAATGCAAAGTATATATCTAACAGATCCCCGACCCCACCCACACCCCAAAATGTACTATTACCGTAAACATACTAAAATATCGCACACCAGGATAACTGAGCATGCAAAAAAGGTTTACGTCAATTTTGCACCAAAATGCACCCAACCCAGCTTTGGTGGGAAAATATTTTTTGTTTCACGGATACAGCGATGAATAAACTACAAGAATATAAAATTTCTGAAGGCTCCTATCCTGTCATTTCGAGATATATTACCGTAAACATACTAAACAAATGCAAGAATCGGGTTAGGGTAGGCCTACTGTGCACGTAATAACTTCTAAACTAACTTTGATGGCTTCAATATCTTTATTTCACTAAATCGCCAGATGCATAAGGCATGCACATGCCAAATTGCATTAACTTTCTATCTTGGCGTATCGAGTTATACCACCGCAAAGTTCCTAGCACCCGGATTCGAGGTGGAGTTTGTGGGTTCAATAAACAACGGGTACGCCAACGCTGCATCAAAAATCAACCCAAACCAGCTTTGATGGGAAAATGTTTTTTATTTCATGGAATCAAGTGATGAATAAACTACATACTCGAAAACAAAATCTCAGAAGGTTCCTATGCTGGCGTTTTGAGATATATTACCGTAAACATACGAAACATATGCAAGATATGGGGGGTGGGGGGAGTCGGGTTAGGGTAGGCTCACTGCGCTCGCAAAAACTTCTAAACTAGCTTTGGTGACCTCAATATCTTTATTTAACTAAATTGACAGATGCATAAGGTATGAACATGCTAAATTTCATGAACTTTCTATGTTGGCGTATCAAGTTATACCACCGCAAAGTTCCTAGTACCCGGATTCGAGGTGGAATTTGTGGGTTCAATAAACAACGGGTGCGCCCACACTGCATCAAAAAAGGACCCAAAGCAGCTTTGGTGGGAAAATGTTTTTGTTTCACGGAATCAAGAGATGAATAAACTACTAGAATACAAAATTTTAGAAGGCAACTGTGCTGGCGTTTTGAGATATACATGTATTACGAAACATATGCCATAATATGAGGAAGTCGGGTTAGGGTAGGCTCACTGCGCACGCAACAACTTCTAAACTAGCTTTGGTGGCGTCAATATCTTTATTTCACTAAATCGACAGATGCAGAAGGCATGCACATGCCAAAATTCATTAACTTTCTATGTTGGCGTATCGAATTATACCAACGCAAAGTTCCTAGCACCCGTATTCGAGGTGGAGTTTGTGGGTTCAATAAACAACGGGTACGCCAACCCTGCATCAAAATTCAACCCAAACCAGCTTTGGTGGAAAAATGTTTTTTGTTTCACGGAATCAAGAGATGAATAAACTACTAGAATACAACATTTGAGAAGGTTCCTATACTGGCGTTTTGAGATATATTACCGTAAACATACGAAACATATGCCATAATATGGGGAAGTCGGGTTAGGGTAGGCTCACTGCGCACGCCATAACTTAAATTATGAACTGGCTCAGGTGGTTTCAATATCTCTATTTCACTAAATGGACAGATGCAAAAGGCATGCACAGCCTATCGAGTTATACCACCGCAAAGTTCCTAGTACCCGTATTCGAGGTGGAGTTTGTGGGTTCAATAAACAACGGGTACACCAACCCTGTATCAAAAATCAACCCAAACCAGCTTTGGTGGGAAAAGTTGTTGCGTGCGCAGTGAGCCTACCCTAATATTCGCCATATTACGGCATATGTTTCGTATGTTTACGGTAATATATCTCAAAACGCCAGCATAGGGACCTTCTGAAATTTTGTATTCTAGAAGTTTATTCATCACTTGATCCCATGAAACAAAAAACATTTTCCCACCAAAGCTGGTTTGGGTTGATTTTTGATGCAGCCGTTGTTTATTGAACCCACAAACTCCACCTCGAATCCGGGTGCTAGGATCAGTTTTTGCTGGCATACGGTGAGAGAATATGAGTGCTATCTTGATCTCGAATCCGGGTGCAAACTGATCCCGCAGTGAATATTCGCTTGGCCGCTACAATCATAGACGTCATTGGAACAAGCAGTCTATATTATTAGTATGTCTATGGCTACAATAAGTAATTCTCTGTGAAACAGATTGATCCGGGTGCTGGAATACGGGTCAGAACTTTTTGTTCTCTCATATAAATTTTTTTACAGATACGGTTAAGTCGTTTACTGCACAGGCACTTGAGGGGATTAAAATAAAAATTATGCTAAAACTTTTGAAAAATTTCAAGATGACCCAACGGTAGGCCTACGTCAAACAAATTAAGTTAAAACGTGAGTAGGCTACATAAAACTGATTAAATCTAAGAAGCACGAATTCAAAAATGAATTATTTGCTAAATTTGGAACATTTAGATAAGTCTAAACCAAAACTCTTCTGGGACGTTATCAGCAGGCCTAAACTTGATGATTTGGCTAAAAACAAACAAGATCAATCAAATCTTTTTGACCCTGAAACCATGATATCTCACTTCCAGGACGTGGGTAAATTAGAAACAAATTCTACTGATTCTTTTGATAATAACTTTCTGATTGATATCAAACAAAAACTGAAAGATCTGGAACAAACAGCAGCTTATTCAAATACGTTGAATATGAGTCTATTAGTCTCAACGAGGTCCACAATCACATTGTAAAATTAAAGAGTAGGAACAGTGAAGGATTAGATGGAATAAGCAATGAAATTATTAAGGCGCTTAAAACCCATATTTCACCAAAGTTAGTGGAAATATTTAATAGCTGCATAGGACATGGTTTTTTCCCGCATCGATGGGTAGAAGGTTATGTTACCCGCGCACCATGAAGTTTCACAAAACACCATCAAACAAAACAATATTTATTATGTAATATACGGTTGGGGATGTTTACAGCGGTTTGGGTAATAGGTGTGAAATCGGGACGTTTTGTGGACGTCTCTAACAATATCAGAAACAAAAATATCTAAAAATCACCTTCCGTAAATACTTACAAATATTTAAATATCGAATCTTCACAATAAAATCGTATTATCAAAACCATAAACACTGAACTCACCAATCTGTTTCACAGAGAACTACTTACGAATTATCTCTGTAACGGATGCCTGTCCAAAACACGTGCGTTGACTGCACGCCTCGGTAGTCATTGGCTCAACGGCTTGTGCAATGTTTACTTAACACCTAACTGCTTCGGGCAAAATGATGCATTTTACTCATTTTAATACCCATTTACACTAAATGGGAAACATTTTTTGAACTAGAAATACTTCAAACGTCTTTATTTATTTTTCTTTTCCCTCAAAAAAATATGTTTGAGAATTTAATTTGTCGGAGTAAAAAAGTTACTATGCCGTACTCATTAAGCCTCGTCGATGTCATGCTTATCAGTGATTATAGCGGCCAAGCGAATATTCACTGCGGGACCACTTTGTAAACTCACAGCGAAAACATGTTCACCATGGGGCGAAACAGTTCATTATAAACCCATAGGACATGGGGAGAAACAATTCACTTACTACGTTGTTGTTGTTGTTCTTGGTGTTTTAACGTCCGCTTCCACCGAAAGTGACATCGCAGACAAGTCTTATTTTTGATTTTCATTATCTTAGCGCACGGGTCTTTGCTGTGGGAGGACACCGGAGTGCCCGGAGGAAACCCACGAGGTTGAGAAGGAGCCCCTATCTCCATGCCACATACGCTCACACCAGGGCTCGAAACCACAGCCGCAAGCCAGAGGTGACCGGCCAGCTAGAGGTCGAAGCGCGGCACTCTAGACCACTAGGCCATCCCAACCCCGCCACGGGTTCGTTACCTTCTATTATGCAAAATGGCCATTATTAATCTTAGTGGTACAATGCAACATTAAACCATAGATCAACAAATAAACGAACCCGCGCCTCACCTAAAACTATACATATTACTAATTACTAATACAATATATAAAATTTGGTATCAATAAAATGTAAATATATGTCATGAATAACGCGTTCCACTGATAAATAAACATTTTACCTATTTTCCGAAGAAATGAGTTACCATGCCGAACAGTTTGAAACAGTTAACAAAAATTGCTTATAAATATCGGCACGTAGTCGGCACACTAAAAGTAGCGATAGGCACAATCACAAATACCATATATCTATACAAAAATCATGTAAAAACTTTAGTAAGTTATACAATAAATATGTGCCGATCAAATAATAAAATCAACCCATATACTTTCATTATAAACATATGGTAACAAATATAACGCGGCCAGCCAACCCTAAGCAGCCTATATACAAATAATATTTATACTAATAAAAAGAAGAATGTAATACTACAAATTATATTCATTTAGAACATAAAATATATGTCCACCGTAAGGAAAATCGAATCACCGAGGGAGGCAGTGTATACAGTAAAATGACGTCACATAATTTAACCCTTTCCGTCACACTTATATTGTACCGATCACTAAGGTCAAGTCACCGCAGAGTGCAAATGATTTTAGAGGTCTTACAATAACCAGTTGTATTGGCAAGTTATTTATTAGTATATTAACTGAGAGGTTAACTCAGTTTTTATACGTCCACATTTTCATGTGTACGTATATTGTCGTCGCTCCTGTCCGCCCGGACGTCCGTCCATCCACAATTTGTTTGTGGACTCTCTACGGGTCACAATTCTTATCCGATTTTGACCAACTTTGAAATACAGGTTTATCCCCATAAGATCTCGGCTGCTTTCGATATTGGCATGTATCGGATCGAAACTTCATGGATTATGGCCCCTGATTGTACGAAAAATCACGTTTTCAGCTTGTGGACCCTATAGAGGTCACAATTTTGAACCGATTTTGATGAAACTGTACATGTATGTTAATAACCTAAAGATCTTGGTTTCTGTGGATATTGGCCCCTGATTGTCCGAAAATCACCCTTTTTAGCTTGTGTTTCCACCGGACGTCAAAATTATTATCCGATTTAAAAAAACCGTTTGATTATATCACCGTTACATGGTAATTTAGCATGGGGCAGAACTTAATAAAAACTAAACAAATTCTAATGATTTTCTGATAATAACTTAATATGCGACAACTCTTGTTGACTTGCCGGACGATTTAGCTGCTGTGTGGGCGTATGTTTCGTTGCCTGACAACCTATTTTTAGATATTGTTAATCTTCCTGTAACTGTCGTTGAGTAAATATAGTGGACAGATTTGTACATGTATTTGGGCGAGATTGTATGTGCCAAGATTGGCCACGAGTTAAGTTGACTCAATTGGTTTTATTGAGCATTCATTGTTTTGTTTACTAGTTAAAACAAGTAAATGTATTAAATATACTTGTTCACTCTCTGATATTATAATTTCAATATGTAAAATCCTAAAATATATTAGTTCTAATTTTGAATAGTGAGATAATTGCTTATTAGAGTAGATAAAATCATTATTGGACGTTGAAAGAATAAGGACTGCTCCCCAGAGTCGGCGCGAAACTGTAAGCAAGCAGACGGCGTGAAAATGGATGTCGTGGGGTGATCCAAGTTCTTTCACGGAAAGAATGCGTTCGTAAATAGATTAAATTAGTATGTAAAATGTAAAACAATAGTTAAAATACTAGACAAGAATACCAGGTAGAATTTCGTGTTAATAATGTGAGAATTTCCGCATTTAGTTAGAAGTTGAGAATATCGCCATAATTTGTAGTGTTGATGAACGTATGAATAAACTCTTTTCTGTTTGAAGAACTACGGTCTGGACAATTTGAAAATCAGTTATAATTATAATACGTCTGTGCCCTGACTGTTCGTCCGTCCCCCCATCCAGAGAATATTCCCGCGCCAAGAAAAGGGGCCACAGGCAGTAACAGTGAAAGAACAGTGCAATATGAATAAATATCGGAATATTTAAGAGTCAAGGCTTGGTAAAGTGAAAGTCAAGGAACAATCAATCAAATTAATTTGTGAAAATTTAAAGAGACATGTTGAAGTTAAGTAATGTGAAGTAAAAAGAAACTAGCAGAGTCAAGTCAAGGCTTGGGACTATTTGAACTGAATTGATGAATTTGAGTGAAACAGTTAGAATAATAATAGTCATCATAATGGCTTCTGCTCTTTCGATCAGTGACAATACCGGATTAGAGACACGTAGCAACGCATCCAAATCTTCGACTACTTCTACTAGAAAGTCGTCTCGTTCTTCGGTGTCGCCAGAAACTAGTGCTGCAGTGGAAGCTGCAATTTTGAAGACCAAATTAAAATATTTTGAACAAGAAAAACTTGAAGAGTCAAAATTGGAACGAATTAAAATTTTAAGGGACCTAGAGATAGCCGAGACTAAATTACGTGTTTTGGGAAATGGTAGATCTCATCGGTCACACTCGCACTCTGAAGTTGAGTCAGAGGATCCAGTTCAAGTTTATGTCAACTCGTTGCCGGAACACCCGCCAATCGATCAGTTCTCGCCACCAACATATAGTATGCAACAGCCGCCAGTTAATAATAATAATAATAATATGATAGATTTAGTAAAGGCCTTTGCGGAGCAAGTAAACCTCACCAAGTTGCCAGTCCCAGAGCCAAATATATTTTATGGTGACCCGATGAAGTATCCTTCATGGAAAACATCTTTTTGTGCCTTAATAGAAAATAAAGACATTCCAGTAGCTGAACAGATGTATTATCTAAAAAAGTATTTAGGAGGTACTGCCCGTGAATGTGTCGAGAGTTATTTTCTGCTAGATTCTAGTGACGCTTTTCAACAAGCAAAAGAACTATTAGACAATAGATTTGGCAATAAATTTGTTATAGCATCTGCCTTTAGGGAAAAATTGGATAATTGGCCAACTGTTAAGCCTCGTGATGGCTTGGCTTTACAGAAATATGCAGATTTTTTGCGTCAATGTTTAGCTGGATCAAATACGTATGACTCTTTAAGATTACTCAATGATCCGTTAGAAAATCAAAAGATGTTCGTTAAATTGCCGGATTCAATTAGAGGTCGGTGGTCAAAAATTGTGAATGATTATAAGGAATCCGTTAACGACTTTCCCCCATTTATGAGATTCGTAAAATTTGTGGCAAAGGAAGCAGAAATTGCTTGTGATCCAATAACTGGTATCAATGTGAAACCAAAGGTTGACAGTTACAGTTCAAAACCATTTCGGTCGAATAACTTTGTAATTAATAAGCCAGACTCAAGGTATGCTGACACTAGGAAGAGTAATGTTTTTAGTTCGCGTGTGGAATTTCCGCCTGTTAGTAATAATAATCAGCATAATTCTCATTATGGAACAATTCGAATCAAGTGTCATTCGTGTCAGGGTAACCACCATTTACGTTACTGCGAACAATTCGCGAGAAAATCTGATTTAGAGCGCCAAGAGTTCTGCAGGAACAACCGACTATGCTATATTTGTTACTGGAGGGGACATATGGCCAAATACTGCAAGAATCGTAATCGAGAAGAATCTAGGGCAGATAATCCAGAATACAGTAAGAATCGTAACAGAACAGAACCAAGGGCAGATAACCCGGAATCTGCTAATCAAGAAACTTTTGTTAAAAGGACTATTTCTCATAATTCCAAAACTGTTGATTTTGATACAGTTAATAAGTGTTCAATGATAGTGCCTGTATGGGTTTCTACAGACCAGAATTCAAATGAACGATTAGTTTATTGCATGCAAGACAGTCAATCTGACAGTTGTTTTATATTACCAAGGACACTTGATGCTTTGGGTGTTAAGGGTCAAAATGTTAAAATTTCATTATCCACAATGTTGGCTGACAGTCAGATCATAGATTCAGATAGATTTAGTGGGTTATTTGTTAGGGGCTATGATAGTGACATTCGCATTCCCTTACCACCAGTTTACACACGTGACATTATGCCAGCAGATAAATCGCACATACCCACTCCTGACATTGCACGAAAATGGCCACATTTAGAATGTATCGCTGACAAACTTTTGCCACTTCAAGACTGTGATGTGGAATTATTGATAGGTTATAATTGTGCTAGAGCATTAGCACCTCGTGAAGTAATATCTCATGACAGTTATGGCCCTTATGGACAGAAAACCGACTTAGGTTGGGGTGTAGTAGGAATAGTAAATAATATTGATCATGATAATGATAATATTGGGCCCAGTCATAGGTCACTGTCTTCAGATAACATTGTATTTTCATATAGAACTCAAGTTAAAGAGGTGTCACCTGCAGACATTCTTAATTTGTTTGAAATTGATTTTTCAGAACGAAATTTAAGTAATCAAGGTTTTTCAAAAGATGATCGAGATTTTCTTGATCAAATGAACAATTCTATTCACTTAACTGAATCGCATCATTTTGAAATGTGTTTACCTTTTAAAGGCAGTAGGCCTATGTTACCAAATAATCGTAATTATGCATTTAAGCGATTTAATAACTTGTTGCTTTGAAAAGGATAACAATTTAAAGCAAGATTACTGTGATTTTATGGATAAGATTTTAGAGAGAGAATATGCTGAGAAAGTACCAATTGAGGAGTTAGATTTAAATGATGGGACGGTATTTTATATTCCTCATCATTCGATATTCAATGAAAAGAAAAACAAAATTCGTGTTGTGTTTGATTGTAATACAAAATACTGTGGTGTCTCTTTGAATGATACTTTATTAAAGGGACCAGATTTAACCAATAAGTTATTAGGTGTATTGCTTAGATTTAGGTTAGAGTCTGTAGCTATATTGTGTGATATAGAGCAAATGTTTTATCAATTTTATGTTAATCATAATGATAGGAATTATTTGCGTTTTATTTGGCAATCTAAATTAGATTCGCAACCAACAGATTATAGAATGTGTGTTCATTTATTTGGAGCCGGTTCGTCACCCGGTTGTGCCAATTTTAGTTTAAAATATGCTGCAGAATCATTTGAAAGTCAGTTTAGTAAAGAGGCTGGTGATTTTGTAAGAAAACATTTTTATGTAGATGACGGATTAGCTTCTGTTAAAACTGATAAGGAAGCAATTGATCTTATTAAACAAACTAGAGAAATGTTAGCTATGTGTGGTTTAAGATTACATAAATTTGTCTCTAATTCAAAGGCTGTTTTAGATACTATTCCTGCAGAAGATTGTGCTGGAGTAACTAAATTAGACATATTTGCAGAACAGTTAACTATTGAAAGAGCACTTGGTGTTCAATGGAATATAATATCAGATTCGTTTCAATTTAGAATTTGTTTAAGTGATCAACCTTTAACAAGGAGAGGGATATTAAGTACTGTTAGTCAAATTTATGATCCATTAGGACTTATATGTCCAGTAGTTTTAGTCGGAAAGCGAATCCTTCAAGAATTGTGTCGCATTGGGTTAGATTGGGATCATGACATTCCTGACGAATTAAGAGCGCGTTGGGAACAGTGGAGAATAAATTTGTTAGATTTACAAAATTTAGAAATACAACGCTGTTATAAACCGGTTGGATTCGGTAAAGGTGTTGTTAGTGAACTACATCATTTTTCAGATGCTAGTACATATGGGTATGGACAGTGTTCATACTTAAGACAGATTGATGATAAACAAAATGTGTTTTGTTCATTAGTTATGGGTAAATCAAGGGTGACTCCTATTAAACCAATAACGGTGCCACGTTTGGAATTAACTGCTGCAGTGGTTTCGGTTAAAATGGCAGCTCAGATTAAGTTAGAATTAGAAATGGATAATTTAAGGGACATTTACTGGACAGACAGTACAGTAGTCTTAGGGTATCTTAACAATGACGTTAGAAGGTATCAAATGTTTGTTGCAAATCGAGTTCAACAAATTTTAGATTGTTCGATGTCAAGTCAATGGCATCATATTAGTTCAGGAAATAATGTTGCTGACCTTGCCTCACGTGGATGTTGTGCAAAGGAATTATGTGAATCTAATTGGTTTAATGGACCTAAATTTTTGTGGAATAATAAAATTGAATTTAATACAAATTCAAGTGATAATTTTCAGTTGTCACCTGAAGATCCAAATATTAGAAAGGGTATAGTTTTAGCAACTAATACTAAATTGTGTTTTGAAATATCACGCTTAAATCATATGTCAGATTGGCATAGGGCTAAAAGAGTAATAGCTAGATGTGTTCGCATTCAGAATTTATATAGAGTTAATAATGTACATGTAGATCACAAACTAAAGAGTGATACAATTTCTGTAAATGAATTACATAATGCTGAAACTGTAATTCTTACATTAGTACAAGCTGAATCATTTCCTGATGAGATTAAAGTATTGAGTAGTAAAAATAATTGTAATAAATCAGTTTCTAAGAATTCGCCGTTATATCGCTTAGATCCTTTTATTAATAAGGATGGTTTAATTTGTGTAGGAGGGCGATTGAAGCGAACTTCTTTAGATATTTGTAAATATCCAGTTATATTACCTAAAAAACATTTTATTACTGATTTGATTATTAAGTATTACCATGAACATTGTTTCCACCAGGGTCGTGGTATATCAGTACAAAACATTAGATCACATGGATATTGGATTATTGGGTGTACTAAATTAATGTCAAGTTATATTAATAATTGTGTCATGTGTCGAAAATTACGCGGTCAAATGCAGGTACAATACATGGCAGATTTACCTAAGGACCGAATGGAAAATACTCCAATGTTTACATTCTGTGCAGTTGATTGCTTTGGACCGTGGTTAATTCGGGAGGGTCGCAAAGAGTTAAAACGTTACGGAATTATATTTGTTTGTATTGTTAGTCGTGCAGTTCACGTTGAAACTTTAATTGATATGACTACTGATTCTTTTTTAAACGCTTTACGTAGATTTTTGTGTATTAGGGGACCAATCAGACAATTACGCTGTGACAATGGCAGTAATTTTATCGGGGGTAATAGAGAATTGCACGAATTATTTGTGGGTTTAGATCATATTCAAATTCAGAGACTCCTTTTAGAAAAGGGATGTGATTATTTTGAGTTCAAATTTAATGTACCTCATGCCAGTCACATGGGAGGAATTTGGGAGAGACAAATTCGCTCTCTGCGTAATGTTATTTCTCCATTATTGATGCAATTAGGTACTCAACTTGATGATGAGTCTTTAAGAACTGTTATGTATGAAGCTGCATTAGTAGTAAATAGTAGACCTTTGTGTGTAAATGATTTGAATGATAGTAATTCCTTAGAACCATTATCTTGTAATAATCTATTAACTATGAAGTCTCATATTGTGTTACCACCTGCTGGCGAATTTCAGAAGGCAGATGTTTATTCTCGAAAGAGGTGGAGACGAGTCCAGCATATTGCAAATGAATTTTGGAATCGTTGGCGCAAGGAATGCATTCATAATTTGCAAATACGTAGTAAATGGAATAATAAGAATGTTCGTAATATTTGTGTAGATGATATTGTTATGATAGTAGATGATAATATGTCTCGCAATCATTGGCAATTAGGGCGTGTCGTTGAAGTCTATCCTGATTCCTGACAAGGATAATCGTGTTAGAAAGGTTAAATTGTTAATTGGTGACAAATACTTAAATAATAATGGTAAACGTGTTAATCAGACTAGTTATCTTGAACGTCCAGTTCAAAAATTAGTATTGTTGATTGAAGCAGAATAACTATGTAATAGGGGAATCCCCACCGAGGGAGCCAAACTGAGAGTATATTTGATATGATATAATTAAGGCACTAGTTAGTCTTGTTACTTTAGTTAAAGTTAGTTTAAGAATATTTTGTGTTAATTTAAATACATGTGCTGCTCTTATTAGAAAATTATTGCATAATTTTAGGGAGCCATGTAACTGTCGTTGAGTAAATATAGTGGACAGATTTGTACATGTATTTGGGCGAGATTGTATGTGCCAAGATTGGCCACGAGCCAAGTTGACTCAATTGGTTTTATTGAGCATTCATTGTTTTGTTTACTAGTTAAAACAAGTAAATGTATTAAATATACTTGTTCACTCTCTGATATTATAATTTCAATATGTAAAATCCTAAAATATATTAGTTCTAATTTTGAATAGTGAGATAATTGCTTATTAGAGTACATAAAATCATTATTGGACGTTGAAAGAATAAGGACTGCTCCCCAGAGTCGGCGCGAAACTGTAAGCAAGCAGACGGCGTGAAAATGGATGTCGTGGGGTGATCCAAGTTCTTTCACGGAAAGAATGCGTTCGTAAATAGATTAAATTAGTATGTAAAATGTAAAACAATAGTTAAAATACTAGACAAGAATACCAGGTAGAATTTCGTGTTAATAATGTGAGAATTTCCGCATTTAGTTAGAAGTTGAGAATATCGCCATAATTTGTAGTGTTGATGAACGTATGAATAAACTCTTTTCTGTTTGAAGAACTACGGTCTGGACAATTTGAAAATCAGTTATAATTATAATACGTCTGTGCCCTGACTGTTCGTCCGTCCCCCCATCCAGAGAATATTCCCGCGCCAAGAAAAGAGGCCACAGGCAGTAACACTTCCCTCTAACCTCCAATGTGGCTTTAGAAAACATTATAAAACCTCTGACAATATCTTAATCTCAAGAGCTTTAATTGATAAGTGTTTCAAGAAAAATAGATGTCTTTATGTTTGTTTCATTGATTGTAATAAAGCTTTTGATAGAGTTTGGAGAGATGGTCTTTTCTACAAACTATTAGATTTAGGTGTAAATGGTAATGTTTATAAATGTTTAAAAAGTATGTTTTTATAATAGCCAGTTACAAGTTAAAGTTGGAAATACACAAAGTGAAACATTTATGAATGAAGTAGGTGTCATGCAAGGAAACAACCATAGTCCGTTATTATTCAACATTTTTATTGACAAGCTTCCATATGTTTTGAATGATTCTATTGATATCCCTAAATTAAAAGAAAACCCCTATCTCTGCATTTACTATATGCCGATGATATTATTTTGTTTTCATTATCAAGTAATGGTTTACAAAAATCATTAAATATCGTAGATAACTATTGCAAGCAATGGCGGCTTAAAATTAACATTAAAAAAACACAGGCAATGATTTTCAATAAATCAGGAAGAAAACCTTTTGACAAATTCAATATTAATGGAAACTGCCTTGAAATTGTTCAAGAATACAAATACTTCGGTATAATTGTACGATGTTCTGGTTTTTTAACCAGAGGCGTTGACAATTTAAATGATAAAGCATTGAAGCATTTATCAAAATTTTAAAAACCTTCTCAAATTTTGATGTCTCTTGGAAAATTAAATTAAAACTATTTGATATCCTAGTTAAACCCATACTATTATACGGATGCGATTCATGGGCGATCATATAACATCCAACCATACAAACTGTTACAAGCTTGAAAAGCTGCAGTTAAATCTTTATAAACACTTTTTGCTTTTGCGTGTTCGTAGTAAAACTTCAAACTCCGCTGTTTTAGCTGAACTTGGTCGGTTCCCGATTCTTGATATTAAATACAGGATGGTCAAGACATGGATCGAATCAAAATCAAAACAAGCCAACCCCCTACTCCAGTCTGCTCTGGATGAAATGAAACATATCAACAGTAAATGGAGTAATCAAATTAGATAGAGGAGACTGGACTGGGTGGCTTGTATGAACAACCTGTCTCTCAGTCTTTCAATACAGTTGCTTTTCTACAAATGTTCAAACAAAGACTGAGAGATGTTTATGTTCAGTCTTGGAAATATATTGAAAAAGGACAAACTGTTAAGAACAACTTAAATAATTGCGTTAAAACTAACACAAAAATTGATTTTTATTATGAAATTAAGACAAATTATGATACTGAAAAATATCTGGAGATGAACAAAAACACCAGTCATTGAGCCAGTTTAGACTCAGTGCACATATACTTGAAATATAGACAGGAAGAATAAAAAAAACCCTTTTGTCCACAGGGATAAAAAGACCTGTAAAAATTGTACTAGCAGAGAAGTAGAAGATGAAACGCACGTTCTTCTCCATTGCTCCGCCCACAATAATCTTCGACAAAAGTTTTTAAGTCATCACATTAAAACAAGTTTAAATGATTCAATAATATATTTAATTAACGATGATAAATGTATAGAGGATGTTGCAACGTACATATATTATATGAAATGTTTAAAAATAGACATTAAATACCATTTGCTATGTAAGGCATAATAATGGAATTACAGGCATTATCAATATACTTTAAGAAACCACTGTAAACTTTATTCTATGTTCTTTGATGTTTATTATTGTATTGTACTTTGTATTGTATGCTTTACTATACTCGTGTATTCCATGCAGTTGTGTAATAAAGCATTATTATTATTATATTATAGTATAGTATAATAATAGAACGTATTTCAAACGCCATCTTTGTTATGATTTTTTGACGATACATCGTCTGTTATCATCTCACAATACTCACTAGTTCTAAGACTTTCTGTCGTTTTAATTGCCAACGTGATTTTATTTGATCATTATACACCCTAGACCGAAGAGAGTCGTTTCCAAGGTTCCGTTCTCTGTGGACCATCAAGTGTAGGAACATCGGCGCCCCCAGATATAGGCCCTACCCCATCGTGGATCTTCCAAACTGTTTTTGGATCATTATGAGAATTCCTGACTCACTTTATTTGTAATATATTTTGTAGTATTTTTTATTTCAATCAATTTCCATAACAAAAAGTGATATAAGAGTTATTAAATTATATGAATTAAGATAAAAGGAATATTACCCTATGAATAAGGAACACCATCGCCTCACATATTTTGGAAATGTTTTAAATTTTTGAAGCAAACCTCTTTTTTTCAACCTATTTTCATGCAATAAAACCATTCAATCTCCGGAGGTTTTATTGCATAAATTAAGAATAATGTACAGAATCGGCTGCCTTTCTCCAACTCCGCTTTAACTTCGGGAAAATCTCTCAAAAGTTAACCTTACATCTGTATCGAAAATACCTTCTTGCGAAAATAAAAATACCCATTGCTCGGTAACAGCGTTGAATAAAGTAAAACCTTGCCAAGAAACTGTGGTAAGAATAAATTTCCCATCACATATCATTATATTTCACATATACACCCCTGCCACGGCGAAAATGACTGATGCCTTAGGTAAAATCAATAGGTCGCCCTTGTTTTTCGCCGTGGCGAATATAAATAATGAACATCCTTACTGTCTAATTCTAGATGCCCACCTGGGATAGGCTAATGAAGACTGACATACTTCATACCGTTGGCTATGCGTGAAAGTTTGCCTGGTTACAATATACTATTTTTTTGGATTTTGACATGTCAGAAGTTCTTTTACGTGTACACGGGACACTGTTTTTTCGATTGACTTAACACTGTTCCTTGGCATGCCTCTGTCCTGTAGGCCTATCATTGGCAATGGGAAATCACGGTGAAAACAATGTTTGAGAATTTAATTTGTCTGAGTTAAAAAGTTAATATGCCGGGGCCTATTTCACGAAATTTTAACTAAGATAAGATCCCAATTTTAGTAATTTGATTGGATAATATTAGATTTATTTTAGTTCTTAGCCAATCAAAATTGAAGTATCTACTAATATTGGATTTTATCTTAAGTTAAAATTTCGTGAAACAGGGCCCTGAACTCATTAAATCTCGTCGATGTCATGCTTATCAGTGATTGTAGCGGCGCGGCAAAGCGAATATTCACTGCGGATCAGTGTGGCGGTTGAGAGATGAATATTTTTTTTTATCAAGGGCGTACCGTACGGACAATCTGACTTTTCGGAAAGTTAAATTTATTTTTCCATCTTGTTGGCAAAATAAAGTGCCGGTAAACTAATAAAACACTAATTTTACATTTCTTTTAATTGGACACCTCAATTTATCTACTGAATTGACTATGGGTTAAAATAGTTCCTTTAGGCTCAGAGATAGTTCAGCTCTCGAACCAACCTGTTTCACAGAGAATTACTAACGAAATATCCCTGTAACGGGTGGCTGTCTAAAACACGTGCGTTGACTTGGACGCCTCGTAGTCATTGGCTCAACGGCTCGTGCAATGTTTACTTAACACCTAACTGCTTCGGGCAAAATGATGCATTTTACTCATTTTAATACCCATTTACACTAAATAGGAAATATTTTTTAACTACAAATACTTCAAACGTCTTTATTTATTTTTCTTTTACCTCATGTTTGAGAATTTAATTTGTCGGAGTAAAAAAGTTAATATGCCGTACTCATTAAGCCTCGTCAATGTCATGCTTATCAGTGATTGTAGCGGCCAAGCGAATATTCACTTCGGGATCAGTTTGCTCTCGAACGTCGGTCTCATTACACTCACCCTGAGCCAGTTCCCACTTAGGCTAAAGGATTTTGTCTGGAGCCACTCTGTGCGACATTTTTCGGGCATCGATTATTATTTTTTTTAACTTCAGGCGCGGATCCGGGGGGGGGGGGGGGTCGAGGCTTGAAAAAATTTTTATGCGATTTTATTAGCGATTTAGACCTGTTATTTTCAAATTTGCCTTCCGGAAATACGTCAGAATGAACCAAATTGAATCTAATTTACCAAATTATCGGTTGAGCGCAATTAGTTAAGCAATTATCAAACCTAGACCCCCCCCCCCTGCAAAAAATCCTGGATCCGCACCTGCACGTTATATCTTAGTTATTTTCATAACGGTTTAATAAGAGCGCTGCCTCTGGTTCCAGAGGTACGTAGCGCTTATAATCGTTATACTTTTAAGTAGGCCTAATATCTAATGTTCAGTGTTCATGTTATTTCTATATAGGCTCTGAAGAAGTAGCATGCTAGAATTTTGAATCCAATAAGTAATATACAGAGGACCCCCTGGTTAGTGACCCAGCGTCTTAGCCTACACACGGAGCCATCGTGTCTCTAAGCTGTTGGTGGTGCCATTTAGAATCAAATAAGTAATATACAGAGGACCCCCTGGTTAGTGACCCAGCGTCTTAGCCTACACACGGAGCCATCGTGTCTCTAAGCTGTTGGTGGTGCCATTTAGAATCCAGTATTTCGAAATAGATACAACTAGTACAAGGTCAAGGACAGAATAACAATCATGGCTGCCCGAGTAATAGGGCGAGCTACCGTGAAGGCAGTACAGGGGAAAAAACTTATACCCCATAAAGCACCATTAGTATTAGTAAGCCATTTTTATAATCCATGGATAGTTTAGTTTATTGCCTTATTTTTGAGGACAAATTTCGAATTTTGTTGAAATTTGGCATGTTTTTAAGCTGTCGTTATGAGTGTTGCATAAGTCTTTAAATTTAAAACTCTTTACACAACAGTTGTTAGGCCTAACCTAAAGACTTTAGGTTAGGCCTAACAACTGTTGTGTAAATTATCCATTACAACCTATTTTACTTGTCCAGAGGGTTAGAAAATATTTTAAAATCCAAGTCACATTTGCCAAGGTTTACGTTAGACTTTTCAAATCAATTGGTTGAATTTTTCCAATTTTTTAAAATAGGTGTGTTAAGATGAAATTTATATCATCATTTAATTGGAATATTCTAGAATAATTCGATTTGTTGACCAGAATGAAGATTGGGACATATTATTCAGTTACAACAAGAGTGTTATTGGGGCTTGAAGTATATGAGCTAAGAAGGGGGAATTGACTCAAAAGTCAATGCTATGTCGTTAGTGCTATTACATGTCCAATGTTGCAAATGTTTAATGTAAGGTGTAAATTTGATAAAGTCACGAGTAAAAAATCCTGTAATACTGACAAATACATCGTGTAAATTGATATCTACTTTTTGTCATTAAACATTTCACACTACATGTAGACATTTCACAACAAGCCTAACAAGTAATGAAATCAGCAAGTATGCAAATTAGTTCACATGACCCGTACATTTTAATCACGTGATATCTTGCGTTATAAGCTGTATATAACTGAATAACTGTCTCTTTTTGGTGTTATCATCTTTTGCATTATAATGTTATCCTGTTTATAAATTATATAATACCCGGTAATACCCATGCATTAGCCATTGTTCATTCTTCTCCTTTTATTTGTTGAGCTTTATTTTGTATCATTTATTATACTTTTCATGATGATGAATATGAATGTCCACATTGATCATGATCATGCACTGTCGAACACGTTCACACAAAACCCTGGTGACTTCAGAGTAAAATTCTTCGTAAGAAATTCTGTGAATTCTACGAAAAATATTTTGGGTTATATGTGGAAGTCGGGACATTTTACTTTCCTTTTTTACTTTCATTTTATGTTTATAACAAATCATAAAATCAACATCTGGTTGAAGGTCTCATGCCGGGGGAAATTCCCTGCTTGAAAATTAACATACATGTATCATGTGATTTCATTACTTGTTCTGTGTTGCGACGTAAAAGTGAAATGTATGTAGTGTACGAAATATGTAACTCCGTCAATATCGGAAGTACATGAATTCTTGCCATCTTGGGTGGGCCCTGAAAGACAAAAATTATTTTTTACCTTGTCAAAATGAAAGATAGATTGCCATATTTTGACTTATTTCGATAATGAAACATTTATATTACACTTAAATCTGATTAACAGTAACAACTCAGAAAATCATTAGAATTTGTTTGGTTTTTATAATGTTCTGGCCCATGGTAACATATAGTATGCTATACAAAACATTTAATATCATTGAAAATTAATATACTTGTTCTTCTCAAGGCCTTAAACACTGTGTATCACTTTGAAGTCAATCGGATAATAAGTTTGACCCCTAAAGCATCACAAAATTTTTCAAAGTGATCAAGGGAGATAACTTTGGAAGTAATTATGGGAAATCATTGAAAATCAATTAGGCTTTTCTACCTCATGACCTTTAACACTGTGTTTCAATTTTAAGTCAATTCGATATCAACTTTGGCCTCTAAAGCGTCCACAAGATTTTTTGAAGTGATCAAGGGCCTTAGCTCTGGCAGTAATTATCGGAAATCTCTGAAAATAAGTAGGATTCTACATCTCATGACCATAAACATTGTGTATAAATTTAAAGTCAATGTGGGCGTATAAAAAGGACAAGAATATGTAACTTTTGAAGCTATTGAGAAGTTGTTATCCCAATCAGACGCTCTTGATCACTCTAAAGGAGGATTGCGTTACAGTCAAGAACGTCCCGAATTGATGACACAGAATTCAGTCCTGTCAGTCCCAACTACAGAGATGGTGTGGGTAGAATTGTGATCTAATTGAACACAACAAATGGGTTTTTGGCTACATGGTTGGTTGAGATATTACTTATCCAGTCGACACATGGGTTGTAGTGTAGCCCAATAAAAAGCCTTTTCACTAGATTGTCACTATTTTTGGAATTGAGAGAATTCAATTCCAGAACATTCGATCAAGTTCGTCAATTATAGGCAACCTTGTGGCTAACATTTATAAATAAACACACCCTATTTCATAATTTTAATTGATCATATTGACGCTGGATCTAATCCCAATGCTCTTTGGTTATTAGTCCACTTTCAAAGGTTATGATTACCACAAAAACTATGAAATAAGACCACGGTTTCTCAATAATTTGATTCACATTCCGACTGTTCATGTCATTAATATTGCTGATTATTTTGCCGAGGCAAATGTATAATAAATCAGCATTAACATGGCCACTGCTGAGATTAATTGACAGGACGGTTTAAGGTTTAAGTTCATCAGGAAATATTAAAAATATTCAAAGGTGAGATTCAAGGACAGTAAAACAAATGTAGTTCAAAAGAAAAAATCCCACAAACTCTCTAACCAAATAATTAATACAAGGCGGAAACAAAATACCAGACTACAGGCGTATTTATATTTGTAAACGCCAAAACTTAATACATTGGCGTCTGAGAGCAATATTCCTACAAAAAAATTTGAGATCCCAACTCTGTTACGATAGACAGGCCTTGCTTTAACCCCCTTACACGAAATGATCTATCCCAATAAGTGACGTAAAAATGGTATAGCCTGCGCGATAATAAACCTTAAAACACCCCTGACCTGTGGTTCTGCCGAGTTGATTTTATGCTTGTTGTTTAAATAAAGATCTAATTTATAATTTCCATGACATCTGCTTGCAATAATCAGATTTCGCTCTTGCGTAATGTATGTGTAAGATCAAAGTATTAAATTAATCTTATTTGTTACTTTATGGGGCTTTCTTACTTAGATCTTCCATTAATTTCTGTTTTTACCAAACTATTAAAAGACAGGTTGCCAGGCAACGAAACATACGCCCACAGCAGCTAAATCATCCGGGCAGTCAACAAGAGTTGTCGCATATTTTTACTTTTTTCGGTAACGAAACATTTATAATACACTAAAATCTGATTAAGAGTAACAACTCATTATGTAATTATCAGAAAATCATTAGAATTTGTTTGCTTTTTATAAAGTTTTGCCCCACACTAACAATTACTATAGGAAACATTTAATATGATGGATTTAGCTGTTCAGTTGAAAATCAAAATATTTGTTCGTTTCAACACCTTAAACTCTGTGTATCAATCTGAAGTCAATCGCATATTAAGTTTGGCCTCTAGAGCATCCACAAGATTTGTTGAATTGATCAAGGACTACAACTCGGGCACTAATTATCAGAAATCGCTGAAAATCTATAGGTTTCTTCGTCTCATGACCTTAAAAAACTGTGTATAAATTTGTAGTCAATCGGATATTAACTTTGGCCTCTTGTGTATCCACAAGATTTTTTGAAGTGATCAAGGGCCATAACTCTGGCACTAATTATCGGAAATCGCTGAAAAACAATAGGCTTCTTCGTCTCATGATCAAGGGTCATAACTCTGGCACTAATTATCGGAAATCGCTGAAAATCATTAGGCTTATCTCATGACCTTAAACACTGTGTATGAATTTAAAGTCAATCGGATATTAACTTTGGCCTCAAGAGTGTCCACAAGATTTTTTGAAGTGATCAAGGGTCATAACTCTGGTAGTTATTATCGGAAATCGCTGAAAAACAAGAGGCTTCTTCGTGTCATGACCTTAAACACTGTATAAAAATTTAAAGTCAATCGGATATTAACTTTACCTCTAGAGTATCCACAATTGCATTGTGGACGCCGGACCGACAAACCGATGGACGGGGGCGACGACAATATACGACCACATTTCAATGTGGGCGTATAAAAAGTACTTCCATTTATTTCTGTTTTTTCCGAACATTAAAAATTAGTAAAGTTTAGGGAATATTAATCACCTATACATACAAAAAAAAAAGAAAAAATCATAAAAATGTGCTGTTTTATTCACAAGTCAGTTTTGGGTAATTAAAACTGTTTGGAATAAATCTGAGTTTATTCAGGAAAAAAATCACAGCTAGGTTTTGAGTTCAAACTCTTTCTTGTTCCTGGCCCAAAGATGTAAACCATGGACCTTACCCCAAGTTATGAGCTCATAAAATGTAGATAAGTTTTTCATTTTTAACTGCTCATTCTTTGCAGACTTCTAATGCTGTTCAGAAAGTAAAAGATTTAATGAAAGAAAGACCTGATATGGTAAGTATTTTTAAGGAGGCTACATGTAAGTACATGTAGCTGAATTCCTAACTGATTTATGAGGGTACTTGATTGAATGTACAATGCACATAGTCTAGGAGGAGCCACCCGTACATAGTACCCCCAAAATTTGGTTTATTCTACATGGAAGGTGCGGGTTCCACATCAGTGGCATTTGATAGAGGATTGTGCCCTGAACCAGGAAATATAACTTAAGAATGGAATTTTTGGTGGAGAGGTCACTTAAGAAGAGGTCAAAGGTCATCTATTTGCAATTTTTCGATTTTACTCTGAACTATTTTGTCGTTATCTCGTGATCTATTTCAGGTATTGAACACAAAACTGCATGGACATGTTTTATACTGCTAGGAGCAAAAAGATGTGACATCTAAAATTAATGAAGTATCACATAATCTCAAAAATAACGAAAATATCACTTGGGCCCCCATCGGTAATTGAAATTTTGATCAACATGAAAAGTGCGAGTGTGAAACTAAGCCTAAATTGTACGGAATGATATCAGAAATCATTATCATCAACTTAATTAAGAAAGAAATTTCTGGTGGCCAATGTACTTAAGAAGAGGATAAAGCTGGTGTGCACTCAATGGCAGCTAATTAGAAATTTAATTAACATGAAAGGTGCGGCATTGGAACAAGGTGTAAAATGTAGGGAGTGGTCATAGGATTCACAACCACTAACTTAAGAATGAAGATTTTGGTGGTAAATAAACTTAAGAACATCAGATATGACCAATGCCCAAAAAAATTCTGTGACAAGCAGTAAAATATGGCTGGGTTACTGGGGTCTGCTAAGTGCTAACCCAGCCATACACCACTAGCATCCCAAACCTTCCGCACCTTTCATGTTGAATAAAACCCACCTAGCTCCCGGCCTAACAGTGGCAATAACTTAAAGTAGGGATATGTGACTTTGGAAAATATCCAAAATCTCACTGCTTAATTCACACAATGTACTCAAAATACCAATGTTTTCTAGCTAATATCTGGACTTGCATTCATAAAATTAAAATCAGCCCATCAGATAAGTTCACGGCAAATAAGATAGCGGCAGATTGACAGAATTTTTAATTCACCAAATCTTTGTAGATACCGATTGTCAATTAACATTACTTGTCACCAGCTAAAGAAAAGTTCAATTACCATGCGAACTTGACTCAACTGGACTAATCATTACCTGATAAGTTGCTCTGTGCCATACAGTGTGCTATTGGGGACATTTTGCCTGGACAGTGGCGCTACAGCTACTATTTTGTTGAATTTCAACTATCAAGAGATGTCCTGTTAGTGCCTACCAACCTAGGTTGTGTCAAGTGTACAACTCGATTTCTCTCTCTTGGGTAGAAAAATTGTTAACAGCAGACCTTTCTGGTCTGGAATTGTAATAGATTATAAGTGTGTGAATTAAAAACAATAATTTATGTGTGTGTGTGTGTGTAATTGCGGGCTGTGGAAGTTGCATCAAAAAAAAAGGTTTTCGTTTTATAAACTTTCAAAGGATGAATATTTGCATTTGTAAATAATTAAAATGCTGATTGACAAGCTACTGTTACCGTGTTGATTTCTGAAACATTGTTATGCTCTGCTATATAATGGTAACTTTGAAATGTTTGTTTATATATTTATGCAACGTACTCAACGTTAATCGTAATCTCTTTATAAATATGCCCTCCAGTATCAAGAATAATTCTTTCCTGTACTATGGGGAAAAGATTAAGTTTTTGATTAAGTGAATTTGTTGTTTCTTTAGATTGGAGTTAAAATTGGTGTTAAAACCAGGGGATGTAATGGATTGTCCTACACACTAGATTATGCTAGTGAAAAGGGTAAATTCGATGAGGAAGTTCAACAAGATGGTAAGAATTTGATCAGGCATGAAAACTAAAAAAAAATTTTCTTTAGTTTAATGTCAATACTCTAGTTTTATCTCTATGTTACTATCTGTTATAAGCACCTCCATGGATTACTTAGCCAATCAAGCTGTGTTTTTAACCATCTGATATCAGACTGATGGGCCATAGTGTTTCATTGCTACCAGAAGCTAATCATGGCTACATGCATGTCATTCACATATCAAGAATTTCACATTATTGTTGACTGTAGTCTAAATTATCAGATAACGATATGAAATGGGGGGTTAACGTTTTGCTCCTAAAATGGGCTAATGAAGATGGGCATATGCCATACAGTGTGCTATGAGGGGAATTCAGCCCAGGATGCAGCGCTATGGCCTACTCTTATATTGAATTCAAACTGATAAGGGATCTTTTATGTGCACGTCAATGTGTACACAGGACCTTTGTCTTCCATCCCATCCAAATGACTAGACGGCTGTCCTTGTCAGGTCCTCCATCCTGCATCAATGACAAGGGGAAACCACGCTGGAAAATCTGGATGAACCTTCTCGTCCAGTGCAGGGATCAAACACCCGACAACCAAGCTAGCGCCAGCATCTTACCCACTTAACCATGTGATCGCTGTCAGATAAGGACTATAAGAGATCCATGGAGACTACTTCATGGAGCTCCTGTTTTTCTTTGTGAGGTCTGAATTTCTGAAACTACTTCAACTTCACAATAAATAAATAATGACCAATCAAAATGCGTTTATATCTGAATCTCTTTCGACTCTTATGCATGGCCCAGATATGAAACTATGGTGGAGAAAACTTCTGAGGAATCTGGAGTAGATTTCAGTGTCAATATTAACATGCATTCAGTACCAAAGTTACAGTGACAGAATGGTTTCTAGATGGAAAGGACAACCCCACTGCTGTATATGTTATTATATACCTTTAGATTTACAGATGGAATGTTATTTGATTATTCTACTATGTAATATTAAATGTTTTATATTTTTAGGTGTAAAAGTGTACATTGATTCGAAAGCACAGCTGACATTACTAGGAACAGAAATGGACTATTCTGAAACTGCATTAGCATCAGAATTTATATTTAATAATCCCAATATAAAAGGAATGTGTGGCTGTGGAGAAAGTTTCAATGTTTAAATTATGTTAGGATTTAAATAAACTGATATCTGTGAATGTGACAATTCAAGTGTGGATTAATCTGTGCAGAAAAAAATCTCTTCTATGAAAAAAATAAAGTATTTATAATCTGTTTTATTCACTTACTTATGAGATTGATTGCAGATCTTTACATGATCAAATATACTTATGAAAACCATGGATTTAACTTGTATTTTGTTTTTGGTAATTACATGTAGTTAAAGCTTTAGTGGATTAATTTATGTTTTATAAAGAAAATTCTTTTTTACTTTTGAAATCATAGAATTCTTTACATAACAAATGTACAATATAGTTAACTAATCTATAAAGAGTGTGTACATGTAAATACATTTTATTGTTTTGTTTTTCTTTTATATATACATCTATATAGTATTATTAGAGAAAAAATAAAATTTTAAAAAATTGGGATATTTTGAATTGAGTGACTATTTTATCTAGGTGGAACAATGTAATTGAACACTCGATCACAAGAATATTCAGAGATTTGAATAAAAACATGTTCAGATAAGATCTTTAATTCAGTGAGAATTAAAAGAAATGTAGGATGAAATTGCGAAATGCTACTGTAAATTCTCTTATGTGCTATGCACACATAACCACAGAAATAAATAAGATACATGTAGTTTGCCATTCAACGAAACATACACCCACATCAGCTAAATCATCCATCGAAGCATTCCAAAAACATTGTTGCATTCTTTTGTGGGCAATTGGAGAATTCATGAAAGTGAAGTCAATGATGTATGTAGGACGGTCAGTATGAAAACTGATCTAAAGGTAAATAACAATTTAGACAACATAATGTAATTATCAAATAGTTAAAGGGGCAATAACATTCTTGATGGCTTGACAGCTCCAGAAAATAAATAATAGCCTTATTTTAAGTACTAGATGTTTAAGTGTCCTACCTGTTGTGTAAATTATCCATTACATCCTATTTTACTTGTCCAGAGGGTTCAAAACTATTTTTTAATCCAAGACACATTTGAAAAGGATCACATTAGGCTTTTCAAATCATTTAGTTGAATTTTTCCAATTTTTTAAATTAGGTGTGTTAAGATGAAATTTGTATCATCAAGTAATTGGAATATTGTAAAAAAAAAAAAGTACAATTTGTTGACCAGAATAAAGATTGGGACAAATTATTCAGTCACAAGAGTGGTATTGAGTTAATAAACTACAGAACAACTGTTTTTGCATTTTTTAAACTTGGGTTTAGACAAATACATGTAACATCCAACAAGAAATTAAGGGACCTGATGATATGCTTGAAATGAACATTTCACAAATTCTGAATCTTACATGTGTATTATGTCTATCTATACATTGCAATTCCAGCAGCAATGTTAGTCTGTTGGTGAACAACAGGAATATGTATCCTTGTATACTCTCATTATCTATGAGTACCACCGATTACCTAAGAAAAATGAAATATAGTTTGGCAAAACATCAATGACCAAAATCATGTTTGTTGTTGTATATACATGTAGTAGCTGTTGCTAATGTCCAACTTTCTTGTTATCTTCCTTTGCCACTTCCACTATATTTCCACTTGGAAGTCTTTTCGTGTTGTCAGTCAGAAACCAGCAAGAGAGTCTGCTAATTTTTTACACATTGATAATGTCTGTTCATTGGTCATAAATTCTGATACTGCCAGAGCATTTATAATTGCTATGGTCTCATTAATATTTCGACCTTTTACCCACACTCTACCATTCATACCCACAGCCGTCTCAAATTTCATATTTTTTCCCAAAGTCTTCAACAAAACATTTTCAGGGTTTAGTATTCTGAAACAAATAGCATGTAAAGATTAACAAACATGCGGTGTAATAACATACATGTAGCATTCATGACAAACCAATATGTATTAGGGTTGAAACAACAGTATTTCAATACAAGATATTTAATTAAAAGCAAGAAATAAAAAAGCTGTTATAGTTGGACTTATTTAAGAGTACTTCTGATTGTGTGGTATATTTTAAATTTTAATTTAGCATGTTGGCCCTTTAATTAATTATGTACCCATAATTTTTATTATTTTGTAACTTGACTGTCAGTACGAAGTCAATGAGAATATAACTTAAATGTATGGTAATATTAAATATGTTTAAAAATAACATCACTTCATACTTCCTAACTTGATTTATTGAACAATGATGTAAAAATCCACCATCTCTAATTACACCCATGCCATTACTTCGACCATGTTTATCAATACATACAAGTTCAGCCTCCATATCTTTATTAGCAACTGAGAACCTTGCAAATACAATGTCACCCACCTGTAATTAAATAAAGTGCAATATTCTTGATGAACACATAGGACTAAACCAAAAGGACTGAGTAGATTCAACCAGAATTCTACACTTGATACAGTATATTCCGAAAATATCAAATAAAAGAGGCAGAAAAGATGAAATTTGGTTGTCTGCAATGCTTATTTATTATTTTTACCTTCACATCAGGGCGATTCCTTTTAGTTGCTCCTTCAAAAGCTATATATGGCAGAGTAGCTGATTCACTTGCTCCAACATCTACCCTGAACACGTCACCCATTTTCTGTGTTACTATACCAAGAACAGCATCACCTTTCACTGGTACATACTATTAAACAACATGAACAAAGAAGAGATTGATAGACAGCTTCTAAATTAATTATCAATATCATCTATCAATTCAACAAAATACACACACAAGAAATATTCAGTAAAGCTTGTCTATCAATCTATAGATAAGAAATATGGTTAATGACAAACCACTACCTTAGTAGAAGGATTTAACTACACGCAGAAGTTTTTTTCATACATGTAATCCTTGTAAGTATCTCTTGTTTCTGAAAAGGACCAAACCATATTTTAACCCTTTAGCGCCGACGGTATCAGATTTGATACCACTAATTAACTTAAGATGACTAGTGGATCAATATAGCAGTACTGTATGGTACTAATTAATAAACTAAATTTTGAACAAATAATCTATCACCCGGTTTTTCATGACGAGAACGCCTATGGTATCTAATATAGTACCATACAGTACTGCTATATTGAGTACATGGGGTTCACTTGTACTTTCAAAGATGGTAGCTCCCACGATTGAGAAATTTAAATTTTTTGACCAGGGAAATTGGAGTATTATTCAACAAAATAGTTAAGTTTACCCAAAATTAATATATTATTCATGTATACAAGAATACAGAGAAACTTAATAACAGTTCACAGTATATTCAATTGCAAACTTAATCGCTCAGTGTGTGGTTAAAAAAAAATGTGGTATTAAATTTGCTACCGCAGGCATAATATCTGTCAAATATACCTGATCTTCTTCAAAAATAAATTCCAACATTTCCATCCCAACTGTCAATGTAATGTAAATTTATGTCTGAACAAAGATAGAAATTTTTTTTTTTTAGCTTATCACAAATAAATATGATATCAAACCTGAGTTTTCCGATATATTTCTCAGTTGAGAAATGAAATGAAATGAAATGGGGTTTAACGTCCTACTCTTTTGCACCTAACCTGGGCTAATGGAAGACGGGCATACGCCATACAGTGTGCTATGAGAAAATTTTGCCCGGGCAGTGCCGCTATGGCCTACTCATATCGAATTCCAACTGCCAAGGGATCTTTTACGTGCACGCCAATGTGTACACAGGACCTCGGTTTTTCATCCCACCCGAAGGACTAGGCAGCTGTCCTTGTCCGGCTCTCCTTCTGCATCACTGACAAGGGGGAAATCACGTCGGACAATCGAGATGAACTTTCTCGGTCAATGCAGGGATCGAACACCCGACCTCCAGGTTAGCGAACCAGCGCCTTATCCACTAGTCATCTTTCTCTAAAGCCTATGGTATCAAAATCGATACCTGTCCAAAATTTGGGAAATGATTTCTGATGAATTTTTTTTTTTTGTGGATTAGGTTTATTCACACCCCAGGCATCATGAAAAAAACAATTTGTGAATTTTTGAAGACCTCCTTCATGGTTTAGGCTCTAAAGGGTTAAGGCCACTTCCAAAATAGATAGGTTGCCAGACAGCAAAACCTACCAACAACAGCTAAATAAGTAATCCAATGGTTGTAAAATTGTGATTCTTCAAGAAAAGAAAAGCAAACTCTATATACTGTGAAATAGTATTTGATCATTGATTCCAAGACTAATCAAGGACAATGATTCTAGAAGCAATTAGCAGAAATTGATGTAATAATTAAAACAAAGAATTAAATATTGACAATCAAATAATCATTTTTATTCTCAACATAAAGCAATCAGAAGATTGTCGAAATTCAATTGATTTCTTCTGTTCACTACTCTGAACAATCAAGTACAGAAAATGATATGATAACTTCTCTCACTAGAGTGTTCACAAGCTTGTACATGTACATAGTGAGAAAGGACATTAACTCAAGAGACTATTAACAGAAAGAGTTTAATTTCAAGCATATCAGGGATTTGAAATTGTGATTTTACCGCAAAAAGATGGCCTGACCTTACCAATTGTTGAAAAAAAAAAACGAGCTGAAACCAGAGCAGGTAAAATCAAGGCTTCAACAGGCATCACATTCCTGTTCTTTTTTTTTTTATTATATTGTCTAATTCGTTATGGTGTATCCATGACAAAATGAATTGTGACACAAAAAATCTCATGTATGTCTATTTCATGATTATCTTCCACTCATTGTTTTCCTAATATAATCCATATACTACAGATTAGCACACATATGTACATGTTTTCTATTAGTTAACAATATACATGTACTATGTAACCATAGACAATGGTAACTAGAGCCAATTCAAAACCAGTGTTACTTTGTAAATATGTACATGTATATGAATAGTCCCAAGATTGATCATTATTAAACCAGTGTTGAAATCAGTTTGTGCCAGTATACCTTTTATCTTTAGTAGTGCAGATTTGCTGTTGTACCGGTACTAATAATTTTGGATATGGTATAGATTTTAGGTCAGATTGATAATTGATGTGATATACCGTACTGTACATGTAATAATTAGGCCCTACTAAGTTAAAGTAATAAAATAAATTCTACACAAATTTGATTTGGTGCAGTTTACAAAAAATTCTCTTATGGAGAGAGAGAGAAATGGGGTTAAACGTTCACTCAACACAAACTAGGTCATTTTGGGACTAAGATGATTTCAATTTTATTTCAATAATTTGCTTGCACGTTGGGGTCTTTAGCAGTGGGAGGAAACCCACAAGGTTGAAATGGTGCCGCTATCTCCATGCGTAGTACGCTCAAACCAGGGATCAAAACCACAGCCGCAAGCCAGAGGTGACCGGCCAGCTAGATCGATCGAGGTCGAAGCGTGGCACTCTAGTCTCTAGACCACTAGGCCATCCCCCCCCCCCATTCTGTTATGTGTTTTAGTAACATTTTGAAATAAGCTGTTAGTGTGTGTCTGTGACTAATACTTAGCAATAATGTTTGCAATATATTATCATTTTCTATTTCTAAATTCTATGATTTATTGATTATCATCATCATGAACTTCATGAAGATGAAGTTGAACAAATTACCAACCCGCTTTTGAGGACTATCAATCCAGTAAACATTGGGTTCTCTAAATCTAAGAATACCCGGCTTTGAAGTAAGTATTAAATCGTTTTCTTGGCGTAACCCTGGACCTAGTAAAATTTTCTTTGTGGCTTCTGATTCTTTCAAATTCTGAATTAAATCTCCTGGTAAAAACAAACTTCCCACATGGTCAGCCATGTTGTAAAATGTTTGAAGAACTGATAATAAAACGAAACGAAATTAGAATTATTCCGAACTTGTACAGCGGAAATATAATCCTATTTAATGTTTATTTCAATACATCATCTTATACATTTATTATGACGCAAACATATCTTTTATATTTTTTTAATATATTATTTTCCGAGTTTCAAGCTCGTTACTTCTTTGGGTCTCAATTTTAAAAAAATCAAGTCAGAGCAGTAAAATTTCAACATGGCGACTTTTGACAACGTGCTTGTTTCTTTGCTCAATGAAAATGGACAATTCCAACCAGCATTTGAATCTCCACAAAATTTAGAAGTAAAGTCTCACGCAGAAAGTCTTCTATTAAGATTCAGCAATGGTTTGTATATTCAGTAGGCTTGATTTTATCACGTAAATAGAAGCCAAAAACTCGCGTTTTTCCAAGTTTGTTTTGGTGACCTCAGCGGTTCATTCTATTCTGTGCCAAACAAAGACTATTGGAAGTTACGCTCTTTTTTGAAAAAGAAAAGATTAAATGACCCATTTGTTTTAATTGGTTTATATTTATAATACAACTATAAAGCATTTAATTGCTGATTTTAAGATTAATTAATATGAACATCATTTCAGTGACAATATGAAGATTAGAAATGGTTCCACTACTGATGCCTTCCGTCATACTTCAGGCACAGTAGTGGCTTTTCCTACAGAGTTCCTTTGCGCAAGTTTTGTAGTCAAATGACTACAAAAAGTTTACTGGCCTATAGCTCCCTTAATTTACACAGACACTAACCCAAAACTGTACTGCACATAGCTTAACATATAATAAATCAATTCCCCATTGAAATAAAGGTGAAGCCTTACCGCATAATTAAATGATTTGATAAAATCAAAACCCCTTCATGAAAATTCTCAAGTTCTGAAATTATAATGGCCGCCCAGTCAAATAGAGCATGCGCAATCCAACTCACGTGATCATACGCCCCTTCCATACATGGCATATGACCGTAATTATATGCTAATGACCTTAGCGTGGGAAAATATGCCAGAAACAATAATAGACTGCGTGTTGGGGAGGTTGGGCATAAATTTGTCGCTCAAACCTGGACAAAAACTGATAATGGATTTTATTGTTCAAAGAAAGGATGTAATTGGCGTCTTTGACATTTCAGCCGAGATTCTCTTATAGTATCTGTGCTGGGTTAGCGTATCGTAGGCATTGCCTTATATGGAAAAAGATGGGCGGAGTTAAGGCGTCGCGGTATTTGGCGAGATTTCAACTGGCCTGTGTCATGGCTGCCTGCACATTACAAGAACACCGCTAAGAAAATGTAAAACGCATAACCACAAAGAAAAACTGTTCGGTAACTCTTTTAGTTGTTAAGACTTCATTATGTATGATATGATTACTTATTTTAATACAAACTGTAATGACAATTGTGCGTTTTAACCTATTTGAACTTGCGTCAACGGTCTTAGACTGTACCACTTGTAACGATAACCAGCTATAGTTATCGTTACATTATAGTAACTATATGAAGATGTCTTACACTCTCAGTCAAAATCGTTAGAATTATTTTTAATTTATACTATTATTATTATGTTTCCGAACCCCCTTCCCCATTTAAGAAACCCCCCAAAATTCAGATATCGATTAGCACGTCATTTCAGTCCCGCGTCATTTCGGACTCAACACAAACGTCGTTTCGGACTCAGTCTGGCGACTTTTCGGACTTACTTGGCGTCGTTTCGGACTCAGTCAAGCGACTTTTCCGACTCGGGTTAATAATTAAAAGACTGTAGAAAATTCATGTAATAGTACAGCTGTTTTTTTTCGTTTCATTTTATGTAAGACTGATAGAGTGATAGTTTATTTAATTGATCAGTGATTGTTGATGTCGCGATTAACACTGCTAGTTCTCTTTCTTTTGTTTCATCGGCGAGTATTGAACTTGGCAATAAAATATTGCTGAAATATAAAATTTGTGTATATTAAGTAATACTTCATTGTTTTTTCTTTTGTCAAATAGTAAACAAGCTTGATTGATCGATCACTGCTAATGGTTTTTTTTGCAAAACGGAATAATTGCAATCAACACACGACCGCCATTATCAATGATTGACAACTCACGTTTTTCATCATCTGCTAAAGAACCGCAAGATTTCTTTGCACATACTACAATAACATCGGGATTATCAGTTAATCAGCTTTAATTATCCCGCTTTGATCGCTGCTATTTCTAATATTTTCCATAGAAACACTTTGCTTTGTACGCATTAATCTATCGATTGGTATTGCATGTTAACGTGCAGCTCACCGGTATCATTAAAAATTTCTAGGGACTTGTAAAACGAGTGCATGTCGTGTAAATTTTTGTTTTTGTGTAGGTCATTTTCAAATAAATTCATCAGCACATTATTGGATTTAAACAAATACATTCCTTTCACGGGAAACGATGATTATCAAAGAACCGTAAGTGCAACTAATGTTTTATCGTTTTGCAACCACTTTTACTTAACACGTGTTTCATGTTAATAAATATTTTCTTTCGTGTTTTAAATTGGCCTATTTCTAATAATTCATCAGAATCAGAACAGCGATACATGTATAAAGAAGTAAAACGTTCTTTTCGTAAACATTCAACATTGGAAATTTTGTTGTGTAGGTTCGTGATGCACGACTCCACACCGAAGGCCTACTTGATGGCAAGCGGAAAATTATATAATTTAACCTGCAAGTTACTTTTTGTTGGGCTATTATTAAGAATAGCCACGGCGTATTATATATTGATTTGACAGTTGTGTTCAACCTTTCCTTTCAACTTATTCCTGAGTCCGAAATGTCATATACCTGTGTCCGAAACGTCGAGGCCATATTTTTTGGGGTCCGAAATGTTGCAAGTACGAAATGACGCAGGACCGAAATGACATGTAATCATTCTTAGTACTAGATGTTTAAAATGAAGAATGGGACATATTATTCAGTTTCAACAAGAGTGGTATTGGGGCTTTAACTCTTAAATGACTCAGAGGTTTGACTTCGTAACGTCATAAAAACCCACGTCATAATAGTCAATAGTGCTAAAATATAGGTATGCATTTTCAAATTATATCATTAAATATAACAACTGAAAATAGGCCCTTCATGTAACTCGGTGAAATAATCTAAAATGCCATTTGCATAAATATGATATAGGCTAGAATTATGGTTATTTCTTTTCTTTTTTTTTTTTGTTCGGCCTTTGTGAACTAAAAATCTTTTATCACGAATCTCTTTAACTTTAAACTCATTAAAATTTGAAAGTAATTAAAATTTTGGTTGAATAGTCTTGCTTCTAATATCTTGTTCTAAACTATAAATACATGTAACTACACCACCGATAAAATCTGAATCACTGTAGGGGTGGGAAGCCGTCGTAAGGAGAACGTTGTCGTATAGGCCAAGACATAACACCGTTTTACTGTAATTTTTCAAAATGTCAAACAGGAAGTAAATAGATGAGAAAAGGCCGTTAGTTTATAAGGCAAGTAACTCACATTGTGCAAGGAATGTTGCATTCGGCTAACTGGTTATGTCGATAAAAGGCGTCGTGGGTACTTAACGGTAACGTCATAGGTGTCGACAAAAGTCGCTGTGGGTTAGTTAAGAGTTAAGTAATAAGAATGTTAATGCACTTTTATGACCCAAATGTTAATGCACTTTTATGAGAAGACAATTTCTCAGCAACCATTGAAGATATGCAGATATGCATCAAATTTTCAGGAAACATACTTCATCCATTAACTATTTATTGGAATTTTTAACTTCGGGCTATAATTTTTTTCCTTTGATATAATATAGCAATCTGTTTCACAAAGAATTACTTATGAATTATCTCTGTCACAGATTACTGTCTTAACTGGGGTTGTGACGATACAGAGTCGGTTTGTATCACGATACAAAAGGGAAAATATCGCATTACAATATCTTTACCAAATAATAGTTTTCAACCTTTTAATTTAAGATAACATTATTAATATTATAAATCTAATAACAGAATGATTTTAATAGATGAGTGACGTCATAACAGGTATTTTCCCTTCAGAATTGCTAATACCAATTTTAAAACTGAAATCCATACGTTATTGTCAGCTTAGAGACATTAAAATCGTAATAATTTGAATGATGATATGTCAAAAATTTGAAATCTTGATGATACCACAAAAAACATAGGCTATATTTAGTGGAAACTTAGCAAATTTCAGTCATCATAACAGATAAATCTCACTTTCTTCGGCTGTAATTGTCGGATATCGTGGTATCGCACATACTCTATTCTGTGCAGTGTTGCGTTTGATTAGAGGTAATCCTGCTACACACTGCTATTATGAGTGGATATTGTTGTTTTAACTTTTGATTGGTCAGTAATCCGTCTACCAACCAATCACTAGCTGCCCTACAAAAGCTTTACATGTACATTTAAAACGAGTGCCAATATTGGACCAAATATGTTTACATAATGTTATGTCGTGGCTCACGATTTTATCATGCCTAATTAACCCGTGCATAGCAGAATACTGCAGTAATCTAATTGCGTGACAAACGGGGCTATCAAGTCGAATGAAATTGAAACAATATTGTTTGGAAACAAACATACTTTCACCGTTTTTAATACCTTAAATCATTGTCCAAAGTTTTAGGGAAGACCCAGATTAAACGAAGGACCTTCCTGTTGCTGTACTTAAGTGATAGCTTTCATTGAACGGAAAGAATAGACACACCCGCACACGTTCAAGAAACAGACGCTATTCCAGCAATGGCCAGAGAGGGATTTCAGGAATATGGGTATCACGAACCATAATAATCACAAAAATGTTATCTATCTATTTATCCATGGAATCCAACGAAGTGAGTCGTAGCAATAAAAAATTCCCAGTTCCCAGTCAGAGCGGTATTTTGTCGCAGGCGTCTCATGTAAACAAACGGTAATTTTGCTTACATTTCGATAATTTTTGAGCCTGAATCTTTGCAGATATTGAGATTGACATTAAACTATTACTATAATTGAACTCACTAATAATTGATGAGGTTAAAAGCACGGACCGACACTACTTTGTTTTACGATTTGAATTGTACGAGAATAAGCAGTCCGTAATGTTGTTAGATTGTAGAATGTGTTGTTCAATTTACGACTAAATTATCTACACCGCGTGGCTGACATCATTACTCAGCTGATATTTATTTTTGATTACGCAGGTATATAACAGCGATATAATTCTAATTGACAATATTGTCATTGGTAAATTTATTACTACCCGTGATTTAATTATTATTTCTTTGCCGCCGATGTCGTTGTGTCTTTTGATCATCATTTGTTGTATCACGGTATAGCGATATTTCAATATTTTTATATCTACATATTGGTTATCGTCACAACCCTAGTCTTAACACATGCAATGACATCACATGGCCACAATCATTGGCTCAAAGGCTGGTGCATCTTACATAAGGCGTAACTGCTCTGGGTAAAATGGTGCCTTTTACTCATTTTAATACCCATTTACACTAAAAAGGAAATACTTTTTAACTATAAGTACTTCAAATGTCTTTACTTATTTTTCTAATACATAAAAAAAATGTTTTAGAATTTAATTTGTCGAAAGAAAAAAGTTGATCTGGGGGACTAGTTAAGTTGCGTCGATGTCATCCTTATCAGTAGTCCCGAAATGACCTAGTTTGTTTTGAGTGGACATTAATCCCCATTTCTCTCTCTCTCATCCTTATCAGTGACTGTAGCAATGGCCCAGCGAATATTCACTGCTGATCAGTGTGATAATATGGGTGTCTTTCTATGAGAAAATATGTGTACTTTCAGTGACGAGCACCGTCGGCGTATTTCCTCTGCTGTATAGTGTATTGAGTATTTATTTTTATGATAATTTTTATACGCCAACATTGAAATGTGGTTGTATATTGTCGTCGCATCCGGCAGTCCGGTGGCCACAATTGCTTGTGGACGCTGTAGAGGCTAAAGTTAATAAACAGTGTTTAAGGTCATGAGACGAAGAAGCCTATTGTTTTTCAGCGATTTCCAATAATAACTACCAGAGTTATGGCCCTTGATCACTTCAAAAAATCTTGTGGACGCTCTAGAGGCCAAAGTTAATATCCAATTGACTTTAATTTTATACACAGTGTTTAAGGTCATGAGACAAAGAAGCCTATTGATTTTCAGCGATTTCCGTTAATTACATGTAGTGCCAGAGTTATGGCCCTTGATCACTTCAAAAAAATCTTGTGGACGCTCTAGAGGCCAAAGTTAATATCCGATTGACTTTAAATTTATACACAGTGTTTAAGGTCATGAGACAAAGAAGCCTATTGATTTTCAGCGATTTCAGATAATTAGTGCCAGAGTTATGGCCCTTAATCACTTAAACAAATCTTGTGGACGCTCTAGAGGCCAAAGTTAATATCAGATTGACTTTAAATTTATACACAGTGTTTAAGGTCATAAGACGAAGAAGCCTATTGATTTTCGGCAATTTCCGATAATTAGTTATGGCCCTTGATCACTTAAAACAAATCTTGTGGGCGCTCTAGAGGCCAAAGTTAATATTTATACACAGTGTTTAAGGTCATGCGACGAAGAAGTCTTTTAATTTTCAGAGATTTCAAATAATTACTGCCAGAGTTATGGCGTGGCGGTGTGGAGGCCAAACCTCAGATTTGATACACAGAGTTTAAGGTGTTGAAACGAACAATTATTTTGATTTTCAATGAATTTTGATAACTGAACAGCTAAATCCATGATATTAAATGTTTCATGTATTTACTAATTGTTAGCGTGGGGTAAAACTTTATTCTCATAATTACATGAGTTGTTACTCTAAATCAGATTTTAGTGTATTACAAATGTTTCATTACCAAAAAAAGTAAAAATATGCGACAACCCTTGTTGACTGCCCGGATGATTTAGCTGCTGTGGGCGTATGTTTCGTTGCCTGGCAACCTATCTTTTTCGATATTTGAAGTTGTTGGCGAATTTCAATAAAGCACTATATCGACGATTTTTGGCCATATGATATCGTAGTTGGGTCTGAAAATACCATATCGAAATAAATGACTATACCGAGAATATTGTACAGCCCTACTGCTGATAAATTCGATAAATTCAGGCAATTTGATTAGCAATGTCCAGTTTTCATTAGCAGTGTACTGTGTGAATATCCATAGACTACAATTTCAGAAAACTAATTCGAGTAAAATCTATCTATTGGATTTTACAAGATTATGCAAAGCTTTATTTCAGTCACACTATTTCAAAATACTTGCCATAAATATTTCAATGTCTGGCATTCATTGCAGTGCATCCTCTCTCATGACAGATGTTGTTAACCAGTAAAGAATGTAGTTGGCCTTTAGGAATAATTTTGATGACATTTCTTGGTTGATTCGTCTGTTGAACATTCAATATTCACAACTATGTCATTTGTTTATGTAACAGCCATTCACTCGTCAGTGTTGATTAGCAACGGGCAAGATTTGATTTCGCAAACTGCGATGCGAACCCGATTATTATCCGATTTAAAAAAACGTTTGACTATATCACCGTTACATGGTAGTGAAGAGAGAGTTCGAATTTCGTGAAAATCGGACTAGAATTGACGAACAAAATGGTTGCCGTTTGTACACGAATAGTGTGAAAATATGTTATATCAAGGTTGTGGACCCTATAGACGTCACAATTTTGAATTGATTTCGACGAAACTTGACATGTATGTTTATAACCCAAAGATCTTGGTTCCTTTCGATATTTGCGCCCATCGGATCATTACTTCCTAAATTATGTCCCGTGATTGTACGAAAAATCACCCTTTTTAGCTTGTGGTCCCTCTGGAGGTCACAATTATTATCTGATTTAAAAAAATATTTGAATATATCACAGTTACACCGTAGAGTTTGAATTATGATTTTCTGATGATTACTTAAAATGCAACAACTCTTGTTGACTGCCCGGACGATTTGGCTGCTGTGTGGGTGTATGTTTCGTTGCCTGGCAACCTATTTTTTTTTGTAGAAGAGACAAATTCGTCATTAAAAGAGATAAAAATAGACAGTGAAACCGAAAACTGTAGACTTGGGAAGCAGTCTGTTATGATAACCAACAACCAGACCTCTTACTGTATTAAATTCACTAATATTCATGGTATGTATATCTACACAATATATATATATTATTTTTTCTGGTTGATGTTTGAAGGAGCTACAAGACCACCCAGTTGAAATGTTGATGTTAAACATCTATTGATACACACACTTGAAAATTCTGCAAACAATTACTGGTACATGTATATAGGGAATATAATTACACATACATGTACTACCAATGAAAATATCACAGTATTCTTGAGTACCATAAAAGTCTTTGATTTCTTATATAATTTTGCTATTTAAAAAGGATTTCTACATTTAAACACAAATAATAATAGCCATGTAATATCTTGTTATTCCCCAGTTATGTGATTTCTAGAGTAGATAATGTTGTACCTGCGTGTATATGTAGCTAGCATTCAGCATGGTTAGTTTTGTCTTTACCGGCTTGGGTTAGTTCACAATAGCAAACAATAACTAATGACAAGTAATGCCATTGATCCATCAGATTCATCTGTATGAAATAGGATATGTCAAACATGCTAACTGTTTTAATTTTTCATCTATTGCAGCATTGAAATCTTTCCAACATTATTTAAAACAGTTACGAAATGCCACAACGTCAGTGTTCACAGATCGAACAGATGAAGCTTCAGCTGTACAGTATTTTCAGGTAAACAAAGTAACCTCGCGTGGATTGTAAAACTACAACATGCTTTGGTCAATACAGAGTATATCCACAAGATGAAGACTTCATTCAGTATTTCTGTGCTAGGTATACATTATATGAGGAATAGGGTGCTCATCATATGTAGTATTCTTCATTGGATATCTTGCAATGTATTTTCTGTATTTCTATAGTTGAAGTTATAAAGTTTATTTCTCAATTACCTCGTCCATCTAAATTACCTCTGTCTAAATAACCTGACTTCATTTATGTTTTGTTTTAGGAAATGTTTGGTTATCTTTTCAGTTTTATGGTTATTTATCACAGCAGCAAAATATGATGCAAGATTATATCAGAACATCTACTTATCAACAGGCAATGCTTAGTAATTTGACAGACTTTCAAGATAAGGTAGGATGATAATTCTGTGATAAATTTGTGAGTCTCCTAATTAGTGATAGACTATCTAGGATAACTGCAAAAGAAAACAAGACCAAAAACACATTAGATACACATTCCCAGAGAAGGTATAATATGCTGAACCAATCTATTCTATATTGATCAAAAACAAATTTTAATGTGAATTTAACTTAAATGGTTCGACTCAGTAATTATTTGGAATTATTTCATATTTTCCAGATTGTTCTGGATGTAGGTGCAGGATCAGGTATTTTGTCTTTCTTTGCTGTTCAGTCAGGTGCTAAAAAAGTTTATGCTATTGAAGCCAGTAGTATGGCTCATCATTGTGAGGTAAGTTTGAAATAAAGTTATAAAATGACTTTCATATGCAAGGATAAGGCTTAATATGAAAACTTTGTGACAGTTTATGCATTAAGAGTTAACATATGAGCATTTTGACTGTATCAGATCATATGAGCATTTTGACTGTATCAGATCATTCGCAAAACTTTGTATTATTTAATATTAGTTGGTACAGAAGTTGAAATAACAGCATATTTTTATGCACACAGAAAATAAAAGCATTTATTTGTATTTTTGGTAGATGCTGGTTAAACATAATAATTTAGGTGATCGTATCAGTGTTATTACGGGTAAAGTGGAAGAAGTTGATGTGCCAGAAAAAGTTGATATAATCATATCTGAACCTATGGGTTATATGTTATTTAATGAAAGAATGTTGGAGAGCTATCTACATGCTAAAAAATGGATAAAACCAGGAGGTGTGTATATTTTTAGGCTAAGTGGTTATAATTTGTCACAAAGTTCAGCTAAACATCTTACTTTCATAAATTGTCTTGGACATATTTATGTTGTTGCTGTTCAGCTAAACATCTTACTTTCATAAATTGTCTTGGACATATTTATGTTGTTGCTGTTTAATTTCAGCAACCCTGAAATCAATTTTGCAGATCAATTTATTGACGTGTATAACACTCTTCTTTATGCTCAAGGGGCCCTGATGGCTCAGAGTGCAGTATAGATGGTCTGGCAGTGTCTTATCCTTCAAATGTCACACATACATTGTATGTCCATTCATATTGCCATAAAATGATTTGTGTTAACTGATCAGATTATTTTGTTTACAGGTAAAATGTTTCCAACTCAAGGAGATCTACATATAGCACCGTTCACAGATGAAGCTCTTTATAATGAACAGTATTCTAAAGCTAATTTTTGGTAAACAACATTCAATATTCATTCTATTGTTCTGTCGACATGTCTTTAAAGCGAGAATTTCATATTTTCTAAGAAAGTCAAAACATAATTATTTCTCTATGCCTTTTGCTGAATAGTTTGTCAACTCCTGTTATATGATCCTAGGCATTATTTCCCACACTTAAAATTCATTGACACTGGAAATAATAACATAATTACCTCCCTTGCTTTTCAATCCCCCCCCCCAAATTAGCTATCTTCAAACTTTTGAATTTGAAGTTGAAAATGACATTTTTGACAATTTCTCAAATGAAAATAGTGAATTATAGGATTATTATTCAACAAGGTAAGACTGTTTATAGATACCATCTATTTTAAGGCTTTATTTTGATAATTTTACAAATCTAACTTAAAAATATGAAATTTTTGCTTTAATGTAGTTGGTGCACCAGGTCAGCTGCTTATCTGTTTACTTAAGTTTTACTTTTGCCGTGTCTGGAATTTGGGGAGATCATTTTGTTTGGTTCAGAAAGACAATTAGAAATATGAATGCTTGTTGGTTAAATAGTCTATAACATTTAGTTCCATATCTAATGGAGGCGATTCAAAATACTTTAAAAAATCTATATTTTATTTAATTAGCTTGAAAGATTAAGTGTATGATAAGGATAAATTTGAAACAAAGTCCATTAAATATGAACACATATCTGATCTATTCCTAAGCTTTCATTTGTTTGTCAACTGATATTTCATGTCAGTATGTTTATGAAAGTTATAAGGATCTTATTTCATGGATACCCGATGCATCCATTTCTAAATTGGAATTCCCTTATATAATGTATTCTTCCTTTAAATTTAGGTACCAGGAATCATTTCATGGTGTTGATCTGACAACATTAAGAACAGCCGCCCTTTCTGAATATTTTAAGCAACCCATAGTTGTAAGTGTGTTCTTTAATAATTATAAAAATTGTATGTGAAGGCTCAGTTCAATGGAATCTAATGAATAAAATAGAACATCAATGTAAAGTTTGATTTTGTCTGAAAATTGTTTATCATCAAGGCCAAACTTGTCAATGAATTATTTTAAGAAGATCAATGATTATTATGACAGTAGGATTTATAAGATTATAAATTATAAAACTTGCCATTTTTTTGTGTTCTCATGTATGTTATTGTCCCCCGCTTTCGGTCTGTCTGTCCTTCTGTCTGTCTGTCCATCTGTCCGTCAAACTTTTTGTGATACCATAACTCTCTTCCTAATTGAGGTAGAATGTTCAAACTTGGTGTATGTGTTTATTAGGTCAATGCCTTGATGGAGTTCGAAGATGAGCATTTTCCGCTTAGGGTAAGCAGAGATAAGCAATTTGATTGGTTGATGCTTTGGGACACGATAACTTTAGTTCTAAATAAGTGTGAGTGATGAAACTTGGTGTATAGTTTCATTACAGTAATACCTTGACTAAGTTTGATAATGAGCATTTTCTGCTCAGGGTAAGCAGAGCGATACGCAATTTGATTGGTTGAGACTTTGGAACACAATAACTCTCCTTCTAATTGAGTAAAAATGTTCAAACTTGGTGTATATGCTTATTAGGTCAATGCCTTGATGGAGTTCGAAGATGAGCATTTTCTGCTCAGGGTAAGCAGAGCAATACGCAATTTGATTGGTCCAGACTTTGGAACACAATAACTCTCCTTCTAATTGAGTTAAAATGTTCAAAATTGGCATGTATGAATATTAGGTCAATGCCTTGATTGAGTTCAAAGATGAGTTTTTTCCGCTTAGGGTAAGCAGGTCTTTTTGTCAAGCGTGGGGGCCCTTTTGTCTGCATATAGGGTCTCCATAACTAGGGTACATTTTCATTTTTCTTGTTGGTTTTAGCATATTTCTTTATAAACACTTTTGGATGACACTTCGTGTACAGGTTGATTGCTCGATACAATTGTAAAAAAAATAAATGTGCGATTAATTAATATGTGTCATCTATTTATTTTGGGAATTTCGGCGGGGGACATCAGCCTCACTGTTGGCTTGTTGACATGTTTTTCAGGATACATTTGATGTACGCATATGTTTAGCGAAACCCTTTAAATATACAGTTGATTTTCAAACAGCCGATGAAACAGAACTACATGTTATTGACATTCCTTTAACATTTACTACAATAAGTACAGGCATGGTTCATGGTCTTGCATTCTGGTTCGATGTAGGATTTTTTGGGTCAAGGTAAATTGATTGGCTTTTAGAGAAAAACATTGTGTGTTTTTTTTATTAACATTATTTTAAGATTATAATGCAGGGAAATCGACTGGGATTATAGCAAAATATCACTGGTCAGGATTTTTTCAAATACAATTTTTTATATGCTTATATTAAAATGTCCCCTGTCAGTTCTCCTGTTATTCATCGCTGAAATGGAGATTGTTTTAAGCAGCATTAGAAGATAGTTGCAACTTGATACATTCTATACAATATTAAACAGGAAATGCACATAAGATATCCTGTTAATAATTTCAAATAATATTTGTATTATAAAGAATGTTTGTTTATGAAATTATATTCATTTGTAGCAACAATGTGTGGTTATCAACAGCACCAACAGAACCATTAACACATTGGTATCAAGTTAGATGTTTATTACAAACACCTGTATTAGTTAAACAAGGACAAACATTGACAGGTAGATGTGTATTACGATGTAATGCTAGGTAAGTCAACTTCCATGGTCATTGCTAGTATGAGAAATATATCTAATCTTAGGTTTTCATAGGACATCTCTAATGATTTCAAGTTGATTCTTGATCTTTGAATCACAATTGTCAAGTTGAATGGGTAAACATCATCCTTGCCAACTAGCTTTCCTGCCATATTTCACAATAAACAGATATTAAGACCCAGACAACACATTAAGGAATATGTATTTTTCCACTTTTGTCTATAGTGAAAAATGGGGGTCAGATGGCCGAATGGTTAGTACATGTGTGTTGTATCATAAGGTCTATCATTGAGTCAACTAGCGAGGTTTCGATTCCCCAGCTGCACGTGAAAAGCAAATTATTGAAACAATGTTGAACCACAAAATGACATAGTTATATCTCTCTCTCTCTGTGAAAATAAAATATATATTATATCCTTTTTCATCTTTCAGACAAAGTTATGATGTAGATATAGAAATAGTTATACCAGGTACAAGTACGAAGTCTGTCAACACTCTAGATCTTAAAAATCCATTTTTCCGCTACACTGGTCAAACGCCACAACCGCCACCTGGTTGTAATAACCAGTCAGCAACAGATAATTATTGGAATGCTTACCCAGGTACTTAATTTATATTCGTCAATTTTTTTTTATCAAAATATTGTCCCCCGTCATTCAAAGAAAGCAATGGACTATTATAATGGGTTCGTCCATCTGTATGTCACACCTTTTGGGACACAATGATAACTCTCCTAATTGAGCTATAATGTTCAAACTTGTTGTAGGTGTTTATTATGTCAATGTCTTGATGAAGTTCGAAGATGAGCATTTTCTGCTAAGGGAAAGCAAAGATAAGCAATTTTATTGGTTGATGCTTTGGGACCAGATAACTTTAGTTCTAATTAAGTGAGAGGGATGAAACTTAGTGTATAGTTGATAATCAGTTTGTTTGCTCGATACATTTGAAAAAGGTAAATGTGCAATTAAAGATACATATTGTGTGAGATTTAGAGAAAGAGCTGACCATTCTTGCTTTGACAGCTCAAAAACAGATAATGTAAAATGAAAATATTGAAAATTTCATTCAAATTACTTCAAATTCTTAGCCAAATTATCACTATGTGTGCCTTGTGGTAACCAGGGCTCACTTTCACATTTTTGAATTAAATTTTTAAATGGCAAACTGTTTGAATCTTAGTTAAAAACTCTGTATCTGATGCCATTGAGGGTTGATTACGGTCTTGTTTTGTTAATAAATGTCTAATTAATAATTTATATAACATTTCAGGCCTAAAGGCAGATTTAGTTATGAGTCATCTATTTATTTTGGTGTTGAAATTGAAGAATACCAATCTTGCTATTGTGTTCTTATTAATAGACATGCATCACCAAAAAGCTTAATTTACCCCCAATACATAAAGACAACGCCTTTTATTTTCATTTTCAAGGTCAGTCTGTGAACTATGCTAATGGTTTTATGAATGGAGCAATAGATGCAACTCAATTATTAAATCAAGGTGTTGTACCAACCAATCTTATAGCTGTCTGTAAGTACAATAAATGATGCATTAAAAATGTTTTGTGCAGATTACTATACTAGAGCTAAAAATTTCAATATATTGCAAGCAACTACATACTATTCTTACACATGTAGATCTACATAGTGTCACTGCCAGATTTTCCAACTGTCACTTTTAATGGATATTTTTGGATTTTGTCGGCTCATCTTCCTAATATCATAAGGATGTTGTTTTAAGAATGACAATAAATATTGTTGGGAGGAAGTTTTGTTTGGTCTCTATAAATTGTTGTCTTGTAATGTCTAAATATTAAGCTATGCAGTGATTTTTTACATGTATTCATTTCCTGAAATTGCACTGTTATTTTTTTGCACTGAACTGGATTGTTTTCTCTTAATGTAGCAACAGTTGCCCCAATCAACCCAGGGAGTATTCCCAGTGTTGGCCATGCTGCAGTCTCCAATAGTCACAGAACGTCCATTGGTGGGGGCATCAGTCCACTCAGCTTTTCTTCCCAGGTACGATTTAGTGCATGCTGTCAAGAGTAGCTTTTAAGTCTTTTTATATCAATTATGAAATGGCTGGGAATATTACCAGGCAAAGCTTTGATTTATTAGAAACTTAGAATAAAAACATGTTTCTACCGTTCTTATTTCTTCACTGTTTTATAATCACAAATTATAATCAGAACTTAAATTTCCACATTTACTTGACAGCAAGTTGTATTCATTCTCAATTTGGCTTTACCTTCATTTTAAAATGACTAACAGCACTTTGACACTTGACACTACATCTGTATCTTTTTGACTGAGCTCTATTAATACTTTATTTTATCACTATTTAGAAATATGATTTTGTTGAATGGTTTTTCTTTTTGTTTTTGTTACATTAAACTCTTGCTACCACAAGCTCGTGCAAAGACAGTTTTTCCACTATGTATGCCCAGGGAGTTTTATATGCAACTGAACCCCATAGATTTTTTCACATTTGTATCTCATTTGAGGTGGTGAAAAAACTGAACAGTCAATAGATGGTAAAAATATTTATGATTGTGATATATTTGAAAGTAGTAGAATAAGCTGTAGATGGCTATGCTCTAAATAAACAAGCTAAATTCAATATTCATGTGTGGATCAATGAAAGAACTGATTTATTTACACAATAGGGTGTAAATAATGATAATAAACCTAAATAACCACAGACTCTTGTGAATATTTAAAAAATAATTCAAAGAGCCGAATTAAGTGTGATCACACGGTAAAGAAAATAAAAAAAAACCTTTATGATTTTTTATATGCATTGTTTCATGAGCTAATGCCTGTATACATGTTTATGTGGAAACACTATGCAAATAAACGTAGTAGCAAAAGTAGTAACATTGGATTTGTTGTTTTAAAGTATGTAACTTATTTGATCTGTGTTCATCTCTTCTATTGTGGGTTATTTTTATTTCATAGTTCTTGACTATCAAAAATTTCTTTTTAGTTGATGTGGGTTATTTTTATTTCATAGTTCTTGACTATCAAAAATTTCTTTTTAGTTGATGTGTTATGTAATTTAAGTACGATGTCATAGATTTGATTATGAGAAAACAAAAATATTTATACATGAATATTTTGGTTGTTTATCTGTGGCTTTATTTTTAATTTACCATTTCCTTTAAATGCAATTTCGACATTGGTCGTTTACTAGAAATAACTAGGGTTAGATGTTTACCTTTTAATCGGTGAAAGATACATCAGTTCATTATTCATTGGAGGACAGTTTCATAGAAGTAATGGAATTGGATGTAGAACCAGTTTGGTAGTATTTGAGACCCTTAAAATATCTAGATTAGTCTGTTACAAAATGATGCACCAATTGGTTTTAAAAGTATTTTATAAAAACGTGAGATTTGAAATGAATGGATTCAACTTTGTGTTTTTAATTGAAATAGAAGCAGGCCTTTATCACCAACATACCTAATTGTCAAATGTCAAATGTACATGTACTTATGGTTAAGCCCCTTCAGGTCAGTGTTTGACAGTCATATGGTTAAAAGTATAGACGGAGATTCAGTTTGTAAGAGACCAGTCATTTTTCACAATAAATGCACTCACTATTTGACTGAGATAGCTCAAAGTTGTCATGACAAAAGATACATATGAGTAAATTAATCTAGTAACTAGACTGATAACTACAAAAAATACTTTGTATGGGTGTTATTTGGCAACAGTGATTGCTACAACAACCAAGATGTCAGGTGCACAACTAGATCATAGGTCTGACATACCACACCAGTTTGATCAAGATAAATACAGCTGTGTTGGAGATATGCCCCGGACATAGAAACAGACCAAACCAGCAGACTGGTATCCCACAATGATGGTAAACTCTTCACTGTACCGTTTAACTAATTTTTGGTTTTCGGTCTTTTTTGTAACCTTTTGATATTATTGTTTTTCTTTCTACTTTCAGAGTGTTATTACCGGTGGTACACAGCACTATCCAGTCAGTAATCAGTTTATGATAGGAGATTATGTCATGCCGGGCAATGTAGTCACACCTAATCAGTACTGTAAAACAGAACCTGTGTAACAAAGAGACTTTGTAGTTACTTTAAAGGATAAATACTGAATCATAAAACTGTTCTGTATCGAGTTCAAAAACTTTTGATCAAATCACGTTCAATTTAGTAATTGTGTCAAGATAATTACTATTTATTTAAAGATCATCTTTCTTTTTTCCTTTCTAAAATACTTTGCCAATAATATTTAAATTGAAGATTTTTGTATTAAGTATTATTAAGCAACAACAGTAATTTCTTTATTTTCAGCCTTAATCATGTATATTATGCAATGTCTTTGTTGATCTATTAAATGATAACCCATGACTTATGAATAATTTGCCTCAATTGTACAAATTCAATACACTTTCATGTGCCATATATTCTGCTTAAAATAAACATATTTTTCAAAATTTAAAATAATTAAACAAATAAAAAGGACAACGAAAAAGTATAAGAGTATCTTTGCCGTTTCAGGAAGTAGTTTAATTTCTAGTTTGGATTTAATTAATGTAATATTCCTGATAGAAGATATCCACATCCTTAAAGTTTTTAGTTAGGGGAAGCTAATGTTCAGATCTAAATAAGTTTATGAACCAAGTAACTTATTTGTTTAATTTAAAAGAATAATAATTTCCATTCTAAAAAAAGGTAAACATTGGAGAATGTTTAAAAGTGTGTTGTTCTCTATAAAGTGTCTACTTAAGTTTTTGAAAGGCATGTTTTGTAAATAAAGAAGTGCTTTCTACATAGGGTTATCAGGGATTCAAAATAAGAGTAGGGTACTTTACTACAGTTTTTATGCTTCTAGAAAAGTTATTCTTTCTATAACCATTGCATATGTTTATATAGTCATTTCCATTTCGTTCATTAGAAGCGTGTCAAACGGGGATGGATATGTGAAACAATATTTTCTGGTTTAAAAGCATATCAAGACTGTGTTCATGAACATATGTGAGGGCCAATTCCAATTCAGAAACAGCTCACTGATATTTGTAATTCTGTTGTTTTTGCCAAGCAATTCATATCTAATAAGGTTAAGGAAAGCTAAACAAAAAACTTTTGAAGTTAAAAACAAAATGGATTCAAATTTTTGTTGTCTCATTTTTGGTACAATAACTATATGTGTTAATGTTTACTTTTGGTATGTTCACTGATTGTATTATATTGCATTCTTATTTACTATATTTTATATAATGACTGCAAGGGTGCTTAGAAATAACTTGTGGGTTGTTTATTACAACTTTTGAATATGGTAAACATATGGAAATATTTTGTAGCAAAAATATAACCTGTTTATGGTACATTGCATCGGTTTTAAAGACTTCAAAACAATAATTGCTGGTGGACTCAAACAATAGTCCCGTCTTAGCCCAGTCACCAGTCAGAGCAGAACTGTAGGACAGTTATTACATTGAAAGCAGTATCCTATTTGAGCAGGTAGTTTAATTTTCTTGAAATGACAACAAAATATGAAATATATCAGAGCAAAAACAAGTGTCAGTAACTTAAATGCAATTGCCTTTATCTTTTGCTTATACAATGCTATTGCGGTACTAAAATCCAGTAGATACAAATACTGATTGCACATTAATTGGTAGGTTATTTTATCAGTTTCCAACACATTGTCAGTGGTGCATATATTCTGTGAATATTATCACTATATTTTGTAGGATATATAAATGTTGATATTTTATAATTGTAAATAAATTTAAAATTGTCATCCCTATGATAACTCATTCAAAAATTGTTACTATAAGAAGAGCTATCCAAAAAGAGATAAATATGCAATGAGTGAATTCTCAAATCAGATAAGCTAAATATGTAATTTACAAATGATAATAGCCTTGCTGAAGACACATGTTTATTAAATCATTACAATTTGTTACTTCTTCCAAAAGTTTTGTTCTCAAAATTGTACTGTAAATTCAATGTACTAGTTAATGTGGTTTCTACATATATTTACAATCACATTGATGTTTATAATCCTACATTTCATCATTCATTTTGTATATAAGCTTAGTAGGTAGCTAATTTCTCACTGGATTATGTGGGCTTTATTGCATTATTAATATAAAGGATTTTCCCCCTCTTACCCCCACTTTATTGACTAACCACTTTGAATATATAGATACTGATACTGTATGTATATATTGTAGCTACGAGTGTACAAACCGCTTTAATTGTAGTTGTGATTGTGAAATATTCAAATTTTAGTCTAGATTTCAAATAATCCATTATGTCAGTGTTTATTTCTCCATTATATATATATAAATACCATTGCAGTCTATACTGTCAGTGTCTACATATGTTCTTTGCATTTTAGCAAAGCGTCCAGTGACTTTATAATAATGATTACTTTAAGATCATTTGAAATAAATTTACTTTAACATATTTAAATGTCATTTTGTTTGTGACAAAACGGTTTAGCTACACAAGAAGAAAGGGTTCGACATGTAAACTGTTTTCAGTAAATCATGTGATTTCAAACTAATTCCAGCTGTCATGGATATAATGTAGGCCTATTTTCATGATACAATGTAGCTTGAATTAGTTTGAAGGCACTTTGTACATTGTTCATTGTTATTGCAAATGGTTTGTGGGGAGGTTTTGCTGCAAACAGCAATTTTACTTTGCCAGGCCCAAAACAGAAAGGGGGTGGGGGGGAATGTTAGGTCATTTAGTTGCTAAATTCAAACAAGATTTTAAATAACAAATCCTTCAAGAGAGGCCTGCCTTCATAAATGCGAAAACATGTACCCTCTCATCTGAAAAAGTTACCGTGAATACTCATGGAAATGTCTGTGTCAATGTCAACCTATTTCCTTTGCCCTAATTACAAATTTGTGCTCTATATGCCTATTGGGGATTCACAGTGGTTAAGTGGGTAAGACGCTGGCTCGCTATCCTGGAGGTCGGGGGTTCGACTCCTGCATTTGGCCAAGAAAGTTCATCCAGATTTTCTAGCGTGGTTCCAGTTTTCATGGGGCGAAAAACTGAGGTCCCTTGTACACATTGGCTTGCACATAAAAGATCCCATGACAGTTGCAATTCGATACAACAGCAGGCTGTAGTGCCACTGTCCAGGCAAAATTTACTTGATAGCACTCTTCTGTATGGCGTATGCCCGTCTTCATTAGCCCAGTTTGGTGCAGAACAGTAGAAGGTTAAACACCATTTCATTACATTTTCATTTCTATTACTACTGTGCTTAAATGAGTGAAACGAAGAAGCCTATCCGATTTGAGCAATTTCCGTCGAGAGTTATGGCACTTATATACTTTGTGATAACTTATGAACGCTCACATGCCAAAAGTTAACATTCGATCTTTAAAGATAGTATACATTATGGGAGATGTTAGCAGTTCTCACTATAATAGTTAAAACCCAAATAGTGTAAAGGTAATTTGCTGAAAATTTCAGTCAAATTGATCCAATATTAGCCGAGAATGAAGCGGGTGAAATTTTCAACATCGAAGGCTCGCCTAGACATCGAGAGTTTATTATGGTCCGGATAAGTTAATTAATGTCTAATTGATAATTTAGATAACATTTCAGGCCTAAAGAAAGACTTGGCAGATTTAGCTCTTGCATAATGCATGTTAAATAAAGCACGATTACTTAGTAGAGGTGTTGTGTAACCTTTGTGGCACCACTCTTAGCATGCGGATGCGGAAGTAGTATGCGTCGTTGAGTGCAATGGTGCAAAATTTTCCTAGGAAATTATCAACTATAATCATTGTTCCTGTCAATGTGCTCCAGTCGATATCCTTCAGTAATTCCGGCATATAGTTATTAACTTACAGCTGTTATAGTATTTTTCAGCTCAATTACCATGGCCTATGACCATTTTAGACTACCGGTAAAGGAATTGAAACATTGGTCGCATAAATTTATAACACGAATTAAGAAATTTAAATTGTTCAGATTCAGTTGAATTTAAGTACATTTAAACAAACCAGAAAATAATAATATATGACCGTGTGTTTTGTGACTTTATTCCCTAGTATTAAAAAATGAAATTGGGTTTAACGTCCTATTGTTCTGCTCTAATTACAATGTTCTAGGAGGAAAATTTAGACGACCTATACTTATTTTGATTTCCAAATGTCAAGGGTTCTTTTACGCGCACGCCAATGTGTTCACGGGTCTCGTTTTTTGTCCCATTCTAACAACTATAAGTTGTCCCCTGCCGCGTTCTCCTTCGAACATCACTGACAACCATGCTGGAAAATCCCAACGCAGGATCAAGCACGGCACATCCAGCTTAGCGAGTCATGGTCTTACTCACGGAGTCACCGTGGCTCCCTCGCTAGTTTTTAATCTTGTTTTGTATTTTATTAACTTTTAGATTGTACATGTACACGGAAATGAAGTGATCGGCGGAGGTACTGTTGTCTTGTACCATGTGTGAATGAACAGAAGTATACAGCACTTGGACGCCTAATGAACTCTTACAATTAAATGAGCTCATAGCACGAATGATATACATGTTTATAAAGATTTAGAACAAAAAATAGTGTAGGTTGTTGTACTATAAAAGTAAATGGTAGATAACCGCTTATCACAGCATTGATAACGGTTTAACGTGTGAATGTACTAAATTCACTAATTGATAACTAATCAAGTTATCTGATAACTTAGTTGTGAGAATTACGTACATACCATGAAACCTAAAGCAAAAATATGCCAACATAATAATACTATTCAACTTTCTTTGATATGGTTTACTTAGGTAAATAAAAATTAGTCTTACCAGAGACAGGTTAAACGAAGGCAGCTGCCCACACCTCACAAAACGATTTGACGACCTTTTTAAACTGGGTTACTTAATCAGGAAACACACCCGGTTGTAACCTATTGTATATAGTACAAGGGTTGTATGAAATGCTCACACTGATTCACAAAAAAAGGTTGACGGCACTTAAGATTTATCTCAGAATCATAGTTTCCAATACTTGGGCGAAAGGTCTTTTTCAAACAGAAGGAACGATGATGTCGTCCGCACAATAGACATTTTCTTGCGCACATGTCAGAACTTAAAATTGGCTTAAATTTTCAATTCAGACTTTAGATGAAGATGACACTGTTTAAAATAAAGCGAATGTTAAGTTACAGACACTAATATTATTTCGTCTGTTTTAAGAAGAAATTTATTTGAGCATCACTTGTATAACAGGCCGACTGATCTGGTAATGTTCTAAAAAGTATTTCTGAACATCAGTATTTCCGTACGTGCTTGGAAATTAGATTCCGGGGGTCTAGTACCGCAAACGACACAACTACTCACGCTGCCTACAACTATTAGTAAATATAATATTGAGATCGTCAACGTCTAAGCTTTTCAGAACCTAGAGGTTGACTTGCGTGAGTAATGCCATAAAACATGTACAAATTAGACGGACATATTTATGGTATATTTAGTCTAGATTTGGGGTTTAGTTTCTATTAAATTTAGGTAGTCATCTTTTTGCAACTTAATGATATTGTTAAGCATAATAAAAAGTAATGAAATATTTTGATCAATCTTCTGCTGTCACCAGAAGCATATGCGTATCGAGCCAGGAATAAAAGGTGGGAGGGGTCAATCTGACTTTTCGGGCAGACGGGTAAAGTGAAAAAATATATTATTTTAATCTAGTTGTCAAAATAATGTTTCCGAAATCTAATAAAAAAAGTACTTTTACTTCTTTTTTTTTAAATTAGATACAACGGATTGGCACTGAATTGACCTTTGATTAAAACATTTTGTCTGGAGCCGCTCTACATTGTGGGACATTTTTCGGGTATCGATTATTATTTGTGAATGCAACTGCAATAGTCTGGTTGGATGGCTGAAATTCAGGTCAGCATAGAGTAGGATTTCGATTACAAAACCATTGGAAAATTTTGGAATTGCTTAATTCAAGGGTTAGAATAGCAGAAAAACGATTGATTGGTTGTTTGGCATTCGGGAAAGCCACTTCAGGTAGGCTGTATTGAACGACATTGAAGTTGGTGTATTCACAGGCTGGAATAGCGGAAAAACTCGCTTGCGGTAGTTAAATTTCCAAAATTTTCTCCCGACTTGTAAACGATTGACTGGTTGATTGGAATTCAATAAAGTCATCTTAAAGATACATTATGGGTGATTAGAATAGGAGCTGGCAGTTCTCACTGTAATAGTTATAAGAGCCCGTACCACATGTTCAGAAGAATGATATCAATGTTAAATGTATCAACAATATCGATGGTAGGCTTATAATTGTAAAGTTTAGCCCAAAACTTCTTGAATGGAAGTCAAAAACTAGACACCTGTACCAAAGCCAACGCATAGACCAGATATTTCCGCCTATTCAAAAGGAGCGTGATTGTATCTCAGAGTTTAAAATTCTTTAAAGCCCCAATAACACTCTTGTTGTAACTGAATAATATGTCCCAATCTTCATTCTGGTCAACAAATCGTATTATTTTAGAATATTCCAATTAAATGATGATATAAATTTCAACTTAACACACCTATTTTGAAAAATTGAAAAAATTCAACCAATTGATTTGAAAAGTCTAACGTAAACCTTTTCAAGTGTGATTTGGATTTTAAAAATTTTTCTTTTCGAACCCTCTGGACAAGTAAAATAGGTTGTAATGGATAATTTACACAACAGGTAGGACACTTAAACATCTAGTACTTAGAATAAGGGAATTATTTATTTTCTGGAGCTACCAAGCCAGCAAGAAAGTTATTGTCCCTTTAATAAGTTGTAAGCGATACAATAATGTACATGCATCGCCCAGTTCATGACCTAAGTTATCAGTGTTATATAGAATTATTGATACATTCCAAATCATAGAGTCCACAAGTCCAGTTTCTGTTGAAGAGATATGCGTAACCTATTTTTTGTTCTCCCTTTCGTAGAAATGCTGTTTTTGATTTCGAAGTACATATGACTCGGGCTTATAGGATCAATATATTCTTATAGAAAAGTGCAACAGAAAATATTAACTTTTCGCACGTCTGACACTCAGTCACACCAATCTTTGGGAATGCCTTTAAATTGAATGTCACGCCCGCTATCTGATTTTTCGTCCGTTTCATGAATCGAACAGGGTTTAATATTCTACTTTTCTGCACGTTTTCATTGCAATACCCGACTGGATTACATACTTTGTAACAGTCATGTGGGTGTACGAGCTCGATGAAGAAAGGGCAGAACTGAAATGCCCGAAAAAATTCCAGTTTACAGACGGAGGCGGTGGTCGTTAGCACTTACATTATTTCGTGTAGGGGACAATTCAATTGAAGGTAATTCAAAAGTAGTCTAATGAAACCTTATAGATGTCGTCTTGCAACCGAATTCCTGAGGAAAGAATTAATAATCGATGAACGAAAAAATGTCATACAAAGCAGATTGGCTCTAGACACAATGTTTTAATCTAAAGTCATATCCACGGTATTTAATTAAAAGTAAAGTAAAATTAATTTTGAATTAGATTTCGAACACTTTATTTGCAAACCATTACATTTTTCCGCTTTGCCCGTCCGCCCGAAAAGTCAGATTACCCGAGAGTTACAGGAACAGTTGTCCCAACCGGAGAGAAACTGCTTACAACGTACACTTTTATTCGAAAAATCGTATAATCGGCAATGAAAGCCAATTTGAATTCTAGCTCATATTTAGTACCGGTAATCGATACTGCTTTTTAAACGCCTAGATATTCTTAGCGCACGTTTTTATTTGAAAAATCGCAGTATCGACAATGCATTTCAAGGGCTGCAAGGTTGTGAAATTTAACACCCTTTTGACTCAATGTTGAAACGAAAAACTCGAATATTACATCCAAGTCAGTTATTTTTCAATTATTAACTGAATGTGCATTTATACACCATGCTGTGCTTTTCCATAAAATAAGAAATACACGTATTCCTGTTACTTTCTGTCAAAACTAAAACTGTCTATATTACTAGTCCTACGGAATAAAACAAATGCGCATTTTAAATTTGATTCCCAGTATTATTATGAAACTACAGCCATGGACTTTGTATTGTACGTGATTACGATACTATTATTGTCGGTATCGGATCAAAGGCCATTCACTTATTTTATTCAAGCGAATGAAACACATAATAATTTAGTAATCTGTTTCACCTACTAATGCTTAAAATCATCATTCCATTCAAAGAAGTCTTGTTACAAGGAATACAATGGGATTTACTGTCCTATACTATTATGCAATGACTGGGCCAATGAAATGAAATGAAATGGGGTTTAACGTCCTATATAATATATACTCTTCTGCACCTAACCTAGGCTAATGGTAGTTGTGAGTGAGCTGAACTAGGCTAATGGAAGACGGGCATACGCCATACAGTGTGCTGAGGGAAATTTTGCCCTGACAGCGGCGCTACGGCCTACTCTTATATCAAATTCAAACTACCAACGGAACTTTTGCGCGCATCCCAATGTGTACAAAGATTCGCTCAGCGCCAGTGTCCAGCGTATAAATAAATGTTGGGCGAAAAAATTTTTATACGCTAATCGGAGACATGATTGGTGTCAGAGACATGATTGGTGTCAAAATGTCGAACTCCACTGTCGAAGCGTGGAATCTGAACTCTTGAACCACAAATTGCGATTTGTCCAACGAGCCCGTCAAGGCATTTTGCGTTTTATCTTTAGCAAAAAATAACAAGCTACAACAACAATCTTATGATTTCGACGATTCGTCATTTAGAATAAGTCACATGATCGACGCAATGTACTCGCAAAATAGCACATACCCGAGACGATTGCTACTCGTGGAGAAGTTTAATCGGCGCGATCAGGCGAAAAAATACGCTCGTCTGCCCTTAGGATATAATATCATCTAATAAACCATTACACCATCACACTAAAACACAACCGTCCCATAACACCGTTTCACCATAATGCTAAATTACCAGCTCTTAGGCTGTACTAAATTACTACAACCACCTTGCACTTAATTGACCGTCTTCACTGGAACAGAAAGGTAGGACGTTAAACCCCATTACATTTCATTTCACTTGACATCTTTACCTTTACCTCATAGAGATGTCATTTATGGGGTATATGAAATCAGAATTAAAAAGTGAACGGAGGATGTTATGAATATTATATATTTTATACCAAAAAATGTTTTAAAAAACCAAACGCGCAATTGTTCTAGGACTGCATCAATTGACAATTCAGCTTCGTAAACTATAAATTGAAAATGGGCCGAAAATTCATAGGCAGAAAAGACTTCCCTAACTTAATATTCAATTGTTTCAACTGAAAATCCATTTGGTAGGTTAGATTAGTAATTGCATAAGTTGTACCAGGGATGTCAACTTCATTATCTGGAGACCTATGACCCTTCCTAGCTAAATTTAGGTAGATGACAGTCATTAGGATGGTTGATAATTGTCAATATTTATGATTACACTGCGTTAACACAATTACATAGATCAGTCAAGTTTTAGACTTTGATATCTGGACTATCAATTTGAGGGTATAAAAGGCTAAATTAAAATTGAGTTTAGCAGATTTACACATGAACAGATATTGAAGGCGTCGGTCTCGCGCTATACTATGGAGCCCAGATTACTGCTGCTAGCAGCCCTTGTGGCTGGAGTTCTCGCAGGTAAGCTCTAACTAAATGATTTACTTATTATTTTAATGATTTTTTCTCTAAGCAGTGTCTCTGAAAATTAATATAAATCAGATGACTAGACTGTATTTTACAGACATATTATGCTATTTGATTTCGATATTTCACCACTTATAGTAGTAATTATGACCATTACTGTCTACGCTTTTTGAAAAACATTAATCTGATTTGATATTGACACAAAGATTCGACAAAATGTTTTGTGTATAACGTTTTCCGACATATTTTTGTATTACCATTGTTATAACCTCTTGTGCAAGACAGCGGATCTAGCAAGAACTGTCTAGTAGTTCTGATGGGACGAAAACCCGGAGCCCTGTGGTCTAGAGTGTCGATTTTCGACTTCAAGCTTGCTTGTCACCCCTGGCTTACAGTCGTATTTTTGATGATACCGTGCCCATACTAGTATAAATTAAAGCAATGTGTAAGATATCACTTTTGGTGGAAGCTGAGACGTTAAATTCTACAAACAGCGACAACAACCCTGTTTCATTAATGACCGTATTCTCTTTTCAGGACCAATAAATGTTCGTTATGAAAGCGATAATACTATGTGTGCACAAAGGTGCACAGGTAAGTAATACTATTGCTTGACTTATAAAAAAGAATACCATTAAGCGTCTCAGTGTTTTTTTTTTTTAAACATATCTCCATTTCTTGTTAATGTATCTTATCTTGCAGCTACTTTGAATAGTCTTGTGTGCCTCATAATCTTATCCTATAAATTGAATTCCTTTTTATTCTTATATTTTATTGATGTCCAGAATCATCCAAATTTCGATATCGACCTGGAACGACTTACGAATTTGACTACAATGTCCAGACACATACTGCTATGGAAGGTGCATCCGATGAAAAGGCTACTCTTGGAATCAAGGCTACGGCTGAAGTTGAGGTTATGTCAAAATGTGAATTTGCACTCAAGGTAATATCGCACCACAATTGAAATCATTTCAGTTACAAGTCTTAGTTATTATAGATATAAAACATTAGTTAGTAAAATAAATTTGAACTAGCGTTCATTTTCTTTCGTTTAAAGACACTCAATAAATATATTTTCTTTAATTTAAGTATCTGTTATTGAGTAGTTTGTTATCCCAAATATTTGTATATTTGCAGTTAAGAAACGTGCAAGTTTTCCAGTCAGATCCCAGTGAGTCCATGCGACCAATTGCAAACTCAGAATTCAGAATGGCTCTCGAAGCTAACACCTTGAGATTTGCCTTCCAAGATGGTGCCGTAGAAGAGTTGTGCCCAGTTGAGGGTGATAGGCCATGGATATTGAACATCAAAAGAGGTGTCCTTTCAACTTTCCAGAACACCATGGATGCATTTGAAACTGACCAGTCTGTCCATGAGGTAAAATTTCGAATGCATTACAATGCTTATGTGTATAATTGCCTTGGACTCTAGTCATTCCTGGAGTCAACCCACAATAGTTTATTTCACATAAATATATAAAAAAATTTAAAGATTAAATAAATTACAAATATTCAAAGAGTAAAATGAACGTGTCTTTGTTTTCTAGGCTGATGTAACAGGGAAGTGTATGACTCAGTATAAAAGCTCTAAAAACTGGTACACAACAACCATTACTAAATCCAAGAATTTATTAGGTTGTATGGATAGACAAAACTACCGAAGTGTTATACAAGCTATGCCTTATAGAGTTCCATCAGTAAGTTTTATCTCAAATAAATTACCAGTTCAAATACATATAATATACAGAGGAGAGGATCTAAAACTTAGAATGATAAAATGTACGTTCCAGTCAGTTTTTAAATTTAAACCCATTTCTATATTAAATTGGGGACGGCTGTTGTGTTTACAGTCTCTTTTCATAACACCTGGTATCATTTCTCTGTGGTATGGTGACATAATAATGTTGAATAGGATCTAAAAGGTTTTAATGAAAAATAGGACAGTGGTTTATACAAACCCTGTTTGTCGTTTTGCAGGAAATCCAGTCATTACCTCTGATTAAAAGTGAACATGAATGTAACCAGGAAATTGATAACACTGGAGCTTTTCTCAAGAATGTCATGTGTAAAGAAACCCATATTTATCGACCATTCTCAAACGAGAATAGCGGTGCCTTGACAAGAATTATCCAGAAATTGAAATATAAATCAATGAGACAAGGTGTGACAACAAGACCAGGTATACATGATCATTTTATATCATTAATGCACATTTGAAATATTCACCACGCTATCCAAAATTCCAACAGTTGTGTTTACCTATGTTTAAAATTATACTAGGTTTCATCTCACAAATGATATACATGATCATTTTGTATCATTAATGTACATTTAAAGATATTCATCCCACTATCCATCAGTTGTGTTCAACTATGTTCATATTGTTTGCCTTCTTTATACTAGGTTTCATCTCACGAAGAGCAAACATGTTTTTCGAACATGCCAAAGAGCCAGTGTCATCTGAGATGCAGCGAAAGGACGTTGAAAGAAAACTCCAAGAAATATGCCATGCTACAAGCTCTGACATTAAACCACAGGTACCAATGATGTTTTCTGAACTTGTTCATTTGTTGAGAAACCTTAACACAGTTACCATGAGAGACATCTACAGGCAAGTTAACAGTGGATCCATATGTAGTGGTAATATGGAAAGAACCAAGAAATTCTTCCTTGACGCCATCCCAATGGTCAGTACCAGCAGCTCTGTTGAAATGATGAAAGAACTATTGATAGCCAAGGAAATCACAGGACTCGTTGCTGAAATGTGGATTAACACCCTAGCTTTTATTCAGACACCAACTAGAGATATGTTGGCCAGTGCCAAGGATATTCTTCGTATGAAAAGCATTCAAGAAAAGGCCATGCTCCCTGTATCTTCTTTGGTAAACAATTTCTGTACCAAGACACCTGGCTGCTCGGATATAATGGAAGTTAGTGACATCATTGAAATCTTCGAAACCAGTTTGGGAAGTGGATGCTATGTTCGCGATAGCAATCTGGAAAAGGTAATATCATTTACCCATTTTGATTCTAATAATTTAATTTCTTTTCATGGAAATAATAATAATAATGTTCTTATACCTACAAATATACACGTTATTGAAAACACTTTTATAGGCCCTTAGAACTCTCCGAGCAATAGGAAACGCAGGACACAGCAACACAATTGGATCTACTGTCTTGATCAACTGCTTCAGAAGAGTATCTAACCCAATGGAAATAAGAGTTGCTGCCCTTGAAGCTTTCCGGCGATTACCATGCTCGGCGGATGTAAGTATAAAATTATACTTTTAAATTGTATACAGATCAAATAAGTTATGTATGAAACATAAAAGATAGGCGTATCTTACTACAACAATTGTTTTTTTCTTATTTTACAGCGAAGTGGACCAATGACCATATTCACAGATAGATCCGAAGACTCTGAATTGAGAATCGCCGCTTACCAAGCTGTCATGAGATGCCCAAGTGAAGATATTATTAACATTGTTAAATCAACATTGGAATCAGAAGATGCTAATCAAGTTGGATCATTTGTTTGGTCTCATCTAACGAATTTGATGGAAACATCCAATCCCCACAAACAGAACATCAGATTTATCCTTGAAGATGCTCGTCTGAAGAAAGAATTCAACATGGAAAAGCTGAAATATTCTAGAAACTACGAGGGGTCTTTCCTGCTGGAGAAAATCAACACCGGTGCCATGGTTGAAAGCAACATCATCTGGTCTTCAAAATCTTTTATTCCAAGATCTGCTAACCTAAACTTGACTGTTGACCTTTTCGGCAATTCCGTTAACCTCATGGATATGGGAGGTCGCATTGAAGGCTTGGAATATTTGTTAGAAACTTACCTTGGACCACTTGGATATTTTGGTGAAAAGAGTACATACAAATCTGTTGCTAAGGTAATCATCTTATTTTTTTAAAAAAAATCTGTTTATCTTATGTTTTATATTTCTTTTCCCACTACATAATTTCATTTATTTTACATTTCTTTATCCAGAACAATTCATATTTACATTAGCTTAATTTATAGTTTATTTTATAGTTTATTATTGCGGATGGTTGTGATTTTATTTGAATTGCAGAGCAAGGCTAAACTTGATCAACTCAGAGGTTCTATGTATATGAGAATGTTTGGTAACGAAATGGCTTTCACACACTTCCAAGGTCTTGATTCACTACCCAAAATGAAGAGTCTAAATTTCGAAGATATCCTGAAAAAATTGTCTAATAAGCACGACCTTTCCTTCACCCAGAGCTTCATGTTTTTGGACAGCAGTATTATCGTTCCTACTTCGTCTGGTATGCCTCTTAATCTCACTGTCAATGGTGTCGCAACCGTAGATATGAAAGCATCAGGTGAACTGAGATTAAATAAATTGACAGCCAATCCATCAAGACTCCAAATTGAAGGAACTGTTCAACCAAGGTAAACATTGTTTTAAATTTTGAAATGGATACATTTATTTGTTGTACATATAAATTTGGGGTTATCCCACATTTATAGTTAGTGGACCAAATTTATCGATAATTTCTTTTATCCACTCTTTTTTTTATTTGCACATTACATGTAAATGTACTTTATTTTTATGTACTTTTTCTGTTTGTAGTGGAGCTGTAGCTATCACTGGATGTATGAGTGTTGATGCCTACTTCACAAAATCTGGACTAAGGATGACAAGCACACTTCACTCAAGCACTGCAGCTAAAGGAAGCATCTTGGTCCACGGAGGAAAGATACTGAAAGTTGAATTCGATATGCCACAAGATAAAATGGAAATTTTAGACGTCAAGTAAGTACAATCAATTGACACTACTATTTTACACATGCCATTACTTCTTTTATCTTAAACAACCAGACAGCCTACTATTTCGGATCTGTAATACTTGTTGTCATATAACGATCAGTAAATTACTCTAGAACTTTTTGTCATGTAACGATTAATGAATTACCGATTTAGTTCTTTTTTCATCTTTCCACGTTTCTTTCTAGAACCGCTTTCTTCACAGTCCATGGTGATATTGAGAAAGAACAAACCATGATCACTGATAACCGAAAAGTAGCAACTGTCTGTACTGGAGCTCGTATGGCCAAGGTAACTGGATTGGAATTGTGTGGAGAAATTAGCTTTCCAAACGCCTCCATGAAGGCCGATGCCCCATACTTCCCATTCACTGGGCCAGTTGGAGTCAGTCTGACTTTGCACAAGCGTGACAGTCATATTGGATATCGACTTCTGGCAAAGAAAACACAGGTAAGCACACACACTACCTTGGTGCATAGCATCTTGGGCTAATGATGGAATAAAATAAAAAAAATATAGTTTCTTTTCTTTTGATTTCATTTACCTAATGTTAGCATCTGGAATATCAGCACCGTATCTAAAGAAATTTCGACGCATTATATCATATGTTACTATTTCAGAGTCCATCAACCAATGTTGTTCAGTTGGCTCTTGATACACCAGGATCCAAGATTGATCGTGATATGTCTTTTGATTTTATCCTTGACAAAGAAAATAATGATATGGACGTAAGAATGAGGTCTCCATGGGTCCAAGCTGCCAGTAAAGGTATGGATAATATCTTCATTTATAACTACAAAGATTTAACAATTGATTTTTAGTTAATTTTGTAAGTAAAGCAAAGTTGTCAGAAATTTTTCAAAAGATTTTATTAATGTAGCATCCAATTATTTGTAAATTATGTTTGTTTGTAATCCTCTGTTGATTTAATAGGTGTGTTCAAAAACAAAGATAATTTGAAATCATTCAACGGCCATGTATCATACAATAATGCCAAGATTTTGATAATTGATGCCGATACAAAACTCATGAAAGATGGATCACGTATCACATATACGCCAAACATTGTCATTGCTCGACCTAATATGGATAAATACAAGATGGACGGTAAAGTTACTATTAATGGCATGAAAAATGTTATTGTTGATCTTACCATGGACCCATCACAAGCTAAGAAAATGAACACCAAATGTAAGTATAAGAATAATATTTTTTGATAAGATATTTCATCTCAAATTTGACTTCTTCCCTCTTATAGTAAATTCTGTTCCTCGTTATAACATACAATTTACTGAAAACAGTACTCTTTGCTTATTATAGTTGTTGGAACAAATATCAAGGGGGAGAAGAGTATAAGTGGTAGTCTGAATTACGGAAGAGGAGTCTATTCTATCATAGCTAGTTTACTTCACGATTACAGTTCATCATCAATTAAACTAATCCCAAACTTCGAGCTTAAGACGCCATCATCATCTTTGGCTGCCATTTCTGGAAGCTGTGAATACAAAGCAGATAAAAAGTTGATTGCTGATATAAATATTGCCCTGGATACTCTGATGAAGAAACCAATCAGTTTCAGCTGTAAGTAAATACATGTACAATGAAATAAAATGGGGTTTAACACCCTACTGTTTTGCTGCTATATGTTGTCCCCAACTGTATCCCCTTTTCTGCACCAAACATATTTGGGATTCACTCTGGAAATCTCGATGAACCTTCTCGGTCAAAGCTGTGAGCGAACACTGGACCTTAAGGTTAGCGAGCTAAAAATAAGACATTACATGTTATAGTTTCATAATCTCTCCCAATGGTTTTACTACGATTTGCATATTACAGGTAACATGAACAGAGTAGCCCGAAAGAATAAACAAGTGAAATACATCGCTGATCTGGTCTTGAACTCGAAACTCATCACAATGAAAGTTGATGGTCTTGTTGATAGAAAAAGGTCCGGAAGCACGGCGTCACGATTGATTATTGACTACAATATTCCAAAATCTAAGAAGAATAAGATAACACTGAACAGTAAATACAGTGACAGAAGTACAAAGACGCTGAACAAAATTACATGGAATACGTAAGTATCAAGATAAGGATTTTACGAAACTTTGAAAGAATCAAGAATATTTGCAAGCATTTCATTATTATGGATATTTACACGATATGTTACACCCAGAGAAAGATTTTAAACAATTGAAATGTTTTTCAGCAACCTTGATGTTAAGCAAAACCCAGAATACAACTTCAATTCAAACATTGATATGTCTCACAACATCAGACATACCGAAGGAGTTGTTAACTTTAAGTATGGTGTTAGCCCCAAAAATCATTTCCGACTCGAAACCAATGCCGACCATAAGGGATCCATAAAGAGAGCATCTGTAGCGATGAAGAGCAGGGCTATTATTCGACCTTTGGTAAGTAATTCATCTTTCTAGAAATTAATATTTCAAACATGAAATAAAAGGTAGCAATTATCCAGAATTGTTTTATCAAGCTAATCTTTTGTGGGTGTCATTATTTTGTATTATTCATTTATTTTTCTAGGACATTGATGTACAACTTAATGGTAACCACAAACACAACAATGGTCATTTAGTTTCCGACTTAAAAATGCTGTATGGTGAAGGAAAAGCTGTTGAAACTACTCTTCGTTTGAAGGATGACAGTAAGAAAACCACCAAAATAGGAGGAGAATTCACCTTGGTATACCCAGGGAATAACATCATCATTACATCTGGTCTTGCCCAAGCATCCAAAAAAGAAATGCAGCATACCATCAATTTGAAAATGGGAAACGACCACTCGTCTAGTATCGTCAATACCTACAAACGACCACGACAAGAGAACTACGAAGTTTCATCTGAAATTAATCTCCACGGCCTGAAACCACTTGTCATCTCTGGAAATACTAACCTTAACCTCAAGAATTTCAAACTTGGTGGCCAGGTAGATTATGCTGATAAGACATACAGCATTAATTCTGTTTCAAAATATTCGCCTAAGGAACCACAAGGTAAGATGACTTTGGAAGTTGTCTCCCCTTCGCACAATATTAATGTTGTTGTAGACGGTGGCCGAAAGGGCGATAAATATACTGGTAATTTGAACACTAAGTGGAATGCCGACAAAGTTGCATTAAAAGGAGAGATAAATATCAAGTCCCCTAGTGATTTGGACGGTGTCATTGCCTTGAAATACCCATCAAGAACTATCGAATTGAACTTTAAGCACAACGGTATGAACAATTACGCTTCACACGCAGACCTATCCTGGAGCCCACGGGACAAAATCAACGTAGATTTAACCTTTGGAAACAATACCAATATGGAGGAGACGAACATTGCTAGTACTATAATCGTATCCACGCCATTCGAAATTCTACCAAAGGTTACAGCTAATGTAGAGTACACCAGTGATGCCAGTAAATACAGCACTAGCAGTTTGTTAAAGTGGGGTAATGGTCGAGATCAAATATCTTCCAACATGTCCATTATGAAGCCCATCTCCTTAAGTCACATAGACCTAAGCTGGCGAGCCACCTCACCTTTTACTGGTTTCAAAAGAATGAATGCCGAAATAACCCACGATGCTGACAACAAAATAAACACCATTGTCAAGGGCTCTATTGGTAACACAAATGGCGAACTTAGCGTAAGTGGAAAGGATATGAGTGACAGTTACAAGACCGACCTCGGAGGAAAGATAGAATTTAAATCCAACATCCGTAACTACGAAACTGTTAGTCTAGAAGGTAAAGCCACATATGCTGATAACAAATACCAGAGCAACTTGGTTTTAGATAGAAACGGCGATCGGTATCTTTACGATATTGACATGGCCTTGTTCTTAAGCGGCTGGCAGATGCAATCTAATGGTAACTTAGTGGTGGCCGTTCCAAATTTCCGCATAAAGAACAACTGGAATCATCGTCATACACTTAGCGACATCAAATCTACGATATCATCCGAATGGGGAAATAGAAACAAAGTTTATATAAGTCTTACAGCTCTACATCATTTGACTTCAACACGTAAAATAAATGGTGACCTAAAAGTTCAAACTCCTTGGGAAGCTATTCGAGACATCGAATTGATTGCTGAACATGAGATTGCAAGTGGTTTCTTGTCTGGTGTTTCTACTTTGAAAAAGAACCGAAATGAAGTTGGCTCATACAGACTGAATTATAAAATGGGTGATAATAACGGAGATATGGACTTCATCCTTACCAACCCCTACACTGAAGATTTAGGTGTCAAGCTGAACTTTAGAGCTGATTCTTTCCCTGTAACTGGGCATGCTGAATTATCATGGGCTCCTAGAAAAACCATAACTACAGACGGTACATTCTCTTTTGCCAACGACTTCGACCTTGACACAACACTGCGCGTGACATCACCATTCACAGCACTGAGGTCAGTCGTCATTAAAGCTTCTAACAAAGACGTCAATGGCCAAATGGTTATCTCGACAGCCAATATAGAATACGGCCCTACAAAATCCATCGATTTGGATTCACGTGTTCGATACGGTGACAACAAAGAAATTACTCTGAAAATGAAGACACCACATCCAGATTTCCGTTCCATCGACTCCCACGTTTCATTTGCTAAATCTGCATATGAAATCGACAGCAAAGCAGACCTTGAAGTTCTCCCCATCTTTGGTAAATTTTCCTCGATGTTCAATGCCAAATGGGTTTCTGATATCATAGCTAATTTAAGAATGGATACACCTTTCACTAGTTTCCCTTACCTCCGCGTTGAGGCTGCCAGTAGTGAAGATGATAATGGAAGACACTCACGAATTGAAACTGAATATTCTCCAAGGCAACTAGTGAGCCTGATTTCTTCATACAAAATGGATGGATCAATTCCAGCCATAATGGACATTAGCCTTACAACACCATATGAGTATTTAGAAAACGTTGGGGCATCAATGACACATAAAAACGAAAACAACAACATGCAAACTCATGCTGAAATCCGCTATGCACCTTATAAAATGGTCGAAGGAGACTGGTCACTGAACTGGGACAAAGATCTAGAGGGCATTCTTGTCGTCAAAACACCCTTTGATCAATATGAAAACACCAAACTATCATACCGACAGCAAGGTGACTTATCAGATTTCTCCAGCCATTCTGAGATTGAAGCTCTGAGAAAGAAAATGGATGCTGATTTATCATTCTCTAGTGGACGCAAACCAAGTGCTAAATTTATTTTCCATACGCCTTTCGACGGTCTAGAAGAATTTAAGGCACAGGCTGAAATGAGAGGCAGTTGGAATCAACTCCGCATGACTTCAACAATTAATTATGGCCGATCCCAGGAAATTGAAGCAAGACTCAGAAACTCAATGTCAAGTGGGCGCATGAATGGTAATTTCCTTCTGAAGACTCCCTTCTTCGATACCTTGAAACTGAACATTGATCATGATGGTGACCTCAGTAAATTCACTAACAAGTTTACATCAAGTCTTGGTCGTCGTTACGCCTTCAATACAGATGCGGCATTCACCATGGCCCTACCCAACATCGATATCGTTGGAACTCTAGATTACAGATTACCAGCAGATGCCAGAGTTACTACAGTAACCCTTCACAAGGGAGGAGAATGGGACAACATGAATGCACACCTCACGGGTGTTTGTAATGGACAAGAGATTGCAGTTAGGGGTAATTTGATGGCTCGTGGTAGTATAGAAAGCTCTATCACTATCGCTACCCCTTATACCGAGGATATTGTTTTGTCAGTCAATCACAATGGAGACATTAAACATTTCTCAACCAAGGCTTCTGCCAATATTGGCACTGATTACATCGTCTCATCAGAAACAGCATTCAACCTTGAACTACCAATCATGAACATGAGACAGAATTTAAACTACCGTTATGCCGGAGAGGGACAAGAAATCAACATCGTGTCAAACACTGAAGGACCTTGGGAAAACTTCAAATGGAATTTAGCTACATATGTAGATGGTTCTGAATATTCTGCCAAAGGAAACATGAAATCAGCTGCTCCAATGGTAGCATCGATAACTATCAACACACCGATCAAGGACTATCGTGAGATATCTGCATATGTTGAGCACATTGGGGGCACGAATAAATGCGAATCATCTATTAGTGTACAATACATGGATGGCCAGAAGGTTGAAGGTAAGGTTCACTTTTACGCCAACGGAATGAATAGAATCGACGCATCAGCTGTGATCACCACGCCATTCCAGAACTATGAAAAAACTCAGTATGTGTACACTCAAAACATTGATGACAACAGTTTGTCTTGTCACGGAGAGGTATCCTATGGTTACTCCAAACAGATTGTTGCAGATTTGAATGCTTCCATCTCTCCCAAAGTTAGTGGCAGTATCGTTGTAACCACCCCATTCGCTGATTTCAGAAACAACAGAATATCAATAAGCGGGGACGGTTCTTGGTCTAATTTCAAAGCCGATGGTGAGGTTGAACTCTACGGTGAAAAGTTAAATATTGAATCTATTTTCTCTCATGGTACAGACACTAATGGGCGATTTTCTTTACTGGCAACATCTCCAAATGTAAAGGATGTCACAATTGCATTCAACAAAAACGGTGATCTTAATGACTTTGTTTGTACCAGTAAAGTTACGTATGGAACAAGAGATGTTCTGGATGGACGAGTTGCTGGTCGATTTATTGGTGATGATAAATCGTTATCTCTCACCATAAAGAATCCCTACACAGATACAATTGTAGCCGACATCAGACATAACGGCAAAATGTTAAACTGCATTACTACCGTAGATGCTTCAATTGGCAGTGGTTCATCTGTTCACAGCGCGACGACCGTAAAATCTAACACAAGAAGTTTCCATGTGGCAGTTGATAATAGTTACACTTTATCTGGCGAGACAAAGAAAGCTGGAGCATATTTTAAAACTGAAGGAGATTTAGTCGAAAACAGAGTGGAATATGGTGGCAAATATGACGACAAAGCTGTCGATGGTTCAGTTGCATATGACTTTAGTAGAGGTATTTCAATTGACGCTGTGTTGACTACACCGTATACTGACTTTAGAAATCTTGCTTTCAACTTTAAACATGCTGGACGAGCTGAAAAATTCAACACCCAATCACATTTAAGATATATGGACGGAAAAGAAGTTGATACTAAATTGGTCTTCTATCGATACATGTGGAGAACCATAACGACTACCCTTGAAATCAATACACCATTCACTAACTTCGAAACTTCGAAACTTTCGTATGAACATAACTTTAACGATGATGCTATGTCTTCCAAAGCCGTTATGGAGTATGGTAGACGACAAAAGATTTCTGGCAAGGCAAGTGTGACTTTGGGACCCAAATATACCGTTGACTTGAATATTGAAACACCATTTTCTGGATATGAAACTGTTGTATATTCTGGATCTGCTGAAAACCAAAATCATCGTTACTCAACTGAAGCGAGTTTTAAATTGGGAAATTACAACGCTTATACAATAAATGCTGATTTAAACTTGAAACATCATCCATTCACCGGAACCCTTAGAATGTACACTCCAATCTCCCAGCTGAAGAATGTCGACCTCTCCTTCTCACATTTCGGTGATTTGAAGAACCTCAAATCTTCTGGAAAATTTGATACACCAATTACTGGAACTGTAAGTGGGGAAGCTATTTTGGCCTTTACATCTCCATACGTTATGGATGGATCGCTGTCGCTACAGAGCAACCTGCCAAACATGGACAATCTTGAAATTGCTGTTCAAAACACAGAATCCGGCGACGAACACCGATCGCATATTGTGCTCGGATGGCAAACTGGTAAACAAATTACCCTGGATGGCGGCTACACAAGTTCCGATCGACTGTATAGCAAACAATACAGTGGCGATTTCTCTATGGCCACACCATTTGAAATCATTCGTTCAGTTGCTTTAAGAAATACATTGAATAACGATGCTCAAAAGTACACAGGCAAGGTCGAAGCCGACTACAATGGAGATACTCTTCTTGATGTTGGAACCGAATACATGTATGGTGATAGATATCACGGTTCAGTAACAATGCACAAACCAAGACCAATCGAAGCTACAATGGGAGGCCAGTACAACGACAACGAACTAAATGCTGATATATTCGTCAACTGGAATAGGGACGAACCAAACAGTAATATCCGTTTTTTGGCTGCTAGTCAATTTGGCGACAGTAAGGAACTGAGCGTAAGATTGGTGAACCCAACGAGAACTGTTGCCATGAAGGGTTCTTACCAAGGAAACAGTTATTCAACAAAAAGCCAAGGGGAATTTGCATGGGATGAGCAGTTGGGCCGTAAAATCTTCTACGATTTCGATATGTCTGACAATAGTCGTCGATACAAAACTATGTACGATGCATCATTCAAACTAGGAACACCAAGCCGAATCATGCAGACAAGAGGAGGTTACAGTTCTACTAAGAGTATTAAAACCATTGACGCCGCCTTCTTGTGGGATGCTGAAAGAGACACTTCAAAGCAAATCGGTATTAAAGGAAACTGCATGCCAGGTGACAATAAACACAAGGCTGATGTTACCATTACCTTACCTAACAATCAACAGGTACGTTACATAATTATGATATATTCCATAAAACTTATTTATTCCTGTTTCTGGGATATTTGAATCGCCATTAAAATGGTTACAAATACGGTGTATTTGCATATGTTTAATTCTAGGATATTTGAATAGGAACTGAAATGGGTGTATACAGTGGTATATCAATATATTTCTATTCTATTCCAGGACATTCGAATCGGTACTGAAATGACTGTAGACAGTGGTAGAACTCTTTTTGATGGAAAGACTGAATTCTCTTACTCACCTGATTCAAGAAAAACATTGGTTCTTACCTCAAACGTTCAAGATGTTTCATATGATAGAAACCACAATAACTACAGTCTTTCTCTTGGTATTCGACACCCATACACCAAGACTGATGTTCAATTCACATCTCATATTGGTAGTTCCAGTGAGAAATACGCCTCTGGTATACAGATGCAGTACTTGACCGCCTCAAGAAAACGAATCAACATGGCTCTTCTCGGAGACATTGATAGACTTCGACAACAAATCAATCTCCAGGTATTTAAAGATATCATTATTATTACTCTAACTGGTTATGTTTATCAACTTAAATTCTAAACAAAAATATGATAAATTGTTCGCAATCTTGTGAAAGTTTTACAATCCTTAATGATACTGGCTTTATCCACAGGTTGTCAGTCCACTAAAGAATTTAGACGTCAGTGGTGAAGTAAAAAGTATGGAGCCATACCAGGTTGTTTTTAACAGCCGTATTAATGGTGAACCTTCTGCAGTCGCCGCCGTCTCCATTGATAGCGAAACAAGATCCTTCCAATTTGAATCCAACTATGACTTAAGTAGGTTTAGTTCATAATATCTATTAAAGAGTTTGCTTCCATAACTAAGATAATACACGGAAACAATATATCTTTAATCCCTATTCGTTTTAAACCAGATATATATTTAAAATGTTTTCTGTTTCTTATTTTATAGATGACTTCTCAAAAATGTTCCACATTGATGCTCAGGTAGTAAATGATAGTGCTATTAGAACTGAAGTATATTTGGATGGTAGAACTCACAGAAGTTTGTTTGCCGATGACATTATCCTCAAGAGCAACAGAATTGTTGAATATAGTATGAAATGGAGGCCAGAAATGCTTAGCGAATTCAAGGTAAAGTTTATTTTTTTTATATTAAAATTAAAATCATGACAACATTTAATGAACCGATTTCTGTTTTTTTTTTATTATGAAATAATGTTATTTTCATTTTCAAGTGATATGTATTACCTTACTTTCAGAACTACGCTTCTGAACAAACAAGACGTTTCGGTGCCGATGCAAGTGCTGCTTTTGATGAAGTCGTCGAAAATGTTGGAAATGAAATTAGTTACAAATACCGAGCTATTTCTGGTGCTGTTGATGAAGAAATTCGTCCATTTGTTGACATGGTTTTACGAGAAGTAAAAGATTTGGAAGAACGTATGACCCAAATCCGAACTCATTTACGGCAGCTTCATAATGATAATGCTTGGTATATCAGATCAATGGGGGATTACGCAGAAACTTCTTTCTTGGAAGCTTTGTAAGTCAAATTTCTAGTGATCATTCATTAAAGTACCACCGCCTCTAAATAGTTAGTCTTAGCCAATACAACTTTTAGAATTATAATCTCTTAGATTAAGAGGCAATATGTAAAGATTATTAATCAATGATCCATATAGTGTGGTCAAATGCTACTACGAAGGAAGAATAAATATATCTCTTTTTGTCTCTCTCAGGGATTCATATAGCCAGTTAATTGAATCATTTAATCAGTTCTACACCGAAAAATTAGACAGCATCTCACATTATCTTGAAGAGATGAAATCATATCCAGTTAAAGAAATATATGAAACAGCTGTAAATAATGTTGTCTCACAACTTGAGGTAAGATATCACGTTGCTTCTATTTAATATCGACTACGCTTTTGAGAACAATGGTGAAAAGGTATGGGTGGAGTTCTGTCGTTGCCTGATTGCAAATTAAATCGAAAGGTCCGCCAATATCTTTTTTTACTCCAGGAGACGTATTAGTTTTGATATTATTATATCCAGGCTTTGCTTTCTCTTTCATTAAACTCTACATTTCTTTCTTGTGAAGCAAAATTTCCCCCTGTTTAATACCGTTTGCATATTGTGATGTGTATAGTCAATTTTTTACATGCCTTTTTTGACAGGAAATATTAGAAAGTAGTATGGAAAAATCAGCGGAAATACTTGATGTAGTAAATGAAAAACTAAGAGAAATAGTTGAAAATTGTGGAGGACATATTCATTATTATGTTCAACAGCCTCTGTCAGGTGGGTTTAGTTGAAGTGCTTATTTCGACTACCTTGTTTAATTTTCATTATTATTTGCAATATAATTTGGGTTTTTAAATTCATCAAAACTCTTTGATATCACTTTGATTATTCTCTTTTAGATCTTAATATTTTATGGGGTTTTTTGTTCACAGATTATGCCGACAGCATCTATGATCATTCCAATATGCAGCTAGTCAGATCTAAAGTAAATGAAATCCGAAATATGGATTTGATCGGTAAACTTAAAAATAACATCGCCAATTCAGTGAATTCATGGAGTATACCAGAAAGATATAACTCTGTTATTTATAATACAAGAGAAATAATAAATCAACAACTTGCTGATATTGTAAACAGAAAAGAAGTTAAATATATTCAAAGTAGAGCCAATGACGTTTATCAAGAGGTAATAGTCACATTTTACGAAATATTTATCTTAAATGCAATATTATATTAACTTTGTCCAGTGAATATTGATCTACCTACCAGGGAGAAAACATGAACGATTTCAAAATATCCAATCTGACCAACATTATATTTATCCAATCTGACAAACAGTATATTCATTCAATCTGACAAGCAGTATATTCATCAGAATAATTTGCCAATGTTGTATTGTTGAAACATTATATAATGATATCATTGATATCTGTTTACAGGGTGTATGGGCTTACAACTATTGGAAAATCGAAGAAAACGTTGAACAAAAGTTAAGAGAATTATTCAGTCTTTTGAAAGAAATCATTGAAGTTGAAATATCCCAGTACAGAGAAAAAGTTGGATGCATCTTCAAATCCAATGTAACTGTTTACGACCCACAGAATGGTGAACTCAAAGCTGAGTTGTATCTGCCCACACCAATGTCTTCTTTGTTGGATGTAACAGGATATGTAGAAGAACTTAAAGAAATGATGAATGAATATATCCCAAATAGAAAGTCCATTGCTCAGGTTTACGATGATGTAAGTTCTTCTGTTTATTCACTTCGATGATCGAATTTACAAGAAATATAACTGTATTTTACCTGACGAGTTCCTATTAATTTACAGAATTGTTAATCACGTGTTAAATGATTTTCAGCTTAGTTAATGAATACACTGTTGACCTATGACAAAATACATGGCCATGCAGTACAGTGTATGTATGAGCAAAGATATCGTCCAGCTTATATTTTATGTCAGTTTAATGGATACAATGATATCTCTCTAGTATATTTGGCTATCTTTGATATTTGTTTTTTTTAATCTCACTAGAACCCGGACTTACGGCTAGCCCCCCGGATCCATTCACTCTTTTTGAATTGTTTTGTTTGTGGTCTCTGAGTACGATGTCCTGTCCATATATTTGTTTTTGTGTAGATTGTGTGTCATGCAGTCCCCCTTCACTTACTAATAGAATACCACCCTATCCATTGCCAATAAAATACTAATTTAGAAAATTATCACAAATATTGCCTTGAAAGGTTCAATGTTATTTCGATTAATTAATCTTATTTCAAGAAAATTGGTTTATTTTCTATTTCAGTATATGCCAACTATCTGGGCCGAAAATACCGAAACGACTGTAATGGAGAAGGTACGTAATTCATTATGTTGAATTGTCCATCACATCACAAATAATATAGAATATAAAACGGTTATTCACATAACATAATATGTTATTAGAATTGCTTTAGATAATCTGCCTACTGAGTAAAAAAGTATTTAGTTTAGTTTGAAAAGTAGCAAGCAGCAACATTACGAATTTGAATTGTTCATTAAAACGCCTATCTTTGTTTATCGACTGACCGTTCGAATATGATGATATAAAAGAGGAATATAATTAAAGATGCTCCGCAGAGTTCTTGTATGGAGTGTATAAGACAGTGTTCATTTGCGACAAACGCTCAACAGTAACGACTTCTTGTTCTTTTGATTCATAAATTCGGATTCGTCTGCTTTTTATTTTATTATGTTTTGTTTGTTCTTTTACAGCCACAGAAACGACAATTGCGCCAACTTCGCCGACGAAAGCAGTAAATCGCAAATAGACTTGCAACTTGACCAACAACTAATAGATACTAATCAAAACAGATTAATTATTGATTTATTTATTATGTAGATGTAAAAGTTTAATTTAAGTTATTACAATAAAATTATAAAGCATTAATACAAATGTCATTGCTTCTTCTGTATCAAGATTGTCTTGACTGAATGCATTAAATGTGGAAAAATAGGAATGAATCGAGAGAATAGGGTTTAACGTCCTACTATTCTGCTCCGAACTCGGCTAATGAAGACGGGCATACGCCATACAATGTGCTATGACGGAAATTTTGCCCGGACAGCTACGTTACGGCCTACTCCCATATCGAATTCCAACTGCCAAGGAATATTTTACGTGCACGCCAATGTGTACACGGGACCTCGAGTTTTTCGTCCCTCTGTCCTGCATCACTGACAAGTGGGAACCACGGCGGGAAATCTGGATGAACTTTCTCGGCCAATGCAGGGATCGAACACCTGTCCTCCAGTCTATAGTGTCTTATCCACTTAGCCATCGTGATCCCCCCCCCCTCCATTGATCGCTAGAATGCAGTGTTTGAAAATAAAATGATGATTAGGATCCTTCTGTTCTGCTCTGACGTCATAGGGCTAATAAAGAAGGGTGTATGCCATACAGTGCGCTATGAAGAAAAGTTTGCCCGGACAGCGGCCTTATGGCCTACTCTTATAGCACACGCCATGCACTGTGCTATGGGTGGGGGGGGGTGTCGTTTTGCCCGGACTGCTGCGCTCCGGACTACTCTTAATCTTATTTCGAAATCAAATTTCAAGGATTATTTTAAGTTCATGCTAAAATATAAATGGTATCTCAATTTTTGTTTCACACGAATGACCGGACACTGTTCATTGCCATTGACAATACCTGGAGCAAACTCGAAACCTGGTTTGGCCTGACCGTATCGGTATGTTTGTGAAACAATTTATTCTCGGTCAAACTCAAATAGTTCATATCAATGAAGTGGATGGGTGGCCCGGTGCCAACTTGTATACCCAAGGGCCAAGACCCAAGGATATAGTCCGGCAGAACTCCCGCTTGAACCTGGAAATTGTATACAAAGATTGATTTTGTAGCCCAAAATGTTCTGCTTCCGAATCCAACACATGTACATACCAAATATGCCAGTGAGTGATGACGGAGAGCAGTGTTATGACTATACGTAAACACTATTTCGAGTGAACATGGAAATTGTATACAAAGTTTTTTTTATGATTGATTTTAGAAGCCTAAGATGTCCTTTGAACGTTTTGAGAAATTCAAGATGGCGTCCAACACGGCCACAACATCAAATAATCCCTATAGCTTCCGTAGTATTTATTCTAGGATGATAAATTTGGTGAGAAGAGAGTTGAAGACATTTCAAATATGTAAAAGCAGAAGGAAACTCGTAATTCAAGTTACGAATTGCAGCTAGTATACCAAAGTCAACAGCGATGATTTCAAATTTCATAAGACTTAATTTCCATTTAACTCTTTGATTGGGCACCACCCTAAGATGGATGCCCTGGGTCGCCATCACCTTGCTCCCCTTTCTGCACACCACTAATTTGTATACTGACGCATTGAAGTCTTATTGGTGATCTTTGTGCTAAGAAGTGGCTGATATATTTTAACCCACTAAATCTAGACAATATTGCAATACACCGGTAGGGTGGTGTATACAATTACACACAAAAACTGTAGCTGTCTCTGTTCAGCGTATGTTGGAACTCTTGTTAGGATTTAAAGACACTCGGCAAATCTCGACAGATTCCGGAAATTACATCTAGTCTCGACTGTATAACAGTAAGTGATACGTACCTACGCCAATACATTTGCGATGCGGCTACCGGTTTACTTTAACAGGAAAACTTGACGCTATTACACAAATTGGGAACCTATTCGGCTAGCGACCTATTCGACCAATCGAACTGCAATCCGTTCGTTGGAAACCTATTTAGAATAAAGACAACAGTCGCCTTAACTCATCTATTTATCAACCAATAAAATCCAACGTTATGTCTATCAAATGAAAGTAGAATATATTATTTTTATCCATTCCTTTAGCTAAGAATAGAAGTGTAATTTCGTCATTATCTTGCAGCTACATCGGTCGAATAGGTCGCTAGCCAAATAGGTCGCCAATTTGTGTTCGGTATGGGCGCAGCCATGTTTTATCCGGGGCCTTTAAAGTAGTTCCAATATGGCGGAATTCGTCATACATCCGAGGTTAGATGTAGGTTCCGGGGGTTACGGAATCTGCCGAGGTTTGCCGAGTGGATTTAAAGAGTTTAAGGGTAAAGGTAGTTAACCAGGCTTTACCGGTAAGGAGGCAGACAACCGTTGGATTTCACCATCTATAGCAGTTTCTCCTCCCCTCTGTCTATTTGCCGACTTAAATGTTTAACGTTCAAATGATCCGAACCACGAAGAGCCCAAGGGGTGACATTTAGTAGGCGATAATTTAGCTTAGTAGCCGATAATTCTAATTCATATCTGTTTACTTACTGATCCTTTTGCCCCAAATCATGAATATTCATGAACAGGGGTTTGGACACTTTTTTTTGATTCTAGACCAAAATGTAAGAAAAAACTGCTTTAAATATAGACACTACATTCTCATCATGTGAACAGGGGAATTAATTACTAGTCTTAATCGGTATCCTCCAACTCTAGAGAACGGAATGGCAATTGTATTGCGCTTTGAGCACATATCGTGCATAAAACGCTTTATAAATAAACACATTATTTGTTATTACATGTATTATCATCAAGGAAGTTTCTGAGACTGAATGAAGAACTTAGAAAAAGGGCCGTCCGTTTCAATGCCTTGAAATAGCCTTGTTCTTGATCAGACATAAAGTGCTAATCGCAGGTCTAACAAAATCTCAGTATCGATATATCTGAGTAACACATTGTGACTTACTATTCTTACCCAGTGTAATAATTGGTTACATTATCAAAGGATCATAATATAGAGTATACATGCAAGTTGTACCACCATCGCTTTATATTAACAAAATCCCTCACTGTATAAATTTTACAGTGTGCTATATTAAATGTTATTTTCACTATTAACATTGTAAACATTATCAGATTGACAAGTAAAGCTTCTTGGACACTTTACATTTAGATATATTAATTACTTAAGTTTTACATATAGTAATTAAGTAGATTTTAACTAAAATCAAAATTAAATTAAAAATTTTATGCGTTTCACGAAGATCGACTGTAATTTAAAATGCAATTTTAATTCACTTTAGTCAATCTTATTAAATCTGACAGACTTTTGACCTATGACTTCGGACATTTCATTAATCAATCAGCATTGATGTTACTAATGGATTACACACAGTTCCATGCAAAACACGCCTAATGCTCGCCGTAACAGGCCGTTTCATTGGCTAACCCCTCACACTTACACCATTCAGAACACGCCAATGATAACAACTCTTCCAGATCCTAATGTAGTAAAGACAAACTAAACGAAATTTTGAACTATCAAAACGAAATGAAATAGGATCTGTGTTTTAATCAGATTGAGACTTTAGTTAAAATCGCTTGCGCCCGCGCCCGCGCAGCGCACAGTTCCAGTGAGGGCACCTAGGGTGTAAGCATAAACAGGAATAACTTCAGATAGACACAAAGTCAATAACAGAACACAGTTTTAAGGGATACAATCACTAGTTTTATTCTAAAAGCTCGACGTTTCGACGTGTATCCTCTTATCGTTATCAAGCGCAAGTGACAATTTTTGGGCCATTAATTCATTTGAATATATGTCCAGTAGTGTGTTCCACTTTTCACTTTTTGGGGAATTTCTGAGGTTTCTACCCGCCGCCGAAGTCCGCTTGGGGTCAAACTTACGCCGGTATTTCACTAATTACACTAACATCGTTCATGTTGTGGGGTGATTAGATAATAGTAAAATCCAACATACCAGATATCAATATGGCCCTTAAACTTGTTAGCGGCAGGTAGTGGTGATTATTTCACCAAACCAAATATTATCCAGTAGACGTGGTACAAGGGTTAATCAGTGAACTGGATGCATGAGATGTGTTGTTGACGTTTGGGAAAGTAGGTCGAGGGGAAATGTGTAGGGAGTGATAGTTAGATGTATTATGAATGGTTAGAGTGGCTGTGGTGTTACGGTGAAATACTATGCCGCTACCGTAACACCACAGCTTTATGATTTGTTAGACAGGAGTGATTTAATGGGTGACAACAACTGGGTTTCTGATTTTAATGTTGTCTTTTCCCACCGGCACTGGCCGTACGCCAGCAACTGAAAATAGCTGACGAAACAGCTAGGGCGTCGATTGTTAGTTCGCGTACAACTTGAAAAACCGACTGTCGTACGCCATTGTGAAACTGAAAGTAGCTGACGAAGACAGTTAGGGCGCCGATTGTTAGTTCATGTACAACCTGAAAAAACCGAACGTCAGTATGGTATTTCTGACATAATTGGTTATCGGTGACCTGAAAGCTGGTAATCTCGACTCAAAGCGAGTAATCTCGACTCAAAAGTATAGTGTATAACCTACTTACTGTCTACAGTCGTCGCTAGTCTTAAATTCCTATAGTTCCTTCATGATTGTTTGTGGACGATTTACTACTCAATAAGAAAGCCTGTGTCCAAAAAGAGTTCTCGTCTGTTATTATTAGTATAATGACTTCCTCATGTGCGGCAGGTTCGCTTGTTTTTAAAAACACTGTTTTTCGTTCCAAAAAATAGAAAAGTAATTTTTTACCAGATGATCATGGTTTTTCACTGAGACTAGATAATTTCTCTCGGTGTAAGGATATTATCGCTTATGGATAAATTCATACACTGTTGAGAAAATAGTCCCATTGGTTTGCTTAGCGGCAAATAGAGCGGGAATAAACTCTGTACTGAAAAATTTTTGCGTGATCTATATAAACTGTCTTCACACACTCGATTTATAATTAGCGATACTCAGGTACAGTGGCAAGTGTTATGCTTCTCAGGCTAATACCTCAAAAGTACCTCCGCGCGAAAACCCAGATTTTGGTACATGCAAAAGAAAAAGAAATAGTGCCCGTGCGCGTGCCAGTAATAGGAAAACTAAGAGTTCGCGCATAAAAATGCACGAACGTACCAGGCGCGATGTCATCTAGAGACAAACTATATTTCTGGGCATAGGAGTATATGAGTGATATGTTAACACCACATACATGTCTATCAGGTGCCCCAGTTCTACATGACAGACCCTGGAGCAAGTTGGTCAATTGTAATGTTCTCAATTTAGTAACCTTCACCCAGTAAAACAGTTCCCCTGCAAATGCATCATTCGTTGAACAAGACTACATGGTTTGGGTGGGGATGCTGACCATACATTTCCGGTTTTGGGTGTCCATACCCTCTAGCGTATTTCAGACATCGATTTGCCAGAACTTTGTCCATTACCAGCCGACATATGTACAGTGGCCTGTGTAAGCACAGATCCTATAAGAGCATCTAGAGAGGGAATACAATAAAGCTATCCCCACTTTCAAAGCTGTTCCTTTCCCATCGAAGTAACAGCACGTAACTGTGTCATATCCAGTAAGAGCATGAGCTGGCAGGATTTCAGTGGTACTGGACATGTGTTTCTCAGAAGATGAACCGATGTCAACGGTTGTTGTTTCCTCGACTGATGATTCCATTGCAAAAAGCTTTTTATAGACAGGACTCTTGCAAATCCATGTCTGAAACACGTTGGAGGGTATAAGCATCAAAAACGAGAAAGGTGTCGTCATCATCCCCACCTAAACCATGATGCATGTGTAGTGAACGTAAAAGATGACCCTATTGTGTGGTGTTGACTGAAAGGAACTATATTGCTGGATTAAGGACACTAAATTGGGAACGTTACAACCGGTCAACGTGCTACAGTGTCTGTCAGATATGTAGAGTGACATGTAGTACGCACCAGTGATGGTTTAGATTATACAGTATTTTGCGCTTGTGCTGTCACAGGTTGCAGCCAGAAACGTGACTAGAGGATTAATCTGAGTACTACCTAGTTATTTTCGTGTTTTGCGGGTGGAATTTTGTTTTTTTAAATATAAAAAAACAGCTTGTGCTTTCCTTTCTATGCGACCCTGGTGTTCCCGATAGGCATGTATGTAGTGTTATTGTATCACTCAAATGCTCATATATTCCGAAATATATAATATGTCTCTAGATATAGTTTGACTTGGTGAAATAATCGCCCCAACCGTCTTTAACGAGTTAAAGGATCATATTGCCTGGCATTTGGGATTTTTTACTATTATCTAATCACCCCACAACATAATGAACGATTTCAGTGTATTCCTTGACCCCACAAATATATAGCTAGACACCAAAAGTATCATCCTAGACTAAATACTATGCGAGTTATAGGGGATTATTTGAAAATGACCCCATCTTGAATTTCTCAAAAAGCTCAAGGGGGACCAAGGTTCACCCGGCATATTCTGAAAGAGGTCACCCTAGACTACCAATATCAATCATAACGAAAAACTTTGTATACCATTCCCATGTTCATCCATAGTTCTACCAAACTAATAGTGTGATGAATATACTCTACTCCATCGGAACTTTCCCTTCAGTCATTACCATTTTCAACTAAAGGTAGATCAGCGTCATTCTGAACATCATTTTGGCGCTGATAATGAATTTCATGAGTGCAAAATTGATTACCAGGGCCAAAATGATGTTCGGAATGACTAAGTGTTTGAAAAATACTTTTCCATGCCACGAAAATAGATGATTTGGGTCGCCATCTTGGAATTCCGTCATCTTGGATTCTGATAGTGTGAATGGACTATACATACCTGAAAAGCATAAAATAGACACATTACAAGTCATACTTGACCTTTGGCAAGAAAATTCTGAAAATATTACAATGTAAGTTTGACCACAAGTGGACTTCGATGACGGGTAGAAACCTTAGAAATTCCCCAAAAAGTGAAAAGTGAAACACCCTAATGTCCACTGGTGTTAAGTGGTTTCTTATACCTTTTTCATGGAATCCCCTATCCCAAAACATGTTCACGCGAACCCAAATTTACCTATATTCATAACTCTACTCTACGTTATCACTCACTGGTATATTTGGTATGTACATGTGTTGGAGTATCTATTCCCCAAAACCTTGTGTCCTGGAAGATGCGTGAAGCAAGATACGAAAAAGAAATTATTTACCAATTTGTTCTTATTAGAATGGTGGGTGGTGTTGTCTATATGATTTCTTCTAAGTTTGTTGCACCATGTTTACTGTTATATACTATTCAAAAAAAGTAGGGGATATTTGATTTTGGGGGCATAATACTAAAATATGCAAATGACTACAAAAAAAGTCACTATAGAACCTAACAGAAGAAACATTTCCAGTTACATGTGACGCCCAAACGCACCAATAGCTGCCGAATGGAATGCAGGTGATGCATGGGATCATCATGGGGGTCCAACCCAAGATTTGCACGACTCTGACTTTGAATGTTACAGTCATTGTGACATTGAATTCCAGGGTGGAAACATCAGTTTAATTGTTTTAGTGACCAGAAAACAAATTTTGACATGCGACGGCTTACCCAAAATGAAAGGTTACGTGCCCTTGGCATGCTACAGATCGGCACAACACCGGCGGTTGTGGCGCGGACGATGAATGTTTCTCAGTCTGTCATAAGCAGGCTATGGTCCAGATACCGTGATACACAATCTGTACAGGACAGACCACGCTCAGGTCGACCAAGGGCGACAACTCAAGCCCAGGATCGATTTATCCGTACCTTGGCCTTGAGAAATCGTGTCATCACAGCAAATCAGATCAGCGCTCGTCTTCAAACAGACACTGGTGTGAGAGTGAGTGGCCAGACGATTCAGAATCGACTGCATAGGGGTCACCTTCGCGCCCGACGTCCTCGCATGATCCCTTGTTTGAGAGATCATCACATTCAGGCAAGACGTCGTTGGTGTAGGGATCGTCAACACTGGGATAATCGACGCTGGAGCAATGTGATGTTTTCAGATGAGTCAAGGTTCACTGTTGATTTTTTGGACAGACGTAGGAGGGTGTGGCGTCGTCGAAACGAGCGCTTCCAAGACGTTAACGTCATCAGACATGATCGATTTGGGGGTGGTTCTGTTATGGTGTGGGGAGGCATCACTGTTGCTGGAAGAACGGCTTCACATGTTGTTGCAGGGCGTGTTACAGGCCAGTACTACCGGGACAACATCTTGGCAGTCCATGTTGTGTCGTTCGCACGACGTCATGGCCGCCGTTTCATCTTTCAGGATGACAACGCAAGATGTCACAGGGCCAGGATCGTTACAGGTTACCTCCAACAACAGAACATCACCACATTACCTTGGCCAGCACTGAGTCCCGACCTCTCCCCCATCGAGCATGTCTGGGACATGCTTGGACAGAGGTTACGTCAACGTCAACAACGTCCTGCCAATGTCCAAGAACTTGCTGCTGCGTTGCAACAGGAATGGGACAATCTGGACCAAAATGACCTTAGACGTCTCATTAGGAGTATGCCACGTCGGATCAATGCTTGTTTGGCAAACAGAGGAGGATTTACCCGTTACTGACTTTGTTGTGATGCTGTGGTAACTTTGCTGTTTGACCCCGGGTATCATTTTACCCTTATAATGGTCAGTCTGTGCCTTACTTAGTCTAACGATCATTTGGAATAAATCGATGAATTTGAACTTCATTTCATTTTGCCATTTGTTTCTTCGTCAGTTTCATTAGGTGACTTTAATAACACTTAAAAATCAAATATCCCTTACTTTTATTGAATAGTATATATTCATAAAACCTCAAGTTGTGAATAGGAGGGGGGATTCCAAACTAGGGCGCCATCCATAATCCCACCCCACAATGGATGTAAACAAAATTTTGACTATAACAATAAAGTTGGCATAGAGTTCATGTCATATCATGATTGCTTTGGTTTTATTATTTTTGTGAACCTTAGGGGCAGTGGGTGAAGGGAGAGAATCTGGAAAATTTGAGTCAATTGCTGGGAGCAAATTCTTGTGAAGGAGAGGATCAGAAATGGCAGTCAATGGGACAGCATCTCGAGATCTGCCTGTCAATTAAGCCTTTTTGTGAGGGGTGACAGATAACAAAGGTGTTATATTATGAAACAGCGCAAGGTAAAGGCTATTCGTAAATTTGGGTTATCGGTCGCCGATTGTGAGTGTGTGTGGGTGGGTGTGTGTGTGTGTGTGTTTTTTTTTTGGGGGGGGGGGGCTAAAAAGGTATACAGGAACAGTTAACACCACTGTGTATATCTTCATATGAAAGAATAACTTCTCTTAAGCATTAATATATATATATTCTTTTTACATTAAGTGGGGCTATTCGTAAATTTGGGTTATCGGTCGCCGATTGTCAGTGTGTGTGGGTGGGTGTGTGTGTGTGTGTGTTTTTTTTGGGGGGGGGGGGCTAAGAAGGTATACAGGAACAGTTAACACGACTGTGTATATCTTCATATGAAAGAATAACTTCTCTTAAGCATTAATATATATATTCTTTTTACATTAAGTGGGTCTTATTTAGAAATTTATTGTACATTGTTTGGCAAATGTCAACCAGATTTTACCGCGTCAAGGGACCAGTGAACACCACAGGATATTTCTATCTTCACATGAAAGAATGATCCCAAAAACATTAATTTCCATATTACACTTATAGTGTCTTAAATCAAACGTTTAGGATTTTCTAGTACATTGATTTGGCAAATGTAGGCCATCTTGGATTTAACTATTTTTGCCGCTATACGGGACCAGTTAATACTACTGGCTATATCTTCAAATGAAAGCATGATCCCAAAAGTTGACTGGACTATACGTATTGGCGTGTATCGGTGGTTTGGCAATTCTCTTTCGTGTCCTTGGCATTTGATTTACCGAAAATAATGCGTATTTATAAATTAATTAGATAGAGTTTCGTAGTTTTATGGTATTTTGGATAACAGAAACTGTTGAGAATTGTCACATACATGTGATATATCTGACTCAAATAAGTAATCTAACTGTAAATTATTGTCAATTTTTGAACTAATACACCAAATAGCCAATGTGTTCTGATGCCTACATTTGAAATGTCTGCCCCATGGAACCTTTCAATAACACTTTGAAAATGCCAAAGTGTCCCTCTTCTTATTGGATAATACCTATCTATCTTACTAAATTAAAATGATTTTTCCCCAAAATAAAATACCCTTGGCTCCTATATAAAACTTCTCTGCTTTACGCTATGTTATTAACGAAGAAATCATAATAAATTTATGATGTTAAAATTCAATTTCAAATAGGTCTATAACGTTGTTCAATAAATACATTAATTCATTTTTTTTTACAAATCATCATAACCCCCAAACTATATGAGTAATAAATCAAATGTCTAGTATTATAGGAATGTTGGCCTTCTAATGCCAAGAAATTGGATATTTTTTTCGATGGACAAGAGTGTTGCTCTCCATGACATTAGATATGAAGTGAATTCAGATAATTTTTTTATGTTATTTTTATGTCTATTTATTATTTGAAAATATTATAATTTATACTGGAATCATATGGTAAAATATAAAATAGTAACAAAGAGGGTTTTTTTTTACTCGGGCTTTGGGGTTTTTGGCTTTTGGGGTTTTAATTTAAACGGTTGAGCCGCAGTAACATTAAAAATAAATTGAAGGATATTTTTTTTTTTTTTTGTGAATGATATATGTTACATTATATCATTATTCCACATATATCTATGTGTCTCAATATATCTAACAAAGTAGCTCTAATCAATGTATATGTCGTGATTTTAAGGTTGAGGGTAACGACCGTCCTAAGTTTAAATTGATTTTAGTTAAAATTGTCCCTAAATAGTATTGTGAAACACCACTATTTTACACTATCACACTATACCATCTCGTATAATCTTTTCACTACAGCAACATTTCGTACAACAATTTCAACATAACGACATTTCTTACAACATTGTCACTAAAGCACTATGGTTTGCAACCATTACATTAAATTACCATTCCTACATGTACAGCTATCTCTAGAAAACATTTCATTAATTTTTCCAGCTCTAATATTTCTCCGCTACTGCATTCTGGATGCCTGAAAGATATGTTTAATAGAAATACAAACTGCAAAAATTCCAAAGTTGTATATAGTTCTATGTGAAGAATATTTTTCAAATGTGGTTTTCGATTTTCTTGATGGATCCATATTTAAGAACTATCTGGTATTTATAATAATATTTATTTTCATAGAGATAAAATTTATGGGATTTACGGAATAAAAACTTAAGAGATGAAAAAAGTGATTATAAATCGGATATAGGGCCCTTTTGCTACGTAAGAGTTCCATATCTTATATATTGCAAACGCTACCAAAAGAGTATTCATCCTCATTCGCATTTGATTTTGGTGCCAACGAAATCGTGCCCGGCCCAGCATGACAAGGTGTCGACGGTTTTAGATCCCGTGTCGCTGATATAGCGTTGCCTGCCTCAGTAAATTAAAAAAAAAGCATCATAAGACCATCAATACGAATGTCTGGCTCATCCATCTCGGAAATGAATGACTTTCACTGTGCATTCTATGTGGCTCTTTTCATTCTGAATTCAAACCGAATAAACTGTAATGTCACGTATCGCTTTTAATCCGGGAAAAAAATCCGAATTCCGGAGGCCGGTCAATGAATGCGCATGCAGTGTGAACGAAGCTTCAATCTTTTAATATTTAATGTAGTTTCAACAGCAAAAAAAAAAAAAAAAAAAAAAAAAAAAAAATATATATATTTCAACGGTTAAATTAATTAACGATTGCATAAATTATATAAGGGGTGTCAATTTCATTATCTCAAGAAAAGGACTCTGACCTATTGCTTGCTATATTTTGGTCGATGACAGTCATTAGTCGGCTTGATAATGGCCAATATTATGATAACACTGCATTAACACAATTACATAGATCGAACTCAAGTTTTAGACTTTGATATCTGGATTATCAATTTGAGGGTATAAAAGACCTAATTAAAATTGAGTTTAGCAGATTTACACATAAACAGATGTTGAAGAAGTCGGTCTCGCGCTATACTATGGAGGCCAGAATACTGCTACTGGCAGCCCTTGTGACGGGAGTGCTCGCAGGTAAGTTTTTACTAATTGATTTACTTATTATTTTAAAGCCCCAATAACACTCTTGTTGTAACTGAATAATATGTCCCAATCTTCAGTCTGGTCAACAAATCGTATATTTTTACAATATTCCAATTAATTGATGATATAAATTTCATCTTAACACACCTATTTTAAAAAATTGGAAAAATTCAACCAATTGATTTGAAAAGTCTAACGTAAACCTTTTCAAATGTGACTTGGATTTTAAAATATTTTCGAACCCTCTGGACAAGTAAAATAGGTTGTAATGGATAATTTACACAACAGGTAGGACACTTAAACATCTAGTACTTAGAATAAGGGTATTATTTATTTTTTGGGGCTTAAAAGCCAGCAAGAATGTTATTGTCCCTTTAAGTTTTCTACTTATGTTTATATATACATATTTCATTGTTTAAAAGTATTCTACTACCGTTTTTACTGTAAGTGGCCACTCGGAAAGGTATTCAGATCAGTACCACTTGACAATATTTTAAATCATAATATATTATGCTTTCGGTATTTCACCGCCAGTAGTAATAATATTAATGACCACCACTTGACTGTCTACGTTTCTTCAAAAATAAAAACGTCAATGTAAAAAGGTATGGCGACATCTGTTTTAAAATTGTAGATTGTATAACCGGGTTCGCATAATATTAATAGTTTACTTTGATGTTAATAGACTATAAAATTCTCCATGAAATACCGGATTTTATTAACGATAAAGTGTATTCTTTTTTCAGGACCAATAAATGTTCGTTATGAAAGCGATAATAATATGTGTGCACGAAGATGCACAGGTAAGTTATATTATTCTTTTACTACAATAATACCATTAAGGGTCTAATTTTGTTAAAAAAAAAAAAAAAAAAAAAAAAATAGTTATGTAAGTGAGTGTTTCTATTATTGTCTGATTTTGTAAAATATAGTTATATAAGTGAGTGTTTCTTATTTTATTGCATTTCAGTCCATTTATTTTACAAAACGATTACGAGCTAGTAATTGCAAAACCTTTCTAGTAGTCTTGTGTCGTAAATCGGATTAATTTTCTTTCTTTCTTTTTCTTGTCCAGAATCATCCAAATTTCGATATCGACCTGGAACGACTTACGAATTTGACTACAATGTCCAGACACATACTGCTATGGAAGGTGCATCCGATGAAAAGGCTACTCTTGGAATCAAGGCTACGGCTGAAGTTGAGGTTATGTCAAAATGTGAATTTGCACTCAAGGTAATATCGCACCACAATTGAAATCATTTCAGTTACAAGTCTTAGTTATTATAGATATAAAACATTTGTTAGTAAAATAAATTTGAACTGGCGTTCATTTTCTTTCGTTTAAAGACACTGTATGTAATTTTAGCGCCGCAGAACCCCTTCAATAAATATATTTTCTTTAATTTAAGTATCTGATATTGAGTAGTTTGTTATCCCAAATATTTGTATATTTGCAGTTAAGAAACGTGCAAGTTTTCCAGTCAGATCCCAGCGAGGCCATGCGACCAATTGAAAACTCAGAATTCAGAATGGCTCTCGAAGCTAACACCTTGAGATTCGCCTTCCAAGATGGTGCCGTAGAAGAGCTGTGCCCAGTTGAGGGTGATAGGCCATGGATATTGAACATTAAAAGAGGTGTCCTTTCAACTTTCCAGAACACCATGGATGCATTTGAAACTGACCAGTCTGTCCATGAGGTAAAAATTCAAACGCATTACATGCTTATGTGTATAATTGCCCTGGCCCCGAGTTCACAAAGCATTCAGACTTACGTTGAGAATTTACTCAACTTTCAATCACTGTTTATGAGAAATCTCTTTGATCCAGAAACACAAAACTTTGCTAATAGTTTCTTATTAGGGTATTTGAACAGGCGCGGATCCAGGATTTTTTGCAGGGGGGGGGTCTAGGTTTGATAATTGTGGTGGGCGTCAGCGCTGAAGACGCTCAACCAATTAACGGGGGGTTGAGGGGCCTCCGCCAGAAAAATTTGGTAAATTAGATTCAATTTGGTGCATTCTGACGTATTTCCGGAAGGTAAATTCCAAAATTACAGGTCTAAAAATCGCCAATAAAATCGCATAAAATTTTTTCAAGTCTGAGGAGGGGGGGGGGGGGGGGGGTCCGGACCACGTGGACCCCCCCCCCCCCCTCTGGATCCGCGCCAAAGTTTTATAAAGGGCTTTAATTTAGTTTAAATAAGGTGAACAATTTTGAGTAAATTCTTAACTTAAGTCTGAGAATGCTTTGTGAACTCAGGGCCCGGACTCACTCCTGGAGTCAACCCACAACAGTTTATTTCACACAAATACATCATTTTTTTAAAGATTAAATAAATCACAAATATTCAAAGAGTAAAATGAACGTGTCTTTGTTTTCAAAGCTGATGTAACAGGGAAGTGTATGACTCAGTATAAAAGCTCTAAAAACTGGTACACAACAACTATTACTAAATCCAAGAATTTATTAGGTTGTATGGATAGACAAAACTACCGAAGTGTTATCCAAGCTATGCCTTATAGAGTTCCATCAGTAAGTTTTATCTCAAATAAATTACCAGTTCAAATACATATAATATACAGAGGAGAGGATCTAAAACTTAGAATGATAAAATGTACGTTCCAGTCATTTTTTTTTTAATTTAAACCCCTTTCTATATTAAATTGGGGACGGCTGTTGTGTTTGCTATCTCTTTTCATAACACCTGGTATCATTTCTCAGTCATTAATTTTTAAGGCGAGTGATCGCTCTCGAGCGCCTACAGTTCACCTGAATGTCGACCGAGGGGAGTTTTTTTCCCTCCCCTTAAAATTGAAAATTGCTCTCCTGTACAAAGTCATTGGGGGTTTATTAACATTTATCTACCAATCACTCTCCTTAATATCAGATCACTCTCCTTAATTTCTAAATCACTTTCCTTAATTTCTAAGGCATTCCTCTTATCGAAACTGGGAGAACCTTTTAGGAGAGCCGTTTTTTCAATTTGTTGATTGAGGGGAGCTTTTTTTTGGCTCTCCTCTGAAATACAAAAAACAACGACTGATTTCTCTGTGGTATGGTGATATAATAATGTTGAATAGGTTCTAAAACGATTTTAAAGAAAAATAGGACAGTGGTTTATACAAACCCTGTTTGTCGTTTTGCAGGAAATCCAGTCATTACCTCTGATTAAAAGTGAACATGAATGTAACCAGGAAATTGATAACACTGGAGCTTTTCTCAAGAATGTCATGTGTAAAGAAACCCATATTTATCGACCATTCTCAAACGAGAATAGTGGTGCCTTGACAAGAATTATCCAGAAATTGAAATATAAATCAATGAGACAAGGTGTGACAACAAGACCAGGTATACATGATCATTTTATATCATTAATGTACATTTGAAATATTCACGCCGCTATCCAAAATTCCAACAGTTATGTTCAGCTATGTTCAAATTTATACTAGGTTTCATCTCACAAATGATATACATGATCATTTTGTATCATTAATGTACATTTGAAGATGTTCATCCCACTATCCATCAGTTGTGTTCAGCTATGTTCATATTGGTTGCCTTCTTTATACTAGGTTTCATTTCACGAAGAGCAAACATGTTTTTCGAACATGCCAAAGAGCCAGTGTCATCTGAGATGCGGCGAAAGGACGTTGAAAGAAAGCTCCAAGAAATATGCCATGCTACAAGCTCTGACATCAGACCACAGGTACCAATGATGTTTTCTGAACTTGTTCATTTGTTGAGAAACCTTAACACAGTTACCATGAGAGACATCTACAGGCAAGTTAACAGTGGATCCATATGTAGTGGTAATATGGAAAGAACCAAAAAATTCTTCCTTGATGCCATTCCAATGGTCAGTACCAGCAGCTCTGTTGAAATGATGAAAGAACTATTGATAGCCAAAGAAATCACAGGACTCGTTGCTGAAATGTGGATTAACACCCTAGCTTTTATTCAGACACCAACTAGAGATATGTTGGCCAATGCCAAGGATATTCTTCGTATGAACAGCATACAAGAAAAGGCCATGCTCCCTGTATCTTCTTTGGTAAACAATTTCTGTACCAAGACACCTGGCTGCTCTGATATAATGGAAGTTAGTGACATCATTGAAATCTTCGAAACCAGTTTGGGAAGTGGATGCTATGTTCGCGATAGCAATCTGGAAAAGGTAATATCATTTATCCATTTTGATTCTAATGATTTAATTTCTTTCCATGGAAAAAATAATAATAATGTTTTTATACACGTAATTGAAAACACTTTTATAGGCCCTGAGAACTCTCCGAGCAATAGGAAACGCGGGACACAGCAACACAATTGGATCTACTGTCTTGAACAACTGCTTCAGAAGAGTATCTAACACAATGGAAATAAGAGTTGCTGCCCTTGAAGCTTTCCGACGATTACCATGCTCAGCGGATGTAAGTATAAAATTATACTTTTAAAAGAGAGAGACAGAGAAATGGGGTTTAACGTCCACTCAACACAAGCTAGGTCATTTGGGGACTAACATATGGTTTTTAATTTTATTTCAATAATTCGCTTCCGCGTATGGGTCTTTAGCTGTGGGAGGAAACCCGAGTGCCTGGAGGAAACCCACGAGGTTGAGAAGGCGCCCCTATCTCCATGCCACATACGCTCACACCAGGGCTCGAAACCACAGCCGCAAGCCAGAGGTGACCGACCAGCTAGAGGTCGAAGCGCGGCACTCTAGACCACTAGGCCATCCCAACCCCCTATACTTTTAAATCGTATACAGATCAAATAAGTTATGTATGAAACATAAAAGATAGGCGTATCTTATTACAACGATTGTTTTTTTCTTATTTTACAGAGAAGTGGACCAATGACCTTATTCACAGATAGATCCGAAGACTCCGAATTGAGAATCGCCGCTTACCAAGCTGTCATGAGATGCCCAAGTGAAGATATTATTAACATTGTTAAATCAACATTGGAATCAGAAGATGCTAATCAAGTTGGGTCATTTGTTTGGTCTCATCTAACGAATTTGATGGAAACATCCAATCCACACAAACAGAACATCAGATTTATCCTTGAAGATGCTCGTCTGAAGAAAGAATTCAACATGGAAAAGCTGAAATATTCTAGAAACTACGAGGGGTCTTTCCTGCTGGAGAAAATCAACACCGGTGCCATGGTTGAAAGCAACATCATCTGGTCTTCAAAATCTTTCATTCCAAGATCTGCTAACCTAAACTTGACTGTTGACCTTTTCGGCAATTCCGTTAACCTCATGGATATGGGAGGTCGCATTGAAGGCTTGGAATATTTGTTAGAAACTTACCTTGGACCACTTGGATATTTTGGTGAAAAGAGTACATACAAATCTGTTGCTAAGGTAATCATCTTATTTTTTAAAAAAAATCTGTTTATCTTATGTTTTATATTTCTTTTCCCACAACATAATTTCATTTATTTTACATTTCTTTATCCAGAACAATTCATATTTACATTAGCTTAATTTATAGTTTATTTTATAGTTTATTATTGCGGATGGTTGTGATTTTATTTGAATTGCAGAGCAAGGCTAAACTTGATCAACTCAGAGGTTCTATGTATATGAGAATGTTTGGTAACGAAATGGCTTTCACACACTTCCAAGGTCTTGATTCACTACCCAAAATGAAGAGTCTAAATTTCGAAGATATCCTGAAAAAATTGTCTAATAAGCACGACCTTTCCTTCACCCAGAGCTTCATGTTTTTGGACAGCAGTATTATCGTTCCTACTTCGTCTGGTATGCCTCTTAATCTCACTGTCAATGGTGTCGCAACCGTAGATATGAAAGCATCAGGTGAACTGAGATTAAACAAATTGACAGCCAATCCATCAAGACTCCAAATTGAAGGAACTGTTCAACCAAGGTAAACATTGTTTTAAATTTTGAAATGGATACATTTATTTGTTGTACATATAAATTTGGGGTTATTCCACATTTATAGTTAGTGGACCAAATTTATCGATAATTTCTTTTATCCGCTCTTTTTTTTATTTGCACATTACATGTAAATGTACTTTATTTTTATGTACTTTTCTGTTTGTAGTGGAGCTGTAGCTATCACTGGATGTATGAGTGTAGATGCCTACTTCACGAAATCTGGACTAAGGATGACAAGCACACTTCACTCAAGCACTGCAGCTAAAGGAAGCATCTTGGTCCACGGAGGAAAGATACTGAAAGTTGAATTCGATATGCCACAGGATAAAATGGAAATTTTAGACGTCAAGTAAGTACAATCAATTGACACTACTATTTTACACATGCCATTACTTCTTTTATCTTAAACACCCAGACAGCCTACTATTTCGGATCTGTAATACTTGTTGTCATATAACGATCAGTAAATTACTCTAGAACTTTTTGTCATGTAACGATTAATGAATTACCGATTTAGTTCTTTTTCATCTTTCCACGTTTCTTTCTAGGACCGCTTTCTTCACAGTCCATGGTGATATTGAGAAAGAACAAACCATGATCACGGATAACCGAAAAGTAGCAACTGTCTGTACTGGAGCTCGTATGGCCAAGGTAACTGGATTGGAATTGTGTGGAGAAATTAGCTTTCCAAACGCCTCCATGAAAGCCGATGCCCCATACTTCCCATTCACTGGGCCAGTTGGAGTCAGTCTGATTTTGCACAAGCGTGACAGTCATATTGGATATCGACTTCTGGCAAAGAAAACACAGGTAAGCACACACACTACCTTGGTGCATAGCATCTTGGGCTAATGATGGAATAAAATAAAAAAAAAATATAGTTTCCTTTCTTTTGATTTCATTTACCTAATGTTAGCATCTGGAATATCAGCACCGTATCTAAAGAAATTTCGACGCATTATATCATATGTTACTAATTCAGAGTCCATCAACCAATGTTGTTCAGTTGGCTCTTGATACACCAGGATCCAAGATTGATCGTGATATGTCTTTTGATTTTATCCTTGACAAAGAAAATAATGATATGGACGTAAGAATGAGGTCTCCATGGGTCCAAGCTGCCAGTAAAGGTATGGATAATATCTTCATTTATAACTACAAAGATTTAACAATTGATTTTTAGTTAATTTTGTAAGTAAAGCAAAGTTGTCAGAAATTTTGCAAAAGATTTTATTAATGTAGCATCCATTTATTTGTAAATTATGTTTGTTTGTAATCCTCTGTTGATTTAATAGGTGTGTTCAAAAACAAAGATAATTTGAAATCATTCAACGGCCATGTATCATACAATAATGCCAAGATTTTGATAATTGATGCCGATACAAAACTCATGAAAGATGGATCACGTATCACATATACGCCAAACATTGTCATTGCTCGACCTAATATGGATAAATACAAGATGGACGGTAAAGTTACTATTAATGGCATGAAAAATGTTATTGTTGATCTTACCATGGACCCATCACAAGCTAAGAAAATGAACATCAAATGTAAGTATAAGAATAATATTTTTTGATAATATATTTCATCTCAAATTTGACTTCTTCCCTCTTATAGTAAATTCTGTTCCTCGTTATAACATACAATTTACTGAAAACAGTACTCTTTGCTTATTATAGTTGTTGGAACAAATATCAAGGGGGAGAAGAGTATAAGTGGTAGTCTGAATTACGGAAGAGGAGTCTATTCTATCATAGCTAGTTTACTTCACGATTACAGTTCATCATCAATTAAACTAATCCCAAACTTCGAGCTTAAGACGCCATCATCATCTTTGGCTGCCATTTCTGGAAGCTGTGAATACAAAGCAGATAAAAAGTTGATTGCTGATATAAATATTGCCCTGGATACTCTGATGAAGAAACCAATCAGTTTCAGCTGTAAGTAAATACATGTACAATGAAATAAAATGGGGTTTAACACCCTACTGTTTTGCTGCTATATGTTGTCCCCAACTGTTTCCCCTTTTCTGCACCAAACACATTTGGGATTCACTCTGGAAATCCCGATGAACATTCTCGGTCAACGCTGTGAGCGAACACTGGACCTTAAGGTTAGCGAGCTAAAAATAAGATATTACATGTTATATAGTTTCATAATCTCTCCCAATGGTTTTACTACGATTTGCATATTACAGGTAAAATGAACAGAGTAGCCCGAAAGAATAAACAAGTGAAATACATCGCTGATCTGGTCTTGAACTCGAAACTCATCACAATGAAAGTTGATGGTCTTGTTGATAGAAAAAGGTCCGGAAGCACGGCGTCACGATTGATTATTGACTACAATATTCCAAAATCTAAGAAGAATAAGATAACACTGAACAGTAAATACAGTGACAGAAGTACAAAGACGCTGAACAAAATTACATGGAATACGTAAGTATCAAGATAAGGATTTTACGAAACTTTGAAAGAATCAAGAATATTTGCAAGCATTTCATTATTATGGATATTTACACGATATGTTACACCCAGAGAAAGATTTTAAACAATTGAAATGTTTTTCAGCAACCTTGATGTTAAGCAAAACCCAGAATACAACTTCAATTCAAACATTGATATGTCTCACAACATCAGACATACCGAAGGAGTTGTTAACTTTAAGTATGGTGTTAGCCCCAAAAATCATTTCCGACTCGAAACCAATGCCGACCATAAGGGATCCATAAAGAGAGCATCTGTAGCGATGAAGAGCAGGGCTATTATTCGACATTTGGTAAGTAATTCATCTTTCTAGAAATTAATATTTCAAACATGAAATAAAAGGTAGCAATTATCCAGAATTGTTTTATCAAGCTAATCTTTTGTGGGTGTCATTATTTTGTATTCTTCATTTATTTTTCTAGGACATTGATGTACAACTTAATGGTAACCACAAACACAACAATGGTCATTTAGTTTCCGACTTAAAAATGCTGTATGGTGAAGGAAAAGCTGTTGAAACTACTCTTCGTTTGAAGGATGACAGTAAGAAAACCACCAAAATAGGAGGAGAATTCACCTTGGTATACCCAGGGAATAACATCATCATTACATCTGGTCTTGCCCAAGCATCCAAAAAAGAAATGCAGCATACCATCAATTTGAAAATGGGAAACGACCACTCGTCTAGTATCGTCAATACCTACAAACGACCACGACAAGAGAACTACGAAGTTTCATCTGAAATTAATCTCCACGGCCTGAAACCACTTGTCATCTCTGGAAATACGAACCTTAACCTCAAGAATTTCAAACTTGGTGGCCAGGTAGATTATGCTGATATGACATACAGCATTAATTCTGTTTCAAAATATTCGCCTAAGGAACCACAAGGTAAGATGACTTTGGAAGTTGTCTCTCCTTCGCACAATATTAATGTTGCTCTAGACGGTGGCCGAAAGGGCGATAAATATACTGGTAATCTGAACACTAAGTGGAATGCCGACAAAGTTGCATTAAAAGGAGAGATAAATATCAAGTCCCCTAGTGATTTGGGCGGTGTCATTGCCTTGAAATACCCATCAAGAACTATCGAATTGAACTTTAAGCACAACGGTATGAACAATTACGCTTCACACGCAGACCTATCCTGGAGCCCACGGGACAGAATCAACGTAGATTTAACCTTTGGAAACAATACCAATATGGAGGAGACGAACATTGCTAGTACTATAATCGTATCCACGCCATTCGAAATTCTACCAAAGGTTACAGCTAATGTAGAGTACACCAGTGATGCCAGTAAATACAGCACTAGCAGTTTGTTAAAGTGGGGTAATGGTCGAGATCAAATATCTTCCAACATGTCCATTATGAAGCCCATCTCCTTAAGTCACATAGACCTAAGCTGGCGAGCCACCTCACCTTTTACTGGTTTCAAAAGAATGAATGCCGAAATAACCCACGATGCTGACAACAAAATAAACACCATTGTCAAGGGCTCTATTGGTAACACAAATGGCGAACTTAGCGTAAGTGGAAAGGATATGAGTGACAGTTACAAGACCGACCTCGGAGGAAAGATAGAATTTAAATCCAACATCCGTAACTACGAAACTGTTAGTCTAGAAGGTAAAGCCACATATGCTGATAACAAATACAAGAGCAACTTGGTTTTAGAAAGAAACGGCGATCGGTATCTTTACGATATTGATATGGCCTTGTTCTTAAGCGGCTGGCAGATGCAATCTAATGGTAACTTAGTGGTGGCCGTTCCAAATTTCCGCATAAAGAACAACTGGAATCATCGTCATACACTTAGCGACATCAAATCTACGATATCATCCGAATGGGGAAATAGAAACAAAGTTTATGTAAGTCTTACAGCTCTACATCATTTGACTTCAACACGTAAAATAAATGGTGACCTAAAAGTTCAAACTCCTTGGGAAGCTATTCGAGACATCGAATTGATTGCTGAACATGAGATTGCAAGTGGTTTCTTGTCTGGTGTTTCTACTTTGAAAAAGAACCGAAATGAAGTTGGCTCATACAGACTGAATTATAAAATGGGTGATAATAACGGAGATATGGACTTCATCCTTACCAACCCCTACAGTGAAGATTTAGGTGTCAAGCTGAACTTTAGAGCTGATTCTTTCCCTGTAACTGGGCATGCTGAATTATCATGGGCTCCTACAAAAAACATAACTACAGACGGTACATTCTCTTTTACCAACGACTTCGACCTTGACACAACACTGCGCGTGACATCACCATTCACAGCACTGAGGTCAGTCGTCATTAAAGCTTCTAACAAAGACGTCAATGGCCAAATGGTTATCTCGACAGCCAATATAGAATACGGCTCTAGAAAATCCATCGATTTGGATTCACGTGTTCGATACGGTGACAACAAAGAAATTACTCTGAAAATGAAGACACCACATCCAGATTTCCGCTCCATCGACACCCACGTTTCATTTGCTAAATCTGCTTATGAAATCGACAGCAAAGCAGACCTTGAAGTTCTCCCCATCTTTGGTAAATTTTCCTCGATGTTCAATGCCAAATGGGCTTCTGATATCATAGCTAAATTAAGAATGGATACACCTTTCACTAGTTTCCCTTACCTCCGCGTTGAGGCTGCCAGTAGTGAAGATGTTAATGGAAGACACTCACGAATTGAAACTGAATATTCTCCAAGGCAACTAGTGAGCCTGATTTCTTCATACAAAATGGATGGATCAATTCCAGCCATCATGGACATTAGCCTTACAACACCATATGAGTATTTGGAAAACGTTGGGGCATCAATGGCACATAAAAGCGAAAACAACAACATGCAAACTCATGCTGAAATCCGCTATGCACCTTATAAAATGGTCGAAGGAGACTGGTCACTGAACTGGGACAAAGATCTAGAAGGCATTCTTGTCGTCAAAACACCCTTTGATCAATATGAAAACACCAAACTATCATACCGACAGCAAGGTGACTTATCAGATTTCTCCAGCCATTCTGAGATTGAAGCTCTGAGAAAGAAAATGGATGCTGATTTATCATTCTCTAGTGGACGCAAACCAAGTGCTAAATTTATTTTCCATACGCCTTTCGACGGTCTAGAAGAATTTAAGGCACAGGCTGAAATGAGAGGCAGTTGGAATCAACTCCGCATGACTTCAACAATTAATTATGGCCGATCCCAGGAAATTGAAGCAAGACTCAGAAACTCAATGTCAAGTGGGCGCATCAATGCTAATTTCCTTCTGAAGACTCCCTTCTTCGATACCTTGAAACTGAACATTGATCATGATGGTGACCTCAGTAAATTCACTAATAAGTTTACATCAAGTCTTGGTCGTCGCTACGCCTTCAATACAGATGCGGCATTCACCATGGCCCTACCCAACATCGATATCGTTGGAACTGTAGATTACAGATTACCAGCAGATGCCAGAGTTACTACAGTAACCCTTCACAAGGGAGGAGAATGGGACAACATGAATGCACAGCTAACGGGTGTTTGTAATGGACAAGAGATTGCAGTTAGGGGTAATTTGATGGCACGTGGTAGTATAGAAAGCTCTATCACTATCGCTACCCCTTATACTGAGGATATTGTTTTGTCAATCGATCACAATGGAGACATTAAACATTTCTCAACCAAGGCGTCTGCTAATATTGGCACTGATTACATCGTCTCATCAGAAACAGCATTCAACCTTGAACTACCAATCATGAACATGAGACAGAATTTGAACTACCGTTATGCCGGAGAGGGACAAGAAGTGAAGATCGTGTCAAACATCGAAGGACCTTGGGAGAACTTCAAATGGAATTTAGCTACATATGTAGATGGTTCTGAATATTCTGCCAAAGGAAACATGAAATCAGCCGCTCCAATGGTAGCATCGATAACTATCAACACACCGATCAAGGACTATCATGAGATATCTGCATATGTTGAGCACATTGGTGGCACGAATAAATGCGAATCATCTATAAGTGTACAATACATGGATGGCCAGAAGGTTGAAGGTAATGTTCACTTTTACGCCAACGGAATGAATAGAATCGACGCATCCGCTGTGATCACCACGCCATTCGAGAACTATGAAAAAACTCAGTATGTGTACACTCAAAACATTGATGACAACAGTTTGTCTTGTCACGGAGAGGTATCATATGGTTACTCCAAACAGATTGTTGCAGATTTGAATGCTTCCATCTCTCCCAAAGTTAGTTGCAGTATCGTTGTAACCATCCCATTCGCTGATTTCAGAAACAACAGAATATCAATAAGCGGGGACGGTTCTTGGTCTAATTTCCAAGCCGATGGTGAGGTTGAACTCTACGGCGAAAAGTTAATTATTGAATCTGTTTTCTCACATGGTACAGACACTAATGGGCGATTTTCTTTACTGGCAACATCTCCAAATGTAAAGGATGTCACAATTGCATTCAACAAAAGCGGTGATCTTAATGACTTTGTTTGTACCAGTAAGGTTACGTATGGAACAAGAGAAGTTCTGGATGGACGAGTTGCTGGTCGATTTATTGGTGATGATAAATCGTTATCTCTCACCATAAAGAATCCCTACACAGATACAATTGATGCCGACATCAGACATAACGGCAAAATGTTAAACTGCATTACTACCGTAGATGCTTCAATTGGCAGTGGTTCATCTGTTCACAGCGAGACGACTGTAAAATCTAACACAAGAAGTTTCCATGTGGCAGTTGATAATAGTTACACTTTATCTGGCGAGACAAAGAAAGCTGGGGCATATTTTAAAACTGAAGGAGATTTAGCCGAAAACAGAGTGGAATATGGTGGCAAATATGACGACAAAGCTGTCGATGGTTCAGTTGCATATGACTTTAGTAGAGGTATTTCAATTGACGCTGTATTGACTACACCGTATACTGACTTTAGAAATCTTGCTTTCAACTTTAAACATGCTGGACGAGCTGAAAAATTCAACACCCAATCATATTTAAGATATATGGACGGAAAAGAAGTTGATACTAAATTGGTCTTCTATCGATACATGTGGAGAACCATAACGACTACCCTTGAAATCAATACACCATTCACCAACTTCGAAACTTCGAAACTTTCGTATGAACATAACTTTAACGATGATGCTATGTCTTCCAAAGCCGTTATGGAGTATGGTGGACGACAAAAGATTTCTGGCGAGGCAAGTGTGACTTTGGGACCCAAATATACCGTTGACTTGAATATTGAAACACCATTTTCTGGATATGAAACTGTTGTATATTCTGGATCTGCTGAAAACCAAAATCATCGTTACTCAACTGAAGCGAGTTTTAAATTGGGAAATTACAACGCTTATACAATAAATGCTGATTTGAACTTGAAATATCATCCATTCACCGGAACCCTTAGAATGTACACTCCAATCTCCCAACTGAAGAATGTCGATCTCTCCTTCTCACATTTCGGTGATTTGAAGAACCTCAAATCTTCTGGAAAATTTGATTCACCAATTACTGGAACTGTAAGTGGGGAAGCTACATTGGCCTTTACATCTCCATACGTTATGGATGGATCGCTGTCGCTACAGAGCAACCTGCCAAACATGGACAATCTTGAAATTGCTGTTCAAAACACAGAATCCGGCGACGAACACCGATCGCATATTATGCTCGGATGGCAAACTGGTAAACAAATTACCCTGGATGGCGGCTACACAAGTTCCGATCGACTGTATAGCAAACAATACAGTGGCGATTTCTCTATGACCACACCATTTGAAATCATTCGTTCAGTTGCTTTAAGAAATACATTGAATAACGATGCTCAAAAGTACACAGGCAAGGTCGAAGCCGACTACAATGGAGATACTCTTCTTGATGTTGGAACCGAATACATGTATGGTGATAGATATCACGGTTCAGTAACAATGCACAAACCAAGACCAATCGAAGCTACAATGGGAGGCCAGTACAACGACAACGAACTAAATGGTGATATATTTGTCAACTGGAATAGGGACGAACCAAACAGTAACATCCGTTTGTTGGCTGCTAGTCAATTTGGCGACAGTAAGGAACTGAGCGTAAGATTGGTGAACCCAACGAGAACTGTTGCCATGAAGGGTTCTTACCAAGGAAACAGTTATTCAACAAAAAGCCAAGGGGAATTTGCATGGGATGAGCAGTTGGGCCGTAAAATCTTTTACGATTTCGATATGTCTGACAATAGTCGTCGATACAAAACTATGTACGATGCATCATTCAAACTAGGAACACCAAGCCGAATCATGCAGACAAGAGGAGGTTACAGTTCTACTAAGAGTATTAAAACCATTGACGCCGCCTTCTTGTGGGATGCTGAAAGAGACACTTCAAAGCAAATCGGTATTAAAGGAAACTGCATGCCAGGTGACAATAAACACAAGGCTGATGTTACCATTACCTTACCTAACAATCAACAGGTAAGTTACATAATTATGATATATTCCATAAAACTTATTTATTCCTGTTTCTGGGATATTTGAAACGTCACTAAAATGGTTACAGATACGGTGTATTTGCATATGTCTAATTCTAGGATATTTGAATTAGAACTGAAATGGGTGTATACAGTGGTATATCAATATATTTCTATTCCAGGACATTCGAATCGGTACTGAAATGACTGTAGATAGTGGTAGAACTCTTTTTGATGGAAAGACTGAATTCTCTTACTCACCTGATTCAAGAAAAACATTGGTTCTGACCTCAAACGTTCAAGATGTTTCATATGATAGAAACCACAATGACTACAGTCTTTCTCTTGGTATTCGACACCCATACACCAAGACCGATGTTCAATTCACATCTCATATTGGTAGTTCCAGTGAGAAATACGCCTCTGGTATACAGATGCAGTACTTGACCGCCTCAAAAAAACGAATCAACATGGCTCTTCTTGGAGACATTGACAGACTTCGACAACAAATCAATCTCCAGGTATTTAAAGATATTATTATTACTTTAACAGGTTATGTTTATAAACTAAAATTCTAAAACAAAAATATGATAAATTGTGCGCAATCTTGTGAAAGTTTTACAGTCCTTAATGATACTGGCTTTATCCACAGGTTGTCAGTCCACTAAAGAATTTAGACGTCAGTGGTGAAGTAAAAAGTATGGAGCCATACCAGGTTGTTTTTAACAGCCGTATTAATGGTGAACCTTCAGCAGTCGCCGCCGTCTCCATTGATAGCGAAACCAAATCCTTCCAATTTGAATCCAACTATGACTTAAGTAGGTTTAGTTCATAATATCTGTTAAAGAGTTTGCTTCCATAACTAAGATAATACACGGAAACAATATATCTTTAATCCCTATTCGTTTTAAACCAGATATATATTTAAAATGTTTTCTGTTTCTTATTTTATAGATGACTTCTCCAAAATGTTCCACATTGATGCTCAGGTAGTAAATGATAGTGCTATTAGAACTGAAGTATATTTGGATGGTAGAAATCATAGAAGTTTGTTTGCCGATGACATTATCCTCAAGAGCAACACAATTGTTGAATATAGTATGAAATGGCAGCCAGAAATACTTACCGAATTCAAGGTAAAATTTATTTTTTATATTAAAATTAAAATCCTGACAACATTTCATGAACCGATTTCTGTTTTTTTTTTTATTATGAAATAATGTTATTTTCATTTTCAAGTGATATGTATTACCTCAATTTCAGAAATACGCTTCTGAACAACAAAGACGTTTCGGTGCCGATGCAAGTGCTGCTTTTGATGAAGTCGTCGAAAATGTTGGAAATGAAATACCGAGCTATTTCTGGTGCTGTTGATGAAGAAATTCGTCCATTTGTTGACATGGTTTTACGAGAAGTAAAAGATTTGGAAGAACGTATGACCCAAATCCGAACTCATTTACGACAGCTTCATAATGATAATGCTTGGTATATCAGATCAATGGGGGATTACGCAGAAACTTCTTTCTTGGAAGCTTTGTAAGTCAAATTTCTAGTGATCATTCATTAAAGTACCACCGCCTCTAAATAGTTAGTCTTAGCCAATACAACTTTTAGAATTATAATTTCTTAGATTGAGAGGCAATACGTAAAGATTATTAAACAATGATCCATATAGTGTGGTCAAATGCTACTACGAAGGAAGAATAAATATATCTCTTTTTGTCTCTCTTAGGGATTCATATAGCCATTTAATTGAATCATTTGATCAGTTCTACACCGAAAAATTAGACAGCATCTCACATTATCTTGAAGAGATGAAATCATATCCAGTTAAAGAAATATATGAAACAGCTGTAAATAATGTTGTCTCACAACTTGAGGTAAGATATCACGTTTGCTTCTATTTAATATCGACTACGCTTTTGAGAACAGTGGTGAAAATGTATCGGGTGGAGTTCTGTCGTTGCCTGATTGCAAATTAAATCGAAAGGAGACGTATTAGTTTTGATATTATTATATCTAGGCTTTGCTTTCTCTTACATTAAACTCTACATTTCTTTCTTGTGAAGCAAAATTTCCCCCTGTTTAATACCGTTTGCGTATTGTGATGTATATAGTCAATTTTTTACATGCCTTTTTTGACAGGAAATATTAGAAAGTAGTATGGAAAAATCAGCGGAAATACTTGATGTAGTAAATGAAAAACTAAGAGAAATAGTTGAAAATTGTGGAGGACATATTCATTATTATGTTCAACAGCCTCTGTCAGGTGGGTTTAGTTAAAGTGCTTATTTCGACTACCTTGTTTAATTTTCATTATTATTTGCAATATAATTTGGGTTTTTAGATTCACCACAACTCTTTGATATTACTTTTATTATTCTCTTTTAGATCTTAATATTTTATGGGGTTTTTTGTTCACAGATTATGCCGGCAGCATCTATGATCATTCCAATATGCAGCTAGTCAGATCTAAAGTAAATGAAATCCGAAATATGGATTTGATCGGAAAACTTAAAACTAACATCGCCAATTCAATGAATTCATGGAGTATACCAGAAAGATATAACTCTGTTATTTATAATACAAGAGAAATAATAAATCAACAACTTGCTGATATTGTAAACAGAAAAGAAGTTAAATATATTCAAAGTAGAGCCAATGACGTTTATCAAGAGGTAATAGTCACATTTTACGAAATATTTATCTTAAATGCAATATTATATTCACTTTGTCCAATGAATATTGATCCTACCTAACAGGGAGAAAACAAGAACGATTTCAAAATATCCAATCTGACAAACAGTATATTTATCCAATCTGACAAGCAGTATATTCATCCAATCTGACAAACAGTATATTCATCAGAATAATTTGCCAATGTTGTATTGTTGAAATATAATATATATGATATCATTGATATCTGTTTACAGGGTGTATGGGCTTACAACTATTGGAAAATCGAAGAAAACGTTGAACAAAAGTTAAGAGAATTATTCAGTCTTTTGAAAGAAATCATTGAAGTTGAAATATCCCAGTACAGAGAAAAAGTTGGATGCATTTTCAAATCCAATGTAACTGTTTACGACCCACAGAATGGTGAACTCAAAGCTGAGTTGTATCTGCCCACACCAATGTCGTCTTTGTTGGATGTAACAGGATATGTAGAAGAACTTAAAGAAATGATGAATGAATATATCCCAAGTAGAAAGTCCATTGCTCAGGTTTACGATGATGTAAGTTCTACTGTTTATTCACTTCGATGACCGAATTTACAAGAAATAGAACTGTATTTTACCTACCGAGTTCCTATTCATGTATAGAATAGTTACCCACGTGTTAAATGGTTATCAGCTTAGTTAACGATTTCGTGGGGATTATCCGTCATTTCCTTGCAGCTGTAGCTATTCCAAGAGCTATTTGGCGGATATTTTCGTCTAAACGTTCGGAAATCGTTGAAAAAGAGCCTCAAAATCGAGCAAAGAAGTCAGTTGAAATTCACTTTCTGTAGTAAAAAAGAGCAAAATTACGAATTTGGTCTTTAAAACGCCCTTGTTGGTACATAGAATTCCCGTTAATCATATGATAATCCGACATGAAATATTTTGTATGATATTGGTAGCTTTTGTAGAGAGTATAGGGCAGGAGTGATATGCGACTAACGTCCCGTTGAAGCAAATATTATTGACTTCTGGTTCGATTCATAAATTCGGATTCGTCTGCTTTGTATTTTATTATGTTTTATTTGTTCTTTTACAGCCACAAAAACGACAGTTACGCCAACTTCGCCGACGAAAGCAGTAAATCAGAAAGTGACTTGATACTAATGTAGATGTAAAAGTTTAATTTAAGTTATTATAATAAAATTATAAAGCATTAATACAGATGAGGTTGTTTCTTCTGTCTCAACATTCTAATTCACCGTCACTGACGTTTTGAAAATGATATAAAATGAAATGAGTTTTATGGTCCTATTGTTCCGCCCCAACTGGGCTAATGAAGGGAAATTTTGCCAGGACATGGGCGCTTCAACTCTTATATCGCATTCCAATGTGACGTCCGAAAATAAAATGAAATGGGCATTAACACCATACCTTCTGACTGAACTAATTTTTTTTCGAATTCAGCTGTCACGGGGATCTGAGTTTTTGTTGCACCCACCTATTTCACACTCTTGCCAGGAACTCAGTCCATAATCAAATACAGGAGAAAACCACACTAGAAAATTATATCTGCCAACACTGGGAGCGAACGCTAGACCTTGGTAGTGAGCCATCGCGGAAGGGTCTTTAGATATGTTTACCTTAAAGACCTCCTGTACTCTTTCTCTTCATTCCGACCAGTGACGTAGGAAATAAGGGTTCTTAGGGGGCCAAAAAGGTTTTCGCACTTCCTTATGGATAGTCTATTTTCTAAATTTAATGCAGTAAAATGAAATCTCTAATACTTAAATACACCATACATAATTCTGCAACTTTGAACTTAAATATAAATCTGAAAAAGAGGACCAATAAAATGCCAGGGTTAGTAAGTCCATGAAATGGATCATCTGACCAAACCGAATGTGTAGAAATCTTAATTATCGGTAGAGACTAAGAATGCAGACAAACTGAAAGAATCCAATTCCTCAAACTCTAAATCTAGACAGTATGCCAAATAAAGACGTTTAACGCCGTATATTGCGCTGGGCTATACAGTGTGCTATAAGAGGAATTTTGCCTGGATTTTCAGCGATCAGGAAATCTTGTGAAAGCAATAAAGACTACAGTCTTTAACAAATTTGTTTCAAATTAGATTTGAAACATTGGACCCTATTCTTATTCTCTATTCTAAAATCTAGTTGTATCTCACATGGTAGACGCTTGTTTATTATGTCAGCTGTATTGAAATATTTTAAAAGCAGTAATACATAATTAATACCACAGCCTTATTTTGGCAGAAATGGTCTAAATCTCTACTAGAACAAAAATGATGCTCCTACGGAAAAATATATTGACGGTTGTCTGCATTAACTATGATAACGCATTGGCTATGGGGAAAATTTTGCAAGAAGTGGTGTTTCTGAAATGTCATCTTCGAATTACAAAGGTTCTTTGACGTGGGCGACAATGTATAAATGGAACCTCGGTGGTTCGGCCTATTAAATATCACATCAACATCGTTCTTTGCCATGCCCTAGGTCTTGTGCCACTGACCAGAACAGTACTGGGACATTTTGGGGGAATTTGCTAGACCAACACTGGGATCGATACCCCAAGACCAGTATAGTTTATGCATCTTGAAATAATAGTAAGTGCAGGAGGACCGCACTACACGAAAAACAAAAACCGATAAGATTAACCTGCGGAAAATATCAAATCAAGTGATCCATAAAAGTGATCAACACACATCGTTGAAGTGGCGGTAAACCAATTCATTGAAGTTTAGTTAAAGTGATAAAATCCCCTATGACCTCCAAATTGAAGTGTGCAAGACGTTTAACAAAAGTGATAGCTAAACTCTTTAAGCACCTTGGTGAAATGTACAAGAAATTTAAAGGGCCAATCCCGATAATATTTTGGAGAAGAAAGCTACTTAATTTTGTGTTAAAATCCCTTTAAATCCTCTAGCAACTAACTTTCACATCCAACAGTAGAGTCTAAGAAGTGAGGTTACTGAAATTGCATATTTGATATTGTCAATTTTCCGTATTATTTCCCTCTTCATTTCATTGACAAATGGTATATCACTTCAAACCATGACGTCTCACTGATGTCTGATCAACATTTTATTATAGCTCCTATACGTAGCGGAGGATTCTCTATACTATTATACTTATTCAGGTACCAATTGTCTTAATCTACAAAACTGTGTAAAAAAAATTATCAACTACATCTTGAATACCCGTATTGTAATAGACGTTTTATGAATTTGACAAAAACTACCATCGCTCGTGTTGAGCGAGTAAATAATACACGTCTAATAAGTTTCTAGGAAAATCCAAATTATCAAGTTAATTTAATACAACTACATTTTCTCCAAATATAAAATCCTACTGATGTTGGTTAATTGTTCAAACAGTATTGCTTCAATGTACCTCTGCGTACTTCAGACTTACAAACCCATTCGATACTAAAACCAAGATGACCTCCAGAAAAAATAAAAAAAACAAACATGGATCTTTTACTGTAGCCGGTTCAAAACGCAAGAATACATTAGTGTGAAACCGAAAAAAGTGACCTTCATTCCAAAACTTAAAACAAAACCTCTAAAAAAGGTCGCTATGAAATTAACAGTAAAATTAATTTGATGAATATATTTTATTTCCCTTTATCATTCATGTACATATGTGCCCTTGAATAAATAAAGATATAAGCGTTTTGTTAAATATGGTAAACATAAACATGTATCCAAATATCTTAATACAAGATAAATCATTCAATATTTATAGGGTAGGACAACTAATGGTTCTCATACACACACACATTTTAAAATTCCACACAGTATTGTGTCAATTCTAGACAAATTTGTGTAGAATTGTAAAATTCAACACAAGATTTTTTCAGTGTACTGAAAATGACTCCTGATTGCCCCATAATGAAAGTGGTATATACACCATATGTGACAAATACCAATTTGAATATATTAATAAACAACCAACAAGTTGAAATGTGTTAAAACGAAGAAAGAAAGAGATCATGACGCTTAGATTAAAACTGTTTAGCAGAATAATTCACTGTAATAAATGTTCTCTTTGTGGAATTATATTTGTTTTTTTAATCAGTAGTGTAATTTATATTTTGGTTGGTGAAAATGATGTTTTGAAGATAAAAAATGATAAACAGCCATTGTATGGTAAGATGTAAATATTTTCGTTTATTAACCTAAAATTAAAGATCCGTCCAATATAAAGACCCGTATATTGTATATTAAATAATTAAAGGCCTCTTTGTCGCAAATAAACCTACTTTAAGAATGACAGATGTTTAATTGTTAAGACAAAAGGTCAAATTATTGAAAAAAAAACATAAACGGGAACTTGAAGTCTACTTTAGATCAAAAGTAGTTCTAAACATATCCGGTAGAGGTATTTTAAACCAAATTCAACATGAAAATGTAAACTGAAAGAAACACTGCAAAACATGTTACGATTGAATATTTAAATTCAATTTTAAATTCATATCTTTATTTTGTTTTGTCTTTATGGTTTTTATTTCCAATACTTTATAAAACAAGCATTTATTCAAAACAGCTGTCGTTTGGGCACCCGAAGTCTGTTTAACGCACGGGACTTTTTGATGTCATCTCAGGTTGGTTCACGTACTAGAAAGTCAAATTAAATAGTCATTTTTGGTAATTTCAACCATGTCCAGGCGTTTTGTTGTTCTTAACTTGGGTAGAAGAGGATTTCGGGTTATTAAGTTAGTGCTATGTTCTAGTGGACAGATCGTGACACTTTTGACGATACAAATAATGTGCAACGCTGAAGTATCGAATAAACCTAACTCTAAGTGGTGGGTATTATTTAACGGTGGTGTTCTTAAGGGATGAAGGAATGTGGGGAGGGGGGGTCTTCTTAAGCAGTGTTTTTGTTGACATCTGAAGTTGGTCGACTTATGTTCGAAAGATGATTGCTGTACGCTAAAGTACGCAACTTAAGAATCAAGGTTCAGAGTATCGGGTACACCTGTTCACTCATATGGCATTTTGTACGCGATTTACGAAGCAACCTGAACCTAGCTACAAGTTATGAAACTAAGTCGCCGGGAACTTCACAAAATAAGTCGAATTGTGAATTTTAAATCGCAAAATCTATATGTTCTATAATGCCTTTGGTGTGTTGAAAACATTCTAATGAAATATTTTATTAACTAAATTTATGAACTAAATACCCCGAGTTTCGAGAGGTATGGAAGCGTATTTGGGTCACTACTTATTGAGATAATATCCCAAAATATCGACTAAAAATATGTCAACTTCATGAGTTATATTACAAGAAATCGACTTAATAAAGTTGACTTGACGCATTAAATTCACTACGTTGAAACGTAGGACCGAAAATTTCATGTTTACTTGTCTCTACTTACAGCTTGTGTATCTCAAATTTTTCATGGTGAACCTCATACATACTTTTGGACAAGAGTTTGCCACATATTTTGCTTTATCTGTGGCAGAAAGCGTTCTACCCCAAAACAAAATTGGGGAAAAGTTAGAGCCAATCTAAGAGACGAGAATTAACATAAAAGTTAATGGGGAAAACATTAGTGGTCTGTGGCCAAATTATTAAGTCTATATATTATGCAATAAAAAATGAAATATCGATTTTGAGTCAAATCGACCATTGACATGATGTAAACATATCGACATAGTTCATGTCGGCATAGGGTGATTTTAATGCGTCAAGTCAACTTTATTAAGTCGATTTCTTGTAATATAACTTAAATTCAATTATACCAGTGGGTTTGGTTTTGTTTTGAATAAAGACGGAGGACAATATGAAAACTTCAATTGTTTTGAACGACTGGCTATTTACAGTTTGCGATTTTAGCTAATTATCAACCTCAATTAGAGGTTGTTATTTTACCATAGTAATTACATGTACGTAGAATTATTACTGAAATGTCAGACATATTATGTGTCGCATTAGTCTCCATCTGACTCTATTGCAAACGGAGAAATATGATTACTTTACAAAATGCACGAGTTTAATAATACGCACTGGCATAATCTAGTTAGTTATAAGTCTAGTGTTAGGTCCAAGAGACACACAATTAAAATCTGTGATCGTCATTCTGTAGACGATATAAACAGGATATGGTCAAACACATTCTTAATCTGATTAAATCTAAATCGAGAGATTTTGATATATTAATTTCAAAAATGTTAAATAATAAATCCAAGTGGTGGAAAATTGCATATTTTTCGAAATATGCAAATGACGCTTCAAAAATTCTTAATTTTAGTAACGGCCATGGACATTAGCCATAAAAAGGTTTGGACGACTTTTATTTGAAATCCAGTTGTTTGCTGTGGTTGTCAAAGTGTCTCTATTTCGAGGTTTTATTATACTTTATCCAAATTATCTATGAGGTCGGAATGTTTTGTATTATAAATTATAAAGTATAACTAGACCTGCATGCAGGAATGACGGGTTTCACTGGTGCCACGTCACTTTCGGTGCCATGTTACCCTTAAACATATGTCACTTCCGATACCAATGAAACCATCAAACAGGTTTCCACATAAGCATTGTAAACATCAAATAAAATGGACGAAGAATCAACCAAATCCAGCAATATCAATTCATTTTATATATATGTTACTTGTAAGTGATCCTGGCAAAATTTCATTACTTCCGGTGATAATGAAAACGTTCAATTAGTTTTATGAAATCAGAAATGGCATAAGGCAGCATAATGGCGAAAATTGTATGTAAATCGAATGAGAATTGCCACTTTTATAGACCAAAAACCTTGAAAAGTGACTTGTAGAAAATCGTCTATTTCTCGGCAACCGTACACGATAAAAACTATCTTTTGGTATCTATATGATCGTATGGGTTCAATCCATTTGTTGATTGGAATCAAATATCATAATTTGAAATATATTACAAATCAGACTCATTTGAAAAAAATGTCTGTTTTGAAGGCTAAAAATACAGTTTTTGCCAAAATGACATTACTTCCGGTGATACTGAAAATGTTAAATTAGTTCTATGAAATCATAAATGACACAAGATATCATATGGTGAAAATTTTATGAAAATCGAATAATAACTGACACTTTTATAGACCAAAAACCTTGAAAAGTGACTTAAGGAAAATCGCCCATTTCTCTGCAACCGTACAAGTTAGAAACCATTTTGTGGTATCTGTATGATCGTATGGGTTCAATCTATTTGATCAATAGAATCAAATATCACAATTTGAAAAAAATAACAAATACGACTCATTTGAATAAAATATTGTTTTTTGAAGGCTAAAATTTAAGTTTTGAGCAAATGACGTCATTTCCGGTGGCAGCGCAAGGGGTAAAATGGTTTGACATAGTCCACTATGGCATTAGGCATCCAATGGCGAAAGAAAATTGAAAATCGAATAATAATTGATTCTTTTACAGCCAAAATTACGTGAAAAGTGACTCATGCAAAATTGCCTATTTCTCGGCAACTGCTTATATTACAAACTAATTTTCACATACATTCTCTTCGTATGGATTATAGCTACAAGTTTATAAAAGTTACGTAAAAATATTTTAAAATCTGAAAAGCCTGAATGAGTTGTAAATAGGTCAATTTTACGCCTTTTTTCACCTCTTAATCCAATTTGCTAGAAAATGAAAAAGAAATTAAAAAAACTGCTTCCGACATTTTTTGCGCCTTTAAAGGACACACTCTTTGAGTCATATAATTTTTCAAAAAAATAATATTTGTTTTCAAAAAATGTACCTAACTGTCAAAATTGTAGTTTTTGGTAAAATTATGCCACTTCCGGTGCCGACAGATAACACTTTTGGTAATAAAAAAAATGACAATTGAGACAACGAAGCATATGAACTTTGTTTTATACAAATCGAACAATAAAAAATTAATCTAGGACTGAAAAACTGAATTAGCCAATGGAGGCCAAGGAAAATTACTGAGACAAAATTTTTTAACATTTTTGCGCAAGTCAGATGACTCTTTAATTCTGTGCACAACACGACTAAAAAATATTCATAAATAAAAAAGTTTTTTGTAAAATTTTAAATTTCCGAAATTTGGCGCCTAATATCTTCGAAGATTTGCCGAAAATCAAAAATCGAAAGTAGCGCAGCTATGTGCCCTGTCTCCAGCTATGCCAAAATGTATCGAAAGTTAAAATCCCATGATTATTGTTAAAATTACCGCAATATTTGTAAAAACGATAACTTCGGTGATTTCGGACATTTCGCATTGTCGCAGAACGTTCAAAATAGCTTTATCCTCTAAGTCACACCCACTTTCCCAGTAAAACCGAAGAAATCGTAACGATGCGACACGTAGTTGCTGAGATCTACTCAAAACAAAAGAAGAATAATAATAATAATAAGAACTAGACCTGCATGCAGGAATGACGGGTTTCACTGGTACCACGTTACCCTTAAACATGTCACTTCCGGTGCCAAGTTACCCTTGAACATATGTCACTATGGTACCAACGAAACCACTAAACAGGTTTCCAAATACTTTGCTCACATCAAATAAAATGGATGCAGAATCAACCAAATCCAGCAATATCAATTCATTTTATACATTTGTTACTTGTAAATGATCTTGACAAAATTACATTACTTCCGGTGTTAATGAAAATGTTCAATTAGTTTTATGAAATCAGAAATGGCATAGATATCATATAGTGAACATTTTTTTGTAAATTGAATAATAATTGCCACTTTTAAAGACCAAAAAACTTGAAAAGTGACTTGTAGAAAATCGGCTATTTCTCTGCAACCGTACAAGTTAGGAACCATTTTGTGGTATCTGTATGATCGTATGGGTTCATTCTATTTGTTGATTGGCATCAAATATCGTAATTTGAAAAAGATTTCAAAACAGACTCATTTGAATAAAATATCTGTTTTGAAGGCTAAAAATACAGTTTTTGCCAAAATGACGTTACTTCCGGTGATAATGAAAATCTTAAATTACTTGTATGAAATCCCAAATGGCATTAGGTATAACACGGTGTAACGTTTATGAAAATCGAATAATAATTGACACTTTTATGGCCCCGAAACCTTCAAAAGTGACCTGTAGAAAACCGTCTATTTCTCGGCAACCGAACAAGTTAGAAACAATTTTATGATATCTATATGACCATATGAGTTTTGTTTATATGTGAATTTAAACCAAAAGTTAAAATTATTAATACATATTAAGTTATTCTTGGTTGAATAAAACATTGATTTAAAAAGTTTAAAATGCAGTTTTTGACCAAATGATGTCACTTCCGGTGTCAATTTTAAATTGTAATCAACTTGATATGACGCTACATGCTTTTTGAATCAAATGATGTCACTTTTATAAAAATCCAATAATAATTGACTATTTTATAGGCAAAATAACGAAAACAGTGACTTGTACAGAACTGCCCATTTCTCGGCAACTGCTTATATTACAAACTAATTTTCACGCATATTCTCTTCGTATGGATGATAGCTACAAGTTTTTAAAAGTTACAAAGAAATATTTTAAAATTTGAAAAGCCTGAATAGGTTGTAAATAGGTCAATTTCACACCATTTTAGCCTCTTAATCGAATTTGCTCGAAAATGAAATCGAAATTAAAAAAACTGCTTCCTACATTTTTTGCGCCTTGAAAGGGCACACTCTTTGAGTCAAATAATTTTTCCAAAAAATGATATTTGTTTTCGATATAAGAAAATAACTGTCAAAATTGTAGTTTTTGGTAAAATTATGCCACTTCCGGTGCCGACAGATAACACTTTTGGTAATAAAAAAAATGACAATTGAGACAACGAAGCATATGAACTTTGTTTTATACAAATCGAACAATAAAAAATTAATCTGGGACTGAAAAACTGAATTAGCCAATGGCGGCCAAGGAAAATTACTGAGACAAATTTTTTTACTATTTTTGCGCTAGTCAGATGACTCTTTAATTCTGTGCAAAACACGACTAAAAAATATTCATAAATAAAAAAGTTTTTTGTAAAATTTTAAATTTTCGAAATTTGGCGCCTAATATCTTCGAAGATATGCCGAAAATCAAAAATCGAAAGTAGCGTAGCTATGTGCCCTGTCTCCGACTATGCCAAAATGTATCGAAAGTTAAAATCCAATGATTATTGTTAAAATTACTGCAATATTTTCAAAAACGATAACTTCGGTGATTTCGGACATTTCGCATTGTCGCAGAACGTTCAAAATAGCTTTATCCTCTAAGTCACACCCACTTTCCCAGTAAAACCGAAGAAATTGTAACGATGCGACAAGTAGTTGCTGAGATATAGTCAAAGTGGAATTGGAATAATAATAAGAATAATAATAAGAATAACTAGACCTGCATGCAGGTATGACGGGTTTCACTGGTGCCACGTCACTTTCGGTGCCAATGAAACCATCGACCAGGTTTCCACATAAGCATTGTAAACATCAAATAAAATTGACGAAGAATCAACCAAATCCAGCAATATCAATTCATTTTATATATATATATATATATATATGTTACTTGTAAGTGATCCTGGAAAAATTTCATTACTTCCGGTGATAATGAAAATGTTCAATTAGTTTTATGAAATCAGAAATGGCATAAGGCATCATATGGCGAAAATAGTATGTAGATCGAATAAGAATTGCCACTTTTATAGACCAAAAACCTTGAAAAGTGACTTGTAGAAAATCGTCTATTTCTCGGCAACCGTACATGATAAAAACTATTTTTTGGTATCTATATGATCGTATGGGTTCAATCGATTTGTTGATTGGGATCAAATATCATAATTTGAAATATATTACAAATCATACTCATTTAAAAAAAATATCTGTTTTGAAGGCTAAAAATACAGTTTTTGCCAAAATGACATTACTTCTGGTGATACTGAAAATGTTAAATTAGTTCTATGAAATCATCAATGACATAAGATATCATATAGTGAAAATTTTATGAAAATCGAATAATAACTGACACTTTTATAGACCAAAAACCTTGAAAAGTGACTTAGGGAAAATTGTCCATTTCTCTGCAACCGTACAAGTTAGAAACCATTTTGTGGTATCTGTATGATCGTATGGGTTCAATCTATTTGATCAATAGAATGAAATATCATAATTTGAAAAAAATAACAAGTACGACTCATTTGAATAAAATATTGTTTTTAAAGGCTAAAATTTAAGTTTTGAGCAAATGACGTCATTTCCGGTAGCGGCGTAAGAGGTAAAATGGTTTGAAATAGTCCACTATGGCATTAGGCATCCAATGGCGAAAGAAAATTGAAAATCGAATAATAATTGATTCTTTTACAGCCAAAATTACGTGAAAAGTGACTCATGCAAAATTGCCTATTTCTCGGCAACTGCTTATATTACAAACTAATTTTCACGCATATTCTCTTCGTATGGATGATAGCTACAAGTTTATAAAAGTTACAAAGAAATATTTTAAAATTTGAAAAGCCTGAATAGGTTGTAAATAGGTCAATTTTACACCATTTTAGCCTCTTAATCGAATTTGCTCGAAAATGAAATCGAAATTAGAAAAACTGCTTCCTACATTTTTTGCGCCTTGAAAGGGCACACTCTTTGAGTCAAATAATTTTTCCAAAAAATAATATTTGTTTTCGATATAAGAAAATAACTGTCAAAATTGTAGTTTTTGGTAAAATTATCCCACTTCCGGTGCCGACAGATAACACTTTCGGTAATAAAAAAAATGACAATTGAGACAACGAAGCATATGAACTTTGTTTTATACAAATCGAACAATAAAAAATTAATCTGGGACTGAAAAACTGAATTAGCCAATGGCGGCCAAGGAAAATTACTGAGACAAATTTTTTTTACTATTTTTGCGCTAGTCAGATGACTCTTTAATTCTGTGCACAACACGACTAAAAAATATTCATAAATAAAAAAGTTTTTTGTAAAATTTTAAATTTTCGAAATTTGGCGCCAAATATCTTCGAAGATATGCCGAAAATCAAAAATCGAAAGTAGCGTAGCTATGTGCCCTGTCTCCGACTATGCCAAAATGTATCGAAAGTTAAAATCCAATGATTATTGTTAAAATTACTGCAATATTTTCAAAAACGATAACTTCGGTGATTTCGGACATTTCGCATTGTCGCAGAACGTTCAAAATAGCTTTATCCTCTAAGTCACACCCACTTTCCCAGTAAAACCGAAGAAATCGTAACGATGCGACAAGTAGTTGCTGAGATATAGTCAAAGTGGAATTGGAATAATAATAAGAATAATAATAAGAATAATAATTTTAACAAAAACAATAGTGTTTCACACAAGCTACGCAGTGTGAAACCCTAATAATTTTAACAAAAACAATAGTGTTTCACACAAGCTACGCAGTGTGAAACCCTAATAATAATTTTAACAAAAACAATAGTGTTTCACACAAGCTTCGCAGTGTGAAACCCTAAAAATCAACGTTTGTATACTAAGCATTAAGTTTATTATCAATTTTTATAAACAGTCGATAGGGTAAGTTTATATCTCATGCGACTAACAATATTAAAAGCAACTGGAGAATTGAGGGCAGGATAGCTGTATAACTTTGTTAAAAACTAATGCCATGTCTTTATTCGCTCACCATCACTGATAATATGTGTGACAAAGTAATTTATACATAGAACTTTGCTAGATTTGACATTATATTATATTGGACGTTTTCAACCATATACAACTTCTGCTAATGTGTTCAATATGTTTTTTACGGGCAACACACGAATGACCTCTGCTCGTTTTGACAAAACGCACGATCTCATTAAATATCTTATTTATTCATATGTTATTTGTAACCTACACATGATCTATCAATCTGTTTCACAGAGAATTACGAATTATCTCTGTAATAGATGACTGTCTATAACACGTGCGTTGACTGCACGCGGCGGTAGTCATTGGCTCAACGGCTCGTGCAATGTTTACTTAACACCAAACTGCTTCGGGCAAAATGATGCATTTTACTCATTTTAATACCCATTTACACTAAATTAATAGGAATTATTTTCTAACTACAAATACTTCAAATGTCTTTATTTATTTTTCTTTTACCTCAAAAAAATGTTTGAGAATTTAATTTGTCGGAGTAAAAAACTTAATATGCCGTACTCATTAAGCCTCATCAATGTCATGCTTAGCAGTGATTGTAGCGGCCAAGCGAATATTCACTGCGGGATCAGTTTGATGATCTATGTGTTTCACTCGGCAAACCTCGGCATATTCCGTAACCTCCGGAACCTACGACTAACCTCGGCTGTATGACGAATTCCGCCATGTTGAAACTACTCAAAGGTTCCGGATGAAACATGGCTGCGTCCATAAGAACACAAATTGCCGACCTGTTTGGCTAGCGACCTATTCGTCGACCGATCCAACTGTAAGATAATTACACTTCTATTCTGAGCTAAAGGAATGGATAAAAAAATAATATATTCTACTTTCATTTGATGGACATAACGTTGGATTTTATTGGTTGATAAATAGACGAGTTAAGGCGACTGTTGTCTTTATTCTAAATAGGTTTCCAACGAACAGATGGCAGCTCGATCGGTCGAATAGGTCGCTAGCCGAATAGGTTCCCAATTTGTGTAATAGCGTCAAGTTTTCCTGTTAAAGTAAACCGGTAGCCGCATCGCAAATGTATGGGCGTAGGTACATATCACTTACTGTCATACAGCCGTGACTAGATGTAGTTTACGGAATCTGTCGAGATTTGCCGAGTGCTATGTGTTTAACACTCAGCAGAACTTCGCGACTTTTAAGGAAAGATGCAGTGCAGTTATAGAAACAATAACCTCAATTTCAAATAAGTTAATCTGTCATGTATCATTATTCTTAATGACCGTATGCTTTATAAAGCCAGAATTTACTGACAGTCAGTAAGTCAGACTAGAATAGAGCTCCTTCCGATCTATGTCTATTCCATGTTCTCAATAAAAGATCTACCCACTATGCTGATGGTCTGTTATCTGTAGTGTTACATATGGCTACTCCCACTTTAAAGTTTTCAACATCCTGGTTAATGACATCTAATATAAAATGATATTGATAAAATTGACAGCACCGCATAAATAAATGATTCACGGGCGTAATTTATTATGTTATATGTCGGTAATCAATAATCTAAAATAAATAAAAACGTAGAGATCAATCAGACAAGGTCATTTGTACTCAAGTGGGGAAACAACTAATATCGATATATATGTGGTCCATGTACAACAATGGAGCAGAAACGGGGGATGGTATCAACACCTCTACATTGGAATTGTGGCGCCAATCGATGCACAAAATTATCGAGAAAGGGAAAATCATAATATGTTTCATGTTGATAACACTTTTATTGGTTCAGTCTTGGTCTTTTTCGAAGAACGTAACCAAGAAGATGCACAAGACAAGAAGCAGAAAAAGATTATTTAACGATTATAGAATATAGTCCATCTGACAGATCGCGGATTTTGAAAAACTGGCTGCCGGAAATGCAACCTGGCAGTATTTCAGGCCATGACCGCTGAGGACGCGTGTCAAAGAAACGGACTTGCGAACTTCGACGAGTCCTTACGTAGGGTATGGGGACCTACCCCAGAAAATTTTGAAAAAAGACTATCGGAAATGCTGTCTGATAATTTTCGGTTAGGCACCGCTCATCGAGATAAAATAAATCTGACAACATACCGTTCATCGCCTGATCAATAGCTTATCCGAAGAAAGAATAAACTGTCAAACGAACAAATTTGCGAACCTCAACGAAGTACCCCTGTGGATACCAAAATAACGAGTCCTTGGGGTGGGTGATTAGAAAAATAGACTGTTGGAAATGCTGCCTGACAGTATTCAGGCACCGATCGTAGAGATAGAGCTGATCGGATGCCGTCTGTCTCCTGATCACTAGTCTTTCCAAACCCAGAGAGAAAAGTTTCAAATGAAAGGATTTGCGAACCTCAACCATGTCCCCAATAATTTGAAAAGTAGACGGCCCGAAATGCAGCCTGGCAGTATTTCAGGCATTGATCGTCGAGACAAAAAGAGCTTACTAGATACCGCCTGTAGCCAAATCACTAGTTTATCCGACCAGAGAGGAAGGTGTCAAACGAGCGGAGTGAGTGACTCAAAGTGAATGAATATTTTCGCCACTATATTTTGTAATAATAGACTGCCGGAAATGCAGCCAGGCAGCATTTCATGCACTGGTCGTCGAGATAAATAGAGCTGGCCAGATACTGTTCGTGGCCAAATCACCAGGTTAATCGAACAGAGAGGGAGGTGTGAAACGAACGGAGTGAGTGAGTATATCAAGTGAATGTATATTCTCGTCGTGTTGAACTATACCCCAAAACTTTAATATCGTAAAAAGCACTTCTCAAGTATGTTTACAGCAGGGTGGGCTCGGTAATAAATCACTCAACATGCAAGTCTAGGACTTAGTGGGGATATGTGATGTAATCACCGTAGATGGTATTGATTACCGAAAAAATTTTTTTTTGTTATTTTCTAAAGTTATTGGACACCGCCACCCACCCACCCATCCTTGAAGCGTTTAAATTTGGTTGATGGACATACGGGTCACTTTGCGAAATACCATGTTGGCGCGCCAGCGAAACCTTTATAACTCCTCAACCGATTGACCCATTGATATGTAATATGACTAAAAATCTTCACTGTGACATTCTACATATATAAATCATATATTTCTAAATCAAAAGGTTATTCTGAAAAAAGCAATATTTTGGCATTTTTTTCAAGATTTATTTTATAAGTTTACTACCAAATCATGTCCAGAGTAATTGTAGCCAAACTATGTACGTGGTCTTCTTAAGCTATTGATTTGGCATAATTAAGCATGTTTTGTGGTTGTCTTGTAAACATTGTCAATATTAAAATGGTTTAAAAACGTCAGCTGGGCTTAGTCAACGATATTTAGTGACGGGTTGTTTCTGGGGCCAAATTTATTACTGAAGACGATTTTGAAATTATGTTGCTGTGTGAGACTGTAAGAGGATAAATGACAATTCATAAAAGAATTGACTGCTACTATATAAGAGAAAACGAAAGAAAAGAGAAAAGTCCGTGGATTACCATGTTTTATACGGTATAGAAGGAATAAAACAAGGGAATATACTGAGTGCATCTATTATTCTAAAGACACACATAATTTTATTAAATTGCCAGATATTCTCCTGGAGTCCCATATAACAATTTTTGGTGTTCGAAGGAATTATAAGTGAGCAGAAATTCGGCCGTGTATCTGTTATCACTCGCCACTTCAGTCAGCTATATAGAGGGATAACTCGTGTTTCCCCTTTGCATTCGTCACTTTTCGATTCATGAAATTCTGTGTAACGCATCTATCGTAGCAAAGATCTCTGTGTTAAAATTATATTTAGAATGCGTTTAACCAGTTCTATGACATAATGTAATAATGACTGACACCAATATTGTCTTTTAAACGCTCTGAAGTCTATTACAGATTGAAACAAAAATGCTGAAAATTGGTTTAATTGATCCGCACCCTTAAATATAAATGGCGAGGAAAGTCATAACTGCTGTGGGCCTTATGTTGTGTGGTGTAGCAACTTATGTTTATATCGACCAAATGAGAATCCTTGAAAATCCTATTTTTGAATGTTCTATTTCAGGACGTTTATTCCCTGTTTCTACGCGCAAATTCAAAATGGTAAGTGCAGTTAGTTGTAATATGTTTTCAATAGGAATGTGTTTTCGCCACTTTTTAAGTCTACTTACTATTGATAAGCTTAGTGAAAATTATTCATATGATTTTAGTTTGGACTAACGTTCCGGTAAAAATATAATCCTTTCAATGCTTACCTTCAAGTCGAATTAGGAATTGGGGCGAGGAGAAACAAACAAAATAACTGACCAGAAACTCCAATTTACACTTTAATAAGCATGCAACAGTCAATGCGCAGTTAATGCTCGTAACCACTACTTCAAGATTGTGATAATATGATAATATATTTCTTTACCGTTATTTATTACAGATGAGCAATCTTGACTTTGGTTCATCGTCTGTTGGTAAAATTCTTGAAGAAAGGAGAAAAACGCTGATGTCCTATTGTGCTGGGAAGGAAATGATTGGCAAGTTCACAGAAACAGAAGTGAAGAAAAATTTATTGTATGACATAAAACACAAATTTATTTATTGTGCTGTGGAAAAGGTTGGGACAAGATTTTGGAGAAGGTTGTTTCAAATAATCTCTGGAGTGTCTAGTGCCTCCAGTCCGTATGAATTGGACAATCCGCTGCTCCCATTACCCGATCTTAGTCTCATTTCGTTTGATTACATTCATTATGTTCTTAAAAGTTCAACAAATTTTATAATTGTGCGGGATCCGTATGCTCGACTCTTCTCTGCTTATATTAATAAGTTATTCGAAATAAACCCACCTTACTGGAAATTTATGCAACCAGCAATTAAAATGTTCAGAGAAACTCCGAGCAAAACAAGTTTAGAATGTGGTCATGATATAACCTTTCCCGAATTGGTGAAGTATTTCATTCATACAGAAAAAATTGGATACAACAGGGACGGCCATTTTAAACCTATAACTGATCACTGCAGGCCATGTCAAATACAATATGACATAATTGCTAAGCTGGAAACATTACAAGTCGATACCTTTTATGTATTAAATAATTTAAATATATCCAACGCGGAGCAGTTAATGAACGCAATGAAAAACCTAGGCCAGAGTTCAGAGATTGACTCAATAAAAGATACTTCAAGCCAATTACTTTACCTGATAGACAGTGTACCTCAATGTATAACTAGAGCTGAAGGCTTACGGCGAATCTGGAGAAGCTTTCAGTTTAGGGGTTTCATTGGAAAGGACGTGAAATACTCGCTCACCAGAAACGAAGAATCAGACATCGAAACTTCGGGAATTGTGCAAATGCTCGAAAGAGCAATGAAGATATCGGGTGAAAGAAAACTACGTTTAAAGAATCGCCAGCTTGTTCTGGAGGAGGCATATAGTCAAGTTCCCTTAGAAGACTTATTAGAATTAAGTGATATATTTAAAAACGACTGTGGAGCCTTTGGATATGATTGTAAACCGGTTTATATTTTCAACAAAACTGAAAAACCAGAAACAAATTTTCTTGATATATGGAGTGCTTGATTCAGTAGACAATGTTTAAGATTAATGACAGACTGTAAATAAGACATACTTATTGACCCATAAAAAAGAAACACTTTATTTTATTGATGGTATATCGGAGTTGTCTCCCTTGTTACTCTGTGCTCAAGATTTTGGATGCGTGTCAGTAGTTTGCTTTTTCTGAATAGGATCAAAATTTTACAATATTTTATTTTAAATGCAGACCAAAGAATTTTAATCCCGAGTTGTCAACTAAAGCAATGTTGGCTGGTCGGTTTCAAAATTTCCATCATTTCACTCTGCACAGCATATGCTGATCTTCAAAGTTCGATTGGTGCAGAAAGGTAGGAAAGAAAATGAAATGAAATGGGGTTTAAATTAACGTCCAACTGTCCTGCTCCGTGAGCCACAGTGGCTATAGCCTATAAATGTTCGAAACTGATTTAGGGCTTGTTATATATATATATAAATATTGTGGTGCAATTGTCGAGATATTTGGAGATATTTATTTATGGTGGGGCACTCTATCTGTGGGAAGAAAATTACTCGCCTAATCCCAGCTGGAGGCAGACCACCATTAATTTACCTCATTGACTTTCTATGTTGATTCTGACATCTCTGGCCACCTCCAACTTTTCCCCATATTTTCGTTGGACTGAATGATTTTTTCACTACAGACAGAGGGACAAATCGTCATGTCTTTGCACTATAATTTGTATGAGGTTGACCGCCAAAATTTTGAGATTCACAAACTTGCAGAAGCATACTAAAAACATGTAACGTACATATCACCGTCGCCAACCTGATAACCCCGTTATCCTTCCGCCTCAAAATCATGAATATTTACCAAAACCTGGCAGAAAAAGTTAATTCAAACCCTCTTCGTCCATTCAAACAAAAAGAATTACATGGAGAGAATTAATTGCTATAAATAGACGAACTACACCGAGATGGTGAAATTTAATGGTGGTCTGCCTCCAGCTGAGATGTTGGAGTTGTCTCCCTCTTGAAGCAGGCTTCAAGATTTCAGGAGTTTGTTCAGTTCCTCTAGGAACGGTATGCGGTTAGACCCCCACCGATCCGCAGTAAATATTCGTTTGGCCGCTGCAATCACTGATGTGGATGACATCGACGACACAGGCATATTAACTTTTTTTTTACTCCGACTAATTAAATTCTAAAAAACATTTTTTGTAGTACCGTATAACAAAAATAAATAAAGGTATTTGAAATATATCTGGATAAAAAGTAGTTCATTAAGCATAAATAGGTACAGAAAAGAGCAGTGCAGCGTCTGTGCATGGATGGAGTGGAACAGACGATTGATTGGTAGCTGGAACCACATTCTAGGAAAAGCCTGGCGCAATCCATCGGATGTGTTTGGTCTCCTCAGAATTTCAAACGGGGTTAAGCCGGGACTAAGGGTTAGCCAGTTCATAACGTTGATATTGTTCTGCCGTGGAAAGTCCCGAGTAACTCTGGCGGTGTGGGCACGGGCGTTGTCGTGGTTGAAAACGTTGTTTCGATGACGTCCGAAATGTGTTATGACATGGGTCTTAGAGCTTGATCTGTGCGCCGCCTCCTCTCCCTGGATCAAGATGTTGGAAAACCACAGGACCCACTGTCTGGTTCAGTCCGATTCCACCAGGTATGGGGTTGCATTTTATATAGGGCTGATCTCGGCGAACAACTCTTGCAGCATGGGTTATATGGAAACAATTGAGAACACGTGACCATCTCAGAAGTCAGGTTGCGTTTTTGGAAACATTTCCTGTTTGGGAAGGTGCATTATTGCCCAGATAAAGTTGGAAATGTGGTCACAAATATACAATAAAAACATTTGGCACATTTTATGCAGCGCGTCTTTTCAGAGACATACCAACCTGACGTTATTTTTTCTGCTTAGTATATCTTTGGTCCAAATTGGCCAGTGCTTTGCTGTTCAAATATTATTTGGATTTGTTATATTTTATAGAATTACATTTTACTATCAGAAACCAATCGCCTATAGTACACGATTTGCAACAGGCAATAAGATGTCGTTAAAATGGGTGCGTCAGTGTCCCTTACTGAAATTAATGACTATAAAACATCTGATATATAGCCTATATTAATTTATGAGCCTGTTTTATCTAACATAAGATTCCTATCAATGAAATGTCATCTCTAACCCACTTTGTTTACTTTGCACGGATCGGGCAGGGTATTGATTTTATTAATTCGTGCGTGTCTGCTTTAAAGTCTACTAAAAAATCTAAAAATCATCGCGTGGCGTTATAATGTGGGAATCCATATTGGGTCGTCTTAAAGGACATTCCCATTTCTAAATTAAAGTAGCTAAGTCTCTAACTTATTATCATCCAAAATCTTCAACATTGAAAACATGAATTATTTGTCAATTTAAATCAACATTGATGTTGTGGTTTTACCGGAAAAAGATTGGCTTCTGATATCCAATATTTAAAGTAACTAAGTCTCTAACCCAATATCATCAAAAGTCTTCGACGTTGAAAACACAAATTATTTGTCAATTTAAATTAACATTGATGGTGTGGTCTTACCAGGACAAGATGGGCTTCTGATATCCAATATTTAAGACGAAATGATTTTTTTATCATTGGTACACGAATCGTGTACCATACGGCGTTGCGGACTTATTTTCAGCTAGGGACCCAAAGAACAAGGCTAGGTATACTCCACATTACATCTCAAACGGTGAGCATGCGCAATAAATACTATGTGTACTGGAATAACCAGACGCTATATATATTGTGATTCAATTGACACTTCTGGTGTACTTCGCCAAACATAACTGATTTGATATTAGAGTAAAAATGGGAACGATTGAATGTAAATCTGTTTATATACATTCATATTACATTATTATATGGCTTGCGACCCATTTGTGTCAATTTCTAGACCCCAAATATTAGAATATTAGCGATTTAGCTCCTTTAAGACAAAATAAACATTTTATCATCGTGTACCATAATGCGTTCTAGCAAAAGACTCAAGAAACGAGGCTAGAAAATTTGCACCAAATCAAACGGCATGCGTAGACTGGAATAACCAGACGCTAGAAATTTGCATTCGAATGAGAATGCTAGCTTATTTGACCGAACATAAATGATTTGAAATTAGAGTAAAAATGGTAGCTATTGAATGTAGATCAGTTACGTTACATTCATATTACAGTATTATATGGGCTGCGACCCACTTGTGTGTCAATGTCTAGGTCCTAAATGTTAGAGATTTAGTTCCTTTAATTAACATTAATTGACTGTATAAAATTCTAGGAGATTGAATACAACCTAATAAGCGAGGTCATCTTGGCAAAACATCTACAAAGTTTGGTTGTAATTTATAATCTACTGAGTGATTTTGGTCCGTCTTCCTTTCTTCTGGGTAGGACGTTAAACCCCATTTCATTTCATTTCTTCCAGTTGGTGCAAAAATGCAGGTCGTTGAAATATACTCAATTTACCACTCCGTTGGAACTTAGTTCCTTTATTTGAAATATCTTGTTTTACAGACATTAACCAATCAACATGGCTGTACCCTATCCGTATTGGGGAAAAGAGAGAGAGAGAGAGAGAGAGATGGCGTTTAACGTCCACTCGACACAAAATAGGTCATTTCGGGTCTAGAAAGTAACCTTGAACAAATCTGAATAAGCAATGCTCAGGCAAAGCACCTACACTGTAAAAATTTCCATGAATTCCGTAGTTTAACACCTTTTTTCTGTTAATTGATGGATTTTTTTTGAGAAATTTTGTTAAAAGAGTGAATTATTTCTTCAAATTACGTGTTTCATATAATTCTGTGGAATATTCAGTATTAAACAGGAAATTTCTGTGAAATTTAGGGATAGAATATTTTATTCCCTTCTATAACGGACTTAATTCTGTTATTTTACGGAATAAACTGTAGAATGACAGGATAGTTACATGAAATTTAGGGATAAAATGTTTTATTCCATTATATAACGGACTATTTCTGTTTTCAGATGCAACGATAAGAAATCGTACACATATATAATCATTCCTCATAATTATCATTTTATAGTATTCATTTCGATTTATCAACCATAATATGAAGGATCATATTGTGTAAAGTTTGGTATATTAATAGTCATGTATTGCTAATTTCCATTATTGATAAGATCTATAAAGTGTATTCTCATTCATCATCCGATAATCAGACTGTAAGTATTTTCATAAATGTGTAAAAACAATTTTCGCCGCCTTTGAGTATAGGTTGTATTGTCTGAATAATATAACCAATTGGCAAGTATAAGCCGGTTTGTCTCTATGGCAGAGTTAACATATCTGCATATTGATACTACCGCAAACTTACATCTGAAAGCCTCAAAACGGTCTTAACACTGACCATTATTAGTTATCGACACGCCCTTTTCTCGATGAGGGTATTCGTATATTAGCGCAAAGAGGTTACGGAAAAATATCGGAAACCGACGTTAAATAAAGCCATTTCGCACACGCTTACAAAGTCAATGGTTAATTCAATGAAATTTTTATCATTTTCGAGCCTAGGAAACAATACTTACCAGTATTTATTTTTCTGTATCTGAAAATGGAATTTATGTTAAATGAGGGAATTTCTGTAAATTACAGAAAAAATAAAAAATAAATACGGATAAAATTTTCCTGGAAATTTTTGTTTCCGGAATTTTTTCCGTTTTTTCACGGATATTTTTGTTACAGTGTACCAAGCTTCGTCCGTTCTTCCCATTTTTGTGTCAAGCAACTTTACGAAATCGGTTTAAATTTATCAACCAGCTTATAATGCTGTGAATTAAAACATCTTTCCACAAAACATTTGTCATTTGACATTTAGTATTTGCCGTTTAACATTTAACCCAAGTCTAGGAGGTATTTTTACTTTATCGTTGTCGGTATTAGGACTTTGTACATTGTACTTTTTACATAATGGAAACTACATTGCCACAGAGCATTTAATATTGGCAGCTATAAGGTGAAGTTAATGTGGTACAAAAATGCTGCGTGGTAAGAGAAAGCAACCGGTGTTTAGTTTATTTTATAGACTGATCTATTGATCAAGGTCCATAATAGATGGAATAGCAGTTCGGTGAAATCCTAGGAAATCCTAAAACTAGTCGGTGATAATATACGCTCAGGTCAGGTGAAATGTCGCGGGCTTGAACAGAGTCGTAATTATTTCTTTCCTTCCCATGTGTTTTCCATTCAGTAATAATCTTTTCCCCATCCCAAATTGATAATTTTTTAAAAATTGAAAAAGGTGTACTAGGAAATGAAACAATAGGATGTTAATACTAGGGCTTATACACGAGTATCCGTTTTAATTAAATCTACATTTTGTTTTAGGCTACATATGTCGCAATTTTTGAACATAATGATAGAAAGACTGCTTTTATCCTTCAAATAGAAATTTAATATATTTAATATCGTGTCCTAAAATGCGATGGGCTGACATGTACATGATAGCAAAATTATTATTACGTAATGTTTGACATATTCAAAAATGAATAGAAACCAATGTAAACTTTAAATGTCAATAATAAAAGTACATTTGAATAAAAGGCATTTTGGTTGTGCCTTGTAATTGTGTATTTGAATTTAATTTTTTAAATAACGGTAAATGTTTTATTGTGATACGATTCCTCTTATTATGTCAAAAGAATAATTTCCAATAATAAATTCTACAATCACTATTATCCCAGTCGGAACGGAACAATGGGACGTTAAGCCCCATTATATTTCATTTCATTTAACACTTAAATTTTGAACATCGAGCTTCTTTCATGCAATTTATCTCATCAGAGGTGCTAGCAAAGTTTTAATCAGCATCTCGAGTACAAAAGGAACATTTTGACACATTATATCGTTAGTCCTCTTGACGGGAACTTCAAGAGTTCTTCATTTTGATTCCGACACTAACAGGGGACAATTTGAAATTGATTTGGTTGTTGTACTCAATCATGTGTTATAAAAATAGCTTCGGGGGTAATGTGACCGATGCCACCTTCTGTTGACCCCAAAAGAATTACTTGAAAATAATAATCTACTTATTCCTGGTCTTAAACTTTTTGAACTGGAGACGGCTAAAATATCCGTGCTTGCTCCTGGACTATATTAATCAAAATAAGCACGGAAAGGGAAGGGGGTGGCTGTGATTTTTAACGGACTGAAACGCGATCGCCATTTATTAACTGATTTTAAAAATCGATAATCGTATGGGCACAATGGAAGTAATGATTATCGAGACAACACTTTTCTTTAAACATTCATATAATAAATTCGGTCAGAATGGAGTAATTTAGCACTTTATCTAAATCTTATAAAATGCATCTTTAATATTAGTAATACTCACCATTTCTCAACATTTATATTATTATTGTTATAGTAATCAGTAATGGAATTACAAACAAGCAGCTGGAAAATTACCAGGAACGCAAGTTATTGTGTGGAATTCGTGTATTTGATCTAAAAAATATTATATATGTACACAACGTTGGTCAGTTCTCCAGTAATATTTAATGTTTAAAACCACAGAAATGAAATGGTGTTTAGCGTCCTAATTTTGTGCACCAACCAGCTAATGAAAATGCTAAAAGTGTTGAGGTTGAACTGTATAATATATATAATGGATTCCTGGCAAGATATGTCTGCCATCTCGAAAAATTTTAATAAGTCATGGTAAAAACATGTTACTATTTTGATTCTTTAATTAATCTTTGAAAATCTAGAAGAAAATTATTCTAATTTCAGCATACATGTATGTTTTGTTTCATTTGAAAAGATGAAAATTTATTTTACGGTGTATAGTTTTTATTTTCAATTACATACATATTAATGTGAGCAATCTGGAGATCTAATCTGACTCAAGGCATGAATAATGGAAATAAAACTTCCGGTTTTGGGTGAGTTGGAGAAATTCGACGATTGCGTCTCAACACAAATTCAATACCATTTTCATTCGTTTTTCCAATAAATTTCACCCTTATAAATTTATAATGTTTCTGTTTTATGTATCCTTCTATATTTATGTAGCCATATATTTTATTTTCATCTTGCGTCTCTTATCGGGCTGCGTATAATAATATGTGTACATGTAGTCAAAGGGGTTACACATATGCATAGCCTGTTTTCAATCCAAATTCAGATAATCTACTGACTAAAAAGGGTAATGTTTACAGAAAAGAAGAAATAAAACTATTACATGATGTCGAGCATGCAGTAGCGTCGTTGCCATTTGTCAAATTAATGGATAGGGGAAGCATTGACTTATGGACCCGTGCTCATTTGCATCAGCCAAGACAAACACAATGCATACGATAAAATCTTCGCGTGTATAAATACCATGAATTTCCAAAATATTGTTAACATTTTGAGTGGTAAAATAATCCTAGTATTGTCTAACTCCGGGACATCATCTAATGAGAATGGTGATCTTATTTCGAACTAGCCTGGAAAAACCAGAGATTAATCACAATTGATTCACCAAAAAAATTATCATATCAATGAAATCTCAATCCCTACGTATTCAACATTTTGACAGGTTCTCCATCCCCCTTATTAAATCTATTAAAGCGGAGGATTGAGTTCTCTTTTGTCTAAACCTTTATGATGGTAATAATATATACTCGACATTTGGCTTGGTTGAGCAAGTGAACCTTTTAGCACTGTGGTGTAGGTGTGTTAATAAAACGGATTTTCTTGGTAACGTAGATGGTTTACGTACATCATACAACTTAATGCCCACGGTGTATATACGTGTACGAAATCTACTCGCATGAACTTTATGTGTGGTTTATTAGTTTCAAATAGATTTTGGAGAAGGTGTGAGAAACGGGACTATATAAAGTTTACGTGTTTACTCCCTCAAATCAACTGCACTAGAGATAAACTTGAATGGGCTGGATAAACGGGTAAAAGGTGTGAACAAAAGGTTAGGAGATCCAATAGAAGTTTAAAACGCAGACAACCCTTTTTTATTCGTCGGTTATATTATCGTCTGAAGCGAACACACAAAGCTATATCATTGAAGTTAAAAATGAAATGAGGTGAGTCTGAATTTATAATAATCTAGCTGCAAGGTAGTGTATTTATCTGTGCTCTATAAATATTTTCCGTATTTACATGATAATTTATAAGCTTTAGACATGTAATTTCTTCTTTTTAAGTTATGACATTATTTTAGTTTATTGTAAATGACAGGTATTTAATCTATAGCAAATGTCCGTGTATGAAAATAATACTTAGTCATACGTTGCCTAAATTTTGTTAAAGAAGCTGTATCGTCCAAAATTGTCTTGGTATACATTTTCATGTATTTGTTTTGTGATCGGTGAACCGCTAAAACTAATTGTGGGTGTAACATTTTAATTTCTTTGGAAATCTATCAGGGAAAATGGCGAAAGATTAATTCGGTTAAATCGGCATTCTCTTCTCATAGTATTTTACAAGACGTGGGTGTAACATTTTAATTTCTTTGGAAATCTATCAGGAAAAATGGCGAAAGATTAATTCGGTTAAATCGGCATTCTCTTCTCATAGTATTTTACAAGACGTGGAAAGATTATACTAGTTTTATCAAGTTTGTTGATAACAACATTTGTTTCTCGTCTTGTTGATAGTATCACTGGACACGATACTCATTTCGAACATTGCTTTTTATTACTCGAGTTAGTTTTGTTTTCCACTGTGATAACAGCCTCTTTAAATAGCTGACTACATAAAAGTTATTGTATATGTTATTAAAGTCATGTGCCAGTGAGTAGTACTTATTTCAATATTTGTTATATATTTTACAGAAGCTACAACTAGAATTCCTCGAATTCCAAGCAAATCGTAAACAAAGGCAAAGCATGTTTAGATAGTAAGCTCTTGGATAATTAACCTATATTCGACTAGTGATAAGTGGCGAATGATTAGTAACGCATCGGTGATAAGTGAAGGGACTAGACGTACATTTACTACAGGCTTGTGACAGTATTAAAAACCTGGCGGATTAAGAAAAACCTTTCAGTTCACGGATAATTCGCTGCCCTAGAAGGTGACCTCTTGTTTATTCTTTTTATCATCTGGAGTGTGATATATAATTTTTGCAAAGACAATGGGACCGCTTAACCTATCAGTTATGTTTTATTTGACTGCTTTCTTGTCCTTTTCGCTATGCTCAGCTGACGATAAATGTGGTTCAAATTTTAGCGAAGGGGACAAATGGTTTGACGGGTGCAATTGGTGTACATGTGAAGCAGACGGACAAAGGTGTACTAAAGCCGTTTGTTCAATATCTGACAATAAACATCCACGTCAAGCCTGTAAAAAACCCGGTGAATCGTGGAGAGACGGCTGTTTTCATTGTCAATGTTTACCGAAGGGTATACGTTGTAAAGTGAACAAAAGATGTGTAAAATCGTTAAGTGACGCCCCTGCAGACTGCAGGATACCCGTCACTGATCAAAATCTATGTATTTGTGGCTTGGACGGCGTCCCTTCGTGTGCATGGACAAGTTTGTCACAGTCATCGGATTCCCAGGACAAACATCAAAATGGAATACTTTTGTCAGAGCAACAAGTGACATCAAACATTGAATTACACGACGATGCCTCGGAAAAAGAATACAGCGATCAACCTATACCATTAATTCCCTCTAAAGAAAAGGGCTGCCATATTGGTTCCCGTTGGTATGAAGGAGGACAACGATGTTACTGCGATGATGAGAGTGGTGTCACGTGCGGAAACCCGCGTTTCATGGCCCGGAAAGTTGATGGATATAAAATTCGTCGTAAAAAATGCAAGGCCGGAAAGCAGTGGAATGATAAGTGTAAATATTGCGTTTGTAAAGTTAAAGGGCTGTCATTCTGTCGAATTGATCGTATATGTATGAGGAACAAAAAAATCGGTCACTCTTCACGAAGTACTAGAAGATGTACAGGGAAATCTTGTAATTTGCTGAAGTTAAATGGTATGACTGAGTGCAAGATTGGCGATCATTGGAAAGATGGGTGCAAACGGTGCCGATGTAATAAAAAAGGCAAACCTGTCTGCAAAAGCCGTCATTGCAATCAGTCGACTGATGATAAAACTGACGGGAATGTATTGCCTAGCAGACGTTTACCGACAGGTGGTCTCATACCTGAATCTAAAACACCATTCAAAATGCCTGATAAGCCACGGTTCCGTATGCCAACATTTTTTCCGGGTATTCGTTTCGACAGAAAAGAAAAACCAGTACCAATATTTAACTGTAATGGTTTTAAACCCGGTGAAAAATATTGGGATAACTGTAACTTATGCCATTGTACCACGAATGGTGACCCGATGTGTTATTCAAAGTTGTGTTGATTTCAAAACTGTTCATAAAGACAAATATTACTTTTTCTTGATATTCTTTTTTTCAACAGTATTAAATTTTTTAAAGATTATGAAATATATGCCCTGTTTTTAATCTAGTCAGTGTTGTGGAATTATCTAATTCATCTCCCCTTTCCTTTAAAATGTTGTTGGCAGCTCTACAGATTCGTTTAATTCCAGTTCTAAAGAGACGTTGTCTGTGATGCATTTAGGTTCAATTATCTTCAAAACAGACACAGGTTATTAAAATCCAGCTAGCATCTTATGTTTTTAGGTGAATGTAAAAATGCTCTCGACAGTGTCCTCAACCACCTTACAGTCTGTGGACCAATCAGATTTCAGTATAGGGGCCAGGGGATTATATCATCAAGTAACTAAATGACCAATCGCACTTTTCTTTTTATTCTGTATACGATACACTTTAATGAAACGGTAGGATTGGAGCTATACATACCAGCATTATACAAATACTTACAAAAATAATATGGTTATTTGAATTGAATATAACACAAGGTTAGAATTTAAATTGTTTGGGACAGGGCGCCGGAACCCGGGTACCAGGGTTTTCAACCTATTTACTAGTCTAATGATTTTTAAATGGTAGATATGTAATTGCTCTCTGGTACGTCGCGAATCGTATATTTTAAAGTATTTTATGTTTGAATTTGGAATACTAGAGGCGCTCTAAAACGCATTCCGTGAATTGACAATTTCAAAATTTTCTAGAGGCCGGGGGGAGAGAATCCCCTATCTTTTGGTACCCTGGCCCCCACGCCGTTCCGGCGCCTTTGGTTTTTGGCTCTACACTGAGAACACGTTTGATTATATATTCACTGTCACGTCGGCACTTTAAGAAAGCAAGGGAAAATTTAAATTGGTAACCAAAACAAAATACTGAAAAACACGAATGACTTTGATTCAAAATAAAACTAGTTTTATTGTTATGTAGTTTGTTTTTGTATGACATATAAAATTGTAATGCAATCAAGGGGTTGTGGGTTTGTAAGACTGTCGATTGTGAATGCATAGTTTTTATTTTAAAGGAATCTGAATAGTTGAAATCCCAGCATTACCCCTTTAAGTAATTAGATATTTCTTAAATTCGGCATACCTTATATAAGAGTTTTGGGATGGGAAATAACCGTGCTTTGTTCTTCTGGTGATGTTTTCCAAAATATGCTATACTTCCCCATCTGAAAGAGTGCCAAAATTTCCTTATTCTCAATTGAAATGATCAGTATTGGCCCACGGTTTCTCTATTTTGTTTTACAAAGCTGGGGGGCATTTGTTTCAGCACTGGGGCATATTTTGATGTAACATATACCATATTACGCCAGAAATGGCCTACTTATATTAAGTGGACGTTAAGCGCCCTTTCTCTGTATGGGATTGAATAAATCTATTAATTGTGTTAATGTGATTCATGAATGGTTTATAAAAGATAAACCATATCATGCTGGGATACTTCCGGGTCGCTTCAGTTACCGTGTTATTTATTGATAAGGGGAATAAAAATAGCTGTTTAGATTTTGACGCTTTGCCATATAATGGGATGTCTAAATGATGCCAAATGTAGCACGTATTTGAATCTTGTCTTCCACAAGCTTAAACCGTACATTCAAAATTGCTTTACTTTAGTCACATAATATTTTCCAGTGCATCAAAAATTTTGCCATTTATACTGACAATGATATCCTATAAAACATTACTTTTAAACCTACTTAATTCGGCAGGAAAAAACTCATTAAGGCCCCCGTCAGGCGTTAATTGCAGCGACCGTACCGAGACCTGAAAATAAATATGGTCGCCGGCAAACGTGAACACAATGCCAGGAAAAGTCCCAACATAATACAAACGTGAAAAAAGTCGCTGTCTCAAAGCTTTGTAAGTCAGATTGCAGGAACTTGGCGTTTGTTTCGAACATTCACAAAACCTATTCAACATTGTTCGATATATTATGAAGCTTTAAAATAATTATCTTTGGATTTTTTTTCAGCTTTTTATACGCCCACATCACGGAATCTCTGTTTTTCATACCACCCGAACGACAAGACAACTATTCCTGTCAGGCTCTAAGGGAAAATCACACCGGAAAATCTCGATGAACAAATATTTAGGAATTAGCTGTCAGAAAATAATGCGAGTCGCTGGACTCTAACCTTATTCTTTTTAAAGAATGCTCAAATTATTACTATTCGTGAAGAGACAAACACTAAGCTTGAGGTCCATCGGCAAATGTACAAGTGCGTTAGAAATAAAACAAATAATCGTATTAGAAACAGTAAGCGTAATTACTACAAAACGTGCCTTCTTGAAAACAGAAACCCTCGTGAGATCTACAAAATAACCAATCGTCTTCTAACCTCTGCCTCAGATGAAAATCGGTCAAATCGACAGTCAAATGCCAAACTTAGCGAAAGGTTTTCAGATTTGTTCAAGGATAAGATTGAAAACATTCAATCTGAGCTTCTTAGGAACAGACCAAATAATTTTGGATGAGATCCTCTTTAACGGCACTACTCTAGATGACCCCCCACCCCCCAGCATCATATGCAGAAATTAAAAATCTGATTCTAAAATCCCCATCAAAATCATGTTCAAGGATAAGATTGAAAACATTCAATCTGAGCTTCTTAGGAACAGACCAAATAATTTTGGATGAGATCCTCTTTAACGGCACTACTCTAGATGACCCCCCACCCCCCAGCATCATATGCAGAAATTAAAAATCTGATTCTAAAATCCCCATCAAAATCCTGTGACCTCGATCCAATTCCCACCTGGTTAACTAAACACTGGATTGATGAACTCGTGCCTGTGATTGCTCATATTGTTAATACATCTCTTAAATTTGGTGACGTGTCATCCATCTTAGAGTCTGTATTAGTCAACCCCCTCCTATAAAAGCCAAATCTCGATCGTAATGTGTTGAAATTTTTTAGGCCTGTGTCTAACTTATCATTTTAGGGCTCTGTTCTTAGACCTGTCTCATTCACTCTCTATACTGCACCTATCGGGGATGTAATTCGTAGAAATAATACTAATTATCAATTATACGCAGATGATACACAACTTTATATGGCATTAAACAAATCCAACGTGGACACTGAAATCGAAAGAATTGAGTCATGTGTTGTCAATATACGTCATTGGATGAAATGTAATTTTTTAAAATTGAATGACGACAAGTTCTACACATACTAAAATTGTCTTTATTCGTTTATGAAAGTTTGCGTCTAAAGTGTGCCATTACAATTAAAATAGTTATATATACTCGACAACGCCTCTTAAATTATGTAAGCCTAATATATAAAATGATAAGTTTCGGTAAATTAATTTAAGCCACTTTTTAATCAAAGTAATGTAAACGCGGGGGAGTGAAAATAATTATACTTTGAAATGAATTATGATATTCCACTTAAAATATTTAGTTTTTAAACATGTACGTAACCTGTTTCATCGTTTGTTCTAAAGAACACGCCATAATTTAATTAGAGATATCAAGGGTATAATTAGATCAAAGTCGAGACTAATTGATTAAAATACACTGACACCTCCCTATTTTTTTAAAGAGTGAACTGTTTTACAAACCGGAATTTCATTTACGTGAACTGTGATTTGAAGACATATATCTTGGCAAGCTAGACTAACCTATCTTTCGGGGAGAGATAAGAAAAACGGAAAACGTCGTAAGATTTTATAGTTGAGCAAAACATTTTCATTGAAAAATCTGATTTAGATCAAGGTTATCTGTTATATTGGCAAATAACCAGATTCTGGTTTACTATGATTACAGAAAACAGCTTGTACATGTCTGCACGCTACCACCAAATTTCTGTAATGAATAGCAAACGGAATTTATCAACGGAAGTTTAATTTAAGAATGAATCGTGCATCTCCGTGGGTGTTCTGTATATTTATTTGTTTTCTCCACATCCTTTTTTCACGCAATATTTTTAAGGGGTATCTTAGAACCGGATAACAACTGTAAGAATGCGAAAGATTTCCAAATAAAGCCAGTATTGTAGACCACTTCCAGTAAAGATGGTTCTCTCTCATAGTGAATTATGAATGAACTAACTTAAGGCTTGATCTTTTCATAGAATACCTCGAACAAGATGTTTAAAGCTCCGCTAGAAAGCTTTTTCTGAAACCAAAACCCCATGGAAAGATTTGTTTGAAATTGGGAATTGGTACTTAGTTGGGTGTTTAAAATGAGTCCCCCTTCTATTTACATCTATATAAGTAAACAAATAAATGTCTCTGTCCCGGTGAGTAGCCTAGCGGGGTAATATAGCGTATAGGAGTCCACAGTAGGTATATCCTTTCCAGCTGTCCACGCTTCTGGATCTATGCATGAATGATTCGAAGACAAAATTGAAAATAAGGAAGAAGGCATTCGTAATTACAAGCGGCGATAAAAAATACATGACCAACTCAGTCGACATCATCGAAATACAATTATCTATGGTTCTATTATCTGCACATACATTTGTAAATTCGGAGGAAATCAAATAAAATTGGGTTTGACGTCTTACTGATATGCTCGTTGTCCAAAGGAGTAGGCCATTAGGAATTGGAATGGAAAATCCCCACAGTAATTAATAATGTGCTGGGAACGCGCCATCGAGGAAATGGATTTAGCTTACATAATACTGTTGCCCATCGTCCATTTTACGTTTACATATCACCGAGTGTGTATATATCTAAAACCAGAGAAACTCTCAACTTGAGGCTACTGTAGATAGAAACTTTACAAATGCAGGATAACTGTAAACCAACAAACGGTATTTCAAGAGACAGATGGTGCTACCAGAACACTACTGCCACTGCTGGTGTTTCTTCCTTGTGTTTTTTTAAACATTATATTCTTTTAACAATGTACGAATCGCCCAGAGAAAAGAATGTGAATGAATTAACTTTGGAAGTCATGCACCTACTCTTCCGGAAACTGAAAGAGAACAAAAGGATATGCCATAAATTAAGTATTTTAAATAAGGATGTGGGCTAAATTAGCTTTTAGCAAACAATATAACGTTTTTGAAAACACAATACCACACTGTTATATATTTTAACATCGCATTTTAAAGGATGGGCTAATCTAACCGTCTACGACCTTTAACCACATCACGTTGCGGTCATTTTTTTCAAAATTCCCATCACATGTTTTGTTGATAAAACGTGAATTAAATAAATAAATGAGGATAATTCATATCAACATGGACCAGCCTAACCAAAGTGTGGCAATGCCAGTATATTTATTACGCATTTCGTATTACTAAGCACACGTGAACTATGTCCCGACCATCCCCACGGGGTCTTAGATTTTATGTATCACGCAAGACCCAATCAACCCCGCATTAAGCTATATTAACGACGAATAACCACTATACGTGTAAATTAATTGAATCATTGATTCGGAATCAGTTAGATCAGAGACGGTTATAGATAATCATCTCGGTAGATATACGTAATTAATGTAGATATAAAAACCTGCATGAAGATATAAAACCAAGCCTTTAAGAGTTTGTTTACATAATGCTGTGCCTGGATCTTCGACCTTGTTACAAGGGGTACGTGACTAAACCTATATTTTAATATTTAAACTATCTTTATATCTATTTCAGTGATTTGCGGCAGTTCTTGCTCAGATTATTTTATCAGCAAAGAAAGTACAAGAATGGTTATATTATGTGCAGGATAAAGCAAAAGACCGAGGTTATGCTGGGGAAAGGAAGACTCGAGAAAATAACCCGAAAAAAAGAAAACCCGTTTTGAAAATTGCTTAAAGTAGCCATTCTGGTAAATAGTGGCTGTCATTTGGCCAGTGGAATACAGTTCATCAGGTATCAATTGCCACCATCTTAGACTTCCTCCACAGTTGATGCTCAAAAATAAAATCCCTCTCTCGATTGGAACTCAATGGCAAAAAAAAATATTAGATAAGACATATACTGATACACTGTATACCGTATTAACATCTCCAAGTTTTATTAAAATGTGTGTATATTGGTCGCTATTTTGGAAGAAAATGGCCCACATCTTGGATTCCGCCATCTTAGATTATCAGACTAAATTTTCTCACTCAGTAACATTGTGTACTCTGCAACACATAAAACATGGAAATGACATATTACAAGGCGATTTTCTACCAAATCTATACGTATTTCCTAGAAAATTGCGATTTTGGCGGTCAATTCTACACCAACGTAAAAAAGTGACTTTTCGACAAAAATTACACCAGGTTCGTGTTGTTTTTTTTTCAGTCTATTTGGCTTTATAAAACGCAGTGTGTTTTTCAAATTTAGACCAAAAATGTCCATATTGCCTGAACCCTAGTCAATAGTTTGAAAGTAAATAAATTTACGTTTAACGTCCTATCTTTTGGCACCAACTGAGTTAATGAAAGTTCGCTTATGCATACAGTGCCCGGACAGCCGCCATACGACATATTACATGTATTATTTCAAAACCAACTGTCAATTGATTGTTCTTTTAGGTGCACTTGGGACGACGGTTTCTCTATCCTGCATCATTAATTAAAGGAGAAATCACACTGGAAAATTTCGAGAAATTTTCTCTGCCAACACCGAGATCGAACACCCGATCCCCTGGCCAGTGAGTCAAAGCCTCACATCTGACTCAGCCACCATGGTTCCCGAAAAAGAGTTACTTTGGGTTTATTAATGCATCATTAATAATAATAATAATTTTATCTATTTATAAAGCGCTGAATATCCAACTAACTAGTTGCTCAAGAGCGGTATCGACATAAGATATCTTAAAAAGATGAAAATACCCATGACACGATAAACATTTAAACACATTGACGGAATGAACAGAATTGATGTCTGAACAGGTAAAATTACCATAAACAAAATAGTTATTAACATAAGGGTAAACAGATTTAAAGAGTTCAATCTTAAAATATTTCTTAAAAGGTGTCATATCTTTAGAGTTTTTAGTCATTTTCGATAGCCTATTCCATAATGTTGGGCCACTATGGGCGAGCCTATTCCATAATGTTGGGCCATCATGGGCGAAAGTTATCTTACCACTTTTAATTTACACAGTGGAGGACATACGAGACGATTTTCATTCTGTGAGCGAAGTGAATGCATGGGAGTGTAGAGTGAAATAATTTCTAGAAGATATTTAGGAGAGTCAATATTATTCAGTGTATTATATGCAATAACATGTTATCTTAAATATTATCCTTTCTCTAATCGGGAGCCAGTGTAGCTGTTTAAGTACAGGTGAAATGTGTTCACGTCGTTTTGTTTGAGTTAGATCCGAGCTGCTCGGTTTTGGAGCTTCTGTAGTTTGCAAAGCAGGTAAATTGAACAGAAGAGGGTTGCAGTAATCCAAGTTCGATAAAACAAAGGCATTAACTATGTCAATAAATGGACGTAGTTTTCCAATATTATATAAACGGAAATTTATTTTCTTACATGTCAAGTTAATATGAGTGTTAAATTGAAGGTTACTGTCAAAAAAGACTCCTAAATTCTTTACAGATTCAGTTGGTTTTACTTTAACATCACCAATAGAAATATGATCAAGGTGGACGGACTCCAAAATTTTATTGTACAATGCATCCGTCGATTTTATCCGTGTCTATGTTCTGGCCAATTTTATGAAAATTCATAAAAAAAATTTGCAAACTTTTAATCACATCGTCAGATACGTGTTTTCCGGTCACAGAGTAACGTCGGTTTTCCCAGATTGGGATTCCCGGAAATCTGCAGGCTGATGCCAAACCATGAAACTAATCAATTGTTTTTCAGACAACTGGTTTAATTATGTACAACGTCAACAGTCGTTGTGAAACTAAATCGGGAAGATTTCGATTTGATAGTTTTTACGTAGTAAACAGGTTCCGAAGTGTTTTGGTTCCGTTATGCAAGATTTTCCCGACGTCCCAAAGACCACCTAAAGACACGTTTTACATGTCCCTACTATTAATTAGAACAGGTTTCGCTTTAGTTTCTATATTTTACGCTGACTTTTTATTGCTTTAAATCGTACTAGTGCTAAAACCGAAAATTTGACCTCAGGCATCAATAAGTACAAAGATGAATTTAGCAAGTTTACATTTTTATTGAAAGAGTGATTACTTTCGATCTTTTTCAGCATATTTTCATGATACAAGAATGGCTGCGCATTCACTTTCAGTGCAAATGAACTCATTTGACCTTTGACCTTGAATATCTAGAAACGCCAACGGTGGACTAATACCACTCGGCATCGTATTCTACGCACAATTTTACTCTAGAAGAGTTGGGTCTGGTTTTGTGCCTATTTGATGGACACCCTTCCGCACTGAGCCTCCGATCTATGAATGACGTCAATCAAACCAAACAGCATTCTTTTAACATATTTACAAAAGAAATTAACATATTTGTTGTTATCTAAAATGGTTAAGATGGATATTTATTCCACAGTCGTTTTAGGATGTACAAAGACCCAATTATCATAAGGGTCATTTATACTGCACCTTCAAGCTTTTCAAAACAAGTTATGTCTCTGGGTCTTTTAATCCCGAAAATCATCGGGGTGCATCCTCTCACAATCAAAATAGAAAATCAATACTCATCCTCTTACAGCCTTAATTCTTCTCACTAACTTGAAAAAAAAAAACCAACCCCAACAAACGTCTGTTTTAAATGGTAACTTCTTGCATGTTCACATAATTGGACATAGCTGCGGAACGCTGAATGCTGAAAATCAATTGGGTTCGTTCATTCTCACCTGAACCCAATGCTTCATACTAAATTTGAAAACATACTTTATTTAAAGCTGCAGTTTCTATCATGTGCACAATGTGTAATGAAATGGAGGGGGTGTATCCGCGTGTCTGGGGGTCGCGGAAAACTGAATATCAATAAGGTACCGCCGTCCCCTGATTCCAATACTTTATATTAGATTCCTTAAGAATCTGTAGCCTCAGAAACAATGCTTCGCACATCAATTTGAAAAAACAAACAACACAAAAACATGTAGCTTCTAGTGCGTTCACAACATTTTCGGAAAAGATAACTCCAGAACTGAGAACCCCAAAAAATCGATAATTATGGATTGTCATCTCATGACCCGGTATTTTGTCCAAGTTTGAATAAAAAAAACCCAATAAAAACTATATCCTCTAGGGTCTATCGTGTTCACAAGCCAATGGACTGACATGGGCGACGACATAGCACGCTAATGTGTGGCCTGTCCCGAATCATGCGTTGAAAGTGGAACAACTGGTTTAACTCCACTGGTAGATATACATTGTAGTGCCACCAGTTCGTCGGAATAATAAATTTCGAATATTTGTCCTTCTAATTGGGAGACTTTAGGAAATGTTTGAATTTTTTTTTTTTTTTTTTCGATTGTCATAAAAATAATTATCTGCTCGATCGCCTGAAAGCAGCAATGATTGCCGAAGATTGCCGAACAATGAATGTTGCTCGCTGGAGTTATCTCCCGTATTAATCTAAATCACGTGACCTAATCATTTGTTTCGCTTAGAAACCAACACATGTGTGTGGCTGAAGTTTTCACGTCTTTTGACACCGAAAAACTTTTGACAGGTTTCCAGTTAAGATGAATATGGTTTCATAAAGCCTAGGAATATTTTGAAAATGAGTAGGATGGCAGATTACAGAAGCCGACCGTCTTCACGGCCTGATTCTGCCAATGTAAGTATAATAACTTATTAAAGCTTATAATTACATTTATGATTTTAGTTTAAGTGTCATTGGCCTAGAGAGAATAGATATATATCTATTCAGTAGATAAAAGTTGTTGATATAATATTATTAATAAAAATGTCATTGACAATTATTAATAAAAAAAAGTCTACAAAATAGATGTTTACAGCATAATAGTAAATGATTAATTGATACAAATTTCTTCTGGGACCTAAATTTAATTTAAAACTTAAAGGGACAATCCCGATAAGAACAGAGTCTCAAAAATTAAAATCCGAGTATTTATGAAATTTATGGACCAAAATATAGTGGCATGGTGTATTTACCTTGTCTCAAAATTTCAGCTCAAAATATTGAGTCGTTTGGATGTGAACGTCAACACTGCTTATCCGGACACGTAACCCTTTTAAGATTTCGGGTCAATTTTTTCATTGGGTGACCTGATAATCGATTAATGTTTCTTGAGAGGTCTATACAGTGAATGACCCATGCCCTGTACTTGATAACAAAAGGTAAAATTCACCTACTACATATTATTTTTATAGAAAAAAGTCTTGTTTTATCCAGATACTGTATAATAAAACGTTCTCCATTTCCAGATGAAAACTGTCAGGTTTAAGTTATTTTCAAGCGTATCACAAATATCGGGTTAGTAGGTGGGCCTTAAGTTATGGATTTTAAAGGATTTAACACAAAATTAAGCAGTTTTATTCCCCAAAAAGTTATTGGGATTGGCACTTTAACCTAAGACTTACTTATCAATTTGTTATTGTTAAACATTCTGCATATTATTAATTATACAACATGATTCGTAACTTTACGTGTGTGTCATATCACTCGTAATTTTTACGTGAATAAAGCACCGGAAAGGGTAATTCTGTCTTAAATATTTATATTTACATGTAAACTTACGACTTACACTTACATATAGTTTAGTTAGAGAAATACCGGTACTCAAATAGACTTTATTTACAAATGACATTGCTTCTGATCTTTTAAACGTGGGCAAGAAATGAATGAAAGTATGGGCCTTATAATATGGTCCATGATGAAAGTGATTAATTCTTTAATTTTAAAATGTTTCATCAGCTACACCAGCAAATTTAATCAAATTATTGTTCCCTTTGTTCTTTCCATGCCAGTTTTCAATGCTTATGTTGAGCACATATTATCAGTGATGAAAAATTATTTGAGAGATAACAGAAACCAGGCAAATTAAATTAAACTTTAAATATTCTATAAGTATAATAAGAAATCACAGATTATTAGAAGCTGTGATTGTGTAGTCGAACAAAAAGTACCCTCATTTAAATCATTAAAGATACATTAGAGTTAAGAGCTAAATCTGCCTATTGCAAGTCTTTCTTTAAGTTTCAGATGTTATAGATATTATTAGGCTAATTAGATTTTTATTTACATGACATTTGACAAGCTCAAAATCAGCCCTGTATGGCTAGGATGGCTAGGATACAACTTGGATTTAAACAGTCGTCCATTCCACAATGAAATCAATAAATGTCTGACGTCACTGCCGGAAACTGTAGATGAAAGGCCTGCCAAACAAGAGTGCCATATAAATTGAGAATTTTACTTGATAATCAGGAATATATGGGTGGATTTAGTGCCTGTCAATCATACGATCGCACATTTTCCACACCAAGACAATTGATGTTTATATTTTATTGTACACCACCACTAACTGAGCCAGAGAAAATAAGAGAGTTTTGGGGCAACATATATCTAAGTTTGAGTTAAACGTTCACACATTCATTACTACTTATACATCCGTTATTTTGTTTTCATTTTTAAAATAGTTTCCATTTAGGTTTGCTTGCAATTATTTCTTTTATCTCTTGAAATGTTTTCCTACCCTATTTTGAAGCTATACAAACTGGATATTTTCCCTTATTATAGCCTTCCGATCAAAACTATCGAATTTTGAAATTGAAGTGCGTTGCTTTAAAGATAATGTCTTGTATCCATCCTTCAATTAATGAAACATGTTTAAGTATTTAATTTCAACACATACAATTAAAATATTGTTAAAACTATATTGGTTACTAGGAAAACAACAAATAAGACATAAATTACCATAGGTAATTCCCAAGAGTTATATAGCTAAATGATTGTTTAATATACCAACACTTTTAACAAGATTTATCATTCTTTTGTTAGAAATGATATAGTTATTAAGATTTATTTACAACTGGACAATATTAAGAGAGTAGAAAGGATTTCGATTAAGTAAGTTAAGATTGAAATTAATTGTGATTTATATTTTCACTGTGAGATTATTATATTGACATAGTTCATCTTACGCTATAGTAAAGTATTGGGTTTATACTAAAGTCAGATTAAAAGTGTTCCATAAATATTTTGATTATAAGATTAAGGTTTCAGGCTATGTTTATTAAATCTCATATAAATAGATTGAAATAGGGTTTAATGTCCACTCAACACAAACCCTAGGTCATTTGGAGTTAACATGATACAATTGTATTTCAATAATTCGCTTGTGTGTAGCTGTCTTTCGCATTGGGAAGATACCAGAGGACCTGGAGAAGCCACATGTACAAGCTTGGGATTGCAGCCATACCACTTAACTCAAAGCAATCTTTTGATCTCTATTGTACCTAGACCACATGACCATCATGCCCAAGATCACGTGGCTAAGTTGGTAAGGCACTGGCTCACTAGCCTGGAGGTCAGGTCTTCGATCCCTGCATTGGCCGAGAAAGTACATCTCGATTTTCCGGCGTGGCTTCCCCCTTGTCGGTGATGCAGAACGGAGGGCCCCACAAGAACACTGTCTAATCGTTTGGATGTGACGAAAAACCGAGGTCCTGTGAACACATTGGAATGCACGTAAACGATCCCTTGGCAGTTGAAATTCAATATAAGAGTAGGTCATAGCGCCACTGCCCGGGCAAAAATTTCCCTCATAGCACACTGTGTGCCATATGCCCGTCTTCGATTAGGCCCACTTTTGTTAAATAGAAACAATTTTGAATTCCTCGAATAGTTTTAGGTTAGAGTTTCAAGCAATAACCTGTAACTCCAGCTTGTAAAACTAACATGTAGATATTTCATGTGTTTTATTAGTAGAGGAACATTTAGGTTTATTGCAACACCGAGTTGAATGTAACTTCCAATTTGTGACTTTGGTCTCTGTACACATTGATGTTTTAATAAAGCAAATCACCTAATAAAATAGTGTCCAAAAGTAACGATACCACCTGTTTGCAACGACAGAAAAGACAAACTAAACAAAGCAGAAGTTTAGGATTAGTGTTATTCTTTTGAGAAATCCTTTCACAACATCTCTACACAAAATCATTTCAAAATCAAATCTGTACAATCAGTATGACAAGCCTTTAAAGATTGGTGGGCTTAAAAAATAAACATTTCGTTAGAACACTGATCACAGAAACAACGGGAACTGACACACCACATGTCTAAAAGTCAAGTCAGTAGCGGGTATGTCCACCATGAGCATCAATACATGACAGAACACGCCTGCGGACTGATGACGTCAAGCGTCTGATGACGTTGGGAGTAATTTGTTGCCATTCCTCAAGGAGACATCGTTCCAAGTCCTGCACGTTGTCTGAAGGCACAAGACGGTGTCTGATTTGCCGATCGAGGTGGTCCCATAAGTGCTCGATGGGATTCAAGTCCGGTGAACATGTTGGCGTTGGCAAGGAAGTTCTGTGTCAATCTTGCTGTATGCGGCCTTGCATTGTCATGTTGGAAAATGATTCCATGAGGCCGTTGCTGCAGGAAGGGCACCACAACAGACCGTAAGATGTCATCACAATAATGCTGTGCATTCAGGTTTCCACGAATTACGACAAGCCTCGTTGTGACGTCACCACATATGCCACCCCAAACCATTAACCCTCCACCTCCAAATGGCCGAACCTGTAGGACACAGTTAGGCGCCAAACGTTCCCCTACTCTTCGGTATACAAGCTGCCGTCCATCGTTTCGGAACATGAGGAATCTGCTCTCATCAGAGAACATAACACGTGCCCAGTCCCGCCGTTGCCAACGTTGAACTCGCCTGGCCCATATCAGTCTGTCGTGTGTCGAGGTGTCAGGTGTGGTCCGAAGTAGGGATGACGTGGTGGGATACCATACTACTGTAGACAGTCTGTCGACTGATCCTGTGTCCCAGTGCTGTCTCCGCCGTGGATGTCGCTGTTACGGTGCGGTTCCTCAGGTGTAATACCCGGATGTAACGATCCTCACTGGGCATGGATACTCATGGTCTTCCACTCTTGGGCCTGTCTGACGTATGACCTGTCAGGCGGAACCGCTGCATCAACCTTGTGAAAGTGATGCGTGCGCAGCCCAACCTTCTGGCGATGTCGACTTGTGACGCTCCTTTTTGAACCATTCCAACGGCTCTCTCTCGATGGCTGTCAGACGTGGCATACCTTTTGTTCTTTTTGTTGCTGTGATATCAACGTGCCTGATCAGCTGTTTTATACAGTTTTCATGCATGTGCAGAACATGCTACAGAGGGAAATTTTTTTCCCTGAAGTGATCAAGTGTTCCTGGTATTTTTATGGACTATCCTGTGTTAGGGATGTGCAATACTAAAATTTCACTTAGAAAAAGATTAATTGGAAAAAAAGTTGGTATCGTTTCTTTTGGGCTCTAGTTTATAATGGAACTAGATTTGGAATAAAATTTTTATTATTCTGACCAGATTAGATTTTCAGAATCATTAAAAATAGCAGTGCTGCAATATTGAATTGATGCAACCTAGCTATCATGTGAATTATAAATCGTTGCTGCTGCGCTATGGATGCAATCTATACCATGGGTTATAAATCCACTGGTGGTTATGCACTATGGTTGCAATCTGTATAGTGGATTGTAAGGCCAATGGTGGTCCTGCACTATCAATAAGTCTATGGCTGCAAAGCTCTACCATGGATTTTAAATCTACGATGAATGCAATTTAAACCAAGGATTGTGGTGCTGTACAATGGATGCAACGAGCACAGATTATAACAAAACAGAGATTTAGCCTGAGCCTTTTCTTCAAGTCTGACTTTTTCAGTTTACAAGAGAACATTGCCAAGATATGATAAATAAATTAATATTATTACCATTTAATTTGACACAACCAACACACCCTGTCTAACTTGCATCTGGGTTTTGTAAAAGATTTTTCTTTAGTTTATTTTAACATGGATTTGATAATGGGTAAACTTTCAAGTCAAAGAAAATTTTAATTTAATATTAGGACCAGACAGACAAAAAAGATCATTTTCTTATCATTCTTAAACATTTATCAACCTTGATAATGATAATATCTTGGTCGTATCTAACAACATCAAGGTACTTTACGTCAGACAACAGGTAGGGTGCATTTTCACTTTGATAATAGAGTTAATACGTACAGTTACAATATACAGATTAATTGAATTACACAGTATGGTTTTTTATACAAGATAATTCTGTTTGAATAATGGAAAAATTATTCCTTAGTTAAGGCTATATGAATTAATTTTCCATTACGACAGTTTGGCATATTTTAATCAATTTGACCATCAGTTGTTATGAAAATATTAACTAGTTAGATTTCTGAACTAACTGCACTTCTGCCAAACTTGCAATGGCATTTTAATCATTTCATCAGCTGCAGTTTGTTTTGAAAATAACCATAGCTAATTGACTTGGGTAAATTGGTGACTGTATAATGTAAAATGGATAATGAACATTGGATCAATCATGTCTGGTCTGTACGGTAGTCGAGAGATCTCAGTATTACTCTGTTTTTATTGATTGCTAAGTGATTTTCTGCATGCCTTTGTATGACCAGACTCTTAAGTATTAATAAATAATCTGGATTATAGATCTATTGTTATTAATAGCTAGATTTTCTGAAGGAGAGTATTGAATTCTGATATTTATATGAATATTAGTTGTTCAATGATTTTCCGTAAGATCATTCTCAGGACAGTTTATAAAGTGTATAGTTCAGTGTGCTTAAAACTTGCCATCTAGTTTTACATCAATATTTATTATTGTTTTAGAGCTGTTAATATTACTTTCTGTTGTGTTTTGTTCTGTCATTGTTTCTGAATTAACAGACAATGTTTCTTACTTTACTGTTATTTGGACATACATTAGTATGTAATGACTATATTAGACACATTTCCCATTGCTTGAAATCATCACTTTATTTTGACTAAGAAGCTTTTTATCTATGGGGGCACACTCTTTTGCCAAATAGATGACATATTTTTTTGTTTCACTTTAACCATCTGCCCGAAAAGTCAGGTTGCCCAAAAGTTAGGGGGTGGGGGGCTGCCCGCCCCCCTTCTGCTTCCCTGTGGCTTGTACGCCTGCTGTGTGTTTACAAAAGCTTTGTAAACTCTTGTTTGGATGATTATACCCTTACTAAAGTCAACAAATACCACAAAGACCAGTGCTATTTTTACTGTCCTTTAATTGAGTGAACTTTTGAACTGACCATTGTTTAAACACAGTATTGGTAATGACCAGTATATATTAAAGTTACAGTGTGGGAGATAAGATAAAGAGATGGCAGTTCTCACTATAATTATAATAGTTAAAAACTAGCTAGATAGTGTAAAGATAATTTGCTGAAAATTTCAAAGCGTTTGAAATATTCACATAGCCTCGGTCATCATTACTCAAATCATTAATATAAACAGCATAGTCTCGATTATCCACTTGATTGATTTAATTATCAATGCCCATTGCCCATTAAGCGACATATAAGAATTAATCCGCCAACATCGAAGGCTAGCCTTGACATAAAGGGTTTATTATGGTCTAGATATGTTAATTAATGTCTAACTGATTTTTTAGATAACATCTCAGGCCTAAAGAAAGACCTGTAATAAGCAGATTTTGCTCTTGCATAATGCTATTTTAATATATTTTGGATAATTATAATATACCAAGGAAAATTTATGCCCATTTCCTACAATTATAGCTACACTGATTGTCTTGTACCTTTTTTTGAAAATATATAAACTCTTGGTAGATTATCTCTCATCTTGGATTCATATGAATTTGTATGAATTTGTCTAAAGTTGCTAGGATGACAGCTGGCATATGATCTGCTTTAGAATTTAGACCCTTTAACCTATAGAAATTCACATGACATAATAATATATGAAGCCTATACTATAATCAATTTTGGAATTTTAAATACCGATACCAATACAACTTTTTGTCAATGAAAATGAGAACTTTTATTTTCACATTAATTTTTTTGAAATATAAAATCTGTGGTGATACATACTTTAACCATTATCGATATCATATAAATATAATCTTCATCTTTAATCTTGGCGCAATATAGCCCAATGGGAGCTGACATGCCATTAAACAACATTTCATTCATTCATCTTTAATCTCTGTCATTGAAAATATGTAGGACAATGGGTGACTTATGAAATTTCCATGTATAAAACATCACTCAGCAATGGTAATCTTAATCTTGTTGTCAAGGATCATTAATATTGAGGAAAGTACTTATAAGAGCTTGTGTGTTTAATTTATAGCCACAGCAGACATAAAATTTAAATTGAAGTACATCTTGACGTAAGTACTTAAGGTTGGGGATTGTTCTGATAACATATAACCATAAGCTATCCAGTGCAAGTTTTATTGCTACAGGTACTGTTATTGCACAAAGAATTCTGAACAAATATGGAGAATGTACATATAATGTGGTCTGTTTCTAGCAGAGTTACAGATCAAGTTTGTATTTATTTATTCAATTTATTTAAAGATTTGTTGCCAATTAAACTGCAGTTCAGTGAAAATTCAGTCTCGAAAGATTACCTGAAAACCTGTAAATTCTTCTCATCTTGTAATATTTGTTTAACTGTAAATGATATTTTTCCAATCATTAAATTTAATTTCATAGAGTTATCAGTGTATATTTATTCAGTACTAGTAATTTATGTACTATTATATAAGTTCTTTGAAATTAAAAGAATTCATTATTATATGTTTATATTTAGACAGTAACCATGGATTCAAAATCCACCAATAAATACAATGCAGTGTGTTTTTTTGTGATAACATACAACAACATGTAATTCCTTCCTGCATCCTGTTATATTGACAATTTTAGAGAAATCAATCGATATATAACAATAGTAGTCTTAACAACAAACATGGAATCTGTTGGCAATATAGACCTGGAATACTTCAAAGTCAAGATAAAGTATTAAAAAGAATACTGCCAGATTAAGATTACCATATCTTTTAACCTCAACACAATATTTTGAAATGGGTTTAAATTAGAATATATTATACTTTTTATCAATGGACACAGGAAACAAGAACCACAAGTAACATTTGTGCACTCTTTTATCTTCAGTGATTAAGATAATCTAGTTAAAAATAGAAATAAATTTTATAGTTAATATGTAATAGATTAAATCTGTATTTTAAAATGAGAAAAAATTCCTAGACAATATTTATAAATTGAATAAAACTGCAATTTAGAATAAGAATAAGATTTATAGATAATTGATTGATTAAAATTGTAATTTAACTGTAGGCTATTTTGTCATGATATTGTCTTGTTTCAAGATGAACAGATACCAGAATATTAGCCGTCAGTGAGTCACTCTGACATTATTAAACTTTATTATAAGATTTTTGAAAATGAAATCATTTTAAAGCCCCATCGGTAGCTGGTGGCATGGTTTCAAGCCTGATAAAGCCTGTCATTGAGTCATCTGGGGTACGTAGCAAGGAGTTGTACGTGGCAAGGAGTTGGGTCGCCCCTCCAACCTTGTGGGTTTTCTCTGGGTCCTCAGGTTTCCTCCTACTGCCAAAGACCCCTACGCACAAGTGAATTTTTGAAATAGAATTAAACTATATGTCAGTCCCAAAATGACCTGGTTTGTGTCGAGTAGACCTTAAACTCCATTTCTCTCTCTCTGGTTCGAGCCTCTAGCAGTCCAGGCCCCATTTGCAATTTACCTTACCTGATATGGAGTATGGTTGCCTGTCCAACCTGCTTTTCTCCGGAGCATCCAGTTTTGTCCCAGTGCTGGCAGTGCTAAAAAAAAAAAAATCAGATGTGAATTATTAGAAGAGAAAAAAATTGAACTATATATTAGTCTTGAAATGTTCTGTGTCGAGCGGATGTTAAATCACATCTCTGTCTCTCTCTTTTGCCAGAACAATGGTCTTATAATTACACAATCAAAAGTATGTTTTTATTAATAGTCATTTTGGTCCCAAAATATTCAAATCCTCCATCTCCATAACTCTAGACAAATATAGTAATAATAATTGGGCATACTTGGGTGCTAAATTACAATTAAAATACTGCAGTAATTGTTTTCCAAAGAACTATTGTGATTATTTTGAAGTGTTCAATTACTAAACTATGGATGCCATTTAAGATATTCCTTGCTGAATATTTAAAATTCTCAGAATTAATTCACCTTGGCTTAAAGCAATATTGGTAACATATTCATATCAAACAATCTAACATTTGACACACCCACTTAATGACAGTTTTATTTTGTTGTGTACCAGTGTCATAAATATTAAAACATGATTCCCTTTCACTGATTCGAAAATGTTAGTGATAAAATTGATCCATATTAATTACTTGGTTACCGTGTTTAAATTGAAAAGCAGGATAAATATTAGAATGCGGTTATATCAATTTACTTAATAACAGTATAGAATAGTTCAAATGTCTTGATTGCTAGAACATGCATAACAGCCAGTAACAGGTGAATAATTTCTATAGGCTTCAATAATATATATTATTAACACCGAAATTACTCTTCAAGCTATAGGATTACATGCGATATGATGATCTCTCTTTATTCGCACTCCATAATCTTCTGGCTTGTCTTAAAAGTGATCTTTTTATTAACCATATGAATAGATCATATTAGCCTCACATTATTATTAGGGTTTAAATGTGATTGGTCCGAGTCGCAAGCTTCAAGGTATGTTTGTGTAGCAACGTAAAACAACCATCTTATATTTTACTTGGTTTATGTAAAACTAAAATCAAATTCAATACATACATGTAGTTCTTTTGCTGCTTTGGATATTTTATTCAACATTGAACAGATTTTTTTTCAAGAAAAACTGTTGCTGTAATGGCAACTTTAAAGTTGAATCTTAAAGAAGATGAAACAGAGGATGATAAAGTAAGCCCTTATATAAATTTCAAGTTTGCGCAGTTGAAAAGTGAACATTTTAATTTAATCTCAGATAATCAAGGATCCGGTACTGTAATTTTGTCCAGTAGTGGCTCTGTTATTTCGAATAAAAACTGTCAAGGGTTCTTTTTCGTGCATGCCAGTCTGAGTGTATAAATGTGAGCTCGTTTTTTTTATATCTGTCAATACAAGCATTTTGATGCAGTAAGCATAGATAATAAAGAGAGGAGCAAACTTCGGTTATATTATATAGAACTTCTATATCAATCATCATACCATTTTGGCTCTAAAGATTTAGTTTCCCACCAATTGACCCTTTACTTGCAAAATGCTTATGAGATATTATATTTTAAGCAAAAAACTATATTTGAATACACTTGCAAGTAACTCATCACTTCATTATAATTAAGCCAATTTGATAACGGTTTGCCAGAATTTTTGCATCATTTTCTTTTATCGTAATAGTAATATTGTGGTGGGTTTTTTTGAAAGACAGTACTACGTAGATAATGGTGATTTGTGGTATTTTTATTTGTAATTTTCTAAAAATCTATGTTTTCTGGCATGTAAATCATGAAAAATAATTACTCCTTTAAATGTAAATTTGTCTAATACATGTGATAACATTCAAATATATAAGCTCTTGATTGTTGGGTAGCTACCATATAATGATAACCTGTGGAAATAGTTTTGAAATTACATATTGCTAGATAACCTATACAACAAAGTGGTGTGGTAGAGTATATATTTATTCAGGTATTTAAAAATATAAATATATTTCCCTAAATACACATTAGAGACCTCTTATAAATTGATCAATTAACTTTAAACGTTTGTTGACAGTTGCTAGTGGCTTATGAATACCACTCTGTTGGGGTGTACAAACGCTTAAACATTATGATATGTACGAACAAGTATATCTTTTCATAGTGTTCAATATAAAGTGTGAGTGTGGAAAAACCATTAAATTTATTACCGGGTCAATAATTTTAGCAGTCCAACAATAACCTTTATAGAAATAGTATACACCAACACGCCTATTAAACACTTATATAAGACTTTTATGTTTGTTTATAGTATTTAAGCCCAGCTACCACAACCTTATGGAATTACTTGTTGTTTAACATGGCTTGGTGTAAAATCATTTGACTTCAGTAAAATGCCCACATATGCCCTCCCATGGTTTGGACGAGTGAAGTTTCAGGATTATATCATCATTCAATCTCTACACAGCATCATCATCTACACTCAGTCCTGATCAGATTAATTGAAAATTAATGTAGAGATTAAAACTTGTGTTAAGATGCCATTCAACACACATTATTGGTACCCTTCCTCCTGATCATTTTATGTATGTTTCTCCAACATTGGCCTTTGAATTGTAAAGGAAATTAAGCTTGATTTAGTATATATGGGTATTTTCTACTTTTCTACAACCAGAATTGATGAAATTTGTATCACTTTAAGTCTCTCCATGAAACCTAATTTTAATTTATCCAAGTTTTTGAAAATAGCTATCCAAAATTTATATCATTTCAAACATAATTCCATTAAAATAACATACCTTTTCTCTAGCAAATGCCCCCCATTATTTACTCTTCTTCAACTCAACAACAAAACATTCATATTGCGATTGTCTAAACCAGCACACAGATATATGCTTATTTTGGTGGTGTTCGGCAATTTGGGTGTGTCATGAGACACAGTGTGAAATCAAAGTTTTGTTTCAGGTTTTTGAATTTAATTCTTTTTTAATGGAATATGTTTGATTAACAAATAATAAAAATGGAAAATATCATAATAGAATCTTTTGTAAATATTATTTCATGTCCCGATTAAGCACTGTATCAAAAGTTTTGTTTAGTTTCATAAGGCTATTGACCATGTATTGGCAAAGAACAAATTAACTTGAATGTGAAGTTGCCAAAGCGCTGGTGTCTTTTTTTCTTTTATATAGTTATTAGATCTATGCATCCATGGTTACATGAGACAAATGATTTTAAAGAAAAGGAGGAAGGGTTGCGTCAAGTCATGACAACGAAGTGTTTAGTATTGGGTGATTATATTGATCTTGTCGTATCTCAAGCATTTACTGTCATACCTGCTGTAGCAATTAATATTTTCACCTTTCAGCTATTGATTCTTACCTTACCTTGGAGATGCTGTTTTAAAACATCAAAATCAATAGCGAAATATTCATAATAGTTATTGATGTTTTCTGTGTTTGAATGTGTGTATGCTGTTGCCAAAACGACCAGATATTTACTGTTAGTTTGGAAAGAAAATTCAGTTTAATTTTATTGCATCAATTCTTCACGGTGGACCAATTTGGAAAAGGGGATATTTAAAAAAGTGATAGATTGTTAATTTCCTGATAAAATGTCTTATTCCACCAGTACAAGGGATTTTAATGATCTACAGAATAGTGATAGATTAGTTCTAGAACATGAGGATACTACAATTAATCCGGTAAAACTATTATAGTGTTCTATCAATTTTAAATTCAAATTGAAAATGTAACATATTGTCAACTCAAAATATACTGAGCGCCATAGAAAACGCATCACTTAGTTTTTCGTATAACAAAATGATTCTGTAAACATATCTTATTTATTTTGCTTCTTATTGTGAACAATATTCAAATTGGAACACATCAATAACAACACTTTTGTACAATTATGGATGATTAATCTGTACTGTAAACAACGGTATAAAGTCAGAGGGGTCAAAACCAAAAGTATGACACAGATGTCAGTAGTGCGTGTGTCCTCCACTGGCTCTTACGCACGCTGTGCAGCGACGTAGCATGGAATTAACCATCTGTGTTGTAGTTTTGGTTTTGACCCCTCTAACTTTGTACCATTGATACAAATTAAACATCCATAAGTGTACAAATGTGTTGTTATTGACACTAGGGACCAAAAGTATCATTCAGATTTGATGAAAAAAGGAAAGAAACTGAGCTTATCATCTAGAATCTAATACACATATTCAGTAAATAGATTGCTGTCTAGTTTATGACCATTTAGTTTAGTTTTGAGATTGGTCATCCAGTTTATGACCATTTAGTTTCATAAACTAGAAAAATGGTATCAAACCTAAATGGTAGCACAAACTGGGCGAATTTTGATGAATCTTGATGGTATAATATACCACTTTCTGCACGGCAATCTATGTGAATACGTGTATTAGATTCTAGATGGTAAGCCCAGTTCCCGATCCCTAAGGTGATTCAATTGAATATTGTTCACAATAAGAAGCAAAATAAATAAGATATGTTTACAGGATCATTTTGTTATTCAAAAAACTAAGTGATGCGTTTTTTATGGCGCTCAGTATATTTCGCATTCAATTTTATGATAACTTTATACACTTGGCACTGAATTATTTACTGGCAATATCAGTCATTTCATCAATCTTTACATGTTAACTATTATGCATGAAATGCAGGTACATAACCAAGTTACCATCTTTAATTTTTCTTGGTGCACCTTGTACTTTTCAAAACTCCTGTACAACTGTATCTGAAATGAAACTTGTATTTCAGCTGAAATATCTCTTACAGTTTTGGTTGGTCATGAAACCCAATTTCATATGCTTTTTTATCCTAAAGAGCTGGGAGATGAGTGGTTGAGTTGTTTGATAAGTGCAGGTTAATTTTCAAGGTCTATTATTAACTATATTTGGGCTTTTGATCCCACTCTTGCGTGTGAGAAGGAATAAAATTGCCTGTTTTATCTGTGGGTCTTCTCCGGTTTCTTTCCCTGTTAGAGACCTGCAACAGAATTATTAAAGTATATACCATAAATCTCAGTTCTGTCTTTTTCTCTGTTATGTCCAACACCACCTCATCCCTCATTTGGAGGAACCAACCAACTGGTCTAGGACCAGGTGCTGCAGGTTTAATACATAAAACTAGGAAGCATCACCAAAACTTTTTTGTTGATTTGTTGAGGATTGCTACAAAAAGACCATCACAATGGTGATACGAATGGCATGGTTTCCTTGTAAAATTTTACAAGTAATGTACCTGTAGAAGTAACTGCAGTATTGCAGCGGTGCATTGTCTTGTCCACTTGAACAAGATGGAAGATATCAATAGTGGAACCATTTCTTATGTTACTGCTACATGAAAATATTTTTCATTAATAACTATTTGAATTCTATACTATATATTTTATGTAGTGATTGAATTCCATTTACAGTACCAATAACATGTCAAGACCTGTAGTTCACGAACAAAAACATATTCTTTGTATCCAGACTCGTGGTAAATAAACAGGCCCCAAAATAACGGTTTTGGTTGTGCAAAATATCGGACACAACTGACTTAATTAATATTACCTAAATATTTGTTGTTTGTGTTGGATGTATTAATGATATCATTTCATAAAAATAAATAAAGACAAACCAGTACCAGACAAGGACCAGGGAAATGATGCCTTTTTAAAAAAAAAAAATCTGAATGTTCACTTTTTTCCAGGATTGTTAAAAGTACTCGCTGTGTATAAATTGTTTTCGAGTATTTTGTTGTTTTATTTAAAAATTTAATAGATTATGCTTATAAAGTATATTTTATTATATTTTCCAGCTGGTAGATCTACATGTGTATATTGTACCACCAGATATATGGCGAGATCGATTTAATAATCTTTTAAATCAAGCTGTTTCTGAAACCATATCTATAGGAATAATAAGGTAGGCTTGTTGCAATATGTTTTCCTACCTGTACGTATAGTGTTGCTAAGTTGATTATTAAATTGATATGGAAATATGTTACTGGGGCAACATGATTAGGCATCACTTTTGACAAGATTCCAATTCAAGATGTATTTAGCATGAAATACAAATTTATTTTTGATTTCAAGTAATATAATTAAATACATAAGTTCACACAGTGGTTAGTAAAAAAAAATCGACCAAGTTTTTAGAAGTCCATCCCAATTTTGTGTAGTACTGTTTTTATGAAATCTGAATACTGAAAAAGATTTATTAGTATCAGTTTTTTTAATCTTGTTGGTTGCATATTAAATTTTTTTTTAAATAATTATAGAGTACCACCCGATACCAAATTAATTGATATACGAGATGAATTAATTCGCCAATTAGAAGATTTAGTGCCTGGAGATTTTATATTTCTCCGTTCTGTAGGACGAAGTTTAACCAGAGTAAGTTATTAATTCTTTTTTTTTTATGTTGAGTGGATATTAAATTAAACATACTTTCATTTATTTAATTTGATTTAAATATGAAAGGATTCATTGTTCTTTCCAATTAATGTCTACAGAGCTTTATAAATTATATACCCGCTAATGGAGGTAGACATTTTTAATTTAAATATTATTAAGAGAAATTATTACTTTCTTTGCTGATCTGCTTGTAAGTCAATCCATGGCTTTTAAATTTAAACTGAAAAAAACTGTTTATCAGTTCATAATGACATATTTGTCGCGAATCAGTCTTATCAAAAAATAATGTTTAATGCTTTATTATTTATTTTCTAAAAAGCTTTTAGAATTTTATCTCTTATTTCATTACATTCCCCACCAACAATATACTGTATTGTCTTTATTAGATTGAATTTCAAATTTTTGACAAGATTAATCAGAAAATGTAGTCAGATCATCATCGATCATTGATTGATTAAACTCCACCTGAATCGTGAGAAAGTTAGATCGTGACGCTAACACAAATTAAACGTTTCCTCATGTAGACATTACCTATTTATAACTGAAATGATAGTTCCACAATTATTGATGTTTTACATGCTAAATCTATATCAAGGGAATTAGGTTGATGAAGTACCATTTCCTGATAACTTGGCATTGTCTCTAAAACTAATGTCCACATGCGCTCTGATTAATTTATTTCACACAATAACAATAGACATTGATGTCTTACAACTAATTTTGTTCTCACCTGATTTTCTTAATTTGTCTGTTTTGATTTTCTCAAGGATCCTTTAGATTTGTATAATGAATTAAATATGAGACACTAACATTCTAGATATTCACAATATATGAAACATTAACTAGAAAAACATTTGAAAACCATATATAAAATATAAATACTAAAATTAAAAAATAAAGTAATTAATTCTATAATGAAAGCTTATGGCAAATATTTTTCTTTTTTCTCCACTTACAAATTCAAAGCTGTATATTAAAATGTTGTAGTCATAAGAATGAACCCTATCAAAACTCAGTTGTTCATCAACCCTATCAAAACTCAGTTGTTCATCAACTATCTCCCTTGCTGCATTTGGTAAAATCCTTACCATTGTAAAAATATCCATCAAATTCTATCTTTTTATGACATGTGGTTGATAGACCAAACAAGGTAATGTTCTCCGCATGGCCTTGGGAGAATGGTAGTGTTTATTCCATATTTGGGAAGGAAATTAAAGCCAAGCAAGTCAATAACGTACAATAAATAAAGGGGGGGGTGTATAAAAGAGGGTACATGTTGAGCAAAAAGAGGTCACCCAGATACTCTGAACAGCTATCATCTATGCTTTATTGAGAACGAGGGACCTTTTAAGCCAACAAGTTTAACAATAAAATTGTAAGAACAATTAACCCATAGTTTTATTTTCGATCACACGGAATACAACAAGGAAATCTAATATTACTACTACATGTGCTAATAATAATAGTGAGTTCTTATATTGCAAACAGATCCATTAAAGTTAATGCTCAAGGCGCATTTAACTCTCCGCTTATCACAAGACAAAAACACTGCTAATGTTAACAACTAATAAGCAGTCAAAAAACGATGAGTTTTTAATTGCTCCTTAAAACAGCTAAGCGATTGGGAATTCTTTATGATTGCGGATAATGAATTCCATAGGGTACAGTGTATGAGAAGCATCTATGACCAGGGGATGAACGATCTATGGGACATTTTGACGCCAACAGAACAATATTATAAGAGGTGTTTAATTCAGCTTCAAAATGATGTTGAATAGGAATCATAATACCAGTACAACAACTGACTTCCACTTTTCAGCCAAATTGATGTCAAATAATGGGTACAATAGACGTATTTGTCTGAGAGGTCATTTCAGAAGGACCTTGGATCGATGTGACTCTGGTCGATTTTACCTGAAATTGATTGTCTAATAGTTAGGTACCACCAGACGTAGTTCATTTCGGGACCGAAGATTTCTTTGGGGGAAAAAATCAAATTAGCACCTTTCTGGCATTTGCACAGAAGTTTAAATTGAACTTAATTCTGCTTTCCACTGGAAGTCAAAGTAAATCTTTTATATGACAATTTCTACTAGCTGCAGTATTTTGTACAAGTTGTAATTTGTGTATAAGGCTGTTGTTTATGCCAAACAGAAGGCTATTGTAGTAGTTGAGTCTGAATAAAATTAATTAAACATTGCTTAAATTACCATTTTTGCAGTTAGATACACAAGTACATGAAGAATTTCAATATATAATTATGCTGTGTTTTTGTTTGTTTTATTGATTATTTGTAACAAACATTCACAACACAATATGAATTTAACTTATGACGCATATGCTGTACATATATTGATTGATTCTGTTTGTGCAGGAATTAAAATCTGTATTATTGTCTTGTTATGCTGAAAGTCTTATTGTACTCTATAGAAGTTTTAACTGTACTTAATTACCAAACATCTTGTACTTGCACGGAAACAACTTCTCTGAACAACCAATCAAAACACTTGTTATGTAAACTTTCAAGAATAGCTTGTCTGTAATTTACACACTCAAGATACAAGCTTACACAGTAAAGTTTTTAATTATATTTAAAAGAAAAGGGTCAGTGATCAAAATGCATTGGCAACCACACAAACATAAAGGGCAGAGAATTGGTTGCCATGTGGTTTAATGTGAGTGCTTTAGATCATGCGGTCTGTCATTCAGTGAAGTGGCATTTTTTTTTTTAATCCAAACAGGACAAGGAGTATTGTCAACTATAGTGCTCAACCAGTCAGCGCGGGGACGTTAAAGCCTATCTTGGAAGCCAAAAAGCATTATAGGGAAAAAAAATTTCTTTTCATTGACAAAATATTTTGACTGGGGATAACTACATTAAATACTGCCTCTGATCTATAGATATGTTGTTTTTATTGGTAGACATAACAATGCTTGAACTGAAACTTTAACAATGAATAGTCAACAAATAAGTTTTTGTATGCTTGGTTGGTTATTCATGAAAGCATTGTATGCTATAACTAGTTTGACAATAAGCAATACACCCCAGTATATATTTCCACAATAATCCGTCCACAATATAAGATTAACCCAGAAATGATAATTCAAACGTATATTAGCATCAGATTTGACCGTAATGAAAGTTTGACAACCTGTTCAGTTTTCAGTATTGCATATTTTAAGATCAGGCTTATATATTATTTTTTAAGAGACTTAGTGTAACATTATATTGTTATTATAAAAAGATTGGAGTAAGTCGGGCTAAGCTAAATCTGTTATTCTGTTAAACTAAATTAATAAATTATGTTGTAATCAGTAGTGTTATAAACTTAGAGGATAATGATATAGATTAACCGATTTCTGTTTGTTAAAGTAAGAATTGTTATTATAGTAAAAATTTATTCCTGAAATTTATTTTTAACGTTTTCAAATAATTGAGACTTGAAATCTCATGTTATACTTTTTTTTTTCTAGTTAAAGTCAAAACAAGAATATCAACTGAAAGCGAAACATTTCCTACCTCCAGTGGTAAGTTATTTATATTTAATGTATTTTATTGCAAATTACAATATTTATCAGATACTGATGTTCTCAGAAATATAAAGCATTTAAATATGAATAGCTTGATGCACTTTGGCCAAGGCCTTCAGTAGAGACTCACGGTTCAAAGTAGCATTAGCAACTTGATAAGCTGAATTTTCATTGATTTGAAGTTCCATTTGTGCAGAGGTTTGAGATCTCGGCCTCCGACATCAAGGGGATTTAAGGTCCGACAAAGGAGAAACCATAAATTGTTTTTAGGATTAAGATATAACGGAAATCACTTAGATTAAGTAGTTAATCAAGGCGGATATGGGAATTAGACATGCATTATGCAAGAGCTAAATCTGTCTATTATTTTGCCTCAACCGTTTTTTTTTAGGACTTCGAATTTCGACTAATGGTTTGGATTGTTCGTACTTGGTTATATTTCATTTAGGTCTGAAATGTTTTCTGAATTATTATTAATGAGACATTAATTAATTGTTAGTTTGTGTTAGTAAGTGGATTTCAATTCATTTTTTGATGGATAATTCAACATAAACTAAAAATGGATAATCAAGAATTGTTCACTTTATCAATGATAAGTCTGCCATATCACCCAAGGTGGAAGCCGATGTTAAGCCTCAACGAACGACAAACCAACTTATCAATGATAATCAAGATTAATAAATGTAGTTATACCCTCAGTACAGTCAATATTTTTTTTTAGTTTTACATATGATTTGCAGGATCTTGAAGTTTAATTAAGCATATTCCCAGTTGGACATTTGCGAATCCACATAGGACATGTCTGGCATATTTGTCTAAAACAACATCCCTAACCTAGATTGTTGACCTAGACTGTTGAACCTTGTTTCAAGAGCACTGTTCAGAATTAAATCTTTGATCGGGATGAAATTGTAAATTTTAGCATCACCTACTATAACTACTGTTAGAAATAGATAAACTCTTTAAATCAGGATAAATAGTGAAATCAGTGTTGACAGTTAACAAATAATTTCCCCTAAATTATTGATTGGATTGAGAATTGGATGGAAAATCATCAAAATACTGTTGAAACTTCTTTTAAATACTTGTTGCAATGCCTCTGATTAGTAGTTTATTTAAATGTAGAAATGAATCATGTGAAACAAAGAATGTACTGGGATGTTAGTCAATATTTATATTCAATAGAATTATGTCCTGTTCATTTACTAAATCTGATTGAAACAATTTATATAATTCTCATCCTTCATGAAAACCCAGTTGATATAGGTACTAAAGATCTCTTTATCAATCATCAGGATGAACTAAATATTTAATGCCATTTTATTACGTTTGTCATGCAATGTCGGCACTCCTTTTATTGTTTATTAAATGACCACAGATTCTGACCTTATTTGGCCATTCTTAACCTTTTCTTATATATTTCATCTTTTCTAAAACTAAGTTGGCCCTGTCTAGAAATAGGTACGGTAGTGCAGAAAAAATATCCCTTGTTGGTGCCTTCGAAATTGTCCAAAATTGTTACTGTGTAGTGTCAACGCGAAATCGAACACCATTCAATTCTTGTCCTTTCTTATTGAGGCTTGGGGGGTTGGGTTGGTCTAGTGGTCTAGAGTGCCGCGCTTCGACCTCTAGCTGACCAGTCATCTTGACTGGCTTGCGGCTGTGGTTTCGAGCCCTGGTGTGAGCGTATGTGGCATGGAGATAGGGGCACCTTCTCAACCTTGTGGGTTTTCTCCGGGCACTCCGGTTTCCTCCCACTGCTAAAGACCCCTACGCTCAAGCGAATTATTCAAATAAAATTAAAACAATATGTTAGTCTCGAAATGACCTAGTTTGTGTTGAGTGGACATTAAACCCCATTTCTCTCTCTCTCTTATTGAGGCTTCAGCAGCAAGTGAGATGAACAACTTATCAGAATTGCAAATGGGTCGCATCAGCGATAATTTTGGACAAACATGATATATTGATACACACTCACATTAAAACTGTAATGAGATTATATGTATTGATAAAATCTTATTTTTTTAGTATTGTAAATCCATATTATCATGAATAAGAGAGTGAAAACCCATGTTTTAATGAAATTGATACTGGGTCCTTCTTATGTCAATATCCCTATCTTTATTACTGTTTACACCGTAAGTTAATATTGGTAATGCTATAATACTGACATGTTATGTAAAGGAGAAGTGAAAAAACTCTTGAGGCAATATTGTTCTTACTAGCTCATTGATTTCATTGAATATTTTATAAGATCATTAAAGCTTGTGTGTCAATTACCTCTTTTAAGGAGATCTAATTTATTACTCTAGTACTACTAGTAGTATTTTTTTTTTATCAAAAAAGGGAATCTATTTGCGTATTGACACTGGAATGGGAATAAAATTTTTAAAAAAGCTTCGTAGGAAAGAGCATTAATTGATAGTAAAAATATTGATGATCATCAAATTATGCCTTCTATCTTAATTCAGGTTGTTTTTCTGCTTCAAAATTTTGAATTCAACATTAAAAAAAGGATTCCTTTAGTTCAGAGTTAAACGTATTTATTTATATGTGTGCATTGAAGATTTCCCAAATTGAGAATGCACAAATTTCCCAATCAAGATCCCCCTCCTCCAGGTCTATTAGTTCAAACATAACTGTTTATTCAGTTTGAATAAGCATTTGCCAGGAACATACAAATTTTGGTTGGAATTCATTGAATTGATTAAGAAAACAAATGGAAAATATCTCATTTTGGCGCTTTGATAGTATTTTTGCTTCATTTAAACAAATCTTAACAATGTAACCCATTCAACATACCTTAAAATTCATGAAGCACTTTTGAATAAAATACATAAATTTTTCCCTATCAAAGTGCCCCTGCCCCAACCTCTGATGGGCAAATAACTTTATTTTATCAAGTCTTCACTAATAATAACCATTCAGTATATATATATACCTTCCACACTGAGAATCCTTGACAGTTGGAAATGCTACTGTGAAATATTTCCTGGATGGTGTATGCAAGTCTTCATTAGACGGGTTTGTACAGAAAAGTAGGGCGTTAAACTTCATTGAATTTGTCAGCATTCTGTCTGTCAAATTTGTAAGAATAATAATTCTTGGGGAAAAAATAATACAATTAATTCAGCTTTGATTTCTGATGCAATGGCTGAAAAGATTTTGTGTCACTCAGAGTTATCCCCCCCTTTAGTCTCCAATCTGTTGCTGTCCTTTTTTTTTCATGCAAATTCTTTATTTAAAAACACCTATAAATCTAAGCTTTTGGTTTGCTTTCACATCATTTATTGTTTTAATTTATGGTTCTCCTCAGTTTCTCCACCATAAGGATATAACAACTTAACTTTCGCCTCAAAAACTACAAATCATCTTTAAAATAGATAAAAAAAAAAAAATAATGTCTTCCAAAGTTACTCTATCTAGGGATTTTGGTGTCATTTTCAGCTTGAATCATGCAAAATTTGGGGTACTATATTTCTATGAAGTAATTCTTCTGCTGGTGCAGTATAAAAAAACTTAAAGAAATATTAATATATGTTGCGTGGAAAGATGATGTGATTTGCAGTTTGGGGGTAAAATTCAAATCGCAATGTGTAATCAATGTGATCAGGGTTGGAGGTGCTCCTACTTTTAGTTAAAGTCGTACAATTAATGATTTTGAATTCTCATATTCTCATGATTGCTTGTAAATATGCATTATTTGAATAGGATTTTAGGAAAAGTAGGACCCCGGGATCTGACCCGAAGACATTTATCATATTGTTATCATATTGCTAATTTATTACAATTTTCCTTCTTCTAGGCTTATGCTCCAGAATTATACTTGCTAGAAGCCACTGCTGATATTCGTGCTTCATTAGCCAGTGATAGCTCATCACGATCTCATTCATACAATCACTTGCCTGATCGTGAGAGTCAAAGAGGTTTTAACACATATCGCGAAGGTCCATATGACGATCGATATACACAGACTAGTAAGTTATTATATTTTTATTTTAATGGTAACACATTTAACTACTTTATTAGCTTGGGTTAATTTTGGTTAATTGATTAAGTTTGGTGGCTTTTAATTGTAAATTGAGACTTAATTGAATGTTAATTTAATCCCTAGAATGATTCCCTTTGTGGTTTAATGTGATTTAATTTCCTGCTTTTTTAAAATTCCAATCTAATTTATTCCTTTGTTTAATAAATAATTAATATATTATTATGATAGAAGGTGGTGATCCAAATACTCAAAAGGGTTTGTAATAGTAATACATCTTTTAACTCTATGTTTGGTGCATGTGCATGGAAATCTAATCATGATATAATATGCATGGCATTGCATGATGTGTTCATTAAACATTTTATTAATTCTATGCCATGAGTAGATATATGAATTGCACAATATATGTTTGTTAAACGTCCTATTAATTCTGTGCCAGGGGTCTGATTGCTATGTAGTCTGTATAATATATGCACATATAGAAAACTTATGCTCTGCACAACTATGACATATTTAACAAGATACTTAAAGTTTTGGCCAAGTACACATTACAGAGATTCAACCTATCAAGTTTACTGCCAGTGTTACAAGATACTCCTTTCTAACTATGCATGCCTTTGTCTAAGAATCAAGAACTGAAGTGTGTGTTGAAATTTCTGTTTTCACATAGTCTGTTAACTTTAATAATTTTAACTGGAAATTCTAAAACCATTCCTTATAAGTAATAACACTAATGTTTTAAGAAAGTGGTTTCAAAATGACATTCTCTGTAAGATGTTGAGTTATATTACCTGTCCAATGATATAAGAAGTAAATTGAATTTTGTTCCATTTATATTTTTGTGTTTATTCTGTATGTTAATTGCTAAATACCACTCAAAGAAGATAAACTGGAATATGTTTTACGTGATATTCAACTTTTAAAGAGATTGTCATTTCAAACATTGACGTGCTTGTTAAAACATATAATCGTGAATGCTAATACTAATAAGAGTTTTTTTCAGGATTTGTTTTTTTATTTGTTAAGATAATCCTGCCCCTAATTTTTTTCTTTAAAAGTTTGTTTTATAGTAAGAAATTATTCAGTAACACACTACATGATCAGAGAATCTTGAAGATTAATAACTACGAAAATGAGAATTCGTGATATTAATTTTTCCGAGATATCAAAACGCATGTTAGTGGAAGTACATTGATTTTAAGTCAGTTGTAGAGGCAGGATTATCTTGATGGGTTTAGTGTAGGGTAGAAGAATGGAATGGTGTGTAGCAAACGTAACCTTTTGTGCGACCTTTAGCACTAGACTAACATTAACTACCCCAAAATAATACTTGTTTACATTGTAATGTTCCCTTATTTAACTTGCATGTTTAGATTCATGACATAGACTTACATTTATTTTAACCCGCCTTTAAGTTTTAAGTTCTTTAATACTAACCAAAACTCTGCAAATTGCTCGGACACAATATAAAGGAAATAATATTTGGATATCCCATACAAGAATTATCCTTTTGAAATATAGAAGAATTGAATGCTTATATATCATATATGTTGTTCATCCTTGTCAATATTACAATCTCCAGAAATTGGGAATGTGAAGCTTTAAGAATAAGAATTAGTAATACTAGAGAGAAATGGGGTTTTAACGTCCACATGACACATACTAGGTCATTTCGGGACTAACATATTATGGTTTAATTTTATGTCAATAATTCGATGCCCATAGGGGTCTTTAGCTGTGTGAGGAAACCGGAGTACCTGTAGAAAATCCACGAGGTTGGACAGGCGACCCTACTCCTTGCTACGTATAATGGGTGATTTGAAACCACGCCAGTTGACTCAATGACAGGCCGTATGATACAGTGTGCAGGCACGCTAACCATTCAGCCGCCATCCAAACCCCCCTCACTAATACTAAACAAAATCTTAACTAACAGTGTGCTAATAGTAGCAATAAAAATTGTATAAGAATTGTATGAAGAATATAGTATCCATATTTAATCTATTAATTACATTCAGTTTTGGCCACTTAAACTTTGTTAACCTCTATTAGAAATTTCAATAATTTTCAATGCTAATATAATGAAATTTGATCTAGCTACAAATTTCTACAAAATGTTAGTTTTAATAATGCTTTTGATAACTTAGTCTTAGAAATTGATAGTTTATTTCTTTCCATTCCTATTTATATAGGTGGAGCTAATAATTTCAACACACCTCGAGAGAATAATAGAGGCACCCCTTCTCTGAGATACACTCCCCTTCCTAGAATAGAGTCTAGATCTGATTCTAGGACAAACTCTCCCTCATATGATCCCTATCAAAATAATCCAAACAATAGACATCAAAATAATCCAAACAATAAAAATAATCCAAACAGTACACATCCATACACAAACAATAAATTTTATGAAGAACAACCACACTCATATGAAAGAGGCACAAAGCCAAATGAATTACTTGCCCAAACAGACGCTTATCATAAAGCACCACCTAGGCGGGGTAATTATGACCAAAGTGATGACAGAGATTATAATAAGACATCCCCTCATTCCTCAGAGAAACCAGTTCCCAACGAAAGCCACACAAAAGGTCGCTATGATCCTCATTCTTCACCCAACACAATCCGAACGAACGAAGACTCTGGTTTTGCAGGCCTATCGCCAGAAGATAGAGAAAGAGATACGTATCTGGACGATTATGAAAGGTAGGTAAATCTTGTTTTCTGTAGACTTATATTTTAGATCTGCAGAACTGATGTTTTAATAAAATAAATACTTATAAGTAAAACATGATAAGTAAAATTATTATACTGTAAACGTAAACTTTTTTCATTAAATTAAATGTTTAAATTTTTCACAGCACTATTAATTTTGTTTTGTTATTAAATATCCACTGCTTGTTTGGTGTAGATTTCACTACTTAATTAACTGTGTTTTAATTGAATCAAGTAAAAGTAACAATTATAATTTATCACTGCATGTGTTTGTGAAATTTGATCAGATTTAGATGTTTGTAAAAGTTGTGCTTGTTTGGCAAGATAAAGTATATTTTGCCACTTATTATAAAATGCCAGTAGTGATCGATATTTATACCCATATAGCTCCCTATATGTGCTAGAATCAACCTGTTTTGCAAACCTGTCATTGCATAAATTAGCGCTTGATATAGTTGATCTTACTATTTCTCGTTGATGACAAAATTCTATAGATCACTTTTAACATTAAGATCAAGAACCTACTAGGTATCCAAACTTCCCACTAGTTCGAATCCCAGTTTGTCATGCCCAATTTGAATATTTTCATCAGAAGAAAAAAAGAATTACAGCAACGCTTAGATCGAGAAAAAGCTAAACATTTACAAGATCAAGAAGAAAGAGATCGATTAGAACGAGAGCGAAGAGAAAAAGAAAAAAATGACCGACTGCGAGAGGCTGAAGAAGATAAAAGGAAACGTGAGGCGGAAAGGCGAAGACAAGAAGAACAAAGAAAATGGGACGAAGAAAAACAACAATTGGCAGATGATGAACAACGCAAAAGAGATGCAGATGATGAACAAAGAAAAAGAGATGCAGAAAGAGAACGAGAAAGACGGAGGAAAGAGGAAGAAGAAAAACGAAAAAGAGATGAAGAAAACGAAAGACGTAGAAAAGAGGAGGAAGAAGAAGAAAAAAGAAAAAGAGAAGCTGAAAGAGCAAATGAAAAGAAAGGGTACATATAGCTAAAATAATAAGCAACAAGACACTGTAGATTAGCACCCCTATATGATATTTAATAATAAGCAACAAGACCTTTTCCTTCTGGATTAGAACCCTAATATGATAATCGAAACATTTCATTATACTGTTATGTGCTTTTTTGCTTATAGGAATCACCTTAGTTTGTTTTGTCATGTCAAATGAATGTTTCTATATATCCAAACCCTTTAGTTTTCTTGTTGGCGTATTATGCCATCTCCGCAGTCCGTACACGATTTGTTTGTGGACTATAGGTTTCTCTCCCAAAGTTCTCTTTTCCTTTCGATGTTGGCATATATTGAAAAATAATTTCATGGATTATGTATGGCCAGAGATAGTATGAAATGACACGTTTTCATGCTTATGGACTCTAGTAGTCACAATTTTCATCTGATTTTGATGAAACTTTAAATGTTTAACCCATAATCAATGTTACACCGTAATGTAGGTTGAGTTTGAATTTCATGAAATTTGTCCAGAATTGCAGGAATAGATGGCTGCCCCTCGTGTAAAAATATGGTATACATGTATCAAGGTTGTGGACCCGCTAGAGGTCACAGTTTTGATCCAATTTTGATGAAACTTGAAATGTATCTTTATAACCCAATGACCATCACGTTTTTTTAGCTTTTGGAACATAGGTTACAATTTTAATCCAATTTTAATCCATTTAAAGATAACTTGTTTGCCAATAATGTAAAAGTATGTAACACCAAGGTTGTGGACCCTCCAGAAGTCATAATTTTTATACGATTTTGATGAAACTTTCGATATTCGGATAAAGTAACAGGAAAACATGTTCAGCCAGCAATATTGATATTCACAGATATTTTTAGTATTTTTCACTCACTTTGGTTATCAATGTTGAATGTATTTTAAAATGTTAGTGCACAAAAACACACTTTTTTTTTTTATTAAAAAAAGCACATCTTGCACTTTTAACTCGTTCACTACCAAGTAAATTTCCATGATGTGACCCAGTTAATTGCAAACTCCTACTTATGGAAGCCCTACATAATATCATATTTTCCACATCAAGTGGTTTTTAAATATACATGGCTTGTTTGATTTTATTGCTATGTATGCTGCATATCTTCTTGTTACGAACGAACAGTATTAGAATTTCTTTATTGTCAAATGCCTACATGATATCTTGTTATACTTTACTACTGGTTTCTCTTTTTAAAAACAAATGTTTTACAAGAGTAAAAATTTGTGACTTTTTGGAGTTTACTCTCAATAATGAAATATCATTGTGTAATAAATTAGAGTTCCTGTCTACTACAGTTCCCCCCACCCCCATGAAGTCAATTTTTGGCCAATAAATTAATCTAAATTTAAAGAGCTTTTCCAACATGTTATAAAGGTTAAACGTATCTTAGTCTATACTCAATTGTGGGATTTGATTGGCTTTCAGAGATCATTTCATAATCCATAGCCAATCAGATAGAAATACCCGGACCTGTGATGTCAAACCTCTCTAGCTTTTCAGACTGGAATAATTCATGGTAGTGAAAGAGTTAATTTTTGAGATCATTGAATACCACATTTTTAACAGTTTGAGTGCACTTTGTGATATTTTTTTTTTAAACACAGTCGAAATAACCTTACTTATAGAAGAAGGAGTGGAGATGATGATGACAATAATAGGAAAAAAGGTCAGACTCGAAGAGGACCAAATGACGATAAAAAGAAAAGAGAAGATGAAGAAAGAAAAAGACGTGAAGCTGCCAGAAAACAAGGTGATGGAGATGATGATAGGGAAGGTCGAAATGGTTTGCGAAATGGTGATGATGGTAGATTAAGGAATGGAGACGATGATGGAAGAAATGCCGATAGAAATAGATGGAGTGATAAAGATGATGAAGATGATGATGATGGCAATAGCAGAAGATATAGAAGTGTTGATGATGATAATGATCGAGATACTCCTAGTAATAGACGCAGAAGAAGAACAGGGTCAGAAGATGTAAGTTAAGTAATATATTTTGGTTCTCTTAAAAGGCAGGCACATACCCATATATATTTTCGTAAAACTTTTTAATATTTTCATAGAACTTTTTATTATCCCATTTCAATTTTGGACTTACTCCTAATATTTTGTTTTATTAAAACTTTGGTAAGATTTCAAAATGATATCCATTAGATAGAGTTTGTATAATATGACTGTATATATTGTCCACCAAAATCAAGTATTTGTTCACATTTGGTTTGTTTGTAGGACGGTTTTCCCTCCCCACCACCATTAGAAATGAAGTCACCAAGGGAAGTAAGAGATACAGATTCAGCATATGCCAGGAGAAGGGATGAAAGTAAGTCTGATGAAATAGGGCCTACTCTCACATGGATACTTGAAGTTGCTATATTAATTTCAGATAATGTTCTGACTTCAATAAGCCTTGGTTTATATTAGAAATTCCTTTAGGTTCAACCTACTGTGACCATTAATCGGTGTAGACTATATGATTCTTGTCATGGACAAAACTTAATGTGACCAGTTCTGGAAGAACCTATAGACTATTTTAAACTGTCAGACAAAAGAAGGAGTATTTAAATTAAGAGTTTAAAATAGATGTAAATTATTACATAGTCTTTCATCATAACTTTTTGTTTTAGAGGAAAGATTATTAGCAGAACTTGATGAGGCTAGAGATGGCCGACGAGCCGCAGAACAAGATCGAGAGGAACTAGTCAAACGAGCAAAAACATTGCAACATAAAACCACAAATAGAAGAAATAATGGTAAATATAGAAAAATATATCCATGTACTTTACTAGTTTTCAGTTTTAGAAAATGGAGCGAAAAAGACAACTTGAATTAAGCATCTGCTTCTGAATTATAAACTTATTTTAAGGACGTAAGCAGTATTATAGGAATAATGAATAAATTTGTTGTATTAACCTTTGACAATAAAACAGGTGAATATATCAATTTTATATTTGTGGTGCAAAGAGTTATTTTGATACATACTGACTTTATTTTTAAAATTAACCATTTTAATATGAATTTTTAGCTCGCCCAATGCACGAAGATAGAGAGGGTAAAGCTAAATGTATTTGTTTCGTCACAGCTCACCCATACATCTGTGTAGACTTTGTGTTTATTTTGCACTTGGTAATAATTTGTATGGAAAGGGGGGCACATATTTGAATTTTTTTTATGTATAATTCTTGTCCTGCTGTTTCACTTATCCTTTATAAAGAACACAGTTTTCTATTTGTGCATGTTTAAATTCTTTGTAGTGTTATCTTTGTGGTCATAGAAGAAGTATTTTGAAAGAAATTATATTATAGCAATAAATAGAGATTAGTTCATCTTTCTTTTTTTTTTTACTCCTGAGACCTGTTTCTGGATAATTGTAAATCAATATTATACATCTTTATAAAGTACATGTGAAGTGTTTTGCTGTATTGTAAATATGTAAAAAGAAGTACTGTATTCAAACAATAGAATTATAAATAATCCAACCATGAAAGCAAAAAAATATTTAATTTAGTCTTTTTAAATTTTTTTTTTTAAACAGCAAGAGATATGTGGAAGAAACGTTATTTTGAGGAGAAGAAACGAACATCACCATTAGAGGATCAAACTAATCGTCTACGCCATGAACTGGAGACAATTCATCGCAAACTTATGTCAACGTTAGAAGGTCCTAAAGACGGAAAACAAATAAAGTATATTGATGGAAAACCATCACCTAAGGTAAAAGAAAAATAATCAGAGATAAAAGTTATAGAGATTTCTTCTTTGTTAGATTCTGAAATGCACAATTACCAATACTACTAACAAAAAGAAAATGAGTGAAATATGTAAACGAGATTACATGTACACTTTATATAGCAGGTGACAGAATTCTTGAAAGTTGAAATTTGATATATTAGAGTAGCCCGGAGTGCCGCTGTCGGAACAATATTTCTCTCATCATAGCACATTGTATGCCCGTCAGTCAGTGCAGAACAGTTGTATGTTACCCCCATATCATTTTATTTTGGAAGCATAATTTTCATTTATACATCAAGGGATTCAACCAACTTAATGTGGCATCCATGCAGAGACGTAAAGCTGCTTTGTAGTTGTTGGTTTATAAAAGTTGTTTTTGTTTTGCATACAATTTCATCTTTATTCTACATATTTTCAGAACAATTACATTATTCAATGTACACGATTACAACATGAAATAGAGGATTTAAGAAGAAGGGCAGAAAATGCCAAAATGAAATTAACAGCAGAAATGAAGGTAAAAATTTGTGCATTATTACCCAAATTGTCACTAAGGTCGTTGAAAATAATTAATCCTTATAATATGCATGTTTTTAACAGCAGATCGCTAGTATAAAATGATGAAATATATACCCTTTATATTATACGCCTATCTCTAACTGCAATATAAATGAAATATTAAAATTAAATAAACAATATAGCATGGATTTTAAACTGTTTATTTTGAGCAATCATTTCTTAATATTTTTTCCAAATATTTGGTAGAAATAGATAATAAAAGTAATGAAAACAAGAAAAGAATCATTGAATATCGAAAAATATGAAAGTTGATCACTTACTAACAGCATATCGCAATTTCACCCACTCTACAAGATCAAATTCTAATCACCTTTAATATGCACTTAAATACAAGAAGGAAAAACTGAATAAACTCTTGCATACTTATTTTCCTACCCAAATAATACTTAATAATGTTAACTTCATATATGATTTCACCAATATTTATCTTTCACATCAAATTAAGCACAATAAATGTCTTTGTCTTATGTGCAAGTCATATGTTTGTAAATGTTACATATAGTTTTCTTTTCCGTGTACTTCCGTGGAAAGAAGTTTATTTGATCTGGGGTTCCAGTGAGGTGTTTTTTAATGGGCTTTACTATGGTTGAAAATCAGATGCCCTTGTTGCTGATATGAAGAGCCTTTCAAAGTGCTACTACATTTTATATGCTTTGCAAAGTTAAGATGTCAAAACAATATATTATATATATTTGGCTGCACAACATCACATATTTTCATTTTCAGCTGGACACTGTTGCTAGAATGTTTTAACATGTTCAAATGATTAATGATATGAATTTGATTTCAGTTCCTATATATGTGTACATTTCTTTATTTTTATTCTTAAACACTAATTATGTATCAGTATTTGAATTAACAAACTCCAAGAAATAGTACTTAAACAACTTTGTTATTGGATAATATAACACTGTAATTTTTATTGCTTTTTGAGTAGGCCTAGATTCGAGTTATTGATCTATCCATAATACCAATGAAATTGGCTTAGGGGAAGCTCTCCTAAAGTTTTTGTTTTTAATGCGGAATCAGATTTACATAGTTTTATTAGTATTTTTTTTTATTTATGTAACAGCTAATATTGCTTTAGATAGATCTGTGATTAATTTTTTTTTTTTTTCGTTTTAATAAATAAACCAATTTTATTTTTATTAGGTAAAAATAAACATAGGTATAATGAAGCTACCCAAAGCATCGCCTACAGTCTAAGGCATGTAAACGCCTAACTGCTAGAATAGTAGAAAAATAATCTATCTAATCAGACATATCATAATCTGCGGTTTGCTTTAATATCTTGACCTTAGTTGATCTGTACTAAAATATTATACGCTAGCGCTGCGCTATAGACAAGATATATCTGTGCTGTGTCATTGAACATTATTTGGACAATTTCAAATGAACGGAAAATGTGTGAGTAAGTAAGTAGGATTACTGATAATTGAAATATTAGTTTTCATTTATGAATATATATATATTTTTAGATTTTAATTATTTGATTTTCATCAGTTAATTACCATTCCAGATTTAATATGTTATATATTACACTTAATTGCAGAAACGCTGAATCAATTTGGATATAGATCTATGCCCATAAAATGTAAATCATTTATTATTTCAGTGCATGTTAAAACCCATGTTATGCCATTGTTGAAACTGTTTACACCCGGAAATTATTTTAATCCCTTGAAAACAACCATTATTTATGAAAACTGTGTGTTTATTATTTAATGTTTATTACTACTAAATACTTGCATGTCAGTCACAAAATATATCAAAATAAACAACAACAAAAGAAAAGAAAATCAGCTAAAAAAAAAAAACCCAAAGCAATGATAAAACTAATAATAGTGATAACAAAAATAGCTTAGTCTGTTTGTATAATCTCACAGTAAATTCCTAATGGATTTATCAGACGAGAAATACTTAGATAAAATGAAAACTGAGAAGGTTATAACTAGAGTAATTATGCAGTAAAACATTATAAATAACAGACTGTGACATGTGGAATGTTTATTAGGATGCAATCATAATCATAGGGTATTTCGTAATTTTGTAAATTTATCTTTATTGAATGTTAATAGATACAGAATATCTTTCTGTTGTGGTTTAAGAGATAATCCTAAATGTAGTTGTCTTGCCGTGCTCCTAAATGTATGTAGAAATGCTTACAGACTGATAGGCGCTGGGTGTTGGCCATTCATTAGAAGAAATGTAATAACAATATACTTTAACCTTTTCTTTTTATATTAACAATTTATCATAGCAGCCCATGAATAGACACAAATGTAATTTGTTATGAAAATATGTTTAATATGATACAATTTCCTAACCCAATTAATGGATTACAACTGGATTTCTACATGACTAGTTTACATGCAGAATTGACAGATGTGTTTAAATGATTTGCTTAAACCCTATAGAAATGGAAAAGGGCCTCCTTGAATTGACAAAATCGCCTTTTGGACACTTGTAAGGAATTTCATATTACTAATAATGTAATTTAAGTAGTAAACAAAAGCACACTCATTTATTTAGACAAGATTTTACAATTCTACTTTGTGTCCTAACTCTGGGTTGCTTTGATTTTGATACTTTGCCCAATATTTTGGAGCATGATTATTATTAATTAATACTAACCCCTTAAAAGTAAATCAAAATTAAATTCAATATGTGAAATGAATGTATAAGTTCTAATACAAATGTAAAACAAAAATTGTTAGCTACTTTGAATGGAACATGAAATAAGATGTTCTGGAAAGAGTTATCATATTCTGATGGGCTGTATATACTTTTTGTGATTTAATGATGCATTCAAATATGATAAAGAAAAATATCACAAAAAATAGACTGTAAGGAGGAAGGGAAAATGGTACAGCAAATCCAACCAGTAAAGAAAAACTTGAATTATTTAGATCAGGTCGAGATACTGTAATGTGAATGTATCAAAAACATTTTATAAAGAACTCACTGTAACCGCATTAAGCTACATTCACATTTGAATTTAATTTTGACAGTTAAGATAAAAATGATAAAAACAACCCCAAACAGCATGAATTTGAAATTGGAGTTTGAGATTTAGTTGAAGTTATGGATTTGCATGATGTTCAGTTAAATAACAAGATTCATATCACCATAATTCAGCTTCTTCTACATGTATATTATACAGATTTAGTTGATTTTTCTCTGAACAATGATAAGTGCTCAAGGCTTAAAACTCGACTCGTGAGAAAAACCAAGCCGTAGAACGTAAGGTATATATAACGCTCTCAAGTTCTAGATTATCTATACAAATATGTAGATTATGTCAAATCTGTAAACTTTCTACATTTATCATTTATTATTTTTATTGAAACCTTTCTCAGGTGTGGAGTGTTTATGTTTTGTTTTGTGTTTGTCCTTATGTTGAAATGGCTTTAGTGTTACAAGCCATTGCGTGTACTATTCAAGAATAGACGATGTATCTCTGATTGATATATTATAATTGTATTTGCATGTATTCACCACAGCACCTTTAGCACCTTGCAAATTCAATTTTTTTACATAATTCACTGCTTTTGATTATTAACTAATGATAAGTCATTGATTATGTTTTGTGCATGATTAGCAACATTTTCTGACAAGGTATTTCTAATGGTTATCTATCGCCATATTATTTTATTTATTTGCACTTTGAACTATTAAATTCTGATCATGAGCACTATTTATTTTGCCCTTGATTATAATCTCAATTTTATATGATATTTTATGGAAAATAAAACTCAAGACAAAATGTAGCATTCTGTTTTCATCTGGTAATACATGTACTTTCATTTGAATCAAATAATTATTGAAAATATACAAAAATTTATTACACTGATACAAAAGATTATCCATTATAATATAAAATGAGAATTCTTCAATTTCAATTTTGTTAAGCTGTCATATTTATTCCTAAGATGTTTTTTCTATTTTATTTCAGCTGAGAACAGCAGCTGAGTCTGAGTTAAAAACCTTCCGAGCGCAACGTGTTCAAAGGAAAATCAATGTTGGTGGGAAACCGTTTTCACAAATTTATTAATTACAGTTACGCAACCAAGCTGATGCTGAATTAAGAGCTTTGAGAGCAGAGCTGACACAGAAAAAGATTAACCTTACTTTATCCAGAAATCAACAACTTGCTGCTTTGAGTCCTGGAGCAGATCTAAATGAAGGTCCTAAAGAAATTGTTGCACAAAACTAAATGTTTTGCTATTTTAAAACTCAATTTTGTTATTGTAATTTCTTAAAATTTGTAAATAATTTTTTTTAGATAATACATTTAGTGATTAAAAATCTAAAATTATGAAAATGAATTAATCAGACTTTATGCTTATATAAGAACTAATCTAAAAATATGTATGATATTCTTTATGAAAAGTGCTATTATTTCCCTCATTACCTATCAATGCATCTATATATAATATTTATTATTGTTCTATAATATATTGTACAGTAGATCATAGGTACATAATCAACAACTATGGTTTTAGTGCCTTCAATGTGTATTTCTTAAAATTAATATAGATATTAATAAGCTAAATGTATGGTATTGTATATAAGTATATAATTTATATTTACAAATAAATGTTAATCATTGTGCACTGTGCACAATGGTTAATTGTAATTCATTGTAGAAAACATCGGTTTGTTTTCATTATCACTTAATACAATATTTAACACCAACCACCCGATTCTTACAATGTATTGTTTACATGGTAAATGTTTTTTCTTTTAAATTTATGGCCTTAAATATGCATGTTGCAGCACACAAATATGTATAAAAAGCTTCAGTAACAAGAATTTGAATTCTATGTTCATCTATTATTATGTGTGAATTAATCTGTCATAAAATGAAGATTCTACATTTTTTTGTAGATTAGAATTAGATAACAAGTATATAATTATACACTGGAAAATCATATTAAGTCAAAGTTATACTTTCACCCCCTTCATAGAATATACTGAATGATAATAAATGGTCAATAAAGTTTAGGTTTGCAATGCATTGGTAGAATATTTACTTTAATATATAACACTGTGTTAAACTTCTTATAGGACTATCATCAATTATTTGTTATGTTGATTATGATTATCAGAAGTGAACAACTTTAAGATATTGATTCAATACATGTATGGGAAAATTTCAGTTGTGCAGGTCATTTTGAGTGATGTGAAGCCCACATGAAAAATAATTTTTCAACCAACCTTGTTTCCTTTGATCTGATTATTAGGAAAACAATTTAGATGGAGCACTTTTCCTACTGTGCAAAGGGAAACTGATGACTTTATTTATTAATAATTTTAAGAAAAGATAACTTCTGTTATTTCTGTACAAATAAATCAAATTCAACTTTTGTGAGATAAATGCTAGGGAAAAGGTAATTTTTCAATGGAGTGCAAGTATATGATATGGCAAGAAGATATTGGCTTTATTATAGAAAGATTGTATTCAATGAAACCTTGATAATTAATGCATATCTGTGATATTTTGTTATTGTATACCCTTTGTTCTTAATTGTTTAGACTCGTCTTGTAAATTATATGTTAAATACAGTTCTTATTCTATCTTAAAAATAATTTGTTTATAGAATATTGAATCAAAATATGTTGTGTTAAAACTCTGATTAAGTCATTGTGTTAATTCAAGATTGAATGAGTACTAGATCCGTCGCCCAAATCTTTGGATGCCGTAAAATAACCATCCTGAGACTGACCGATCGTTTCCAGTAGACAGGGCACTATCTGGAGATCAGCCAAAGTCTGCATGGAATCCCCTGAAAAGAACCGGCAACACATTACACGACAAGCAACATCTGCACAAGCTTTCCTTAATGCTGCTGTTGTGAGTGGAGTCCAGACATGTTCACCAGTTGGTGGAAACTGTTTGTTACTGACTATGCTTGCGTTGGACCAATTCTAACCCAACGTCATTACCGACACTCCTGCCAACGTTTCACTGTCGAGTATAGTTGGCTGATTGGGACCTGGCTGATTGGGACCTGGCTGATTGGGACCAGATTTGTGGCTGACTGGGACCAGATCTGTGGCTGACTGGGACCAGATCTGTGGCTGACTGGGACCAGATTTGTGGCTGATTGGGACCAGATTTGTGGCTGATTGGGACCAGATTCTTATCTCCCTCCTTAGTAGCTCTTTTGTTTAATTTGCTATGCCACCCCTCTACGTCATTATTTGTCCTAACACTTCTACCGAAGACTGACCAGGATTCAACTGTCCATATTGTTGATTCTAACCAGGTTTCCTTTACATAATTAAAAAAGTCTAGCAGCAGCGGTTGACCTTCTGGCAATTTTCTCTTTAGTTGATCAAACGCGGGAGGTATGTCTGTTGCAGGTAACAAAGGGAGGGCAAAATCTTTTCTTTGGATCTTAAAAATGCTGTCTTTCTGGTTATAGGCAGTCTGAAAAACAAAATTCAATATCAATAACCGAGAATATAGGATTATACGGTCTATGATATGCAATACACTAAATTGGTTGACAAATGTGTAACATTTTCTTAGCAATATACACAAATACACATTAAACAAAGTTGATTAAATCACACTTTATTTATAGTATAAAACTCAGGTAGCAATATACAAGACCCTAATCACACTTTTTATTGTTAATTAATGACAAGCCTAATAATCCAATATACTATCAGATTCAATCACACAAATTCCCTGTTGTGGCTGTCAGTAAGATCTGAGTAATTTTCATGTAGTAATATAGTACACTTTCCTAGATATCACCTACCTGTTTACTTGTGTTAAAATTTAGTCTATAAATCTATTATATTTATTTTCTGTATAAGGTAGGATATACATTTTGACTGGCTTTATGTTCATCATATTTGAAATAACCGATTTCCGTTGCTACTGTATTGCTGGTATTAGTTTTCAAATTTGTATGGTTTAAACATTATTTCTATAACATAATTACACACAATATATGTACATGAATAATGGTTTCGGATTTCCATTATGATACTGTATTGCTAGGGGCTAGTACCGGTATTAGTTGTCAAATTTGTATGACTTAATTGCAATTAGCATAAATTGGTTTAAACAGTATTTCTAACATATAATTACACACAATGTAAAGGCTATAATGGATTCCAAAACAAGCTATGAAGTTTATAAAATAAAATAAAAAATTGTCTGTTTAAATTGCATTAAACGTATTATAATTTACATAAGGTTAATAAGATAATCTCTGTTAATATAATATAGTGTAACTGTGACATAAAAAAATAGGTTGCCAGGCAACGAAACATACGCCCACACAGCAGCCAAATCGTCCGGGCAGTCAACAGGAATTGTCGCATATTAAGGAATTATCAGAAAATCATTAGAATTTGTTTGGTTTTTATAATCAAACGTTTTTTTTAAAATCATATAAAAGCTAAAAAGGGTGATTTTTCGTACAATCAGGGGACATAATTCAGGAAGTAATGACCCGATGGGCGCAAATATCGAAAGGAACCAAGATCTTTGGGTTTAAAACATACCTGTCAAGTTTCATCAAAATCGATTCAAAATTGTGACCTCTATAGGGTCCACAACCTTGATATAACATATTTTCACACTATTCGTGTGCAAACGGCGGCCATTTTGTTCGTCAATTCTAGTCTGATTTTCACGTAATTCAAACTCTCTCTTCATTACCATGTAACGGTGATATAGTCAAACGTTTTTTTTAAATCGGATAATAATTTTGACCTCCAGAAGGACCAAAAGCGAACAAAAGCGATTTTTCGGACAATCCGTTATGATCTCATGGGCGCAAATATCAAAAGGAACCACGATCTTTGGGTTATAAACATACATGTCAAGTTTCATCAAAATCGGTTCAAAATTGTGACCTCTATAAGGATCACAACAACATATTTTCACAATATTCGCGTACAAACGGCGGCCATTTTGTCCGTCAATTTTGGTCCGATTTTCACAAAATTCATACTCAACCTTCATAACCAATTTAACCATGGAACGGTGATATAATCAAACGTTTTTTTAAATCGGATAACAATTTTGACCTCCAGAGGGACCACAAGCTAAAAAGGGCAATTTTTCGGACAATCAGGGGTCATAATTCAGGAAGTTACGATCCAATTGGCGCAAATATCGAAAGGAATCAAGATCTTTGGGTTATAAACATGCATTTCAAGTTTCATCCAAATCGGTTCAAAATTGTGTCCTCTACACTGTTCACAACCTTGATATAACATATTTTCACACTATTCGCGTACAAATGGCGGCCATTTTGTCCGTCAATTCTGGTCCGATTTTCACGAAATTCGAACCCGACCTTCATAACCATGGAACAATGATATAATCAAACGTTTTTTTAAATCAGATAACAATTTTGACCTCCAGAGGGACCACAAGCTAAAAAGGGCAATTTTTTGGACAATCAGGGGCCATAATTCAGGAAGTTACGATCCGATTGGCGCAAATATCGAAAGAAACCAAGATCTTTGGGTTATAAACATGCATTTCAAGTTTCATCCAAATCGGTTCAAAATTGTGACCTCTAAACTGTTCACAAGCTAAAAAACGTGATTTTTCGTACAATCAGGGGCCATAACCCATGAAGTTACAGTCCGATACATGCCAATATCGAAAGGAACCGAGATCTTAGGGTGATAAACCTATGTTTTAAGTTTCATTGAAATCAGATAAAAATTGTGACCTGTAGACTGTTCACAAACAATTGTGGACGGACGTCCGGACGGACGGACGGACGAACAGGGGCGACGACAATATACGTCCACATGAAAATGTGGGCGTATAAAAATGGAATATAAACATAAATAATGCAGGCCTACATAAAAAAGCACATAATTATAGTCATGATATAGATATAAAACTCCTTTAATTTATATTAAACTTAATTCAATATCAAAACCTAAGTTTCTAGTATTTTTTAATCATGTGGTCCGAATCAGCCTAGTGGTGGTCCCAATCAGCCTAAAATGTGGCCCCAATCAGCCAAGAATATGGTCCCAATCAGCTTTGACTTTTGTCCCAATCAGCCATGGTCCCAATCAGCTTGGTTCCTGTATATGGTTGTTGTTCATTTTCAGCACATGTCCTGTCTAGCCGGGGGGTTGGGATGGCCTAGTGGTCTAGAGTGCCGCGCTTCGACCTCTAGCTGACCGGTCACCTCTGGCTTGCGGCTGTGGTTTCGAGTCCTGGTGTGAGCGTATGTATCATGGAAATAGGGGCGCCTTCTCAAGCTCGTGGGTTTCCTCCGGGCACTCCGGTTTCCTCCCACTGCTAAAGACTCCTACGCGCAAGCGAATTATTGAAATAAAATTAAACCATATGTTAGTCCCGAAATGACCTATAGTTTGTGTTGAGTGGACGTTAAACCCCATCTCTCTCTCTCTCTCTCTGTCTAGCCTACAATCGTTCCAAAAATCATTGTCCAGCTCCATTATTTCTCGCCAGTCAAATCAGTGTTGCGTACCGTTTTGGTTTCATATTTTGAAAATTTTGTTCTTTTATTAAGACACTGAAATGAAATGGGGTTTAACGTCCTACTGTTCTGCTCCGAACTGGTCAAATGAAGACGGGAAATAGTCATACAATGTGCTATGGTGGAATTTTTTCTAGTACAGCACAATTCCAACTGTCAATGATGGATCTCTTATGTGCCATGACCAACCTAAGTTTAGGAAACCACGGAAGAGAATAGTAAGATCATGGTAGAATGAGCGTTAAACTTCCCCGAAGACACTCTGTTCATTGTATTCTTTTAACAACACAAAAGGTGCATAGCGGCATAGCCACAGGACTAGACTTGAAAGCAAATGTTTCTAAAAGTAAACTAGTGCTCACTTCTCATAATAGTGCAGTCATGTTCATTCTGGGCGGGTGAGTGTTTCTGACTATTTTGGTTATCATTTTAAGGCTCAACAGTGAAGTCAAAATGTATGAATAGTATCATATATTTGACCACGGACATGGGAATGCAATATACATGTGTACAAAACAAAGACCAGAAGAATGATACCTCGACAGTTTCCTGGGCTTTTAAATGTAGTTCTGTATGAAACTTAACAGATTTTGTTGTTTGCCACAAATTGCAAGGCCATAGGAACAAATTGGTATCCAGACAACTCATCCCAAAGACAACTCATCCCAAGACAACTCATCCCACTATAAAAGACAACTCATCCCAACTTTAAAACATGGATAGAGAGAGACTCGGGTTATAATTATAAGACAACTTATCCCAACAAATATAAGTGATATTTGTTTCAATACAGTTGCTATCTTTGAAGACCACTCAGACCAAATCCAATCAGATTGGTGAAGCACTTCAAAGACAAATATTATAACGTTTATTAAAATGATTTGAGTAAGTGTCAAAGCTGGGGAATTGTATAAAAATACTGAAATCAAATATTTTAAATTAACTTTTCAATATACAAGGACTTTTTATTTTGTGTATACCAACTTTCAACCAACGAAGTGTAAATGCATGTAATTTAATCAACCTGTCAATAATATATAACATATATTGGATGCTAAATCTGTAAATGTCTGATAGCTGTATAGTTTGTGAATCAGTAGTTTGCCTAAGACAGGGGGCTGTTCACTGTGACGGGTGTGAACAATGGAATGGAAATGTAATTAATTACATTCCAAAAATCATGTAATGGTCAATTACATTTCAATTACTCTTCAATTACATATAAATATTTACATATGATAAACATCAAATTTGATAGCAACAAAGAAATAAATTAGGTGTATCTAACACAAATCCAATTCATTATTTTTTTTAAAAAGATTTAAATTGACTTAAAAAGTGAATCTTTGAGTAAAAGATTACTTTATTAATCAAAGATTAAGTGTTAATTTACAGTCAATCATTCAATCAATCAATCAGTTAGATTAAAAGACAATAGTTTTACTTCACTTTAATCTTAATCTCAAGGTAACAAGTGACAAACCAAAGAATGGCTAATCTCATTATTTTATGGTTACTTAAAATAGCATTATGCAAGAGCAAAATCTGCTTTTTACAAGTATTTCTTTAAGCCTGAGATGTTATCTAAATAATCAATTAGACATTAATTAACACATCCAGACCGTAATAAACTCCTTATGTCAAGGCTAGCCTTCGATGTTGGCAGATTAAAATCGTATATGCCGCTTAATGGCGGTTGATAATTAAATCAATCAAGTGGATAATCGAGACTATGCTGTTTATATTAATGATTTGAGTAATGATGACCGAGGCTATGAATATTTTAAATGCTTTTTTCTCGGCTAATAGTGAATCAATTTGACTGAAATTTTCAGCAAATTATCTTTACACTATCTAGTTTTTAACTATTATAGTGAGAACTGCTATCTCTTTATCTTATCTCCCATAATGTAACTTTAATATATTAACCATCATATATTTTGTTATAGAATCATACTGAATAATTTATCAGTTATGCAATATATTAGACAAACTATTTGGATTGATTAAGAATCTTATAAAATAAAATTACTAAATAATTTATCAGTTATGCAATATATTATAGACAAACTATTTGGATTGATTAAGAATCTTATAATATAAAATTACTTGAAAGAAAATTCAGTTAATCAACACTTTCAATTAATTTGATGTTATAACAGATTGGTAGATGTGTTTGTTTTATTCTTTCATCATGAAGCACTTCCAACAAAAACAACGATTAACGAAACTGAGTTGTAGTATTTACCACTATTACAAACTAATTAATTTGGTTAAGCACATCAAAGACAAATATCATAATGTTAGTGACCAGACTACATCCCATTTATCAGTTTGTCCTGACGTCGATATTCCAGAAAATATAATTTAATTAATTGTTGATGTAATAAATTCATGGTATTTCTTTGTAACTTGGAATGAGTGGGGGGTTTTAAATGTTGGGATGAGTTGTCTTTTGACTTGGGATGAATGGTCTTTTGACTTGGGATGAGTTGTCTTTAAAAGTGGGATGAATTGTCTTTTATTGGGATGAGTTGTCTGGGATGAGTTGTCTTTGGGATGAGTTGTCAGGTATTCGAACAAATTCTACTGAAGAGCGAATTGTCAAACATACATATTATATGATCCACATGACACCCGCCCGTGTCACTTTCTCTACTAGAATACGGATGGGAATAAAATATGGAAAGTGTTTGCCAGCTTCATACAAGACTTTACCCGTGCGTAAGAGAAATATAATAACTGATTGTAGGGATTTCAGCGAGAAATATGTGGGGTTGGGTTTATCAGAATACACGGGGAAGAATATTCTCGGGTTGGTTGTTTACATTGGTATATTTTTACACGGTCTCCTAAAGTTAGCTATAATGTTGGGTTTGGGAATCATATCATTTATTTCGATCATAGGACATTAACTGTTCAGATATGAATTCAGCGACCCCGTAAAAAAACCCCTATTGTTTCACGTATTAAATTACTTAAATCGAAATGTCCCACCAAATATGGTTTGAATATGAGCTCAGCCTCAAATAATTTTTGGTCGAATCATGTTTTTATATCTATGTCCGAAGTAAATGACACCGAAAACATATATTTCAAAATATTACGCACCTTTAAGAGAACTTTATGAGTTTCCCGCCAAAATGAATTTGGTCCCCCGTCGGAATTAGGAGGAATACCCAAGCTCATTTGATTCAGGGTGTCGAATTCTTTTAGGAACCACCTTCTAACCTGGGGTCCGAGAGAATTTGTCACAAATTGTACCCCATTAAATAACCTGAAAATGCCTCATGGCGGCCATTTTGAATATTTGAATTTCCTTGAGCGTGCCAGGGTTGCATCACCCGGATTCTGAATCTACACATATTAAAGATAATGATCCACCGAAAACCTATATATTTATTACACACCATTTTTAAGGAACTCCTGGAACTTTATGAGTTTCCCACCAATCCGAGCCTCCTTTTTTAATCTGGCTCCATAGCGGGATTAGCCGTCACTTTTTGGAGGAATACCCAAGCTCACTGGATTCAACTGGTTGAATTTGTACAGAAAACATCTTCAAACCGAGGTCCAAAGAGTCTGTCATGAACTTTACCCCCTCTAAATAACCAGAAAATGACCCATCACGGCCATCTTGAATATTTGAATTTCCCAAGGGTGCCATCAGCCGGATTCTAAATCTACAAATATTGAAGATATATTAAAATAATCCACCAAATACGCCAAGATGGCCCATATTTCCATCTCAGGGCTTAAAATGAGATTTGGCTTCCGGACTAATGTTTGATTTCGAAATTCGTGAAAATTATACCGAAACTGCTGGACAAAAGTGGTGATCCTTATAGAGGTTGTGATCCCTATAGAGGTCACAATTATTGTCCGTTTTTTATGAATTTAAAGTATATGTTCGTATTCCAAAGACCTCAGCGCTTTTCAGACTATAACTTCCTGGATTATGGCAAAATGTCGGCGTATCTTTCGAGCTATCCAAATGACAAGATAGCTGTCCTTGTCAAACCCTCTGTCCTGCACTACAGACAAGGGCAAATCACGCCAGAGAATCACAAGGAACTTTCTCGGCCAACACCGGGAGCTAGCTATTCAGTATCTTACTCACTTAGTCACCATGGCTCTACGGCTTATACCGAAATTGCAATTGAACATAAATTATGACCGATAAAGGAGAAGTCAGAAACCATAGGCGTGCACGTTTGATTAATGGCACTAGGCTTACATGGGTTTTACGGGAAATTTTGAAAATTAGTCTGCTGCAAATGTGTTTTCTTGCAATTCAATGCCTTCAGTTCAGTAACTTGAAACTATAGGAGGTCTAATCTCGCTTTAACATCTTATCAAACCATTTACGTCTTTCATATTTCGGTACTAATTTCGATTGGCAACTGACCCAGCTAGAGAGCCTATCAGGTTCCACAATCTTTGTAAATACCAAGTCCCTGATAGGACGCTTCGTTCTTGTGTTTGCATTAAAGGTATGATAACATATCAATAAGTTACGAAAGTGTAGGCCAATCTAGCTTAAGGAAGAAGTATTGATGTCGTCTTACAGTCGAATTACCGATTTTGGAGGAGGAGGGGGGGGCATAAATCAAATTCTCGTTCCGAATCCACAGATTACTGGCAGAAAAAAAAACTGTCAATATATATGGGACTGCTGTATTAGAATTTGACATGGTATATCATAATTAATAAAATTGTCGCCGAGCTTCTTTATTCCACAATAAACATGCCCGATAACTTCATTCAAATTGTCTAGCTTTAAAAATTGGCTTTATGGGGCTAGAGAATACTTGCCCTCAAAAGGATAAAAAGTGAACAAGTTCAAAACAAACATAAAAATAGAATATTTTTACTTTGGTATATCGTTGTCATAGTGAAATACATGCCCCTAATACACTGTTTTAATGTGTTTAAATAATATGTTTAATAATTTCAATACAGGTAACTTAAAAATTCCATTGTAATAAGTGTGTAGTTATTTCCTTGGTGTCATTCTTTCAGAAACCCAGTCCGGGTGGATGATAAAATGACCTCTGACATTCGGCGTGGTTGACTGCAAAAAAAGGGAAATAAGATGCCATATTAACATGCTGTTACTCCTGTTCTGATTCTAAGCTGGAGTCTTTAACGAATGAAAGGGGGATTCACGTAAGGATAGTGTTGCGAACTATCTTGTGTTAAAATTACACAACATTCAACAGCGAAAGATTAAGCTTTTCGGAACCCGTCAGCAAAGAAATTAAATTGAAGCCTGGAGGCGACTTGGCCCAGGTCCAGCAGAACAATACCAAGAAGACATTTTTGCAAGGGTAGCGCCGTGTCAGCAATATGAACTACAACTTGTCGTCATCCGGGAACCACAGTGGGTCAGTGAGTAAGACTGGAGGTGTCGCGTTCGATTCCTGCGTTGGCCGAGAAAGTTCATCGTCCGGCGTGATTCCTCATTGTCATTTATGCACAACAGGGGGCGTGGACAAGGACAACGACCTATAGTCGTTGAGATGGGACGAAAAGCCGAGGTCCCATTTACACATTGGCGTGTACAAAAAAGGAGAGAAAATCTAGTGGCATTAATGTCGGGGGGGGGGGGGGTGCTCTTATTATGCACTTATCTGAGTTAACAAGAATTGTGAACAAACGGAGAGTCATATGGGGACGGACAAGACAATTATCAAAATATTTTTTTACCGTAAAAACTCCACGACTGTGGATATAATCATCATTATTTGATATACTTCTAAATCTTGCTTGATGACGGGCAAGGGGGCGACTGCTCCTTTCACTTGGTGCTATACGTCTAAACAGAAAAGTAAACGGAATAATATTAAATGAATTCAATTTAGACGTATTTTCTACCTCCTTTCTCTGGCTTGTTTTACTAATATTAATCTGATTACTGACAACCCAACACAATGTGCTCACATTTTATGCCCCTGTCATTGGTCTCGACTGTGAGAGATCTACACAGTTTTGTGTCCTCCCCAACACAGATCCTATGATATCTGGAAGAGGTTTTTTTTTTAAAAAAATATACTCCGTTCTGTTTGATGCAGGGAATTGACTAACGAACGAGTGTGGAATGTATATCCAATCAAGACATGCAACTTATGGGAAACAAACAACAAAGAAATTTCCAACGCCCTCACCCCCTTCCCCCATCACATGCAACTTAATTTTGAAACGTAATTTATATCCGATTTTTTATCAGATTGTATTCATCATAGATTTCAGGGTTTTATTTTCTTTGTAAAAAACCTTTTCTGTATTTTTTTTCTTTTTGTTAGGCAGCTGTGATATATATAAGTTTTAAATATTTACCCAGGTCTGTAAAGAGCTATGTCATCGGTAGCCATATTTCTCATAGCTCGAGATGTTGCAGTCATATCTCCGTATTGTGTATTTGAACGGCTTGTGAGGAAACCTGGTCTATATTCTGGGCGCTTTAATTTATAACCTGGGTGTCTAGAAGGAGAAAGACTTGGTTCTCTGTACTGGGCAATGAAATTAGGGTTAGACATATTTTTAACTGAAACAAAAAATAAAAGGTGAAATAATACCACGAAACAAACGTAGAACCAACTTAACACTTATGTCTGGGAATATTTCAAACAAATAGATAGAAACTAGCAGAAAATGTAAATGCAAACACTCTTTTCGGTTCTATACCAAACACCATAAAGTCACAAAATATACACTGAAAGAGGCTGGTGAGGGGGTGGGGAGACTTGCTGACTTGCTATAAATTGGCTGACTATCTTCACGAATTAGTTCCTGGTCTCAATCCATATAGGCGGCAACGGAACTGATAATCTTTAAATTTTCAATTAGGCTATCCTTTACCTTTATCAAACAATTTGATATCTTTAATGTGTACACTGGGTAAATAATTGATGGGGTCTATGGAATTCTGAAAAAAAATATATATAATCACGTTTAGGCCTATTGTATACTAAAACTATTCTCGATTTTACATAAAATCCATTTCCATTCGGGTTAATTAGAATGATATCGAAATCAATTTTCAGATTGCGCTTTAAAGTTTATAGGGACAGCAGATTGGCACACTATATAGACATGACATAGACGGCAATACCACATAGCGATAACATAGTCGGCAATTATACATGTAGCTTATATATCCTTCCCGTCAACGCCTGGATGTCAATTACCATAATTATGCTCTTTCCTCCGCCTTTTGATTTTGAAGCTATTGGAATAATGGTCAGTGAATCAGATTTGTCGCAATTCAAATCACTGTACCCGCTCTTGACAGATGGTTCCATTTCTACGACCATACGGGCTAGTTATTAAACCAATCATTAAATTAATTACATCAAGACTAACGTCATACTGTCGACAGGTATCCACTATAAAATGAGGATTTGTGTGATACTAACCACTGAATCAGCATTAAATATATAGCTAGGATAACTACAGTCCCCAAATGTATCGTCCAGACCACCAGACTGTTTATCTATGGACGGAAGATAATGTGTTCGGTAGGCAAACGATGGGGTTAAACCACGGTTTAATTTCTCAACATCTGAAAAAAAGGCATTATATTATTGTGATAACTTCTTACAAATGCAGATTATATTGCTAATTAGTTTTTGCACTATTAAATAATGACATTTCCTTGACGAAAATGTTGGACAATCTATTTATCAATGCCTTTTCATTCACTCCATCTTTTGCACCATTCATTATTGTAATTTACACTCTATCAAGATACAAAAATTTCAATATTATTAAAACATTCTTTTCGTTTTGCAAAGTTCAATATTTCGTTTTACTAGTCGGATACCAACAACTTAAATGGTAATTCATAATTTTCGACGTTTGATCTACAATTCCTCGTGAATAAAAGCTACGATATTTAATATGAGTAATCATCAAGGGCGAAGACTCACATATACATGCGATTTGTAATCTTTTCGAAAATAATGCATATAGGTGGAAATATTAAGAAAAAAAAACATTTCAAAAATTAAAACATAACTTAATATGATGGTCAATAAAATCAGTTCAATAACAAGTATAATCAGATTTACTTAGCATGATGCGTGTGATATCCAAATACAACTTTATCCTTGTACCCCAATTCTGTTACTGATCAATATTATGTTGTTATAGACCAACAACAACGTTACTTATAAAATATTTATCCTAAAGAATGTCAATCAAAAAATAATACCCAAAACTGTCATTCAATGGACATTTTGATGAGAGCTAATTCGGTATAAGATTGCGAATCGATATACTCATAGTATTCTAATTTAATTCAAGATTATTGTGTAAAAGTAAAAATTGTACCTATATATTTCAGATTTCTACTGAAGTTAAGTATAACATTCTTTTGTTGATTTTTCGTGGATAATGATAAAGTTTTCTTTGGTACAAGATCCCTTTATTCAATCAAGGTGTGCTACGAAATAAATTAAATGCCTTACCTGTTTCGAGTCACGACGCTTCTTACAGACTGATTCGTTTGGACAAATCTGTTGATTGTTGTCTCTCTTAAATCCCCTTTGTTAAATATCCGTTTCTAAGAGAATTATATAATTGGCGACAGAGGGCATGGTGGTCTGTGCCAAACTGTGAATTACGGATACTACAAATAAGGACTTTAACGATTAATGATTTTGTTTCGTAGGTCGAGATGTAACAGTTATAGTTATTAATCAATGAACTATGATTAAAATAATGGGGTTTGTATATAATGCTCCTGTATTATTGCAGTTATTGGCATTTTCAATTAGCGTGAAGCTTTGACATAACCATTCAACGTGAAAAATTAAAAATAATTTCATGGCCAGAAGTGCAGTGGTGTGCAAATTTCAAAGAGAGTAAATGGTAGTTCTTGTGTTTTATGGGCATAGTGCGTTTGTTTCGAAAGCACCACAGTTCGGGGCATGGTAACACTTTACCCGTTTTATACAGAGAGGGAGATGGGGTTTAACGTCCATTCGATACAAACTAGGTGTAGGGATCTTTAGCAGTGGGTGGAAACCGGGGGACCCGGAGAAAACCCACGAGGTTGGACAGACGACCCTACTCCTTGTCACAACCGGGGATTCGAAACTACGACAGTTGACTCCATGACAGGCTAATCATTCGGCCACCCTCCCTCCCCGTTTCAGAAGCTATCGTAAAGACCAATGACATCGTTAATAAAAATAATCAGCAGTAGCTTAACGCAGGTAACATGCGATCAGTTACTCTAGAGAAAGTACGATTTCGTATTTAGCATACCAGTTTACCACAGAAAATGTTGCAGTGTTTATGAACTGAAAAGTTGCGACCATTTCTTCGAGAATATGAAGCTGGAAAAGGCGGATGATTAACTAGCTAAATGTTATTTTTGATTATAAGATTTAGGATCTTTAACCAAAAAGCGTCTACATTTCGAAAAAAATGTTTGTGGCGAAAATATATACATGAGATATAGTTGTTAATTTTTATTTGTTAATTAATAATAATTTTAGTCGAATATCTAAAAAATATCATCCAGAATACAAAATACAGTTATATAAACATAATCCGCATAAGATTGGATTAACATAATTCTTTATTAAATCAATGCTCTAATTATAAATGCAACAATAACAACACTCTACTTGTTCATGCAGCTTTCTTAAATAATCCTCTTATTTACCCAGTCGGTGCAATTAGGTCTTAATGCTTTGATTTTTTGTTATGTCAAATTGGTCTCTTAGCATTGTCGTTTAAATTCGTAACAAAGTTTCCGGTTTGGTTTTCCCTTGCCAGTGGAGCAGGGCAGATTGAATGACAATTACAGCCGTCTGGTCGTTCGGATAGGACGAAAAACCGAGATCCCTTTGCAGTTGGAATTCGATATATATAAGAGTAGGCCATTGTACCCCCTATATCACACTGTATGGCATATGCTCGTCTTCATTAGCACGGGCATTTAGAAAATGTCTCTGTAAACTATCCGTATAAATGTGCCATAAACTATTAAATGTTCCGCTTAACGCACTATACATCATGTAGATTGTGGCATCATTAATATTTAATTCTTCGGAAGAGTTGATCTAGTTAAGATTACCACAGAATCATCAATAATTCAAGCAGTTGTCATGGACCTTTAAATGCGTAACAGTACACACATAGTTGTTATCCACATAGCCTACGGGTGGTTACTGATTACCTTGCAACAAGATAGTGTTTATATATCTATGCAAAATATGTTTGTCTTTTCGTTTTCTAATTAACACACCTCATAAAGTTAAGTTTGATGCGGGCGAGAGCCCATTGTTAAAATGTATTATTGTGAACCCCTTGGTAAGGTTCATGCAATAAGGTACCATCCTCGGTTTTGGTCTATCAGTATCAATATACCCTCGCAACCCGCGCACATCACAATACGTTACAAACCGTCGCGGGAAATTAAAATTATGACGCATGTTGGGGTTTACTATTGTTTAAATTTTGAATAAACATAGGGGCACCGAAATCTTTTAAGTGCTTAGGATCTCTGAGGGTCTAAATCCGGCACTGCTACCCGCTGGTCTTAAAAAAATACTTTACCATCACGCCATCACGTCAATATGCCAACGACTGGACCAAAGTCTTTAGTTTTTCTGTCTGAATTAGCGGTAATTTTGCTCCCGTCTTAAATCATATATTAACATGAAAAAAAAAAAAAAGAATGTGTTTTATTAACGTCATACAGTTTAGCATCGACTTGGCTAATGAAGACGACTATGCATGTGCTACGAGAAACATTTTGCCCAAATGGCAGCAACGGTCAACTCTTGTTTAAAATTCAAAATGTCAAGGGTTCTTTTACATACGCCAACGTGTACACTGGACCCCAGGTTTTGGAACCTCAGAATGACTTATTCGTTGTCCCTTGCCAGGCCCTCCGTCCTGCAAAAGGTGAACCCTGCACGTCAGAAAATCCCGGGGACTTTCATTGGGATCGAACACGTAACCTCCAGATTAGCGAGTCAACATCTTTTTTTTTTCTTGTAAATTCTTACTCAACGAGCCACTCCGGCCCCGGTAAATTTCACATTCCGGTAACTTGGTATTAATATGGATTTCTTCATCCGAACTGATTTAAAAAAGATCAGTTTTTGTATGCTGAATGTTTTTCGTTTGTGTGAAACTAATATCATAATCTAACATCTGCAGAATCTGATCCTACTTCTAACTGGTTAAAAAAAATTCTATTAAAAATAACCGGAGACATCAGGCATGGCATATTAATAGCTAAAACTGTTTCAAAACCGCGTGCACTTTTACTTATTTAAAAGTTATTCTGAATGTATAATAATTTGACTTATGGAAAAAACAAATTTTTCATTTTTCATTTTATAGCTATATTTTTAAATCGCCTTCTCTTCTACTTCGAACTAGTTTTATGATACGTTCGTTGATTTGTTACAAATGCAATTTGTGTAATTGTAACGTGCTTCTGCTCCTCGTGTGCGTTTTTATGCCATATTTATCTTTATCTTTACACTGTACATATCTTAAATTTTATTATTTTATTAATTGTTCGGTGGGAGTTATACGATGACTGTTTAGTGCGAAGAAAACTTTACGTCGCGGAGAAAAGGTTTCCACCGCGAAGAAAACTTTATACCGAGGAGAAAAGGTTTACATCGCGGAGAAAAAGTTGTAGTTTTCTCACTGCGATTTCTTACACTTAGGCCTATATGAGGTAAATTTCAAGAAAAAAATGTATAAAAATCAACGTATGGCACTATAAAGGGCCACGTCTTTAGCGGTCATTAGGTTAACAATCATGCGACTACAGTTGACCTAAGATTAGGTCATTATCATTAGTCAATCAGAAATCAATATATTTTTTAATTCTCTTGGCTGTGATAAAAACTTCGTAATTTGTAGATAAAGTCTTGATAAAAAAGAAATTTGGAATTCAATTGGAGTTATCTACCTTTGACCGAAAGGGTAACTCTGACAGCATTACCAAGTAAGGAATTTTCTGAGTAATGCCAAATAGAAAGATGCAATAATACGATTAAATAATCATGTTTCGTGTTGATAACTTGTTGAAATTACCATTATAGACCATAGGCGTTATCAAAACGTAAGTTTTTATGGAGTTTAATACCCCAAATTTCAATTAATTATCAGTTTATTAAAGCCCCAATAACAATCTTGTTGTAACTGAAAAATATGTCCCAATCTTCATTCTGGTCAACAAATCGTATTATTTTAGAATATTCCAATCAAATGATGATATAAATTTCATCTTAACACACCTAATTTAAAAAATTGGAAAAAGTCAACCAATTGATTTGAAAAGTCTAACGTAATCCTTTTCAAATGTGGCTTGGATTTTGAAATATTTTCGAACCCCCTGGACAAATAAAATAGGTTGTAATGAATAATTTACAAAACAGGTAGGACATTTAAACATCTAGTAGTTAGCTCCAGAAAATAAATAATACCCTTATTCTAAGTCCTAGATTTTTAAGTGTCCTACCTGTTGTTTAAATCATCCATTACAACCTATTTTACTTATCCTGAGGGTTCGAAAATATTTTAAAATCCAAGTCACATTTGAAAAGGTTTACGTTAGACTTTCCAAATCAATTGGTTGAATTTTTCCAATTTTTTAAAATAGGTGTGTTAAGATGAAATTTATATCATCATTTAATTGGAATATTCTAAAATAATACGATTTGTTGACCAAAATGAAGATTGGGACATATTATTCAGTTACAACAAGAGTGTTATTGGGGCTTTAATGAAGTGACACAGACAGAAGGATAGATAGAAGACTGGGTCCAACATTTTCAGTCACATGTATGGTTCAAAAAATGAAATGCAACGGTTTGATAAGATAGGCCTACAGAGCATCCTATACTTAAAACAACAATATCATCAATTTGATTTTTAAAACAACAGTGATAGATTTCTTTCCCCAGCAATAATGTATCTTTTATTCTAGCAGAGAGTCCCTAGGTTGAGGAAGTGACAATAATTTTCCCGCAATGACTTACATAAACCATTTTTTTAAATTAACTTTTTATGTATTTTTCAGATGTAATACAGTGATAGATAACGAGGACCTTTCATAGTTTTATGGCAGGTTCCAGCAATCAAGGCATCATGAAGGATAGTATCATGCCCCCCTTTCGTATCATGTTTCAGTCAACTAGTGTGCCATCATCCGCAAACCTTGATCTCTATTTGGCAGAATTAGATGCACAACTTGAAGAAAATAACAAAGAGTAAGGACTACACATATGCAGCCCTACATGTATATTTCATGGTTCTTGAATCAGAAATACATATTTTCACCATTCAGCAAGAAACTAAAGTCTAATCATTAATTTAAAGTAACAATGCATCGATTTCATTTTTTGCTAACATATCATGTTTAATCGCTGCTAATATGTACTCGGTTTTTAGGCCCTAATTAAGAAAACAGAATCAAAATACATGCAGGCCTACCAATGCTGAATAACCTCCTGACTTGGATTTAGCTCAATTTAAAATAGACCCATCAATCAGTTGATAGCAAAATATTATAGTTTGCAAGGAATGCATATTGCTCTAAAACATCGCAATAAAATTTTAATGGCCATGTTTACTTGATAAAGTATTGGAAATAAGGAATTTCAGTAATGCATGTATGAAGTATTTTTATGTAACAACTTTTTTACCCACAAAGACCAATGGATAAGTTTATGTCATAGGGCCAATAAAGATATAAATTTTGATTACTTTTATACATGCTTTTCAGAATTGATACTTGTATGCAGTCAATTCTTCAATTTACTAAAGATTTACCTGGTGCCAACAATGTTTCTGATCCTAAAGAAGGATTAATTCATATGATTAATAATCATGTTCTGGAAAAAGATTCATGTTATGATCCTGAAGTAGATGATTCAGTAGCCATATTAAATGGTTTGGTAAGAAATTAGTTTTCTGTAGAAATTATATTCTTAAAGCAGCACTGGGTATAATAGCTTTTGATATATTGAACATGAACACTGCAAACAGTGTGGTGTGACCCGTCTTCATTAGTCCAGATGGAGCAGAAAGTTAAACACCATTTCATATGTTGAGACTAGTTGAAACCCTGAATAAATTGTAACTTATTTCAAGTTACCATTTCTTTATGTAGCAATAATTTCTCTTAAATTTCCAGCTTAGTATGATAGAAGAAAATCCTGGTAGTGAAGAAAGAGTATTACAAGAAATTCTGTCTCTGAGTGCTGCAGAAGGCCTCATTTTCCCTTTACAGACATCAACAGTCAACACAGTTCCTATATCCATGTCTTCCCTACACACCATTGAAGACACTACAGATAAACAAATCGAAGCAAAATGGAGTAAAATAACACAGAGGTTAAAAAAGCACTTTGTAGAAAAATTGCTGCGTTTGCCTGTTCAGAAGAATAATCTTCCTGGAATTCCTGTTAATCAGAGGTTACGTCTGGTTCAGTGTCTTCTTGCTATTGCGCCTGATGAAGAAGTTTGGCAATGCTATCAAAGTCTACGAACGCAGCAACTGGAGAAGAGTTTTCGTGATTTATTTCCTGAATCCGATACATTTGACTATCAGTCATTTTCAAGCCATTGTGATCTAATAGCTTCTACCATTATTAACATGATTGATGAAGATTTCGTTGTTTTAAATACAGGGATGTTTCGTAAAGTTATTGGAGTATTTAAAGCCATCCACGATCTATATTTAGAAAAATATTCGGATGAGATGTCCCTCCTTGTGGAGGAAGTCAGCGATGATATCTTCAAGATACGACACAACACCTTTGCACACGGAAATATTACTCAAAACAAACGGGACAAGCTGCAGAAAGGTCAAAGTTTAGACAGTATAATGCCTAGTCGTATAATTGCTCAACCCCAGGGAGAAGCCATTGTAAATGCCGGATGTATTCAATCTTTGCTGCATATCATCAAATCTCTACTAGCTATAGAAGAACATATAAACACCTTGTTGAGAAACACTGCATGGGATGTTGTGGGTGTGTCAACTAAAAAGGCAAAACGGAGAGGCAGTCTTAGAGGTATAGTGATAGTCCTTTTAATTAATATTTCATGTCCGAGGTGGGGTTTTTATTTGTATTTGTAATGATATATATCTGCAATACTTTTATTAACATTCATAAATCCAATGTTATTAAATCTTCGCATGTTGTACAGGACTTAACTCCTGAATTGAGAAGTATATCTATGTGTTGAAGCAAGGACATTATTCTCGGAAATTAGATAAGTAGAAAATTTATTTACAGCCAGTGCAAGGACTTTTTATCTGGGATAATTTTAGAATAATGAATTGCTAACAAAAGAACACAAATTATATATATTTTGTGTCCTATTAAATATCCATTGATATAAGAAAGCCTACATATACTTCTAAATATGACGTAGTCAACTCACATTCATTATAATATACTACTTCTAAGATTCTGTCAATATTTTCTGGATCTCCTGTTCTGACCATTAATAAGTTAGATAAGTTTGAATTACAAATTTCAGGAATATAAGTGAATGTCTTCAATTTAAGAATGAATGTCCTTCTTAATGTCTTAACCTTAATGTATCTTATTGTGGTGTTAAAGCCAATGGTTTTCATATTTGAATATTTCCTAGTGCGTTTGGTATATTCTGGCTGGCAAATCGGATAAAAAGAACTCTGCAAAACTTAAATTCAAATTGAAGTATGGTTGATGAAGACAGTTGTGTTTTGATCATTTAGATAATGGATGATAACCAATACTGGCTAATCAACTTTTTATATCTCATGAAAGATGTATAATTATTGCAATAATATATTATCTTTTGTTATTTTACAGGAGTTCTAAAAACAACCTCTAGTCCAGAGCAAAGACGTCATTCATTAAGAGTGACAGAACTAAATAATAGTGACACCCAGATAGATTCCAGTATTTCATCAGCCACTAGTACAATAGCAACACCTAAAGGTATATGTATAAACTAGCATAGTAATCTTGTGCAGGGTGGAAAACCGTGATATGTAATAATCATTAATTGTCAATTTCATGATTAAATACTGCACCAAGAATAAGAAAAATCCTTGTGTGGCTCACTAACCAGGTAGTCTGGGATTCGACCCTAGTTTTGGTAGAGAAAGTTCCTTTTCCCCTTGTCAGTGGTGCAGGACTGATGGCGTTGCAAGTAAAAGCATTGTGTCATTGAAATGGGACAAAAATTGAGGTCGCATGTACTCATTGTTATGCAAGTAAAAGAACTTTTGACAATTGGTGCAGTATATGTAGGACGTTAAACTCCAATTCATTCATTTTCAATATTCAGATTTCTTGAAAAATAACGTTTAGCATAGGATTTGTTTAAATACATTTTGAATTTATTTTAAAAGTTATTGAAAGAACGAAAACAGAGGAACGTCTCCATTGGGATTGGAAACTAATGTTTAAGAAGATTTCGGGGGATATTACTCAAGCTGTTGAAGCTAGCATTAATAACAGTGTGAAAATTTCCTTACAAGAAGAACTAACACAATGGCAGAATACACATACTTTGACTCCTGTTAATGTTAAGTTAACTCTACAGGGAGGAAAACAAGATTATCCCAAAGTTATAACCAAGGTATGTTTTAAAGGCAAATTATTGTAGGTTGACTGAAAAGTAAAGATTTTCAGACCATACATAGTACAAAGTAGTCTTCTTAAAAACCATATTGAAAAAATTTTGGCCGTCTAAATTCACATTACTTATCTTGGATATCATGATTATATGATATTAAAGGAGCTAAGTCTTTAACTCAATAATGTACTTTGGCTTCGACGTTGCAAACACGAATTATTTGTCGAATTAAAACAACAATGATGGTGTTATCTTACCGTGAAAATTTGGGTTTCTGATATCAAATATTGAAGACAAAATGAAAACTTTAAAACTGGCATATGAATCGTGTGCCAGAATGCTTTCTAGCTCCAGTTGTATGAGCCTAAGCAATGAACAGGGCTAAACATATTCCATAGACTGGAATAAAACCAAGCGCCAATTCAGAATCTTCACGTATTTAACCAAACATAAGTACTCAATGTAAATCAGTTTACATACATTCATATTACATTATAATATATGTGATATGACCCATTTTTGTCCATTTCTAGGTGTTAAATAATAGCGATTTAGCTACTTTAAAACATCAGAATTGGCCTTGCATCCCGGTTGGCAGTTTACTGTAGTCTCTATTACGGTATCCTTATCATTAGGAGCTTATATATATATAATGGGGGACCAGGGTTACCCATTTGCTATGTGATATGCTTTGTTCTGATTTTAACGGATTGGTCTTAAACTTAGTATTATTAATCAAATCTGTGAAGTTAAAACTGATGTACATTTGTGAATTTCAGTCAGTGCATGAGTTTATGGCTACATGTGACAGTCTATTAGTATTTGCTCGAGCTGGTTGTGATGGTAGTTTGTCTGCTGTTAGAGCAGCTTATATAGATAACATCAGTACTAGTCTTAAACTAGTACATGAACATATTGTTAAGGTAAGATTTGTTCAAATTCCTTCTTCAAACATTTTATTTGAATCATACACCCACACTTCAGAGATTGTTGTCACCCCTCTCAATCTTTTGTTAATTCTTCTTGTTAGTCCACTAGAGGCTACAATAATCCATATATGTGATGGAATTTAATCATACTTCTCACAGTGTTCTGTTTGATTAGAGCTAATCCCACTGCTCACTGCTGTAAATAGAGAAAATTCTTGTTCTAAATTATTATTGGTCAATAGTGCCATTAACAACCAATGGCTTACAGCGAAACAAAATCGTTAAATTTGATACAAAGTTCCAAATTGGACCAAATATGTTTACAAAACGTTCACGATTTTATTATGCCCTATTAACCAGTGCATAGCAGAATATTGCAGGAAAACTAATTGTGTGACAAACGAGGCAATCAACAAGATTACTGAATGAAGACAAACAATACTTTCACCGTTTTTATACGCCCACATTTTCATGTGGACATATTATGTCGTCGCCCCTGTTCGTCCGTCCACAATTTGTTTGTGGACTCTCTACAGGTCACAATTCTTATCCGATTTTGACGAAACTTGAAATATAGGTTTATCACCATAAGATCTCGGTTCCTTTCGCTATTGGCATGTATCAGATCGGAACTTCAATGATTATGGCCCCTGATTGTACGAAATATCATGTTTTTAACTTGTGGACCCTATAGAGGTCACAATTTTGAACCGATTGTGATGAAACTTGAAATGCATGTTTATAACCCCAAAATCTTGGTTCCTTTCGATATTTGCGCCAATCGGATCGTAACTTCCTGAATTATGGCCTCTGATTGTCCGAAAAATCGCCCTTTTTAGCTTGTGGTCCCTCTGGAGGTCAAAATTATTATCTGATTTAAAAAAAACGTTTTATTATATCACCGTTACATGGTAATGGAGGTTGAGTTCAAATTTCGTGAAAATTGACAAACAAAATGGCCGCCGTTTGTACGCGAATAGTGTGAAAATATCTTACATGTATATCAAGGTTGTGGACCATATAGAGCTCACAACTTTGAGCCGATTTTGATTAAACTTGACATGTATGTTTCTATCCCAAAGATCTTGGTTCCTTTCGATATCTGTGCCCAATCGGATCGTAACTTCCTGAATTATACATGTAGCTCCTGATTGTACGAAAAATCGCCCTTTTTAGCTTGTGGTCTCACTGGAGGTCAAAATTATTATCCGATTTAAAAAAACATTGGATTATATCCCCGTTACATGGTATTGAAGATTGAGGTAAAATTTCGTGAAAATCAGACCAAAATTGACAGACAAAATGGCCGCCGTTTGTACGCGATTAGTGTGAAAATATGTTATATCAAGGTTGTGAACCCTATAGAGGTCACAATTTTGAACCCACTTAGCAACATGATTCCCAGTCAAATTTGAAGCCTACTGAAATGCACCTTTATAACCCAAAGATCTTAATTCATTTCGATATTTGCACATATCAAATTCTAACTTAATGATGTAGGAAAAATCACTTTCGGTATTGCTTGTTTTCTATCCATCTCTCGAAAATGTGGGCGTATCCTGCCTGGCAGTGCCATCCTATCTTTAATACCTTAAATTACTGTCCAAAGTTTTAGGGAAGACCCCATAGTAAACAAAGGGCTGTCATGTTCCTATACATGGGATAAATTGATTGAACGGAAGAATACACATACTCCCTCAAAAGCTCAAGTATCAGAAGCCGCTCCAGCATTGGACAGAAAGGGATTTCTCAGACCATTGCTTCAGGAATATGGAATTTAATATGCTTTATCTTTCTCATTGAAATGAAGAATCCTATTCATTTCCAACCTTTTTAAGAAATCACCCCTTTATCACGAAATCTTGTTATAATTTTATAGGTTATTTTTGAAAACACAATAAACATTTATGTGGATCATATCTTTCTGAAATATATATTTGTTGTTGATCCTATTGAATTGAAGAACTGTATTGATTTTCGATAATAGCTAACAAAATCTTGTCATCACCGCATAGAAAGGGTCAGGGATCTTTTTACATAGGGTAAGTCTGTCCCCCAATCCCAGTCAGATATTCTGAATAATAATATTGTTTTAAAACAAATCATAAGAGTCTTTAAATATACTGTGTGAGATGATTTTTTTTTAAATGTTTAAGAGAAAGAGGAGGGGGGAGAGAATTGTGGTTTAACGTCCACTCGACACAAAGTAAGTCATTTTGGGACTAACATATGGTTTCAATTTTATTTCAATAATTCGCTTGCGCGTAGGGGTCTTTAGCAGTGGGAGGAAACTGGAGTGCCCGGAGGAAACCCATGAGATTGAGAAGGCGCCCCTATCTTCATGCCACATGCGCTTACACCAGGGAGAAGTGTTTGGAAGTTGTTTAGCTCATAATTACTTCTCAGAACAAGCTGTTTGTATGTTATGGTTTATGAATGATACAAATCTATTTGAAAACAAAAACTTCCTTTATTACCATAATATGTTTTGTGGTGATCGGCTAAGTTAATGTGGAGTGTGAATATCCAATTTTCATGTTTTATCCATAAGGCAGTTGAGTAAGACATCTTCATGAATTAAAAGTAAATAATTAATAAAGTTGAAGCAGCACAGACAAAATTTCAAAGCAAGCAGAAAAATATAATACTGCCTGAAAAATATAAAAGAAAACTTGAACTATCATTGTCACAAAAAAAAAAAAAATATTCTGGTTCTCACTATGCTAGTCTCATTACAGGAACTACATGTAACTGGAAAGTACACTCAGTTATCAAGTAAACAACCTTGATAAATGTTATTGACAGTCATAATTGATACTAGCTACACATACATAAGAAGATTTTTTTTTTAGTGCCTTGAAATGTGATGTTTTTGAGTAAGTCAATAAATTGAGCCACATGATCCTTTTTGACTAAAGAAAAATCACCCTCCTAGGTCAGATGTTGTGTGATGAATTTTTTTTTTGTATGGCTTAAAGCTAAAAAAATAAATTGTTTTATATTTTGTAGCTTTGTGTAGATGTACCTATAAAGGCTAATATAAAACAACTATATCTACTATTATCTAATGCTGTTTACTGTCGTAATCAACTAACACATTGTGAAACAGTTCTATGTACAGATGATGCTGGGTAAATATTGGGACTTTCTTTTAATAATTAATATTAACAACTTACTTATGATAATGGGCATAGTGTGCTGTGAAGTGTTAATTTACTCCGACAGAGAAGATTCTTTGTTGAGTTTCAATTCTTTAATGTGCCCACCAACATGTACATGTGACTTCAGCTTTTTGTGCCATCCGAAGAGCTAGTTGGAAAGCTTGAGAAGCTTGAGCAACTTACTCATCCAAACTGAGAATACCCTGGTTAGTGTACAATACATGTTAGTGCTCTGTTACTGACTGGTTAGATATATACTGCATAGATATGGTACAGTGTTGCCCAGACTCTCATAACACGGTCCTTTTCATTGGCTGGTTGGTGCGAAAAAGTAGTATGTTGAATCGATGTTATACAAGTAATATTTATAAGAAAATAGTGAAATTTTCTTTATCCCTTCTGTCACTGTTTCAGTAGGTACAAGATTATTTGTTTGTTTTATCTACAGAATGTAAGTAATAAATCAAATTCTAAAAAAAAATGTTTAAAATTTTGTTAGTGTTTGATAATTAAATTATGATTGTATTTATACATCGATTTTTTTTCTTCAGAAAAAAGGTATTTTTAGGTCTGTTAAAACAACTGAGTGACCTCGTAGAAAGTTTGTCTAAACAAATTCTAGATATCCACAATCAACTACTAGCCACTACAGTCCTGCATGATGCTGAATGTCATCACTGGAATGATTCCAAAGACTTTTATGAAGTAAATAACTTAATGCCCTCTTTTATGTGTGGTTTATTTATAGAATATTCAAAAATAATGTCAATACTTTTCTTTAAAAAACAGTTTCATATATGTAGTTGAAGATCATTTATCGAATTCGAATTTTCAAAGTTAATGAAATGATGAAATTTGAATCATATAAAAATGTTATAATCCTTGTCTTTTGTATTTCTTATTGCAGGATGAAAGATGTTCTTACACTGTACAAATGTGGAATTTTTATATGCGTGGCTTACAATATGACTTATGGACGGTTTGTCCTCCCCGATTAGCTCAGAATATATTTGGTTCTGTACTACATGAATCACTTCAAATGTTGACTCTTCGTTATGTTAGAGTGAAACCAAGTTTTAAAAGATTCAAGCAGTATAGGTAATATTGGTTATTATTTATCTACATTCGTATTGTCAATGGTTTAGCATATCTGAAACAATTAGCAACTTTTGAAGATACAGTGCTTATAATTATCTACAAAGGGAATGGTTAAATGTCCTCCATGTCAATCTTCACTTTCAATTTAATTTAAACAAATATTTTACTAGAATGCTTCTGCATGAAATTATAATATTGAAAATGGGAGCGTGCAACTGTATCTAATGGACTGAAACACTGTCATCATTTAATGTTTAATTTCACAATGGCGAATCAATGCTAAGTCCTGAATAACAGATATAGGATTTGTTTTCCAATTTCATTGATTTTAGTCATTTTATTGAATTGATATTTCATATTTACTACGCTATTCAAGATTCTAATCCCGAAATTTTATTTAAAAAGTCCATAAATATATATATTTGCAAAATTGTTCTCACTCATGGTTGATAAAGCTAGAATAAGATTTTCTTACTGTTGAAGTTGAATTTATCATGGAATAATTTATAATCTATTTTTATTTATTTAATTTTTCAGATATGATTTGACTGCTATCCTGCTCTGTTCATCCGAGTTTTTGTTTCAAGTTTGTCAGTCTATGTCTCAATATTTAGATCCTGGTCATTGTGATATACCCCAGTATAATATACATAATCTGTGTTCGACATTAATATCATCATTAGCTGTTGTTACTTCACCTATAGATCAACTTTACAGGTTTGCATATTATCAGACATGAAAGACATTGTTTTAAACATGGCTAATGGAAAACATTCGCATGGTCCTTGTTTTAAATATGGCATTTGTCTTAAAAATGTCCTTAATTGGTTACTCTTGAGTCTTGCTTTGTTTGTGAGATAAGCAGTTTGATTGGTTGATGCTTTGGGACACGATAACTTTGATTCTAATTAAGTGAGATTGATGAAACTTGGTGTATAGTTTCATTACGTCAAGATATGACCATTTTCTGTTTACAGTAAACAGAGTGATAAGCAATTTGATTGATCAATGTTCATAAGGTGAATGTTTTGACAGACTTCAATGATTAACATTTGATGGATTCTTTGGGACGAGATAACTTTGATTTTGACTGATGGAAAGTGATGAAACTTCACACTGCTAGGTGCAACAAAATCTTGACTGAGTTTGATCGTCAACATTTTCTACTGAGACTATGTATAATCAGCAATTGATTGCTTGATTCTCTTCAAAAGACACATGTGCAATTAATATGTATCATCTATTTATTTTGGGATTGTGGTGGGAGACATCAACCTCACTGTTGACTTATTTCATATAATTTTGAGACATTTAATTGAAATTTGGTACACTGCTGTATATATCAGAGTTGCAGATCATTTTTGCATTTTGCAAAATTCTATTTATTTTTTATGTTTGACTGAATTATTGTCATTTATTGACTATCCATTTTTTAGGTTAAGCTTTCGGGGAATTTATTCGCGACTTATTATAGTACACTGATTTACATAGTAAAGTTAATGAACAAGTCTAAAAATTCAATTTTCTGAAAAAATGCTCCATTTCAAGATTGGGGGAGGTTCATCAGTGGCATATTTTGCTTCATCAATGCTTTCAGAATACTTGTTGTAATTTATGATTAATCTTCTACATTTCTATGAATTTGTAGGACATTTAAACGAGGTTATGGTAAAAGACGAGACAGTAATACAGAACAGATACCTGGTTCAGTTGCTTATGGTGGATCTAATACACAGTGGTTACACTGGATATATCCTTCACTGTTCTTTCCTGGTCATAAACAGTGAGTTTTACCATACTTATAGAAATGTACAATGTTATAGGAAGGAAGTAAACTTCTACCGTATTTTGTTTTTGGAGAGTTCCTTTTAAAAATTTGCAAGTGTTTACCTACATAGTGTCGTATCCAGTTCGTTTCCTAGTGAAATGTCCAGTATTTCTATTTTTAGAGCATAATACAAAATAGGTGGTGATATTTCAACCATTAATTGAATTTAAAAGATTACTATTTGTAACATAGGGATTAAAACAGGGATGCTATTTCGAAATTCTGCTTGTCAGATATTTTTAGTAGGTATTAATAGAGGCCAGAATTATGTCACCAGCAGTGGTTTGTCAGCTTCAGGAAATAGCATCAATAAGTTTCCACTCCCTTTGATAGACTTCAACTACCAATGTTTTTATGTTATATAGTGTGCATTCTGACTGCAGCAAAAATACATGTACATGTAGGTACAGTGTACACCTTGCTATTTTCATATTTCACTCCTGTACTATATTCAAATTTAGGTTAGTAATATGAACATGAAAGTAATATGCATGTGAGAAGGAGTGTTTGTGGTGTCAAAACATTATTTGTCTTCTTTATAAAATGGTATTTTAAAATTCCATCTGTATAGCAATGACACCTGTATGCAAGGCAGCCAAAATGAAACATCCTAGTTAGGTTTGTAGAAAGCAATGCGAGCTTACAGTAAGTGCCATTTTAGCCGCAAAGTAGTTTGTAAAAGTGCTGTCTATTGTCTATTAACAGTTCGCACTTTGGATGGATACATTTTTCGTATGGTGATAGCCTATGAAATATTTTGTTGTCCAGTGAATCGAAAAATGATTAAAATACTGGGTTCCAGGTGGGAACACATGGTCAATTCCCACAAAAGGGAATAGGTTAAGATCAAAATTGTTTTGTTGTGAATAATTATCGAGGTTACAGTATTATCAAAATTACCGCTTGTGTACTATATAATTACCTCAAAGTTTGAAGTTGATGGTGTCAAAAATTTTTGTTCAAGAAAGATGGCGGCCATTTCGGCTACCGTTATTCTGTATACCGTTAGTCATAAATGATAATGCTAACACCATTGGCTGAAAATGTTTCAGAAGATTAAGAAAAGTCAATTAAGGCAGATTAAGTACTTAATCAATTTATTAAGGTAGGGTTTTAACATCATAAATGCGTGCATTACATAATTGTCTAATCAATCCTGCCTTTTGAGAATAATAATAATAATAATAATACATTCAGTAAAGTAATTATATATTGGATTTTTGAATATTATCAACCATATATTGATGTCCAATTCGGTATATTCCAGGTTAGACGTTAGGAAAATTGAGTATGGTATGTCCGAAATATCCCTGAATAAAAGTTCATATATAACAAAGTTTAGCCACCTAAAAGCCTGATGTTTCTGTGTGAATAATGCTGATTTAGAGACAAATGAATATATTATTTTATTTACAGCTATGATGACATGCAAACCACTAATGCTGTTTATTTACAAACTAAACTCTTGCTGAATCAGTCTATATGGGAACCCAGCACCTTATTACAGGTAGCCTTTAAATTAATACATAAATTTTTATTCAGCCTTAACACGGATACTTATAAAATGGCTTTAGAGATACTGATTTTGGCTTTGAAGATATAGAAAACAATACAAAACAGTTAAATACCAAGTCATTTCATATGAAATTGGTTCATGATTTTCTTGATCTCACAGCATCACAGTTATATGATCACTGCTTTTCTTATTATAATCTGTTATAATTTGTTGACTTTTCCAGGCACTTATTATGAAGGATTATACATTACCTATCATGCTGTTAACTAGAGTAGCATCCCTTGATTCAATGTCATCCGGTGGATCTAATGGTCTGCAGAGTGAACAGAAGAAAGATTGCTGTAGGATATTTTCAGCTGTCCTATCAATATTATCTCAATGTTCCCATTTTCCTGATGGTGTAGCTAAAGTTCTTATGCCAGTCATAGATAGGTAATGTATTAAAATTTTATATACTGTTAGTGTATATATATGTCCAACCCTCACACCTTAATCTCTGAGAATTTGGGTTGAAATATGTTTGCCATGGACATACATTGCCAAAATTTTTCAAAATGTAAAAATTGTTTGCTTTAGAAATGTTAAATCATGGACCCTGTATATTCAAAGTATCAGGAGCTTTTTATGGCTCCCCCACAATTTTATAAACGTGAAGGACTGTAGTTCTGTGATCCCTTTTCCTGGTTTCAGCGATGAGTTGAGCTGAAGCATTCTGAACGTATTGAAGCTTCTGCAGCTGCCACGAAGGTAGACCATACAATAAAGCATTATGGTTGTCCAGTCTTGAAGAGATTGAGCAAGGAGTTTTAGATTTTCACATGTTAAGTACTTCTTTGTCTTTGCTAATTTGTAAATCTGGTAAAAAGCTGAAGACAGATGGTTTTGATGTGGGTCTCAAAAGTTAGAGTGGAATTAATGATAGCAACCATGTTCTTTGCCTTATTTGTTGGTTGAATTAACTCCCCAGCAATCGAAAGGCTCCCCTTTTTTTACATTGTTGAGTTGTTGTTTGGTATCGGTGTAAAGATCTTCAGTCTTGTCTGTAGTTAATTTTAAAAAATGAAGAGTCATCCAGTTGTGAATTTCATCTAAACAGTTGTCAGCATCATGCACAATGGTAGTTTCAGATGAATGATCAAAGCTGATGTATAACTGTGTGTCGTCGGCGAAATGTGGGCACAAAGTCCCTATTTCTGGGCTATGCATTATGTGGTCTTGTGAATATTATAAATAAGATAGGCCCCAGGACTGATCCTTGAGACACTCTACAGATCATTGAAACAAAGTCTGATGAAGTCCCATTAACCCTTTGAACCCTGACCTCCTGGCACTTAACAGTACTGGTACCTAGCCTCCTGGAGGAAAATCAGCTATTTACAAACATATATGAAAAACAGTTGAAACATTCATTTTAATAACCTATAATCAACTCAAAAGCATGCCAAATGATAATTATAGCATGTACTAGCTAAAATTATCATAATATTTAATCTTATTGTGCCAGTTCATGCAGCATGTTGAGCCTTACGTTTTCTATATGGGGGCGTGACTTGTGCCTCGGCCGTGTCAGGAATACCTGGGTCAATATCTTCCGAATTATTCGAATTATTGTCTAAAACCACATTGTCAAATTCTTCGATAAAATATCATCGGCAGGATAATCTTCGTCTAAGTTTTGTTCGTCTGAGCTCTAATAAATTAGGGACTTCTTTGACTAAATAGAACTGACGCTTCCTGTTACTTCCGCTGCCACTGGGTTCCATTTTGACAGGTAGAAATTAGCTTCGATATTATCAAAAAATCAACCTCAAAATCAAATCAAAGATAAAAGCATGGAGGCTGACATCTTTGTGACGCTATCCCAGCATTACCACACAATTCTTACCCCTGATTGGTCGTTATATTTAGCGTTCTTTAAATAGGTATGACAGCATACCTTGAATCCCGGTGTATCGGGATTACGGTGTATGAGCACTTACTAAAATTCCCGATAGATCGGGACTACGGGTTCAAAGGGTTAATGCATACAGCTTGCCTTCTGTTGGTTAAGTAAAATCGGAACCAGTTGAAAACATTGTTACACAAGCAAATTTCAACCTATAGTTTCAAGGAGATCACTGATGTCAGTAAGCCTGGAAATAAAACACCTGTCACTGACAATGTCAGGCACAGATTCAGGCTTTGTCACAGGCACAAATCGTATGGTGCCTGGCATATTTTCTGGCACTGATTTGTCTTTTTATACGCCCACATTGAAATGTGGTCGTATATTGTCGTCGCCCCCGTCCGTCCGTCCGTCCGTCGGTCCGGCGTTCACAATTGCTTGTGGATGCTCTACAGGCTAAAGTTAATATCCGATTGACTTTAAATTTATACACAGTGTTTAAGGTCATGAGACGAAGAAGCCTATTGTTTTTCAGCGATTTCCGATAATAACTACCAGAGTTATGGCCCTTGATCGCTTCAAAAAATCTTGTGGACGCTCTAGAGGCCAAAGTTAATATCCGATTGACTTTAAATTTATACATAGTGTTTAAGGTCATGAGACGAAGAAGCCTATTGATTTTCAACGATTTCTGATAGTTAGTGCCAGAGTTATGGCCCTTGATCACTTAAACAAATCTTGTGGAAGCTCTAGAGGCCAAAGTTGATATCCGATCGACTTTAAATTAACACACAGTGTTTAGGGTCATGAGACGAAGAAGCCTATTGATTTTAAGAGATTTCAAATAATTATTGCCAGAGTTATCTCCCTTGATAACTTCAAAAAATCTTGTTATGCTATAGAGGCCAAACTTGTCATCCGATTAGATTGATACACCGAGTTTAAGGTGTTGAAACGAACAAGTATTTTGATTTTCAATGAATTTTGATAACTGAACAGTTAAATCCATGATATTAAATGTTTCATGTATATACTATTTGTTAGCGTGGGGTAACACTTTATAAAAAGCAATCAAATTCTAATGATTTTCTGATAATTACATAATGAGCTGTTACTCTTAATCAGTTTTTAGTGTATTACAAATGTTTCATTAGTGAAAAAAGTAAAAATATGCGACAACCCTTGTTGACTGCCCGGACGATTTAGTTGCTGTGGGCGTATGTTTCGTTGCCTGGCAACCTATCTTTTAATGATATTATCATACATGTCCGACACTAAGTTGAAAATGTCAGGTACTATTTCATTAGATCAGCATCTAAGGAGAGTTTCTTGATTAGAGGTATGATCATGGCTTGCTTCAGGGTACAATAATTAAAAGGATTGGTAGGAAGACATCTCAATTGTCTTTTATTAGCCAAGTTGGAAGTGGGTCTAACTGGCAAGACTTCGTTTTGGTTTTAAGCGCCACAGTTTTAAGTTCCTCCTAGCTGTTTGATGTAAACTCTGCTAGCTGATGTAGAGTGTGAACTTTGAAAGACGCACATTGAGTTTGGTCAAAAAGGGAGGTCTTTGTGATGATGTCATCTCTAATTTGCACAATTTTATGATTAAAAGATGTTGCATATTTATGGGCAAGGTTGGCTAGAGATTCATGATCTGGTAGAGTTTGTTGTGTCTTTGAGTTCATTTACTCATTTGCTAGATTAAATAATTTCTTTTTATTACAAGCACAGTCGACGAATTTAGTATTGCAGTACTTCGGTTCTATTGATATTTCTAAATTTTCTGTATACCACGTTACAAGGTGATATCACGGAGCTGTGGGTCAATTACAATAACTTGCGTGATGACAGATTCATCAGCCTTGGTCAGGAGAAGAACTAGGATGTTTCTGAGTTGATGTGTTGGATTATCAACATGTTGGACCAGTCCGAAGGAGTGGAACAATTCCTTGAATTGAGAGCTGCGAAGGAGTGGAACAATTCCTTGAATTGAGAGCTGTGTGTATCTGTGACACTGTCGACATGGATGTTGAAATCACCAGCAATCACAAATTTACCCCCTTTTGAGATTTCGTAGTAAGTAGCAAATTCAGAGAAAAATTCAGACATAGGAATTCTTACATTGTCCTGTTTGATAACAGGTGGACGGTAAACTACACAGAGTCTCTTTGGCAGACTTGCATAGAACCTCAATATTTTAGATGTCTGATAATCTTGGCACTTCTGAGCAATGCCTAATGTTGAGAGAACACCAACACCACCACCCCTGCTCTTATGTAAATTAAAGCCAAAGGATTTGAGTTAACTAACTGTTGAACCACATGTATTTGAATTTAGCCATGTTTCAGTGATAAGTTCACTATCACAATTTTGATCAGTTAAATGCTCAGTCAATGTTATACATTTATCAAGTAGTGATCTGATATTGATCAAACAAAGGTGCAGTCTTTGTGAGTAAGCGTGAGTTTTAAGTTGGGTTTCTGAGTTATTGTTAACATTGTGATTAAAAGGTTTAGATTTCCTGCCTGCTCGAGTACCCAATGTTCAGTCTCTTGAGTGTGTTGATAAGTGAATAGTCGACTGTTTTGCACTAGCCAATATTAAGTGAGTAAAGTTTTGGACCTGAATACCCAATCCTCATTGTTATTCAACATGGTGAATAAAAACTCACTGAATAACTATACTCCAAACATGGGGGAAAATGAGAAATATCCGTTATATCCACACAACTTTTGCAAATTCCTGATCTTGAAACTATAAAAAACTTTCACATCCCAAATTTTTTTGAGAAACACTTTGAATTTATGAAGAAATTCACAAAACTGTGCAGAGCTCTCAACTGTTGCTACCAAGTGCTAGATTGTAGGTAGATCACTCTATATGTTGTTTATATTAGTGAGATGAAGAAGCCTATATAATTTCAGTAATTTTCAGTAATTTCTTCTGGAATTATGGCACTTGTTTCACTTTGTTAAACCTTGCGAACACTCTGATGACAAAAATTATCATCCAAGCTGTATGGAATATTTATGCATCTTTTGAATTAGCGAAACGAAAAGCCTATTGAATTTCAGCAATTTCCTTTAATTATGTCTAGAGTTATTGCCTTTGTTTCACTTCGTTGAACCTTGTGAATTCTACTACAACTACAACAAAAGTTATCATCCGGTCTGTATGGTATTTATATGCATCATTTAAATTAGTGACACGAAGAAGCCTATTGAATTTCAGCAATTTCTATTGATTAGGTCTAGAGTTTTGGCCCTTATTTCACTTTGTTATTGTCCTTGTTTCACTTTATTGAACCAACAACAAAAGTTAATATCCAATCTGTATGAATCATATGGAATTTCATCAGTTTCAGCTAATTTTTTCTGAAGTTATGGCACTTGTTTCCTTGTAAATGCTCTAATGACGATAGTTAGGGTTTCACTATAATTTTTGTTAAAATTATAATTTTTCTTACTATTTTTATACGCCCACATTGAAATGTGATCGTATATTGTCGTCGCCCCCGTCCGTCCCCTAGCCGTCAGGCATTGTGGACGCTCTAGAGGCTAAAGTTAACTGAACAGCTAAATCTATGATTTTAAATGTTTCGTATACTAAGCGTTAGCATGGGGCAGAACTTTATAAAAACCAAACAATTTGTAATGATTTTCTGATAATTACTTTTTGAGTTGTTAATCTTAATCAGATTTCAGATTATTATAAATGTTTCATTACCGAAAAAAGTAAGAATATGCGACAACTCGGACGATTTAGCTGCTGTGGGTGTATGTTTCAGTGCCTGGCAACCTATCTTTTGAAATATTGCAATAATATTTACAATAATCATCGGATATTAACCTTTGACGCATTTTGACATAGTCTGAAACAAGACACATAGGTACAGTTTTTGAGATTTTTGATTTTCAACAAATCTTCACAGATATTAGGCGCCAAATTTTGAAAATTTAAATTTTGACCAAAAAAACTTTTTATTTATGAATACTTTTTCATGCCCTTTTACCCATAATCAAAGGGGGTCGTGTGATTTGAGCAAAAAATATGAACAAATTTTGTCTCGATAATTCACCTTGGCCGCTATTGGCTAATTCGGTTAATGGGGTCTAGGTTGATTATTTATTGCTCGATTTGTATAAAACAAAGCTCATATCACAAAATCGTTTCTAACTTGTTCAGTTGCAGAGAAATAGGCGATTTTGAACAGGTCACTTTTAAAGGTTTTTGGTCCATAAAAGTGTCAATTATTATTCGATTTTCATAAAAATTTCACTGTGTGATATCTAATGTCATTTACGATTTCATACAAGTAATTTAAGATTTTCATTATCACCAGAAGCAAAGTCATTTTTCAAAAACTGTATTTTTAGCCTTCAAAACATGTTTTATTCAAATGGGTCTGATTTGTAATGTTTTTAAAATTATGATATTTGATCCTAATCAACAAATAGACTGAACCCATATTTTCACATAGATACAGAAAATTGGTTTCTAACTTTTACGGTTGTCGAGAAATAGACGATTTTCTTTTTTGTTAAGGCCACTGTTAATATAATTGATTAATTTGCGACTTACAGATATGCCAAACTCTTCATAAATCCGTGCTTCATCTAATTATTGTTAACTTTTAAATGTTTGAACAATAGCACCTGTTTAATTATCTGATCTTTGAAATATACTCTCCCAAAAAAGAAACGCAAAGTTACATTTCGTCGTCAGTACATCCTTGCTCTGCTATCGCCTTGTTGCAACAAGAACAACGACATGTTGCTGTACCAAACTGCTATCCAGTGTTGCTGTGGCCATACCCTCAGTGTCTGAACCCATTAAAGTTGGATTTCATGGTGTCGGCGTATTTCAAAACAGAAGCTCTAACGGGGACGTCTGCCTCGTTATTCGGTTTCACGTAGGCGTTTGCCTACTGTTTGGTACGAGATTCTACGCCGTCCGGGAATTGCTGCTGCGGTAGAGGTCACTGTTGAAAACCATTTACGCCAATTACGTAACCGGAAGTGACAACCCAGGACAGTTGGGGCCACTCTTGTTTGGCCTGGGCTAAGGCGTGCATGTGTTGAACTCCGCTGTCGGTACCTATCCCAAAGGCTAGAAATGGAACTAAGGGAAACATTCAGCAGCCTGGCTACATCTGTCTTGGATTCACCTGCTTGTAATCGACGAATAGCGTTGTTGCGTTGGTCTTCGTCCAGATGTGGCATCACTTGGTTCTTTGAGTGTTTACATGCCCAACTGATTTGGAAACCGAGAACCCCGGGATTTTAAAGACCTTAGATTTAGGTTCCATGCGAAAAGCTCGCGAAGCTGTTAAATTCATGTTTCTTGGTGCAATCAAGCGATAAAAAATTTCAACAAAAAGGATGACCAGTCACAATTAGTGACCCTACCTTTAAAATCAATATTGAATTTCTTTTATCCTTACATAATGGCATTAAAAACAAGTAAGATTTGCCGAAACAAAGACCTCAGTCAAATAAAAAAATGATGAAAAATGGGTTGTGCGTTTCTTTTTTTGAAGAGTATATGTATACACCAGGGCAATGTTTACCCTCTTCAGATAATAATTTTCTTTTAAAGTCCAAATGTTCAAAGCTGATAACTTTTGGTCAAAGATTTGTTCGTTTCTGTGACGGTTGGAATATGTTCCCTAAATGCATTCAATATACTTTGATTCTCTTCTTTATTGATTTAAGTGCATTTAGTTTTTTGAACTACTTCTCTGATCAATACATTTATCAGTGCGGTTACTTGTATAGCGGAATTAATACAATATGCTTGTATTCGTATTTCTTGGAACATATGACAGATCATGACTCATGCTGACATTATATAATTATTTCTTTGGGTTGTTTTCCCAATTGTTTTCAAATATGAGTGAAGTCTGTGTCACCACAGGCCTGGGACTGTACAGTGCAGCGGACGATTACGGCTAGCCCCCTGATCCATTCAATCTTTTTGAATTGTTTTGTTTGTGGTCTCTGAGTACGTTTTCTTGTCCATATATTTGTTTTTGCATAAAATTGTGTGTAGTTCAGTCCCCCTGCACTTACTTTTAGTGTTCAACTTCAAGCTCCAGCAATATGGAATAAGTTACCATATGATATTAGGTCCTGTAATAATATTAATGCTTTTCAGAAAAAACTTAAAACCCATTTATTCCTTCAAGCATTTTAAACATATATATATTTGGCAATTTATATCGATTTTTGTGTTTTATATTTGTACCATTGTAAAGCACCACTGAATACGTGTATGTGAAAGAGGGGCTATAACAAATGATTGTGATAATAATAATAATAATAATTTTTTACTCTGTTGTGTATGCAAAGTAGTTGGCCAGTCGATAAGTCACACCCAACCCAAAAATGATCATGTACATTTTAAATGGAGGGTAATTAGGGCAGTGATCATATTCTCGAAGTATGACATAGATGGATCGCTGCATGCCGTATGTGGAAAAAACAGTCATTTTGAACTTTATTAATAAAACAGGAAGTCATACTTCAAGACCAAGATTTGATATTTGTCCGACAAATCCAAAAATGAAAACCCAACGAAGATCCGTTCACTCGTTCAAAAATAACCGAGATATGGACAATCTGAGATTATTTTTTTTTTATCCCATCTGTAAAACACTTCTGTTTGACAAAAATGACCCAATTTATATTTAATAAATAGTTTCACAGAGTCTATACTTTTTACATTGGCAGAATGTTTGCACCATACACAGCTTGGCTGCAAACTCTGACTAAAATCCACAAAAAAAAAAAAAAAATAAAAAACACTTACTTAAACAATACATGTTTCGACTGAACAACGATGACAGAACAGTAATTATGCAATGTTTAAAATCTAAGCTGTTAATGACCCTGTCTTGATTCAGTAAAATATTTTGATTTTGGTGTTTATCGTTTCTTTCTAAAACTCCAGTTTAGAAATTTGAAGGACATTAACTGATTGATGTGAGTGTAAAAAAAAATATTAATTGAATGGTAGATAATTATTTTGTCTGAGAAAGTAATTTAACCTGTCTGTTTTTATAAATGTCCAAGTAAATTAAATGATTTGAAATCTGACACTGAAATATGTCAGAGACCTTTGTTTAGATGTAAATTAACATGTCTGATCGACAGATTAAAACCGGATTTTAATCAGACATTTCTTTTAACTTTAAGTAAGCCAAGTGTATGTTTTGTTGTGGACATTTTGTACGGATGTAGCATATACAGACAAAAATGACAATCTAATTTATGGACAACTTTGGTTTGAAAAATCTAACTTGTTTGACATATTTCTCCTGCAGTTAAAGACTCAACTGATTACCATAATTACTAGTTAATAGAGACTTTAGGGTGGTTTCTGTCTATATTTGTAACTAATTGAACCTTTCTGTCTGGTTCCATGGTAATAAATTATAGGTCACATATGTACATGACACATGTAGTAGTTCTCTTAAACTTAACCATATTTATAATCTAAATCATGTCAGTTAAATTATTTTTTCACAAGTGCAGTTGAACGTGTTTTGCTGTATGTCTGTGGAACTGTTAAGTTCATATTTTAATGTTTGTGAACACAATGCATCAAAATGATGTCAATGCAAGACACATTTGTTCATTTTAAGATCATCAACTTCCGACGTCTTCCACAGAACTGTTTTTTTACTGGCGATAAAGATTGCAACACCGGCTGTATCTATATAGCTTTGAATATAACATTTTCAATTAAGACAGATTGTCATTCCAGTACACAAATAAACATAAAATCCTGTGAAGTTGACAGATCTATTTTTGACTAAGATCCAGGTCTGCTTATTTTTATGATATTTACTCTGTGGAATTTGTTGACAAAGATTTAGGATTCAACATGGCTTACTTTGCTGCTAGTGGGTGTATAATGGAGCAGATAAGTACCTGTGTCAGATATTGCTTGAACAAAATTGCTAAATCAGATAAGACCCTGTGTCAGGTATTGCTTGAACAAAATTGATAAATCTTACTGTAATTAACTTTTCAAACATTATTTTTGTAGGTGTGAAGATTGGGATGTACTAAATGCCAGAAAAACATCAACATTGGAATGTGAGGTATGTTTTATACTTGTGCCTAAAGAGATTGGTGTGATTTCTATTTTTTTCTAATAAGATCATTTGGATTTTAATGACATAATTTCAGTAAAACTCATAGGGCAAACACAATCACTTCATCTCTTGCAAAATCTTCTGTCCTTTTTGTGATAGATCTACACTCTTAGCTGAATGTTTGTCTGGTTTAGGGTTAAAAATCTCTGTGAACGATTACCAAGACTATATTTATCATATGACTTTTTTGGAAATTTCAATGTATTATTTTGAGTATAAAAAGTTAAAAGCACAATTACTTCTGGAGTTACAGAGACTTTTTAATAATCTATACAAGATAATCAGTATGGGAAGTGAACCTTGCCTTTTTTCGGACATTTTTGCTACTTATGTGCATATTTATTGCAACAAGAGAAGAATGGAAGAAAATGGTAATAGTAATAAATGTTATTAAAAAGGATTTTTTGTCTGATTTTTCTTTATAAATTTTATTTTCTGCATTTATTATTAATTTTTTCGGTTAATACTATGTTTTCTTGAAAGAAAATGTTTTATAGCAGATCATTATTACAGTGAAATCCTGCTTAACAGCCAACTCATTTTTATACGCCGACATTGAAATGTGGTCGTATATTGCCGTCGCCCCCCTGTCCGTCCGTCCGTCGGTCCGGCGTCCACGCTCTAGAGGCTAAAGTTAATATCCGATTGACTTTAAATTTATACACACTGTTTAAGGTCATGAGACGAATGAGGCCTATTGTTTTTCAGCAATTTCCGATAATAACTACCAGAGTTATGGCCCTTGATCACTTCAAAAAATCTTGTGGACGCTCTATATATAGAGGCCAAAGTTAATATCCGATTGACTTTAAATTTATACACAGTGTTTAAGGTCATGAAACGAAGAAGCCTATTGATTTTTAGCGATTTCCGATAATTAGTGCCAGAGTTATGGCCCTTGATCACTTAAACAAAGCTTGTGGACGCTCTAGAGGCCAAAGTTAATATCTGATTGACTTTAAATTTATACACAGTGTTTAAGGTCATAAGACGAAGAAGCCTATTGACTTTCAGCAATTTCCGATAATTATTGCCAGAGTTATGGCCCTTGATCACTTCAAAAAAATCTTGCGAACGCTCTAGAGGCCAAAGTTAATAGCCGATTGACTTTAGATTTATACACAGTGTTTAAGGTCATAAGACGAAGAAGCCTATTGATTTTCAGCAATTTCCGATAATTAGTGCCCGAGTTATGGCTTTTGATCACTTCAAAAAAATCTTGTGGATGCTCTAGAGGCCAAAGTTAATATCCGATTGACTTCAAATTTATACACAGTGTTTAAGGTCATGAGAAGAAGAATCCTATTGATTTTCAGTGATTTCCGATAATTAGTGCCAGAGTTATGACCCGTGATCTCTTCAAAAAATCTTGTGGACACTCTAGAGGCCAAAGTTAATATTTGATTTACTTTAAATTTATACACAGTGTTTAAGGTCATGAGATGAAGAATCCTATTGATTTTCAGTGATTTCTGATAATTAGTCCCAGAGTTATCTCCCTTGATAACTTCAAAAAATCTTGTGACGCTATCGAGGCCAAACTTATCATCTGATTGACTTTAGATTGATACACCGAGTTTAAGGTGTTGAAAGAACAAGTATTTTGATTTTCAATGAATTTTGATAACTGAACAGCTAAATCCATGATATTAAATGTTTCATGTATATATACTAATTGTTAGCGTGGGGTAAAACTTTATAAAAAGCAATCAAATTCTAATGATTTTCTGATAATTACATAATGAGTTGTTACTCTTAATCAGTTTTTAGTGTATTACAAATGTTTCATTACCGAAAAAAGTAAAAATATGCGACAACCCTTGTTGACTGCCTGGATGATTTAGCTGCTGTGGGCGTGTTCATTCCTATTTGTCATGTAGCTTGTTGCTCAATTTTCCAGCGGACTGGTACTGTTAGAATTTTCCCTGCTTTTGTTCATTTTCCATTTTTATTGACCAATAATTTACATCGATTGTGACGCTATAGAGGCCAAACTTATCATCTGATTGACTTTAGATTGATACACCGAGTTTAAGGTGTTGAAACGAACAAGTATTTTGATTTTCAATGAATTTTGATAACTGAACAGCTAAATCCATGATATTAAATGTTTCATGTATATATACTAATTGTTAGCGTGGGGTAAAACTTTATAAAAAGCAATCAAATTCTAATGATTTTCTGATAATTACATAATGAGTTGTTACTCTTAATCAGTTTTTAGTGTATTACAAATGTTTCATTACCGAAAAAAGTAAAAATATGCGACAACCCTTGTTGACTGCCTGGATGATTTAGCTGCTGTGGGCGTGTTCATTCCTATTTGTCATGTAGCTTGTTGCTCAATTTTCCAGCGGACTGGTACTGTTAGAATTTTCCCTGCTTTTGTTCATTTTCCATTTTTATTGACCAATAATTTACATCGATATTTCGATTTTTCGAAGGAATGATTGATTTGGTGATTGAAATGATTTGTAATAAATCAGAAATGTGAATAATGTGAACTTTATTGAGAGTACCTCCTTGAGAAAAATGAGTTTGCAAGGGTAAATGCTATCACACACACATCAAATAGAATAACACTAACTTTTTTATGTGTTTTCCTTTTTATACGTCCACATTCATAATGTGAACGTATTATGCCGTCGCCCCTGTGTGTGTGTGTGTGTATGTATGTGTGGGTGTGTGTGTGTGTGTGTGTGTCTGTGGTTCGCCTACAGGGCGCAATTCTTCATGGATTTTCTTCAAACTTGGTATACTTATTCCTTATACCCAAAGGAAGATCCCTATTGTTTTTGGGGCATGCCCGACCCCCAGGGGCTGAACCACGCCCATTTCTAGTATTTGTTTGTTTGTCGTCTACAGGCCACATTTCTTAACTTATAATCTTGAAACTTTGCATACACATTCTTTGTACCCTAAGGAAGATCCCTATCGTTTGGGGTGTATGCCCCACCCACAGGGGCAGAGCCACGCCCATTTTCTTTTCGTGTGTCTTTGTGTCGCCTACAGGGCGCAATTCTTACTGGATTTTCTTCAAACTTGGTATACGTATTCCTTATACCCTAAGGAAGGTCTCTATTGTTTTTGGTGCATGCCCGACCCCCAGGGACAAAGCCACGCCCATTTCTAGTATGTATTTGTTTGTCGTCTACAGGCCACATTTCTCAACTTATAATTTTGAAACTTAGCATACACATTCTTTGTACCCTAAGGAACATCCCTATCATTTCGGGTGCATGCCCATCCCCCTGGGGCAGAGCCACACCCATTTTCTTATCGTGTGTCTTAGTGTCGCCTACAGGCCACAATTCTTATTGGATTTTCTTTAAAACTTTGTATACTTACTCTTTATACTCTAAGGATGATCCCTATCGTTTGGGGTGCATGCCCAACCCCCCAGGGGCAGAGCCACGCCCATTTTCTTTTTGTGTGTCTCTGTGTCGCCTAGAAGCCGCAATTCTAACTGTATTTTCTTAAAACTTTCTATACTTACCCTAAGGATGATCCGTATTGTTTTTTGGTGCATGCCCGCCCCCCAATGGCAGAGCCACGCCCATTCCTTGTATTTATTTGTTTGTCATCTACAAGCCACATTTCTTAACGTATCATCTTGAAACTTAGAACGATTATTCTTTGTACCCTAAGGAACATTTCTATTATTTGGGGTGCATGCCCAACCCCCAGGGGCAAAGTCACGCCCATTTTCTTTTTGTGTGTCGCCTACAGGCCATAATTTTTAATCGGTCATCTTGAAACTTAAAATACTTATTCCTTATACCCTAAGGATGACCCCTTTTGTTTTGGGTGCATGCCCGACCCCCATGGGACAGCAACACCCATTTCGTGTTTGTCTGTCGTCTACAGGCTGCATTTCTTAATGTATCATCTTGAAACTTTGAATACTTATTCTTTTTACCTCAGGAAGATCCCTATTGTTTTTGGTGCATGCCCAACCCCAAGGGACAGTGCCACGCCCATTTTTTTTTTTGTCTGTCTGTGTGTCACCTACAGCCCACAATTCTTAATCGATCGTCTTGAAAACTTTTTTTATACTTATTCCTTATACCCTAAGGCTGACCACTATTATTTTTGGTGCATGACGGACGCCCTGGGACAGAGCCACGCCCAATGCTTTTGTGTCTTGTGTTCGCCTACAGGATGCAATTCTTAACAGATCCTTTTAAAACTTTACAAACCTATTCCTTATACCCTAAAGTTGACCCCTATTGTTTTTGGTGATTTCCTAACCCCCAGGGGCAGAGCCATGCCCATTTTTACTTTGTGTCTATGTGTGTTGTCTACAGGCCACGATTCTTAATGGATCGTCTTTAAACTTGGGATATGTATTCCATATAGCCTAAGGACGTCAACTGCATGTCCCGACTCACACAGGCAAGACACGACCAATTTTTGTGTTTGTCGTTTACAGGCCGCAATTCTGAATGAATCAGCTTGATACTTGGTTTATGTATTCCTTATAGCCTGAGGGCGTCCACTATTGATTTTGATGAATGTCCCGACCCTCAGGGGCAGAGCCACGCCCACTTTTTGCCTTTAGTGTTAGGAAGGCACAATTCTGAATGGATTATCTTGGTATAGTTATTCCTTATACTCTAAGGACGGCAACTATTAATGTTGGTGCACGACCCTCAACGCTAAACAAACCAAACGCCTAGCCTTCTTGACAAAGTACCATATCAATCAAAGCAGGAATGTGGACGTATATTGTAGCGTTAGCGTTATGTTTTATGTCTGATATGTAAATAATCTTAATAAAATCGAATATCATTGGAAGATCAAAGTCTTCATGGCTAAATAGATCTAAACTTTGTTAATAAATAAAATATGGTAGTGTATTTATTTGTATACAGTAGGGCTACCTAATTTTTCATAATATTGATGACAAAGGATCAAGTGAATACCATGGTGTACATCCAATTTTTTATGCACATAAATTTGCAGTTAAAAGGTGATAAACTGAAATTACTTACACTATATGTTTTTACATTACATTTTTATTATCTCATCTTAGAGTAATAACACCTGTTTTTCTTTGAAAATGCCTCAAGCATGCTCACTCAGTATTGAGACCGTCCCACTGCTACAACCAAATCTCTACAGTCACACAGGTCATCCTAATAGAAGGATTTCACTGTACTTTGTTCGCATAATGTAGCTAATATTTTCTTACACCTACTCATATTCACCGTATTTTTATTGACAGCCTCCAATATGGATGATGGCATTGTTTGATTTGATAGCACCATACATTGACAGGTAATTGTGTGTTATTTATTTCTTCTATAGTAATCGGTTTTACGTACAGATGCATGCTATATAATATATTAACCCTCTGAACCATTATTGTTGGCTTCGACCGCTTCATGTTTGAAAAAAGACAATTTATAAAACATTGGGCCAGCGACTATGGCATCATAAATCAATTTATTTTCATTTAAGTTACAATGAGTCAATGAACTTGCTTGTTGGCTACAATAACAGCCATACCTTAGCCATTTGGTTCATAATCCAAGTAAAGCACATTCAACAGTTATTTTGATAATCCAGTAAAAAACCAAAACAAACTCGCTGATTATAAATAAGCCATGTGGGCCTGAAGACAACCTTAGCAAGGATTTATTGCTAAGAACGCAAGGTTCGAAAGGTTAATAATCGTGTTATAAAACATGTTGAAAATGAAATATAAGATGAATACATTCTACTTTTGTGATTTTAATCCTTTTGGTACACTGCAGCTGTTTAAATAATATGGGTTGTCTTATTGTGGTGAATGGAGTTTGAAATCGGTTATTCATTGTCATGATTAAAATATTTTCAGCATGTTTGAAATTTTTTTCGTCACAGGCCTTACATAACAAATACTATACATGACATATGTATATATAACTTCAGGTGGTTAGTCAGAATTGCTGCTTCTCAGGCAAAATTAAAGAAAATAAAAACTCACATGTCAGTCTCAAAGTTTCCATGAAAAAATTGACTTCTTTATTATTTTTATTAATTTTATTTTGTACTTACAGTGTGTTAGAGCCATTAATTATTTATGTATTAAACCTACCATCATTAGTAACTGGTAAAGGTTGTTTAATACCAGAAATACAAGAACTACCGTGTGGTTGTCGTCCAAATAAATATGATACTGATCATTCTACTACTAAAAAAGGTATGATACTTTTCATTTTCACTCTTCTTTCAATTGATAATGAACATTTTTTTTTTTTAAGTTTTGATCATTCTTCTTTCACTAAAGGTATGTCACTCTTATTGACTGCCCCGATGACTGAACTTCTGTGGACATATGATACGTTGCCTGGCAACTTATCTTTCTATGACTATGAACACAATGCTGATCATTATGCTTTCTATGGTACTGACACTGGTCATTCTTTTCTGACACTATCTCTGACTACATATATGATATGCTGATCTTTCTTTTACATGTATATATGATCAACTGATCTTTCTAAATATGATGTTTCTCTTTCTATGACTGATGCAGGTCTTTCTTTTCCTATAATCGTTAATGATATATAACTTCTAAGAATTTTTTCTGCACCATTATATTACATCAGCTTATTTATTTGTAGTTTAGCCAATTGACTACACAATAGATTTATTGCTCATTTTAGCATGTTGAAAAATGTCTTTTTTTATTTCACAAAAATGGTCTACTAGACAGAACAATATTTTCAGTGTCAAATTAAGAAATGCTTGAACAACCATGATATTGCAGTCAAGTGTTGGCAAAATGAGAAACTTGCAAGATGAGCCAAATAATAAACTTAGTCTCACATAGGTAGGAGATGTGAGATCAATTAGGAGGCCTATTCAATTCTGTTTCCTTCGGGTTGAACAACCAATCACCACATTTATAACCCCACTTGACTGCACATTGATACAGCAAAATATTGTAGATTTATTAAACAAAAGATCGCAAGGATCTTGTTACAACTTGATACCATGTCAAGCTTACAAACAACCTACGAACATCAAATATATAATAATAACTATTGTTTGTTTACAGGAGAACGCTTTATTATTGAATCTGCTTTAAAGATAGTTGTGGCTGAAATGAGTGAAAAAATTCATGCACTGAATTCAGCTTTCTGTGTAGCCTGTTACTTATTACAAGAAGCTTGTCATCAGAATAACTTTAAAACACCACATAATTGTGCAGGTTTAATTGTAAGTATAGCACTGGACGCAAAACACAAATGTCTTGGTTTGCAATCAAGTCTTTTATATGGTTAGAATTCACAACATCCCATTATAGCTCAAATATTAAAAGGCTTAAGCAACAAATGCCGTTAAATTATTATTATTATCATTAAGAATTTTTTATGTCTCACTATTTTCACAAAGACTGCTCAGAAAGATTTCACTAAATACAAATGGTAAAAACATCACAAGTATTAAAAGTTTAAAGGTCACAAATGTTAAGATATAAATTGATAATGAAATGGTACAAAAAGACGATCAAACATAATGAACACAGAGCCATGAACGGCTAGACTTATTCTCACTGAACTAGAACAAAACAAACTGAAAGTAATATGGAAATGTCACTGCACACACGCATCTAATAGTTGAGTGTTATCCAGGCAATTTGTATAATGTAACCAGTACACCAGTCTTCAAACATAGAGCAATACCTACGATTGGAAGTTGTTTGAGGTTATTAAGAGCTTTTCACACAAAATTAAGCAGTTTCATTCTCCAAAATCTATCTGGGAATATCCCTTTAATAAATAGGATACAGTTATGAAATGATGTAAGCTTCTTTAAACAAACAAAATTTAAGATTGATTTTGAAATTTGATGATGTATGGCAACAAAAACTAGAATATTCTACATGTGTATGTTATTTTATTCCAAATTAGTAGCACACATTTATAGCATTAAACTTTGGTTTATTTGACTGTTTTCTGAATTTATCTGGAATTTGATTGTGTTCGGTTGTCAATAAGAATACAAGAGAAATCATAATTATTTTAAAATCTTTATAAAAAATTGTATACATTATTGGGTTTCAACAATGGAAATAATTTTAATTAATTCTCTAATAAATAATCTTTTGATATGAAGTTTGTTATTTCCCCCTTTTTCTTTTTTTTTATCAATATAAAAAATGTTGTACTGTATTGGATTTCCTTTAATTCAAAAGCTTGTGTTTACCTTTATGGGATACAGATATTGGAAATTCTAATTTTAGACAAGAATAATAATTGACTGTTTCATGTTTCTCAACATTTCAGTATTTAAACCAGGGTTGGAAACTTTTTCATTTCAGGCCATTTTAACATCTCACTTTAATGGCTATTATATTATAAATTTATGGTATAGATCCATCTGTCATATCATTGATTGACTTTGCATTCTTTTGAAATATTTTTCTTGTAATGCCAGATAATTGGTAGATGTGTTAGAGAGAGATTATTGGATAGTAAATATATAGAAAGTATGATAGGACAGGATGTACAAGAAGAAACCTATAAATTACTTACTGTCTTAGCTGACTGTATCTACAGTGTTCTTATATATGGTAGAGGTTAGTTAACAATACATCATATTTAAAGGTTAAAATTTGAAACTTTTAAAGGGATATTGTCAGCGCACACAAGTCGATTGCCATTGGTGACCTTGATATTTTACTCAAAATATTGCCTCTTTCAAAAGTTATCAGCATATAATTCATTTGTATATGTTTCACACTCATGACGTGAGCCTGTATTGAAAATAAATATTACTTAGGTAATCAGGGTTATATTTACAAATTTGGAATGTTACCATTATTAAAAAGACAATATGTTTTTTTCTAATTAAAGCCAAATCATCGATTAGTACACCAAAGATGGCATCTCAGTTTGTGAAGGCTAATAAGGAATGGTTAACCAGTAAAATACAGTTAATAGCTGTTCATTTATCTAATGAGTAAGTACAGTATAGCATAACATCTTCATTCTTTTTTGTCACCTGCCTTTTGAAGAATTCAGGGGACTATCAATGGTAAATATCAACAAGGATTATGATATCCTCAAAAAGACAGATTTATGAGAAGCCGCATACTTCTTGTATATCAAGCAAGTACTTCTCAATTTCTGAGTCTCCTCCAGAAGAAGCCTACTGCTTATCCGTCCGTCGATCCATCAGGCCAGCTCTGATTAACTTTAAATTTATACACAGTGTTTATGGTCATGAGACGAAGAAGCCTATTGATTTTCAACAGTTTCGGATAATTACTGCCAGCCTTGATCACTTTGAAATATCTTGTGGACATTCTTCAGGCTAAAGTTAATATCTGATTGACTATAAATTTACACTCAGTGTTTAAGGTTATGAGATGAAGCCCATTGCTTTTCAATGATTTTTGATAATTACTGTTGAAGTTATAGCCCTTGATCACCTGAGAAATCTTGTGGACACACTAGAGACTAAAGTTAATATAAAGTTATACACAAGGTCATAAGATAAACAATTAACACAAATTATAATGATTTCTGATGATTAATTACTTAAATGGGTCATTACTCCGGTTAAGATTTTAGTGTGTTGTAAATGAAAAATATTACAACCCTTTTAGCTGCTGTCGGTGTATGTTTCATTGCCTGGCAACTTATCATAAATATAAAAAAACGTCTGACTACCCTAGCAGACTTGCCAGATGACTTAGCTGCTTATAAGGTCACAATTCTATGGAATACAATTGCTGCTTATTACTGAGAGATGTTTCAACTAGGCTTCTCTAGACGTTATCGAGCAATGACTTAGCTGCTGTCTGTGCATGCTTTGTTGTCTGACAACCTATCTTTACTAGATTAAATATCATGTATTAAAAATTTCTTATGCTGAAAGAGAGATATTTGGTTATCATAAACATTGTGATTTTAAAAAAAATTTGCCACGTTATTTTAAATTGAAAAACATGATGTAGAAGATACTGTTCAGGAAGGAAAGTGGGAATAACTTAATTACAATTTGTTTTAAAAATAAATCAGTTGTTTGTACTGTATTATATATTTTTCAGTTTATTTAGTGTACCTGATACAGATATATTAGAAGGAGCAACAAGTAATTTTGCAGATCATATTTTTACAGCTACTGTAGCCAGTATACTTAATGATTCTAATGGTAGCTATTTTGGCTATATTTCTCGATAATTTATTACTTTACATGAATTTTATTATATTAATCTTATGCATTAAAACATAACAAAAATATTGGTTACTCAGAATGGGTATACAGGGGTTTGATCATTTTAAAGTATTGAAGTGCTTGAAATGTATGGTTTTATGTCAGATGGAATGTAGTTTAATGCATCGTCAGGCATTTATAAGTCTTTTAATTCTTGTATATATTACATATATTAGTCGTTTTGTTTTAATACATTTTCTCTGAAATCACTTTACATATCATTTCCTTAATAATATCTTGTTGACTCTATCAATTTACACACTAAGATGTTTGGTGGAAGTCATATTAGGATGATAATTCAAAACGTTTGCTGGTGAGAATCCAATTCTAATACTCTGAATAAAAAAAAATATTTATTTTTGTGTTTAGGCTATGAAAACCTGGTGATGACATACAATTTAATCAAGAGAAACTGGACTTGGGTTGAAGAGCAACTGGACATCAAATTATCATTGAAAAATACTGAGCAAACCAAGACTACAGCTTTCCAGCTAGATCTGACACCAGTTAAAGATGAGAAGTTTATCCCACAGAAAGAGTTCATTCGTATTGGAGATTCTGAATTCAGTCAGGTAACTTTAAACTGAGATCAGTATAATTAGTCAACACAAAAACAGTGTAATAGTTATTGAAGGTTTAGTCCTAATCCTGCCAATAATTATTTTGGCATTTAAGTCTTATATTAAAGTGGGTATTTAAATAGTAAAATCTGTTGAATCTAAACTGCGCAATGAGAAATCTGATAGGAAATGTTTTAAAAATCACTGCTTATACATACTGTATACATAAGAGCATTGTTTAAAATTGTTGGCCGTTTAGTAATGAATGTTTGGTCACTACACCCAAACCATTCAATGGATGTATCTTCTGCGATAGTTGCTCAATTTAATTCATGCACATTACTGTGTTTATTTCAGGAAGCTCTGATGTCTTTTCCCTTTAACTGGAACCATATGTTACAGAGTGATCTCGGTCTTAGTGAAAATGGGTTTTCATCACTTTTGTATAACAGACATGAAATGCAAGATGGAGCCTACTTAGAGGAAAATGAAAAACGCCCTGTTGAGATTCTCAGATCAATATTTGAGAAGGATTCTTCTGATATGATCTGAACCACATACTTCAAGATAATAGATATGCATTTTTTGTCATTGTTTTTATCTTCCCCCATAGATCACACAATTAATGAGTAGGGGAGTTGAGCCAAAATGATTTATCTGATTTCTGTGTAGCAAGCAGCTTATCAAATCCTAGTCTGGCAGTACAGTGGTGTCGGTGACATGGACAAAATTTGCAGAATTTATTTAGAATTGGTCATTCTTGTATCCCAGACCAACCTTTATAACAAATGATATTTATTGGCAAGTTGCCCTGGGGCTGAGTTATTTTTATATGTACATGTATATCTACTTATCGTAAATACAGTTTTGACAATAGTGTTAAGATTTCTTCATCTATTACAACACTGGGTTTTTTTTGTGGTGTATGTGTATGTTAAACTAATTGGTTTGGTACTTAGCGTTTTAAATCTTTATTCAGAATAATACAGATGTTATAGTGTCTCTTTGAGATAAAAGAAATGAAATGGGGTTTAACATCTTAGTTTTCTGCACCAATCTAGCTAATGAAGACAATGTCTTTTAGAACCATATCCAATTACTTTAATGTTCAGTATATTATCATGATGTAATATGATCCATGATTTAACATCGATATATTTATAAAGAATGACTGGTTGGTTATGTTTGCAAAATTTGTACTAATAAGTTGATTTTTTTTTCTGTTCTTTTGGTGCCATATACATATATTCATTTGAATCATTTTTTTGCAAAATCACTTTGTTAGTCTTTTCATTTTCAAAACCTGTGCCATTTACTTTTGATTTCTGTCCAAAATTACACATATTATATAATGTGGTAATTAAATTAATCATTGAACATGAAACCCAGATGATTTAGTAGTTCTATGAGATTTGTAATTACTTGTCACTGTAAATTATAAATACAGAGCTTTAAATATTACTTTCATGATACCAGAATTAAAAGTAAATTAATGCTTTTAATAAAAACAAAATTATTATCTTGACAATTTTAAACTGCACTGTGTGGTAAATTTTATGCATAGTTTTGAAAAAATTCAACATAAGGTACAGGCTCTTAATATCTTGGCATAAACTCAATATTTACTATTATGCGATCATTTATATTATAAAAAATTATCTTATTGTTTAAAAGCCTGTGCTTTATGTACGATACAGTGGTATAAGGAATATAGGTTGTTTTCCTTGTTCTATTAAGTGTTAATTATAGCATAAATCAAAATGTTCTGTTTATTTTAGGAAATTGGTTTGTTAGATTATGTAAATTGCATCTCGGACATTCTTTATATACTCTTCAAAAAAAGAAACGCACAACCTATTTTTCATCATTTTTTTATTTGACCGAGGTCTTTGTTTTGGCAAATCTTACTTGTTTTTAATGCCATTATGTAAGGATAAAAGAAATTCAATATTGATTTTAAAGGTAGGGTCACAAATTGTGACTAGTCATCCTTTTTTGTTGAAATTTTTTATCGCTTGATTGCACCAAGAAACATGAATTTAACAGCTTCGCGAGCTTTTCGCATGGAACCTAAATCTAAGGTCTTTAAAATCCCGGGGTTCTCGGTTTCCAAATCAGTTGGGCATGTAAACACTCAAAGAACCAAGTGATGCCACATCTGGACGAAGACCAACGCAACAACGCTATTCGTCGATTACAAGCAGGTGAATCCAAGACAGATGTAGCCAGGCTGCTGAATGTTTCCCTTACTTCCGTTTCTAGCCTTTGGGATAGGTACCGACAGTGGAGTTCAACACGTGCACGCCCTAGCCCAGGACAAACAAGAGTGGCCCCACCTGTCGTGGATCGTCACTTCCGGTTACGTAATTGGCGTAAATGGTTTTCAACAGTGACCTCTACCGCAGCAGCAATTCCCGGACGGCGTAGAATCTCGTACCAAACAGTAGGCAAACGCCTACGTGAAACCGAATATTGAGGCAGACGTCTCCGTTAGAGCTTCTGTTCTGAAATACGCCGACACCATGAAATCCAACTTTAATGGGTTCAGGCACTGAGGGTATGGCCACAGCAACACTGGATAGCAGTTTGGTACAGCAACGTGTCGTTATTCTTGTTGCAACAAGGCGATAGCAGAGCAAGGATGTACTGACGACGAAATGTAACTTTGCGTTTCTTTTTTGGGAGAGTATATAATAGCATTTTTATGCTTATATTTGTGATCATTGAGGAAATATGGATGCTCTTATCATTATGACAATTTGTTAAAGTCACCTCAATATAAAACAATACACAACCTCATATAATTAATAAAAAAATGTTCAACTGGTTTGATAAATGTTTTGCTCTAATATGTGATAAATGCATTTATTTGGTTGTGTGGCTTTGAACCATATCTCTATTAAATTTATATTAGCTATATATAGGTATACTACTTAGATATATTATGTATGTTAGAAAGCATGTGCAAACATTTACAAACTACACTGTAATGATTTTTATTTTCAAAGAATATTACACAAAATAAAAATCAAGCACATTAAGATTTATAAAGGTCTAATGCTAAAATAGAAATAGATAGTGTAAATTTTATTGATGTTGTAATGTTTTTAAATACTTGTGCTATTTTAAGACACATCCACTTAGTGAAATCAAAATACAGACTCAACTTTACAAGTCTTTCAATTTTAGTGAATAAATAGTTTTCTTTTTTTTTAAAAATAAAATTGATTTCAATACATTGTATACAATGTACATGACTGGTTAATGTATCGAATGTAAGGTAAATATGACACCTTAAGTAAATGAAGAAACAAAAATTGTAAAATCATTTAAGGGTATAATCTAAAATGTGTGGTAGCCAGGTGAGATTTAATTTTCATAATTTAAGAGACAAAACTGTTTAAAACTTTTTTTATTATACGCCCACATTTTCATGTGGACGTATATTGTCGTCGCCCCTGTTCGTCCGTCCGTCCACAATTGTTTGTGAACAGTCTACAGGTCACAATTTTTATCCGATTTCAATGAAACTTAAAACATAGGTTTATCACCCTAAGATCTCGGTTCCTTTCGATATTGGCATGTATCGGACTGTAACTTAATGGGTTATGGCCCCTGATTGTACGAAAAATCACGTTTTTATACGCCCACATTGAAATGTGGTCGTATATTGTCGTCGCCCCCGTCCGTCCGTCCGTCGGTCCGGCGTCCACAATTGCTTGTGGACGCTCTACAGGCTAAAGTTAATATCCGATTGACTTTAAATTTATACACAGTGTTTAAGGTCATGAGACGAAGAAGCCTATTGTTTTTCAGCGATTTTCGATAATTAGTGCCAGAGTTATGGTCCTTGATCACTTCAAAAAATCTTGTGGACGCTCTAGAGGCCAAAGTTAATATCCGATTGACTTCAAATTTATACACAGTGTTTAAGGTCATAAGACGAAGAAGCCTATTGATTTTCAGCGATTTCCGATAATTAGTGCTAGAGTTATGGCCCTTGATCACCTCAAAAAATCTTGTGGACGCTCTAAAGGTCAAAGTTAATATCCGATTGACTTTAAATTTATACACAGTGTTTAAGGTCATAAGACGAAGAAGCCTATTGATTTTCAGCGATTTCTGATAATTAGTGCCAGAGTTATGGCCCTTGATCACTTCAAAAAATCTTGTGGACGCTCTAGAGGCCAAAGTTAATATCCGATTGACTTCAAATTTATACACAGTGTTTAAGGTCATAAGACGAAGAAGCCTATTGATTTTCAGCGATTTCCGATAATTAGTGCCAGAGTTATGGCCCTTGATCACTTCAAAAAATCTTGTGGACGCTCTAGAGGCCAAAGTTAATATCCGATTGACTTTAAATTTATACACAGTGTTTAAGGTCATAAGACGAAGAAGCCTATTGATTTTCAGCGATTTCCGATAATTAGTGCCAGAGTTATGGCCCTTGATCACTTCAAAAAATCTTGTGGACGCTCTAGAGGCCAAAGTTAATATCCGATTGACTTTAAATTTATACACAGTTTTTAAGGTCATAAGACAAAGACGCCTATTAATTTTCAGCGATTTCCGATATTTAGTGCCAGAGTTATGGCCCTTGATCACCTCAAAAAATCTTGTGGACGCTCTGGAGGTCAAAGTTAATATCCGATTGACTTTAGATTTATACACAGTGTTTAAGGTCATGAGACGAAGAAGCCTATTGATTTTCAGCGATTTCAAATAATTACTGCCAGAGTTATCTCCCTTGATAACTTCAAAAATTCTTGTGACGCTATAGAGGCCAAAGTTACTATCCGATTGACTTCAGATTGATACATAGAGTTTAAGGTGTTGAAACAAACAAGTATTTTGATTTTCAATGAAATTAGATAACTGAACAGCTAAATCCATGATATTAAATGTTTCATGTATATACTAATTGTTAGGGTGGGGTAAAACTTTATAAAAAGCAATCAAATTCTAATGATTTTCTGATAATTACATGAGTTGTTACTCTTAATCAGTTTTTAGTGTATTACAAATGTTTCATTACCGAAATTAGTAAAAATATGCGACAACCCTTGTTGACTGCCCGGACGATTTAGCTGCTGTGGGCGTATGTTTCGTTGCCTGGCAACCTATCTTTTATCTTGTGAACAGTGTAGAGGTCACAATTTTGAACCGATTTTGATGAAACTTGAAATGCATGTTTATAACCCAAAGATCTTGGTTCCTTTCGATATTTGCGCCAATCGGATCGTAACTTCCTGAATTATGGCCCCTGATTGTCCAAAAAATCGCTTTTGTTTGCTTTTGGTCCCTCTGGAGGTCAAAATTATTATCCGATTTAAAAAAACGTTTGACTATATCACCGTTACATGGTAATGAAGAGAGAGGTTGAATTACGTGAAAATCGGACTAGAATTGACGGACAAAATGGCCGCCGTTTGTACACGAATAGTGTGAAAATATGTTATATCAAGGTTGTGGACCCTATAGAGGTCACAATTTTGAATCGATTTTGATGAAACTTGACATGTATGTTTATAACCCAAAGATCTTGGTTCCTTTCGATATTTGCCCCCATCGGGTCATTACTTCCTGAATTATGTCCCCTGATTGTACGAAAAATCACCCTTTTTAGCTTGTGGTGCCTCTGGAGGTCACAATTATTATCTGATTTTAAAAACCAAACAAATTCTAATGATTTTCTGATAATTCCTTAATATGCGGCAACTCTTGTTGACTGCCCGGGCGATTTGGCTGCTGTGTGGGCGTTTGTTTCGTTGCCTGGCAACCTATTTTTTTTTTGTATACATGTATTCATATACCATGTTTTGTTTCCTCAGAAGTATTATGTTATTACCATTGTGCTATCAATAATTCTGTCCATTTTGTTTTAATTATTTATTTATTTATTTACACTAGTTAGTAATTTAATCATTTTTCCAAAGTGTTTTTTGTTTGATACCTCTTGTACATGCATATTTTAATTTATTTCATTTAATTTATCTGTACAAGTAGCCCTATTGCTCCATATGTAATAAAGTAGTAAAAATAAGTTATATATCTTTCATACCCTGTGTATTTTTTGATCACCTTAGTTCCCAGAATCTGTTAAAAAATTTCCTTGAGCCCTGGGCAGAATTTGGAAGTTTGGATTTAGCTCCACTCATCTCCTTTATCAACGTACTATATCAACATTTCAGAATTGCAACCTTGTGAACGTGATAGCAGTACAGTTTTTAAGGATTTCATTTATAAATTTGATGTGAAGCGCCCTGTGAGATAAAGTCCCCTCTGGTCCAGGCCGAATTTATCAAAAGTTCACTTACATATCTAAAAAAATTGCACGATCATCGTTCATCCACTTTTCTGCCTTATCATATTCACGGTGCGACATACTGTACAAATGGTATGTTAACTCATACAAAACTTGAACATACATTATGCCAAAGCTAAGTCTGCCTATTGCAGGTCTTTTTTTTAGGCCTGAAATGTTATCTACTTTATTAATAAGACATTAATTAACATATCCAGACCTAGTTCCACCGACAGTTACTATCCGGCCTTATATAGCTGCAGTATGAAAATACCGTTCTTCCCCACCTCTGTTCTAAGGCTTTTTTGGAATCCTTACCTACTATTTTTCACCCTGATTCTACTTTATTCGCCAAAGGAATCATTTCTTGCCACAGCGGACACACATTTATAAAGATTCAACACTGTTTTCACGTAGAATTCTGCGATTAAAAACATACACCAAATAGGTTTAAACTGAAGAGCCATTACGAGATCCGGACATGCGCAAACCGCGTGTTTATTTCATCGCTAAATTCTACTTGAGTTGAATTATTTTACCGTATTTTCATATTGCAGCTATATAAGACCGAATAGGAACTGTCAGCGAATATCGTTCGCACAGTTCCAAAGGAACTAATCCAGACCGTAACAACTCACGATCGCATCGCTAGCCTGCGATCTTTGGTCGATTGTGATCCAAATTTACTGCATAACTTTCCTTCTTGATTTAATTATTAACTGGGTAATCGAGACTATGCTTGTTACCGTTCCGATTTTAGTTATGATTATCAAGGCTAGGCGTAAACTTCACTTACTTAATTTTATAGTGGATCAATTTGACTGAAATTTTCAGCAAAGCGCCTTTACATTGTCTAGTTTTTAACTATTATAGCGAGAACTGCCTACTCGTTGTTGCCGGGATGCTAATGATGTTGATGAGTTTTATCCAATCAGAGACATGGGCGATAAATCACATGATCAACCTGGCTTAAATCGATATGGACAAAATAGAGCTACAAACAAGGAATGGTTGTTTTAAAAGTTGCCCAACAGTGTGAACAGAGCTTAAGGCTGTCTATCTATAGTTAGCTCTGAGCTGATTCGGCAGGCAGATCTCGAGATCCTCTCCCAATGACTTGCATTTCTGGTCCTCTCGTTCGCAAGAATTGACATCCCCCACCTCCCTTCATGTTGCTCATTGTTATAGCCACTGTCATTAAGGTTCATACAAATTTAAAGATACCTTATATGGAAGATGAGATAAAGAGCTTGCAGTTCTCATTACATGTAATAATAGATAAAAACTAGATGATGTAAAGAGAATATGCTGAAAATTTCAGTCAAATTGCTCCTTTCTGAACCGAGATATTACCGATTGATTGTTCGGCCTAGCCTCCGGCATCATTACTAAAGTCGGTACGATAAAAAAAAAAAAAAAAAATAAAACAAAACCCAGAATCTCGATTATCCATTTTTAAAATTTAATCATCAATGAACGTTGATCAGCAGATCAGATTCAAATCCAGTGACAATTCGCAAGATGACATCGTGATCGAGCTAATTAAGGTCTTTTCGTGTTAATAAATGTCTAATTAATAGTAAATAGGTTATTTCAGGCCTAGACAAATACACGTACTTAGTAACCCCTTCGCAGATCATCGAAGGAGATACTAAATGTTTTTATTTTAGTTTGAATTACATCATACAGGTAATGGGGTCACGATAATATCTTTAGTAATTACTGCTTACAGACATTTCTTCACGTTTTTTTTTCCAAGATTATAGTCATTATACTAATGGGTACGTGTGGAATATGGCGCACGTCAACTAGTTAATAATATAAAACGGCAAATAATCACCAGTTTATATTATATTATGCATCTGTTATCTGCGGATCAAAGTAGACTGACCCTAAGCTGACCTTTTCGTATAATAAGTAAAAGTATATCCAGTCTAAAATAGGCAGGCGCGGATCCAGAGGGGGGCGCACCCGGCGCACGCCCCCTCTATTTTTTGAGGTGGCGAACAATTTTTGGCTTTATATATTCTCGTGGGAAAGGAAAACAAAAATAGTTTAGGTTTGAAATCGTAATTTATGGTACTAGTATAAAATTAGTCCTTTTTTCCACTCAAAGATCACGGGCCGGGCTTCGCATTCTCAAATGGATGCAGCACGCCCCCCTTTTCTGAAAATCTTGGATCCGCCCCTGGCTATTTCTACCCAAGGCACACCATATCATTATGAAGACCGCATTTTCAATAATATATGCTTTGTCGAAAACAACTATCCACAACTATCCCTTGTCCGAGGAAACTTTGAAAAGGTAAATAATATTTTCTGTTATAATTCTGTAATAGGCCTAGGGTCTGTCATTTATAAATAACATTTTACAAAATCTAATGCTTGTGTTATAGTGTATTTTTGTATATATTATTATTTTATTATATAATTTTGTCTGTCGCCCTCTGCATTCCCCTTGCATCTCAATGAGTAATACAATACAAAATGAACAACATTTCATCGAACTTATCCACGATTGAATAATGGGCCACGTTATGCGACGGTTACCGCCCCTTTCTGAAAATAATGCTGGGGATGCTCGATTCACAGTCCAGAACGTCCAGAATCGTCAGAATCTCAATCGAGTGACGCGGAATTCAGTCCTGTCACAGTTCTGCCAGTCCCGACAGCTGAGGTGGAGTGAGTAGAATCGTGACGTATTCTTAGGTACAAGATATGTTTCATCTGTTATGATTGGTTGAGATATTTTTTATACAGTCGACACATGCGTTGTACTCCGAAATTCTACTTTTCACTCGATTGACACCAGTTTTGGAATTCAATTCCGGAACTGTGTATCGAGCATCCCCGCTGGTAAACTTTAAATCAGGTCTTAATAATGTAATGAATGATGTTGATCTGATATGTTATTTTGATCAGCGTAGATTGGGCAAGGTCTATGGTGCTAAATGTTTGTTTTTAAAAATTAAAGTTACATTGTGGGAGATAAAATAAAGAGATGACAGTTCTCAATATAATAGTTAAAAACTAGATAGTGTAAAGATAATTTGCTGAAAATTTTAGTCAAATTGATCCACGGTTAGCCGAGAAAAAAGCGTTTGAAATATTCACATAGCCTCGGTCATCATTACTCAAATCGTTAATATAAACAGCAGAGTCTTGATTATCCACTTGATTGATTTAATTATCAACGGCCATTAAGCGACATAAAATAATTTAATCCGCCAACATCGAAGGCTAGCCTTGACATCAAGAGTTTATTATGGTCTGGATATGTTAATTAATTGGTTATTTAGATAACATCTCAGGCCTAAAGAAAGACCTGCAATAAGCAGATTTTGCTCTTGCATACACTGTTAGAAATTTTTGTAAAATTACAGTACTACAAGTAGTTTTTGTACCTTAATTGACGGTATATTCGCCACAATATAGTAGTTTTAATGTTTTAATAAGTCTGACGTGTTTTTACGGAGTTTCATGTATGTTTACGGATTTTCATGTATGTTTACCGAGTTTCGTGTCTTTTTTACAATAGCCACAGTAGAAATACATTCTAACATATGTAATATTTACAAACAGAACGGAAAATGAATAAGCAAGCTTGTAATTTTACAGATCTGAAGTTTATTCACATTATTTTGTAAATTTACTTTTAGGTTAGAAATATAACCTAAACGTTAAAAACTAGATAATGTAAAGGGCATATACTGAAAATCTGTCAAATTGCTCCACTCTGAACCGAGATATTAGCGGTTGAATGTTAGGCCTAGCCTCGATCAGTATTACAACAGTCGGTACGATAAAAACATCGTCACGATTATCCTTTTGTGAATTTAATCACCAATGAAAATCTGACACCTAAGATGGCATCAAGAGTAGAGTATGGTCTTTGCATATTAATAAATGCCTAAGTCATAGTTTATATCAAATATCAGGTCTAAAGAAAGACCTGCCATAGCCAAATTTAGTATAATGTATTTTTAAAATATTGGTTGTTGTCGTATTCGGTAAATTTATTGTCTCCCAGCATGCAATTTTACAGATTGTACGTCTACTCACATTATTTTTTAAACTTTCAGGTTAGAAACATAGTAAAATTACAGCAATTAAAATATTTTTTTTGGTCATAAAATATTTCGAATATTTACAAAAATGATGTATCTTTACCAAGTTTCAGTCACTTTTTACAACGAACTTTGATGAAATCAAAGGCACATTAAAAACTGGTAAAAATACATATTAAGTATTTCAATATTGCACTGAAAATAGCAAAACCAGAAGGTAATTTTGCAGATTTACGTTTTTTCACATTATTTGGTAAATTTACTTACCGGTAAGGTAAATTTACTGTCTCTTATCTTATTTTAGTATTCCATAGCAACGAACCATTCCTGATAACTATCTTCTAAAAGTATTTATTCTAATTTATTAACCATAATATGGACAATCACATTTTGTGAAATTTTGTATATTGCATGTTATGTATATCTAATTTCCTTTATTTATACGACCTATAACGTGTATTATTATTTATCGTACATTAATCAGATTGTAAGTATGTTCATAAACGTATTGAAAATATTTTTACTTTCCGGTCATAGAATAAAATTATGTCGTAGTCAAGGTCACTTGAAGACACTTAATTAAACCGACTGGTCAGTGTTAGCTAGACTGTCTCTAAAGCAGTTTCAATGCCTGCAATAGACAGTACCGCAGGCTAACATCTGAATGCCTGGAACCGCCAATTATCATCGACGAGCGGCGGTTTCAACCTGTGTTCGTTTGTGAGATAAATCAGCCAAACAAGATTAGGCTTATGTTTTCGACACACAACACAATCGGGGTTTCAAATTCCCCTTATTCAGTTTATTTCTCTTACGGGAAATTGTTGTTTATTTAAAAAAAAAAGTGGTGGGTGGAAGTAACGGTCATTGTGTTGTTTTTTAACATTTGTCTGTAATTTTTCAATGACTGTTTTTTAGGTAAATTTACATTTGGAAGTTAAAAAACAAACTTACTGTAACCGTTTATTTACACTCGGCAAACCTCGGAAGATTTCGGGAATCTAAACTCGGCTGTATGATGAATTCCGCCATATTGGAACTACTTTAAAGGTCCCGGATGAAACATGGCTGCGCCCATTCCAAACACAAGTTGGCCACCTATTTGGCTAGCGACCTATTCGACCGATCCAGCTGTAAGATAATGACGAAATTACACTTCTATTCTGAGCTGAAGGAATGGATAAAAAATAATATTTTCTACTTTCATTTGATAGACATAACGTTGGATTTTATTGGTTGATAAATAGATGAGTTAAGGAGACTGTTGTCTTTACTCTAAATATGTTTCCAACGAACAGGTTGCAGCTCGATCGGTCGAATAGGTCGCTAGCCGAATAGGTTCCCAATTTGTGTAATAGCGTCAAGTTTTCCTGTTAAAGTAAACCGGTAGCCGCATCGCAAATGTATGGGCGTAGGTACATATCACTTACTGTCATACATCCGAGACTAGATGTAGTTTACGTAGTTTACGGAATCTGTCGAGATTAGCCGAGTGCGTTTATTTACAGTGTTGCGGTGAATTTACAGTCCAAAGTTAAAAAACAAGCTCAGAGTTATGTTCCATTTACTGTTTTCAGGTAAAGTTACACAAAAGGTCAAATTACAGAAACTCTCTAATATTACAACTGAATGTTTATTTACAGTAAATTTACTGGCAACTACATCTAATCTCGGCTGTATGACAGTAAGTGATATGTACCTACGCCCATACATTTGCGATGCGGCTACCGGTTTACTTTAACAGGAAAACTTGACACCGTGGGCGCAACCAAACACAAATTGGCGACCTACCTATTCGACCGATCCAGCTGGTAACCTGTTCGTTGGAAACTTATTCAGAATAAAGACAACAGTCGCCCAAAATTACCTTTCCGATTATATATAGCCGGATGCTTAGAATTCTGTACGATGATCCGAATTTTGACTCGGAATATTACCGTTCTTTCATTTTGAAATATTGAAAAAATGGCGACGTTTAGGATGAGAGAGCGCTCCTTTGATATGATTGTGCCAAGTGTTACTTATTCAATTACCTTTCAGAATATATATGACGAAATTACACTTCTATTCTGAGCTAAAGGAATGGATAAAAAATAATATATTCTACCTTCATTTGATAGACGTAACGTTGGATTTTATTTGTTGATAAAAATAGATGCTGTCTTTATTCTGAATAGGTTGCCAACGAACAAGTTTCCAGCTGGATCGGTCGAATAGGTCGCTAGCCGAATAGGTCGCTAATTTGTGTTCGGTATGGGCGCAACCATGTTTCATCCGGGACATTTAAAGTGGTTCCAATATGGCGGAATTCGTCATACAGCCTAGTCTAGATGTAGGTTTCGGAATCTGTCGAGGCATGCCGAGTGATGCTTATCGGTGGTTGTAGCACCCCACTCGGCAATCCTCGACAGATTCCGGAACGTTCCGGAACCTACATCTAGTCTCGACTGTATGACAGTAAGTGATATGTACCTACGTCCATACATTTGCGAAGCGGCTACCGGTTTACTTTAACAGGAAAACTTGACGCTATTACAAACAAACAAGACACCATGGGCGCAGCCATATTTCATCCGGGACCTTTAAAGTAGTTCCAATATGGCGGGATTTGTCATACAGCCGAGCCTAGATGTAGGTTCCGTAATCTGTCGAGGATTGCCGAGTCGGTATGTATTACACCAGGCCATCTAAAGTATAAACAAAACGAAACGAAATATTGTATGTTTTAATCAGATTGGGAAAAGTCACACTTTTGGGCAATGCAATGGCCCACTGTTAAAACATGGGACAATAGACAGTGACAAAAGAGTGGACAACTCCCAACGAGATTTTAAAGGGTAAGGTTTTCTTGTTGGGGGGGGGGGGGGGGTCCATATAGACCCGTTTGTCATCGCTCAAAAAATAACATATAAAATCAAAGAAAATAAAAAATAAATCAAATCAAACAGTTCTTGTTATTTTAGATTGGAGTTCTGTTTGATAATTAAGTTTTGAAGCACTTTAGATATGCTCACATTTGATAGGATGCTTCTCAGTGCTCACTCTGGGTTCCATTTTTTTTTTCCGCCAATTTTTCATTTTAATTTATTTATTAGCCAGATATTTTTTCCGCCAAAATAAAATAACTATTAAAAAATTTTTCGGAAACTTTATTTACATAAATACATACAATATACATCTTAAAATTTACAAATTTCTTCTCTGCTTTGCACAAGCCCATTTTTTGAAGGCTTTCTCAAAATCTAGGGTAACCACTTTACCAATACTAAGGACAATTAAATTACATAATGTGTTAGTTTTTAAACAATTTCTATATTTTTTTTTTATAATATTTTGTGTACTAAATCCCCTTTCACAATCTGCAGTTGCCACAGGAATTGTTAGCAAGCGCTTACTGATAGCACAAATGCTTGGAACATATCACCTTCAGTTGCAGCAAATTGACAAATGGCAGTAATATCACCCAAATCACAACATTGAACATAATTCCTAAATGACATAATTTCTTTAGACATGGTAACGGTATCAATTTTCAACAAATTCACATAATCCACAATGTTATTAACAAATGTTCCATCGATTCTACTATTTACATCAAATATTTTACATAAATTACTTAATACAACAGCATCTCCCTTATCTTCAAAACGAGCATTCAAATTATCTATAACATTTACAACAAATTTATTACAACTAGTTTGTGCATCACCCCTTTGCTTGAAGCCATCTCTGATCAATTGATCCTCAAAAATAAATGAGGCTTATGCGTATAACTTGTATGTTTATCCACATTTAAGGACTGTAAATGACTGGCACCCTGCTCAATACACAGATTGTTGAGGTCTTGAAGAATAGAGTTGGGTAGGTCATGCTGTGCCATGAATAAAACATTCTTCATGGCAGAAAAGACAGCTTCTTTAGATTTACTGATAAACTTGTGTCTAGCTTTAATCATATCTTTACTAATTTCTAAGACTTGGAGGGCAACTTTGTGACTGTTGTTTCCTGTGAAAACAAAATAAAAAACACATTTAATTGACTATCATAGAAAACTTAAATTCCATTTAATAAAAATTAAACAAATTCAAATACTAAAATTAGCATACAATTCATATTGTATCAATAAGTTATTCATAAATAATCGTGATCAAAACACACACGTACTTACCTTTATTTGAAAGATGAGCAGTAATACATTCTCTTTTTTTAAAAAAAAACCACTACAACCAATTAGTTTATTACTACTCTTACTGTAAATACTTATCAACACTAATCCCAGATTGATCAAGAGACAAAAGATAGGGCTATTATTGATACCTAATTGATTGTTGATTGACTCAACGAAGCGCGATCGACGGTACACTGTTTAGTTTAGTATGTACGCGCGGAAATCAAAGCTTTGTGCAAATAATTTTTTTATTTCCAGGTAAAAAAAAAGAATCGCCATACGGGAAAAAAATATCGCCAAAAATTTCGCCAAATTGAATATTCTATCGCCAAAATTGCTTCTGCAGTCGGAATACAGATCAAAAACGTGATAAACAACACGCACTTTAGACAGCTGTATAATATCTGGCGATGTCACTAAAAGCCTCAGATTACGTCGGACGCTTTCGTCTCATATGTCGTTCATCCAGTTATTAATGAACTCACACTAGATGTATGGAAGCCCGCTGTCGAAATCTCCCGGATATTGTCGCGTTTGCTCGTATCGCGTTTGAGTATTTCCCGACCTAAGAAGTTAGTGTCGCGTCAGTAATTAACCCCCCCCCACACCCTCCCCGGCTCATCTACTATGAATTCTTTTGTAAAACAACATTTTTTATGCTCATAGTGTCACGGTCGTGTACATTATCCTTGGCCAACTTTGGTCAAATTCAAATATTGTTTTTACCAAATCTTGTAGTTTACTTGCTTGCCTTTCAGCTAATTAGGTGTTATTTCTATTTCCTGGGTTTTGGTTGTATCCGTTACTTCTTAACGCGCTATCTCAAGATTAGGCTATTGTCAGAGTCTATTGGCAGGTAATTTAATGGAACATTTATCCTCTGCAAAAGTTTGAATGCGGCTGCGAAAAGCACTGTAATGCACAAAAAGGATTGTCATGTGTTACTTAATTGATTTTATAGTTCTAACCCAATGCATACAACAGTCTATTGGCAGGTAATGCAATGGAAACATCTATCGTCTGCAAAAGCTTCAGAATACGGCTGCACAAATCAGTATCTGAAAAAACCACTGCCGTGCTGCATTAAAAGAATGTAATGTTACTTCACATTTAAAATTCCTTCATAGATTTTAAAGTTCTAACCCAATACATACTCGGTATGACCCCAGAATACTTATATAATATTATTCATTACTACTAACCAGCTAGATCCCGGCGGCTTGGTTCCGAATTTCGACGTATAACCAAGAAACTGCTTTACAGACCACTTGCCTATAATGCAGCACTACTCTGGAACTCTCCACCCTTTGATCTACGCGCAGGATTCTCAAGGTGGGAAATGGAGATTACAAAAATGACAGCAATAGGATTCCATACAAATATTTAGTTTGCAAGTTAATCTGCCCCCACCCTCCTTCAGCCCGATTGTACTAATAAAGGTAGACAAAAATCACCATTCATTGTTTCATGTACGTGTTTATCATACAAGTATCATTATTCTAACAATAAATGTATACATGTTAACATTTTACTACACATGTTACACGTTTAAACAGGTTTTACCTTTTGAAGTTGTAACTATTGTATGTGTGCTTATTACATCTTTATATCCATTGTTTTGAAGCTGCTGACTGAATTAGTGATTCAAAATGGTAGCGTCTGAAGTACCAGTAGATCGAGGATGGGCGTGGATGATAGGATTTGGTATGTGTGTGTGGGTTTTTTTTTTTTTTTGTCTTTTCCTTTGATGAACTATGAAAAAAACAATTTATCATGTAGTTATTAACCCATAATCTTTAGTTAAATGCATGGAGGTGTACCTGCAATATTGTTGTCCAAGTAAAATATCTGAATGAATGCCTTTATCGCTAAATGGAAATATGGACCATTAAAATAGTCACCCGAACAGTTTCTCTTTGCGTGCATGACTGGATTAGTTAAATATATGTTAAGCTATGCACAGTACTTTTTTTGGCACGGGCGAGAGAGGCGCAATGACGAACTTTGCAAAAAATCACACGGTTTCATTGCGGTTTTCAACATTATATGCATACAAGCATATATCGTAGGTCAGATACGCTACAAAACAACAGTAGCATGCCCCACAAAGCCCAATATTACCTGGTGCCACTGGGACTGTCTCCTGTACACCCATGTAAATAAGTTTTTTTTTTGTGCCCGGGCGGGATCTTGTTCCTCATTAAAAATCCTGGGTCAACACGCCTCTGGTTTTGCAGACTCTGTTCAAATGAAGGCCTTGGAACTTTAGACTGCTATAACTAGAGCTAAATATGAGGTCATCATAGATAAACACGCGAATAACATGGAAGATATGCCCACATTTTGCAAGAAATATGCGGAGACGTGAGGATATTGGTAGGGTTAACCCTTGCATTGTCCAATTGCCACTCGGCAAACCTCGTAAGATTTCGGGAATCTAAACTCGGTTGTATGATGAATTCCGCCATATTGGAACTACTTTAAAGGCCCCGGATGAAACATGGCTGCGCCCATTCCAAACACAAGTTGGCGACCTATTTGGCTAGCGACCTATTCGACCGATCCAGCTGTAAGATAATGACGAAATTACACTTCAATTCTGAGCTGAAGGAATGGATAAAAAATAATATATTCTACTTTCATTTGATAGACATAACGTCGGATTTTATTGGTTGATAAATAGAGACTGTTGTCTTTACTCTAAATAGGTCTCCAACGAACAGGTTGCAGCTCGATCGGTCGAATAGGTCGCTAGCCGAATAGGTTCCCAGTTTGTGTAATAGCGTCAAGTTTTCCTGTTAAAGTAAACCGGTAGCCGCATCGCAAATGTATGGGCGTAGGTACATATCACTTACTGTCATACATCCGAGACTAGATGTAGTTTACGTTGTTTACGGAATCTGTCGAGATTAGCCGAGTGGTCCAATTGCATCACATTGAATTTTATAACCTCGATCTCGTTCAGAAGGTGTAGGTAAATGTAGGAACGCAAGGTTGCATAACACTAAATATATATAGGGCTCATCCTCTTCAAAAGCGATCGTTTAAAAGCTATGACCTCTTTCACATTCACAATGTTTTCGGAAAAGCAGGTATACCACTGAAACCGAGAGTCGTGGAATGCTAATATCGATTTGATTTTACAGACATAAAGTGAATAACCTCCCCTTACACATGACGACAGAACACTCTTTCCCAGCGGGAAAATTTCAAAAACTTGAAGCCCGGAATTATGATGGGACTTTTTCAGTCAGAAATCTTGGAAAATGGTTCAGGTAACGACAGGCAGTGGGACCAGTTTCCTTGAGAACTTATGAGCAACACCAAGAGACGAAATCTGAAAATACCTGACACCTGAATTCCCCCATCCCACCCCACTAGATCCAACCTTACACCGTGTACCACAAAACAAAATCGACTCTGGGGGCAAAACCTTATAAATTTATATGTGGGTTATAAACATATGTTTTATGTTTCATCAGATTGCAGGGAAAATAATTTTATCCGATTTTAATGAAACTTACAATTTACGTTTTTATCGCAAATATCTCGAATATCCGATTTTAATTAAAACTTACAAAATGTTTATATCCCAAAGATCTCGGATCAGATCGTAACTTTTTGAGTTATTGTCCCTGATCGTTTTTTTTTTAGTTTATGAACCATTTACAGTTTGAGTTATTTTTTATTTATTTTGTAGGTGCTTTTGTACAAAATATGATTATGATCGGCGTTTTGAAGTCTTTCGGTATATTGCTTGTGGAATTTATAGATGAATTTAATGCGTCGTCAGCTCTTGGGTCATCTATTATTGGTATACAGTCACTGACATTTGCCTTTGCTGGTAAGTAATAACCGAATCCTTAACGTCACATGGTAAGCTTACTCTTGTTACAACTATGAAACTTTTTCAGATATAGTGATATCAGTCCAAACATGATTCAAAAAAGATGTTAATTATGTTGCATGGGAAATTTTTAACCTTCTGCTGTGCTGACTATGAAGTTAACATAAGCCAGCATCATATGAGTTCCGCAGAATCGTTTGATTGGCCTTTTTTTAAAATTCGATCAAGCCAAACCGGTAGAATAAATACCGTTGATATTTTGATGGTAACTAAGCAATATGGATACGTTTCGGGTTGGATTACGTCCCAAAAGTGCACATGACGCGTAAAATGTTTCACATTTTCTTGCCTCCTGCGCCAAGAATACCACAATGATGTTAACACTAACAGTATCTCGATTGAACAATAAACTGTAACCCGTTTGAACAACTTTGTAGTCATGAACAGTTTTGAAATAAACATTTACACAGAAGTGTAATTAACTTGGCAATTTGTTTCATTTTAGCTCCCACAGTACTTCATATCTTCATATCTATATTTACCAACAGACAGGTCATGCTGTTTGGGTCAGTTATGGCTTCTTTAGGAATTGGATTGGGCTTCTTTGCGCAAAATATAGCTTTTCTTCTGTTCACATATGGTGCTTTGATAGGTATGTGTATACATTTGATATTGCCCAAATGATCCAGTTGATATGCGAAAATTGATTATTCGCCAAGAAAGGAGCTTGTTCAGGACGTAAGAAATGAAATGGGGTTTAACGTCCTAAATTTGTGCACCGAGTGAGCCAATGAAGACGGACATACACGGACTGCTTCAAATTCTAGCGGAACCTTGGTTTTCACCCAATCCGAACTTTTAGACGATGTTCCTTGCCTGGCCTTCCGTCCTGAACCAGTGACAAGCGGAAGCCAAGGAACTTTCTCGGCCCCCTAGCTAGTGAGTCACCGAATCACCGTGACAGTCCGTTAAGTGAGGAATTACCCAAATAATACCGATGGAACATATGTAAATAGTCCAGAAGATTCGTTTGTTAGGCGGGACTATAAAATGGATTCATTCCAGTATTCCAACGAACTAAGGATGAGATGATCAACCATTATGCACTCTCACTCAAACATGACGGTAAAGTTGACGTCACCTACAAAACAATAAATGGTGTATTTATATAGCGCTACCTTGACATAATTGAGCGCTCTTGAGCAACTCGTTTGATTGATATTCAACGCTTTATAAATAGACTATTTATTAGACATGTAATACAAGTACAAACAATAACACGTCACGGGTTACACAAACTCATACCATGTATACAACAAAAAAGACAAGATGATTTACGCAAACAGCAATGTTTATAAATATTACGTGTAAGATAAATCCTTAATTAAACATGTTAGATTTAAATTTAATAATAGATGTCCAGCTTTTTATTATATCGCATAAGCGAATTTATTCCAAAGCCCTGAAAGGAAAGGTCCTTTCACCTTTGTAAACAATCATATGAACAGGAGTTAATTAATTGGCTTGGAGATGGCCCGATTGGCTTGGAGATGGCCCAGTAAATAAGACGCGAGCTCGTTAAACAGGAGTTCTCAGGTTAGCCCGCAACGTTGGCGGGTATTTTCTTGTTAGCGGTGCTTGACGGGCGGTCTGACAATGAACAGTGTTTAGTTGTTCTGATGTGACGAACGATCGAGGTCCCGTGTACAAATTGGCGTGCACCTCCAAGAAACCTTGACAATTTGAATTCGAAGTACGAGTAGGCCGTAGAGGAGCAGCCCGGCTAAAATTTCCCCCTTGGCGCATTCCCTTCTTCACTTGCCATATCGCTGCATACAAGAAGGACACTAAACCCTATTTCATTTCATTCCACATATCGAATATATTACCCATGTACAATCCCATGCATGTTTAACATGATCGAATTAGTTGTCGTGCATCTCCAGATATTTTAAAAGTGCAGTCTGTTTGTCAGAATGTGGTGGTCAGCGGTGTCAAAGGCAGCTGACAGCCCAACAGCTTTCAAGTCGTGTTTTTTCATACAATTTATGTGCTGTTTCCATGCTGTTTAATTTGCAGACGGCACTTTGGTTAACGTTTTTATGTAGAAAGATTATTAGAAACACGACTATAATCTTTAAAAGCAAAAGGATGCCGTTATTGTATTTTCAATTTAAGGCTAGGGCTTGGACGGGGGACACCGCGGGGGACACCCAGATCTCAGTCACTGTCGTCATTAACTTTATTTTGTCAGAATATAACAAAACGGATGGGCCATCTCCTTTAGGTATCTTATTTTATATTTAGAAATATCCAAAGAGATAAAAATGAAGATTAAATTCAAAATAAATACATTTGACTATAATTAAAAAACTGAACGGTCCATACTATCTTGTTTTGTGTTCGTTTTCCAGGATTTGGAAATGCCTGTCTTTATGGTCCAAGCTTAGTAATGATTGGTAAATATTTTGAGAAACGCCGGGGTTTAGTTACTGGCGTTGCAATAGCTGGAGGAAGTGTTGGACAATTTATAATGCCACCAATTGTCCGACTACTGTTTGACAATTATGGTTTACGTGGGGGTCTGCTTTTAATTGGTGGCATCATGTTTCACGGTGCTATCACAAGTTCTTTAATGCGACCAACCGTGTATTACTCTCTTAATAAAGCATCCGTTTGTTTTAAGAAATGTTCAGTGCACTCCAACAGTGAACAAACTGAGCCTTTAGACAATAATCAACATAAAGCAATAAATGTAGATAAAGAGGCAACACACGTATTTAATTTTAAAAAGTTAATTGATTTGTCACTGATGAAAAATATCAAGTATATAATGTTACTCTCTGCTGCGTGTTTTGGAGTAGCTGGTTCTATCTATGTAGTATTTTATATCCCTGCTCATGCAAAAGATCTAGGTATGACAGATCAAGATTTAGTGTGGCTGGTGACTATTATTGGTGGTGCAGATCTGATAGGACGTATAGCCTGTGGTGCTTTAGCTGATAGTGGACTAATACAAAGATATAATATCTTAGTTATTTCGTTTTTCCTTAACGGCGTTCTTGCTAATTTGATGCCATTAGTTACAATGTATTGGCATCTTTGTGTGTATTGTGTAGTTTACGGACTTGTCGGAAGTTTCTACTTTTCACTGATCTCATTGGTCTTAGTAGATTTCTTTGGGCTAGAAAAATTACCAAAGTCTTTGGGCCTACTGTTCTTCTTCGAGGCTTCTGCCAACGCTATAGCACCGTTGATATTAGGTGAGTATTTGTATAGTTTATATTGTATTCTCTGTATATAGAGGTGACTTGGCATACGCGAAAGTGAAATTCATGTACACGTAAATTCGATATACCTGTTGAAATGTTGGGACTTCTCAAATTCAGGTCCGTGTGGCTTATACTAGGGGATGTAGGTGTGTTGCACTAAGTCATATAACCGCTTTCTCCGGTTCAACATACACGCCCATTTCCTGCATCCTAATATCCCTTTCAGAAAGTACGCCCAGCACTTTCAAATATTGTGCACCATGATTAATTAGAAACAATACACTGTGCTATTGGCAATGTTTTATTTATTTAGTTTGATTTATTCTTTCAGGGTCTCTACGTGATATAACTGGAAATTATTTGGCCTCCTTCTATTATATAGGTGGTACTTCTATATTGGCAGCCTTTATACTATTTTCAACAAGATTTCTACATATTGTTACAGACTGTGAAACTGAAAGTAACTACAATACAGACAATGAGGAAAAAATAAAATGTTTCCCAGAAACATTAGACTGTGAGACTGAATGGAACTCCGTCGAAGAAAATGCAGAGAAAACAGAAACCCTGACATGAAGTAAACTACCACATTATTAAAATATAACATGGCATATTAAGCGTTGAAAGTAACTACTAAATTATTACTAGCATGTTAACCATTAAACACCTAGCACTCATATCAAGTCATCCCATGCATTGGATAAAAAGAGACCTGGGGCCTGTTTCACGAAATTTTAACTGAGATAAGATCCAAATTTTAGTTATTTGATTGGATAATATTAGACTGATTTTAGTGCTTAGCCATTAAAAATTGAAGTATCTTTTTTACATTGGCGTGACGGGCACAAATCGAGAGAGAGAGAGAGAGAGAGAGAGAGAGAGAGAGAGAGAGAGAGGAGAAAAATGGAGTTTAACGTCCACACGACACAAACTAGGTTATTTCGGGACTAACATATAGCTTAACTTTATTTCAATAATTCGCTTGCGCGTAGGGGTCTTTAACAGTAGGAGGAATCCGGAGAAAACCCACCAGACTGGACAGGCGACCCTACTCCTTGACACGTACAACCGGTGATTCGAAACCACGCCAGTTGACTTAATGACAGGCTTTATGATACAGCGCGGACGTGTTAACCATTCGTCCAACACGCCCCAGAATCCGTTAGTCTTTCCATGTTATGGTATGATAATGGTTGTCCATAATATGCAGAGCTTTTGCTGATCTTTCTCCTTTCTTATCTGTGGTAGCCAGCCCGTGTTAATAATAAATCATGGAGCGTTTACAGGATAAAAATGCAAAGGTTCCTCTGTGCTTATATATTTATCGGCACACTACGATAGAGTTAATCAAACAAATTTATTATCCATGAACAGTGCGGCAATGTACATCATCACAATCATGACATCAACATTACATCAATACTGGCAAGACATCGTCAATGACATCAACATGGACCGATATAAACATCATGACATCGTGATTAGTTTAGGAACTATCGATGTATACAATTATAATACATATCAAAAGGTTCAACCGCTACCTAGCGATCCAAATGCAAAACAAAGTCAAATTCTGCCTCGAACTGTCAACAGCATGGCCATCTTTTTTCCCCAACGGAAACGTTGTCCTAGCAACAAAACGTAGATTTGCACAGTCCAGGCTCTAATTAATCGATACAATAATCTTACACGGGATTCATAATAATAATAATTATGCCCATATTTGAAAGTAAAAACGGTAGCTATAACAAGACTTTTATGTACAAAATTACACATATGGCTACCGTAACAATACAACAGGCCAAATAAACAAATATTTCTAATTACCATATATAGAGAAATAAAACAAACATGAGCCAATCAGTCTGCGTGTAATTCTAAAAGACAAAGTTTAGTTATTGGGCGAGTTAAAATAATGGAACCATCTTTAAATTCGCTGGCCCTGGAACGTTTGGCGCTTGTCGCAACGGATGACGAAGTATTCACTTTAACTGTTCTAACGAATCCATCGTCCGAGGTAATCACTTCAACGACCCGAGCAAGTGGCCATTGTCCTCTCGGATAGTTATCGTCGGCCAAAAGTACAATATCATCGATTCTGACATTTTTATGCTTTAAAGTCCATTTGGTTCTTTCTTGTAGCGTGGGACTGTATTCCTGCACCCAACGCTTCCAAAATACACCTGTTAAATACTGGGCTTGACGCCACTTTCTTCTAAGGTACAAGTCTTTTTGATCAAACACTCCAGGTGGTAAAGTAGAACTTGACCTAAGGTGTAGAAGATGGTTTGGTGTTAACGGTGATTCGTCCAATACATCATCGCTTACCCTTGTAAGTGGTCGACTATTGATAATCAATACAGCTTCTGATACAACAGTTAACAAAATCTCATCACAGACAAGCTGTTCTTTTAACACTGATTTAAGTACCTGCCTAATTGAACGGATCATCCGTTCCCATATGCCTCCCATATGACTGGCTGCTGGTGGGTTAAAACTCCAGCGGATACTTTTATGGACACCAAAGTTCGAAATTCTTGACTGGTTGAATTCATTGATACAGACCCTTAGCCCTTTCTCAGCGGAAACGAAATTAGAACCATTATCACTAAAAATTTCTTCAGGACAACCTCTTAAGCAAATGAACCGCCTTAAACAATTGATGAATGAGTCCGTATTTAAAGAATGCGCAATTTCCACATGGACTGCCCTGGATGCCATACATGTAAACAAACAACCATATCTCTTTACAATACTTCTACCCTGCTTTACAGACAATGGCCCAAAATAATCGATTCCTACACAAGAGAAAGCGGGGTTATCTGGTGTCAAACGTTGTTTAGGCAAATTTCCCATAAACTGCTCCTCGCAACGTTTGGATCTCTTCTGACAATCAACACATTTCCGTAAAACCCTACGGACAGCAGATCTCCCTTTGACGATCCAATATTTACGCCTCAAGAAAGACAAAACCGATTCCTGACCTAAATGACAGACTTCCAAATGATGTGAATTAATAACCAAATCTGTAACATGGTGTTTATACGGAAGGATAACTGGGTGTTTTATATCTTCACCTACAGCTCCTTTATCCAATCTTCCTCCAACCTTCAGTATCCATCTAAAAGTTGTGGATTTAGCTTTCGGAGTGATGAATCAATTTTCGAAGGGTTAGAACTCTCGCTAATATGACGCAGCCTTTAAGCTGTCGGGAAACACCTTCCGTTGAACAAGCTTGATAACCTCTGACTCAGCTTCTTTGATCTCTCCAACCGTCAAAAACCTTTCAAAGTTATTAGGACAACCCTGTCCTAAAACCCTTAACTTTAAATATCTTTTAAACCTTAAGATCCAGGCAACTCCTCTCTTCAATCTCCACCAGGAGGAATACCTCAAAATCAAATCATCAATAACATCCTTGTCAACTGACGCAACATAAATTTTTGCTTCTTTCCGAACTTCAGGGTCGTCATCCTTCAATTCTGGAATAACAATGGGAGAAAGCCAACCACTTTCATTCCCCCTCAGAAATTCTGGACCACTAATCCATCTATTGTCCTTCACCATGGTCTTTAACTTTAACCCCTTGGAACCGTCATCAGCAGGATTCAAATCCCGATTTACGTAACGCCATTCTGAAATCATAGATCCAAGATGAATAACTGTTAATCTATTCGATTCAAACGTATGGAACCTTTTACTATCATTATTAATACACTTTAAAACTGACAACGAATCTGTCCAAAATACAGTCTTCTCTATAATAAACTCCAATTCTTCCTGTATAACTCTTCTCATCTTCACGGCAACAACCGCAGACGATAATTCCAGCCTTGGAATAGACACCTCACGAATAGGAGCCAACCTACATTTCCCAAATACAAAAGAACAGTGAACCTCTCCACTGGAATTGATGAATCTCAAATATGCAACAGCAGAATAACCAACTCTAGAACCATCGCAACATATATGTAACTGGACCTCTCCAATAACACCAAATACCTTAGGTTTCAAACACCTATCAACCTTAATTTCAGACAACTTATCTAAATCCTCTAACCATCTGTACCATTGAAGCTTATCTTCCAAAGAAACAGGATCATCCCAACCTAAATTTCTCCGACTCAACATTTGTAATAACAACTTCGCCTTCATAATGTATGGAGCGATAAACCCAATAGGATCAAATAATGAATAAACAATTGACAAAATACTTCTTCTTGTTGTAACCTTCTCAAACGAATACAACAACTTCTCATTGACCTCCCATGAAAAGACATCTGATTCGGTATCCCATCGCAATCCCAAAGCACTCTGAGTGGGCAAAAGGTTATCCAAATCAACAATAGACTTGGCTCTATCCTTTCCTGGAACGTTCTCCAAAAACCTGCGATCGTTACAACACCACTTAGTCAACCTAAAACCACAAGTAAATAACAACTTTGACAACTCGTGGAACAATTTAACTGATAATTTTAAAGAATCAACTGACTTCATCAGGTCATCTACATACATATTCTTCATAATGGTCTTCACAGTTTCAGGATCGAAGTCGCTACCGTAAAGCTCAGCACATTTCTTGACACAGTAATTAACAACAGCAGGTGAAGATGTGGCGCCAAATATGTGTTTGGTCATCCGATAATCTTCTACAACGTCATTCCTCCACCATAGGAATCTCAATACATCACAATCCTTTGGTTCAACTCTAACTTAGTGAAAATGAGCCCCAATATCAGCTATAAACCCAATCTCTCCCTGTCTGAACCGAAATAAGACTCCTAACAAGTGATTAGCTAAGTCTGGGCCTTGTAATAACTGACTGTTAAGCGATGTTCCATGGTAATGAGCTGCACAGTCGAAGACTACTCTAACTTTATCTGGCTTTAATGGATGGGTTACTGGATGGTGTGGTAAATACCAAATGGGTCTTTCATTCAAATCAATTTCCACCTCTGGAATCTTCTCAGCATGGCCCTTAGAAATATAATCATTAATTGTGGTCTGGTACTTAAAGAACAAATCAGGATTCCTTCTAAACCTCTTAGATAATCCATCTAATCTGTTCAAAGCCATAGCTCTATTATTAATTAGATTAGGAGGAATTCTCTTCCATGGTAGTGGAATTTGAAAATGACCATCAACAATCTTTAATCCATCCTCAATAATACATAAAGCCTTTATATCTTCAATTGAATAACCTGGTTTATTTTCAACTTCTAGATCTTTGAAATCTGTATTCCACAATCTCTGCAACTGTTCCTTCAGATCATCTTTAACTTCAGTTTCTTCATGACTAATAACAGAGCTAACAAAATTAAAACAAAACTCATTAAAATCTCGTGGCTGATCAACTGACCCAATAACAATCCAGCCTCACCTATACTTAATAGCAACTGGTTCATTTTCCCCACCTTCTCTGTAATCTAAAGGGATAAAAAGTTTTGGCCGTTCTTTAACACCAATAATAACAGTTACTTCATGAAACTGCACTTCAGGACAGTCAACATCTTTCAAATGTAAGTATTTCTGTAAATCTTCCATCCTTGGAATTGTAGTGGTGCGAATTGGTAATGATGGTACAGTTCTAACATCACTAAAATCAACCGATGTATCTCCATCTGAAGACTTGATGACAATATCGACTAATTCACTTTCAACTTCCTTAGATCCTGTAACACCTGTGACAGTAAATGGATCAATCTCACCACCAATATCAAGATGAGCAGCAAGTTTCTTTAAGACTAAAGTGATTTCGGATCCAGTATCCAGCAAAGCATAAGTAGTGACTTCTTTCTTGGTGATTTTATTCTGAACAATAACTGGAACAACTCCAAGACAAACCTTCCTTTCACCAGCCCCAGCAGCAGCAGTAACAACACTGGAGGTTTTCTTGGAATCTTCTATCTTTTCAATAAAACTGGATTGACTCAAATTAAACAAATTAACATCATGCAACAAAGTATTGTGATCCCTTTCACAATTAGGAACCCGACATCTAAATCCAGGCCTATCACAAAATTTAATCGAATGTCCTTTATTTAAACACTTAAAACATAACTGGAGGTCACCAACAACTTTACCTTTACCTCTATTGTCAAGATCTATAAACTGACTGCACTTCCACATAGGATGCCTACCTGCACAGTAAATACATGGTGATCTAAAATTTCCAGCACCGAATCTTAAAATGTTGGGAGGACTTGAATTCATCTTACAAGCTGCATTCGAACTCGTTGTAGCCATAAGAGTTGCTATCGGTCTGGGTTTTTATACGCTCACATTTTCATGTGGACGTATTATGTCGTCGCCCCTGTCCGTCCGTCCGTCCACAATTTGTTTGTGGACTCTCTACAGGTCACAATTCTTATCTGATTTTGACGAAACTTGAAATATAGGTTTATCCCCATAAGATCTCGGTTCCTTTCGATATTGGCATGTATCGGATCAAAACTTCATGGATTATGGCCCCTGATTGTACGAAAAATCACGTTTTTAGCTTGTGGACCCTATAGAGGTCACAATTTTGAACCGATTTTGATGAAACTTGACATGCATGTTTATAACCCAAAGATCTTGGTTCTTTTCGACATTTGCGCCCATCGGATCGTAATTTCCTGAATTATGGCCCCTGAGTGTCCGAAAAATCACCCTTTTTAGCTTGTGGTCCCTCTGGAGGTCACAATTATTATCCGATTTCAAAAACCGTTTGATTATATCACCGTTACACCCTAAGGGAGGTTGAGTTCGAATTTCGAGAAAATCGGACCAAAATTGCCATACAAAATGACCGTCGTTTGTACGCGAATAGTGTGAAAATATGTTATATCAAGGTTGTGGACCCTATAGAGGTCACAATTTTGAACCGATTTTGATGAAACTTGACATGTATGTTTATAACCCAAAGATCTTGGTTCCTTTCCATATTTGCACCCATCAGATCGTAACTTCCTGAATTATGGCCCCTGATTTTCCGAAAAACCACCCTTTTTAGCTTGTGGTCTCTCTGGAGGTCAAAATTATTATCTGTTTTAAAAAACCGTTTGATTATATCACCGTTACATGGTAATGAAGGTTGAGTTCGAATTTCGTGAAAATTGAACCAAAATTGACGGACAAAATGGCCGCCGTTTGTACGCGAATAGTGTGAAAATGATTTCCTGTCTTCATTTTCATTTTCAGCCTTTTCATAAAGTTCTAAACTAATTTGTGCTTGTTGTTCTTCAAATTCAATATCTAATAATTCTTCTTCGGCTTTTAACCTGGTTAATTTTCTGACATTTCCATTTTTTGTTTAATATGTTGCCTTTTCGAACGTGCAAGAGCCAACTTTTCTTTATGTTGTAAAATTTTAAGACTGACTTGCGAACCAAACGAAGTATCGTCGTCAGAATGAGAAATGTCACACTGTTATCTTCTTCAGACATGATGACAGTTTACCATAAAACTAAAAACTTGAACAATCGACAGCTTGCATAATCACAACTTCAACGTGCTTATATATATATATATCGGCACACTACGATAGAGTTAATCAAACAAAATTATTATCCATGAACAGTGCGGCAATGTACATCATCACAATCATGACATCAACATTACATCAATACTGGCAAGACATCGTCAATGACATCAACATGGACCGATATAAACATCATGACATCGTGACATCGGTTGTGATTAGTTTAGGAACTATCGATGTATACAATTATAATACATATCAAAAGGTTCAACCGCTACCTAGCGATCCAAATGCAAAACAAAGTCAAATTCTGCCTCGAACTGTCAACCGCATGGCCATCTTTTTCCCCCAGCGGAAACGTTGTCCTAGCAACCAAACGTAGATTTGCACAGTCCAGGCTCTAATTAAACGATGCAGTAATCTTACACGGGATTCATAATAATAATAATTATGCCCATATTTGAAAGTAAAAACGGTAGCCACATCCTCCTAATCAACATCCCGACGATTAGGGATATCTGCACGCATAACGTTGAAGGCTGCACGCAAACATTGCGCGCTTTGTGTACATACATGTTAATAAACTTTATGAAGAATTAGACGTCGTATAACACTCTCTGAGATATAAATCACGGAAACAGACATGACCTTTTTGGTCGATTTTTATGGCAGTGCATTACTTGGCAATTACAATGTTTTGGGAAGGATTTGAAGCAAAATTATGATAAATTAATTAGTTTGAATACGTTTTTAGTCCAAATAGATTACCAAATCCCCCAGTTTAAGTCCGGAATGTATCTTTAAAAGTAAAACTGTGTCTAAAAATATAATGATTAAAAGCACTGCAAACACATTTAAATCACTGATTAAAACTATATTAAAATAGTGTGTCTGAGATTCTTCTTAAAACTTGAGGCAGAACGGCTTTGTTTAATGGAAAGGGACAATTTATTCCATTCTTGGGGGGAGGCGAAACAGAAGGCTGTTTCTCCAAATTTTGTATTTGTTTTGTATGTTTTGAGTTGTAGTTGATTTGATGATCTGGGGAAATGTTAGGAATATATAAATGAATTAAATCTTTAAGATAGGCCGGTGAATCGGTATTGTTGAGGCAGTTATGGTTGAGGGTGATGATTTTGAAGGTAGCCAGTGTAGATCTGCAAGGATTGGAGTTATGTGCTCCGTAATGTTCGAGCTGCTTTATTTTGAATAGACTGTAGTTGGTGGATGGGATAGGATGATAAACCGTAAAGAAGTGAATTTGAGTAGTCTCGGGCACATGTTACGAAGGCATTGATGAGAAATTCTGTGGTATCTTTTTTCAAAAAGATTTTGATTCTGCCGATCCTATAAAGATGGAAGTTCGCTTACTTACAGATGGTAGAAACATGTCGTTTCATTTTCGAATTTTCATCCAAGGGCTCTCCAAGATTACTGCGTAGTTTCGATGTCTACATCACCAACCAGCACAGAGTTGTGTAGAGACAGTTTTGTTTTTGAAAAGAAGATAGCCTCCGTTTGGTCATCATTGAGCTTGAGGAAGTTGGACTTCTTCCAGTTACGAAGGTCTACTATACACGCCTCTGGTTTAGCCAGGATTTTGTTGTTGGCATCTACCTCCACATAAAGTTTGGTGTCATCTGCTTACATGTGGTGGCCAAGATCGTGACGTCGCGTAATGACGGCAACTGTTGTTTGTGTAGGAAGTAAATATCAGTGAACTGAGTACTGATCCTTGTGGGACGCCGTAGCGAAGACATTTTTATACGTCCACATTCATAATGTGGACGTATTATGCCGTCGCCCCTGTCTGTCTGTGTGTATGTATGTATGTATGTATGTAGGTTGCCTACAGGGCGCATTTCTTAATGGATTTTCTTCAAACTTCGTATACTTATTCTTTATACCCTAAGGATGATCCCTAATGTTTTTGGTGCATGCCCGACCCCCAAGGCCACGACCATTTCTTGTATTTGTTTGTCGTATACAGGCCACATTTCCTAAAATATCGTCTTGAAATTTCGGATACTTTTTCTTTGTACCCCAAGGAACATCCCTTTCGTTTGGAATGCATGCCCAACCTACAGGGTAGAGCTAGGTCCATTTTCTTTTTGTGTGGCTGTGTGTCGCCTACAGCCACGATTCTTAATCAATCATCTTGAAACTTAAATTACTTATTCCTTATACCCTAAGAATGACCCCTATTGGTTTTGGTGCATGCCAGACCCCTAGTGTTTGGAGTGCGTGCCCGACCCCCGGGGGCAGAGTCACGCCCATTTTCTTTTTATGTGTCTGTGTGTCGCCTACAGGCCACAATTCTTAATCGGTCATCTTGAAGCTTTGCGTACTTATTCCTTATACCCTAAGGATGACCTCAATTGTTTTGGGTACACGCCCGACCCCCTGGGACAGAGCCGCGCCCAATGTTTGTGTGTCTTGTGTTCGCCTACAGGATGCAATTCTTAACAGATCCTTTTAAAACTTTGCATACCTATTCCTTACACCATAAGGGTGACGCCTATTGTTTTTTTGGTGATTGCCCAACCCCCAGGGGCAGAGCCATACCCATTTTGACTTTGTGTCTCTGTGTGTTACCTACAGGCCACGATTCTTAATGGGTCGTCTTTAAACTTAGGATATGTATTCCTTATATACAGCCTAAGGACAACAACTGCATGTCCCGACCCGCAGAGGCAAGCCACGCCCAATTTTTGTGTTTGTCGTTTACAGGCCGCAATTCTGAATGAACCGGCTTGGTACTTGGCATATGTATTCCGTATAGCCCGAGGGCGTCCACTATTGATTTTGGTGAATTTCCCGATCCCCAGGGGCAGAGCCATGCCCAGGTTTTGCCTTTAGCGTCTGAAAGCCACAATTCTGAATGGATTATCTTGGTATACTTATTCCTTATACTCTAAGGGCGGCAACTATCGATGTTGATGCACGACCCTCAACGCTAAACAAACCAAATGTCTAACCTTCTTGACAAAGTACCATATCTATCAAAGCAGGAATGTGGACGTATATTGCAGCTTTAGCGTTATGTGTACTTATATCTTATGCTGTCAACGATAACTTCTTGTTTCCTACCAGTGAGATAGAACTGGAACCAATCTAGTGCGGCACCATTAACACCTAGTCTGGAAGATAAACGTTTAAGTAGCACCGACTAATCAATCGTGTCAAACGGTGCGCTCAAATCATCGTATACATGTACTAATACAGATTCCGTGCTCTGACATAGGCTTACTTGAATTTTGCCCCTAGGAATTCTCTTCTAGATGATGACAAAACTGTTTAGCTATAACCATTTTTTAACCAACTTTTAGGGTTAGGGTAAAGTGCTGTATTTTTTTCAGAAGTGGGTTATTTAAGGACAGTGAGACTTCAGATGTTGACACGAATGTATTGACGATCGATGTAATCGCAGGTAGTAAATCATGCGAACATCTAAACAGGTCCTGAGTAGCCAGGTTGGAATAGGATCCAAGGAGCCGGCTTTGGGTGTCGTAGAAGAAATCAATATTTTTATTTCAACTTCAGAAACGGATTTAAAGTGATTGAGCAAGTGCCCAGTAAATATTTCATCAGGTTGGTTTAAGCCTGGTTAGTCATTATTAAGTTGATCTCTAATAGAAGATACCTTTTTGTCGAGGGAATCAGAAAATGTCTGTGTTAATTGTTCAGTGGCCTGAATTTAGAAGAGTTGTCCTTCAGCTGTTGTTGAAAGTGTTGTTTTTTCGCTGCTGCGACGAGGTTATTTGTTCGAGTAGAGTTGTAATTGTCGATCAATATTCAGTTTTGATTTTCTCCACTTCTTCTCAGCCCTATGACGTAATCTTTTTGATTGACGGTTTTTAACATTGTACCATTTTGTATTGGGTCGTATAGTGATGGTTTTGGTTAGAAGTGGGGTGTGGTCGTTTAGTAGGTCTGTTAAAACTTTGTCGTAGACTTCAACCTGTTCGCTCATGTTATTCTGTGTCCATATTTTTTTGTTTTCAGCTTTCATTAGGTTTTTGAGCGTCATACTACTAGGTAAAATTTCCAATAACTTTATCACACACACCAGTACGACAGCAAGCTCAAATGATTGGTCGACAATATCGCGGTGTGTTAGGTTCCTATTTTCAACTTTTCGAGTTGGTATGCATATTGGCACATTCTTAGAACCATGAATGAATAGAAAATTATGATTAAGTCGACATCACACTACACAAACCAAAAGAAAAAGTCTTGACAAACCGAGGGGCGATATTATTGTGGTGTTTTATTCCGTAATTTCCTATTTTCGTTTCGATTTTGGCTTGTGTAGCGTACTGTCGCCTCACATTTTGTCGTAACTTTTCTGTGGAATATCTTACCTTTCAATATTAAATTATCTGATTGCATTGCAAGTTTTAAACGCAATTTAAAAACAAACCTTTTTGTCGACTACTGTGGATTTTAATACATGTATACAATATCATTTTATTCTGTTTTAGGCGCTGTTCTATTTTATCCATAATTACTTTTAGCTATTTTAATTTGCTTGTTACATGTCATTCTTTATTATAATCATTACTACCATATTTTGATTCTTATCCTATACCAATTTTATTTCTTTTATCGTCCATTTAATTTAATTGTATTTATTTTCTGTGTGTGATGTCCACAAGATGTTAACTGCTCCATTGATCAGTATTTTATATTGGTAATAGGCGCATTATAAATAAACTTCGACTTTTCGCGTTTTGAAGGGGTGAACAGTAGGAATTACGAATGGTAGTTATATGCTTCAATGTGACCGTTTACAGCGCTCTGACGATACTGACTTCACATATATTTGACGGTATGCAAGATATTTTTTAAAATTTGACATGTAACATTCAACGTTTGCAACTTCGGAGATGTAATAGCACTAACAGCACATATAGCACTGACTTTTGATCCAAATCCCCCGTCAAATGTGACAAGTTGTTTTGTTGAAGCAATACCCACGGTGGTATATTAGAGTAATCCCTTCTTCATTTTGGTTCTCCCCTTCGTATTGTTTGTCAGATTGTCTACAAGAAATTAAATACATTATGTTCGAACTGCTGCATAAAAGTTGGTGTAATATTGGGAATTGTGTCACAGATGGTTTGTTGGTTTTAAATGCCGATTGCATATTTGTTGTTTCTATGACGGCAAATCCAGCTGCAGTATTGTTTTTGTCCCCCGCCTTTCGAATAAAGCAGGGGACTATTAAAATGTGTTCGTCCGTATGTCCGTCACACTTTTTGGGACACAATAACTCTCTTTCTAATTGAGCTCGAAGTTCACACTTGGTGTAAGTGTTTATTCGGCCAATGTTTTGATGGAGTTCGAAGATGGACATTTTCTGCTTAATGTAATCAGAGATAAGCAATTTGATTGGTTGATCCTTTGGGACACGATAATTGTAGTTCAAATTAAGTGAGAGTGATGAAACTTGGTGTATAGTTTCATTACATCAATACATTGACTTCGTTCGATAGTTAGCATTTTCTGCTCTGGCAAAACAGAGCGATAAGCCGAGGCTTTGGAACACAATCTCTCCTTCTAACTGAGCTAGAATATTCAAACTTGGTGTACTACGTAGGCTTTCCTTAGGTGAATGCCTTGATGGAGTTCGATGATTTACATTTTGTTCTTACAGTAAGCAGAGATGAGCAATCTGACTGGTTGATGCTTTGGAACACTATAACTTTGGTTATGATGAAGTGAGATCGATGAAACTCAGAATATAGATTCATTATATCATTACCTTGATTAAGTTTGATAGTGAAAATTTTCTGCTTGGGCCAAGGAACGATAAGCAATTTGATGATCAAGATTTTGGAACAAACAACTCTGCTTTTAGTTTAGGTAGAATGTTTAAACTTGGTGTAGATGTTCATTAGGCGAATGTCTTGACTAAGTTCAACGATTAACATTTCGAGCCGAAGCTCAGCAAAGCTTATCAATTTTTTGGAGCTGCTTTGGGACACATAATCTTGATTCTAGCTGATAGAGAGTGATGAATTTTAGTGTATAGTTTGATTGTTCCATACTTTAAAAAAATAATAAATGTGCGATTAATTAATATGTGTCATCTATTTATTTTGGGATGTCGGTGGGGAACATCAGCCTCACTGTTGGCTTCATTTTATACGTCGGAGTTAGCGTTTGGGGTATCGCCTTTCTCTTGGTTTACTAAATACCAGTGTACATGCTGACCCAATGTCGACTTCTGAGTATATATACTCTGGAAACGGAGAATATGAGATTTTGTATATAACTAGGCATGAGAAAATTTTCAGCCTCCAAACCGGACAGAAAATAGTTATTCCCCTTCTATATTTATACGAAACGGAATATACTGTGTATTGTCACACGTGTATTAACGTGAGAATTTCATATTTTCTAAGAAAGTCAAAACATAATTATTTCTATGTCTTTTGTTTAATAGGCTTTTATAAGATCATAGACATCATTTCCCGCACTTTAAAATCATTGAAACGGAAATAATAATACAATTACCTCCCCTGTTTTGCTTTTCCCCACATGCAATAGGTATTTTCAAACGTTTAAATTTGAAGTTGAAAATGATATTTTTGCCAATTTCTCACCTGGCAATAGGGAATTATATGATTCATAGGATTATTCTTCAACAAAGTAGATACCATCTATTTTAAGGATTTATTTTAAAACATTTTTCAAAAATGTAACTTAAAAATATGATATTGTCAATTTAATATCTTGTTATATGTATATCATATGGGTACAATTTAGGAACAACGAGTCGAAGATAATCATGGGCTACAATTGAGAACATTGATGAAGTTAATGGCCAATTGTTACTTTTTGACTATTATATATGTCGAGGGACGTATTTCTAAATAAAATGGTTTTCAATTAGTTTCCTTTCCGTGATGTCTCCAGCTTTCATTTTATAAAAAGGGAAAATTTGGAATTTTACACATTTAAAGATATGTCTTTACAAGTAAGGGTCCATTTTCAATATTACAATTTCGTCGATGGTTGGGTACTATATCCTGTTAATGTCGTAGGGGGATCGGGGATCGTTAGCACGTGCGTGCTGTATCATAAAGCCTGTCATTGAGTCAACTGGCGAATCCCCGGTTGTGCATGACAAGGAGTGGGGCCACCTGCCCAGCCTCGTGGGTTTTCGCCGGGTCCTCCGGTTTCCTCCCACTGCTAAAGACCCAACGCACAAGCGAATTATTGGGATAAAACTAAAACATACGTTAGTACCGAAATGACCTAGTTTGTGTCGAATGGACGTTAAACCCATCTCTCTATCTCTCTCTCTCTCTCTCTGTAGATGTGTGTCCGTCTCGCTAATGTAAAAAAAATATGACAACCATCGCAAGTCAAAACTTATATGAGCTTTCTTATGATAAAATTGTTTAATATGAGTTCCTAAGAATAATCAATAATATTATAATTTTCATGCAATTTAGACAAGTCATTTTTTATTTATTTTATTTTATTTTATTATGTTAGAGACAGATTAATATAAGCTTTGTAGCTTGTTTCCCAAATAAATTATTATGTAATGTATATTGTATGTACTTTATATGTTAAATAAATAATGTTTAAATCAACAATAAGCTTAATATGAGCAGAATAACGGTCAAATTTGGCGTGAAGCATTTTTGATGTTACAGGACGACCCCTTTTAACTTTCGGTGTCTTTTCGTTACAGAATTGTTCTACCTTTGGCGAAAACCGCGTGAACGCGAAATGAACAGTTTTGAAAGTGGTATTCTCGCTCTCTCGTCGGAGTAATAGACACTCAAATAGAATCATTGCTTACACAGTTACATAGACCACTGCATTTATGTCAGCTTGTTATGGACTTAGTTCTAGAAATCTATGTCTGAAACACGCTGTAAGATATGGACATCTAAAACTGTGTAATCTTGCTCAACGAATGACACATTTGTAGAGAACGTAAACAGAGCTCATCGCCAAGCTATTGTGTGGCATTCACTGGAAGATCGGAATCTACCGGAACTTGATCTCGAACGGTATTGCTAGAAGTCTGCCACGTGGCCCAGCATGTGTGAACGCAATAATAGCAGCTCATGTAGTATTTGTGCTTGTAGCAGCACCTAAGTCCAGAAGTATATAAACTGTTTCAATGGTATGTAGTAATTGAACTAGAGTACAGGTCACAATTCTATGGAATACAATTACTCAGTAATAAGCAGTAATTGTATTCCATAGAATTGTGACCTGTATACAGAAGTATATAGTTTTTCTCTAGCGAGATATAGCCTGTTTCGGTGAAATAATCGCCCCAACCGCCGTTAACGGGTTAAAAGGCAATATAGGCTGACATGTTTGGGAGCTATAGGGGATTATTTCATGTGGCGGCCGTCTTTGACGCCATCTTGAATATCTCAAAACGCTCAAGGATGACCGAAGTTCACCCGGCAGATTCTGAAAGAGGACTCTCCATGCTACTAAAATCAATCATAAAAAATTTTTGTTTATAGTTTCCAGGTTCACTCGAAAATTGAGTTTGGCGACTTGACTATGTTGTTCATATTCATGGACAATAAAACTAAATGGCAATTACTTTTCTTCTTTTTTTTTTGTACAATAGTTATATGTGCATTACAATTTCCACATCTTCATGTAAACTACCAATTTTGAAAATCTGGAGAAATGCACCCACGCCACTGGCTGTTGAATTTAGCAATTTAAACCACGATGGGTCAGATCAAGACAGTTCAACACTTTATTTTGACCTACATCATAGGTGTTTACTCTGTTTAAGATTACTATACAGTATATGAAATGAAATATATTTACATAGTTGATGGGTAAACAGGGGAAAATACAGGCCCTTGTTCATTTGTACCCTAAATGTCTGGTTAGTAGTAGATTCCTTTTAACACATCCAAACTAGACGAGCTTTCAAAATTTACGATTCGGCATTTTTACCAGGTAGGTAACTACAAGGTTAATAATGTTTTCTTCCCACACAATGAATTTTCTGATAAATGTTTTCTGATAATGTTGGATTAAACTTTTTAAAGGGTACATAAAGCCCTGGGATTATGAATTGTTTAGTTTTTCAGATTAAATTAGGTTGTTTTATAAATTTATTATTAAGTCAGTATCAAAGCACCTTCGCATTTTAATCTTTCTTGATATCGTTATGACTTGACTAGAAAAAGGATTCATCATTTCACCATCTGTCCGCACATGAAAACTTTATTAACACATCAATGTATTTTTGCACATAGATAAGAGTTTAAAAACATTTTATTTTTTTGCAGATACATCCTCTGTATTAGTGACAATTTGATTATATTATATAAAATGGTGTCAAGTACTGTTCCGATTGACAAAGGTTGGGCGTGGATTATAGGAATAGGTACATGTATAATTGTTATTCTAATAAAAGAACGTATGCTTTGAACCACTACGGATCCCATAAAATCTATAGGATAATTGATACAACCGATCAATGGTTTTATTTAATCAAAGAAAGCATTACTCGAGATTTAGAGAAAGAACTGGACATTTTAGCTATAAATAAAAATCAGAACAGTTTCTTTGTTCCATACGAACAGCTACAACGAATGCAAGTAAATCTGAAGTACTTTTAATCCAATCCCTTGGCGATCCGATAATCTAGATTGTTGATTCTGAGGTTGACTATAATAATTGAAACCAGAAAAAAAAGGTCATGCAATGAGAAAATTTAGCTGTCGGATAATGTCCATTTAAAGGAGCTAAATCGCTTTTCTTTGGCACATAGAAATGAACACAAATGTAATATGAATGGATATACACAGATTTACATTCAATCGTTTCTGGTTTTACTGTAATTTCTAACCAGTTATGTTCGGCAAAATACGCGAAGAGTGAAAATTGAATGTCAGTCTTTGGCGTCTGGTTATTCTCCTTTGGAATATGTTTAACCCCGTTCACTGAGTCGATTCGTTTCAACGGTAAGATAACAACATCTATGTTGATTTAAACTGACCATTAAGTTGTGTAGGCAATGTTGAAGACTAGATAATATTGAGTTAGCGCCTTGCCTCCTTTAATAATAATAATGTAATAATAATGTCCTAAAATCCAACCGAAGCTGCTTAAATATAACATCTACACAATTTTTGGGTAAATTGGCACAAAATGTTCAACCTTTCCATATAGATGGGTGGGTCACCTTAAAGCACCACATTTTGACATTTTCGACTTCTCCTAACGCAGGATGTCAATCAACTACAGTTGATGGTGCTTATTCGGATTTGGTCATATCTGATCGACTGCAAACAATAATAAAAAAAAAACCAACACCACTGATCGCCTTCTTCTCAAACCCACTCGATAGATTTCAACCAAACGATGTTTTATTACTGTTTTCGACTGCTTTCTATTGCTTGATGTAGTTCAGCCAAATTTCACAGGCCTATAATTTTTTGGGGTGTGTTCATTCCACTTAGGTCCGGTCATATCAGTTGCACACGCGAGTATCAAATTTAGACAATATAAGAACCTTGATTGATTTCAACCACCAAATCTGTTGTTGGAGGGCAGATAATTTGTTGGGGCTACATCCTCTACAATGATTTGTTTTGAAAATGTACTTTAATACTATCATTACTGAAGTGATAACATAATTTTTGTTTTTAAGGCATATTCGTACAGAACATGATTATGCTCGGTATCTTAAAGTGTTTTGGTATATTCCTTGTGGAATTTATAAATGAGTTCGATGCTTCGTCTACACTTGGATCTTCTATTATGGGTATACAGTGCCTGACATATGCTTTTTCTGGTAAGTGTACATGTAGTCATGTAGACTCAATTATAAAACATCCTTTGCCAACGATTTTATTATAAAATAGCCTACACAAAAATATTTACACGCCATACACGGTCATTAAATTAACCAGGAAATAATTACAAGAAAGAATATATATTATCAAAGAACCGTATAGTACAGCTACTGTTTTATCGGTTCCACAGTCCAACACTAGCGTCCTCCACCATCATAATGTTCAGGTTAGATGAATTTGGAATATTTTTTTACATTGATTTTTCAAGATTGGTATTTGGCTATTTGTATATGGAAATTGGTTTTCGGATTAGGTTTCTGATAAAATATAAATACAATGTTTATATACGCACACATTGAAATGTGGTATTATATTGCTGTCGCCCCGTGTGTGGGTCCGGCGTCTACAATTGCTTGTGGAGGCTCTAGAAGCTAAGGTTAATATCCGATTGACTTTAAATTCCTGCCAGAGTTATTACCCTTGTCGTCTTCTTAGCTCTCAATCTTAAACGCCAATAGATCTTTTTTGTAGCTTCAGAGGACGTAATATATGCCACTGATGTATAATCTTCATGCTTACAATATTATCCCCAAACTGTGTCTTTAATGCAACAATATAAGAATTTCAATACAGACAATTAAGAACATTTTCATTAAATTTGAAGCATAACTTGGTTATACAGCGCTTGAACAGGGAAATACTGTTCATAAAGTATTTAATAATTATGGAGAAGGCATCACCATTACTTAGTACGAGAAAACATCCCAATAACTATAGACATCTTTTGATATATTTATTTCATTTCAGCAACAATATCACTTCATATTTTAACATCTATATTTACCAACAGACAGGTCATGTTATTTGGTTCAGTTATGGCTTCACTAGGAATTGGATTGGGCTTCTTTGCACAAAACATTACGTTTCTCCTGTTCACATATGGTTCTTTAATAGGTATGTTGTTTAATGGTATATTATCGGGTGTCGCGGGGGTTCACTCATTAAGACCTTGGTTCGCGAACCCGGGGTCTCATATTCCGTTGGAATTTGATATAAGAGTGCCGTAACTCCGCTGTTTGGGCTAAATGTCCTTCATATCAAACTGTATGCAGTATACCCATCTTCATTAATCGAGTCGGAGCAGAACAGTAGGACATTAAACCCCATTTACTTTTGTGTTATCATCCTCAAAATTAAATCAAACATTTTGTATTAAAGTTCGCGCTTTTCTAATTTAAACAATATTTTATTCAGATGATTCATATTACCTATATTACGTTGTCAATAATTAAAAAGTAAGGATTAAAACTAAGTTACCGATAGACGTTCCGCCTCGTATTGAAAATCATACTTAGGAGATAAACACTTCCTGTTTCGCATTTAGAGGGGTGTTATTGTCCAATAGACGTGTCCTGAGATCATTAGGACGTCGAGGGTTCTAATGTAAAATCTCAGGACATGTCTATTGGACAATAACACCCCTCTAAATGCGAAACAGGAAGTGTTTATCGACATTGTAACATGCTTTTTTAGGATTTTAAAAGACATTACTAAAACAGAAGGGTGTTATTGTCCAATAGACGGTGTCTAATTGACCAATCAAAACGCAGGGTTTACACTGAAGCATGTTACAATACAAAATAGATGAGGCAGCATGACATTAAGACTACAAAAATACATACACTATGATAATATTTGGGTGCATATTCTGCAAATAAGAGTTTAGCAAATATATTATTTTTTTAGCTTCCAATATCTTTTAACTGTTACATTATTTTTGAAGATGTCAGATGCATGCAAACTCGTCTCCGTAATTAGCAGGCTGCTTGTAGAAAATTGATGACGCCTTTGTTTGTCATCATTTATGACAGCCACCACCTTTACTAATTAGAAACCATACAAATACACCGTTAATTAGCTAGAGAAAAATACCAGGAAAGAACCACGACACACGGAATAACACCAAACTGTTACAATTTCGAATGTTATATTATGTCCTACCGTTAAAATACAGATGATATGTAATTTTTTGATGTTGGCGTAGGGCCTACCATTATTTCCATTAATGTACGGGCAACTTGCCAATAGTACATTACATGTATTTATACTAGATGAAATATTTGACTCGCGTGACGTGTTTCACGTGCGGAATAGTGCAATGTCTGTATTTTAAGTTGTGCAATGGTCTCGAGTTAAAGCCATTGTGTAATATATTGAAACAACACTCGGTTAACGCCTAGTGCATTATCAATATACTTAATGTCACGCTGTCGACCATTACACCACAAGTAAACAGAAAGGTGTACATAATATAACCTAATAGATCCCATAAAAGGTTGAACTGGATGTAGAGTGTGCGAACAAATTCAATCTGTCTGACACGAAATAAAAATAATCACACGTTTTATTTAGTTTCAATGTGTACTAGATAATGTCTGACACGAAATAAAAATAATCACACGTTATATTTAGTTTCAATGTGTACTAGATAATGTGTTGAAATGTTCTTCAACCCCAATAAATTAGAAGCATTTATCAGAGTGTAGGCGCGATCGTCTGTGTGCCAGTCCGCCAGTTGTTTTCCGGAATTCTTTTGTTTTTATCTTTGAGACATTTGATTGGAATTCAGTAGACGTCTTCAGTATTTAGTTTGCGTGTTATGGGACTCCTCTGGCTTGCGGCTGTGGTTTCGAGCCCTGGTGTGAGCCTATGTGGCATGGAGATAGGGGCGCCTTCTCAACCTCATGGGTTTCCTCCGGGCACTCCGGTTTCCTCCCACTGCTAAAGACCCCTACGCGCAAGCGAATTATTGAAATAAAATTGAAGCATATGTTAGTCCCGAAATGACCTAGTTTGTGTTGAGTGGACGTTAAACTCTATTTCTCTCTCTCTCTCTCTCTCCCTTTCATAAATTTGGATCAGCTACTCACCGATTGACAACGTTCTGTAATGAAATCGGCAAAGGTTTGTTTTGGATCGGTAGATGTTTATTAGGTGGTTGATGCTTTGGAACACAGTAACCTTGGTTCTAATGGACTAGAGAGAGATAAAACATCGTTAATCATAAAACAATAAAACCTGTTTCCCCCTGTGGTACATGTGACATACCAGTAACCTTGTCTCAAGAAGGGATACGCTGCAACAACTGCAGTATCTGGTACCATTAGAGCTGCGAGAATATCTCTAAGAACATGACCTACCTGAACCAACCCAGTGTAGTATGGCATTGCTGTAAATGTGACAGCATTAACATAGACAGCTACACATTCGGCTGTTATGAACTAACTACCTCAAGCATTTTTAGGCCACTGTCCAACCTTGATTCAACATTCGGATCAGTAACCTCATCCTGTTTCAGCCCCATCTACAGAAGCAGCCCAGAGAACTCGACAACCATCAACAGCAGACAAAGCAGACTAAAATCAGGAGCGCAGTCCCCAACCCTAACAAGACCCATCGTCGTACCGTGTAAAGGCAACTAACATGCGCATCTTGACGGTATACTGTTGTGGAATAAGAACAAACAGAGCAGAATTTCACTTAGCCGTGGAGTAAATCAAACCGTATATCATCTGTTGCACAGAATGCTATAAAGTCCAGTGAGATTTTCCAGGACATAATGTCAGGGGGTGTCTTCATTACTACACACAACATCACATCGGACCTACAGCACAGATTGTAAAATTATATGGTCTAAGATAAAGACAAAAGCCAAAACGACTCAAAAGAGCCAAACTGCTAACATTTGGGACCTAGACATTGACTGAAGTGGGTAGCAACGCATATAATACTGTAATATGAATGTATATAAACTGATTTACAGTCAGTGGTTTTCGTGTTACTCTAATTTTAAACCAGTTATGACTTAAAGGAGCCAAACTGCTAACATTTGGGACCTAGACATTGACAGAAGTGGGTAGCAACGCATATAATACTGTAATTTGAATGTATATACACTGATTTACATTCAGTGGTTTCCGTGTTACTCTAATTTCAAATCAGTTATGTTCGGCGAAGTAAGTCAGCAGTTTCAATAGAATGCAAATTTCTAGCGTCTGGTTATTCAAATCTACATACGTCGTTTGATTTGGTGCAATGTTTCTACCCTCTTTCCTCGAGTCTCTTGCTAGAACTGGAACTGATACGCATTATGGTACACGATTTGTGTACCAATGGTAAATTTTTTATTTTGTCTTAAATATTGGATATCAGAAGCCCACCTTTTCACAGTAAGATCACAACATCAATGTTTATCTAATTTGACAAACAATTCGTGTTTTCAATGTTGAAGATTTTGGATGATATTGTGTTAGAGACTTAGCTACTTTAAATATTTGCTCTTTCTATATGTCACATCGCAATATGGACTGTATTTCTAAGCTCAGTGAATCCGTTATACAGCTTACAGACTCTGCAGAAGTTAAACATAGTATCGTTGCCGTAGACTTCAGCTGCCCAAACAATAACTGGGATAAAATGACCGTGTGGAAAAACGGCAAGAAAAGTGATGTACAGCAAACGTTGCAGTTGAACATGGCCTCACACAAGTGTGATAACGACTTACTTGACCTTGTTTTCACAAGCAATTCGTCACTTGCCAAGACCTCTACACCCGTCCCTCATATTCCTGAAGCAATGGCCCGAGAAATCCCTCTCTGACCATTGCTGGAATGGCGTCTGTTTCTTGAACTTATGCGGGAGTGTGTCTATTCTTTCCGTTCAATGGAAGCTATCACTTAAGTACAGCAACATGACAGTCCTTCGTTTCATCTGGGTCTTCCCTAAAACTTTGGACAGTGATTTAAGGTATTAAAACCGTGAAAGTATGTTCGTTTCCAAACAGTATTGTTTACATTTCATTCGACTTGATAGCCTCGTTTGTCACGCAATTAGTTTTACTGCAGTATTCTGCTATGCACGGGTTAATTAGGCATAATAAAATCGTGAGTCATGATGTATACGTTATGTAAACATATTTGGTCCAGTATTGGCAGCTCGTGATTGGTTGGTAGACGGACTACTGATCAATCAAAATTTAACACAACAATATCCACTCATAATAGCAGTGTGTAGTTGGATTACCTCTAATCAGACGCAACACTGCGCGGAGTATGCCGTCCCTGGGATCAGTGACCATGCAATGACCTCAATCATACCTCATTATGTCAAACAGAAAATCCGCCAAACATACCAATATGGGAAAGCAGACTGGGACAGCATAAACTGCGAGGTGTCCATAGTTGTGCAAGATATCATTTCCTGCAAAGAACAACATAGAAAAACTCTTGAACTTATTCAACATACGATGGAAAAGAACATACCTTCCAAACATAGCAAAAACAGAGAGTCACTCCCATGGTTCAGCCACTAACTGAAACGAATGATGGAAAGGAAAGCTCTTCTCTATACAATCATACGCAAATTTAAAACCTTCCAGCTTGAATGTAAAAGGGAATTCAAAAGGCAGAAATCCTAGAAGAGAATAACCCTAAACCATTGCGAAGATTTTGTTAAACCAAGGAGACTTGACAATGTTGGGGCACAACCTTTAAAGACTGAAGTACAATTATTCAACAATGGCAGATATGAAGCAGAGATTCTTGTACAACAGTTCAAATCTGTATTTTCAAAAGGAAAAAATGATCGACGAACCACAAAAAAAGAGAGCTGATACACCCATACCACCTTTGAAGATAACGACAAAAGGCGTTGAAAAACTGCTCTTCAACATCAACACTAGCAAGGCAATAGGACCGTATAGTATCCTAAACACCGTTCTGAAAACTTTGCTAAGACAATCGTAAATTCTCTACAACCTGTATTTCAAACATAAGTAGACACTGGCAACCTACCATCGGATTGGAGGAACGCGAACATATCACCGGTTTTCAAGAAAGGAGATTAGCATCTTGCTGATAACTATCGCCCAGTATCCCTAACCTGGTAACTTCTGGAACACATAATCTGTAAGCACATACTTGACTACCTAGAACGGAACAACATATTAACATCCTTAAACCATGGCTTCAGATCAGGCTACACCTGCAAAACCTAGTCCACGATCTCCTACAACAACATGACAACAGATCCCAAATAGATATATTGATTCTTGACTTCTCTAAAGCATTCGATACAGTCTCCAATGAGAGTCTCCTCCACAAGATGTCCATGTATGCCCTAGATGGCAACATAAACAACTGGCTCGGGGACTTTTCACAAACAGATTAACTCTGGATTTCCCAAGGAACAGTTCTTGGCCCCCTGGTCTTGTTAACAATCAGTGTTAACAGTCACACATCTCACACAATTATACCGGAAGGTCCTGCAGTATGTACATTCAGATTCAGGTGGACGTTTTGGCTGAGTTGGATGAATAACGTCTTCCGCTAAAGCTAAAACGAGCTAAGAAATATCATTGGTCGATACTTTGGGACAAGATATGTTTTATTGTAACTGATGGAGATTGGTGACACTTAGTGTATAGTTTCACTACCAGGTACCGTACTTCGAAACCTTCAAGACTTCGATCGTGAACATTTCAAAGATAAACGTGCAATTAATTAGAATCTGGATATCCGACCCCAAATTCACAAAACATTCTCTGACTTAAAGTAGCTAATTTTAAATCTCTAACTAGATATCGTCAAAATCTTCGACAAAGAAAACACAAATTATTGGTCAATTTTTTTCGAAGTTGATGTCGTGATCTTACCGGGAAAAGATGGGCTTCTGATATACAATATATAAGACAAAATATAAAAAATTCGTGTACCATAATCCGTTTCAGGCCAATTTCCAACAAGGGACTTTGAGAACGAGGGTAGACGGTGGTGCATGGAGAGCATACGCAATAATGTAGACTAGAATAACCAGACGCTAGAGATCGGCATGCTATTGAGACTTCAGGCATATTTCGCCAAATATAGACGGGAATAAATGAATGTAAATCAGTTTATATACATTCATATAAGATTATTTTATGCTTTGCGACCCATTTGGGTAAATTTCTTGGCCTCAACATTTAGCCATTTAGCTCCTTTAAGTTGAGAATTTACTCAACTTCCAATCACTTATTATTATATAAGAAATATGTTTGGTCCAAAAACACAAAACTTTGCACATAGTTCGTTATTGATATATTTTTTGATACATTGAAACAACAAAATTTTTATGAAGGGCTATATTTAGCTACAATAAGGCAAACAAATTTGAGTAAATTCTTGACTTAAGTCTGTGAATGCTTTTTCGACTCAGGGCCTGAGATTTTAATGCAATATTGGTCAAGTTACGAATCCGTGGAGGACTTTCCTGTTTCAAAATTTTGTATTCAACGTTAAGCTCTTAGCTGACATTTCTCAGCTACGTGTATTTGTGTTAATTCTTAAAAGTAAAGCAAATAAATATTTTGACCTAAACGTTTTAACACCCCGTGAGTTTCAAGTTACTATACGTTTAAAAAAGAAAAAAAAAAATGTTTGGCCAAATGTGTCCCATTATTCTCTGATTATATGTATTCCCCTTATGTGTTTGGCAATAGGTACTAAAGAACGTTACAACAAAGGGTTTTTAATATATCATTTTGCGTTTTTGAAACACCACTTGAACGCTTCATGTATCAATATCGCTGACTCTGGGTATATTTTGCGTTACCGAAAAACAAAAAGATGTTGAAAAAGCAACGCGTTAGTATTTCTATATTCAATAAGATTTCGTGAATCATAGCTAATAATAGTTTTGTATTCGATGAACGGAAATGGAAGTTCTTGGAAAACCCCTGTGCGGAGTTCAGATAGCCAACAATTTCTTGTACACCACTTCACAAATTTCGACAGATTCCGAAACCTACATCTAGTTTCGGCTGTATGACGAATTCTACCATATTGTTTGCTCGCTACACTTATTATTTTGGCGTTTTCCGAGATTCTATCCGGATTATCGCCCTTAAAGTTGAAATTGTTTGACGTTTTAACATCTGACGTCAACTGGCAGACTATCGCCATTGAAGAGACGACCATTGTAAAGATCGGTCGCATTATTTCTGTTACCTCTTTTTTTTTCATATCATTTTTAGTGAAGCCTGTACCATAACAGGCCCGGGACTGTACAGCGCAGTGGACGCTTACGGCTGGCCCCCGGATCCATTCACTTGATTTGATATTTTCCGCAGGTTAATCTTATAGGTTTTTGTTTTTCATGTAGTGCGGTCCCCCTGCACTTACTATTTAAAGGTCCCGGATGAAACATGACCGCGCCCAAACTCATCTATTTTCATCAACCAATATCAACGTTGCGTCTAGCCATTCCTTTAGCTCAGAATAGAAGTGTAATTTCGCCATAGGTCGCTAACCGGAATCTGTCGAGTTTTGCCGAGTGTGTTGTACACGTGGTCGATAACACTGTTTTTCATTTTGCTATTTCTTTTATTCAAATGATTATAATCTACTAAATCAACCAAATCTACTCCACATTGATGCCCCTACAGCAAGCCGGGTGTCGAGCAAACAATTTTGCTCACGCACTAAAAACATGTACAGACAAACAAATTCTAGACTAATTATATTAAATCTACATCGACACCCCAGCAACTTAGTCTATCCTATATTTGTCAGCGTCTTTTATTTACTCGTATATCATGAGATTTGTAAATAATGTCCAGTTCAGTCGAAAGCAAATTAATGAACAACTCTACACATAAAGGACATAATATTTAAATAGTCCCATAATTTGAGGAATAAATCTATTCGACTACAACAATTTACGAGAGTACCATCGTCCAAACATTGTCTGTTAATACAACAGTAAATATTATTACACACACACAACCTTTGAATAGGCTACATATATATGTGTATGTATATATAACTTTTATTTAGCTTGCCTGAATACAATAATATCTTTTGGTTTGAAGTTTAAGGCATAGAGTGGGCCCGATTATGTTTATGATTTTTATATAAAAAAGAAGATATCACGTAATAAAAACAAAATGCAACGTGCGATTTTTATACGTATTGCTTGTTTATTTTCAGGGCTTGGAAATGCCTGTCTTTATGGACCAAGTTTAGTAATGATTGGTAAATATTTTGAGAAACGCCGGGGTTTAGTTACAGGCGTTGCAATAGCTGGTGGAAGTGTTGGACAATTTATAATGCCACCAATTGTCCGACTACTGTTTGACAATTATGGTTTACGTGGGGGGCTGCTTTTAATTGGTGGCATCATGTTTCAGTGTGCTATAACTAGCTCCGTAATGAGACCTACTTCTTATTATACACTTGAGCAGTCGAAAAGTGCTTCGTCACACTTGGGTCTTTGTTTTGTTAAGAAAATGTCTAAGAAACGTGAACAATTAGAACATCTTGATTCCAGCGGCATACGAAAAACGGACAGCGCTGAAAGTTCTGGCAAATGCAATTTCAAAAACATTATTGATTTGTCACTATTTAAAAGTTTAAAGTATATAATGTTGCTTTCTTCTACGTGTTTTGGGGTAGTTGGTGCAATCTTTGTAGCATTTTATATTCCTGGTCACGCAAATGACCTCGGTATTAACGAACAGGATGTAGTATGGCTGATGACCATTGTCGGAGGTGCAGATTTGATAGGGCGCGTAGCTTGTGGTGCACTAGCTGATAGCGGATTTATACAACGATACAACATCTTAGTACTATCGTTTCTTCTAAATGGCATACTTGCTATTATGGTACCATTATTTACCGAATTTTGGCATCTAACTATTTATTGTACGGTATATGGGCTTTTGGGAAGTTTCTACTTTTCGCTCATCTCCTTGGTCTTAACAGATTTGTTTGGTCTAGAAAAGTTACCCAAAACGTTAGGAGTGTTGTTCTTCTTTGAAGCTATAGCCAACTCTATTGCGCCGTTCATTTTAGGTAAGTATATCACTAGTGGTTCCTTCTAATTTAAAGGAATTGAACATACCTTGAATAATCAAACTTGTTTCTTATGCCTAGAAAGCGATTGGCCTTGATGACTGTTTAATCTCTTTTGTTTCAAACCACCATTGTTTATGAACCTGTTTCTTACAATGATTTTCTCTACAAGACTTGCAGGGATTAAAAAAAAAACACAATGTGTTCTTGTCAACCAATTTGGAACGGCGACAACTATTAAGAGAACACCACCGATTATTAACAAAAAGTTCATAATATTTGCTTTTTGACAAGAAATGTGAAAGAGAGGATTAAACGGGCGGTGAATATTCAAATTTGTTCAAACCATGTCCCCACATAATATTATTCTAGCAACGCGCTGACAAGGAAAAAACGAGGTATTTTGCTAACATTGATTTTGCACATTGGTTTCGAAAAAGGTCTAACGAAAACTTCGTTTAGAGGCGCAAAATTGTGTTGTTTCAGATTGCCAATAAAAGATGTTTAACTTCATTTATTTCCCATGTATATTTATATTTGGAATTAGCTCAAAATTACAAAGATCCAATAATAGATTTTTTTTTAACAATGAATCAATGGGGCCATAAACTAAGGAATTCCCTATCTTCTCTTGAATCTTATATATAATTTTTAAATTAAACGTAGGAATAATGATGATTGTGATTATGACGCCCTCACTTTGATTCACACTTGTTAGTCTAGTCGTTCGAATTGGGCGTGTACGCGAAAGAGCCACTGATAGAGGAATGAGGGAAGCGCACAATTGCTGGCATTGCATCGTCTCCATTCACTCGATCGTTGAAAAAAAAATAATTGGGCATTATGTCTCATTTCATGTTGATTAAACGTTCTTGATGACTATATTCAACAGTATTTTTCAGGGTCTCTACGTGATACAACTGGAAACTATTTGGCTTCCTTCTATTACATGGGTGGTACTTCTATTATGGCAGCACTTATACTCTTTTCAATAAGATTTGTAAAACAAACAACCATTCCTACGGACTATGCAACAGAAATGTCTGATATAAACAATGAAGACAAATGTGAACGTTTATTAGAACCGTTATAAATACTTCAGAAGCGGTGTTAATCAAGTTACATTGATGGATGATCATTCGGGAATACAAATGAATTAGATTTGATTATCTATGTGAAAATTGCGCATATTTTGAGAGGAGGAAATTTCAGTATATTAATTTGTCATAAGATGCAAATGTTTAGTACGGATTTCAATCCGTGGAAATATTACACAAGGAGAAACGAACAGCTGATACGTCAAACCTTGCCTGTAGTTTAAGATACAGAATCCTGATCGAAATCAACATGAGCAAATACAAAATTAACAATGCACATGTACACTGTCAGCGTTTATTTTTATGGCGAGTGGACTTCTCTTTCGGATAATGAATGAAAATATAACGATGGCCTAGTTTGACAGACTGGTAAACATGGGAGGTATTTTGTCTTTAAAGCCTTCTTAATTAAAGCCAGTCGGAGCAGAACAGTAGGATGTTAAACCCCATTTCATTTCATTAAATTTTTCTGATTAACGGCGATACAAGGGTACAATAAAAGTGCTACCAAACTGAGGGAAAATTCCAGTTTGTAGTTCTAAACCAGAGAGAGAGGGAGAAATGGGGTTTAACGTCCACTCAACACAACTAGGTCATTTTGGGACTAACATATGGTTTAATTTTATTTCAATAATTCGCTTGCGCGTAGGGGTCTTTAGCAGTGGGAGGAAACCGGAGTGCCCGGAGGAAACCCACGAGGTTGAGAAGGCGCCCCTATCTCCATGCCACATACGCTCACACCAGGGCTCGAAACCACAGCCGCAAGCCAGAGGTGACCGGCCAGCTAGAGGTCGAAGCGCGGCACCCTAGACCACTAGGCCATCCCAACCCCCCTAGTTCTAAACCAAGATTCGTGGGACATTATCAGTGGCAGAGTCACAAACCGTATCCCAATAGACAAATGATGTAAACCGTAACCAATGACATACATTCAAGAAAAGGGAAGTAAAAATGAACACAATAGATAGAGAAGTTCCTAAAATACAGAAGACGCTCGACATATTATGTGGTAAACTGTATCGAACATTGTGTGGATGAAATAGCAGTTGCGTGTGTTCAAATATGTTGGCGCTGAATGACAATTAAATTTAAGGATTTCATTTACTTATAATATGCGAATGGGTTACACCAGCACACAGTTTCGGGAATCCTGGTGTAATGATGGACTTGAGTGGAACAATAATCGACACACGCATGACTAATGTATACATGGAATTTTTTCACTTGGTATATTCCGAATGATACATATACACTTGTGTCATGAATCGGTCAAACGCACAAGCTTGTTCCATGGATACTAATACAAGAAGCCTCAAAATATTGTTAGAAGATCGCTTCCACAAAACACAAACATAAGTTTAGGAGGGGTGAGTTTTATGCATAATTCTTAAACCGATCAATTAGGCTACTCCGAGACCGCTCCTGTATATCTCTTATAACCGATCAAAGATAAGTAAGCGAAGATGGCACAAAACTTACCTACCCGATTGTCGGTCCACAACTACCTCCAGCTTATATGTGATTGAGATTTTAGTGTATCGGGACTTAAATATGGAGCAGTGTGTCATCTGCAATGAGATTGATTAACAACTTGAATTCTTAAAACTTATCATTTATTTTAGAATATATTTTCTGTGAAGTGAATGTTAGTTTAGATAATTATAACGGTAATATTTGTAAAGTTTAAATGCTAAATTAGCATTAAATCTGTTATGTATTTACAATGGTTTCGGTATACATTTAGTTGTTTTCCATGCCTATTCTTAATGATATGAATGTAAATATTTAAAGCTTGTTTGATGTGAATTGCTTATCAAAATTGAATTATTATTAATATTAATACATACTGGAAATTACCATATGTACCAATGTCGTATATAGAAAGGGATAGTCGAGTGCGGTGGTGTGCGTGTTGGTAAGGTTATGGTTTTTAATCTGGATATGATGATGAACTAGGAGCTGTAGCACTGAGGTGAAGCCGTAACCCTTCTCTATTAAAGCACATGGGCAGAAAACCTAAAAACGTCCCAACAGTATTGTGACCGTGCCCTATGTTCCGGCACCTTAGAATATCTAATATCAAACTTCCTCTTTTTAAGTCGACTGAAAACTGTTGTTTTTAAACATCATATTTGCTGTTAAATGTTTGTTATATGTTTTATATTAATTTACCTTTTACAATGCTGGATTTTATATGTACAGACAGTTGAGACAAATGTGTAATGGTCGTAAAACAATAAATATTATTATATTATTATTATAGTTATCAATTAATATGGTTAAATAAGATGTCTTGTTTGTATATTTGGAACACGAATATTTGTTGACAGTATGGTGTTCTATTTCGTCCACTATCCGCGTCGCTTTTTTCAATGTTAAGCGACGTCGACTTTTTAAGACGACGTCGCCCTAGAAAAAAGTATAAAGGTTGTACCAGATGCACATCAAATACCTCAAAGTTATAAAAACCAACAACAAAAAAAGTTACATAATCCTGCTGCGAATGGGCTAATGAATGCGGAATTCTGTTTCTTTGCTATACCGCAGTGTAATTATTATCTTCAGTCAACAAACTCTGCTATAAACAGCGGCGCATCAAATTTCAATCAAATATGTCATGTGCAACCATTATGTTTCGTATAAATTTCCGGTGAATAATATTAATATCGGTTGCATGCAGAGGCCTCCGAAATAGGGTTGGCAGAGGAGGCTAAACTCCCATTTCATTTGATTTCATTTCTAAATCCGATCTGCCAATTAGATAGTTTCAGATATATTTCGGCTAGTTTCTATTTACTGAGATCGCGATCGAATGTAGACAAAAGTATTAATTCAAACATCAGCTTAAGAATTCCTTCAATCTCAAATTAACAGTAAACTTTTTTTTAACAGGACAATTTGTATTACTTCACGAAGTAGTTTTACGTAGGGTTTTAACAAGATAACAAATGTTTTTGGATACGTGCCATGCTATGTTCTGTTCGACATGGAAATAAAATAATATTTGATTTAACGTCCTTTTTTTCTGACACCTACTGACACGGGCATATGCAATACAAAAGTTTCTTTCGATTTTTATCTGTTCTTAAAAGAAAAGTCTATTTTTTCGTGGACAAACCTGACAATCGATTGCCGTTCCTTTAGAGGTCTATACAGTGAATGACCTGTGTGCTGTACTTGATAACGAAGGGTTAATTTCACCTACACGTTATTTTTATAAAATAAAAGTCTGGTTTTATCAAGACAACGTATAATAAACTGGTCTCCATTTCCAGGTGAAGATTAGCGGGTTGAAGTTCTTTGAGTTAGTTGCTCGGCCGTGGGGTAGAAGATTTTATGGGCTTTTAAAACAAAATTAAGCCGTTTTGTTCTCCAAAATATATATATCAGGATTTACCCTTTAAGCATGGTCATGGAAGTTACTGGTGGCAGAATAAATTTCAATAGAGGTGGTGGTAACGGTCTAGAGTTAAAACGTTCCCTTCGCCAGTGTGGCAAATTCCAATTTTTCTCACTTTCCTATAAATCCATTTGCAAATAAAGAGAGAGAGAGAGAAATGGGGTTTAACGTCCACTCAACACAAACTAGGTCATTTCGGGACTAACATATGGTTTTAATTTTATTTCAATAATTCGCTTGCGCATAGGGGTCTTTTAGCAGTTGGAGGAAACCGGAGTGCCCGGAGAAAACCCTCGAGGTTGAGAAGGCGCCCCTATCTCCATGCCACATACGCTTACACCCGGGCTCGAAACCACAGCCGCAAGCCAGAGGTGACCGGCCAGCTAGAGGTCGAAGCGCGGCACTCTAGACCACTAGGCCATCCCCCCCCCATTTGCAAATAAAACAATTACGGAAGTTGATGAATGTTTATGTCTGCATTGTGATAGTGACGACACTGAAGATGCATTCCCTTTTGTCCTGAAATATCTTTTGTATAAATCAATCAGAGAATAATACCTTTATGAATTCTTCTGGTATATGCGCTTTTCATCATCAAAACTATAAACAAGGGCAACGCGAGTGGCCTTGCGAGGGGCAGCGTCGTGTTAAAAAGTGGACGTCGCTTTTTTTTCTCTATAGCTTACATTGAAAAGGCGACACACGACGCGGGGTATTGCCGAAATAGAATACCATGGTCTAAACTTAAAATCGCTAACTCTAGAATATGTGACCTATAGATAAACAAAGGATGACAGGGTACTGATAACTGTGTGGATATGGTTTCAGCTATTTACACCAGTTGTTTTATAGGTTAGCAAGCGTTGTATTTATGTGAACACTCCTTGAGATTTTTACAGACAGATTTAATACGAGAATATTTGTATTTCCGGCGACGAATTTATTAGCAACCCTGGAGAAATCAGGTTATGACTTAGACACAAAGTCTATAATCATTGAATGAGGTATGGAAACGAAAGTCAGCTACCAGCACACATTTTCTGGAAAAATCCCACCACATTATAATAATATTAGGATATAAATGTCACATATTAATGAAAACAAAACCAAAAACCGTACAAAATTGCAGGTGCACTTTTAAGAATTATTGTATTTACATTTAAAAATGTAAAATAATGAAATCTCCCTAGAGGAAGTTAATCTGTAAATGATTTTGAAACGCACCGCGCGACACAAAGGGCGACGTCGTGGTGGGTATTTCTCAACAGCTTAATATATTACATTGCAAAAAGCGACGCCGAAATAGAACACTATAGATATACGTTAACCGACACACAGTATATCCGGCAATTAAGCTGGTCAACAGATAACAACTAAACAAACCCACGACGTAAAATACTTCAATATGCGTGTTTTCCATTAAGTGAACCCGGACGTTTAAAATATTTAAAGGGAATATCTTCCGCTCCTGAAATCAAGGTCCAAACAATTTATCACGTGATGAAAGTGGTATTAAATGGTCTATAAAAAGCATGCATCTCCACCTTGTGCACATACCCATCACAAATCTGAGCAATCATTTGCACTTTGATTCCCACATTTTCGTAATTCAAATATTGCTTTTCCCAGACTGCAGGTCAGTATATTATCTAGACTGGTCATGTGTCCTATCAACACTTCAGTAGGATTTAGAAAACTTTATCACGGATCTTTAAGGACACCGTAACATCAAACAGGAAGATGGCAACCCATTATGACATTGTATGAAAATGAGCGTCACAAGTTTTAATTAGATTTTTCCGTCTAGCCAGTTAGGTTTGTTCGAATATCCATGTTCACATTAAGGATAAAATACATTTGAAGTTTGGATTTGGGGTGTATAGTATAATCATATCGTGTAAGTAGAATTTGATTTAATAATGAACTGGAGTCGTCTACTTCGAAAACATTTCTTTGTACATAAAATAACCATAACTCCAATAATATGTAGAAAGATACTTGTACTAGATGTTGATCAAATACCCCGAAGTTATAAAAAAAAAAAACCCACCAAAAGTACAGAAACAAGAATTGTCATTGACTTTGTGTCAAGAAAGTTACATAATTTTTCTCCGAATGGACTAATGAAGACGGAATTCTGTTTCTTTGCTATACAGCAGTGTACTAATTATTATCTTCCGTCAAACAACACAAAATCAGCAATACACAGCGGCGCATCGATTTTCAATCAAATATGTCTTGTGCAATCATTATATGATTCATACATGTTTTTGGTGAGTAACATTGATATCGATGAGACGTTGAGGCCTCCGAAGTATGGTGGTTAGGGCCAATCCCGATAACATTTTGGGGAATAAAACTGCTTCATTTTGTGTTAAAATCCATAACCTAAAGCCCACCTACTAACCTGATATTTGTGATACGCTTGTAAATAACTTAAACCTGACAGTCTTCATCTGTCAGGTTGTATTATACAGTATTTGGATAAAACAAGACTTTTTTCTATAAAAATAATATGTAGGTGAAATTTACCTTTTGTTATCAAGTACAGTGTATGGGTCATTCACTGTATAGACCTCTCAAGAAACGTTAATCGATTATCAGGTCACCCAATGAAAAAAATGACCCGAAATCTTAAAAGGGTTACGTGTCCGGATAAGCAGTGTTGACGTACACGCCCAAACGACTGAATATTTTGAGCTGAAATTTTGAGACAAGTATGCCACTATATTTTGGTCCATAAATTTCAAAAATACTCGGACTTTAATTTGGAGACTCTGTTCTTATCGGGATTGTCCCTTTAAACCCCATTTCATTTCTAAATCCGAACTGCCAATCAGATAAATTCAGATTTATTTCGGCGATTTATTACAATGGCGATCGACGACAGACGAAAATATTGAATCAAATGACAGCTTGGTTATTTGTTCAACCTAGTTTACTGTTAATTTTAAGACGTACATCCAAGCGAATACCCAACTCAATAAACTTTTGTACTATTTCACGTAGTAATTTTAAATACAGTTTTAACAAGATAACAGATATTTGTGGATACGTGCCATGTTTGTTCTGTTCGATATGGAAATTAAATAACATTTCATTAAACATGATACTATTCTGACCCCTTTTTGACATGGGCGTCACACATGGAGGGGAGGGGGCGGACATTGTTTTCCGGGGGGAGGGGTCTGAATATACTTGGATCCCCCCCAAATTTACATATTAAAATCTATATATGTCTTGCATTGTGAAATCTATATATGTCTTACAAGGTTTTTGTTAAAGATACATTATGGGAGATAAGATAAAGACATGACAGTTCTCACTAAAATAGCTAAAATCTAGATAGTGTAAAGGTAATTTGATGAAAATTTCAATCAAATTGATCCACTACGAACCGAGAACGAAGCGAGTGAAATATTCGCATAGCCTCGGTCATCATTACTAAAATCATTAATATAAACAGCATAGTGCCAATTATCCACTTTTTTGATTTAATTATCAATGGCCGCTAAGCGGCATATAGGAATTTAATCCAGTCAACATCGAAGGCTAGCCTTGACATCGAGAGTTTATTATGGCCTGGATAAGTTCATTAATGTCTAATTGATAATTCAGATAACATTTCAAGCCCAAAGAAAGGCTTGTAATAAGCATAATGCATGTTTAAACAATATACAAATTAAAACACAAACACTTATGTTTACTTGAGAAGTGTTTTTTACGATTCTGAAAGTTTTGGGGTATAGGTTCAACCCGGCGAGAATATACATTCAATTGATACACTCATTCCGTTCGTTTAACACCTCCCTCGCTGTTCCAATAAGATTGTTATTTGGCGACGAACATTATCGGATCAGTGTCTGAAATACTACCAGGCTGCAATTCCGGCAGTCTATTTCTCAAAATATCGTAGCGAAAATATTCATTCACTTTGATTCAATCACTTCGTTCATTTGACACTTTTTTCTCTGGTGTCGGATAACTGTATCTGATCAGTTTTATTTATCTCGACAATCGGGCAGACTATTTTTCAAAATTTTCCGGGGAGATCCCCCATACCCTCCGTAAGGACTCCCTACTCTGGCGCTCGGGAGTGGGCTTCATCGAGGTTCGCAAGCCCGTTCGTTTGACACTTAATCTCAACGACCCGTGCCCGAAATATTGTCAGGCTGCACCACCGGCAACCTGTTTTTCAAAAATTTCTGGGGGAGGCCCCTACCCCTATTTGAAGCTCCTGCCTTTCCCCCTTATCCTTGGACTTTGACCCAACTTTGCCCCTCCAACCACCGGCCACTGGTGCCGCCACTGACAGTGGCAGGGTGGCCCTCCTACACTCTCCCTATCGCGCTCCGGAGTCACAGATTATCAACGTTTTATTTAATTTCATTTGCAATTTCGGGTTTTTTGGGGTTTTTTTTTTTTTCTTTTTTTAATTTTCCTAAATCCATTTAGCGAAATAAAAACAAGTATGGATTAATTAATTCTAAATATTATTGAGAGTGCACGATACTGCAAAATAACTGTTGATGAACGTATATGCCTACATTGCGGTAGTGACGACACTGTACATGGATTGGGGTCGGGAACCGGCTCGGGCTCCCGTGTCGGAGCGACTCCTTTTACTGACTGCAGAGCCCGGACGGGGGGGGGGGGGTTCTTCCCCTGTAAATTTTTGAAAAATGAAACCCATATTTTGACCAAATGATTGACCAGTTAGCAAATATTGAATAAGTAGGATTATTTTCATTGAAAAATGTCCCATTTTCGTTGCCGGGAGCGCTAGTTAATTCTTCCTGTGATGGTGATGGAAGGCCACGGGACACATTGGTACAGAGTGACGAAAGTGAAATTCGTAAAAGCTGCTGTTTGAATTTTGGATTCTGGCGTATCCCCACAAACAGGGTGCAGGTGACTTAATAATTAGTAAATTTGCAGGCGACAGAGTTGGGTGAATCCGATGTAATTTTCGGATGAATTCGGAATCCCCATTGCCGGATTCCGAATTCTGGCCCACACCAAGCACATCCGGCCCAAAAGTTCATTATGCCAGCCCATTCCAGACTCCAGTGATGGCGTGGCGGCCCGTTAAAGCCACCGACCACATACAACATGATCATCACCGCTCCATGGCCGGTCCAATACCCCTCCCCCATATAATGTTCAGCAGAAAAGGGATTTTTTAGACGAATTGGACAAAATTATTTTTTTCATTATTTGTCAGACCGGCCCTTTTGGCGATCGCCCGACGGCCCAATCCGCCCCTGGACAACAATACCTTAAACGGTATTTAAGCTCACACAGCTGTTCGCAACAAACAATGTAAACGTTTTGAACAATCTAAGTACATTTTCAAATTAGGTTATGTATTTAAAGGGTTTAATTACGGTTCGGTAGCTGACAATTTTATTATTATAGTTCTCGGTGACACTGTATAAATTGCGTCATGTAATGTACATTTCTATATCTGTATGTCGTAAAGCATTTGATCTTGAATAAAATTGTTGAAATGGAAATATTAATCCGGCTGTGAAATCTTATCTGGAAGCCATCATTGGAAATCAGGGCTAGCCCCGGCTAGCACGGGACACATGACTTAAAATGTTATTGATGGCCTTGCATCATGAGTAAAATATGTGCGCTGTTCTGGTATTATCCGTCTCACACACATGCAATTTGTATGTCATTATGGTTGATAGTTAGATTTATTTAGAACTAATTTTGGCAGCCCTTTAAAACTAGTTCTCTTGTTTGGTCAGCACCCAACTTAATCCGAGTCGAGTATGGAAATTGATTGAATAAAAAAGCTCTCGAAATATTAATACTTAATTTACTTCTTTGGTGTTAAGAAATTTGAGGTTTGTTATATTGGAAATATATATGGCATGAAATGTAATTTATAAGTAATTGACCATATTACATAATTATTGGAATGCAACATTTCCATTACCTTTGAAATCTTCCATTACTCATTACAATAGTCAACAATGATTACATTCCATTACTATTACCATTACCTTAGCTCTGACCAGTTGGTTGGAGGGGGCGAAAACTACCCACTCCTCCCCTGACGATTACTGAGGATTGACCAGTGATGCATGTACGCATCGCGGGATCTGTTTAGATCAGGGGAGGGGCAGCATGAGGTTGTCATTGGGGCAATGATAATAATAATATTTATGATGACACTGGCGTGGATATTTGCATGAGTATTTGAGGTAATCTGATTACTATAATTATTAAAACATGAACATTTCTTATGTTTTTATTTGCAGATATCAGTTCTGTTCAGACAACGTTGTAATCTATGAATCATGAATGAAACCGGAGTTGGCAATGATGCGTTTAACAATTTAACGGATACACTATTCGATTACCAGTTTCCTTTTAACGAGTCGACGACTAATGACACTAACACAACGGCAAGATTTTTTAACTACGCAACAGCGGTTTACAACATATTGTTATTGTCGATAGGCAGCATTGGTAATATATTAGTGTTGATTGTTTACGGGTTGCGTTTCAAAAAATCCACGTTCAATACATTCATTGTTTTCTTGGCGGTCATGGATCTGGTCTGTTGCGCTATAGAAATGCCGTTAGATGCAGCCAATATGATCCATTATGAAATATTTCACGGATGTAAGGCCATAGTTACCATAGCAACCACGACAGCCACTGCAACCGGATTAACCTTGGTCGCTATAGCAGCATTACGTTACAGGGGCATATGTCATCCGTTAAAACCTAACATTTCTATTTGTCAGTCTCGTATTATTGTGAGCGTGTCATTTGCTATTGCCATTTTTTGCTCTTGGCCAACTGGCGTTCTTGTAACAGATCAAATTGAGCACATTGAGGGAGGCCTTGGTGTCATAAATTGTGCACCGGAAGACAAATTCGTAGACACAATTTATCCAGTTATTAATAGTGGTATTTTGTTCATAATTTTCCTCTCGGCATTTTCTGCAATTGTTATTCTCTATCTTATGGTAGCAAGGAAATTATGGTTGCGCAAGAAGTATGGAATATCGTCAAATTCGAATCATAAAACATCCAGTCAAGGCAGTGATTCGTCTACTCCAGCCCTGTTCAGTAAATCTGGTAATACGTGCGATTTGCATAAAGGTGCCGTGAGTACCCAAATTACAAACAGTAAAAATTCACCACGCGAAAAGGCATTGCAGAGTGGAGATTCCAGAAATACGAAGCTAAAAAATCAAGGGATGTTCAGAATGTTGTTTGTAGTGACGGTGATGTTTATGGTTAGCTATGTTCCGCATTTTTCTCTGATGATATACGAAGGTGCGGCAGGAAAACTGCAGTTGACTTCAGTGACAGAAAGTGTTGTTGGAATTGTTATCAGATCTTATCTTATCAACAGTGCTTGTAATCCTATTATTTACGGTTGCTATAGCAACAAATTCCGCGAAGAGTTAAAAATGATGTTTTTTGGCAAAAAGTAATACTGTTTGAAGTTACTCCAACACACATAATCCCAATTCTGATATGTTATTTGAAAATATTGCATTTACGTGTTTTTACAAGAATTTCGAGAGTATTATTGCTTAAGCAATATACTAAATGCTATTAACTTTACCATATAAAATCACAATTCAGTATAACAAAATTAACTATACGATATTCTATTGATATATGTATTAATTTATGTATATTCTTCAAATTAATTCACGGTTTTTGTTGTTGTTTTTTTATGAAGTTAACTTATTATTGATTTTGCGTTTGCATTTTGTCTTAACTTGCTTCATATTGTATTGTATAGAATTTTTTTGGTGAATGCTAATAAAACAAGAAAAATACCAGACACCGATGTTTATGACCAATATCCCATGAAGTGAACTGTATCAAAGAACATACATTTTGGTCTATATCTTTCGCGTATCAGCATGCTTCTAGACGGTCACGTTAATTGACAATGATGCTTTTTCCGTAAAAGATATACAGGGTGCACTTAATAACAGATCTGAATCCAATTCGGAAAGATCCAGCACAGATTTGTATTAATATATATTGGTCCATGTCCAACTCCTAGGGGCAGAGCCACGCCCATATTTCGAGTTTTTTGTCTGCAGCCTGGAATTCTAAATGGATCATCTTGGAATTGGTTATTTATTCCTTATACATGTACTGTCAGTATAGCAACCTTTGATTTTGTTGGTGCATGTCCCGACCCTCAGAGAGAGCGAGTGCCTTTAACCTATAATTCATCTTTTTTTCCCTATCATAGCCATATATATGCGGTCTTCGGTCTTTAAATTATAGAAGAAAAAGCGAAATCACATTTTATAAACCGAATGTCAGATTTTCTTCATTGGAAAATTACGAATACAATGAATATATATGGCAGACAAAATGTTTTCTTAAATGTAGCACAGAGAAATACTAAGTGTGGTTTAGACCTTCGTGCGTCACCATTTCCAATGTTAAAGGAGCTAAATCGCTAACATTTGGGACCTAGAAATTGACACAAGTGGGTCGCAACGCATATAATACTGTAATATGAATGTATATAAACTGATTTACACTCAGTGGTTTCCGTTTTTACTCTAATTTCAAATTAGTTACTTCCGGCAAAATAAGCCAGCAGTCTAAATCGAATACAAAATTCTAGCGTCTGGATATACCAGTCTACATACACTGTTTGTTTTGGCGCAATGTTTCTAGCCTCGTTCCTCAAGTCTCTTGCTAGAACTGGGGCTGAAATGGAGTATGGTTCACGATTAGAAAATGTTTATTTTGTCTTAAATATTGGATATCAGAAGTCCATCTTTTTCTGGTAAGATCACAACATCAATGTTGATTTAAATTGACCAATAATCCGTGTTTTGAATGTTGAAGAATTTGGATGATATTGACTTAACTACTTTAAGCAATGTATATATTTCAGCACTACGCCTTTTTCAATGTTACACAAGCGTATTCGACAATATAATACGACATCACCCTTCAAACTAAACGCGGATTACAACACTCCGGAAATAATTAAATGAGAAATGTTTAAGTCCTAAACAATCGCCATATTATATTATTGTTTTCAATTTGTAAAACAAACATGGTGATTGCCTATGGCGTACAAAAACAGACAGGTTACGCGATCTTAAAATACATAGCAAAATTGGGGGAAAACTGTTAAATTAGTTGTGGAAAGACAACTGGTGTGTAGACCAGCTTAGCGACTAAGTCACCGGGGTGTGATAATGATTTCAGAATAAATTGGCATTAACATAGGGATCCAGTAGACGTGGTACAAGGGTTAATCAGTGAACTGGATGTATGAGATGTGTTGTTGACGTTTGGGAAAGTAGGTCGAGGGGAAATGTGTAGGGAGTGATAGTTAGATGTATTATGAATTGTTACAGTGGCTGTGGTGTTACGTTGAAATACTATGCCGCTACCGTAACACCACAGCTTTATGATTTGTTAGACAGGATTGATATCGTAAGTCCGACAATAATAAATAAACTATTTCTGATTTTAATGTTGTCTTTTCCCACCGGCACTGGCCGTACGCCAGCAACTGAAAATAGCTGACGAAACAGCTAGGGCGTCGATTGTTAGTTCGCGTACAACTTGAAAAACCGAATGTCGTACGCCATTGTGAAACTGAAAGTAGCTGACGAAGACAGTTAGGGCGCCGATTGTTAGTTCGCGTACAACTTGAAAAAACCGAATGTCAGTATGGTATTTCTGACATAATTGGTTATCGGTGACCTGAAAGCTGGTAATCTCGACTCAAAGCGAGTAATCTCGACTCAAAAGTATAGTGTATAACCTACTTACAGTCTACAGTCGTCGCTACTCTTATTATATAGTTCATTCATGATTTTTTGTGGACGATTTACTACTCAGTAAGAAAGCCTGTGCCCAAAAAGAGTTCTCGTCTGTTATTATTAGTATAATTACTTCCTCATGTGCGGCAGGTTCATTTGTTTTTAAAAACACTGTTTTTCGTTCCAAAAAATAGAAAAGTAATTTTTTACCAGATGATCATGGTTTTTCACCGAGACTAGATAATTTCTCTCGGTGTAAGGATATTATCGCTGATGAAAAAGTTCATACACTGTTGAGAAAATAGTCCCATTGGTTTTCTTAGCTGCAAATACAGCGAGAATAAACTCTGTACTGAAAAATTTTCGCGTGATCTATATAAACTGTCTTCACACACTCGATTTATAATTAGCGATATACAGGTACAGTGGCAAGTGTTATGCTTCTCAGGCTAATACCTCAAAAGTACCTCCGCGCAAAACACTCGATTTTGGTACATGCAAAAGAAAAAGAAATAGTGCCCGTGCGCGTGCCAGTAATAGGAAAACTAAGAGTTCGCGCATAAAAATGCACGAACGTACCAGGCGCGATGTCATCCAGTTACAAAGAAAAGAACAGTGGGAGAGTATGGCGGTTCAGTCTGCTGTATGATTTAAAATAATAACATATTATTATGGGAAAATAATGACAAATGGCATGGCATGCCAAAGCGGAATTAATTGCAAGACCGTTTTTCTGTATGGAAAAATACATATGTCAAGACGAAAAAATTTACATGTCAACACTAAAAAATTCATGTCAAGACGAAAAAAATCACATGTGAAGACGGAAAAATTCACATATCACGAGCACGTGACCCTTCAAGAGCATGTGACCACAAAAACCGATGACATCAGGCTCAGCGGCAAAACACAGAAGGGATAAAAGAAAATCAACTTCATCATCTGGATGAGGTGTTCTCCGTGACATGTTCAATGCAAAAAAATCGGCCAGAAAAATGAAAGCAACCATCTTTGTGTGCATTGACATCATCGGTTTTTATGGTCACGTGCTCATGAAGGGTCACGTGCTCGTGATATATGATTTTTTTTTTCGTCTTGACATGTGAATTTTTATACGTCCACATTCATAATGTGAACGTATTATGCCGTCGCCCCTGTCTCTGTGTGTGTGTGTGTGTGTGTGTGTGTGTGTGTGTGTGTGTGTGTGTGTGTGTGTGTGTGTCTGTGGTTCGCCTACAGGGCGCAATTCTTCATGGATTTTCTTCAAACTTGGTATACTTATTCCTTATACCCCAAGGAAGATCCCTATTGTTTTTGGGGCATGCCCGACCCCCAGGGGCCGAGCCACGCCCATTTCTAGTATTTGTTTGTTTGTCGTCTACAGGCCACATTTCTTAACTTATAATCTTGAAAGTTTGCATACATATTCTTTGTACCCTAAGGAACATTCCTATCGTTTGGGGTGTATGCCCCACCCCCAGGGGCAGAGCCACGCCCATTTTTTTTTTCGTGTGTCTTTGTGTCGCCTACAGGGCGCAATTCTTGCTGGATTTTCTTCAAACTTGGTACACGTATTCCTTATACCCTAAGGAAGATCTCTATTGTTTTTGGTGCATGCCCGACCCCCAGGGACAGAGCCACGCCCATTTCTAGTATGTATTTGTTTGTCGTCTACAGGCCACATTTCTTAACTTATAATTTTGAAACTTAGCATACACATTCTTTGTACCCTAAGGAACATCCCTATCATTTGGGGTGCATGCCCAACCCCCTGGGGCAGAGCCACACCCATTTTCTTATCGTGTGTCTTTGTGTCGCCTACAGGCCGCAATTCTTATTGGATTTTCTTTAAAACTTTGTATACTTACTCTTTATACTCTAAGGATGATCCCTATCGTTTGGGGTGTATGCCCCACCCCCAGGGGCAGAGCCACGCCCATTTTCTTTTCATGAGTCTTTATGTCGCCTACAGGGCGCAATTCTTACTGGATTTTCTTCAAACTTGGTATACGTATTCCTTATACCCTAAGGAAGATCTCTATTGTTTTTGGTGCATGCCCGACCCCCAGGGAAAGAGCCACGCCCATTTCTAGTATGTATTTGTTTGTCGTCTACAGGCCACATTTCTTAACTTATAATTTTGAAACTCAGCATACACATTCTTTGTACCCTAAGGAACATCCCTATCATTTGGGATGCATGCCCAACCCCCTGGGGCAGAGCCACACCCATTTTCTTATTGTGTGTCTTTGTGTCGCCAACAGGCCGCAATTCTTATTGTATTTTCTTTAAAACTTTGTATACTTACTCTTTATACTCTAAGGATGATCCCTATTGTTTGGGGTGCATGCCCAACCCCCAGGGGCAGAGCCACGCCCATTTTCTTTTTGTGTGTCTCTGTGTCGTCTAGAAGCCGCAATTCTAACTGGATTTTCTTAAAATCAGCGTGGTACTTGGTTTATGTATTCCTTATAGCCTGAGGGCGTCCACTATTGATTTTGATGAATGTCCCGACCCCCAGGGGCAGAGCCACGCCCACTTTTTGCCTTTAGTGTTAGGAAGGCACAATTCTGAATGGATTATCTTGGTATAGTTATTCCTTATACTCTAAGGACGACAACTGTTAATGTTGGTGCACGACCCTCAACGCTAAACAAACCAAACGCCTAGCCTTCTTGACAAAGTACCATATCAATCAAAGCAGGAATGTGGACGTATATTGTAGCGTTAGCGTTATGTTTCTATCTTGACGTGTGATTTTTTTCGTCTTGACATGTGAATTTCTCTGCCATGACATGTGTATTTTTTTTTTGTCTTGACATGTGAAAAATGCTTGGAAGGTGATGAAAAAATTGTTATATACTTGATTTTTTCTCTTTCCATACAGAAAAAAACGGTCTTGCAATTAATTCCGCTTTGGCTTGCCATAAAAGGGAATAGGGACCTACAAGAGCGTCATTAACAATGACAGTGCATAACAATCATTTAATTAATTAATGCCAGTATCATTTCTATAAATTGTTAAAATTTGTTTTAATTGTGTTGTTCTGAAATGCTGCTGGCCCTACCTTTCCTTCCAGATAACCTTTATCTCTGGGGAGTCAAACACAAGAAAAATCCAAATGGAATTTCTGAAACCTTATTGAACGAATAGTTTTTAATATGTTAATAATCCACGGGTCCAGCTAAGTGTTTTTATTTCGAGTGGATTCTTTTGCCCCAGGGTTTATTTTTTAATATCCTCCCTGATGACGCCAAACATCAGCCAGCTGGACTTCCCGTTTTAAGTTGTTTTCTAATACTATTCAAAAAAAGTAGGGGATATTTGATTTTTAAGTGTTATTAAAGTCACCTAATAAAACTGACGAAGAAACAAATGACAAAATGAAATGAAGTTCACATTCATCGATTTATTCCAAATTATCGTTAGACTAAGTAAGGCACAGACTTACCATTATAAGGGTAAAATGATACCCGGGGTCAAACAGCAAAGTTACCACAGCATCACAACAAAGTCAGTAACGGGTAAATCCTCCTCTGTTTGCCAAACAAGCATTGATCCGACGTGGCATACTCCTAGTGAGACGTCTAAGGTCATTTTGGTCCAGATTGTCCCATTCCTGTTGCAACGCAGCAGCAAGTTCTTGGACATTGGCAGGACGTTGTTGACGTTGACGTAGCCTCTGTCCAAGCATGTCCCAGACATGCTCGATGGGGGAGAGGTCGGGACTCAGTGCTGGCCACGGTAATGTGGTGATGTTCTGTTGTTGGAGGTAACCTGTAACGATCCTGGCCCTGTGACATCTTGCGTTGTCATCCTGGAAGATGAAACGGCGGCCATGACGTCGTGCGAACGGCTCAACATGGACTGCCAATATGTTGTCCCGGTAGTACTGGGCTGTAACACGCCCTGCAACAACATGTAAAGCCGTTCTTCCAGCAACAGTGATGCCTCCCCACACCAAAACAGAACCACCCCCAAATCGATCAAGTCTGATGACGTTAACGTCTTGGAAGCGCTCGTTTCGACGACGCCACACCCTCCTACGTCTGTCCAAAAAATCAACAGTGAACCTTGACTCATCTGAAAACATCACATTGCTCCAGCGTCGATTATCCCAGTGTTGACGATCCCTACACCAACGACGTCTTGCCTGAATATGATGATCTCTCAAACAAGGGATCACGCGAGGACGTCGGGCGCGAAGGTGACCCCTATGCAGTCGATTCCGAATCGTCTGGCCACTCACTCTAACACCAGTGTCTGTTTGAAGACGAGCGCTGATCTGATTTGCTGTGATGACACGATTTCTCAAGGCCATGGTACGGATAAATCGATCCTGGGCTTGAGTTGTCGCCCTTGGTCGACCTGAGCGTGGTCTGTCCTGTACAGATTGTGTATCACGGTATCTGGACCATAGCCTGCTTATGACAGACTGAGAAACATTCATTGTCCGCGCCACAACCGCCTGTGTTGTGCCGATCTGTAGCATGCCAAGGGCACGTAACCTTTCATTTAAGGTAAGCCGACGCATATCAAAATTTGTTTTCTGGTCACTAAAACAATTAAACTGATGTTTCCACCCTGGAATTCAGTGCCACAATGACTGTAACATTCAAAGTCAGAGTCGCGCAAATCTTGGGTTGGACCCCCATGATGATCCCAAGCATCACCTGCATTCCATGCTGTAGCTATTGGTGCGTTTGGGCGTCACATGTAACTGGAAATGTTTCTTCTGTTAGGTTCTATAGTGACTTTTTTGGTAGTCATTTGCATATTTTAGTATTATGCCCCCAAAATCAAATATCCCCTACTTTTTTTGAATAGTATATTATGAAAAAGAGAAATGATCCGACTTCTTCTCAAAACAGCGAATTTGAAAGTGTGCTTTAAGATGACCTTTTGATTTACAAGGACTTTTATTTTTGTGTTTTTACGAATTTTCAACCCTGTAAGTGTAAATAATGTAAATAAATCAACTTCTCCGTTATATGTTTATTGTATTGAACGCTATGTCTGTAATAAACAACAACAACGACAGTGGTTGAACGGTTCTTTGGCATTGGAGCCGTAGGAAACCTACAAGGTTTGACAGGCTACCCTACTTGTCATGTACAAGCATGGGATCAAAACCAAGCCATTTGTTTCAATGATCTAAATTCTGGGGAAAAACGATCATTGTAAGCGCTCACGTAACTTACTATTTTCTTGAAAAGTTCAAAGTTTTACCAACCTGTGTATATATCTTCCCATCTTCTAACTGAAAGAGAAGTTTAGTTTCTTCAGTGAGTCTACAATTTCCCTGTGTATACTGACGTCCTATCCCTTGAAGTTGTCCTGAAGAATTTTTATTTGTAAAAAAAATTAGACATAGTGCCTTAAGGCTGTTGACGTGATCAAACCAGGGTACTCTGCTTGGCAGCCTCTTTCAAATTTTCGGAGAACGTTGCAACTTCTGATTTGAGTTGAGCATGTCCAGGGACAGGTTTCCATCGTCTATTTATCCATGTGTTCTGAATTGTTCAGCATTTCCAAGTTCTCCTAAACTTTAGGGGTCCACAGGCTGGGTATTCATTAAGTATGTCGACTAAGGGAGTTTAAATATGGTCTTTCGGTGACCGGAAGTAGGGTAAAACCGACCCATGAAGTATCAGTTGGCAATGGGTTTAGTGGTATAAGTTTCGGCCAAACACTCATGCGTGACAAAGGATTGCGATATTTTCTACGGGTCGTCCGGTTTCCTCTCACTGCTAAAGAAATCGAGGTCCCGTGTACTCATGCGTCGTGTGCGTATAGGAACCGTTGACAGTTGGAATTTAGGCCATGGCGCCGTTATCCGGGCTATATTACCCTCATAGCACACTGTATGACGGATGCCCGTCTTTATTAGTCCGAGCAGAACAGTAGAACCTTAAATCAGATTTCATTTCATTTCAGATAACTGAATGTGTTTTATTGTACCCCGCCTATTGAAGAAAGCAGGGAACTGTGGAGTCTGTCTGTCCCGTCACACTTTTGGGGACTAAATAACTCTCTTCAATACCTTGATGACGTTCATTTTTTTTTTTTTTTTTTTTTAAAGAATTTATTGACTGAAAGTCAGCTACAGTAAATTATATATAAGCAAAGTACAATAGTAGCACTATACATATAATATTATATAATATTAATATAAAGTAAACATATTTATAGATACAACAACACATTTACATACCCTTAGTTATCAGTGTTGGCCTATTTATAGTATACTGTGGTCTATGATGTTTGTTAAGTATTCCCATTTTTTGCGGTAATCAATATTTAAATTAAGTTCTAAATTCGATCTTGATAAAAGGAACGCTAAATAACTTTCTTTACATGGAAGTTTTCCTGATAATTTTGATTTTAATATATAGTATTTAGTTAATATGATCACATGATTCAAGAATAGTATTTGGTTAAAATCATTAATTTTAGATAGGTGGTCATGCGATTCGTATAAGCCAAGATGTATTACAGAGGGACAAAGATTACTATAAATGTTATTTATAGTCAGGATATTGTGAAGTATTTTCCATAACATTTGTGAGTAAGAGCAGTAAATAATTAGATGATTAACGGTTTCGATGCTTGATTGACAAAAGTCGCATAATGTTGTAGACACTTTACCGGATTTGAATAAAAGAGAATTAGTGTATATTATCCTGTGTATATATTTGTATTGAAACATTCTAGATTTTGTGTCTATACATGTCAAATTTTTTAGTTTGAATATTGCTTTGGTTGTAATGTCGTCGATTGTAGTCCCTAATTCGTCTTCCCATTTGTATATCGAGATGGGTTTAATGAACTCTGAGTTTATTCGTTTATAATATACATCTCTTGGTTTTAAATCTTCATGGTTTATTTCATAAAATTGCTTTAAATTATTCATAATGTAGTTTTGGGTTTTTTTTGTTTTGTAATCTTTTTTGTTACAGTTGTGGAATTCATTATCGTCTAAAGGTGTGTTTTTATTTCCTATATCTATACAATATGAGGAGATCATTTGGTGTGTATGATTCTAATGAAGAATTTAGTACTTCAGCTACAAATAATGTATTATACTTTTGTATTAGGGCTTTATTATAGTTATCGTTTGTTACTAAAGTTTTATTCATGTATATTACATGATTTTAAGGATTAGCTTAAAATCCGTTATCAAAGCTCAACTGTTAGAACGTTTACGGTAAAGTATATTCGAACCACGTGGTTATAATGACGTCCGTCTTCGCTGTGTTCCACATTACATTGACGTCGCCTTACGTGAGTAACATCATTGACAAATTGTGAAACACTTTAATCAACTTTGGAATTTATTTAATACCGCACATCGAAAGGCTGTTACTTTTATCCTGGAACAGATCAATTCATTACATTTTCAGGTCTGTAGAACTTTATTTATTTATTTATTCACATAATAATCTATATAGCACCTAAGGCTACTCAGTATTTGAGCATATTTCTATCTTATCTTTAAAGTTATTTCATTCACCACTGCCCATTATGCAGGTCTTTGGATTGTATCTCCATTCATGGTCATTTGAAAATGTAGACTACTCATGTATTTGGGCCTACTTCTAATGTTCTATGTAATTTTTTAATCCCATCAGGCACACATGTACTTCTCTCAGGCGCGGATACAGAGGGGGGCGCACCCGGCGCACGCCCCCTCTATTTTTTGAGGTGGCGAACAATTTTTACCTCCATATATTTTCGCGAGAAAGGAGAACAAAAATAGTTTAGGTTGGAAATCCTAATTTACAGTATTAGTATGAAATTAGTCCTTGTGGGCATTTTTGTCAATCAAAAATCACTGTTCCGGACTTCGCACTCTCAAGTGGGTGCGGCACGCCCCCTCTTTCTGAAAATCCTGGATCCGCCTCTGTCTCTAGTGTTATCTTTATCACTGCCCACTATTTAGATCTGTAGGCCTATTCGATCCCATATCATATTATTTTAGAGCTAATTTTAAAGAAAATGATAATGTTTTATTTTGTGTTAAAAGTCATTCTTAGTTTGTTGACCGCATGGGTAGTGAAGTTGACCTCACGTACCGGTTGACCTTAATATTGAACCGTTAGTTCATACTGGTCTGAATCGGTGTCAAGGTAATATTTTGGCGTAATATAATGTGCCATAATACATAGTAGACCTAGTTCAAATAAACCATGCCAAGGTCACGGAAGCTACCGGGTGCATTGTCAGCAACAATGTTAATATAATTTTATTAATAATTTTACTTAAAGGACTGGTCTTGTTTAATAAGTATCGATATCGCACAGTAGCTGTCAAGTGCTAGCTTTGTCTGTAACCAGATTATTTTAAAGGGACTAGCACCCTCCATATCTCTGTTCACATTTACTTGGTCAATTAAATAATTAAATTAAGTTTCAGATTAGTATAAGCAGCTAAAATGTGGAAGTCAAATAGAAGGAGATCGACCGTTACAACTTATTACAAGTAAAGTTCAGCGGTTGACAGTGTCTCGAATTCTTCTTAACACTGTCAATTTGGCACACTCAGCTGCCCTGTGATATCTCACTCTGGTTTCTGTAGCCCAGATACCAGCGGAATAAAAGATATCAATAATATGCATGGAATGGCATGCCATATAGACAATCTGTCGGTGGCCATTATTAGTTGAATTAGTAAATATATATATCTATCAAGTTACAGTTATTGGTGAAGTTACATTGGTATTATATTGAAGAGAAAAGTTACTTGCAGAAAATAGTATGAACACTCTGTGAATTTTGTGATATTTGGAACTGATTATTAGTAAATACCTTAAATGAGTTATTATCAGTAAATATTGAACTAGAAGTAAAAATTCACGTTAATGAGTTATTATCAGTAAATATTAAACTATCAGTAAATATTGAAGTGAAAAGAATGTATGTTGAACTAAAGTGTATAGCTAATGTTAGCTATTAGTAAATATTGAGTTGAAATATAGTGTATAGCTAATGTATAGCTATTAGTAAATATTGAGTTGAAATATAGTGTATAGCTAATGTGTAGCTATTAGTAAATATTGAGTTGAACTGAAGTGTATAGCTAATGTGTAGCTATTAGTAAATATTGAGTTGAAATATAGTGTATAGCTAATGTATAGCTATTAGTAAATATTGAATTGAACTATAGTGTATAGCTAATGTATAGCTATTAGTAAATATTGAAAAGTAAGTAAAATTTGATCTGTCAAGTTATACTTCAATTCAGCTGTGACTAATCATGCCAATAAATCAATATTCCCCAATTTACTCGTTTGTCTTTGATAATTGGTTTTGTAGTTGTATATGTTGATCAATTTTACTGTTATATATTTTATACCAATTGGAGAGTAATTGTGTATAAAATGGTGAGAATATCGTGATCTGTTTTTGATCGTAGTTACCGGATAATAATATTAAAGGGTCATATGGAGCTGTAGTGAAATAGAAAATATCGTACCAAAGCTGCTGTTTTTGACTGAATATTTTTTTTTTATCCAGAAAAGGGATTTACATGTTATATGTTCCTTTAAGTTCGCCATTTTTAAGCCACTGGAAGCATAATCCTTACACATGACCTTACGCTTGATTTTGTCCTTACCATTCCATAAGAATTCATAAAATATCGTATTCAATTCATCGTCAGTTTTGTCGGGTATATGTAAGGATTGTAATTGATGCGATAGCATAGAGAGACAAAAGTTTTTTATAATGATAATTTTACCACTTAATGAGAGGTTTTTGAAGGACCATTTGTTGTTTAACATGTTTCTTATGTGTTCTAGTTTATTGTCAAAGTTAAGTTTGTTTCGGAGCTTTGTGTTAATAAAATGAGAAGAAAATTCCTAATATGTTTATGACTGTAGAATTTACTGTCAATTTGAAATTTAATGCAAGCTGATTTAATTTTTTGCTGTTTGAGTTTAGATTATATGCTTCAGTTTTAGAGTAGTTGACAGAAAGACCAGAAATCAGTTTGAATTGATTTAAAACTTCTAGAAGGTGACGTCCCGACTTATAGTCCTTTAGCAAACAGGTTAGATCATCAGCGAAAGCGACAATTTTTGCACTGCTTTGTCCAAAAATTATTCCCGTGATGTTCTCGTCCTTTCTTATACATTCGCATAACGTCTCGATAATTAAATTAAATAAATTTGCAGACATCGGATCTCCTTGTCTTACACCGCTTAAAATCGGAAAATGTTTAGTAGTATACCCATTATTTATTACAGCACCATTCTATGTTTGTGTACAGAGTCTTAATCCAACGTATACATTTTCTTTTGAAGCCAAAATGGTGTAATACTTTAACCATATATGAATGAGAGATTGAATCGAAAGCTTTACTGAAATCTACTGCCAACAGAAAACCTGTAATAAGCCTTTGTTGAGCTAGAGAAAAGCAGTCGTCAAGAATTCTAATATTTTCATAAATATGTCTTCCAGGCACAACCGCGTTTGATTGGGATGAATTAGTTTTTCTAAAAATGGTCTCAATCTAATACATAGCGCTTTACTGGCTATTTTTACATCAACATTTATTAAGGTAATGGGCCTCCAGTTATTTAAATCGTATTTACATTTGTTGGGTTTAGGCAGAAGTTTGATGATAGATTGTCGTTGGATAACTGAAAAGGAACCGTTTTCAAATCCTTCATTCAGCGAGACCAGAACAAGATGTTTGATTACTGGCCAAAAACAGGAGTAAAACTCAGGAGTCAATCCGTCGTTTCCAGGCGAAGTTCCTTTTTAAAACAAGTTAATCGCCTTTTGACATTCCTGGTCATCTAACTTGTGCTCGAGACAGTCTGCTTCGTAGCCCGTAAGTTGTGGCAGACATGGATTAGTTTTATCCATAAATTTTTCAATGCCACTTAGTTTAGTTACCTTTTCTGAATATAAATTTTTGTAATATATTTCTATTTCACTCATTATCTGATTAATATTTTGAATAAGTTTATCGTTAATTTTCAATCTGTTTATTGTCGTGGAGATCTGTTTTTGTTTCTCTAAATTTAAAAAGAATTGCGTGTTTTTTTTCGCCCTCTGTATAGTATCGTAATTTTGCCCTAAGTATTACCCCCTCTGCTTCATGGTTGTAAATTGAATTTAATTTATGTTTGACATCATTGTACTCTGTCATATACTTTTCATTTTCTTCGTTTTCTATTAATTTTGTATGAAGGTTTTCAATTTGTTGTACAATATCTGCCTTTAATGCTCGCGTTTCTGTTTTGTATACTTAATAGTGCATAGTTGGATTTTATATATTACATAGTCCCATAATCCACGCTTGTCAGAGGGATTAAAATATTCTTGTTTCCATATTTTTAGTTCAGAAGAAATTAATGCCTGATAATTTTTATCTGTTATCAGGGTAGAGTTGAACCTCCAAAGATTTGGGCCCCTTTTATGTTTGCAAAGATTTAGACATATTTGTATTGCAGAATGATCACTAAAGCTACATGGAATGATTGTTGAAGACATTATATTATTTATCGTAGATTCAGAGACCAGCCAAAAATCTATTCGGCTGTGTATTACGGGTCGTTTTTGTTTCCAAGTAAATTGTTTGACAAATGGGTTAAGGTTTCTGAATATATCAATAAGATCAAAGTTATTAATAATTTTAAAAATTTGTCCCTGTCCTTTCTTTTTAATTCTATGATTTCCACCCATTCGGTCGTGTTCTTTATCTAGAATATTATTAAAATTTCCTCCGATGAGGACTGTTATAATTTTATTATTAACTATTTGTTTTATTTCATTCTGTAAAATTTGGAAATATTCATTTTGATCGTTGTCATTGATTGCACTGGATGTATTTACAATTGTGAATGATTTGTCTTCTAGACTAATTCGTACTATATTATAGTAACCATTTTTATACGCCCACATTTTTATGTGGACGTATATTGTCGTCGCCCCTGTCCGTCCGTCCGTCCACATTTTTTTTGTGAACAGTCTACAGGTCACAATTTTTATCCGATTTCAATTAAACTTAAAATATAGGTTTATCATCATAAGATCTCGGTTCCTTTCGATATTGGCATGTATCGGACTGTAACTTCATGGGTTATGGCCCCTGATTGTACGAAAAATCACGTTTTTTAGCTTGTGAACAGCGTAGAGGTCACAATTTTGAACCGATTTGGATGAAACTTGACATGTATGTTTATAACCCAAAGATCTTGGTTCCTTTCGATATTTGCGCCCATCGGATCGTAACTTCCTGAATTATGTCCCCTGATTGTCCGAAAAATCGCCCTTTTTAACTTGTGGTCCCTCTGGAGGTCACAATTGTTATCCGATTTAAAAAACCGTTTGATTATATCACCGTTGCATGGTTATGAAGGTTGAGTTCGAATTTCGTGAAAATCGGACCAAAATTGACGGACAAAATGGCCGCCGTTTGTACGCGAATAGTGTGAAAATATGTTATATCAAGGTTGTGGACCTTATAGAGGTCACAATTTTGAACCGATTTTGATGAAACTTGACATGTATGTTTATAACCCAAAGATCTTGGTTCCTTTCGATATTTGCGCCCATCGGATCGTAACTTCCTGAATTATGGCCCCTGATTGTCTGAAAAATTGCCCTTTTTAGCTTGTGGTCCCTCTGGAGTTCAAAATTGTTATCGGATTTAAAAAAACGTTTGATTATATCACCGTTCCATGGTTATGAAGATTGAGTTCGAATTTCGTGAAAATCGGACCAAAACTGACGGACAAAATGGCCGCCGTTTGTACGCGAATAGTGTGAAAATATGTTATATCAATGTTGTGGACCTTATAGAGGTCACAGTTTTGAACCAATTTTGATGAAACTTGACATGTATGTTTATAACCCAAAGATCTTGGTTCCTTTCGATATTTGCGCCCATCGGATCGTAACTTCCTGAATTATGGCCCCTGATTGTCCGAAAAATTGCCCTTTTTAGCTTGTGGTCCCTCTGGAGGTCAAAATTGTTATCGGATTTAAAAAAACGTTTGATTACATCACCGTTCCATGGTTATGAAGGTTGAGTTCGAATTTCATGAAAATCGGACCAAAATTGACGGACAAAATGGCCGCCGTTTGTAAGCGAATAGTGTGAAAATATGTTATATCAATGTTGTGGACCTTATAGAGGTCACAGTTTTGAACCAATTTTGATGAAACTTGACATGTATGTTTATAACCCAAAGATCTTGGTTCCTTTCGATATTTGCACCCATCGGATCGTAACTTCCTGAATTATGGCCCCTGATTGTCCGAAAAATTGCCCTTTTTAGCTTGTGGTCCCTCTGGAGGTCAAAATTGTTATCGGATTTAAAAAAACGTTTGATTACATCACCGTTCCATGGTTATGAAGGTTGAGTTCGAATTTCATGAAAATCGGACCAAAATTGACGGACAAAATGGCCGCCGTTTGTATGCGAATAGTGTGAAAATATGTTATATAAAGGTTGTGGAGGTCACAATTATTATCTGATTTAAAAAAAAACGTTTGATTATAAAAACCAAACAAATTCTAATGATTTTCTGATAATTCCTTAATATGCGACAACTCTTGTTGACTGCCCGGACGATTTGGCTGCTGTGTGGGCGTATGTTTCGTTCCCTGGCAACCTATTTTTGTCATTCTTATGCTCAATGAATTCAATGTTGGTTAAGTTTGGACGACAAAGGATAGCGGTGCCTGCCGAATTACTCTTACCATGCGCAAAAATGATTGTACCTTCCCATTCATCGGTCTACAACTTGAACCAGTATAATATCAAAGGCTTTGTCTTTTAACCAAAGGAAAAACTTCCTTCTTTTAATTGTATCCCGGAGACCTCGGATGTTGATAGACACAGTTTTATAAATAAGTGTCATTGTTGTAGAGTGTTAAACTTGTATGTAATACAATAAACTGAAGTGTGTAATTTGTCATTGTTGCAGCTGCTTGATTAATGTTTTTACATAAGATATTTATTTTATACCAGTCAATAAAGAAGAACAATTTAAAGAGAATAAATAAATTTGAGGAAATTATTACATTTGACATCTTACTGCTGTTTTGCAAGATACCATTGTGCGGGCTCTAAAAATACATCTTTTATGTAATAGAATTGTTGAAAATAAAGTTAACAATATCTAATAATAGTTTCATAATAAGTTTTATCTACAAACTTGTAAGTGTTCTTGCCTAGTTGGTTGTAACATTAGATTTGTTTACTCAAAGTTAGTCATTATTACCAGATGGGTTATGATTCAAAACCTGCGTAGGTGTCATATATACAAATTTTGGTACTGTTAACTTGTACATTTTATCCAATCTAGGAATGGTTTCATATATATTAGTTTAAGTACTTTTACCAGATAATTTATAATATCCATTTTATCCCATGTTTTATATATACATATCACCAGACAGGTTCTAATATCAACTTCAGACCCAGGTTTTACATATCCAGGAATATGTATTGTTACCAGATCAGTTATGATAATACATCTATAAGGTTAGGTTTCATACATACAAAGGTAATATAAGGGTTATACATGATTTTTTGTTTTAGTTCACAAAATGCGCTCAAATGCTCAAGCTTAGTTGCGTCTTCTGTCATTGATTGACTCACTGGTGTTATCAAAAAGGTCAAAAGTTAACCGTTCGTCTTGTGTAGTTTTAGCAAACACAGAACCGTTATACAACCAGACACTCGCTATATCATCGTTGTTTTTAAGTCTGTTGATTAATTGCGCGTATCTTTTAGTAACATCTTCGAACATTAAGATTCCTTTATCTCTGAAAACCTGTTTTTTCGCATCAGAGATATTTTTATTTCGCTTTGAAAAAGTTTCAAAATAATAGGTCTTGAGCGGTCGCGGTACTTAGATGGGAGCCTGTGTATGGCTACTATTTGATTGTCGTCTAATTAAATACCAGTGAGACTGGAAACCATATTTTTAAAGTCAGCTTTTATGTTTTCCCCCGTTTTCTCCTTTATTCCCAATATTTTGATGTTTTTCTTTCGTGAATATCACTCGTTTCTGTTGCCTAATTTGATTGAGTCCTGTAAATCGACCTCTAGCTGTTGTTGTTGTTTAGAAACAATTTGTAGCATTTCTGATTTTATTTTGCCCCTCTCGCTTATTAATGTCTGGACCTTTTCTTTTTCTTCAGCTAATGACGTTTTCAATTCGCCTATTTCGCGCGTTAAATCTGCATTGATTTTTTTACATATACTCTTCAAAAAAAGTAGGGGATATTTGATTTTTGGGGCATAATACTAAAATATGCAAATGACTACGAAAAAAGTCACTATAGAACCTAACAGAAGAAACATTTCCAGTTACATGTGACGCCCAAACGCACCAATAGCTACCGCATGGAATGCATGTGATGCTTGGGATCATCATGGGGGTCCAACCCAAGATTTGAACGACTCTGACTTTGAATGTTACAGTCATTGTGGCATTGAATTCCAAGGTGGAAACATCAGTTTAATTGTTTTAGTGACCAGAAAACAAATTTTGATATGCGTCGGCTTACCCAAAATGAAAGGTTACGTGCCCTTGGCATGCTACAGATCGGCACAACACAGGCGCTTGTGGCGCGGACGATGAATGTTTCTCAGTCTGTCATAAGCAGGCTATGGTCCAGATACCGTGATACACAATCTGTACAGGACAGACCACGCTCAGGTTGACCAAGGGCGACAACTCAAGCCCAGGATCGATTTATCCGTACCATGGCCTTGAGAAATCGTGTCATCACAGCAAATCAGATCAGCGCTCGTCTTCAAACAGACACTGGTGTGAGAGTGAGTGGCCAGACGATTCGGAATCGACTGCATAGGGGTCACCTTCGCGCCCGACGTCCTCGCGTGATCGCTTGTTTGAGAGATCACATTCAGGCAAGACGTCGTTGGTGTAGGGATCGTCAACACTGGGATAATCGACGCTGGAGCAATGTGATGTTTTCAGATGAGTCAAGGTTCACTGTTGATTTTTTGGACAGACGTAGGAGGGTGTGGTGTCGTCGAAACGAGCGCTTCCAAGACGTTAACGTCATCAGACTTGATCGATTTGGGGTGGTTCTGTTTTGGTGTGGGGAGGCATCACTGTTGCTGGAAGAACGGCTTTACAGGTTGTTGCTGGGCGTGTTACAGGCCAGTACTACCGGGACAACATCTTGGCAGTCCATGTTGTGCCGTTCGCACGACGTCATGGCCGCCGTTTCATCTTCCAGGATGACAACGCAAGATGTCACAGGGCCAGGATCGTTACAGGTTACCTCCAACAACAGAACATCACCACATTACCTTGGCCAGCACTGAGTCCCGACCTCTCCCCCATCGAGCATGTCTGGGACATGCTTGGACAGAGGTTACGTCAACGTCAACAACGTCCTGCCAAAGTCCAAGAACTTGCTGCTGCGTTGCACCAGGAATGGGACAATCTGGACCAAAATGACCTTAGACGTCTCATTAGGAGTATTCCACGTCGGATCAATGCTTGTTGGCAAACAGAGGAGGATTTACCCGTCACTGACTTTGTTGTGATGCTGTGGTAACTTTGCTGTTTGACCCCGGGTATCACTTACTTAGTCTAACGATCATTTGGAATAAATCGATGAATGTGAACTTGATTTCATTTTGTCATTTTTTTCTTCGTCAGTTTCATTAGGTGACTTTAATAACACTTAAAAATCAAATATCCCCTACTTTTTTTGAATAGTATATTTCAATTTTCTTTTTTTTCGAACCCTTTTTGTATTGTCCATATTTTCGATTGTTACCACACTTTTTAATTGATTTTGAATTATTTCCAAAGTTTTTTATTTATTTGAGCGAGGTCACCACTAAATACTTCATCACCAGATGAACTCGACACATGCACTCGTCTCGTTTAGAACTATGTTTACTAGAGGATTGTTGTGACCTGCTCATGATTACTGGTATGCAACTTTATAATAGATGAGTACAAGTTACTATTCTCAGTTCACACCTTTACAGGCGAAAATAGGTCAGTGTCAGTCACAGTAAATATGTGCTATAAATAGAAATGGCTTGATCTCATCCTCTCTGTTGTATTGGGTGTAAAACTTTAATAACAAATAACTTTCTACGCAAATGTTTTCTTCTTATTAATCTCATAACATCATAATCTTTGGATCTTTCTACATTACTCTGCAACCGTGTTGATGTCTCTTCACTGCTTAAAATTCTTATCTGTTATTGAACATCAGAGCCCAATTGACTACCCACTATCAGTTTTCAGCCATTTTTCAGTTTTGAATATTGTCTGCTTACGGTAAGCAGAGATAACCAATCTGATTGGTTGGTGCTTTGGGCCATGATAGCTTTAGTTCTAATTAAGTGGGAGTGATGAAACTGGATTAATTATATCATTACCATGACAAGTTTGATGGTGCGAATATTTGGTGCGAATGTTTTTCTTAGGCTAAGAAACGATAAACAATTTGATTGGGCAAGACTTAAGAACAAATCTGCCGGTAACTGAGGTAAAATATTTAAACTTGATGTAGATGTTCATTTGATGAATGTCTTGACTGAGTTCATTGATATACATTTCGAGCTATAGAAAGATAAGCAGAGCTAATCAATTTCATTGGTCGATGCTTTGGGACAAGATAATTTTGATTCTATTTTAACTGAATCTAGCAAGTTGACATTTTCACAGCCACAGGTGTGAACTAACTGCTAAATCACGTGACATGACATAACAGACATCACTCGCATAGCACTCATGTGTATTTCCATATGTCATCGGCAGAAAGTGACAGCTTGTCAGACATTGATTACGCCCGAGTATTCTTTCCTATCTGTACGACCTAATGAGAAATGCGAGCAACAACGGTGATGATGATGGTTCGGAACATTCTACCATATCTTGCGACGAAAATGTAATGATGGGAAGTACCGCCGGTGATAATTTATTTTTGACCTTTTTCACAGGTTTTGCCCCTCTCTAATAACATATGATTTTGCGATGTATATTGGTCGCTTGTATCCACTACCACTGATCAAGAATTGGTAGCAGGTACATCGTTCGAGTGAAATCTGCTGTCTTCTCATAACCTTTATAACAGACCTTAAGCTAAGACCGTTCTTCAAAAAGCCAATAACATATGTGACTGACGAACTGGGTGTACGGGTTGTTAATCGGTGTAAACGTGTCAGCAATTTTCAAATTGTCTGTCTGTTGGATTGCATTGTTTTCTAAATAATACCGGTATCTTATTTTGTTTTCATGAAAGAATTGATGGGATGGGTGTGGGAGGTAGGGCAATCAACTAATTTTTTCGTGTATGTGGCACGTCAACCCCAACGTGACCGTATGGTAAAATTTGAGACGGGCTAAATTAAATCACAAAACAGTGTTCATGTGCATAATAAAAAAACAAAAATGTGGATTTTTCAAATTGAATTGATGAAGGTTAGTGTCAAATATCAAATATGTACATACACCAAGTGCATCAACGACGTTAAACCTATTTCTAAAATATTCCAAATACACTAATTTTTGAGGTGGCCCAGTTTCGTTGATCCGTTACAAACTTATGCGTGTGATTTAAAATATGGTGGTATTTCTGACGAATTTTCATCTATTAATAAAAACCCATCTTTAAAAAATCTATTGAAACGTGGTATATAACAAATGGTCTGCATAATCTACAACTTTTTCCCGCCTCTTCTTATTACTTGATACACCAGTAAGATGTCATTTGAAAGACTGCCAAGTTAAAATTCTCTTAAGACCCAAATGGCGGTCCCATCACACAATAAATAAAACATGTTTAATCATTGTCTCCGAATATTGATAACTTCTGGATTGTGTTGCAACAAATAGATACTGGTTCATTCTAGAAACAAGTTGTCATTTATGGTGTCTCGAGACCAAAATAAACTTGATTAAATTGGATAAAAGCTGTTTAAAGGAGAATACAACCGCAAAAAGATGTTTTAATATGAAAAATAACGTTTCTAATCAAATATTTTTGGCCCTGCGAAATTTTTACAGTCAGGCGTTGTGAATTTCCCTATGCAGTTGAGCACTGCATGCTGTCAATTTGACTAACTGGATGCATAAACATGGTCAATTGCGTTGTTTGGGGATATAATAGCACCAACAATAAATCAGGAACCAAGCGAGACAACACGCAGAGAGGTCTGGACACAGCGATGTCAACGAGCAACGAGGCGATGTCACAGCGCTAATCTCTTTCTTGTTAGGCCAGATTCTGACATCGATTATCGTGTCACCCTTGCTCCGACATCTGGAACGTTAAGAATTTAGAAAACAAATCACTTTATTAACGTGTATTGAAGCCTCACGAAAAAGTTCCTAGGTAACGGCACAGCAGTTATTGCTAAATAAATGGTTTAATTTTGATATTGTCGGTGTTGATTAAACTGGTCATGTGACACGGTCAAAGGTGACTAAAGGGACCACGTGACGCAACTTGACCAATAATAAATCAACAATAACAAAAATGGCAGCCCCCAGTAAATATTGTTTTGCTATCATTCAAAGCTTATGTTTTACGTTTTAACCTGCAACAAACTTCATGTGTACGTGTTACAGCAATACGAGGGGGTGAAGTGAACAAAGGAAATGTTGACAACGGTTAAAAGAAAGTGTCTTATGCACAGTGGCCAGTGACAGTGATAAAGACAGTGACTAATACTGTTAAAACATTTACTGTTAATGATTTTAAATAGTAACCCAATATTTGACATGTACACTTAGGTTTTCTGTTTCACTCATATTTTGGGGCTCAAAGACCGGGTTTCGGTGCATGGTTCCAAAATCCATTTACATGTACAGTCCATGATCAATTTTTTTTTCTGTATATTTCAATTATATTGTATGAATACTTTTTTGGCATTAGATTTTAAATTTTTTAAGTATGTTTCTTTTTAAAATAATTTGTATAAAAACTTGTCCATGTTGTTAAAACCCTGTAAGTGAAAAACATGATACTGAGCAGACCGACGTAGATGTTTGTAGTTCTTAAAAAAGCACACAATTTAAACCCTTTTCTTACTAGACCGCTGCTACCTAGCCAATCTGTCAAACCCTTGTCTAAACTTCGAAGTACAATTTAGACAATTATATTGTAAAGGAGGAAAGAAAGTGGAAATATAAAAACTCTGGGTTGGAGGAGGCTATTAGAATTTAATTCGGTGTCTGGTGGAAATTGATTTTGGTGCGTGGGTTGGAGGGGCCTGCAGGAACATAATTTGGTGTCTTTCTGAAAATTCATTTTGGTATTAATAATTAACCGGAGCTGCAGTGGGAAGTTACACACACTACAGTGCAATCAGTCAATTATAAAGTGTGGTATGGGGGTGGGGAGGGGGTGTATGATTTTATTCATTTTCATATTTTTTCTTGTATAATAATTGCAAGTTTAAAGTATGGAAATAGGCCATTCAATACTTAAACATGTAGTTATTTTTTAAGGAAACATATGAAAATTAAAAGTGTAATTATTTGTTTTGAGATAAATAATACAAAAACAATGGTCGAAGTATGTGTATTGGTCTATGAACATGTGTAATTTCTGTCATACGATAATATTACAAAAGCATTTGCCTAATATGTGTAATGGCATGGAGTAACATGTGGGAGTGGTGTAATATGTATTATGAGATAAATAATACAAAGGCATTTGCCAAATATGTGTATTGGACTATGGAGTAACATATTATTATGGGAATGAGAGGGGCCAAAGGGGTGTTATTTGTGTTATAAAATATGTAATACTGAAGCACTGGACACGTATATGTGTATCGGACTAGGGAGTAAAGTGGGCAAAAAAAAGTATACTAGTAGGCCTACTGTTTGTACTTTTAGCTAATGACCCCAGTTTCATACGTAGCATAGTAATTATAAATAGATTGTAGTTCAATGCAGAGTGAAATTTAATTTGATTTAACAAGATCCGTTTTAATAAAGACTAAACTGGGAAAGTTAATTGATTGCCAACTAAAAATAAGCGAGTATTTGTCAAGGAAACACGTTCAGCCGTGCGCTATTCTCCGGCGAGTCCGGGTGTTCGGGAGTTGGATTTAACTACCGCGTAACTATTAATTTACAAAACTTGAATGAAAAATATTATCAAACTATGTAAAATTGATATTTACGCCATCGAGGTACAATTAAGATCATGTTAGAATCGAAGTTTTCATACGTTTAAGTTTAATTAAAGTGTGTCGTGTAGTTTTGTTTACCGTAGCTCGTGGAAAAGACTTGCCGGTGATTGGCTACTTAAGAAACATACGTAACAGGCTAGTCTAAATATAGTATAAAAGTAACTCTTCGCAAAACAAACAAATATGATCAAAGAACTAATTTACTGCTTCTGTCCCATCTAGGAACTTTTGATATAATGTTTAGAACATTTAGTTCTATCATTTAAAGCAAAAATCTCTTAAAGTTCCAAAGTAGGAGCAAACTTGGTTTTCTGTTAATATTTATCGATCACAGATACTGTCCTATTTTGACAGAATTTAGAGTTTTCTGATTATGAACGTGACTAGTGCAATTTTAATAATATTATTACAGGCAGAGTAAGCTTAATTTTCTAGACACCTGTCACCACTGTTTGTCCATATGCTGATTACACTATTTTGCCTTATTACACTAAGGGGGTGGATGGCGCTCTATTATACGGACAGCCATTGAGTCAACTGGCGTGGTTTCGAATCCCTGGTGTACGTGTCAAGGATTGGGGTCGCCTGTCCAACATCGTGGGTTTTCTCTGGGTACTCCAGTTTCCTCCCATTGCTAAAGACCTCTACGCGCAAGCGAATTATTGAAAGAAGAAAGAGAGCGAAGATACGGTAATGATCCTTCCGCAGGTTCACCTACGGAAACCTTGTTACGACTTTTATTGAAATGAAATTAAACTATGTGTTAGTCCCGAAATGACCTAGTTTGTGTCGAGTGAACGTTAAACCCCATATCTCTCTCTCTCTCTCTCTCTCTCTCTTATTACACTATTTTGCTTAAACCGTTTTTTTAGGACTTTGAATTTTGTCAAATGGTTTGGATTGTTCGGACTTGGTTTTATTTTATTTATATAAAAGTTATGTTATCTTTCTATGCTAAAACTGTGCATTCTATTGCGAAATCGACACGCTTTCAAAATCTAGCAGTAGAAATGACTGATGTAACCATAACATCGAAATGAAAACAACACAGCTAGAGTAGGTGAGCCGAGCCTGCAATGAAGACTAATTAAATGTAAATTAACATCTACTTTTCGAAGCGTCTTCCGCGTTAGTAGTAGGTGTAGACCAATGCCGATGATTTCGCAGTCGATGGCATAATGAAATATAAATATCAGTGTCGTCTCTTATGTCATGTCACGTGATTTAGCTCATTAATTATCGGGTGTTTCCATAATCTGAAAGTGTTTTGTATAGCTATTTGTTACTAAAGCTTTTAAAAAAATAATAATGCTGAAATGTGCTACACAATGAACTAAAGCTTTTAAAAAAATAATAATGCTGAAATGTGTTACATAATGAACTAAGTAAATGGCAACATTCCAAGACATCATGTTCTCAAAGCCACAAAATTCCATAATAAAAGGCATTATTATTATTTAGACCGCCAGATTACAAAGAATTATTAAATTGACCAATTTCAACGTAATTATAGCCATCCAAAATTCATTGTACTTTCTATTGATTTCAAGCCGCTTTTTATACGCCCACATTGAAATGTGGTCGTATATTGTCGTCGCCCCCGTCCGTCCGTCGGTCCGTCCGTCCGTCCGACCGTCCGTCCGTCGGTCCGGCGTCCACAATTGCTTGTGGACGCTCTACAGGCTCAAGTTAATATCCGATTGACTTTAAATTTATACACAGTGTTTAAGGTCATGAGACGAAGAAGCCTATTGTTTTTCAGCGATTTCCGATAATAACTACCAGAGTTATGGCCCTTGATCACTTCAAAAAATCTTGTGGACACTCTAGAGGCCAAAGTTAATATCCGATTGACTTTAAATTTATACACAGTGTTTAAGGTCACGAGACGAAGAAGCCTATTGATTTTCAGCGATTTCCGATAATTAGTGCCAGAGTTATGGCCCTTGATCACTTAAACAAATCTTGTGGACGCTCTAGAGGCCAAAGTTAATATCCAATTGGCTTTAAATTTATACACAGTGTTTAAGGTCATGAGACGAAGAAGCCTATTGATTTTCAGTGATTTCTGATAATTAGTGCCAGAGTTATGGCCCTTGATCACTTCAAAAAATCTTTTGGACGCTCTAGAGGCCAAAGTTAATATCCGATTTACTTTAAATTTATACACAGTGTTTAAGGTTATGAGACGCAGAAACCTTTTGATTTTCAGCGATTTCCGATAATTAGTGCCAGAGTTATGGCCCTTGATCACTTCAAAAAATCCTGCAAACGCTCTAAAGGCCAAAGTTAATATCCGATTGACTTTAAATTTATACACAGTGTCTAAGGTCATGAGACGAAGAAGTGTTTTGATTTTCAGCGATTTCCGATAATTACTGCCAGAGTTATGGCCCTTGATCACTTCAAAAAATCTTGTGGATGCTCTAGAGGCCAAAGTTAATATCTGATTGACTTCAAATTTATACATAGTGTTTACAGTCATGAGACTAAGACGTCTATCGATTTTCAATAATTGCTGCCAGAGTTATGGCCCTTGATCACTTCGAAAAAATCCTGTGGAAGCTCTAGAGGCCTATTGATTTTCAGAGATTTCAAATAATTACTGCCAGAGTTATCTCCCTTGATAACTTCAAAAAATCTTGTGACGCTATAGAGGCCAAACTTATCATCCGATTGACTTTAGATTGATACACAGAGTTTAGGGTGTTGAAACGAACAAGTATTTTGATTTGCAATGAATTTTGATAACTGAACAGCTAAATCCATGACATTAAATGTTTCATGTATATACTAATTGTTAGCGTGGGGTAACACTTTATAAAAATAATCAAATTCTAATGATTTTCTGATAATTACATGATGAGTTGTTACTCTTAATCAGTTTTTAGTGTATTACAAATGTTTCATGAGCGAAAAAAGTAAAAATATAAGACAACCCTTGTTGACTGCCTGGACGATTTAGCTGCTGTGGGCGTATGTTTCGTTGCCTGGCAACCTATCTTTATTTATTCCATTGACATAATTTTTTTAAAGTTGATAATATGAAATGACCTTTATAGACCCCTTAGTGAACACTCTAGAAGTCACATCCGATTTTGATGAAACTTGACATGTTCATAATCCAATGATCACGTTTCCTTTCGATCAGATCGTAATTTCCTGCATTGATTATGACCCTTGATTGTACGAAAATTCACGTGTTTAGCTTATAGCCCCTTTAGAGGTCACAATTTTTATCTGATTTTAAGAAGCGGTTAAATGTGTCACCATTGCGACATAATGACGATTGAGTTCGAATTTCGTGAAAAATCGAACAGAAACTGCCCAACAAAATTGTGTACAGCTGTAATACGAAAGTTGTGGACTCTCTAGGCGGTGACTTTATTTGTCTGATTTTGATGAAACTTAAAAGATATCCTTATATCCCAAAGATCTCAGTCCCTTTCGATATTCGCGCATTTCAGAACACAACTTCTTGGGTTATGGCCCCCAATTGTGCGAAAAATCGTGTTGTTTTTTCGGTTTGTTTTCTATCTGTCTCTTGCGAAATGTGGGCGTATCATACATGACAACCGCTAGTTAATTAATTAAATAGTCGGTTTCGGTATATGGGTCTATGCTTATTATTAAATCTTGTAGAAATCAATGATACTTGGAATGACCATAATAGGAATTAATCGATTTAACTATTCATGACTTGGTAACCCAACCATCATTAGCTTAAAGGCACAATCAGTCAAATCGTTTACATATATCTCGAAATATAAAGAGTGTTATTATTACAACCTGCTATAAAAAAAACCCGTCGTAAACAATTGACTGACTTGAACGGAACATAGCAAGATTATTGGTATTTTTGTCTCAGTTGGCGATGAAAAATCGTCAGAAACCAAGAACACTTCCAACGACTTAAATTACAATTAGTCTAGTCTACACATTTGAATGAAAATTGTTCTCATTTCATACCCAAGGATAAAAAAAAACATGGTCACTGGCAAGAGATGTTTTATTGGCATAGACATATTATATACAATAACAACGTGATAAACGCAATGATAAATAATAAATGATTGGATGAGAAATATTACAAGGTTGCGTGGACATAATTTTATCGAGATAATTAATTAATGTACACCATTTAGAGTGGTAATAAACGTTTATACTTGTTTTAATATCATACACATTTGAAATTGTATTTTAAACAGTTTACAAAAGTCACTGTTTACGAAAGTCACACCGCCAAAAGGTGAAAGGGTGTTAAACATGATTAGTTCCCCTTACATGGCTACGCGCGAGTGTTTTTGACAAGCTTCCGTTGTTGTACGATTCCCAAATCCGTAATGTAAAAACGGCTTATTGAACAAGGATATTGCCAAAAATCCTGTGTTTTATTTAGGTTTTAAGCTGTGTAATTATTTTGAGAACAGACCTATAAAACAAACGATGATACATATAACTTTATCTGTACTCAGTGATTATTTTCCAAACGGCAAAAATTAACACTTGATCGGTCATTCTTGGTGGAACAGAAAAAAACACAGTTACAAACGGATTCCGACTCAAATGGGTATAGACAGAACACAAGCGCTAGCAACCCGAACAAAATTACTCTAGCTAATGTTATTTGGACGAGTTTAAGGTTATTTTGTTGGTTCGTGGTTTTTACGTCCGCTTCCACCTGGGGCGAAATTGCAGTCAAGTTAAGGTAAGATTGTTTATTTAGTTCAATAGCTCAACGGAATCTGGTCCAAAGATATATAGGTCCCCATATAAACAACGCTCCGCTTTGCATAATGTTTGAATTAAATAGTTTTTATTCTAAAACAGGACTAACCTTTGTTTTTTTTATATCAACCCTACTTTCTTATGACTTTGTATATATTGTACCCTATTTAATTTTCAAGAGTTCAACTGTCAGATCAAAATGTTACAGGACAATTTTCTTAATACAAGAATGCAATTATATTTTGAATGATCATTAAGTTTAACTGTCAGATCAAGACGTTATATAAGACAGTTTTCTTAATAGAAGAATGCAATTATATTTGGAATGATCATTAAATCATTAAACATGCATTATGCAAGAGCTAAATCTGCCTTTTTACAAGTCTTTCTTTAGGCCCGAAATGTTATCTAAATTATCAATTAGACATTAATTAACTTATCCAGACCATAATAAACTCTCGATGTCTAGGCTGGATTAGAATCCCATATATTCTGCTTAACGGCCATTGAAAATTGAATTTTAAAAAATGGATAAGCGAGACTATTCTGTTTATATTACTGATTTTTGGAAACGATGATCGAGGCTTTGCGTAAATTTCAGCGGCTTAGTTCTCGCCTCATAGAGGCACTCGGCAAACCTTGTAAGATTTCGGACAATCTAAACTCGGCTGTATGATGAATTCCGCCATATTGGAACTACTTTAAAGGTCCCGGATGAAACATGGCTGCGCCCATTCCAAACACAAGTTGGCGACCTATTTGGCTAGCGACCTATTCGACCGATCCAGCTGTAAGATAATGACGAAATTACACTTCTATTCTGAGCTGAAGGAATGGATAAAAAAATAATATATTCTACTTTCATTTGATAGACATAACGTTGGATTTTATTGGTTGATAAATAGAGACTGTTGTCTTTACTCTAAATAGGTTTCCAACGAACAGGTTGCAGCTAGCCGAATAGGTTCCCTATTTGTGTAATAGCGTCAAGTTTTCCTGTTAAAGTAAACCGGTAGCCGCATCGCAAATGTATGGGCGTAGGTACATATCACTTACTGTCATACATCCGAGACTAGATGTAGTTTACGGATTCTGTCGAGATTAGCCGAGTGCTCATAGAGGTTCAATTTGACTGAAATTTTCAACAAATTACCGTTACACTATCTAGTTTTTAACAGTGGGAACTGTCAACTCTTATCTAATCTCCCTTAATGTATCTTTAAGTTATTGTTACCAGTATAAAGTTTAGGTGATTTAAAGATACTACACATAACCACGACCAAAAACTGCACGGATGCAAATTAGGAATGATAATTAAAGGAGCCGATCCTTAGGTAATTTAGTTCATGAAATTGCTTTAATACATCTCTACACGTATGTCAAAACTTCTGTAGCCCCGTGGTAATGTTTACAAGAAATACATTTTTTTAGTTCACAAATCAATTAAGCGGTCATCCGATTCGACTGTTATACCAGAACTTGGATAATTTTTTACCATTACAGTGGTAATTGGTCGTCGCGATTTTAAACTAACTATACTTAATCGAGTATTCTTCAAATACAGGCGTTACGTATGCAACTACTCATCTTTGATTTTGATCCCTAATTAAATGTTCAATTTTATTGAATTTTATGTGCGAGTTTTTTTTTGTTTTTTTTGTGGGCTGACAATATGTGATCGTTGAAAATGATACGTCTACAAATTAAGCAAAATTGCCGTGTTTGTATATCACTGTCAACAAAATAAGACTCTTTAAACGAGAATTAGTGAGGATGGTGACGTTCGCTTTATCTTACGAACCTTTAATTGTATAGACATGAAGAATGGCTCACAATAACCCACAATGGATGAGATCTGGTGTAGAACTGTTGTACAAAGTGCATCTACATGTATGAGTAGCGGAATTCTCCCCAGAACTGTTTACCACATAGGCGTACGAGGCAGGGGGCGGGGGGGGGGGGGCGGCCACCCACCTAACGTTCGGGCAAGCTGACTTTTTGGGCAGGCGAGTAAAGTAAAAAAAAAAAAAAAAAATATTTCATCTACTTGGCAAAGTAAAGTGCCCGAAATCTAATAAAACACCAATTTCACCGACTGGAATAGCAGGACATCGCGACTGGGGCCGTCAAATATTCCAAAAAAAAAATTGTTTGGAATTCGGGTCAGCTAGGTAGGCTATATTGGACCAAATTGAAGTTGCTGTATTCACAGGCTGGAATAGCATGAAAACGCGTTTGCGGCAGTAAAATTTTCAAAACTTTCTCCCAACGGTACCGTCTTTGTGGACTGTAAACGATTAATTCGAATTCGAATCAGCCACCTTAATTAGACTATATTAGATCACTTTGAAGTTGCTTTGTTCACGGGCTGAAATAGCAGGAAAACGTGTTTGCAGCCATCAAATATTCCAAAATGTTTGAGGGGAAGGGGTCCATACAAAGTAAGGCTCGCTTCTTCGCCTCTCAAGGAAGATCGGCACCGCGCTCTGTAAACCCGAAATTTTTTCGAGCATTTCGGGTTCTGCCCCTCTAACTGTCATCGCGCCCGTATGGCTATGGTTTACCATTCTCGCACAGGTTTTAAACAGGATAACTTCCATCTATAATCTTTCAATATAGCATCCTTAACCGTACACTATCGACCTCTATTTTCGCTTTCATGGCGTTTATCATGCACATAACATACTGAAAAAAAATTGATGTAAAACAGATAACTTTGTCCTTGGAAATAATTAGATTCCATAAACATTAAACACCGCGATATTTACTAAAGGTAGTCATGGACATTTTTTCAAAAATAAGTAGTAATCTTTGCGCCGAATGAACCGAACTATTAAGTTATGTTTTATAAGTTCTAAATAGAAACTGCAAACATGTTTTTTTTTAACCCAGTCTAGCTTAAAGCGAGATTTTCATACTTTTAAGTTATATGTTTAAAATGTATTAAAATATAGCCTTAAAATAGATGGAATCTATAAACAGTCCCACCTTGTTAAAGAATAATCCTATAATTCACTATTGCCAGTTGAGAAATAGTCAAAAATGTCATTTTCAACTTCAAATTTAAACGTTTGAAGGTAGCTACTGCATTGGATGTGTGTGTTAAAACAAGGGAGGTAATTGTGTTATTAGACATTGTGTTTGTGACTTTTTAGAAAATATGAAATTCTCGCTTTAAAGTTTCATTAACTGAAATTATAGACGTTAACTAACTGTACCGTAACACTTACTTAGTAATTATTATACTTATTGTCAAACTGTCTTCGAGTAAAAATCTTTCGTATATTACGATGTTAATTAAACATTTATTAGTAATCATTGCCAGGCCTCAACCTCGTTTCGAGTAGGACTTACCCATTTATAAAGGCGATAGGTCGGCTAAACTAAAAGAAGCAGGCTAAAGACCACACCCCAGAGAGAGAGAGAGAGAGAGAGAGAGAGGATTAGGGTTTAACGTCCACTCGACATAAACTAGGTCATTTCGGGACTAACATGTTGTGGTTTAATTTTATTTCAATAATGGGACCCAGAGAAAACCCACGAGGTTCCACACACTCCAGAGTAAATAATCTAATAATACATAGGTAATACTAGACCATTTTCACCCTAAAAACTTAAAACTAAAATTATGAAAATAATCTGGCAATTCCCAAGTCGGGAAAAGAAGCCTTATTTTTATTTAGTTCTGGCAATGTAAATTTTGAAACGAACCTTGATCGCTTCCCTTCACAACCATGTTCTATATGTTTAAGTTCAGTATGTAGATTAGATGTGTACCCCACAAACGCGCCATCAGATAATAATACATATTATACAGATTCTTTAGCATGGTACCATGTTGTCTTTCTTTTTATTGCTCCCTGTATGCAAACCTGTTCGGCGTTTTTACTGCTCTCCTTCTAAATTATAGCGGATTATCAGGCTTAAACGTGCAATATTAAAAGGCTAAATCGAATTATATTGCAGGTTTATATTGTGACTTCAAATGTCATATATAAATTATTAATTAGACATTTATTTACATATGACAAGCCAATAATCAACCTACTAGAACATCGGATTTTGAAATTAATAGATTGTATAAATTTAATAGCTTAATATAAAAATGGGGAAAAAAGCAAGTTTAGAATTAACAACTACGATATTACGATAATAAACAATCTATACCGCTGATAATTTCACTGAGAATACAGTAATTTGTATGAAATTTCCAATATATTCATTTTGCATGACCTATTTTTGAACTACGTGTATTATAACGAACGGTCAGCTCTTTGTCTAAATCTTACATAACGCATTATGCAAGAGCTGAATTTTCCCATTGCAGGTCTTTTTCTCGCTTCATATAATAATCATTTAATACAGCCCCAGATGACTGAGATATTAAGTGGATTAGAAAATGTCTCTATACATTCGTTAACCGTTAAAATGGAAAAATCGAGACTTCTTCTATTATCGTAGCAATGATATTCGAAATCATTTGGATCCAAAACTTTTCGATACAGTGCATCATTTGTTTCGAATACACTTCCAGCAAACATCCGACAATGTGATTCAGTGTCAGTTTTTAAATCCAAAGTGAAAATTACACACTATCATTAACATTCCAAAGTGAAAACATTTTCCTATAGCACCTAGTGCATTCCATAGTGGATTGAATGGTTGCGCGATACAAATATATTTATTTATTATTATTATTTTTTCGTGTCACAACTTCAAACATTCACATTTAGGAAAGTAACTGGACTGAAATGTTCAATATATTAATTTTTAATACAACACACATCCAGTTACTTAAATGCGCTTAAACATATTAATTTTTCATTACAGAATGGCCAACTCTGTATAGGAATCTTACATAATGCATCTTAAAAATAAAAGTAAAATTGCACCCTAATTTAAGAAGACGTAATAAACATTTTGTTTGAACTTCCTACATAAATATTTGTGTTGAATCGGAGAAAACGTTAAGAGGTAAATCAGCGTGTCGGCTAAATTTTATTTTTGGAAATTGTGGGGTTGGGGCTATTCATATATATGACCCATAATGTTATTAAGACATAATTTACAGCGGCGTTTGGCCAATTGATTAGACTAAAATAGAATTATCATGAATATTGTTTCATTAAATAGGTAATATGCAAGAGCTAGATCTGTCTATTGGAGGTCTTTCTGCAGGCCGCAAATGTTAAATAAACTATTATTTGGACATTTAATGACGTGATACAGCCATAATCCATGCTCGATGACATCTGATGGATCCGATATTAAACAGTTTTGAATCCCACTCTGCGGCGGTTGATGATTAACCGTAAAAATGGATAATCCAGACAACTGTATCAATGACTGTTACTGAAATCCAACATTTGTTTGATTCACAGTTAAGTGATTTGGCTGATTTTTTCATAATATTTCCTTTATATTATAGCGAGAACTGCTAGCTCTTTATATAATCTTTCATAATGTCACGTAAAACCGACTGGGAAATGAAGACGGCGACAAACCATCCATTGTGGTATGAGGGAAATTTCGCCCTGACTCCTAATGTCGAATTCTAAATGTCAACGTGTACGCGGGACCTCAGTTTTTGGTCCTATCAGAACGACTAGACAGCTGTACTTGAATCAGAGCTAAGGGGAAACCAAGCCGGAAACGTATAAATATACACGACGCAAAAGGTAAATATGCATATTGCATGTCTTTCTTTAGGCCTTACATGTTATATGAATTATTTATTGGACATTTATTTATTAACAAAACAAGACCTATATTAATCAACTCCAGATGGTATCGGATAATCGAGAGTTAATGAGATCAGGTGCCCGATTACCACAATGCGCACACCTTGACAAAACTACAAACAGTAATAACTTGGCCCAGAATGAATATAATTTGAATGAAATATAATTGGATTGAAATATAATTGGAATGAAATATAATTTGAATGAAATATAATTTGAATGAAATTTTCAATATTTTCATTTTACATTTTGAGTTATTACAGAACAAATGGTCAGCTCTTGCGTCTCGTCCGCAGGTTTGTCTTTTCGGTTTGGTTCGTGCGTAATATATTGTGGTCCCGATACACTTACTATTAACATCTATATGATACCATTATACAATTTTGAAAGAGTAATTCATCAACTTACTAAATATTATGATGTCGTCTACAATTTTTGATCGAACCTCTTAAATATGCATGTAACAAAGATGACGATGACATTTAGTGCATGCAAGGCAATTAGTGAATATATGTATATCTACAATGCAAAAAGAAATGTATACAATTTTCCATTTTAAAACACACAAAGTCTAAAAAACAAATTCGTATTTACAAGGAATAAATTATGAGCAAAATCAAGTTAATAGGAAAAGTCTGACTTGGTGTGGAACACTGATGTCATATTTAGGCTAATCCACAATCAAAATTTCGCACACAGGGTTTTAAGCAAATAAAACTCACAGCTGGAGAATGGGAAAATAGAATTCATATCCAAGGCGCCTAGATTTGTCAACAGAAACGAAACAAAAACGCACCAGACGTTCTCAAATGTATCCTTCAAAGCAATGCTTTCATATAGACTTTTAAGTCTTTAAAGCACGCATCCAATATAATTATCCGTTATCACTGTTTCCGTTACCACGGCATATACATTGTTAAAAGCCATATTTTCAATTCATCACAGTGGCTTGATAAAAGAATAAGACTTAATAAACAAAAGCAAATATAATCGACATAGTTAATTTCAAATCGTCTCCCCCATGCAGCCGATACCAACAAAATTATTAATGTTTGCGCGACAAGATTGTCCATTTTCCCTTGTCATTGATGATAACGAAAATCTTGAATTTGTTAAAGATTCAGACATAGGAGTATAACGCATATATGACCCTGAGTTATCCTGACTTCTAATGTACAGTCTTTCGGCGTTCTTTTGTGATGTACCAGAGCTTCCTGAATTGCGCAAGCTACTTCGGCGTGGAGAGAAGACCCTGTTTATTTCGTTGACCTTTTTCACTTTCTCTTTAGGAATCGTCTTTACACAGTAGCAGCACCGGCTAAATTCCCGCTTAAAATTTATGGTGAACATTCCTGGAAAATACAAAGTTCAAACAGCTCCCGTCATTCTTTGTCTGTTTCTATGGATACGTCAGAGAGAATAAGAGTATATAAACGGTTGACCTGTAGCACACCTAGTAAAGAAAGGTCTCCTGCCTAATTTGGTCTTTAACCAACTCTTCCATTTTCTCGCTTCCCTTCCAAAAGCAGTTGTGAACATGCCTGCAACAAAAAGGGACCCCCAGTTACTCATTTGTATAATCACTGTTGGAACTTAATAAAAGAAAATAACCACCAACATCAACATGCAACGATTTCTTGACAACGTCATTTTTAAAATGCTCTAGTACTTCTAATAATAGGTTCGAATATTTGGCCAATAATATAAAAAGACAGTCTCGAAATTCATGCATAAATTGACTACCCCTCTCACATAGGATACTAGAAAGTAAGGTACATTAATATTGCAGGCATATCCACAGTGGTTCATCATGCAATATGGATACTTAAATATATTAATCTTAGGTTAAAATAAAATCATTTGAATATGTAAGTAGATTTAACCTTTTGAAAACAGGTTGCCAGGCAACCAAATATGATCAACCCTATCAGCTACGGAAGGGATGACGGCAATATACGACCACTATAAAATTTAGTTAGAAGAATACAAACATAGGTTGTGAGGTAACATACTAAGCAGCTTTTTCTCAAGAGCACTGCTTTCACAATACAAACGATTCACTGGCCTATTGCGTGAACTTTGCAGGTGAAAGTCAACAACTCGGAGAATTACATAGGACACAAAACTGAACATAATTAATACCGAAAGGATCACTGAGAAAGGCCGTGAATTAAGATAAAATAATGGACTGGAAGATTGTCTCACACTATATGACACGAGACCTACCACTTGTATCTTGTAGGCTTATAAATTTTTAAAAATGATAACAAATTAAGTCCTTCACGTTGTTGGCAGTGTAGACTGGTGGAACATTGGTCTTAAAACTCGAAAACTGGTACGCTTTTAGCTTTATATTAATAACATCCGATCACGTAAACTTTGAAAATTACAACAATATTAAAAAAAATAAGCGAGGAATAGAACGCTGTCTTAGCTAGAGAGATATTGTGTAAAGAATTCGAATTCCGTTCGTTGTTCAACAGTGAAACACACCAATGACATTAGATTAAATCTAAGAATCTAGTCTGGCTGGTCAAATATCGGTGCAGGCATCCAGTCAAATATTAGTGAATAAATACCATAATTTCGCTTCATTGAGGAGCTTCTGATACCACATTCAAATTTACTTGAAGTTTACTGTTTGTATTTCAAGTTAACCCATATTATTGCAATTGGTCATCCACCAGAATCATTCAAGGAAGTGTCAGCAGAAATGACTAGACATTACTAAATCGTGAAAATCCCGTGGTTGTTTATTCCGAATCACTTGACTAGGAATCAAGCAACATTAGTCCAGTCAATTTAAGATTTTACTCTCCAAAAATTGCAAGAATAGGTTTTTATGCATTTTTGAGTTTGTTTAGGTGTACTTTATAAAATCCGAAAAGTTTACCAAATTTTGCGCACCGGGAAGTGGTAAAATCCAAGATGGCCGACAATTGTCTAATTACTGTTCAAGAAAACCATAAACTGTTTGTTTAAGATCCTAAAAATGTATCATTTTTCCATTTAAATATATTGCCCGTAGTGGTAACTGGTCCCTTAAAGCCGTAAAATAAGTAAAATCCAAGATGGCCGTAGTTGTCACATCCTATAATTGTATAGGAACATGTAAATTTATGTTTATAGGGTTGTTCTTTCATTTTAATAAATACCCCCTGGTGTTCACTGCTGGTCCCTTAAAACAGTAAAATCTGGTAAAATTCAAGATTTGCCTTTCCAATGTACAAAAACAAATCTGAACGGCTGGTTTTTAAGACCGCATTAATGTTTAATGAACATATAACTTAATGCTCCTGTGGTCATTCTTTCATTTGAAGATATAGCGTAGCGTAGTGTTAACTGGTCACTTAAAGCGGTAAAAATCCAAGATGACAAACATTTGTCAAATCTTTTTACAATGAAAGAATGTTCGGTTTAAGACCCTTTAGGTGTAATATGAACATGTAAATTAATATTTTTGGAGTCATTCTTATTCTTTCATTTGAAGATATATCCTGTGGTCTTCACTGATCCCTTTAAAATGGTCAAATCTGCTAAAATCAAAGGTGGCTAACATTTGCCTAACCAACGTAGACAAAACATCTAAACGGGGGAGGGGGCATGAGTCCAATTTAGCCCCCTATTAGGCCCAATCCAAAATAATCAAAAACTCAGTTATTATTTGTCCATAATCTTAATTCTTTTCGCACCTGTGGTGCTCGATTCCATGATGTCATTCCTCCACTTCTCTATAGACTTATACTATCTTATCACTTTCAAGTTAGTAGTACGACTAGTGAGTGGGTCGATTATGGGCGACAAACATTAGAAATGGTCTGTCAACACTCACAAAACAGTATAATTAACAGGCAGGCCCCGAGATTCTGCCCCGTTTCTTATCCCTAGACCGAATTCAAAATAATCAAAAACTTCGTTATTATATGTCCATATCTGAAATGTATTCTTATCCTCTCGTGTATTGAAATTTGCTCCCATCAATGCATTCAAATTCCAGTCCCAAATAATTAATCTGGTATTATTCCATTCCTCTGTGGTCTTAAAATATCTCAGCACTATCATGTCCACGGTTATAGTGAACCACCGTGTTAGTAGTACCCGTAGAGCGTTGGGCGACCGACTGTGCTACTGCTGTCAACTCTCACAAACAAGCGGAATTGACAGGCAAATCCCAAGGTTATGTCCCATTGACTGACATTTCAGATCCTATCGTTCACAAGAATTTCCTCTCCTTTGGATTATTCAGTGTTATAGCAACTGCCACTACGACTCAACTTTTCTCCCCTTTGGATTACTCAGTAACCACTGCCTCTGAGGTTCACAAAAAATTATCAACAGTCATAAAATGACATGAACTTGAATTTAACTACTTTGTAACGAACCCCAAACAACCATACCGGCAATACGATCTATGCTAATTTTGGGATGGGATCTATGCTCATTGTCCGGTGGGATCATGGATGGCATCTAGAGTTTGAACCACCCCACCTTACTCGCAGTAGATCCGTTACTGACGTTACTTTAAGGTCCTTCAAATCTATAACAGTAAATGTGATTCAAACAAAAAGTTCTATGGGCAAACAAACTGAGATTGCCGCCTATTTTAGCAAGCGTTGCTCAGTTATGGAAATACACACTCATGTGGGGTGGGATCTATGCTCATTGTGCGGTGGCGGTGGGATTATGGATAGCACCCTAGATTTGGAATCGCCCACACCCAATTCAGAGCTTCTAGATCGGCTACTGGCGTTACCTTAAGGTCCTTTGAATGTATTGTAAATGTGATTCAGACTTAATGTTCTACAGCCGAGCAAACCGAGATTGGTGCTTATTTTAGCAAACGTTGCCCAGTTAATGAAAAACACCCTCATGTCTTAGATAGACACCATACAGACGTCATAACCCTTTATTCCAATTGGTAAATAATTTCTTGCGGATCTTTTTTCGTTTCACCCATCTTTCAGGACCGCAGAACATGTACATACCAAATATGCCAGTAAGTGACGAAGAAGTGCATAGTTTTATGCGCGTCTCTTTTTGTTTGCCTAAAGTTGTACCTTTTGACGGCAAATGGCTTAAATCCCGCACTTTAGCATCAAAATTTGAGACTTTCCTGTACTCCAATTTAGGTAAACTTTTAGGATGTCATTCTTTTCTTGCAATTTTTGGGGGGTTGAGACCTTTCTTTTCATAAATTGACTGGACTACATCGCAGAAACACATCAGTCTCTTAAATATTTTACTTTGCATCATAGGTGGATATTAACGCGATTTTCGAGAAAAGGTCACTGAATTGGGGAAATGGCCCATTGATGGTAAGCGTTAAAACTAAATTTATATATAACAGAATTAGTTCGTGCAATTGGCGTTTGTGTGCTTCCAAATTCCACTACTATATTCACCAATTCAGGCAAAATTCATTTTTGGTAGTTATTTATAGCAGAAAATAAACTTCTTTGTTTTAATATCTACTTCTTTTTTTAATGATTGGCGCCAAGAAGATAGATGGCATTACTTACAAAACCACGTTTTCCCCCAACAGGATGTAATGTTAGTAATGAATCTAAGTTTGAACAGCCGCTTCCATCTCCTAATGTATTAAAGTAATTAGCCCTTTCCTGGCAAATTGGCATTTACCGCGAGCTTTAATTAGAGTAAAAGAAAAGATTTTCTTTTAATAATGACCCAACAACCGGTAATAAATCAAATCCTGCCAGGGCGAAGACCGCGTCCCTCGAGAATCATTCCCATTTACGTTAGATGATTCTAGCTGCAGGTCTCCGCCGGCTGAGCTAATTTGGATCATGTCTTACACGTATATAGAAGTAACACGTGATTTAAACAACTTCCATATATAAACTCCATTTAATACGAACATCATAAAAGAACAAATTTTGTCCAATCCTTGGCAAATACATGTATGGTCAAATACTTTAAAAATTTAATCATCACTTTCACGAAAGGGCACAATTATCTTTTCTATTTTCATTAAATGTGATTTTATGCGTTTGCAAGATTGCTTAATCTAGTTTCAAAGAACGGAAAAATTGGTTCAGGTCCACAAACTATCATCAGCTTTGTCTATAAAGTATCACGTATAATCTAGGCCCATTTCCTACTGCCACTAACCAAAAACAGTGAAATAAAATTCTATTGCACATACTCTGCTAAGGTCATGGTTGGACTAGATGGGTAGTTATAAAACTTTTATTACACTTTAGGACATGATAAAGAGCTTTCTACTGATTTAATCAGTGTGTCTCGCTGGAATGTTCTTTGTTATATATAAGAATATTTGACAAAAAACAATAGAATTAACACGAGATTATATAAATACGATCTACATATTGCCCATCGAGAAAATAATATTATACGAATATTTGCCAAATACAAATCTGTTTTATGCCATATGTGCCGAAACAGGATTCTATTTCGACATTACCAAAAAAGGTGTTAACTTGAACATCGGATCTTCTGTATTCGTGATTCTTTGAACAGACTAGCTAGTAATGGCATCGATTTTCTCTTCGGACGAAACATTAGTTCTAACAAATCTACTTACCGTAGACAATCGGATCCATGCAGGAATTTGACACGGCAAACAGAAATAAGCCTCGTCGTATTTTTGGATCTAATTTAACCGCCGATTCTCTACAAGAAAAAGAAAGAATGAGACCATATAACATTGGAGTGCATTGAGGAATACAAACGAAAGTGATAAACACCTTTAGATATCGGTGTTATTATTAAGTATTATCTACTTGTGGAGGTTTTGTATGCTGAAACGAAAACACCAGCGTATATACATTCATTGAAGATACCAGTCCAAGTTTGAAAGCGCCGTCTGGGTAGTTAAGACTTATGAAAATACCAGGCCTATAAGCTCATTTAAGATATAGATCACACTGTATTGTTACGACTTGTGAAAACAGAAGGTTTAAACTAATCTAAGACGGAAAATATTTTGATAGCGGCAGAAAAACACAAACTCTACAGCTTAACTCCGATTACAAAACTACAGAAATAATTAAGTAAAAAAAGTTAACGCCTTAAACAGTCGCCATACTCGTTTTCAATTTAAAGAACAAACATGGCAGCCCACGCCCAAATTCATGTCTATGATATCACTCTTGGTGGAAATGGGCGTATAACTCCAGGAACGAACGAACGGACGCTAACATCCGGTATATATGCCTCCTTGTCGAGCACAGTGTCCACATTTGGCAAGCTATTCAACTGGCAGTGTGATTATTGTTTGGTGTAAGGCAAGACAAAATAATTGTGTAGCAATAAATATTATCAGTCAATCAGTCAGGAGATAATAGGTAAACTAACCGGATACGGACACTGTATTTGGCAGGGCATAATAATATACAGGATGTGGGCGTGACCTGCCTTTTTTGGTACGTCATAAGCAATCGCCATGTTTCAAGTAGTTGTACAAATTGAACACATGTATGACGACTGTTTTGGGTGTTAAATTTGTTTTATTTAATATTATTTCTGTAGATTTGTGATCGGAGTTAGCAACTGGCATTCGTTCAGTTGCTCGTTCCTAGAGTTTTACGTTCTCGTCTACCAAGGGTGATTCGTTCGCCGCCATTTTGCTTATTTATTATAGTCACCTGTCTCTTATCATGTGATATTACTATTCAAAAAAAGTAGGGGATATTTGATTTTTAAGTGTTATTAAAATCACCTAAGGAAACTGACGAAGAAACAAATGACAAAATGAAATGAAGTTCACATTCATCGATTTATTCCAAATGACCGTTAGACTAAGTAAGGCACAGAGTGACCATTACAAGGGTAAAATGATACCCGGGGTCAAACAGCAAAGTTACCACAGCATCACAACAAACTCAGTAACGGGAAAATCCTCCTCTGTTTGCCAAACAAGCATTGATCCGACGTGGCATACTCCTAATGAGACGTCTAAGGTCATTTTGGTTCAGATTGTCCCATTCCTGTTGCAATGCAGCAGCAAGTTCTTGGACATTGGCAGGACGTTGTTGACGTTGACTTAACCTCTATCCAAGCATGTCCCAGACATGCTCGATGGAGGAGAGGTCGGGACTCAGTGCTGGCCAAGGTAATGTGGCGGTACCTGTAACGATCCTGGCCCTGTGACATCTTCCGTTGTCATCCTGGAAGATGAAACGTCGTGACGTCGTGCGAACTGGACTGGACTGCCAAGATGTTGTCCCGGTAGTACTGGCCTGTAACACGCCCTGCAACAGCATGTAAAGCCGTTCTTCCAGCAACAGTGATGCCTCCCCACACCATAACAAAACAAAATCGATCATGTCTGATGACGTTAACGTCTTGGAAGCGCTCGTTTCGACGACGCCACACCCTCCTACGTCTGTCCAAAAAATCAACAGTGAACCTTGACTCATCTGAAAACATCACATTGCTCCAGCGTCGATTATCCCAGTGTTGACGATCCCTACACCAACGACGTCTTGCCTGAATGTGATGATCTCTCAAACAAGGGATCACGCGAGGACGTCGGGCGCGAAGGTGACCCCCATGCAGTCGATTCCGAATCGTCTGGCCACTCACTCTCACACCAGTGTCTGTTTGAAGACGAGCGCTGATCTGATTTGCTGTGATGACACGATTTCTCAAGGCCAAGGTACGGATAAATCGATTCTGGGCTTGAGTTGTCGACCTGAGCGTGGTCTTTCCTGCACAGATTGTGCATCACGGTATCTGGACCATAGCCTGCTTATGACAGACTGAGAAACATTCATCGTCCGCGCCACAACCGCCTGTGTTGTGCCGATCTGTAGCATGCCAAGGGCACGTAACCTTTCATTTTGGGTAAGCCGACGCATATCAAAATTTGTTTTCTGGTCACTAAAACAATTAAACTGATGTTTCCACCCTGGAATTCAATGCCACAATGACTGTAGCATTCAAAGTCAGAGTCGTGCAAATCTTGGGTTGGACCCCCATAATGATCCCAAGCATCACCTGCATTCCATGCGGTAGCTATTGGTGAGTTTGGGCGTCACATGTAACTGGAAATGTTTCTTCTGTTAGGTTCTATAGTGACTTTTTCCGTAATTTAGTATTACACCCCCAAAATCAAATATCCCCTAATTTTTTTCGAATAGTATATTTCCATAGAAATGAGTTGGCGCCAGTTGTATGAACGTTCAGGTCGACGGCGACTAGTTGAAAGTTAAAGTTGAAGCCAGTTTCTCTCAGTTGTAAGGTTGACATAAACCGTCATAATTAGGAATAGGTCGGCTGAAAAACAGTCCAGCCTTTCTAAAGAATCACAAGGATGGAATTAGTTTTCATCAACACTTTTATTGCACGAGAGTATTTACCAACAACGACCTCAAAATAATAGCAATATAAACAGTACAGTATGGATTTGTCTGCGATATCACCTCGGTGGAAGCGGACGTTAAATAAAGCTATATGGATCAATTAGACAACTGTTTTATTTCAGAGTCAAACACATTGAAAATTATGATTGATGTAGACCTAAGCGAATTATATGTCTTATCACGCAATAGAAATGGTGATAAGACTATTGCTGATTTCATCTCGGCTATAGTTTAGAAACCCTTTTTTTATGTTTAATCAGTGATATAATTGGTCTAAACTGAATGGCTTATTAGTATATATAATAAATTTTATTTACTTCCTGTAAATCAAGACATACATTTCTGATTTTTAAAGAAGCATCCGACTTCGATTATAAAGAAGAATAAAAGTTTACATAAATCTAAATTCATATGGAATATTTAAAGTCATCTTCATACCGTATAATATACTATTCAAAAAAAGTAGGGGATATTTGATTTTGGGGGCATAATACTAAAATATGCAAATGACTACGAAAAAAGTCACTATAGAACCTAACAGAAGAAACATTTCCAGTTACATGTGACGCCCAAACGCACCAATAGCTACCGCATGGAATGCAGGTGATGCTTGGGATCATCATGGGGGTCCATCCCAAGATTTGCACGACTCTGACGTTGAATGTTACAGTCATTGTGGCATTGAATTCCAGGGTGGAAACATCAGTTTAATTGTTTTAGTGACCAGAAAACAAATTTTGATATGCGTCGGCTTACCCAAGATGAAAGATTACGTGCCCTTGGCATGCTACAGATCGGCACAGCACAGGCGGTTGTGGCGCAGACGATGACAGGCTATGGTCCAGATACAGTGATACACAATCTGTACAGGACAGACCACGCTCAGGTCGACCAAGGGCGACAACTCAAGCCTAGGATCGATTTATCCGTCATGGTCGCCGTTTCATCTTCCAGGATGACAACGCAAGATGTCACAGGGCCAGGATCGTTACAGGTTACCTCCAACAACAGAACATCACCACATTACCTTGGCCAGCACTGAGTCCCGACCTCTCCCCAATCGAGCATGTCTGGGACATGCTTGGATAGAGGTTACGTCAACGTCAACAACGTCCTGCCAACGTCCAAGAACTTGCTGCTGCATTGCAACAGGAATGGGACAATCTGGACCAAAATGACCTTAGACGTCTCATTAGGAGTATGCCACGTCGGATCAATGCTTGTTTGGCAAACAGAGGAGGATTTACCCGTTACTGACTTTGTTGTGATGCTGTGGTAACTTTGCTGTTTGACCCCGGGTATCAATTTACCCTTATAATGGTCAGTCTTTGCCTTACTTAGTCTAACGATCGTTTGGAATAAATCGATGAATGTGAACTTCATTTCATTTTGTCATTTGTTTCTTCGTCAGTTTCATTAGGTGACTTTAATAACACTTAAAAATCAAATATCCCCTACTTTTTTTGAATAGTATATTCACTACTACACTGAGTTTTAATATTCATATTCGTAGCAGAACAGTAGGACGATAAATCCTTTTTCATTTCATTTAATATCCATCAACTTATGTTTGATTTTGTAACATGTCCGTGTGGTAATCTACTTGACTTACATGTACTGCTTTCATAATTAGAGTATTGAAAAGGAAGTAACCTTTGTTATTTAATCCATGCTTACATCGCTCCCAAATGACTAAATGCATCTAAGTCGTTAAATAGTCATATATTATGATTTATTGATCGGTGTATACAGAATACTGTACCGAAAACTATTTCCAGGACGTATCTTTCAAGATGGTGTACTCTGAACGTTGCATTGACGTGTTGTTTATATTTAATTTAGACTGCCCAGCGCTGCCAAACATAAGGTTTAATAAAAGTTTATCTTAATTCAGTCTTAAAAATGATAACTTAGCAGATCTAATGTGAAAATATCAGCATTAAGTTAATGTCAGCATTAACATAATAACTAATCACCTGAATAAAAGTAATATTTAGACTGTCAATTGTGACAAGTTTAGGAAATTACTTCGTGTATATTTAGAAATTTGCTATTTTAATATAATATATGCCTCTATGGGCGCGTGACAAGAACAGCTGTTTAGTCGTCCCGTGTAAACATTGGTGTGCACGTCAAAAACCTCTTAGCGGTTTGAATTCGATATAAGAGTAGACCATTTCTCTCATAGCATACTATATTACGTATGCCCGTCTTCATTAGCCCAGTCGGACCAGAACAATAGGACGTTAAATCCAATTTCATTTGCTATGAGCATCATGTTTGTTTTAGTTGAATTTATTTCATCGAGATCGCTTTTCCGTAAAGAAATTACTGTTATTTCATTTTTCGTTTTGTATGGTTCTTAAAACATTTGTTGACTTCCCGATCTTCTGAATTAAAGTAGCTATGTCTCTTACTCAATATTACCCAAAGTCTTCGACATTGAAAACGCGAACTATTTGTCAGTTAAAACCAACATTGATGTGTGATGTTACCGGGAAAAGATAGGATTCTGATATCCAGTATTTAACACAAAATAAGCATTTTACCATTGATGCACGAATGGTGTACTATAATGCGTTTCAGTGCCATTTGTAACAAGGGACTCGAAGAATAGGGCTAGACATATTCTACAAATAATGCCAAACGGTGACCACATATTCTTAAATGGAGAGCATGCGCAATGAATACTTCTAGTGTAGACTGGAATAACCTGGTGCTAGAGATTGCCATTCGATTGAGATTCCTGGCATATTTCATCGAACATTAATGAATTGAAATTAGTGTAAAAACGGAAACGCATGAATGTAAATCATTTGATATACATTCATATTACATTATTGTGTGCATTGTGACCCATTTGTGTCAATTTCTAGGTCCCAAATATTAGTGATTTAGCTCCTTTAATAGTGAGTGCAGGGGGACTGCACCACACACACTTTACACACAAACAAAAAATAATATATGGACAAGACATTATACTCAAACTAACAATTCAAAAAGAGAGAATGTGTCCGGGGGCTAGCCGCAAGCGTCCCCTGCGCTGTACAGTCCCGGGCCTATGGTGACACAGACTTCACTCATATTTGAAAACAATAGGGAATACAACTCAAAGAAATAATTGTATAATGTCAGCATGAGTCATGATCTGTCATATGCAGCAAGAAATACGAATGCAAGCAAGTCGGTAACCACACCGGTGAAATGTATCAGAGAAGTAGTCCAAAGAACTAAATGCACTGAATCAATGAAAAAAAAAAACGTTTAGGCATACAACGGAAGTATATTGAATGCATTTAGAGCACATATTCCAACCGCCACAGAAACAAATAAAACTGAATACAAGGAAGCAAAGGAATGTAGACCGTCTCGGAAGACAGCCATCTGCTGACGTAAATTAGCCGTTACTGTGGTAATACCGTCGTAACTTAGAAAGTTTCCCAATAAAAAGGGCGATACTCCAGATAAAATAACGTCAGCAACTATTTAATTAGTTTTAGCGACCAACCGGAATTACTAAGTTATGTATTTGTACAAACCACAATATACATGTATATATTAACGCTTTCTGACTAAGATGCCCATATTGTTTCGTGTAAAGTAGTTTCTACAATGCCGGCCTTGTAAACAGCGAGATAAAGGTGTTTTTCATGATTTAACCCCACTTTTCGACGGTAAAAATGCCAATGATTTTAAGACATCGACGAGTGTCAAACTAATATGAATATAAAAAAGCCAATATTAATGTTGCCTGCTTTTACAATGTATGTTTGTAGTATTATTACACATGTATCATTAGCCTATTATTTGTCTTTGATGATAATCCCTTCCATAGTTCAACATTTGCGTGTATTCCGTTTAATGGTACACAAACAAAACATCTTAATTACAAGCCCGAAATACAACGAGGTTCTTTTTCTTTCATGTATTTTAATGTGTATTTCAAAACCAAGCACATCGAGGTATTGATTCTTTATTGTACTATAATGTACATTTCAAAAACAATTAAATGGACGAAATATCATTTCAGATCGAGCAACTTGTCTTTTTTCTTTGATTTGGTAGTAAACTGTAACTAAATCAATTGGGCCTTCAGCATTCGCCCCGAATTGTTGATAATTAAAAACAACACAGAAGTACTGAAAGGGTGATAAAACATAATCAAAAGTAATAACTCTGGAAGTGATAACCTGGTATTATTGTAATTACATAGGTTTATTCTACGCATTAATCGATGATCGTACGAATATGAAGTTCAAGAGGAACGGAATATAGCTTTTGTAGCAATACAATTCAAAAATTCCACAAAGGGGAGGTAACTAACTAAATTGTTGGAATTCAAAAGCTTCTCCATCTTACTAATCTCTCCAATGCATATTTCACACGTTAATAAATGTTGTTACGGTGGCATGTACAATGAGCAGCGGCAATAATTAACATAGTGCCCCCATTCAAGGAAAATGGGGCGGTAAAATCTCTTAATCGCTCCTCGAATCGGCGTCAGACGAATCTGTCAACGACAGACTTCTAGCAAACAGTTATCTTTGATAACACCTTAGGTGTGAGCGGACGTCATCTCCATTGGTGTATATTAACACCTTTTTCTAAATTTCTTTCAGTGTGGCATTCTTCTCGTGAACTGTTTATGGAAAGCGCATGATGGTCGCGTATATTTTAAGATTAGTTGGATATAAGTGTATGAATATTGAAAAGAATATTACGTGTAATTTAAGATTTTTGAGTCAATTAATCAGACAAAAAGCTTATTCGGAAATCATCGACTAGTGAAAGAAATCTACATACATGATAAATTATTCCACGAATATCAGTTAATTTTTATTTGTCGGCTTTCCTTTTTTGGGATGTTTCGGTCTTTGATCAATTAGGCATACTTTCTGTGGGAGTATGCTGATATGACTGTGTTAATTCACTTTACATGACTGATCAGGCTGTCAACATAGCAACATAAATCTACTTATTATTGTCTGCCAGTAACCTCCCATCCCAGTTTGTGTGATCCACACAAATAAATAGACCGCACTACACATAGAAAAAGTAACCCGGGAGATAAATCCACGCACAAAACACATACCGAATGGACTATCAAGTCACCCAACGTTCCATAGCACTGTAGTGTTCATTTATTTGCAATAGTTAATTATTATGTTAGATTCAAGATATAAAAATGGGGATCCATCTAAGAACTATTGCGTGATTTGTAATATTAATTCAGCTTACTATTTCTGTCCCTTGATAAAAGCCCCTTTAACATTATATTACCAATCTTTTATTTTACTTTTCCTGGCTAAATGCAACAAGTTTTATTGGGCAATATTGTACAGCCAAACTAATAAGCACGTTTAGGAATTGCGTAAAAGATTGTGCGGTTCAACAAATTTGCTATAGAAGTACTAAAAGAGAGAAAAGGCTAATAATAAATAGGTTCAAACAAATCGCTGTTAGCTATGGAAAGCAGGCCATCGATGAGTATTGTGACAAAGTCATCTCTACATCAAATTGAAATATACAGATAGAACTTTCTGACCTCTGTAATCATTAATGATATTGACGTGTTCAACCATACACAACTTCTTCTAAGGCACGGACTTATTAAAACAACTAATGTATTCAATATGTCTTTACGGACCACACACGAATGGCCTCTGCTCGTTTTTATAAAAGGCACGATCTCATTAAACATATTATTCATTCAAAGGAATATGCAGTGCAGTTACAGATACTATAATCTCATAAATAAACAATGCCAAATATGTACATCGCATGTGTATCACTTTTCTTAATTGATTGTATGCTTTATAAGTCAGAGTTTACTGTTAGTTTCAGAAGACTTGGAATGGCGCTCCTCCCGGAGTATGCCTATTTCATGCTCTCAATAAAGGTCTATCAACTATGTTGATATTCTGTTATCTGTATGTAGTGTTACAGTATATATAACGTCATTTTCGGATACGTTTTCACATAATTATTTATACTCGGGTGCCCCCTGTTCAAAAATTGTGATTATTCACTAACACCTGGCGGAACTGCAAATTCGAACATTATTTGTGGATTCTTAATAAACTCTACAATAGAGTTAAAGCACCTCTGTTTTAACATGTCTTCCACAATGATACCCATCCTCGGTATCCCAAGTGGTTTCAGTCTGTTCTACTCCGCTTGATAAATTATTTGAAATAAAGCATTTCGGATCAACTCTATTTAACATATCAACCAATAACCCCCCTCCAAGATGTGTTCCTTTTCATTGAGATCTTTTCTGAGGATTTTATATCGTTTTATTACTTAGTCTGTTCTACTCCGCTTGATAAATTATTTGAAATAAAGCATTTCGGATCAACTCTATTTAACATATCAACCAATAACCCCCCTCCAAGATGTGTTCCTTTTCATTGAGATCTTTTCTGAGGATTTTATATCGTTTTATTACTTAGTTGGCCTATTGGAGGATTGCTTTTTGGTAGGTTTATTGTTCTGCACTGAACATGGGAATGGGTGACGAATGGTCTAACGCGTGCGCTTTAGGTTATAAGGCCTGTCGTTTATTCTAGTGGCGCCGTACGACACAAGGAGTTGGCACGACTGCCCCCTAACACGTTAGTCCCGAAATTAATAGTTTGTGTCATTTGTAAAACTCCACTCCGTCACTGAACCCTATTGATCACCTTACAGGTAGGTGTTTTGTTACTATACCCTTTCAATTGGTCATATGGATGAACTCTGTCGAAATTTATTTAGTTATTAGCCCTAGCAAACAAATCTAGTAGTGACTGTACATTTCGGAATTTGATGCTGTGTCTGGGAACCAGACAATGTGGTATAGACATTAAAAAAATATCTACTTTAATTTACGTCGTTGAATACACATTGCGTGTTACGGACGTTTAGAAATGGACCACGGTGGATTTGAATGTGCCATGAAATGCATCAGATTTCATTTATTTGTCTAATAAATAAATCTGAATTGTCCCTTTAGGGAATACATTCTTAAGATTTCCGCCTTGAAAACAAATTAATCAGATTGCCATCTTGAAAACAAATTAACATATTCAAGAAAATCGATGGTTTTACTTTTCTTCACAGTCAAGGGCATGGATGTACATACTTTTCTATTCAGTCTGTTGAACAGCTCGCATAATGAAGGATTGATTCCATAGGTCGAGCAAACACACAAAGAAAAAAAAATCATTACTTATTTCTATCAATCAAATCCCTATTCGCCTGTGATCTAAAACAAGAAATGCTTTACTTACAATGCGCCACGGTCAAATTACGAAGCTGGACAATACACTGAAGAACAGACATCATCAAAGGTAGATTATGGCCATCTTGCGTGTTAGTTTTTTCTGCCCCCTCTAATTAACATGTATCAAGAAATTTCTTTTTGATCAAGATTTCGTAGAACATCATTTATCAAACACAGACCTGTCTCATGGTCAATGGAAAATTTGTAAAAGCTCTTCCGTGCGAGAAACTTAGTTTACGGTTACCACGCTATTCCCGCATTGGGGGTAACCACAAACTAATGGTAAAGACCGTTTCGACCCAAATGTAGATTGATGTCTCAATTTACTAGTCCACTTGTGGCTTTTCGATTATTTGACATGTTGTGTTTTATGTTTAGAAAGAACGATTCGCGTTCACTTCTGAGCATAGATCCACAATTTGATTTTTTTTGTTCGGACAGTTTTCAATACCACCTTGGTTTATCGAAGAAGCACGGGTGTTCATGACATCTTATTTGTTATACATATTGTTCAAAAATATAAGACAAGTCACTTCCCATCAATGGTAATACTTGAAACTTTATATATAGTGACACCAATATCCTATACAAACTCGCGGCGTTTAATAATAATTGGGGTAATCTGTGGTTTGATTTGTGTTGCGATGAACATACTTATATTTTCATTAGCAATTGCAACTTTGAATTCGTTTTACTCGCTGCAACTGTCAATTCTGTAAATTACTACGAGTCCGAAATCATTGCGTCAACGTGTTACCTGAAGCCTGCTTAAGTGGGCTTTACAACTTCCACTTGGTCTAAACTAATTTTATTACTTTCGATTTATGATTGAACACATCTGCCTCGCGTAACAGATCATTAACGGTTTCTATAAGTCAATTCTATAATATTACCGTCAGCTAAATTCACATAGTTCAAACCCATTTTAAGTTATCGATCGACGGCAGCTAAATTTAAGCAGTGGTAACGGCCCATGGTTTGAACAACCCCGCAGTTATTCTCAGCCCACGCAGCGATTCATTTTGCTGCACCTGTCTACTCGGTAACACAGTGGTAGGCATACACAATATACTGCACACTATTTTATCATATCCTCTAAAGCAGAGCTAATTATGATAAGTAAAACAACATGAAAATAATCAAATGATTGATGTATATTAACAATAAACTGCCACGGCAGTAGTGTCATAGGACATTTCGAATGCGATGTCGTGACAAACAGCTTATCTTCAGTTTAGAATTAAAACGATCGAAGCAAACACGAATTCCATGCACATGCAATAGAAATTAACTGGCCACATTCTAGAAATGTTATTATCAGGACAAAATATCGGAGCAATTAATTTAAAGACGCACAACATTGTGTAAAGACTGAAATATTATATTACAGTAGGCAAACTTTAATGAAACGCCAGATGGGAGTAGATTAGGAGTGGCATCTGAACATTTGAAACTCGTAAAACGGGTGGCTATGGAAGGTTATCGCTGCCAATATTTAATGCTCTGCGACAATGTCGTTTCCATTGATTATGTAAAAAGTACAATGTACAAAGTCCTAATAACGATAATGAGTTAAATCTAAAACGGCAAATGTTAAGTGTCAAATGAAAAATGTTTTGTTAGAAAATGCTTTTATTGACGAGTCTACATTTTACATTTCTCTAATTACATCTGTCACATCCCATTTGTCCTTCACGCTTGTAACATAGCATCTTTCGCACGGTAACATGTTTCATATGCAAATGTAGGATATCACGTGACTTATTAACATATATGGAAACTTCGCACACTATAAACCAGCACACTGTAAGAATATTCACCGCACGATAACAGTAAATCAAGCTGGCTCACTATAAGAAACTATTTATATAGACGACTGTGCATAATTACGAGTAATTTATAACACAATAACTGGAATTTCATATTAATATGATATTTGACATTTGAAATATTCCCTCTCTTCCCGGCCTAATTAATTTATTGCATTAACAAAAACCAACAATATATAAGCATTGTGCCGAAGAAATAAATAATATATTTAAAGAGAGGAATGGCTACCGGTATACATTTTTTTATGGAAATAGACACTTTTGATTTAGCCCCGTATCTTTAGTTTACCCCCCCCCCTCCACCTCAAGCCTCCTTTCTCTTCAGCTTTAATCTCATTTTGTAAAGTTATGCAAGTACATTGTACATTTCAAATTATTTGCATATTTGGAAAAGAGGAAATAAGTGGTACGTAACATGGTATCTGGAATTTCGTATTTAGACCAGTATTTGTACTTGAATACACTCGATGTTTTTCCCGGCACGCCAATCTGAATCTGCCAGTAAATCATTTACACAATTTTAAGGAGCAATGGAAGTACTTTTAGAGATAAGTATCATGTTATCGAGAACATCGTATTTAGACCCGTATTTTAACATTGCATACCCCTACCCCACCCCGTCCGCAATCAATAGATTTAAAACAACATAAATAAGAGAAATTTTAGGAGCCAAAGCTATTTTATCTTGGGAAAAAATCATTTGAATAAAATAGATAGGCACATTGGCATTTTCAAAGTATCATTGAAAGAGTCCATGGGGATGACATTTAAAATCTAGACATCGGAACATACATGTAGGCTATTTGGTTTATTAATTTCAACGTTGATAAGTGATTTTAAAATACGACAAAAATTACAGCCCAGATTAGTCGTTTGAGTCACAAATATAATGTTTGTGACAATTCTTAATACTTTCTCTTGTCCAAAATACCATAAAACTACGAAATTCAAGCGATTTAGTTTATCGATGATACACACTATTTCCTAAGAAGCCTGCGAGTAAATCAAACCATAGATAATACGCAACTTTACGAATCAAAGGCCAAGTTCAAGGCCAACCACCGATACATTTCAAAACAGAAAATATGCAATAAAGTCATTTGTTTCACCTTTCTGCAACTGTCTGGCCACTAGCAAACATCGCTACAGCGTATGAAACTCTCCCCATTGATATTGTAACCGTTAATTCAGCCTGTCAACAGTTTTCAGTTTCGAAGCGTTTTTGCTTTCACGGTAACTACCCGCAGCCGAAATGTGCACAGCGCGGGCGCAAGCGATTGTAACTAAAATCTATGAAAAATTGCATTTTAAGTTACAACCAATCTTCGTGAAACGCTTAAAATTTCATTTTGATTTTTCTTAAAATATATTTTAGTGTTTTAAGCTTAATTTTTTTGTGAAACAGGGCCCTGGTTATGGGAGTCACGGTGGCCCATAGGGTAGGACATTAGCCCGCTAACCTAGAGGTCCTGTGTTCGAGGCTGCGTTGGGCGAGAAAGTTCATTGAGATTCTAAAGCGTGCACCTTGACAGTGGTGCAGTTGTAGACGTGGGAAGTCCAAACCAATCAACTTGCCACATTAAACGTTTGACGTATACCCATTTTCTGTTACAGATTTGTTTAGCCTTGTTATCATCTAGATTTGTCTCTAACCACATTTTCAGTTCTCTCTTAAGACTTTTTTTACGTTGTGAATTTACAGCTTACTGTCCCAGTGGTTAAAATTGTCTTCCGGGGACACCAATGCAACAGTTCGTTTTAACATTTTATATCAAGAAAAATTCTAATGGAATGCTGACAACTTTTAAACTCTTAATTAATTTTTAACACTATGGAACTTATTGGACGAACACTTTTAATATGACGTAAATAATCTACGGGTCCATCAGCCGGTGTGGGTTTCACTGCGAGCACATAAAGTCAGCGGATTCTTTTTCCCCATGTTTTTTATTGGACCTCCTGTTTTAACTTTATTATGATAAAGGGAGAATATGACCCGTCCTCTCGTCTCACGACAGCGAATTTATAAGTGTGCTTTAAGTAACTTTTGATATCCGAGGACCTTTTTGTTTTGTGTTTTAACAATTTTCAAGTGCAAATAATTTAATTAAATCAACATGCCCATAATATCATATCCATTCTATAGGACTTTAAATCTGTAATAAACAACAACATGGATTACAAGCATAGATTACAATAAAAGTACTTCTCTGCTCCCTTAACCCCACCATTTCGCAGAACGAGTTTACTGACGGGCCATCTACCTTATATGACTCTCCAACGACCTAACGGGGCGGGGCATTCTGAATCCAGATGGTCTCTTCAAGCTCAGCGGTATCTCCAAATGAATCTACGATATCTCTTACTCAATGCGTGTCGAAAAACTAAAGGATCTAAATCAGATTTATAATATTGACCCTGTCCTTGAGACTGGTATGTCAATTATTTATTTGGACAAATATTATGTAATTAATTATGATTGGTTATTAAGTCTGATCATGCCAAGAACCACCCTTATATGGACCGTAGAAACACTCCACCAGAAGCGTCTGGATTGTTATTAACCCATATATAAACCCATCATTCAATTTGAGTGCATGAGATATTAAGGCGTCTCTACAATATGTCGAAGCAATAATTAGTTAAAGACATAATATGTCGGACAAGGGGCGACTAGGTGTAGTCGTTCAGATGGCAAGAAAACCACGTAAAAGGTCCCTTGGCAGTTGGAATTAGATATAAGAGTAGGTCGTCAAGCCGCTGCCCGGGTAAAATTTACCTCATAGCACACTGTATGGGCGTTAAACCCCATTTCATTTAATTTCATTATGTACCTGGTCGTTATGGGTTTTATCTTTAACTAAATAGCATACGCTCATAACACCGGTGTTTACGTCATATCATGCTGATGTGGCGCTCATTTTCTTTCTGTCACATAAATTAATCTATGATTATTCGCTGGAATTAACAAATAAACCCCCCCCCCCGAACATTACATTATAATTTCTACATGTGTTATGCCTCAAATTTTTACATGTGCTTTACTTCGTTGGCAGCTCGTTATAGACCTTCTCACAAATCTTGACTGTATTTTTAGATAACAGACAAGAGCATCTTTGTTTAGCCAGACAAGTCAGAAAAGAACATTGTTCACACCTTCAGGCTCTGGATTTATAGATCTGTGTTAAGCTTGCATTGATTGTGTTCCATAACCATGCGGTAAATTAATTACATATTAAGTTAATACTCATTTTTCCACACAAAATTATTATTCATCATTCTTCCCGAATTCTTTGCGCGTGAAAATTCTTTTTTTTTATTCACCATATTGTTCTAATGAGCCAGAGGCTTGCATATTTCAATTTATTTCAACATACGCCTGACTGAACTGACGGTTTCACATTTGAAGAATTATCTGGTAGGCAGGCATAGCAAATTAGGAATTTAAATAGGCAATTATAAAATCAATGGTTTCTGGCAGTTTAAATAATTTGAATGTCTATTCTACAGTGTGAAGGTAACAAAATGCCCATTTCAAAATTGACTGGAATATATTGACTTATTATAAATTCACTTTTTTCGCAATTGCATAACTTACATTTTACAATAATCCAATGTTACACATGATTTGTTTACAAGACCTAAATTTACAAAAGGTGGGCGTATTTGATACACATTTAACGATATTTACACACCAAATAGCAATTAGTTCCAATTCCCAACTTGATTAAAGTTATGTCAACTGCACATAGTCATATCATCAATCTGTCGATCGAATGACATAAATTTAATGTTTCGTTGACATTTGACTACAATCTTACAAAGCCACACTAACGTTTCTGATAAGGTATCTCTTGTCGATCCGCGGGAGATGAGCTGTAAGGGAACTGTACAGTTGTTGCACTAATGAACACTCAACGTTATACATAGAATCCTACATGCATATTAAAAGTATAATACTGATTTCCAACACTCTTTAACCCAAACTCGGACTGTTGTTGAATAAACAGAGTCTTTCGGGGCAGCAATTCCGCCTACCCAGGACTTTTTCCTTTATTTTAGACATTTTTACCATATTGAATTATAATTCGTAAACTGTCCAATACATCATAATATTCTGACATTCGGTATATTTATGAATGGATTAATTCGAATTTTAAACGGTTGTATGATACCATATACTTTAAACTTTTGTCTTTCCTTTTTTCTAGTTATTTGTGCTGAATAAATTGACATTTATATTTAGGTTTGATCGACATTTAAATCTATTTCCGCTGGAAGCTATTTCACATACATGTTCTTTACTTATGTGGCTTCACTAACATGTCGCATTTAGTTGTTAAAACAAGGTTTCCATTTATACATATTCGATTTTTTGTTTCAAATGATCAATAAAGTGTTTTAAATATCTATAAGTCCCAGACAATAAAACAAAGTCTGGGTGTATAATTAATTTCATCCCAAGCATCGCGGATACTCAAGAATTGCCTTAAAGATGGATCTGTAAGCTAAATTGGCCGATTTATTCATCTTCCTGGAGTATCGGGTGGCCGACATTTAAATCGATTTTAAAATTAACTATAAAAAGTGTATTCGAGGCTAAATACCGTTGCTATGGTGATAAACAATCTACACCACATCTCCAAACAGTCATAACTTCGGACGGGATAAAGTAACTTTAGTGAAGTTTTCAATATATACACTTTTCATTATCTATTTTTGAACTATTTTATATGAAGAAAGGCGAGGTCTTTATCGAAATCTTTCATAATACATCTTTAACTTATCTAACCCAAAAGAATTAAACAATCGAATTCACTGAGGTGCTCACCAATACGTCCATATTCACATTAAAATTAAATGTGATTATGTCAGTAACCAAGTGTTTCGTGGCTCGGTCCGGATATTGGCTGAGAAAATTCCACAGAGGTTCTCCTGCGTGTCATAAGATTGGGGTTAATGATTCTATACATACACTTACCTATCAAACCACCACCAAGCAGATAGCAAAAAATATGGCGTCCAACACAAGATAAACACACCAACTGAAATACAAAAGAGATTATTTAAACAAAATATTATTTTCGTGGCCCCTTACATTTTGCAATGGGTTCAATATTAGGGAATCTCTATATTTGAAGATATCCCCCCCGAAAAACCTAAGCGTTTAAATGTCCTGGACCACCGGCTGTGTTTTTCGCGATCTGCAGTTTGCCGATATATCCTGGCAATATGACATTCGTAAACATTTTGCGACACTGATCATAAAAATAATTGTGGGTGGGGTAGAGCACACACCAGATTGCAATTTGTAATCCACGTGGACAAGACAGTTTTCGTTTTCATGACAGTTCTTTCAGTTGCTTCTAGCTTTTTCTGAAATCAGTTCTTGTGGAGATTATGGTTCGTGTTGATATCCAGATTCTCATATAAAAACATTTCGCCTTAAGGGAGCTAAAAATTGTTTGTTACAACACCGTACTTCTTTCAACAACCGCAACTAATCTCCTGCCTTCAATTGACATCCGGAATATGCGGGTCAAGATTACAACCACATTAGAAATCTTTATTAAAAAAAATATTTTTGGAATCCGACTAATCTATTCTATCACATATGTACGATCTGTGGACAGTGTGGTTTTTCTTTAAAGCTAACTCATGTCACTGTTCTCTGAGATTCAAAGTTTATATCAAATCATTTACTCCTCACGGATCCTTTTAATTTTATATCTGTCTATCATCCTTGAAAGTTACCCACTAAATGACACATTATTGTAAATATAACTATTGAATTGTAGAACAAATCGAAAGTTTTTCTAGAATACTTTCTAATTTCTATTCAGTATTTAATATCGCTTTCGTGGTTCAATACTAATACATTATGTAGTAATAACAAAATATATGAATCAAATCATCTTTTATCTACACTATATATTTCCCCTGACATCACAGTTTTTGCCTGATGAAAATATGTTGGTGACACTATTTTTATTTAATATGAATCCATGGAGACTTATATTATCATAAAAATAAATGAACCTGTCGAAAACAGTAAATGACTAATTTCCCGTAATTCAAGAGACAATCTTGCGCTGATAATTGACGGTAATGTTTTCATACTGAGCGACTATACTAATGCAATGGGTATTTTCGAATTGGGTTGACCATAACAAAGGATACAATTAAGTCTAGTATATAGGCTATTGATCAGATAAGGTTAAAAATTCAAATAGTCGCCTTGGGCAAACAATTAAATGTATTTTGTTAAAGATACATCAATGTCATTGTGTAAGATTTAAATAAAGTGCTGATAGTTCGTGCTATAATAGTTTCAAAATAGATAAAAGTGCTGGTAAGAAAATATAAACTGATTTGTTTTGTGATAACATAGTCTTTCTTCTTTAAATTAATAAATCCGTGGATAAAGCCAATGTTTATATTTGTGTTTAAAAAAAAAAAACACTCAGCAACCCAACACTTCATAATAACATATTGAGTAATTGTACAATTATCTTTTTTTTGTGATCACACTGCTTATCTCTATACACAGTCGAAGCCGACAATATTCTTAATCATGAACCAAATCAAACCCTACATAACAATAACAGAAGACAATCCTACTGGGTACGACATATACACGAAAACCTCAAACAACAAATGCGCAATCACTCTCTAATCTAAATAAGAGAGAGAGAGAGAGAGAGAGAGAGAGAGAGAGAGAGAGATGGTGTTTAACGTCCACTCGACACAAACTAGGTCATTTTGGGACTTACATATGGTTTAATTTAATTTCAATAATTCGCTTGCGCATAGGAATCTTTAGTGGTGGGAGGAAACCAAAGTGCCCGGAGGAAACTCACGAGGTTGATAAGGCGCCCCTATCTCCATGCCACATACGCTAACACCAGGGATCGAAACCACAGGTCAAAGCGCTGCACTCTAGACCACTAGGCCATCCCATCCCACATAAATCTAAATAATACACAACATTAAGCTAATTATTTTCGACTTCAAAGTTTATTATTTTAACAGAATCTCGAACGAAACAGTTACACATTTTACAGTATAGGCCCGACAAAAACAAATAATACTTATATTCCTTGGAAAACAGTAGACATATGTAGTATTCGTTTCCTTTGCTACTACGGGAAGAAATATAATATAAAAATACTTAAAGCGCTCGAGTTACTAAGCCGAGCGCTCGAGATAATTAAATCGAGCGCTCGAGATACGAGATAATACATACGAGCACGTCATAACCGATGTTTTAAACTGTATAATTTTGTGCATTATTTAATAATAAACTTAGATGAGACCCGAGCTTGTATATAAGGGGAAATGTCAGTCCCTCCTAGCAATACTCTCGATCTCGATATACACAATTATTGATTCGTATAATAACATACGATATACTCTCCACGTGGAAGGAGGTAAATATAAAACGAAGTCCTACTTTTTTTTGTTTTTGCGTGTCACCGTATTTTACCAAAATATGTGCATGCTATATAAAGAAGATTACCTATAACTAGAGTCATTTTCAACGTTCTTATTCTGGCTCTTTCAATATTACCCATGGCGGATCTTCTTAATCCTATCTTTGTTCGGCATGATGACTCTCTCAGTTGATCTGAAAAAGAAATTATCTGAACCGTACTTACATGATTACAAAAAGCTTGGGAAAAGTTCAGTAGGTGGAGCTATTCATTTACAAAATAAAACAAATGACAAATTATACTTTTTATGCCGGCTAGTAACCACAGGTTGCGGAACAAACCAACATAAACGTGTACTATTGTTCCTATAATTGACCATTGCAATACATCATAAACGTTTTGGCTATTTTACCATTACTACAATCGGATTGATGTTATTAGTGTAAAATGTATTCGGTGGATCTGCCTTCGCAGAATTAATCCAGCCCGATTTAGTATTTTCATTTTTCACAACAGACCAAACACATGAAGTGTTATTAATCTATTTTCTCTTTGAACAGACTACCAGTTCGGCAGGTGTGACTTAAGTCGTGACATTATTATAGGAGCATCCGGCGGTACGATTTATAACTATTATCTTTAATTCACAATTTTAGTTTAAATGGGATTTTTGGTAAACATCATGACAAATACGACTGTTATTCCACAATGAGACTAAAAAACGGTTGCAGAAGAATTAAGTAACATAAATAACAGTCCCATCATTATACATCAATCTTAAGTCAAACCGATTAGAATTAGAATTTAAAAAAAAAAACAAATGCCAGTAACAAAGGGTTAGTTTATCGAAACTAAATATTTTATTAAGCTAACAGAACAAATGAAAGGTTTCAATATCATCGATTTCGGAATATTGTTACTTTATCCGGGAGCATCATGCATTGCAATGTTTGATTAGCACTATTTTCCTTTACTGAACCCAAGGTCATGTTTTTATTACATAAATAAAACCTAGTGTTGGGGACCATTTGAAAAACTATGAAGAATTAGCTGTATTGACAGAACACAGATTGTAATTCTTTAGCAAACTAAAAATACAAATGCATACTGTAAGATATCAAGCACAATAATTATAGAGTATTTGGGGATAGATAAATTAATCACAAAACGAGGTTAAAGTTGGAGTGAATTCTACTTTCAGCAGCCGCAACATCAAACAACCACTGCCCAAAAGTTGTACGTTTCCACTTTGATATCACAAGTGGATTGAGCTTATTTGAGGGCAACTACATTTTAAGAATATGTTCACTATCTATTAACGGGATACACCACCATGAGTACTAAAGTGTAACATGGGTCGTTCCGATGTAGCAACGATCTGGGGATCATGTAGCCATTCTTGCTGCGAGATATTGGATTGATTGAAGGTGATTTAGTTAAGGAGACCAATGCGAAGACTATTACAATAACCAAGAGCATCTCGAAGGCTATCCACATTTCGATGTAGCTCTTGTGATCATTCTTCTTGTGAGATATTGGATTTGGTAATGGTTATTGAGTTGATGTTTGTTTGGGGGGGGGGGGGCAATGACTTCAAATAAATAAGGTGGGATAGAATCAATGATATGGATTTTATATAAGCTCTTAGCTTGTTTTTGTATCATATCTTTATAACTGTAATGTATTATATGATATTTTATGAATAAATATTGTTTAAACCAATCAATAATATGGAGAGAGCTGTAGGTGACAACACCATCCGCTAGCACGTCTAAGTTCTTGACAACTACTAACTGTTCCCATATCCAATGTAAGATAGCCGCGCTTTTCTATCGGAAAAGTTAACTTCAGTTTCATCATTATTCACTTTCAAGCGATTTATTTCCACCCATGTAAACACATTTTAATAAGCATCATATTTTGATCCAGTAACATGTAATTGCTAGGTATCTTTGACATAAAGCTGGTGACATACAGAGAAAATTTCCAAACTGCTTCGAATATACAATAACACGGTAAACAGCATTGGTTCTGAAACAAAAGCTTCAGGAACAGCACCACCAAAAGGAACACATGCTGGTTGACAATGATAGATAGATATCAATATTGGAGATAAGATCGAAACCATTCTAAAACAATACCATTATGGCGCCGGGATGGCAGTTATTGATGGTCTATCGTGTCAAATGCTGCATTTGTCTCAGCAAATTCCAGGTGAAAATCTGACCCTTTGCTGCACAAGTAAACAAATAAGTCGTCACTCTAGTACACATTTCTATTGCGATGTTTTGCACAATCAGACCAGCACTCGATTTACGCCTCGGACTATATTTGTCAAGTGCAGCCATAATGTGGTGAAGAAATCAAATTCTAAGCCAATCAGAAACCAGAAAAGCAATCAACGTCATTAGGTCAGGGGTCAATAGCCATAAATAGACCAGGGAATACATTTTACGAGACGGAATACGTTGGCTTGTTTACATTTGTATGAGAGATTTTTTCTTCAAATATGCCTGAATTACGGGACAACAACATCAGACAAATGTTGTGTTGATACCGTGAACACGTCTAGCCCCTGATTTGCGGCAAAAATATGGTCAAAAGCGAAATTGTATCAATGAATGTGATATTTCCTGGAAAAAAGCATTTTTTCCACTTTATTTCAATTAAACTATATCCAAAAGAAATATAAATATAATATACAGATGAAAACGCTTTTGGCAAGATTGAAATAGCTGGTTCGGTATAATAATTATATATAATGTTCAGAAAAAGACAAAAAAAAATAATACCATGTGAGTCTACTGATACAACAGCATATTAATAATGATTCACCTCACAACTACCTCTGTACATGCACCAATTATACTTTTTGTTTTTTTTTAAAAAAAAAACCAATATAGACACATTATAAGAGATGTCAAATAAGTATACATTTATTTAAAGAAAGAAATACAGTAATAAAATAATGCAATTTTATATACTTCCTCATACAGCATTCAACAACAACACTCGATGGCATGAGATTTCTTCGATATTAAATAGATTAAAACGGTTCAGCGATACTTTGATTTAATCAAATATGGAGGACCGAGACTTAGCTTCGATCAACCCGTACAGTGGTTGAAAATGTTGAACACGTCTGTCAAACCTTCAAAGGCTAATATCTTCGCTTGCAATAGAGTAATTCGAATGAAATTTTCAAATTTATCTACTTTTGAACTATTATAGCAAGAATGGCTAGTTCGTTATCTAAATCTTATATAATGTATCTTCAATGAAAAATGTATATAATAATAACATCATTTATATAGTGGAGAATGGTTTCTAATCTGCTTTTCAGATTTTTATATCCACAGAATCGGGCCCGTCGTTAGCTCATAAAATTGGGGTGGGGGGCTACGGATTTTCTTGGGAGAGGCTGAGGATGTGGCCGGCTAAGAATACTCCTAAGAAATTATCAATTTTATTTTTATTTTTATTTTTTTTTTGGGGGGGGGGGGGGTTTAAGCTGCGCAGAATACATGTATTTACACACAGATCAGGTCTTGTGTGCATATACACTGTACAAAATTAAGAGATATACCAGTAAAGAAAATTACATATAAGAGAAAAGCAAACAGTTAACTAAATAAAATGGTTTCAGTAAAATGAATAAGAAATGAAATGGAGTTAAACTTCAGTTTTTCGTCACATTCGAACGACTAGACAGAAGTCACCCTCCCCCCCCCCCGCGTCTGCACCACTGACAAGGAGAAAACACATCTGAATTGAATTCGAATAAAAAAGTAAAATAAAAACATATATGTCAGCTTAAAATAACTAAATATGATATGAAAATATATCGACATGTACTGAACATTTAAGTAAAACAGGTTTAAAATATGTAATGTAAAAACCGCTTACAAAAATACATATGTATACAGGTTTAGGCCTACTAATAAAAATCACATAATTTCATCAATATGGTTTGGCTGTCACTTTCATATTCGAACAATTTTCACAAATCCATACTAGAAAGCTTTCACTTTCACTTCTAAAAAACACATCTATCTGTAACTTTTGTACATGTACTGGTTTAAGGAAGACGGGCGTGCGCTATACAGTTTATTATGAGGGAAATTTTGCCGGCACAGCTCTATGACTATGGCCTACTCTTATATCGAATTCCAACTGCCAAGGGGTCTTTTTACGTGCACACCAATGTCCAAACCGCGTACACAAATACATATGTACATGTATACAGGTTTAGGCCTATTCATAAAAAATCACATAATTTCATTAATATCATTTTGCTGTCACTTTCATATCCGAACAATTTTCACAAATCCATACTAGAAAGCTTTCACTTGTAACGAATACAACTATCTGTAGCCTAATGTAGCCTGATTTGTATCTGCAGTGAAGATATCGTTTGGTTCTTGATCTCTATAGTCAACCTAGATCAGCTCTGAACGTCGGTCTCATTAAAGCTTACACTCACTCTCAACGTTCAGGGACTGTCCCATTCAATCAATGTCGAAAATAATTGGAACCCCAGTCAATTTTACTGGGCAACTTTTCACTGCCAAACGATGGGGTGTCAATCCATGTGGGCGTCTGTACAATGGAAACGAGCATCTTAGTGAGAAAATAAGACCTTGCTTACTTCGCTAGAGACAGTATGAGCGACACAACAAGATGTTAAAAATACGTCCCCTCCCATCAAGTTACATTTCCCCGCCATGACACTCTAACTGTAGGTCAACGTTCACATTCAGGAATGTCGGTCATACAGGACAAAACGAAATGTACAGGCTTTACATTGTACAGGCATTCACACGGATTGACACCCCGTCGTTTAGCAGTGAAAAGTTGTCCAGTAAAATTGACTGTTCCTCAATTGTTTCCGACATTGATTGAATGGGACAGTCCCTGAACGTTCAGGGTGAGTGTAATGAGACCGACGTTCAGAGCTGAACTATAGTCAACCTAACAATGTCATTTGTTACAGTAGAGTTTAACCATAACAAGAAGGGCATAAATTTCCGCAGCTACAGTAAGGCAACCAGGGGGGGGGGGATGTGCCAGAATATGCCCCCTATATTTCTTATAAAGTACTGCGCATGGTATTTCACCTCAATGGAGACAGTCTGAGGTGACAGTCTTTACCATAGTGGTCTTCTGTCTTGGTCTGAGTAGTCCTTGGTCTGAGTTGTCATGCATTTTTAGGAATAGGAGAATATCTTCATCAACTTGCATTTGCAATCAAATGGGAAAATGTTAAGATATGATCCCCATAACAAATTAACCGGACCTATTATTCTTTTTCTTATTTCACTGGTAAAATATTAGCTGCCCTAAACATAACTTTATTCATACACAGTTGTTGGTTTTTTTTTAAGTCTGTATTGTTAGTATACCCACATGGGAGTCTTGTCTGCACATTCCTAGAACTAGAATTCTTTGTCCAACAAATCAATATAGCATTTTGTCTCCTGTACAAGCCTGCCGTTTCATTTTAATTTGATCCACTGATTAGCACATACCCTAAATTTTCCCCAGTTTTTCGGTGTTTTTAAACAAAATCTACACGGAGTATACAGCTCTAGTTATTCTTCCGCTTTTTTACTATCGAAACGTAAACATACCGGTGACCTTTTACTCTACACGACCCGTTGACCTATCGTCGTTTGTGTCTGATTGGCGAGCTATGTCACGTGATCTATTAAAACCAAATCACCGCGAAATTCAAATACCACCGCACATTGATAAGTAAGCCCATATTTATTTTACGTTTTCTGTCAAACGTCAAAGAATTGATAAAAGAAAAGTTGTGTGGAAATACAAAGTAATACTGTAAGAATTAGATTATGTAGTTTGTTTTCCGCCTGAAAATGGTCGGTATGGAGAAACAGAAGCAAGCTTGCAAGAAATTTCACATCACGGCCTAATCGTTTATCCCCCAAAGCATATGCATACTAAACCAAGCAATATCTGACGAAATGCAATAGGCTGTCATTTGTCAACATATTACTATTCAAAAAAAGTAGGGGATATTTGATTTTGGGGGCATAATACTAAAATATGCAAATGACTACGAAAAAAGTCACTATAGAACCTAACCGAAGAAACATTTCCAGTTACATGTGACGTCCAAACGCACCAATAGCTACCGCATGGAATGCAGGTGATGCTCGGGATCATCATGGGGGTCCAACCCAAGATTTGCACGACTCTGACTTTGAATGTTACAGTCATTGTGGCATTGAATTCCAGGGTGGAAACATCAGTTGACTTTGAATGTTACAGTCATTGTGGCATTGAATTCCAGGGTGGAAACACCAGTTTAATTGTTTTAGTGACCAGAAAACAAATTTTGATATGCGTCGGCTTACCCAAAATGAAAGGTTATGTGCCATTGGCATGCTACAGATCGGCACGACACTGGCGGTTGTGGCGCGGACGGTGAATGTTTCTCAGTCTGTCATAAGCAGGCTATGGTCCAGATACCGTGATACACAATCTGTACAGGACAAACGCGCTCAGGTCGACCAAGGGCGACAACTCAAGCCCAGGATCGATTTATCCGTACCTTGGCCTTGAGAAATCGTGTCATCACTGCAAATCAGATCAGCGCTCGTCTTCAGACAGACACTGGTATGAGAGTGAGTGGCCAGATGATTCGGAATCGACTGCATAGGGGTCACCTTCGCGCCCGACGTCCTCGCGTGATCCCTTGTTTGAGAGATCATCACATTCAGGCAAGACGTCGTTGGTGTAGGGATCGCCCGACGTCCTCGCGTGATCCCTTGTTTGAGAGATCATCACATTCAGGCAAGACGTCGTTGGTGTAGGGATCGTCAACACTAAGATACTCGACGCTGGAGCAATGCGATGTTTTCAGATGAGTCAAGGTTCACTGTTGATTTTTTGGACAGACGTAGGAGGGTGTGGCGTCGTCGAAACGAGCGCTTCCAAGACGTTAACGTCATCAGACATGATCGATTTGGGGGTGGTTCTGTTATGGTGTGGGGAGGCATCACTGTTGCTGGAAGAACGGCTTTACATGTTGTTGCAGGGCGTGTTACAGGCCAGTACTACCGGGACAACATCTTGGCAGTCCATGTTGTGCCGTTCGCACGACGTCATGGCCGCCGTTTCATCTTCCAGGATGACAACGCAAGATGTCACAGGGCCAGGATCGTTACAGGTTACCTCCAACAACAGAACATCGCCACATTACCTTGGCCAGCACTGAGTCCCGACCTCTCCGCCATCGAGCATGTCTGGGACATGCTTGGACAGAGGTTACGTCAACGATAACAACGTCCTGCCAATGTCCAAGAACAGGAACAGGAATGGGAAAATCTGGACCAAAATGACCTTCGACGTCTCATTAGGAGTATGCCACGTCGGATCAATGCTTGTTTGGCAAACAGAGGAGGATTTACCCGTTACTGACTTTGTTGTGATGCTGTGGTAACTTTGCTGTTTGACCCCGGGTATCATTTTACCCTTATAATTGTCAGTCTGTGCCTTACTTAGTCTAACGATCATTTGGAATAAATCGATGAATATGAACTTCATTTCATTTTGTCATTTGTTTCTTCGTCAGTTTCATTCGGTGACTTTAATAACACTTAAAAATCAAATATCCCCTACTTTTTTTGAATAGTATATATCCATGTATTATGTAATATTTATTTCTATTTATCATTTTGTATCATATTTCTCAACTCTTGTCTATGCTTAAGAATTCCTGTCAAGGTAATAAAGAATTATTATTATTATTATTATACTCAGTGGGTTCAATTTCAACATCGTTTAAGGCTGCTTTGTCCCTAGTGAGTTACGAATGATTCTAACGAGCAAGTCAGGGTGATAATTTTAGCAGTAAAGGAAATATTCCGCTGTATTTCCGTGAATCCAACGGATTAATTTTGCGTGGAATACTGTAAGAACCATTTATCCTAGTCTTTCCTAATTATGCGTGACAGGCTCCCAGAACTATTTACTAGTATTAAGCAAGTATCAAAAATACCAACATAGAAAGGCGTCTAGACTGGCATTCACCCTTTCTCTGTGATATTATTACGGCTTTCAAAAGGTTCTGAATAATGCACAAGAGCGAACGTATCAGCAGTGAATATTTGTTATTGGACCAGAGGGCTGACACCGTTGCGAGTGAAATAGACCATAATATTAAAGCATATCCTGATAAAAAAAAAAATCCTATTCAGTGTACGTAAATTACTACAGGAAGCTGAAAAATTAGTAAAAAAACGGGCATAACAGGCTATACGGTTTCAACTTCATGGGATGGTATCTCTTCCTTTTCTACAGTAAAGACGTGGGCTGTGTAATTTAAACATGTCAGAGAGAGCTTTAGCGATGACCCTCTTCAACAACAACCATCAAAGAACACATAATACGAGTACATAACATGGTGGTGGTAGTTGAACGATGATAGACCACTCGACATATCGCCCCGTGAGAATATGCGCCGTTTTGTAACCCTGGACGAGGCCCGTTTCCATAAATGAAAAAGAAACTCGTAAATCGCCATTTTTCCTAGTACTGATGACGACATGCAGGCCTTGCAACATCGTTGGCAAAAGTGCGTACCTCGTAAGGGGAATTTAGAAACATAAATGGAACCATGGCTTTTGTACAGTTTTTTCACAGACAGGCTTAGAACGTTTCAGTCAACTTATTTAATAAATGAAAATTGTTAATTAAAATTCGTTGCGTTTTTCTATTTTCAGCCAGCTCATTTAATTTAATAAATGAAAATTGTTAAAATTCGTTGCGTTTTTCTAATAACTACACTTTATTTCTAAGTCCTATTTTCTCGGACTTCTGGAATTATAAATTAGGCATATTATCGCTGTAAGTGTGATCATTGCTAATACTTGTATTTTGATTATCTTCAGAGAACTAAATCTGGAAAAGGATTATTTGGACAGGATGAAAGGAAAGGGTAAACTGGATCACTATTATGAACAACATAAGAACACAATCTATCAACTTTCATTTTTAATCTCTCTTTTTTAAGCTTCCTTTTGTAACATCAAAAATATAAACCCGTAACCATAGAGAAACGATTGTTCATTCGTTCTTTAGATACATTGAATAGTTTTTGCCGTAAATAAATTTCAATCTTTTTGAAGGAGTTTTATTTCCATATTAAGAGTTAGCGTAGGAGAAGTCATTACGAGCGAGATTACAATCTGTTTGACAGAGAATTACTTACGAATTATCTCTGTAACAGATGACTGTCCAAAACACGTGCGTTGACTGCACGCTGCGGTAGTCATTGGCTCAACGGCTCGTGCAATGTTTACTTAACACCTAACTGCTTCCGGAAAAATGATGCATTTTACTCATTTTAATACCCATTTACACTAAATAGGAAATATTTTTTAACTACAAATACTTCAAACGTCTTTATTTATTTTTCTTTTACCTCAAAAAAAATGTTTGAGAATTTAATTTGTCAGAGTAAAAAAGTTAATATGCCGTACTCATTAAGACTCGTCGATGTCATGTTTATCAGTGACTGTAGCGGCCAAGCGAATATTCACTGCGGAATCAGTTTGGCGAGATTACTTACTGGAAAATGTTATAGTATATCTATCTGTACAGGTGGCCGTAGGCAGGACGATAGAAATATAGTTTACATGACACTAATAATGACATGTTTTTATTAATTTGAAATATTTCGTTGTCTTACTTTTAATATGGTTTGATTAAATTAAAGAGAACTGTAAACGTCAAAAGTCTAATTCTCTTACTAAGAGGCTTAGTCGCTCCTGAATTATATTAAAGTTACTTTGCCAGAAAAGTATTTATCGGTTGGCTTTTTCCAATAAAAGTATGGTAAATTTGGTATATCTGGAAAGTATCGACCCAAAATCTTACTAGAAAAATACTGGATATCACTTACTGACAACCCGACGGCTTACTGTCTACCAGCTTGATTTAGGGGGCGTTTGTTATTTCTTGATCAAAGGGGTTAACAGTTTTGTTAATATTGAGGGGTGTCAATGTACAACAGACGCAATAAAACGTGGGGAAATTAAGTTGACGAAACTAATCAACAATTTACTTAGGCCTTAATATGTATGGTAAATGTCCAATAAATATATTCTGAAAAATGGACCCTCCCACAATGAAGCTAAGTTGACAGACTTTGCACTAACAACAGTTTATTTATAGCTATGGGTATCCCCGGCGAATACAAATTTTTGAGGGGGGATTGAAGCAAATTTTTGATAGATTGGTTACTTTGAATATGTTTTCCATCCAAATATAACAACAGATCACAACATTTGTGGGGGCTGGGATGGCCTAGTGGTCTAGAGTGCCGCGCTTCGACCTCTAGCTGGCCGGTCACCTCTGGCTTGCGGCTGTGGTTTCGAAACCGTGGTGTGAGCGTATGTGTCATGGAGATAGGGGCGCCTTCTCAACCTCGTGGGTTTCTTCCGGGCACTCCGGTTTCCTCCCACTGCTAAAGACCCTTACGCGCAAGCGAATTATTGAAATAAAGGTAATACCATATGTTAGTCCTGAAATGACCTAGTTTGTGTCGAATGGACGTTAAACCCCATTTCTCTCTCTCACACAACATTTGTACCCGGGAATGTAACTTTAAGACAACTGATGAAGGCCATTTATCGTGAGTTTGTTGACGTGAGGTGTTATCTGTCAACGTGTTGCTCTGGTCTATGTCACCAAGACAAAAACTACATAAAGTTGTCTCGTCTGCACTGTAGTATGGACTCACAAAAATGTACACTATCTGGCATTATGCAAGTAAATTAGTAACATATGTTCCCAGCTGGTTTTGTATTGGCACACTATTCTTATAATAGCACCAGAGCTCTTTGGAAGTTGGGCGTGCAAGCGATTCGGTTGCGCTTATTGGATTTGGATATCCTTGCAAATTATTTTCCAGTTCAGTTTCGCGTTTAGTTTGTTGAGTAGCTAGAAGGTCCCACGTTTTCTCTTGGGGTTGACCAAGAAAGTCCCTTGTGATTTTACAGTGTGATTTCCACTCGTCAATGGTGCGGGACGGGGATTTTGCAAGGAACAGCATGTTGTTCTGCTGAGACGAGGTTTGGTAGTTGGCACTCGACGAATAGAACCACAAGATAACACCAGTTAGCTGCAACATTTGAGCTGTGTTGCATATTGACGTATGCAGGGACATTCCGTGAAATAACATAGCCGATTAACTTGTTATAATGTTGTATTTCTAGATAAATAATTTACATTTATATTATTCAGCATTATTTCTACTATCTCCGTATTACCAGTATGTATTTATATTTATTTTGTCAGCTTCTAGCATCATTGAAATAGAGCAAAATGCAAATTTCAAATTACATTTATAATATTTAAAGTTACATCATAAAAATTGTTATTGTTTCATTATATTTGTAGCGCCCACTGCTCTAATTATCTGCTTACTGGTTAAACCCAATTTCTTTTCCTAGTTTATTTTCAAAATCTCATCAAGCAGTATAACAATAAAATAAAACCATGTACGAACAATACAAACCATTAGTCAAAATTCGAAGTCCTAAAAAACGGTTGAGGCAAAATAGTGTAATCAGCAAATGGACTGTTCACCGTGTACAAAATACACGACAAACAGTGGTAACGGGTGTCCGGAAGAGTAAGCTTACCCTGCCTGGCGTCACACCCGCCATAGCTGCATCCAAACTATTAGACGAAATCTCAATAAAATAGCATGTTTGGCCAATGGACTATAGTATGTAAAATGAACATGATGACCTTGCTGTCATTGCTTCCGTATACTCTGAGCATCCTGGTAATTCCGCTTAATAAACTATGTGGTGTAAAAACTTATCTCGCTTGTAAACATTGGTTATGTACGTAATCGCATGATGATGCACCCAACGTCGTGTATATAGTTTTGATCTTGGGATGGAATCTAAGATGACTAATTGTGTGTCGAAAACCTGATATAAAAAACTAATTAATTATACTACACAAAAATCATCAGGACCACATAGAGTTGTTAGTTTTGTGACGTATCTATATTTTTTTCCTTTCTTTATATCTTCGACGCGATACGAATCGTGTTAATAATATCTGCAAATTTGATTTGATATTGATCGAGTTTTCAATAGATGCGATATAAATTGTTAGCGCTTTTATTATACACCAAAACAAATACTGTGTATTAATGCAATGACTTGAAATGGAATTTAAAATCCATCCTTTCTGCATTGACTGTATTAATGCGGGTAGGTTGGGTGGTGGAGATACTAGGCTAGTTTTGATGAGCAATATAATACAGAGAGTGGTACTAGTTCCCCCGACAGATAACCACTGGTCTCTCCACTATGTTTACTCCAATAAATAATAGCTATGATACATATTTACTGTGAACATTTTGGAATGCGCATGGTAACACTAATCGGCGGGGTCTTTGCGTTTCTACCCACCGGTTCCCAAATTGGCAATTAACTTCAGTTACCAACCTCGAGTTGATGCCTACAACACGTGGGAATTGATTGCTGGTTTCGACGCATGGCATGTCACGAGAGAGAGAGAGAGAGGGGGGGGGGGTAACCTCCACTCGACACAAACAAGGTCGTTTCGGGACAAACTAACAGAGTGTTAAAGATATGACAAAGATGCTTTTATTAAACAATATCAATAAGAATCAAAAAGGTGCATAACATGCACAAGGAACAGAAACCAAAACGCGAGAATATGTCCACTGTTAAACATACTTGTCTTTATTCCAACGAGCATGCATAAACTATTTGATTTTGACCCAATTTAAATATTAAATTGGAATGATCAACAAATAAAATTTAATTGAATGGCTTTTCATTTATCCCCCCCCCCCCAAAAAAAAAAGGAGGCATGTGGTTCAATCTCTATTTGAATATTATGTGTTCAGGACAGGTTATGAATGAATAAAATAAATCCATTTTATAAAAACAAAAAAAGTAATCTACATCACAACATATTGTGGCGAATAATGAACCAGGGACAAATTAAGGGTACTGAACCCAAAATCCGCTACTGACACACAAAAGTAATAAAATAACTGAAATATACTCAATCAGTCAAACAAGAAAATCTGCTTATATTCGTTATCATTTTAACGATATTCTCGCCACAAGACAATTACTCCTCACTTAATTAATCAAGGAACTTTACCGCGTGTGATCGACTCTCGGCGATACAACATTGTAATTTCTGGAAACGTGTTTGGTTTGATTAATGGGGGTCAATCCTTGAAATTCAGACATCGTTAACAAACATCTTAATTCTGTTATCAAAAAGTACCAGAGAGTCGATAATGTAGTCTGGTGGTACCAGAAACTCATACAACATGTTCATTAATAAAACGAATGGGTGGACTGAATCACTTAAAAAAAAACCCAATTCAATTACCACCAAAAACTGTATATGTTCCAGGATTAATGATAAGGACAGTAAGACGCGAAATTCGAAAAGCTTTGATGACGTCTTCTAATAAAGTCCGTCTTAACTTTTTAAATACGCATACTTTTAATACCATTAGCGTGGACCCAGTAAAACATTTCTTAGCGTGTTTTGGTTTTAATTTTTGTATTATTCTGTGATTTTTTTTATCATTATTGTTGTATTATTACTATCCTCGTAATTCAAAAATGCTATTGTTACAGTCTCAAAAATAGTTTTGAAAGATCCGTCCCCCGATAAAAACACGATCACTCGGATCACTTTCAACAAAAAGCTATACATGAATGTATGAGTGATCCAAAGCTTCGACACGAAAGACAAAGCTAGCAGCTAGCAGCTGTGAATAATCACAACGACTCAAGCAATAGCATAAATTCTGAACAGAACAGGGGACAGCTGTTGCAAAGCCTGGGCCACCCATCGACATTTTAATCAAGCATTTTAAAACTTTTACTTTAATGAATCGACTGTAAAACACTCTTGTTTAATACCAGTTTTGTAATGGTTAAGGATGCATTGCGTTAGATTTCGATAATAATATTGATAATATCATTCAAATTACTTTATTCGGAGCGGAGTCATGACCTTTTGAAGAACAGTCGATCGTCATTGCTACCTTCGTTACGATAGTAAACAAAGACTAAATTATCAAATTTTTAATTAAATTAGCAATTGTGCTTAAATCAGTTGTAAATTAAATGGACTTGGCATGTGAATAAATTAATGACCTGTATAACATTTTAGGCCAAAAGAAAGATTTACATTGTGTAGATTTAGATCTTACATAATGCATCTTTGATAGACATACAAAACACATCTGAAGAGTGCCAACTACATTATTACATTCTTGTTGATATTATATGTGTATCAATAAATGATACAATAAAGCTTTCACAATAATGAAGATGTTATTCTTCAAATTCAAAGCTATCAAACTTGACCAGTCCTGTACATTCGCAACAAGGGCATTCACAACTCATTGAATCACGAATATATTTTCTGATAAAGTGATTGCACATGTCATCTTCATTGTAAATTGTGCTAGATATATATTTTACTTAATACCCCGAGGTTGAATTTATGCCACGGGATAACAAAACAAATCTGAAGTGCGCTAACTGTGTAAATACACACATAACAAGGGCTCTAAACCGAACGAATACATTCCAATAAATTTTGACTGGCTCTTTGTACTTGCGCAACATGCAAGTGGATTCAAATCTCATAGTGTGACATCTATATTATTCAAATAAAATCGATGCTAAAATTAGTTTCAAGAACAGTTCTGAAAGCAGACAATCCCAGACAAATTTGTTTTCTGTAGCATAGGACCCATGACCTCACTCACATTTCGTTGCATATAGTCATCGTTTTAAAGATAATGGATTTGCTTGGATTCAATTTTCAGGAGTGAAAGTTGGTTTGCCATTTTCAAGAAGATTATCACCGGTATCTCATATACTTCCTACAAGATGGCTTGTGGTCATTTGGCAAACCTTTCACCCATTCCTAAGAACTGCGACTAGTTCATGAAGGTGACTGTTCACTAAGGGTTGTGTGATATGTCCAAACGATGTGATCTGATATTGCTCTACCGGTGTACGGATAGTAATCATCTGTCGTTGATGATTTTTGACAATGTTCACCAATTCGTTGCACGCCCCAACCCCCCTGAAAGTGTTACGTTTATCATCAAACGGGACCGATCAGTAAATAATAACAATATTGCCTACTTTTTGAGGGCAGTATAATTAATCAGTGTATTCCAAATTTGTTCAGAAATAGAATAAACAGACTGTAATACGCATCTGGATTGCGTTTTTATCGAATACTCATCCATTCAACACATTATGTGACTTGCATCATACAATATCAGAAGATAATCTCCACAGAATTCATTTAAGCTTCCCAGTAATACCTGGGTTAAATAGCTTATTGTGCGCATAACAAGGGCGGATTTTCTCACTAGAATTCTGAAATTATTCCGATATATTTACTTTGTATTTGACATATTCTTATCCAATTTCCATTTGTTTAATCAATTAAATTATTGGGGGGGGGGGGCGAATGGTTAGCGTGCACGCGCTGTATCATACGACATGCCATTGATTCAACTGGTGTGGTTTCGAATCTCCGGTTGTACATGGCAAGGAGTAGGGTCGCCTGTCCAGCCTCGTGGGTTTTCTCCGGATCCTCCTGTTTCCTCCCACTGCTAAAGACCCCTACGCGGAAGCGAATTATTGAAAGAATTTTTTTTTAAAAAAAAAAAACACGTTAGTCCCCCTCTTAAATCTATTTCTGAACACTTTGTAGTATTATTTCCTGTTAATTGTAAAAATAAAAAAAAAAAATGAATTATTGTGGTAGTAGCTCACCACAAACTCTTGGCTGTTATGGCTATTTAGGTATTAGGGGTGCGTTAATATGAAACGTGGGGTTGTGTGCAGACTTGTGTTATTGTTTGGCGTGGTGTGGTTCTCCTGCGCATTGGAGAGCAGACTTTGTACTCATTTAGTAATACTGACGACGAAGTTTGTGCATGAATACACATGAATAATAATTTTAGGCTAATAATCATTGTTTACAAATTCATAGACAAGCATAAACACGCTATAATGGAAATCTGTGATAATATTGTGCATGACATGAAGCAGTAGATGACACGCACTTGTCAAAATATCTATAAAAATACTATATATTAAATATGGGAACACGGGTGGTTTGTTTGTGAAATATTGCGAATATTACAGGATATGGGCTAGAGATCACTTATGATAGAAAATTACCATTACATCATCAGGCTTAGTAACTAATCATCATGTAATATTTGGCAAATTTTATAATGGATGTGGTTTCGAGCCCTGGTGTGAGCGTATGTGGCATGGAGATAGGGGCGCCTTCTCAACCTCGTGGGTTTCCCCCGGGAACTCCGGTTTCCTCCCACTGCTAAAGACCCCTACGCGCAAGCGAATTATTGAAATAAAATTAAACCAAATGTTAGTCCCGACCGAAATGACCTAGTTTGTGTTGAGTGGACGTTAAACCCCATTTCTCTCCCTCTCTTATAATTCACAGAGATATCTCTAGGCCAATGTCCATGTTAAAAGATTGATTTAGATACTGTATGAGATCAGACACACTTTCTTTATAGAGCAGATACCATATACACTACATACTGTAGATTTGTCGACAGGTATCTTTGAGGTTCAATAAACACCATTTGCGTTGAGTAGAACCCGTTAAGTCGCTGCAGTTATAATATTATTATGATATTATAGGAAGGTCCGTCAGCAAACTCAATCAGTGGGGTAGCGAACTACGTGTTAATTTTAAGTATTGTAGACTATTGTGTAAACTCTTTATATATAAAATGTAGAAACGAACAGTTATATAGTTATTCATGTGTGAAACCCTAATCTGAGTAATCAGAAGAAAATACACAATGTGGAATTCATTGTAGCGTTTAAAAGATGTCCTAGCCACACAAAATTACGATAATGTACTGTGTGCCATAGAAAACGCATCATTTTTAGTTCTTCGTATAAGACAATGATTCTTTAAACATATCTTATTTATTTGCTTCTTATTGTGAACAATATTCATATGGGAACACATCAATAACAACACATTTGTACACTTATGGATGTTTAATCTGTAATAAACAGTACAAAGTCAGAGGGGTCAAAAGGAAAAGTACGACACAAATGGTTAATTCCATGCGAGGTCGCTGCACAGCGTGCGTAAGAGCCCATGGGAGAGGACACGCGCGCCACTGACATCAGTGTCGTGCGTTTGGTTTTGACCCCTCTGACTTTGTTTACAGGATCATTTTGCTATACGAAAAACTAAGTGATGCGTTTTCTATGGCACTCAGTATATTTGAACCAGAGAAGGTATAACATACAAATTTGATACTGAGAGTTTTTGGATTCTGCTTTCCACATCTGAGCCAGCCACGTATACTATTCAAAAAAAGTAGGGGATATTTGATTTTTAAGTGATATTAAAGTCACCTAATGAAACTGACGAAGAAACAAATGACAAAATGAAATGAAGTTCACATTCATCGATTTATTCCAAATGATCGTTAGACTGAGTAAGGCATAGACTGACCATTATAAGGGTAAAATGATACCCGGGGTCAAACAGCAAAGTTACCACAGCATCACAACAAATCCTCCTCTGTTTGCCAAACAAGCATTGATCCGACGTGGCATACTCCTAATGAGACGTCTAAGGTCATTTTGGTCCAGATTGTCCCATTCCTGTTGCAACGCAGCAGCAAGTTCTTGGACATTGGCAGGACGTTGCTGACGTAACCAGACATGCTCGATGGGGGAGAGGTCGGGACTCAGTGCTGGCCAAGGTAATGTGGTGATGTTCTGTTGTTGGATCCTGGCTCTGTGGCATCTTGCGTTGTTTTCCTGGAAGATGAAACGGCGGCCATGACGTCGTGCGAACTGCACAACATGGACTGCCAAGATGTTGTCCCGGTAGTACTGGCCTGTAACACGCCATGCAACAACATGTAAAGCCGTTCTTCCAGCAACAGTGATGCCTCCCCACACCATAACAGAACCGCCCCCAAATCGATCATGTCTGATGACGTTAACGTCTTGGAAGCGCTCGTTTCGACGACGCCACACCCTCCTACGTCTGTCCAAAAAATCAACAGTGAACCTTGAATCATCTGAAAACATCACATTGCTCCAGCGTCGAGTATCCCAGTGTTGACGATCCCTACACCAACGACGTCTTGCCTGAATGTGATGATCTCTCAAACAAGGGATCACGCAAGGACGTCGGGCGCGAAGGTGACCCCTATGCAGTCGATTCCGAATCGTCTGGCCGCTCACTCTCACACCAGTGTCTGTTTGAAGACGAGCGCTGATCTGATGTGCTGTGATGACACGATTTCTCAAGGCCAAGGTACGGATAAATCGATCCTGGGCTTGAGTTGTCGCCCTTGGTCGACCTGAGCGTGGTCTGTCCTGTACAGATTGTGTATCACGGTATCTGGACCATAGCCTGCTTATGAAAGACTGAGAAACATTCATCGTCCGCGCCACAACCGCCTGTGTTGTGCCGATTTGTAGCATGCCAAGGGCACGTAACCTTTCATTTTGGGTAAGCCGACGCATATCAAAATTTGTTTTCTGGTCACTAAAACAATTAAACTGATGTTTCCACCCTGGAATTCAATGCCACAATGACTGTAACATTCAAAGTCAGAGTCGTGCAAATCTTGGGTTGGATCCCCATGATGATCCCAAGCATCACCTGCATTCCATGCGGTAGCTATTGGTGCGTTTGGGCGTCACATGTAACTGGAAATGTTTCTTCTGTTAGGTTCTATAGTGACTTTTTTCGTAGTCATTTGCATATTTTAGTATTATGCCCCCAAAATCAAATATCCCCTACTTTTTTTTGAATAGTATTATATCACTACAGTCGTCTGCAAGCTAGGGTGTTAATAGGTATAGATATAAAATACGTCGGTGATTTTATTACTATAACTAGTGCAAAATAAGCTCTCACGTTCTTCTTAAGTCGGATTTGTGATGAAAACCGACAATCATTAAGATGTATAAGCATCTAATACCTATCATCTCCTCGTTGCCCGTAGGAATTAGTTTTTAATTGCTGTCATCATATTCAAATCTTGGTTAGATCAGAAATAACACGACTGGTGTAGCGTATTACACAGTAACACATTTCTGATACCCAGACGATTTGTCACGTATAGCTCAACCGCGCGCCATTTTTGAGTGCAGAACGGTGATATCAACTTAATTCAACTTCAACCACTGACAGTCTAATCGATCTCTGAACATCTATAAGTTATGGAAAATTAGATTTTGTGGAAAGTCAGACTGACTTAAGTAAATCATCAGTTAATTATTGCTTTGAACTAACCAACATGTAAATGACGAGAACTACGACAACATATTAAATCATTCAATCATCGGGGCTTCAAGTCCATGAAGCTTGATTTATAGCCGCTCATCAAAGGTATAATTGGATAAAGTGGAAAACAAAATTTCACAGAGGGAAAAAGAAACAAACCACTATTCAAACCAGCTGATGAAATGGAACGGGAGGAAGTTTAAACTTGAACGCTACTGCATAAAGGGATCTCTTTACACAAGTTCTTTAACAAATTAAAATATTTCGGTTGCACAACATTCCTACATATATCACAAATTAAATATCCCTATAATATCTGTTTAAAATGAGAGAGTACAAACCAGACCGTTGGGCCAAATTCCGACAGTATTAAAGGTCTGGCATCAGCTGTGCTTGGCAGTACTAACGATAGAATTGGTCAGGATTAACAAAATGATTAAATCTGTCGGATTTATAAATCAGCATTAAACAAAGCCATTGGTTTCCATTGATCGCGCAGACAAACATAACTAAGACTAGGGTTCAAAACAATGTAGGTTTGGTCATATTGGACAAGCGTAGGCGGTAGTGCAATATGGTGAGAGTTTGAGGAACTCTTTAATTATCACAGGCAATATCCGCATCAAGCAAGATCACTATATTGTATAACTTAATTCAATTATAGGAGTTCGTTTTATATGAGTCTAAGGTTGTTCGAGACTCGTATGTATTACATCAATGCGACATCGTGAATCACTAACGTAACTTTTATGAAAATGTCAAACATGAATCCAACTATTCTATTCGGGTAGATGCTGTGAGATGAAACGAATGCAAATATGCTTTCTGTCGTATGATATTTTTTTAATACGGCAACATTTCAACGTGGGTATATAAATATGTCCTCGTCCCTGGTGGTAAATCAACAATTCAAATTTTGTGTAAAGCATCGGGGTCATTTAAGTATGAATCCTATCCATTCCTAGTGTTCCGTGAAGAAAAGGACCTTCGTGGTTTGATGTGTGTGTAGGTGTGTGTGTGTATGTGGGTGTGTGTGTGTGTGGGGGGGGGTTAAGGGCAGCAAATCATTGGGTTCGGAGAGAGAGAACAAACCCTGTTTAGCTTTCTGATCTAATAGATAATATATCACATGCTCTGAAAAGCTTGTGAACACTACATATATCACGGCAGTTTGCTTTTCGAATAGACCGCTGTCTACCCAGTTTGCGTAGCTATCTTTACACTAACATATATAGATAATATATCACATGCTCTGAAAAGCTTGTGAACACTACATATATCACGGCAGTTTGCTTTTCGGATAGACCGCTGTCTATCCAGTTTGCGTAGCTATCTTTACACTAACATATCTTGGCCTACATTTTCTGTAACCTGGACAAAGCAGGTGATCTTATAGGATCAAATAATCACTTTTTAACCAATCGAAACATCCCGAAAACGTCGTTAGCAAAATCCTCGACAAAAAAGGAAAGACTTCATGTATATCTAGTCAACATTATATATGTTTCATGAATGGACAGAGAAGTTTGGAATCAACGGACGATGTAAGAGTATTATAACTTTGTATTTCTTTTATTTTCTTATAACATCACGGGAACTTAACTTCAGACGTCGTATATCTGTAGTTCTTATAACTATCTATCTTCGTCGTCTCCGCCCACACCACCTCCCCTATTTCTTAAAATACTGATGATCATTTATACTGTTAAAAACCGATTACTAGATGTTCTAGACAAATATGATCTATTCTCAAACAAGAAATCGGATTATCTTAATAAATGGGGAGATATTTATGTGAAATGAAAATGAAATGGGGTTTAACGTCCTGCTCTTCTTCACCTAACCTGGGCAAATGGAAGAGGGATACAGTGTGCTATGAGGGAAATTTTGCCCGGGCAGCGGCCTACTCTTATATCGAATTCCAACTGCCAAGAGATCTTTTACGTACACACCAATGTGAAAACGGGATCTCGGTTTTTCGTCCCACCCGAACGACTAGACAGCATATTAATATTATAGCTTGATAATGACCAGAGAATCATTGTCTAAAAGACACTACCTTTGCACTATTTATAGTTCTGGACAGAATAAATTTGTGATATCTGTAGATGTTAGTGTACGTTATGAACAAGAGAGGGCGGTGATTAAAGATCACTCCACATTAATAGGGCCATTTCGACACTATCGTATTTGAATACTTCGCTGAGTGATGTGGTCCGATTCCAGAGTTGTGTAGGAATTTCTTTCCTTTGGATTTTGCAGCCCTATTTCCTACGATTGGGCGGGAAAAGAGTCCGGTAGTGTAATTACTGACATCCACGTGAAAGAGTCCTTTACAAGTCGGTGTGTGCAATAAACTAGGAAGCCAAGTCCATTAAAAATAAGGGGAAATTTGGTGGTAGACAATCAACACTTCCTTAGAACGAGGAAATCTTAGCGCATGCGTTACACCACTCCGCAACCCACGAAAAAAAAAAAAATCGAAGTGAAGCTGAACATCCAGTACGATAAAGATGTTTCACTAGACACATATATTAGATATCCTTCATTAGCTTTTTACATTTGACAGTAATTCGACTGTAAATCAAGATAACAAATGTGCCAATAATAATAAAGTGTGATTTTTTTTTTATTATAGATCTTATAGACATAACTTTAAATAGGTAATTTAATATCATGTTTCGTATACACCGAGGCGGGTGGGGTGGAGTTGATAGACCGACTGGTTTAACGTGTGCGCTTTGGACCATAAGGTCTGTCATTGAGTCAAGCCATGTGGTTTCGATGTAATATTCAACCTTGTTGATTTTTTCCAGGTCCTTCGTTTTCCGAAATGGCCTCGTTTCTGTAGGCACAATACAAACGCACCACTGATTCGGCTGGCAGGTGAAATATGTTTTTTGGCAAGATTGTAGTCTGGACAAATTCAGCAGTGCGCAAATATGGATGGCAGTGTGCAAAAAGTTAGATAACACACGTGCCGTTATCGTCGAAAATCAACAGGTTATATTTAAGTAAGTCATATAAATTTCAGAAAAATCCAATTATAAATGAAACCTCTTGGGCACTTACAATATTTCTTAATAAAGGCGATTATCTTTGGGAGTTATTTTCTAAAGTCGATAAGGTTCTTCCTTTCAATAGGATAAACAGCCAATATAAATTCGTAACCCTTGAGTTGATTATCAAAATAATTATTGAATGAACATGATTCTTCATTTCAATTTTGATATGAGCCACTGTCGCCTCCTAATAATAGTAATAAGAAACCTTAAGGAATATATTATGATGAAATTTAAAAAATGTCTCAGATCCCTACACCCCGCCCCCTCTACTGATTGTATTGACTAATGTTCTGACTTGATTGCTCGAAGCAATTTAAAAAAATACCCGCGCAAGTAATTAATGAATATTAACTATTTATTTTGGAATTCATGCGCGAGGGCATCACCATTGTTGCAGTTAGCTGGCTTTATTTTGGTTTAATGTCCACCCAGTCTAGCAGTTACTTTGGTTTAACGCCAATAATAATTATTAAATCCTGTCTGGTATTTTATACTGGTTTAAATTGAACAAGAATATGTCTATCAGTTTCGTTTTAAAGTCAATATCAAGTACTTGGCTAGAGGATCTCTATCTGCAATACTATGGGGTTTCTTTTATTTTCAAGTTATATAAACTTACTCACAGATAGTCCCTGTTATCACCAAATGTTGAAAATTGGGTACTATCGTACAGTCATTTGGTGCACAGCTTAGTACATGTACAATTAAATAAAACAATGTTGACGTAAAACTGTGTCTGTACGAAACACTAACCCAAAAAATGGTAATTATCCCGCCCTCACAGCTGACTCATTATACTTTCTATATAAGAAAAAACAATGTTGACGTAAAACTGTGTCCGTACGAAACACTAACCCAAAAATGGTAATTATCCCGCCCTCATAGCTGACTCATTATACTTTCTATATAAGAAAGAGGCAGTTTAATTTCACTGCAGGGGAACGTCTTATACACAGCCCCCCCCCCCCCCGGGCTTAGGGGCTACGATGAAGACATCATCCTAGCGCGGAGATCACGATGAGAAGACATAATCTGCGAGTTCCTAGGGGAACGCCCATACGAAACACTAACCCAAAAATGGTAATTATCCCGCCGTAATAGCTGACTCATTATACTTTCTATATAAGAAAGGGGCAGTTTAATATCACCCCAGGGAACGTCCTACCCACAGCCCCTTGCTTAGGGGCTACAGCGAAGACATAATCTTGGGAAAATTCTTAGTGCAACGCATCGAACGATTGTAGCATTGAACTGTTGACACTTTTAATGTAAAGGTAGATATATGTCTGCAGTAAGCCGAAAAGATCTAAAATAAACAAAACTGGCATGTTTCGGTACGTCGAATCACGCCTTGCACGTCAACAATCAAGTTACATTGTGCATTGCTGTGTATTGTAAGACCCAATACCTTTAAAATTGGGAAAAAAAAGTCATTTTGATCTCTAAATAAAACCGGAAGTTATACCTAAAGACCGAACATTTTGATATTGTTAATAGACATGTGGGTCATCATATATGAAAAGGTCAAAGGCCATTAACAGGCGGTTAGGTCACCGCATAGAAGTTGAAACTGACTAAATCCCCCCCACAAAAAAAAAAAAAGAAAACAAAAAACAAAACAATACGTGAGAATTACTATGTGTGAATTTCAATGCAAAGGCTATGGAAATGATGTTACATTGATCGTTCGTTGCTTAAGGCTTTACGTCAGCTTCCACATGGCCCATGGGTTATATCGCTGACGAGTCACGCCTTGCACGTCAATAATCAAGTTACACCATGCATTATTGAGTATTGCAAGATCCACTACATATCAAAGTGGAAAAAACCCAGTCATTTTGATCTCTAAATAAAACCGGAAATTTTACCTCAAGACCGAACACATTGATGGTGTAAGTAGACATTCGGGTCATCATATATTCAAAGGTCATTAAAAGATTAGGTCACCAAATATTGCTGACTAGTTTTTCTTTGCAGGGTAGCCATCCAAGCTAAGTGTCATCTAAAGGCGTTGCTACCAGCGCATGTGATAGGGTACTGCACAGGAGACCGTAATATTTTAAGAGTTTGAAGGCATGATTTATATGCCCTTATACTGGAAATCTATTTCTAGAATTCACACGCATTTTTCTTCAAAATTACTCTCATCGAACACAAGAAATGAGTGGTATTTTTATTCGGAATTAACGAATTATAGTCTGGGAGATTTGTTTTATTAAAAAATTATCAAGGTTTAATTTGTTATCAGGTTGAACGCACACATAGAATAAATGTATATTGGAATCGTATTCTGGGAAATTGAAATTCATACGAAGGGTTCAGTTATTATCCCCTGTACACTTAAAGCGTACTGAACGACATTCTCATTACTGTACCGGTCAAAAGTCGTTGGCATTTGTCTGGAAGCAATTTGAAAACAGGCGTATTTCATGAAAAAAGTATTTATACCTAGTAGATAGTATTTCCTTTCATGGGCCAGAAAGCATCCACCTCTATTGTTCGATAATATAAATTTTCATTTAATTCTGATGAGAAGTAGATAACCCGAATGCACTTATTGAAGAACGTCGAGTTAAAAAGAGATTATTCAATCCACTTACTTCTGATAAAGGTCAGCCATTTACAAACCGCATTAATAGAAATCATGAGACGGTGGTTTATTCAACAAATTCTTCTACTTTGTCACCCTGACAGATTAGGTATTGATCGATCTTAATAAGCTTATATTTTTAAAAGAATGGCGTTTCTTTGCAGAATACAGAATTGTGCTACATTCCAATATCGACGTTATCGAATAAAAGGCACCACAGAGTCGAATTGGAAAAATTACTTTAAAACCACTTAAATTTAATTCGATACAAAATCAGGGCGATGTATTTTTATTTTGACATTTAATTAATCGACATCTGATTCTACGTCATAGACAATACAAATTCTCGATTATCCATATTTACGTTAAATTATCCATCACAAAATGCATTCAAATTCACTTAATGATGGTCGGGATAAGTTAATTTAGAATGTCTAATTGATAATTTAGGTAACATTTTAGGCCTAAAGAAATACATTAGTAATGAAGTGAATTGTCTTCGATGCAGAAAGCGCTAAAGATATTCTTATCAAATAAATTATTGAAAGACATATATTGATAAATTCGTGTGCCAATATCCTGACATATTTTAAATTCTACCTAAACGATTTTCACGGGACCACCGGTGCATCCATAATAAACTGTTTCCTTATTTAACTTCGTCGTCGTTGAAACAAACTGCAAAGCCCAATAATATGATTAACCTAGCAGCAACCGATACATGAGCAATGTTCTGGTCATAATTAAGCAAATGGCCAGGAAGCAAGTTATAGAGAAATGCGACATGTAAGGTATTTATTATGTGTTATCCTTTGTGATATATTATTACACGTTTAAACTGATTAGGTCTTTCGAAAGTATTTTATTTTTTTCTGGGAAAATTGAATAAAATGCAAAAATAGAATAAAATACCATACATATGATTTAAGACGGAGCAGCAGGTTTGAGATGGTTGAACTGCCTCCTACATATGAAAATCGAAAAATATAATTTGTTGTTGCCTTATTGAAAAATCTGTGACATATTTAATTAAAAATTCAGTAGTTTATTAAGTGGGAAAAGAATAATCAGATATTTATACCCGAATGTAACCCAGATAATTATAGGACATGATTAACAACCTAGTACATGCTACTAAGCTGAACATATAGTAATGAAGTCACGCCCTGGATTTGTGGACCAGAACAAGTAGACGAGAGTACTGGTCTATAATATGTATACGGGTTATTTGACAAAGTGGTGATTTTGGTGATGATTTCGACTGAAAGTTCACACTGGCGTATTGCCAGTGAATAATTACATTGATAAATTGGCAGTGAATAAATGCTACTTTTAAAAATTAGTGTATTCAATAAATATAACAAGCTATGTCTATTAACGTTTTCTCTGCTATTTTTTTTTAAAGCTTAATCTTTGTATTGCACTTCACCCAGTTTAGTTATTCAGTTATAATTACCTAAAAACCATTGTGCGATAACTGCAGCACTTGCACACAGTTTCCAAGGTTTCGTTACAAAGGGGCATATCTTTAAAATTTCGCATCAGCAATCAATTAATTCGATGTGATTCTTCCTATCATACAGCCAGGCAAAATGTACAACATTTTAGAAAGTTTCGCTACAAACGGGTATAACTATTGAAATTCAATATGACCTTCTAAAAACAACCAATGCAATCTTCAAAAAGGTCTGATGGTTAAGTATGTTCCTCAACTCTTAAAAAATCTACAGATTGTACACGAATTCTACACAGATTGTACACGATTTCTTTACAAATAGTCCGACAACAAGTTGACAAACCTGGAAATATAGTCTACCTAATGTTTTTGATGGACATTATATGTGTACATTAAGAATCCCGATGATGCCACCCTAGCACCCTAGGGAAATTTAAATATTCAAGATGGCCACCATGAGGCATTTACTGGTTATTTAGTGGGGTAAAATATGTGACAGATTCTCTGGGACATCGTTTTGAAGATGGGTTTTATAATAATTCGACCCACTGATTCCAATGAGCATGGGCATTCCGTATAAAAGTGACAGCTAATTCCGTTAGGGACCCGAATTCAAAATGGTGGCTTAATTTGGCTGGAAATTTACAACGTTCCCTGAAACGGTGTGTAATATATCGAAATATAGGTTTTTGGTGTATTATATATCTTCATTGTGTGTAGGTTCAGACTCTGGATGATGCCACCCTGGAATCCTTCGGGTAAATAAAATACTCAAGATGCCGTCATGAGGCATTTTCTGGTTATTTACTTTAATATAATGGGGTACAATTCGGGACAAATTCTCTATGACCTCGGTATGAAGGTGTTTTCTATAAGAATTGGTCCGCTTAATCTAATGGGCTTGAGCAATCCTCATCAAAGTAACAACCGATTCCGTTATGGGGACAAATTCACAATGGCAGCTCCTTTTTGTTGAGGAAAACCCACAATGTTAGCTAATACCGTATGTAATGTAATATAGATTTTCATTGTCAATTTCTTCAGATATAAACATTAACACGATCAACTATCAGACCATCATGAGGTGAAAGCAAATGTTTTTAATTATTTACTCGGGAATTTGTCTAACTCACCCTCTCTTTAATCACTGAAATACTCGCAATCGGTAGAACATTCTGATTCTTCCTTTTTCTTCCGTGTTATGCAACGGGGATGACATTTGTCTTGCAAGTCATTCCTATGCGCCAGTAAAGCTGGGGTTTGTATCACACTGAGCAACATTTTTCATCCCTTATTCCACACTGTTTTCTAGTAGAGAAGGTGACACGGATCATAATTTATGCTTGACAATTCGCTCTTCGTAGCTTCTGTTCATATGGCTCTGTAATGTGTGCTCTTAGTCCTGTGATACACAAGTTCTTACGTTAATGGTTCTATTATCTTCCATGGTCTACACCAGTTAGTTATTTTGTTGAATTTGGGAACCATATTGCCGTTTTTTTCGGTCACGGAATATTTCCCCATCCAGATAGAAATTCGGCGAACCCGAAAACCTATAGTTTAATACATTATTAATATTACGTCTTGCCAAATATGGCCACCATTTTGAAATTAAGCTCAATCTGGAATACCTTTTGGTCGGAACATGGTTTTTATGAAGTAAACCTATCATTTAATATATTTCACAGTTTTTTTGCGACGACTTTATGATTTTCTCCATAAAATCTGCCTCATTTTAAAATTTGACCAAAAGTGGCATTGGGCAGCTTTTTAGGACGGATACCCAAGTTCATTGGATTCCGAGGATAAATTCTGACAGAAATCACCTTTATATCGAGGTCCGAGGGAATCTGTCCCGAATTTTACCCCACTATATTAAAGTAAATAACCAGGAAACGGCTCACGACGGCCATTTTGAATTGTGGCATAATCCGGATTCTGAAACTACACATATGAAAGATATATCATACACCAACAACCTATATTTCAATATATTATACACCGTTTTAGGAATCTTTATACATTTACTGCTAAAATATACCACCTTTTTGAAATGGCTCCCTAGCTGAATTAGACGACACTTTTAGGAGGAATACCCATGCTCATTGGATTCAGTGAGTCAAATTTTGAGAAAACCCATCTTCAACCTGTGGTCCGAGAAAACCTGTCACATATTTTACCCCGCTAAATAACCAGAAAATGTCCCGTGGCGGCCACCCTGAATATTTAAATTTCCCTAAGGGTACCAGGGTGGCATCATCCGGATTCTTAATTTAAACGCACTGGATATCTGTAATCTATCAAAAAACATAAGGTGGGCTATATTTCCAGGTTAAGGTTTAAATTGGGGTTTGGCAACTGGACTAAAAGATGAACGTCATTGGAAATGAATAGTGGCGTACCTCTAATATACGATGAAACCTAAAAACACGAAAAATCCGATGATAATCGAAACCAAAGTGTGTAAACACGGATACGGTAAATGGGCATAAATCAGATTGTTATAACTTGAATTAGTTGAAACCCAATTGGAAAATTATCTTATTTTACAACCAATCAAATTGCTTATCACTCCACTTAAATTTTGCCGACAATGCCCATTATGGAACTTGGTCAAGGTATTGGGGTACCAGGAATTCTCGTTTTTAGGCCCTGAGTACAATTTCGGTATTCTGAAATTAAGCTCAGTGCTGCCCGGGGCTTAAATTCGAAAAGAGAGAAAAAGACAAACATTTTTATTGTCGCATTTACTGTTTAAGGTGTCACCTGCAGTTGGAGTTTTAATAGTGTGAAACTCTCTCATGACACTTACAGTATAATGCACACCGATTCGACGTGACTCCATCAATGTCAACACACGTGGTTTAAAAATTTAGAAGGAAGACCACTCTAAAATGAATTTTAAATTTAAGCCCATGGGCTTAAATACGAAATTTTAACTCGCTATTAAGCCCATGAGCCTAATAACGACAGGGCTTAAATACGAAGATTCCCGGTAATGAACTATACACAAAGTTTCATCACTCTCACTTACATGTAAACTAGAAGGGGTGGGGCTGAAAGGTTAGCACGTGCGCACTGTGTCATAAGGTCTGAGACAACTCTATCTAAAGGCCTAGTTATCGTGTGAAAAAACATTCGATCAATCATATTATGCATCGAACTCAGTCAAAGCATCAAAGCATACACCTAATCAACAGCTATACCAAGTTTGAAAATACTAAATCCATTAGAAGCAGAATCATTGTGTCCCCCCCCAAAAATGTGACGAATAGACAGGCCAACGGACGGACCTACTTATTAAGATCACTGTCGAAATGATTAGGCGTTCATAGGAATATGGCTAACAGCCCTTCTACAGATAATTGTATTACAATTAGGCTGATAGAAACATTCAAACCCTTACCTTTGCTTTGCCTCGATTTTTTCGATATTTCACATAAAATAAGGGAGTAGGTTGCAGTGATGATGACCAGTGGTAGACCATATACAGCAATGACATTAAAAAGGTTATAGGCTAACTCGTGACGGGCAGATGGAAAGAAGTTAAACGTAACACACTGTGTAAACCAGGTAAATTGTGGATGTCTTTCAACATGAAATATCACACTCTGAAAAATACGAAATTCACATCTTAAAACACATTGATTGCCACCATCCTATGAATTTCAATCTAATTTGTAGCTTTCCTGACTTTAGTCACATCATTGTGACACCTTTTCATTTAACCAACACGACCCCTGACCAATTTGAATCTACAAATCCCATATAACAGACATATTTACCTCTCTCACCTGATTCCCTGGACCCTTTTTTTTTAAATCAGATAATAATTGTGACCTCCAGAGGCACAACAGGCTAAAAAGGGTGATTTTTCGTACAATCAGGGGACATAATTCAGGAAGTAATGACCCGATGGGCGCAAATATCGAAAGGAACCAAGATCTTTGGGTTATAAACATACATGTCAAGTTTCATCAAAATCGGTTCAAAATTGTGACCTCTATAAGGTCCACAACCTTTATATAACATATTTTCACACTATTCGCGTACAAACGGCGGCCATTTTGTCCGTCAATTTTTGGTCTGATATTAGAGGTGGGCTATACAGGGGCAAAAAAGTGAAGGTTTTCAAATACCATCTCTGCAGAGCTAAATTTGTGCAGAATTCATTTCTGATCATTTTGGTACCAATTATATTGAAATAGGATGAAAATTGAGAAGGTGCAGGCAAATTAAGTGACCTAGGGGCAGGGATTGCGTTTTTTCGGTATAATATAGCATATTATGTGTTTTTTTTCATATCTTGGTCAATTTTCAACATATTTTGATAATTTTTGTGGCTATTTTAATGTATTTTATGTCAGAGAATACAATGTGAGTGTTAATTTTTAATTTTGGGTGCAGATTCACTATGAAATTACAGAAAATAGCCTTTGGGGGGGGGGTGTAAAAAAAAATGTTCCAGCTTACCCCAAAAAATTTGTATAGGCCTACATTATTATATGATTATTCAGAGTAATGTCCCTTTAAGTAAGTGAGAGTGATGTCCCTTTATGACTAGTTTCTTTCAAAATGGCTTCCCTCCAAAATTTGAATTAGAGTTTGACTGGAGCCTTGTTAAAATTTTGTTGAAATGACGTCGAATACACCCGTTTTTGTATTTATGGATACATTACCAACTGTGTCTGAATGTATTTCATGTATAATATCTTATGCTCCTACCTATGGTTCTAGACAACAGCAAGAAGCTGCTTGGGCATTTAGCTATCAGATTGAAGAGTTATGGCATAAGTCATTTTCAAAAGAAAATGTTATTGTATTTTCAAGTATCAAAAGAAAACTAGATGTGTACTTAAAAGATTATAGATCACAGGTCCAAAAAGTTCATAGAACCAAGAAAAGAAATTCTCTTAAAAATTGGAAAGAAAAACACAGTTTTCTCTTTGATCTTTTAAAACCAAATTCTAATCCAGATTCTTTTGATTCAGATGAGAAAAGTTTTTATTATGATCAAAAAACAGTAACCAGGAAGATGGCCTTAAGCGACCAAGTTGATGAAAATTACGAATTACAAATACAAAAACAAACAATTGAACATAGTCTTAGTCACAATGTTATAAGCTCAGATGATGATGATAATGAAACAGGTTGTCAAACCAGTTCTAATTTAGATGAAACAATGCTTATTCAATGTAAGATGCGATCTGGCAAAGTACGATTGACAAAATGTTTCAGTGAAGTAGCGACCCAGACAGAACCTGTTAATGCCACAACACCTATAAGAAAGGTCAGAAATTGTGTTCCTGATGTGAAGATAGCCATTGCTTCTACGAGTTCTAAAGCTGGAATCACCGTTGAACAATCTCGTCGAGCCTTTCAAGCCACATGTGAGGTTTTCACTAAAGATAGATATTATTTGAGTGTTGATGATGTTCCTAAAGTCTGTTCGGAAGCCAATACCCCAACTAATCGTAAGAGACCAAAATCAAAAGAAGATTATGAGAAGTATAAATTTGTCCTTCCTTCAGCTCGTGTGATAAACCGGGAAAAGCACCTTCAAGCCATTCAAGCAGAGAGAAATTGTGCACTTGCTATGATGGATGCCGATCCTGAGGATGTGATAGCTATTCACTATGATACAACAAAAAGAAGGCGCATCCAAGGTGATTGGACTTCACTCATTGTCAAAATCAATAATGGAGAGTGTTTTAGGTTGCGGCCTCTCTCACTTGCTATTGAAAACAGAGAAACGATAACTGAATTGCTTGTGGAAGAATTCAAGAGGCTTGCAAAAGCTGGAGAGTTCAGTGCTAACATTCTTTGGGAGAAAGTAACTTCGCTTATGACCGAGTCTGTGTCCAAGAACTTGCATATTGAAGCATCAATTGCAGCTACTTTAAATTCAACGCACATTCCATTCCACTTATTATGTGTCAGTCACACATGTGAAGTCTTTGATCGAGGGAATCTGTGTGTTCTAAGAGAGGCGGAGGATAAACTTGATCTGCGAAACATTTTGATTGCCCGTATGCCTAGTCTGAAGTCCTTCTTGACTAACAAATCTGTCACTCTTACAGCACTGGAAGCACTCAGCAAACTTGTTGCAAATGATGGACATCTGTCTTCACAATGGGAATTGTTTGATAAAATACTTGCTGAGAAAAACAGGACAAAGAAACATAGCATTTATAAAGAGAGGCGATTCGCTAAACTTGGTTATACTGCATCAACAATACTTTATCATCTCTCAGATTATGAGCAGCTTTTGATCCAAACAAAGTCAAACAATCAACTTGTTCAAGCTTGTAGGGTATATCTGGAATGTGAGTTCATTGTTATTGGACTGAAAGTCCTCTCCTGGTTCACATACAAAGTCACTTTGCCATTTTTAAACATGGTGGAATTGTGTTCACAAAAAGATTTGCTTAATATCTTACCAAAACTGTATGATGACCTTTCAACCAATAGTCTTGATACCTTATGTAACTACCAAGTTAACTATTCATTTGAGGTTTCAGAGCCACTATCAGCAATAGAGAAGCATATTCTTAGTTTGTGCTCAAACAAAGCAGCTGCTGACCTTGCTACACAGAGAGGTCGTGAGTATGGCTTTGGTCCAGAGTCAGATGCATCAAGTAGAGCCACTGCTTTACATAAACTGGAGCCGTCTCTCTTAGAATTTTTGCCAACAGACAATCTTGATTGTGAGAGGGACCTTGCTAAATTTGATAAGCTTGCCCAGAGATCAGCAGCTTGCTCAAATAAAAGATTCACTGGCAGAAGCATTCGGGATGAGATGACAGTTTACAAATCTCCACCAGTCAATGTTGAAAAAATAACCAAGAGTATGTCGAAAATACTTGATAAACAAGAACAGCAATGGATGGAGAAACAAAAACTTCTGAATATTGAAAAATTAAAGAAAGACTGTAATGCTGCACTAAAAGCCACTGAGTATATTCATATACTACTCAAAAAGTGTAAAACTTGGGGTGGTCCCATTACAGATGTCAATGAACTTGAAAAAATTATACAAAATGCTGATGACAAGCAAAGTCTGAAGTCTATTTTGAAAAGTGAAATTTCTTATCGAAAACAAACGTCGAACGACACAAAGACACGTCCACACTTATACAAATTGAATCAACTGTCCACAGCCGAAATGAAAATAAACCTGACATTAATGCTGACAACCGAAACAGATATGGCCGATATAAATATTCCTGACATGCCTACTGAGGATGATATGAGTCTCATATTTTTTGGTGTCAATAAAATTAATAAGCAGAGTCCTGAAAGAGAACAAATATCTGAGCCAGAAGTGACCATCAACGAGCCGTGTGTGGTTATTTGGGACAATGGTAGGCAATGGTATGTTGGGATTTGTATATCTGAAGATACTGATGGAACATACACGGTAGAACATTTAGAACGTTGCATTTCCAATGAAAGCAAGCTATGGAGACATCCTTTACATACTGATATTCAGACTGTAGATGTAATTCAGATTCTGCCATGTAATATTATTGGGTCATGGGATTTGAGAAAAAGAGCAATGACATTTGACCTTGAGAACTGGGAGATGATTGATGTTCTTTTTCGTTCATTTTACTAATTGTGCCTTTTCAGCTTGGATGTTACCTTAACCAAATATTTATGTTCACCTGTTGTCTATGTTCGATAATAGTTGTTCATAATATCATTAAATTAATTATTCAATCGAGGGGTGTGTAGCTTTGAAAAATTTTCATTTCGATCCTAAAAATTACAATTTTGACAAATTACAGAGATAAATTGCACCCAAAAGTAAAAATTAACACTCTCATTGTATTCTCTGACATAAAATACATTAAAATAGCCACAAAAATTATCAAAATATGTTGAAAATTGACCAAGATATGAAAAAAAACCACATAATATGCTATATTATACTGAAAAACCGCGATCCCCGCCCCTAGGTCACTAAATTTGCCTGCACCTTCTCAATTTTCATCCGATTTCAATATAATTGGTACCAAAATGATCAGAAATGAATTCTGCACAAATTTAGCTCTGCAGAGATGGTATTTGAAAACCTTCACTTTTATAGCCCACCCCTACTGATATTCACAAAATTCATTCTCAACTTTCATAACCATGAACTGGTGATATAATCAAACGTTTTTTTTTAAATCGGATAACAATTTTGACCTCCAGAGGGACCACAAGCTAAAAAGGGCGATTTTTTTGGACAATCAGGGGCCATAATTCAGGAAGTTACGATCCGATGGGCGCAAATATCGAAAGGAACCAAGATCTTTGGGTTATAAACATACATGTCAAGTTTCATCAAAATCGGTTCAAAATTGTGACCTCTATAAGGTCCACAACCTTGATATAACATATTTTCACACTATTCGCGTACAAACGGCAGCCATTTTGTCCGTCAATTTTGGTCCGATTTTCACGAAATTCGAATTCAACCTTCATAACCATGTAACGGGGATATAATCAAACGTTTTTTTTTAAATCGGATAACAATTTTGACCTCCAGAGAGACCACAAGCTAAAAAGGACGATTTTTTGGACAATCAGGGGCCATAATTCAGGAAGTTACGATCCGATGGGCGCAAATATCGAAAGGAACCAAGATCTTTGGGTTATAATAAACATACATGTCAAGTTTCATCAAAATTGGTTCAAAATTGTGACCTCTATAAGGTCCACAACCTTGATATAACATATTTTCACACTATTCGCGTACAAACGGCGGCCATTTTGTCCGTCAATTTTGGTCCGATTTTCACGAAATTCGAATTTAGCCTTCATAACCATGGAACGGTGATAAAATCAAACGGTTTTTTAAATCGGATAACAATTTTGACCTCCAGAGGAACCACAAGCTAAAAAGGGCAATTTTTCGGACAATCAGGGGCCATAATTCAGGAAGTTACGATCTGATTGGCGCAAATATCAAACGGAACCAAGATCTTTCGGTTATAAACATACATGTCACGTTTCATCCAAATCGGTTCAAAATTGTGACCTCTATATTCGGACAATCAGGGGTCATAATTCAGGAAGTTACGATCCAATTGGCGCAAATATAGAAAGGAACCAAGATCTTTGGTTTATAAACATGCATTTCAAGTTTCATTCAAATCGGTTCAAAATTGTGACCTCTACACTGTTCACAAGCTAAAAAACGTGATTTTTCGTACAATCAGGGGCCATAGCCCATGAAGTTACGGTCCGATACATGCCAATATCGAAAGGAACCGAGATCTTAGGGTGATAAACCTATATTTTAAGTTTCATTGAAATCGGATAAAAATTGTGACCTGTAGACTGTTCACAAACAATTGTGGACGGACGGACGAACAGGGGCGACGACAATATACGTCCACATGAAAATGTGGGCGTATAAAAAGTAGGGGATATTTGATTTTGGGGGCATAATACTAAAATATGCAAATGACTACGAAAAAATCACTATAGAACCTAACAGTAGAAACATTTCCAGTTACATGTGACGCCCAAACGCACCAATAGCTACCGCATGGAATGCAGGTGATGCTTGGGAACATCATGGGGGTCCAACCCAAGATTTGCACGACTCTGACTTTGAATGTTGCAGTCATTGTGGCATTGAATTCCGGGGTGGAGACATCAGTTTAATTGTTTTAGTGACCAGAAAACAAATTTTGATATGCGTCGGCTTACCCAAAATGAAAGGTTACGTTTCCTTGGCATGCTACAGATCGGCACAACACAGGCGGTTGTGGCGCGGACGATGAATGTTTCTCAGACTGTCATAAGCAGGCTATGGTCCAGATACCGTGATACACAATCTGTACAGGACAGACCACGCTCAGGTCGACAACTCAAGCCCAGGATCGATTTATCCGTACCTTGGCCTTGAGAAATCGTGTAAATCAGATCAACACTCGTCTTCAAACAGACACTGGTGTGAGAGTGAGTGGCCAGACGATTCGGAATCGACTGCATAGGGGTCACCTTCGCGCCCGACGTCCTCGCGTGATACCTTGTTTGAGAGATCATCACATTCAGGCAAGACGTCCTTGGTGTAGGGATCGTCAATACTGGGATAATCGACGCTGGAGCAATGTGATGTTTTCAGATGAGTCAAGGTTCACTGTTGATTTTTTGGACAGACGTAGGAGGGTGTGGCGTCGTCGAAACGAGCGCTTCCAAGACGTTAACGTCATCAGACATGATCGATTTGGGGGTGGTTCTGTTATGGTGTGGGGAGGCATCACTGTTGCTGGAAGAACGGCTTTACATGATGTTGCAGGGCGTGTTACAGGCCAGTACTACCGGGACAACATCTTGGCAGTCCATGTTGTGCCGTTCGCACGACGTCATGGCCGCCGTTTCATCTTCCAGGATGACAACGGAAGATTTCACAGGGCCAGGATCGTTACAGGTTACCTCCAACAACAGAACATCACAACATTACCTTGGCCAGCACTGAGTCACGACCTCTCCCCCCATCGAGCATGTCTGGGACATGCTTGGACAGAGGTTACGTCAACGTCAACAACGTCCTGCCAATGTCCAAGAACTTGCTGCTGCGTTGCAACAGGAATGGGACAATCTGGACCAAAATGACTTAGACGTCTCATTAGGGATATGCCACGTCGGACCAATGCTTGTTTGGCAAACAGAGGAGGATTTACCCGTTACTGACTTTGTTGTGATGCTGTGGTAACTTTGCTGTTTGACCTGGGTATCATTTTACCCTTATAATGGCCAGTCTGTGCCTTACTTAGTCTAACGATCATTTGGAATAAATCGATGAATGTGAACTTCATTTCATTTGTTTCTTCGTCAGTTTCATTAGGTGACTTTAATAACACTTAAAAATCAAATATCCCCTACTTTTTTTGAATAGTATATAAACTTATTTAAGCCCTGTATCGTGTTATCAATCAAGAAATCTATTTCCCCGAACTAAGAAGGTTTAATCTACCAACTTGACCACACCATTGCAGGTGATGGAAAGTGTAGGTCTGCATTACAATAAATATTGGTTTAATACCTGGGGAAAGGGTATGATTAAAGTTATAGTAGAATAGAAATCTCAATTTTTAAAAAGACGATGAATATAATGTGTTAGTTAGAAATTTCAATTTATTAATGTATTAGTGAAATGAATATACATAAAGTGATGTCTAACTTCAAGACATAAACGTGAGATATAAAATATTTCCATATTAATTTATTGCGTAGCCAGGTGAAACGGCGAGTTTGATTATTTCTATATTGTCTGCTGTGCTATGCTTTACAGCTGGCACCGGAGGCCATCATATAGCTAATTGTTGGTCGTATGACTTATGGCGTCGCAAGGCATTGTTTTTCTAGTTCTTTGGTAGCACTTCCCCATCTACTCGAAATATATCTGTATCCTTCATACTCAGCTATTCCCGAGATATTGGAGTTTTAAGTTTCAATGACAGCCATATTAGATTTAGGCTATAGTTATTGGCCGTATGAGGGCCACGTCACAGGAACGTCTTTTAGCTATGTTTTTCTGGGGCATATGTACCACTTTCGTATCTACCCGTAATACAACCTCTAAACTCAACCATTCCCGAGATATTGGAGTTTTAAGGTGTCAATCGGATGTATGATAATTATTCGAAAGCCTGTCTTTTTATATTGTCGATTTTTGTCTGAGAGACCTTCAGGGACGCCTTTACCAGATTCCATCGAAAACAATTCTGTTGCAATTTGTTCTGGGTCATATATTACTTTTCCAGGGCTACGAGTACACGACGTCATTATTGGTTTTAAAATGTCAATTAAGATCCCATAACGTCATCATAAGATAACAATATCTTGAACTAGACCTGCATGCAGGAATGACGGGTTTCACTGGTGCCACATTACCCTTTAACATGTCACGTCCGGTGCCACGTTACCCTTAAACATATGTCACTTCCGGTACCAGTGAAACCATTAAACAGGTTTCCCCATAAGCAATGCACACATCAAATAAATTGGACACAGAATCAACCAAATCCAGTAACTATCAATTTATTTTATACATTTGTTACTTGTAAGTGATCCTGGCAAACTTACATTACTTCCGGTGATAATGAAAATGTTCAATTAGTTTTATGAAATCCGAAATGACATATGACATCATATAGTGAAAATTTTATGTAAATAGAATAATAATTTCCACTTTTATAGACCAAAAACCTTGAAAAGTGACTTGTAGACAATCAACTATTTCTTTGCAACCGCACAAGTTAGAAACCATTTTGTGGTGTCTGTATGATCGTATGGATTCAATCTATTTGTTGAATGGAATCAAATATCATAATTTTGAAAACATTACAATTCAGACTCATTTGAATAAAATATCTGTTTTTCAGGCTAAAAATTCAGTTTTTGACAAAATGACATCACTTCAGGTGATACTAAAACAGCTAAATTAGTTCTATAAAATCGTAAATCGCATAAGACATCATATGGTGAAAATTTTATGAAAATCGAATAATAACTGATTCTTTTAGAGCCAAAATAAAGTAAAAAGTGACTTGTGGAAAACCGTCCATTTCTCTGCAACCGTACAAGTTAGAAACCATTTTGTGGTATCTACCCATTTTGGGTTCATTCTATTTGTTGATTGGAACCAAATTTCATAATTCTAAAAATAATACAAAAAATACTCATTTGAATAAAAAATGTATTTTTAAAGGCTAAAAATTCAGTTATTGCCTAAATGACGTCACTTCCGGTAACAGTAAAGGTGTTAAAATGGTTTGGAATAGTCGACTGTGGAAATAGGCAACGGAGAGTGAAAGAAAATTGAAAATCAAATAATAATTGATTCTTTTACAGCCAAAATAACGTGAAAAGTGACTCATGCAAAATTGCCCATTTCTCGGCAACTGCTTATATTACAAACTAAATTTCACATACATTCTCTTTGTATGGATTATTGCTACAAGTTTATGAAAGTATCGAAGACATATTTTAATATATGAAGACACTGAAATAATAATCACATGGTGAAAATTTTATGTAAATCGAATAAGACCCCAAACCTTGAAAAGTGACTTGTAAGAAATCGTCTATTTCTCTGCAAACATACAAGTGAGAAACCATTTTGTGGTATCTGAATGATCGCATGGGTTCATTTTATTAGTTGATGCGAACTAAATCTCATAATTTTAAATATATTACAAATCAGACTCATTTGAAAAAAATATCTGTTTTGAAGGCTAAAAATACAGTTTTTGCCAAAATATAATTACTTCCGGTGATACCGAAAATGTTAAATTAGTTCTATGAAATTATAAATGACGTAAGATATCATATGGTGAAAATTTTATGAAAATCGAATAACAACTGACACTTTTATAGACCAAAATCCTCGAAAAGTGACTTGTGGAAAATCGCCCATTTCTCTGCAACCGTACAAGTTAGAAAAAGTTTTGTGATATCTGTATGATCGCATGGGTTCATTCTATTTGATGAATAGAATCAAATATCATAATTTGAAAACAATAACAGGTACGACCCATTTGAATAAAATATTGTTTTTTAATGCTAAAAATTAAGTTTTTAGCAAATGACGTCATTTCCGGTGGCAGGGTATGAGGTAGAATGGTTTGACCTTGTCCACTATGGCATTAGGCATCCAATGGTGAAAGAAAATTGAAAATCACATAATAATTGATTCTTATACAGCCAAAATAACGTGAAAAGTGACTCTTGCAAAATTGACTTTTTCTCGGCAACTGCGCATATTACAAATTAATTTTCACATACATTCTCTTAGTATGGTTTATTGCTACGAGATTATGAATGCTACGGAGATATATTTTTTAATATGAAGACGCTGGATGGGTTGTAAATAGCTTATTTTGACACCTTTTTTCACCCTTTAATCCAATTTGCCCGAAAACGAAATCGAAATTAAAAAAACTGAGCGCGATGTTTTGTGCGCCTTTATATGGCACATCTTTTCGGTCATATTAGATTTGAAAAAAATAATTTTTGCTTTCAAAAAGTGGTACCGAACTGTTAAAATTGTAGTTTTTGCTAAATTTACGTCACTTACGGTGCCGACAGGAAACTTTGCCGGTAACAAAAAAAATGACATTTTGGACCATGGAGCATATAAACTTTGTTTTATACAAATCGGACAATAAATAATTTATATAGAACCGATAAACTGAATTAGCCAATAGCGACCAAGGAAAATTATCCAGAAAAAAAATGTTCACATTTTTGCCCAAATCAGACGACCCTTTAACCCTTGGTAAAAGGTCATTAAAAAATATTCATTAATAAAACAATTTTTTGTCAAAATTTAAATTTTCAAAATTTGGCGCCTTATTTTTCCGAAGATTCGGCGAAATTTAAAAGTCTAAAGACCCGTAGCTATGTGCCATGTCTCTGGCTATGTCAAAAACTATCAAACGATAAAATCCAACCATTGTTGTTAATATTACGGCAATATTTCAAAAAACGACAACTTCGGTGATTTCGGACATTTCGCATTGTCGCAGAATGCCGGAAATAGCTTTAATCTCTAAGTCACACCCACTTTCGCAGTAAAACTCAAGACATTGCATCGATCCGACAAGTAGTTCCTGAGATATAAGCAAATTGGAAAAAAAAAAATAATAATAATAAGAATAATAATAAGAAGAATTTTAACAAAAACAATAGTGTTTCACACAAGCTACGCAGTGTGAAACCCTAATTAAATGGACAACAAATATTGATTTCTAGGTGTTGTTTTTAATTTTGAATAAGCAAGAAGAATTTTTTCTGCCACCCTATAAAGTCGTTCATAGCTTAATATGAACGACTAGTTCCTTTTTGATTTTTGGAAACAGGTCTCATCAATGGTTTCAAACCGACGCAATCACGCAGATTATGCACTTACACCCAATATTTAACACTATAAACAACTGACCACTGCATTATACTGGTTAGATGTTTTTCACTAAAGACTTTATATATTAAGTGCAGGAGGACCGCACTACACGAAAAACAAAAACCTATAAGATTAACCTGCGGAAAATATCAATTCAAGTGAATGGATCCGGGCCAGCCGTAAGCGTCCACTGCGCTGTCCAGTCCCGGGCCTGTTATGGTACAGGCTTCACTACAAATGATTTGAAAAAAAAAAAGAGGTAACAGAAATAATGCGACCGATCTTGACAATGGTCGTCTCTTCAAAGGCGATAGTCTGTCAGATGTTAGAACGTCAAACAATTTCAACAATAAGGGCTATAATCCAGATAGAATCTCGGAAAACGCTAAAATAATAAGATAGCAACATGGCCGTTTCTTAAATACAGTTAATACCGTTCAGCTAAAGATATGCAATAGGTATTTCTAGTGTGTTGAGACCCTGTCCCTTGTTAGTTTCAAGCTTCCCCTTTGTTGGAATGTACATAACAACGATTTCCCCAACAGTTAAAAAAAATTGAAACAGCATTTTCTATTGTATTGAGACCCAGCTCCTTATTAGATCTTAGTATCAAGTTCCCCTCTTGTTAGAAGTATATAGCACAGTTTCCTGATAACTAAACAGACTCGGACTAAGGTTCCTTCCATCCGATTCCGTTTTTTCATTCTTGTAATAACGCCCTTCTTATTTTTTCATATTGATGTTATGTTATTTGTAGAGTTACGCAGTTTTGAGTTAAAGAGTGCAAAGAAGAAATCTATTAGTCTTAGATATTTTCCCCTAATTTATACTTTATAGAAACGCCTCGGCTATGAATCTTCAATTGTTTAAATATTGAGCCATTTAGACATTACTGATGCTTTAATGCATTTGACTCAGTTAAAAGTTGTAGCGATCACATTGTGATCTTTTCTACTTGAACAATGTTCAATCCAAATCGGAGCAGAATAGTTAAGAGAGAGAGAAATAGGGTTTAACGTCCACTCGACAAAAACTAGGTCATTTCGGGACTAACATATGTTTTAATTTTATTTCAATAATTTAGCAGTGGGAGGAAAACGGAGTGCCCGGAGGAAACCCACGAGGATAAGAAGGCGCCCCTATCTCCATGCCACATACGCTCACACCGGGGATCGAAACCACAGCCGCAAGCCAGAGGTGACCGGCCATGCTAGAGGTCGAAGCGATCACATGTGATCTTTTCTACTTGAACAATGTTCAATCCAAATCGGAGCAGAATAGTAAGAGAGAGAGAAATGGGGTTTAACGTCCACTCGACAAAAACTAGGTCATTTCGGGACTAACATATGTTTTAATTTTATTTCAATAATTCGCATGCGCGTAAGGATCTTTAGCAGTGGGAGGAAAACGGAGTGCCCGGAGACAACCCACGAGGATGAGAAGGCGCCCCTATCTCCATGCCACATACGCTCACACCGGGGATCGAAACCACAGCCACAAGCCAGAGGTGACCGGCCATGCTAGAGGTCGAAGCGCGGCACTCTAGGCCATCCCACCCCACCCCCAGAATAGTAAGACGTTATGCCCATTTCATTTATTTACTCGGGACAGAATACAAGTGGAAATTCCTTGTTTTTATCTTCTGTTCAGAAGGTCCCTGGTATAATTCCGCTATTACCCGCGAAAGTTCCTCGGTATGTTCCAGCCTGGTTTTACAATAGTGGCGCAGGACGGAGGGAGGGTGTGGTAAAGAACAGTGGCATAGAACGAAAATCTGGGGTATTAAAATGTTGGCCGAAAGAAGTAAGATATTGGTATATAGGCGTGGCAGTCATCGTATTTTTTGTCGCTTTGTTGCATATTCAGAGGCCTGACAAAGAAATAAAAGTAGGTCGCAGCTGTTAGGGCAACATTTCCGTGATAACACATTGCATGAGGTACGCAGAAAATAAGATGTTATAACATCACTCCATTTCAGTTTACATTAAATTATTAAGAATGTGTGGCGAATTCCCCTCAGATTATCTTCATGTAGTGTCTACACTGTGGGATGAAAATGATTAAATTGTGTTGATGCAAAAAACATTCATGATAAAGTTTTGAAATGAAAAATAATAAATTATTTCTCTTTTGGGAGTTATTAGCATAGGAAGACTGTTCAGCGAATTACGATTGGCTTTTTATCAATTTACAAAAGTTTGAACATGAAATTAGTACTTTACGTCCATTAAAGTTGTGCTAGAGAATATTATAACATGTTTACTAAATTTTCTAAATAGATAGATATTTCCCCCTCGAGTCCAAATTTAAATAGTATACCACTATACCAGCTGTGGTTGCTAAAGGTATCTTCATAATGCATTTAGATAAATTACGATTTCTCATTTCGTTATATTTTGAAACGCAATATATATTCTGAAATGTCTCCATGGGTCTCATTACTATTTTTAAAAGGTGTATACAAATTCGATAGTGTGTCTGTTCACGGTTGGCGGCTACATTACGAATGTATGGAGGCTGAAATTTGGTGTATTGGGGTCACTCGGAGCGGGGAGTAGCATGGGTCATGAATGTAAAGGGGCTAAATCGCTATTATTTGTAACTAGAAATTGACAGAAATGGGTCGCAAAGCATATTAATTTAGTATGAATGTATATAAACTTATTTAAGTTTCAATCGTTGCCGTTTTACTCTAATTTCAAATCAGCTATATTTGGCGAAATAGGCCAGAAGTCTTAATCCAATCGCAATCTCTAGCGTCTGATTATTCCAGTCTGCAAAGTATTCATTGCGCATGCTTCCAGATAAGAATATACCGTCACCGTTTGGCATGACACATTATGGTTGGTGCACGATTGTTCTAAATATTGGATATCAGAAGCCCATCTCTTCCCTGTAAGATCACAACATCAATGCTGATGACACATTATGGTTGGTGCACGATTGTTCTAAATATTGGATATCAGAAGCCCATCTCTTCCCTGTAAGATCACAACATCAATGCTGATTTAAGTTGCAATATCATTCGTGTTTTCAATTTTGAAGACTTTGGATGATATTGAGTTAGAGACTTGGCTTCTTTAAGCCACATTTTTACATCAAATGCGCAAAGGCAGAACAAGTCTTCAACTGTCTCGGCCGATTGGGCATATGTATGGAGCCGAATCGTTGCCATATTAAGAGGTAATAATAGTAAGAATTTACAAATTATCAGTCAAAATGACAAAAAAGATCACTACATTACATAACATTTCAGGCCTAAAGAGAGACATGCAGATTTAGATATTGCAGAGTGTATGTTTAAAATTCAACTAGAAACAAAAGTTATATTAATTAACATACAAGTCGGGCCTAACATGCCTCTCAGACAAGACCCAATCGACTCCATGCAGGAATATTGTTGAGGACGCATAGTATTTGTTGCACATGAATAGGATGATCCACTCATACCTCTTCAAGCCTATAGTGGCGCCCTCACAATTTGCAAGGTTTTAACTGCCCCCCCCCCCCTCTCAAGAGACAATATTTGATCAAGCGACTGCGTGTCAATGGAATTCCCAAGGCTTGATTGGATTTTACAACCTCCCAGGTGGTAAAGTAGGTTTGTGGGCACCACATAAAAAATATGTGTATGTGCATACCTCAAGCTTGATGGTGACGACCCTGTAATCAACTCTTTTAAACGAACTATTCGAAGGCGGGAATTATGCTGAATTGGTGACTTGCACCACTGTGCGCGACAAGTCGTACGTAACCAGATTCCCGAACCTTCCTGCCATTGAACAGTTAGCTGGCAGTTGGACAAAGGCATGTATGTTGCCGCGCAGTCTGCCTGACCCTCGTGCTTTAACTGAACTAGCAGAAAGTGGTTGTAAAACGGTCGGAACGGGGCGGTGCCGTTTCCAGAGAAATGACCGACCTTGTGCTTCTGTGTGCAAAGGTTTTAATAGGGAGCGTACCTATATGATAAGGGGTGTGCAATGGCGGTCATATTGGATCTACTAAGACATGTGTGGTCGCCATTTTGAAAAATGACAATATTATCCGACCAAAAAAAAACGTGATAAAGCAAAAGTTTTGCCAACATGTTTTTTTTTCAATCAATGTCCACTTAAGACACATCCCTGCTGAATTTTCAGCAATCCCTACTTATATGGCCAGTTAGATTGGAGAAATTGTGATAGTCGAAATGAAATGGTGATAACTGTTACGGGAATTGCTATATAACTCTAAACGGTTTTCATTCATGTCGTAATAGTCGCGTTGTCATTTGAACAGATTGTAAAATTTGATCTTAAGTTTGCTATTACTAAGAATGTCAGATTTAAATGGCATTTTGTCTGTTCAATGTCTCGTAAATGGACATAACGGTACCGATTTTAAATGACTATTGAATTCAAATGTTTCGTATTGCAGATTCATGCACTTGGTTTCGTACAAAATGGACAAACTGAATGAAGTACAATACAAAACTGACTATAGAAAGAGAGGTGACCGATTTGGTGGATAACACATGACACAAGTTACTTAAAGAATTTATTTCAGCGACGTTTCGACGAGGGTTCTCCCGTGTTTATCAAGCAAAAATGACAACCATAGCCAGGGTGCCCCACGTGCCAACTGAAAAGTTGTTCTTGACACGTTGATCCTGCACGTTTTAGTTCAATGACTTACTACTGATTTCTAACAGTCTCGCACACTCGTTGAGGCTATAAATAGCAACAGCATGCGGAAATGTTCAAAACACCAAACACTACTACAGCCGTAAAAAATCTATTGTTGACGATTCTGAATAGCAATAATATTTAACTTTTTGGTTATTATTGCATCTTTAGAAATTACGCTCGTTTTATTTTTTAAATTGCCTTATAATTAGCTGTACCATTAGAAGCTGCATATTTTGGTTAAGTACAAATAATATCTCTGACTCAACATCCGTAATGCAAGAATATGATCAAAGCCATAGTTTCATTTTACTTTTACAAGGTTCTTAAAAATATTGTTGAGATGCCTGATGTTGGTGCTTCTAAATTCAATTTCTTGTTCCATGTTTCGTAAAAAAGTAGTCTTGATTATCCCGACCGTCAACGGGATAGGAAGCCATTAGGGTGTGTATAAGCGAACTATGACTAAGGAAGCATAAAAATGAAGACTGCTAGATTAGGGGGTGACTATGCTAACACCTATGCTTAAATGATATCATAAGAGAAGTGTTCCCTAATACACTCATATTTAAACACATTAAATAATTGTAAACACTGGTATAAAATATGAATATTTTTAGATTAACAGCAATATTACGATACATGTAAAACATTTTTTTTAAAATATTAATTAAGAGTGTCTTGGGCTTAACGTTTGTCATAGTCAGTGGCGCATGACCGAATAGAACAAGGAAAGGCGTTTAGCCTTGACGAAAACATGGACCACCACTGCCCGGAGCAAAACGTCCCTCATAATGGTATTTCAGTCTTCATTTTTCAGTCAGGCTGGTGTAAAAAACTTTAATGTTCAACTCCATTTTATTTACCGTATCAAACTCACATTTCATCCTGTCAACAGTATAAACTATTGACAACACGCTCTGGCGATGGAAATGAAAAAATAGGACACAGCGCATTGTCCATTCTCGGTCCACTCCACTATAGCCTGGGTTGGTCCATGTTGGTTTGGGGGGGGGGGGGGCTGCTAAGCTGTTTTTGATAATTTGAATATATGAATACCCCATGAAAGATTCCAAGGTATATTAGAGTATAACGGATTGAGACGACTGGTGATACCGAGGATGCGCACTGTACGGATACAAAAGTTCACTGATAGGTGCAGAAAATTTGTATAAGCTTCATTTCATTTCCGCCTTGCCTTCGCTTAATTACCCAGTAATATCATTTACATTAGAAACCTGATAAATAACGAAGACAATTTCTTTTATTGTAAAAGCAATTACATTTGACAGGACCTGTTGTTGTCACAGGGCTGTTAAAGTTCATGACTATCTTTCTTTTAATTATCCTCTATTTCCCCGGAGCTTTAATGACGATCAAGTATTAACTACATGCAATTAAAAATCAATGTCAATTCTCTTACCAATCTGTAAAGATAATGAATTATTTATTGTTGTTTTGATCTGGAATATAATTGTTTTTATCTGTTTTCTGACATGGCACATGGGAGAATGGCCTCTTGGACAACTGCAAACTCAATCAACATATCATAAACTGACACGTGATACATTATCTTAATACCGTTAGTTGGTTAGATTCAAGATATGAACCGATAATTGGTTATTAACTTGAAAAGTATTAGGACAATTTGTTCGGAAATAAACAATTGGACTTGCATAAAATCCTCTAATAGTAAATGCAAGGTGGGGGGGGGGAGCTTTGAACCGCCCATAATTTACACAAATCAAATCTACGGACAAGATACAATACGCAGAAATCAGAAACCAACGACCATAAAATTAAGTGAATAGATCCGGTGGCTAGTAAGCGACCACTGTAATGAATGTAAACATATCGAAGTATACAAGTACCCATATCTGTAAAATGTATAAAAAAAAACCCCAGATAATCTAAAACTAAGATATTTGAGAAATACACTAAATTATGTGGTAATGGATTGACGATATCATAAATGTAATCTGTATATAAAAATTATTGTTCAGGTTACGTTAAATATATTCAAACGTGGAATTATTAAGCATTAGTTTAAATTCATATATTTACCGGCCCCGGGTTAAACAATAAACATTACTGCTGTAAATTTTGTAAGATTATTAGACGAAAGGAGATGATTTGTAGATCAATAGATTAAATGCTGCTTTACGAGAAGGGATGTTCTTATGGCTACAATATGTTGCTTAAAATTAGAGGAAACCCATGGTGAATTAATCGTGACACATTATAGACGTTTAATTATCTCATTTAAAGGCATTAGTTTAGGCTCGTTCAAGCACATTAATTGCATCGGCTACAGAATTAAACTAATCTATATTTATAAACCTTCGTTTAATTTGGACCTATATTGTCGTTACCTCCCCCCGTGCACAATCTCCTGTGAATACTCACAGGGCAGTAGACGGCTGGAACTGATTCGGGGGTGTAAATGGTCACATATTTCGGGACGGGATATTGCCTGAATTATGGCAAACCGTAGGTCGCCAGTGTTGCAGCTAAGGATTTTAATGCGCCCTGGTGGGCGTTTAGGGTGCCTCGAAATTAATTTGTTTTTCGACAATTTTAATGACATTGTTGCTCTATATATAGGTCCAATCTGATTTAAACACAGATCATTTACTTTTGATGGTGGCTACTACATTGAGATCTGATAAGTTGTTAGCCTGGACAACCTGCTCTAAATGACGCCAGGCTGGTTCCTACGTCACTGCGCTATTCTGACTTTAATAGTAAGTGCAGGGCAACTGCACTACACACAATTATACACAAAAACAAATATGGACAAGACATCATACTCAGAGACCACAAAAACAATTCAAAAGCGTGAATGGATCCGGGGGCTAGCCGCAAGCGTCCACTGCGCTGTCAGTCAGAAAAGGAGTGACATTTAAGGAGCGAGTCTGATGTATTAGAGCAGGTTATCCAGACTAACCAGTTGTAGTGACAGGTCGGGTCACAGAAACGGCTTTTGATCCTATGACGTCAGACATTGATTAATCAATCGGTGATGACGTTTGGCCACAGTTCTGTACACAGCACGCAAAGAAGTCCCCGGCCATTTCATTGGCTAATCTCTCACACCAACCAGATATCCAGTTATATACCCCCCCCCGATCGGAGACGGTCCTTCGCATTTTATGACGTCATACGTGAATTGTTGGTTAGGGTAAAGCCCGTCGTAAGCGAGCACAGAAAATTTGTTGACGGTCTTTTCAAATTTTCATTGACCGTGAGCGAAGCCAGCAAATACATTTTACGATCACAACGCCACTTCACATAGTTGGTCGGAACTAACGGTTCTCCGTATGAAGGAACCGCACTCATAGAACAAAGAGAAAGCCAACTTGTGTACAAAAACCTAAAAAAATAGTGATTTCCAAGCGTGATTACGATGCCTTTGACGCGTAGAAAAGCGGTCATGGGTTGTGGAATAGGTGTCCTGTTGTTGGCGCGGTATCAGAACGATTACACCCGGCAACAAATCAAAATCGCAGATGGTGGGTCAAGCCAATCGAGGAGGGAGGCACAAGGATTAGGAACCAATTTAATTCCTGAGTTACGGGAAACTGATCCAGAAAGTTTCAATAACTTCATGAGAATGGGGACAATGAAAGAGAAATCATTAGATGCGTGCGCAGATTTGTGGCAAATTTATTTTACGGTCTACCGTACACGAGTAGAAGTTCCAAATCTTTGACAGATATATTTGGCGAAAAGCTATGCATGCCAGCTTTTGTCAAATCTCATATGGCAAATGGAAATGTGATAAATTTTCTCTCGTACACGAGCAAATGTCTTTGACAAATCTCCATTTGGGGATATTCGACGATTGTTAATGCGATTAAAACCATCCAAGTAATTTGTAACATATTGTAGACATTTGTATGTAAAGTCTTGTACACGATATTTTAGAATATTAAATTTTGTAACCAAGATCCTGCTAATATCGGATAGCTAGCGTGACCTTTCCGGTATTAATTAAAAGAATCATGACGACAGACTTGTTTTTGATCCCAATCGTATCGAGTAACAGTTTCCTTTACATCGTGCTTTGCATAATCTCCTTAATTATTAACTCAATTTCAATTTGCATTCATTTGATCTAATCAATTAACCAGTCTCGTGCTAGCTAAATTCCACATATTTTTATTTTAGTTTTATCGTGATATAAGAATAAATTTATTAGTTTGACATTAGATGACACATTAATTATTTGCACATTTATTTTATTCAAAAGTAATTACGGAGCAATCAAACTATACACTAAGTTTCGTCACTCTCTATCAGATAGAAATAAGATTATCTTGTCCTAAAGCGGTGGACACACTAGCCGAATGATTCGGCCGAATCAATCGGCGTCAAAATTCGCCTAGTGTGTCCACTGTTATTCGGCCGAATGATTCGTCCGAATCAAACAAGTTTGATATATTCGGCCGAATATTTAATCGGCCGAATGATATTCGGCTGGTGTGTCCGCTTCGCCGAAGCATTCGGCCGAATGTAGAATTCATAGGCAATCGTCACCCATATCGAGAAGTCACGTGATTGTTTGAAGACATTGACGCCGCCATGTTTTGATCATGTGACGTAATCGACTAGTGAATCAGGCGAAGCATTCGGCTGGTGTGTCCACCCATTCGGCCGAATAAAATTCGGCGCCGATTGATTCGGCTAATGTGTCCACTGCTAAAAGCATCGACCAATAGAATTGGGTAGCTATGCTTAGCTTCAGCTCGAAATGTTAATCACTGAACTGGTCTAGACATTCACCTAATGAACATATACATCAAGGTTAAACATTCTACCTCAATTAAAAGCAGAGTTGCTATGTTCCAAAGTCTAGAGCAATCAAATTGCTCATTGCTCCTTAGCCTAAGCAAAAACTTCTTACCATCAAACTTAGTCAATGTAATGGTATAATAAATCTATATTCTGAGTTTCATCGCTCTCACTTCCTTTAACCAAAATTACCGTGCTCCAAAGCATCAACCAATCAGATTGCTTAACTCTGTTTACTGTAAAATGTTCATCATCGAACTCCATCGAGGCATTCACCTAATGAACGCCTACATCAAGTCAGAAGGGGAGTTATTGTCTTCCAAAGTTTGGGCCAATCAAATTGCTTATCGTCTGCTTATCCTGGTCAGAGAATCTTCACGGTATTGGTGTAATGACGCTATACACTAAGTTTCATCGCCCTCACTTAATTAGAACTAAAGTTATCATACCCCAAAGCATCAGCAATCAAAATGCTTACACTTAGCAGAACATGCTCATCTTCGAACTCCATCAAGGCATTGACCTAATGAACACGTACACCAATTTTGGCTCAATTAGGATAGTTATTGTGTCCCAAAGGGTGTGGAGGGCGGACAGACAGACAGACGAACCCATTTTTAATAGTTTAAAACAGTGAAGGTATGGTTTGGTTAACGTAAAAAAATCTCAATTAGCGCATGTAATAGAGGCATTGTTGACACTTTTGTACACTGCGTTTGTGTTTTGGTTCCATAACTATCTCAACAGTTTCATCAACAATTGTTATAGGAACTATATGTGATTTATAAACGCTCAAGTCATTGATATGTTCTTTGGTTTTATTGGCATTCAAATGGAGATTGTTCCTGTCGCAGCATTCTGCAAAATTAGCAACATCACCTCTGTAGTGAGTGTCAGATTGAGCTAACAACAGCAGCATCGTATCCTTCATTGGTATAAAGAACGAAAAGAACGGGTGATGGGTCACACCCCTGAGATGCTCATGTGTTTGTTTTAAAAATATTTGAATAACACTTTAATATTTTCAATCCACTTTATTAAAACGGGGTTGATATGCATATTTCATAACAGTTTCAGAAGAATATGTGGCTGTATGGTGTTAAAAGCGGATGAGGAATCCACAAATAGAACATACGGTTTGTTGGTTTCTAGATGTTTGTACACAGAATTGAGGAGAAATATTGTAGCAGCGACTGTTCTGCGTTTTCAGTTTTACGCAAATTAAAGTGGGCCAAGGAGTTCAGTAACATTGCTTTTTAATACATTTAAAATGATCCGTTCGAAACACTTCATAGCGATCGATGTGAGTGCAACTGGTCTATAATCATTTAACACCTTTCTTGGGAACCGGGATGACTCTGGACGTTTTTCACAATGTTGGGATCGTATGGGTGTCAATTGAGAGTCGACATAAAAAGACGGAACATAGTTGTTCGCAACACTCTTTAAATAAAATGTCATCTAGCTCATCGGGCCCTTTTTGTTTTTCTTATAATGTTTATTCGCCGAAAGCATGGTTTCACGTCATCATTGCTGATTAAAATATCATTTTCGCCAGGGTAAGGTAGCGCGTCGGTAACCGAGAGAGAGAGAAATGGGGTTTAACGTCCACTCAACACCCGCGTCGGTAACCGATTTCCGCTCAGAAGTAAAATTTTCTTTATCGAAACGAGCATAAAATTTGTAAAGGTCTGCCAACTGTGTAAGCCATTTTCGCATGATAAGTAGAAGGGCAGTATGCTTAACCTTGTGGGTAGCTCCTCAATCTTGGTGAATATAAGTACTTATGATTTTCATGTTCAAATATTGATATTAGCATTTCAGAGTAATATTGCATAACCAGTGTCAAACAGCCCTACGCACTTACATATTATAAAAAATGCATGTAAAAGTTGCGCGATCAGCTTAGGAGTATGCAATTTATGCTGACAGAAAGAATAACCCATTAAATGTCATGACATTAATACAACATTATTTATTGATGAACCAAAGTTTTCAAGAGAAACTGGATAATAGATTTCAGGAGATAACAACTACCTTGAACTATATACAATCTTGTTGGTTCAAACAAATAAATGACAGACATGATATAAACATTTCTGTTATCTTCAATGAAACGTAATTTCATTAGAAAGGTTAGACTACCGATTAATTGTTCCTGGTGACAGAAATTGGCCCAAACCAAGTATTTTATACCCACCCCTATTCATCCAAATCTTCTACTATGATGACTTCTTGACTTATGTACAAATTATTTAAAAAATACAGTAAGTTTGAAATGGAAATAATTAAGACCAAATATTACGAGACTATCACTAGAACTCCACAGAAGTACTGCTTTCTCGGCACCGAAACGTCACGTTGAGTAGCTCTAGCATTTCGCTTAAGCTCGAGGCGAGTTCTCTAATACCCCCGTCAGACCGGAGTTGTGTCCTTACTGCGCTTCTGCTGCGACAAAAAATGGTCTCAGAGCGAGTCAAGATAGCCATAAGCGTGGTAACAGCGCGGTGGAAACACTAGATATCGTGCTGTGGTCTCCATGGTTGCCAATGATCCCCGAGCCACGACGTTTGTTTTGAACATGCGCATATGATCTGGAAAGCTGCGAGAACGTGATGTGGTCGCAAAAGTCCTTATTGCGCTGCTACGGCGACAAAAAATGTTTCCAGAGCGTGCCAAGATCACCCTGAGCGCTGTGGTCTCCATGGTCGCCAATGATCGCTGAGTCACGGCGTTTGTTTTGAGTATGTTCAAAGCAAACGCCAAGGTCCTGTCATATGACATTGAAAATCGAAAGAACGTGGTGGGTCGCGAGGGTCGCGCCATAAGCGTGGTAACATCTCTATGAACGTAGCACACGCGCAGTACACACGTGGAAAAGACGCTGCGAAAATTGTAACATTTGCAACGGTGCCTTCATGGCGTCTTCACCACAGCCCTCACGCGTTGACCGCGACCCCACCCAGCGCTCTGAGTCCTTATGGCGTTGTCATAGCGATGTTACGATGATTCCACAACCGTTGCGCGACTGCATCACGACCTCTTTAGCATATGGCGATTTTATGAGGTTCCCGCAACGTGTATGGAGTTCTTAATACGACCAAGGCGCGGTTACCAAGCTTGCATTATTCGCTTATGGCGACCATGCATTTCATGCAAGTCTTGCTTTGAAAACGGACGATTCAAAGGTCATCTTGAAATTTCGAAAAAAAATCAAACCAGCTTGCATAGTCGCCGTGATCGCGTGGTGGAAACGCACGTGTAGTCCAGATATGACGTGTGGTTGAGCGACGCGGGTTCGCGATGACCGCTTATAGATCTCAATCGAAACGCCATAAGCTCGGAGAGATCTTGACGAACCCGCCGCAAGAATTCTATATAAACGCACAGGTCGCAGAAAGAACGCGACTTTTGTAAGGTTGTAATTTTGGGACATTTTTCCGCGTTGTGTTCACGCTTGCCGACGACCTTGTGTATTTCAAGGCCGCCGATTGGTCGCAGAGCGCAGTAGGGTCACCACTCCGGTCTGACGGGGGCTTAAGGTATCGACTTAATTTCGTTTCGGTTGGATGCCATTGATGGCTGAAATAATACATCTTTGATAACGAAATACGCCATTTTTAATTCCTGATTTTTTTTTCCAATTTCAATCAAAATATTGATTAGAGAATTTTAAAAACATGTTTATGCGCTATTTTAGACATCCATCGAGGTCAGATATCTAAATTCGACATCTGTTTAGCAATGGCTATCAAAAAAGCTAAATAGCTGTACGTTAAAGTTTTAACGCATTTATGCCATGCGCACAAATCTCGAAATAGTCACCACCCATTTTCCCAAAAGATTATCAAACTTCCGACCTCGATCTCGTACTGTTGCTGCGAACTACGCCCCCCCCCCCCACAATAAAAAAATGAAGAATAATAAGAATCATAGTAATAACAATACTCTATCGTGTGAAACCCTAAATAACCCCGTTCCCCTAAAGCACTTATAAGACCCAATTCGTGTTAACTTTATTGAAATACGTTTAAAGGATACAGAAATAAATGGCGTTTTCGTTCCATCATAATATTTAAATAGGCCCCGGGTATGCGATGTCTTTTTTAGGGTGTCTGAAACATTGCAAACACTTAGTTCCGGAATTAATAACTGTTTGACAATCTACAAAATTAACTTTGGGTAGATTGGAGGCGGCAGAAAAAAAGGCATTTTTAAATTTTACACACAAAAAAGGTAAATAAAACATTCCTTGGACAACAGATAAAGGATAATATTTACAAAGACATGAAAAATGGGAGGACCAAACGCAAATTGACGAAATTAGTATTTTTTTCAGAAAAAATATCACATAAAGGAAACGCATAAAACGGCAGGTGCTTGATATTATTTCAGTTAGTTTCATCAAACTGCATTTATGGTTGAGAAATATTCACAAATAAATATGGGCGTGGTAAAAGCAGATAAGACAATCGGTTCTTGCGTCATTCACCACATTTATGAAATGGATAGCTTCTTGATTCATTTGTAAATCCAGATTGTTATCGTAGGGTTTCTTTGTTCACTATATATCCGGTTCCAATTAAAAAAACGTTATTAACTTTCGATATTCAAAGGAAAAATAGGTTGCCAGGCAACGAAACATACACCCACACAGCAGCTAAATCTTCCGGGCAGTCAACAAGAGTTGTCGCATATAAAGTAATTATCAGAAAATCATTAGAATTTGTTTGGTTTTTATAAAGTTCTGCTCCATGCTAATGTAAAGTATACGAATCATTTAATATTATGGAAGAAGCTGTCACCTCCACTGGATACGAAACATTTAATATTATGGCGACTTTTCGTACAATCAGAGGGCATAATTCAGGAAGTTACGATCAAATATGTCCAAATATCGACAGGAACCAAGATCTTTCAGTTTGACCAAAATCGAATTAAAATTGTGACCTCTACAGGGTACACAACCTTGATATACCATATTTTTACCATATTTGTGTAAAAAATGGCGGCCATTTTGTTCATCAATTTTGGTCCGATGTTCACAAAATTCAAACTGAAAATTCATTACAGTGTAACGGTGATATAATCAAATGTTTTTGAACTCCAGACCGATCACAAGATAATAAAGGCAATTTTCCGTATAATCAGAGGCCATAATTCAGGAAATTACAATCCGATATGCGCAAATATCGCAAGAAAGCAAGATCTTTAGGTTATAAAAATGTATTTCAAGTTTCATCTAAAACGAATTAAAATTGTGATCCCTATAGGGTTCACAACCTTGATATGCCATATTTTTACACCATTCGCGTACAAACGGCGGTCATTTTGATTGTCAATTTTGGTCCGATATTCATGAAATTCAAACTCAACCTAGATTCCCCTGTAACGGTGATATAATCAAACGTTTTTATAAATCAGGTAATAATTGTTACCTCCAGAGGGACCACAAGGTGATAAAGGCGATTTTTAGTACAATCAGGGGCCATAATTCAGGAAGTTACGATCCAATATGCGCAAATATCGAAAGGAACCAAGATCTTTATGTTATAAACATGTGTTTCAAGTTTCATCAAAATCGGTTCTAAATTGTGACCTCTATAGGGTCCACAACCTTGCTATAACATATTTTCACACTATTCGCATACAAACATCGGCCATTTTGTCCGTCGATTGTGGTCCAATTTTCACGAAATTCAACATGATCTTTTATAACAATGTAACGGTGATATAATCAAACGTTTTTTTTAATCGGATAATAATTTTGACCTACAGAGGGGCCACAAGCTAAAAAAAGGCAATTTTTCGGTCAATCACGGGACATCATTCAGGAAGTTACGATCAGATAGGCGCAAATATAGAAAGGACCCAAGATCTTTGGGTTATAAAGATACATGTCAAGTTTCATCAAAATCGTTCAAAATTGTGACCTCTATAGCTTGATATAACATTTGTTCACACTATTCGCGTACAAACGGCGGCCATTTTGTCTGTCAATTTTGGTCCGATTTTCACGAAATTCGAACTCAACCTCCATTACCATGTAACGGTGGTATAATCAAACGTTTTTTTAAATCGGATAACAATTTTGACCTCCAGAGGGACCACAAGCTAGAAAGGGTGATTTTTTGGACAATCAGGGGCCATAATTCAGGAAGTTACGATCCGATGGGCGCAAATATTAAAAGGAACCAAGACCTTTGGGTTATAAACATACATGTCAAGTGTCATGAAAATCGGTTCATAACTGTGACCTCTACACTGTTCACAAGCTAAAAACGTGATTTTTCGTACAATCAGGGGCCCTAACCCATGAAGTTACAGTTCGATACATGCCAATATCGAAAGGAACCGAGATCTTAGGGTGATAAACCTATATGTTAAGTTTCATTGAAACCGGATAAAAATTGTGACCTGTAGACTGTTCACAGACAATTGTGGACGGACAGACAGGGGCGACGACAATATACGTCCACATAAAAATGTGGGCGTATAAAAACACTTACCTCAAAGCAATACTACACAACAAGATTGCGGTGTCTGAGAAAAACTTTTCTGGTTCTCCTGTGATATAAGGTTGTGAAATCAAGCCGCTATGGTAGGTAATATACGATAAACTTGACTCATAAAACATATTTGATTGTATTTGAAGTGTCGCCCGGACAGACCCAACCCCGGATACGCGTATGGTAAAATCTTCTTTTTAAATTATGTAAATCTTTCGCAGGGACTTTCCGATTTTCCATTTTAAGATATAAAAGGTAGCAATTTGTCAACGTGTACACAGGACATCGGGTTTCCGCCTCACCCAAGCGATTAACAAAGGGGAACCACGTAAACAAATCACAATGCACTTTCCTGGCCAACAACTGGATCGGACCAGGCTCCTAAGGCTAGCTCGTCTGTGACTTATACTCTGCGCTATTACGGCTCCCCATTTGATGTTTGCAATTAGTTGCGATATAGGTTGCATGGAGCAATATGTGATGGAGAAACTGATTTTAAAGAACTACGTCATCGAATTAAAGATTTGTATTCATGTAAAAAAGATGATTCCCTAAAGTGCTTGGTGCAGATGATGGGATGCATACTTCAATCAAACCTTCCATGGACAGTGCAGAAACCTTCATTAATCCAAACAAAAATTCACTAAATTAATAATGTACGTGCCGTGCCGTCTGTGACGACCAATACAAATTCACGTGTGAATTAGTCAGTAAGCCTGGATATACCTATAGAAGAATGCCATTCCCTAACAATACGCCATCTTTGGGGGATTCTGCGTATGTATTAAATGATTATTTGGTGGTAGGGATTATGAAAACTTTACTAGATCCCCGAAGGATGGCGTATTGTTAGGGAATGACAAACACAGTGTTACAAGAGTGGCCATTAAAATGCTTTTGGGATTCTTCAAGTATATAGATGTGCACAAGATGGATAATAGTATTCATAACAATCTGTTTTATAATATACAGCATGCGTTTAGAGACGGGAAAATCTTGATGATCTGCTTCAAGATGGAATACACCAAATGGAATAGGGTTACACACATGATGACGATTCCAACATGTTAATCATTACTTCTGTCAGCTAATTGAAGATGCCTTATGTAATATTTAGATAAAAAAAGCTGTTGTATATTATAGTTCAAAAATAGAGGATTCAAAATTAATATATTAAAAATTCCATCCAAATTACTTCATTATAAGCGACTTTATCATTAGATTAGAACCCTGTAAAGGCATGTTTAGCTCTTACATATATAATGCATCCTTAAATGGATTTCCCAACGTGCTTTGCCTTGTTAATGGTGTAGGACGGAGAGCTTGACAACGAACAGTGTCTAATGAAATGTTTCTCGGCATCTTAGTTATATAATAATAAAATAAATGCTAGAAATATTTAACTTATTCAAATAGATTGAAATAATTAAAATATAACTAACATTCGTTAGTTCAGAAATGGAAAGGTAACATAATTCAAGATGTGAAAATCTTAACGTATGAAATAACATATATTATGGTATATTACGACGAAAATGGAAATAAGGAACACAATTTATTCATTCACGTTTTTTGACGGAGGGGGGATATGTCCAGTATCTTACTGCATTAAGTTGCATAATATAAAAATTTAGAATATTAGTTTTAAAATGTTTTCTTTGTTTTATAAAAGCGTCATTCTGTTTTCTAATTTCTTCTAAGCCAGTCATTATCTGCGTTTCTAGCAGCTTCAGCGTCTTCCAAAAATTTTAGAATATTTTGCTTGTCGATCCACTTGATTCGTTTTAGAATTTGTTCTTTTCCTCGACATAAGATAATCCGATTCTTCCTCATTTTCGGTGATAATTTGTGTGTCATGGGTTTCTTCTTACAGGCTTATGTTTCCCGATGGTCCCAAATAGTCATCTAATTCATCGAAGAATGTACAGGTTTGGGGGGCACGTACAGTTTTTTTTATTATGATCTATAACTTCTCTGTAGTTCTGTAGGATATTCACCCACTCAGTTTTCAGCTGAACTCAAGAAAAGTTGTAACCACTCTCTGGCAGCTTGTTTTATAGATAGCTCCCCACAATGCCCTTTTTCTGTTTTAGAATCGGCGAATTTATATTACAAACTCTTGTGAAGTTCTATAGGGCATCATTTTCACCACACAATATAAAAGAAATTTACTATTTAATGAAACACCCAATAAAACACATGTTGTGATAATAATCAGTTACCCAACCAATTAGTGTACCAATTTTATCCAATATGGCATCAATGCATGTATATCTGGTATCACAAGAATGTAGGTCTGACGGGTATCTCCTCTGATGATGGGTGTGGATGTGAGGGTTGTGATTATGGGCGTGAATTCTTGGGCTACCACATGAAATTCGTACAGCAGCGTACCTTACAAAACACTTTGACAGACATATTAAATGGTTAGGTAGCCCTTAAAAGGGTATGTAATTGCCACACATGTGTAGTGGTTTAGTTTCCCTGACACAAGTTACCTAATTTCCAGACCACAGCCAGGTTAGATTAGCTAAAATATGCACCGCCGAAAACTGCCTTGAAGTTATACAGTTCTGAAACAGAAATCATGAATGACCACTGCCAGATAGTTGGTTCGTTACCTCTAACAGACATGCTCCAAAATTCACCAGATGTGATAGGAACATTGCAGCTGAACCTATTGTTAGAGCTATTGCTACCATCGTCCGAGCAGCTAGCAGAATTATTATCATATTGGGCTTGCTCTAGGCCGAGATCTCTATAATTTTTCTGCAATACATCTGTTGTTTCAGAATCTGTAAATATAAGGTTAGTCCATAATATATCAGCATACCGGATATAAAATGAAATTGGTTTAACGCCTTACTGTTCTGCTCCTAAACTTGGCTAATGAAGATGGGTATATGCACTATGGCCACCTCTTATATCGAATTATAACCATCAATGTATCTTTTAAGTGCATGTCTATGTGTACACGGGACCTTTATTTTTCGTCCCATCATGCAGTATAATATGAGGAAAATTTTGCCCAGGCAGGGCAGGCACTATAACCTACTCGTATATCGAATTCTAACTGTCGAGGGATCTTTAAGGTGCACGCCAATGTATACACGGGACCTCGGTTTTTCGTCCAAAACAAACAACTAGACAGCTGTCCTTGTCCTGAACCACTTTCAGGGGGAAACTACGTCAGCCAATGCTGGATAGACCGGGATAGGCCGAACTGGGGTACCAATTACGGAACGCCATTCTAACTAAATTTAAATAAAGAAATTTACTTTTTAAATTTACACAGTACCGTATATAGTCTTAACGTACCGCCAGGCAACACCTTATTATAAGTTTCTTCGTCCAGCTTAAAAGTTAGGCTATTTTCGTCAAAAAGACATATTGTTTTTACAATAATGAACATATTGTTGACACTGTAGATCTGCCAGTACAGGATTGGATATTCTTTGTCAATGTCATGTAGTAGCCCTAGCCTGTTCTCTCTCTCGCAAGCCGACACTTTTCTCATTTTCTACATACAACAGTAGCCCTAATATTAATGCACTATTATAATAGTATTTAGTAAATCGCAAATGCATGTTATTTCGCGGTTCAAACAATATGTAGGTACACAAATTATAACAGTCTGTTGACTGTTGGTAGAGATAGGAACTGTCAGTGGATATCGTCCGATCAGGACAGTTCTTAAAGGAACAACTTTTAGTAATAGTAATCAGGCCTAAACACGTTATTCGGCATGAAATTTATATTATAAGCCTAAAGAAATTGTACCAGTTGACTTTCCCAAATACACCGCATTCGTGTTAGAAATCTCCATGTATATTTTAAAGTGAAATTTAAAAGAAAATAAACTTACGTCTTGTGGCAAATCGTCTTGGTAAGTACGACAGATGAAACTGATTAGTGTTTAAAAAGGACGTGCAAATCGATTACCATTATCGGTTTTATATATAACGTCAATCAATTTAAAATTTATAAACTTGAAAACTAGACCTTGATCTTCAGACATGTACCTTGACTTGTGTTACTAATTTTTTTTGTGATATCTCTTTATAGTGTTCAGCCATCGGAATTTTATAAACGGTCTGCCGATTAGATTGATATAACATTATTCGTTTGACTTGCTGTGGCCTACTTCTCGGGCGTATTCGATCGGCTTGGTCATTTGAACTTCCGAAATATACTAGAATTGACTGATGCGTATGATTGTAAAAAGGCGACGTCGATGGGAATAGAAAAATTACATATTTATGTTGCCCTTTTGCAATTTTATCAACAAAACCCTTGTTTTTGAGACACTATAATGGAAAACGAGACAACCATGACAATAAGGTTGATTCTGCGTTTTGATTGACATCTCCTTAGTTTTAAGTAAAATAATATACGGATAATTATTGGTCGATAGAAGTACATCAAAATGAGATAAGTGCTGTCAAATTTAATTGGCGCTATAGGTGAAGGGTTTTTATCTTTCTTTTACTTGACCAGTCAGTGAATGAGGGACAATTATTAAAGTCATTAAAGTCAATCGTGTAATGATGCTACTCTTATTGAACTTCCCATACACAGAACGTCTTGGCTTCGTTAGCTAGTGCTTACTTGAATGACAAATCATAAGACGACTATGTAGGTTTCCAAGTAATGAAGACCACGGTTCGTTGTGTCTTTACAAACAATAGCGGCTTGAACAGTAGGTGAATACAAGACAACCGACATAAATTTATTCATCCAGGAAAATATTGCTTTATGTATGTTTGGTGTGTATTGAATTGAAGAACCCTCTTTAGGCTAAGTGTCTTAATTAATTTCTAAGAGACTTGATCAGAGAATAAACCAAGAAGCTGCCAGAATCAAAATTCAATCAATATTTCTTGATAACATAATTCCCGAACAACAATCCCGAGAACATAATTTCATCCGAAAATACTAAATACTGTTTCAACGTGTTCTATTTTTAAAATTATTTTTTAGTATGTTCTTGAACTGAATACCAGAAAGAGACAATTCCGCCTTTACGGCCTTCGCCTACCTCATAATGTCTCTTGACGGCGTTAGTCTGCCGAATAAGCTCATAAAGTTAGAAGTCGTTGTATTACTGTAATTAAGTTATAATTTCGGACAGAGCTATGGAGATTATATTTTTCAATTTAGGAATAAAATTAAATAGGTGAAAATCATGGTATAGTTGAAAGAAATGTCAATGTTAGCGTGTAGAAGAACATGAAGTTTTGAACTTTCTAGTCTCATTTAGCAATGCATTGAGCGCTGTCGTTGCATCTTTTAAAAATTGCACGTCAAACGAATGCAATATATGGATGGATTGAAATGGACATAATCAGTTCCAATTGGTTTGTCAATCGTGTAAAAGCTGTTCCTGGCGTTGTCAATAAGAGGATGTATCTGCTTTGGAAAGTAGGGTTATCGAAAGTAACAGTGTCGGCATTCCCCATATCTTATATTATGCATTTGGTCTCTTTGTAAGTAACCCACTTGAAGACTGTTGTACGTTATACTTCTAGCTAAATGACTGATCTGGGAACATTTTTTAGAGAATATGCTGTAACGAAACTCTACAGAGATTTTATGCTATTAAATATATAAATTGCGATATTCTGACATCGATGATAGATTAAAACTAATTTAATCCCCTTCCTTGAAAGAAAAAAAACATATATTGTCCTTAATTAACCTTTGGTATTTCGACTGAATTGAGTAAAAACAAACAGGTTTGTTTGTTCGGGAAAGAGATTATACTGTAGCTCATTAGTATTTTGTTATCTTTTAGATCAATCAATCCCCGTGAACATCACAAAACTCCATCCAATGGTATGTACTATTGTTATTTATTATATGCTTTAAAACCTGTTGTTGCATTTTATCTGACATTATTTATAATCCATTGTCAATAACAACCAACCAAACGTAATAATTTTAATCTTGGAACCTGTTTAACCCTTGGGGGTGCACGTTATGAGAATCACACAGCAGGTATCAACGGGTCCATATGGACCCCAGTTATAATTCAAAGTTTTTACGTACAGGTATAATTGAATTAAAAAGCAGCGGTTTAGTTTTTATTTGCATTCATATTTGACAACCGAAAAACAACTAAATTATTATACAAAAACATTTTAGTGACATTTGGAAAGATTTAATAATTTCTCATAAAATTGCTGCTTTGTGTACTATGTGATAAAGGTGTTACATGGCAATTCACGCTTGATAAAAAAAAAACCCATTGAATATTTGGAATTCGTCATTTATTTTTGGATATTTGTAACATGCTGATGCTAAAAGATAGAATAATCTGGCGTACGCAATATAGTATCAGCAGAAAAAACATTAGCAAAATCCCTACAGTGAGTTGTAAGTTAAGCTTGGCGCAGACGGTCAACTTTTCGTCGCTTGTTGCTGCAACTCCGAGCAATTGGCAACTCGAGGTCTCCCGTGTGCGCTTACTAGCAACGAGAAACAATTTCCCCGGATGTATCCGGAATGTCGATATCACGTGATCATTCAAAATGGCTGTTAGCTGTTCCAACGTCGCCGTCTTGAAGTATCACATGACAGTAGAGCGCTCGCTGATTGGACAGTTAACCAGTTGCTTGTTGCCTGTTGTCGCCTACCGCCGCAGACGAGCAATTCCGAAGCAACAGATGAACAATTTTTCGGCGACGAGCGATTTTCTTTTGTCGAATATCAAACATGTTTGGCGATTTCACTGTTGCCTGAAAGTTGCTCGAAAAAGTTGCCCGTCTGCGCCTGGCTTTAGGTGTCCCTTCAAGCGTTCGGGCTGATTCACATGTAAAATAACTCTGCACGTGGGAAGTAGACGAATACCAATCTCTTCGCTAGTTTTAAAAAAAAGCAGTGCCAAGTAGTTATGACAAAACACTATAAAACATGTGCATGAGGTCCAAGTAGACCCCACGTACACCACAAGGGTTAACATAAGCATTCTGTGTCCGACGAAATTGTGGTTCATAAACGTCATAAATTAGATAAACTGAAATTTGTCCGCAGTTTATTATTGGGAGTGTTAGTGCGCTGCGGCATCCGCTATTATAAACTAGTATGTTTATTGACATTGATCGTATGGTAATACATGAATTAAATGTTTACATTATCAAATCTTATCCTATTATCTGTTATTAAATATCTAGAAATACAGTATAATGAGTCACGATCCCTTTAATAATATATACAAAGGCTGGTTTATTTACTATATCAAATAAGCTAACATGAGCCCCGTGCGTGTTACAAGCGTTTATTTTGTATGAATCATCATAGAGTGTTTCCATTCTGATCCCACATCATATAAACATAATCCGTAATGCTGCATTTTGCACCACCATGACACTTTCTTCCATGGCATCAAAGTGAAAACAGGCGTTTGAACGCACTTTGTAAATCAGTTCGACTTAATTTTAGTCCATTAAAGACATATTCTTATTAAAGTATTTACAGGATAGTTATTTCCAATAAAACAAATATGGCATGTTACATACGAGTTACGATACCGGTCAATAATTTGCTCCGCTTGAGAGCAGACAGGAAGCTGATTGACTGAAATTTATTTCCGAAATCGACGAATTTTGACCAAAACAAAGTACTTTTGAAGAATGTCATCAGCAGTTGTTCTCAGGCCCGTAGCCAGCTTGCTGGCTTGGGGGGGGGGGCAGAGAAGTTTTTAGGAGGGGCACACCCGTTACAGTCTATAGTAGGTATTTTAGAGTTATGGTTGGCAAATTTTCTTTCGGGGGGGGGGGGGCAAAACATTTTTTCAGGGGGGCATTGCCACCCCCTGGCTACGGGCCTGGTTGTTTTGCTTCCATTAATAAATACCGAAAATATAAATTTAGTTATCATGTGTATCAAAGATATAAAACGGGCGTGAGCCTGATTACAACTAGTATACAATATTTAGTTGTTAATTACAAATCCACGTATTTCGTTAAGAATCACAGTGATTCCAAAAACAAATTCACCGCCATCAAGATAATTCAGATGTTGGATTTTTTAATTGATAACATCTTTGTTGAATTTGGAGGGGAAATATATCAGCAAGTGGTAGGTATCCCAATGGGCACCAACTGTGCACCGTTGCTTGCTGATTTATTTCTCTATTCGTACGAAGCCGATTACATCCAAGCGCTCGTTAAAACAAATAAACGATTGGTCAGAAATTTTAATTTCACTTATCGATATATCGATGACGTTTTATCACTTAATAATCCAAAATTTAGTGATTATGTCGAATTCATATATCCTGATGAGCTGGAAATTAAAAACACCACTGACAGTGACAATTACGCTTCCTACTTGGATCTGCGTCTCGATTTTGACAATTGCCATAAACTGATTTTTTAAGTAGATCGAGGCATTTGTCATCTAAGCTTCAACTACAAGGATACGTGCGCACTAAACTTATAAAAACCTTTAAAAAGTTTTATGGCCGTCATGTTGACTTGATTAGTAAATATAACGTGTCTCTCTCGGTTATTATTCTAGATATATTTAATTGACAGGTATACTAATACTATCTCACTGATTATATGTCCACTACATAGTTAACACAGTTCATCACGTGCATTTTGCATACCGATAGTTCATTGGCCAATCACGCTATTTTATCGACATTTTGCCTAATAGTTTGGATGCAGCTATGGCGGGTGTGGCGCCAGGCAGGGTAAGCTTACTCTTCCGGACACCTGTTACCACTGTTTGTCGTGTATTTTGTACACGGGGAGCAGTCCATTTGCTGATTACACTATTTGGTTTTATTTTATTTAATGAATATGGCGACCATTCGGTGCATATATCTATTCTCAAACTCAAAGTAGATAGTTCTCTGTAGAATGATGGAAAATTACTGGATTCCCTGAAAAAAAGCACGGCGCGCCCACGGGACCAAAACGATATAGCTAACTTCCGCCTGTCTTTTCAGTGACGTAAAGACCCTCTTATATAATGGCTAACGATTTTGATTACACAGAAAAGAATTTGGCAGACGATAATTCAAGAATTCACTTAGGCTTAGATATTGATAACGAATGGACAGCGACTAAGGATAAATAGAAGCTGTATATGGGTACACCCTCGATAATATCACGTGAAAAACGAGGTCATGACTAGTAAATGGGTATTGAGGTATTGCAAGGAGGAGGAGGGGGGTAGCTTGAATAGAGTTTTCGTCTAAATATACCATAAAATCACGCGGACGGCATCTTTAATTTTGGTCCCAACAGTAATAACAGAATCGGAGAGATATATACATAATATATAAGTAAAATTCAAATATAAGAGAAAACCACTAAAAAATAATTTTTTGGCTATGTGTACTTTAATCGTTATCAAACGAACCGTGAGGCCGTTTTCATGCATATCTATAGTGGGTGGAATTGGCACCAGCTGTTAGTCTAAATCCTAATTTGTTGCTAATATATTAACTGATCACTTATATTTGAGATGTCTATAGCCATTTTGATTTGGTGTTCAAAGAATCGTGTGGTTTGATAGCGAAAGCTAAGCCAAATAATGTCGGCAGCTTTGCAAACCGAGGTTGTGATTATAAATTTGGGCTTGTGGTATGTGATTGAGATTTAAATATACTATAAGGTTAAATGATTGTTATAGATGGACCTATACACACCATGTTGATTTCGTGATGATAGTGTAAAAAACGTTGCTCTACTCTACATAGAAAATACCGTTGTCAAGCTGCAAATAGTCTAGGTTATATTGCATATTGGACAGGTGAATTTAACAATCCTAAATATTTGAGCCACACATTTTTGACAGTTATTTCTATACATTATTTGGGATGCAGGTGGTTTTGTTGTGTCAATTGGTCTCGAAATGGGCCTTTAACCATATTTAATTGGGATATACAATGTTTCAAATTTAGAAGGACTCTAAATCATTTTAAAATACAGATATGACGTCATCATTCGGTTTTGGCATACCCCATTAATGCAAATACTGTATGGGCAATGTGCCAATGGTAATTATTTATACTAAATGAAATACTGGACGGATCTGGCGACTTCATTGAAACGTTTGTGTCTGTATTTAAGTAGTTTAAAGCCCCAATAACACTCTTGTTGCAACTAAATAATATGTTCCAATCTTCATTCTGGTCAACAAATCGTATTATTTTACAATATTCCAATTAAATGATGATATAAATTTTATCTTAACACACCTATTCTAAAAAATTGGAAAAATTCAACCAATTGATTTGAATAGTCTAACGTAAACCTTTTCAAATGTGACTTGGATTTTAAAATATTTTCGAACCCTCTGGACAAGTAAAATAGGTTGTAATGGATAATTTACACAACAGGTAGGACATTTAAACATTTAGTACTTAGAATAAGAGTATTATTTATTTTCTGGAGCTACCAAGCCAGCAAGAATGTTATTGTCCCTTTAATGGTTCATTTGCAATTTTTCGCCATGGCCATTAACGCTATTTCTGGTAACCCATCCTTGAGTATACCATCTGTACATTAGCTGTTATTTAAAGATACATTATGGGAGATTTTTACAAGGAGTTGGCCATTCTTGCTATGACAGTTCAAAAATAGATGCTGAAACAAGAATATATTGAAAATTTCAGTCAAATTACTTTATCCTGAACAAAGTTGTTACCACTATAATTTTTTACTAGAAATGGTAGTTAAATTCATCGACATCCTTTTCCCATTATGGCCGATTGTTGATTGACAGGCGTTAACTCCACCTATATAGTCTCGATTATCAAGTAATGTTTACAATGACTAGTACCGATAGCGTATTCGGTTTGAGACAGGACTGCAATTCAATTCGTATACATTTATTTTTTACTATAAATTAGAATTAAGACTTTTAATATGTAGAACAGAAGAGAAAGTCTGCGATAGGATATTAAAGTTTGAAAGGAATGGGCCAAATCAACGAGGCAGTATTGTAAATAAATTATAATAAATAGCCGACTTTTGCGTTGCCTGCGTGTACTCTTTTGTACTTCAGGTAGGCCTAAGCGACTCCCTAAGCAGACGAATAGAAAACAGTCCGGAAGTATGATGACGTCAACGTCATGGAGAAGCCCCGCCCACGACGTCATAGGGATTAAATCAGTCAACGAAATCCTGTTTTAATCCGAGCCCAATCCAAGTCATCCGTGGGTCTACAGAGTTCATTTTAGGCTTGTTGTTTAAATAAAGATCTAATTTATAATTTCTATGACTTCTGAGGCCCAAAGGAAGACCGACAAAAGTCTGTTTTTGCTCTCCCATAATGTATGTTTAATAAAGGTGTTCTCTACTACGTATACACTACCTGGTTTCATTCTCCAATCTCTCCAAGTGATGTATACCCCGACTCATGGTGCATAATAATTGGTACAACTATGGCTACCTGGGTTCAGATAGAACAATTTATCGACGAAAGATCTGAATGGGAACACTAAGCTGAAAGGTTAGATAATTATCTTCCAACAAACGATCTATCAAGCATGGACGATGAATCGATCCGTGATGCAGTCAATGCACGATGCGATGTTCTTTTGAGTGTCGTAAGATCAGACACTTAAAATGTCGACTTTCTCCAGATAAACCGACAATTACATCTTGTGACTGTACAAAATTAATTTGCACCCTTCCCTTCAGAAGCTGTTTACCGTTTAAGTTCCATAGCTGTATTAAGAAAAGGGATAGATAATTGCTCAATATGTTTCTTTTTACGTAAACTTGCCGAGTAAAGGAGTTTCGGTGAATCTTTAAATGACGTTTTTATAAACAGAATAGTTTATGGGGTAAGTGATGAGCGTATCCAACATGGAGAAACCGATGTAACTTTTGATAATTCGCACCCGTTCTACAGGGTTCGGGTTCCAGGGATTTGTCTTTAAATAAGGTCAGATTAATCAAAGGAAACTTTCATGGAGAGAGAAACTAGTAGAAATCCATGTTTTGCTGTGGCAGAGATTCACATTCGCCTGACGATTACCGTATTAGTAAAATAAATAAAGGCATTTGGAGAATATCTCGATAAAAATAGGTTGCCAGGCAACGAAACATACGCCCACACAGCAGCCAAATTGTCCGGGCAGTCAACAAGAGTTGTCGCATATTAAGGAATTATCAGAAAATCATTAGAATTTGTTTGGTTTTTATAATCAAACGTTTTTTTTTTTTAAATCAGATAATAATTGTGACCTCCAGAGGGACCACAAGCTAAAAAGGGTGATTTTTGGTACAATCAGGGGACATAATGACCCGATGGGCGCAAATATCGAAAGGAACCAAGATCTTTGGGTTATAAACATACATGTCAAGTTTCATCAAAATCGATTCAAAATTGTGACCTGTATAGGGTCCACAACCTTGATATAACATATTTTCACACTATTGGTGTACAAACGGCGGCCATTTTGTCCGTCAATTCACGTAATTCAAACTCTCTCTTCATTACCATGTAACGGTGATATACTCAAACGTTTTTTTAAATCGCATCATAATTTTGACCTCCAGAGGAACCAAAAGATAACAAAAGCGATTTTTCGGACAATCCGGGGACATAATTCAGGAAGTTATGATCCAATGGGCGCAAATATCGAAAGGAACCAAGAACTTTGGGTTATAAACATACATGACAAGTTTCATCAAAATCAGTTCAAAATTGTGACCTCTATAAGGTCCACAACCTTTATATAACATATTTTCACACTATTCGCGTACAAACGGCGGCCATTTTGTCCGTCAATTTTGGTCCGATTTTCACAAAATTCAAACTTTACCTTCATAACCATGGAATGGTGATATAATCAAACGTTTTTTTTTAAATCGGATAACAATTTTGACCTACAGAGGGACCACAAGCTAAAAAAGGCGATTTTTCGGACAATCAGGGGCCATAATTCAGGAAGTTACGATCCGATTGGCGCAAATATCGAAAGGAACCAAGATCTTTGGGTTATAAACATGCATTTCAAGTTTCATCCAAATCGGTTCAAAATTGTGACCTCTACACTGTTCACAAGCTAAAAAACGTGATTTTTCGTACAATCAGGGGCCATAACCCATGAAGATACAGTCCGATACATGCCAATATCGAAAGGAACCGAGATCTTAGGGTGATAAACCCATATTTTAAGTTTCGTTGAAATCGGATAAAAATTGTGACCTGTAGACTGTTCACAAACAATTGTGGACGGACGGACGGACGAACAGGGGCGACGACAATATACGTCCACATGAAAATGTGGGCGTATAAAAAATAATTCCTACTCAGTGTAAATAGGTATATACAATTAGTAAATGGCACCATTGGGCTCGAACCTGGTTTACTTTATTTAAGTAATGCACATGCTATCGTGCCAATGATTCCAGTAAACAAAGACTTACATTTATGATTTTTACTGGTGTTCAATCTCGATTAAAGTGAGGCTTTTTGACATTTAGTCGTTTGCAGTCTATCCAGTGCGTGATGTCCCGTCTGCTATTGTTTATACAAAATAATTTATGGACCTTAACAAGAAAAGGAAATGGCAATGTTTGTTTAAATTGACGTAAAAGAACACGAATTGATTTTTTTCTTTATTGACACTTATGTCACGAGATGATCTTGTTGCGTGTCAAGCATTTATTGAACCTTTTATTTCGCTAATTGGACAAAGAGATATATTCAGAAGGTATAAATCCTAAGAATCGGTTACAGTCATGAGAAGTTTATTGAATGCTGGTCGCCATAATCAATATTAAACCAGACAGAATTGGTGAAAGTCAAGACAATGAATAATGCGTTTGTTTTATAACTGTGTCTATAGTTCTGCGACTGAAAACGAAATCGATAGAGAGTGTTAATTTTCGTTAAATATCTCATTAAAACTTAAACAATTACGTTAATCAATAATACAGTCAGCATGTTGATTTGGTCGCAAATCACAGAAACCTAAATTTTTACAGCATCTTTTACTGTTTACTAATCCACTATCGGAGATATCCGGTGGCATCGCCATTTAATTATGGTCTTTTAATGTTAGTAGATGTCTAATTAAAGGGGCTATCCCATTTTAATCAGAGTCTCAAAAATAAAAGTCCACCAAAATATCGAAGAATGCTGTATTTACCGATTGGGATGGCCTAGTGGTCTAGAGTGCCGCGTTTCGACCTCTAGCTGGCCGGTCACCTCTGGCTTGCGGCTGTGGTTTCGAGCCCTGGTGTGAGCGTATGTGGCATGGAGATAGGGGCGCCTTTTCAACCGCGTGGGTTTTCTCCGGGCACTCCGGTTTCCTCCCACTGCTAAAGACCCCTACGCGCAAGCGAATTATTGAAATAAAATTGAAACCCATATGTTAGTCCCGAAATGACCTAGTTTGTGTTGAGTGGACGTTAAACCCCATTTCTCTCTCTCTCTCTTTACCTTGTCGCAAAATTTCAGCTCAAAATATTGAGTCGTTTGGGCGTGAACGTCAAAACTGCTTATACGGACACGTATCCCTTTTAAAATTCGGGTCTATTTTACGTTGATGACCTGATAATCGACCCCCGTTTATTGAGGGGTCAATATATATTGAATGGCCCATGTACTGTACTTGATATCGAATGGTAAATATCACCTACACATTATTTTTTTATTATTAAAGAAGCCTGGCTTTCAAGACGTTATTGGACCGAATTTTGAATGACCAAAACAACAATGATGTATTTCCAGATGAGAGAGGTTATTTCCTGAAACAATATTAGTCAAGTGAACCTCAAAATTATGATTAATCTTGCGGGCATAAAATACCTCAGATAAGTACTGTTATCGTATTTTCGTTCCAGATGAAATATTTCCAGATGTGACCGATTGTTTCCCGAAAGAGTATTAGTAGATTAAGCCTCAGAATTATTATTAATCTTGTTTGCGTAAAATGCCTCCGATAATTACTTTTATTTAAAGAAAATAATAATTTTTGAGATCGAAAAAATAGATTTGTCTTGAGCCACAGGAGTTGTCTCCTCTTTTAACTTACATAGAGGGCGTTTTTACATCCTTCTTGGCGCCATTTGTATAAGGTATAGAACAAACATTTTATTGCCAGTTATTATTTTAAAATGCTAACAAACAAAAAGTTTTTATCAAGTTGTGCATATGATTTTACGGTTTAAGCATTCTGTGTGTACATATAGATACAGCGTTAGATGCGTTTTGTTTCTGGGTTTACTTGATTTTACAGAATTCTTTTAAGGGAAATTTGGATTACGAAGTACATTACATTAACTAAGATTAAGTAACGCACGCTGTGTACAAACTGGTCACGCTTTGTTTTCGTGCTCGTGTGACTTGTGGACTACTACTATAGGCTAGTATTAACCTCATAGAGTAATAGAACTAACCTAATTTTAAATACAATGACTGGCAGACGAGTATTGTTATTGGGCAGTTCACACATCTGTAGACTGGACAAATTTATGTTGCAAAATAAGGAGTATAAAAATTTTAACTGGCGTGATGATTTTGAGCTTATTCAAACATGTTTGTTTGGAATTGGTGGTGGGAAGATTACAAGTTCACGACATTGTAGACGCTGGGAGGAGAAGCTCTCGTCAGAGAGACCTGATCACCTCCTGGTACAGTTTTTAGGTAACGATTTAGATGATCCTGAACTGAACATAGATTTGGTGCACGAAATATCAGACAAGATGGTAGCAATGTTAACGATGTGGGTCCAGCGGTATAATTTACAGAAAATTACCATTTGCAAGCTAATGCCCCGGGCGTCAGTCCGTTATGCAGATTCTGTGACACATTATAATTCCATGGTGATGCAATGTAATAATTATTTAGAGCAATTAGTTCAGAGTGTGCCCAGTTGGTCTTTGGCTAGACTTAGGGGTGTTTCTTCAGAACTTCCAGCATTCCATTTGCTCCAGGATGGTGTGCATTTAAACAATTTAGGTTTAAAGCTATATTATAGAAGTATTCGAGGAGCAATTTTAAGAATGTTGGCTTAGATTATTAGGTGAGATTTTATTTTTATGTAAGAATTTAAAAAAAAAAAAAAAAAAAAAAAGGTATGCAGTGAGTTTTGGTGGTTGACTCACAACCAAAAGATTGGGCTTACACCAAAGAATAAAAAATAGTGAGTTTAGTGGATGGCTTTAGTATAGTCTATGTTATAGACATTAATTACAGTCTATGTTATAGACATTCGTTTACAGTCTATGTTATAGACATTGGTTTACAGTCTATGTTATAGACATTGGTTTACAGTCTATGTTATAGACATTGGTTTACAGTCTATGTTATAGATATTAATTACAGTCTATGTTATAGACATTGGTTTACAGTCTATGTTGTAGATATTAATTACAGTCTATGTTATAGACATTGTCGAACGGCTCACAACATAATATTAAAAAGTAGTGAGTTCGGTGGTTGACTCAAAGTACACTATTAAAAAATAGTGATTTTGGTGGTTGACTCACAACATGATATAAATGATAGTGAAGTTGAGGGTTCACTTTTAATAATTTAAACTAATGGGTTTAATTAACTCATCAAAAATAAAGAGTGAGTTTGCTTGTGGTCTCACATATTAACAAATTAGGGTTCATAGTTAAAATTAAAATATGGGACATGAAAGTTTTTGTTGTTTTTCAGTTCATCATGAATCTTGATAAAGATGCAGGACCAAGTCCACCGAAGCGGTCAAGGAAACCATCATCAAAAGCACAGTCCGCTTCAGTATCATCAACAGAGGGTAGTTTTATAAAGAGAAAAGTAAAGCCTATTACAGATACATCATGTAAAGCATCAGTTCCTAGTACCTCAGTATCATCAACAGAGGGTAGTTTTATAAAGAGAAAAGTAAAGCCTATTACAGATACATCATGTAAAGCATCAGTTCCTAGTACCTCAAAAGGTAAATTGCCAAAGAGACGAGCCACGGCTAAAACGTCAAAGCCTAGTACTAGTCGTACAGTTACACAATGTGATGTGCCACCACCACCAGTTTCCGAAGATCAACAAAGTTTGCCAGGGCCACAGATAAGATTGTTTACACAAGAAACAATAAATGACTTGTTGCCCAACCTTACAAAGTCTATTGTGGATGCAGTTGGACATCAGTTTGCTCCACAAGCGACTTCAGAAGACTCGTTGCCAGGTAACAGTGTGTCTGATACAGATAGTGTTGTTGATCAGGATAATCAGCTAAAGCGGCTCCCTGTCGACTCGGTGGAGGGTCGTCTTTCCCCAGACTCTTTTATTACAGAACAGCCTAATCCTGGGGCTTTTGTGACAACACAATCCTTGTCACAAGGAAAGTTGATTACTGCAAAAGTAAAGGCCCAGATTTGGGCAAATGAATATGTGGATTTCAATATTCTTTTGGGAAAACGAATCACACAAAAATTTGTAATGAAGCAGTCTGGGGAGGAATTGACATTCTGTCGGGAAGACGAAGAGAAGTCAAAGCCAATAGAGGGAATAATTCAGTGGGTCAGAGCTTTTTTAACCTTTGTTAGTATATATTCTGAGCGCTACCCCACTCAAACGCAATATTTGATGAAATATGGCTCATTAGTGTTAGACTTGCAAAGTCAGGCCTGTGAACAGGCAGCCATTAATTATGACGAAAGCTTCCGAAGGCAGAGGCAGACCACGCTCACACCTTGGAATGTTATTCACCCTGAATTGTAGCATTGGGTAAGGGCATTGAACATAAGTTAAAAAATCCGGGTCAAAAGTCTTCCTTTCGCTCCTCAAGTTTTAGAGCAGGTCCAAATAAGAAAGACGACGGTGGAAAGCTTTGCTGGCAATTTAATAATTCAGGAACATGTCCATGGGAGTCAAAGTGTCAATATAGACATTCCTGCCAGCGATGCCGAGGAGCTCACAGCAGGTCCACATGCCAGTATCGCACAAGTGGCAAACAGTGGCCAAATGCAAAAAACATGTCCCACAATAGTTCCACAAAAACCTCTACTTCAATGTCCGGTGTTAAAAAATGAAATTTTTGACAAAAAATATTATCAAACAATATCACATGCCGATAAGCATAGTTTAAGATGTTTGAATGAGAATGTAGTAACACCAGTAGACCCAGCCAAGTTATATACTTGGTTGTCTGGGTATTTTAACAAAGAATTTTTAGTTGCCGGGTTTTCAGAGGGGTTTAGAATTCCATATACAGGTCCACGGAAGTTTCGGAATGCAAACAATTTGAAGTCTGCGCTTCAAAATTTAAATTTATTAAATGAAAAAATTAAAAAAGAATTACAAAGCGGTAGGGCTTCAGGTCCCTATGATATGATTCCCATTCCTTCATTACAAGTGTCCCCGTTAGGTCTTGTTCCGGAAAAAGAGCCAAATGCTTGGCGGATCATACACCATCTATCCTATCCTTCGGAAAAATCAATTAATGATTTTATTGCACCAGAGTGCTCAACAGTTGTTTATCAAACCATTGATAATGCAGTGGATTTTATTAAGAAACTTGGTAAAGGAGCTCTCTTAGCAAAGACAGATATTGAGCATGCATATAAGTTGGTGCCTATACACCCTTATGATTATTCTTTGCTAGGCTTTAAGATATACAGTCATTTTTATTTTGATAAAACGTTACCCATGGGTTTAAGTTTTTCGTGTAATTTATTTGAGCAATTTAGCTCGGCTTTACATTGGGTAATGAATGTAAAACTAGACACACCCTATTGTGTTCATTTCTTGGACGATTTCTTGTTTTTAGGAAGTCCCTTTGACAGTTCATGCTCAAAGGCATTAAATAATTTCTATGAACTTTGTCAGGATATCGGTGTACCAATAAAAGAGGAAAAGACTGTCTATCCTACAACTACACTGACTTTTTTAGGTTTAGAATTAGATTCCGTTAAAATGGAAATAAGATTACCACAGGAAAAATTAGAAAAACTGCGATTGCTTTTAAAAGAATTTATAGATCAGAAACAGAAAGCTACGCTCCAAGAGTTACAATCATTAATAGGTCTGTTAAGTTACGCATGTTTGGTAGTGCGTCCAGGCAGGGCATTTCTGAGAAGAGTTATTGATCTCATTATTGGCTTAAAGAAGCCACATCATCGGAGACGTTTAAATGTTGAAGCAAAGGCAGACGTGCAGGCTTGGTCTCTATTTGTAAATAGTTTTAACGGAATCGCTTTGATATTACCTGATTTTTGGACAACTTCGCATTCATTAACCCTCTATACAGATGCTAGTGACAAGGCCTGTGGGGGAATTTTTGATACTCGTTGGTTTTTTAGGCCTTGGTCTGATGATGAATTACAATATCATATTAATATTCGTGAGCTCTATCCTATAGTGGTCGCTGTCGAAATTTATGCAGAATTTCTCCAAAACTCTTGTGTAGAATTCTATTCTGATAATTTATCAGTTGTTTATATTGTAAACAAACAAAGTTCTAAAGACAAAATTATTATGCGTCTAGTCAGACGTTGGTGAGCACACTGCTTAGATATAATATTTATTTCCGGTGTGCTCATATTCCGGGCATAAAAAATATTGCTGCTGATCTATTGTCTCGTTTACAGGTCAGGGAATTTCAAAAAAGGTATCCAGAGGCAGACAATTGTCCAACTCCAATACCTCACACAGTTCGCAGCAATTAGAACTTCAGCAACATGCTTCATATTTATTGCAATCAGCGTTAGCTCCTTCGTCAACTCTTCTGTATTAATTGTATACAGACTTTATCCATTCACAATTTTCAGGTATTCCGGTATTTCCGATTCAAATTGAACATATATTATTGTTTATTTCACATTGTCATTTGAGGAAATTAGCACCTTCTACAGTCTCGGCACATCTATCTGCAATTTCACATTTTCAGCAAATAAAAGGTTTTTCATCATTTTCCTCCAATTTTCTTATCAGGAAGACAATGCAAGGTTACCATAAATTAAAGGTCTCGGTTGATCAACGACTGCCTATAACACCTCAAATTCTAAATATTTTGGTTAATTCATTAGAGCATTTCCATTACTCACAGTTTGTGAAGTCACTTTTGAAATGCATGTTTTTATTGGCCTTCTGTGCTTTGTTACGGGTAGGTGAATTTGTGTCTTCAGAAAAATCAAATTCTTACCATGCCTTGCAGTTAAAAGATGTCACCGTAATATTAAATAATAAAAAAAACCTACCTAATTCGTTACATTTAGATATTCGGCATTTCAAACATAGCGCAGGAAAACACTGTGCTATGCTAACTATTCCGTTAAATGGGACAAATCCAAAGTTGTGTCCAGTTAAATCAATGGTAGATTTTCTGCAACTAAGAGGTCAGTTTCCTGGCCAATTATTTTCGTTTTAGGATGGTCAACCAGTTTCTAAACAGTTTTTGTATGCACATCTGCAATATTCATTAAAATGGGCAGGTTTGGATAGCAATAGATACAAGGGTCACAGTTTTAGAAATGGAGGGGCAACCACAGCATCAATGATGGGTATAAATGAAAGGACCATTCAGCAATTGGGTCGATGGAAGTCAAATGCATTTCAAAAATACATACGTATTCCGGCTTTAAAGCTTTCATGGATGTGTGGGGAGAGAGCTATGAGCATTTTCCTCCGAGATTCATTAGAGTAACAATTTTTTGTGTTTCTGCTTCCGTCGACTGCAACTGCGTACAATATTTTTATTTTCCTTATGTTAGGTGTTCGATCACATACATTTATATTATTATATTAGTTTATGAATCAGTGGGGAAAGAGCTAAGAGCATTTTCCTCACATATTGTGATGCTGTTTCAAATTTTTAATGTGTCTTACATTGATGTGTTTTGTTTAATGTTATATTCTGATTCATTCCCTCTGTTGGTTATTTTCCTGAATATGTATGGTATTACATGTGAATAAGTTTAAGTGACTGTGAGGAAAAAGCTATGAGCATTTCCTCACAGTTTCATTTGATGATATTGCCCTCAGGCTTACATTTAAAGTTTTTAATATTTATGTTGTTATATATACATGTATGTGCATGTGGCAAAAGAGCTATGAGCATTTTATCGCATATTTTTTTTTTTTTCATGATATTGCCCCCTTGGGAGCTAAATTCAAAGTTTTTAATATTTATGTTGTTATATATACATGTATGTGTGTGTAGGGAAAAGAGCTATGAGCATTTTCTCGCATTTTCATTTGGTGATATTGCCCTCGGGCTCTAAATTTGAAGTTTTTAATATTTATGTTATATATACATGTGCTTGTGGAAAGAAAAAAAAAATATAAGCTATGAACAGTTTCCCACAGTTTCATTGGATAATATTGTGTCATGCTCTGAATTTAAGGTTTAATAATTATTTTGTTGTGTATGTGCATGTAGGCAAAAATGTATGAGCATTCTCATTGGATAATATTGTCTCATGCTCTGAGTTTAAGGTTTTTAATATTTATTTTGTTGTGTATGTGAGAAAAGTTATCAGCATTTTCGTTTGATAATATTGTCTCATGCTCTAAACTGAGCATTTTCTCGCAGAACTTCATTTGATAATATTGCCCTCAGACTCAGAAATAAAGGTTTTTAATATTTGTTCTGTTAATATTTTGTTGCCTTGAGGCTGTGAATAATTATACAGATATCTGTGATGGGGGAATTTCACTTCTGCAAGAAGTTCAATTTATGGCGGTATTAGGCCCCCATCTTTGATAGGTGTAGGATAATAATATATTATTATATGTAAATAATTGTATTAGAATGAATGTGAGAATGTTTCTGATAGTTTGTTTTCAATTATATTATATTTTGTTTATTTTGCTTACTTGTCATTTAAAATAAATGGCCATTTCATTGTCATTAGTGTTTGTTTTATTTTTGATTTAGTAGGTTAGGCGAGGAGACAAATGGCATATTCGTTATTCGATCGCCGCTGCACTTGGAACAATATGAGTCAATGTTGTCTTTTGTTTATGTTTCTTACTTTCATTATTATTGTATCAACCCATTAACTAACAGGTCTTGTTTCTAAATTCGAATAAATATGGAAGAACCATAAACCACAACGAAACTTCTTAAAATTGTAGATGATCAACGATTGCAAAAGTATAAGTAGTATAGTGCTCATTCAGGCTAAGCACTAACACACTGTGGTGAGTATATTTTACACTAAGGAAAAACTGTTTTTTGATACAATTAAAGACTACATTATGGATGTCGTTTGCTTTGTTTTTCTTTTGAATGGATCAGTCTTATCAAATTTCGTCAAAAGACGAACAGGGATGACATAACACAATTTCCGATTTTCTGTGTATTTCTTTTCAGTAGAGAATTAGATAATCTTGTCACAATATAGCATTATACTATTAAATAATAATAAGGGATGATATTACACTATTTTCTGTTTCAGTCGTACTTTCTTCACCTCGCCATCCACAGCTGTCTATTTACACCTACCGACCAAGGGCCACTGAGCGATTAGCGATTGTTACTGACCAAAGTAGCATATGGCGCGCGTCGTAGACGAACGATATAATGTCATTGACTTTTATATAATAAAGACGGTGACCTAGAATATAGAAAAAGGAAGATTGAGAAGCGGTTAAAAGCTGCGGATTCTAGTCTGATCACATACAATATAACTAGTGGCCAATATTGCTATTATTACATTCTACATTTTCACCCGAAAAGGCATTTTTGAAATTTGCAAATTTCAAAGTCAATTCTTTAGTTACGTTTACTAATTTCACTGTCCAATCAGTCGTAAAGACGGGAACTAAGTATTGTTTTGAATATTATTGTGACTAGGACAAACTGTAAATATGATCGGCGTCATAGTTTTTTACTTGCCCAGTAACTGGCTTTTCGCCTGATGCGATAAACAGAAAGATTGTAGATCTTGATAGCCAAATAAAATGGGACGCATTCAGTATTGTTTAGTAAAATGAATGACGTATTTTAGAAGAAGTGACATTAACAAGAACTCGCAAGTTGACTAGTATGAAGAAAAATGCTTTTAATGATTCCCCAACCACACCCTACAAAGAACAATAGAATTGTATTAATTAATGTAGATATCAGCTGAATTAACAAGCGCCCGTCATGCCAGATGTGTCCATATTTTGCGCGAGATGTGCGGAAAACTGGGAGAATCGATAGGGCCCATGTGCTCACTGTCCTAAATGCTTCACTTCGAATTGAACAAAATTTGTTTTAAAGTGTAACCTCTGTCGAGTTCTGAAGAGATTTGATGGTTTTCTTGTATCAAGTGGCAACACATAAACCTCGTCCTAGTAATGTATATTTCACCATTTCATTTCATTTTCATTGCATATATCAATATTTTACCGGCGACAAACATTCCACCAAACTGATAGGCCGATTACAACTTCCATCAGCGTTACTACTACATATTCCGCACATTGTAGGTCGTATCTGGTGGGATTTTAGAACGGTGTTTTGTTTGATTGATTATTCAAAATGTATTAAAATTAACACTATAAGAAAATCCACCTTCCTTGAAGTCTCACTGAGTATTTCACTACATACAATCTTAGATATTGTCAAGACTTAAGGCTCATCACTGATATACCCGGCAATATTAATTTAATTGATTTTATCATAATTATATTAAAAATACTGTCTCCGACATCAGATGCAAGTTCAGTGTCTAATTTGATATAAGGCGGGAGCGAACGGCAAATTAATAACCGAAGGCCCATTTGCATGTGAAATATACGTCAAGTAAATACAGTGATGCCTTGATTATTGGGCTTTTTCATTGAATTTTATATTACCAGGTAGTAAAAGGGATATGAGTAGAATTAAATAATAGTTCTTAAAACAAAAGCAAAAAACGAAACAAAAAAATATATGTCTCGACGACTAATTTTTTCCGAAGAACACGCGTGATGTAATCTATATGCTTTAAAGACCAAATTTAATCTAATGATTTAGGTATAGAAAATAAGGTTTCGAACAGAATAATTTCACATACTTATGATATCACAAGCTTTTTATTCTTTTGCTTGAAAAATTTAAAGGGGGTCATCTTATTTACGGATTATAGGAGAAATGGCACAACAACAAACAGGGCTCACACTGGCTTTAATTTCTTTTCCCCGCCAGAATGGATGATAATTTTCATATAAATTAAAGCAAAGGATTCATATGATTTTCGCCAACTGGAATATGTAACAGTTTTATGCCGTAGGTAGAAACTATTACCGATATATACAATACAGCATACAATAACAATCTGTCTTTACATAATATATTATTAGCACATTTGGATTTAATAAGATCAGATTTTATTTTTGTTGACTTTTGTCTATTTGCACACCGTACTGCACAATATATTTTCAGTATTTACACGCCCAATCACATTCAAGGATTGTTAATTTATTGTATTGATGTCTTGCATGTACAAATAGGCCTACTGTTATTCCATGTACCGTAAAGATATCAGAAGCTGCATCCCTGATAGAATGGTATAAAGTTCTGCTATTTTTGTATATATGAGATGCTTAAAATTATTCTCGTCGTTCACATTGGGGGCATAGTGGGGATGGTAATATGATACAAATGGCGAACTGTTTTCTCGCTCAAGAATCGTCGCTATTTAACTCGTTTTTACGTGTCCGACCAGTGGTGATAATATAATTTAAAGTAGCTAAGTCTGTAACTCAATATCATTCAAAACCTTCGATATCGAAAACACGAGTTATTTGTCAATTTAAATCAACATTGAGGTTGTGATCTTAGCGGGAAAAGATGGGCTTCTGATATCCAATATTTAAGACAAAATAAACATTTTACCATTGGTACACGAATCGCGAACCATAATGCGTTTCAGCACCATTTGTAACAAAGGGCTCGAAGAACGAGGCTAGGCATATTATGTAAACAAGTCTACAAACAATAAATTAACAAAATTAAACAGCAAATGAAAACGTGTATATTATTGTTCATCTATACTAATTTGTAACTGCCGTTTGTTGTGTTGGGAGGGGGGGGGGAGGGGGGCTAGTGGTCTACAGTGCCGTGCTTCGACCTCATACTGGCCAGTCACATAAGGCTTGTGGCTGTGGATCCGATCCCTGGCGTGAGCGTATGTGGTATGGAGATAGGGGCGTCTTCTCAACCACGTGGGTTTCCTCCGGGCACCTCGGTTTCCTCTCACTGCTAAAGACCCCTACGCGCGAGCGAATTATTGAAATAAAATTGAACCATATGCTAGTCCCGAAATAACCTAGTTAGTGTCGAGTGCCCCATTTCTCTCTCTCTTTTGTTGGGTTGGGTAATACTACGACTGTCCTCGGGCTTAAATATGGGGTGGCTTGGACCAGGGAGTAACTTTGTCTGCGATGTGACCCTAGGTGGATGGGAACGTTAAGCACAAGGAACAAACGAACGAAAGGAGAGTGACATGGACTTGGTTCTCCTAATTCACAATAACATAAAGAATATGAAAACTAGAATAACAAATAGAATATATGTAAGTTATCACACCAGGGTAACATGTATTGGTGACTGAATTTAACGATTCCAAAAACGGTTATTGTGTAGCAACGTAAATGATGAAATTTCTTGAATTTCATCGTGATAAAACACAACAAAGTCTGGTTCCCACTTGTCAGTGTTGCAGAATACAGGACATTGGAAGCTACATAGTGTCTACCCGTTTGGGTGGAACCACAAATCAATGTCAAATGTACACAGTGGTGTGCACGTAAATTAATCCCTGTACGCTATCTGAATTCGAAATAAAAGTACAGCATTTCAGCCAATAGCAATCTACCGAGAAATTTCATAATTGCGCTACAGTCATGTAAATAAATATCTTATTAATGGTGTATATAACATTTCAGGCGTAAGGAGGACCTGTAATAGATAGATTTACCTCTACCATAATGCCTGTTTAATAGCGAAGAGGTGATAACAATGTTCGTCTATCTCATTTTCGGTAGCAAGCCATTTACTCAGTAGTCTTATAAAGCATTGCTATATGTGAACTCTCCAAATTGGATAATAGGTCGATAGTTTGGGTTGCAATTTGCTGTCTGAATTTTATTCACCAAATTGCAACTAATGATTAAAATCATCAAGTTATCAAAGTATTCAATATGAATCTTAATCATCAATTGGTAACTAATGATGAATATCATCAGATCCTCCAAGTAATGTTCACATATTCGCTTACTCTCAATTAGTGTCATTTTTAAAGATGTATAAGATACTGATACACTATCCGAAATTCAGATAATATTCTACAATGGGAAACGCACAAGAATTCAGCTTTGTATCTACAAGTCGCGGGGGCGATATCAGGAGGTTATGTATCGTGTAAGCAAACGAAAAATAGATGCATCTACTGTTTTGAAATGCAGTGCCAAGAATTGTAATATTACAGCGATAATAGTGAACGGCAATTACGACAGATGCTCAAATCCAAGGCCGACTCCACGAAATGAAAAACGCGAAGCAGAGGAATTGAAATTAGTCGAGTATTTAGACAGGGTGTCTTATTTGGCGAAATTAAATCAATTTTTGTAATAGCATAGTTATGTTTTTATTTCTTAAAGTCATTTGGGATTATGAAAGTTTAGATTCTTGTCATAACAATCTATATATAACACCAGTGTTACGTTTTTAATCCAATTCGACCCCTAGGAGTTGGATTCCCGCGAAGTCGTCGTAAACGATCTCCTTCAATCCGTTACGGTCAATAACTGCGCCTTCGTGGATTTAAAGATGTCCACTGAGAGTATTTCAAATCACGTGCTTACAATCATACCAAATGCACGTGACTAATTTACCCTGAACGCAATAAGTTACAAAATTTCTGAAAAATTAACCGAAATGTTCAATTAGTGTAGGTGGGAGATTTTCTTCGTAATTACTATGCGACTGTAACAGTACATTATAAATGATTAAACTACATAAATGAAGTATCAATTTCGAAATGTTGTAATAATTGGAGATAGAAAGGTATCCATTTGCCTTTTTGTGAATAATTTAATTTAACAATAAGTCTACGATATTTTACAAACATCGTTTTTTTTTCGAAATTCGTAATTACGGGTATACAAAGACAAATTAATAATACAAAATACGTGTAAAGAATGGACTAAGCAGACCCAAATGGCTGCCGTTCAATTTGGACTGTTCGTGTATTTCATTGAACATAATTGAGTGTAGTTCACTTTATAGACACTCATATTACATTAATTGTGCTTTTAGACTCATTTTCGTCTATTTTTAGATTCCAAAAAATAGAGCCATACACTCTTTAATTAAATGTTAAACAGTCAATGTAAGTACACTTTAGCGTGTCAAATTAGATATTGTCCGAATAATGCAAATAACAATCAGCGGTGATGCTGTCATGTGTGGTCGTGCTGGATGTCAAAAAAAAAAAAAAAAAATTGTGGGCCTTAATTCTCTCTCGTTGTGATATTTTATTCAATTCAATCTCTATCTTTCGCGCTCAGTGTGATTAACCAGGTTATCGTCAATGAAAGCCAGAGATGATAATGAACGTAAGTTGGTCGCATGTTACAGCTAACAAGGATTAATATCCTACAGGGTCTTCAACTATTGGTTTAAACATAACAACAACAAAAATCGGTTGGAAGTTATTAAACTAGACAGTTACACTAGGAACGTTCTCTAATCAGATTGTAGGTACACATTAAGACACATGTCGAACTATTTCGGAGATATATGCCTAATAACTGTCGATTTACTCTAGTCGTACATATTTGCTAAGGATTCCTCAAGAAAGTGACCGATTTTGCTAAATAAAAGCAAAGGCGTTCTATAGCTGAGGCGCTGGAGGCGCCAGCCTCCTCGCGAAAAAAATTCAAAGAAGGTGAAAAAATAAAACCGGAGAAAAATGCTAAAACTGACGAGAAAAATGGAAATGTACCCTAGTTAGGGAGGGCCCTAAAGGCAGACAGAAGATCCCCACGTCTGACAAAAGGGCCCCTCTGACCAAGGGAAAGGACCCCTGAGTCAGAGCCCGAGTCAATCGTTTTGTATACTCTAGGATCTGTTGCTGTGGAATCCACTACTGAATGAGAATGCAGTCATTAATTGGCATGACAATCATCAATCTAGGCCGCCCTTCCCCCGCGAAAGAGGACCCTCAAAGTAGTGTAGCCTCCGACATGATAAACCTTAAAACACCCCTGAATAAAAGATATTGTTCAATTTGTTTTTGAAATGAAATGTGGTTTAACGCCCTACTGTTCTGCCCCAACTGGACTAATGAAGATGGGTATATGAACTATGGCCACCTCTTATATCGAATTATAACCGTCAATGTATCTTTTAAGTGCATGCCTATGTATACACGGGACCTTTATTTTTCGTCCCATCCGAACGTCTAGACAGCTGTCCTTACCCCGCCCTCCGTCCTGCAAAACTGATCAGGAAAAAGCATTTCGGAAAATCCCGATGAACTTTCTCGATGTGTTTTTGAAATAAGACTTTAAACATGAACGAGGAGAGATAAAAATGGGGTTTAACGTTCACTGGACACAAACTAGGTAATTACGAGACTAACATGTGGTTTAATTTTATTTCAATAAGCATTGCGAGGAAACGGGTGGACCTGGAGAAAAACCACGAGGTTAGTCAAGCGATCCTACTCCTTGTCACTTACAACCGGGAATTCGAAACCACGCCAGTTGACTCAATGGTAGGCTTTATGATACAGCACGCACGTGCTAACCATTCGGTCATTCACCCCCCCCCCCAAAAAAAAACGAAAAAAAAAAAAAAAAAAAACATGAACATAGAACGGAAATATAAATAATTGAAATCATATAGGGATTGATAATATAAATTGGATTCCTGTTCCCATCATTAAAGTTATTTCCCGCCAATTGCTATTTAATTAAAATACGATATAGTGATTATTAGCTACCGTTGATTATGAAGCTTTGTGTTACTACCTTGTAGAGTCATACACTAATTTAGACAGGTCTTCTAGTTACTGACTTATATGGTATCTATTACTGTACCGACAGTATGTTATCAGTGATCAAAGTGCCTTCATCCAATGTACAGAGAAGTACTGTAAAAAACAGGGGGAGATTTTATTTGACAAGCTGGATCAAGATCTCGAATAACATTCAATCAAGTTCGACAAATTACACTTATTTTATTTTCATGACTCGGAAGCAATATCTGGATAAATCACCGTAAAATAACAACATATGTCGTATTCATTAAAATGGTAGAATAAAAAAAAAATATTCATTAACATGGTGCAATTAATGTTTGCATGATTACAATTTATCATTTCCTGCACCGCTCTGCCCACCTTTTCAGATCTTTATGATTAAAAACTAAAACTTACGTCACAGCTGCTCGTATATGTTCAAACATTTATTATAAGCATTCATTTGTAGACACGCATTTTGCTTACCTATCTGCCGCAAGAACGATTCGTGGTGAACTCACAGGGCTATCAATTTTGTCTTATAAGGAAAGACAATCTAGGATTTTACCATTTGTGGTTTTTTTTTTTCTAAGCATATTCAGTCAGTTATTTCATTTTACCCTCGATTAGAATTTTTTTTATTTCAGATTAAATCAGGCGTATTTATAAAGCTCCAATTATCCTCGAAAGACTATCTAACATTTCTGATTATTGCATGTATGATTCAAAATACATTACCTTTTATTCAAGTTCATTCTTTCGTTGGGCTTAACGTCCGCTTCCACCAACAGCGATATCGAAGACGCACACCAATTCCAAGACTAACCAAACGGCTCGCTTCAATCGATACAAAAGTCGCAGACAAATATTCTGGAAAATTGTCGGTCAATCGAGTCCTGATTCGAAGGCTAATACAGCAAATGGTGGAATTAGGGGAGGGGGGGGGAGAAAATTCGTCGCCCCTCCCCTTGATTAAAAGTAATATTCTGCCTTCTGAGATAGAGTTGCTGACTGGGAAACGACTACCTCCAAGGACTCAAAATATTTTAAATGTAGGATAAAGCACGAGACTGGGGTTATGACTTTATCTTGCTCCTAAATGACCCGATACAGATTTTTTAAAAAAAAACTTTCAGAAGAGTAACCCCGAGTCATTCCGGACCTATATAAATTATGTCACCCCACGTGACGCTAGGCCAACGCATGTGTCTATAACATGATAATTACATGCGAACTACGTTTTGTCTTCAGATGAACAAAATAATACAGTGACCTGTCTGTACTAATTCATGTGTGAATTATTTTGTTTATTACGGTAGCAAACTTAATTGGCGTGCTAAAACATAAAATCATTTAAAAGGAATGTTTTATCTAATTGATTTGTTTGGTTCGATGAACTCTAACATATAGTTTACAATGTCAACTGACAATCTCATCGAAACAAATACATTCTTTTATATTAAAAGCATAGATTCTATTTGATTTACCGTTGCACAGTATTTATAAATCAAACATGATACATTCAATCATGTTAGGTACAGCCATGCATGTATAAAACTTCCAATGCCACCGTATCCATACGTTCCCAGAGTATGTTATTTTAGATCACGTTTCCACCATTTTGTTTTGCATTATATCGTATAAAATATTCAGAAGACTTTCTCTAGCCTTTTGTGGAATTTTCCAAAAATCACAGTGAATAAAACGCTAACAGAATTGGAACAACGTGGAATTTATGTATAATAGCTTATCGGTATCACGTATCGACTGAAAAAGATTGGGCCTTATAGTGCATGACAACAAATGAACCTATTGAACTTTATTCACGAAAGAATGATTGCGTATCCAGAGGGGGGGGGGGCCCTGCTCAGCTACATAAAAAAATAATGCCTTTGCATCAATGAAATTACATCAATTTGTTTGTATGCCTATGTAATTTAGAGATGATGATGGCAGATTTCCGTGACAGAAACCTGGCAAACTCCCTCCTCCAAAAATTCCTGGATCCGCCCCTGGAACCATGCCACTATTGAATGTATTATTCTAGGAGGTATCTACAGTATATTTATCTAAGAATCACAGGCAAAATCAAACTACGTTCTCTAGAAGTTAACATATATAACAATAATTTGTTACTTGTGTAAACACACAAAATGAGTTGTGGTATCAGGTGTTCTGAAAAGAGAGACAAGTGTAAATATGTGATGTTTATGTCTAATCCTTTGTCTTACTTGGTTACCAGCCTAGAACATCTTCATAAGTTTGATGTATTCTTCATCGATTTCCTATCTTTGGCCGCTTCGAGCAAAGCAGTGTGGTGTTAAACTCTATTCTATTCACTCATTTAATCGACTGTTACAGTATCCATGTTTAAATGAAATCTACATTATTTTTGAATTGAAATGCCTATTTAAAAAGATTCTAATTTATACCGGAACGCGGTCTACAAACAGATATTTCACTTCTGTTAATTATTATAAATGTTTTCATGATGATTATATTCTAGAGAATGGAAATCTACTTCAAAGAAAACTAGCTTTATAGTGATGAAAATCAAACCACTACAGAACATCCTAAATTACTACGTCAGACTATTCAAATTGATTGATTGTTTCTATTTTTGGAGGACTGTGTGTATATCCCACGCTAGAGAAGTCTGTGGATTGTCTCGAACCGTGATATCCTTGCGAATATGATTTCAAATTCGTAAGAAATTTACCGAAAATGATACGTTTGGCCTGTCCCAAATCCAACCTGAATGATTAGTATTTGATTCTTACACATTCGTATTGTTCGTAGCAGTTTCGAAGCTTGGCCGCAAACGTTTTTGTTTCTCAAACACTTTCGCAAATCTACTAAGTTCGGAATGTGTATCGTAAACCCGTCACAACCCTTTATAATCCTAAATAGCTTTTTGTTCGAATTTTTAACATGCATTTCGAAAGCAATCCAAAGTCTTGGCGATTCGACACATACCCGGTCCATTTCGGGACCATGATATTGTTCAATTTTATTTCAATAATAATGCCAAATCTCAAGATAGGGCTATGGCGAATACACGAAATGAAAGAATCGTCTACTACTTGTAGCGATTCAGTTACGAATTTGTCGAATTGGTTATGAGTAGTCTGAATTGTTATCTCAGGTTTCCGCTGTCGTGCAGTACAATGCGTTACAATAGGATCTGCTACGTTTAGATACGGTCAGCACGATTGCTACAACTGACCTCAATATATGATAAGACCTTATAGGATCGCCATGATTACTCCACGATTAAAACCACCAAAATCGTGATAGTGGTACCCTAGCATTAGCAACAACGTTCCACGAACTTTAAGACGCATTATGAGAAAGAATTTCACAGAATCGAATAGGAGGAAATTGTTGCGTTCGATGAGGATTAAGAAAGGCATTTTGGGGGGAGGGGATTTAGATGTTTACATTTTTTAATATTATTCTATAAAGTTATCAACGTTGAAATGTCGAAAAAAGTGAAATTAGCCTAATTGATCAACACCCAGATGTTTCTCGTTTTCAATATACATGTATCTACTCTTTAATCCATCAATATAATAGGCCTATATACTACATTTCGCTGTTATCTAAAAGCTTATTGCGAACAAAAGAAACGTTTTTACATAAACAGTCTATTTTGCTTCATGGAGATTCAACCACTAATTCTAACAAGCAGCTGACTCGGAAATAACATTGTTTGGTTTTGGGTTTGTTTTTTTTTTTTTTTTTTTTTTTGCAAAGATTAAAGATATGTGAGGTTTGTATTGTACTTGTGAATTTTCAGACTAAAAGCATGTGTTGTAGTTTATTTTTTATGGGCAAAATATTACGAACCACATCCTTTTGTATCATTTCAAGAGCAAATGGAATGGATGAGCGTTAGACTCTCATAAAGTCACATTGTCTGGTACAGTATGTTATAAAATCTTTATACAACCCATTAAACTTATATTAATGGAATTCTATATTAACTACAGAACTAAAAGCATGTGTTGTAGGTTATTTTTTATGGGCAAAATATTACGAACCACATCCTTTTGTATCATCTCAAGAGCAAATGGAATGGATGAGCGTTAGACTCTCATAAAGTCACGTTGTCTGGTACAGTATGTTATAAAATCTTTATACAACCCATTAAACTCATATTAATGGAATTCTATATTAACTACAGAACATGAAACCACCAATTCGGTATATTGTTTCGAGTAACTCGCGTTCCAATGGCCGCGGTGGCTCTGTTGGTAGGTACTGTCTCCCTAACCTGTATGTTATATAGGACGGGTGGCTTGGCAAAGAACAGCGTCTTGTCAGTCAGATTGGTATCATCATGTACACAATAGTTGAAAAAAGGAAGAAAAGAAGACCATATGGTTGCCACTGAAGAGGCAAAATGTCAACCGTAAGACACTATGGCGTATGGCCCTGTTCGGGTACAGCAGAAAAGTAGGTGGTTAAACCTCATTTCATTTATTACCCAATTACTATAACAAAGTGTTCCTTTATCTGGAATCTTTGCGAGATTTAACTAAATTACTATTTGTAACTTTTAAAATTTGAACCTTATTAGATCATAGGATCTGACTGCTATGTAATTAAGATCAGCATTTTTGCGTTCTTAAAGTCGAAACTGACAAGAAAATAACCACTTGTCACGAAGCCAGCACATATTATTAAGGTAGGCTAATAGACCGTGGAATTCTAAGTCATAGCGTATGCCATTCATTATGATTACTTTGTCTATGAAAGACATGTAGAGGTCACAAGTTTGATCCGATTTTGATGAAACTGAAAATAAATGTTCCTGTAGATATATCGGACCGTAACGTCCTGAATAATTGATACTGGTTGTACGAAAAAAAATCGCTTCTTTTTTGGAGCTTGTTCTCTTCCATCTCTTGCTAAATGTATCATGCATGGCAACCGCTTGTAAAATATTACATGAATTATCGGCCCTTGTCGTAAGAGGGAAGTGCCCCAACTGTTACTTTGTCTGAAACGGAGGCAGACCACTATTAAATCTCAGTTCGTCTATTTATAGCAGTTCTCTCCCTGTCTCCACCCACCACCCCACCCCTTTTGCATGCCCATTTTCGTTGATTTTTGGTCTTGAATGGACGAAGAGGGTTTGAATTGAATATTTTCTGACAGGTTTGGGTAAATATTCATGATTTTGAGGCGGAAGGATAACGGCATTATGAGGTTGGCTACGGTAATATGTACGGCAACTAGATACATGTTTTGAGTATGGTTCTTCAAGTTCGTGTATCCCAAAATGTTGGTGGTCAACCTCATACAATTTTTTGTGCAAAGACATGGCCATTTGTTCCTCTGTCTGTAGTAAAAAGCATTCCGCCCAACGAAAATTTGGGGAAAAGTTGGAGGTGGGCAAAGAGTCCAGAATTAACATTGAAGTCAATGGGAAAATTAATGGTGGTCTGCCTTCAAACACCGCATGGCACGAGTAGTTCTTGCAATCTGCTTACATGTCATCAGTTTGCCTATTAAGCAGAATAAAGTGGGTTAAAGGTTTGTTTATGGATTGTATTTAGCAAGATATGCCAAATAGGGAGCGGACTGTGTCATTTGTCAGTGAGGTACCCCTCCCAAGTAATGTAATGAAAAGAGTTTGTATATAGGACAGTGGACACACGGTGTCTCCAAGAAGTTAATTCACAGAAAAGTATACCTTTGCAGTGATCTAAACGGTCTTTTGTTACCGCGTTAGGAGAAATCAGAATTCGGATAGAGCCAATATTACGAAGATGGAATACACATTTTTATTAAAACATCGTCAACTTCACAAAAGCTGGACCAAGAATCAGTTGAAAATTTTTCACTGATGATGACTTTGACTATAGCCTTCAGTGAAGACAGGAACATTTCTGGGGCGAGATATCGATGCATGTATTCTAGGAAGAGTTTCGAAATTAAAATTATCCGTACACTGCCCAATTCACATAATATACGCGAGTAATTATTACCCAACCTCTGTACTGGATTAGACGGGGAGTTTAACGTATTGTAAACTTCGACCGTTTTTCTTTCCTAGAAAACTTTCACTCATTGTTGGGGGCGAGGGTCTGTCCAGTATCCATATTTAGACTTATGGGTAAGTTTTCCTGGGCGTGACTTTCTCAGTAATTAAAAAAACAAAATCTTTATACTTTACTGTATATTATCAAGCTCCTTTGCCATGATCTGGAACACTACCTCTATAAGTAATACTAAGAAATTATTGTAATTCGTGTTCATTGTAATTACTTAGCAAGACAACATACATTTACTTTAAATGAGATAATGACTGTCCCGATTAAAGCATTCACAAGTTTCTACAAAGTGAACAAAGGTCATAAATCGAAAAGAAAGTGTTGATAGACCAAACTGGTTTCATTTATTTTAACCATGCCTGTAAATTTCAAGGTCATTCGCAATATTTCACAAAATAAACAAGGGCCGCCATAATTCTAGACGTTGATCGATAATTGTTGAAATACAATTGGATATTGCGTTTCATGAATTATTTTTAACAATTTATATAAATGTCAAGCAGATAGGAAAAAAAGTTTCCGTCGTCAGAGCGTTGACATGGTTTTACGGTACGAACAAGGGTCATAGAAATAATTAACGGAAATTTTGGGAATGCATGGGGATTCTGCGTTTCACAAACTTGAACAAAGAACATCAATTTCAAGTAAATTTCTTCAAAATCAAGAGGGTTCATCCGTTTCACTAATTTCAACAATGCATAACGATTTTATGAACACGAACAGAAACCATTGACAAATTACAATATGATTTTAAAAATATAAACTGTCTTTTATTCGGTTCCAAAACCTACAGTCTAGAAATTAATACTAATATTTTTAACCAGGTCCATAAGTTCATTAACATGTCAAACAGATTCTAAACTCAATTCGATCAAGTAATATTTTAATGTATAATCTTGGCTAGTCTGTCTAATTTTGTTTATTATCAAATAATCCTCACTTTGCTTGCATATGTATACTTATTAATTACTATATATACTGTACATTTTCACCCATTTTATTATGTTTATATAATATGTATATGTTTGCCATTTTAACTATGTATATACACCCATTTTTCATTAATAATATGTATACAAATTACTTAGGGAGAGGGGTTTTACATAGGCTAAGCCTGTTCCCCAATCCCATTCAGACAACCTGAATAAAATATTGTTTAAAAAAAAAAATAACGATTTTATGTAGTTTGAACATGCGAGTTTTGTTGCTTGGACGTTCACGCTTTACAAAGTAAACAAATGTCATAACTAAAACAAATACTGGATGTCGTATGTGGATAAAACTTATAAATTTCAAATAGCTTAAATGGTCATTTTGTCCTTAGATCTGTCATAGGATTCTACAAAATGAATCGAGCCTCTTACAAGCTAAGCCATCTCCTGTTTAAGGAACTTACGTAAGTCATCGAGCAGTTCATAACGGCTTCATGGCAATTTGGAAATGTAAAACTTCAACAGTAAGAAATATTCTTGAAAATGTATGAATGAGTGCTTATAAAGCGCGCCGTATAAATGAACAAAATGTAAACACTAATATCCAGATGAGCCCAAGAAAGGAGTAATACCTCCCTATTATCTCAGGAAACACGATGAATTATAGTATAGTTTTTTTTTTTTAAAAAAAACACACACATTAATCAACAAGGTTTTCCTTCAACCATGAGTTGTATCATTGTTGGGAGTTGAAACGACTGCACCCACGGGGCCCGTCAAATATAAGCCGTAGTTATTCTATCCACTGATACAATAAATATTAATAATTTAGGGTTAATATAGAAAAAACGGTCTCTTAATTACGGAGAAGTCTGATTTTGTCGGCAAAGGAACGCAGCCCTGGGCCCTAACAAAGATATATAAATACCGACAATTATTCCTTGTAAATCAAAATAATTTGAAGACATGGATACACCATAGAGACGACTGTAGGGAACAACTAAACACATCTGGGCATTTAAATAGAAGTAAATACAGAGAAAACTGAATGACTCAACCTTGCCAGTAGCAACGGATATATTTGCTTTAAAAATAGAGCTTATTTATTTTGGAATACCAAACAGCTCTTTATTCAGTGTTTCTAATTCTTGGTTCTTAATTTATAATCCTTAATTCTTCACTTGTTGTCGTGTTTCGACATTTGTACACTCAAATTAAAATTTGTATCTCAAAATTAATATTTGTTTTACCAATCAGACATTTGTCATATCAGATTTGTAAATTGTAATTTTGTTTAATTTAATTGTATTTTAATTTAGAGATATATTAGCCTATATTTACATTTCATCAGAGACATACAACGAAAAGCAAATCTCGAACAACATATTTCCAAATACTAAAGTTGCTTGTTCCTATGGTTTTATTTTATCGCAAAACAGTTCTCCGAAATTATGTCTTTATATTTATTTTAAGATACAAATTTCAATTCTATTTAGTGTTCATATGCCGAAATACGACAAGTGAAGAAATTAGAATTAAGGACTGAATAAAGAGCTGTTTGGTCTTCCATAGCATATAGGTGGATCTGTATATAAAAATGATTTCTGGCCCTATATCTTTGGGCAACTGAAACAAGTGCCGGACGTAACGTCAGACAGTTTGAATACGTAAAATACATAAATACTCAAGACGGCATCTGCTTAACCAATAACGAAATTGCAATTTAACTGCGGAACAATGGAGCGAGGTTATATAAAGTACAAATTATATCCCTGGGTTTTTTTGCTGAAATTGTTGTTGGTTATTTCGTATTAAGAATGGGAAAATTGCGCTGAATAAAGGCCGGATATCATTTTCTCTATTAATATTTCATCATGCCATGTGCTACCACTAATCAATAAGAGAAATCTGTCTGATATGGGAAGTCAAATTCGATCACAGGATCTGTCTTTTGTTAGCCACTGGATCGATGTTACTTCTCTTTTGAATACATTTCACTAAGTAACAAAGCTGAACTAACGAAGCATGAATTTCCTTTTTGGAATGTGAATTGTAGGCCTGTCTGCCACATTCATAGTTGGCCACAAATCCTCGTTATAAACAAACCCAAGACCCGGTCTGTTAATAAGGGTGTAAGAACACGTCCTCTCTAAATATTACACCATCTAGAGCTTCACCCAAACTACGGCGGCTAATAATCGTTAAATTATAATTTTACAGTGTATCATCATTGAGTTCAATGATTAAGATTTTCCGCTAAAGCTAAGCAGGGCTAAGTCGATGTTTTCGGGCAAGATAAACTTATGGAAAGAGGTGAAACTTAGTATCGAGTTAGATGTATAATACCAAGTACTTCAGAACCTTGACTGAGTACGATCCTGAACTGAACAATAATCAGTTTAATTGCTCGATACTTTTCAAAAAAATAAATGTTCAATTAATGTGTCATTTTATTTATTTCTAAGTTGCGACAGGGGATATCAGCTTCACCGTTGTCCTCGAATAATATCTGTAATGTTATCAGACCAAATGGTTACCTATCAGTCATTGATATATAGCGTTTTCTGTGCTCAAATATTAGTAGCATTGATCGATAAAACCATTGCCAACTTCGAAGAATTGAAAAGCTCAGTGAAGTATTCAAGATTAATGAATAATATTCTTAATTTTCTAAAGACCGCAATCTTATCATTATTCTTAAACCAGATCGTAGATATGGCCATTAAAATGTCTACGCAAATTAATAGCGCACTTCTATAGTTATGAATAGATTCCGTTATCCTGCTTGAGCTAATCTTTGGTGGTAATACTTTACAGAGATTCCCACTACCAGGATTTGTGCTACGATTCAAATGGTGGTTTTAATCGTGATGACCCTATCAGATCTTATCATGTATTTAGGTGGGTCGTAGCAATCCTGTTGACCGTATCTGCACATAGCAGATCCAGAACTCAATAGTGACAGTCCTGTCGTTACGAATCGCATTAGAGTGGGAACCTAGCATTAAGTTTATATTAAATCATCTTTAAACATTGTCAGCAACAGTCTTTATATTCCGCCGAGCTAAAATTTCTCTTGACAGCAAATTTCAAAGACGGCAAAGTTTTGGGTTTCAAAATTCAACCTTAACGCATATATTAGTCGATACATGTATACCATGTAAATTTAAACGTTCTTTTCATAAATTGGGAAGGTAACTAAGTCTGTCTGCTGATGTTCTAAATTGGTATAATGTGATGTCACAAATTATATGGTTTGCTGATGTAGACCAAAGATTACAGAACTATCTTTTCACGGGGAATATCTTCAGATAGACGCTAATTTAGAAAACACACAGGACAGATTTACAAATAAATAAAAAAAATGATCATGTCAATTTGAAACGCTCTCATCTATGGAGAAAGGGTTAGTGGGCGGCATGGGGGATCAGGATCCCGATGGTTCCACATGGCTTCCGACGCTCCTCCAATACACAGGAAACCTGTTCCTGTCGCTCATCAATTTACATCGACAGAACACCCCCCTCCCCAAGGCAGATGATTATAGGCAGTGCGAACATGGCAAATCGTTATCGTTCGAGGTTCAGTTGGTGTCGCTGCCAAAGTGGAATCCTTCTTCGCGCTAATTAATTGCCGGAAAGAACGATGTTTTGTCATGGCTCCTAAAATATAGACAAGGGAACGATGGGTTATAATATATGCATTTTCTACAAATCATATACATGAATATAAATAACTGAAATTTTGACAAAGCAACGCAAAACAAACATATGGATAACTACACCTTACACTGGATCTAATATTCAAGTTCCAAGATCAAATACCCTACGGAATACAGATACATACAGGATACTTCAGGAAAAAATGGGATTCATCTTTGCAGTGCCATCACTATCCCAAAGTATATATATTATACGTTCATCTACTGGTATTTTACCCACTAGTCCATTTTAAATATTTGGAAGGTGAAAAGATATTTGGAAGGTGAAAGATGTGCGAAATTTAAATAATACTTGTTTGACAGAGGCTTCCCTTCCTGAGATAATACTAGATTGTAAATCAAACGTTGTAACAATGTTACGATACAATTCACATTTCATACTTATATTAATTGTGATTGCAGCTGTTGTATAAAATAATCAGTTAAACTTCTATCAATTATACCAAGTACACATTTTCAATATGTGACACTACGGTGTTTTTAAATAGATGAATTGCCACCACGTTGCGTATAAACTATTTCCAATGAATAATTGACTCAAGAGAACAATTTGTAGGTTAACAATGTTTATTTTTATATCAAATACAGGAAACCAACACTTATGTTATTATAATATCTCCAGTCTAAGTTAACAACTAGACATAACGGCCGATACACTACATTTCTTCTAAGAAGCCCGCGTGATGTCGGTACCTTTGTCTCTAAGCGGAGGCGGCTAGTCGTACGGCGAAGAACATCGCATGATATCTGAAAAGATATTTAACCTTGCTCTTATATAAAAAGTATAGATGTGTCAGCTATTAGGGTAGGGCAACAGTTACTGTCCGTTCTGGGCCGGTACTTTGTAAGAGCACCTTTTTACCCCAACTTTATTCTATCTAGTTGTACTAATCTGTGCTCTAGGTGCCTGGACGATAGTAACCAACTTCCAGTATGGGGGTAGAGCATGCCTGTGAGTCATTGAAAATACCCAATTAGCCTATTTATCGTTGTCAGTAGTGTCACCCATGTGTTTACTTCAGTATATTAAACTGGGCACCTTACATAGATCTATATACACTATATGGTCACTTCCGGATAAATATTAATTACACAGGTGTTAGAGACCTAATATGAACAACACATGTAAACATTTTTCTCTCTAAATAAATATTTGTGACTGTTGTTTTTCTGTTTGTTCTAGGTGCATTTGGGGTATACAGGCAACTAGTTACACATAATAAACAACTTTCCGGCATGAACGATTATATAAATTGCTCGCTATTCTCACGAATAAGGTTAATTAAATCCAATTGAGCAGTTTATTGTTAATATTGGCAAATAAAGCTCATGGGCAAGTAAGACCACCTTTAAATGATCCATATACCAGTATCAAATTATCTACCACTTTCACTTTCTAGACAAAAAATTATTTAATGGAACGGAAACTGTTTGATTTCGGGAAAAGTGAAGTATTGAATTATGTTAATTGTTTGCTTTGGGAATATTAAATTGAAGTCGGCTTGTTACAAAGGTTAAGTTATATCTCAACATTGGGTTTATCTATTGCCGTAAAATGATCAATGGAGACTGTCATCCCAGAAAACAGATCAACACATGAGACCCAATTAGTCGACAAATAAGTCGATCTAATGCAATTTTAAAAACTGAATTGTGAATAAAAATATGATATCCCATACAAAGGAAAGGTAAATGTACAACTAAATTTGTCTCAGGTGTTTTAGAAAGTCTGTTCCGCCCACGTCAACAGTTTATATTACTCACACCTAAATAAATTAAACAAGCAAAAATCATTAAGGTCACAATCCCTAAATAAATAGATGGCTAAAATAATGAATTGCTTATTCATATTTTTGTAAAGCATCGAGAGAGAGAGAGGGAGAGAGAGAGAGAGATGGGAATTTACGCCACTTACTAAGTTATTTAGGGACTCACACGTGATTCAATTTTTATTTCAATACGGCACTTAAGCAGTGGTGGGTGGGCCGGACAACACCCGAGATGTTGAAATGGTGACCGTAATCCTTGTTACCCACAAGCAGGGAATCAAAAACGTGCCATTTGAGTAAATGACAAGACTGTGGGATCTCACGCACACGTGTTCAACCACTAGATCTCCCCGTAAATAATCCAGCAATCAAAATTGACCTGTGACCTCTCAAAAATATTCGGAACTCAACTCAAAGCATCATACAATTGAATTCGTTATCTCTGCATGACCTTTGCCGAAAATGTTAATACTGAGCTGCTTTTACCGAGCAGGGATGTTGGATGTTCATTATTGAACATAGCCAAGGTACTGAAATATACACCCAGTTTCATTCATTTACAATCAAAGTCTGCCAATCTCTACTTAACCTAAGCACAAAATGCCCATCATCGAATTCCGTGAAGGCTTACACCTGATTAACATATTCACTACTAGCTCAATTAGAAGCTATTTAATTTCTCGCCCGAAACAGTTTGATAGTGTTGGAAATCTTTTCAACTGCAGGTTTGGCAGATGACTGATCGTAACAATGAGAGAAATGAAAAACTATTCTGTACGAACTGGGCCAATGAAGGCGGGCGTATTCTATGGAGTGTGTGTGTTTTCGTCCGTTTTGTCGATGAAATTCCCTTTGTCAAGGACCCTTGAAGTCCACACCAACGTTCACATCTTCCAGTACTAGACAGTGTTACTTACCAGACCATCCGTTCTGCGTCACCGTCAACAACAAAATCAAAGCTGGGTGGAGCTCGTGAAGATTCCGAGTAAGTATGTGCGACGACTTCTTACCACATAGATCGTTTCTCTTCTAGTTTGGGTGTCGATAAACGGTGGTTAGATTATTAGGAGTTCGAACGTCAATGGAATAAGTCCTTAAGCGAAACAACATAATCCTATCATACGTTTCTATGGCAATATTGAAAACATACAATACATTACTATGACAAATTGCCGGTTTCTTCCCATTGTTAATGACACCAACGGGGAATATAAGTGGTTTTATTTAGCTGAACACGAAAAAAAAAGAATACTTATTTTGGTTCAGAACAAAATTCATTACATCCAATTAATTGATGTTTATCGGAGCATGTATAACGAGTATCTGACTTACGACCGGAGTTAAATTAAATTCAGATTCGGGTAATTCAGAATTGTCATTCTAGTAGATGTATGTTTTGGACGCATGCACTTGTTACATTATAATACGTGCTAAGCTACCTGGGCGACCTTCGGTTATATTTTTTTCACGACTGGTGGTCGGAACTAAAAACCGAACGCGGATGGTCCGGACGACGTCTGTTCAAAGATGGCTGCCCCCATTGACTTTACTTTTTGCATAGCACAAATATTGAAATAATGCGTATATTTTAGACTCACATAGATTCAGACATAACATACAAGACAAAAATAGCTGCTGGTAGCATTAGCAACCATTTAAAATTAATTCAAACTTTCCTAATACAATATGCTAAACAAAAATAGATTCTTTCTAAATATTCTACACTTACGTTTCATCCACACCCGCCATCTTTGAACTACTACGACCATGCCTCAATAGCATGGTTCAGTATTTCCGGACTATGGTCCCGACTAAATGAAATTCGGATTCATTTAGTTCGACCATAGTCAAGAAATCACGATAAGCGAAGGTCGCCCGGGCTGGTGATCAGATAAAATTCTTGAAGATAAAACCGATAAGGCTCATCAAAACTATATGAAATCTGATAAAACTCGTCAAAACTGTGTATGACTGGATATAAATAGGGACATCTGAATATCAATTTCGATGGTTTCGTCTTATCATGTCGCTTTAAGTAGTATACTGAAGTTATTTTATGACATTAGATTGACGTCTTTGTCTTGCTTCTTCAAGTTATATTCAACTGGATTCTTAATAAGAGATAACATATACATACAGTAATAATGTGAGTCTACATGAAATATATAATCCGTGTAAGTTAACTAAGTCATATTTTCGGTAGAGTAATTTAAACAGATAGTATTCAAAGGAATATAGTATTCCTGGAAATCAATGGCAATGAGCAGTGATGTAAAAGCTAAGAGCTAGATCTATGGCTTAACATATAAATTATAGTAAATTATAAATTATATATTCACATAACAATCCTATTATCAATTCTCTGGACTATCGAGTGGCCGTGATTTTGAATGTAATACAGCACGAGATCAATTCAATAAGTTAATATGAATAATCGCACTTCACAATAAATAAACTTTAAGGTAGTTTTTAATACATTCATTTTACAGTATCCGCTTTTGAACAATTATAACAAGAACAGTAAGCTCATTATCTAAACCTCAATCTGATAAATGTCACATGCATCATCGGTATTTTATTTCACAACATTTAATTATATCTATTTTTTCAGTAAATATTATTTTCTATCTCGAACATACATGTATATAAGAACTGTACATTAATAACCAAACATTATTTAAGTGCCATCTGGTATATTAAAAATGTTAGTAGGGAATAACTGAAGCGAGATTAAATGTTTCCGGACAAGCTATCTACAAATATACACCAGTAAAAGAAACTAAAAACAAATAGATGTATCATATTGAAGTTCTGGTATCAAATTATTTATATAGTTTCTAATGGGTCGATCAGATAAATACATTACATTCCAAAGTAAATTGTTAATTCCAACATTGAAAACAATTCAAAGCTCTTAATTATCACTTGAATGTATAGCAGGCCAACACCCGGGGCTATTGGCATGTTTCTGCCAAGGCTTGATAGTTTTGGTGGCTGAACAAGAGAAATTCCAACCATCATGTGCAGATTTACATGAAGATAGCTGCAATGTTGCAGCGAGCGAACTAGTTTTGTTCTCCACTGTAATTGGTACACTCTGAGATGATTTGCACAAAGTCAAAAAAGCTTCAAATGCAAATTTTCTACCCACAAATAACCACAGTCTGCATTGAAATAAATAGTGGATAGTGGAACACTGAAATCTTAATGTGTGTGTTCTAATTCTGTTCGGTGGTCTTTTTAAAAACGACAGCAATATCGCGTAGTCGTTGGATTTTATTAAATTTATGTGGTCAAGTTTCACCTTTATTTCGATGGGAATTGTTGTATGTGTTAAGCTATGTGCTGTGCGGTTTGAGTTTAGTGTAATTAAAAATTAAGGCAGGTATAGGCCTGTAACTCTTTTGTCCTTAGAAGTAGTGGAACCAGTTTAACCAAACGCACTCTATAAATACAGTGGGGTTTAACCTCCTGTTAGCATGTACCAATGTACTTACGCAATAGAATAGAATACGTCTGAAATAGCACATAAGATCATCGCGTTACCACCACAACATAACTTGTTATGCTAAGAGTTATTTTACTTTCTTAAGCACCCCTTTTTAGAGAAAAATATCTTCTAATTACTATTGATTAGAATACAAGACTTTATATTAAATAAACAATGGTTTCTTATGTTCAGTTCAAATCAATGAAAATCGATAATTCAAAGATTTTTTGTCAGTATTGTCCCAATGGCAACATTTTGTTCTAATCGAGCTCATCCTGATCCGGCGACTTGGCAGATTTATTGTAATAGACAATCGGTGTTGAATTTACGTCAGATGGGAATTCATATGCAATACCGTGTGTCTTCTTAGAGTTGTTGTAAATTGACCTGCTTATCAGAGCTACGGGGAATATTATCATATCTATTCTAATAGAAGATGATATAAAAACTGTGAATAAAAAAGAATATAGGGTATATTTTAAAAATGTAACATAGCTTAATTACCTGGCTTCGTATGGACGGGTATCTTATTGATTTTGAACTGACAATTCAAGAGTTTTCTTGAAGCTAATAGGTCAGTCTAGAAAAGTATGGTATGTTCTAGAATGTTTCACTAAATATGTATTGTTGAATTTCTTTTCAATGATATTTTATTGCAAATATCAATATTTCCAACTAAGTAAAACACAAATATTTTAGCATCAAAGAATAACACAAATCTAATACATATAAATCATTACACACAAAATAATAAACAAGCTTAAGATTTAGAACTAGAAAGCATTTTCAAGTTAAAATCATATCAGCAAAATACGCTGTTCAAGTCGCCAGAAAACCCCCCTCTTTAGAAAAAGATACACCCACTGAGATGGATAAAGAACACGCTAAATAATGCGAATTGAATATAAATGGTGACGTCTAACGGGTCTATCAGTTAAAATTTTTACAATCAGGGACCATAACGTTTGGATATAGGCGATCGTCTACAGGAACCGTGATCTTTCTGATATACACAAATTCAAAGTTTCATTAAAATCGGTGTAACAGTGATATTTTCGAACTCGGTTTCTTCTCTCCATCGGATCAAAATTGAGACCTCCAGAGGGACCACAAGCTAAAGACGCGACTTTGCGTACAATCGGGCCATAATTCAGAAAGTTCGTATTCATTAAAATCGGGTGTAAACTGTGACCTCTACGTGTCACAAGCTAAAAAGGTGATTTTCCGTACAACCAGGGGCCATAATACATGAAGTTACCGATCTTTGGGTAAAAATCCGATAAAAATTGTGACCTTTTGGGTATCCACAACAAATTGTGGACGGACGGACAAGGACGACAATATATGTTCACATAATAATTTGGCCGTATATAAATAATAATAAGGCTAGAAACCCGGGCATCCAAATAAGCAATGATTCAATCTGTTCAAACCTCTTCATAAATCTACCGGAAATTTGTTTTGTATTCACCGGCAACACGACTATAACGGCATAAGCGCAAGATATGATTATTATTGGAAGTCTTGACTGATTTATGTATTGTCAATGTCGAATAACTATACACAAAGTAATATCCATTGAGAGATTAGGGTGCTTAGAGCGCTAATTAGAAAAAGGTTACTAGGCAATTTCTTTTGAAAGGCTTCAAATCCACCCACTTGTCTAGGTTAGCATGTGCGTGACCCATAGCTTTTGCCCAGTCGTCTGGATGGGACTAAATCTGAGCCCCCCCCCCATTCATGGTGTGCATTTTTAGGACTAAGCTATTATACAAACGTTGTTTTTTAACTGTTATAGAAAAGACGCGGCATGGAAAACAAAAATAATATACAGTATTCTCCAAAGGTTAGGGGTCACGGTCACTAAGTGGGTAAGACGCTTACTTGATAGCCTGGGGGTCGTGTGTTCGATCCCTGCATTGGCAGAGAAAGTTCATTCAGATTTTCGGGCTTAATTTCCCTTTGTCAATGATGCAGGGCGACGAGCCTGACAAGGACAGCCGTCTAGTCATTCGGAGGGACGGGAAAACAAGGACCTGTGTATACAATGGCATGCAAGTAAAAGATCCCTTGACAGTTGGAATTCGTTATAAGAGTAGGCCGTAGTGCACCCGTCCGTGCAACATTTCACTCATAGCACACTGTATTGGGTATGCCCGTCTTCATGAGCTTAGTTCCAAAAGCTTATAGATTGATCTTGAAACGTCTTAATAGAATATTATTTTCCATTTTGTTTGCACTTTAGATTGAAAACAAAATCAACAGTAGGTCAGAAAACTATTTATATCTCAGTATCGAACGAATCTTGGAATTGTCGACATTTAGGTTCACTGATTAATGAAACCAATTTTACGCCATTGAACATAGAACACGGACCAAATTGATCGTTAAGGCTAGCAAGTCTAAAATTAGTGGATTTCCGATAATACAATACGAAAGATTGAAAAATGAAATTCATAATGAATGAATGATCATTTACACTTCACTACTGATACGGAATGAAGATTGTAGGCAGTCAAAAAAGACCAAGTGATTGGAATGCAAGATAGAGAGAAAAATGTTGTCAATACTATTCATATATAGTCCACACGAAAACGTGGACGTGTAATAACACCAAGTGCAACTCAAATCTTTTTATAAAGCAATTAATACCACGGAAGAATAATAATGATACAATTCTTAGATTCCTTTGATTGATTGAAGTGCACCATACAACTAATATAACATAATTTTTATGGAGAGTTTTTTTTTTTAATTTAAATCTCACGGTTCATCGCTCACTTCAAATAAATCAAGCATAAAACATCATGAGTTTTAGTAAGCTAATGCCAGAACCAGCAAGTGGGGTTTTCTTTTTGAAAATGCAAATCTAATGGTTTTAAAGACATCTTTTCCATTATTTATCTTTTTTCTAGATTTTCCAGCAAATTCTAAAGAAATTAATCAACCAGCATGAAACCGTAGATCATACATGTTTTAGTAACTTAATGCCAGAATCAGCAAGTCGGGTTTTCTTCTTGAAAATGCGAATCTCTTGACTTTAAAGACTTCTTTTCCATTATTTATCTTTAGATGTAATTAATAGATTTTTCTCAATGTCCCTGCAATTTCTAAAGAAATTGAACAACCTGCATGCGACCGTAGATCATACATGTCTTCGACATTTGTGCACTCTCGAAATTGAAATTTTGCGCAATAAAAATCAATAATGTTTAAATGGTCAAGCCTAATGGCAGTCTGTATTGTACAAAATTATTATTAAACAAATATATACATTAAACCCAATAATCATACCTGTGTTTTGTATAATATAATCATAATTACTGTTACTTTCATTTGCGACGCATCAGTGATATTAGACATCTCATCACGATTGATGCCACCAAATATCTAGTACAGTCACTAGTTCTGTCAAGATTAGACTATTGTAACAGTTTGTTGTCTGGGATAAATCATTCAAGTCTCTACAAATTACAGAAACTACAGAATACATCAGCCAAAATCATATCACGAACCAAAACATCATCTCACATAACACCTATTCTAAAATCCTTACATTGGCTCCCAATTTCAGCTCACATAAACTTTAAGGTTCTGTGCCTCACTTACCAATGTCTGCGAAATCTTGCACCCAGCTATATATCAGAACTACTAACAGGATATCAACCAAACCGGTCCTTGCGATCTCACTACCAGAATACGCTTGTCGTTCCACACTCAAAACTGAAACATTTTGGTGACAGAAGCTTTAGTATAGTTGCTCCTAAATTGTGGAATGGTTTGCCTTTGAAAATTCGAGACAGTGAAACTTTGACTATTTTCAAATCACAACTAAAGACTCACTTATTTTGAGAATGCTATGAGAATTAGACTTTCTGTTCATTGTGTAAATAACCATTGTCTCATTGCGCTTTGAGCATGCTTTTTGGATGGATTTGGCGCTCTACAAATGTACATTATTATTATTATTATTATAATAGCAGATAATATACGAATATCCGATCTTTAAGTTCAGTACAAAATCAGAATTACTTTAAACGTATTGATGTTTAAATATAATGTGTTCCAAAGAGATCATATTATATTAAGCTCACAAAGATTAAAGATGCCTCCCCAGATACAAACTGTGTGCTTTATGAGATATTTCGATTAAAAACATATTCAAACTAATTTATCAAAGGTTTGCTGCAAAGAAATGAATTAATGGGTTTAGTGGCCTACTGTCCTACTCCGAGTTGGCTTATGCAGACGGGTAAATCCCAAGGAACTATCTTGAGGGAAGGACCAGGGAACGTCCTCAAGAATTATCGTTCAGTTTCTAATCTGCCTTCCCTCCACAACGTTCTTGAGAAAGCTGTTAAAATTAGATCATTTGAACATCTAGAACTCCACTTAAATCAGCCTACAGACTCAGTCCTGGTACATAGTTTTCTCTCAGTGGTCTGAAATGGTTTCAGCCATATCTTTTCTTTTGACAGTAGTCTGTTGTTGGCTCTACATAGGACTGTTATTATCCGGTGATATACAGGGTTCTGTTTTAGGCTCAGTGTTGTTCATTATGTATGCAAGACAGCTCGGGTGGGCATTATTTAAATGATCTTGCAATTCGACATCATCTCTATGCGGATGATACACAGCTGCCAGACTCATTCAAAAATTGAGATGATCAAGAAGCGATTGTTAAATTTTCTATATGGCAATCACAAAGATAAATAACTGGATGAAGAGATCGAAATGGGGTTTAACGTCCACTCGACACACACTAGGTCATTTCGGAACTAACATATGGTTTTAATTATATTTCAATAATTCCTTTGCGCGTAGAGGTCTTTAGCAGTTGTGGTACCAGGAGAAAACCCACGATGTTGGACAGGCGACCCTAATCATTGTCACGTACAACCGGGGATTCGACACCACGCCAGCTGATTCAATGACAAACTTAATGATTCGGCGCGCACGTGCTAAACATTCCCCCTCCCCGAATGGAACTCAACTGCTTAAAACTAAATGATCATCTTGTTTAGCCCTAAAGATAGACTACACCAACTAACACCATTCTGCATGCAGCTCGAAATTAACATCATACAGCCAAGTCCTATAGTTAATAACATTTGCTTTTTATTAGACAGTAATTTATCATTTATTCCACAGATTTATAATGTATGTGAGAAATGTTTCGCCGTGAACTACCAAACTTAGGATTCAGCTTCATCTATAGCTCGATCAGTAATTCTTTCACATTTCGACTATTCTAACTGCCTTATGGTAGTTCTCCGCGATGCAAACGTCAGCACCTATTATGCCTTCAGAACTCTACAGCCAGGATGTTGACCAAATCACCTTCATCCAGCCAGAACACACCACTTCTAAAGGATCTCGGTCATTATCTCCATGTATTTTAAACACCTTACTCTTTACTTTTAAATGTGTAAATGGCACCGTTCCTTAATATCTTAATGAACTTGTTCAATCTTACATTCCATCGAAAATATTTACGATCGAAATCTTTCAATCAACTGATGACACCATTTTGGCTATGGTTCGTTCGATGTAACTACTGCTAGAAGTTGTAACTCATTGCCTATAAACCTACACACTTCATTATCGTCTCTTAAGAAACTTTTAAAAACTCTTCTGTTTCAAAAAAGTTATAACTGAGAGCTATAGACTTTATGTAGATATGTTTCGTCAAGCACTGTGAGCACAATATTTGATATTTATTATAATATATGTTTGGAAAGGAAAGTAAAATCGCAGAGGCTGCTGTTCGTTTAAGCCCCTCGCTGTTTTCACAACCGGTAGTTATTCGACCAAAACGTCACGTCACTCGAGCAGACAACAAACCGACAGGTGACCAGTTAGTAACGAACTTACAGTTTATCATGTGCGCGCACCGTGAGTGTTTGTCAAGAATTCAGCAGGGGCGTTTTAAGGTTTATCATGGCGGAGGCTATACTATTTTGAGGGCCCTCTTTCGCGGGGGGTCCAGGGGGGAGGGGGTCTTAATTGATGATTTCCATACCAGTGCAATGCAATGCATTCTCATTCAGTACTGGATTCGACAGTGCCAGTGTAAAGAAAACGATTGACTCGGACTCGGGGGCCCTTTACCTTGGTCAGAGGGGCCCTTTTGTCAAACGAGGGTCCTTTTGTCTCCCTTTAGGGCCCTCCCTAACAAGGGTACATTTCATTTTTCCTATAGGTTTTAGCATTTTTCTCCTGTTTATTTGTTCACCTTCTTTGATTTTTTTTTCGCGAAGAGGCTGGCGCCTCCAGTGCCTCAGCTATAAAACGTCTTTGGAATTCAGTATTCCTCCAATAAAATGACGTGTCTCTACTGTCCTACTTTTATTGGATGCACATTTACGCGTAATCAAATATATTCACAAGTTATCAAAGAATTTAAAAACTGAATGCGCGTGGTGTGCTATCTTTGTATAAAAAAAAATATGTTGTCTAAATTTTATCTATAACGAAACTAGATCTATTTCATGTTAACCCAGGTTGATGCAGAAAAGGGGGGCTTTTTCATTTTATTTCATTTCACAGTAACTGACATGGGACCGTAATGCTATTTGTTTATGCAGTTAGCTAATATGTTGAAAATTTAATATTGAACAGATGTTTGATAATATCATATATTAATGTGACATCAATACCGTAACATTCTGTTAAAAATTTCTTTTAAATATAAACAATATTTTATTCAGATTTTTATCTGAATATAGATTTGGATATTGAAATAGCCTATATAAAACCCATCTGCCTTTCATTAAATGTTATTAAATTTCACAGATTTCAATAATTCGTTAGCTTAGATGTTGGGCAGGCAACCTTACCCATTGTCACGCACAAGATTGTATCCCACTTCACTCAGTGGCATACCTTATGATCTAAAGCGCACACATTAGACTTCTCGGCCACAGAACCCCGAAGTAGCCTAGTTTAATTTTGCTAACATCACACAGGAAACAACGCTATTAGTGAACATATGTATCCTTAATCGATTCCATAGACACGTAAAGTATAATACATACGTGTGTTTGTGAACTTTTCTCGTCAAGGTAATTATTGAAATATTGATTGTTATGTATATATATATATATATATATATATATATATATACCGTTGCTGTATACACGTCATTGACCATTGCCATTTTTATGGCTTGTATCGTTTGTCCACATATTAATTATGCCTCATGAAACAAAGGGTTACAATATCTCATATGGATTGAAAGGAAGTCTAATTATATCACTGTTTGACATCACTACAATTAATAATGATATATGAACATATTGATGTTTTGTAACGATTAAGCGTGTGGTCACTTGTCAAACTGAATAATCAAATTCGGCCTAGGAAAAGTATTAATTTACATTTTCTTGTCCTAATGGAAGTATATTGAAGTATGTAAATTGAGTAAGATATTTCATTGATGACAGACTGAAATAAAGAAATAATGGTATATGAAGTTGTTTAATACTATTTCATTGGTGAATGGCACAAATAAAGAAAACATGGTTTCATAACGCGTCAATGATGGTAAACGGCGACCCAGTTTGCCACCCAATGTCGTAACTGTATAATGTTGAATATATTAATATGGGTATTTTCCTATCTCGTAGTCAATTCGAAGGCAAAAAGAAACATGTTTTAAAAAATAGTGACGAGTAGTGCAAACATAAACACCACTTTTTATGAGTTGTTCTCATTAACAATATTTTGTGAGTGCTTACTGTTCGATTTTAAGGCTTTATTCATGGTGGGGAGAGAGGTGGGTGGTGTGTGTGTGTGTGTCACATGATACTAACCGGGTTATTTGGCATGCGTACAGTAGTGAGCGAGAGGTAATGATCTGAAATCCTTGTGCTCATGTAATCTAATTAACATTTTCTATTGTGTAATATACCTTTCTGGTTCTAGGGTCTTATGTAATGCAACGGGTTTAACTCCCAATAACCCCGAATCAATAGTTCCGTTAACAGAGGTATCAGGTGCAGTTCTGTCAGTGGTTAAGCGTTATTACTCTATTGTCTGGGAATATTGGGAAGTTAGATTCATTTTTTTTATATTTCAGGGCGGCTACGAAAGTTGCGGAGCTTACTTATCGAAAATAATTTATATATGTACAGTCGTTTGATAATTAAAATAATTTAATAACAGCGGTCGGGGCCTTAACTGACATAAAATCTGAAAAAATTGAAACATTAATCAACAAAATTTGTGTCGAAACGGTCTTTATCTTTAGAGTTCTTTAAAAATCAGAACTGGTAGACACGGGAATTGCAACTAGTTTTGGCAAAAAAAAAAAAGAACGCACCAACATTTCAGTTTAAGATGGATATGATCTTACTAAAGCTAGTTTTCTATTTACTACATGGTTTGGAAACATGTTGGATTGACATAATGTCGATAAGTATAACATAATATAGCTATGTTGGGATTTCCATATTTTTAAACTCCAAATCATCTATGGACAGACGATGAGAAGGATCGTGGCATTTCTACTCTACCTAAAAAGATCTGTTAATCTCTAGCAGAATATTACAAAGAATAATCACAGGCAGTAACAGGGTTAAATATTTTTTTTTTTTTTAAAAAAAATCAAATGTAATGACCTGTTTTGTATGAGAGTTTCATTTATGTGACATAAGGAGGACCAAAGTTGCAGGTTATAAATACATAACAGGATATCAATATATTTAACTAGGATTTATTCATATTTAAAGCAAACTATGCTTTACTTCACATTAATTAACTAATACCAGAAAATAGTTACACGTAATGGGCTAAAAACCGGGCCTGATAAGAAGGTAATTCTAGTCATGTTATCGTAATATTCTAAGGTTTTAAACTATAGACATAATATATCAAATCTGCAATTTTGAAATGTGGTCACTAATATTGAATCTAAATACTTCAAAACAAATGATGCTCTCTTTAATTACCCGTCTATTTTTTCGGTTTCACATTTAATTTTATCACGTTATAATGTGACAGGCGGCTTAGTCACACCAAAGAAAATATTTTCCTCAAGAAAACTTAGATTTTTGGGTAGGGCACGTGTTTGGGTGTGTGAATCCAGGATCACGTGGGAAGCTTAGCGCACAACTAATGTTAGAAAAACCTCGTTTCGCCCCTGCAATAAATTTATTTTAGCCGTATTTATTGCTTTTTTGGACAGAGGTGGTAAACTTACCTTTATGGGGTAAGTAGTGGAACGTAAAGACCGTCAGACATATTTGTTATTCAAAAAGTAAGTCTTCTAACAATATGAAGGGCAGGGCAACATGATTAGCGGGGGTAGATTATTTATAATAAATGCGTCTAATCACAGAATATTTCAAACAAATAATGGAAAACCCCATTAGGCCTACATGTTTACATTAAACGATTTATACTTATTAATAGCACCCTTTATTTACAAAAATAATTTTACACTTTGAAATTATTTCTGGATAACGCATCATGAAAGCGTGATTTCATTTCCATTATAACTTTCCAATCAAATATTATCAAAGCACTTACCTGTGGAATGCTGGCAATAACGCTAAATAACCAAGCTAAGGCTAACATAATTTTGCCTCTTCTGTCGGCGTCGTTTAAACTTAAGGGGTGCATGATGGCAAAGTACCGGTCCAAACTTATTGTCACTAATATAAACGATGAAAGATAGAATCCAAAGGCACGGAAAAACATCATGACCCTACAGGCAAGGTCCCCGGCCTCCCACGCCACGGTAACATGCCAAACTGTTTCCAGGGGAAGCATGACAAAAGTCACTATTAAATCAGCAATTGATAAATGCATGATGAATAAATTCACTCGCGATTTAATATTCCTGTTTCTAAATAACGTTATAAAAACCGTGAGATTTCCACAAGCCGCGATTATAAACAAACAAGAACAGGTTATGACAGCAACTAAACTGTCGTCGTTAAAAGTTAATTCTCTTGGTAAACCAGGTATTTGTTGCACACAGCTTATATTAAGAGTCGGAAGAGTCAGATTGCACACCTTTGGTGCAATTTCTGACACACTGGAATTCATGGCCGGGGCATGCATCCTCCTTTAAACAAAAGTGGTGTGCATCCGGTCAGCCTTTGTTGTATCCATTTGAAACCATTCGCATCATAGAACGGTACGACTATTCTTGGAGAGGTGTGGCTCTTGAACCAGTTTCTAGAAATAACAAAGATGTTAGAATTATATATTACCCATTGTCAGTGCAACTATTTCCAAGACACTAACACGCACAAAAAGAAAATGATAATTTCTTGAGTTGAACTTTATGTAATACATACAAAATTATTCAGTGTCAAGTAGGTTTAATTAATTAAGACACAGTATATGTATATCTGTAGAAACATATTCTTGCATACATTATGCATTATTCAAGAATTGGATGAATTAAAAACACGATAAGCATTTCTTTACGAATTTACTGCCAATTTAGAATTACTGTTAAAAAGGAAACGATACTTTAAGAACATTCATATTCTACTCACACGCTCGACGTATGGTATTCTTTCCCCCGACTGTAACAAGTTAACTGAAGTTGCTGATAATTTCGACCACCAACTAAAGGAGATGCTTACAGTGAAGCCGAACGAAAGGAGAATTCGATCGATGAGACCGACAACTATCGCTGTCGTATCTTTCTGTTACCACTGCTAAATACACCGTATACTAGTATTCCCAAAGCACACACGGTAGATTTACATCTGTGCGTGCAACGTACTGCAGTTCAAAGAAAGTTAAATATTGCAGATAAATTGATTCGGATATAATGTGCATCCCGGTAACTAACTTGTTTTTACAAATTAAATCTTGTAATATTTCGACTCGCATGTTATGTAATATCTATTTCATGACAGGTTTCTCTCAGGAAATCTGTTAATAGGTCCGTGGGGTGTGACAACAATAATCCTCAATAGACACCGAAACGATCACTTCTACTTGCACTTAATTAATGTTAGGAAAATGCATCTATTACTACGTAATATGTTGTATCTGTTGCCAAAGGACCGTATGTCCGGTTAAAATTTCCATCACAGCACGCTGTATGGATTATCGCAGTTCAAGCAGAAAAGTAGGACGTTCAATTTCATTCATTGCCTGCGAGATAACGAAATCGATTGATTTACATGTAATATGTTAATATAACAAGGTCATAGAGTGGTCTTATTTAGGATTGAAAAATATGTGCCTTAAAGGAGCTAAATCGCTAACATTTAGGACATAGTAATTGACACAAGTGGGTCGCAACGCATTAAATACTGTAATATGAATGTATCTTTACATTCAATGGTTTTCGTTTTTACTATAATTCCAAATCAGTAATGTTCAGCGAAATAAGCCAGCAGCGTGAATCGAGTGGCTATTTCGAGTATCTGATTATTCCAGTCTAAATATGCCGTGTGATTTGGTGCAATGTTTCTAGCCTCGTTCCACAAGTCTCTTGCTAGAACTAGGACTAAAACGTATTGTGGTACACGAGTGTACCAATGGTAAAATGTTTATTTTTGTCTTAAACATTGGATATCAGAAGCCCATCTTTTTCCGGTAAGATCACAGCATCAATGTTGATTTAAATTGACAAATAATTCGTGTTTTAAAAGTTGATGATTTTGGATGATATTGAGTTAGAGACTTAGCTCCTTTAACACAAGATCGGAACATATCTAGTATCAAGCATCACGAACGAACAGTAAGCACATGTTCTGTCTCTGCGTGTGATTTATAGTTATTCAAAGAATGTAATTTCCTACCGATGGTTTAAATATTGGGAAGAAACAGATTTCCCATGTTTCTTCGGCTGTATGTAATTTTGAGTTCAATCAAAGAACGTAATTTCCTTTGGATGTTTTAAGAGGCGCAAATTACGAAGTCATTAACAATATAATTTTGGTACGCGTTCTGGGTTGATTTGTTTTATAAAAAAAATCTGTATATTTTTAATTGTTTTTGGCAAACGATTCAATATGATATTCTTCCAATGGCATTTAGTAAGTGTGTGTTTTTGATTCAATATGATGGAAACAGCCGAAGACAACCTCGTTTTTGGTTGTTTTGAGGACTTCATTGAGAGGCTTTTATCAGAATCGATAAATTGGCTGCGAAAACAATAACGATTAAAAGCTCCTTTAAGAATAAATAGTTCAAATTTCCAGTGAAATGAAGACATTTTGTGGTTAATGCACAGAAGTCCATAAGGACCAGAGTTGTGTGATCTGTTTGTGTTCGTCCCGTTATAATTCTTTTGAGAATCATTTGTAGTTCTTTTAAAACCAGAACCGGTAGACGCGGGAATTGCAACTTATTTTGGCAAAATAAATTAGCGCATCAACATTTCAGTTTAAGATGAATAGATTCTTACTAAAGTTAATTTTCTAATATCATAGATATGAAAATTAATTGAAGTCCATGGTTTAGCTAGAAATGTCTTCGGGGGTAGTTCTAACTCGCTGACAACACTCATGGTTATTGCTATGTTTAAAAAATGTGTCACGGTATTACTAATGAATAAAGTCTCCGTTATTGGCCGATTTATTTGATATTTAAAGCTATTCGGAAGTACCAAAGTCTCTTTTATCGGTCGTATTAGTTGAGATTTAAAGCTAATCGGAAGTACGAAAGTCTCTGTTATTAGTTGATTCAGTTGAGATTTAGAGCTACAGTTTTGTCATCTTTTATTTTTAGAAATATGACTTTCGCCCAATTTCGTATGTTCCTTGCCCATATTCTCGAACGCTGTCTAAATTAGTCATTGATTAGACTTTAATCACAGATTAGCTCATCAGAGATTAGAGGTTCATTTTAGTTGGTATTCTTGAAGCTCTGATCAGCTAATCTCTGCCTAAAATAATTGCCAAATCAATGATTAAAACTCGAGATAATCTTCCTTGGCCAATGTGCCATAAACGAGAGACTATCTCTAATCAAAGATTAGTTAATCAACGACTTTGAGTTTTTGTCTATGATGTTAAGGGCCCTTTACAGGAAGTGGAAAAAAAAAGCACAGATATTTTGCTTCTCGCACCTTTCAGATCAATGTTGGTGATTTAAATACAGTTTCCAAACCTACAGTGAGTAAGGTTATCAAGAAATAGTCGATTTAGTTAGTTCCTCTAGAAACTGTAGCTCAAAGACAGTTCAAAAGGAACAACAGTTTTATTAGCTGAACAGTATAAGACAATTAAAGTAAAGGCATGTTTTTGAAATTGACTAGTTTCCAAATGTTGTAGGGGCCATAGATGGGGCCCACATTAAGATATCGAATCCTGGTGGAGATGATCCTGCTAGATTCATAAATAGTCAGGTTATATGTGATAGTGAAGTGCCCATGATAGTAGGATTTTTAATGAAATGTGTTTGTATATTGTCGACGCCCCCGTTCGTCCATGCGGCATCCACAATTGCTTGTGGACGCTCTAGGGGCTTAAGTTAACATTGGATCGACTTTAAATATATATACAGCTATTTGTGATTATTATTGCCAGAGTTATGGTCCTTGATCACTTCTAAAAATCTTGTGGACGCTCTAGAGACCAAAGTTAATATCCGATTGACTTTCAATTGATACACAGAGTTTAAAGTCTTGAGACGAATTTTGATAACTGAACAGCTAAATCCATGATATTAAATGTTTTGTATAGTAAACGTTAGCATTTCGCAGAACTTTATAAAAACCAAACAAATTCTAATGATTTTCTGATAATTACTTAATGAGTTGTTACTCTTAATTAGATTTTAGTGTATTATTAATATTTCATTACTGAAAAAAGTAAAAAAAAAACCCATGCGACAACTCTTTTTGACTGCCCGGAAGATTTAGCTGTTGTGTGCGTATGTTTCGTTACCTGGCAGCCTATCTTTATATTGTATATTGTCGCCTACCCTGACCGTCCGTCCACAATTTGTTTGTGTACAGTCAATTTTTTTTATCCGATTTTGATGAAACTTGAAATATAAGCTTAGGTTTTTTTCCCAAAGATTCCAGTTCCTTTTGATATTGGGATGAATCGGAAAGTAGAGGTCACATTTAGCCTTTGGACAATTGGCTAAAGGACCATCCAGAAGTCACATTTTTTATCGTAATCTTAAATATATATTCATAACCTAAATATCATGGTTCCTTTCGATGTTAGAACATATCGGTCTGTTTCTTCCTGGATTATGACACCTGAATGTGAGAAAGATCTCCATTTTAGCTTTTGGATCCCAAAGATCTGGGTTCCTTTCGATACTTGCGTGTATCAGGCCCAAACTTCCCGGATTATGACTCCTGCTTGTCCATTTGTTTCATGGCGATCGTTTATTTAAATATATGTATATCTGTTTGGTTTTTTTTGTAAAATTTGACGGGACATGTATTTAAGCCATGATAAAAGTCAATTTACCTGAAAGTATCAGATACTATAGTTTTGTCCTGTTTCGTGTTGTAAATTATAAATTATTTGATAAAAGCCACTTTACCTGAAAGTATCTGATATTAATATACTTTTGTTTTTTGTTACAAATGATAAAATATTTGAGAATTTCTCTGGATTTTTTATTGCAAAATATTTTTTTACATACCCGACAAGAGCAACGATTAAAATGTAGCATTTTCCAGGCTTAATCAGACTTTAAACTACCCCCCTGAACTGACTAAATTTTGGCATGGTTTAGCCCTTGATTAAATTTTAGTCAACATTCGAGAATACCAATTTTTAGACTACCAAGATTAAATTAATCCCAGATTTAATTTAGTCAGGGTTTATGGGTTAGTCAACGTTCGAGAATATGAATTTAGTCGATATTCCCAAATGCAGACTAATTCTCCGATTTAGGTAATCCTGGATTATTTTAATCAGAGATCAAAATTTAAACAGTCTTTGAGAATACCATCACCAAGTTAATCAGAGATTAAATCTCTGATTAACACTAATCCATGTTCGAGAATATGGGCCTAAATAATTTTATCTGTCTAGTCTTATTAAGGGGACAGGAACATTAAAACTGTTTCCCATTTATAATACAGTGGTTTTAAGTTGTGGAAAGACTTTACGTGTGCGCTTTAAATCATAATAAGTCGTATCGAGTCAAGTGGCGTGGTTTCGTTTATCTTTTCGCCGGGTCCTGCTTTAGTCCCCCACCTCCTATAGCTAATTGCACTATACATAAGTTCCAAATTGACCTAGTTGCTTCCCGGGGACTTTTAAAGCGGGTTAATCCGTCCGTCACACGTTTTGGGACACAATAACTCTGTTTCTTATTGAGCTAGGATGTTTAAACTTGGCGTAGGTGTTTGTTACGTTAATGCTTTGATGGAGTTTTGCTTATAATAAGTAACTTGGTTGGTTAAAGCAAAGTCGAGCTAATCAATTTCATTGGTCAATGCTTTGGGACAAGATAATCTTGATTCTACCTAATAGCTCGATACTTTTGAAAACAAAAATGTGTCATTAATTAATATGTGTCATCTATTTATTTGGGGTTTCAGCGGGGGGGGGGGGGCACCAGCCTCACTGGTGACTTGTTTGTATCGAGTTAATTGAGCTTTGGGTACTAACAAATCGTATAGAAAATAGGACGGGATTGATCGAGGGAATCGACTTTGACACCTTCTTCAGTTACGACTGGCGGCACGTTTGTTTGTTTTTGTTTTGTTCTTTGTTTAACGCCAAATACTTATACAAATATTTTTCAGTTTTCTGTTCGTATATTACTGAAATGTCCACTGAACTAGTGTAGTTTTCATACGTCCACATTCATAATAGTTCATAATATGGACGTATATTGCCGTCGCCCCTGGTTTGGTGTGTCTGTGTGTCCACAATTCTTAACTTATTGCCTGTGAAACTTTGGATACTTACTCATTATACCCTAAGGATGATCCCTACTGTTTTGGGGCATGTACGACCCCAGGGACAGAGCCACGCCCTTTTTTGTATTCTTTGTACCCTAAAAAACATTCCTATCGTTTGGGGTCCATTTTCTTTTTGTGTGTATGTGTGTCGCCTACAGGTCAATTATTAATCGATCATACTGATTCCTTATACCCTAATGACGATCCCTATTGTTTGTGGTGCATTCCCGATCCCCTGGGACAGAGCCATACTCATTTCTTGTATTTGTTTGTTTGTCGCCTACAGGCTGCATTTCTTAGCATATCATCTTGAAACTTTGCGTACTTATTTTTTGTGCCCCAATGAACACCCCTATCGATTAGGGTGCATGCTCAACCCCCAGGCACAAAGCCATGCCCATTTTCTTTTTGTGTGTTTGTGCGTCGCCTACAGGTCACAATATTTAATCGATCACCTTGAAAACTTTCTAAATACATATTCCTCTTACCTTAAGGCTGACCTCTATTATTTAAGGTCCATGTTCGACCCCCTGGGACAGAGTCACGCCCAATGTTTGTGTTTCACCTACATGCCGCAATTCTTAACAGATGCGTTCGAAACGCTGCATACCTATTCCCTAAGATGATTGTCCAACCACCAGGGGCAGAGTCATACCCATTTTAATTTTGTGTGTGTTGCCTACGCGCCACGATTCGTAATGAAACGTCTTTGAACTCGGGATATGTATTCCTTATAGCCTAAGGACGACAGGGGCAAGCCACGCCCAATTTTTGTGTCTGTCGTTTACAGGCCGCAATTCTGAATAGATCAGCTGGGTAATTGGCATATTCCTTATAGTCTGAGGGCCTCAACTATTGATTTTGGTGAATGTCCCGACCCCCCAGTGACAGAGCCACGCCCACATTTGCCGAAAGCCACAAATCTGAATGGATTATCGTGGTATTCCTTATACTCTAAGGACGGCAACAATTAGTGTTGATGCACAACCTCCAGCGCAAAACAAACCCAAAGCCTAGCCTTCTTTGCCTCTTGTGATATTGCAGCCATTTCATATTTCATTCTCTTCATTTTAAAAAGTACCATATCAATCAAAGCTGGAATGTGGACGTATATTGCAGCGTTATTTTAATATTTGAATGCGGTATTAATCTTTTTTTCTTCTTTTTATTGATTAATATGAGGATGCTTCAACTAGAATTACAAGCGGTCATGATTGTTTCTTTGGATTCAGTATAATTAGATTAACCAATTAATGAACTTAAAGAACCAAAAGAAATTGATATGATTAAAACACCGCCCAGCACGACTACGTGATAATTGAAATCGGACCAAGTTTTGGCAATTTTAGGTATTTAAAATTCCAAACGTACACCAAAAAAAAAAATCGTTTCAGGTAAAAACATGCATATTGATTATGAGGTGCAACTACGCCTTTAGCATCAAAACATAACTGAACGATCATAATACATTGTGCATTTAAATAAGTTGGCTAAATAATCCTGTAAGGTCTGTTAGAACGGGACGATACACATGGAAGCGTGTAGACAGTACACATCAAAGCAGAAATTCTGCGTTTCGCGAACTTTCTTTACTATTGCACGTTATAAAATGGGATTTCGACAATGCAGCGACTATGAGGCTTATTTATTTCTATATAACGATGCCAACGTTTATTATCTTTTCTTTAAATTGCAATTCCTGGTTTTCACCAAAATCGAAAGTTCTAGGCATATTTCCCTTGTCAACCCGAAGACAGAGTTTGGAGAATACCAAAGCCCACATCGGCATTCATTCTGTCCATTCGTTCCAGTTGTATATAACGATAATGATTGATGATTTATTTTTAATACAAATGGGGATTGAATTTAAGTTTGACAAAATTACCCCAAACGGCCATTTAAAACTCCGTATGTTTATACTACTGACTATAACAAGGTCAGATACTTGGGAATTGCCGATTTTCTGTTATTGTTGATACGGATGCATGCCATATTATTTCTGCTTTATGGGACATTCTATTTGGTTTCTTATCGAATTATACTGTATAAATATAGTTAATATTATCGTGTTGTTCTCCAAAACCTAAAGTAGGTTAACATTTATAGTTAATTGTATATTGATTATGTGAATGTTTTCAATTCTTTATTTTCAGAGGGTTGCCGCTCAATTGATGACCTTTTAAGAAAAAATCGATTGTTTGAGTGAGAACAGAAGCAATGAATTTAGAATTTATATTTATTATTACCAACCATGTATTAAAAAGGAACACAGTGCGAGCTACATATAAGTTCCTGAGTTTCAGTGACCGGGTGTACTAGATAAGGCAACAAAACTGTCCAACGAACATTGTAGCAGCAGAGTATAAATGCAGCACAGAAAATCCAAATATATGGTGCCACAACTATTATTGGGGACAAAACATCTTTCACACCCTTCATGGAATGGGATTAGGGGGAGGGGAATAAATATTGGGAAATTTGATTGTGTTCAAACATGATGTTCATCTTATAGATTAGTTAAAGATTCATTTCTAGCACAGTGGATATCTAAATAAGTGTATAGAGTCCCTTTGGACGATTATTTCGCTAGTGGTGGCAAGGTGGGGCGGGGATTGTGCAGATGGGGGATTCTAAAAATGATAATCTGCTTTATTTTGCAATATACTTAAAAGAAAAAAATATCAAATGGGACATGATTTCATTTCTTTTAAAGGATCCTTTCTTATCATTTAAAGTATCTAATTTCGTAACTTGTTTCGAATTTAAATGACCGTATAACTAACTCTCACCTTACGATAAAGTGAGATGTTTTTGTTTTTTTTAACAGAAAACATTTTGTGAAACTAACATTTTATTTTTGGGTGCGATTGGCCTCAATCTTTTAAAACATTTCACACAGGGCAGTATATACAATTCTTTAAAAAAAATAATGTACAGTGCTATTAATTAAAGCTTCGCTAATACAAAAGATGATCATCATTTATATTACCATTATCACATTCCCTCCATTTTTATGTATCTGAGCGCCTGTTTCACTAATCCACTAGATGGTCATTATAATTTATATTTCCGCTCCGTTTTCAGGTATACTACCGCCTCCCCCGACACAATAATACGCACAAAAAAATCTAGTTACCTAAGAAGGTCATATATACTTAGAGATGTAGATATAGCGCCCCTCCCCAACTCTCCTCTTTAATTGGGTGCTGATCCCCACCCCCTTTGCCACTGGATTAGGTCATTCTTGCTATAAAACGAGTAGTTCGAAAATAAAAAATGAAAAATAGCTATTTGAAAATTTCTGTCAAATTACTTAATTCTGAGCGAAGTTATCAGTACTTGAAGTTTTGTCAAGATCTAGGTGTAGAGTGTTTATTATCGTGAGTTTTCTAATCTATTAATCTAGATAATTGATTGTAGGCTTACCATGTGAATACTGTCTAAATATTGATTGGACGCTATAGTTCACGTGTCTGTGTTAGAGGGGGATAACGTAGACATAAGTTTGCGAACTCGCAGACCCGCCAAGCAACTTGGAGTAGTTGCTTCGGGAGCATACTAATTTGCTGGCCCATGCATTGATCTTAAAGACGTTACATCTTTGCGAAATTCAAGCGGTATTTCTTAAGTAGACAGAACGAACTGAGCGAGTGACTGTCATATACAATTTAGACTGATATTACAATAGATTAAAGATATCAATGTTAAACAGTTTAAATACTCATTTAATTAATGTGTTTTGTGGCCCATTTTAGGTAAAACAATTTTAAGATTTGGCTCCTTCAAATTATGCACTGCAATTCAGGTAAATTGAACCGTCAAAACCATAATGAAGTCATATGCTAAAACAGATTTCTAATCTAGCCTTTTGAGTTGCCATGTTGCCGGGCAAAGGACATGTTTATTTAATTTGAATCGAAAGAGACCAAACAGTTCATTTACAGATTGTAGCTAAGCGAAAATAATTAAAGATATCCCAATCGCAGTTATTTGACTCTTAAGTAAAGGAAAGAAGAGACAAAGACAAGTCTCTATAGGAGACGGTCTGGTGTTTCTATCTTTCTTAAAACACAACCAAATATGTTTTAATCAACTCAGTATTTAGGATTGTTAACATAAGAGACAGTTTTTACACTCAATCGCATGCAACATCAGTTGATAAAAAGTGAATGGAAGGCATTAACATGACCTCTAGGGATAATGATTTTTTTTCTAATCCAGTATCATTCTTCGAATCGGATTTAAATAACTTAATAAAAAGCGGAAGAAGATTAAAAACAAGTCATGCTGGGCTGTAAATATGTTCAATAATTTGCTAGATAATAGTATTTCCAGAGTTTCAAAACAAATCTTTAAATGAACTAAATAGGTATTTAAGCTACCACCACGTATCATGTATATATATTATATTGTTATAGTTACATGTATATATGTATTATTACCAATTCATACCATACCTGATCACTTTATTGTATTATGATTTGGATCTATGGGTTTTTGACCTAAATCCTTAATAAACAGTATATCAATATAGTATATCAATATTGTAAGCAAAAATGAATAATTGTCAAAAAGATACCAGGTATAAACTGCCAAAAACAGACATCAGTACTGAGAATGATTGTGAATTGCTGTGGACTAAATGTTTCCCTGGTGGTGATAACCCCCAAACATGATACATTCATGTTTTTTGAGAAAGCAGTGTTTTAATCGTGGATTCTGTTATCAACACAGACGTACTAAACAGACATGTAAATTAAAAAAGAATAGTACAAATTACTACTTTGTACTACTTATTACTACTCAGGACTAATGGTGCAAATAATAACATCGAGGATATTACGTTGTAGGCGGAAACGCCAGAAGATCGACAATCGAAATATGTATTTCTTATGTTATAAGAGTGTCCTATATTATTTGAAGAACTTGTTATCGGCAAATAAGGAAGTTGAATTTTATATGTACATTATTGAGATTAAGTATCAAAATATTAATAAAAACGGTTACTTAAATAAGATTATTTTCTTTGTGTGGAAATTTGAAACAGTTTGAAACACTCATGTAGTAATGGATTGTGCACACAAATTGAAATGTATGACCACGATCAAGTTTATTTTTTATGTTGCTTGCATTAATATGAACATGTGATGATTTCAACTCGTGTGCCATGGGTTGAACAATAAATTTTATACACATTTTTGATTAAGATACAGATCTATATTTTGTTTCGTTTTTCTTGGTATACTTTCGAAGGCCTACACACCGGATTCCCCGGTTTCCTTCAACTACTAAAGACACTTACGCGCAAGGGAATTATTGAAATAAAATTGAACCATATGTTAGTCCCGAAATGACATAGTTTGTGTCAAGTGAACGTTAAATCCCATCTCTCCCCCTCTCTCTCTCTCTTTAATAGAAACAATTCAGTTATTTCCTTAGGGATATAATTTGGAAACAATAAGATCGATTGTAACATCACTGGGGTGACGTTGATAAATATACGGGATTTTGTAATCCGATAAATATTTTTTTTTTTAAAAAACTTCAAGCTTTTTAGCAACTAAACTGTAGAGGATGTATTGGTAACTTTAGTAGATAATTATTTTTCCCCGTTTTAGTAGCCTAAAAATGAATTACAAATTGGTGATATTTATCAGAAAAATACGTCAATACCGACTCCACTATTGTCTGATGAAAGAATAGTTTAATACCACTGTATAATATCCCAGGTTACTGTAAAGTCACGGGTGTAGTCGAATATATTTATGGTGCGTTGTCTTTAGGACAGGCCCAAGTCCCAAAGCTAGCGTTTATGTATGGAGTGACACATATTCCAGTTTTTGTGTTTTGTTTATTCCCAAAATGACCCCATTTTTTCTCATGCTTAACATCTAACAGTATTGCATAATCCAAACCAGAGACTATATTATAACCAAGGTCTCTTAGTGTAGGGCTGGGGCTTCCAGGGTTTGAAGTACCACAAGTGCAGTTGGAAATTGTCCACGACCGCAGATTTTGAATATCAAACCTTTCAATGTTTATAAGTCTGATGATTTGTTCTGATAACAACTGGTTTGGAGTTTAAATAAATTACACATTGTATTTGGTAATATGTATTTGGAAACCGGTTTAATAAACTGAGCAAACACCAGTAGAAACCATTCTGCGATAATAATACTATGTCCATTTACATTGCGCCAAATCCACAAAACGCGCTCACATTTCATACGAAAACAATAAGTACATTGACCCCCAAGTTTTTTTTTTTGTCAATTTGTTAAAAAAAAGAGTTTTTAATCAAGATTTACAGATTGACAAAAGAAGTCACAAAACACAATTCAATTGATAGTCATGAATTCCCTAGTACTTTGTGACAAACAAGTTGTGCGTAGGTCTCACGTACGTGGTTGTGGGGTCCGTGTGACTTAAAGCTAACCAAATTCGTGCACCAGAAGTACGAACCGCACTAGTTATGCACGTGACAGTTACTCCTAACGAACGTGAAACGCAAGCAAGTGCGTATTAATGTTTTGCCTCTCTCATATCGACCAAAGAAATTTAATATTTTCATTTAGTTTAAAACATGGGAAGAATAGTTCAAAGAGTAAGTCGACTGCTCCTCGAGAGAGGTAACAATCAGTGGAGCACCCATATTTGTGCTTTCTACAGTCATACATTTTAGATAATCTCCCATCTGTATCATGCAGGTCGTGTGCGCTGGTTGCATGGTTGCATGCCACACAGGTATTATAAGTGAGATGTATTTGTAAGCCGGGGGGTTTGATGATCGTATGATTAGGGTGTGCGCGCTGCATCATAAGGTGTTGTCAACGGGCGTGATTTTCCCGGTTGTACGTGACATGGAGTAGGGGTCGTCTGTCCAACCTCGTGGGTTTTCCCCAATCTTCCGGTTTTCTCCCACAGCTAAACACCCCTACGCGCAAGTGAATTATTGGAATAAAATTGAACCATGTGTTAGTCCCGAAATGACCTAGTGGACGTTAAACCCTATTTCTCTCATGATAGGATATAAGTCGGGAGTGCTTGTGTAATAGATCTAATGCACGTCCTACGCTCAAAGACCAAGGTTCTGACTGCCATCACAAAGCCCCCGACTTGATGCAAGAGTACGTACCTTGTATTTTCGCAAGACCCGCAGAATTTGCATGTCCAAGCGTATCTATGGCGAGCCTGCGATCTTATCCGGTGCCAAACAGGCGTGTATTAAGTCTCACGCACAGGTTTACTACAATTTCACCCTATGACTGCCTGTAGTAGCATGGGGGGGTTGGCGCTTTTCCATTTCTTATAGGATTAAATTCTATAGTATCCAACAGAATATTCCGTAGAGCAAATCCCATAATTTTCCAACAGATTTATGATAACTTTTCTAAAGGAAAAAAATAAAGTATTCTATAGTGTTTTCTATTGTAAATTCTACAGTTTTGCGTTTAATCAGGTTCTGTGAACAGACTACTCAGTAGTCTCACATACTCCTCGCGGTGTTCCGTTTGATTATGGGTAATCCCACTACTCACTGCTGTAAAAAGAGGAAATTCTTGTTCTAAATTATTATTGTTGAACAGTCCCATTAACAACCAGTAACAAAATCGTTAAATTTGAAACAAATTGGACCGAATATGTTTACATAACGTTACGTGGTGACTCACGATTTTATTATGCCCAATTAACCAGTGCATAGCAGAATATTGTAGGAATACTAGTTATGTGACAAACGAGGCTATCAACAATGTAAACAATACTGTATGAAGACGAAGAATACTTTCACTGTGTTTAATACCTTAAATCACTGTCCAAAGTTTTAGGGAAGACCCCATAGTGAACAAAGAACAGTCGTGTTCCTGTACATGGGATAGATTTGTTTGAAATAAACACACTCCCTCAAAAGCTCAAGTATCAGAAATCAGAAGCCAATCCAGCAATGGGCATAGAGGGATTTCTCGGACGATTGCTCCAGGAATATGGTAGTCTCACTGTCTTCGGTTTCTTGGTAATACCAACTTGAATTTTTTAAATTCAGCCAATGAATTTTAATTCATCCGTTTGCTACGGGATAATGAAATCGGCTATCCGGTAACATAAATTTAACGGACCGTAACAAACTACCCGTTAGCAAGTAAACGATCCGTTAGAGTTTAACGGTCCGTTAAAATAACTTAGCTTTGAGCAACCGGCACCAGAGCAATATACTTTATATTCTAATATCCATCTTTACATACAAAGCAATAACGCATTTGCTTTATCATTATAAACTTGAGTGGTCCAAAAAACAAGACCTTTAAACTTTTCAAACAGATGTGGGCATATGCACCCCCCCCCCCCTTCCTTTGGGTTTGAATCAACTTACGCTTACGACAACTCCCATATTGACTTCAGATGCCCCATTGCTGAGTTAACCACCACACCAATTACTCTTGGCACGTTTATTGTCAATAACTATGGAATAAAATTAGATCTTGCAACACCCTTTTAAAACGTCTTTCTTTAAGTCTGTGTAAAACAGGAATTTTTATGATCGCCGATTATATCATTGCTTTAATTTGAGGTTTTGTAGTGATAAATTGATTGATGAAAGTGTGTTGTTTTCGTACTTCACCTTAAAGCCTATTTAATTAAATTCGTAATATGCATCTATTAAAAATATAATGTAAGTGTAGCACAGCTCTTTTTTTTATTTTGTGGGACAGTTGACGTGTGCTGCCAGTGGGTAGTAAATACACATAAGTCACGCGTGTGCTTCTTGTTATTAAAGGGGGGTAACTACCTTTTAAAAGATCCGCAGTAAGACATAGGGGATGCTCGATTCACAGTCCGGAACGTCCCGAATTGACAGAATTGCAATCGAGTGACACGGAATTGAGTCCTGTCCTGTCACAGTTCTGCCAGTTCCGATAGCTGAGGTGGTGTGAGTGGAATCGTGACGTATTTTAAGTAACAATTGTGTTTCAGCTGCCATGATTGGTTGAGTTATTTTTTGTGCAGTCGGCACATGCGTTGTACTCCGAAAATTCTCCTTTTCACTCAATTGAAACTATTTTCGGAATTGAGAGGATTTAATTCTGGAATGTTCAATCGAGTACGCCCTAGTAGTTCTATCTCTCTCCCTATTGACTCCAATCCGTTACATTTCTTGGTCTATAATATTTCAACATTCCAGTGATTTTAATGTCCATGACCATGAGCCATCATCAAAGGAATCTATAGACGGTGGCGTCATTGTCGTAGATTTTGTTTACCTCTTGATGGACAAAATTATGAACATTAAAACACCCGCGGTAACGTAAAAGGGCAGATCATGCAAAGGTGAGAATTGCTACAAAAGAAAATTAGATAAGCGGGCAACACAAAAACTCCATACATTACCACAGAATGAATAAAAACAAGGGAATGTACCGACTAATTCTATTTTTCTCGTTTTACGTTATCTAGTGATATTTTCTTTCCTTTGAATTGTCGGATATACTCTTACGGTTTCATAAAACAGCTTTTGGTCTTCCAAGGAATTATTAGTGAGCAGAAATTCGCCCGTGTATCTGTTACTGCTCGTGACTTCAGTCAGTTATATGGAAGGTTAACTCGTGTTTTCCCTTTGCTTTCTGCACTTCCGTTTCTATCGTAGCAATGGTCTCTGGAAGTGTTTAACCAGTTCTATCACATATGTGATAATGGCTAACACCAAAATATTGTCCTTTAAAAGTTTGGTAATCTTGGCATACGCAAACTGAAAGTGGCATATGACTATTAAACCAATATCTTTACCCCCACAGCCCCAAACACATGAATATTCAACAAAACCGATGAGGAAATGTAAATTCAATCTGCCAGGGGCGTGATGAATCGGTCTTAATTGCTTGCAGTGTGATTTTGATTATTATAACCTTCAACTCTCTTGTACCCACCAAATTCTGATTAAAATTTTAATAACTTAATAATACTACATGAAATCTAAAATGGAAACTAATGACATTTAAGAACTTCGAGAAATCATAGTCGCCCTGAAAGATTTTCTTATTTTAATGCATTGGATTTGTATTAATGCGAAACACCATTGTTAAGCTCATTGAATCACCTTAATGGCCATTTGACAAAGTAACTAATTATAAGTCATACTGAGGGGTTCGTTAATAAAAGTTGCAACTACGACAATATGTGACTGATGATGCCCATTAAGATTGAGACTTGTTCATTTCATTTAAGTATTGTGAAAGGATATAACTTTCAGGAAAAAAAGATGGATCATTAAGACCATTCTTCACCCCGAACAATGAAGCATGCATGTATAAATACCAAAGATGAAAGAAATATAATCATTGTTGAAAACGTTGGCGAGACAGAATCTTCCCGAACTGTGATAAACCATGTAAGTAACAGGCTACTTTACCCCGTGTTCTTATTTTGCCTTGCCTATTCTTTATATTCAAAATTTCCACAAAAATCATTTTCCACTTTACGACTCATTTGGGTTGTACTGAAAGTTTACCTATTTTTAGATAATATTTTTTTTTTCTTTTTGTTAGTGTTATCTATTTTTAAAAGATAAGAAATAATTATTAAATTTAGTGAAAATTTGTCACGCAAGTTGAACCAGTTAATAATCTCTTGAACGCAAAGAGAATACTTTTTCTTCTCATATACATCCCAATTAAAATGAGGACGTTTAAAATCATTTTTAATCCTACATTAATTTTGTTTTCTTGGTAAATACGGGATAAGTTTAAAAAGAAAAAGAAAATCTTCCTAACAATTTTTATTTTTAAGCTCGTCGAATAATATAGTAAAAATCTTAAGTTTAATTTACTGAGAAGGTCATTGTGCATGGAACATTTGAAATGCCAAACCATATTTCTTGGCTGAAAGTAATTTTTGAGATTTTAAGGTGAACAATGATTACGTTAGGGAACTTGGGCAACGAAATTATCATTGACAACTTAATTTGATATATCAAATATTTATGTTACAGGTTTCGAATAAAAATATGTATCTCAATCTTAACAGTTGCGATCAAGGCAAATATTATGACAACTGAAAGCAGTTCAGAAACGACAATTTTACCAATCTACTCAGCGGAAAATGGCGATAGCATTACCATCAACTCTCGGTGCAGCAATGAAAACACCACAGTAAATGAATCTAGTTGCTCAACAACTAATGACACAGTCTTGGGGGATATGGACAAGAAGATTTCTGTCAAAATTGATTATGTTGGTTATGTAGCGATTCCAGTTTTTCTCTTGCTAGGTTTAAGCGGTAATACACTAACCATCATCGTAATGCTAAGTAAGCACTTCCGGAAAATGTCCGTTAGTATCATTCTGGTTGCTTTGGCCTTCTCAGATACCACGTTGATCATTTTGCTACCATTTAATAAAGGTTTTGTACGTGAAATACTTGGAGTTGATATACGAGCTTTGTCATCCATTGGCTGTAAGCTATTTTTCTTGATTTTCCGTTCTGCCAAAATGACATCCTCATGGTTTGTGGTCTTCTTGTGTTTGGAGAGATTTGTAGCCGTTTGGTTTCCTCTGAAAACTAGATTCATCTGTACAAAACGGAACGCGTGCATTGGTTTGATGATTGTTTACGGATTCCTGTTTAGTTTTAACGGCGCGTGGACATTTGCATCACGGTTGGCCAACGGAGCCTGTATTCCCCATTACCCTGAACCAGCCTATTTGTCAGCGATATTCATCGTCTTGGGAACAATAATATATTCAATTCTACCCATTTGTTTGCTTATGATATTGACGCCCCTCATTTGTTATAAGTTATTCCAGCGTATCAAAGTACAGAAAGCTCTCAGTTCTGGTAATCAAAACATAAGCGAAGAAGTAAGGAAAACGACCACGATGTTGATTGGCGTCTCGATTGCGTACATCGTTCTTGTATCTCCAATAGCCATAGCACATCTCGTCTTTTACAATCAGGGACTAAACATCTTTGAATCTACCGAGCCTACTATGGTCATCTACAGAGAAGTAGCTCAGATTCTGGAACAGCTAAATTATTCTATCAACTTCTTCATGTACGTCTTATGTAGCAAGAGTTTTCGTGATCGCGTGAAACTCGTACTCACCTGTCAAGAAGAAACAAATAGCAGGCACAGAAGCCAATATTCAACTAAAACTTCGACTATCAGGGCGAAAAAGGAAGTGTGTGCCGAAAAAAGTTCATCTGGAATATCAAGTGTCGATGGAAATCTAAGTGATTGTGCAGAAATTAAGAATTCTAAGCCACCCGTTGATGATGATCCTTAAGATATTTTGCTTATTCGTTTTGTTGTTGTATATTGTAAAGTTAATTTGATATTTCATTCCAAATTTATATTATGTCCTTGATTAAATTGAACATTGTTTGAAACTTACAAATTCAAATTTGAATACACTATAAAATATAGAGTTAGATTTTAGTTACTTATTCTGGTGGGTTAGGGGTTTAACTAGAGGTCCACACCCAGTACTGTTCATCGAAGGCTACCATAACCTAATATGATGGGGAAATTAGATGCTTTTGCCATGTTGAAATTTTCCTTGACCCGGCCCGTTGTTGACAAGCTTTGGGATCAGTAATTTAAAATATTGTTTACCCCCCTACCTAAAGTAAAAAAAACTAGAAATGTTAATGTAAGGTGAATAATTCTAGACGTACAGCGTCAATCTGTTTCACAGAGAATTACTTAGGAATTAACTCTGTAACAGATGAGTGTCCACAACACGTGCGTTGACAGCAGACAACGCCAGTCATTGGCTCATCGGCTCGTGCAATGCTAACTTAACACCTAACTGCTTCGGGCAAAATGATACATTTTACTCATTTTAATACCCATTTACACTAAATAGGAAATATTTTTTAACTCCAAATACTTCAAACGTCTTTATTTATTTTTCTTTTACCTCAAAAAAATGTTTGAGAATTTAATTTGTCGGAGTAAAAAAGTTAATATGCCGTACTTATTAAGCCTCGTCGATGTCATGCTAAGAATTATCAGTGATTGTAGCGGCCAAGCGAATATTCACTGCGGGATCAGTTTGGTACAGCGTGCGCAGTATACGACCGCCCACCACTCGGCATGCCTCGAGGGATTCCGAAATCTAGACTCGGCTGAATGATGAATTCCGCCATATTGGATTTAAAGGTCCCGGATGAAACATGGTCGCGCCCATACCGAACACAAATTAGCGACCTATTCGGCTAGCGACCTATTCGACCGATCCAGCTAGCAACTTGTTCGTTGGCAACCTATTCAGAATAAAGACAGCAGTCCCCCAAACTCATCTAATTTTTATCAACAAATAAAATCCAACGTTACGTCTATGAAGGTAGAATATATTATTTTTTATCCATTCCTTTAGCTGAGAATAGAAGTGTAATTTCGCTACATATCTTCTGAATGGTAATTGAATAAATTTTCTAAATATTATTAGTAACACTTGAAACAATCATATCAAAGTTGTCTTTATTCTGAACAGGTTTCCAACGAACAGGTTACCAGCTGGATCGGTCGAATAGGTCGCTAGCCGAATAGGTCGCCAATTTGTGTTTGGTCACTTACTGTCATACAGCCGAGATTTAGTGTGGGTTCCGGAACCAGAATCTGTTGAGGATCGCCGAGTGGACCGCCCACATTAAAATATGGGTGTATAAAAACTGTGAACGGGAAAATATTTCCAGGGAACGCATAAAAATGTTTTTAGTCCGAAAATTCTGAAATTCAATAGAATTCATCCCTTAACCCTGATGAACAATTTCACATAGTTTTAAAATTCCATTGAGAACTCTTTATTGTATAAAAATCTTTATCTTACTTGTCTGCGCCGACTAGGCTAAAAATGGAGACGGACATACGCCATACAGTGTGCAATATGGGAAAATTTTCCCGGACAAGATTTCTAAAATTTGAACGTAAACAGGTTGATAAACTCGGAAATATACTTTCCAACTATTTTGAATTTCAATGAGGTGCTTTACCTATCGCATCAAATTTGTAAAACATCCACTATAAGCTCTCTCTGTACCGTTTTTACAAGTAATCTGCAGATGGTCAGATGTAAACTAACAAGGGAGTTGGCAATAAATCACTTGTTAAGCCCCGATGTGTAAGGACTATGGGATGTGTTTCATATCTAGTAGGAACCGCGATTAAATAGGCCAGAATAAGTATGATAAGTAAAACTAACACGTGGTCAACGTGTGTCATTCTTGAAATGGTATTTCTTATTACTGTATTAATTTTTTTGTGATACCCAAGGTTTAATCTCGCTCTAATGATAGGGATTATACGTAATACCCCCGTCAGACAGGGTTGCTGTCCTTACTGCACTGTTACGGCGACGGAATATGGAGTCCGGGCAGGCCAAGATCGCCATAAGCCTAGTAAAAGTTAAAAGCTGGTGGAAACGCCAGAAATCGTGCTATGATCTCCATGTTCGCGAATATAGACCATCCCCGGCATATGTTTTGAGCATGTTCAAAACAAACGCGCCCGCTCTGCGATCGGACCTGTAAAGCTGTGATAAAGCGACATTTTTCAAGTTGTAATTTTTGGGGAAATTTTCTGGTGTTGTGATTACGTTTGCTGTCGACCTTGTGCATTTTCTGATCGCCGTATGGTCGCAGCAGTGCTGTAAGCGCGCCAAACCGGTCTGACAGGGGCATTAGGTACAAGCCTACAGAGATGGCATATTTATGTGGCGCGAGAAATTATCCAAATATGAATGGTAGCAAAATTTCTGGTAATGATTATTTTAAATATTCTAAAATCCCCCCCCCCCCACATCCCCAACCCAATGTAATGTTATTACCAGAATTGAGCGGGCAACATTATTACCCCACATAAATACGGGCGTATACAAAAGAGAGAGAGAGAGAGAGAGGTTTAACGTCCACTGGCCACAAGCTAGGTCATTTCGGGACCAACATATGGTTCAACTTTATTTCAATAATTCACTTGCGCATAAGGGTCTTTAGCAGTGGGAGGAAACCGGAGTGCCCGGGGAAAACCCACGAGGTCCCGATCTCCATGCCACATTCGCTCACACCAGGGATCGAAAGCACAGCCGCAAGCCAGAGGTGACCGACCAGCTAGAGATCGAAGCGCAGCACTCTAGACCTCTGGCCTTACAAGGGCAAGGGTGAAGAACATATTATGGACATTGCAATTTAAGATACCGTCTGGCCTATAACTAGATTCACTGCAATTTTAACTGATAAGTATTCCCAATTCAGAATGAAATATTGACCTAGCCAAGTAGCACTGATTACGCAACGCAGCTAGTAACAACTAGGGCGATTTTCGGCAACTACTTTGTTGATTAAAAGTTATTTTGAGCATAACCTGTTCTTCTTTTATAGAGAGAGAGAGAGAGAGAGAGAGAGAGAAATGGGGTTTAACGTCTGCTCAACACAAACTAGGTCATTTCGGGACTAACATAATATGGTTTAATTTTATTTCAATAATTCGCTTGCACGTAGGGGTGACCGGCCAGCTAGAGGTCGAAGCGCGGCACTCTAGACCACTAGGCCATCCAACCCCCCATTCTACTTTTATAAATGCGATCTAGATATAGTAGCCTTTCGCATCTTAACAAGTTATTTAATTTTTATGAATAAATGTCATCATCAGACTTGTCGACCAGAATGCTCGATCGTATCAATTGTTACCCTTATCTGTCAATCGCAATGCGTGTTAGCAACACGACAACTTTATTCCATTAAACTCTTTAAAAGATTACACATGTATATTAAAAGTGTGGGAGAATATTTTATAAGTATGGGTCATAACTGGTTATTATAATACAGTAAAACTTCACATTGTCATATGCAGAATTTCATATCTCTGAACTGATACAACAACTGATAACGGCTATCTTTCTGATAAAGTCTGCAAAGGAGTGACGGGTTGACGCATTTTGGCGCCTGGAATTTTCTCATCGTCTGCCATTTGGACAGCACACATAACAGAAACAGGTAGGGTATGTTTTCAATGAAACGTATGTATATGTTTTGACGGCAGGAAAATTAAACACTGGTAGGAGGGTTGAAGAATTGAACCGCATTAATATTTATAGAACCTAATTTATTTTTGTGCTAGAAGAGAATGGAAACAATTGTAAATGGGTTTATAGACAATTGTACTTTAAATTGCTACATGACAAAATCGCCTCAACAGATGTGTCCAGATACCTTGCTCCTGAATACATGGTATAAAGGCTTGGTATAACCTATCCTTTGAATGTTCATGATCTTGAATCATGTATTACAATTATCTACTTTCAGAGAAAAGTCTAAATCCATTCTGAATACCATAGCTAGAATTAATACAAGTTATGCTGAGACCACTTTGCCGACCTTGCATATTAAAGGGCAATGTTGGTGTCGGCCAATATCACTTATGTAATAGACAGGTTGAAGTAACACGTTCCAAATATAACTTTAACACATAGATCATTGCTGCAATGGGTGCGTTACGATGATTTGAAGAAGCGGAAGTGACGAAAGCAAGGGTTAAACACGAGTTATCCTACTTATAACTGACTGAAGTAACGAGCGATAACGGGCGAATTTATGCTCACTGACGATTGTTATATGACACTGTGACAGGACATCTGACAATTTATCAAAAGTCCGCGCATTACCATGTTTTTATTGACTATAAAAAAGAAATGAAATAAAATGGGGTTTAACGTCCTACTGTTCCGCTCCTTAACCGGGCCAATAAAGACTGGCTTGCGCCACGACTTACTCTTATATCGAATTCCAACTACGTGCACGCAAATGTGTGCACGGGACCTCGGTTTTTCGTCCCATCCGAACGACTAGACAACTGTCCTTGTCAGGCTCTCCGTCCTGCATCACTGACAAGGGGGAACAGCGCCGAAAAATCGGGATGAGCATCCGACCTCCAGACTAGTGAGCCAGCGTCTTACCCACTTAGCCACCGTGATTTCCCCATTGAGTGTAGAATGACATTTAATTATCTTTATAAATTGTCCGATATCCTCTCACAGTCTCATCAACATTTAGTTTTCGAAGAAATTGTCAGTGAGCAGAGATGCAGCCGTGTATCTGTTGTCGTTCAGTCAGTTATATGTTTTGGTTTTGTTTACGTCACTTTTGTTTCTTGAAACCTTCGTTACACATCTATCGTAGGCTCGTAGCAATGTCCTCTGAGTTAAAAGTATATTTGGAACGTGCTTAACCAGTTCTATCACATATTTGATAATGCCTGACACCAATATTGTCCTTTAAACTATCCTCAATATTGTCCTTTAAACTATCCTCACCTTCTCCAGAATACATATTTCTCAACTTGTTGAGTTCAAATTTAATGTGGTGATTGCCAGCATTGTGGGGATTTGTAGCATTCTTTTGTTAACACGTTAGAAACAAGGACTTTTGTATGAAGCATAAGCACCGTGAGCTGATGATCCCTAACTTTCGATTTGGGGCCTTGTCATTCTGTCATCGCGATTTCTCGTTAATGCAGCCTGGTAGAGGCTAGAGTTTTCACGGATTTTGAATGACGCACTGGTCTTCAAGTCGGTCAAAAATCTTATTAATACCATAGGGTAACAGGTTTTAACATACATTTGATTTAGGGATTAGGGTTCATGGCAGTATGAACTTAATCGACTGTTAAATTAGCGTAACCTTTCTGTTTTAGACTTACCACCACTTCTCCGAAAAACTTCTCCACGCGACTATAACTTTCTGTTGTATAGCTTATGGCACCTGATTGCACGAAAAATGTGTTTTTAGCTTGTGTTTCCTCTACAGGTCACAATTGTTTTACTTAATTTTAAAAAACGTTCAAACATATCACCGTTACAAATTGAAAGCGGACGAGTTCGTGTTTTGTGAAGCCAACCAGTTAAGGAGCTTCGAAACAATCTATACCTCCCATCTTTATATCAGCTAGAATTCATAGTCCTGACCTACCTTTTAGAAATCCTACAAGTTTAAGCATCTCTACTGTCCGCGTGTAAAAAGTGTGTGTATTTTTTTTTTCAGGAGAAATGTTTCTGTCGGCAGTACTTTTAGCATTTGGCTTGGCATGCTCACAGGCTGCTGTGGTGGTAAATGTTACCAGCTATCTACGTCTATCCGACCATCTGGATCGATTAAACTTATTTGGCGGAAATGCCGATGCAATGGCTTACGATGTTCAAGAACAGCTGTTGTATGTTATTGGTAAGGATTTCATTCTCCATTCGTAAATGTGTTAATATTGAATATTTTCAGTCATCAAATCACATAAATTATACTGGTTATAAATTGAAAAAGCCAGAGTGTACATGATGTTAAATTCCACACTTTGCCGCTTGTTTGAAAGATTATTACATTTTTTCTTTCCTTTATTCGACCTTTGAAAAAGACAATAGACGAACACGAAAATATATTTATTTTATGATTTTATTTTTATATCACGTTTTCTTTCTTTCATCCAAAGGAAGTAGTAACGATATTCTAAACGTGGTTGACGTCGCTGATAAGATAAATCTAAGAGTGCCGTACAAGCATCATTTCAGTGAAATCAGTGACGGCTTACCCTTGGACGTAGCAGTTTGCCGTTACAGTGGGCTCAATGACATTGCCCGACTGGCTATCAGTTTCGCCGACAGAGACCCAACCTACGAAGGTCACATTGAAATTTTCGACTTGTTGGACAGAAACAATTTGGTGCTTACCCTTCGAGAAAGAATTCCAGGTACATATGACTTTAAAAAAATATTTCATATATATATATATATATATATTGCCATTAGTTAAATAGCCTTGCCTATTTTATGCATATAAAGGTTTCACACACGCTGGACACCATGTAATAGGAAAATACCCGAGTTCATAATCAAATATCGATCGATCGCTGAAAATAAGATACTGCTATTGTATGTGGATGTTCGATGGATATAAAATTATAATATGCCGAAAAACATTATTAATGTACTCTCGCAGAATCACCTTATGAATTGAATTAATTACACATCAACTTAATTCATGTGAATACAGTCCAAACCTTAATGAATTCGATTGTGAATTCCTTTTTTAATTTCCTGGCTACCATTAATTATACATATACAATAATATTGTAATTCAGTAATTGGGTAAACCGTAAATGTTTCAATTAGGAGATAGGTGTATTAGTTCAAAGAGGCCAATACAAGATGGAATGGAAGGGACATCCGGCACCTGGAGGGTGAAACGAAGGAAGTGAAAACCTTTCGCAATCCTCCTGGTAGCATACTTCTATCATGTCTTGTTAACTCGTTAGGCATTAAATCGCATAATTATAGTAATGTTGTTATTCTAGTTCAGCCAGATCCTAAGAGTATTAAGTTTACAGCAGAATGTGATAGATTGGTCGTTGCTTGTGAAGCTAAACCTGGTGCACGTTTGGGTAATTTTTATGACCCTGTTGGACACGTAGATGTCATTCAGCTAAATGCCTTCGGTAGTTCTACTGTTCATAAACTGAATTTCGGGTAAGTTAAGAGTAAGATGATATTGAGTTTAACATCTCGACTAAGATTTGGGGTTTGCATTGTCTAACGCGTATTCCAACCCACACGCGTACGTGCCTATAAATGGTGGTTTCTCTGTGTCCTCTGATTTCATTCCACTGATAAAGACCCCATACGTTCAAACAGATGATAGATATAAAATTGCATCGTGTGTTAGTCCTGATATGACATAGGATGTGTTGAGTGAACATTAAATCACTTTGCTACTAACAAGATATTCATTCTATTCCGTTGACAAGTATGCATGCCTTCAACTAAGCTTTGATTTGTTTTAAATTCCAAAAATTGACATTAAATGGTAATTTTTTTTCAGCCCCGATAACTCCCAGATTCGACAAGTATACAGCCAATACAGTGGAACTGAGACTATTGAAAACGATTTAGAGCCAGAAGCCGTTGTCATCGGCTCAAATAACACTGCTTATGTGATTCTTCAGGTATTACAAAAAAATCACATTCTACAATAATAAAAATATCAGATCGCGAAAAGTTTCGGTTATTAATCCAATTTTATTTACCTAACGTTAAGTAAAAAAATCGTTCAATAAATATTCAGCATTTATTAATTTATTTTTTTATTTGTTTTTTGTTTTTCTTTTTGTTAAATATGTTCACAGCTTATCCCAATATGATTTATTGATGGGGAATTGGAAGTTTGAAATATAAGATGCTATGGGTCACAACCCAGTTGAGAGATGAGAGAATTTAGTATCTTTTATGCCATCATCCCAGTATATTCTAATAAAATATATCTCTGACTGTACATTTTTGATTTTTTGAACGCTAATAATCCGATACACAAATGACTAACTATTGATCATTTTAATTTTACAGGAAAACAATGCCATGGGAGGATTTCTTATTGACGATACAAACTCACCTATCCAACTGTATGATTTAGGCAGCAAAGATTTCAGCCAGTATGATGTTGATACAAGTGATCAAGATCTCGGTAAGAGAAACATTTTGAAATCTTTTCTAGACATTTTAAAATCTTTTCGAAACATGTTAAGGACTGGCCACGCTCAATACATTCTTCTTAACAGGATGCAGGTCAATATCATGAAAATTGGTAATCTTCAAACACTGGATGTTCCGGTTTAGTACTGTCCAAAATAATAAATGTAATCACAAACAACATAACTGTTAATACATTACACAGCTGATAGCCCAAGTGGTGACGGTATCAACCTTGTGAGAAGAAACGTAAGAGGGTTTTACCAGCCGGGTGATTTAGCCTTTTTTGTACATAATGGTGAAGATTATTTGATCACTGCTGATCAAGGTGCAGTCAGAACATACACAGCGGCCGTCGAAGGTGTTGACTTTCAAGAAGCTGTTCGGGGTCGTTCTATTCCAGGTAATGTTCTTAGAAATTGTTTGTCGGGGTTTTAATGCAAAAACAATGTCCATTCATCAATATCTAGAGAAGTCCCTTCAGTAAAGCATCAAATAAGTTATTTATAGAAACTTAATTATCAACTGACGCCTAAGCTACTAATATTACGGCAATTCCATTCCAAAGACCCCCCCCCCCATCCCCATTAGCATATTATAATTCAATATCCATGTGTCTTTCAGCTGATGATTTAAATGTAGATGATACCACAAGACAAGATTTATCTAACAATGCTGCAATGGGTAAGTGAAATGAGACATTATAGCGCGGGTACAATGTGTTCGCCGATTTACAATCTGTTAAAAGCTTGATTAAGCAGAAACTACTCTCAAAATTATCACTGTTTATTGTTTTGACAAGATGTTTGCATAGTGGTACCTAGCGCATTGGTATATTCGTGACCCTCGCTTTCCTATTTTTGAATTAATGTAGTTACAATCGTGAGCATCCGATACCATCGAGAATTGATTATGGTCTTGTTTTGTTAATAAATGTCTAATTAATAGTTAAAATAACATTTCAGGCCCAAAGAAAGACCTACAATAGGCCGATTTAGCATTTACATAAATGTTATTCTCTTTATAAACCGATAATAGAAAATACTGAGTTTAAAATCTCCTTATACAGTGTCGAAGTAAAAAATGTCTATATAAGCTATGGAACTTTTTCGATTAGTACCCTCGTAATATTTATTATTAGATGTTGAAATTATTATGTATAATAACTACTGTAAGAGAACACGAATAGGTCTGGTGAAGCTTAAAGCTACAATTTCATATTTTTAAGTTATGTTTTTATTATTGATTAAAATAAAGCCTTAAAATAGATGGTATTTATAAACAGTCCTACCTTGTTAAAAAATAATCCTATTAATCTAATAATTAACTAGTGTCAGCTGAGGAATTGGCAAATATGTCATTTTCAACTTCAAATTCAAACGTTTGAAGATAACTATGGGGGAATAGAAAAACAAGGGAGGTAGTTGTATTATTATTTCCTGTGTCAATGATTTTTGAGTTTGGGAAATAATGCATATGATCGTATAATAGTGAGTTGATAACCTATTGAGAAAATTCATAGACATAATTATGTTTCGACTTTAATTGGAATTTCAGGTCGTTTATATGTGAGTGGATTAAAACAGGCTTCGGATGGTTTTGATCCTATCCTCAGTCTTAAATTCAACTCGATCAGAACATACGGAGCCCGAGGATTCTCTATCTGGCGTCCAAGTGATTTAACTCATGTTTATGAAAGTGGTGGAGAGTTTGAGTACTACATGAGACAGGATTACTCCAGTGTCTTTAATGGCGACTGTTACAATGGTGGAAGGACTCCTCCTCAAGATAAAGATCTTAGATCCGATGATAAGGTTAGCACTTTTCGTCTGTATAACATGGACTCTTTTCATGTACGTTAACAACTAGTTCGTGGCCATATGTCAAAATGTCCACCATAACCATAAATATGAAAATGTATTCAGAATTTTACATTTTATCATTTGCAGGGTCCGGAACCATCCAGTATTGCAACTGGGTTGTACTTTGGAAGAAGGGTTGCTGTCATCGGCAGTGGAAGAAGTGGTGCTCTTTTCATTTACACTATCGAGAGTCCCGATGCCACCAGCCCACCTACGGGCACTTTCCAGAGTGTCTTCAGACCAGGCAGTATAACTGGAAGCTGGAACGATCTGTACCAGAATGATCTCGCTGGTCATCCCAGAATATCTGATATTGAGTATGTTATGACTATATTACCCCATTTATCTATAATTTACTGAAATGTGTTGACTATATATCTATAAGGTTTGATACACGTGATATAGTATGCTGAAATACGTTGAAAAATATGTATGAGGTTAGGCATCGATACTGATACCAGACATTATTATCAATCAGATTCGGTGACCTCCCGCCTAAAACAGACTTTATCAAAGTAATAACCCAGACGGTGTCCAAAGCAGCCAGTAAAGCCCAATACAAAAGCCCATTCATTAGTAGGACAAATAGGCAAATGATCCGTTTTGGGAAATGCAGGCCCATTTTTCGAAAACTGCAATTGAAGTCTATTGAACTGAATTTAAAAAAAAAAAAAAAAAAAAAAATTACGAAAGCAAATGTTTTGCAACGGATGCGCGCGATCATGCATACTAAATTATAGTCAAACTATTTTAAATTTTAACGCGTTATAATATGATATTTCGACAAACATTTGCCTTGAAAAGATTTTTAATACAAATTTCTAATTTATAAATACATTTTAACTTTTTTTAAAAATTGTCAATAAATGTATTGCAGAGTTGTTGAGAATGCCGACGGAACAGCTGATGTATTTGTTCTTGGTGCTGCCACTGGATCTCTCAGCATTTATTCCATCAACGAAGTATTGTAAACAATGCCTCATAATACAATAAAATATTTATATATATATATCTATATATATATACATGTATAATATATATTTATTATTTTCGATTGGATGACAACGACGAACAGGCATGCAGACAAAAAAGTCAGAATTATCTTGTTATATGATTTCTCTTATTCGATCAAGTTCGAATTGGGGACAGATTTATCTTCAGGCACGGAAAATAGAAACAGCGCAATGATGGCAGTCCAAATGACGATGGAATAGCCGAAGTTAATAATTTATCTGTGTAGGATAAAGCACGAGACTGTCGGATAAAGGAAGACTGACTAAAATAACCTGAGAATAAGAAAAACCGAAGCCGGCAGCCCTAGCTTTTCTTTCGATGGTTTTTCTAAAGTCTTTCATTCCCAGCAGAAACAAAGTCGAGGACTTTATCTTGCCTATAAACCGTCTATGTTTACGTGTACGTACAATGAGAATATCCCAGAATTCCAGTAAGAAAAGCCCTGATATCATGTTTTCTTAAAGCAAAAAGCCTACCCTGGAAGAATAACCCGATACGGGTTTAAATAAAAACTTTCAGAAGAATACCCCAAAAATTTCTCTCTTTTAGTAAGTGCAGGGGGCTGCACCACATATATTTTACACAAAAACAAATATATGGACAAGACATCATACTCAAGACCACAAACAAGCAAATGAAAAAGGGTGAATGGATCCGGTGGCTGGCCGTAAGCGTCCACTGCGCTGTGCCGTCCTTGGCCTGAAGTGATACAGACTTCACTCAAATTTGAAAACAATCAGGAATATAACCCAAAGAAATCATTGTATAATGCCAGCATGAGTGATGCTCTGCTATATGCCACAAGAAATACGAATGTAACACAGGCACTTGAAGGGATTAAAATAAATTAAAATAAAACTTCTTACCCTAAATTAAAATAAAACTTCTTACCACTGCTTAATAAATAGTTATAGTCAAGCAGTAGTAAGAAGTTTTATTTTAATCCCTTCAAGTCCCTGTGGAATGTAAGTATATTCAGACCGCAAGTTATTCCGGGCATTTGCCGTTATAGGTTTACAATTTTCTGTAACTCAACATAAGCTGGGTAAACATTTTCAAAGTATGATATGCAAACCATTCGTTCCTATAATGGTAGTTTTTTTTAAACTAATGATCAGTAGAGAGAATATTTAATCTCAATTCAACAAAGGTAAGGTCTTTTTATGATTTTAATAATTTAAAAAGGCGTTGTTGGAAGCTACAAAACCCTAAAATCTCACATAAAAACCCACCCGGCTTAAGCACACCTGGTATACCAACCCATTATTGTCACGTGTGGAAAGTTCTCACTTATCCAAATTCTAAAACGCTCACAATGCTTTCAGATTAACCACGATTGTAACGGACGACGGTTTAAGATTGAATTCTGGTTAATGTCACAGACGCTTATAAAATGGGGCTAATATTTATATAAGAGAGATAATCAAATTCAGACGCGGACCCCATAAATTACCCCTTTGACTTCAATATTGATTTTGGTCACTTTGCCCGGCTTCAATTATTTACAAAAAATTTGTTTGGCTGAACGTGAATATGGCCCTGCTTGATTTGTCTATATCGGCGCTTACCGGCTGACCACAGTTCGGCGAGGTGACTTGATTTAACTGGAATTCGACAAAAGTTCGCGCACACCTAATGCGCCTTTGTCTGCAGCGGCGATCACCGGCGCACGGTGATGAACATATCAACGAGATAAATTTCACGTTATTTGGGTATGCCATTAAACACAAATATTAAAGCGCTAAAATTAAACCACATGTTTTGAAGTTGAAATGGCGCTTCGTAAAACAAGATGTTCATATTATGTCATTTATTTTTTTTTATGAAATATTACTAATAATAATTTACTGCTTATTCTGATGTCACTTACTGATAGTCATATTTCCATGAAATACTGTGATTTTAAAACATGTCATGTAACTAGTTTAATATATTATTATCCGACGGCCAATATTTTATCAGCCGGATCACTTGATTTGCTCTGATACGGTAACCTGACCGGCGTACGCCATGTAGAAACCGGTTCGCCTATGGACATTGAATCATAGTCTAAAGAAGTTCCGTTAATGCACGCAGCTTTCTTTAACTTGGTTAGGTATAAGATCGGAACAATTTTAACAAAATGTTTCGCAAACCAATTGCAGGATTGACTGTAAATAGCGAAATTTAATGGTCTACCTCGTCTATCCGTCAATAAATACCAAAGGTGAGCAACGTTTATTTTCTACCACGTCACTTCCCCTCGTATAGAAGCCTTTCTTACTATAGGGTAAGGGTAATACATGCCAATGTGTAGGCAGGTCAACCTGAGATCCACCTACCATACAGGTCTAGAAGAAATTGAAGTGACCAACAAAACAATTGTCTACGATGTCACTCTTGGTGGAAGTGTACGTAGAGCTCCGGAAACGACGACGATGAGCAACAGAAGAAACTTTACGAAAAAGCATCCAGTTTTAATTGGTGACCGCAAGGATATGGTTTGGCAACACATTTAAAATTGTTTGGTGCTATGGTGTTGGTTATATGTGATTTGTGGGCTAGGGGTACAAACCCTTTATGTATTCAAGGAATCTTATCTCGGTTATGTTCACAAACTCTTCCGGGCATATAAAAGGACATACAATGCTAAAATTCAACAGAGTACATCCTCTTTGATAAGAATGCTTTACATCTAACTTGAAAATGAATAAGGTAAATCCTCTCAATCTCAAATGCTTCACGCTAAATTGAAAAAAACCCCACAAAATCCGTCAAAAACCGATTTGTCTACAACGTCAAAAATCGAGGATAAATGCCACTCCTGTTAGAATATGGAGGTAATTATAAACATAGACCATTATGCGGTCCTTGTGATTCCTTCTAGAAAATTCATTCTTTTGTCATGCACAAAGCGGTGTCCCGACGAGCCTTTGATGGCTGCCTAGCCTCTTAATCTAGTGGGCTTTAGTTGTGTGCCAAATCTTTGTATTATGGTGGTCCTAGGGGGTGTAGCATGAACACACTTGTATATCAACAGTAAAATCTTACATTCAGCACGTTTCCTCACACACAGTAAATGACGGTCCCTAAGAATTGGTGAAATATGATCATGCAGTTTGGTTTTAGTAACAATTTTCGCGACTGTGTTTTGAATCTTCTGCAGACGATTTAATGAATATATTTGAAGACCGTAAAGTAGGGAGTCCAGGCGAGAAGTTGTGGAGGCATGGAAGAGAGTTTTGGTTGAATCCACAACAAGATATTTTCGAATTTTACTTATTTGGCGCAGCTGAAGGAAACAGGATTTGGTTATAGAGGAAATGTGTTTGTTAAAGTTCATGGATGAATTGAAGACAACGCCTAGATTGCTGGTCGATTTAACAACAGAGATTAAACAATCTCCAATAAATAATTGACTTTCGTTGGAATCGTCTGTGTAGGTTTGTTTGCTCGGCCTGTTTTGTTTGAATTGAGTTTCAAGTAGTGTTCATGCATCCACTCGCTGACTTTCTCAATGCAGTTTTCTAGTTGGTGTTTTTTCTCTACGACGTCACAGGGTGGACCTCTAAGATACATCGCCAAAACGCAACGTGTAACTGTAAATTGTAGTGCTGTTGGTTGTGATTTTGAACCGCCAACACACACTTTTTGCGATCTACATGTTAAGTAGGATACGCACCAATGACGAATCAGATAGTTTTATTCTTTGCTTTCAGTGCTGCAGGTGACGGTGGTGATATATGGTGTCAAATGCGGCTGATAAGTCCCATAGAATAACATGTTTTTTGTTCATGGCTTGAAGAATATCATTGTGAACCCTTTTTAGTGCTGTCTCTGTACTGTGCAGATGTATGTAAGCAGACTGATATGTTTCTAGTAAATTTTAGTTGATCCGCAATGACTTTGTCAATAACTTCAGAAATGACAGACAAATTTCAAACTGGTCTGTAATTTTTCAGTATATCTGGAGAGGGGTTTTGCATAGGCTAAGCCTGTTCCCCAATCTCTTCAGACAACCTGGATAAAAATATTGTTTAAAAAAAGGTTCGGTTTTTTCAGGAGTGGTTTCTTAAATACTGTGGGAAATACTGATTTGATAATGGTATCATTGAAAAGTTGTACTTGCACAAGAAATTTTCGTGAAATGCATCAAATTAATATGATTTTGCTCTAGCTTTCTGGATTAAATTCGTGGGGTAGTCTGCGGATACCCTTTTAATCTCGAACTGCGGAATACAGGCGTTCTGGTGGTCATTATGGTCAAAAAACATTTTCAATGTGAAGGCTCTGTCTTATTGTCTCAATCGTCTCTGCAAAATGTTTGGCTAAGATATCGGGGAGTTGGTTCATTTTATAGCATGATGGCATAGCGTCTGAAAACAAATTTTTAGTTAGATTTTTGCAGATGTTGAATAATACTTTACAACTGGTAGCATTGTTAATCTTCTCTTTCAGAAATTTAGTTTTAGCATGCGAGATAGCATAGTTATGCTGGTTTCGATTTTCTTTGAAGATATGGTGATGAACTTCAAGCCCAGATTTTCGCCACGATTTCTCCGCTGATCTACATTCACGTTTCAATTGTTAAAGTGAATCGTCAAACCACATGATATCAGGTCGGATAACAACGGACCTCATCTTAAGTGTAGCATGTTATCTGAAACAGCCTGCAAGGAAGACTGAAATTCGCACCAGCAAGGAATCGAAAATTGTGGTGGACAAAAAATATCCATCATTATTTCACCTCTGCCACAGGGAAAACATAATTTTCTAGACACCCTTGTCTTCTTCATTTTTCTTTTTTAAAAGAAATTTTCGTGAATTGCATCAAATTCACATGATTTTTCCCTATCTTTCTGGATTAACTTCGTGAAGTAGTCTGCGGGTATCATTTTAATGTCGAACTGCTAATTTAAAAGTTTGTTTATCATGAGTGGAGTTTATTTCTGTTGCATTTTACAATAACACCTGCGTTATTGTTCAGACACATACTGATCACTAATTAACTCATTTTGATGGACTAAGTACTCTCGATATATAAGCCATTTTGAAATAATTATTTCTGATCATTTTGTTTGGCACAATTGTAATAAACTTTTTAATTTATTTTCCATTTAAAACTAAATATTATTATATATAGGCAGCCTGGTCCGAATTTGGAACAATTATAGCCAACGACATTAGCAGTTTTTCTATTGTTTGATCATATATAATCAAGATTTCTTTATAATCTCCAATAACTTCATCGAGGACTCAAGAAGAGAGATATTGCTTATATTTACAGCTATATCTGTGGAAAACATAGTTGGTCACGTAAGTTTTTAAATATTTATCTAAATGCCCAACACTGTGCTCCACTTAGTAGAGAGAGAGAGAGAAATGGGGTTTAACGTCCACTCAACACAAACTAGGTCATTTTGGGACTAACATATGGTTTCATTTTATTTCAATAATTCGCTTGCGCGTAGGGGTCTTTAGCAGTGGGAGGAAACCGGAGTGCCCGGAGGAAACCCACGAGGTTGAGAAGGCGCCCCTATCTCCATTTCACATACACTCACACCAGGGCTCGAAACCACAGCCGCAAGCCAGAGGTGACCGGCCAGCTAGAGGTCGAAGCGCGGCACTCTAGACCACTAGGCCATCCCAACCCCCCCCCCCACTTAGTAGAAATATTAAATAACCGCTCAGATAACAATATATGACTAAGCACAAAAAAAAAAAACCTTAATTATATGTGTTTAATATTATGTTACAAATTTGGTTATTTCTAGTTCTTAAAAAATTTCGGGTTAACCTTTCTGTTTGGGGTTACTGTTGTTTAAGAGTAAACGTGAAACCATAAAAGACAGATACAGAATATAAGAACATACCTATTCACAAATAACAAAGCGTATTACTAGTTTAAAATTATTAAAATCGACCAAATTTAACTTACGTTATCGTCACTTAAAGTTTACTTGTTTGTAATGAATGATATTTTCTTTACCAACTCTTAATATTTCCAGAAAAGAAAATATCTTAATATCGTTATCCAATTTATTAATGGTAGTACGTATAGTACGAAGTACTGGATATTTAATTTGTTACTTAAAAAAAAGGACCGGCAATTCCTCTAAAATGGATTAATTATAATACAAATAACTATAGCAAAGTTAAAATAAAATAAGATATTTATTTAAATTAGATTTTAATTATCCCCTGTCTATACTCCTTCTTTTCATTTGTTTTAGATTTGCTTTACAAAATGGGATCTGCTGAAACTAAATCCGTGTCTGTGTTAATTGACAAAATTTCAGATAAAGCATCTTCTAAAATTGAAGACTCCGGGAGTGTGATGGGATATGGTACTAGTAAAAGGCAGTATGGTGGTTTTTTCTATTTCAAAAAGAATGCTTTTGACAATGGAGCAGAAAAAGTGGGTCCGTCACGGACAACCCGTACTGGCACGGGTAAAAATAAGTTATCCATAGAAGAGAATAGGAAAGTTTTAGGCAGCACGAAAATATCTACATTGCACTCTTTGAATTCAACTACCAACCAAACACGGTCGAGTCAACGATGGCTTGGGACAAAAAGGGGGGATTTGGAAAGGGAGACCTCGTTGACATTCAAGGCATCGTCGTCACTAACACCCTGTGATAGAGACTTAGTTCGAGAAATTGAAGAGGAGGAACCACGCAAAGTTTTAATGAGTTGGGATACAAATTGCTTAAGATTCCATGAACCGCGAAGATTGAACTCTGATTCCATACTCTTGAGATCTGTTAGAAGGAAGTGGAAAAGCCTAAAGAAAAACAAAGAAAGGACAGAATCTTTTCCCGTGCTTGCAAGGGGTGTTGACGCCAACACAAACGCTGACCCAATATCCCACAAAGCTATGACACTAAACTATTTGGTCGTTCAAACTTCATATGGCTTTTCAACCCTGAAAACAAGGCCGATGACAGATTGTGGTGAAGCTATTTTTCACCAAAATAACAATCGCGGAAAATTAGTACGACATACTTGATGTACTACAAGTTGAAATCAGAATAAATATAGATAACTTTAAATACAACCTCGTCTATGTACGTTTTAATGTTTAATATGGTTTATATTTAAAGAAGTCTCTAACTCAATGTCATCCAAGGTCTTTGGCATTGAAACCACGAATTATTTGCCAATTCAAATCAACATTGATGTTGTGATCTTACCCGGAAAAGATGTGCTTCTGATATCCAATATTTAACACAAAATAGACATTTAAAATTTGTACCATTTAGTGTGGTATGACATGTCATCAAAACAGATCTCGCAGGATTTGTTTGCTAAATTTGATATTTTTTGTTGTTGTTTTGTATTGATTAGGCACCAAGCTACACACAAATGTTGAGGTTCAAATTTACTGAATGGGAACATCCTTATCTCCGCCAATACGGGTTGGACTTTTATGTTCTGGAGTCCCTTCTCGTGTTTTTTCATCATGCCGACACCATCTTTGATACGCTTAAAGCATTGGGTGTAGTTTTCATTCAGTGCCGGAGGGGGGAATACTTATTTCGATTTCGGCCAATAATCTTTTTTTGTATAAAACCGACCCCATCTATGACACACTTAAAGCGAGTAGAAGCAGTTTCCATTGACTTCAAGATGAAAAAAAACAGACTGAATTTCAGGTCATGAAAATCCAAAAAATATTGGCCGTAATCAATCCGAGTTTGAGACCGGAAATTGGTACTCACCACCGGAAGTCAATGAAAACTAATTACAATTACTTTATGAAAAAGCACGAGAATGAACTTCAGATCACGAAAATCCAACCATTATTGCCGGATAAAGTCATGCCCGCGTTCAAAGGGGGGGGGGCGAAAATTTGGACCTCGACATTTTTGACAGAAGTCATGTCAAACGGTGAAGATTGGAATAACCAGACGCTTGAGATTGCCAATCGAATGAGACTCCTAGCGTAGTTCGCCAAACATTAAAAAAAATTGTGTCAATTTCTAGGTTCAAAATATTAGCAATTTAGCTGCTTTAAATTAATGTCACAGCACACAACTGAACACATACGCATGGTTATGCATTGGAAAAGAAACAACTGTGAGGCGCTTGTAATGTTTATAATATCTTATGTAAACAATGATAAGTTGCAAATTGAATTACTTTATTATCATTTGTGCTTAAAACAATTTGATTAAAATACAGCTTTATATTTCGTTTCGTTTTTTTATATACTGTCGATGGCCTACACTGCATGAAAAGTTATATTGGGAGTTCACGTCAGGGGTCAAACGAGGGGTTTTTTACCCTATGACGTCAGACATTGATTAATCAATCATCGTTGACGTTTCTAGTGGTACTTACAGTTCCGTGCATCAAAAAGGCCGTAACAGACCGTTTCATTGTTTAATCCCTCACATCATCCAGATCGTGTCAATGATAACAACTCTTCCAGATCCTATAGTAGTAAAGACAAGTAAAACGAAATTTTGAACTCTTTTATGCATAATATTATGATGTGAAATAGCTTATATAATTACACTTGTTCACGTAATATATTCGTATGATTATATTCAATTACTGATTAATAGATACTTTGTAATTTATGTTTTAATTGCGCGTTTAATGCAGGGCACTGCCTAAGAATTTCACATTGATAATAGAAAATTGCCACTTAGTGTAATATTAGTATATGATGTCCCAAATCATATATTCACAATGGGTACAGAGGCGTAGCCGTGAAATGTATATTGGGTGGGTGGGTTATGCAAATGAAATTATATAAAATGTTGACAAGCTGTGAGACCGTGGGCACGAGGATGAGCAGCAGTCAATGTAGCGTAATAGGGAGAGTGTGGGAGGGGTCTTCAACTGGGGGGGAGGGGTCTTCAACTGGGGGGAGGGGAGGGGGGTCTTCCACAGGGGGGGGGAGTCTTCTGCAAGCACTGTTTTTGCATATTTGGGTATGTTAGGAAATCATAATCTACACCAATTTTATTGAAACAAGCTATTTGTGATTTGATATAACACATACATTTTACTTTTTAAATGCTAATAAAGATCATAATAATACATCCCACATAAACCATATGGGTGTGGCCGAACAAACTTGCGTTGAAAAGATTTTGTTTAATAAAATGTCCAAATGTATACAAACACCTTGAAAATCACCTTATTGCACACAGTATCTATAGAACTATAGAAGTAACCATTACATTTCGATTTTGTGGGTGTGCGGTTTACTCTTTCAATTTGGGAGGAGAGGGGATTTGACATAGAATGATTCTGCTAACCAGGGGGTCTCGGGTTATTGAAACAAGCTATTTGTGATTTGAGATAACACATACATTTTACTTTTTAAATGCTACTAAAGATCATAATAATACATCCCACATAAACCATATGGGTGTGGCCGAACAAACTTGCGTTGAAAAGATTTTGTTTAATAAAATGTCCAAATGTATACAAACACCTTGAAAATCACCTTATTGCACACAGTATCTATAGAACTATAGAAGTAACCATTACATTTCGATTTTGTGGGTGTGCGGTTTACTCTTTCAATTTGGGAGGAGGGGGGATTTGACATAGAATGATTCTGCTAACCAGAGGTTCTCGGGTTCACCCTTGATGTTGGCTAAATGGATTTTCAGGCGCGGTTTTCACTTGCCACCGGTGCAGGACGGATGGCCTGGCTAGGAACAGTGTGGTAATATTTGGAAATTGAATGTAGTTTACGCACCAAACGGGATGCCATGCATTGTATGTTTATGAGATGAGTTTTGCACGGACCGTTGTAACTGTCAAGTCTTTTTCCATCTGCAAGCTGACGACTAACGATGTTCTTTTTCGGCACGTGAATATGTAATTGGTTGATTACTTTATTATATTATGACTATTTATATGTGTGCATGTTACTTGATGTTATAACTGAAATGAAATGGGTTTAACGACCCACTCCAAACTGTGCTAATAAAGATGGGCATGCGCCATACAGTGTGCTATGAGGGAAATTTGGTCGTGACAACGGCACTACGGCATACTCTTATATCGAATTCCAACTGTCAGGGGATCTTTTACGTGCACGCCAATGGACTTCGATTTTGTTTTTCGTACCACCCAAACGACTAGACAGCTGCCCTTGTCAGGCCCTTCGTCCTGCCTGAACTTTCTCGGCTAAGACTGGGATCGAATACCGGACCTCCAGGTTTGCGAGCCAGTGTCTCGCCCACCGTGATAGCATAATTTACTTTCTGTTAAATGGGGAATCAAATAATAATCTCAGGCGTTGTTTAATGGTTTAGTCTGTGTTTAAGAGTAAGGAACACATACAGAAAAATGCAATTATTCATGTGTTCATAATTATAGTATTCGCCTCTTCTGTTGTGGTCCAAAAAACCCATAGGAATTTAATTTCAATTTTCTGTTATTTCTGTTTATATACTATACGACCTTAAAGATAATGAACACGCTGTTGCCATGCAAGATACACCCACATTTAGCCATAGATGGAAGTCAATGGGGTTCATCCTAATGCTTCACATCGAATTAGAAAACAAACAGTTAAAAACTCAATCCTTTATCGCCTTGAACAAATTTTCGGAACCGGGCGATAACCTCGGAACGAAAGGTGCAGAAAACGGGGTCGGGGGGCGGGGGACGACTCCAGAACGGGAGGGTTAAAGAATGTTGAATATCGATCAGGTTCGTCCAACAAATTTTATAAAGTTCTGTTAACAAAAGCTCAGGTCACGATGCTCATTCACCGAGTTCGTCCACCCATGACTTCGATGCTTCAATCCAAATTTGAAATTACTCTGTTAAAAATAAAAAGCCTTAATCGTGTTCATACAGCATAACGCCCGGGAATAACTCCCAAAGGGAGGGTCCGATGAGCACCAAAATCGGACCCATCCAAGAACATTTGTTCCTTCTTGACCTTTTTTTTAAAGTTTTATCTAAATTAAACAAAACATGAAAATGTGGGCGTACAAAAACAAATAGATTGTCATTAGTCGAAGCATGATTTTCACAGTTAATAAGTAAGTGCTAAAGTGATTAAAATTGTTAATTAAAAGAAGAGATTTTAAAGACAAGGTAATCAATACACCACGCCCCGAGTTCACAAAGCATTCTCAGACTTAAGTTAAGAATTTACTCAAAATGGTTCGCCTTACTTTAACTAAAATATAACCCTTTATAAAATATTTGTTGTTTTAATGTATCAAAGACATTAATAAGACTCTATATGCAAAGTATATGTTTCTGGATCAAAGATATTTCTCATAAACAGTGATTGAAAGTTGAGTAAATTCGTCCGAAAATGCTTTGTGAACTCGATCGGGGCCGGGTGTTTTCCAATTTTCGCTCTTTTTCTGATCTTGTGCCAGTCAATTATTTTTTATGAATAGTTGGTTTCAAATTAATATCCTCTTATCAGTGGGGTACTTCAGTCGGTAGGAGTAACCGTTTTCCTTTATTTTCGTCACTGCCGGAGTCTTCGATTCTTTGTTGCTGATCAACAGTAGCAAAGACCTCAATTGTAGATGCCAAGGTTCTATAACGGTGTTTGCTGCGACAGTTCCGAATCATGGTTTAACCTCTGTTCTTGAAAGGAAAATAATCCCTGAAGTATAATGTATGCTCGTCTTCATTTGTCTGGTAATAAAACCCTTATTTAATGCATTTATTCATTGTCTATCCACCTCCAATATGTACCATCATTACCATGCACTGTAGGGTGGGTGGTGGGGGTCGTCAGCATTGTTGAAAAATCGTATTTGATTGTAGAAATAAACAATTAGCACGTATCATAAAGTCAGCCATTGAGTCAACTGGCGTGGTTTCGAATTTCACGGCTGTACGTGACAAGGAGAAGGGTCACCTTCCAACATCGTTGGTTTTCTCCGGTTTTCTCCGGGTCCTTCCAATGCTTGAAATAAAATTAAACCATGTTAGTCCTGAAATAACCTAGTTTGTAAGTCAATCTCGGATGATAACTTGGGTTACAAAGCATCTCACACACAGCCTACCACCGCGTTCTCCATTTTCTGACAAGTTATTTTCCCTGAATTAGAAAACCGATTTCAGACCACTTATTTAATTAAAATTTGATAATTTCGCTATTGGCTGTCAGGACTATGTACGTAATAGAATTCAGATATTATACTTATTTACAGCTTAAAATGTTATACTTGAAAAGTATTTTTCAAGTTACAAGAAGTATATAAATATATTGACCTGTTCCACCTGTAGTTGATTAGACTTTGTTCCACTATTTTCTATTTTCGGTGTTTATCCCATTTTCGGTGTCTATCTCGACAGAATCACATTAAATCCTGTACTTCAGTCTTTTGTGTTTCTTTGCTGGTTCAGTGTTTCCTTGAGGCACCCATGAAAATTGAATACCTTTCAAAATACCCACATTTTGCAAGTGATGGATAGACAAACTAAAAACAAAAACTAAAAAGTTATAGTGTGCAATGCGCAAATATCAAAAGGGATTCAGATTTATGGAATATAAATATATATTTTAAGTTTCATCAAAATTGGATAAAAATTGTGCCTCTAGAGGGTCCATATAACCTTTAAATTACAAATTTGCATACACAGAGCGGCAATTTCATTTCGATTTTCCCCGAAATACCAACCCAACCTTCATTATGGTTAAATGGTGATTCATCTCAACGTCTTTTTAAATCGGAAAAAAACAATTGTGATCTCTAGAGAATCCACAAGCTAAAAATGCGACCAATCAGGAGCCATAATCCAGGAAGTCAAGATCTAATATGACTTCAACGTTAATTCTGGACTCTTTGCCCACCTCCAACTGTTTCCCAAATTTTCGTTGGGCTGAATGCTTTTCACTACAGAGACCATGTCTTTGCACTAAAATTTGTATGAGGTTGACCACCAAAATTTTGAGATACACAAGCTTGAAATAGATGAACTGCAATTAATTTTGTAAGTACAGAGATGGTGAAATTAAATGGTGGTCTGTCTCCATATGCACGAATATCGAATGGATGCATGATCTTTGGGTTATAAACATGCATTTCAAGTTTCACAAAAGTCTGATCAAAATTGTGACCTCTTAGAGTTCCCACAACTAAAAATTTGATTTTCAGTATAATCAGGGGCCATAATCCATGAAATTACGGTCCAATATAGGCCAAAGGAACTGAAATCTTAAGGAGATAAACCTATATTTCAAGTTTTGTTCAAATCGAATAAAAATTGTAGAGTGTCCACAAAAAAATTATGGACGGACGGACAGACAAACGGGGGCGACAGCATAATATGTCCACATGAAAATGCGAGCGTATAAAAAGCTAACACAAGCATATTCAAATAAGGGTGCCTTGATACTTATTTCTATGTTCATACATGTAGTACATTTTCTTGTTTTATGAATATTAGTAGTAAAAAGTTTTGAAGTTTAAATTTTAAATCAGACACACTGACTGCAAAAAGGATAGTTGGTGACAAGGAGTTTTCCATATATTTAACAAGTAGTCCATCACATTTAGTATTAAAGTGTTCTGTTTGAGCTACAATATTATTTTGAATTCAAATATTCAAATATTTGTCTGGGCACTATTTAAACCTTGACTGACACATTCAGTAGAAGGACTGTTCATGATATAAACACGTAGTGCTTCTTCTCATGATTTCCAGTTGAGTACAAGACAGACGTTATCATTTTGTGGGCAGGCAGCAAACAATGTTCCTGTGGGTATAGTTCCGTCCAATCCATTCAACCATTCCTTGTTACCTAGGGTTAATGAGGCACCATTTCTGGTAGATCTGAAATTTAAACAGCTCAGCATTATTTTGAATACCTGGTCTAGTCATCATAAAGGAATCTTTCTAATTCCAGGGCTTCAATCTTCACACCAATAAAAATTGTTTGTTTGAAAAACATAGTGACATTGTTATATCTTTATATAATCACTAATCAGAACCAAATTTAATTTCCGATACAAGATTGAGATGAAAAATCAATGTTTTAGTTTAAGTCAAAACCATATGAATCATTGCCAACTGAATTTAATAAGAGAAAATACATTACCTGCAAGGCGGAATCGGAATTTTAGTAACACATTTTTCCAGAATTAAGTTATATACATACAAAGCATCTATATCAGCAGAACCAGTTAAAACAGCAAATTTTTTACCAACACCAAGTAACTGGGCACGTAGAGGTATATTAGGTCCAAGTTTGATATTTTGTAACTGTGTCATATTCTCGCCACAGAATGAATAGATTGTTATATAAGTGTTTAATTCACTATCACTCCAGGTACACAGAGCAAAACTATCACTTTTATGATGAATGAAATTTGTGTACTGGCTTCCCTGTTTGGAATGTAAAGTATGAATTCGGCCTATCTCCCCTTCTGATATTTGTCTCCATATGAAGCACGATTGTTTATCAACACTAGCAAATGTAACATTTTCTTTATAGTTTGTTTCTCCATTTGTGGTCAAAAATTTGACCTTAGTTACCCATTCTCGGTGATAGTGTTGTAGTGTAGTGACTAGCACAGGTTGTAAAGCTGCCAGAGACCAAAGTTTAACTGACTTATCGGATGATCCAGTTAAGATCATACTATGATCAACTGCAACATCAATACTGAATATTGCTGATGTATGACCGACTAGTTGATGTCTCATGCTACCAGAGTCAATGTTCCAACAAGCGTTGGTACAATCAAAAGATGAAGTATAGACCTGTTTATCATCAAACCACAGATCACAAACTGTATGTGTATTTATGGAATGTAATAATCTTCCTGTGTGAGCATCCCATATCTTTACTGTATGATCATCTGAACCTTAAATCATAAATTCATGTTATTATTAATAAGAGAGTAAGAAACTGATTTGCTAACCTGGAGGTCTCGAGGTTCAATCCCGGTGTTGGCCAAGAAAGTTCCTCAGGATTTTCCTGTAAGTTCCCATGAACACTTTACAAAATATGCCCCTGATACGTATACAGAAATTAAATATACAAATACAAAAAAAATAAACTAAAGCTAAAATAAGACATAATATGTAAAAATTGAAATAAACATTAAGTCTTATAAATTTCATTAATGAATATAAAGTAACAATAATAATCAACAAGAACTAATTTAAAAATTCACCTTTATGCATATATTTCAAAGATTTATTACCAAGGCAAAAAGCTCCTAAGAATAAGTACCTTTATTTTTTTCTTAAATAATCCCAATGATTAACAGATTCTAATATTTTTAGGTAGAAGAGGGGCTTGAGCCATGAACATAAAATGAATGATTACCAAATGAACATAAGTGTGCAGAACGTTCTTATAACACACAAGGGTCCATTGAAGATTAATTTTGAGACAGGAGTTATACATGTAATTGAGAATGATTAGTTTTAACAGTTGATTTTTATAACTATATGTTAATTTGGATAATATGGATTCAATTTCACTAACATACATAATATCTATGGAAGACATGGATAGGTCAAGGTTCATGATCAAATTAAACCAACAAAGTAAATTTGTCCCTAAATTGTTAATTTATTTCTCAACTGACAAATTTCTTGGCAATTCTACATACAAGTATATACATCTGTTTGACCACATTACAATTAATTTTTTCTACTCTAGATGTGTAATTTATGCTAATTATATCATTGGCATTTTTTGAAAAGGGTTAAGGCAAAAACAGTGATATTCCTTGAATCTTAAGACAATAAATTAACTTTAATAATAAATTGAAAATAGGCCAACAGTGAGACTGATGTTCTCTGCCTCAATCCCAAATAAATTGATAACACATATTATTTAATTGCACATTTATGTTCCTGTAATTCAAACTGCCTACCTACACTTAACCAAAGCAGAAAATGCTCATGATCGAAAGGTTTATGTACATGTATTGAAACCATACACCATCATCTTCCCTCAATTAGAATCAAAATTATTGTGTCCTATGGCATCAACCAATCAAATTACCTATCTCTTCTTGGCCTATGCAGAAAATGTTTATCATTGAACTGGAGCTCTATTGGAAATGCTCATCATCAAACATCTAGTGAAGGCATTCACACTCCTACACCAAGTTTGAACATATATGAATTAGAAAATGAGTCATTGTGTTCCACGTTTTAGACCATTCAGTTTGAAGTCTCTACTTAACCTTAGCAGAAAATACTCATCATAAGGCTTAGTTCAGGTTCTGATAATGCTCCAAAGTCTCAGCCAATATAATTGCTTATCACATGCTTAACATGAACAGAAAATGCTCATTATCAAACTTAGTAAAGATACTGTTGTAAAGAAACTACTAAGGTTCATCTTTACTTGTATCCCAAAATGTGTGACAGATAACGGGCAGACCAATGCCACACATGAACCTATTTTAACAATCCCTTGCTTTCTTCAAAACCTGGCAGACAATAAAAAAATTCAGCTACTCGTACCTGATGCAATTTTTCCATTTTTATAACTGATAGCCATGACTCTACTCTCATGGCCAGTCAATTTACGAGTATCAATACATCTTTTAGTTGAACAATATCTAAATAGTCTAGTTATCTGTCTGTAAAGGTGAATATATTTTGAAGTATCCTTAGAGCAATATAAAACATCTACAGATCCAATTGCAAGTACCTTCTCCCACCACACCTGAAATAGAGTTTACAATGACCGAAAGTTAACAATGCTTTTCATCTTCCAGTGGTGAATAGTTAGGAATATATATTTTAATTTTAGTTTTGATATTTCAAACCAGACATGTTATTCCAATCATATTGGTCACTCTAATTCAAAACATCACAGAGCTATTTTACCACTTCCAAAGAGAAAAGGAATTGGAGGGTATGTGTATACAGGATCACCTGCTAGCAGTGACTTCCAAAATCTTATCTGAAATGCATTTTGATACAACTAGCATAAATCTAACAAAATTCTATTTACTCCCCATTCCCAATGAACCTGAAGTGATATCTGAGGTATAATTTCAACTTTTAAGTGTACTAATTTAGTGTGTGTTTATTTCAACCTTGGATGCACTATTTATGATGTGGTTCCATTTTGTTGAGACTTGAGAACATCTAATTAATGATTTTCCATCCAAAAACTTCAATACATGATATCTGAAAAAACAATTATTAACATACAATAAAACCAGCGGTTGCCAGCCAAGATACACCCACATTTTTCAAGAGATTTTTCATACAATTAGGTGCCATATCATAACCCAGGAAGTTATTGTCTGAATTGTGTTAATATAAATTGTGACATCTAAAGAGTCTACAACCTTGGTATTACATACTTTTGCACTATTTGAGTACAAGAAGTGGCCATTTTGTCAGGCAATTACAGTCAGATTGTCACGAAATTCGAACTGAATCGTCATCAGGGTGTAATGGTCATACTTTTAAACGCTTTTTAAAATTGGATAAACATGATTTTTCGTACAATCAGGGACCATAATTAGGGGATTTAAAACCGTTATCAGGTGAGAAAATAAGTTATACATTCAAAAAGATCACTTGCTTTGGTAGATGAAATTTGAACAACACCTTTTTTGGACAAAATACCCCTAAACCAGAGTGAAAGTAAACAGCCATGACTCACTATGAGATGTAGGAACAGTTTTTTCAAATAAATGGGTTTAATGAATTAAATAAAGCCAGAGGAGAAAACGTGTATGCCACTGTGCTTTCTTTAGATGGTGTCTAATTAATCATCGAGGTATTATATTAGTACACCAATTACATTGTACACATAAGAAAGCGAATATTTCTTAATAGTAATATTACCACTATAGCCTACCTGATTTCTTGTGGAAAAAGCACCAGGAAATCTCTATAAATTAGAGTTGGAAGAACATCTGCTAAATGTGTTAATTGTTCAGCACCTGATGCATTTATTAAGGTGTCAAGTGCCTCATTTCTTTGACAGTTGGATAAACCAATAAATTTATCCACAGTGTTATGTAACCAAGTACAGAACCGTTCATCTTTTATTGACATCCTACACTAGTATTTTGTAACTTCCTAACCTGAAAAAACATTCTACATTTCAAACAAAGATAAGGTTGAGAAAACTAAATATGTCAGTTTGTGTTTGAAATTAACTTGCAGTAAATTTTGTGGTTCAATCATTAGAATTGATTAGATTTGGTTCCAATTGGAAGAAAGGGGCTGAATGAATGCTACAGACAATCATTGATTTAAAAATGTACCGGTATGGAATATTGCATTTCATTTGATAAGTTTCTAGTGCATTTTAATCTTCAATAACAGGTATTGTAAAATAAACAGTTATTTGGAATCTTTGATAGACAACCTGTCAGCTTTGACAGCATTTTCTATGTATTCCATTTGGTTTTTCCCAGTGTGTTTTAAAGACAAGTGGAAATTTTGAGATAATTGATGAGCTATTATTATTTGTGATTTAGTAATAGTAAGTGTCAAAGAATTGCACTCCATAAGGAAAACCCATGGATAAGACAGATATAGTCCCTCGTATGTAAACGATGATACAAATAAAGAAACAATCAACAATAAAGGACAGAAGCCGAAATATAGTATGAATTTATAATTGAAGTTATAACGTAAAGAGAATAACCAGTCTGAAACCTTATTCGTTGCTGATATGCTTATCTCCCCTTATCGAGAAAAAAGGGTTCCTTTTTTGCTTGTATCACTTACACTTGTAAGGCACTAATTATGTATCGCCCAATAATCGGAATTTGTGTTAAAACTGTTTCTCTAATCGTCTTTTCGGATGCCAACCTCACATATTGTCAAAAATCGAAAGAGAAAACAAAAATTCGGCTTTGACAGTACGGTGGCTCCGCGTAAAAACAAAGGGAAGGCAACTCTAAAACAAAAACAAAGAAATTTGGGGAATATGAAGAAAATAATGAGAAAAATATCATTTATTTATAATATAACATAGTATAGACCTATGTGTGGGTTCAGAATGAGTAAGTATATAAAAAGGTTTTTCCATTTTGCATTAGCCTACCCAAGTTGATGTTGATTGTGTTTTCTTCTGTCGTATGACACGGTAAACAATGTCAATAGATCTGGCAATTTCTAGTACTGTAGTAGTTCGTTCGTTTCTTGGGTTTAACGTCCACTTCCACCTAAGGTGATATCGTAGACAAGGTGTTTCCTGGGAAACTAGCCTGAACCAGCCACAAGGGGGGGGGGGGGCTGGGTTGGCTTATGGTAAGACATAGTGTCTTTGCGGGGCAGCAGCCATAATATTTCTAGTAGGCTAGTAGTAGCTAATTATAAGGTCTGTGGGAAATGGACTCAGACAAGTAATTATTTACTCACACTGTTAAATGGCTTTAACATCAAAGGTTGTATCTTTTTGCTCAATATTTCGTTGGTTCCAATCTTTATAGGTACAATGGTGACCACATTTAGCAATCAACTCGTCATAATTTTGTAGAGGATTGACCTTTTAGATTTTTTGCTTCGGGAGATTTGAAGTTGACACTGACAGAGACGGAAATCTCACTCCAGCTCACTGCAGAACGACACTTTACACCCCTAACCCCCACTGTAAAATTGTCAATATCACCCAAGACTTCTATGAATTCTCCAATTCTAGACCAAAATTGTCAACCCAAAGTGCAGGAAGAGGGGAGAACACTGCATTCGTAGGAGTTGCCTCCCTTGCATTGCAAAAACTAAACCGCAAACCTTTCTTGATTCGGAAAGGTTAGGCCTACATATCACGGTAATCTAAAAATCGAATGACAGGAGAATTCTTAACGATACCTTATACCGTAATGCCACACCTATTTAATTATTGGATGGAACTATTTTAATACGTTCATTGAACTGTGGTCATTTATTGTCGGTCCGCCCAAAGGCTACCGTTTATAATGATATCCATGGCATGAATTTTATTTTTAACGATTTCCGATATCGGGCCCTTGATCATTGAACGCTTTAACTAAAGACCAACGTTAACCAAATCCTAACAAAATGTGATGGTTTCTTTATATAAGTGAACTTTTAACCATTGGTTTTAAGTATGTTCGTTCGTTCGTTCATGGGTTTAACGTCCACTTCCACCTAAGGTGATATCGTAGACAAAAGTATGTGAAAGAGGAAAGAATTTGGGGTTTAACGTCCTAGTACCAAGGCAATGAAGACGGGTATATACGCCATACACAGTATGCTATGAGGGAAATTTTCCCGGTCAGCGGCTGCACTAGTGGCACTACGGTCTAGTCTTATTTCGAATTGCAAATGCCAAGGTACACGAGACCTCGGTTTTCGTTCCATCCGAACGACTGTGCGTTGTCCCATGCCAAGCCCCACGCCCCGCACCACCGACAAAGGGTGGGTTGGGGGGATCACGCCGAAAAATCACGATGAACTTTCACGGACAACACCGGAATCGGATTTTTAAGTCTATGGGTTAGATCTACATCCATTTGAATAAAAAACTCGAACTTGTAGGCCTATGTAAGTTAAATGATTTTCGCTATTGACAAAAGAAAAAAAAAATGTACCGGTATAATAAATGTTCACACATTTTACCTGCGGTGGGCGTATGTTTTGTTGCTCGGCAGTCTATCTTTATCAGTCGCGACCTAAATGACCACCTCCCTCCCATTGTAATACTAAATCTTCCCAAACCAGGTTATATACATGTATATTAGAATCTGGTATAGGTCGACAATATTGCCTGCGATGTATCCAGAATATTTCTGGATCTCTCTAAATCTGAATGACAACAGACAAGAGTATTCTTAATAATACCTTCTACTTCAGTATTTTAATACTAATTCCTCCCAAACCAGGTCATATATATTAGAATCTTTTATAGTGGACAATATAATGCCTGCGATATATCCAAAATGTTTCTGGGTCTCTCTTAATCTGAATGACAACAGGCAAGAGTATTCTAAATAATACCGTCTACCGTAACGCCGGCACTATTTATATTATGTAACTGGTTTTACAATTAATTGGCTGATCGAGCTGAAACCGTGTAATGCCAAGACAGCCCCCCACCTCCCCCCAACCGTCATCGACGAGATTACTTCTGCCTGAAAATTGTATGTATCCCCTTTCTGACATTTTTGCCAATACTCTAGACATAATAATATGATGTTGTTATTCTCACACAATAAATTGTTTTTATTTGTAGAGGTTGCAGTTGGTATCAACTATATTGGCTGCGCAAATTGTTGTGGACTGTTCATGAGCAAAGATGGTTTTAAAGGACACATTGAACTTTGTGACGGTGATCCAATGAAATCTCCATGTGAAGCCTTTGCGTGTTCCCGTCAGAAATACCTGGAGTTTATAGCTAAAAATACGCTAATGCATCTAAAAGATGGTACAGATAATTACAGTATCGGCGACGTTGAACAAATTATCGGCCCCAAAAAGAATAAAAACCAGAAAAGAAAAGATAATAAGAAAAGTAATAGCAAGTTACCATTAGATGCATGCTCACTAAACAATGCAATGCCAGAAAGCAGCCACGAAATGGCATTATTACCACGTACTTATGAAGAGTCAACAAATAATCCTGATGAAACATTATTGCACAACAGTCCCAACAGGACATCTACTCATAATGTTGTTGGTGCTTTTGACTTGAATATTTCTTCTGATGAGGAAAATGATACTAAGTCAAAGATCTCAATTCCTCTACAATCAAAAATGTTAAAAGATGTGGAGTTGAGCATTGTTACTTGTAACAATCAAATTGTTCCCAAAGATCATAACAATGGTCTTCTAACAACCGCACTTGACCCACCATTGTCAAGTTGCTACAGCTCAAGTTTATTAAACGATCAACAGTTTTCTCCAGGAGGATGGCCGCATTCCCTTCAAGGTCCAGCTTCCTTATCTAAAGACACTTTACACGACTCTAACAGTGCACCGTCTTTAGAACCCTACGGTGTTCCAGTGTCCGAAACCATACTTCAACAAGACCTAACAGTTAACGATATGAATGTCCAGTCTGCCGAAGTAGACAAAAAGACGGACCAAAGCCATTTATCTGAAAACGAACCATTGATGATACAAGTTGATAATTTTCCAGATTCGTCTTCACAAACAGAAAAGGAATTTCATTCTGAGTTTGAGGGAGAAAAGGATAATGTTGGTTCTGATGATGGCCCAGAAGCACCACCTTGTAATAGCAGGTTTGAATATAGTTTGGACATGAAGACTGCTAAAACAGATACTGTACCCAAAACGGTTATTGAAACCCTTCAAGGATCAAATGCCGGTGACATTAATAAACTGATATCACAGTTAGAACAATCAATCAAATCCAGCGGTGGCAGTGAACAGACCACAGAGTTAATTTCAGCCTACAAAACCACAACCTTGGTCACAGTGAAATCTCCATCAACAGATTCTAATCACAGACCAGAAAAGGTTCGTGAAGATACAGTAAACTTTGACAATGACAAGTGTAGTTCTGGTGATGAATTAGTGATAGACGAAAGTCCTAAGATCATAAGATACAGACACAGATCAAGGAGAAGAAGGAATCATAGAACGTCTCGAAGTCACAAATTAGGTGACCAAAGAGAATTACCAAGCTTCGCTGGTGACATCTGTCCAAAAAAATCTAAATATAAGGCTTATATTGATTATTGTGGTAGCCAGAGATCGAGTGGGCGTGCCGAAGTTCAAAATACGTGCGTTTTTGTTAATGATATTTCTCTCACTGGTTCAAGTACATATAATAATGACTGCAAAGTCCCTACGAAATCAGGCAATAATGTCCAAACCGTTGTAGTTTACCCTCCTGGAACACCAATTGTAACTTATAATCTAGTATCCGACCAGAACGCAGAAGATCTTAACAGCGATGATCCGTTAATTCTAAATTTAAAACCGTGTACAGAACGTTTCGAAGTTGGTGATACACATCAACCGTCCATTAATTATTCCAAACAACTTGCTGAAAATGTTCAAAATGGCTACCAGGGGTCATCAGTTGATTGTGATGAAAACTTGAAAGAGAAAGCCATACATGAACAATTTGTTAATTCCAAACCATCGGATGGAAACCATGGAGACGGCGATGAACATGTTCGTGATGTCCCGATAAAACCAGATAAAGATGCAGCTGCTCAAACAGATGTGATCATTATTGATGGAGATGAAGAAACATCCGACGACGTAGCTTCTGTTGCGGATGATGAGATAGAAGCTGAAAATTTAGAACAACTCGATATTTCCAAATTGGTTGACAAACTGGCGCCCATTCCAAGATACAAAACATCGACGAGACTATGCGTTAGAAGGTCAAAAGCTAACACTAAAAAAGTAAAACAGATGTACATTAATAAAATATTAACTAAATCGGCTGAGGGCAATAGTGATAAACAATACCGTGAAATACAAATTAATGGATTACCAGTTCTTAAACGAGTTACAAAGATGTGTGGTGATAACATTGACACCACGGTTGATGAACCTGACGTTAAAAAGATTAAAATGTACGACAAAAGAGGCAAAACTAAAGATTCCGTCGTTAATGAGTTTATGGATCCTATCGCTAAAGTTCGGACTTCAGATATTGCCGCGGAATCTATACATTCAGATCCTAAGTCGAATCCTCCAAATACCAGAAAGGCTAGTTCAATCCCGGCAATCTCAAGTTCACAGTGCGTTAGCGAACCACTAGGAATCCGTAAAACTGGAATAAGGAGGTCGTTAAGAACACCCCAGTGTCGAAAGGGTGGCTTTGAATATCGAAAGTCCTACTTAAAACAGAAGGACGAAATGTTGGAAGGAGACAAGTGCAAAAGCAATCAAGGTACCGCTTTATGCCAGAATGTTGAAAGGACATCGCCAGATTTGAAATTTCAAACGAAAAGTTCAAAAGATCTTAGTAAAGATTCAGGCAGAAAACATCATCAAGTAGATATGCCAGGTGAAGATCAGTATACGACGGAAATGGCAAAAGGACGGGTTGTCTATATTTGTAAACTCTGTCAACAAAAATTACTAAGTCTTGTTAAGCTTCGGAATCATCTCACAGTCACTCACAACAATGGCGGAGTGTTTTCTTGCGATCACTGTAATTTTACGACCCCCTACAGGAGACGATGGAAAGCCCACGTGAAACGCCATACTAAAGACAAAAATATCTGCCCTTATTGTCCTACTTTCTATGTAGATAATTCATCTCTGAACAGACACATCAACATGAAACATTTCGGTAAGATAACTTTGTTGCTCACTGTTTCCTTTGCCTTTTCCGTTTTATTAAATAAAGCGCTGTTAGTCACCGTAACCAGATAACTTTGTTGCTCACTGTTTCCATAGCTTTTCCGTTTTATTAAATAAACTATCGTCCTTTGTTTTCTTTTACAGAACAGTCAAACTATAGATGCAGCGAATGTGGTTTTATTGCTATGGATAATCCGTTGTTAGCTGATCATATGAGAACGCATACGGGTTTGTAATTTACGATAATAAACACCAGGCAATTTATTTTAAACATGGTTTGCCTAATAATTTCATTTTAGACAGCTATAAGACGTTAGTCCATGTCTCTGTATTGCTGAATCACTTGTAACATTCGTGGTTGTTTAAAACGTTTGTGACATTTAATTTGGTGTGAGTAATTAATTGTCAAAGTTGAGAAAAGATGTCTGGTTGACTATTACTTTCGTTTCATCTAAACGAAAGTAGGTGTTGTGTATTTTGTATACACCCACATTTAATGTGAACGCATATTATCGTCTTTTGTGGCCTCCAGACCATTCCGAGATCTCGGTTGATTTCTAATTTATGTCAAAAATAGCAAATGAGGGCAATATTCTGTATTTTTAATCTCACACGACAACTGTTTTCTGAAGTATAACCCTTGTTTTAGCAAAACCCGTCAAAAATGGAATGAAATGTAAACAACGAAATGAATTGTGTGCGTGTGCTGGCGGGGGGGTGGGTGGGTATGTTCCTACTGTTCTCTACCAACAAGCTATGAATGAAATTTTCCCCGGAGCGTCAATGAACCGGCCTGGAAAACGCGAGGATTGAACCCGGGATCCCCTGTTTAGTGAGTCAGTGCCTTCCTTATTCACTGAGCCAACGTTATGCAAACATCATAAACTCGTCCTTGTTTGACTGCTACTATTTCAAAAACATTCTTAGAAATGGGGATATCTTCAGTGGTGGCATCCCGCTTTGCTTTATTACGCACTGTATTTAACATTAGATGTTCCTGACTATTTTTAATTTTCTTTTATTTATTAAGCGAAATATTCCTCGTACGAAGTAAAGGTGATATTATATGCTACATATTAAAATAACATCCACAAAATCTACTATTTCTGTAATTACTATTTTGCAGGAGAACTTCTGGTTTGTAGCTTTGAAGGATGTGACTTTAAAACGCCAAGTTTGAGAGCCCATCGTGATCATGAACGGGGTCATGAACCAGACTTTTTATGTGTTACTTGTGGATATTCCACCAGCAATAAACAGACTTTTAATTGTCATCTTTTAACACACCAGAGTATTAAAGCGTACCAATGTTCTCTTTGTCCTCATAGAGCGAAAACCAAACAACACATTTTAAGACACGCATCCTCCGTTCATTTTGATGTTCAGACCTACGCCTGTGATAGATGTTCGTTTAAAACTTCTTACCAAGCCGCACTGACGTGTCATGTTTTAAGCCACGAGGGATTGCGGCCATTTAAGTGTTCAATGTGTGATTACCAGACTAATTCAACGTCTCTTGTGTATCGCCATGGCCGAACAGCACACACCAATCAAACGGTTACGGCTATTAAAGTAGTAGACAATATTCCAGTTATAAAAGGTTCTGATTACTTGAATCCAAATATAAAACCGTTTGATCCGAGATTGTTCGAAGTTTTGGAAGTCGATAACTTAAGTTTGAATAAATCTCGAAATGAAATTGCTGTAAACCCCAAAACATGATATTCTTCATTTCGTTGATCATGTATCCATTTGTCCGGATGGTATAATATATTTTTTCCTCAATGATTAAAATGTATATTCTTACATAATTTTTATAGCCTGTCTGTTTGTTCATTTACTGAAAATTCTACACGTATCATCCATGTTATCCATAGAATACATGTATTGAATTTAGAGGTCACCTATTTCAGGCGCGGATCCAGAGGGTGGGTCCAAGGGGTCCGGACCCCCCCCCCCCCTGCTCAGACTTGAAAAATTTTTATGCGATTTTATTGGCGATTTAGACCTGTAATTTTGGAATTTAGCTTCCGGAAATACGTCAGAATGAACCAAATTCAACCTAATTTACCAAATTAATCGGTTGAGCGCAATTAGTTCAGCAATTATCAAACCTACACCCCCCCCCCCTGCAAAAAATCCTGGATCCGCGCCTGTATTTAAGCAGATAATTGTTGAAATCCGTAAGCTCACTAATTTATTATGAATTGGTGGCTGCCTTCTAGCAAAAAAATGAATAGACTAATTAACAAATAGTTCAATTTAACCGCTGGTGCATATATAGACAGAGATGCGAGGCTACTTGCAAGTGCAAGCACCACACATAATTTACACAAAAACAAATATTTGGACAAGACATTATACTCAGAAATCACTAACAAACGATCATTTCAAATAAAATGAATGGATACGGGGGCTAGCCGTTATCGTCCACTGCGCTGTACAGCCCCGAGCCTGTAGTAACACATTGTTTTTGAAAATAATTAGGGATATAACCCAGAAAAACCAGTGTGTAATGGCAGCATGAGTCATAAACTGCTATATGTTACAAGAAATGTTAACCCAAGCACATTGAAGTAAAATTTAACTGTGCAAGTGAAATGTATAAAGATAGGTTGCCAGAAAACGAAACATACGCCCACTGCAGCTAAGTCGTCCGAGGAGCCAGCAAGAGTTGTCGCACATTTTTTCTATTGTCGGTAATGAGACATTTATAATACATCTTTAAATATATCTTTATAATACACTTAAATCAGATTAAGGGTAACAACTCAGTAAGTATTAAATACATCTTTATAATACACTTAAATCTGATTAAGGGTAACAACTCAGTAAGTAATTATCATAAAGTTATTAGAATTTGTTTGGCTTTTAGTACTGCCCCATGCTAACATTCAATATACGAAATATTTATCATCATGGATTTAGCTGTTCAAGTTATCAGAATTCATTGAAAATCAACATACTTGTTCGTCTCCAGACACTTAAACTCTTTTTATCAATCTAAAGTCAATCGGATGAAAACTTCGGTCGCTAGAGCATCCTCAAGATTTTTCAAAGTGATCAAAGGCCATAACTCTGGTAGTAATTATCTGAAATCATTGACAATCATTGGGCTTCTTGGTCTCACGACCTTAAAAACTGTGTATAAATCTGAAGTCAGTCGGATATTAACATTAGCCTCTAGAGCGTCCACAACATATTTCATAGTGATCAAGGGTCATACCTCTGGTAGTAATTATCGGATATAGATGAAAATCAAAGGGATTCTTCGCCGCATGACTTTAAACACTGTGTATAAATCTAAAGTCAAAAGGATATAAACTTTAGCCTCTAGGGCGCCCAGAAAAACTTTCAAAGTGACCAAGGGCCATAAACTCCAGTAGTAGTTATAAGAAATCATTGAAAATCACTAGTGATTTTCGCCTCACATCCTTAAACACTGTTCATAAATTTAAAGTCATATATTAACTTTAACCCCTAGAGCGCCCACAAGATATTTCGAAGTGATCATGAGCCATAACTCTGGCAGTAATTATCGGATATAGCTGAAATTCAAAGGCATTGTTCGTGACTTTAAACGTTGTGTATAAATTTAAAGTCAATCGGTTATTAACTTTGGCATCTAGAGCATCAACAAGATATTTCAAAGTGATCAAGGGCTATAACTCTGTCAGTAATTATCAGAAGTCGCTGAAAAGCAATAGGATTTTTCTTCTCATCAATTTCGAAACAATCATATTATAAATGTAGACTATAGAGTATTTAAAAGAAATTGTGGACGATGGACGTACTTACGTATGGACGGCACGGACGGGTTGACGGCAATATACGACCTCATTTCCAATGTGAGCGTATAAAAAAAACAGATAGTCCAAAACTTAAAGCTAATTGGCCCTTTTAAAATTCGCAGACCTTTTGTTTTACCGCCATCTAATCATCGTCATTTTACAATTTCTCGGGACAACGCTGCACATTTATCTGTTAGTTGTAATTCCCCATAGAAATGAAATATGGGAATTAAAGTCTAACATACGCCATGCAGTGCGCCAAGAGAATGTCTGCCACAACAGTAACGCACGGCCTACTCTTATTTCCAGTTCCAAATGTTAAGGAACTCCGTGGGATATAGTTTTTGTTTGTAAACGAGCTACATAGGTCAGTGTGTATATAATTATATATCTTTGTTCTACTTACCAAAATGTATACACCAATTGGAAGGAGTGTTTCTTTTCACCTGTCATTTCTCAGTGGCATACCGACATAATAAGTGTGTCTCAAGGAAGGGAGATAATCAATGGTAATACAAAATGTACGAAGAATGAAAGCTTTTAAAATGATTCTGGTATATTTTATATTTTTGATTGGAGGTAAGTGCGCTTATAATATGATCGTTCTATCGGCATAACAATAAATATAATTGATTCATATTTCATATCTATTCCCAAGTTGTTTAAATACATTATTATGCACACATGTTTTGATCTTGGGCGCTTTCGTTCTTGTAAATTGAAACACTAACACAAGGTATCCATTTCCTTACATACCGATTTTTATACGCCCACATTGGACGTATTATGCCGTCGCCTCTGTCCGCCCGTCCGTCCATCCACAATATGTTTGTGGACTCTCTACAGGTCACGATTCTTACCCGATTTTGACGAAACTTGAAATATAGGTTTATCAACATAAGATCTCGGCTGCTTTCGACATTGGCGTGTATTGGATCGAAACTTCATGGATTATGGTCCCTGATTGTACGAAAAATCATGTTTTTAGCTTGTGGACCCTATAGAGGCCACAATTTTGAACCAATTTTGATGAAATTTTACATGTATGTTTATAACCCAAAGACCTTGGTACCTTTCGATATTTTCGCCCATCGGATCGTAACTTCCCGAATTATGGCCAATGATTGTCAAAAAATCGCCTTTTTTAGCTTATGGTCGATCTGGGGGTCAAAATTATTATCCAATTTCAAAAACCGTTTGATTATATTACCGTTACATATTAATGAATGTTGAGTTCGAATTTCGTGAAAATCGGACCAAAATTGTCGGACAAAATGGTCGCCGTTTGTACGCGGATAGTGTGAAAATATGTTATAATCAAGGTTGTGGAACCTATAGAGGTCACAATTTTAATTCGATTTTGATGAGACCTGAAATACATATTAATAACCTAAAGATCTTGGTTCCTTTAATATTTGCGCATATCGCTTTGTAACTTCCTGAGTTATGGCCTCTGATTGGACGAAAAATCGCCATTATTATCTTGTGGTCCGTCTGGAGGTCACAATTTTTGCCTGATTTTAAAATAAAAACGTTTGATTATACCACCATTACACTGTAATGAGTGTTCGGTTCGAATTTCATGAACATTGGACCAAAATTGCTGAACAAAATGGCCGACACTTTTACGCGAATGGTGTAAAAAATATAGTATATCAAGGTTGTGGACCCTGTAGAGGTCACAATATTAATCCGATTTTGATGAAATTTGAAATGTAAGTTTATAACCCAAAGTTCACGGTACCTTTCGATATTTGGACACATTGGGCCATAACTTCCTGAATTATGGCCCCTGATTGTACGAAAAATCATGTTTCTTTATCTTGTGGACCCATGGAGGTCACAATTTTATTCCGAATTAAAAAAAAAACCGCTCGACTATATTCCCTATACACATTTCTTGAAAATCGACAATTGAACAGCTTAATCCATAATATTAAATGTTTGTTATCAAAGACAATTCTAAGAGGAATAATATTTTTTGGCAATAATGGTCACAGCCCAATAGTACATTTCAATATTTTAAAACATTTACTAGTGTTTATCTATTTCATAATTTAAAAGTTCATCACATTTTACTCTATCATTGTCAATTCAAAACTGTTCCACTAAATCTTCAATTATATATCTATGTAATCAATTCAATATATCTGTTTCAATTCCATAATCTTCAATTATATATCTATGTAATCAATTCAATATATCTGTTTCAATTCCATAATTTATCAATCTACTCATTCATAAAAATACATTGGTCGCCGACAGATGGTCATAAAGGCAGGCCAATCCATGCATTTATGGGATACCTTATAGTTCAGTATGATTCTGGGAAGCAGAAATCACACTGAGATATCCGATGACGTCGAAAATATTCTGGATTTGCAGCTGAGTATGCCATCTGTTACATAAACCAATCACCATATAAGGAACACCTGAAACGAAAACCAAAAACCACAAAGAAGCATCCTTTGCATTTGGGAGGGTTGGGTGGGATTTAAAACAGCGTTTTATCAAATTGGTGGTTACGTAAAGAGTAAAAGAGAAAATCTCTTTAGCAATTATAAGCTTCGCTTCGAAAATATTGCGACAACTGGTAAACGATAGACTTGTCTTGCTTGTATTTCTTCAAACATAAAATGAACGCAGGCGGCAACCACGTGACGTCGACGTCATTTAATTACCGTAACTACGCTAAAATTCAACGCTTTGATAACGGATTTTAAGTTAAGGCTTAAAATCATTTATCAAAGACAATTCTAAGAGGAATAATATTTATTGGCAATAATGGTCACAGCCCAATAGTACATTTCAATATTTTAAAACATTTACTAGTGTTTATCTATTTCATAATTTAAAAGTTCATCACATTTTACTCTATCATTGTCAATTCAAAACTGTTCCACTAAATCTTCAATTATATATCTATGTAATCAATTCAATATATCTGTTTCAATTCCATAATCTTCAATTATATATCTATGAAATCAATTCAATATATCTGTTTCAATTCCATAATTTATCAATCTACTCATTCATAAAAATACATTGGTCGCCGACAGATGGTCATAAAGGCAGGCCAATCCATGCATTTATGGGATACCTTATAGTTCAGTATGATTCTGGGAAGCAGAAATCACACTGAGATATCCGATGACGTCGAAAATATTCTGGATTTGCAGCTGAGTATGCCATATTGACAGCGATAACACAGTTATCACTGTCAAACGCCACAAACGTGGAACTTAGCTGCGAGCTGTGACCAAGCGGTATCAAACCTCCGAAATATTCAATATTCATTTAAATTTTCAAACAAGATATATATAATTAGAAAGGAACATATTTACAAATTAAAAAGAACTGAAATAAACGAAACGACTTGTGTCAACTTCGTGCACCTGATCATGGCGATTAAGGATAACTTTCACCAGTCGATCCTGATAAAAAATATTCTAAGGCCCCTTGAAGTGTACTCAAAAATATTTCATATGCTAACGGAGATAGATGTACCCCGTCCTCTGCGAAAAAGATTTTATCGCGGCTGATGTCTGGGTATCTGATATAACGGCCACCATGTTGTATTACATATCTGGAGGATGAACTATTAATGCGTTTTCTAGAAGTGTTCATAGCCTGATTATTAGACGAATAACGCCAACATAGGCGAGGCAAAATTTGTGACCAGATTAAAATTGTGTTTTGCAATTTGGCGGCTAAAAGTGCCAATGTCTCTTTAATTTCATTCCGGAGAAACCCGACTTTAGTTTTGCCAATATCGTTCCCAGAAACATGCAAGACCAAATAGCTTGGGGCAGATTCATATTTTAACATAATGTCGATTAGGCCAGATAGATTTTTCCAGCACATACCTCGACGAGACTGCCACCAAATTTCCACCTTTTGCCGTTTAAGGCCTAAACTAGTTCCACCAGGCCGTGATCTAGACGCGATAAATGCATCCGTTATAATTGACGATCCAACGATCCAGACTGAAGTCAACGCTGAAAACACGATGTAAGATAGCAAATTAAGTATTCAATTATGACCGTATATAAGCTGTATAAGCCTTTGATTTCCAACGCCCTAATTCCTTGATGTCTGATTCTGAAAGACCACCCAGAAAGCCGTTTGTTGCAGAACCAATCCTAAATGAGTGAGATGTATAACGCGTGTGATCAATGCCTAAAACCGCCAATGACTTTTTCAAAATGGCTGAAAATTGATACCCTGTAAGTGGACTACCGTCAAAATGGGTAAAGAGAATCTCGGAACCTTTGGGGCGGTGATCAGAATATGAAGACAACAAAGACACGGGACACGTAGGATCTCCCCTCTTTCTGTTTAGAGTAATTTTGCTTCCAATCCAAGCTTGATCAGTTTTTGATGATTTGAGAAAAATTATAACAGCATCTAGGGAAAAGGATATGTCAGCTAGCTTTAAATAATGTCTTTGCGATTTCCTTTTGTCATATGTTAATTCCCCTACCCTAAAACAACCATGGAATGCAATAGAAAATGCCGCAGAGAATAAAAACCTCTCAAACGTTGAGGAACAGACCATGCGCAATGAAGAAATAATGTCCGATAGTAAGTCTTTTGTAATAGGTAAACGGGTATCCATGGACACCCCTTTGGTCCTATTATAGCCCCCTAAAACTTTCTTTATCAGAAATGAAGTTGTAGGATCATCCAAATTATTAATTTTACTATAAAACCCCAAACCCGATACGTAGCATTTGGCGGTTGAGTGGGATACACCCAAACGAAACAAGTAAACAATAAAGGAAGCTATTTCCTGAACAGTCAGAGGCCAGGAATTTTTAATATCAAACGACCGTCTAAATTCCTGAAATGAATTCATGCCACAGTTATAGGTGTTTAATGTATTAGGCGCAATTGAATGTATTAAGAGTTGGTTAATTCCACTTTTGAAACCGCCTCCAGAAAAGAAACCGGAATAGGATCTGGAAATTTGCGTGCCATCGGAACCAATTCTCGGAAGCGCTGTTCCTGAAAACGTGAAAGACTATCAGCTATGTTATTCTTAGAGGACTCTATGTACTTTGCTTTAACTTGAATATTGTTAATCAGGAGTTCTAACACCAGAGGACGCAAAAAATGCATTACACGTGGGGATTTCGATGACTGTTTGTTGATAATTGATACAAGCGCGGAATTATCAATGTTTAAAATGACACAGTTCTGTTTTAGATACTTTTTCCAAGTCAGGAATGCTAACACCACTGGAATCAGCTCTAAAAATGTCATATCCCGAATTAAGTCCTTGTTTGCCCAATTGGGAGGCCAACTAAATTGAATCCATCGACCATTAAAGTATGCCCCACAACCCAATTCTTTATTTCCAGAACTATCAGTAAATAACTGTAGCTTGTTGTTTGACAACCATTATTGTTGTGAAATGTAGCTAATTCCATTAAAGTTTTTAAGAAATAGTTGCCAAATCCGAAAGTCCTCTCGAAGGGTACGGGTTATCCTGATTGTATAAAAGTGTTTTGGGTTTTTTCGCTTAAAAGCAGCAATGACGTCATAGAAACGTCTGAGGAAAGCCCGAGAACATGGGACGGCTCGGGCACAAAAAGACATCAAACCAGTAACCGCTTCTAAATCTGCCAATTTTACATTGCGTTTCGACAAGATGTCTAGTAACTGCGCTGATAATTTAGTAAGCTTATCGTCAGGAATTTTTACCTCTAACGTACTGGTATCAATTTCAAGACCGAGAAAGGTAAGATGGGTTGTGGGGCCTACAGTCTTTTCCTCCGCTAGAGGAACCCCAAGAGATTTACAGATATCAGCGAAATAGCTCATTAAAGTTTGGCAGTCACTTAAATTAGATGGACCTGCAAATAGGAAATCATCCAGGTAGTGATCTACGGATTGAAGACCAGACTCAACTACCAATACCCACTGAAGGAAACTGGAAAATTTTTCGAAAAGGGCACATGATAACGAGCACCCCATGGGGAGACCACGAAAATATATACCAAGTAGGTCAAAATCACCTGGGAAAATAGGTAATAAACGAAAAGCAGACTTAATGTCCATCTTTCCCAAAAGTGCATCCTTGCCCAAAGTAGCTATCATGTTTACCACATTATCAAAAGAAGAGTATGATACACTGCTATCTTTCGGGTCAATAAAATCGTTTATACTACCACCAGGGGGATAAGACAAATGTGTGATAAGCCTATAGCCCCCGGAAAGCTTGGGCACTAATCCGATTGGGGAAACTTGTAAAAAAGAAATAGGTTTGGATAAAAAGGGTCCAATCATTCTACCGGCTTTAACTTCTTTAATTAATTTTACCCAACTTTCAATTTCTAGTGTTTTAGAAGATTTAAGATTATGTGAAATAAGGGTCAGACGTGGGCCTTGAAATTTCAATCGAAATCCTTCAGTGAAACCCGATCTCAACAATTCGGCGTCTTCATGTTTGGGATAGGAATTAAGTAAACCATTTAATACTGCAAGGTTTATAGGCGTCCAACCTTTGGACCATAAATCTATTATAAAACAAACAAAAAGTGTGAAATACTTTACTATTTCAATAAAACATAACGTTAACGAGGATTTTTGAAATATCTACTAATTATAACGCAAGGTGCTTGAACCTCTGGGAAATGGGGCTCTGACTTGGGGACGTGAAAATCTGCTGTTAACGGTTGTTGTGGGATATCTTGGTAAGGACTGATAACGAGGGGTTGCCGGCCGAAAACCTGTACATCTACCGGAACTGAATTTGTTGTTATGAAACATTTCAGTTGAGCATGAAATTAATGGATGGTTGCCGAAACAGCGCAAACATCTATTCTGGTAAAAACAATATGCTCTAAGACATTGTCCATTATAATTATAGGAATAACATAGTCTGTTATTTTGAGTTGAACTATTAAAGGTCATGGAAGCCTTAGCCTCACTGAATTGATTTACACAGTTGATATATAGGAGCCATAATTCAGTATCTATAACAGACCATGGACCGGTTGGGTGTTTTGCTTTGCGCAGACGATACTGTTCGTCATATAACTTCCACCCTAAATCATTTGCTCTTTTTGATGCCATTCGAATAACTTGCATATATTTCAGCAAGTCTGGGTATTTGTCCTTATGTATCGAACAATAGATGCTCATAAAAACTATAAACGCATCTGACCAAACTTCGATTGTCGTAATTTTTGATTCAGGTTTAGACGGTTCAAGAAAAAGCTGACCCTGCTGAATTATTACTCGTTTTCCAGGAGCAACTGGAGGGGAATGATCCAAAAGAGTAGCTAGATCAACATATTCTCCTTGCCCAATTTTTGTTTTAATTTGCGTTGGGCAATCTGAATTTAGTGATAAATTTATATTACCGGACGGTTCTGCCACAGCCAAAGGCTCTATGATGCCGTGAGGCTCCAACAGGCTGTCAAGTGTTGGGATACCAGACTCCGGCGTTGATTCCCGCCTCTTGTTGTCGGCCTTCTTCTTTGCTTTATTTACTTTTGGACGTTTAGCGGCTGGCACGGCACTTGATCCCTGTACAGAATTTGCTATTCTTGCGGTGACTGTCGTTCGCTTCCTGGTTCTTAACATGTTGACTGAAACTCAAAAGAGAAAGGTGCATGTAAAAAGAGAGATGGAAAACTTGAACGCATAGTTCAAATACCAAGGCAATGTCCCTTTAATGTTGACATAGAAAAACTGATAAAGATTGTACTTAAAACGAACGGAAGGCTGAGCCGTGACCTAACAAGCTGTATTCCACAGACTTGTTGTTCGACGTCATCGGTTTATATACTTTGTTGATTATAATACTTATATACTATTAGAATATTAGCCATGAATAAAATTACAACTATCTTGTAATGCACAGACCAGTCAATTGGTGCAATTTTAACACCTGTCAACACGCAGCTAACAACATAGAAAATGTAGTACCACTCAATTCAAATAATTATTCCTACTTCAACCTGCTACCTTGCTAAATTCAATACAAATTCGAAATGAAATGGAATGGGTTTTAACGTGCTACTGTTCTGTTTCTACTGGACTAAAAAATGGGTTTTAACGTGCTACTGTTCTGTTTCTACTGGACTAAAAAGTCTGTTTCTACTGGATAAATTAAATAAGGTCTGTTTCTACTGAACTAATGAACATGGGTTTTCGCCATACCGTGTGCTGTAATAAAGCTGAGAGAAATTTTTCCAGGACAGCGGGACTAGGCCTACCCGTATATTGACTCCGAACTGTAAAGGGGACTGTTACACTCAAATGTGTACACATAATTAAATAAACATCCACCTTTCATATGCATCTTTTCATTTAACAGAATGACCTATTAAAAATTTTCTCCTAAAAGAGTACAAACTAACAAAGACTGCTATTCATGAATCATTTCTACAAATACAGATATATTAACTAGCACAAAATCATACCGACCTGAATCTTTAAAACAGCGTTTTATCAAATTGGTGGTTACGTAAAGAGTAAAAGAGAAAATCTCTTTAGCAATTATAAGCTTCGCTTTGAAAATATTGCGACAACTGGTAAACGATAGACTTGTCTTGCTTGTATTTCTTCAAACATAAAATGAACGCAGGCGGCAACCACGTGACGTCGACGTCATTTAATTACCGTAACTACGCTAAAATTCAACGCTTTGATAACGGATTTTAAGTTAAGGCTTAAAATCATTTATACTAAACGTTAGCATGGGGCAGAACTTTATAAAAACCAAACAAATTCTAATGATTTTCTGATAATTACTTACTATGCGACAACTCTTGTTGACTGCTCAGACGATTTAGCTGCCGTGGGCGTATGTTTCGTTGCCTGGCAACTTATTTTTATTATACCGGTAAAATAATCTTAAAAGTTGTTTGTGTAGGTCATTATGCCTCGACGGCGTGCCCGGTATGTTCTAACGTTTCATCGATACATGTTCCAGCTGGGTAAGTAATGTCTTCCGCATACTGCAACAGTGCAATTCGAAACATCTTCAGGGCGTTTACCGTGCATCAGTATTGTACATACCATTATAATCGGTTTTACTGAAATACTAGAATTCTGGTTTAGAATAAGGGAAATAAAATGAAATGAATGGGGTTTAACGTTCTACTTTTCTGCTCTGACTGGGCTAAGGAAGACGGGGTTTGAGAATTATCATTATAATTAGTGCAAACATGCACCATGGCTGCCACATGATATTTAAAGATGCATTATGCAACAGCTAAATCTGCCTATTACAGGTCTTTATTTTGGTTTCAAATTTTACATAATTAAGCAGACAATAATTATTAACTTTACAAGAACGCAATGATGAACTCTCGAGAACATCAAATGTTCGCGATTTTCAGTGGACTGAATCAAGATCTTCATAACTAAAATGGATAATCGAGACTTTGTTTACTATCGTAACAATGGTAGCAATTCCAGTTGAGTCTCTGCTATTCTCCATACAGACATACAGAATGCAGTATAACTTTGACTGAGATTTCAATATACTCATTCTTCTTCATCTATTTTTAAAATATTATAACGAGAACTGCCAGCTCTTAATCTAAATCTGGCATCATGCATACTGTTTAATTTTTTACTTTAATTCATATAGATATAGTAAAATATTATATTTACAAAGTAATGAACATATTGAAAACCCACATCGTGGTTTTATGCCACAAATCAACTCGTATGCTTCTGATTACAAAATTCTTACCGTAAGTAGTACTTGTGCAGTTTCTTTATCTCTCACATTAAATACAGTAAAGGAATTAAAAGTGAAATTTAAACACCAAAAAAATAATGCAATCCAAGAAATGGAATGGAGTCAGAATACATATTCTAGAATCAAAGCAGGCTGACCTTTTTAAAAGAACAGATTGGAGAACATGAAGATGTTTTGAATCATGCTTGTAGTATGTTGTTGAATCGGGTTCTTTGTTTATATTGGATAGGTAGGCGAATTAGATGCTGTACGTGCGAGTACTGGTACCAGTATGATTTGGAGATATTTTGTATTGGATTTGTTTGTATCGTCACATATCTCAGATGAGTATCTAAAAACCATAGACAATGATTTATACACAATAAGATATGCTGGTTATACCGCTGTCATACGATTCTGTTATACATTTAAATTTGTAAGTATATCTCTTTGATATGTATTTTTACTGATAAAAGTCAAGTTTTATTTTCGAGAGCTGGGGTATGAGTAAGAAGGGATAAAACTTCTGTGTCTTCTACAAGTGGTCACTCAAAGTAATGAAAAAAAGTTAGCCTTTTCCATGCGTGTCGCTTCAGTAACTAATGGTTATAATTAAACTGTGGATACCCTCTGTGGGCATTTCTATACGAGCCACAATATTTTTATCAAGGTTCCGTAATTAGAAGTAGGTTACCAGAACATGACGGATATGCCACCAGTTCTTATGTCAACGCCATTGATACTTACATTACCGAGACTTTGCCACCTCATTATGAATCCCAATCTGATTAAAATAGAGATCCTATTACGTTTCGTTTTTATAGTTCAAAATTTCGTTTTACTTGTCTTTACTACATTAGGATCTGAAAGACTTGTTATTTAGCTCGTGTTCTGCTTGAAATGAGGGGTCAGCCAATCAAATTGTCTGTCGAATCGAGAGTTTGACCTTTTTTTGCGCGGAATTGTGGGTAGGCATTATCAGCGATAGAAATGAAAACAAAGCAACTACGATTCTGACTGGTTAATCGAATGACTGAGGTTATAGGGCCAAATTATGTCGCGTGCTTGTCACCTGAACTGACTGAACGTGACCTTCCGCTATAACTTGTTAGATCTACATGTAGTGTAGGCCATCCGGTAATGTATTTAGTTAGTATTATCCATCACCCGATAAACGTCTCATTAATGTCCCGGAAGTTAATTCTATTGATTCGGGATATTGGGTATATCAAAATTTCAGTGTTGACATTAGTCTGGGAAATGTAGATAAAACAAGTTCAGGGTACATAAAAAGGTCGGGTAAACGAAAGGAAATAGACTGGATACAGCGGTAATAATAATGGTCAAAATTAGGCCACTTTGAAACTTAATACGATGTTGACACACAGGAACAAATGAATCACGTTCATTCTGCATTTAAACCTTGTAATATCCCTATTATAGACGCCAAAAGCACCATACGGTGATGCCACTAAATACTGGATACTACAACACATAAAGCAACTAAAACCAATCCTACAGAAATATGAAGGTATTCTTACTTCTGTTGAAGCCGGATTTATTGGAATTTGGGGTAAGCTTCATCTAACTTAGATTCTAAGCGTAGTATGCAGGGTATCGCCACAGAGTAAACATTTACTCGGTTATATTACGTGAAGGTGTACGTTGTTAAAGCGAGATCAAGCCTTCGATTGAAGATGCTAATTCATCAACTTTAAAAGGAAAATTTCAGCTTCTTATGCATCAACATACGTATCAAATCAACAAATGCAATGGAGTAACGCAATAAAAACAAAAACATGGGGAAAAAACATGTTCTGTACTACTGTACACATGTGCAAACATGACGCAATTGAATTGGGTTCATATTGTGTTGTCACAGGTTTGTGCCCTTTTTGACTGGTTTCGGTTGACACATGATAGTTAACGACCTACCTTGCATATTATATTTCATATTGACAGGTGAATGGTTCTACACTACATACTTTGGAGATCCAAATAAACGAGATTATAAAGAATGGCCAAAATATGGATATCCTTTAAGCATATGGTACGATAGAAAAGATGTTCTGGAAGCTGTCCTTGATGCTATTCCCAAATCCACGTAAATAATGACATTATTAAATTATTGAACACTGTGGCTATAAACAGATGATAAAATACTTATATTTAGTACGAAAGTGGACATGTAAATAAGCGTAAAAGTAACTGTTTGTTATACATGTACTGTGTCATTTTTTTAATAGACAGGTTCAACTGAGATATCCTAATCTTAAAGTTGATATGTGGAATTCTGGGATACCAACAGATTATTCCGATGTTGTTCAACAAAACAACAAATCAAGAACAGGTAGAATGTGTATCAGTTTTATTAAAATGTCATTTTCTTTTTGATTTTGTACATCATTGACATCTGACACATTTTCTTTGACGTGCACATGGGAAATGTTTGATTAATCGGGTTATCTGTATTGGTATGCAGTGTGGCGTTTTGGTGAGGACAATCCCCGACTATAACAGAACTAAACTGGTGGTTGTGAATAATTACCAGTTCTCTTAACAAAGAGATACTACATAACGGTTAGGCACTTGTTTATAAACCTCACTGTTGCATCCCGGATCCTCACTCGAGCCGGGTGTCATATACTCGTGTCACTGAATAAAAACTTTATCCCTGTACTCCATTCCAACAAGTTCCAATTTACCAGTGTTTTAATCTCTTGAAAACCCAGGTATCGTAAACCCTAATATCAATTCATAATCAGCCATGGAATTTTACGGAATCTAAGTATTTTTTTATAATTATATTGGTTGCCTTTTATCTTTTTTTTTTTGATAAAGGTCACCACAATGATTGTTTTGTTTCTTCTGATGATGATGTGGGAACATATCACAATAAGTCATTTGAATATCCATATTTACATAATGATACTAGATACTGTGTTGTTGGAGGTGAAACATGTCGATTAACAACTAACGATAGGTAAATCATAAATGCATTATTAAAGTTAAAATATAAATGTGTTTGGAAATAACATGGAAATTGTATAGCATTATTTAATGCCACATACAGAATTCATTAAGGATTCATTATGTATGATTAAGATAAGGGTTGGCCGTGTTTGTAAACAATGGGGAATGAATATATTGAAAATTTCAGGTCAAATTACTCTATTCTGAGTGGGAGAAGTTTTTGTAAGATATTTTCGGTTGTCAAGTACCATTGCTACGATAATAAACAAAGTATTGATTATCCAATTCATAGCAACATTGTTAAATGGCGAAGAAGTCATAACCCATTCAAATCTGAGCCATCAGAGGGTTGATTATGGACTTGGGGGATTTGGCTCTTGTATGGTGTGTCTGTTAAGCAATTCTGTAGACCTTTTGTATTTGTGTTACAGGGATGAATGTCCAACTGCTCTACGTGAAATGGAATATTTCCATTGGTCTTTTCTCAACCAAGATTTTAAAACGGCCATACTTGATTTGTGGAAAAAAGAGGGTTGTTATGAGGAAGTCCACAGACGTTTGGGTTATAGACTTGCCTTACAACAGGTCAGTTTCAGAGGGAAAAAAACATTAAAACTAATAAACTATTATTCAGCTTCTACGTGGGAGTTACAGCTGAATTCTAAGAAAATGTTAAAAGTAATCAAGCTCATAAGAATTGTCTGCACAGAAAATGACCAACTGTAAGATATGTCATAAGTCATGTGTATTTAGGATAAGACAACACGTTGAGCATCCCCAATAAGTAAGTTGTTGAGATATAATATAATATTAAAAATGAACCAATTGGCGAAACTTTAATATATTTTGATCTTTTTAAGGCTATTTTGCCAGACTCTGTCAACCCGGGAGGAACTCTATGTTATCAGTTTACAATGGACAGTATAGGTTTTGCTGCTCCTGTAAAAGCAATGAACGTATTTCTTCTACTGCGTTCTCATCTCAGGTTTGTAACACATCATAATACATATTTCAATTTAATATTAAGTTGGGTTTCAAGCGAATTAAAGGGACACAGTGTATTGTTCTATTGCAGGGGACATTTTTATGCCGCTATGTTACCACACGATGTCAGAACATGGATTCCATATGAAAGCTACAGTTTGAGTGGAAGTATTCATGTCCCTGCCAATTTTACAACTGAGAGCTATGAAGTAAGTTACGGTTAAGAGATTTTAATGAGAAAAAAGAACATAAGAATATTATTCAATTAAGGGAGGCGCATAACCTGTGATACCTATAATTTTCCCCAAATTTTATCAATCTCAACTGAGGGATTATTTTCGCTGAAGGGGACGGACAGTTTTTTTTATTTATTTCAGCCAACTGCTGCCGACTCGTTAACGTATGTATATTAAATTAGATAAAGTACACCTACCACTATGTGTACATGAATATAATGCGAATGGCGATAGTATATAAAATGATTTTACATATATCTGTGAAAGATCTCAAATTTCTGTGTTTAGTATGATAAAAAATTCCATAATGTTAACCTGCGGTACTGATGAGGTCCCAATTCATAAATTATTTGAATAACATTATTGGCGTTGTCTGTACTATATATAAAACCAAGTTTGAGAAAATCGACAGCACTATAATATATCCCATTCATAACCTTTATATTGTCAACCCTGTCCAGTGTATTAAAAGTTTAGGGTAAATGGAAGATAGCTCGGTGATTTCTATTCAGAATTTCTATTGGGATCTTTCGTATGCACTAATGAACAATCCATACAGCTTTTTAAAGTTCCCTGTATGTATATTTCTCGAGACTCGATAGGGTGTATCTGCATAGCCTAATGCAATGCCAACATTTGGCTTTAATTACCCACTTTGAAATCTGCTTTATATCGTTTATGGGGATTTCATGAGTTTGGACGTAAAGCGTATATAGACTACTCTATCATACCATAAAATAAATATTAAGAACTTCCATCGAGTTCTTCGGTCTGATTGTGGACGGCCGTCGAAAGCAGGTGACGATAATACATGTGAACTGCATAGCATTGGCGTTTGGCATGATTGTGAATACATTTAATACCGTGTTTTTCAGATGTATTTGGCGATTGGAGATAAGATATTAACAGACCATTCTGATTATTATATACTTTTGGCTAACCAGAATGTTCCTGTTTATTATTCTGGTTATAATAATCTGCAACATACAATAACGGTAAATAAATTAGTACACTTTGACACTTTGGTTAAACACATGTATTATACTATGGCGGGGGAAAGCGGCAAAAACCTAATGCTATGTAGAAATGTCTAATTCAAAACACACATGTAACATAATGCCATACCAAATACCTAAAACGTCTAATGCAAAAAACAAAATACAAGAAACCTCTAATACAAAATACCTCATACGTCTATTGCAAAAGACAAAATACAAGAAACCTCTTATACAAAATACATATAACCTCTTATGCACAATTGATTTTACAATCTGAAACATCTACCATAAGCATTAGATGACATATCTCATTGTCATTACTTACGTTTCTCCACTGAATTATCTTTATTTAGGTCAATGTCAAGGTCACCGAACACAACTTGGCGACCTATTCGGCTAGCGAGCTATTCGACCGATCCAGCTGGCAACCTGTTCGTTGGCAACCTATTCAGAATTAAGACAACAGTCGCCCAAACTCATCTATTTTTAACAACCAATAAAATCCAACGTTACGTCTATCAAATGAAAGTAGAATAATATATTATTTTTATCAATTCCTTTAGCTCAGAATAGAGATGTAATTTCGCATTATCGTACAAAATTCTAGACACCCAACTAAATGTATTCTGAAAGGTAATTAAATAGGCTTTCTAAGTATTATCAGTAAAAATTGGCACATTCATATTAAAGGGATGCACTCTCTTCCTAAATTTTAAAGGGAAAAACTGTTAATATCTCGTGTCAAAATTCGGACCATCGTACAAAATTCTGATGATCCAACTAAATATATTCTAAAAGGTAATTGAATAAGCTTTCCAAATATTATTAGTAAAAGTTGGCACAATCATATTAAAGGGGTGCGCTCTCAACCTGAACATAGCCAATTTTTCAATATTTTAAAGTGAAAGAACGGTAATATTTAGAGTCGAAATTCGGACCAACGTACAAAATTCTTAGCAACCAGCTATATATATTCTGAAAGGTAATTGAATAAGCTTTCTAAATATTATTAGTTGGCACAATCATATTAAAGGGGCGCGCTCTCAACCTGATTTTTAGAAAGCTTATTCAATTACCTTTCAGAATATATATAGCTGGATGCTCAGAATTTTGTGCGATGGTCCGAATTCGGACTTCGAACAAAATACCGGTCTATCTTCACATATAGAATATTGAAAAATTGGCTATGTTCAGGTTGAGAGCGCGGCCCTTTAATATGATTGTGCCAACTTTTACTAATAATATTTGGAAAGCTTATTCAATTAACTTTCAGAATATATATAGGTGGATGCTCCAAATTTTGTACGATGGTCCGAATTTGGACTTCGAAAAAAATTCCGGTCTATCTTTACATATAAAATATTGAAAAATTGGCTATGTTCAGTTTGAGAGCGCACCCCTTTAATATGATTGTGCCAACTTTTACTAATAATATTTGGAAAGCCTATTCAAATACCTTTCCGACTTTATGTAGCTGGATGCTTAGAATTTTGTACGATGGTCCGAATTTTGACTCGGAATATTACCGTTCTTTCACTTTAAAATATTAAAAAATTGGCGACGTTTGGGTTGAGAGCGCACCCCTTTAATATGAATGTGTCAACTTTTACTAATAATATTTGGAAAGCTTATTCAATTACCTTTTAGAATATATTTAGTTGGATCATCAGAATTTTGTACGATGGTCCGAATTTTGACACGGGATATTAACAGTTTTTCCCTTTAAAATTTAGGAAGAGAGTGCACCCCTTTAATATGAATGTGCCAATTTTTACTGATAATACTTAGAAAGCCTATTTAATTTTGTCTTAATTCTGAATAGGTTGCCAACGAACAGGTTGCCAGCTGGATCGGTCGAATAGCTCGCTAGCCGAATAGGTCGCCAAGTTGTGTTCGGTGACCTTGACATTGACCTAAATAAAGATAATTCAGTGGAGAAACGTAAGTAATGACAACGAGATATGTCATCTAATGCTTATGGTAGATGTTTCAGATTGTAAAATCAATTGTGCATAAGAGGTTATATGTATTTTGTATTAGAGGTTTCTTGTATTTTGTCTTTTGCAATAGACGTATGAGGTATTTTGTATTAGAGGTTTCTTGTATTTTGTTTTTTGCATTAGACGTTTTAGGTATTTGGTATGGCATTATGTTACATGTGTGTTTTGAATTAGACATTTCTACATAGCATTAGGTTTTTGCCGCTTTCCCCCGCCATATTATACAACGACAATAAAGCAGTTGATTTTTTTATAGTAATTTATACATTATATGAGATTATTATATTCGACAGAAGTTTTAAAATAGCGGACAATACGTTATTTTGCGAATTAAAAAAGTTATATTATTATTTTCTATCGAGGAAATGTGCAAAGTGGCCATTTAGCTTTCAAGGTCGGTCCGTGATTATTGTTTTATTTTATTTTATTTTATTTTATTTTTTTTTTTTTTTTTTTGAATAGAATGCCTTTTGTTTATTTCTTGACTGCATCTAACCGACTTTTGTTTATTTACATGCAGGTTACCAATCAACACTCAGATGATCCTACTGGATGTGCGACATTAGAATATTGGGTACCACCTGCTCAGAGTTTTAATTCCCGGGTTTTCCACGGTATAAATACATTGGGTTTTTTAAATTCAAGAAGCTCGGTAGTGCATCATAGTAATGTGTTTTCTTACTTGATTTGCATTGTAAAGTGATAAGCAAAATGAATTTTCTAAAACGAAGGCAATGATAGTATTGAGCGCAATCTTTAAAGGACAATATTGGTGCCAGTCATTATCACACATGTGATAGAACTGATTAAACACTTTCCAAATATAATATTAACACAGAGATCATCGCTACCATAGAGGAGTAATAAAGGATTCATGAATCGGAAGTGACGAACCCCAAAGGAAAACAAGAGTTATTCCTCTATATAACTAACTGAAGTGACTAGTGGGAACAGATACATGGGCGAATATCTGCTCACTAATAATTCCATCGAAGACCTAAAGTTGCTGTGTGACACTGTGAGAGAATATCTTACAATTCGTAAAAAGAATTGACTGCCACTAGATAAGAGAACAGGAAAGAAAAACAGATTAAAAGTCCGTGCATTACAATGTTTTTATAAGGTAGGGGAGACCGGGGCACATTGAACCACCATGGATATATCCTTTATAAATAACACTATACAACCCAACACTTTACAGAAGTGAGATAACTTCTTAGACCCATTTCTCCATCAATAAGCCACATGCTGTCAATTATTTTCTTAGCCAGTGAATTTTTCAAAAAAGCGCTTAAAAGAGAAAAAATTTTCCATACATGTTAACTTCTTAGCGTAGAAAATTCTTGTACTTAAGCTCATATATGTCTAATCTATACAATCCAGATAAACCGGGGTTTGATCCATATAAGAGGGCATAAGATTGATTTTTTTTTAAATTTTGATCATGAGATAAGTGATCTTCTAATAAAAACATTTGATATGAAATGAGGACAAACATGCATGTGAACAAGGTGGTTCAATGTGCCCCGGTCTCCCCTATAGAATGGATAAAAACAAGGGGCTGTACGGAGTATTTCTATTTTTCCCGTGTTCTCTTATCTTATGACACTTAATTACTTTATTGTATCGTCAGATAACCTCTTGCGGTCCCATATAACAACTTTTTGTCTTCGAAGGAATTATTAGTGAGCAGAAATTCGGCCGTTTGTCTGTCATCACTCATCACTTCAGTCATTCACATAGAGAGATAATTCGTGTTTTCCTTTGGCGTTCGTCACTTCCGATTCATGAATCCCTTATTACTCCTCTATGGTAGCGATGATCCCTGTGTTAATATTATATTTGGAAAGTGTTTAATCAGTTCTATCAAATATGTGATAATGACTGACACCAATATTGTCCTTTAAACATTTCGATTTCTTTTCCAGGAAACTATACACCATTTAAATAGAAGATCCACTGGCCATTGATTTCCCCCATAATATTAACTGACATAGAGCGTTTACTAAACGGATTAATAATTTAATAAAATCAAGAATTAGTATCAAATAACCACGTACAGTCAGAATTGTTGTAATTACACGAAGCCCCAACATTACTTTTGTAAGCAGTACATTGGAAGTAAAGGGACTTGAATTATAGTTAAAGGTAAACACCGGGAAGCCCATGTATAACTGGTATTCCAATACAAGAAAAAAAAATTGCGTATACTGAGATGCCGTGTAAATATCAAGAAAGGCAGTTATAACGGATATTAAATAATACCAGAAACTCAAGGCACTGTTTCTAAATATAGAAATATGGCTGATATACATGTACATTAACCGAAAGGCGATTAATAGTTCTACAATAACGACAAAATGGTAATTACGAAATATTTCTCTTTTCAAATACATAGTGTAGGAGGCGAAATATATGATACCATAATCATTAAAATTCCTAAAGAATCATTGACGAACAGTATAACGTTGTCTACCAGCGTCAGACGTAGAACGCGTTGCGCAAATCAACTCAATTATACTTATTCAATTTACACGTATACCAAACTTTATATAAATGTTTATCAGTGTGGTAGGGTTTTTCTAAATAAATGACAGGTTGTTTCCTAAATTGATTATTACTAAACACATAAACATGGCATTAAGGCAATCAGAAATTGTGATAGCACAGTCATTGCTTGTTGAATGTTGTAGTACAAAACTATGAAATGTCAGCTTTTCCCCATAGTTTTATGCACTAAGATAACCACATGACTTACAACAATATCCGCGTCTGCTTCAAATAAACATTATGAGAGATTTTGAGAAACTTTTATTGGATTTCAGACAAACAAAACTTTTATATATCAAGATAGAAAGATGTGACTAATTAGAACCTATCGTAGACAATGTTCATAACTCTATTGTTAGGCTTTTTATCGGCGGCCTCTTGTGTCAGCCTGTTTGTAGTCTAGGGGGTTGATTATAGGCTTGGCATATCTAAATTAATATTTATATATACATATGTAATTTGATGCCAGAAAAACTTCCTGTAAGAGTTTTAGCTATCGCATAATGTCTCTTTGAAGAGAGTATTGCTAAGTAATATATCCGGACAAAAAAGCTTAGTGACAATAAAATTACTGAGAAAACAATAAGCATTTACGTTCAATTACTGTGTTATTGCATGCTGTACATCGGGATTTTCCGGTGTATGTTCCCTTGGTCAGTGGTGTGGGACAGAAGGCCTGACAACGTATAGTCTTTCAGATGGAACGAAAAACAGAGGTTCCATGTACACATTCGGCCAAATCATTCGGCTGGCGTGTCCAACACTTTAATTCCTTTCAAACAAATTTGTCCAACAATTGAACTAACTTTTCTGTTAATCTCCAGAGGAACCAGCTGCAGCCTCTGAAGCCCATGGATAATGATATTGATCTCGAGGCAGTCAACATTTTCCGAAAGCTTGATTGATTCTCATTATATGAAATACTTTATCCATGGTGCTGTATTTTCGGGCCATTTTTTTTTCCAAGAGGTGGGTGAATGATTAACGATAGCAACACCATTATACCCTCATTCTTTATGGCGTATGCTCGTGTTCATTAGTGCAGTAAGTGCAGAAGGATATTGCGTTAAACCTATTCTCATTTGTTTTTGGACAGATTTGGATAACGAAATCATCGGTTTCATCTAATCCCACGGGAAAGGACTCTAATTCTTATCTACGGGTATTTAATTTTGGTGCGCTGTGACGTGTGATAGGTTCATGTTTAGGTGTGTAGACTACTTTACCTTGGGGAACATAAGATCTTTAATGTTTAAGGGCCATTTTGTGATTTGGTTTTTCGTCTTTGTCCCTTTTTAATCCGATATGTCCCAGTTGTTTATATCAAAGACGTTTGCCCCCCCCCCCTCCCGTAATGATGTTTAATATTATCGATTAGTGTCTACTTATATGCCGTTTTAAACAAAGAACCTGGTTCTAAAAAGAAAAAAACCAGTTGTCCGTAAATTTCCAGGTTGGTATTGCAGGGTGACGATGAAATAAGCACCAGGGTTTTTTTATACTTTATATTATACAAAAGTTTCAAATTTGTATAGTTATTTTTATCCTCAATGAAAACTACCTGCAAATATAATAAAATATTATAGATTACAAAATGTTTAGAAAAAGTAAGAATATTATATAGATCTAAAACATTTAAATTTTAATACACCATTACACGTGACATCAAAAGTGATGTACATGTATATCAAGATTACCGCAATGCAAACAAAATTAAATTCATCCATGGAATTGATTTCTGGACTCCCTTCTCCTGATTTTACTTGCATGTTATTTACCTAATCTGATTAAAATACAGATTAATATTTCGTTTATTTTTTTTTTTATATTATATACTTTCGTTGGCCTACGCTACATGAAGAAGGCCGAGACTTCATGAAGATCTGACCGTTTGTAGACACTTGATGAACCAATCAACATTGTTGTTTCTAGTGTATTACCCATAGTTCCGTTCAGAACACGCCTAAAGCTCACCGTAACAGGCCGTTTCATTGGCTGTTTCCTAACATTACCCAAAAAACGTGAATGATAACATCTCTTCCACATCCTATTGTAGTAATTCGTTAGTAACATGTATATTATCTGTATCAACGTATGGTTCAAATCAAATTTGTTGCAACTTTCTTCGAAATTACTTTATGTCTTGTTGTTTTAACTGTTTTGTTTTAAGAGGCAATGTGAGTTATTGTACTAATTGGTCAAGGGGTATTAATAATACTTAATATTTCATAAACATGTAATTTATATATACCTGTTGAAGTCAATAGTATCAAAGGACTGATGTGAATTCAGAGACATGATATAATGATTTACACAATCTAAACTACGAACTAAGTAAAGGTAATATCCATTATTCTAACGATTTTATCCAAGCGTGTGTGCTCTCTTTTATTGCTCCGAGCAATCATATCTAACCATACGGTTCTTCAAAAGTTAACAGCTATAATCACGGTAAAGAGTCGGAGTTTATAATTTGCTGATTTTTTAATGTGGTGATTATAAGATATAGCAAACCTTTAAATACTCTAGAATGACGACTGCGTTTTGGTGGAGTCCAGGGAATGATTGAAGCACAAGAACCTGCGTCCCCTGAGTGATGAGTATCAACCTGAAACATAAAATAAACATTTCATTTTCAGCACTCTGGTCGTAGTTGTTGGTATAAAGTCTTAAAGAAGTATTTTGGCAAAATAAATCTTATATTGGATCTTATATTGGGGTAATCAAGACAAGGGGGTAAAAAAACGAAAGACAAAAACTCTTCACCAAAAAGGTTTGGACTCTTTATCGCTTGCAATTAAAAAAGAAACATTGATATTTGATTATATGCTGATCAGCCGCCTGCAATTCGACAAACGATGAATATTGTGTTAGTCTAACATCAGCGATTTTCAAATTATATTATTTCGATACTCGGTAGTGAGTAAAAATGGGGGGTGTCCATGGAAGAAACAATGTTTTGTATTTTAATTGTGTTCTCTTAAAAATCTGCAACCAATCGAGTGAACGTGTTACCTTAACAGTATGATGAAGGTTGTTTAGACCAGCAGCATGATCAGGTACATCTTTATTAGCCAATAAAACGTAGAAATCAGATCTATCTTTTAACACTTTATCTCCGATAGCTAAATATGTCTGTAAAATACATTAAGAAGATCTTGTAAACATAAAATGGCGATGAAGAGATTTAATACATTGAAAGTAGTCTACCAGAGGTTGTGATTTGTTGAGGCCAATGATGAATCCTTGGGTCATTAAAACCACGCTAAGTTACTTTTATTAAAATTGTGTGAGGAATTCTGGTATTTCCTCCTCAAGTTCGATCTGCTCAAGGATAATTTACATGAATGAAGTCTATATGTTCATATGAATAAAGTTAATATGTTTACATGAATGAAGTCAATGTGTTCACATGACCTCATTATTTACTTACAGTCCATAACGAAACTTTCGGAACCAGTCCTCTTGAAGTAATTTGCAAGAAGTGCAGATATTATTTATATACTGAAAAGAACAATACGTATATTTATTGCATATACTTACATCATAACTACCTTGCTGGAAAGCTCTAGTAACGTGAACACTACCTTGTATATCATGATGACCTGGTTGCCATGTTCTAGTATCATGTGATAATTCAGCAGCGAAATATTTTCCACTAAAGTAATAAGCAAAGATACACACGTTATACATTATATGCCTATAGTTTAAAATGGTGGAATCTCTTTGATTTGGGTTAAACATAAAGTTACCCATTTTATTGGAATATGGTATGGCATTCTGTTGGATGAGACAATTTACGACACAAATCTTGTACAAAGGGTCGATCTTTGAAATCGACCAATGGGTGTATAATGTAATCTGTGTCAGGGGTGGCATACACGAGAACGTGGTAAAAAAAAAACTTGGAATCGGTCAAATACCGCTCGTATAAATCCACCAACCAACCAAATTATACTTACTCATGCTGTGAATGTAACACTATATAGACATTCATGGATTTAGCAGGCGCAGCAAACCCGTCATTTTTAATTGTAAACTGATAACAAAGAGTTCCTCCTGGATGTACTGAGTCTGGTAAAATCGTCTGAAATTTCAGAAAGATCATGGTGGTTATAAACACGTGGCTGGTGTACCTAAAGTCCCCCATATTACCCTATTGAATGGTGGTATCTTACCTGACTCAACGATAGCCTATAGCCTAATCGCCTGTGGACCTCTTCATAACAACCATCCTTCTTCCATATAGCGTACACATCTCGATTATACCCTTCGTTTAAAAACGTCCAGTGAAAATACGCCATCTCTTTTAAAGCTGTAGGACATTTATCTCTGAAAGTGTAAGGAAACAAATTGAAGGTGCGAAATGTCGGTAGAGAAATGTTCTTACTTACGATAGGGGGGGGGGGCATTTTCCGATCTTGATATCTGCTTATATTTCAGGCCACAATAACATGCCTATGTTATTCCTGACGTTCTTTAAACTGTGGCAAAGGCGAATTTCTCAGAGGAATCTGATCCATGGCGCTTTAAGCCTCAATTACCCAGTCACATTAAATTGTTATTTACCTGTCATTTTTAGTGACAGCACATGTTTCACCGCCTATGACACAATATTCGGTATCAGCATGCAGATACGGATAATCAACAGCTTTATTATGATAAGTACCAACATCGTTATCTGATGATAAGAAACAGTCGTTATGATGACCTGGAAGACAATAAAATCATTATATTAAAGATCCCACGCGGTGAACAATAATCAGTTTGCTTGTATAAACTACAAGAAGAACATAAACTAATTTCCCTAATCTTAATGTGTTATCAATAGGTGTTCAAGTAATGCAGAATCGTTTTGAGATCTGAGGTTGGTGACGAAGTTTTAATCGACCATAATGATTAGTGCGCTATCATGAGAACCCGATTCTGAACAAAATGAAATGGGGTTTAGCGTCCTACTGTTCTGATCCGACTGGGCTAATGAGGACAGTGATTCCGAACAACGAGAGAGAGAGAGAGAGAGAGAGAGAGAGAGAGGGAGATGGGGTTTAACGTTCACTCGATACTCGCTAGAAGAAAGACTGTATCAACTGAATACTGAAAAACGACTATATCTACAATTTACATAATATACTGAATAATAGCCTATACTGAACAATAAACTGAAACACGACTAAAATATCTACTATTTTCATATACTGAACAAAGCCTATCGCTACTATTTAGGTAATAGTATTGACACACTAAACAAAGACTTCGGCTTCCATTTGCATAATACACTGAACAAACACCATGTCATCATGTAGTTAAACTTTGTGTGTTCAACATTAATTAGCTATCATCACGATTTTCGATATTCCTATAGATTTCACACAGTTGATATTCTGAATCTATACCTGTTCTAGCTTTATGCCCATGTTTCAGAATTTCAGAATATGACGTAGGTTTCTCATCCCACATGTCTCTTTTGATAGATGGGTATCTAATCTGAACTTGACTGGAAAATAAAAGCAGCCAAGTTATAAACATCGTATATAATAGCATAACGATAATTTTCAAGATAGCTGGTAAAGCTGATGTTAGCCTACCTTCAAATTCTATTTTTGAGTTTAATGATATGTATATTGTGTAATTAACATTTAGAATCCGTTGCTATTGTTTATTGAGATTAATTATTTGGTTATTTGCTTTTCTGCATTTTTGTTTTATATGGATATGGAAGTATATGATATTTAAGAAATCTCTGAAGGATAGTTAAATTTAACCCATCATAGTTTAAACATACACGGATTGGGGAACAGCATCTAAAACAGCGGTCAATACTTCTTTTCTGTCATTCCAGATACTATCAGAATAGCCGTGTTTGGGATATTTATGATGATCACGTTTATTTGGATCTCCGAAATGTGTTGTATAATACCATTCACCTAATAAAGAAGACGTACCTTTATTATTATGGTCATTCTATAAAATTCCCGAATACTATAGATTTAAAGAAAAATAAAGAACTAGGATTAACGTTAACTATAGGGTCACATTGCAAGAGATATTATTTTTGTCTCGGAGTACAGTGTCTTCGCGATCTCTCCTTTTTTTAATTCCACATGTCATGTGTGTACGGGTGGACACATCTTTAAAAACAGGGGCTACTGATACAACAATTTCCCCACAGTTCAGTTGTTTTCAAATATAACCTGATGCGCGTCTATAACATTAGGTAAAATTTTGGTCGATCAATAGCCATTTTCGAATTGATCAGAAGTGACCTACCCCAAATGCCAATAAAGCCTGCCTCCACGGAAGTTAAAACCCCCTCGTGTTTCTGTAGGATTGGTTTTAGCTGTTTGATATGTTCCAATACCCAGTATTTATTGGCATCGCCGTATGGTGCTTGTGATTTCTGCAAAGACACTAGATATTAATCTGGTTTTACGAAATGGATATTATTCTTGTCATGTTTTATACGGTGATCAATAATATAGAAAATCCGTTTCTTTAGTTACGTAATCCAGTCTGTAAGAAAACGAGTATTGAAGAAACGATTGTGCATGCATTGACAACAAACTGGCAGTGGGCTTTTTGCATTGTGAGCAGCATGGAGCGATGAAATTTCAATTCCACATCTTTTTATAACATTGAATGGAATTGAACCAATTTCAAACTGATATTCCGATTATAGATCCATCTTTCACTATAGTCTAATTTGCAAGTGATTTTTACTTGAAATGAGGCATCGGAACATTAAGCGGTGAAAAATATATACAGGTAAAGATAAGCTAACAAAATACATTTTATACTTACCATTTTGAGCGTATAGCAGAATCTAACTGTAACAGTGAATCCAGCATCAGTCAATGATTGTAGATCATTATCGACATCTTTTAGATAAGTTGAAGATATATGTGAACTAACATATTTATCCAGGACGAAATATCTCCATACCATAGTAGTTCCAATCTTTTGTCGCAGTGAGTCAAGGGACTGCACCTGTATTTTAATAATGGAAGTTAAGGAAGTTTTAAAAGGGTGTGGCATGATCTTTGCATGGGTCAAACAAGTGTTGAATTCTGATAAGAATCCTAAACCACAAGTCAAATACGAACTAAGTTGGACGATGGATATTGTGTATTTTGAGTATTGAAGGCACGCGTTTCCCATTACAGTGGATAGAGGAGAAGTTGGTCTATCACTAATTGTTGATATTTTATGCGATAATGCTAATTCGTTGACTATTTAAAATTAAGTAGGTTGTATCGAATCATTGGTGTGATAAAACTTAACAGCTATACTCCAGATTCTCTACAATTTTTTTGATATTTTGCCTAATCGCCACGAATTATGATTCGACGCTCTTCGGGGTGATTCATAGCATTCGTAGCCCGCGTGAAAGCCAGGCACAACGAAAACATTCACAACTCGGTGGGTCTGTACCTTATCCGAAATGTACAATGTTCATAATCAATGTTATTGCTTATTTTTTGTTGACGAATGGGAGTGATAAATATTTTTAAATCTAAAATTCCCCTAGCGTAACTTCAGTTATGCGAGTACCATATTGTAAATTTGTAAAAAGTTTTTTGTTTCATTTTACTTACAGTTAATGGTACATGGTGTTGTGAACTAGAGGTTTTCTGTTCAACAAAACCACGACCAGGATTTTCTATATGGTCATTTGTTCCGGAATACGTCTTCTTAGAAAACCTAAAAATCATTACAAAGTTCAGTTAGGAGGGGAGATACGGTGACTAAGTGGATAAGACCATGTTTCGCTAGTCTCGAGGTCGCGGGTTCGTTCCCGGTGATGGCCTAGAAAGTTCATCGAGATTTTCCGTCTTCTCAGTTTCCCTTGTCAGTCAGTGGCGCAGGACGGATGGGACGAAAATCGAGGTCCAGGCGTATACACGTAAAAGATCTCTTAGCCATTGGAATTCTATAATAGTGTTGGTCGTAGCGCTGCTGTCCGAGCAAAATTTCCTTCGTAGCACATGACGTATGCCCATCTTCACTGGGGCAATTTGAGCAGAACAGTAGAGGGGTTAAGCCCAATTTCATTTCATTTCAATTATGGGAGTATAAAGTCGAAATTGTTTCATCTCTGCACTGGTTGTCTATGTACGTCCTATAAAATAAACATTGTCGCAGGCGAGACGGTTAGAGGTCATGTGTTTAAGTGATAAGAAAATGAAATGTCTACACTTTGAATTTTACAACAAAAAAACAAAAAAAATGAAAATGAAAGAGTGAAAGGATAGAAAAATGTTGATTGTAATTATAGTTGGTCAAAGCCTAATATCCTAACCACCATTTGAAATTAATAATACTTACCCACTGGGTACAGAGCCAATATTTGAACATGTTGGACAACCACCATCCGTATCTATAATAGTTGAAAACAGTTAATGTAACCATGGATTTGTGATGGTCATTTTTTTCTAGTATTCAAAGGTCCTTTAATAACTAACTAGTGTCGGGCGGTGCAGGAGCGCCGCCTTCCTACATATAAACCCCTATAAAATGATATGTTTTTCTCTAAAATGTGATTTGGTTGGAGTTGATACCATAATAATGATCTGAACAAATTGCATATCAAAAATAATGTCCATAGCCTATAAAACCAGATTAATAATTTCACGCATAATATTGAAACAAAGTTTTTGAAATTCACTGTTTATTCAATTTCACATTCTTATTCTGAAGTATAGAAACTATTTAAACAATAAAACTTACGTGATGATAGGGCAAAAACTACCAGAAGAAATATATACAACTTCATTGTTATGTTGGTTTTATTCTAATCATCGTTTTAACAATTATATATAGAACATATCGTGACGATTATGGGAATATGCATCTGGTCAGTGAAGTCAAATCTTGACACAAAGGGCTCCAAAGATTGTTCTATATTTGTTTTATCAGTAAACTGATTTTAAATGTTCATTTCTAAAATTTAGTAAAACATAAATTCATTGAAAGCAGGAATAAAAATAGAAGGAATATAATTTTTGAAAAGAAGAACATAACTCTAAAAGAAGCTAAAACAGCATAATACAAATTAAATATAATCACTTCAATTAAAGGAAAACGGGATATTTTTTGTGAAAATGTCGCGTGCAAGTTAGCGGTTATACGTAAGTGATGGCTATTCTATTACAGAGTAGACAGTAGACATTTTCTAGTCTTTTGCCTCTGATTTAATGACAGTAGGCCCCTACGACGTACACTATCGAGAGGTTCATTTGCGTTTAGTTGATCGACCCTGTGCTCTTTCTGGCTAGAAATTCCTTAGAACTGTTCTCGTTGATAACCGAGACTATCATTATTAGTTACGTCCCTTTAACTATTTACGATGAAAGACGGCGCTGGGGAAAAGTAGATTTTGTTGAGGTATGGCTTATCAACTTTGCCTTCCTGGTTGCATTTATTTACTCTAAAGGCTGCCAGATTTAATGAATTTACAGGTTAGAAGATATATATCTGATGTTACAAATATTTGATCGCATGTAAAACGTTTTGCTAAACGCATTGTTCATTGTTGTATTGGCGAACTCTAAAGGGTGTTATCGAAAACTAATTTTCTGATTGCTCGGTCTAATCGTCAGTCAACAAAACAATCGCCTGTGCTGTATAAAATATGTCATGATTCATTCTGTTAGAGTGGGTTTGTCATATGAATTCACCCCTTATTACAACAGACATATAGAAAACTACAACGTAAACCATCTTCGTCAAAAAATATAACAACTAAAAAGGCGAATAATCTGTAAAAAGGAGATCAGTCTTGAAACTTCTACTTGAACTAGGCCTACCACCGTACTTGATTGAAGTTTATCTTATAGTGTGTAGAGTGGCTAGTGCAAAGTATAAATGCATGTATTATGATTGGCCAACTGTGGAATGCATAAGATTACCTATACAAATTTGCCAATTATTATGAAAACATTAGTGCTGTGGAGCACAGATCAAATCATACACACACGTGTGACGTGACAGTTAATGACCACTTAGTTGACTTAGCCAAGATTTACATGTAGATCACAATACAGTGGACTCTTGTCACATCCGATGTCTGATCACTCCGGATTTCTGTTACATCCTGACTTCCGACATGATTTTCATGTCCCGATTTATTTCCTTATTTCTTCAGCCAAAAAAAATCTGATAAGTCTGGATTCTGTCAGTTCCGGATTTCAACAACAATCAGCCGTCCCGTCATTATAATTTCCATTGAATCGTCACCGTAAAATCCGGCCTTAAATCGATAGATATGTCAAGCAATTGCCTGTTAGATTAAAACTTGATGGGTGTAAAGCCACAAAAGATTAACAAGCACTCACCAATAAATTTATCGGTAAGATTGAAACTCGCTATCATGCAAGTCTTTGTTTTGTTGATTATCTTGATAATTTTATAATCTCTTGTTAGACAGTAATTGTGACAAATACTCACGGATATCTACGGATTTTCCCCACAAATTTGGTTGTACAAATATTCCTATTACTATTAGCACCTGCTAGAAACATTCGTTGCGCATTCCCATTGAACCCAAATAACGTTAGTTTGTCCACGTTGAGATGAAATGAGCCTTCACCGATGAGTGTCAAGGTCATAAAACGGCCGCTGAAAACGTAACTGTTTTTACAAGTCTCTAAAAATTGTTGACGATACTCCGTAAGCTGCACGTTCACATGACATGCATCCCTAGACAAACCTGTCGTAGGTGGTCGTACCGATACATAAATTAGTGCGTACAAAGCAATGTTTTTTGTAATTTAATTGAAGTTGATTAACCAACAATCCCGATGCTAGCGTTCTTTGGTGGATGTGAAAAAACTTGAGTTGTCAATCATCGATAATGGCGGCCATGTGTTGATTGCAATTATTCCGATTCATGTAATAGACTCTTCGGAACAAGGCGGTTTATGTCAGGTATGCGTCGCTAATGTGTACTTCATGTATGAATTCATTATTTAAAAAAAAGGAAACCCAAATGTCAATGTTAGACAATCTCCTGATTTGGATAAAAAGATTTTGAGTGAAACAACCGAGTACATGTAGGTGGTGCTGGTTTGTTTTGGTCATTATTTTTTTGTTAATCTTAAATGGAATTGAACCAGTTTGAACTGATATTACTTTTAGAATTCAATTTTTACACTACAATATTTTACTTTGCACATTTTATCATTGCTTGAAAACGACTAGAGAGGCCTAGTCGAAATGACGCTCAGTAATAAGCAGTAACTGTATTCCATAGAATTGTAACCTGTGTATTGAATGATACAATGTACATATTGCCAGATAGAATATAATGTGGGTTTGATAAATATCATTATAACCCTTTTATTTCAATTTCACACTGTCCTTGAAATGATTATATCCTTCTTGCAGTGTACCGTAACAAAATATGTATTATGACTAGTGGAGTTGTGATTTACTTCCTCCACGCACAAACCTACATATACATGTATGTACATACATTGTATGTATTGTATTTTAAGTTTATATTTAGTACAGTGCTGATCAGTAAGCTTGTGTGAGCTTATAACTGTTAAGAAGAAGTCAAGCACCCATATCATATTTATAATTATCATAAACCAGGAAGTTGAGACATGAAACAAAACTACCTCAGGAAACCCACTTGATCTACTGTTGTCCAATTTATAAGCTGACATTTTCTTTACTTATTTTAAGCTGATTATATTTAAATGCATTTGATATCAATGAAAATTTATTAATTAATACAAATGTTTTTAAATGATGTATGAATATGTAGTTTTGGTCGGTCATGGTGTGATTTATTGATAATAATAATTAATATTGTTTTTAGCGCTTACATCATACATTACTTACATACATGTATGGTCTTCTTTTTATAACATATTGTGAAAAACACTACATGTATCAAGTATTTATTAGTAATCCTGTTCATTAAATTAGAAAAATTGTCCGTTGTAATGTTTGTTTATGTGTCATTGTTTATGAAGTAAACAAGAAAGTATAAATATTAACACTACTGTGGTAAGCACACAACTGTTGGTAAACTGATTTTAGTTTTCATGTGAAATGTACAAAAAGGAGAGATTAAGTTGAAAAATATGTATACTTGTATTGGTATTGACAGCCTACTTGTTTTCATCTTGACTTCAATTTGAACTTGATGAAGAATCCACATGTAAATACATCTATACTCTCCTTAGTACTACACAGTACAGCAATAATTATAATCTTAACAACATACATGTACCTCAAAATTACATATCTTTTCCGCTTTAAATTAGAATTGTACAAAAGACCAGGGTTCAATTTTAGTGGTATCGCATCGCAAAAAGTGACTCTAATCACGGTAAATCTGAGCAAATGCTATTCAAATTTTGAATTGATGAGCCAAAATGTGAAATTGTCACAAAAATTTGCTACTCATTCAATGAGTCTCATTGGTTTTAGACTAAATTGAACCCTGCAAGACTATCTGCACCAAAAAAGAAAAACTACACATTCAAGTTTCAAGACCAGAAGTGAATGAACATTTTTCAGTCTTCATGTGGAGTGGTTTACTTACATGTGTAGGTTCACCAGTAGCTATGACTGATATGTTGCGAAACAGGTTAATATGAAACTCACCACTTAGCCATTTTAGGGTGTCTGATGCTATACTTATTGATATTGATACACACATCATAAACTAAACATAATTAGAATGTAGGCCTTTGACCTACATGTACAAGTATTAGTTTGTATATTTCTAAGAAAGTTGCCTTTAGGAGTACATTGCATGTAATAAATTTCAGTATGGCATCCACTAAGCTTGATAATGACGATGTGCTACTGTATCGAAATTAACCATAATGTTTCTACTCTTTCTAGTTGACAATTGTTAGTTGTCAGTGATGTTCAAATACAAATTTTCATTTAAATGTGTCATTTAAACGGACAGTTTTTATAAATACATGTACATGTACATGTAGTTATAGTACCGTACATGTACATATAATATCATATATCTCTCTCGTTATTATTATGTTTCTATTTGTGGAATAAAGCTATATCAACTTTCGGTTTTTATTACAGTTTTGATGTGTTAGAATAGTATTTCAGAGTTATTGTTTAGTAATTGCTTAGGGATGAATTATTTTTTGTGTTCAAATTACTTCAAATACATACATATACTACTATAACAATCTATTTATTGTAGATATACTTTAGAACAGAAGCTAGTGATATAGTTTGAATGAAGTTGTGAAAGCTGGAAGATGCCAGTCATCCCAGGTCAAATGGAGGTAATAAGAATAAACATACGTTTTTAAAAATGGTTATGCATGCATACATGTATGGTAAGGATAACGTGATAGTAGCACATTCCTCTAGAGCCTTGTATACAAAAAACGTTTTGTTGTAGTCCAAGCACAAAACTAATAATTGTTCATAATATATGTACATGTAAATAGCAAACAACTTACTTCTTGAACACTTCAGTTACATACTAAGCCAGCCTTATCAAAACTATATTAATTATCCAACAGATATCAACGTAAATTCTGAGTAGACAAATATAACTGAGGTTTGGGGCTGAAATCTCCATTTGTGCCTTAATTGCTGCATGTTACCTGTAGATACTTTGACTGAATGACAATGGTAAAATCTCCCTGAGCTGTGCAATAATTGCTGCATGTTGTTAGATACTTTGGCAGGTAGAAATTTTACCCTTTCAAAATCTTTAGCAATACTTGCCTATTGGAAACTACACGTAGTGAAACTGTCCATACTTATTTCATCCACCTGAGATGGGAGTTACTGAAGTCGACACAATCAATGTCGATAATCATTTGTTTTTGTACCTTAAGGCCTTTGTTAGCAATGGCGGGGGTTTGGGTGGTCACAGATCATAAGTTCATCAGATCATAAGTTCTGTCATTGAGCCAGGTGACATGTTTTCGCATTCCTGCTTGTACATCTAATCTTGTGGGTGTTTTCAAGGTCTTCAGGGTTCCTCCCACAGCTGTATGGTTAGACCCACTGGCCACTACACATGAGCAAATTATTGAAATAAAATTAAACCATGTTTTAGTCCCAAAATGACCTAATTTCTGTCGAATGAACATTTAACCTCATTTCTCTCTCCGAGCAATGGCAAACATTGCAAACATTGCTATGTATATCATCTCTACATACTCTGATATTTTGTGTTGTATTTCACATAGCTGTAATTATATTGCAAGTATAGTGTTTCTTACATGTATTAAATGTCATCTATTTTGATACTGTTTTAATGTTAATTATTAGAGAAATATTGACATGGCCAACGCCCAGCCATCTTCGCCATACAATGGTTCATATATTACTATAGTAGGACGATTATGATCCCATGACTTCAACACCATGCCATCTTCACCATACATTAGTTCATATATTACTATTAAATATTAGGACAGTTATTTGATCCCATGGCTGCAAAGGGACGGACAACTTTTCCATACCATGGTTCATGCATTACTATTATTAGGACAATTATCTGATCCCTTGGCTGCCTACATTTTCCTGAATAGTAACTTGTATTGCCACCTAATGTACATTTATAAGAATTATCACGATTTTTATAAGCCCACATTAAAATGCCTTCGTATATTGCTGTCGCCCCTGTCCGTCCGTCGTTAACAATTTCTTGTGAACGGTCTAGAGGCTAAAGTTAACATCCAATTGACTATAAATTTATACACAGTGTTTAAGGTCATGACATGAGCTGAAAAAGCTTATTGATTGATTTTCCACGATTTCCAATAAATACTGCCAGATTTATGGCCGTGTATCACTTCAAAAAATCTGGTGGACGCTCTGGAGGCCAAAGTTAATATCTGATCGACCTTAGATTTATACAGAGTGTTTAAGATCATGAGACGAAGAAGTCTATTGATTTTCAGCGAATTCCGATAATTACTGCAAGAGTTCTGGGCCCTTGGTCACTTTGAAAAGTCTTGTGGATGGTCTAGAGCCAAAGTTAATATCTGAATGACTTTAAATTGATTCACAGTGTGCACAGTGTTTAACGACATGAGACAAAGAAGCCTATTGATTCTCAACGATTTCCTATAATTACTGCCAAAGTTAAATGTATCTCCCGTGATCAATCACTTTGAAAAATCTTGTGATGCTCTAGAGGCCAAACTTATCATTCGATTGACTTTAGATTGATACACAGAGTTTTAAGATTTAGATGAACATGTATATTGATTTTCAATAAATTTTGACAACTGAAAAGCTAAATCCATTATTAAATGTTCCGTATTCTAAACGATAGGATGTCGCAGAATTTTATCAAAGCCAAACAAATTCTAAAGATTTTCTGATATTACTTAATGAGTTGTTGCTCTTAATCAGATTTTAGTGCATTAATATTGTAAACGTTTCATTACCGCTGCTGTGGCCTTATGTTTTGTTGCCTGGCAGCCTGTCTTTGCTTCGTTGCCTGGCAGCCTGTCTTTGCATTTTTCAGACCAAATATTTAATTTTTCTCAGCTTGATCCATACTTATTAAACTTATTATTTTGCAATTAAGGAAACAAAATTAAATATTTGTTAATACAAGTCCAGTGATATATGATATGGTGTGGCTTTAGTAAAATATGATTTCTTTAGAAAATATTCTCTCGAAATAATAAAAGAACCCGGAATGTAGTAGTGTAATTTGTGCAGTTCTGCTCAATTTCGTAAAAGTGGCATCTGGTTGGTTAGTTTTTATTGGTCTTATAGTATAGGCTGTATGTAACTTCAGACTAGACATCTCTAGACATCACTCTTGAAATTTACGGGAAAATGATGTAACATCTTGGCATGGTGAAGATGATGCCTTACGAAGACACTTTGTGAATGGTAGCAAGGTTTAGAAATTGGCATTGCCAACTCTTATTACATTAATACTGAATTACATAGTGTTTGTTTTTGTTAAATGCAGTGCCGTGTTAGGTGGACATCTTACTGTGAATATACTTATTTTATAATCTGTGGGGTATGTCCTTTATATTGAGGAAAGCACTAGCACGGTACGCCAAAAGGACGAGATCAATGGAAGATACATTAACTGATGCAGAGGTAAACATGAGCACATTGAGATTGAAACATGGACACCCAGGAACATACTGTACATGTATACCAATATTGTATACTATGTTTTCTAAATACATGACCTGTAGCTGTAGGTGCATGTATTTATTACATAATATTTATATAAAGAAGCAAGCTTTTATAATTGTGTTCCAGCTGCTGCTGTCTTACTGCTTGCAACGAAGTAACTTTATATATATAACTAATCCAGGGTGCTCTTGCCTTATCCATCCCTTTGATAAAGAAATGAAATGGGAATTAACATTTAAATTTAAGATAAGGGATAAATTTTGACAGTGTTGAGTTCTCTTAATGTCCAGAAAAATTATTAGTGGGTTATGGTTTGTATTTCTTGTGTCACCAAATGCGTGTACTTTTATACTCTTTTTTGACCATTGTCCTATTGCAAAATGGGGAGAGGTACTGTAACTCTTGGTGTTGAATGCTAGTGGTCACAGACAAAATACTGATGTGTGCTCTAAATAACACAATACAGAAATTGCACAGGCTGTTTCACAGACAGTGTTTTGGAAACTGATGGTCTTTTTGATTTAATGAAGGATGTGTCAAATACATGTATTATAAGCATTCCTATATTCTTCAAAATCTTCAATGTACAAACTCTTGTGTCTTTTGCATTTGTATCATTTTATACTTGGGAAGGCCTACTTAAATTTTTATCACCGAAAATTGGAGGAAATTAAGAAAATATATTTATATACAATGGTTGGTCTGAAAATTACAGATAAATTAATTACTACCATATTTCTTTATACAGGGGGTTGCCCTTTTAATTAGTTCGGTAATGTCAACAAATCTGGACATTGACTGATTGAAATAACCATACAGACCAAATTAACCATGGTCACACAAGTTTAATATTTAATTATAATGATATCATACTGTTAGTCTTAGCATACCTAAATAATGCACATTGTCTACAAATTTAATTTTAACTTTACATTTTCATTAATGCATCAAATGACCCACCTAAATGTATGTACCCAGCCATAAAAATCAGTGATTGTCAGTAGCAGAATTAATATTGGTTGGTACCATTTATTTTCTCAACATTGTCCAAATGTGGGGTTAATGAACAAAATTCAATTACATGAACGTGTACAGGAAGAACATGCTATTCATTCAAACTTAAATGATAAAGATATTGATCAAGACTAAAATCATACTTTGATCTGAACTGTTACAACTTACATGTGCCTTGGTAAAGGAATACAATTTATGAATTATAATTTCTATAGTTGATCTAATTTTGTTGCAATCATGGGGTGCTATATATAGTATGTACACACATAATATCATACATTGTACATAACTGTTATGAAAATAGACAATAATAAGGTTATATCAATCATGAGTCATGATGTGATTGTGATTGATTGAATTAAACTATTGCATATTTATTGTACCAGTAAATAATCATATTTATATAATGTACAGTAATTCATTTCTTGTCTCATTTTTATATAAAAGCTAAGTAATTGGTATATAATTATTTTTATTTAACTGCTTGTTGTCTCTATAATTTGTTTGCTCTCATACATGTACTTGAATTATAGATTTTTCATTCAGATTATTGGAAGTTTGAGGAACACTTGCATGCTTCAAATTACATAATTTTTTCAATGAATTATAATTCGATTTCCAAATTAATGATAACTCATCATGTCAATTTAATTAAGCTGTAATCATGAACATTGATTTGTTTGCATTATAACTTTTCCACTAATTGATCAGAAATGAAGAAAATTGATTGAAGTGTATGAAATACTGTAATTGATTAAGGCCAGACAAAATTGTTTGATTCAGGTTCAATTTGTTCATATGGGTCGAGTCAGTAGGAAAAATAAATTATATTTTATTTAATATTAATAAAGAACAATTATTGCATGGCCATACTTTTTTAGCATATGAGCTTTGTATGATGTACAGTTAACAATGTACATTTTGCTTGTTTCAGATTTTTCAGAAAATGCATTTTGAACAAATTTACAAATTGCATACTAAATAAAGTTATTTTATATCCTGTTCTTTTATTACATTTAGTAGATGTTTATCTTTTAATTTGCTTTTTGCAGGGAATCCATTTGTGTTCATGCAGTCGGCATACATTTTACACGCTTGTCATGTAGTCCCAGCTTTGTGTTCAATTATTATTAACACAAACCTCTCAAATTACTAAAAACATATCGAGACTGTTCTGATCTATATGTTTTTATAAACTCATTTCTTTTAAAGATGGTTTCCCAGCAAAGTATTTATCGGGTGGTTACTACATTGTACCAATAAAAGTATGGCAATTTTGGTATTTATGGAAAGTAGAGATATCCAATCTTACTAGAAAAATATTGGATTCCCTGAAAAACACTCATTGAGCGTATGTATACAGGATAAAAATGTACGGGTTCCCCTAATCGACAGCCCAATGATTAGGGCTATACCCACGCATGACGTCGGAGGATGCACGTGCACATTGAGCGCTTTGTGTACATGTTGATAAACTCTGTAAAGAGTTAGACCTACAACACTTTCTGAGATAAAAATCACGGAAAAAGATGCAGGCAGTGGATAATCCGAGAATTTAATTATGATTCGATATTTGTAATAAATAGTCAGCGATTACAGACAACAACTTCTTGTGTATGCAATGAATTCTCACCCGTCTCCGCCCGCGATTGTCATAGGGACAGAGAAGTGTAATCCCCCGACGCAAACATGGCCTCTTTTGATCGATTTTCATAGCGGGGTATACTTGGCAATTACATGTACAGTGTTTTGAGAAGGATTTGAAGCAAAATTATATTAAATTAATTAGTTTTAATATGTTTTTAGTCCAATATATCATCAAATCACCCAGTTTGCAACTTTAAACATAGAAATACTGAATAGAAATGTGTATTTATTCATGCATATTTACGAATGCTTTAAATTATTGCAGCAAAATTGGCAAGCTGGCTCAGAAGTAATTGCTAATTACGACTTCCCAGGCCGGTCACAAGAAGATCTGCCGTTCGCCAAAGGGGATATTTTGGTCATTGTAAGACCTACCACAGTAAGTCATAATGACAATGGACTTTATTCTGTTCATAAAGATCTCTTTTTTTTTCCATTCAATAATTTTAAGAATATAAACATTGTACATCTATTCATGTATTACAAGTAACTTAATATACATACCGGCTACAAAGTATATCCTGAGTAGAAACCGCAGGTTTAAAACATGAAAGAAAATAAATTATTCGTAGGGTTTATGATTTCAGATAAGGATAGATAGTAATAAGTAATTTTAAGAAAATAGTTTTGATACATGTACATACAGTTTTAATGTTTACTAGGATCCATACTGGTTTATGGCACGGAACAGAAACCGTAAAGAAGGGATGATTCCTGCTAATTATGTACAAGAAAGAACAGTTGTACAGTTACAAGCCATGCCGTAAGTACAATGTTTTAAAAATATGTTATATTGCCAATGACAATGTAGAGTAGAAGTTGAATTTCTTATTAGGAATATCAACACGAAAATTCAATAATCATTTATTAAGGTGTGATGAATTAAAATTTGTCATCAATCTGCATCCACGGCAGAGGAACCACAGGACATGCTCAGACCGATCAACACAAGCCACCAGCATCGATAAATATTTCCTGAAATCTTTTGATGGGCCTCTTTTTAATCCAATTGAATTTTGTTTTCTAAATTAAATACTAGATAATCTGTTGAATGCCAAGATAAAAATTGCGTTCTTGAATACTGCAGGGGTGTGTGCCTACTCTCCCTCTCCCTTATAAAAAAAACTCTCAGAATTGCTGTTATTTTTTGCGGAGTTCTGTATGAACCTACAATATCTCTTATGACAGCTCTTTGATACTGTCAGTTTTGTTTTTACATGTAAGGATAAATTGGAACAACTTGGAAAAATTGTGATCATTTGCTCCTTCCTTTTCTGAAATCATGTTTGCACCCCTGAACATGTGAAAAATAAAGATGCATTAAAACAGCTAATAATTAGACACCTATTTACATGTACATGCCAAGCCTATAATAAACGCTCTAGACTATCAGATGCTTTTGATTTTCAATGAATTTAAACACATTTGCTAGATAATGACTTAATTAAAAGATGAATATAATGTTGAGACTTTGTTTATTATCGTAATCAGCTGTATAAATGTCAAGACTACATGTACATCGTTCTTCAAACAGCCACTCAGATTGAAGTGATTTGACTGAAATTTTCAACATATTCCCATTTATTATCTATATTTTATCTATTTAGCAGGAACTGACAATTTTATCTCAATCTTACATGATGTATCTCGAATAAGATTTTTTACGAACTGGACATAAGTACACATGTTTATTATCCTTATCAAACTGGTATTAAATTATTACAAATACATGTAGTCCTAGTAGTTTCTACTGTGGAGAAGTCCTTTTCCCTGGCTCCATTTGTTTATCAACTGGTAGATTGTGTCACATGACATGTCTAAGATTACAATGCATGAGGAAACAATTTAGTCCCAAATTATTTAAATAGAGCAGATGTAAGATTTTCCTTCTTTTATTGGCATTTAGTAAGGTTTATGTTACAATGTAAATCACACAATATAACAATATTTAAGTGTTACTACTGATGCTGTTTTGGGGGTTTTTCTTTGCAAGTTAATGAAATTTACTGATGACTGCATTTCCTAAATGATTTTCTGTAATGAATAGCTAAATTTTGAATGGTTACAAATGGTCTTCCTTCTAAGAAATAAATTAATTAATTCACCTAACAATAACAATGATTGTTCTAGAGGAAGATTTCAAAGGACACTGTTAAATGATAGTAGCTTAAGTGCGAGAAATGTTAAGATATAGCTTAGTTGCATTATCAGAAAAATTCAAACACATATATTGATCCAGTCGGAAATGAACACTAGATTTACACAAGGGGGTTGTGTAACTCATTTCAGAAATTACATTGTCTCTCACTTTCGAAGAAAGCAGCGACTATTGCAATAGGTATGTGGCACTCTGTGCATCTCACATCTGTCAGTCCATCTTGATGGAGTTCGATGATTTTTCGCTTAGGCTAAGCAGAATAAGCAGTTTGATTGGTCGCATGCTTTGTGACAAAAAAGTGAAGAGACTTGGGGTATAGTTTCCCGACATCAAAACCTTGACTAAATTTGATTTTAAGCATTTTCTGCTTAGCCTCAGTTTGATTCCTCATTGTTTTACAAACAGATAAATGTGTCATTACTTGATGAGTAGCGTTGGACATCTACCTCACTGTTATTTTGTTCTACAATAAACCATGGGTAACTTGATAATTGTGCAATGTTATGGGTCAAGACAGGCTGCGATCATACTGTGCCAGATTTTAGAAGTACCGGTAATCTGTGTAATATCAGAAGTTTCTTAGGTACAACATGTTTGCATGATATACATGTATATGATATTTAATTTTTTCTTAAACTGATATTTTTATTTTGATGTAAACTAGATGGTATCATGGTCCTATATCTAGAGAAGAAGCAGAGGATATGTTGATGTTTTGTCCAAACGGAACGTTTTTAATCCGAGATAGTGTTCACTATCAAGGGGACTATACTCTGTCAGTTACTTATAATAGGAGAATAGATCATTATCGTGTATTGACAAAGAATAATTTATTGGAGGTTGATGGGGGAGATAGTCAGTTTAATACACTGATAGAACTAGTAGAGGTATAACTGCCTGGGAATGACGGATTTCAATATTACATGCATGAATTGGATGTTTTATTACTTGTAATTTTGTTGATAATTATGTTGATATTACACTAGATTATATGTATATGGAAATATATTATTAGAAAGGACGCTTTAAGTCTCTGATTATCATTTGTTTTTTTTTTAATTCCTTGCAAGGAATCAGTACAAAACTGGTTTCATTAGGCATCCTCCTGCAGACTATATAAACAGGATACAGTCAAACAAAGCCAGTACTACCTATAATCTTAGTTAAAATCTGTTTAATCTGACTGAATCCATGCCAGGAGATTGTATGCTGTAGAGTAGATATTAGATTTGTTTATTGTTAGATCATCCATTAAATAATATTTTAGTGTAAATTTACCTGGGCAAACTATTAGACATGTATTGTTGAAAAAATACAAATGATGATCAGCTGGTTTAAGTCAAGGTGTTGAACATGAAAATTAATACAGTTTTACTTTATGTATTCCCTGTTTATAAGGTTTTAAACTTCTTTGAAATAATCAGAATTACATCTGATATATATTCTAATTAACATATATGAATTGTGTTAGATTTAAAGATGTCTTGTGTGTATTTAAAGATGTCTTGCCTGGGTACAGAATTACAGATCTATTTTTGGATTTCTTTTGTCACTGTCAAGCATGAAAATACAAAACATGTGACTAGAATTATTTTGTATACGAATTGAAATGATTTACTTGTTATTTCTATATAATTCTTGCCATTTCTCAGTTTAAAGATCATAGTTTAGTTGAATCCAATTCCAAATTTTATCAATTTTTTTATGAAATTGATATGTGTTTAAGGGCAACCATTTTTGCCTGGTATTTTCATTTGTACATACTTTTAAATGCAATTTAAAGCGAGAACATAAATTTCTACTTATGTTTTATCTTTTTAGTACTAACTTTTTAATAAATAATTTTCAGAATGATTGAATTTATATTAATTGATGACTTACAATTTTCTAAGAATCAAATTATTATGGATGTCTTCGGCCTAGAATCTGGAGCTGTTTGGTTAACAGATACAACTGTACATATGAACACTCCATCAATAGCACATTTGAGGACAAATATAACAACAAAGTGCACTTTTGCAAGACAACTTCATAAGACCATACATGGAGAGATTTTTATTTCTTTTTGATGGTTTTTGAATGTTTTTCCAATCATATCCTATATGTGGATTATTTTCATCATTACTCATTATACTAATTCAATTTGTGTTGCTTATAAAATGTAGTTAAAGGAGAGAGTCCATCTTTTTCTGTATTTTAATAGATAGAATAGGATGACCGCAACATGCATCAACATTTACAAAAATTTTAGGTACTAGGACAGTGGCATCACAAAGGCGGTCCTTATTAATTATGTGTGGAGTAGAACAGACTAGAAAAGGTAATTCATGTATTTAAATACATGTAGCGGTCAGCTTTTGTTAAGATATAGAAATAGGTGGACCATCTCTTTAAGTCAATGCGTTACTTACTGTATGTGTTGCTTCTGTTTTCACTAATAGCATGGTGGCATTGTTTAATTGTAGATGGTTTCATGGTAAAATTAAGCGGGAGGAAGCTGAGAATCTATTAAAGCCGTACCAAGATGGCCTTTTTTTAATTCGTGAAAGTGGAAATTATCCTGGAGACTACACGCTGTGCGTTTGTCATCAGAATAAAGTGGAACATTACCATATATTATATAAAGAAAACAGATTAACCATAGATGATGAATCATATTTTAGAAATTTAACAGAATTAGTTGAGGTATAAATCTAGTGTAATAATTGATATAGAGTACATGAAACTCTCATTTATTGTTTTAGATTTAACTTGCATGGTTTGCTGAAATGTTTTACTCAAATACTAAGTTTTATTCACTTATTATGGAAATATTGCAATGCAACGACGTTGAATTTAACTTTTCTGTCATACATGTATGGATAGAAATAGTATGAATACGCAAAATGTTTAGCCCCCATGATAGTTGAATGTATAAAATGGAAACTTAAGACTTAAAAAATGAAGACATCCTTTTTATATGCCCATGTTTAAACATGATCGTATATTTCATCAACCCTGTACATCCTGTCCATCTGGCTAGCCGCTCCAGTGAGTAAAGTTGATATTTGATTGACTTCAAATTTTGAATTACTGTTTACGGTCCAATAATTACTTTACTACCACTTGGGAACACTATAGGTGCTAAAGTAAATATCAGATTAACTTCAATTTTTACAGCGTTTAATAAGGTCATAAGAATGATGAAAAAGCCTATTGTGTTAATTACTGTCACTTGACCGCTTTAAAATATCTGGTGGACCCGCAAGAGACCAAGATTTCATCCAATTGATTTTTAACAATTTTGTAATTGCTGTCAGAGTTACATGTATGGCCTAGACCAAATTTATCATTCAATTTACTCTACATTTAACACAATGTATAAGATCATGAGACTACAAAGTTTGAATACTAAAAATTCTAATGTTTTCTAATAATTACTTAATGCGTTGTTACTCTTAATCAGATCTTAATGTCTTTTTATTACCACCAAAAGAAAAAATGCATCAACCCTGTGGTAATGAAGACAAGCATACATTGTATGTGTGCTATGGTGGAAATTTTGCCTAAACTAAAACAGTGGCAAGACTGCCTACTCATATTCCAAACTGAAACTCCAAATGTTTTTTTTTAACATGCACACCAATGTGTACAGGAGACCTTTGTTTCTCGTTCATCTAAACAACTAGACACTCTTCCTTGTCGCCCATTCCTTTCGTGAATGACTGACAATGGGAAGCTGCTGGAAAATCCTAAGAAATGTTCTTGGCCAACACCGAAACAGCGTGCTAGCGTCTTACTAAATTAGCCACTAGACTCCCCACTGTACTTCATTATGTGTACAGAGGACCTTGGTTTATCGTTCATCTGAACGACTAGACACTGTTCCTTGTCAGATATAGATTCATTATATAAATACATTGACTAAGTTTGATGATGAGAATTTTATTCTTAGGCAAAGTAGTCATAAGCAATTTGATTGCTCAAGACTTTGGAACATTACACCTCTGCTTTTAATTGAGGTAGAATGTTTAAACTTGATGATATTCATTAGGTGAATGTGTTGACTGAGTTCATTGATTAATATATCTCGTTGAAGCTAAACTAAGCTTTGGGATAAGATAACTTTCAGGCATGATTTTTTTCCGTTATTTAACGGATTTCCGCTATTTTTATCGGCTGTGGGTCGTTTTCGTAAATCATCTAAATTTGCAATAAAAATTTTAGGGGGGGCGGGGGAGGGAAGGGTAGGGTAGGGTATGGGAGAGTGTTTTGACTTTGTCTGATGATCATTATTTTTATATTATGTCAGTATCGTGATGATAAAAAAAAACCCCGTGTGTTGAAGTAAAGACAAGACTGGTAGTTTTGTTATCAAGTCTTTTCATCAACAACGGTGTAAACACGGTCTGTGGTCTGGCTAATGTAGTCTATTTACACAAGATTAACCAGTGTATGTTTCAATTGCCGTGTCAATTCAGAAAATTAAATGCATGGTAATCGAGACTTGAGAAAAACATTTGGCAGCCATCTTAATCGGTCGTTTTGCTTCACCTGTGATAAAACGTTGGTTGATTCACAACTTTTCCTACCTGCGCTCATTTCTTTCGGCTCAGTTTCTATTATTATTTATATATTGTCATTTTCTGTGGCTCTAATAATATTTTTTAGGCATCAATGATGCAAAAAAAATATTAATCTATTTTAGCTAATTGAAATAAAAATTTTTTTAATTTAAACGATCATTATTAATACTGTGGTACGAACTATCCCGAGTAAAAAGTGAAAGGAGAACGCACATACCGGCATTCTGTACTGAAATAAAAATGGCGACCGGTAAAAGTATTGTTCAACGCGACGATGTTTACGACATCAAAACAATTGATAATGTTAAAAATCCATGGAAATGGAGCTGGATGGAGAAAGAGGTGAATGGAAAGGCAGTTGGGTTATCAATCAGAAAGTTGCGACAACCAGGAAAAGCCTTTTGCATTGTTTGCGAAAAAGACATCACCTACGGCACTCGGGGATGGAAAGCTTTGACTAAAAAAAGATCAAAGGAACTTTTACAGTCTGCCTCAAAAAAAGCCAGACTTTTCTTTAACAAATAAATTTATTTTATCTGTTTTTATTTTTGTGTTTGTGTTAAAATTTGCTGTACCAGGTTCATTTTTAATCAAAGCATTTACCATCCAAATGTCTTCAGAGTGCTCGATTTGAGGTTAAATTTTAAAAAAATTTTCGGGGGGGCATGCCCCCGAACCCCCCTAGGGGTTCGGCACGCCTGCGGCGTGCCTCAATCGTCATCTCCTACAGCAAATTTTGGCCGTAGGCCAAAATCAGTTATTTTTTTGGGTCCACAGAATCATGCCTGAACTTTGATTCAAACTGATGAAGATTGGTATAGTTTCACTACCAGGTACTTAAAACTTAAAGGAGCTAAATCGCTAATATTTGGGTCCTAGAAATTGACACAAATAGTTCGCAAGCCATATAATGATTTTATATGAATGTATATAAACAGATTTACATTCAATCGTTTCCATTTTTACTCTAATATCAAATCAGTTCAAGTGTACCAACGGTAAAAAAGAATTCCATCTTAAACATTGGATATCAGAAGCCCATCTTTTCCTGGTAAGACCACACCATAAATGATGATTTGAATTAACAAATAATTTGTGTTTTCAACGTCGAGGACTTTCGATGATATTGAGTTTGAGACTTAGCTACTTTAATGTATATTTTCACTACCAGGTACATGTATGTCAATACCATGACTAAGTTTGATCTGAACATTGTATGCTTAGACTAAGTAAAGATAAATGTGCAAGTATATGTCATCTATTTATTTTGGGATTTCAGCTTTGGACATAAGCCTCACTGTTGACTTGTATGTATATGATTTTCTAAATTCCTTGTTTTGCAATTTTATTTCTGTATGTGTGTGTGGTATTCAAATTTATTTTTCACTGGTTTGTAGCACTATACCAAAGATGCTGATGGTTTATGTACAAATTTAGTTGACCCTATAAAGAAAGCTGGTACAAGTTTTGGTACTGTCAGTGTACAAGATTTCCAATCGGGTGGTTGGGTGATACCGCCAGGTGAATTAAAAAGAATGGAAACTATTGGAAGGGGAGCTTTTGGAGGTATGGTACACATATTGATATTTTGTTGATTTAATAACTTCAATATGTCAATGTTACTTTTGTTTACAATTTTTTGCTACTTTTTGAAATGATGTTTATCTGAATAAGATGCTTTACATGATTTCAACATTTTCATTGGTTATTTTTACATTGACTTAGCTAGACAAGTTCATAATAGATTTGTTTTTCCCATAAAGAGGAAGTTGGGGACTATTAAAATGGGCATGTCCATCTGTGATAGTTTTTTGACCACAATAAACTTTTTGTGAGGTGAAATATTCGATCTAGATGTACATGTAGAATGTTGTCTTGACTGACTTCAATGATGATCATTTTCTGCATAGCCTGAGCAACGATAAGTATTTTAATTTGTCAATGCTTTGCAACACGATGAGTGATGGAAAGTGGTGTGTCATTTTTCTGTCAATACCTTGAATAATATGGCGGGGGAAAGCGGCAAAAACCTAATGCTATGTAGAAATGTCTAATTCAAAACACACATGTAACATAATGCCATACCAAATACCTAAAACGTCGAATGCAAAAAACAAAATACAAGAAACCACTAATACAAAATACCTCATACGTCTATTGCAAAATACAAAATACAAGAAACCTCTAATACAAAATACATATAACCTCTTACGCACAATTGATTTTACAATCTGAAACATCTACCATAAGCATTAGATGACATATCTCGTTGTCATTACTTACATTTCTCCACTGAATTATCTTTATTTAGGTCAATGTCAAGGTCACCGAACACAACTTGGCGACCCATTCGGCTAGCGAGCTATTCGACCGATCCAGCTGGCAACCTGTTCGTTGGCAACCTATTCAGAATTAAGACAACAGTCGCCCAAACTCATCTGTTTTTAACAACCAATAAAATCCAACGTTACGTCTATCAAATGAAAGTAGAATAATATATTATTTTTATCAATTCCTTTAGCTCAGAATAGAGATGTAATTTCGCATTATCGTACAAAATTCTAAACATCCAACTAAATATATTCCGAAGGGTAATTAAATAGGCTTTCTAAGTATTATCAGTAAAAATTGGCACATTCATATTAAAGGGGTGCACTCTCTTCCTAAACATGACCAATTTTTTAAAAATTTTAAATGGAAAAACTGTTAATATCCCGTGTCAAAATTCGGACCATCGTACAGAATTCTGATGATCCAACTAAATATATTCTAAAAGGTAATTGAATAAGCTTTCCAAATATTATTAGTAAAAGTTGGCACAATCATATTAAAGGGGTGCGCTCTCAACCTGAACATTGAATAAGCTTTCTAAATATTATTAGTAAAAGTTGGCACAGTCATATTAAAGGGGCGCGCTCTCAACCTGAACATAGCCAATTTTTCAATATGATTGTGCCAACTTTTACTAATAATATTTGGAAAGCTCATTCATATACCTTTCCGAATTTATATAGCTGGATGCTCAGAATTTTGTACGATGGTTCGAATTTGGACTTAAAGAAAAAATACCGGTCTATCTTCACATATAGAATATTGAAAAATTGGATATTTTCAGGTTGAGGGCGCGCCCCTTTAATATGATTGTGCCAACTTTTACTAATAATATTTGGAAAGCTTATTCAATTACCTTTCAGAATATATATAGCTGGATGCTCCAAATTTTGTACGATGGTCCGAACTTTGACACGGAATATTACCGTTCTTTCACTTTAAAATATTGAAAAATTGGCTATATTCAGGTTGAGAGCGCACCCCTTTAATATGATTGTGCCAACTTTTACTAATAATATTTGGAAAGCTTATGCAATTACCTTTTAGAATATATTTAGTTGGATCATCAGAATTTTGTACGATGGTCCGAACTTTGACACGGAATATTACCGTTCTTTCACTTTAAAATATTGAAAAATTGGCTATGTTCAGGTTGAGAGCGCGCCCCTTTAATATGACTGTGCCAACTTTTACTAATAATATTTAGAAAGCTTATTCAATTACCTTTTAGAATATATATAGCTGGTTGCTAAGAATGTTGTACGATGGTCCGAATTTCGACTCGAAATATTACCGTTCTTTCACTTTAAAATATTGAAAAATTGGCTATGTTCAGGTTGAGAGCGCACCCCTTTAATATGATTGTGCCAACTTTTACTAATAATATTTGGAAAGCTTATTCAATTACCTTTTAGAATATATTTAGTTGGATCACCAGAATTTTGTACGATGGTCCGAATTTTGACACGGGATATTAACAGTTTTTCCATTTAAAATTTTTAAAAAATTGGTCATGTTTAGGAAGAGAGTGCACCCCTTTAATATGAATGTGCCAATTTTTACTGATAATACTTAGAAAGCCTATTTAATTACCTTTCGGAATATATTTAGTTGGATGTCTAGAATTTTGTACGATAATGCGAAATTACATCTCTATTCTGGGCAAAAGGAATTGATAAAAATAGTATATTATTCTACTTTCATTTGATAGACGTAACGTTGGATTTTATTGGTTGTTAAAAACAGATGAGTTTGGGCGACTGTTGTCTTAATTCTGAATAGGTTGCCAACGAACAGGTTGGTCGAATAGCTCGCTAGCCGAATAGGTCGCCAAGTTGTGTTCGGTGACCTTGACATTGACCTAAATAAAGATAATTCAGTGGAGAAATGTAAGTAATGACAACGAGATATGTCATCTAATGCTTATGGTAGATGTTTCAGATTGTAAAATCAATTGTGCGTAAGAGGTTATATGTATTTTGTATTAGAGGTTTCTTGTATTTTGTCTTTTGCAATAGACGTATGAGGTATTTTGTATTAGAGGTTTCTTGTATTTTGTTTTTTGCATTAGACGTTTTAGGTATTTGGTATGACATTATGTTACATGTGTGTTTTGAATTAGACATTTCTACATAGCATTAGGTTTTTGCCGCTTTCCCCCGCCATAGAATAAGGAGTATGTGATCTGCTTGTGTCAGTAAGCAACAGGAATTTGGTTGATGATACTTCAAAAAAAAAGATAAATGTGCAAATAATTAATGAAAGTCATCTATTAATTTTGTGATTGAGACAGGTACTCAGCCTCACTTTTTGTTATTATTTCCTTTGTGGACACTAATTTTAGATTAAAACAGACGACTCACGTCACATGTATGATTAAGCTGCTGATGGTCTTGATAAGCTCCTTTCTATGTTAACACTATTTTATATTATATTATGATAGAGGTATTTAAAGGAATGTACAAGGGACAAGTCGTAGCTGTAAAACAATTAAAAGATAATAACAGAGCTGAACAAACGTTTTTAACAGAGGCATCAGTCATGACGTGAGCATTTTAATTATAAAATTGTAATTTAAACATTATTTAGTTGTTTTTTTTATTCTAAATCTTCAGTCAATTTACATTATGCTGCTATGAATAATAAATCTTTGTCCGAGTTAAACACATGTAATAGATTTGATGTTGAATGTGTTGTTTCAGATCTCTTCGTCATCCTAATTTAGTACAGTTAATAGGAGTAACGCTAGAAGGGGGTATATGTTTAGTAACAGAGTTTATGGCTAGAGGCAGTTTAGTTGAATATCTACGTTCTAGAGGTAGAAGTGTTATTACGAAGAAAGACCAGATTAATTTTGCAACGTAAGTTTGACAGACAAAGAATATTAATCATTTGTTTAAATCTTAATCTCATGTTGGACTAGTGGCAATGGACAATTTATCGATGACATAAATTTCAAAAATTTGTTCAAATTGAAAATAAACATAAAAAATTATAACAAGTTTCAGTACATACACTCAGTTGTTTTGTATATAAACACACATTATAATTTGACTCTAGTCAGTTATTGTTTTTTGGTCAGATAATTTTGTATAATCATGTTTTATATTGAAGAGATACATGTAGTGCTATGGATTATCTGGAGAGTAAAAATTTAGTGCATAGAGATCTTGCTGCTAGAAATGTACTGGTTAATGATAATGGTATGTCAAAGGTAAAAGTTCACTTTCTGTATCAACTTGACTAATGATAATTTGGTTAATTACTGACCAAGTAGACTGATCTTATTCTAAACAACCAAGTAGACTGATCTTATTCTAAACAAAGCAAAAGTAAAATATTCTTGATGCCTATTGGCAGACATCAGAAGAGGATCAGTCTTTCCTCCACTAAGCATAGTAAATGTCCTGCGCCTTACAAAGAAAGCAATGGACTAATGGGTCTGCTTGTTAACCAATCCATCTATCTGTCAGTCACACTTTTTGGCACACATTAACTCTCCTTCTAATATTACATGAATGCCTTGATGGAGTTAAAGGATGAGAATTTTCTGTTTAAGGGTTAGCAGAGATTAAGTGAGAGTGATGAAACTTGGTGTATATTTTCATGACATCAATAAGCAGAGCAATAAGCAATTTGTTGGTGAGACTTTGGAACACAAGAACTCTCCTTCAAATTGAGGTAGAATGTTCAAACGTGGTGTAGGCATTCATTAAATGGATGTCTTGACTGAGCTAAACAGTTTCATTGGTCGATAGTTTTGGACAAGATAACTTTGATTCTAACTAATGGAGAGTGATAAAACTTAGTGTATAGTTTCACTACCAGGCACTTCAAAACTTTGCTTGAATTTGATCTTGAACATTTTATGCTCAGACTAAGTATATATAGTTAGTTTTATTGCTCAAAACATTTTTGAAAAAGACAAATGTTGAGTTAATTAATATGTGTCCTCTATTTGTTTTGGAATTTCGATTGGATACATCAGTCTTGCTGTTCACTGCTGTTACATGTATATTAGCAAATACACATTAGATGTATTTAGAAACCCTTGTTTGGATTCATCCCCAGTCAATGTTCTGCAGAGAATCAGCCCTTACTGGACAGCACATGAGACATGTAGAATGTAGTTGTGCTGTAGATTGATTAGAATAGTATAAAAATCTGAATCCCAAATTAAAAATTATTCATGGTAAAGAATGTGTAAGGGAGTTTTTGTTTTAACTTTTAGGTTTCTGATTTTGGTCTTGCTAAACATGATAACTTTAGTCAAGAAGGAGTCAAGTTTCCTATTAAATGGACAGCACCAGAAGCATTGCGAGAAAATGTAGGTTACTATATGTTTCTTTTATTTGAGAAAATTTTGTAAATGACCTTTTCTTTTCATAAGTGGCAATTTAATAACCTTGAAATCCAGATGATTTGAAATTTGTTTTTTCACTTTTGAAATCGGTCCTCTATTCCCTTACCAAGTCTAATTTTTGCCACTGGTTCAAATAATAGATGATAGGCGAGGTCAGTTGAAGATGAAATTCTTTAAGATGATGTTATGGACAACACGAAAGAAACCAAACAAATATTGTCAAATTTAATTAGACTGATTAAAAATAGAATTATTTACAAATCTATTTTCTTTGCTTTTTGTTTTTTCAGAAATTTACAAGTAAATCAGATATGTGGAGTTTTGGTATATTACTATGGGAAATTTATTCCTTTGGTCGAGTGCCTTATCCTAGAATTGTAAGTTCAAAGATTTTTTTATAGTTTGATTACCTGTGAATTGGAAATAAAATCGCTAATTTATCTAGAGTATACACTGCAGTGCCTGTTCATTTAGTATTATGATTGGAACTGAATTTACACCTATGTAATTGCAATCTTAACTGTAGTGCTTTTTAATTTCGAATCTCCAGCTCCATTTTAAAGACAAACTAAATTTAACATTTAGTACTAAAATAATAAAATTCAACCCATTTCAATTATTCCATTCCCATATTTGTTAAATTTAAGAATGTTATCTTTCAAAATCAACCTATATTGATTTCAAAATTTTATTTTTGTTTTAGCCTCTTGCTGATGTAGTTATGCACGTAGAGAAGGGGTATAGAATGGAGGCTCCCGAAGGTTGTCCACCAGATATATACAGCATTATGAAAGATTCGTGGGATATTGATCCATTGAAGCGTCCCACATTTAACACTGTTATAGCTACACTGAACAATTTACGCTCTCTAACTGTTTAAAGCTTTATGTGTCTTAATATTATAAAACATGATATGCACCAACATAATTATGTCGGATTGTTTTTGTCTAATTCTGAATAAGAAAAGGTCAGTTAAATGTGAAATACAAAAATGAGGGTTTTTAAAGACGTCATACATGTATGTTTATTTCACATATTGGAATTGTCTTTGGTATTTTGAAATTATCGGAAATAACAATTTGTTTAATTTTTAACCTTGGAGCCAATTTAGTTGATTCCATAAGAGTAAAATATTATGTAAAACAGATCTTTATTTATCATCAAACAGAGTTAGCTTAATTATTGGTAGCTTGCCATGGAAGTTTTAATATTACCTTCTGTTAGTCTGATCAAATAGTACATCATGTTCTCTTCCAATTGGATAAAATTCCTTTCTTAATCAAATGTGCTATTTAATTATTCAGATTTAGGTGATAAAAACAGATATGTATTATGTATTCATTAAGAATATATTTTAAGCAAAATATGCTAAGCTAAATGTGCTGGAAACATTATACCAAACTGCATGCTGATTGTTTTGTGCATTATACAAGTTATGTATCTGGTTGTTTTGTTTATATGTTTCTTTTAGTGTAAATATTTTCATTTATTTTGATTTGATCAACACTTTTATTGCTTTTCTAATTACCTCTCGGTGTTTTTTCTGTTAGTACAATAAACAGGATTTATATATTCTGTGAGGTGACATATTAGCAACAACAGGATATATGAGAACAAAGCCTACTCAATTAAAAGCATATTTTATCAAAAACAATCTTGTGGAAAGATTTTTCAAATCCACCAGTTCTATTTGAAAGTTTTACAATAGTTTCTATTGTTTTCACACTGTCCAAATGGGGCTTAAAGACACTAACTTTATGACTGACTGAAGCAACAGGCTATAACAGATACAGAGTGAATAAACACAGGGGAGAGACTCTGCTGATTCTGGTTTTGTCTTATAAAGTGACATTCAATTATTTTTATAACTTGTCAGATCTCTAGGCTCACACTGCAACAACTTTTGGTCTTCAAAGGAATTATCAGTTAGCCTAAATTTGCCCATGTATCTGTTATCGCTCATTTCAGTCAGTTATATAGAAGGATAACTCATGTTTTCCCTTTTCTTTCATCACTTCCGTTTCTTTAAATCTTTGTAACGCATCTATGATAAAAATGTTTGAAATGTGTTTAACCAGTTCTATCACATGTCGTGCCTTTTGTGGATTTGTATTGTTTATGTTTCCATGGGAACAAATTTGCCTTAGTTTTTGCTATATAATTATTATTCTTGAGCATATTTAAAAAAATGTTTGATATCTTTATGATACTTTGTACACTCATCAACTATTTATAATCTTTGGCTAATTTGAAAATTCTCAATTGATTCATTCTTTTTTTTCTATGAAAACACATTGCAGAAACTGTAACTTTCAAAAAATCTGATTTTATTCATACATTTAGAACTGAGCATATACCATATAACTTGTCAGTCTTTTGAGACTTTGATAGTGTTATTGCTAAAAAGAAGACAGTGGTGGTAGTTTGTAATTGAACTCAGCATTAATAGTGATGCCTGATTTTATTTACTATACATCTAAACATGTACGACTATATGTTTCTGGTTGTTGATTACCAATAACTCAGAGTTTTATCTATCTCTTCCAAAACATGTCCAAGGGTGCAAGGTGTTGATGCCAAGTTTTCTTATTTTATTTTACTTTCGTATTTTTTCAGGTCACAAAAATAGTTTATGTTGGTCATTAAAGTTTTTTGATAGAATTTAAGTGATCATGCCTTATATACTAATTCAGAATCAAAGCATTTTTTCATAAACTTGTATATATTTTTCTTTTAAAATTTATGTTTCTGTATATATGTCATTGTATTATATGAGCTTGCCACAATCATCAAATATTTTGTCTTTGTTAACTTCAGTTGATTGTGTTGTACTTTTTGTCTTTTAATACATTGTTGTATTTCTACCTGTATATGACTTTCAAGGTTCAGGAAGACATTAAGAAAGGAAGGACTGAATTTAGATTTTAATTTTTGGCAAACTTGGTTTTAATTACATGTAAATGTAAAATGCCAAACTAAATTGTATTTGTAATCTTCATATTTAAAGGAGAAAAACTTGATATTCATTTTAATTTTTTTTTTTTTTTTTTTTGTATATTAAATATGATGCCATATCTGAATTTATTTTACTTTATATCCATCATTATGCATCGAAACCCCTTTTCACATTATTTATTCCATTAAAAGCATCCTTAATCTGGGAGTAAATGATTTATCCTTCCCTTACCCCATATTTATTGTTATGAATTTTTGTAATATGTTGGATAAAGGGTATCCAACTCTGATAATTTCTTTTTACCCACCTAGCCAAAGACCATATTATGTACTATGCAAAAACAATGTAATTGGCCCACAAGTAGAAGTCGTGCTTTGATGTACATGTATATGACTCATTATTTAATATTAATGATTAGATTGAGGTATGTTTAGATTAAATTATTTTGTAGGATATCAGTGTAAAATAACACACCAGAATTAGGTGGGAAATCTTGCTGAGATTTTATTATATTGTTTAATATATTTTTTATTCAGGTTAAATAATGTTTCCTTTATAGTATAGCTCCTCTCATGGTGTTATTTGTCGTTTGATCATTTGGGGAAAACCTGCTTTTTAGGATAAGTCATATGTTGTTACTAACACTGATATCAGATGTTTATTAGTATGAAGTTGAGCTAAGGTTTCAACAAATCATTGGCATCTGACATATTTTCCTTGAAGCTGATTGGGGAATCAAATCGTATTGTTATAAACCAAGTTCCTCTACTGTTGTATTTGTCGTTCAACTGCCTGGCAGGGAAATTGACTGACTGGAAAGTCTATTTTTGAGACTTAGCCTTTAGATTTATAATTTTCTCTAAAATGCACTTTAAACTTGTTCCATTAGTTGTGATGAAGATTAAATGTATCACAGTTTTTGAAAATAATTTCTGACTAATCTAAGAAAAGTAAAATGCCAGTTTAATAAATCGACCCGCTTTTGAAAAGGTTAATTGCAAAGTCATTAGTATAAGTGTTATAAATAAAATTATTAGTAGTTATACATTCCATAAAAATAATATAAATTATGGTCTGATATGTGAGATTTTGGTGACCAAGGTTTATCTCGAATACAACAGCTGTTCTTGCCTAACAATGAATTAAAAACAAGGGAAATAATCCAAATTTTGACTTGCCATATGCCCCCTAACATGGATAGCCGCACTAGACCATCTTGAAATAGTTAGTAAACCCTCATTTAATCATAGGGTTAAATAAACATGGTTTACCAAAATTAATATAGATGAAGACCATTCTGAGGGCAAGATTCTAGTTAAAGTATATTATTCATAGATGTATTGTATAATGTGTTAGCATCATTTATATTTGTCTCTTTATACATGTAGATATATATATTGTCTCTTCATGTCTCTGTATTTTAAAGAAAGATATATATTATAATAAACCAATGTTGTAATAGCTCTATATAAATCATATAGCTGATATATCTAAAATAATTATACTAACTTTACCAAAATTAGAAACAAAAACAGTATAAATATTTGTATCATTTGCTTGATAAAGACAAGAGTATCCTTGTCATCAAAACGTTGCTTAGTATCAAACTCATGAATTGTGTATTCATAAAATTATACCTTCTGTTTATATGTTCAATTACTAAATGCCAATCAAAGAAAGCAGTATAAATAAGTTACCTTGGGTTTATTTAGAAAATTGATTGTTCAATAATGCTGTTACAGCCTGCTGAGTAGTCAGGCAAATTAAATTAAACAAACCTATCAAATTTAACTTTAATCTATATAAACTTATACTATTTTAGTATGGTTTAACTACCTGTTTATGATAGATAGAACTACATGAAATAGAAATGTGTAACCTGATGAAGTAGGGTTCCTGTAGTCAATATACTGTAGATGGTAAAGTCGCAGGTGGTCTAATCTAATCTGCTTTGAAACTAACAGCTACAAGTAACTGATAAAATAAACAGCTGCTTCTCTACATATTTATTGAAACACAAATTTCATATCTTTTTCGGTGTCGAATTTCCCCAATACTGAAGGACAAACCTAGATGGGGTTTTTTTTTCATGACTAGAGCAGAAGATTATCAATCGATCTATATTAATATTCTACATTCAATTAACTGCATGTGTATTATTTATCAATATTCCTCAGATCAGACTTATAAATGAAATACCCTTAATAATAGTATTTTATATTGAATTGAATGATAGCTATGTATAACATGTAGGTATTTTAAATGTGGAAAGCCATTAGAACAGAGTTAACACTTCTTAGTATCAGTTGAATGAAAGGACATTTAAGTTATTCATATACCAGTTTGACATTATTCCCAGATTACCAGTAAATTAAATTATATGATATAATGTCTTGTTTATTATTCAGGGAATGGACTAACATTGCATATCTATCAATATCAATCTTTGGTGCCATTTTATATGTTCTTTTTAATGAAATAGGTATTAGGCTATAATAGTACAAAATAAAACATAAAAAAAAATATTTTATCTGTTGAAATGTGAATTGTGTGATTTAGTAATGAAGCAAACTGTCATATTTAGAGTAGACTGCTTTAATATTTGTTGTAATATTAATAAAGTGCTATGTAAATATTACACATAAAATATGCATGTATATTGAATCATTTACCTATTGTCGGCATGTTGTAGGTCTTCTGGGTTTATTGTAAAATACTTGTACATGGTATCCTTAGATATAAAACATTTTACACGAAATATTCGTTTATTTAATCATTAAACCTGTTAAAATTGCATACCAATGGTGACTTAATACATCTATCAGTATATCAGGCCAGGATTCAGTTGGAGTTGTTCATCGTCCTGCAATTATCATACTCCGCGCAGTGTTTCGTTTGATTAGAGGTAATCCCACTACTCACTGCTGTAATGAGTGGATATTGTTGTTTTAAATTTTGATTGGTCAGTAGTTCGACTACCAACCAATGACTAGCTGCTCTACAAAAGCTTTACATTTAAAACGAGTGCCAATATTGGACCCAATGTGTTTACATAACGTTACGTCATGGCTCACGATTTTATTATGCCCAATTAACCCGTGCACATCAGAATACAGAAGTAAAACTAATTGTGTGACAAACGAGGCTATCGAGTCGAATGAAATGTAAACAATACTGTTTGGAAACGAACATACTTTCACCGTTCTTAATACCTTAAGTCACTGTCCAAAGTTTTAGGGAAGATCCATTTTGAACGAAGGACTGTCCTGTTGCTGTTCTTCAGTAATAGCATTGATTGAACAGGAAGAATAGACATACTCCCGCAAAAGTTCAAGTATCAGAATCTAATCTAGCAATGGCCAGAGAGGGATTTCTCGGGCCATTGCTTCAGGAATATGGCAATTATAGGGACAAAACAATAATTTAAAGAAGAATTCCTATTTGTAAATATATACTTCTCTATAAAAGGTGAAATCAATCATAGTTGATTTTGACTGCCCCAGATTCATCGAGTGTAATCTATACAAATGTAATCTATTAAACAAATTACGTTTATTTTCGGTCAGTTCATCTGGTTGCCTTTGATATTGTGTTGGCGAAAACTTAACTGCCGACAAAAGTAAAACTAGTACTGTTTTCTTACTGTCTGGTCATAAATTAGTAAACTACTCAAAAAGATACTATTGGATATGTCCGGATCATGGTACCTACAGTGTTAAAAAAATTTAAGCCACAACTTTGTTGCCACCATTTTTAGTGTAAAATAATTAACAATTACTTGTATAAGGCTATACCTAAAATAAAGTATTATTAACACCATAGACAATGCAATCCAGACAATTGCGTTGGTGTTGTGTGAGCTTATACATCACAGTGTCTTTTATACAGTATTCCTTATATGGTGTTTTGTCTATGAAAATACACCCCAACCCGTGCTGGGTTTACACTATAACAAGAGAAAGTATATCCTTCAAACTTATCTTAATTTGCACTGGATGAGGAGTAGGATTACACTTTTTATAAGTTAAAATAACATACAACAGGGAGTAGAACATTACACTTTTTATGGGCTAATAAAAAAAAGACTCACTTGGTACATGTAAGTGCGTCACTTCACTTCAAAAGGTGCTTTTCGGACCTTACAAACCCGCTATATGGCGTTATGCTTACACCATTCTTGGTGGCAACTTTTGCTGCCACCTAAAGCGGTTTAATATGCACTTTACACAAAAAAAGTCCCACTTTATTCATAATTAGATCAATTAAAGGACTTTTAAGATCTCCAATGTACAAAAAATAGCTTTTGTAGCTAATTATATGTGCAAATGTCACTTCAAATTACACGCAGTGAATAACATGTTGGCTCGCTAACATGTAGGTAGGGTGTTCGATCGCTGCATTGTCAGGATTTTCTGGTGTGGTTCCCCCTTTCTCAGTAGCGCAGGACAAAAGGGCCAAGCAAGGGATAACATATAGTTTCTACGAAAACGTCCCGTGCACACATTGAGGTGCAGGTAAAAGATTCTTTTGCAGTGGGAATTTGATATAACAGTAGATCCATCATCGCACACTGTATGTCCATCTTCATTATCCCAGTCGAAGCAGAACAGCAAGATCTTAAAAATCATTTCAGTTCATTTGATCTTTAAACTACATGCTATATAATCTAAACTGATCTTTAAACTACATGCACTAATCTAAACTGATCTTAATTTCTTTGTGTGAATGTGAGGATGTTTTAAAGGGGGGGGGGGCAGACACTTTACCTGAAGTGCTTCTCGAACCACTACCATCACCCATGCCGCATTTGGGCCCTGATTCAGAACACCCTGTCCTAGTTACTAACTGTGTGTTTATGTTACAATGGATACAGTCTAAGAACCCTTAGGCAAGTTCAAACGCACCATTGTCAACACATATCATTACAGTTTGTATTGCAGTACAGTTTTGGGTTAGTTTAAGTGTAAATTAAGGGAGCTATTAGGACAGTAAACTTTTTGTAGTCATTTGACTAACAAACTTGCGCAAAGGAACTCTGTAGGAAAAGCCCCTACTGCGGCTGGAGTAAGACGGAAGACATCAGTAGTGGAACCATTTCAACACCTTGTCCCTGTGCCATTCTATAATTATCTAGTAAATTCAGAATTGCATCATTATGACACCGACATATCTTTTATAAACTAAATTTGCTTCTTCTTAACTTTTGCATGAACAAAACTAATATTATTTGCATGTTAAGCAGCACCCCTCTACAAGTATGTTCCCTTACAACCGCCATTTCACAATTTTATATTGTCACATCCTGCAACTACTGTAAGAACCGTCTATCTCCATCTAATAATTCAGGCAACAAAAGCAAAGATGAAATACTTATTTTCTTGGAATACTCTTTATCATCATTCAGTTTAATGTCTTTATGGTCAGCAATTTTTTTTAAAACAAGTGATCAAATATTCTGACTTTTTCTTTCTTTGTTCTGCAAAGTACAAGTTAGCCAAGGCATGTCTGTGGTTATTTTCAAGCAGTTCCTTTACTGATTTTGTTTTACACGATACAATAAATCTCTTAAATTCACTGTGAAGTTCAGATTGGATTTTCAATCCAGGAATATTTATTAATAGAGTATGAATGGGAGTACCTGAAATGACTTCTGTCCAGCGAGAACCAAATATTTAGTGCATTAAATTAGAATAAGGTTTAGGTCTTTATGATATATCTTATCGGGCTAGAGAGTCAAGAGAGGGGCGAGACATGTTAGCTCGGCGGTAAGTCATGAAGTAATTTAATGAAGTTGTGAGTCGGTTAGCCATATGGAACTCCTATAATGTAGATACTGAGCGGTACTTTTGGTTTGACCCCTCTGACTTTTTACCGTTGATTACAGATTAAACATCCATAAGTGTACAAATGTGTTGTTATTGATGAGTTCCCATTTGAAGATTGTTCACACTAAGAAGCAAACTAAATAAGATATGTTTACAGGATCATTTTGTTGTACGAAAAACTAAGTGATGCCTTTTCTATGGCGCTCAGTATATATGCTGATATAATTAAGGGCTTATACATCTTAAGGAGATGAATTGGAAAGTTGTCCTTTGTAAAGCAATGTAAGCTCACTTAAACATCACATTCATCATTGTCCCAAAGCATTAGCAAATCAAATAGATTATCTCTTTATTCGCCTACTAAACACCACCCTCGGTATCCCCAGTGGTTTCATTCCATTCTACTCCACTAGTCCCTGGGTTAATCTATGGGGTAGGTGGTGGGGGAGCACGTTTTCAAATTATCCGCCCTTGATGATTGTGCTATTTTTATCGACCAATCCCGTACACCGTTAATTGAAAAGACAGTTGGCAAAGGAAAAAAACTCTCATCAAACAGGTTAGCCTTTAATGTGAAAAGAACCAAATTATTCTAATTGCGTATATGTTATCAACAAACTACTTTATTGAAGAAGGGACGTTTATATCTACATAGGATCATGAATTTTGTTGAGAAGCGTTCGTACGGTCCGATGTTTTATGTCCACGTGATAAATTAGATATGTGAAGGAGAATCCAATTGCCGGGTATAAATTCAATAATAATAAAGATTAGAGAATGAAGCATTACGGACAAAGGACGAATAGTAATAATCGCCTCAGAAGAGATATTTAAACGTATATCGAAACTGAATGAACGAACGTCTATGAAATGTCAAGTAACATATGCGGAGACGAATGTACTACCTGGGCCTGGCAAGGACAGCTGTCTAGTCGTTGGGGTGGGACGTAAAACCAGGATCACGTGTACACGTTGGAATTCAATATAAGAGTGGGCAGTAGCGTCGCTGTCCGGGTAAAATGTCCGTCACAGTACACAGTTGGACATTAAACCCCATTTCATTTTATTTATATTATTGTTTTTAATATTGAGAGAAAGGGCACCTGTTGAGCACATAAACTGTTGTCCATACCGTGAAAAATAATCTATAAGGAGAATTTATAGCAAAACAAAAAATGATTCTAAAGGTCATACATAAAATATAGTTATTATTAGCATTACGAAATGTTGTTAATCGCCATACTTAAATAGTACTAACTAACCGCGAAATCAATTATCGTTTTGATTAAGATCTTATTCTAAGTGACGATGAAAGTTAATTTCATTGGTTTGAGAAAGACAACCCCGGGAATAATAGAAATTCATATTTCCCCCAACCATAGTGCAATTTTAAGAAAACCGTGGTTCTTCATTTTATTGATCGATGCTTGGTTGGTATTACATTGCGGACGAGTCTTAATACATTAGAACCAAAACAATACATTGTAACATATTAATATTGTTAAATAATGCCCAGACGGATGTAAAACGAAATTTCATTCAAAAAACTCTATTGTGGGCGAAGATATTAGCCTTAAAAGGTTTGACAAGACCTGTTACTCGGCAATTCTCGACAGATTCCGGGACCTACACCTAGTCTCGGCTGTATGACGAATTCTACCATATTGGAACTACTTTCAAGGTCCCGGATGAAACATGGCTGCGCTCATGGTGCCTTGGAAGTAGTTTAAAGGTCCTAGGTAAAACATGGCTGCGCCCATGGTGTCTTGTTTTTTTGTAATACGGTCAAGTTTTCCTGTTAAAGTAAACCGGTAGCCACATCGCAAATGTGTGGGCGTAGGTACATATCACTTACTGTCATACAACCGACACTAGATGTAGGTTCCGGAATCTGTCGAAGATTGCCTAAAGCATTGTAACTATGAATGAATTTGGATGGCAGTGTATGAACAGATTTAAAGAAAACGCTTCAATAATTTAAACGCGAATATTTGGATTTAGGCGATAGTTGTGTCAATACATTGGCCCCTGTAAGTTCAATTAGTCATAATAGCATAAACTTATTTTAAAGATGTTACATGCATTAATAAAGAAATTGAGTTTGCCACGTCAAACTGAAAGCTCCCCATCGTAGCTAAAACAAATACAACAGCATATTTCAACGTTTTTAGCTACGTTCTCGTAGCTAGCCTGAATTTACTTTGGTTCTTTCAGAAGTCTTATAAAAATGAAATTAAATGGGGGTTTAACGTCCTACTGTCCTGTTCCGGCTGGGGCAATTTAGCTTGAGGGAAAAGGTGAACATATGGATATTTATTTTACGTGAACATTAATTGCCTGTGTGATTGTAGCTTTGAGTAAAAAGGTCATAAAGTTGACCATTTCCAGATTTTCTGGCGTGGTTACCCTTGACAGTGATGCAGGGCGGAGGGCCTGACAAAGACAGCTGTCTAGTCTTTCGGATGGTCCCTTGTACACAATGTTCCAATGAACATCTACATCAATTTTAAACATTCTACCTCAATGAAAAGCAGAGTTGTTATGTTCACAATCAAACTTAGTCACGGTAATGATATAATGAATCTAAATTCAGAGTTTCATCGCCCTTACTTCATTTTAACCAAAGTAACTGTGCATCAAAGTATCAACCAATCAGATTAATTATCTCTGCTTACTGTAAGTAGAAAATGTTCATCATCGAACTCCATCGAGGCATTCATCAAAGGAAAGCCTACACCAAGTTTGAACATTTTAGCTCGGTTGGAGGGATAATTATTGTGTTACAAAGTCTCTGTCAATCAAATTGGTTATCACTCTGCTTACCCTGAACAGAAAATGTTCGTTATCGAACTGGTACTGATGTAATAAAACTATACACCAAGTTTCGTCGCCCTCACTTAATGAGAACTAAAGTTATCGTGCTCCAAAGTATCAACCAATCAAATTGCTTATCTCTGTTTACCATGAGCAGAAAATGCTCACCTTCGAACTCCGCCAAGGCATTGGCCTAATAAACACAATGAACATTTTAACTCCATTAAAAGGAGAATTATTATGTTCCAAAGTCTCGGCCAATCAAATTGTTAACCGCTATGCTTACCCTGAGCAGAAAATGCTCAGTATCAAAATCAGTCAAGGTACTGATGTAATGAAACTATACACAAAGTTTCATCAGTCTTACTTAGTTAGAACTAAAGTTATCGTGCCCCAAAGCATCAACCAATCAAATTGCTTATCTCTGCTTACTCTAGGTAGAAAATGCGCATCTTCGAACTCCATCAAGGTATCGACATAATAAACACCTACACCAAGTTCGAACATTCTAGCTCAATTAGGAGGAGAGTGTGGCGGACAGACAGGCGGAGGAACTCATTTTAATAGTCCCACGGGGGGGGGGACAAATATTTAAAGGGCACATCAAGTGATGAAACCAAATCTCAGTTCTTGTAGTCAGTGGTTATTATATGCACATTACGACAAGTTCACACAAATCAGCTACCGTCTCTCTAAATCTTTTGACGTACATAATATCAAATAAAAAAGTATTCAAATGTATCATAACAATGTAAAAATCTATATTGGCTGGTATAAATGAGAATTGTAATGTTGAACTTTTAACTTAATGGACATTTTATCTGACACACAATTGAGTCAGGGAAACTGTAGTCTTATCTTGTTTCGGAATTCAACAGAAGTTAGGCTAAATTCAAAAAGAGAGAGAGAGATAGAGAGAGAGAGAGAGGGAGAGAGGGGGGGTCCACTCGATTGAAACTGTGGTGTCGGGACTAACATATAATACAATTGTATTTCATTAATTCGCTTTAGCCGTGGGACAAAATAAAACACAACCCTATTCCTTGTCAAGTAAACCACGTGACTCAATGACAGACATGATTATCTAACGCGAGCGTTAGACACCCCCCCCCCTCCCTTGTCATAGTGTTCTACTCAATGTCCTTTCGCGGTTACCCCCCCCCCCCTTACGGGGCGTCGTGACCAATGGTTTTGCACGAGGAACAAGATGACGTCCGGAACCCAAATAAACAATATCTATATGAGGTGGGGTTGGGTTGACAATCACCCCCAGAGCCACCAGATAATATTGGACTTTGTGGCGCCTCTTCCAGACCTTAGTATACCAACAGATGGTTGGAGGTCAGGCAGGCATCAAAAAGAATTGCTGTAGTGTCTTATAGAAATAAACCGCAATAAATTGGCGACGTGTCAATCAGTCTGAAATAGAATTCATTAAAGCGCCAATCGACTTATCTCATATTAAAAATTTATTAAATTGTGGCTAATATCACCATCCACTCTCAGTTAGTAATACCCACGCCTCTAGTCTTCAAATTATTAAGGATCAGACTAAACATAGAATTCAAACGAAATATTATCTGTACGGGATCACCCAGGAATAAAAATATGACTTCGTGTAAACAATGCAATCGAAACGGGGCATAATCTGGTAAACTATCGTGCAGGGGCGGACCGGAGGGCCGGTCGGACGATCGCCAAAAGGGCCGTTCGGACAAATAATGAAAAAAATAATTTTGTCCAATTCGTCTAAAAAATCCCTTTTCTGCTGAACATTATATTGGGGAGAGGGGTATTGGACCGGCCATGGAGCGGTGATGATCATGTTGTATGTGGTCGGAGGCTTTAACGGGCCGCCACGCGATCACTGGAGTCTGAAATGGGCTGGTATAATGAATTTTTGGGCCGGGTGTGCTTGGTGTGGGCCAGAATTTCATCCGAAAATTACACCGGATTCATCCAACACTGTCGCCTGCAAATTTATTAATTATTAGTCACCTGCACCCTGTTTGTGGAGATACGCCAGTATCCAAATATCAAACAGCAGCTTTTACGAATTTCACTTTCGTCAATCTGTACCAATGTGTCCCGTGGCCCTCCATCACCATTACAGGAGGAATTAACTAGCGATACCGGCAACAAAAATGTGACATTTTTCAATGAAAATATTCCTGCTTATTCAATATTTGCTAACTGGCCAATCAAATGGTCAAAATTTGGGGTTCATTTTTCAAAAATTTACAGGGGAAGAACCCCCGCCCCCCCCCCCGGTCCGGGCACCGCAGTTAGTAAAAGGGGCCGCTCCGACACGGGAGCCCGGGCCGGTTGCCGGCCCCAATCCGCCCCTGCTATTGTGCGAGAGTCTGTATGAAGATAGTTCACTTTTATAACCATCACGGTTACGACGATTACATATTGATAATGGTGGTTCAATTTACGAAGTGGGTGGAATGTATCCCTTTGTCATCCCAAACTGCTGAGGCACAGGCACAGGCCCTCGTTAATTTTTTTCACCTTTCGGCACCCATTAAAAATTATCAGAGATGAAGATCGTAATTTCATTTCTTAAAGGACAGGTAGAAAGATACACGTGTTATCTTTATGGCTGTCGTACACTGTTATATGGGAGATATACAAGTGGGATGGGCAGATATTTGGGTATCCAGTGTGAGTCTATAGACATTTACATCTGTCCAGTGTGTAATCCCTCTTCAAAATATTTTTTAATATTCCACAAAGTACATGTAATCGATTAATATTAACCGGAAACTGTTACCCGGAAATTTTTGTCTGAAAATGCCCAATTTTGTCCTAGCAATAGTATCTCTGGAAATATTGGAGGAGTCGCAACGACTGGGATTTTAAAGTCTTCCAGTGCAAAACATTTTTGATGCTAGTGTGAAAAGGAAACGGACGGCGTCTACGGACAGAAGCACTGTGATTCTGAACTTAATCGAAAAATAACGGACAGGTGCACTACTAGTGGTGTATTGTACCCCAAACGATCTATATAAGACAACTGTCCTTATAGTCTTATAGATTGCGCGCCAAGACATTAGATTGAACGACATAAGGGATCGAATTGCGAGTGAATGCCTCACGGATGCAGCACCATTTCGCAAACTAATGCTGCAACATCTCTGATGTATTTTTAACAGAAAAAATCAGTTCAATATGAAGATTACTTAAATACATACACATTTCTACTAGATGGCAAGTTGTTTTACGCGATGTCATTCAGTAGTCCTCGTCCCAGAAAAGATATGTAAACTTATATATCGAACCTTGAAGTGAACGACCGCCTTCTAAACTTGAAGTACCAAGTCTGAAGTCACCATGGGAATGTGAAGAAGAATATCCAGAAATGAACTGCTTGTAGATTGTAAACTATATAGAGGATTGATTTAATGAATATGGTGTCTCTGAACACTAAAAGTTTACTTTCCCCTAACACAGACTTTCAAAATTGGATCTTCGAACTCAGGTTACTAGGTTAAACAATATGAAAAATTCAAATAAACCCCCAAAATAGATGTGAAAATAAGTAAGCAATAAATACGTCGTCTAAAATACACCAATCAAGACGTAACAGATATGACAGGTTAGCACAATTGATTTGTCTAAGATCCACTGCCAATTGGGCGACTCGATTATCTAAACCGATTAATGTGGGGTTTATTTTCGAAATAAAGGGAAGACATTTCAACTTAACCAATCCATGGAAGATCACAACCGTGAACGCAAACGTTAACCACCAACGAGTTAGACAGTTCACTTTTGGAATTCTCCTATGAAGGGATGTTGTTACGGAGACAGTTTCTATGTTTAGAATGTGTTTGATTACAACTTGTACGTGTCTGAAGATATCTGATCCATGGTGTAAATAAAATCAAAATTTAAACCATTGTGCCTTCGGTTAAATTAAGTTCCATCAGATCATATGATACACCAATTCGAAAATATTTAGAAAATTAATTTGATAGATTATTTAACTCATCATTGTCGCTCCTCTATACTCAGTTTGGTTTACATTCTTTCATATTAACAATCTGATAATTCAGCATGTATAACTTATTTATTTACAACATGTAGCATAAGCAGTTACACCATCCATCCCTTTTGATTTCTGGACACCATTTTTTGTTGAACATTCATTTTCTGAAAAATCCAGTAGATAACATTCGATAAGCATAAGCTGGAAGAGGGGGCAGGGGCCAAGTGAGAGAGTGACGCAATGACGAGCTTTTCTTCACCGTTTTGAGTTTTTGCACCCCCTTGCGATCGCTAATGGCAAAAATTCGCGCGGTTTCAATAAGGTTTTCAACATTATAATCATAATCATCCAAGCTCAATCAGTGTCAGATATGTACACATCGACTCTAGCAAGTTCTTCCACAGGGTCCAATAACTTATACATTTGGCTAATACAATTCGGTCAACAATATCAGACACTTTAATACAATTCAAAAGAACTTTAATACAATTCAAAGGAACTTTAATACGATTCAAAGTTCGATAAGCACCGAAAAAATTCACACGCCGGAAGGCAAATTTGAGCTAAATGGGATTTGATCCAAATAACAATAAGCGATAGTGAAGAGGTAGACCTATTAGTGCTTTAGTTATAGATTTCTATTTAGGTAGGTCGTATATTCGATTTCAACGGTCATCCGTTGATTCAAGTGAGTTTAAGAATGCAAATCAAACGTTATAATTCGACGAAACAATCAAATCACCTCCGAAAGCTGGAAAACTAATACTCTGCCATCTGAAAATGATAGGTAAATTTGGGAAACCGAATCCACATTTTGCAATGTTACTACACGTCTTTGCACAAAGAATATGTTCGTATCTTCCCCTTTAAGGCATCAGTACATTGGATTTGACTCGTTATACTTACTGTATATAAAGGTAGCAGATAATCCCCCGTCTTCCGAGAAACCATGACACCCGGTCATTGTATATCCAGACGGACAACCAAGTTTCGCCTCATCACCTACACCTAGACCACTGGGACGGGATTTCTCGGTAATGCAGTGCAAATTCGGTGCACTACAGCAAATAGCAAATGAATCGATGCCTGTTGAATTAAAAACATAAATACGAAACGGAGATGAAATTAATTGAGTACTTATATATCGTCTTGGTAAAATTTACAAAGGACATGGAACATTCTTTATAGAAATTTGATTTGGTACCCAAATTGTACTATTTTTGATAACTGAAGAAATTGGTATATTGTTTTGAAATATTGCTAACCAGATATTCAGTGATTTGCACATGATTACCATATTATTTATTTCAAAAACGACATCGAATCTTTACTTTAGCTTGACGATTTTGTTTTAAAACTTTTAAAATGTTATACATAATGCCGAATATTATTTTCGATTGAAATAAAGATTTGAGACATCACAAAAAACTAAACACCCCAAGAACATTTTTGCTATTCGACTAAATTAAGTCTTAACGGTAACTTGGTGGGCATTTAGCATTAGCAAAATATAACTGAGTAGTGTACCTTTGGTATATCCATGATTTTGAGCAATACAAGACGTCGTTGTTGGATATGCACCCGCCATATCATGAAAGAAGTTATGTGCTGAGCAACCTAAACAATAAACATCAAAAGGAAATTGTATTTTCAAGACAGAACCATGCAAGAAGGCAACAGATTAATGGTCGTCATAGTTACAAATACTGGTAATACAAAGAATTATGGATTGAGGAGTGGGGAACTAATTGCCCTAAATCATTGTTCCTGTTGCTTACATCAATGCAAAGTTGAACACTGTCCCTCATCTTTATTGTGTAACAATGGAGGACGCCGTAGTTTTTGTTACGACCCATGGTTTCTTTATTTGCAAAATGATCGGGATAAATGGTAATTAATAATGGCTGAATATAATATTTAATAGCGAAATAAAATAAATTGGGTTTTAAGTCCTACTTTTTGGACCATCTGGGCTGACGAAAATGGGCATGGGCCTATAAACAGCGGCGCCGTGGCCTGAATGAATGAAATGTTAGTTTAACAGCGCGCCAGCCCCAACTTTGCTATATAGCGCCACACATATAGTGAATTTAACGAGACAAATTAAAACAATATCCACGTATCACAGAAAATATAATTTAAAATAAATATATCATATTATTTATATATATAAATATTTAAAACGTAATACATGGTGAAATAGGCCTGCAGCCAAATTTTCTGGCTTGCTTAGAAACACAATTCCGTCCAAATAAACAAACTATACATTTTTGGAAAGCTTACAGCACCAGGAAGACATAAATCCAGAGAGTTCAAAGCAAAATGTCTGCAGTAACTCGATTTAGGACCAGATGAAAATTGTGATAATTGTCAAGTAAATGCAATATTTATACTAATAATTGTGATGTTGAAATAAAATTTAATATTGGCGAAAACACCCGATTCATTCACCCTGTGCAAAGAATGATGTGCTATTGGTTAAATTTCGATTTAAACCAAAATGCAGAAAACAAAATGCACACGGGAACATACAGATTTTTGGAAAACAACTAACGGTAATAGAGAGTTATCTCCCTTTCTGACAAATGTCTGCGATTGGGAACAGTATTTAAGGTGCTTGTGGATTCCTTATTTGTATGACACACAAACCCATTGGTGAACACACAAGCCCATTATTTATATCGTTAATGGGGTCACATGGGAATGCGAGGGTTGGCGGAGCGACTAGTCTGGTGAGCATGGAGGTATGTTTGATATTGGTTGGGCAATATATGCCTATGAAGTAATGGAATACAGTCTATGGTCGTAGTTTTGTAAATCGCATTAAAACCACGTGGTGTTTTCCACTAAAACATAAAACCACATTAACATACACTTTCAATTTGACCCTACGCTATTTTTGCTACAGGTTTGCTGTAAACCTTTAGTTCAGATATTTAAGGCCGAATTACCAATATTTAAACTGAAACCATATCTATAATTGTTTAATGTGCTAACAGTAACAATTATAGATTTAAGAAAAAAATTATTGAAAATCTAAATTACGCAGTTACTCTTCTCTTTAGATGTCATCAAAGTTAGTCGTTATCAACATCAATTTTGGTTTCTTTAACCTTTGTTTCATTTGGGTTTTTTTGTTTCATTTTCACATTTACTATACTTACACAGATTAGATATGTACATGAATAAGACAGCTCCGGTGTGGGTCCCCCTGTCAGTGGTGCAAGATGGGAGTGGGCAGGAAGGGCAATGGCCAGTCGTTCGGATGGGACGAAAAACAATAGTTTAAACGATATTTGATTAAGCAAACTGAATCGGATTGAACAATGTTACGCCAACATCAAAAGGTGACGTCACATCTGTATTTTAAATCCTGTTATTGTTATCAATGATTATTGATATTTTCCATAGAGGGAGATAATTCCTTTTCACATGTTCACATTCTGGTTGAGTCCCTTGCATCAATATGAAAATGTTTTAAAAAGTATGACCTACGGGAAAGCGACACAAAACAACTCCATCTCTCCTGTTAGACCTGTAGTAGTTTGGCCAATCTCGAAGGAGGTGCTTTATTAATGAAGTTTGTTTGTGTCTGCAAGATATATGTGTATGGCGTTAAGAAATCCAATAAGGAAAGACCTAAGACAGAGTTAGCAGCTTTCCCAGCCAACACCGATGGCGGCTTCCAATACTTCAATTCTTCATAGAATAACGCCACCAGTTAGTAAGATTGTTTAGCATTTATCTCCGAATACTTAATAGCATTGAGCCATCAGTATACATTTTAGTAAGATTGTTTAGCATTTATCTTTATTTATAAGATCATAAGGCATTATAAATTATACAAAAACTGCCCACAAAATACAGTACATTACCTGTTGCATACATATGTTGCGGACACGGTGTTTCAACTCTAGCATTTAGAGCCAATGGTGAAGGGTGAGATTGGTAGTAGTTACAAGTTAAACCCGTTTTCTTACAGCAGTGTACTGCTGCTTGTACCGCTAAAATAAAGAAGTCTTATATGTTGGTGTTGATTAAATATTTTCCCAAGCCTTAGTTTGATAACTAAATACGTAAATAAATATATTTGAACAATTTCACGTATTCTGTTTTCCATATACGAGGTCTAACGTCATAGGTTCAAAGCTACCTCAAACTACAACGGGTTAGATCTTCGTGTAGTAGAGGCCATCAAACGTATATAAAACGAAACGAAATATAGATTTGTATTTTAATCAGAAGGACTGTTAAGCAAACTGCTAAACACATACATGTATTTTTTTTTTTTTTTTATTATTTATTTATTTATTTATTTTTTTTTTTTTTTTTTTTTTGATATTTTTTCAAAAAAATATCTACATAATATATGTGTTAAAAATGTCACGGGAATTTATTTGCAAAGACACGAGGGAGCCATATCCATAGGAATAGGAATAGTTGTTAAAGCCAGGCTGACACTTGCACGACTTTTGGCCATGATTTTGTCGTGCCCATCAGTGTCCACATTGACACGAACTGGCACGACGAGTTTGCGCATAGTTTGCGCATTGTTTACGCACTTCCCGCATTGGCACGACGAGCTTGCGCAAATCGGACAGTGTCTTGCCGACTCGAGTCGTGCCAATGCGTGCCACGGAATCGTGCAAGTGTCAACCTGGCTTAAGGAATCTTACGTGTTGTTGAGCCTGAACCATCCCATGCTCTACAAGTCTTGCCATGATTTTCTATAGTTTCACCATCTTTTTTGTCACTCGGGGACTAGAATGAAATGAGTTTTTGATCAGAAAAGGTTATTAGGAATCATAATTACACATATTTTAGATGGAACAATTGTAGTGACTGCATTTAAAAATGTCCTATGGGACACAAATGTGCCAACATGTAAGGAACAGTTAAAAACGTATTGCCTTCAATGTGTAAATTGGGAAAGTTATATCGAGAAAATCTACCTGGCTTATTTGTTTGGCTTGATGGTATACTTAGTGAATTTGTGTCTCAGAGACGACATTGTAAATAATTAAGCTAAACTTGAAGTCAATTCAAACAGGTACATCCACTCCCATTAAAGCTGTGTAATACTTTTAAGTTTAAACGTAGTATCATACATTCGATCTGTGTTGGGTCATAGCCACATGTTATCGCCAATTTGTTTAACTAGGCACTGATTTACGGTGGCCAAAATTATTGGTTTTTGTTAATGTCCGTTTGACTGGTGCTATATGAGCAATCGGGTTTTAAACGGACGCGATTACCGGTAGACGTCCAGAGTTCAATAAATAACGCATGGGTTATACCTGTACTTAATAGCAATAGTTTTGCAAGCATAAATTACTTTAAGGTTACGGTAAGGTTCGTAAATAGGACACACATGTACAAATGCTCCAAACCTTTGATTCTGAAGTACAGCCAGTCATAACGTATCCGTGAGGACAAGACACTTCGGCATATTTATCATCACCAACAGCTGCAAATCCTGACCAAACAGTTTTACACGTAAAACTTGAATCGTCAGATGTAACTTTTCCAAGAGAGAAATGCCCCGTTTGTATTATTTTGTGATTTTGACCGTTGCCATTTAAATTTAAATTTGGAGCTGATGTAGTGGCTATGTGTGGGTGTGCTAGAAGAAAGATTGAAGATCATATTATATAATTTCAGACAATTACATCCGTAGCTAAATCTACCCTGCTTCATCCCGTCTTCATTTGACCAGTCGGAGTAGAACGTTACAGGGGCGGATCCAGGATTTTCAGAAAGGGAGGGGGCGTTGCAACCACTTGGGAGTGCGAAGCCCGGCCCGTGATTTTTAAGTGGATAAAATGCTCACAAGGACTAATTTCATACTAGTACTGTAAATTACGATTTCCAACCTTAACTATTCTGTTCTCCTTTCCAGCGAGAATATATGGAGCTAAAAATTGTTCGTCAAAAAATAGAGGGGGCGTGCGCCGGGTGCGCCCCCCACCCCCGCGGATCCGCGCCTGCGTTAAACCCATTTCAATTCATATACCTTGCATCGTTAATTAATTCAACAACTCTATTACAGTATAAGTAACACGCAGTCACACTCATGCTGTCCATGAGTTCAAATTTAATGAAATGGGGTTTAACGTGCTACTGGTTCTGCTCCTAAACAGGGCTAAAGAAGACGGGCATATGCCATACAGTGTGCTACGGAAATTTTGCCCGGGCAGCGGTGCTACGACCCACTCTTATTTACAATTTCAATTGCAAACGGATCTTTTACGTGCACGTCAATGTGTACACAGGACCGAGAGTTCAAGATTCAGCTAACTAGGATGTGACAATACTTCTTTCATTTACCCAAGCATCAAGCTGATAAGAAAAACTCAAATCTGGTCATTCTTGGACGAGGTTCTCCAGTTTCTAAAACGAATATCTTAAATGTGATAGAAACTTACAATAACTGTTCCAGGAATATCTAGTATTTCCACGACTACATTTATATAATTATTTTCAAAAAAAGTTATTACCATTGATATCCGTTACTGTTATGTCTACAGTTTTATCTGATTTTCCTAAAGTAAATTGTATGTCTTTGATAGGAGTTCCTTTGTATTTGACCATCACTTCATAATCACCATGGAAACCACGTACACTAAATATTTTACCATTTTTTAGATCATGTATGACATGAGTACTCCATTCTTTATAAATCAGATCTATATAATGCTTACCAGCGGGATTCACCTTTAAGTATTCAGAGAAATAAATGACTTGTTGTGATTATACCAAGGTCCAAAAGTGACTATGTATACCAAGAGAATCTTATTATCATTCGAAACGCATTATAATTTGGATAATAGAACTAAAGCGGTGAAAAATGACACCTATATAAATACACGCGGTTTGGATTAACTTACCTGACAGAATTCATTTCATATCGACAACACGCAGTTGCCATGGCATAAAGATGGACAGAGAATAGGCTAAAAATTATATGCGCGAATATCGAAAGGAACCAAGTTCTTTGGGATATAAACATGTATTTTGAGTAGCATCGGATAAAAAGTCCGACCCCTAGAGCTGGATACCTTTTACACCATTTGCGTAGAAGGAGCAACATTTTGTCGTTCAGTTTCGTTCCGGTTTTTCACGAAATTCGAACACAACCATAATTATGTTGCAATGGTGATATATTTAAACGGTTTTTAAAATCGGCTAAAAATTGTTTCCTGAGGAGGATCGACAAGCTAAAAGCGCGATTTTTCGTTTAATCTGGGGTCATAATTTGATCTCAATAAAACTTTGTGTTTTAAAGTTAATTACTGTAAAACACACTACATTTTATTAACCAATTCATTCTGAATACGAATGATATAAGAAGACGAACAACACATATGAACTACGAAGTGCATGGATCCCAGCAAGTCTGCAGGAAAATGACTGCTTTAGGAGTGAACATCCTCGTCTACCCTGGAGAGTGGGCATTCTCGTCTACTCTGTTGCTATGTACCATACGAGTATCTGGGTGATTTTGTATTTTTCTAAACACATGCATATATACCCGTGGTAATTAACCTATTTGACCGAAATTGAAAATCCTGTTTTATAAAGAAGTTCAGTTCCACCGTTGATGTTGTTAACACATCGATACCATGTCACATATATTGCAAAGCTCATGGTGTTCTTTTTGTAAGATCACCAGTTAAAGCTTTTAATTAATGGCAGAATATAACTGGCACAACTCACCCGATAATCCTGATCACTAACTAAACCCGCATTTTTACCCCTCCAATGTTCTGGGCCATAAAAATCCCACAATATGATACCTTCAACAGTAGGATGACTGAACAAGACTCTTAGAGCATTATCATACCACTGGGCTCTTGTATTCTCATCAGCAACAACAACATCCAATTCTGTGACCCAAACAGGGTATCCAGACGTAGATAATTGATCCAGGCGTTTCTATTACGACATTTATTAATATTTCAAAGACACATCAACATAATAATAATGGTATCCTTTAATAAATTTATAGAAATGAAATGGGATTTAACGCTCTACTGTTGTGCTCCAACTGGACTAAATAAAACGAGAAGACTGTGCCACGAGGAAAAATGTTGTCCACCTTTATATCGAATTCAAACTGCCAAGGTTATTTTAGGTGTATGCAAGTGTGTACACGGGATCTCGATTTTTCGTCCCATCCGAACGACTATACGTTGCTGCATGCCAGGCCCTGAGTCATGCACCACTGACAAGGAGAATCAAGCCGGAAAATCTCGATGAGTATGGAAGCCAGGTGATTCAAGCATAAAAAACGAAATGAAATAAATTTAAAATTATTCGGTATGTGTTATGGTGCCTCTCTTTTAGAACTTGGCGGTGTCAATATGTATGCCAGTGAAAAAGGGGACACTGGTGACTCAAGGGCAATATAAGCTAAATTAAAGTTCAGTATGCAAAGGACAAAAAAAAAATCAAGTATGTAATGTGTTGTGTGCTAAACTGGTATATATATATATATATATATACACGTTGTAGCCAAAAGGTACCGATTATTAATTTGTGCCGAAAATGAAGTTATGATAATACCATAGTATAGCATCATTTCATGAATCTTGAATTTCTTACTTTAATAAGAGTTGGGTCTGGAGGATGGTTTTCAGGAAAGTGACACTGGACACCTATGCCATACACGCCTACATTAGCTTTTCTGTATTCACTGGCTTGACTTACATATGCCTGGAAGGGAAAAGAATTATTTATTCCATCATAAATAGCTTTTCTGTATTCACTGGCTTGACTTACATATGCCTGGATGGGAAAAGAATTATTTATTTCATCATAAATCAGTCTATTGTAATCGGTTTCGTCGTTATTGTGTTACTGGTTTTCCCGTTCACGTTTGTTTGTAGAAAACGATGAAACTTACAATGTATATTTATATCCTCTTTACGCAAAAAGAGGAAAAGCATATATCTATATACCAAGGATGTGGATCCTTAGAAGGCAAAATTTCTGTTCGGTTTACACTTTACACGAAACTTAAAATTTATATAATGGATGCCAAGATCTCGGATGTGTTTTAGAAAGCCTTGGGAAAGCTATAGTTTTTAAACGATGTTTTCAAAATTAGTTTGAAAATATTGGGACCACGAGTCGATCATCAGAAGTCCGCGACCCTTTCTTCCACAGGTATGTCCCTTTACCGCAAACTTTCGGTACGCAATTAAGACAGCCGTATTAAAACTTATCCTTTTAATTTTGGCGTGCAGCAATTGTTTATCCCATTTTCTGGAAACCCCCTGCGTGTGATAGATGCTACAGATGTATTACAAATTTGGTGTGGAGCAGTGGTATCATGCGAGGACGACCTCTATCATTATTCCGAAAACCTTAAGAATGCGTTAGAGGCCAATGTTCTTTTTAACAGAATATGAAGCATTATTGGGACAATGAGAGGGTACGCCATACTGATTTACCTGTTCACCGGGAATATCTTTTTTTTTAAAAGACTCATGGTCTACAATATTATTTTTATAAACCATCAAAAGTATTATGGCTAGTCTAAAAATGGTTCACATTTCGTTCAGAATTTACAAAGATAATATGATGAATTGAAAATATTATGTCAATGTTAGGAAAGCTGCAGGCCAAAACAAGACAGTCGCGCTCTTCTGAATTCTTCTGAATTTCAGTGCCGAAGTTAGAGACTTAGCTACTTTAATTTTATTAAAAGTCATACTTTCAGTGTATGTTTATTATGCTCGACATATATATAGATTTTGTAGCATAACTGTTGAAATATTTGGAAAGTGATTTTGTTTGTCGCGGGACTACCTATCTTACAGTTTGTAAGACGTCATCTGCCCGAGAAGTGTTTTTGGAGAAATGTTATTGAAGAATATATGTTTTTGGAGAAATGTTTTGCAAGATTTGGATTTGTAGATTTATATTTAGAAATTTGTTGTTCCAGATTTGTATGTCGTTGTGTTTCTCTGATGTAGATGTAGGCTAATTTTTCATTTTCTATAATAAACTTTATCATTATATTGCAATACAATTAAAATACATTTTACAAATCTGAGATAACAAATACCATTCAGTTTAATTAATATAAATACCCAGAGATATATACAACAAGTAACTTACAGATGCATATTGGCCATTGGCGATGACACTGAAATCGTTTAAAAACAGTTTCACTTTGGGATCCAACTGATGTAAATAAGAAAACATATGATGACTATAATACGGATCTCCTGTTTTCTCCTCAAAGTAATGGTTGTGTAACATTTCGTTATTGACATCCCAGTGTTCCACACTAAAAGATCAATAATGTAGTAAACAATTAACACACCCATATAAAAATTAGAATAATACATTGCGCTCAATAGATTCATATTGCACACATACTTTACGGGTTTTGTTATGTAATAGTGGTAAATTTGATCAAAATATAACCTGGAAGCGAAGTAGATGTATTTAATAGAAAACATGGCCGCTCATCTTAATTTCTTGCTTACATGGTTTAATTATACATGTATAAATTTAAGGTAAATATTAATTGAAATTGCAGAAGAAAAATCATATGGAGACACAAGTTGACAAAAAATTTTAAACAGAGTAGTCCATATGAACATTATGGACTTTTAACGTTAATAAGTTGTTATGCCGCTAATGAGCATTTGTACAAGATTGTAAATGTATCCCGTAAAACAACGAGGTCGGCATTTGTGGCGACAACAATATTAAGTGGATATTTCCCGTCTGTATTACATGCTTAAGGTCAATACTTCAATTATTTATTCGCTTTCGGCCCGATTAAATTTTAAAAATAATAAGACACGTATCAGGGAGTAATTAACCTCCTATTATTGCCTATGACTATACTTTAGTTTTTAGACATATACTCCCAAAACGTGCTGAGACCCAAAGGAAGGGGAAAATCTGGTCAACTGAACTTACTATCCTTTAGTAGCCCCAACAACATAACGTATTCTTTCATCAACGGCATGTTTTAATTCTGTTGTGGATAATTTCATGACTTCTTCAGGTAAATATTTTCCATTGCCCCAAAATATATTATGTCCTCTAACCGGAACACTGTAATATATACATGTAAATATTTTTTAAAATTGTTTTATAACGACAGAAAGTATGCATATTAATATTAATCACCTGTCATATGACATTATTGTTATTCACACTATACATGTAAATATTTCATATGGAGAATCCATGAGGACAAAATGATGCTGAACATTGAAATTTTCTTTAAAAAATTACTTATCGTTTTATTTTTTATACTTATACTAAGTGATATTGAATATCACCTTTGTATAATTTTAAGAAATACTACAAACCCACGTTTCTTTAATTCATTGATCGCAGCTTGGTTGGTAGTATATTCCGGATGATCCTTGTTAAATAGAAACCAAAAATACAGTATGGCACATTAGTATTTTAACGGAGGGCCTGACAAGGACAGCTGTCTTGTCGTTCGGATGGTTCGGGTGGACAAAAAAACAGATAACCCGTGTACACCTTGCAAGACCGGAAAGATCCCTTGGCAGTTGGAATTGGATATAAGAGTAGGCCGTAGCGCCGCCCCCGGGCAAATTTCCCCCATAGCACACTCTATGGCGTATGCCCGTCTTCATTAGCCCAGTTTAGGCTCAGAACAGTAGGACGTTAAACCCCATTTCATTTCATGATAGATTTTTAAAACAAATACAGTATGGTGCATTTTCCTCGCAATGTGCACATACAGAGTACCAGACATTAATCATCTGTAAAACTGAAAATAAGTTTTAATATTATAGATCCCCCCCCCACACATACACAAAAAAAAACGTAAAAAGATTTTTCTTATCGTACAAGCAAATGTGGGTACTAGTCATGGTCATAATAATTATTATAGGAAATACAGTTCTAAAAACACAGACAGTATGGATGGACTCTGGTGTCTCCTTTCGGTTCAAAAATTGATAAAAAAAATAATAATAATTTCAAATTACTTTAAAATCTTACCCATGGACCGCTTGACCATTTCCAGTAGTAGTTAGCTAATGTTGCCCAATTAAACATATAATAATATAGACTTCTATGACGAGCGTATTTATCTTCTAAAACATGGTCCGTATTGATCATGGAACCAAATGGGAAGGCATGCTTATTAAGCTTAATCTTAAAAAAAAACAATGTCGATATCAATTGCACATAAAATGTTTAATCATTCAATGTTAACGATGCATTATGTAATAGCTAAATAAATCTACATATTGCAAATATTTCAGTCTAAAATTATTCATTACATATTTCATGAACATGACAATCCCATATCCAACTGTCTGGTTCATCGAATGGTTGGGATTTTGAACGGGTTGAAACACTATTGCCATTTAATAATTCAATTTAAATATTGACACAAAAACGCAACTGCGTAATCAAAATCAGCACATCGTCCGGTTTTCCCGCCACACACGAAAGCCATACTTAGTCAATATCAGCGCATCTTCCTATGACAGCCATCTTGGAAATATGCTAAGTATATGAACATGTGATCATTTTACAAGGTTGTAAATATCATGAATGGAATTTGTGACCCTGAAAACATATATATTGACTGATATCAAACACTACTACTTAATAGAAATCAGCACATCGTCCTACTTTCCCGCCAAAATTTGCCCATATCTTGAAAATATCATGAAATTATGAAAGTCTGAAATGTAGTCATGAACCCTGCCAATATTATAATACATTGTCAATTTACAGTTGATATGTCGATAACATTATAAATAAGGTGAAAATAAAAAAAATAAATCACAAAATGGCTTCCCTCAAGTAATAACCTCCCATAATATGAAGAGCTACTCAGAAAAAATGTCAACATTGGGTTTTTTTTCTAATTAAACATCAAAACCTACAAAATAAAACTTATTCCATGATTTCTACCCGAAATTTGTAAGTGTTAGATGATTGTTCAGAATAAATTGTTATCTTATAAAGTATTTATAAAAACAATGTCTCTATACCATCCATTATATGTATCCTATAAAAATATTGTTTATAAAAAAAGTGCAGATATATTTTACAATTAATAATAAGATGATAATTCAATTCATTAAATTACTTGTTTTCAATTTGATAATGCAAACACTACGGGACACAGATGTCTGTAATCCGATGTCGTTTGACGTGCAAATTTCGATTTACGCGACAGAACACAAAGAATGTTTATATAAAATATTTGGGATGTACAAATATTGTATATTGCCCAGGGGGTAAAAGGTTTCAATTTCTGATTTACATATAAGGGAAGCCGGGTCAATATTATGCGCCCTCCTTCACAGAATAAACTTCAATGGTAACCCATTCAACCTCAGCCGAGTAATATACATTCCGTTTAATCCAAGGGCTCAGATACTTTTGATTACCACCAGCAGAAATTTAGAAAATTTATTTCAACAAATTCAATATCAGATTAATATTCGAATTCCCATATTTCAGATCTGTATACTATTAATAGTATCTTTAGTGCAAGATTAGACATGCATTTGTTCAATTTAGACATGGGAAAACGTGGCACAGACGGCACAGATAACAAAAATAAAATACACATTCTAACTTATCACCTTAAAATACTATTTTTCAGGGGGGGGGGGTATAATTCTTCCGTTTCAGCGTCATATTGAGTTACTTGAGTTACTTAAAAATTTGGAAAAGTTCCAACAGTATCTGCTGGAATTGCAAGATCGTCAGCATAAAGGCCTTGTGCCTGTTGAAAATACCATCATTATGGTCGGATGTCATGTAATCGACCAGTTGATTCAGGTATATGTTCAGGTATATGCAAAACAGTTAGAGATTGTAAATATGAAATTATTTTGATCCCAGTTTTACAGATGACAAGATTGGTTTATACATGTTTTTCAATACATGTTGCATTTTACCACAGCGCACAGACACCGTGATCAAACAAGATCGAATGCCTTTGAAAAGTCAACGTATAGATTGTGCATTCTACCACGTTGTTTGGATAAATATATACATCTGAGCTAACAAAGTGAATCTGAGGTCGGTTGTCGAATACTAACTACGGTACCCTGTCTGTGCTTCTTCAAATTTGTCTTGATATTTTTATTAAACATCCCATCTGCTGCTTAGCACATATCTGTGTCACGTACCCATACAATCTAACAAAGATATACCACCCATTATTGTTTTCGTCCGATTTGGCTCCCTTTTTATGGAATCTGCCGATGATTGCCTTCGACCATGATTCTGGGAAATTACCAGCACTAAAAGGTTCGTTAGTTCATTAATAATATTGTAAAAATGGCCCAGGTGATATACCAGATTTGGAGTAAAGAAAGCATCATCAATTCAATAATACTATAATTTGAACTTGGAAGAGTAAGCTAAACACCAGCCAGGCACTGTGAGATGCATCCATCATTATGCAAAACAGTGTTGCCATTTACAGTTCACTCATAAATTCGAACTACCGTGAGAGTAGTTTGGTTTGTTCTGTGTACGCCATGCCTGTTGAATAACACCCCAGAATTGGGATGGGTCATTTAATAGTCTCTAGTCATTTAAGAGATACCTGTTGCTGGTAATTACCATTCTCGGCTTCAGAAATTTTGGATATAGATGAGTTCGAAGTATTAAAGCAAATTAATACAATGTTATCGATTTCCGATTTATTTATATAAGAAATATGATAATCTGTCTTCCAAGGTCATAAATTTTAATAATTTGTTTCTGTTTATTAGAATGTCTGACATAAATATATACCCACTAACTGAAGCTAATGCATATATCCCTCGGTATGTGAAACTATTAACTGCACACTTAATTTATAGAGTGCCCGTAATCGTAAAAAAATATATGAATTTATGCGTGTTACTTTAAATCGATTTTACACATCCTTCGCTGTGTGAAACCCTCTACTGTCAAAAAACCATGAAATATATTATTTTGTAAGCAAGTATATGTCCCATTAGGAGCCCCAGTAATCTAATACAATTTCTGTAGTCACTGCAAGAAAAATACTTATCGAAATAGTATATTGTAATACAGTTGGTTCCTTTTATATAACCATTGTGTTAGCGTGAAACAAGCCAGCAGCGAGTATATTACCTTCTTCAAAATTATCGAGCAATCAAACTATATTTTAAGTCTCATCACTGTCAATCAGATAGAATCAATGTTGTCTTGTCCTAAAGCATCGCCCAATGAAATGGCTTAGTTCCGCTTAGCTTTAGTTCGAAATGTTAATCACTGACTCGGTCAATACATTCACCTGATGAACGTCTACACTAAGTTTAAACATTCTACCTTAATTAAAAGCAGAATTGTTGTTCCAAGGTGACCAGTCAAATTGGATATCGCTCCTAAGCCTAGCAGAAAATTCTCACCATCAAACTTAATAATGAATCTATATTTGGAGTTTTGTCGCTCTCGCGTCATAATAACCAAACTTATCGTGCCCCAAAGCATCAACCAATCAGATTATTACCGTAAGGAGACAATACTCATTTTCAAAATCCACCAAGACATCGACCTAATGAGCGCCTACACCAAGGTTGAATTTTCTACTTCAATTAGAAAGAGAGTTATTGTGTTTCAAAACTCGAACTATCAAATTGCTTATCGTTCTGCTTATCCCTAGCAGAAAATGTTTATTGTCGAACTTAGTCAAGGTACTGATGTAATGAAACTATACACCAAGTTTCATCACTCTGACTTTATTAGAACTAAAGTTACAGTATCCCAAATCATCAACCAATCAAACTGCTTTTCTCTGCTTACCCTAGGCAGAAAATGCTCCTCTTCGAACTCAATCTAGGCATTGACCTAATTAACACCTACACCAAGTTTGAACATCCTAGCGCAATAAAATGGAGGGTTATTGTGTTCGAAAGTCTCGGCCAATCAAATTGCTTATTGCTCTACTTACCCTGAGCAGAAAATGCTCAGTATCGAACTTAGTCAAGGTATTGGTGTAATGAAACTTTACACTAAGTGTCATCACTATCACTTAATTAGAACTAAAATTATCGTGTCCCAAAGCATCAACCAATCAAATTGCGCATCTCTGATTACCCTAAGCAGAAAATGCTCATCTTCAAATTCAATCAAGGTATTGACCTAGTTTACACCAAGTTCGAACATTCTAGCTCAATTAGATATAGAGTAATTGTGTGACAGACGGACGGACGAACCCATTTTAATAGTCCCCCATTTTCTCCGGGGTACAATACTAATTTATAGACATGGTACATACCTGAATACTATAGTCATGTGGGTCGGTATTAAATGGCACGGTAACTCTGAAAAAAGCGTGTGAAAAACAAAATCACAACAACCGACTGACCAACCTATAATTAGCTTACTGTTTTAGTTATGAAACAAACACATTTCAAGAAGTGTTCGCGCGCTTTTCGTAGTCGGTTAAAATCTTCATAACAACCCAATACAGTTTTTTTGGGTATTATGGAATAGAGCCATAATGTCAAAAAGTCAGAATTCAGAGTAAACTAGGACTGAGCAACTGATTATGGCCTAGTGTGCGACATGAACAAAACAAATACAGTGTATAATATGTTTCGGTTTTATCATATTCGATTTTTCATATCCGAATTCGGTCTATCACTGGTTAGGATCGTTTGTCCTTGATATTATAATAAGAAGAATATCTTTATTCGTTTCGTACTCAAGTTACAATACACTTAAAAAAATAAATGTGTGTCTATAAACTTAGTTTGTACACTGCAGGTATTCTAATATACAGTTTAGATGTTCTTTATTTTCATTACGTCTATCAATAAGATAAATCATAATCAGAAATAGCTCCGGCGGTCATAGTAACATCAATGTTAGTATTATTTTCATCACGTGGTACAAATTTGGACAGAATGCAATTAATGTTTGTTACAGGTATATCATATTTACAGAGGTTGTATTTAAAACAGGTTAAATTTAAATTATTACAAGTGCTAGAACAACTTCCGTTGAAAGCTCTTAGTCAACTTATTTTGGTACAATCATTATCACTTTTGGAGATATTTTTAAAAAATTTAAGAAATCTTTTGAATAATTGGACATAAAATGTAGTAGGTTGCTGCGTGTACGGCGGGTGTGCGGTTTGTATGGGCGTCTTATTGGTTTTCTCCATGCACAATAGAAATTTCGAATGCTATTCCGAGACAAGTCTCACAACTACCAACCGTACAAAGGCATACAGAGAGAGAGAGAGAAGAGAGAGAGAGAGAGATGGGGTTTAACGTCCACTCAACACAAAATAGGTCATTTCGGGACTAACATATGGTTCAGTTATATTTCAATAATTCGCTTGCGCGTAGGGGTCTTTAGCAGTGGGAGGAAACCCACGAAGTTGAGAAGGCGCCCTATCTCCATGCCACATACGCTCACACCAGGGCTCGAAACCACAGCCGCAAGCCAGAGGTGACCGGCCAGCTACAGGTCGAAGCGCGGCACTCTAGACCACTAGGCCATCCCAACCCCCCACAAAGGCATACAAAGTTATTTAAACAGCTTATAACGAATATCAGAATAAACATGTTCGGAACTAAAAAAACACTATGTTGAACCCGGTTAAAAACTTACTGATACATACTGATACATTTTTTTATTAAGAACTTATTAGATTGTATCAATTGTAACATTAAACACAGTAAGAGTTCGCCTCCTTTCGATATTGACATGTATCGGACTGTAATTCCATAGATTATGGCCCCTACTGGTTGTACGAAAAATCATGTTTAGAGGCCTGTGAACACTGTAGAGGTCACAATTTTGAACACATTTTGGTGAAACTTGAAATGCATGTTTATAGCCCAAAGATCTTGGTTCCTTTCGATATTTGCGCATATCGGATTGTAACTAACTTCCTGAGTTATGGCCCCTGGTTATATGAAATAAAATAAAAACCAAGTACGAACAATCCAAACCAATAGACAAAATTCGAAGTCCTAAAATAACGTTATAGGCAAAATAGTGTAATCACCAAATGCACTGTTCATCGTGTACAAGATACACAACAAACTATTAGCCTGGCGCCAACACCCGCCATCGCTGCATCCAAACTATTAGTCGAAAGCTCGGTAAAATAGCGTGATTGGCCAATGGACTATCGGTATGCAAAATGCACGTGATGAACAGTTTTACGATGTAGTAGAAATTATCAGACAGATAGTAAATCGGATACGCGTCAATTAAATATATAGCTGAGAGAGACATGTTATATTTACCAATCAAGTCAATATGACGGCCATATAACTTTTTAAAGGATTTTATAAGTTTAATGCACAAGTATCCTTGTAGTTGAAGCTTAGTTGACAAATGTTTTAGCTTGTGGTCCCTCTAGAGGTCACAATTATTATCCGATTTATAAAAAAAACGTTCGAATATATTATCACTGTTGTTGATTAAGTTCGAATGTCGTGAAAATCTGACTAAAACTGCCGGACAAAATGGTCGCCCCAGCCCCACGTACGCAAATAGATATACTGAAGTGAGGTACAATGGAGATATGATCCGAAAGATTGTAACCCTGATGTAAAGATTTGTATTCAGTTATGTCGCAAAAAAGATTCTCGGTCATCTTTCGCCATTATCTTGCTTTCATAATAATCACACTTATAATGTTTAAAATGTATACCGTATTTGAGATTATTCAGACCTACAAAACGCTTAATATGCTGCACAGAATAGGTAGTTAAGGTCAGAATTTCTTGATGTACACATACGTAGCTACTAGTACCATCGCATGACATTACAAAGCAAGACACGCAGATTGTCTCATTTTAAGGAAATCGTACATATACATGTACGCACCTGTTATATACTATAATTTAAATCTAGAATTTTAGTTAAAAAGCCCTCAAATTGAATTCTGTATTCGTGACAATGACTAGTCTATTCCTTAAAACATAAGTTTGCGTGTATGTGTTTTATTAAAAGGTGACTAGCCAAGGATGAAATATTAGTAGCATAATAATGTACTCGTCGGTTATCTAATCAGTGGCGGATCCAGGATTTTTTTGCGAGCAGTAGAGGGTGTGTGGGGGTCTCCCCCCCCCACCCCCCAGAAATTTTGAAAAATTATCATCCCTTTCCTCGCATCTGAACCATAACGCACAATGATTTCTGTTCGTCGACAATGTTTCATTTCATTGACGATTTTCAAAATTTGAAGAATAATTTTCGAAATTTAAGTATGTCGATTATTGTGAAAGATAGTGCGGACTGTACGTACAAATAAGTTGTCACATTCAAGGAAAAGTTGTCAACGCCTGGTTGGTGTAGGGTAAGGTAACTTTCGTACGGTAAATTACGTCCAATGTACGAATTTAGTCGATGAAATTACTAACGAATTCCGAACTACGTGGTTCCGAAACTTTGATGCGAAATCATTCCGCCCAACATTTTTCAAATCAATTCCGGTCGTAATTTCCTGTAATCGATCTCAAATTATTACATTTTTATACAATTATAAGGTAGTTCTAGCTGATAACCATACCTGTAGGACATTTAAAATTTAGTGTGCTAAAACCGTTCAGGATCTATTTCATCCGCCGAGATGGTGTAATTTGACCTAAGAGATCAGTCGCCGTTTACGGAGCTAATTTCTGCCGCTAGTAACATAGATGTTGATTGTGTGTCTGATAAGATGATAATATATATAGGACCATGCATGTGCATGGCCCGGTGGAACCTTGTAGGGCCCTTGAGTCACCCTAGTTAGCCCCTCCCCCCGGGATTCGCCCCTATCGATGTCCTGTACGTGTATGTTGATAATTATCATTATAAATTTCCAGTATTACAAATTTGAAGAACCAATCCAAACTCTTGTAATATCTGACGGGCCCTTTGGTCGCATATTTGTTTTTAAATTAATAGTTCAGCGCATTACTGAAATACGGTACCTGAAATTAATGTTGTTTTTTCTGATCTGGTCGATTCGTTTGTTCGCCTCCGCTTTCCACATATTGTCTTCGTTTACTTTTTCAATGCGACCATTATCAACTAGATATTCTATACCAGCATCTCCGCCTTGTATAACTATAGTTGATTTTACAAAAGCTGAAATTCCGTATATTATTTTAGATATGGGATATATAATAAAACAGATGTTCAAAATATATTTTGAGCTATGTGACCTTCCCAAATAAATGAAGTGATATGATATTGCAGAAAGAGTACAGATATAGTACCAGCCGTGGTAGAAAAACTAACTTAGGTACATGTGAATATGGTATTTTGATTATAAGAAGTTTTGAAGTAAAAGTGTCCTGTTCTGCGAAGTGATATTATGCCCAGTAATGTGCACTACTTTTATGTAGAGTAGTACCCAAAATACCGATCTTCTTGCACATCGTCAGGTATGGGGATAGCTTCGTGTTGGTTATTATTGCACTGTCACCATACATCAGACCACCAAAACCGCACAGGAAAAGGATTATGTTCCCTTCTGATACATGTAACGGCAGGGGGGGGGGGGTAGTTTACAACCATGTCACTATTAACCATGTCCGTCAACACTTCGTTATATTTAAGGAAGTGCGATACCGTAGTTCCCTTCCTACTTCAGACTTAGTTTACTTAATAGTCCTACTTATTTTACTTAGTTCAGTGGCAAGATTCTGAAAATCTATACTCACATACATCAGGTGTTTGAATGTAGGCTTCTAACTTAACCCACCCTCTTCCTTGGTGGACATTTCCATCATTTACCAAATCCGGATACATCGTGTTAGCTTAAAATTGAAATAAGACAGTTACTCCCCTTTATTTCGGTGCTAGATACCGATCATTAAGTAGCGTAACTACTGTGATATTGCAATGTTGTTTTCATTGCTCTAACATCTGTGAGCAGCGCAATCTCCCGGGTTCTAAAATAATATATAATCTGAAAACACTTGTCACTAACCACGCATGAAATCGGGCTCCGCAATAAGTGTGGTTAAATGGTCGAAAATGAGACATTAAGTAATATATAGATAATGTACGATTGGTAAATTGCCAGTTCATTATTTGAAATATTTGTATGCCAACATCAAAGTGTGACGTCACATCTGTATTTTTAAGAATTATATTGTTATGCGAGGTTGTTGTTGCGGTTTATAATAATCGTTTTGTTTGTTGGCTCGAATATATGCCTGATGCCCCCTTCAACATTTAAGGCGCGTTATTTCATTCGTGGCTGTCCACAGTTTTGAGAAACTCACCTCCATTTATGTGAAACCCAGCGTTGACTTTAAATAATTGTAAAACTTTGCCGGCTACTCTATTCAACTGTTTGACAAAGAATACTAAGTGGTATCTTGTGTTTCTTTCCATTGGTACTTGTTGACTAGGTCCTTCCCAAAACTGTGTCCTAAAAGGGCGTGCAATGCTTTGTGTCATTATGTTAAATAAAGAAACTAGTTCTTGCCTCAACATCTAATTTTTAATGAACCTTAAACCAAGACCTTAACAAGAATGATGTATTTTGTACCTCTACGAAAAGACAGCATGACGAAATCCTTGTCATCTTATGTTGCCTTAATAAAACGATTCCTGTGACGTCCACTGATTCCGACTGAAACAACTCTTACTTACCTGCCTGTTATTTTGACAGACTGGGAACCACTCACTTTATCAGATTTTGTTGCAGCAATTTTACAATTGCCACTACAATGCCAATTATTGGAAGGATAATTACTGTTTTCAAAATCGCCATCTTTCAAAATATTCTGTGCAATAGTCAAGCACAAAACACTTTCCACAATAAGCAGAAATAACGTTGCCGTTCTGTATCTCGCCATTGTATCTTTTGGTTATATTATGCTAAACTCATGAAATCACGACTTTATACATTGGGGTCACTGTGCTACATGATTATCTCCAATCTTATCTTGTGCTTTATCGCATGTACGACACAATTAGACCTTCTGTCATAATAAAATAATAAAAAAAATTTTAATTCTAATTTTGAAAAACATATGTCAGTGACCAGGACTTTTCAGTAGGCGATAATTTTTTTGAATTTAGTTCAATCACTACGAATACGAATTATTATGTCGTTATTTATAAATAGAGAATCTCCTACGAGTGTTTTTTGATATCAAAAAATATCAACACAAGTTGATAAAGTGAAAAGTCCTATATATTGTCCCTTTTCAAAGCAATTGGTTGAATTTTTGCAATTTTTCAAAATAGTGTGTTAAGATGAAATTTATATCATCATTTAATTGGAATATTCTAAAATAATACGATTTGTTGACCAGAATGAAGATTGGGACATATTATTCAGTTGCAATAGTTATTGGGGCTTTAAGGCAACTATTTTAGTGTTATGTTGTGCATGTCTCTGCATAAACGGAAGAAGAACAGGTTGCAAAATCTGATCCCTGTACTGGACAGCATTTAAGTTCCCTAGGACAACAACAAGAGGAGAACGTCCATGTGCACAAAAAGAACCCCATACCATGACGCTGCCGCCACCAAATCAGTCAACCTTTCTGACGCATACTAGAGCGTAACGATCACCTCGTCTGCGGTACACTCGTACCCTGTCATCGGCAAATAGCAAAGTGAATCGAGATTCGTCACTAAAGACAACCGAACTCCACGGTTTTTGAGTAAATCTTACGTGTCTTGTGGCCAACACAAGTCGGTTACGGAGATGAAGAGGTGTCAATATTGGTCCATTATAGGGCCTCCGAACTCGAAGACCAGCAGTCTGCAAGCGATTTCGAATAGTTTGTGGAGTTACCCTTCCACCAAACATCTCTTTACATGGAGGTTGCAGTGACAAATCTGTTTCTAAGATGACGTAATCGTATTGCTTGATCTTCATTTTCTAACAAAGATGAAAATAACAATTTTAATTTGTTTTTCCAGTTCAAGTTACGTGTGCGTGTTCAGCAAACTTGCATCGATTGACCTCACGAGTTTGTGTTTGCACGTGTTTTTCAGGTTTTTCATCTTTATATGCTCAAAAGTCACGTGATCCACGTGACTTTACAATTTTATGAAATTAAAGGCTTCTTACTACTTACTATCGTTAGAAATACTTTAAAATTTATTTAACTTACCAGAAAAAAAATGTGTTAAAATTCATCAGCGTTAAGTTTTTAATTTGGCTGAGTATAGTTGGAGATGTTAGATTTTTTTCTGGCAACGGAGACTTTAGCTGGCGGTATAAGGTTCTACAAAACTTTTAACGCTTTGAAGAGGAATATGAGCAAATAGATTGCTGAACCGGAAGTCAATGTGGGGATTGTACTAAAGGGGGGGGGGGGTGATTTTTTTCTAGTTTTAGTGTGTCGAGTTGCTGATTTTTGAACATGTAGTTAATCTGGTAGCCATATAATAGTAAACCAATGTGGTAATCAAATTTAGTTGAGATAAAAGTGCGAATGTGATTTTCGTTATTTACATAATTGAGATAGCGTAAGAAGACCTGCCCTTACTGTTGCTTCTTTCCAGTTCTCTGTATGTCATAGAAGACAGTGGTGTAAATACTTTGTAAATGATATATTTCGAGCTTTAGGAGTTCCTGACATTATTTTTTTTTATCAAACTCAACGTTTGATCAATTTTACAGAGCTGTGGCTTGGTTCTAATTTTAACAATTCCGTTTTATTTGGATTTATTTTTTAAGAATCGATCCGTCATCGACGCAAGAATTTCTGTTGGACAAATTTAATATTTTAATAGGTGTCGTCCGCAAAGATTAGAATATTAAGCAAATATCATCCAGCAGCCGTAGTGATATATATTGTGCAGATAATAAAAAAAAAATATCGGCTGCCAAGCAGGATACGTCCACATTTTCGAGAGATGGATGGATAGTTTCATCAAAATCAGAGTAAAATTTTTGTGGTCTTTATAGGATCTACAACCTTGGTATATCATATTTTTTTTTATAGTATTCACGTACAAGCAGCGGTCATTTTGTTTGGCAGTTTTGGTCCGATTTTCACGAAATTCAATCTCAACCATCATTATGGTGTAACGTGATATATTCAAACGGTTTTTTCCTTAAATCGGATAACATTGTGAACTCCAGAGGGACCACACGCTAAAAACGGCGATTTTTTCGGACAATCAGGGGACTTATTCAGGAAGTTACGATCCGATGTACGCATGTACGCAAATATCGAAAGGCACCAAGATCTTTGGGTTATAAACATGCATATTAAGTTTCATCAAAATCGGTTCAAAAGTATGACCTCTACAGACTACAGGGTCCACACCTTGACCTACCATATTTTTACACTTTCCAAATATTTAAGTTAGTGGTTGTGAATCCTATGATCACTCCCTACATTTTACACCTTGTTCCAATGTCGCGACTTTCATGTTAATTTAAGTTCTAATTAGGGGTCATTGGGTGCACATCAGAATTATCATCTTCTTAAGTACATTGGCCACCAGAAATGTCTTTCTTAAGTTGATTATAATGATTTCTAATATCTTTCCGTACAATTTAGGCTTGGTTTCACACTCGCACTTTTCATGTTGATTAAAATTTTAATTACCGATGGGGGCCAGGTGGTATTTTTGTTATTTTTGAGATTATGTGATACTTACAGCTTAACTTCATTAATTCTATGTCATATTGTTGCTCGTAGTCGTATAAAACATGTCCATGCAGTTTTGTGTTAAATACCCGAAATAGATCACGAGATAACGAAAGAATAGTTCAGAGTAAAATCGAAAAATTGCAAATTGGTGACCTTTGACCTCTTCTTAAGCGACCTTTCCACCAAAAATTCCATTCTTAAGTTATATTCCTGGTTCGGGGCACAATCCTCTATCAAATGCCACTGAAGTCGGTTCCGCATCTTTCATGTTGAATAACCCGATTTTGGGGGGTACTATGGGTGGCCCCTCCTACCACACCCACCACTGGTGCAACTTAAGAATTGGGTTTCTGGGGTCTCCTAACCCAGCCATACACCACTAGCATTCCAAACCTTCCGAACCTTTCATGTTGAATAAAACCCACCTAGCTCCCGGAATTAGATCTCATACCTAGTTACTTGTTTCGTAGTGATCTAATGAATCCGCAGACAATCAGTTTTTAAAGAACAAATATCAAATATACACAGATTTGACATCCGTGCAACGATACAAACATACAGGAGAACAAATATCAAATATACACAGATTTGACATCCGTGCAACGATAGAAAACGTACGTTGGCAGTTTGGTGGGATCAAATTCAAATTTTGTAGTGTATCAAACAAAAATTTGTCCAATATTCTGTCTAAATTCGGACAGCCAAATTTGCTAATGAGCGAAGCTAGTTCGGGAGACCCATTGCACAGCGAAGTTTCGAACACTGCTCCCATGAAGTTTTAATTCCTTTTATATTATATGCCTACATAGTTGGATCAACTGATAGTCTAAATATTATGTTTCGATTTTCAAAGATATTTTTTAAAAAGTCAAAATGGATCAAGCCCTTGTTTATCTGGATTGTAGATTAGACATACAAGAATTCCCCAGGCTAAACAAATTATCAAATGATATATATAGTCTATAATGCTCTGGGGTACATTGAACCATGGTTCAAAGTATCCCACTAGCAGTAATTCAATCTGTCCCATCACAGTTTCATGATCAAAATTTAAAAAAAAAAAATCAGTATGCCCTCTTATAATTATATGGAAGACCAAATGGGACAATATCCAAGATTCTTGCTTCTACATTCCAGTTTGAACATTTTAGACACGAACGCAACGTTCTATACTAATGATTCGTGTTTCTACATTCTTATGTCAACATTTCATGCACAAAATCGACATTTTAAACAAATAATTGTCTTTATGCTTCATTTTCGGCGTCTTATCGGCAACCTCTATATATCATTAAATATTAAAATTAAAAAATAATTTCTTAATTTTAGACGACAAAGAAATCAATTCATTGGTTTCTGAAAGTATCTAAAAAAATCTGGAATTTAGACTCTGATGAAAATATTTTCTACCTTTCAAAAAGCCTTGAAGTTAAAATCTTGAAATGAAAATGTCCAGAAAAATATAATGAATCATCAACATTTTTACACCAGAGGGCATACGCGTATGTGTACAGCTTTGATGCAGACTATAGATTAGAAATCAAAAGTAGACTTTTTCACAAGTGGAAGTGGGCCCGTGTTGTGTTTACAGTAATTAGTTGCATGAAACAGAAATTAAGCTCGAGATACGAATAACTTCTATAATTTAAACAGCTAGAAAAATTAACCGAGCGGAATCTCTCATCCGTATTCCAGCACCTGGATTCGAGATCAAGTTAGCATACATATTCTCTCATCGTATTCCAGCTATCGTCTATCGTGGCAATGATCTCTGTGTTAAAATTATATTTGGAATGTGTTTAACCAGTTCTATCACATGTCCGCTAAACTATGGCTATATTATACGACACAAGCAGGTCAATGACGTCATTTTATATACATAATATTTATTGGTTCATTAAAATTGCCAGTAATCACGCAGAAGCTATTAACCGGGTGTTATAGCACTAAGGTGTTAGACTATGACTATTGAACGATACACACCATCATTGTCCAGGATGTGCATTTAATGGTAGTGGCTGTTATTTTTATTATTATTTTGGTCTTTAAAAGTACGTAATGTTCGGCCAGGTGTATAAAGTTCTAACAGGTCTGCGAGGTAAACATGAGCTAAATTGTTTAAATACATAAAAGTAAGTAATAAAGGTAAGGTAAAATTGGTTGATGTATAAGATGTAGACTAACTATTTTTAATTATTTGTGATACATTGCTGTAATGGCTTAGTTATAAAATTCTGTCTCCTAATGATGACCTGACGCGACCTCGAAAACCTTGGACCCCAATGGAAATAAGCGATGGATGTTATGTACGTCAAGCTTTATGGGCTATCCTAAGTAAAGGTTTCTTCATGACATCGTACTTATTATACTTCTCATTTCTCATTCCAATCATACAATGCATCAGAACGTCTTTATTTCATATACAAAACTATATTTATTGTTGCCACTTTCCCGATCATACAATGCAACTAACTCACAGTTCTGAGTACATGTATATTAATTTATTGTTGTCATGTTGTAACCTTTACTTGAAGAATAAATTTAATATTTAACAGTCATCCAGTGTAAATTAAATAATACAGGAGATACATGGTCACATTTCTTAGTTAAAGTTACTTTTCTATAAGTGAATTATAGTTATCTAATCGGGAGTGACTAGCGACTTAACAAGTCGTTTGGTGGTCTCTACAGTTGCAAATTTACGCATTTTACCTATATTTCTGATATTAAAATAGCATAATTTACGCATAAAACTATCGAAGATTGCGCCAATATTACGAGCAGAATAAGATGAAAATATATATCACAATTACCAATTACAACAGGGGGCTATCATGCGCAAATTTATTTATTTGATAGCTTGAGCCTAATAACAAATATTCGGTTTAATCATCATTCAATTTTTGGAAAGCTCTTTGACATCCACTTTCTATTTTCTCTAATACAGTTCTCAAGGTGCAATTGTGATAAATTGAAAGAAGACGAACAATTAGGTGTAAATGAAATTTATAACTGAGCAACGTTACAATACCAAGTCTAAAGTATGCGCAAGGTTGAATAACATGTGTGTGAGAGAGAAATGAAGTTGTTTAACGTCCACTGACACAAACCATGTCATTTCGGGGCTCAGACATGGTTCAGTTTTATGTAGATGTCTTTAGCAGTGGGAGGACCCGGAGATATCCCACGTGGTTGTTTATTTTCGCCAAGTGCAATAAACATAAATAAATTCAAACACTTCAAAGATATATTGACTTCTTGCAAGTTAGTAAAAACGCAGACTTCGACGTAAACAGAACACCTCCTACGTTTCGTTTTGTTACCCGCACACCGTCAGACTTAAAAATTTTATTGTGAATATTAAATATTCGTTCGGTAGGGGATTAGCCAGCAGCAATTCGGAATGAATGGGACGGGACGTCTTGCCAACGTCTCAATAAAACTTCAAACTAACATAATACCTTAAATACAAAGTAACTTCTACGCATCAGTCTTGACGTATTGAGTAGTCAGAACCGATTATTTCAACTGTATGCGAAGCCATATATATTTACATTACGCTCCGCAAAAGTGAGTGGCATACTTATATCGAACAACATACATAAATAAAATAACGAACCCCCGGCTCAACTAAAACAAAACACGGGCGATCATAATACCATATATTCTAAGTTATGGAACAATAGAATAATAAAAATTATAGAAATTTAACACATACAAACAAAATTACAAAAATAGTAAATTTTACAAAATAAAATTATCTCCCTTGGATCAACCCGATATTCACTCAAAGTAAATACAAAAATGATTATAATTTCCGGCACGATTAAGGCACAATAAAAATACGAATAGGCACTACTTCGGGAAAACATTCCAAACAAATATAGACAATAAAATCATGAAAATAATCATAGAACAAGATTAAATAAGGATAAGTTCACCAAATACTCGTGCCTACGAAAATGTAAGGAATTACGAAGAGTACAAATAAGATGAAAATATTAAAATCTAGCCGTTCCGGCCACACTAGACACGCCTTCGAAAACTCGTTCGTCCTCGAACGACCAAGACCACGGTACTAAAATAAATGTTATTGTTCCTTGACACATCCATAAACATAATATTTCCACATCGCGTAATTCAAAACTATGAATATCACACGTGTATCTAACACTATTATGAAATCATATTACATATTCGTATATATAACACCATGATTTCCTTTTAATACAAGCACCAATCACGGATAATAACTTTCTAAACTATTCCAAAATTCCTAGTACTGCAACGCGTTACATTTTCCTCATAGCCTCTTCTCGCAATTCTTCTGCGGCTTCCAGCGGTGGTGGTTGTGGAATGCCGACAGACCAATATAAAGAATGAAGAAAAGTTGTATAACCCGTTACATTCCCTTGTGAATCGAAATTGGCTACCTCCTAACCCCATCTCGGTATAAGCCTATAGGTAGTAGCTTCACCAGAAGAGTCTTGTATAGTGTGAAAAGATTCACCAGAAGAGTCTTGTATAGTGTGAAAAGATTTTGCAATCTTGGACTGTGGACTACGAACAGAATTTCTTAATGTACCAGTAGTTGTCGATCTAATTTGTGGCACGGCAAGTGGACTATAAGTCGGAGTAGTGGTTTGAGTAACAGTTACTGGCATACATGAACTACTAGAAAGCGTTACTTCTTTATGTGGTTTGCTACAAGTACCAGCAGAAAAGTCGACCGGAACATCAGCTCTGAGGGTTGAAGTCATAGTTTGTACCAAATCAGCTAACTCGTAGGGGGGGTAAATCAAGATTGGTTGATTCCATACGAACAGGCGACGGACTCTTGAGAGATGACGTTATTGATGAAGCCATAGGATTGATTATAGGAACATGCATAAAAGTATCAAGAGGTTTGTTAGAGACGTGCCATACTCTTCGTTGTGTGGCTTCCCAGTCTTCTATACTTTCAGGAGATGATCCAAGAGATTTGCTTGTAATGGTAGAAGTTGGAGCTCTAACAATTCTATCAGGCGTTCGACGCTGGTCTGTTTTAGCTTTACTAACCTCGTCCACGACCATCTGGGCATAAATCTCATTAGCTCTTGGGGTTTTAGTGAGATGATGAGTTGCAAGATGTCTACGCCAGTTATATGGACTATTGCACTTCTCCTGGCAATCCTCTACGGGCCAATCCAGACAATTACCCTCATCATTTTGATACTTGTCCTGGTGCTCCGAGAGTTCCTTTTTTCAGCATAAGACGATCTGCATTCAACACATTCGTAAGGATGTGGCTTCTCTGACCTCTTCTCGTCACTATTATCTCTCCTACGTCTCGTTGATCGTCATCTGTCATTTCTCCTGCTGGTATTGGATCTCCTCATTCTAAAAGTAGATAGGTCAAAACTTCAAACACCGGAACTAATACCAATACGATGAGTAATCAAAAGTAATCTTCAAAACATCAATAAAACATCAAATCAACAACAGCACAAATCGTAAAGTACAATTAACAATCATCAGCATAGCGCATGGGAGGCCGTATAACCGATGTTCTCGTCCTAACTTCGCTAGAATATGGAAGGTTTATCTGATTCTCTTCGAGAAATGAATCGGATAATATTGCCAAATCATTTAAGTCATCTTCCAACAACAAATCAACAGGATCCCGAGGAGCAGCAGAAGAATTACCTCCCTGTCAAGCATTAATTTATTTGGAAAAAAATCCAGATGACTCGTGATCGCAAGATCTATACGCGAGGCAGACTGTATCTATATGAGTGTCCCAGTCGCGTTGAAATTCCTCGACATAATGGCTAAGCATTGACTGTAAGGTACGGTTGTACCTCTCAACTTGGCCATCTGAAGCAGGATAATATGGAGTAGTCCTTGTTTTGGTAGTACGCATAAGAATACATAAATGACGAAACAGGTCAGATTCGAATTGGCTTCCTTTGTCTGAATGGATGCTACCAGGTACTCTAAAACGTAATATGACAGAAAGCAATGTATTTGCCACGGTTTCAGCTCTCATATCCTTCTTCGGAATCGCCTCAACCCATTTAGTAAAGTATTCTTGGATTACCACAATATATTTATTACCATTATAAGATTCAGAAAGGGGTCCCATTATGTCGATGGCAATCCGTTCCATCGGATAACCACTACTTGAAGGTTGTAGAGGTGCATTGGGGCGCTTTCCTCTTAGCGAAAGACACACAAGTCTTCGACCAATGACGCACATCATCTCTCAGACCTGGCCAGTAATAAAATTGGGCAATTTTGGAGTGAGTCTTGTCTGCTCCTAAATGATCTCCAGTCTCTTCATCATGACATCTTTTCAGTATTCCTTCTCGCATAGATCTAGGAACAACCGTCTTTAATATCTCACTTTCGTCAGGTAAAACAATCCACATTCTCAGCTAAAAGTTTCCACTGTGACCAAAGGGATTTCAGATCAGGATGTTTTCCTGAGATCTCGTCCCACCTGGGTTTTCCAGTGTCGAACCACGTAAGAACTTCTGAAATTACGGAGTCCTTAGTTTGAGCATCAGCTATTTCGGTATTATCTGGCAGGAGCTGTAGACAAAGAACAGGTCGTTCATTTTCGTTAGAATCATCTTCGTCGAAGCACCAACACTTTTTACAGTGTTTTCGAGATAACCCATCAGCATTCCCATGTAATTTTCCAGGCCTGTGCTCAATTCGAAAGTCAAATTCAGAAATAACCTGTTACCAACGTGCTAATTGACCCTGTGGGTCCTTGAAGCGCATTATCCAACGCAATGAGGCGTGATCCGTACGTAATAGAAATCGTTGCCCATAAAGGTAAGGTCTGAAATGCTGGAGGAAAACAACAACAGCAAGGAGTTCTTTCCTTGTCGTACAATAATTCCGTTGACACTTCCCTATAGCTTTACTGGCGTATGCAACCACTCTCTCGTACCCATCCTCATCACTCTGTGACATAACTGCTCCAAGACCGACATCACTAGCGTCAGTGTCAAGTATGAATCCAGCTTTCGGATACGGATGCTTAAAGACAGGAGCTGTAGATAAACAATTTCTTAAGGCACCAAAGGCTTCTTGGCAATACGAACTCCATTAAAACGTGGAACCTTTATCTGTTAATCTATGGAGGGGTTCTGCTATAGAGGCAAAATCTTTGACAAAACGCCTATAATAAGAGCAGAAACATAAGAAACTTCTGAGACACATTTGGAGGTTTCGTTGTGCTGAAAATGTCACTTGTCTTGCCAGTCAAGCTAATAGCCAAGAACTGGGCTTATTCTTCTTCATTCCAGCCGTTAATCTGAGCTATGACCTCGAACTGGATAAAATAATCTTGTAACCGTGCCTCGCTACCATATTTGGGGGAGGGGGCATCGCTATAGGTTTTTTTCTTCTACTGTTGTATGCAGCTGCTGGTATGTCAATACCATGTGCTGGATGCATACGGGAAGTTTCAGATAACTCATTATGCATGTTACTTTCCGCGGCATTTTGTTGATCATGAACTAACCTTGTAGATGTTCGCTTCAAGATGGGATGTTCTACCAACAGCCTTTGTGATATCCCGGTTGAATTTCCAGGTGCAGAGAATGATGCATTATTCTGTATGCGACTAGAAAAGCGTCGAGAGGAATCAACTGGATGTGTTGATCTCCGAGAAGCACCGTTCCTTTCACCAGGATAATCTGTTAGTGTAGATTCCCTGACACGCGGCATAGCAAATGTCAGTGACGTTGATGCATTATTCTCAGTGACGTACACTCTGAGTTGCATTAACGGGAAGTGTGGAATCCCGCAGCATACTGTGGCTGTTGTCTCCATGCAACGAGAATGTTGGTTTGCAAACGTGTCTGACGCCAACACCCTAGGTGCTGGTGTAGGATTGCGTCTGGTACCGACAATGCAATCTGTTAGTATTCTTTCTAATGTTTCGATGCCTCGTTGATAAGATCTCTGAAGATTTTCAACAGCGTACCTCAACTCCCGGGGGCTAGGTCGGCTATTAGAAGACATCATCAACTAGCTTGTCTCTTCAATCTTCAAAAATCGTTAAAATCTTCGATAAAACTCTAATTACCCTTCACTCTCTGATGGAAAATCCGACCTCTGCCACCATTTTAAAACTTGGTGTTACCTGCACACCGTCAGTCTTAAGAAATTTTATTGTGAATATTAAATATTCGTTCGGTAGGGGATTAGCCAGCAGCAATTCGGGTAATTCGGAATGAATGAGACGGGACGTCTTGCCAACGCCTCTAACAATATAGAAACACAACGTCTTCAACAATTCAGTTTAATAAAAATATCAGGTTCAAACAGCATCAAAATTCTCAATAAAAATCCAGTCTAACATAATACCTTCAATGCAAAATAACTTCTACGAACCGTCCTTTCAGTCAAATGAATTGAGTAGTCAGACCAGATCAGTTCAACTTTATGCGAAGCCATATATATTTACATTACGCTCCGCAAAAGTGAGTGGCATACTTATATCGAACAACATACATAAATAAAATAACGAACCCCCGCCTCAACTAAAACAAAATACGGGCGATGATAATGAAACATATTCTAAGTTTTGGAACCATAGAATAATACAAATTATAGAAATTTAACACATACAAACAAAATTACAAAAATAGTAAATTTTACATAATCAAATTATCTCCCTTTGATCAACCCTATATTCACTCAAAGTAAAATACAAGCCAACAGTGAGGCTGGTGTTCCCCGCCGAAATCCCAAAATAAATAGATGACACATATTAAATAATCGCACATTTATTATTTTTTTTCAAACATATCACGCAATCAAACTGTACACTAAGTGTCATCCAAAGGTGTTTTATAAAGAAAAATGCCAAAACCCACGAGAAAAATGAAAATATACCTTAGTTCGGGGGACCCTAAGGGCAGACAAAAGGGCCCCCACGCTTGACAAAAGGGGCCCTCTGGCCAAAGGAAAGGGCCCTCGTGTCCGAGTCAATCGTTTCTATACACTGTTACTGTCGAATCCATTACTGAATGAGAATGCAGTCATTGTATTGGCATAAAAATCATCAATCAAGATGAACATAAGTTATCTTGTCCCAAAGTATCAACCAATCAAATTGCTTATCTCTGCCTACCCTAAGAAGAAAATGCTCATCTTCGAACTCCATCAAGGCATTGACCTAATAAGCATACACATCAATTTTGAACATTTTAACTCAGTTCGAAGGAGAGTTATTGTGTTCCAAAGTCTCGGCAAATCAAATTGCTTATCGCTCTGCTTACCCAGAGCAGAAAATGCTCAGTATCGACCTTAGTCAAGGTATTACTGTAATGAAACTATACACCAAGTTTCATCACTCTCACTTAATTAGAACTTAAGTTATCGTGTCCCAAAGCATCAACCAATCAAATTGCTTATCTCTGCTTACCCTAAGCGGAAAATGCACATCTTCGAACTCCATCAAGGCATTGACCTAATAAGCATATACACCAAGTTTGAACATTTTAATTCAAATAGAATGAGAGTTATTGTGTTCCAAAGTCTCGACCAATCAAATTGCGTATCGCTCTGCTTACCCTGAGCAGAAAATGCTCATTATCGAACTTAGTCAAGGTATTACTGTAATGAAACTATACACCAAGTTTCATCAATCTCAGTTAATTAGAACTAAAGTTATCGTGTCCCACAGCATCAACCAATCAAATTGCTTATCTCTGCTTCCCCTAAGCGGAAAATGCTCATCTTCGAACTCCATCAAGGATTGACCTAATAAACACATACACCAAGTTGGGACATTCTAGCCCAATTAGGAAGAGAGTTATTGTGTCCCAAAAAGTGTTACGGACAGACAGACGACCCATTTTAATAGTCCCATAACTCTCTTCGAAAGGTGGGGGACAAAAATGATTATAATTTCCGGCACGATTAAGGCACAATAAAAAATATGAATAGGCACTGCTTTAGGAAAACATTCCAAACAAATATAGACAATAAAATCATGAAAATAATCTACTGCCGATTCTTGCCGATGAAATCAAAATGCTCTCCTATGTTAAACAATGGGATAATCACATCACATAAAATTACTCGGCAATATTAAACATAATTAGGCACATACAAACTTTACACTGGTAATGATTCTAAATTAATCATAGAACAAGATTAAATAAGGATAAGTTCACCAAATACTCGTGCCCATGAAAATATAAGGAATTACGAAGAGTTTATGTCATCCATAAATCCATTCTTCTCTATCAAAACATCCCGGATTATAGAAAAATAATCTATGTGGTCTTCTTCGTCGCCTAATAGCATTAAATTCACAAGCTGGGATCAGTCGAAAATCTCTCGTTTTTATTTAAAGAGAACAAAAAGGTCTGAGTCACGAATACATGCAGAAATAAAGTGCTACACCTGTGCGGAAGAAGTGATCTTGCGTGTAAACATAAGGATTGTATCATTGTTTCTGAATCACGAATAATTTTCACGCTATTGTCAATTCCTGCTAAAAGTATATATTTGGATATAGCAGAAAAGCTGATACTATATATTACTCAGGTATTATCACGGTTTATCTAAATACCATTTTGTAACTTGAATGAACCATTAAAAGAGATATTGATGAGCTTCATACGGTTGTATTTGCCTGTCTGCAGCAGTCGCCAATGCGATTGGTTGGAAAAATAAATCGTGGATATTTTGTATTCGGCTCTACTGTTGATTATATTCCATCTATGCCCTCTGGGCATTTCGGATTTTTATTGCATATTCCCGGTTATCCAGCCAGAATATGCTTGAACACTCATGTTTAAAGAAAAACCAAAAAACTCATGAACCCTGACCTATATCACGTGGCCGTAGTTGATGTCAGTCCGTGCAAACTCTGGTAAGTGTCTTTTTTCTGTTATGATCTAGACTAGGATAGAGCTTGAATACTCTCGTCCACTTCTTGAGGTGATCCTCAGTTAGTACTATAAGTTTTATAATTCATATCTACTATTTTATTGTAGCTCATATTATCTATTTATATTCCGAGTCGTATCGCTGATTCGACTCTCATGGTTTATTGCTATTTTTAGCAACAAACAAAATACAAACTGTCGTTTCGTTGGTTCAACGAAATAATAATATGAGTGAAACTCCCGATCAGGATTTTACTGGCTTTACAGCCCAAGATTTAAGTATTGCTGAAAATATTTTGATTAATAACAATCAAGGTGATACAACCAAATTCGTTGATCTTTATTGCGACAAAGCAAAAAATTCGAAACCGGAAGTTAAAACTTCTCAGGTAAACAAACATGGCCGAAAAAGGAAAAGTTCGGAGAAAATTACTGCTCCATGTAAGAAGCAAGTTTAAAAACTTTGCTCGAACGGGTGCAAAACCTACTTGCACGGTCACTTCTGCAGCACTGAACCATGGTTCTGAATTTGCCGATGATTTTGCTCATTCGGCCGCTGTAACGAATACTAATAGTAATAGGGCCACTTTCGAGGATACCACGAGCGGTGGTCACATAAAATTATCGAACGATCAAATCAACAGAAACGAACTTGTTGATTTAAAGAATCAAATAGCTTTATTGACATCTATAGTTGATAAACAGTTACACAAGCCTACTAATGCTGTTAGTTCTAATGATTATAGAAATATAGAACAAAATGTTAGTTCTAACGATATTTATTCTAACAATAAAAATCATGAATATGAAATTTTTTACAATGAACCGGTAATCGATCTGGCTGATCCTCAAGAAATGTATGATGAGTTTCAAGAGGAAACACCTGATGTTCTTGAGGATGATTTTGATATCCCTAAGATATTTCAAGGGGATGATACTTTTGGTAATCCAGTATCAGATAGTCTTGTTAAATTGGTTTCTGTTGCCACCACTAAGAAGGTGGAGATTGGAAAAATGACATCCAAATATTCAATTCCTGAGAACTGTAAATGTTTGGTTCCACCACTAGTTTATGGAGACATTTGGAACATTTTGCCGAAGACGGCTCAATCTCAGGATTTATCGCTTCAAGTTGTTCAAAAATTAATTAGTATTGGTATAGCCCCCCTTCTTACAATCTTGGCGTCCAAAGATCGAACTATCGATCAAAATAGTAAAATTGCAGTGATCGACTCAGTCGTGATTTTGGGAAACTCTTTGAATGAGATTTCGTTGAGACGTAGACATCTTATGAAACCTTTTCTCAGTAAGAGGTACCATCCTCTTTGTTCTTCTTCTCGACCTATCTCAGGTACTCTATTTGGTCCAGACATTGCCACCAGGATCAAAGAAATAGACCAATCTGCCAAATTATATACTCCAATGAACTCGAACTATAGTAATAAAAGATCTAATAATTATTCATATGGCAGGTCATGGTATAAAAAGCCTTTTTAAGGTGGAGGCCAGAGGAGGTATCAACCTCCAGATCGGAAGGGAGGTTATCAGAATTCACAGTTCAGGGGCAGGTATTACAGCACACGAGGCAGAGCCAGAGGCCGTTATACAAAGAACCAATAGATTGTGTAAGTAAGAATTTGGGCAACAAGAAGTTTATAGCGGGACAATTATCTAAATTTTCTCATAATTGGCAGTATCTCACAACTGATAGTTGGATTATCGATACAATTAGTAATGGATATACAATTGAGTTTAATTCATTACCTGTCCAGTGGTCTTGGCCCAAATCGCCTTGTCTTTCAGTGACGGAGGTTGATATTATTGATCAGGAGGTTGCAAAACTTCTTGACAAAGGTGCAATTGAACCAACCAATCCTTTTCCGGATCAATTTATTTCTAATTTATTTTTAGTACCTAAAAAGAATGGGTCATTAAGGCCCGTAATCAATCTAAAAAAGTTAAACAATTTTGTATCTTATGAACACTTTAAGCAGGAAACTTTGGCTGTTGCTCTGAAGTCTATTACAAAGAATAGTTTTTTAACCTCGATAGACCTTTGTGATGCTTATTTTTCTATTGGAATTAATCCTAGTGATAGGAAATATTTATGCTTTGTTTGGCATGATGTCATTTATCATTTCACATGCTTACCGTTTGGAATTTCGTCAGCGCCTCGGGTGTTCACAAAAGTCCTTAAGCCTATTTTCTCATTTTTAAGGAAGCAGTCAATTATATGGTTTTATTTTATAGATGATTCACTTTTTTCATCTACAACCATTGAAGAGTCAAATTCTAACACATATAAAGCTATTGATTTGTTTCATAATCTTGGTTTTGTAGTTAATCTGGAGAAATCACACTTAAAACCTTCGAAAGAATTGGTTTTTCTTGGTTTTATTATCAACACAGAATATTATAATGTTTTTATGACTCCTGTTAAATTAGATAAGATTGTATTATTAGCTAGGAATTTATTAGCTTCTGTTTTTACTATACGAGATTTAGCTTCATTCATAGGCCTTTGCTCATTTAGTAGAACTGCAATCCAGCCTGCTCCACTTTATATCCATTATTTAGATAAAGGTAAAACAAGACTGCTTTCACAATCTGGTCTTAACTATGATGCTATTGCAGTTCTAGATTTTAAGATGATCGATGAGCTTCATTGGTGGATTCATGAAGCCTATTCGTTCAATGGTAATCATATTCAACCCCCTCCAGTGGATGACATTTTAACCACTGATTTAAGGAATTTCCAAACAAATTCCGTATGGCTCCCATGCGAACAAGCAAATCATATAAATTTTTTAGAGCTATTAGCAGTTTTCAAAGCTTTAAAAAATCTTTGTTCAAAATTTCGTGATATCCATATATGTATCCAATCTGACAATTCTGTTGCTATTGCTTATATCAACAATATGGGAGGTGCAATTGATTCATTACATGAATTGTCTAAATCTATTTGGTTATGGTGTTATAAGAAGAGTATATACTTATCTGCTAAGCACATTCAGGGTAAATTTAAATTTAGAGGCTGACTTCTTATCAAGAAATTTTTCAAACTCCACAGAGTGGATGCTCCATGAGAATACATTCAGTAAGATTTGTAATTATTTTGGTACACCAGATATAGATTTATTTGCATCCTCATTAAATTATCAGATTGAATCTTATGTTTCTTGGTACCCAGATCCATATTGTTTAGCTTGTGATGCTTTCACTATTTTTTGGAATAATTATTATCCATATATTTTTGCTCCTTTCAGTCTTATACCTCGAATACTCAACAAGCTAGTTTTGGACAAGGTAGCAATGGCTATAATGGTTGTTCCAGCATGGTCAACCCAGGTATGGTATCCTTTGCTGTTAAGTCTTTTAGTGGATTACCCACTTCTTTTGCCCAAACGGAGAGATCTGTTGAGGTTGGTCCACAGCGGTGCGTTGCACCCCTTGAAAGGCAATTCCCTCAGGTTGACCGTTTGTCTTGTATCAGGACAAACATTCAGAGTCGAGGAATTTCAAAAGAGTCTGCAGAACTCATCCTTAATTCATGGCGACCAAAAACAAACAAGCAACATCAATTGGCTTGGAATAGATGGAATCTTTGGTGTGTGCAAGGGAAAGTCAATCCCTTATTTCCATCTATAGGAAATTTGTTGAATTTTCTTGGGTTTTTGCACAAATCAAATTTTTCATATAGTGTCATAAATGCAACTCGCTCTAGCATTGTCCAGTCATTGCTTACTCTTGGGAATTCTCACTTGAGGGACCACCCTTTACTTACTCGCTCCATGAAAGGTGTTTTTGTCCATAAACCACCTAAACCTCGTTATTTGGCAACATGGGATGTATCCATCTTGTTGCATTATCTAAGTTCATTGTATCCGTTGGATACATTATCTTTACGTATGCTTACGATTAAAGCAGTTTCTCTATTGTCTTTGTCAACTGCTCAACGATGTCAAACGCCAGCATCTTTCTCTCTAGATTCCGTGAAAGATTCTAGAACAGCTATGTGTCTGTCGGCATCGGGTGTCTTGAAGACATCACGCCCATCTCAACCGCTATATACTGTCAACATTAATAATTATAAGAAATTATCTATTTGCTCTTGTTTTACACTACGCACATATATTTCAGCTACCCAGAGTAAGCGTAAATCATAGAATTTATTTATTTCTTTTTTTCCACAAAAAAGCAGTTTGTGCTGCTACTATAGCCGGATGGATTAAAGAAGCTTTGATTTCATCGGGTATTAATACAGATATATTTAAACCACACTCTGTAAGAGGTGCTTCATCATCTGCCGCTAATTTAGCAGGACTCTCTATTTCAGAAATATTGAAGACAGCAGACTGGAAGTCGGAGAAGACTTTTGCTGCTTATTATAAAAGAGATATTTTGCCTTCTTTTTCAGATATTGTGTTAAATAAAATGTAAACACGTTTTCCATTTGTTGTTGTTGTCAACCTCTTTAAATTATGCAATATTAATCCGAAATGCCCAGAGGGCATAGATGGAATATAATTCTACTCTCAGCCGAGCGCCCGAAGGGCGCGAAGGATGAGAGAAATTATATGAATATATAGCCCGAGGGCTTGAGGATTAATCTTCCCTCCCTAAGTCCCTCCCAGGTTATATGTTCATAATTTTTTGGCTTGACTTTAACAAGACACTAACCAGAGTTTGCACGGACTGACATCAACTACGGCCACGTGATACAGGTCAGGGTTCATGAGTTTTTTGGTTTTTCTTTAAACATGAGTGTTCAAGCATATTCTGGCTGGATAACCGGGAATATGCAATATTAATCCTCAAGCCCTCGGGCTATATATTCATATAATTTCTCTCATCCTTCGCGCCCTTCGGGCGCTCGGCTGAGAGTAGAATATTCCCGGATTGAGAGACGGACAACTTGCACATGATTACCTCAGGTCTATTTCTTATGGACTGACCTGTTTATTTATTTTAAAAAGTAGGGGACCTTGGAAACCGTGGATTATATATCGTTCCGGGTATCAGCATGTAGTTCAAGTTCGGGTAGTGTAGATCCTGCAGTGGAGGAAAATAGGGCCTAGCACCTTGGTTACCCTCTCGGATACATCCATGTGCACGAACATCATAATTAACTCTACTTATGTGTCTGGTCCTGAAACTGTTATCTATTGAATTGTATTGTTTAATTTGAATCCGAATTGTCACGGCTGGTGAAAGCAAAGTGACTAAGATGTTGCAGAGAACGTGTATTATTGGGGTTGAATGAACCTTGTGTAATTTCGGTGGCATGGGTTCAACGTCGGCATATGAAGACATGTGTATGCCATACAGTTTGCTGAGAGAAATATTGCCCGGATAACGGCGCTATGGCCTACTCTTATTTCGAGTTCCAACTACCAAGGGTTCTTTTACGTACAAGGCAATGTGTACACGGGACCCCTGTTTTTCGCCCTATCCCAACGACTGTGCGTTGCCCAGACCCTCCGTCCTTCTGGTGACAAAGAAGTTGCCGAGAAGGGGTGGGGTATTTTTCTAAATGTCAAATGAGCACAATATTATACAATTCGTGTCGTATGGGTCGTAATGTATATGCTAACAAGATGGAATTTGCAAACAATTTACTCGCATTTGTTATAGACGGTTAGTCTTTTTTATTCTTTTGTTCCATCAATCCCGACAACAGCAATAGAGCCTCCGTTGGTAATTTGGTTTTAATCTTCAATAAATCTTTCTTGGAGCCAGCCTAATTTCATATCAATTCATGGGTTTTTAAACTCATAAATGAACCTCACTTTCCCCACATTTGATTGTTTTGATAGAGGATTAGGAGGTTACTAGACTATGGGTGAAGGACTATAGTCCATTCTAAATAATCAATATCACATTTCACTCTAATTATTGTTACTATAAACACTTCCCACTATCAGTAGATTTGGCAAATTGGTGAAATCAGTTTACTAATAAATTTACATTGTGATTGTTTTTGCAGAGAATGGACGTGTTTAAGAGAGCTGTGGAGATTAGCCAACCGCGAAGGGAGATTTTTAATAAGTCTCAAATGGCCCTGTCATGAATTTAGTGACAAACTTGGATATATGTTTACAACATGTCGAGCAAAAAGTGATGAAACTAGACGGGGTGCATTCTATTTTATCAGCAGTCTCTTCTAAAATCCAAGACTTTGAAATACAGGTGAATTCTATTGTGAAGAAAAATCATGACTTGGAAGAAAGAACTAGGACACTTTACGAAAGTAACACAATGAACTACTAAGAAAATCTGAGAAGGTTGGTGCAGAACTGGATATCCTAACAAAACAGGTAGATGCAGATAGCGACGGACAACAATTATTTATGCAGAAAAAACAGATTTTGATAGAAAAGCAGGAAGAGCTTGGTGCAACGTTGACCGATTTACAGTGGCGGTCAATGAGACAACTTAATCTTCCATGGATTACGCGAAGAAGATAACGATTATATATAGAGTATATTAAGAGACTTTATTCACTTGGAATTAAATATAAACCACAGAATAGGATTCGACAATGTACACCGATTTGACAGTCATGGTAGATATCGACCTATAGTCGCACATTTTCTTTACCACACAGACTTGTTATTAGTTAAAAGTAATTCTTATATGTTTAAGGGTAAGCCATACGGGAATAATGAGTAATACCCTCGAGCCGGTGAAATAACTCGCAGAAAACTTTATCCAATTATGAAAAATTTGAATGCTGGTGGTAACAAAGTAATAATGGTACACGAAAAGCTGTATGTAAATGATAATCTATACACAGGCCCAACAGAACAAATAAATCTACTTAGTAATATACAAAGCCAACATATTCGAGATGGCTCTATAATAAACCCCTACCTGTCAGTAGACCGAGGATCACCGCAGACCCCCAACAAAGAGAGCGGCCGTTTTTAGTTCGGAACCTGAGGGCACTCCACCGAATTTTACGTCTTATTGTGAACAATGTTCAAATGGGAACACGTCAATAACAACACACCTATGAATGCTTAATCTTTACAACGGTACAAATTCAGAGGGGTCAAAGCCAAAAGTAAGATACAGATGTCAGAAGCGCGTGTGCCCTCCAGGGGCTCTTACGCACGCTGTGCAGTGACGTCGCATGGAATTAACCAATGTTTAAAAGTTAAAGCCTGAGGCAAATTGTTCCATTCTTGGACAAGAGCAGCTTCTAAAGCAGTAATGGTGTGCATCTGTGGTCTCCAATACAGACGGCGTCCTATCATCCCAGACATGTCCTATCGGTGCCATGTCCGGAGACATGGCTGGCCAGTCCAAGGCATTAATGTTGATAGCAGCCAGGTAGTCCATACTAACACGGGCGGTATGCGGACGTGCATTATCCTGATGAAAGTGCTGAAGTTATGGGTGCGCTCGAAACATCGGAGCAACAATTGGTTGCAAGACATCATCACGGTAGGCTACAACATTAAAGCGACCCCTGCAAATGTGTAGGGGGGGGGGGTCCGGTGATGAAATGTGAAGTTTCCCCACACCATTACACTTCCCCCGCCACATCGGTTCCTTTCGAAGACGCAGCAGTCTGCAAGACGTTCCCCAAGACGTCACCACACACGTTGACGGCCATCAGCGTGATAAAGATGAAAGCGACTCTCATCACTGAAGAGCACACTTTGCCAGTCTACTCTTCTTCTCGTGTCCTTGAGCCTATATCAAACGCCGCTGACGGTGATGATCCCTGAGGATAGCTCCAACATAAGGTCGTCGTGCATAGAGTCCTACTTATCTTAGACGACGTCTTATGGTATTGGCACCTACTGGCCAGACCATGTCTTCTGACGACTGCTGCACCTGTTCGAGTCGCTGGGCGGAATCTGTCACGCTAATGAGTGGCCGAGATGTAGCGGTCTTGAGACTGGGTTGTAACGCGTTGTGGACCAGGACGTTGACGGTCACGTGTTGATACAGTAACTCGAACACGTTCCACCAACCTTACAATAGTGGACTGATGACAATTGAAGTGTCTGGCAATAGCACGTGTAGACATGCCAGCCCTGGACATTCCCCTGGCTTCATTCCGTTGATTTTCAGTAAGTCTCGGCATCTCTAGCTCGATTCCTTCACATATTCAACAACAAACATTACGACGTTTCACAGTTCATGTACTGCACATGAACTGTTCACACGGGCCGATATTCTTTGCGTTTGGGAGCATTGTTGAAACAATAGTTCATAGTATTGCATAATATTATACATACAAAACCACCTAGTAATAAAATATTTGGGGAAACTGGTGATGGGTTTTCCATGGCGCTCAGTATATTTATGATTGTATAATAATGATCAAAATCACTCCATCGGATCGAAATGCTCAAGTTATATATATACTATTCAAAAAAAGTAGGGGATATTTGATTTTGGGGGCATAATACTAAAATTTGCAAATGACTACGAAGAAAGTCACTATAGAACCTAACAGAAGAAACATTTCCAGTTACATGTGACGCCCAAACGCACCAATAGCTACCGCATGGAATGCAGGTGATGCTTGTGATCATCATGGGGGTCCAACCCAAGATTTGCACGACTCTGACTTTGAATGTTACAGTCATTGTGGCATTGAATTCCAGGTTGGAAACATCAGCTTAATTGTTTTAGTGACCAGAAAACAAATTTTGATATGCGTCGGCTTACCCAAAATGAAAGGTTACGTGCCCTTGGTATGCTACAGATCGGCACAACACAGGCGGTTGTGGCGCGGACGATGAATGTTTCTCAGTCTGTCATAAGCAGGCTATGGTCCAGATACCGTGATACACAATCTGTACAGGACAGACCACGCTCAGGGCGACAACTCAAACCCTAGGATCGATTTATCCATACCTTGGTCTTGAGAAATCGTGTCATCACAGCAAATCAGATCAGTGCTCGTCTTCAAACAGACACTGGTGTGAGAGTGAGTGGCCAGACGATTCGGAATCGACTGCATAGGGGTCACCTTCGCGCCCGTCGTCCTCGCGTGATCCCTTGTTTGAGAGATCATCACATTCAGGCAAGACGTCGTTGGTGTAGGGATCGTCAACACTGGGATAATCGACGCTGGAGGAATGTGATGTTTTCAGATGAGTCCAGGTTCACTGTTGATTTTTTGGACATACGTAGGAGGGTGTGGCGTCGTCGAAACGAGCGCTTGCAAGACGTTAACGTCATCAGACATGATCGATTTGGGGGTGGTTCTGATATGGTGTGGGGAGGCATCTCTGTTGCTGGAAGAAAGGCTTTACATGTTGTTGCAAGGCGTGTTACAGGCCAGTACTACCGGGACAACATCTTGGCAGTCCATGTTGTGCCGTTCGCACGACGTCATGGCCGCCGTTTTATCTTCAAGGATGACAACGCAAGATGTCACAGGGCCAGGATCGTTACAGGTTACCTCCAACAGCAGAACATCACCACATTAGCTTGGCCAGCACTGAGTCCCGACCTCTCCCCCATCGAGCATGTCTGGGACATGCTTGGACAGAGGTTACGTCAACGTCAACAACGTCCTGCCAATGTCCAAGAACTTGCTGCTGCGTTGCAACAGGAATGGAATAATCTGGACCAAAATAACATTAGATGTCTCATTAGGAGTATGCCACGTCGGATCAGTGCTTGTTTGGCAAACAGGGGAGGATTTACCCGTTACTGACTTTGTTGTGATGCTGTGGTAACTTTGCTGTTTGACCCCGGGTATCATTTTACCCTTATAATGGTCAGTCTGTGCCTTACTTAGTCTAACGATCATTTGGAATAAATCGATGAATGTGAACTTCATTTCATTTTGTCATTTGTTTCTTCGTCAGTTTCATTATGTGTCTTTTTAATAACACTTAAAAATCAAATATCCCCTACTTTTTTTGAATAGTATATATTATATAGGGGAATTTGGGGATTGCCTGCCAATACGAATTGTTGAAAAAAAACGAGCCGGAGCGAGAGCAGGTAAAATTGAGTCTTCCAAAGGCATTGCATTCATGTTCTTTTTTTTTATTATATATTGTCTGATACGACATGGTGTATGCATATGTACGGATAGAAGGTCAGATTCCTGTGCTTCAATCATAAGTTAGATTGTTGCCTATCGTGCAGGAGGACCCGGGCTCGAATTCAGGAGATCGTAGTATCGAAATCGTACTCTTCACAGCGCCCGCCCCCTCCCCCTGTTTATAGCTTTATTCTTATTTTGAAAGTACGTGTAATAGAATATCCAAATACTCGTATAATATACATGTAAATGTTTTTATTTCCATTTTCTAATTATTTGTATGGGAAAGTAAAGAAACTAGTCGACCAACCGTTAACGGCCAAAATAGTGGACTTGTCGGCCAAAATAAACGACCAAACACAAAAATGCATATTCGACGACTCGCCGCAGAACGCCTCACTCGACGACCAACTTCGAGTGAAACTTGACCAACCCCTGGAAGACAAAAATACAAGAAATACTATAACCTTAAATATAAATATGAAATATAGCATATACTTTGTGTTGTTTATTTCCCCTTGTTGTAACTGGATTGTTTCGATTCTCTGATGTACGTGACAGGATATGGGGTCGCCTGTCAAGCCTCGTGGGTTTTCTCCGGATTCCTCCAACGTCGCAAGACCCTACGCGCAAGGGAATTATTGAAATAAAATTGAACGACGTGAAATGACCTGGTTTGTGTCGATTGGGCGTTAATCCCTATCTCCCTCACGCAGGACAAAACAGCGCTAGTAAGAAGTTAAACCCCCGTTTCAATTCCAATTGAAAGTAGGGTATCTTTAATGTCATAAACAGAAGTGTTTCTTTGGCGAGCACGTCAACAGATTGTTAAAAAACTCAAATTTTACCGGCTGTATTGATCGAGAGTATATCCCAGGATTCCCGCAAGAAAAAAAAAAACATATTCCATGTTGTCTTATGGGGAGATAAAAACCTGCAGTGAAAGAATAACGCGGTACGCTTTTAAAGAAAAACTTCAGAAGAATAACCCCAAATTCCCCTATATAATATATACTATTCAAAAAAAGTAGGGGATATTTGATGTTTAAGTGTTATTAAAGTCACCGAATGAAACTGACGAAGAAACAAATGACAAAATGAAATGAAGTTCACATTCATCGATTTATTCCAAATGATCGTTAGACTAAGTAAGGCACAGACTGACCATTATAAGGGTAAAATGATACCTGGGGTCAAACAGCAAAGTTACCACAGCATCACAACAAAGTCAGTAACGGGTAAATCCTCCCCCCTCTGTTTGCCAAACAAGCATTGATCCGACGTGGCATACTCCTAATGAGACGTCTAAGGTCATTTTGGTCCAGATTGTCCCATTCCTGTTGCAACGCAGCAGCAAGTTCTTGGACATTGGCAGGACGTTGTTGACGTTGACGTAACCTCTGTCCGAGCATGTCTGGGATGGGGGAGAGGTCGGGACTCAATGCTGGCCAAGGTAATGTGGTGTTGTTCTGTTGTTGGGGGTAACCTGTAACGATCCTGGCCCTGTGGCATCTTGCGTTGTCATCCTGGAAGATGACGTCGTGCGAACGGCACAACATGGACTGCCAAGATGTTGTCCCGGTAGTACTGGCCTGTAACACGCCCTGCAACAACATGTAAAGCCATTCTTCCAGCAACAGTGATGCCTCCCCACACCATAACAGAACCACCCCCAAATCGATCATGTCTGATGACGTTAACGTCTTGGAAGCGCTCGTTTCGACGACGCCACACCCATACGACACACCTGTGCTTGCCTACTCCATGATCAAACACGATAGCAGATGGCTTCCATCTTGTTTACTGACGGTACTACTTATTTTAAGACAGACTCGGCTTTCCAATTTATAATATCTACGTCATTGGGGATTTCCAATTTATACTCACTGGTTGCTATGACCCGCTATGGCGTTGTCTAGAAACGCGCGTGCTCGCGTTAGTTTAAAATTTTTGCTATACGTTTAACGTGGACTATTTGATGTAATTTGCCTGATTTGATTTGGCCCCATTTCCATAAATTTAGGTTGTTTTTTAGAAATTTTTAGCAAATGTTAATCTTAGGTGTTTTTTAATTCTAGCCGAAGTAAATTTTTTTACAATTTATAGCGAGTTAAGTTATCGTCTCTAAGAGGCGGGCGTAGTATTTTAAATGGCGGCCATTTGCCATCATGTGTATTCTTGAAGTAGGTACACATGATGTAATCGTATGCGCCACACCCTCACACGTCTGTCCAAAAAATCAGCAGTGAACCTTGACTCATCTGAAAACATCACATTGCTGCAGCGTCGATTATCCCAGTGTTGACGATCCCTACTCCAACGACGTCTTGCCTGAATGTGATGATCTCTCAAACAAGGGATCACGCGAGGACGTCGGGCGCGAAGGTGACCCCTATGCAGTCGATTCCGAATCGTCTGGCCACTCACTCTCACACCAGTGTCTGTTTGAAGACGAGCGCTGATCTGATTTGCTGTGATGACACGATTTTTCAAGGCCAAGGTACGGATAAATCGATCCTGGGCTTGAGTTGTCGCCCTTGGTCGACCTGAGCGTAGTCTGTCCTGTACAGATTGTGTATCACGGTATCTGGACCATAGCCTGCTTATGACAGACTGAGAAACATTCATCGTCCGCGCCACAACCGCCTGTGTTGTGCCGATCTGTAGCATGCCAAAGGCACGTGACCTTTCATTTTGGGTAAGCCGACGCATATCAAAATTTGTTTTCTGGTCACTAAAACAATTAAACTGATGTTTCCACCCTGGAATTCAATGCCACAATGACTGTAACATTCAAAGTCAGAGTCGTGCAAATCTTGGGTTGGACCCCCATGATGATCCCAAGCATCACCTGCATTCCATGCGGTGGCTATTGGTGCGTTTGGGCGTCACATGTAACTGGAAATGTTTCTTCTGTTAGGTTCTATAGTGACTTTTTTCGTAGTCATTTGCATATTTTAGTATTTTGCCCCCAAAATCAAATATCCCCTACTTTTTTTGAATAGTATATTCAAAGCCGCCCCGACTTTAAGATCGCAAGTTACATGTATTCCGAGCATAGAATTTACCCCAAAGATCAGAGATTTAACGTTATAGGTTTATAAGACTGGTTTTCGAATTTTAAACGGTAGATTTTGGGAGGATGAAGTGAGGACGGAGATTTTACTTTCACTAGTTCAAAAGGCTCCAGTAGAAACGAACAGTTGCATTGTTATTCCTGATAAGACATACGTCTTAAGAAAACATTAAGAAGAAATACACAACGTGAAAGAGAAGCAAAGACAATCAGAGATAAATTCTAGACGATCACAAGGCTACGAAAATATGAAGTAAGAAAAGATCATGGGTCGTACGTAGGATGTGGCGACCGGTTTTGGTACATGTCCGTTCTCCACGTCAGACACAAAAGGACCCATGGTACTACAATAATCTCATCGTATTACAAGAAAACTATTTATACACGCAAGGTGAACTCAAATCGCATTTTAATGCGTATTTAAACGCGGAAATGTCAATAACCCAGATTGCTACAGGGGAATTACTTTAGTTAGTTATATGGGGAAGCTCTTCAGAACAATATTAAATAATAGATTTGTAGCTTTTGACAAGATAAAAAATCTATTACCACACTGACAATTTGGCTTTAGAAATGGTATGGATACGGCCGATGCTATATTTATCTTCCAATCCTTACTAAATAGAAAACAAAAAAAACGGTTGTATTACTGCTTAAATGATTATAGTAAAGCTTTTGATTTGATCAATCTCTTGAAAATGGTTCGTTCTCTATACAGTAAAATGAAATGTTCTGTAAAATTAAATGGTAGTTTATCCGAATTATTTTCATGTAGTGCTGGGTTATTTCAAGATGAAATATTATCACCTTTATTATTTTCATTATATTTTACTGATGCTGAATCTCATCTTAAATCTAGATGCCTAGTAATTTAATCAACCACTTTCCATATCCTTCCTCAATCTGTTTTTAATAATGTATGTCGATGATAAAGTTTTATTTTCTGAAACGCCAAAGGGATTGCAGGAGTTGTTGAAGTCACTTGTTGTATATACTAATAAATGACATTTAACCTTAAATACTAATAAACCTAAGGTAATTATTTTTAGAAATTGTGGCAAAATAACGAGTAAAGAAAAATAGGATTTTAAGGGTAATGAATTAGAGGTTGTGAATGAATTTAATTATCTAGGCATCTTACTTAATTTTAATCGTAAATTCTTGACTACACAGACAAATTTAGCATTACAAGGAAGAGAGGAGATGTTGTCAGTTTTAGAATTGGATTGTTTAAGATTGAGGTATACATGTAAGTGGCAAAATTTTGACAAACATTCAGTGTTCATTTTTAAACAGAGAATATTTGATATCTTTCAACAGTCTGGTTATAGCAATATCTGTCAGTCTCCTAAAGGAATCTATTATCGCATGTTGTATTAAATTTTACACTCCAATCCTTTAAAGCCTATAAAGCCCATTATGAAAATATTTTTAAATCCGTCTACGCTTATCAGCTCATAAATTATATATAGAAACTAGTCGATATACTAAAGCGCCACGTGATCAACGATTATGTATGTTTTGTCAGCTTGAGGAAAAGGAAGATAAATTTCACCACGCCTTAATTTGCTCGTCATTTGAAGATGTTATACGCATTAAGTTTATCAAGCCATATTATTACACAAGACCTAATGTTTTAAATTCTCCCAGTTACTAAGTGCCATGAAAAGACTTGTATAAACTGGGTAGATATTTGTCATATTATGCTGATAAGCGTCGATCAGAATTGTTAAAAATAGGTTGCCAGGCAACGAAACATACGCCCACACAGCAGCCAAATCGTCCGGGCAGTCAACAAGAGTTGTCGCATATTAAGGAATTATCAGAAAATCATTAGAATTTGTTTGGTTTTTATAATCAAACGTTTTTTTTTTTAATCAGATAATAATTGTGACCTCCAGAGGCACAACAAGCTAATAAGGGTGATTTTTCGTACAATCAGGGGACATAATTCAGGAAGTAATGACCCGATGGGCGCAAATATCGAAAGGAACCAAGATCTTTGGGTTATAAACATACATGTCAAGTTTCATCAAAATCGGTTCAAAATTGTGACCTCTATAGCTTGATATAATATTTTTAACACTATTCACGTACAAACGGCGGCCATTTTGTCCCTCAATTTTGGTCCGATTTTCACGAAATTCGAATTCAACCTTCATAACCATGTAACGGTGATATAAGCAAACGTTTTTTAAATCGGATAACAATTTTGACCTCCAGAGGGACCACAAGCTAAAAAGGGCGATTTTTTGGACAATCAGGGGCCATAATTCAGGAAGTTACGATCCGATGGGCGCAAATATCGAAAGGAACCAAGATCTTTGGGTTATAAACATACATGTCAAGTTTCATCAAAATTGGTTCAAAATTGTGACCTCTATAAGGTCCACAACTTTGATATACTGTAACATATTTTCACACTATTCGCGTACAAACGGCGGCCATTTTGTCCGTCAATTTTGGTCCGATTTTCACGAAATTCTCATTCAGCCTTCATAACCATGGAACGGTGATATAATCAAACGTTTTTTTTAAATCGGATAACAATTTTGACCTCCAGGGGGACCACAAGCTAAAAAGGGTGATTTTTCGGACAATCAGGGGCCATAATTCAGGAAGTTACGATCCGATGGGCGCAAATAACGAAGGGAACCAAGATCTTTTGGTTATAAACATACATGTCACGTTTCATCCAAATCGGTTCAAAATTGTGACCTCTATAAGGTCCACAACCTTGATATAACATATTTTCACACTATTCGCGTACAAATGGCGGCCATTTTGTCCGTCAATTTTGGTCCGATTTTCACGAAATTCGAATTCAACCTTCATAACCATGGAACGGTGATATAATCAAACGTTTTTTAAATCAGATATTAATTTTGACCTCCAGAGGGACCACAAGCTAAAAAGGGCAATTTTTCGGACAATCAGGGGCCATAATTCAGGAAGTTACGATCCGATTGGCGCAAATATCGAAAGGAACCAAGATCTTTGGGTTATAAACATGCATTTCAAGTTTCATCCAAATCGGTTCAAAATTGTGATCTCTACACTGTTCACAACCTTGATATAACATATTTTCACAGTATTTGCGTACAAATGGCGGCCATTTTGTCCGTCAATTTTGGTCCGATTTTCACAAAATTCGAACTCAACCTTCATAACCAAGGAACGGTGATATAATCAAACGGTTTTTTAAATCGTATAACAATTTTGATCTCCAGAGGGACCACAAGCAAAAAAGGGCGATTTTTCGGACAATCAGGGGCCATAATTCAGGAAGTTATGATCCAATTGGCGCAAATATCGAAAGGAACCAAGATCTTTGGTTTATAAACATGCATTTCAAGTTTCATCCAAATCGGTTCAAAATTGTGACCTCTACACTGTTCACAAGCTAAAAAACGTGATTTTTCATACAATCAGGGGCCATAACCCATGAAGTTACGGTCCGATACATGCCAATATCGACAGGAACCGAGATCTTAGGGTGATAAACCTATATTTTAAGTTTCATTGAAATCGGATAAAAATTGTGACCTGTAGACTGTTCACAAACAATTGTGGACGGACGTCCGGACGGACGGACGGACGAACATGGGCGACGACAATATACGTCCACATGAAAATGTGGGCGTATAAAAAAAAGTTAATGTAATTAAAAAGGATGTAGAAACCCCAATTGATTATAACCTAAATGATGTTTAGATAATTAACTGTAAATTACTAATTTTGATGACATTATAGTAGATGTATAATTTTAATTTCCACTCTCCACTTATTTACTTTAATTGTAGATTGTGTAAATAATGTATTTATATGTATACTGATGAGTTTATAAAGAACTGAACTGAACTGAGCTATTTTGGTGTAATAATTAATTTGAATTGAAAAAAATAAACTATTGCTATTTAATCAGGGGTTACGCACTTACTATGTATACTTATTATAATATAATATAGTAGAATAGTTAATTAAAGCTGCTCTTTGGTAATATATAATTGAAATTAAATTTAATTTTAATTATATATATATATAATTATATATATATAATGAAAGATGGCAAAAATAAAACTACATTTTTATACTAACGTTTTCACCGCGATAGCAGCACATCGGGCGTTTATTAAACAATATATGTACATGTATACAAAAATATAAAAGTTTTTGAAAAAAAGAACTACAATTATTTGTCGATTACTAGCATGTCTATGAGGTCAATAACTAGGCATATAACTAGGCATATATGTAATGAAACTACTACAATTTTTAATTTAAAGATGTCTGATATTTGTCCGTAAAATATGCCTCTTTGGCTTCTAACAAATCATTATTGTTGTTATTTAGCTTGTACATTGGATTAACGCTAAATTTGCAACCATCACAAACATCTATATTATGTCCACTAGCCGGGATCATCCCATATTGTGGATTGGGTATATTGGTTCAAAACAATCACTGGGCTCTATAGTAATAGGGGGTGTGATAATAGTCGATTCCTTTGGTACGGTGTTGAAAACATGTGGAGAGGTTTAGAAATTAATAATATAAAAACAATTTCGACCCTCGACAACCCTAACCCCCATGTGCATACCCCCTGAATATTGGTGCCCCTTAATGAGCCAAAATATCCGTTTTTCTGTCATTTCACCACTAAAAAGTTTGTTTAGAATGCCTTTGACAGATTCATATGGAGGTTTTTCGTGGTCTGTAAGCCTCAATATGACATTGAAAATGTCCCGCAGCAATCTAATATGGCGGCAATCCAATATGGCAACCAAAATGACGTCACAAATATGTATTTTGTGCTTTTCGACGAAACATAGTGTTGTAATAATATGTCGACTACTATGTTTTTGGATTGTAGAATCCGAATTTTGTGGTTATTTCAAACTCAGAAGGAACCCCTTACAACATATTTATCATGTGGTGAAATATTCATTAATTCGAATGCGGTTACATAGTATCATTATTTTGGCACAGTGAAGCTATCTCGGACTGAATGCTTAGGTAGACCTTTATGTTCCTTTAATAAACAGAAAATGTCAGTTTGTTCAGGTACTAATAAGGCTGCACATCTAGCATATCTTACTTCGATACAATCAAATGCTTATTTCGTATTTTGTAAAGGTATATGATTGCTGTTCCCCTACCACAAACGCTTCTGTTTCTCGTCCCAGGCATTCATTACAGCAGGAATTTCATACTTAGCGATAATAATAATACTATATCCTCGGAATGTACCAGAAGATTGTTAATCGATCAAGTCATGGCTGTCACATGCACAGTGGATGCACATTTTAAATATTTAGCGCCTCGTTGCAACATCTTACTCACTGCTACAAGACCCAAGTCCAAATACCAAATTATTCGTCCTTCTTGCGTTGAAAACCGACACATAGTTTAGGCAGGGGCGTGGTGAGAATGAGTTCATGAGTAGCCATACTCATGCGCCAAAAAGTTTTTGCGCCAAAATCACAATCAAATTACTCAAAAAATGAAAAACATTTGTAAGTGGAAAAATTGTTTCATCTGACCCAATTAAAAAAATTTTGAAAGAGTCAAGTTGGAAAATTTAATCATATTTTATTACCGTATTTCTTGTCTCGGATTGCTGGAGATTGCGTTTCTGGGCTTCTAATTTTCGAAATTTTCCCGGGGGAGGGCCCCCCGCACCCCCTGCCGCGGGCTCGCGCCTTCGGCGCTCGCGGTGGCCGGCTTCGCCGGCCACAGCTCCGCGGTCAGTAAAAGGGTTTTTGTGCCAAAATCTTTTTTGTTACTCATAATTTCTTCTCAATAATTGCCCTCACCACGCCCCTGAGTTTAGGTAGTAGCATAGTCCCTTCAATTGCTTTGCCAATTGACTCATGTATATCATGACTGTACTTTGTTTGATCGAAACATTCTTGAGAAATAAAGCTAAATGCAAGCTCTTTGAATCCGATATTACTGTCAGGATTAGATTCGGAAATACTAGAAAGTGCTCCAATACACCATCTAGATTCAGAATAGAAAGTGGGTTTCATCAACTATGAGCTCAAGCAAAGAGGCGCTAAAAATTTGAAATGAGCATCCACTGTGCAAGTGAAAGCCAATTCCCAGGACTTCATCAAATCTCAATCTTCTGGTGCCTTCCGAGGGTATAGTTACATCGCTACGTATGAAATTCCTGCTGTAAAGAAAAACGTGAAAGAGAAACAAAAGCTTTTGCAGCTAAAGGTGAAAGCCAAATCATAGGAATTGATTGAATCACAATCTTCGGTGCATTCTGAGGATATAGTATTATCGCTAAGTATGAAATTCCTACTGTAATGAAAGCCCGCGACGAGAAACAGAAGCTTTTGTAGCAAGGAAATAGCAATCTTATTCCTTGACAAAAAGGGGAAAAATTAATTGATGATATCGAAGTAAGATATGCTCGAGACACTACCTTGTTAGTACCAAAACATAGAGACATTTTCTGTTTTTAAAGGGTCATTAAAAATTGCCGGCATCTGTTTATGGGGCCAATTTGAAGGTTTACCTAAGCAGTCTCAGCTGTAAAGCAGATGTAATGATGAGAGATTTGAATTTCAGTCCGAGATAGCTTCACTTAGCCGAAATAATGATACTTTGTAACTGTATTCGAATTGATGAATGTTTCACCACATGATAAATATGTTGTAAGAGGTTCCTTCTGTGTTTGAAATAACCACAAATTCGGATTCTACAACCTCAAAAACATAATAGTCGACATTTTACAACACTATGTTTCGTCGAAAAGCACAAAATACATATTTGCGGCGCAATTTTGGTCGACATATTGAATTGACGCCATATTGGATTGCTGCGGGTCATTTTCAATGTCACATTGAGACTCACGGACCATAAAAACCTTCATATGAATTTGTCGAAGGCATTCTAAACAAACTTTTTAGTGGTGAAATGACAGAAAAACTGATATTTTAGCTAATGTGAGGTACCCCATTTTCAGGGGGTATGTACATGGGGGTCAGGGGGGTCGGGGGTCATTTTTTTTCGTATAATGTATTTTGATACTCCTCCAGATATTTTAAGCACCGCACGACTTGCCTTCCACAATATTTGTTAAATAACACACCGCCCTAATAGTAAGCATACAAATTTGGCATAAGTCGTCGCGTAAATTCACTCTGATGGGATTATTGCTGAATATATATTTAAGATTTATGGAAACCTGGTTGAAAATCGTTGGCTTTCCCTTTAATTTATTTACCGTGAATGTATGTAACCTCAATATTCCCACTGAAACACATTGGGATATACTTAATTATATAAATTTCTAGAAGACTTATACGTATTCGGTACGTAAGTTAAAACCTTACAATGTTTGAGATAATTTTAAGTGTGCACATTTGTGTATTTCGAGAAAGGTGGAAGGCAATTTTATAAAAGGTGGTCTATTACAATATGACGTAAAAGCCACAAAACTGGCTAACGTTAAAGAAGAACTGAACCCAACGCTTAACTCTATATTCGAAACACTTCTTTGCCAAATGATAAACATTATTTTATGGCAGTTTCTGTGACGTCACATACTTTCACAATAATTTAAGTTCGTATTCTTTAGCAACTGGATTAGAACATTTCGGAATTTTTTGGGGGAGAGAAATGGGTGTAACGTACACTCGAAAAAAACTACGTCATATCGGAAATAACACACGGTTCAGTTATATTTCAATAATTCGCTGACGTGACAAGGAGTAACGCCTCTCTCTCTCCTTCGTCGGGGGGTTGGGGTGGCCTAGTGGTCTAGAGTGCCGCCCTTGTCACCTCTGGCTTGCGGCTGTGGTGTGAGCGTATGTGGCATGGAGATAGGGGCGCCTTCTCAGCCGCGTGGGTTTCCGCCGGGCACTCCGGTTTCCTCCCAATGCTAAAGACCCCTACGCGCAAGCAAATTATTGAAATAAAATCAAACCATATGTTAGTCCCAAATGACCTAGTTTGTGTTGAGTGGACGTTAAACCCCATTTCTCTCTCTCCCTCGTCAAGTACAACCGGTGAATCGAAACCACGCTAGTTGACTCAGTGGTAGACCTTATGATACAGCGCGCACGTGCTAACCAATCGGTTATCCAGTCCACCCCCACCCCCGAATTGGAGAGATTTATCGATTGAAAAGCATACCTTAGGGTTTTATCCATTCAGATTCTCTAGTATTTCTGTGCAAATGTTACCAGTGACTAGAATCGCTAGAATAGTAAGCAATACTAATAGTAAGTGCAGGAAGACCGGCGCACTACACCCAAAACAGAAATGTCATAACTGTCCGGATTGGCTTCTGTGCATGTTCATCATTAACTTTAAGAAATGTCGGCAATAATAACATTTTCAAACACCACAACTTTCTAAGATAAATAATTGACAAAGAATAGCTTGCTAAATATTTTTATTCCTCCTATAATGCATTTAATAATGTGAAAGAGTCTCTCAATCTACATAGTTTTGCAACAAGTAGCATACGCTACACTACCAGCCATACCCGGTGTTTTCATATTACCATTAAATGCTATACATTTATCACCTGAAAAACAAACAAAATAAATAGTCGCGAGATTTGCATTAAACTTTGGCCTATTTATAGTTCGTATTGCACAAAATGGTGTTGACAACAATAGGGTGCTTTGGCCAAGACCGGATTAAAGAAGCTGAACTGACTGCAACCAGGGGACTAAATATTAAAGGGACCCACAAATTAGTTCTAAACAAATATTTTACTTAAAAGGTTATCATTTATTATTATTTTGTTTATTATGTGTACCAAGTAATTCTATCTATCATACAAATTACATGTGTAAGTTTGACACAACGACTCCGAGTATGCATCGTTTCACCTTTGATGCAAGAGCCCTAGTGACATTTTCGGGGACACTATCCAATCTTAATCCGACCTGGCTTGGACTGCTTGATAAAAGTCATATTCATTATCAACGATCACTTTGTGTGCATTTTACCTTCAATAAATGAACCGGAAATGTCGCCATCTTCGGAGACACCATGGCACCCAGTCATTGTCCAACCATTGCTGCAGCTTACTACTGATGAGTCTCCAATTTTATGACCACTTTCAGATGTAGATTTTTTAACCTGACAATGCATATTAGGAGCATTGCAACAAATAGAGTAAGACCAAGTTCCTGAAATTACATATTTTAATGATAACAATTACAATGCATCGCAAATACAGCCAAATTATATATTCAAAAACTTTTTTCGTGGCTTCAAGTTTGGAACTTTTACCATTGACCTAATTTTCTTCAATAAACTTTTATCCCATTAGTATATTAAATTGGCTCATTTTTACTACACTTTTTTTTCTTTTTTTTTAAAGTTTATTTACAAATATACACGTATACAAAAATATAATAGGTACATTTTAATATTTGTGTATGTATTTTTATTTGCAGCTATTTTGATATTTTCCCCAAAAGTTTATATGCAAATCAAACAGATATACAACTGTTCATTTTCTATTGTCAGATATACGATATAAACTATTTTTCATACAAATTAATAATTCTTTATCATTGAAGAAGAAAAATGTTCGCCGACTGGAATCAGTTGTCATATCGCGAGTAAACTAGATTTTTTTATATGCATAATAAATACTTTACAGTGGCAGTAACATTGAAATCCTTGACAAGCATGTATAAGCAACAAGATAAACACTTAAATCTATCATACATTTGATAAACAAGTATATTATACACCCTGAAATTATATATTACACCAAATAAAAACATATTTACATAATATGTAGGGTAAAATTTAAATATTAAGTCATCCGAATCCAGGTGAAATAATATAGTTTGATTATTATAAGATGTCAAATTTTAATATGGTTTAGGCAATTGGAAAGATTTATTACCGAAGATATTTTGTATATGTGTTGTAGTGAACTAGCGATAATTATATCAATACGAACAGTTTTCAAACAGGTGAGTAAGTGTTTCTTCTTTAATTTTGCAATAATTACAAGTTAGGCAAATTAGTTCAAATATGAAAACTCCAAATTAAGTGGACTAAAAAGGCAATGGGAATTTAATTCTGATCCAAAAGACGATAGGAATTTAATTATGATTAAAAAGACAATAGGAATTTAAGTCTGAAACCGCTTTAATATGATTATATTAACAATCGGTAATCAAGAGTTAATGTGTTTCAAAGTCTCGACCAATCAAATTGTTTATCGCTTTGCTTATCCTGACCAGAAAATGCTTATTATTGATCTTAGTCAAGGTATTGCTGTAATTAAAATATACACCAAGTTTCATCACAATCCCTTAATTAGAACTAAAGTTATCGTGCCCCAAAACATCAACCAATCAAATTGCTTATCTCTGCTTACCCTAAGCAGAAAATGCTCATCTTCGAACTCCATCAAGGTATTGACCTTGGGAAGTTTACAACACTGAAACTAATTAATTAGAACAGACTATAGTCCCACACCCATAGTCTAGTAACCTCCTAATCCTTTATCAAAACAATCAAATGTACGGAATGAGAGGTCAAACCATTTGGGTGACACGGTTAAGTATGGAAGTCTACAACTACCGCTTTTCACTCTGTCCCAACGCGATAGTTAAAAAGTAGAAATTGCAACAAAATTAAAGGCGACAAAACGCACAGCAAACACAACTCGCCTCCAAAACGAGGGACACTTATTTCTTAAATTGAATAAGCGCCCCTCGTTTTATCGTAATTTCTACATTTTAGCTTGTCTAACGTGATGTCGACTTTCGACTTAATCCAAATTTTTGTATTTATTCATGTCAGTAAAAAGGGACTAACACGCATACTGTAACACTATCCACGTATAACAGAACATCATTTCGGATGTCCTCTGCGGACATCCAAATATTGGACTAATTCAACGAGGCTCTATATTTCTCTTTAAATTGATAAACCTAACAGCGTATTAAACCCGACTCAACCCGCAGCCGTCCTATTTATCATCAGATACCAACCACCAAAGTCATCCTGATTCTGCGCCAGACAGGAATGTGTTGTAGGATAAATACCATCCATATGCCTATTCCAGTTATGAGCAGCACAACCTGAAACGACGTAAATAATCGATATTAGCAGGGCACGTGTTCTGTGTTCGGGTACTGTTGTATTTTGGAAATTTGTGGTATTCCTGAGTACGCTATTTTCACTAATGTAGATATGAGTCGACCTGAGTACAAATGTTACCAGTAAATTGCAATTCAAACTATCAAAACTTGAATTGGGAAGAACTAACATGAAATTGTTTGTATTACGCCAGGTTATCGCTGATAATAAATTGAATTATTGCACGAACATAACGCTAAAGCGCCGACCAAAGCTTTCATGATCTGCGCTTAAAAAGGATGAGCTCAAAAACAAAACAAGTATTTTGTAAAATACATTGATAAAAAGCATCATTAATCACGACAATTCTCACCTGTAGCATACATATTATTTGGGCACTTGGTTTCCACGATGACGTCAAATTCTGACGGAGAAGGTTTAGGTGTTGCTCTGTATTCACACTTTAATCCTGTCACTTTGCAACATCTAGCAAAGGCGTGAACAGCTGAAACAAAGTCTAAACTGATGATACATGAACGCAGGTCATTTCTAAGGAATCACATTTGATTGATAAACTGTTTATACCAAACATAAGCGAGGTCAAATGTTTTGCGTATTCCTCCACAGCAAATTTTTGGAAATAATTTCGATTAGCCAATCAGTTGTAAAGTCAAAGAGCATACACTGTCAAATCGTTAATGAGCCAGTTAGATCTGCGAATTTCTGCGCTTATCGCGACTTTCTGTACGAACGACAATTTCCGCTGTGGTCAGTGATCGCGCTCATTATATAATGGCCCCCAAGATTGGATCTGGCATATATCTGAATCTAAACTGGGGAAGAGCACAGGAAGTAAACTGTCCAAATTCGCAATAACATGAAAACGAAAGACATATGTGGTAAAGAAAACCGATAAATACTGCAGAAATACCCGCCATGGGATTGTGAAAATGTACTGTACGAACGTATTAAAGAAACAGTTTAATTCAGACTAAATTCTACAATTACCAACCCAAGTCTATCCACAGCCAGTTTGATACGCGTTCGTACAGCAATTGTGGGAGATAACTTTGTCCGAACATCGTCCACATATTCGTATGTTCTTACTTTGATCGAGTTTTAATTAAATTTCAAAGATTCTTCTAACAAGAGGTTTTGAACACGAGGGATATGTGTTGAGACCCAAGTGACCTGAACTCTAGAAAAGCAGAGTAAAATTCGTAAATAGATGTTATTAATAACATAATACGTGAATTGTAATTTTCGGGTCCACCACCATTCCAAGCTCTACAGATTACACCATTCTGTGTGTCTACCGATGTTCCATCACCTTTCGCAGTTAAAGCCTGTGAGAATGAAAAGAGCATAACAAGAAACAATACCAAAAATAACTTAATTAGTTAGCACCTTTAGGTACATCGCATACAACCATTTTAACTAATATCCTCTGTAATTTATTTGCGCTTTTACTGTCAAAGAAATCTATACTCTCAGACTATATAAATTTTCAGTTTCTTACTTATACATTATAACTCTATTTACAAGGAAATGAACATGGTGGGCTATAAATAACACAACTCTTGTTACGGTTGTCAAATGAAATGAAAGGAATTTTAATTTGTAAAGTCATAAACTAATTTCTTCCCTGTTTTGTTTCGAATTGTTTGTCAAGGGACATCTAATGAGTAAAGTGATTAACCAATTTCTTCTGTGTTTTATTTTTGACTTCACTGTCAAAAATCAGCAACAAATTTATTTTTTCAGTTTTAATAGAATAATTCAACGTGTCCTGTTATCATTGTGAAATGAAAGTGGGGGGTAACGTCTAAAGTGATTAACTAATTTCTTCCATGTGTTGTTGTCGACATAATCTTTCAAAAGGGACCCAAATCTACTCCCAGACTCAGACTAACTACATTTAGAGAAAAGTGGGATTTAACGTCAACTCGACATAGACTATGTCATTTTGGGACTAACATGGTTCAATTCCATTTCAATAATTTGCTTCCGTGTGGGGGTCTTTAGTTGTGGAAGGAAACCATAGATCCCGGAGATGGAAACGAAAAAGGTATAACGGCCCAACTATTCTGCAACAACCTGGCTATTGGAGTAATACAATTGTAATGTACACCTTAAAATACATGTCTTCAATTACCTTTGTTAACGAAGAGCAGCCAGTCAGCACGTAATCTTGTGGACATTTTACATCTACGTGCTGGTCATCCTTCATCACAGCGAAAGCAGACCACTTGTTCACGCAGTTCATAGTAGACGAATCACCAGAGGTAGCTCTTCCTTGATAGTAGGTCTCGTGTGTAACAATTTTATGATGAACGGCCGGGCGGTGAAATATGAGGGGAGAGGAGGTTGTGGGAATTATCACTTGAGCTTAAAGTACATGTATAACAAATAAAAATACAAACCAGAACATTCATAGTCGTATATCGAATGTGCATTATGTCAAATACAAATAGCTGACCATTCTTGCTGTAAAAGTCAAAACGTAGATAATGAAAAGTCGAAATACTGACAATTTCCGTCCAGAACGGAGTTATGAATGTTTGAAGTTTTGACAAGAAATGGCCTAAATTGCCACGATAATAAACGATCTCTCTTGTGTCAATAGACAGCCCCCGAGGGACGTCCACGTTAACTTTTAACGTTAGTAATCTGGTGAAGTAGAGGGGTTATTATGGGTTTATCATATGCGTTCAAATAACAATTCGTGTCACATGAAATCAGAACAAAGATATGTAATGGGCAGATTCAGCTCTTGCATAAATGCATCGCTCAAGGAACAAACTTAGCATGCGAAATTATCTTATATTATACATCTATAACCGATCTCAATACAAAAATGGCAACCCTAATTTTACGATAAATATCAACACTTGGCATTTTGTTTTTTTCATGTTGACTTGGTGTTAGATTATGAGTGTGATCACTTACCATGTATATCAGTGACATCAATGGTTACTTGTTTATCTTGTTTACCAAGTGAGAACTTTTGGAAAACAACCGGCACGCCTTTATATTTTATAGTTATTTCATAATCACCATGAAAACCTCGTACTATAAACTGTTTACCAGAAGATAGCCTCCGGGTAACATGTGTATTCCACTCCTTAAATACAAGATCAAGGTAACCTCGACCGGCAGCATTAATCTGTGAATTAAAAAAAGAGTATAAAATAGATCTTATTTTATCTTTATTAACTTTCTTCGAGACAAAGTAAAGTATACTTATCCAACATTATAATATAAAGCCAGACTACGTTTCAACATTCCAGCTCGTCAACTTATTTAAGCTGTACGAAATACCGCTAAATAAAGTCAGTCGAAACTAAGTTATGCAATCGACCATTATGGATAATCAAATAAATGATCCAGTAAAAAGATGGCTGAGATTTTGATGGCCACGTAACGTTGACTATATAGCCTTACTTCCTCGCCCAGTTTCATAATCGTTTTCACGGTCACCAGATCGAACAATTTGAGACCACGCTGTACCTTAATGTTTGTAAATCAAACCATCAGCTTAAAACTGGGGGAATCCGAATGATTGCACAGTTCTACAACATCAGTAGTACACGCAGTATATACAGATTGTAACTATAACAATATTATTAAATATTAACGCACAGTAGGTCTGAATACCGCATTTTCGCACCCGAGCGTCTAACGTGGGGTGTTGACTGGCCAAATGGTTATAAAAGCGCGTGTTGCTGCACACGGTCTGTCATTGACCCAAATGGCGTGGTTTCGATTCTCTGTTTGCACATGGCAAGGAGTGGGTTTGCTTGTCCAATATCGCGAATTATTGAAATAAAATCAAGCCATGTGTTACTCCAAATTCAGTAACTCTATATCATTTTACCTGCTGTGGAGGTTCACGTAAAGTTTCATACTGACCGTATAATCACTACCACTAACAAGAGATGCTTCTTCTCCAATCCAATGTTTTGGTCCCCAGAATCCCCACAGAATAATTGCTTCAACAGACGGATGACTGAAGTAAACGCGATACAATGTTTCATACCAATCACGTCTCACATTTTCGTCAGCGGCAACAACGTCCATTTCTGTTATCCATATAGGAAGGCCTGTTACTGCTAACTGATCCAACCGTTTCTAATAAAGATAGGTTGACATATAAAAATACGGATGTTCAGAGGTTCAACTTTCCCAATGTTGCAGATTCGAAGCGGTTCAACGAACTATCAGCTGACGCTTATATTTCAAAATTGGTGACCATAACAACTGTAGCGGAAAAGACCATTCTCCCAAAAAGCAACACATTAAATTGCTGGCTGCGAAAACATAGAAGTTTGTTTGCAATGTGAACTCCTGAAACGATTGGTAGTATCAGCTGTACAGAACAGTTAAGCATATTCTGCCCAGTGTTAATTCTCGATTTCCAAATGTTTTGTGCCGACATTAAATATATGTTGCCAAATAACAAGTTCACCGGGATATAAGTGTTAGAAATCGATCATTTACAGGTTTGACTGGATTTACATGGATTTCGATGCCTTGTCAGTGTGGCTAAGCAGTTTGGCAACACTGCATCATATCAACCAGAAAGGTTATCTTTAGTTTCCAGATTATTTCATTTGTATTTAGTAATTTAGCTGGAATATACAGGTCACAATTACTGCTTACAACTAAACGACGTGTTGACTGAGCTTCTATGGTCACTATAAAGCAATGACAACATATGAAAATATATATACAATATATAGAAATGTGACCTGTATAGTTTTCACAACCCGGACGCTCTTCACATTTTTCATATTTGGTGTGATTCAATTATTGAAATAAATAAATGGTGAGTTTTGTTTATATGCTAAAATGGATTATAAAGCGATATAGAGAAAATAAAACTGCAATATCTTACTAATGTCATAGTTGGATCGGGTTCACGGTAATCATCAAAATGACTTTGCACGCCCAGGGCGTATATAGGTATACTAGCTTTCTTGAACTCACGAGCTTGGTCAACATAAGACTGAAACATGCGTAAAGAATTAAAGAAATATGGATTATTTCCGATTGATATATTATATTAACATTGCCAGGATCGAGCTTCTCTGCCCATTCTTCTTCAAATTTTTATCATCTGTGGATCTTTTGTTCAGTCTAATTTTTGATTGATAGCTTTTATGATTGCCTGTAATTAGCGTTTTCGTCTATTCTCATTAAGAATACTACTGTAAATGTGAAAATTACGTCCACTCCAATGTGTACACAGGGGCTTGATTTGTTGCCCTATCCAAACATTTCGGCACCCTTACCTTTCGGGTCTTTTGTCCTGCACCACACAAAAGGGGGGACCTGGGTAAATAGAACTCCAAAGAAACCCTTGATAATACATCTCCCGCTTATCCGATATTTACAAGTTTCAGAAGGTGGCATCGTCAACATGTATATACGGTGTAGATATGGACGTTTAAAAACACTATTGGTGTAAGCAGGTAGAATAACTTACCGACACACTGGTACCGTTAGCAACAATCTGATAATCATTTAGAAAGAGTTTAACGGTAGGATCTATCTGGTGTACAAGTTTATATATTTTATGACTGTAGTAAGGATCATTCATTTTATTTTCATAAAAATGTCCATGTAACATCTCATTATTCACATCCCAACTCTCAAGCCTAAAATAATAATTCATTTGTGTTTATTTTCTAGCTGACATATTCAAGTGAATTATAATGATACACATTGTAAATTAGTTAGGGTTTTACAACAGAAACACTGTTTACACGATTTTTAAAATTACATTTATATGTAAATATATCTATTATGTTTCCATTAATTAACATAAATTGTTCGACTCCGAATATTTCAAGAATTCTATCAAACACTATTGTTTTTTCAGACACCATAAAGGCTTGCTACTGTTCTATACTCTGTAGTTTTGGTGCTAGTCAGCAAACGGTGATGCCAACGTTGTCAAATTCAGCTTTGCGTATCATCAGCGTCGACATAGATAGAATACGGTACTTGTCGGGTATTTCAAATTTGGTCGTTGTTCTTGGTATCTCTACCGATTGGAGAGAGGTCATGTAGCGTTTAGAAAAAAAGCATGCGCTGTAGGCTCACCCATTACAACTTATACACGGTACACTTATACACCATTTTCATCATCTCCATTTTTGTATAATTTGACTACTGGGTTAATTCCTTTTCAGCCTATTAGCTAGTGTCGATCAGAATCAGTTAAAATTTTGTGTAGGGTCTAGTAATAATTAATGACAATATTCTACAAACTATACCCTTCTTATCGCAAGGTCATGCCATTGACATATTTCCATTGTCTGTCATATGATTTAGACAATTAAGACTTATTTCACATTTAACTTAATTCGGCCAATATCAGGATTCAGACCGTTAAATCTTTGATAACAATTCATATCAATTTCTTGACAATCCTTAGCACTTATTTGTCAATTTTTTCATTGTCGTGACCTTTAAAATCACAAATTATGATAAACATGTTACTCTATTTCTTGTCAATAACACTTATTTGTAAATTTTGCAATAGTCGTGACCTTTAAAATCACAAATGAACCAACATGTCACTCTATTTCTCTTAGTTTTTAATCCGCAAGGTCGACTCCATTATCAGAGTGGATTTCGTTGAGACTATTGAATGTGTATTTACCTCCTGACCCTTGTGCCTCAAAATCAATAATGTTTGCAAAACCCTTGCATTCTATTCTAAAAGTTGTGTGGGTAACAGAGAGAGTGATGCTACATATCAAACATTTATTTACCCCAAAATATCATAGACTGTTCGGAAATACCAACGCCGTAACTTAAGCCATCACATTTAGCCAATGTTTCGAATAGTAACTTTCAGATTCAAGCACTTACAACTAATATATCTTTAAATTAAATAGGTCTTTCTGAGACGACGTCACATGTTTTCGGGAGATAAGAATTAGAGAAGAACAATTTTAGACAAAGATGTTCCTAACACTTGATTTTCAAATGATGCTGTAGAATGTACAGCGTTGGTGCCGACAAAGACTTATTTGGTTTTATTAATAAGTAAAGGATATAGCATACTTGTAAGGAAGTTTACTTTATAGAGCATATTTCAATTATGGCTTTCACGGGAACCCGAGGGCATTGATCAAACGATAAAAGTATGACAATATTTTTTATTTTATATTGTAACGAAAATACATTTTATTTGTTTTATCGAGTTGTTCATCATTGTTTATTATAAGCCGTTGACAAAGGGTACTGTGAACTGGTCTGTAGGAGAAGACAGATCTGAGGGGGAGAAGGACTTGGACTTATTTTCTCCCATCATTAAATCCATACTCATTACATGTAATGACATGTAAGTTTACCTTCCGCCCTCAAATCATAAATAGGCTATAAAGCCAGAAAATCCATTACCCTTGTTTTACACGAAGAAAATGTTAACAAAAATAACCAGGCAAATCGGGGGTGAAAGAGATAATTGTTATAAATGTTTTGTGAAATCAGGAAAACAATTACAATAGTGTTAATCTGAATTTAGTTTAAAGCTTAATTTGCACATGTCGGGTAGAATTATGTAAGCACCCTCGGCTACTTGAGTTTTGTTCGTGAACTTTCTTGAATTTATTACACACTAAGCAAATTTCATCTACAGGAATACTATATAAAGAAACTTGAACTTGTTTTGTGTAGACTAATAATGTTCCATTTATTAACAGTTTGACAGAAGTAAACAGTTGACCTTTTATGTAAATATCAATAACATGACATGCCGAAATAGACATACTAATTATTTAATGGTAACATTTCATGGTTTGCGACATAAAAGTGTTTAGTTACAGTTCATCGTATAATATTATTACATAAATATGTTCCCAATCATAAAAGTTTTAATAAAGGATACATAAAACCAAAAAGAGTAATATAATATTAGACTTATAGATCTATTAATTTATAAAATACATACTTCCCCTTCGTGACATTGAGCACATAATGGATTCTGTGTTCTATTTCCTTTTCCAGTTCAACTTGCGACAAGGGAAGAACCCATTTTGGGACAAAACGATCAACACCCCAAAATATGTTATGACCTCTGACTGGTATTCTAAAAAAAAATAGATAAAGATTAAAAATGCATTATGCAAGAGCTAAATCTGCCTATTACAATTAAATCTTTCTTTAGGTCTGAAATGTTATCTAAATTATTAATTAGACATTAATTAGCTTATCCAGAACATAACGAACTCTCGATGTCTACGCTAGCCTTCGATGTTGCCTGGATTAGAATCCTATATGCTGCTTAACGCGCATTGATGGTTAAATCAAAACAATGGGTAATCGAGACTATGCTGATTATATTACTGACTTTAGTAATGATGATCCAGGCTAGGCGTGAATTTCAACCTCTTTTTTCTCGGTTCAAAATGAATCAATCTGACTGAAATATTCAGCAAATAACCTTTATATTATCTAGTTTTTAACACCATTATAGCGAGAACTGCCAACTCTTTATCTCATCTCCCATAATGTATCTTTAAGCTAGCTTATAATTTATTGTAACACGCTTATGGGTAAATCCTGCGTTTTGATTGGTCAATTAGATAACGTAAAAAGATTTTTTTGAAACTTTCAGTCAAACCTAAATACTATAGCTTTTGAATTTTAAATCTAACATCGATCATCTTTACTAAAGTCCGTACGATAAAAAACATCGTCTCGATTATCCAATTTTGTATTGTGATGAGCAGCAGTTCGCATTCAAATCCAGGGACAATTCGACCCAAAAGATGACAACGAGAGTTAATTATGAGTTGAATAAATTAATTAAAGTCTAATTAATAGTATTATATTTAAGGCCCAAACAAAGACCTACAGTAGGCAGATTTAGCTCTTGCATAAAGTATGTTTAATGTAAAGACTGTAGTCTTATTGTCTTAAACTTTTGGAGTTTTAATTAAATGACATTTTAAAATAATATTTACCCATTTTGCTGCAGAACATCAAGTGCTTTGTCAGAATTGCCATAATCTGGACTTTCCTGTAAATAAAATATGTGGCTAAAATGTGTGTTCAAAGCCATATTGTAACCTTGATTATCAAATATGAACTACAAAGCGAAAAGACTTCAAAAGTCGCGATTCTGAAACGGCTTCAAGATCATTGATAGATATAAATGCTTTATGTATTATCTTCAATCTACAAAAACACTATATTTCGATCTATAGCTTATTTTTTCCATGCTCATTAGATTATACATGTATATCATATTTTCTGGCTGTATCCATTTTTGTAATTTCATGGATTGTAGATAAAAAAAAAATCCCCAAAACGAAAATAAATAAATAACAATCGATTTTACGAACCCTTGGTCCATGTGACCACTGCCAGAAATAGGTTGCCATGGTTGCATAGTTAAACATATAAAAGAGCAGCTCCCGAAAATGGGCGTATTTAGGTTCAATAATCAAATCCGCTGTAACTTCAGATCCGAATTTGAAAGCATGTTTGGTCATTTTTATCTAAAAAGAAAATATATTCTGACAGGATCTTTATGTGCGTGGGCTTAGAGGGCCAAATGGTTAGCACGTACGTGCTGTTTCGTAAAGCCTGTCATTGAGTTAACTGGTGTGGTTTCGAATCCTTGGTTGTACGTGACAAGTGTAGAAATAAAGGGTATAATCAGCAGAACATTTTGAAAATAAAGATAATCAATTGTTTGAATGGCATATTGTTACTGAACCGGAAATACACAGGTCACAATTCTCTGGAAAATCGGGAGTTGGATGTTCCGATGGTTAGTGAGCGGGCGCTGTATCCTACGGCCTCCTATTGAGTCAACATGCGTGGTTTCGAATCTCCGGTTGCACGTGGCCATGGAGTAGGGCCACCTGTCTACGGTTTCCTCCCACTGCTAATGATCCCTACGCGCAACCAAATATTGAAATAAAGTTAAACCATGTGTTAGTTCCGAAATGACCTAGTCTGTGTTGAGTGGACGTTAAACTCATTTCCCCCCCCCCTCTCTCTCTCTCTCTCTCTGGAAAACAATTACTGTTTTTACTGAGCGACGTTTCCACTGGGCTACTCTAGGGCTAACAAGAACATGTCTGGAAGTTTAAAATGGGCAATGACATCATAAGTCTGATAATCCATACAAGGTAATCTCATGAGGGGGAAACGTGGCTAGCTACCCTCCTATGTGCCCATATAAGCACACTGTCTTGAAATCCAGGGCAGCATCTGTGCATTTGACCAATCCGATAAGGGTAATATAGCCTAATATTAGGTGGATATATCAATCACAAATTCTGCAACAATACTGCTATGATGCTTGATGGATTGAAGAGATTAATAAAAGAAAAAGGTTTAATCGGCAACGTTTACGGTTGGATATAATATATTGCTTTTTCCAAATCTGTGTACGTTTCACACCCCATAAGGAAATACTGTTCTGATTCAGTTTTATTTGTACAGCGGGAACATTTTTTCATTTTACTTTTGCGTGAAAAAAAAAGTTGAATGATAACGATAGGCCGACTATATAATATTTTTGTTTTGCTTTTCACTTTTGTTTTACATTTTAAATTACTTTTAAAAATGATTTTAGTTTTCATTTGTGTTATGATTTTAATTTACATTTTAGTTTTACTTTTACTTTCAATTTGTGTTTTGATTTTAATTTACATTTTGATTTTTGCTTTTGATTTAATTTTTACTTTTGATATAACTTTTGCTTTTGATTTAATTTTAACTTTTGCTTTTGACTTAATTTTAACTTTTGCGTTTGATTTAATTTTTATCTTTGGCTTTTGATTTAACTTTTGCTTTTAATTTACTTTTAATTTTGACTTTGCTTTCCATTTTGTTTAGGTTTTTAAAGAAATTTTGTTAAATCCTGAATGATAACGATAGGCCACCATACACCTCTCTTCATAATATGTCCCAGCATCACCGTACCATTACCGTCATGAACAAGAGAAAGTTACTTTCATCCGACCAATTACTTTCCACCACCACACCAGGTTCCAATGGTGAAGTGATCGGCATCATGCAAGTCGTGTAGCCTTCTGTCCACGTGACAAAAGCGATCACCTGATATGTCTCATCGTGTTATATCCAACTGATCTGAACCGATTACGAACAGTTTTGTAGGACAGGGACGTTGAGATGGTCATTCATTCCCAAGTAGTGTTTGGCAGAAAGGGTGACATCTTGCACTGCCAGGTCTACGAGAACTTTGATGATACTTGATATGTTGATTTGTTTTGCAAAACAGTCGATGATTAAGAAATGGTGACCCAACTGCCTTGCAATGTGCCTCGTTGAAATCTCGGCATTCTTCCCCATCTTTATGCTGTAATGAGTTGTCGAAGTGACATTGTGATATATAGCCAGTGAACACGGCGATTTTAAAACTTCCCTCATTGTAATGGGGTCCATGCTTTTCTGCTGCAATGGATGGTTTCACTTATATATTTCACTTTAGTACATATGTATATTCAAAAAAGGTAATAAATTTCTCTTGAGCATAAACATTCGGGTGTTGCGATACTTATTTTCGTTCCTATGATATCAAATTCGTAACAGAAAATCAATTCACAAGCTGCATTGATTTAGTAACATGCATCACATATTTAAACAGATCTACGCTGTTGTCATCTACTTAAGCAAATTAGAGGCCGGCAACAAAAACTTTGATTGTGTTATTTGGCTTGAGTGAACCATAAATTCGACAAATGTCTGCCGAGTTATGTTTATTAAATTCGAAATCGTCTGAAATGACATGAATACCAAAATCGATCATAATCGGGAAACAAAGATAGTATTCATCTGCTATATTTGTCCTCGTCTATTTCAAATAATTTGCCGATAATATTGAAGACTGTCATGTAAATAAAGCAGATATCCAATTATAAACCTAAAGAGAAATTTGAATGGAGAAGGGTGACGGCAACATACTTCAACTTAACAATATTCGTATGAAAACGTTGACCTGGTTTGGGTGAAACAAACACGTTCGCCCGTATGTATCTAAGAGAACTCCTTATATTATAAATATAATAAGTTTAAGAATGACATACCCTAAATGTTCTGATCAATTAAGTAGCCGTGTGAATATTACGTCGGTGGGTGTATGGTATGGACCTACCTGTTATTCTTTATTAGTCTGATATTCGAATTGATATGGTTATGAATAGAATGTCGATCCCATTATATACATAATACATCTAATAACATAATACGAACCCTAACATGGAAACAATCTGAATCAAATTCCTTGCAGCAAATGCGTGCTCAATATGTACGAAATAATTTTTTTATCAGCGAAACTGCTTGAAGACACTGCAGAAATATCAGTCATTAAACGAACCTACAGGGTTTAAGAGTTATAAATATTCCATTTTGAGAACATTAAACCAGTTCTTAATCTCTTACATGCCCTAAAACAAATTATCAGTATATTCTTTTATAATGTTTGACAAGAAAACAGATCCCAAGGGTTATGCTATTATTAAATAATGAGTAAATGATTGAAATACATATATACATGTAATATAAACAACCCACGTGTTTGTGTTAACTTTTTATCACTTACTTCTAAGTCGTACTCATGTGGGTCTGTATTAGGCGGGATGTTAAATCTAAAACCAAACAAATACAATTAGATCATTCTATTACAACGAAATTGCATTGTTATTCCTCGCCTAGAAAAGGAATTGGGCACGAGATAGACAATGATATCAATTCCTTTGTCAAAGAGTAGTAGGTTACCTATTATCTATGTGTGTTACTCTTAAAGAGGCGTTATTCAATTTAAACGTCCTATAGACGTTTTTCTGGCTTTAAATTATTTAGATAATTGTTCATAGCACAAGCCCATAATCACTGCATGACGCCACTCAAGAGACTGTCGTTAAAAGGCCAAACAATACCGTAATGCACAACTCTATATTATAATATAATAAAAGTCTTATTTCAATAAAAAGTAACACTAATTTAATCGCATCCGTTGTTCGGTAAAGGTGGCTATTCATATCTTGGCTCAAAGTATAATTCTGACAGAAATGTCCAACCTCTTTAGGGGTATTTCTGAGTCTAGCATCTAAGGATAAGACAAACATGAAAAGAAATTACGAAGGTATCATTGTTTTAGCAACACATCAACAACGTATGTTTATACAATCTGAAAATATGGAACCGCGTCGTATGTATAGTAATTGTATAATTTAAACGTGAAATAATATATTTTTGACACAAGGATACCAGTATTGCTTACGTAAAACTGACGTTACTTTTTCTGTATTTCTCAATGCGTTTGTTGGCGTTCTCTTTCCAGTTTGTTTCTTCGGGAATAAACGTAAGTGTTGCAGTATCGGCTAGAAATTCTATTCCTGGATCAGCCATTTGTATTTTCAACCCACCAGATATGAAATCTGAAAATAGAACCAGGATTGTTAGGCGGGGGGGGAGCAGTTTTTATATATATAAATAATATTTCCCTGCGTCTCTCCTATTTTGCTTGATATCTTTACTTTGATACATGTAAAATAACATCCATTAATATCATCATTCGTACTTTTTCAGATACTTTATATGCGGCGCGGTATAGCCTAGAACAAATACCTTAGCAAAGCAAGTGAAATACAAAGATACAGTGTAACATGACCTAGATTAAACACAGTAGCACATGTCAAATACAAATATATTTATCTAAAACATAATTGCGTTTTCCCCAAAATGGGTATAACCATTTTATTTCAGCATTTAAATCTATTTCAAAACCCCAAAAATGTCAAAGTGAGTGGCAACGCAATTTAGAATGCCATAAAAGAATTGACAAACCGAATGTCAAGCTGAATATAGTGGCACATGACATCTCTCTCTTCTATCAGGCCATCTCAAAGAGTCATTTAAAATTGGAAATTTTTCAATGGGCAAGAGAGTTGGCAAAAACGATTCTACTGCGACAAACTGTGTACGATGGCATTTGGAACCAGGCGTCTATCTAGCATATATAACTGAATTTTTTGTTATGGTATGTACTCGATACAAATCTAGACGCTGCTTATCTACAACTTTACTTGCCTCTATCAGGGGTCTTCATATAACCTTCCAGCTTCACCCACCCTCTACCCGGGTGGACTTTATGATCCCTTACAAAATCAGGATAAAACACCAAATCTGAAATACATAGACGTGTATTAATAAAACAATCCCCATGTATAGCCTTAGACTTGCAATCGGTAAGACCAATTTAATGCCGGCTTGCCATACACGTGTTTCGCGCCCCATTTTTTTCGTATTCTCATGTATACAGACATCTCGATGAAAAATTTGTGCAATCTCATCTAAATCACATCCGCATCTAGCCCGACTTGGTTAATGCTGGCGTTAGACTGTCCTGAAATAGACACGAGGAGGCCATACGAAAATGGAATTTTGAATTTCGAGAAAAGATGGCCCAGAACTTGATCAAAGACAAACAACGGTCGAAGCAAGTGTGATGCCTACAGAACATCACACGATGGCACCCGAACCACGCACGAAGGTAACACGAAGTAGAACAGAAGCCCAAGGGTTCAACAAAGCTGATGGCATTAATACATTCGTATCTGGTATTATAAGAAGATGCTTTTTTAGGGCTAAACAATCTCTCGAAAAAGACACCTGATAGTCACACGATCAAGTAAATTCGGCTATGACTGTGAAAACATCAGCCCATTCGTGCGGCCATCTAAATCCTTCGCACGACCGCCTGTGAAACTTTTTAGGCTCCGGCAGCAGCTTCAAGAGCGCTGACAAAATCTTTAGCATGCCAACAAATTTTCGAAAGACCTCGAGAATTGTCCTTTTCGTGTTGAATTCGTGTGTCCATTTTGCCCAAATAAGCCACCATTTTGAATTGCCCCCCCCCCCCTTAGCGGAATTAGCCGCCGCTTTTAGGAAACATTATAAATTGACTGCTAAAATAACCACCATTTTCCATTTTGAATTTGTGCCCGTATCGGAATTAGCCGTCACTTTTAGGACGAATATCCATGCTCATTAGATTCACTGGATCGAATTCCTATAAAACCTATCTTCCTCTCGTCTCTTCAGGAATTATCAAATGTCATCCCAGAGCTAAAAAATGGTTGGTAACAATAACTTTATTTGCTTTACGTCCCGATTCTTCAAATTGTTATTACGGATCAACCGTGAACCATTTATATCACATAATAATGTAAAACCAGCGGACGCCAATATATTATTAAAACTAAGGCAGTTGAAAAATATAATAATTTACAAAGGAATAATAAAATGTTGACAGCTTTAGCTTAAATTAAATGAAGGAACTTACTGTCATTTACCCGAAAACTGCAAGTAACCCTAAATTCCTGGAAAAGTTTACCGGGAATACTGTTTAATTGTTTAACATACCATATTACATGGTACCTGGCATTACGTTTCAACTCAACCGATTGACCTGGGCCTTGGTAATAATGATGTCTGAAACGACGAAAATTTGAAATATTTTAACTTCCAATGCTGTACTCTCTGGATCTTAATTTGTAAAGGCTCCTCAAGTTGATATCATTGTTTTCCGTGGTATAATTCGCATGTATTTATTTTTCGTTTCTGTGCGTCATAAAGAAGTCTGCTGCATAGATTATAATGTTTGATCGCAGATGACAAAATACGTTTACTCACAGGATAAAAAGAATACGACTTATAATGGCGTACTGTAATGCCGAATTTAACCCTTGCGTATTTACTTTTCCGTCCGGTGCGCCAAAATCTGCTGCATAGGTTATTATGTCTGATCGCAGATTCCCAAATACGTCTACTCACAGTATTAAAACGATCTATATGGTATAATATCGGATTTACCGCGAGTATTTAATGCGTATGAGTTTAAAATATAACTATATGATCGCATCGCGGAACTATATGTATAATTTTCAGATTTTAACGTTTAGTAACATCATGCGTTCTATAAGGAATTTATTTTAAAAAAAATACCCTGCCTAAACATTGCAACGATAGCTTGCACTTGATCTTTAAGTGGCATTTTGCGATTTGGAAACACATTAACAGAACGCGGTTTATATGGGAAACAATCACGACGTTTCCTCAAGTATCCTCTTATCATTATCACTTGGATAGCAGCGTTCTAATCTGATCACCTTTTGGCAGCAAAATGGATCCGGGATTTAGGACATGTCAGGGGCTCATTAAAGTTACATTATTGGAGATTTTTATAAGGAGTTAGCCATTCTTGCTATAACAGTTCAAAAAAAAGATGATGAAACAAGAATATATTGAAAATTTCAGTCAAATTACTTTACTCTGAACAAAATTATTACCACTGTAATTTTTACTAGAAATGGCATCGACAGCCTTTTTCGATTATGGCCGATCGTTGATTGAAAGGCGTTAACTCCACCTACATAGTCTCGATTATCAAGTAATGTTTACAATGACTGGTACTGTTAGCGTATTCGGTTTGAGACGGGACTGCAATTCAATTCGTATTACAATTATTATGTACCACAAATTAGAATTAAGACTTTTTATATATAAATACGAAGAGAAAGTCTGCGACAGGATTTTAAAGTTTGAAAGGAATGGACCAAATCAACGAGGAAGTATTGTAAATAAATTATATTAAATAGCCGACTTCTTGCGTTGCCCGCGTATACTCTTTCGTACTTCAGGCAGGCCTCAGTGACTCCCTAAGCAGACGAATAGAAAAGAGTGATCCGATGAGGTTGCAATTCAACTCGGGTGATGTTAGCTGCGATGTTTATCAATTTCCATAATTTTACTGAAACGCAAGTGACAGAAGCGCGTATAACGACATTGTTTATTACAGGGAAGGCAGCGTGACGAGCTGCTGATTTCCGGAAGTATTATGACGTCAACGTCACGAATAATCTCCGCCCACGACGTCATATATCAATCAACGAAATCCTGTTTAAATTCGAGCCCAATCCAAGCCATCCGTGGGTATACAGAGTTGATTTTTGGCTTGATATTTATTTTAAAGATCTAAGTTATAATTTCTATGACATCTGAGGCCCAAAGGAAGACCGACAAAAGTCAGTTTTTGCTCTCCAATAATGTATCTTTAATAAGTATGGTTCATATATGATATGTAACAAATGAACGTTAAACATTTCTTATATTATTAGATATCTTTCATGGGTATATTTGAGGGAAATTGAAATATTAAACCGGAAGTTTTAATATATATATTTAAATTTCTAAACATCTGGGAAACAAAATCTTACCTGTCGGTTACTTTAATAGCACGACTACCGTTGACTTTATCATTGTTTACGGATGTCATGGTACAGCCGCCATCACATTGCCAGTATTGGTGTGGATTGGATGCTTCAAAATCGCCATCTTTGAAAATATTCTGACTCTGAACATATCCTAAGAGCAGGATAACCCAATTTAAAGATTTAAGACGGTTTTGCATTATACGAATGCATATATCAACTAAACTACCTTTACCTACAGAACCATTATCAGGGGACGTGATTAACCTTATCGTCTTATCGGATATTATCAAAAATTACAGTAAAGGAAATTGAAACGTGGTTTTCACCACGGCTCGAGGTCGATAACAGAATGCGTTGACACAAACAACAATTTTCAGGTCAAAGTTAGATAATAATTTAGCTGTAAAGACAGAGGTCAAAATTTGTATTTTAATCACAAAACAGTTAACTAAATATATAAATATGTAATTACGGATCAAAAATATAAAGCAGTGAAGTACGAATGCGACCACAATTTAACCGTTGGTTTTGTTCTTTCTGGGTGCAAAAGACTCCCTGTAAGAAATTTAATAGAGACTAAACTTTAATATGTCCTCCAATCGTACCCCTTCCCCAACAAATATGTCATCTATGATTTATGAAGCCATTTCCAAATTCATAGGAGAGCCATGAAACCTCTGTTAACGTAGTCGAGCAAAAGAGACCACAACATGAATAGTCACGAAAATGAAACTGTTGGATGCTTTAATTTATCAGTATAAATTACCAATAATCTAATTACACGGGAAGGTACTGTGTTGTTGTGTGTTTTAAGTGGGGAAAAATATATAAATGAATAGAATTGATACATTTTGGTATGATGTACTGTTCTTAAAAATGCCTACATTGTTACGTTTTGTGTATCTCGGGACACGAGAAGTGAATTTTAAATTGACCACAAACTGTAAAAATGGTTGAATATTTTAAAAAACACACGAACAGATTTTGATTGTAAATACTCCACAGGTCCAAATGTGATTCCACATGGTCTGTCCGCATTGACGATGCAACAATCAGCTGGACCACTTGTTATAACTTGATTACTTTATTCGGACGAAGAAGCATTTAACGACGAAGGGAGAAGGTGGTTCAGCGGGTATTGTACCTGTTCACTAACAAGGAGGACCCAATGAAGTTCCACCCCTATTACGTGGTGTGCACGTAAACTTGACAGGGATTCGATATAAGAGTAGACTGTCAAATGAGTGTCAAATCAAGCGGCGATCGTAATAGTAACATGTATGTGCCTCACTATAATGTTACTTAATGTATTTAGCAATTGGGGGGGGGGGCAAATGGTGTGCGCGCTGTATCATACGGCCTGCATTCAGTCAACTGGCGTGGTTTCGAACCCCCTGTTATACGTGGCAAGGAGTAGGGTCGTCTGTCCAACCTCGTGGGTTTTCTCCGGGTACTCCGCTTTCCATCCACTGCTAAAGACCCCTATGCACAAGCGAATTAGTGAAATAAAATTAAATAATTTTAGTCCCGAAATGACTTAGTTTCTGACGAGTGGGCGTTAAACCCCATTCCCCCCTCTCTCTCCCTCTTTCTCTCACTCTGTTTAGCAATTAAGTGTCCTTGAATGCTATCAAAATAAGCACTCTGTTTAGCAATTAAGTGTCCTTGAATGCTGTCAAAATATGCACCGCAAATTCACAGTTTGGGGCTATTTCATTATCACAGATTGAAATTTATGTTTTATCTTGTCTTGCTTTATTATCCAATACGTTAGAGGGTAATATCAAAATAAGCACCGCAAATTTACATTTTGGAGCTATTTCATTATCGCAGATTGGAATTTATGTTTGGTCTTGTCTTGCTTTATTATCCAATACGTTAGGGGGTAATATTGGTTCTTTAAATGACATCTAGAAGCACGGATCACTATTCATAATAAAACACAACACAAGGTATATATGGATATAACTACTTCTCTATAATTTAATAACGACGTTTCGTGACACATACAGGTCACGTTATATGGATATAACTACTTCTCTATAATTTAATAACGACGTTTCGTAACACATACAGGTCACGTAACTTGAAAACGTGACCTGTATGTGTTACGAAACGTCGTTATTAAATTATAGAGAAGTAGTTATATCCATATATACCTTGTGTTGTGTTTTATTATGAATGGTAATATTGGTGTCAGTCTGGATCCAATACTGCCGGACAAAATGGCAGCCCCTCGTAAGCAAATAATATAAAAATATAGTATATCACGGATTTGGTCAGTCTAGGGGTCTCAAATTCCTGAATCATGGCCCGAGATTCTGGTCTATTACAATTTTTTTATCCGAGTTAAAAACAAACGTTTGAATAGATCGCCGTTACATTCTAATGATGGTTGAGATCGAATTTTGTGGAAATTGAGACAAAACTGTTGGACAAAATGGCCGCCCCTCGAAAAAGATCTGTCGCTAGTAGCACATTTTCGAGCTTAACTTCCTGGATTATGGCATCCTGGCGTTATTCCAGTGGACCAATCCATGCGATCGCTATGAAATGATGGCATTTCTAGAGGAGGGGGCAGGAGCCCATTGAGCCTGTTAAATCCGCCACTGTAAGTGAGCAGGGCTACATCAAACCTAATTTTGAAGTCGCTCAGTGATAAATAAAGGGGTCAATTGATTCTGAAATCTATTATATCCCCCACGATGATTTGATGAATGGAGGCCGTAACGTTACACGGATACCAGTCGAAAATATGACGCGGCATCACCGGAATATGTGGAATTGTAATTTTAATTAATATTAATATCTAACAGTTCCCGATTTGAATGAAAAGACACGGTGGAGACTGTCTTTTAACACAGCTTTTAATTTACTATGGGGAATTTCAGTTTACTTAATAAAAATATCAAACGTTTGTATAGATGAGACTGAAGCAAGTGATCCAGATTGCAAATCATCAAGTAATTTTTTGGATTTTACAATATCCACATTTGATTAATACCACTACGAGTGTACATCTTGTCACAACACTTTTGAAAGTGGTTTTGTGGAACAACGGGATGAACTTGCTTTAAAACATTGCTTGTAAGGATTTTTTGAAAGTGGTTTTGTGGAACAACGGGATGAACTTGCTTTAAAACATTGCTTGTAAGAATTTTTATGAAGTTCAGGTATACAATATAATAAGGGCAGATCTGTATAGGTATCTCCACATGGAGTACCAAATAATGGTATCAAAAACTATTATGTCTATTTTCTATAATTGCCTAAATGAGAAAGCTGTAGATTATTAAGAATTTTGAAGTTATATAGGTTTCCTTCTACAATACTTTAGATTGCAAAAGAATTCTATGTCGCTCAAATCATGCCCAGAGACTTGTAACAAGCAGATTTAATTTAAACGTGATTCTAAATCTTTCTATCATCCAAAATATTTACATCATATTATAAATGTTTAAATTCGTACCGAGTCGAGAAAGTAAAACGTGATAAATAGAAAATTCTCCGAAAGACGCCTGTTACAAGGAAAATCTCACATGGAAAATCTCTTAAGAAAATAAGTTAAGCTGGGGCTTATTATTATGTCTGCATATTTTATTTTAAGGGGATTGTCAAATTCAGGGGCAAATAACTCGTGTAAAACCGATTTTCTATCGGGAGATATTACATTGAATTGGCTGGCATTGAGTCAATGGCGTGGTTTTGATTCCCCGGTTGTACGTGACAATGAGTGTGGTCGCCTGTCCAAATTCACGGATTTTCTTCGTATCCTCCGGCTTCCTCCAACTGCTAAAGACACCTACGCGCAGGCGAATTATTGAAATAAAATTGAACATGTTACTCTCGAAATGACTTACATGTAAGTTGTGTGCTGTGTGGAGGTTAAACCCCATGTCTCTCTGTACATATATTGAATGTAAGCAACTGAATTATGTTTTTCTCCGATATCACCTTCGTCCGGCCAACAAATCTGCACTTGTTTATTCTCTAGACTAATTATATACTAAACAGCAAAAGGCACTTCAGGTTGGTATGCACTCTGAATAGAGGCATTGCATAAAACTTGTCAAATGCTTTTATTGTATATTTGTGACATCTCCAACTTTATCTGGGCAATAAAGCTCCTTACCAAACACAGAATTGAACCCAGGAAATGTTCTCAAAAACGCAACTTGACTTTTGAGATTTTAATTTGTTCTTCGTGATTTTAATGTATCTCATGTTGCACGTGCTGTTCACGGTGACAAGCCCTATAAAATGCAACCCCATACCTAATTGAATCATTCACACTACATCAGCAGCGGCATGCCAAGACGTACGACAGCTCAGAGGAACCAGGCGCTTGGAAGACTCACTACCCATGCCGATACCCTATCATTTCCAGGTCAATGTTGGGATCAACACCACGGATGGTCGCCTCGAACGTCTCCAGTTTGCACAACAACACCAGAACTGGCGACACATGCAATGGAGAAATGCAGATGGCAGGACAAGAATATGGCGTCGACGTGGCCAACGTTATTCTGAAGAATGTGTCATAGAACGAGATTCATGGGAAGGTCCAAGCATAATGGTTCGCGGTGGAATCGGCCTGAACCAGAGAGTGGACGCTGTGGTGTTCCAAGAGTTTGGTCCAGGGAGAGGAGGCGGCATCACAGCAGGGCACTGCATCGATCGAGCTGAATTACCACATTTAGCGCTTCATCGAAACAATGTTTCGAGCATACAACGACCGTGCCCACACCGCTTGACTTACTCGGGACTTTCTACAACAGAACAATGTCAACGTTATGATCTGTCTAACCCTTATTTCAGCTTTAGGATGAAATTCAGAGGAGACTTAAGGACGTCGTACGGAGACCAAACACGCCGACGAGTTGCGTCAGGCTTTTCTGAGAGTGTAGTTCCAGGTGCCAATAGTCTGGTCCACTCAATGTACAGACCACGGGATCTGAACTTCTATTCGTATATATATGCATACTCCATACCGAACTAGACTATATATAATAAAAAAAGGAACAGGGGTGCAATGCCTGTTGAAGCCTCGATTTTACCTGCTCTCGCTTCGGCTCGTTTTTTCCCCCAACAATTCGTAATATCAAACAATCTAACCCCTACCATTTCATTGAGATCTAGCCGTTTTGATTTGCATAAATACTCCCCACTAAAAGACATCATGGCCACTTGTTTCCAATGGTTACATTAGTTTCGCTCGTTGACGTTTGTCCTCGACTCATGCGCTGATGTCATAAAAAATCAATCCGCATTGACTAGACCATACTCCATACCGAACTAGACTATATATAATAAAAAAAAAAGGAACAGGGGTGCAATGCCTGTTGAAGCCTCGATTTTACCTGCTCTCGCTTCGGCTCGTTTTTCCCCCCCAACAATTCGTAATATCAAACAATCTAACCCCTACCATTTCATTGAGATCTAGCCGTTTTGATTTGCATAAATACTCCCCACAAAAAGACATCATGGCCACTTGTTTCCAATGGTTACATTAGTTTCGCTCGTTGACGTTTGTCCTCGATTCATGCGCTGATGTCATAAAAAATCAATCCGCATTGACTAGACCATTGAAACAAGTGCCAAAAATATTTTCAGATTTTCTTTTCCCAGTCCATTTTTCTTCTATTAACTTTCGGGTATAGAACCGAAGAAGACTGAATATACATTTTCTGCCAGGTTTTAGTGAATATTCGTGATTCAAAGGCGGAAGTATACAAGACAGCAGAGGTTGGTTAGGATTTTGTAAAATGTATATTCAAACAGTCTTCTTCGATTCTACAGTCAAAATGAGCCGAATGCATTGTGTATGCATATATATATATATATATATATGATTATGGCATTAGGCAGACCATATTATATTTTGGGCATTAGGTAGACATTTATGAAAATCCAAACTTATTACTTTTTGAAGATAAAAATTTTAAAAATGACACCTTTGTGACCGTCTAATTGATTTTCAAAATTCGAAATAAAACAATTCTCAAACATATAAAATATACATTTTTTGTGGTCTGCCTAATATTTGTTAATATATAACAGTCATTAGGCAGACACGTACATATATATAGTCATTAGGCAGACACGTACATATATATAGCCATTAGGCAGACACGTACACATATATAGCCATTAGGCAGACACGTACACATATATAGCCATTAGGCATTAGGCAGAGAGGTACATATAAATAACCATTAGGCAGACACATGCATATATATAGCCATTGGGCAGACACGTACATAAAAATAGTCATTAGGCAGACACGTACATAAAAATAGTCATAAGGCAGACACGTACATATATATAGCCATTAGGCAGACACGTAATATAGCCATTAGGCAGAGAGGTACATATAAATAACTATTAGGCAGACACATGCATATAGATAGCCATTGGGCAGACTAAATAGCCACTGGACAGGCTAGTATTTATACTTAAAACTCAGACGTGACTTCACTCGTTCATGTTGGCGTACTATTATTTCAAATAATTTAAGAGCACCTTGTCAACCGTACATTCGTTATACTAGGTGCAATATAAGATTCACGCGAGGTATTCATTGAAGGCACGTGTGAGATAGTGTCTGTATTTTCAATTGTTTAAAGGTCTTGAGCTTAAGACATTGTTTACAAGTGTCTATAACATGATCATTAGGTAGGACACCATGTCTATTAAGAAGCAATTATACGGAATATGGATAAGGAAACATTGCTAGACTTATATAAAGAGAAGGACTTTCAATGTGGTTTTCAAAATACAATATATACGTTGATTCTGTCATAAGAAGTGATACTGAGTTCCAAGAACTATGAGCCAAAGAGTATAGTCGAAGGAGCGTTTTGTTACCCAGGTTAGATCTAAGCTAATAGATGGCACTGATCAGAGTTGTTTGATGCACACTTAATCTTGTTTGCAGCAACAATAAATTTCAGAAACAACATTATACTTAAAAACATAAAATTTATTCAAGTATTTGAAACGAATGCCAACAACCCAAATAAATGACCTGTGGCACATGTACAACAAAAATAAAGGTTTTTATAAATCAATCATTTAGTCTTAATAGAGCTAAACATAAACTCAGTATTATCCATAATAATAATTTAACACGAATCAAAATTTAATTTTCTTCCATTTCAATTGCACGGGTGGTTGAATAGAGAACAATCAGAGGCCATAATCCAGAAAGTCATGGCCTGAAATGCGCAAATATCAAAAGGGGTTGAGATCATTGAAATATAAAGATATATATTTCATCAAAATCGGATAAAACTGTGACCTCTCGGGGGTCATGGTTTTTAAAATAGGGGAAAAAAATTGTGACCTCCAGAGAACCCACAAGCTAAAAGTGACATAATCAAGGAAGTTACTTTCCGATATGCGCGATCATCAAAAGTGACCAAGATCTTTGTGATATAAAGAAAAATCGGGTCAAAATTGTGGCCTATAGAGGGTCCACAACCTTAATATACCATACTTTTTTTAACATCATTTATGTACTAGGAACCGCTTTTTACCCGTCAATTTTAGTTCGATTTTCTCGAAATTCGAACTCAACTGACATTACGGTTTAACGGTAATATATTCGGGCGTTGTTTTAAATAGGACAATAATCATGACCTCGTACAATCAGGCAGGGACGGCGACAATATACGTCCTCATGAAAATGTGGGGATATAAAAAGGGTCGATTCACAAACGACAAAATAATTATAAGAAGCCAACAGCGAGGTTGATGTTCCCCGCCGAAATCCCAAAATAAATAGATGACACATATTAAATAATCGGACATTTATTTTCTTTTTCAAAAGTTATCGAGCAACTATACCTCTAAGTTTCATCACTCTCTATCAGATATAATCAATGATAAATGAATATATATTCGGAGTTTTATCGCACTCACTTCATTATAACCAATGTTATCGTGTCCCAAAGCATCAACCAAACAGATTGCTTATCTTTGCTTACCGTAAGCAGACAATGTTCATCACCGAACTTCATCAAGGCATTCGCGCAATGAACGCCTACACCATGTTTGAACATTCTAGCTCAATTAGAAGGAAAGATATTGTCCAAGCCAATCAAATTGCTTATCGATCTGCTTGCAATCACTCTCACTTAATTAGAACTAAAGTTATCGTGTCCCAAAGAATCAACAATTCAAATTGCTTATCTCTGCTTGCCCTAAACAGAACTCCATCAAGGAATTGACCTACACCAAGTTTGAACATTACAGTGACAGACAGACGAACCCGGGACAATAAAATCGCGTAGAACGAACTAACAAAGAACAAACTTTGCCATTCAATTTGGACTGCTGGCGTTTTTACGAAACATAACAGATTAAAAATCATAATAATATATAAAACATTGAATATAGTTCATTTTATATACATTCATTCAGTAAATTTCTTGAGAATAGACTATTCCCTTATAGCGACAGCTGTCATCTCTTTACCGTGGCATTTTTGAAGGCCTTTGGATGCTTTCATTCGGTATATTTTTCGTACATTGAATAGTTTTACTCGTGTTTTTTGTAAGCATCGGCTGCTGATAGACACTTTACCGCACTTAAAAATTGTTTGTTTTCACTCAAAAACTTGCTTATTTCCTTCTTACCTGAAAGAAAGAAATAATTCTGATTTATCTAAAAGTCTAATAGAGCATTACCCAAATAACTACTAAAGAAAGTGTTTTCAAATATCCACTGCAACCCATACATCAGTATTCCACTTAGTAATAAAACATAATATGTCCATATAAGCCACCCAAATATACAATGTTTAAATATTTTGATAATTACATCAATATTGCCCAGTCTACTGTGTATTATCGGTGTATACTCAAATAACGTATTGTGAATATAAATGATTTAATTCCCATTAAGTACGATACAATATTCCAATGGTGTTTTAAAATTTTTAAAGATCCTTATGGGGAGACCGACGAAATAAAATTGCACAATACATTAGTCCTGATCCAATTGAACTGAGAAATATTAAAGGGTTAAGGACCCAAAAGCTCCAATTTAATACATTCATTATGTTAAACACTTTTGTACCATCGCCGATAACAAGTGAGTCTCTAACAACTCCGTTATACCCCCGTTAGACCGGAGTGGTGACCCTACTGCGCTCTGAGACCTTGAAATACACAATGTCGTCGGCAAGCGTGAACACAACGCCGAAAAATGTCCGAAAATTACAAACTTAAAAAAGTCACGTTCTTAGCATTCTCGCGGCGGGCTCGTCACGATCTCTCCGCGCTTATGGCGTTTCTATTGAGATCTATAAGCTTGGCAACGGCGGTCATCGCGAACTCGCGTCGCTCAACCACACGTCTTATCTGGACTACACGTGCGTTTCCACCACGTTATCACGGCGACTTTATACGCTGGTTAGATTTTTTTTCGGAATTTCAAGATGACCTTTGAATCGCCCGTTTTTAAAGCAAGTCGTACATGAAAAGCATGGTCGCCACAGTCGAGTAATGCAAGCTTGGTAACCGCGCCATGGTCCTATTAAGAACTCCATACATGTAGTGGGAACCTCATAACATCGCCATATGCTTATAGGTAGCTCCATGAGGTCGTGGTGCAATCGCGCAACAGTGGTGGAATCATCGTAACATCGCCATGCCAACGCCATAAGGACCCAGAACGCTTGGTGGGGTCGCGGTCGACACGTGAGCGTTGTGGTGAAGACGCCATGAAGGCACCGTTGCAAATGTTACAATTTTCGCAGCGTCTTTGCCACGCGTGTACTGCGCGTGTAGTACGTTCATAGAGATGTTAACGCTTATCTCGCGACCCACCACGTTCTCTCAGCTTTCCAGGTTATATGGCAGAACCTTGGCGTTTGTTTTGAACATACTCAAAGCAAACGCCGTGACTCAGCGATCACTGGCGACCATGGAGACCACAGCACGATATGTCACGTTTCCATGACGCTTATGGTGATCTTGAAACGCTCTGAAACCACTTTTTGTCGCCGTAGCAGCGCAGTAAGGACCTTTGCGACCCCATCACATTCTCGCAGCTTTCCAGATCATATAAGGATGGTCAAAACAAACGTCGTGGCTCGGCGATCATTGACGACCATGGATACCACAGCACGATATCTAGCGTTTCGATCACGCTTTTACCACGCTTATGGCGATCTTGAATCGCTCTGAGACAATTTCGATCGCCGTAGAAGCGCAGTAAGGACGCAACCCCGGTCTGACGGGGGTATTAGTTAATATGCTTGTCTCAAATCAACTGCCGTTAGTGTTGCATTAACTATACTAGAACGATCGAGTTCAACTGATTCAATCATTAAAAAAACAAGTATCTAACTTACCGGGCAACGAAACTTTATTGCTGCATTCAGTGCTGTATACTGTTGTACTAAAATAGTCACAGAGTAGACCTGTTTCCTCACTATTCCATTTAACTGAAGAAATCATTATGCAAACATTATTTCATTGAATATTCTGCTGTATCAAAGATTTTCAAATCCTAATATTTTAATTAGTCATAAATATCGAGAAATGAATTTGCAGAATATTTGGAACCTCTAGAAGATGCAGTTTGATGTGTACTATTTTCAAATTCATCCACTAATAAGCCCCAACGTAACTTTATATGCCAAAGATCTTGGGATGAGTTCGAATTATACACATATATATCGGTCTTTACTCTTTACCTTCCTGAATGACTGAACCTTTTTAATATTGTGGATTATATATGGGTCACGCTGATTACTTGATATTAAGTAACGTTCAAATATAATCATTGCACAACAATCGCGCTTTAGTTTGAATTGCGCGAAAATCAGACTAACACTTCTCAACAAATTGTCCATCCCACCTTTACGGAAATAACTTTCTTGGTTATGTCCCATGCCATATACGCAAACTTTTGACACACAATAGATAACCTATATTTTCTGTCCGATTTAGATGCAACTTAAAATATACATATGAAAAAATAGGTTGCCACCCAACGAAACATACGCCCACACAGCAGCTAAATCGTCCGGGGAATCAACAGGAGTTGTCGCATATTAAGTAATTATCGGGTTTTTATAAAGTCCTGCCCCATGCTAACGTTTAGTATACGAAACATTTAATATTATGGATTTAGCTGTTCAATTATCGATTTTCAAGAAATTCAAACTCAACTATCATTAATGTGTAATGGCGATAGAGTCCAACGTTTTTTTTAAAATTAATTATGATTCCAGCCTGTGTGGAGTCATTTGACTCGTTGTGTTAGGCTAATTATGTGACTCAAATATATTTGCATTGATTCACTTTACTAGTCACCCGGCTCACTGTACAAATATTCTCCGTGCGTTGAAGACTAGGGGTTCTGGGTGACCGAGACCACTAAAGTAGTCGAAGAACTCACTTTACGTGACGAGTCACTTGACTCACTTATCGAGTCGTTTTATGGATTTTTTGGTGGGTCACAAAAATGAGTCTTTTGACTCATTATTTGAGTCCCAAGTAAGTTCCAAGTTAGTCCCAAGGTAGTCAACGAAAACTGAGTCATTACTAAGTCGTTTTATGGATACTCATCCAAATGAGTCAACTGGCCCACTTTTTTCTCTCTGTGTACTCCTTGTCATGTACAACCGGGAACTCGAAACCACGCCAGTTAACTCAATGGCAGGCTTTATGATACAGCGCGCATTATACTCATAAAGTTCTAAGTCAACTTACTTACATCTTTTGTTTATAACAGCTACTTCCACACAAAATATGGAAAGTGTCAGCCAATTAGATTGTCTGCCGATTAGAAATTACGATTATGATCTAAAACTTCTCAATACTGGGTACTGTATTCAGCAACATGACAAATTTTCTATTTTAGAAACTTATGTCTACCGTTATGGTCTCTAACGTAATACTCTGTTTATTTTGTTAAGCCTATCGAATACTTTATTTTTAAAGTGCTTAAGTTAATTAAGTAACATTTTTCAAATCAATAGGCTAGTAATTAGTAATAATTAATATTAATATGTTTATACTCACACATATTTTTTACCATCGAAATTGAAGGACATGCCATTTTCAGCTTCAACCCGCTTAGAATAACTGTTCAGTCGGCTGCCAACAATTTCTAGCAAAAAGTCTTCAGCCATAAATTTGTATTTGTATACACACCGGATATTCCTAGTCAAAGAATTACAAAGTAATCTAATAAAGTCTTCAGAATGCATTAAGAATTTACACATTCAAATTATATTTCATAGCTGTATATAGAATAATAATTTGACTATATTACTATTAGCTTTATTAGATAGGACACCTACCTGTACAAACAGGTCGGACTTCGAGCCCATCCTGATCAATCCCATTTCTTATCCAAAATAAAGCCTCCTCATTTTTCTTTTTCATTGTCGATCTCTGTGTCTTGATTCATGGATCAAATCTAAATTTGATTTAAGTAAAGACAGAAAAACAAAATGATATGCCACAACAAAAGGAATACCATATAGGCCTACGCTAGATACAGAGCCTGTATATACGAACGATCAAATCCTACCTGATTGCTTGTTAGATTTATCAAAAGTAACAAAAGTATACCCGATTTTGTAGCTTAGAGATCGAGCATAAATACAATGAACAGTGTAGGGCTTAGCACCGAACCCTGCGTGACGACAATTTCTGAACTTGCTTGGATGGAAAGGCCATTATTGGTTTTAATTATACATATTTTGAAGTTGTGGTGGCTCGAAATGGAAACTGTAGACTACTTTAGGCTTATTCGAGATAGCTAGGCCTGTAGAAATTCCGCAGGCTATATGCCTAATGTAAATTATGATTATGATCATTCATAGTATTAAAGTGAGCCCCACACCGTCCTGGCAAAAATAAACCCCAAACAAGACTAATCCATACGCAATCATACTCATTTTGATTTAGTTTATTTACTTAAAATTCTTTCGGTATTCGAAATAATAATTTTACTTACCATCCGTTTTCCATATGGAAGATACACTGGCATTTTTCACAAGCAAAGAAGAAAAAGACCAAAAGTTCCGAAAGTTCCCGAGTTGACACCTGCCGTTTACGTCATCGAAACATTGACGTCATCGAGACATTGACGTCATATACCCGTGCATGTTTCAATTAATAATGATCGCTCACGTCAAAACGAAATTTAGACGGTAAAAAAATGACAAAATATTATTTTCGAAATTAATTAAAACCACGAAACAAATTTGTTTTTAAAATTAAAAGCAGCGTTTCCTGAATGAAAAAATGAAAAAAAAATATAGATATTCATATGTTTTAAGAAAGCTGTTTAGGGTCAAAGCCTGTCTGCCTAATGCCTATAATAATAGATAAAGAAATATACTCGGGTCAAAACTTAAGGTAATAAAATAAATTTCATTGTTTTGTATTTTTAAAATCCAGATGCCTAAAATTACTGCGAGGGACAACTAAAATCCATTCCAACTATAGAAATGTGGTTTCTCACTTTTTAACTTGTGGAATTCATCGGTTAAAATATTAGGCAGACCGGTTTTTGTCTGCCTAATCCATCGGTCTGCTTAATGGCTATATATATGTATTTATGGTCTGCCTATTGCCCCGGTTATATATATATATATATATATATATATATATACGGATAGAAGGTCAGATACCTGTGTACGGACGCTGCGCTGCTGTTATTTACACTCGCGGTGGACACACCAGATACTGATGTATACATTGTGACTGACTCTAAACCTTCTCGTAATGGCTTGGAATTTCACCAATGTGTCAACATACTGTTCACAAAAAAATGCTTTAATCCATTTACAATGATTTGATTAAAGTGTATCTCTGATTTTAAAGTCACGTTGACTTTCTTTTTTCTACTGACAAGACTGTTTCCTATACAAAAATACAATGCGGTATTGTTTTAGCGAGGTGTATTTTGTACGTTTAGGAAGATGTTAGTGTTACTATGGAGCCAACAATGGACACATTGTATTTCATATTCACTAATTTATTCACTTTGATAATTTACACAATATTAAACATAATTTAAAAATTGTCATTCAAGGTTAATGAAATAATGTGTCAAACTTTAAATTTTGCAGCATGTTACATAAGCTACCACACCTGCCTGACCGGGGGATTTCACGCTTCCGTTAAATGTCATACATTTCCCGTCTGAAAGTATAAAACATTTTACTATATAGCAGTTCTTCGGTGCACAGAGAGATAATATAAACATCAAATGTGGAGGTTTATCTTTTTTAAGATATTTAGTTATTGGGGCAGTGACCATTAATTATACATGTATATATATATATATTTTTTAATTTAAAAGAAAGCAGTTATCTAAATGCTTTCAAGGAAAGAAAACATTTTGATCAAATCATTCACCGAATGTAGACAGAATTGTGCGCCGATTATCCAGACCAAAGTTTGGATGTTAATGGCCAAAATAAATGAATCACCTATAATAAAAACCCACATCATATCGCAACAACATCTATAGCTGACCAAATATTACAGATTACCTTGAATAAATGAACCTGCAACATCGCCATCTTCCGAAATACCATGACAACCAGTCATTGACCAACCAGTGTCACACCGTACCACTGAAGCGTCACCAATTTTATGTCCACTCACAAATGTCGACTTTTTAACTTGACATATCAACGTCGGCGCTTTACAGCATATTGCAAAGCTGTTAATGCCTATAATAGCAAATACGTAACCACTCATTGGATTAGCTTGAAATATACCCAAGGTTTCATTTGGATCTAGTCCAGTTTTTGGCGTGAAAATGGTGTTAAGACAATAATCTTACCATTGCGACCTTTGCTACGGTTGATCCATATCAAAGATTTTAAGGTTTATAATGCTTAACCGGTGCTGTCACACAATTTTGGTGGGGACAAACGCTGTCCTTTAACTTAGCTGTTTGGGATATAATGTGAGAGTTTAACAACATGGGCGACAATATTACAGCGTCAATTGATTCCATCCATAGATAACATTCCAAGATAAAGTTATGTCCTAAGAAACAAATTTGAAATTGGCTGCCACTAAAAAAATTGATGCATTGTACTCGTTTTGCTAGCCTGGTCTATTTACAGGTCCAGTAAAGTTTTGAAATTGATTGATGCATTATTTTGTACCCTTTTGCTAACTTGTTATATTTAAAGGATTGGTTCAATACCAAACTCCAATACAAATACGGACTTTGTGTTCTGACCTTACTCAATTTAGAATCTATCCAAACAGTGTGTTAAACACAAAAAAAACTAACGTTACATAATTCATGCGCAATATTAAACAAGAACATAATAATTTTCTAAAGATAACGAAAGATACGCAATAAAGTTATAATAGATTTCAAAACGCAATAATACCACCAAAATTTCCCTTGTTTCGAGCCATGCATGAATGCGCAGTTGAATAAAGGCCATCCATAAACCTTAAATAATTATGTGCAGCACAACCTGGAATAAAAAATGACGTTTAGTGGTTTTAACAACTATGGACAAAAATGGAAAGATATGATTGCAGTAAGGTTTATTTTGAAAAGTTCTATAACTCTTTAATTGTATTTGTTTTTATCATTATTATTGCAATGCTGATTTATGACAAAGCGTAATTCCAGAAACAATGAACAGTTGAATTATCTGCACATGAACTATTTACCACAAGTAAGTACTTATTATTGGCACACTTTTTGATTTTCATAAATCTTTTAAAGCGTTTATGTCTGTTGGTCTACACCACCTAAAATTTGTAGTACATGTATATAATCTGACCTCAATATACCCTATCATTAGATGAGGTAATTAATTCAAGATAACGTGATAATTTTTTTTTTTTCATATTCATTTAATTTCCTTAAAGGCATAAGAAAATGTTAAGCTTCGTGGTAATTCATTTTACTACAATTAAATTGCGTGGTATGTAATCTAAATTTAATTACATTTCATTGAGCTGTGTTAGCAATAAACCTCATTTGGCTTTAAATTAGACAAAAGATTAAAACTTAATAATCCATCACTCACGCCAGCCACTATAAATATATTGGATTTATAAACATTTCGATTTTCGTAAGTATTTCGGGAAATTTTCATTTGTATGACGATCCTAGCACATGAACATTAGGAATTTCAAATTGACAAATTCTTACTAATATGAAGTATCCGAAAAAATGGTATCGTGTATAAACATGCCATGCATAGTGCCTAATCACCGCGCTCTTGGTTTTCCCCCATTGCGCTAACTATTGACGCAGTTTAACTCCAAAATGAAACATACCACGAATAGAAAGTACAAATACTGCTAATCAAACACGTTCTCAGGGTAGCGTTTATAATATAGCGCGAGGCGCTGCCTGTCTAACCTCGTGGGATTTTTCCAGGTCCACCAGTGTGGACGTTAAATTATCTCATTCTAGCTCTTTCCCGTTTATAATATTACCGTGTAACAGTAGGTATGACAGAAAATCTGACCTGTTGCATACATATTATTAGGACAAGTAGTCTCTACTACGATATCATATTCTGGCGCTGATGGTTTTGATGAAGCTCTGTATTCACAGTGTAAACCGCTGGCTTTACAACATCGAGCAATAGCGTGAACAGGTGTACCTGCAAAATAATTGCAAATTTCGAACGCATTCATTTACATTTGGAATGAAATGAAATAAAATGGTGTTTAATGTCCTACTTTCTGCTCCTAAACTGGGCTAATGAAGACGGGTTTTTTTTTTACATTTGGACTGCCACCTACAAAGTTATATTTTGCTATCTATATTAAGGTAGATATAATCTAAATAGTTATCAGAATCAAGATAAACATAAATTATCTTGTCCTAAGCCATACCCCCGAAATCAAATATCGAAACGAACCTGTATTTCCAGCGTCCCAGGCTCTACACGCTATTCCATGATCTGTTTCTATAGATGTTCCATCTCCACCTGCACTTAAATCCTTTTAAACATAAACGATTACAAACTCACCAGAAAATATCACACAAACAAACATACGCTAAACTGTACTAGTCATTGTGAAATCTAGGGCAAATTAAAGTTACGAATTATGTTAGACTTGCAAAACCAGCCATGTTTGATCTTTAACATCAAAAGGTGATTGTCCCAGACCCTTTAAGAAATTTATATCGGTCAAATTGACAGAAAGGATGCAATAGACGTATTTCTTATTTACATTTAGCTAAAATACTGTTCTGTAAATAATAATCTTCAGAGACAATCTTTGTCTCAGCGTCCTGTTTTATGAAATAATTATATTGAGCCTTTAAATGGGGTTGGTGGTATAGAAAACATTTAAAACTGTAGAAACCAATAAGTTAATAATATATTTTACCGTTGCTGCTTTACGCCAACAAGGCCGTTGACTATGCCTCATACTTCAAAAGTGCGAAGTCCTGAATCATGATTACGATAGTTTCATTTGTTACCTATTATGGCAATTTATTACAAATTAAGCAGTTTTAAGTGCTGTGTGCATTGCATTTTTAGTGGAATTGGGGATGGCGCCCTAGATTTGGAAGCCCCCCACTATCCATAGCTACCAGATCCGCTACCGTCTGTATATGTCATTTGAGTTCTAAAGAGAACTCGACAAAGACAGCTTGTCTTACACCAAGAACATTATAGTTGTATTTATTTGGAATTATTCGGAATGGTGCAAAAGAAACAAGAATTTTCCAGGAATATTTTACCTTCGTCATGGCAGAACATCCGGACATTACGTAATCCTGTGGGCAATAAGCATCTACAAATTTGTCATCACCAACTTGTGAGAATTGTGACCATTGATTAATGCAATGCATGGTAGCTGAATATCCAGAATTAGCCATACTCTTAAAATATTGTCCATAATTAACCACTTTGTGATTGTTGGAGGTTGAGGTCGGTTTATGATAAATCAGGGGAGATGCTGTTGTGGGTATGCTGACATGAGCTGAAAAGAAATGCATTGTTCGGATTTTTAAATAAAAAACTCAAAACAAAACGTCTGATGTAAGGTCATCCAACTATTCAAAGTGACATTCTGGAAATTCTTTTGTTTTTTTTTTACCGGGGACAATCCACACAAATAACTCTTTCGCGGTATATACAAGAAGCCATTAGAAATTGGCTAATGTAATGAGTGGATTAGACAATACCAATATATCTTTGTAAATGTGGACGCCATTCGAGACTGTAATTTGAAGGACTGGAAATCAAAACTTCGTTTATTATCATACTTGACAATCGACACAAATTCCGCTTTTTTATTGTAAATACTTCAAACATTCATAACTTTGCTGGAGATCAATGGCAAAAACAATATATTCATCTTTCACCGTTAACTCTAGTTAACCGAGTAATATATATCTAATATGCATCTAAATTATAAGCAAGTAATTGGCTTTATACACATGTAAAATGCTAATTTATATGACTTTGTTCATAAATACTCTAGTTTGAACTTTGTTTTATTTCCATTATTAGCGAGTCAGCTTCCTGTGACGCACAAGCGTGGGATCGAACATAATGCTTATGTATATGTAAATTACTGTCACCCACTCACCAACCATCTTGGCCCATGCCCTATTATCCTGCTTCGTATGCATTTGAAATACCTACCATGTATATCATTAACTACAACATCTAAATTGATATCCTTCTTTGAAAGGGAAAACGTCTGGTAATGAACAGCAGATCCCTTATATTTGACAACCGCTTGGTAATCTCCATGGAAACCACGAACAGAAAACTGTTCATTATCTGAAGATATTTTCCTTGAGACTTGTGTAGTCCATTCCTTGTACAGTAGATCTATGTAATGTTGTCCGGCTGCATTTATCTAGAAATTATGCACAAAGTATGAATTAGATTTGTTATCACATCGCAAACAACCAAAGGTGATACAACCGTTATATGTCGAAATGCACACTTTAACCGGTAGAGGACCATCCACCAATTGTCAGTGTACTGTAGAAGTGCGTTTCTCGTGTATTTTCTTGAATCTTGTTGTTGATTAAGAGAAGACAGGACTATTGTTGGTTGTTAATTCGATATATTCTTTAGTCAACAATACTTAATAGAAGATAATTAATATAACAATTATTGGTTAAATGCTTAACAGAATATAAGTTCCAATGTGGATAAGGCAATTGACATAAACTTATGTCTCCAAATATCCGAATACAGGGTTGTTCTTAGGCATGCGATCTAAGCTGATCTCCCAAGACATGTGTGTAGCCAGGTCTTCCCTCAATTCTGTAATTTGGGTCTATATATCCCTATGTATCGAATCGGGCATTAATCCTATAAATCTATCGTCTATACAAACAATATGCCATGGTAACTAAAACGCTTTAGCCCGTAGACGTTAATTACAATTAATAAGATAGATTTAAAGTGTAAAACAAAGAATACCGGAGACACTTGATTAATGAGATATATAAAACAATATGAAAAAGATATAAATGGGGGTAATTAAGGTAGATTAAGATCCATTAAAATATGGTCTTCAAAAGTAAGTAATACTGTGCGGATTAGCACGACGTATTAAACATTTACTTTTGGGCCTTAATTCACCCTACTATAGTACCTTCTAAAGAATTTAACTCTTCCGCTACTACTATTAATCTAATAAATGTAACTAATTGGACCTCCGTTATACTAATTTCATATAACACTCTGAAAGTATGTTTGCAAAGAAATAACAACATCCAGGGGAGTTGAATGTGCAAAACCAATTTCCCCTATATTTTGTTTCTTGTTTTGTATTGTTATTTTCGGCGAGAAATAGAATTTGCCGATTATTGTTGTTACAGATACATGGAACCTTCAACATAGGGGACAAATTTAATATGACAGCACACAGAACTAAAACCACGTTAGAGTTGGGGCATGGAATAGGATATAATAACTTTATACTGCCAAAAGCTATACAGCTGGACATTCCAATTAATATTTATCAACTTACCCTGTAGTCATTTCCACTGACCAGAGCCGCATCTTCGCCAATCCAATGCTTTGGCCCCCAGAAACCCCAAAATATAATTCCTTCTATAGATGGATGGCTGAAATACATTCTGAGTACTATATCATACCAGTCTTTTCTGACGTTTTCATCACGAGCTGTAACATCTAATTCTGTTATCCATAAAGGGTATCCGGTAACTGCCATCTGATCTAGGCGTTTCTGAATTAATTATTTGATTTATTGGTCTAATCAAACCACATTAATACTACTGTAAGGTTGTCCAACAAATTTGATTTAAATTTGATTAATATTGGATCGAGGTTATGGTATTAGCTAACCTACTGTTCTTTTTTTAATTTTCTAAAGTACTAATATCATTTCTCGATCCCGATTTCTGTATAATGTAAAAATGATTTCTTAATTGGCCTGATCCCATAATCTGGTTAAATTCATGCAAAATAATTAGTTTCTTGTCCTAGATGAAGTGAATCGATAATTTTTCGTAAGAATTTTGTAGAATGTTTTCTCTTTATGGCATGTTTGATTGACGGATAAAATTGTACTGGTCTCAAACCAATCGTACTTCGACGAAAAAGAAAATTTTCAACTTTAGACTATGGTAGCTGAAACAGATAACTGGGAATCCAAGAATAAGAAAATGGTTTACCAAATTAAGATTTCCCGAGACATAAATAATTATATGATTTAGTGAATGGAAGTTTTTATGAGTCTCCTACCTATTCATTTAGCATATATCTTACATGGGGGGGGGGGGCGTGATATATATATATTAGTAGCAATTAATTAATTAATATCTTTGGCAAAGATTCACATAATGTACTTAAATCAAAATGAGTGAATGAATGACTGATGAGTATATAAAAAAACAGTTATAGAACCATAACATAGCCGTCTATGATTATTACCAGATTACACGGGATTGGAAATTTACTAATTGCATCATTTGGCTTAAACATACATTATGGAAGAGCAAAAACTGACTTTTGTCGGTCTTCCTTTGAGCCTCAGATGTCATAGAAATTATAAATTAGATCTTTATTTAAACAACAAGCCCAAAATGAACTCTGTAGACCCACGGATGGCTTGGATTGGGCTCGGATTAAAACAGGATTTCGTCGACTGATTTCATCACTATGGCGTCGTGGGTGGGGTTTCTCCGTGACGTTGACGTCATCATACTTCCGGAAATTATTCATAAAAGACAGTGATGACCGAGGCTATACACAAGCTTCACTAGATACCATTTAAACATTACTTGATGATCGAGACTATGTAGGTGGAGTTAACGCCTGTCAATCAACAATCGGCCATAGTGGGAAAAGGGTGTCGATGAATTTAACTACCATTTCTAGTAAAAAATTATAGTTGTAACAACTTTGTTCAGGATAAAGTTATTTGACTGAAATTTTCAATATATTCTTGTTTCAACATCTATTTTTGAACTTTTATAGCAAGAATGGCTAACTCCTTGTCAAAATCTCCCATAATGTATCTTTAAGTAACCAAACATGAATTGCACGGGTTCCGGGTCATGAGTAGCCTTATATAGTATGTGCGTGATGTCCGTAGGTCCTATAAAAGAAATCATAACAAACTGATAAGGCAGATTTTCGCTAGGGTCCGGAGAGATTACCATCTGAGTTCTTCGACCATGTGATGTAGCAGTTTCTATGAACAGATTCGCCCAGCGATTCGGGCTGGATAAGGTTTGAGGGAATGATTTTATTTGCTTATGCATATATGTAAGCAGCTATGATATATAAAATGTAATAACGAACTGATGCATAGTCATTCCTGGTAAGACAAACGTCCTTAGCTGAGATAGATAGGAAGAAGAGAAAACACAAGTGAAGGGGAAGCAAAGACAATGTTTATTGTGGAACTTAGTTAAGGTATTGACAGGACGACTCAAAGTATCATCACTCAATTAGAATAAAAATGTTATAAACCACGTGGCAGCTATGATAGTCCTTTTTTCGATTTAAACAATATTTTATTCATTAAATTTACTGAATTCATATAATAAATATAGGATACGATAACAAGCTGTATCAGCTTGTATAAAATCACTTCTTCAAAATGGACCTTTAACAGATTTGCAACTGGCAATCATAATATGAATACAAATATTAAACATTTAGATGATAATTCGTTCGACATGTTCAAGCATGTCTTGAAAGAATACATTCTTTATTAACCCTTTAACATGATCAACATCCCCATAAATTTTGATACCTGTCACATTTATTCAAGGTATTTATGTAAGGAAACTATATTCATTTAGAAATAAAGTTTCCAAAGTATCTATACCAATCAAACTATACTCATAACTGTCGGACTTTACCAAGTTTCTTCTCGCTCGATTTGCTACAAATTTGCAACTCCGAAAATTTGATCGAACAATCTGACTTAGTCTAAATATTGATGTAATGAAATTATCAACTATATTTCATGACGCTCTTCCTTTTTGATGCCGAAATTAGAATCCAAGTTATGGTGCCCCAAAGCATCGACAAATCACATTGTTGATCTCGGAATAGATTCTTGATATCCGGCTTCTAACCAACTGATGTATCTCTAATAAGATTGACATGTTTACAAAGTAAACATATTGAGGCCAAAATTAATCGTTCATTTTGTTGAGTAAAAACTGAGATGTTAATCCATTATATCTATTATTAGTCCAATTTATCGGCATACAATTTTTTTCCGATGTTTGAACAATTTGCTATTTTTCAACATTAAAATGTCCAAGTAGCATTCGCGTGTATACTAACAGAATGTATAAACGGTAGCTGACTGTTACTTAAAGATCCATTCCCAACCGTCTTAAACATCATTTTATTAACGGCAAAAATTGGTCGCAGGTGTTATCTTACTTCAACATTAATTCAGCCCTCCGTCGCACGCGGACGACGATTTTCTCGCTGGCAAGCGTGTGCAATGTCTAATATGTATATTCAAGCAGTTATTCAGAAGTACAGTGAAAGCCTTTTTAACCACTGCAATAGAAGCCATTACCTTTATGGTCACATTTATGTGCTTCTACCGGAAGTCATATACTAATGTTTACCAAAGCCCTTTTTACGGCTTAGATGTTTAAAAACAACGCATTCGTTTCAACGTTTTAAATAAGTACGAGTTGATTTGGCTAAGATGGCAAACAAATGCATTCAGGGTAAACAAGCCGTTAAAAACATATTGGTCGTTGTCCGTGCTTTGTTTAAATCGGAAGAATGCAAACTGGCCTAAATCGGAAGTATGCAACTGACCTGGACAGAATTGTCCATTTTTACTCTGTTTACACCATTGCATACCGTCTTATGTACCCATTTGCACTAATTAATGAATGTTTTACCCAGATATATTTCAAACACCCCACATCTTTTCTTAACATTTCAAACAACTAGAGTTCAATTTATAGAAAATATAAAGGGCATCCGATTAGAAACAGCTTGGTGTATATACTCAAAATGACTATGCCCGTTACTTCGCTAATGCATACAGTTCTTCCTAACAGGAAGTCTGAATTAATGTCAAGAATATTTACCATAATAATTGTTGGGTCTGGTGGTTTATAAAAAGTAAAGTGACTCTGTATTCCTAATCCATAAATTGGTATTTTGGCAGCCTTAAATTCCCTAGCTTGATCTACATATGCCTAAAATAAATAAATATGTACGTTAATCAGTGGTAACACCTTACTGAAAACAACGATAGTTCGGGATGTTATTGCTACGGATTAAAATATATAATTACTTTCTTATCTTTTATCATTCATCAAACATATTGCAATCTTACCGACGTGCTGGTGCCATTCACAACAATTTGGTAATCATTAAGAAAAAGTTTCGGTGTAGGGTCTGCTTGGTGAACAAGGTTGTACATCTTATGACTATAATAAGGATCGTTCATTTTATTTTCAAAAAAATGTCCATGTAACATCTCATTATTCACATCCCAACCAGTCAACCTGCAACGATAATAAATTTATGTATTCGGTCCTATTGACGTCACTTATACTTGTTATTGCGAAATCTGATCGAGTTAACCACACATATGATTCATTTGGTTTTCCATTTTTTCCACAAAACTGGTTCTCAATTAACTTAGATAGAACAAATGCCATACCGCTTTCAATTTCAAGCTCTATTAATGCGTTTCCCGTACAAAAAAATTTCAAATTTCTGTTCTGAACCAGATTTTGATTATTACGATAAGTAATCGTATATGTATTGTAGATAATTAGCATATTGTAATACACGTTTTTATTTATTAACCATAATATAGAGAATAACATTTTATTAATTTTGATATGTAACATGTCATATATATTCAATGTCCTTTATTTATAATCTCTGTAATTAGTTTATTATTCATCGTAAGCTTAACCAGAGCGTAAGTATTTTCATAAGTGCATAACCATAAGTTTGAACATTTCGATGTTAGATTGTATTCTCTCGTGATCAAGTCTTCTTGAAAACGGTTAGTATAATCGCTTGGCCAGTATAAGCTGGACCGGGTTGTCTCTACAGCAGAGTCTCCATACCTGCTAATTGACAGTACCGCAAGCTAATATCTGAAAGCCTGCAACTGGTCCAATCACTGACGAGTAGCGGCTAAGCACCTACTTGGTAAGTGGTTGAAGGTTTCAACCCACTCTAAATAAACTGGAACGATAGTTTTCGGGTAGCGGCTGCCTGAACCTACTCCATAAACTTTCGGAAGTTTCTACATTCCTTTTACTATTGTATAGTACGTCGTGGCCTGAGTACCGACTGAAGTACAATTCGTAATTATATTCAACAGTTTTGTTTCTCTTCGTATTTTATGTTGTCTTGATTAAAGTGTCTAGACCAAATATCTGTGTTGTCCTGTTTAGGGAAGTGTTACCTTTTGGCTGACACCTTGCCCTCGTCTACCGATCAGGATTGAGGTATCCCGTATCTTATGATAGCGGAAAGGGGTTGCGTATTACGTTAATATAAGCCCTTGGGTACGCTACATTTCCATTAGGACAAAGACGTGTCGATTTATTTGTTTAATTAGAGAAAGTCAAGTTAACCCAACTCTATCAAGAGAAGACGGTCGGTATAGAAAATGGAATCGTATATAAGAGTGCCTCACCATCATGGAGAATATTTGACGCCGATTTTCAGTGTCCCGAGTTTTCACAAACCTTGTTGATAAGGCTGCGTTTTCTTTAAAACAGATCATCTTTTCAAATTCGTTGCGGAACATTAGGGAAGTGATATAGCCTATATACATTCAAGATGGCGCATCTATTTTTCCAAAGCATTAATAGTTTTCTCCAGTTTCAAAATAGACCAAAAACTACATACAGCCCTAGATAATATCGTTCTTAACATTTTCAACCATCTGGCCGCGATATTGGATGTTAAAGAAAAAAAGCTTCAATTCTATATTCAGTCGCCTTCTTAAATCCGATTCGTGCAATGGTCTTTGTATGTACATGTTATGACCTTGACCTTGGAATTATATTATGAACAAAGCTATATACATGTTAATTTAACTACCGGTTATTTGGTAGCTTGGTAATGGTGCTCCTTCGTGAGATCGGAGATACCATTTTTTTTTTAATATCAGCAAGTCATTAAATATTAAAACTTCCAATTTTATTAACACCTTAAAACATAAAATGTCCCGTTGTTCTCTTTGATAATACCTATAGCAAACGAAGTTGATTTCCTACTCTTCTGCACCTAACCTTGGCTAATGGAAGACAGGCATAGGCCATACAGGGTGTTATGAGTGAAATTTGCTCGGGCAGCGGCACTACGGCCTACACTAATATCGAATTCCAACTGCCAAGGTATCTTTTACGTGCACGCCAATGTACCCTGGATCTCGGTTTTTTCGTCCTGACTATTCTGCATCAAAAAATCGAGATGAACTTTCTCGGCCAACGCAGGGATCACCCGACCTCTAGGCCAGCGCCTTACCCCCTTAGCCACGTAATCCCTGTGTCGATAGCGCATAACGCAGTACTGATATTGTCTGCGGTCTTCCAAATAAGATTTATATGGGACAAAGATATCTGTGGGACATAAAATCACATGCAATGTTCGTCTATTGACCGTAATGTTTTTTTAGTTACCTAATGTATTTACGAATGTAGTGGTTATAGCACACGGTTTATTGAACTTACTGTTCAGCGCATGTAGATATAAAGCTTTCGCATCTCTGTTCATTTGTTAATGGGGATGCTTGATACATACCAAAGTTACGTTGTCGGTCTATTATTAGCTAATTTGCTGAAATTTATGAATCGACGATTTTAACTCGAAAACACAAAGTATATTTCGAACATTTTGAGAAGTGTTTATTCTATCTAAATGTCTCTTTAATCTGCATGTGCGCGGGAGATGTTAAACGAATTAAAATATCACATTAAAATATAGTATACTATTTTTTGAATAATGAAATAGTGAAATTTAGTGATGTTGTCCATGGAATCGTTATTATTCTTAATCGGTTCACAGTTATTATCCATTTTGTTTAGTGGTTATCATTGCAACTCTTATTTTCATTTTAAACTCATCCAAATAGCTTTTATGTGCATCTTATGCTTTATTTGTATACTTGTATGTGGGCATGTGTCGGTGTATTGCCCGAAGGCGGCAATTCTTTAATCAATAAATGTAGCGTTGACTTTGCTCTTGTGATCAACCCTATTTTACCTGTATCTAAACCATTGGTGCTTATTTATGTGCTAAACTCTTTGTGGTGGTGGGGGGGTATGTTTAAATTGATAACCTTTTGTTATTTTTATTTATGTTACTCTTTTTTATTGGACGATGTACTTCTCTCAATATGTAAATATCTTATACTTCATTGTATTTGTAGGGTGTTTATGTTTTCAAAGCGATTGGTTAGTTGGAGTATAAAAACATTATTTTCCTGTTATTTGTAAAACGTTACAGTTGAATCGGAACAAAGTGGGAAGGGTGGCTATACTGGAAACTGAATTAGAAATTGCAATATATAATAGTCTTGTACGGGAGCAAAATAGTGTCAATCGAATGAAAAGAATAATTTCGCAGTGCACTCGATGTGTACACTACATAAAAAAATATATCATCCAATCGCTGAAACGTATTTGTTAATTAAATACGTCACGATTCCACTCACACCACCTCAGCCGTCGGGACTTGCAGAACTGTGGCAGGACTCAATTCCTTGTCACTCGATTGCATTTCTGTCAGTTCTGGACGTTCTGGACTGTGAATATATCGAGCACACTGTGAAATGTTGATTCTCACATAAGCTTCAACATAACCTTTGCAATTTGTTAAAAAAAAATTAATACAAACAATTGCTTTGACAATTTAGACAATGTTTGGTTGTTTTAATAAACGTTTATGTTGTGTCAAAGACGATACCATAAGCTTTTCAACATATTTTTGCCCAACGTTTATTGCAGCAGTTTATATAAATCGATCACTGTAAGGTTCAATTAAATTGTTAATAATAACAACATAATATACCAGGTAGCAGTATGAAAGGGTATCGCTCTCAATATTAAATTGTCTGCTATAACGCGTTTTTCATTGATTACGTGTATAGTTTGCCATGATGATTGCTTCAATATCGTGTCGTAATATATTGTAAGTGTGTGTGTGTGTGTGTGTGTGAAATAGCTTTATGTAACGTCCGCTTCCACCGAGGTGATGTCGCACACAATGTAAATATCTTATGGTGTGCTGGCTTATAGAGTGCCAGATTGATCTCGGCCACGTTTCCGTACATGTCAAGTCACGTGATATCTACATTTGCATATCATAGTTAATGCTCTGCGTAAAGCATAAACGACAAATGAGAAGTGCCAGAGCGCAAATGTAAGATGTTTTGAGGGAACTGTCTAATGTACACACGTCAAAAAACAGCATTTTCCAATGAAACATTTTGTCAGTTGACAAATTGCATTTAACGTTTTACATTTAACTTTGGCCTTAGAGATATTTTGACTTCATCATTACCGCTATTAAGACTGTGTACATTGTATTTTTCACACGTAATCAATGGAAAAGACATTTTAGAATAGCAATTAATATTGGCATCGATACCCTTCCACACAGGAATGGAAATAACGGTTTAAGATGAAATAGTACTTAGTGCCGGACATGTATTAATAATATCATTTAAAAAAAAACAAATCAGTGCCTGGCAAAATGACAGGCACCAGAGGTTTTGTGCCAGACGAAGACTGAATCTGTGCCTGACAAGTAAATACAAACAAACATGCTATTATATATAATATAGTCACGGTTAGAGAATAAATATAACAGATTAACACAGACAGTCAATGATTACATAAAGCATCGGTATAAAAATAAATATTATAAAGAACTGTATTGTTTTCTTTATCTACGATAGTCCACAAGTCATGTTAAGAATAGTATCTTTAATCTAGTACGACGAGTTTAAATCCCGGTATCGCAACCATATAATACTTTAAAATAATAACGGATAATACTAGTTGTAGGCATTAAGAGGAAACAAAGTTTTGTAATAATAATAATACCCCTCCAGGTGTTTCTAATATATAAAACTAATTTGTAAATAATCTGAATGGCTATTCAAAGAGGCTAAGGTTTAAACGACTTAAATCCGCAAGTTTTTAATAAGGAGAATCTAATTATGTTACCCTGGGTGATTATTGTTTCTCTAGTTTGTAATTTAAAATATGAAATATTTATGTTCCTAATTCAATCGCAGATGAAGTGTTATTATCGTTAGTAAACAAGGGGCGGAAAATAAATTGCATAAAATACTAACCTCCCTTTTGTATATTTCATGATGTAATCAATTCGGTGTTCAACTTCTCTGTTGGAATCAGTTGGTGGCATATATCGAGTCCAATTTGGATTAAACACCCATTCGTTCCAGAATATATTATGACCCCTGGCAGGAATACTATAATTTAAGAAGTGTGTAAACTTAACACATTAGCTTTTTATCGGGCATATTCTCCACAGAAGAGGTAGTAGGGGATTATGATAGGTAGAATTTAATGATATTTGTATTTATACACTAAAGTGTCAAACAGTTTTCTAGTCACTTACCGCAGACATCTTTCCACCAAAACCTCCAAATAAAGGTACAAATTTAGTCTGGTGTGTGTACATATATTGTTTTGCGTGATTATCTCAAATACATTTGATGTTCTCCCAAACCGAATGAAAAACATAACAATCGGCAAATTAAAAAGAAATGTTTTTTCAAAGTTTATATCAAAAAGCGTTTAAACTATAACCTAAATAACCATGCAAATCAACAGCAATGTAGGTGTAATAACATAGCTGCAACATATATATCACGACAATCAATATATCAAAGAAAGGCACTTCCGCGTTTCATTTCTTATAAATAAAGGAAACAATCGATGGCCTGCCAGCTTTATTTTCAGACAGTAATCTACATTGCGAGCTCTGGTCGTGTTGCCAAACTGGTAATCTATGTGTTTTTATACGACCACAATTTTAAGTGGACGTTTATCATCGTCGCCCGAGGAAGTCCGGACGGAGGTTTGTCCACAATTGTTTGTGGACACTCTACAGGTCAAAATTATTATCCGATATTGACGAAACTTGAAATATATGTTTATCTTCAAAAGATCTCGGCTGCTTTCGATATATACATGTATCGGATCGAAACTTCGTGGATTAACTTGGGCCACATAGAGATCAAAATTTTGAAACGATTTTGCTTAAAAATGAAATGCAAGTTTATAACCCAACGATCTGGATTCCTTTCGATATTTGTGCACAACGAATCGTAAATTCCTGAATTATGCCCCCTCTAGGTTTTCCTTATGTGAATGCCTTGATGGAGTTCGGTGGTGAACATTTTCTGCTTACAGTAACCAGAGACAACCAATGTGATTTGTTGATGCTTTGGGCACGATAACCATGGTTATAATAAAATGAGAGTGATGAAACTCAGAATATATATTGATTATATCATTACCTTGACTATGTTCGATAGTGAGATTTTCTGCATAGGCTAAAGAGCGATAAGCAATTTGATTGGCCAAGACACTGGAACATAACTCTGGTTTTAATTGGGGTAGAATGTTGAAACTGGATGTAGTGAATGTCTTGACTGGGTTCAACGATGAACATTTCGAGCTTTGGGACAAGTAAATCGTGATTCTATCTGATAAGAGTGATGAAACTTAGTGTATAGTTTGGTTGCTTCATATTTTGTTTTAAAAAAAAATTAGTGTGCGATTAATAAATATGTGTCCTCTATTTATTTCGGAATTTCGGCGAGGGGGGGGGGCATTGTCCTCACTGCTGGCTTGTTATTATATTTTGACACTTGTTGCGTACGAAGGACGGCCACTTTTTTCTGCCGTTTTGGACCGACCAGGGGTTGGTACAGTCAAAGATCATAATTCGGGAAGTTTGGGTTTTAAACATGTACATATATTTCAAGTTTCATCAAAATCGGACAAAAATTGTGACCTCAACTTTGCTATACCATATTTTTACACTATTCGGGTACAAGTGGCGGCCATTTTGTCCGGCAATTTAGGTCCGATTTTCGGGAAATTCGAACTCAGCTTTCGTTACGGTGTAATAGTGGGTAATAAAACAACACTTTTTTTTTATAAAATCGGATAATAATGTGTGACCTCCAGAGGGACCACAGGCTAAAACATGGAGATTTTTCGAACAAACAGTGGCGATAATTCAGAAAGTTACGATCCAATGTGCGCAAATATCGAAAGTAACCAAGATCGTTGGGTTATAAACTTGCATGTCATATTTAAGCAAAATCGGTTCAAAATTTTCACCTCTATATGCACCATAGTCCAGACTTGCCTCATCAGATAGATTAGAATTTATACTCTCGGTGTGCGACCCCGAATGGATGAGTTTATCCAATCAAAAACTTCTCCTCAAATCCAAAACGTGTTTGCAAACTTTGGCCGAGATTATCAGGATCGAATGCCGCTGACGGATCTAACAGCACAAGAATGACGTCACGTTGATTATTAAGTGCTAGCATAACGTCGTTTTGTCCTTGTAAGAGGGCAGTTTCAACACTATGTCCACGCCAATCTCGAAACCAGAAATTTTTTTGAAGAAATTCGCTCCGCGGCTGCCCCTGGGAACGAGATTGTGTCCACGCATGTTCGCAGACTGAAATTTACCAAACAGACAGTTTTCTGAAAGATTGTCATTGAACTACGCTGGAGCAGCTTTTTCTAAGCTTATCTAGAAATGAACAGTTTGATACCGGTCTTTAATTTTTCAAAATATTTCTATCAAGACGAGATTTTTATAACAATGGGCGATTGGGAAAATACCATCATTGAAGGACGAATTAAATATAATTGTAAGAGCAGATGCCAATTCGTCAATGAACTCTTTCACTTAAGATGTTGGTAAAGGATCTGGAGAACATGATTTAAAACTCATCTTCAGCAGCAATCGTCTAACTTCATCAACACTCAACAATTTAAAGTTTTGTTACTGAGAATTACAGGTCTGAGGCTCTGAGCATGCCACAGCTCCAACATCATCACAGAGGTCATCACGATGTTTTTAGATCTTACTGCCGAAAAACTCAATGAAAATATGGTAGGGATTAAAATTCAAAATCTGGAAGGACATTTACAATTTCATTTATAATAGCAAATAGTTGTCAGCGTGTTGAATACGATTCCTAAAAACAGCTCCTTTGTGAAAGCCAGATTATTATGATACCCAAAATTATTATGATGATCAATTTCAAGACCAGAAATTAGCCATTTTCTATCCAGCCTCCTGAGTTGTTTACGCTTCTCGAGCAATTCCGGTGAATACCATTCTGCGCGGGTCTTGACCACCATTAATTTCGTGCGATTTGGTGCAAGTTCATAAAGGGTATTACTGAATGACGAATTGTACGCACCAGCTAGTTCATCCTCTCTTTCGATTGGTTTCAATGGACCAAAGGCTTCGGACAATTTGGTTTACATTCATTTTGTCGGTGTTGTTTTGTACTAATTGCTGGTCGACGAATATCAGAGTTGAAATGAATGGCGAATTGGTATGACGGCATTGTATGGTCGATCGTTAAGTTCCTCAGACACTGGTCTGAGGTTCTAGTCATCACCAAATCAAGCAGACCTCCTTCTTATGTGTGGCCCCTGTTAACATGCTGTAGTAAAAGTCCATATCAACTGATCAGATCTTTAAAATGAGCTACGTCGTTGCACTATGAATCAGTTAGATGAATGTTAAAATTAATCGACCAAGCGACATAATAGCACAGTCCATAAAACAGGGGAATTCCAATTGGAAGTCTGAAACTGTGAATTTGTGATCATTGAGTAAGGCATGTGACTAGAAGATGTATAAGGTCATTCCGAAACCGAATATTTATATCCATAAGTTCGAACGACAGGTAAGAATCCGACTTATATTCATAGAGACACTGATATTTGACAGCGATTCCTCCGCCTCGCCGACGATTCCGTGGTGCGTGATGTACATCAAAACCACTAATCGTTGACATGAAATCGGCATCAACATCAGTTCCATTCCGTTCAGGATCCCATCATTCAATAAGATAAAGATAATAAACTCATATTTACCCATGTTGTTTTAGAATATCAAGAGCTCTATTAGCGGCTGAGTAATCAGGACTTTCCTAAATGTAAGACACAAAAAAAAGAATATATTTAAGGAACTAGGCTTTCCGTAATATTCGAAATTAAAAACACGAATTAGAATTCATTATTGGTATATAAATCAATATCGATGTCGTAATCTTGGTGTGAAAATATGAGACCCTGATGTTAAATATTTTAAACGCGATGAATATTTTAAAATCATTTTTGATCTATTCACTAGGATCATTTTTGTCCCTTTTAAGGTTTCAAAGAATACAGTCACGTCCCCTTTAGGTATTACTTGATCTTTTATTATGTCTTTGTGTGTCATTTACATGTAGGTGTATGTGTGATTTTAACATTAAAATATTACGTCACTTGAATATAACAGATGGCAGTTGTTTTCGATATAAATATTAATATGTACTATCATGATTAACAGTTTGCCAGAAAAATAACAGTTCTTATGATAATTGTTGATAATTGTCTCACTCGAGCGAAGTTAGGTAATGTTAGAACCAAGGTCAATTCATGGCAGGTTCACACAAATAATTGTCAGTTTGTTTTGTATATTTATCACCAAGTCATTGAACTACCCAATACACGTAGCTCAATAATTATAGGAGCCGTGGCAGAATGGATTCCCAGTATGAGCCGAGAAGGACCTTTATGGAGTTTTAAATTTTCATGTCCGTGATACTCGTCTCTGATTTCCATTTGTCAATAGTCGGGTTACGTGCAAGCCATTGTGTACCCTGGCTAACCTCGGTGTTTATATGTATATATAACATGTCCGTCTCAAAATTACCCAAGTATTGTGTTGACAGGACAATCGGACATGTTCTTATTTTTTTTCATATTATTGTTTTATGCTGTAGAAACGTTGATATTGCGTGTATAATTTGAGTACTGCATAATCTAGCCATGCATTATGGTCTCCGGTTTTTGATTTGTATATTTCGGTAAGGTTAAAATTACCCCTTACGTTGTTGGACAATTTTCTGTGCGATTATTGAAACATGAAGTAGTTACTGTTATCGTCGAGTTCTAACATTTTGCAACCATTAGCTACCATTCATTCATAAACTTTCTCTGATGAAATGTATCCTCTATCGGATTTACAAACCTTCGGACCAGATGACCACGCCCAAAAATAAGAAGCCATAGTAGCATAATTGAACATATAATAAAATAACTCTCTGAAATGTGAGTATTCTGGTTTCAATATCATATCTTCTGTTACTTTTGAGCCGAAAGGAAATGCATGCCTGGTCATCTTAATCTGAAATATAAAGAACATAATTTTATATATTAGTCTACCGGAATTAGATTATTTCCTGGAAAAAGTCTGAAAGGTGGGGACCGTAGGTACTCCAGAAAAAATATGACCCATCATCATTGCTTGGGGACACTATTTGGGCGGGGTCAAGGTCAAAATCTCAAAAACTATCAACATTAGACGTTGTTTATTACAGATTTAACGTTCAATACATTGTATATGATATTATCAATAATCAGTATTAGACGCTATAAATGTATTATTAAGATATAGGAACCCAAAATCTCGGGAGTTGGATAAAGCAATCTGGGCAAAGTTGCCCGAGCGCAGTTCCACCCCTGCAAAATTCCACGACAGCAAAAAATAACCTATGGGATTCTCCTAAAATGATCGGGGTAATGTGTCGACGAAATTTTTTAACTCAATTCTAATTCATTTTAAAATTGGGTGGGCATTAGCTAAGACTACAGTAAATGAGCTAGGAAAGACATTGGTGGGGCGTTGGGCGCATGCTCCTTAGTTCAGAGATGATAGACTTTGTGAGGTTTTACTTCCCATTGGCATTAACTAACTCCGTAGTTGGTATGCCTTTGGAGAATATGGTATCTATGTCTGCTTCTGCTTTAAATAACCTTCTAAATTGGTGAGGTGTATGATTTTCGACTTCAAGTGTTTGATAATATGGCGTGGATAACGTGTTAACAATATGTTTTGTTTAGTCGTTGTGTTGGATGAAGACGTCTTTTAGGTTGCGGGATTCGGGGTCACAAATGGTTCTGGCTTTTTTTAGTAAACGTGTGATTAATGCCTGCTTTTTATGCATTTGGTTTGGTGATAAGATTTGGGGGTGTTGGTTTTCTGTATAATGATTTGGTGACATTGGGGTTTTCTCTTCTTACCATTACATTAAGTAATTTGGGGCTGCTGTTGGTTCCATTCTCCAGTGTGAACTTCATTCTTGGATGTTGGTTGTTCAAGTGATTCAGGGGGTAGACAGTCATATATTTGTAACGTGACGAAGGTGTTATTCATCTTTGGGGGCCAGAAAAATAGGTTGAAAGGGGTGGTTGAGGTATTTTCCACGGGTAAATTATGGATTTGACCATAATAGCGCCCCACCCCGTATGGATGTGGATTTCAGGCGTTGCTTTATTATTATTGGACGTTGGTTGTTCAAGTGATTCTGGGGTAAAGATAGTCATGTATCTGTAACATGGCGAAGGTGTTATTCATCTTTCTGGACTAGAAAAAATAGGTTGAAAAGGGGAGGTAACTAAGGATATGTCCATACCCCCCCCCCCCAATGTGGATTCCAGGCATTGCTTGAACTTTCTCAGCCAATACAGGGATCAAACACCCGACCTCCAGACTAGCGAGCCAGGGTCTTACCTACTTACCCACGTGATCTTGTCGATTTAGGAATACCATGAATATAACTCATCTCTGATGGGGCTAAAGGGGGCGTTATTAAGAGGTGAAGAATGAGTCGGGGATCTACTTAAGCAGAGTTTTTGATGTTATCTGAAGCAAGTTTGCATGGGCAGGAAGGATGATGTTAAAATTTGTACGCTGGAGTTGACCTAAATCGTCAGTTTTGGCCCCCGTTATCTCGTCCTTATCCGAGCGATTTCGCGTTCTTAAGTTAGTATTTTGTCCTAGTGAAGCAATAGTAATACTTTTAAAGGAGCTAAATCGCTAATATTTAGGGCCTAGAAATTGACACAAATGGGTCGCAAGCCATATAATAATTTGATATGAATGTATATAAACTGATTTACATTCAATCGTTTCCCTTTTTACTCTAATACTAATATCAAATCAGTTATGTTGGCGAAGTACACCAGAAATCTCAACTGAATTACAATATATATAGCGTCTGGTTATTCCAGTCTATATAGTATTTATTGCGCATGCTCGCCGTTTGAGATGTAATGCGGAGTAAACCTAGCCTTGTTCTTTGGGTCCCTAGCTGAAAATGAGTTTGAAAGGCCGTGTGGTACACGATTCGTGTACCAGTGGCAAAAAAAGTATTACGTCTTAAATATTGGATATCAGAAGCCCAGCTTTTCCTGGTAAGACCACACCATCAATGTTGATTTAAATTGACAAATAATTTGCGTTTTCAACGTCGAAGACTTTCGATGATACTGAGTTAGAGACTTAGCCACTTTAACGAAATAGCAATGTTGTACGCGAAATTCGAAGTAAAGTGGGTGTTCTTAAGAAAGGAAGGAAAACGGGTTTTCTTACGCAGTGCTTTTGTTGGCAACTGAAGTTGCACGAAGTTGATCGTTATACGTAAAGTCGAATTAAAGCTGGTCTGCTTAAGGGAGTAAAGGTCTGAATTTATTTGATCGTTTATTAACCTTTTGGTGTTGTCTTGTCGGGATCAAAGCTCTTATTATTGTGGTTTTTATTACATTTTAAAACTTTTACATCACTGGCAGCTTACCGCCTTTTACGTCACGTCATTCAGTCAGCTGACGGTTCTTTCGAGGCGGTCTACATTTCCACATTAGCTTCTTCGTACTTAGTATACCCTAACTATATTCAGGCATATACCTCGATTCTTTTGAACACTATAATGTTTCTCGCTTGACTTTTCACTTTTTGTTTGATTTTGATTAAAAGGTTAATTTTGAATTCAACTTTCACATATTCACACTTGACACCCGCCCTTGCCAGATGCACCACATCGTATTCTAACTCTCTGTGATGGATGCAAAATAAACAGCAATCAAATTGCCACTCTAGGTCTATATCTGTACCAAAATGATATCCATAGTTTATGATGAAATATGACGGTTGTATTGGTATCCCGGGGATATCGAAAAAAAAGAAAAGCAAAATCAATTGTTCACATAAAAAAGTGTGATGATCGACGTTATAATGTTTTGACAGTATCCAACAAACTGGCAGTCTAAGCTTGCAAAGTCACTGAGCACTGTTTTGAGCTACGATGCCGTGTTCCAACTTCCAAAATTTAATATCCTCTATGTTGAATGAAACCTAGTGGAGGGTTTCAACGGTGCTTTTGAATCTCAATTCAGAATATTAGCATTATTGTAAGTATCAAGTAAAACGTGTTTACCTCAACTTGATAATCGTGTACATTTGTCTGTGATGGGACCTTAACACTGAAAAAAAAACAATGCCCAAATATATCATGTTATAACAGCAACTTGTTTACAGTACATGGTGGCAACGGAAATATAATCGGGGATGTGGCTTTAAACCCATTATATAAATTAGTAAAAATATAGACTTCAGTCTCAGCAGTATAGATAGTATAAAATTTCAACAAGATCTTAACGCGAACTTCACAGTTTGGACCAGGAACGTCTTTTTGGGCGACATCCTCTTCGAAACAAAGCCTAAGACTACGCCAATTTTAACACGGGGTAAGTCTGGAGACAGCGTCTAGTGTGAGGTTTGGGGAATTATCCGAGAATTTTATTGAAATTGGAAGCTCTAAGACCTTATTTCTTCTTATCAGGGTGCATACAAGTATGTGATTACATTGGATTAAGGCCAGCACGGCGACAGTCTTTAAGCATTATTTCGAAGAAGATGCGAAAACAAAATCAATGTTTTGAGCGAGCAAACGGGTGGGGGCATTGTATACTATGGATACGCGCCTATCAGTTCAAGTACGGTCGACATGAAACATGGCTTGATAGCACTCGGCAAACCTCGGCTGATTCCGGAACGCTACTTCTGGCCTCGGTTGCATGACGGTAAGTGATACGCATCTACACCCAAGCAATTGTGATGCGGCTATCGGTTTATTTGTCACTTTTAGAATTAAGTTTTAAGAATGGCGTCGCTCAAAGAGTTTGTAGAGGTTCCATTTCAGCTTCAGATATTGAAAGGTTTGTATGATAAAACTCTATTCATACGCGTCTTCATGGGACCGCCATTTGTTATCCGGGAACATGGAATTAGTCGAATGGCGAAATTCGTACCAGAGAAGGGTATAAGAGTCTAATAAGGTTTGCCGAGTGGGTTTTCTTATACCGCAATATGACGTCGAAAATGTCGTCATGATCGGTTCCTAGTGGCATAAAACCGAAGGATAGTCATAGACCATACTCCATATCGCGATCGAACTTTGGGTCGAAACTATGACACCTGACGCAACGACAGATCGTTATTCCAGTACTCGTTGAATTAAATTTTTCTATTTTCATTGATATTCTACCAGGTAATAATGTTCTAATTTAAAATACCAATATACGCTGTAAATATTTTGAATATATTTACCGAACATTGATATTATTCTTTCTGTATTTCTCAATTCGTTCGTCAGCCTTTTGCTTCCAGTTTGTATCTTCTGGAATAGCTGTCAGTATTGCAGCATCAACTAGAAACTCTATTCCTGGATCAGCCATTTGTATGAATATACTGCTGTTGGTAAAATCTGTTTGTATTTGTTGGTTGTTTTTTTTTTCAAAAAAAAAGTATAATATTTATATAAAAGGATTACAGGATATAATATATTGTAATGCGAATCTGTCCACTCATCCGATTTTGAGATTTATAGTGTAGAAGGATTGTGGCGTATATACTGCATTATGACATGGAGGATGCGGGTAATCAAAGTGTCCCCTTTCAATGTTTCATTATGCCAACACATAGACCCCGTGTACTTGTAATTAATTTGAAACAGAACCTTAATCTACGCTATTATATTATTAGATTCCGTCTATTGAACAGGCTCTATAGAATTTGACTGGTGATGAATATTCATTCAGAAGCATTGGTTTCAGATAATTTAAACGAAGGTTGAATAAGGCTAATGCCGAAGTGGTTCGTGGCAAACAAAAACATCAATCATGAGAATACAATAAACGCACTGGGTCAAGCACTGTAGAACAACAATTCCCTATCCCATTACGTTGAAAGCAATCGAATACAGGTGACGTTATCAATGGGATTACATTTTTAATGTGACAGCTGGCGAACACACCCACCTATATCTGGTGTCATTATGTAACCTTCCAATTTAATCCATCCTCTTTCAGGCCGAACTTTCTGATCACGGACAAGGTTGGTTTCAACTATATGACCTAGAGAAGATAGTTTTATACATGTAATTAAATACAAAGAATAAATTTCAAGTTTATTATTGTCTGTTGCAGTTACTGAAATTTGCAGGGTTATTTTATCAAAGCCATTGATAGCACCCACTATAAGGTATACATACTTCCCAATGTTTTTGCCCTTTCATAACCCGGAACAATTAATTTTATTAAATATTAATATACACTGACCGTCAGTGTATATCAATATTGAATCAAATTAATTGGGTTGCCAGGCAACGAAACATACCCACGGCAGCTAAATCATCCGTGCAGTGACCAAAAGTTGTCGCATATTAAGTAATTATGAGAAAATCATTAGAATTTGTTTGGTTTTTATAAAGATCTGACCCATGCTAGCGTTTAGCATATGACACATTTAATATTATGGATTTAACTGTACATTGATACATGTTATATCTATTAAGTTAAAAGATTAACTTAAGCAACCAATAGGTTTTTTTTAAAGTGAACAAGGGTTTTTTTTTTAAATCGGGTAATAATTTTGACCTCCAGGGCGACCACAAGCTAATAAAGTCGATTTTGCATACAATCGGGGGCCATAATTCAGGACGTTTCGATCCGATATGCACAAATAACAAAAAGAACTAGGCCGTGATGTGAAATTTCTAGCAAGCTTGCTTCTGTTGCTCCATCCCGACGATTTTCAGGCGGAAAACAAACTACATAATCTAATTCTTCTAGTATTACTTTGTATTTCCACACAACTTTTCTTTTATCAATTCTTTGACGTTTGACAGAAAACGTCAAAATAAAAATGGGCTTACATATCAATGTGCGATGGTATTTGAATTTCGCGGTGATTTGGTTGTAATAGATCACGTGACAAAGCTCACCAATCAGACGCACACGACGAAAGGTCAACGAGTCGTGTAGAGTGAAAGTCACCGGTTTGTTTACGTTTTGATAGTAAACAAGCGGAAGAATAATTAGAACTGTATACTCCGTGTAGATTTTGTTTAAAACACCGATGTAAAACCGTTTACTGTGAGAAACTGGAAATCTAGGGTATGTGCTAACCAGTGGATCAAATTAGATGGAAATATTGATATGTTGGACAAAGAATTGCAGGAATGTGCAGACAAAACTCTCTCTCATTCTAACAATACAGACTTCTCACATACATTACCAACGTATAAAAAACCCCAACAACTGTGTATGAATAAAGAACTATGTTTAGAGCAGCTAATATTTTACCAGCGAAATAAGAAAAAGAATAATAGGTCTGGTTAATTTGTTAAGGGGATCATTATCTTAACATTTTCCAATTTTATTGCAAATGCAAGTTGATGAAGATATTCTCCTATTCCTAAATGTATGACAACTCAGACCAAGACAAAAGACCACTATGGAAATGACTGTGTCACCATTGAGGTGAAATACCATGTGCATTACTTTAAAGTTGCCTTACTGTATCTGCAGGAATTTATGCCCTTCTTGTTAAACTCTACTGTAACAAATGACAGGGTTAGGTTGACTATAGAGACCAAGAACCAAACAATATTTTCTCTGTGGATGCAAATCAGACTGCATTAGCTACAGATAGTTGTATTTGTTACAAGTGAAAGCTTTCTAGTATGGATTTGTGAAAATTGTTTGAATATGAAAGTGACAGTCAAATGATATTGATGAAATTACATGATTTTTTATGAATAGTCCTACACCTGTATGTATTTTTGTAAGCGGTTTGGACATTGGTGTGCATGTTAAAAGGCCCCTTGGCAGTTGGAATTCGATATAAGAGTAGGCCATAGTGCTGTGCCCAGGCAAAATTTCCCTCATAATAAACTGTATAGCGCACGCCCGTCTTCCTTAACCCAGTACATGTATATAGGAGCTACAGATAGATGTATTTTTTAGAAGTGAAAGTTTTCTAGTATGGATTTGTGAAAATTGTTCAAATATGAAAGTGACAGCCAAATCAAATTGATGAAATTGTCATTTTTATGAGTAGGCCTCAACCTGTATACATATGTATTTTTGTATTTTAAACATGTTTTACTTAAATGTACTGTACATGTCGATAAATGTTCATATCATATTTAGCTATTTTAGTTGACATATATGTTTTTATTTTCCTTTTTTATTCCAATTCAATTCAGACGTGGTTTCTCCTTGTCAGTGGTGCAGGCAGAGGGGCTGACAAGGTACAAGGACTGCTGTCTAGTCGTTCAAATGTGACGAAAAACCGAATTCCTGTGTAACATTGGTGTGCACGTAAAAAGGTCCCTAGGCAGTTGGAATTCGATATAAGAGTAGGCCATAGTGCTGTGCCCAGGCAAAATTTTCCTCGTAGTACACTGTATAGCGTACATGTACATGTATAACAGCAGAACAGTAGGACGGCGTTTAACTCCATTTCATTTCTTATTCATATTACTGGAACCATTTTATTTAGTTAACTGTTTGTTTTTCTCTTATATGTACTTTTCTTTACTGGCATATATCTTTTAATTTTGTACTGTGTATACGGACACAAGACCTGATCTGTGTGTAAATACATGTAGTCTGTGCGGTTTAGCCCCCCCCCCCCACAAAAAAAAAATGATGATTTCTTAGGAGTATTCTTAGCCGGCCACATCCTCAGCCCCTCCAAAAAATTCTATACCCCCCCCCCCCCAATTTTATGAGCTGGCGACGGGCCCGATTCTGTGGATATAAAAATCTGAAAAGCAGATTAGAAACCATTCTCCAGTATTAATACACTATATAAATGATGTTATTATTATTATATACATTTTTCATTAAAGATACATTATATAAGATTTAGATAAAGAACTAGCCATTCTTGCTATAATAGTTCAAAAGTAGATAATGTAAAATGAATAATTTGAATGAATAAATTTCATTCAAATTACTCTATTGCAAGCAAAGATATTAGCCTTTAAAGGTTTGGCAGTCATGTTCAACAATTTCAACCACTGTACTGTTTGATCAAAGCTAAGTCACGGTCCTCCATATTTGATTAAATCAAAGTATCGCTGAATCATTTTAATCTATTTAATATCGGAGAAATCTCATGCCATCGAGTGTTGTTGTGGAATACTGTATGAGGAAGTATATAAAATTGCATTCATTTCTTATTTTTTAGTACTGTATTTCTTTCTATAAAATAAATGTATACTTATTTGACATCTCTTATAATATGTCTTTATTGTTTGGTTTTTTTTAAAAAAACAAGTATAATTGCATGTTCAGGGTTGTTAGGTGAATCATTATTAATATTCTGTTGTATCAGTGGGCTCATGTAGATAGTATTATTTTTTTTGTTTTTTTCTCAACATTATATATAATTATTATACCGAACCAGTATTTCAATCATGCCAAAAACGTTTTCATCTGTATACTATATTTATATTTCTTTTGCATATTGTTTTATTGAAATAAAATGGAAAAAATACTTTTTCCCGGAAATATCACATTCATTGATACAATTTCGCTTTTGACCATATTTTTTCCGCAAATCACGGGCCAGCCGTGTTCACGGTGTCAGCACAACATTTATCTGATGTTATTGTCCCGTAATTCAGGCATATTTGCAGAAAAATTCTCTCATACAAATGTAAACAAGCCAACGTGTTCCGTCTCGTAAAAGGTATTCCCTGGTCTATTTATGGCTATTGACCCCTGACCTAATGACGTTGATTGCTTTTATGGTTTCTGATTGGCTTAGAATATGATTTCTTCACCACATTATGGCTACACTTGACAAATATAGTCCGAGGCGTAATTCGAGTGTTGGTCTGATTGTACAAAACATCGCAATAGAAATGTGTACTACAGTGACGACTTACTTGTTTACTTGTGCAGCAAAGCGTCAGATTTTCGCCTGGAATTTGCTGGGACAAAATGAAACGGTTTTCGTGGCTAAATCATAGCCTAAACCAAGATCTTTAAGTTATAAACATGCATTCCAAATTTAATCAAAATCGAATTAAACGTTTGACCTCTACAGAGTCCAAAACCTTGGTACATAATAATGTTACACTATTCACGTACAAGCGGCGGCCATTTTGTCCGGCAATTTTGATCCGATTTTCACGATATTCGAAATTGACCTTCATTACGGTGTAACGGTTATATAATCGAACAGTTTTTAAATGGAATAATAATTGTGACCTCTAGCCGGACCACACGCCATAAAAGGCGATTTTTTCGGACAACCAGGGGCCCTAATTCAGGAAGTTACAATCCGATATGCGCTAATGGAAAGAAACCAAGATCGTTAGGTTATAAACATGCATTTCAAGTTTCATCAAAATCGAATTAAAATTGTGACATCTATAGGGTCCACAACCTTGATATAACATATTTTTACACTATTTTGACTGTCAAGTTTGGTCTGATTTTCATGAAATTCGAACTCAACCTTCATTTAGGAGATAAACACTTCCTATTTCGCATTTAGAGGGGCGTTATTGTCCAATAGACATGTCCTGAGATCATTATGACCCGAGACGCAGGGTTTACCCTGAAGCATGTTACAATACCATGTAACGATGATATAGAATCAAGCGGCTTTTTTTTTTAATCGGATAATAATTTTGACCTCCAAAGGGACCACAAGCTAAAAAGGGCGATTTTTCGGACAATCAGGGGCCACAACTCGGTAAGTTACCATCCAATGGGCGCAAATATCGAAAGGAACCACGATCTTTGGATTATAAACATACATGTCGAGTTTCATCAAAATCGGTTAAAAATTGTGACCCTTACATACCATACCATATTTTGACATACCATATTTTTACATTTTTCGCATACCAGCGACGGCCATTTTGTCCGCCAATTTTGGTCCGTTTTTCACGAAATTCGAACACAATCTTCCTTACGGTGAGATAATCAGACGTTTTTTTTTTTAAACCAAATAAAAATTTTGGCCTCAAGGGGGACCACAAGCTAAAAAGGTTGATTTTTCGTACAGTTAGAGACCATAATTCAGGAAGTTACGATCCGATATGCGCAAATATCGAAAGAAACCAAGATCTTTGAGTTATTTACGCGCATTCCAAGTTTCATCAAAATTGGTTCAAAATTGTGACCTATTCAGTGTTCACAAGCTAAAAACGTGATTTTGCGTACACTCGGGGGCATAATCCATGAAGTTCCAGTCCTATACATGCCAATATCGAAAGGAGCCAAGATCTTAGGGTGATAAACCCATCTTCCAAGTTTCATTGAAAACGGAAAAAAATTGTGTCCTGTAGACTGTTCACAAACAATTGTGGACGGACGGTCATGGGCGATGACAATATACGTCCGCATGAAAATGTGGGCGCATAAAAATTGTTCCGGTTTATGAAAGGGTGAAAACGTTGGGAAGTATGTATATATACCTTATAGTGGGTATGATGAATCGTTTACTATACCTGGGTTTAACTCAAAGTTTCCACTTATTCTGAACTCTTGGAAGAGCTTCGAGGGGTTTTTGTTTAGCTGCTTAATGGACCATACCAGATGATAACGAGAATTCCGAGATAAATGTACAGCCTGCATCGGACCTTGATTTGAATATTTTCTGAAATGAATAATGTTTTTTTAACGAAAAAACAAACCGGTTTCGATTACCTATCTCGTTTTGTACATATCGTAAGTCTCGAGATGGTATTTTAATCGGTTTTGGGTGGTTCACGCGTTGCAAGATTGTCGAAGACTAAAAAAAATTATTCTGTTCTTGTAGACACCCCCCAAATATATATATATATATGTAAAAACAGTTTAAAAGCAAAATATTAAAAGCCGTACGACTTAAAGGTGAAATATACGAATAAATCCTACCTGCCGGTGATTTTAATAGCACGGTTGCCGCTAACTTTGTCTTCCGTAATGGAGGTCATGGTGCATCCTGAAGTGCAAATCCAGTTTTTGTGTTTTCCGTCTTCGAAATCACCATCTTGGAAAATATTCTGACTCCCGACTAATTCTACAAGGATGCATATATTTAAAAACCTTAGCGCTACTAATAACATGTTTGTCTCAAGGGAAGTGGTGACAAAAATGAAACACGTGTGACCTCTATAACTTTATCTTCCTGGATTTTTTTATATTTAATCTTTCTAGGTCGAAAAAACGAAACAGTGCTTGGCTAAATCACGTATAATTTTGCAACCTGTTAAATGTCACATCGTTAAATAACTACATCTCTTTGAAAATGTTGATTTAATGTCGACACAGCATAGAACCAGTAAACACGCCGACTTTCTCTTAACTTTTTAACATATTTTTCTTTCCAAATATACACAGACAAAAAGCGTATCGCATCTATTCGATGCTCGCTTGATAGCCAAAGGCAACAGCTGTTACAACCCCTATTGTAATAACAACCCCTATTGTAATAAATGTAATAATTCTAACAAAATTTCAATCAACCACTACTGTAGTATCAACCCCTATTGTAATAAGTGTAATTAATGTATTTTACCATACAAAAAAATAGACATCTAAAGTCTATGGATTTTGATAACCGTTTGAATATCAATATATAGGAGTAATCGTATGTTTTTATACTGCATAGGGTATTTCAAAACAGTACAACCGAAAAAGTCATTAAAAGCCGTTAACCAGTTTGGAGAAATTATTGAAAAGGGATGTCATCCACTATTATTATCAATAATATTTAAATGAACGTAAAGTATGTTCTCTAAGGATTTTGAACATCTTTTCCGTGTGCATATCAGATAAAAAATAATCTCCCTGGTAGCATTTTCTAAATCCTTAGACACATTTATTACAATAGGGGTTGATATTACGATAGGGGTTAGACGGTATAACCCCTATTGTAATAAAATTTCAATCAACCCCTATTGTAATAATTGTAATAAATTTATTTTGCCATACCAATAAAATCGACACCTAACGTTAAAAGTGTATGAATTTGGATCACCATTTTCGTAAGGTTTGTTCTCTGAAATATATGTCCTCGGAATCTTGAGGGAACATACTTGGCGTTAAATTAGATATCATTGGTTTTTGATGGTTTTGTATCATAATATTCTATACAATATAAGTATAAGGGCATACCTGTACTCTTATTTCGGGACTAACCTATTTTTACATTTTATTTCAATAATTCGCTTGCGCATAGGGGTCTTTAGCTGTGGGAGGAAACTGGAAAATCCAGAGAAAACCAACGAGGTTGGACGGGCGACCCCACTCCTTGTTACGTACAACCGGGGATTCAAAACCACGCCAGTTGACCCAATTACAGGCTCTATGATACAGCGCGCACGTGCTCACCATTCGGCCATCCACCCACCCCTCTCCATACGGAAATGGTGATCAAAATCCAAAGACTTTTAAAGTTAGGTGTCGATTTTATTGGCGGGGCAAAACACATTTATTACAATTATTACAATAGGGGTTGACATAAATTTTATTACAATAGGGGTTATAACGCGTAACCCCTATTGGCGGGGCAAAACACATTTATTACAATTATTACAATAGGGGTTGACATAAATTTTATTACAATAGGGGTTATAACGCGTAACCCCTATTGTAATAAATGAGTCTAACTGTAGAGGAGAAATTTACAAATGCGATCGGGAGGATTATTTTATTTTATCAATAAGGGTTGACATTCTATGTAACTAATTCCTCAAACGACTTTTTAAAACATGTTTTTGGTTGTGTTATCGATTTTATTGGTATGGAAAAACACATGTATTACAATTATTACAATAGGGGTTGACAAAAATTTTATTACAATAGGGGTTGTAATATCAACCCCTATTGTAATAAATTTGTCTTAGTGTAGATAAGGATTTTATAAATGCTAACAGGAGAATTATTTTATCTGATACGCACACGGAAAAGATGTTCAAAATCCTCAGACGACAGGTTTTTCAGAGAACGCACTTTTACATTTATTTAAATATCATTGATTGCAATAGGGTTTGACATTCGAGATGGTTTCAAAACATGATTTCGATGGTGCTATTACATATACGGTATCAAGACATACCATTATGTTATATATTGATACGGAAATGGTGATCAAAATCCATACACATTTTAAGTTAGCTGTCGATTTTATAGGCATGGCAAAATACATTTATTACAATTATTACAATAGGGGTTGACAGAAATTTTATTACAATAGGGGTTGTATCATGTAACCCCTATTGTAATATCAACCCCTATTGTAATAAATGTTCCTAACTGTAAAGGAGATTATTAAAAAATGCAATCATATGGATTATTTTGTCTGATTTGCATACGGAACAGATATTCAAAATCCCCAGGCTACCGATCTTTCCGGGAACATACTTGGCGTTTCATTATATATCGATTTAATTGGTATGGCAAAACACATTTATTACAATAGGGGTTGACAGAAATTTTATTACAATAGGAGTTATACCATGTAACCCCTATTGTAACACCAACCCCTATTGTAATAAATGAGTCTAACTGAAGAGGAGAATTTAAAAAATGCTATCATGGGGGATTATTTTATCTGATATGCACATGGAAAAATATTCAAAATCCTTGGACGACAGATATTTGTAATAATTGTAATAAACGTATTTTGCCATGCTTTTAAAATCTAAGGATTTTGAACTTCTTTTTCCCTGTCAGATAAAATAATCCTCCTGGTCGCCTTTTTTAAATTTCTCCTCTACAGTTAGATTCATTTATTACAATTGTGGTTGATATTACAATAGGGGTTACGCGTTATAACCCCTATTGTAATAAAATTTATGTCAACCCCTGTTGTAATAATTGTAATAAATGTGTTTTGCCAGGCCAATAAAATCGACACCTATCTTTAAAAGTGTATGGATTTTGATCACCATGTCCGTATCAATTTTTAAGAGTTATGTCCATGGATTTTGATCACCATTGTTGTATGTATATGGGGTTGGGGGTGGTGGTGGATGGCCGAATGGTTAGCACGTGCGAACTGTATCATAAGGCCTGGATTGGGTCAACTGGCTTGGTTTCGAATCCTCGGTTGTACATGGCAAGGAGTGGGGTCGCCCGTCCAACCTCGTGGGTTTTCTCTGGCTTTTACAGTTTCCTCCCACTGCTAAAGACCCCTATGCGCAAGGATTATTTTATTAAAATAAAATAAAATAATATGTAAGTCCCGAAATAAGTGTACAGGCATAACCTTATACTGTATAGAATATTATGAAACAAAACCCTACAAAACATGTCCCAAGGCTATTTGGAGAATTAATAAAATGGAATATCAACCTCTGTTGTAACCAATGATATCTAATTTAACGCTAAGTGTCTTCCCTGAAAATTCTGTCTTTTTGGGATTTTGAACACCTTCTCTATCTGTATATCAGATAAAATAATCAGACGACAGATATTTCAGAGAACAAACCTTACGGAAATGGTGATCCGAACCCATACACGTTTAAAGTTAGGTGTCAATTTTATTGGTATGGCAAAACAAATTTATTACAATTATTACAATAGGGGTTGACTGAAATTTTATTACAATAGGGGTTATGCCATGTAACCCCTGCTGTTATATCAACCCCTATTGTAACAATAGTTGTTGACATTCCTTTTTAATAATTTCTCCAAACTCGTTAACGGCTTTTAATGGTGTTTTCGGTTGTGCTGTTTTGAAATACCATATACATTGCAGTATAAACGCATACGATTACTCCTACCTATTGATATTCAAACGGTTATCAAAATCCATAGACTTGAGATGTCGATTTTTTTTGTATGGTAAAATACATAAATTACATTTATTACAATAAGGGTTGATATTACAGTAGGGGTTGATTGAAATTTTATTACAATTATTACATTTATTACAATAGGGGTTGATATTACAATAGGGGTTAATTGAAATTTTATTACAATTATTACATTTATTACAATAGGGGTTGATATTACAATAGGGGTTGTAACAAATGGCCACATGTCGTGTATAATTTTGCAGGGATCAGACCAGTGTTATTAATGTTACATTATGGGAGATTTTTATAAGGAGTTAGCAATTCTTGCTATAACAGTTCAAAAAATAGGTTGCCGGCCAACGAAACATACGACCACACAGCAGCTAAATCGTCCGGGCAGTCGCATATTAAGTACTTATCAGAAATCATTAGAATTTGTTTGGTTTTTATAAAATTCTGCCCCATGCTAACGTTTAGTATACGAAATATTTAATATTATTTCTAAAATTGGATAATAATTGAGACCTCTAAAGGGACAACAAGCTAAAAAAGTCAATTTTGCGTACAGTCACGTGTCTATAATTCAGGAAGTTACAATCCGATATTATCCGTTGAATATCAAAAGGAACCAAGATCGTTGGGTTTGTAGCAATATAGTCGTTGTGACATTGTTTTTAAAGATTATAGACAAGGAATTAGGAGATAAGATATAGTTTTATGTTTCTAACATATTCAGTAAATTGACATATTGTTTTATAAAAAGAGTAGTTTAGCCAAAACATAACTTGCTCTATATGTCAACAACATGATAATTAATATCTCATGGGAAATTTATCTAGTAAATTTCCATATGACCATTTAAGCGTGGGTTTTGACGTCATTGGGCTCAATTAACCAATCTCTCTAATTATTTACATCATGTTTGACCAATTAGAAAATTGAATGTCCAAAACCAGTTGATACAAAATTAGGATACTCGTGAGAATTCAGCAGACTTCGATTAGATTCCAGAGGGTTACCATCTAAGAGTCCTAGACACCTCGTAGGTTGAGAAGAGTTTAGGTAGCATTGACTGTAATTGTAATATGCTTGTATGTATACTTATGCTACATAAAACGTAAAAACGAACTGTTGCTTTGTTATAACTGAAGAAGACAAACGTCTTAAGAAACCGGTAAGAAGGAACACACAACGTGAAAGAGAAGAAAAGACGATCTGAGATAAATCCTAGACGATCACAAGGCTAACGGTAATATGTAGCAAAAACAAGATGCATGGGTCATACGTAGGATGTGGCGACCGGACCTACAACACACGCTCTCCACGTCAGACAAAAAGGCTCATGGTGTTACAGGTTATAAACATGCATTTCAAGTTTCATCAACATCAGATTAATATACCATATTTTTTACACTTTTCGGTTACAAGCGGCGGCCATTTTGTCCGTCAATTTTGATCTGATATTCACAAAATTTGATCTTAACCATCATTACCGTGTAGCGGTGATGTAATCAAACGGTTTTTGAAATCGGATAATACTTTTGACGGATCAGTTTTACGGATACACCATTACTGAGTTTGATACTAAGCGACGTTTCGAAGAGGATGCTCTCGTCTTTATCATTGCTTGATAAAGACGAGAGCATCCTCGTCGAAACGTCGCTTAGTATCAAACCCAGTAATTGTGAATCCGTAAAATTGTACCTTGTGTTAGTATGAAAATATGTTATATCAAGGTTGTGGACCCTATAGAAAGTTTGTGATCCGTCAAAAGTATTATCCGATTTCAAAAACCGGGTGATATCGAAAGGAACCAAGATCTTTGGGTTATAAACATACATGTATGTCAAGTTTCATCAAAATCGGTTCAAAATTGTGACCTCTATAGGGTCCACAACCTTGATATAACAGATTTTCACACTATTCGCGTACAAACAGCAGCCATTTTGTCTGTCAATTTTGGTCCGATTTTCACGAAATTTGACCTGAATCAGGGGCCATAATCCACGAAGTTTCGATCCGATACATGCCAATATCGAAAGCAGCCGCGATCTGATGGGGATAAACCTATATTTGAAGTTTCGTCTAAATTGGATAAGAATTTTGACCTTTATAGAGTCCACAAACAAATTACGGACGGACGTCCGGACGGAGAGGGGCGACGGCATAATACGTCCACATGAAAATGTGGGCGTATAAAAAGATGATGAAACAAGAATATATTGAAAACTTCAGTCAAATTACTTTATTCTGAACAAAGTTATTACAACTATAATTTTTACTAGAAATGGCATTGACACCCGTTTTCGATTATGGCCGATCGTTGATTGACAGGCGTTAACTCCACCTACATAGTCTAGATTATCAAGTAATGTTTACAATGACTGTGGTACTGTTAGCATATTCGGTTTGAGACGGGACTGCAATTCACTTCGTATTACATTTATTATTTACTACAAATTAGAATTAAGACTTTTAATATATAGATAATAAGAGAAAGTCTGCGACAGGATTTTAAAGTTTGAAAGGAGTGGACCAAATCAACGAGGCAGTATTGTAAAAAAAAATATAATAAATAGCCGACTTCTTGCGTTGCCTGTGTGAACTCTTTTGTACTTCAGGCATGCCTAAGTGACTCCCTAAGCAGACGAATAGAAAACAGTGATCCGATGAGGTTGCAATTCAACTGGGGTGATGTTAGCTGCGATGTTTATCAATTTCCATAATTTTACTGAAACGCAAATGACAGAAGCGCGTATAATAACGAAAGTGTATATTATAGGGAAGGCCGATTGATGAGCTGCTAATTTCCGGAGGGTATTATGACGTCAACGTCGCAAAGAATCTCCTGCCCACGACGCCATTGTGATTATATCAATCAACAAAATCCTATTTAAATCCGAGCCCAATCCAAACCATCCGTGAGTATACAGAGTTGATTTTGGTTTGTTTTTTAATTAAAGATCTAATTTACAATTTCTATGACATCTGAGGCTCAAAAGGAAGACCGACAAAGTTAGTTTTTGCTCTCCAATAATGTAACGTGTCTTTAAGATCCGTATTCAGGAACAGATCATCGTCTAGATTTAATGACTGATATGACTATCATAGACTTGATATATCTATTAATTTGTACACCTGCTCATGTAAAGAATAAACATTCAGAAAAGTTCATGTAGGGACATACTGTTAGGTACGGTATTGAAATCTCTGAAGGGGAAGATGGCAGAGATCATAACAGGATTTATGGCACTCCAGGATAATGTTGACCGCATGTGCAAACCTCCTACATGTCTACGTTCGAGCAGAAGTGCTTACTTCGTTTTCTAAATATTTCTATACAATGACCGGCTCCTAAATACAGGTGGGAATAAGCTAATAAATAACCAGTTTGGCACCAGTAACGGTGGTAGAAAAGGTGATACTAAGCCGGTGACTGGGCAGATGAACCAACCGATCCTATGTTTGTTGTGTAGTCCTCTTGCTGATCGTGTGACTATGACTTGATGTCACTGGATCATGTGCAATCCCCTCGGCTTCAAAACCTGTTACAATTGCAAACATGTACATGCCTCAGAAACACCTCAAGTCTTCAAGCCGCCGTGGACGACTAATAGTTTGTGATCGCGCTTTAGGTTGTCCGGTTCTCCACAAAGCATTTCCTGTCACGAGAAAGAACGGTATATGCTAATTCGAACCTTCTACAGCTAATGGCAACATAGTCACCTTTTACCTTAGAACTGAAATATGCTTATTCTGAATCGTGTATCATATTTCACCTTTCATTACCATATCATATTCATATAAAATGAATAATTCTATGTAAATTGCACGAAACTTGTCCCTGGAATACATGGGTTTTAGATCATAAGGTCAGTCATTGGGTCAAGTAGTGAGACTGCATGTAAGTGGGGCGTTGTTTGTCCGACCGCATGTATTTTCTATTTTCGCACAAGCGATCATTGAAGTAAATCTGTAAAATATGTTAGTTGGATCTTAAATCCCATTTCTCTCTTATGTCAAATGCACCCTTGCTAATACTGAATTTAATATATTAACTTTGTAATGATGTCCATAGATATGCACATTAGTCCCAAAATAAACTAGTTTGTGTCCAATGGACTCTAAATCTCATTTTACTCTGTTCCTCTCTTGTCTAAATCATCCTTGATAATGACTAAAGGGGATACATTAAATTTATAAAGATGTCCATACATATACTTCGTCTGATAAACGGGGAATTTTATCCTCGTTTTGGTGTTTTTAATTTATTTCTCGTGTATTTATTATGCCCGTTCCGGTCATTTGTATTTTTTAATTTGTTAGTGGGAAGGTTGCTAGATGTGGATAACATTCAATTTTGGTCCCTGTACCTGCAAAGAACGGGCTATAGCATCTCAAACATTGGTTTTCATTTAATTCAATTTTCAGACAAGAGTTATGTATCCGGTCAGCACCTAGGTAGAATTAGCAGTAGAAACTTAAAACTCGGTGTATAGGAGGAACCTGAGTGGTTCTGCTAATGCTCAAATAATTGGGCCTAAATCAATTTAAAATATATTAAAATAAAGCTTTAAAATAAATGCTATCAATAAACAGTCCAACCTTGTTAAATAATAGTCCTATTAAACCTATAATTCACTATTGCCAGTTGAGAAATTGGCCAAAAAAAATATCATTTTTAACTTCAAATTCAAACGTTTGAAGATAGCTATTGTATGGGGGGAATGGAAAAACAAGGGTGGTAATTTCCGGTGGGAAAGATTTTGAAGTGTGGGAAATAATGCTTTAGATCGTAAAATAGTGAGTTGACAACCTGAGCAAAAAAAAAACATACATATTATTATATTTTACCTTTCTTAATTAGAGATCTAAAATTGTCACCTTAAATTCGTTGGTCATCTTCTCTGTCTGTTGTCCCCCGCTTTTCGAAGAAAATAGGGGGACTATTAAAATGGGTTCGTCCGTCTGTCTGTCCGCCACACTCTTTGGGACACAATAACTTCTCCCCAAATTCAGCGAGAATGTTCAAACTTGGTGTAGGTGTTTACTCGGTCGATGCCTTGGTGGAGTTAGAAGATGAGCATTTTCTGCTGACAGAGATAAGCAATTTGATTAGTTGATGCTTTGCGACACGATAACTTAAGTTAGAAATGTCAAATTTGGTGTAGGTGTTTATTAGGTTGATGCCTTGATACAGTTCAAAGACGGGCATTTTCTGCTAAGGGTAAGCAGAGATAAGCAATGTGATTGGTTGATGCTTTGGGACACGATAACTTGAGTTTTAATTAAATGAGAATAACGAAACTTGGTGTATAGTTTCATCACATCAATACCTTGACTAAGTTTGATAATGAACATTATCGCCAGAGGGAAAGCAGAGCGATAAGAAATTTGATTGGTCAAGATTTTGGAACATAACAACTCTGCTTTTAATTGAGGTAGAATGATTAAACTTGATCATGTTGTTCATTAAGTTGATTCTGATAGAGCGTGATGAAGCTTGGAGTATAGTTGATAATCAGTTTGATTCCTCCATACTTTTGAAAACGATAAACGATATTAATTAGTGAGTCCTCTATTTATTTCGGCAGGGGACATCGGCTTCACTGTTGGTTTGTTTATACCTTATAAATGGCTTGTTTCTATGTTGATGGTGTAGGCTAAGATGGTAAGAATTGTCTGTAGTTATAATAATAGTCTTTATTCAGCAGCAACATTGGGTACATCACAGGAAGTGTATACTACAAGGAAAGTAACTCAAAGGGGTTTAGACCAGTATTAATGATAATTAGGGCGATAAGCAATTTGATTGGGCGAGACTTTGGAACACAATAACTCTCCTTCGAATTGAGGTAGAATGTTCAAACTTTGTGTAGGTGTTGATCGAATGAATGCCTTGATGGAGTTCAAGGATGAACATTTTTACGCTTAGGGTAAGCAGAGATATGCAATTTGATTGGTTGGGTCTTTGGGACACAATAACTTAATTTCTTATTAAGTGACAGTGGCGGTAATTGGTGTATAGTGTTTTCACATCAATACTTTGATTAAGCAATTTCGACTCCGAGTAAGGAAAGCGACAAGCAATTTGATTGATCACGCTCGACAACTTTGATTTTAATTGAGTGATTTGTGTATAGTTGCTGAGATACTCCAATCTGTTTGTTCGAGACTTTTGAATAAGATAACACCCTTAATTGAGGTAGAACGTTCAAAATTGGCGTAGGTGACTATTAGGTGAATGCCTTGACATAGTTTGTTCATGCGCATTTTCCACAGACTAAGCACATATGAGCATTTTGATTGGTTGAGACTTTGGAACACAAAAACTTTGGTTCTAATATAACTGAGCGCGATGAACTCTAGTTCGATGATGCAATTCTTCTGTGTGGGCTTAGTAGCGATAACCTTTTTTTTAATATTCCTCAATACCAGGTACTCCAAAACCTGATAGAGAACATTTTATGTTTAGACTAAGCTTGCATTAATCAGTTCCAATACGATCGAAAAAGATAAATGTGCAATAATTTCATCTGTGTTTTCGGGATTTCGGCAGGGGATATCAGCCTCACTGTTGGCTTGTTATGTGAAAAAAAACAATTGAAAGAATTAAATTATATACGCATTATGGGATACATTCCAGAGGGATATCACGAGTATGGTAAAAAAAAAGTGGCAGACTAAACAAAGATTTCGGTCACTTGACAATCCGGAAACAAGAGTTTTATCCAGCTTGACAGTCCAGGGTAACGACTTGGGAGTAATCGAGGTAAATATTACACCCGCCTGGCACCCCTCGCGTTGAGAGACAAACGCCATAATTTATTTTTGTATAATCTGTTCTGTCATTTATGACAAAAAATATTCATATGGGCACAGTTTCTTTGGGGCCCTTTGCCTAAGATGTAGGACAAGAAATTATGATATATATAATACAAATTAAACATCAGACCTAGATACCTCCAAATCAGGGGAGGTATTATCTTTGTAAAAAAAACTACTGCACGCCTCGCTACGGCATATTTCAAGACAAATCGTGTCTTTTTGCGCTAACACATCGGAATGAGCATAGCACACATGCAATTGGTGTTGATTTGGTAGTGTATATGGTAGATTGAGGCGGAGGTCTACTCAACAGTATGATAGATGCATGATAATATACTATTCCAAAAAAGTAGGGGATATTGATTTTGTTTCATCGAAACTAGACTACTGTAATAGTTTGCTTGTTGGTCTCCCTCAGAATCAGTTGTCTAAATTACAGTCTGTCGAGAACGCTGCTGCGAAGTTGGTCTGGAGATCACGAAAGTACGAAGAAGATTCACAAATTCTGTACGACTTACATTGGTTAAAAGTTGAATTCCGTATCAATTTCAAAATTATGTTATTCGTTTTTAAAATTCTAAGTGGTCATTCTCCGCATTATCTCAGTTCACTGATTGAGCGCTATGTTCCAAGAAATCGCAGTTTGCGATCTGGTGACTCGAACAATGTAACATTTGATAGAACGGATAAACACAAGAAGACGAAGGAAAATCCACGAACTACCATCAAGAGATACGACTGGAGGGCTTTCTCTGTGGTTGCCCCGTTCTCGTGGAACGAGCTTCCACGCAGTGTGCGCCAATCACAAAATCTAGTGACTTTTAAATCCAGACTAAAAACATTTTATTTTAAAAAACATTTCAATTTATAGTCTAGTCAGTAGTTTGTTTTAATTTGTTTTTTAAGTGTAAACTGTCTTATTTATAGTTGTACAGCGCTCTGGAACGAAGTGTAGATCGCTTTAATCAATAAATATTATTATTATTATCACCGTACACAGTGTTAAAAACTTGTGACTGAAAGCTACATTATGATAAGTAATGACTTGAAATCACAAGTTTCAAGAAGTTGTTTTGAATCGTCTTACCCCAACCATGTTGCTAAATTTAGCTAGATTTTCGATGTATGCTCCGGTCAGTGCACTAGTATAGCCCCATATCAAATATCCGCTATGTCAGAGCAGATTTTGGACTTCATTTAGTTCAATTACCCGCTGTGGAAAAGGGACCAGTGATGGAGAGAGTGGAGTTGTGAAACGGAAAGCATCAGATGCAGTTGTCAGTAGGGAAGTGGTAATCAACAATCTTCTTTGATTGGCATTTAGTAATTGAACATATTAACACAAGGTACAATTTTATGGATACACAATTACTGAGTTTGATACTAAGCGACTCTCGTAGAGCATCCTCGTGGAAACGTCGCTTAGTATCAAACTCAGTAATTGTGTATCCATAAAATTGTACCTTGTGGTAATGAACAACTCTAAATCCCTTAATAATTTTCTTGATACTATGAGCAAAGAGCTGTTTACCCTGCCAGCTGTATTGTTTCATTGCCGTTGATTGTGTTAGAGACCGGCCATCCAAGGCTATGAAAATGGTCCCCGGAACGAGGAAGCAGAAGCTAAATATAGTTACAAGAACCTTACATGGTTGAATAATAGAAGTTGGAAAGTTTTCCTGAATTTGTTTCTCGTGGCACTAGAACACAGACTAGATAGATGAAAACCAGTTGTGTTTATCCGAGGATTGAAATGAAACGGTGCAGCTTGATTGAATTTGGAAATAAAGCAAAAGCATATCTGTAAACATTTATTATATTATCACGAATTATCAGGAAATGATTTACATCAAGACATCGAAAAGTTATACTTCTAAGAATATGCATGGAGGACATAAACTCCGCAAACTGGTAAATAATGTAAGTGAAATCTATTGTGATGCTGGTATTATTGTATATAGCGTTAAGTCTATAATTTAACTAATCCCAGCGCAAATGCTAAGAGAAAACAAACATGCAAATAAACAGAATCGTTCCATCCTTGACATACAAAAAGATTTACCATGTCGTATTTGACTAAAGGGCTTGTTACAAAACTGTAATTTTCTACAAGAAGGCTTGTATTTTAGTTTTCTTATTTGATATTATTATTTACAAATTAGCGTTTTTGTTGTCACATGTAAAATGTCAATGTTACAGCATTTGTTCAGATATTGTTAATTTGTTCAATTTGCACTAATAATCATCGTCAAACTGATATTTCCAGATTTGATGACCGTGCTATATAATACATCACTGATTGCATCCTGTACAGCATGAAGTAAATAATAAGGATATCCTCATCCACTTTTAAAAATAATGCTTTCCAATGTTCTCCTCAGTAAGAATAAATTAACATGGAACTGTCGTTTTCTAAGCATTGGAGACGTTTGAGAAAGATCTGGCTACTGAATGGTCACATGCTTTCAGTGATGCTAATGGTTTTGAAGAGGAACCGACACGTATATTATCAACAGTAACTATAAATAGCCATTACACACGATATTGTCTAAAAAAATATTCCTTTAAAATATCTAATGTTTTAAAACGATTCGGAATTATTTGCATAACCATTATTCTTTATCTGTAGTTCTGTTTATTTGAAGTTCTTACAAGGTGCCATGAATGCAGAGTAGTTTACATCCTGGTTAAAAGGAAACTTAGATTATTGAGTTATTTATCAGATAATTGAGTGAGGTTAATTATACATCCCAGTTGCCAATCCGCTTTCCTTTATGTTAACGAGTTCGATAATTGTGTCACCTTTTCTGATATCTTTATTTAAAAACATAATCATTCCTAAATTTGCTTTCATTTATTAATTAGGTTAGTTGTTATACATACATATTTGATATATTCGTCAACTAGGTATGCATGTTCATAATTCCTACATATATGATTTAATAATTATTGAGAGTTTGTTGGGTTATAGTTCTAGTATAAGGGTAACTAGTCGAGCATTTCTAAAAAGTTTGAAATTCAAATCCCCAAATCACCCTGATTTTCTTATATATTTTAAGCTTACTGGGAATTCTAGTATGTATGTCGCATTGTTTTTACACTAATGTTATTGGCCCTGGCGCTTTAAAGGTTAATGCTTTCCAACTTGCTGCCAAATCACCACGCCTGTCACCGGAACCTTGTGGTCACTAGTAGGCAGCCGTATTACTTTTCGACCTTGAGCAACTTAACTCTGGACCTTGGTGCTGCCTTATGTGTATCGTCCTCATTTTACATTCCGGACTGGATTACAAAACAAATGAAACCACTGTAATACGCCACATGCATTCGGTCACCGTCGGTTATTAATAACATCTATGTCGTTCCATGGGCGTACGCCTCAGGTCAATTTAAAATGCGAATTATATAAGAATAACAAAAAAACGATCACGATCATCAGTTGAAAGTAAATTGGACACGAGGAGTTATAGAGGTCCCAATTTTTATTTGATTTTAAAAATCGTTTCAATATATCTTTGTTACACCATGATCGCGGGCGATTTCGCGAAAACAGCACGGAGACTTCTCGTCAAATTCAGAACCGTGTGGGGCCACAATTTATGTCCAATTTAGTTGAAGTTGCATCTTTTTATTGTTATATATGTGTCAATCAGAGAGCGACATTTTGTATGGTTCTGGAAAAATGTGAAATATACCACAGGAATCTGACCTTCTATCCGTATTATATGCATCACCATACCGAACTAGACAATATATATAATAAAAAAAAGAATAGGAATGCAATGCCTGTTGAAGCCTCGATTTTACCTGCTCTTGCTTCGGCACGTTTTTGTTCCACAATTCGTAATGCCACGTAAATATACGTATACTGATATTAAGCAATCCATGACATATATGTTCCCTGCATTTTACGCAACATGTGAAATATGTAGACGCTCTAATTGGATTTTTAAGCAGTTGTCCTGTTCTCGGCATCTTGCATGGGAACTGCTTTTTTTTTTACTTGCCGAGAGAGAGAGAGAGAGAGATGGGGTTTGAGAAGGCGCCTCTATCTCCATGCCACATACGCTCACACCAGGGATCGAAACCACAGCCGCAAGCCAGAGGTGACCGGCCAGCTAGAGTTCGAAGCGCGGCACTCTAGACCGCTCTATGACGTCAAGTGGTCAGGCTTATAAAAAAAACTAACGTGAAATATTTTGTATGCCAAATATTTTGTATGCCTATTTCAATCGACTACTGCCGGATAATTATAAGTGATAGACTCTTGACAACAATAAAAAAAATTGAAGCCTTTTGTGGATCGTTTTCTGGCTTCAACTGTTATATAAATTATTATTTAGACATTTATTCACCTGTCATACCCATACACATCTCTCTAGATTATGGATTAGACCACTTGCGTCATATCATCATCGGCTAACGTTATAATGGTTGTCACTCCATTACTATTTCTTGTCAAACTTTAAACAGACATAACTTACCTGAGAAAAAAGTACTTACTTACAATGCCAACACTTTATAAATTCAATAATGAAACTTGATAACTGAATAAATATTTAGAGGTGCCTAAAAATAAAATGCAAAGAATAGGAACATTCTAGACAGAAGTGATATTTAGATTCGATTTTGTACACCGAGAACTGTCTGCTCTACGTCGAGAATGTACCCTAGATCTCTGCCCTAAATGGCCGTCATGATCAATAATTAGTATATATGTATAATGTATACACAAAAAGACGAATTAAACCTTTTCAATTTTATTAAATGACAGCAGAATGTATACGTTTGGAAATATACTTTGTGTTTTCGACTAAAATTCTTTTCTGATCCCTATCATGTTTGTAATCTATACGCATAAACCTTACTTGTAAGTTTCTGTATACAATTAATAATCGTGTATGTATTATATTCAATAGAAATTAACCTTTTAGATCATTATTCAGTCGATATTCATCTGTTAGATCATTATTCAGTCAAAATTCTCATATCAAAAAGCAGTAGATTCGCGATCAACATTTCTTTGGCTTTATGTCTTGGCCATTTAAGGCTAAAAACGTCATTTCATGTCTGAAAACTAAAACTGAAATCCTTAAAAGAAACTCATTTGCCGTCTTCTTTTTTGATATAAATGATTTGAACTGAGATTTTTTTAACCCTTTGGGGGTGAGTGTTCCAGTTGTAAGTGACAAGGAATATGATTGCCTGTGAAAGCTCGTGGATTTTTTCCGAATCCTCCTACTGCTACAGACTCCTACGCGCAAGGTAATTATTAAAACAAAATTGAACTATATGTTAATCCCGAAATTACGTAGTTTGTGTTAAATGCTATTTTGCGTGCATGCTAAATTAGTTCAACCGGAAATGCTAGGCAACGCCTCTGCCATAGTCAGACCCTACGTCTTGCATCTCTGACAGGAAGGGGCCAACACCGGGTTCGAACCTAGTACTTCTACGGTAGGAAGTTAACGCCTTAAACACTAAGCCACCGCCGCTTCCCTTATTGGAAAGTACATTGATTCATGCATATTTTTTTTTTAAATGTTGATTTTACCAATGTTCCGGTATAGCGGATTGTGGCAGACTCTTAATTGTGCATCATGATGACTAATTGCAGTAATTGCAGTACTGTGTCTACAGCGTGGCAGGGTTGGGTCGAGTTTTGATTTGCATGTCGAACATGGTATCTTACTGCAGCAATTGGAGGGGTGTCACAATATACTTACCTATCATGTTGACTAATTGCAAGAAATGGGGGAGGGGACCTTCTCTCCTCTAAAGAATCGCCTTCGCTCCATCAGGCACATAGTCATTTCTTATTCACTTGATTTGATATTTGTTTATTTTTTTTGCAATGTAGATTTTCTGTCTTGTCCGCAGGTTTATTTTGGAGGCTTTTGTTTTGCGTGTAGTGTGGTGCTCCTGCACTTTCTATTATAGACATTATCTCGAGTTAGTTATCATAATCTGTTTATACGCACTTCATCGTTTCGTCCCATAAGTATTGATGTTACAATATCTAATATTTTCAGATGAATCCGTGCATGCTAGGGGTGTCAGAATTTAATTTATGTTACTTCACATGTCATGTCACATCTTGTCACTTTAAGTCATGTCAACAATCAATACGTCATGCAGTATCAAACACCACCGAATAACTATAAATGTAGAAAAAAACATAATGTTAGTTTTCAGTATAGGTCAGGGTGACTGAAAAATCAGTAAGGCCAGATCAGGAAAAGATGAAAAGTGAAACCGGAAGTAAAGAAACTGCCCGAGGTTTGTTGACATATTGCCCAGGTTAAAACAATAAAAAAATTGCACTATGCGCATCGTTTTTGTAATATCCAATATGGCTACCAAATGGATGAAGATGTTATTGAACGATGACTCTGAAAATGAAAGATAATACCACAATATACGATTTTTAGTTTATTTTCTAAAGATAGGTTATAAAAGTGGATTTAAAAGAGTTCCAATTGGCAAAGAAAAATGTTCATAACACCATAACCTACGATATCCATATAAGTTGCAAAATGCAATGTCATATTTTTACGAGAATCGCCACTTCAAGCTTAGGGTAAGAGTGTGGGGACGTTATCTTCACCTTAAACAGAAAACTGTTTTACTTTGTGTGATCATATTTAGCTATACCAGTACGTGACATTTGTATTTATATTCACTTAAACTACATCATCGTAATTACTTTAACAGACACGATTGCATGTGTTACAATAGTATCGATTTCTCATTGGTGACGTTTCTCATTGGATGATTTACACGTTATTGGCACCGCCTTGAATGTCTCCTGTAAGTTTTCTACTGGTAATTATTTTTGAAATGTTTATGACACAATTCTCCTGTATATAAACCATGTCTGTCTAAGATATAAACAGCATCCTTGAATTGTGCTTCTTGAGAAATAGTAAATCATTATGGTTAGCAGCTACAACATCGTGGTTTTAGGACCCGAAAAGGTTGGAAAATCGGCTTTAGTGCATCAATTTTTGAAAAAGGATTTTGTTAGCACGTATGAACCCACAGTCGAGGAAAGCTATAAATATGTAGCGAAAATGTCAGGTAGGAATAGCTCTAAACTTTATTTTAGTCAATGTTAATGAGTGTCGCAAGTCACCAATCATCCTCAAAACTGGTTCTTATAACTGGTTTTCACAGCGAAAACACCACTTATTGTTTAATAAGTTTAGTATGGTTAATGTGTGTTGCGCTGTTTTTCGAGGGGGTGGGGTTGATGGCACCAAATGCAAACAAAACACCCGAGCAGGCAACTCTAGCTACAAAGAATTTCATGCTTTAGGAATGTTGATATCTAGCCATTGTTGTGCTGATCGAGGGGCATAAAGATACATTATGGAAGATTAGATAAAGAGTTGGCAGTTCTGACTATAATAGTTAAAAATTATGTAATGTTAAAGTAATTTGCTGAAGATTTCCGTCAAATTAATCCACTATGAGCCTAGATTTAAGCCATTGAAATTTCCGCCTAGCCATTGAAATTTCCGCCTAGCCTCGATCACCATTACTAAAGTCACGTGAGATTTCAATTTATATATTAAGTCAACACGATAAAAAAGCATAGTCTCGATTATCAATGAGCGTTGAACAGCATATATAATTCTAATCCAGCCAATATCGAAGGCTAGGGTTGACATCGAGAGTTGATTATGATCTGGATATGTTAATTAATAGCTAATTAATAATTAAGATATAATTACAGGTCTAAAGAAAGACCTGTAATACTCAGATTTTGGTCTTGCATAATGCATATTTAAGGCATCGTAACTTAAAATTGTATTCATTTGACAAGTTATGGGTAAAAATTTATATTAAACTAAATGTGCCTCCTGGAATACATTAGGGAGGAATTTGTGTATGAATTTTTTGTTTTGTGTTGCACTGTAAACATCTTACGGTAGATAAGATCAAAGATTTCAAACATTCAAAATGTGGTGAATGGAACTGTATCAGAATATGTTCTCCTCTCTTTATAATAAAGATTTTTCGAATTAGTAGTTTATCTTGGGGCCCAGCGTTATACATTATATTCACATTATAGCATCACAATTGTCTTTGTTAATACCAAAACAATTTGAACAAATATTAGACAGATGTTTTTTTTAGGGATTCTACTTGCACAGATTAGTCAGAAACTTTAAGACTTTGATAAGTACTTATGTTCAAAATTTAATCCGATAAAGATATTGCATGATTGAAGACTTAATATAAATTGAACTCTCACGTGACGTAATACCATAAGAGCATGATTACTTTAGAATAAAACTTTAGATCAATTTATATACCTGCATATTAATAATACAATGTATAATATCTCACGCGATAGTTATGACGTCTTCTTATTCAATTTGTATGGAAAACGAATTGTTGTTTGAAATATTATGTACAATAGTATGTATATGTATTCATGTACACGTGTAAATTTATGTATATGTATTTATTTATTTCATTTTATTTTCAGACGGTGTCTTTAAATCTGTCGACATCTTAGATACAGCTGGCTGTGATGACTTCCCGGTTATGAGAAAATTAAGAATAAAACGGGGAGATGCTTTCGTCATCGTCTACTCGGTCGATGACATGAATTCATTCATCAACATCAAAAGTTATTACGAACAAATCAGTCAGGAGAAAGGTGATTATTTTTCATGATAACCATATTAATTTATAATCCTAATCCCCTTAAGATTTCATGATATTTAATAGTTTTGTATTAATTGTAAACTTAACCGTACTATTGAATTAATAAAAAGGTTAGGAACGTCACACTACGTCAAATGTAAAAAACTATAAGGCATTGGGCAATTCAATTCATGATGACATTTTTTCAATTTTCAGGAACAACAGTAGTGCCAATCATTTTAGTGGGAAATAAAATGGACACAACCAGTCGCCAAGTGTCAACTGAAATGGCTACCAGACTCGCCAAGGAGGACCTTAAGTGTTTCCATCTAGAAACCAGTGCTAAATGTAATCTGAATGTTGAAAATATGTTCAGTATACTATTTTTAAAGACAATAGCCGCTTCAGTGGAGATGTCACAAACCAAACAATTTGGGAAAAGACAAAGGAAACGTTCTATAAATTTTTTCATTCGGCGTAACTCAAAGAAAGTGCAATTGCGTAAAAATGAAGACATCTCCAAATCGACTTTAAGTAAGGACAAAGTTCAAACGAGAAGACACTCAATTCATACATTTGTTGACATTGCAGATGCAAAAACCATTGACACGATTCCCAGACGCGTTAGTTTTAACGTGTAATCTATTCACTATTAAAAATATAAATGACCAAAAATGTTTATGACGCTAGTCTAATGAATCATTAGCACTGTCTGGATGAGACGTCATTATACTGTTGTCTTTATAATGCTGCGAGAACAATCAAGTTGACATTTATTTATGTTATTTAATAAATATAGGCATTAAAAAGTATATTAATAGTATTGTTTACACGTCATGTTATACATGTATGTCGGTGAAAGAGGATATATACGTCGAATGACAGACGGGGTGGCCGCCGTTTGTGCGTGAATGCTGTTGAGGGGTGGTATGTCATGGTTGTGGACCCTGTATGGGTCACAATTTTGATTCGAAAAAGCTATCTAACGCTTGATCGATTTAACTAACTGCAAGGGTGTCTTATGTATTGTTATTAATAAAATTATTATATTTTTATAAACGAATTAAAGTTTTTTTTAAAGTAGATAAGTGTGTATAAATGTTTAGTTAAAAGGGAAAACCCGATGCACTCGGTAATCGAACCTGCCATTACCTCTGAAATGAAATGAAGTGAGGTTTAACGTCCTACTGTTCTGCTCGTGACTGGGCTAATGAAGGCGGGCATATGCCGTACATCGTGCTGTGATAGAAATTTTGCCCGGAAAGCGGCACTATGGCCTACTCCTATATCGACTTACAACTGGCAGGGTATAGATTTTACGTGCACTTCAAGGACTTGTCCTTTTCAGACCCGCCGTCCAGCACCACTGACAAGAGGAAACCACGCCGGAAAATCTCCATGAACCTTTTCCATTAAATTAGTATCCCTTGTTTAAGGCCAAGTAACATATGGACAGATTTGAAATTTCGTGGAATACCGGTTTGGTGTTGACATATCATAAAACACTAAGTTACCCGGTTTGGTGCCCGGTTTTATGTTGACATATCACAAGGTACCATTTTGCCCGGCTTAATGTTGAAATATCATGATACACCACTGAAATGGGGGTTAACGTCCTACTGTTCTTTACTGACTATACGGAGTCAAAAGGTACACGGGATCTCGGTTTTGTGTCCCATCCGAACGGCTTAACGTTGTCCTTTGCCCGACCCTCCGCCATTCACCACTGACTTTTGGCGATCGCGAAAATGTGCCAAAAGTCTAAACCTACATTGACGCAATATAGTACGGATACTTACTAGAAGGGAAAATTCTGTTTGCCAAATATCACTATTGCGGTTGATTGTTTTCATTTTACTTCCCACTAAAATGACTTGCACTACTGTGGTTCCTGAAAATTACTATGAGAAGGGAAAATTCCGTTTGCCAAATGTCACTATTGCTGTTGGTTGTTTCCATTTTATTTCCCACAAAAATGATTGGCACTACTGTCATGGTTCCTGAAAATTGAAAAATGTCGTCATGAGTTAAATTGGCCAATGTATTGATATAGTGCTATACATTTGACGTAGTGTGACGTTCCCAACCTTTCTATTAATTCCATAAAGTGGTGTTAAATGTAAAATTAATACAAAACTATTAAATATCATGAAATCTTAAAGGGATTAGGATTATAAATCAATATGGTTATCATGGAAAATAATCACCTTTCTCCTGACTGATTTGTTCATAATAACTTTTGATGTTGATGAATGAATTCATGTCATCGACCGAGTAGACGATGACATCTCTTCGTTTTATTCTTAATTTTCTCATTACCGGGAAATCATCACAGCCAGCTGTATCTTAAACCCGGTTCATACCGCTACGACTTGCCCAGACTCTACCTTACGCAACGTCTTGTCTCAGATAATCAGTGCAGTGTAGACAGTCCCACGACCACGATTCAATCGATTTCCATCGCGTCGTGGCCCGTCGGCCCGACTGAGCATTTTCAGTCGTAGTCGGATGCAGTTTGATGCAATCGTAACCCATCGTATTTGTGTGGACACTCACACGACACGATCAATTGTCTTACCGTTGTTTAGTCAACCAGAGAGTAGCATTTGGTCATGTGACTATGCAGGTCATGTGCAGCACATTTCTTTTTACGAGCAGTCAACTTTAACGACATCTTGGCAAAATATAATGTCACTTTTATGCTTCCGGTTTACTTTTGGAATCACTGGCTAGAAGGAAGTGGAGTAACTCACGACGCATAATCTGTGAGAGTCGGGACTGTGTGGACTGGTACCGTCGTAGGCAAGTGAAGTAAAGACGCGACCTGATTTTTTTTACAACTACCCAAGACGCTGAGTCCTGTCGGGTTGTGTGTAGTCGTAGCGGTATGAACCGGGCTTAAGATACCGACAGATTTAAAGAAACCGTCTGCAAATAAATAAAATATATATCTCTGCACATTATATTTCAAACAATTCTTGCTTTATTACAATAGATTATGATAAGATCAAAGGATAACGCCCTCGCTATGTAGAAAGTTATTATGCACATATAGAAACAGTGTGTATATGCATGTGTTATATTATAAGTTTTATTCTAAATCCGCTTTTTATATGACATCATGTTAGCTTGCATGTGTCAGTCCTCTTTTGAACTTTAAAGTAATCAAATCATGAACGAATTAAAATTTATAGGAAGCCTCCAATCATGTAAAATCTTTATCTGATTAAATTGCGTCTGTTTGTTATAATAAAACACACTTATATTAATTAATCATGATTAAACAAAGTACTTACCAAAGTCTTAAAGTTTCTGATTACTATCTGTGGTGATTTTAATTGCGGAAGTTGAATCTCTGAAGGAACATTTGTCTAAAATTTGTTCAATTTTCTTCGGATATTAACAAAGATAAAACATGGAATTGTCCCTCCTCTTCGGGATTTAGATAAATCTTAAATGGAGATGATACACGTGTGAATATAATGTCTTTCTTCACAACCTCTGGGGTCGCCAAGAGCACTACTCTGAAACGTTTTAAAAAATGCTATGTTTTCACTACGAAGATGACAAATACTAACGAACTTAAAATCGAACACCGTACACATTAATCGGACTAAAACAGGGACGTGTGCAGAAAAATGATCAAAGGGCAGGGTGGGGGACTGTTCAGGTGTCACTGACTACAGCGCCTCAATGGGAAACGGGGTCCCCCCCCCCAAGAAATTTGGGAATGTTATAATAGATTTATTTGCTTCGGGGGCCATTTCTGAAAAAAAAATTCTCATTTAAATGTATAGATTCTCTGTAGGGTCTCTCCTGTAAACATTCCGCCAAATTATCGTGAAAAAAAACAATTGCAAAGTCTTAAGAAAGAATCAGTTTGTGACTCGTGATCACCCGTCATCATTCACTGAAATATTCAGGGGCGTAAATGTGGTGGGGGGGGGGGTACACCCCCCAGCAAAAAAAATAGTCGGTCGCAAAATCAGTGCAGTCGGTCGCAAAGTAGAGGTAATCGGTATCAAAATAAGTTTTTTTTTTTTTTTTTTTTTTAAACAATATTTATTCACAGAAGCTGGATTGGAGAACAGGCAGAAGCCTATAGACCCCCTCTCCATAAAAGTACAAACATAAATATATATTGAAAAATAAAGTAAGGTAAACTAAAGTAGAGAGGAAAAAGTAAATTATAAGATGGCTATATACACTATATACACGATATGTACAAACCACAATCAAAATGTCTATATTTCATACAGTTTCATAAGGAATTTTTTAAAAGCGTTTGGAGATCTCGAGGAAATTATGTACTGAAGAAAAAATTTCTTCAGAAGTGTTTTTGTTTTCAGTTCCGAATAATAAATTATAAGGATTTTGAAAAAGTTTTGGAAGTTTTGATATAGTCGCAGATCGTGCATCTGAACGTAAGGGACAGATTAAAAGAAAATGTTCGGAATCTTCAAAGGGGTGACCACAATCGCATATAGGGCTGTCAGAAATATGCCTGAGAAAACGATGTCCGTTTAAATCGCTGCAAGAGAGTCGAAGGCGAGAGTGTTGAATTTGATTTTTCCTGTTGCCAGAGTAATATGATGAAGGTATAATTCGATCAAGGCAGCCTAGTTTAGATTTAAAAGAAGATAAAGTAGGTAAGTTTCTAGTAGAAAGGTCGAGTAGATTCCATTCTCGAATTGTAGATGGTATAAAAGAAGAAGAAAATAAAGAAGTTCTGCAGAGGTATGTCGGGATGTTATTTTGGTTTCGTAGGCGATAGGAATTGATATTGGGTGGTATCAGTTGAAATAAGTATTCGGGAGTGATATGGTTTATGATTTTGTAAAATAAAATTAATTTATGTCGCCTTCTTCTCTCCTGCAGTGTAATAAACCCGGTTTCCTTATATAACACTTGGTGACTTGTACCTTTCACAGCACCGCATATAGTTCTGAGTGCATCTAGTTGTAAAAGTTCTAGTTTATGTGTTAGTTCGGCGGTACTCCCATCCCAAATAACGTCACAGTAGTCGAAATGAGGAAGAATATATGAGGTATACATGGTTTGGAGAGATCTACGACTTAATCTATATTTTAAGGAGCGAAGACAATTTACAAGTTTACTTGTTTTGGCCAAAATCTTATTTATATGAGTATCCCACTTACAGTTTGTTTGGAAAGTCAGCCCCAGGTGATTGTGCTCAGAAACTTCTTTGATTGGAACATTGTCTAGATTTAGTGTAGGAAGAAATAAATTCTTTTTATTTGTTAGTGCTAGTGTTTCAGTTTTCAGCGGGTTAAAAGATACAAGCCACGTCTTAGCCCAAAAGTTTATTTTCTCTAGGTCATCATTTAAGACTCCCGCACACTCAGCTGGGTCAGTTATTTTTACATATAAACTAGTGTCATCGGCAAATAATCTAATATTTGATTTTATACTATTTACTATATCATTTATGTATATAATGAAAAGTAACGGACCGAGAACGGAGCCCTGTGGAACACCAGCCGGGACCGTTAATGGTTCAGAGGAGGTTCCGTTAACAATAACATTCTGTTGTCTGTTAGACAAATAGTCCCTGAACCATTCCAACAAGTCTCCTCTAATCCCAACGGCCCCAAGCTTATGACAGAGTGCAGCATGCCAAACTCTGTCAAAAGCTTTACTGATGTCACAGAACACCGTTCTCGTATATTGACCCTGGTCGATGGCTTGACAGAAGAAGTGCGAAAGATCTATTAGTTGGTAAGTAGTTGAGTCTCCTTGCAAAAAACCGCTTTGAAAATTAGTAATAATATTGTGAGCCTTAAAGAAGTTAAATACATGTTTGTAGATGCATTTTTCGAAAATTTTGATTATAATGCTCAATAAGGACACTGGTCTGTAATTTCCGCATAATGATGGGTCGCCTTTTTTATGAGTTTAAGTTTACGTCACGCTACTCACGCAAAACTTTCGTTGAAAAATAGTCGGTCGCAAAATCAGTGCAGTTGGTTGCAAAGTAAATGTAGTCGGTATCAAAATAAGTACTCACTGTATACGTCACGCTACTCACACAAAAAAAAAATAGTCGGTCGCAAAATCAGTGCAGTCGGTCAAAAAGTAGAGGTTGATGGTATCAAAATAAGCACTCACTGTATACGTCTCGCTACTCACGCAAAACTTTAGTATAAAAATAGTCGGTTGCAAAATCAGTGCAGTCGGTCGCAAAATAGGAGCAGTCTTAGTATAAAATAACCTTGTCAACTTATCATTAATTTGAAAAGATGTTGTGTTTCACTCTCATTCTGTTGTGAGTATAATGTTAGTCTTACAACAAAATGTAACCCAGCGAGAAAAATAGTCTGTCTCAAAATAAGTGCAGTCACTGCAGTCGGTCTCAAACACAATGCCAGAATAGATCCCAAATACTATATATTTGCGTGAATCCGTGAGCCTAAATTGCATACGTCACTCTTATTCTGTTGTAAGTATGTTAAATTGGTCTAACAACAAAATTTCACCAAGGGAGAAAAATAGTCGGTCACAAAATAAGTGCAGTCACTGCAGTCGGTCTCAAAAACAATGTCAGAAAAGATCCCAAATGCTATGTATTTGCGTGAATCCGTGTGCCTAAATTGCATACGTCACTCAAAACTATAGTATAAAATAACCATGTCTGCTTGTCACTCTTATTCTGTTGTGAGTATGTTGTTCTATGAAATGTTTTCTACCACGGCAAAAAATAGTCGGTCTCAAAAATATACTCACCGCAGTCGGTCTCCGACTAAATGAATTAATGAGATAAACATACAATCATAAAACAAGCGAAATTGACAGATAAGCCTCAAGATTCTGTCCCATTTATTATCAACCCCAGTCCCAAAAATTTAAAAGCTCTGTTACATATCTGAAATTTTTTTCGCGACTTCGGCGCGATTCCATTATAACATCATTCTCCTACTCGGTTATATATCTGAAATTTTTTTGCGCCTGCGGCGCTCGATTCCATTTTAAAATCATTCTTCTACTCCTCAGTTGTCTTATACTGTCTCGGCACTATCATATTCTCGATTATAGCGAACTGCTTAGTTTGTAGTACCACTGGTGTGTGGGGCGGGGGTATGTACATCAGTCGGTCGCATTTTGGCTAAACACCCCCCCCCCCCCAAACGAAATCGTCGTGTACGCCCCTGGAAATATTGCAATCAAGTTTAGAGCTATTCCTAACCGACAGTTTAGCTACGTATAGGATATTTACCTACCCAAGGTTGAATTGATAGAGAACACGCAGGCGAAGCGCAAGAATTCTCTATCAAATCAATCGGAGGGAGAGTAGGTTTATTTTCGACATATACCTTTAAATTTAATGGGCTCTTCTATTAAAAGGCAACAATGTTTGGATAATTGCTCGATAGTTTCAACCAAATAGCGAAAATTACCGAAGTTAACACGTGAAAGTACATGCAAAACGGATAGATATATGAAATCAGGCGAATAATCAATCCTTTTTAGCCAACATATTAACGGTGGAATAAATGCGAATGCAAATATCGATAAGAATCTATCCAAAGTCTGAAGAAAAGTTGGATCAAAAGGCAATCTTTTCCGATAACCAATTTAAATATGCCCATGAGTAGACCGTCTATTTCGGTCCTGAATTCTACAAACTGTAACATAACAATTTTAAATTGCCAAAAGAATAAAATTTATTTCTGTGTTCTTTGTATTAATTCGATCATCTACACCATCGGCGGTTAATATGAGCCGAATATATCGACTTAAGATGACGACGTCACTAGCGGTTGATATTAAATATCAACCTGTCATGACGTCGTTAGCGGTTAATATGAACCGAATATATCAACCTATGATGACGTCATGACAGGTTGTTATGAGATATAACTGCTATGGACATTAAAGAAAAAACTACCGCGAGTTGTATACAGTTCATCACGTGCATTTTGCATACCGATAGTTCATTGGCCAAACATGCTATTTTATTGGGATTTCGTCTAATAGGTGGATGCAGCTATGGCCCGTGTGGCGCCAGGCAGGGTAAGCTTACTCTTCCGGACACCTGTTACCACTGTTTGTCGTGTATTTTCTACACGGGGAGCAGTCCATTTGCTGATTACACTATTTTGCCTAATAACGCTTTTAGGACTCCGAATTCTGTCTAATGGTTTGGATTGTTCGTACTTGTTTTTATTTTATATATATATTTATAGCTTTCCCCCACAGTGGGTTCATACGTGCTAACAAAACCCCTTTTCAAAAATTGATGCACTAAAGCCGATTTTCCAACCTTTTCGGGTCCTAAAACCACGATGTTGTAGTTGCTAAATATAAAGACTTCTTTTTTCTCAAGAAGTACAATTCAAGGATGCTATTGATATCTTGGTCAGGACGTGTCATAAAAATTTCAAAAATAATTACCAGTAGAAAACTTGCGAGATGACATTCAAGGCCAATAACGAGTAAATCGTCGAATGAGAAAAGTCATCAGTTCGCATAGCGTTCCAGAACAAAATCGATAATGCGTCAGTGTGGCATAAGACACACACACACAAACGTATTTTTTACTACAATAAAACTATACTATTCAAAAAAAGTAGGGGATATTTGATTTGGGGGCATAATACTAAAATATGCAAATGACTACGAAAAAAAGTCACTGTAGAACCTAACAGAAGAAACATTTCCAGTTACATGTGACGCCCAAACGCACCAATAGCTACCGCATGGAATGCAGGTGATGCTTGGGATCATCATGGGGGTCCAACCCAAGATTTGCAGGACTCTGACTTTGAATGTTACAGTCATTGTGGCATTGAATTCCAGAGTGGAAACATCAGTTTAATTGTTTTAGAGACCAGAATTCAAATTTTGATATGCGTCGGCTTACCCAAAATGAAAGGTTACGTGCCCTTGGCATGCTACAGATCGGCACAACACAGGCGGTTGTGGAGCGGACGATGAATGTTTCTCAGTCTGTCATAAGCAGACTATGGTCCAGATACCGTGATACACAATCTGTACAGGACAGACCACGCTCAGGTCGACCAAGGGCGACAACTCAAGCCCAGGATCGATTTATCCGTACCTTGGCCTTGAGAAATCGTGTCATCACAGCAAATCATATCAGCGCTTGTCTTCAAACAGACACTGGTGTGAGAGTGAGTGGCCAGACGATTCGGAATCGACTGCATAGGGGTCACCTTCGCGCCTGACGTCCTCGCGTGATCCCTTGTTTGAGAGATCATCACATTCAGGTAAGACGTCGTTGGTGTTGGGATCGTCAACACTGGGATAATCGACGCTGGAGCAATGTGATGTTTTCAGAGGATATTTGATTTTTAAGTGTTATTAAAGTCACCTAATGAAACTGACGAAGAAACAAATGCCAAAATGAAATGAACTTCACATTCATGGATTTATTCCAAAAGATCGTTAGACTAAGTAAGGCACAGACTGACCATTATAAGGGTAAAATGATACCCGGGGTCAAACAGCAAAGTTACCACAGCATCACAACAGTAACGGGTAAATCCTCCTCTGTTTGCCAAACAAGCATTGATCCGACGTGGCATACTCCTAATGAGACGTCTAAGGTCATTTTGGTCCAGATTGTCCCATTCCTGTTGCAACGCAGCAGCAAGTTCTTGGACATTGGCAGGACGTTGTTGACGTTGACGTAACATCTGTCCAAGCATGTTCCAGACATGCTCGATGGGGGAGAGGTCGGGACTCAGTGCTGGCCAAGGTAATGTGGTGATGTTCTGTTGTTGGAGGTAACCTGTAGCGATCCTGGCCCTGTGACATCTTGCGTTGTCATCCCGGAAGATGAAACGGCGGCCATGACGTCGTGCGAACGGCACAACATGGACTGCCAAGATGTTGTCCCGGTAGTACTGGCCTGTAACACGCCTTGCAACAACATGTAAAGCCGTTCTTCCAGCAACAGTGATGCCTCCCCACACCATAACAGAACCACCCCCAAATCGACCATGTCTGATGACGTTAACGTCTTGCAAGCGCTCGTTTCGACGACGCCACACCCTCCTACGTCTGTCCAAAAAATCAACAATGAACCTTGACTCATCTGAAAACATCACATTGCTCCAGCGTCGATTATCCCAGTGTTGACGATCCCTACACCAACGACGTCTTGCCTGAATGTGATGACCTCTCAAACAAAGGATCACGCGAGGACGTCGGGCGCGAAGGTGACCCCTATGCAGTCGATTCCGAATCGTCTGGCCACTGACTCTCACACCACTGTCTGTTTGAAGACGAGCGCTGATCTGATTTGCTGTTATGACACGATTTCTCAAGGCCGAGGTACGGATAAATCGATCCTGGGCTTGAGTTGTCACCCTTGGTCGACCTGATTGTCCTGTACAGATTGTGTATCACGGTATCTGGACCATAGCCTGCTTATGACAAACTGAGAAACATTCATCGTCCGCGCCACAACCGCCTGTGTTGTGCCTACCTGTAGCATGCCAAGGGCACGTAACCTTTCATTTTGGGTAAGCCGACGCATATCAAAATTTGTTTTTCTGGTCACTAAAACAATTAAACTGATGTTTCCACCCTGGATTTCAATGCCACAATGACTGTAACATTCAAAGTCAGAGTCGAGCAAATCTTGGGTTGGACCCCCATGATGACCCCAAGCATCACCTGCATTCCACGCGGTAGCTATTGGTGCGTTTGGGCGTCACTTGTAACTGGAAATGTTTCTTCTGTTAGGTTCTATAGTGACTTTTTTAGTAGTCATTTGCATATTTTAGTATTATACCCCCCAAATCAAATATCCCCTACTTTTTTTGAATAGTATATATAGTCAAGCAGTAGTAAGAAGTTTTATTTTAATCCCTTCAAGTGCCTGTGCATTAATGGGTATAGCTTAATATCATCATAAAACAGAAAACATAATTTGACATCAAGGAAGTGTCCTGTTTAAGGTGAAGATAACGTTCCTACAATCTGGCTCCTAGACTCCAAATGGGGGTTCTCATAAAAAACATGACGTGGTGATATTGAATTTGTAACTTACATGGATATTAATAAAATAAATCAGCATTGGTCAGCTACGCGGCCATAGGCGTACGAGCTCGAAGGCAGTTAGCGGGGCAGAATCCGAATTGCCCGAAAAACAAATTCGGGTTTACAGACGCCCGGAACCCCCAACCCCCTCCCCTCCAGAAAATTTCAACCCGTGAATAAAGCATCTTCAAAGTGATCTAATTTAGCTTAATTAAGGTGGCTGACTCGGATTTCAATCAATCGTTTAAAGTCCACGAAGACGGGAAAATTTAACTGCCACAAACGCGTCTTCCTGCTATTTTAGCCTGTTATTAGAGCAACTTAAATTTGGTCAAATACAGCCTACCTCCTGACCCGAACTCCAAACACCCAACCAATCGTCGCGGGGTATAGGGGCCTCACCCTCCCGGAAATTATTTTGAAAATTTAAACACCGCAAATGTGTTTTCTGCTATTCCAGCCCGTGTAAGTAACTCCAAAAGTATCCAATGATTTTGTAACCGAAATCCCACTCTGAATTCCAAACATCCAATCAGACTTTTACAGCTGCATTCACAAATACTAATCGATGCCCGAAAAATGTCGCACAAAGTAGAGTGGCTCCAGACAAAATGTTTTAATCCATAGTCAACTCAGTTCAAATTCGCGGTTTTCAATTAAAAGAAAAGTAAAATTAATATTTTATTAGAGCACAAGGACAGTAAGGCAAGCAAAACTAAAAAAACAGGTTTTTAGACAGCGGCGTCGGTTTTCTTCGAGAGGCCAAGAAGCGGAGCTGACATTGTAGAGACCTCCCAAGAAAATTTTGGAATATTTGACGGCCGCAAACGCGTTTTACTGCTATTCCAGCCCGTAAAATTAGTGTTTTATTAGATTTAGAGCACTTTGTTTTGCCAAGTAGATGAAATAATTTTTTTTTTTCTCACTTTACCTGTCTGCCCGAAAAGTCAGTTTGCCCGAAAGTGAGAGGGGCAGCTGCCCCCCCCCGCCCCCTGGCTCGTACGCCTATGTAGGAGGCAAAGAAACAGAAAACAGCAGATTAAGGGACCTGATGCCGCAGCTAGGGGACTTACCGATATAATGATATGGCCACCACCCCGACCCCAGTGGATCCTTATAAAATTTTGAAAATTAAGTTGCCCTGAATTTGGATGAGATTTAGACCTCCTAACTATATAGCTAGATACAATAGGAGTCTACAATTTCATTGCAAAAAATCTCAAGAGAAAAAAGGTAGACATCTAGATTGTACTCAAATAATCTGAAATAATTTTCCTGTGGCAAATGGTTATACAAGAAACACACTTGATCAATATGGTAATTTTGTGGCATGGTTATAAACATTTTTTGACAATTTGGAACTATATTAAACCGCTTTTAGAAAATAAATTGAAAATGATATATTGTGGTGTTAATCCAGGGTATTATCTTTCATTTTTAGAGACACGTTCAATAGCATTTGAATTTTGCAAAAATGTTTCACAAATCACAAAAGAATTTTCTTTTATTTTAACCTTGAAAAAATGGCAACTGATCTCGGGTATTTTCGTTACTTCCGGTTTCAGATTTCCATAATAAATTATTGTTTGCAACCCTACTAACTTTAGGTGTTTTCGAAGTTAATAGGTACTGCATGGTGTAACTTGACAAGACGTGATATGACTTGATATTATCAAGTATTTTCGTTACTTCCTGTTCCGGTTTTCCACTTTTGTTTAGAACCCTACTAACTTGCGATTAGGTGTTTTCGACGTTAACAGATACTTTTTTGAGCAAGCATGGGAGAAGAACCCCAAATCCCCATTAGTCACCCCGATAGATAGGTAAAACTTGACCCCACACCCCAGCCCCATACACCCCCTGCCGTAACAAGTACCCATGATAAAAGAACATTTGAAATACCAAAATTCTTAAAACTAAGCATGAGAAACGCGCTAGCTCGGTCCCGATGTTGGCTGCGAAAGTTGGTTTAAACATCATTTTATCACCATAAAGTAAACGGATTGGAAGAATGTTCAACACATAAACAGAGAGACATGTCTTGGCTTCGATTTCAAGTGTGAAGTATTGTGGTCATGCTAGGACCAACCCTTTTAGTATTCAGCGATACAGGCTACAGTTCTAAACATATTTGTGTCAAGTTTCGGGGTCTGAGAGGGCGAATCCTCTCGATTTACGCACCTTTTTTCCAAAGACTTTGTGAACATGATAGAAGCTAGTCCTTAATGGATTTGCTTCAAATCTGTTATAAAGCATTGTGGTCGTTCCAGTTCTTAACAGCTTGTAAACACGGCAGAGGTACCTTTATTATAAATTTTATTGTTCTGCTCCAGTGGTATGCCGAGAGGGTGTGGATATCACCCTCAGTGAAAGCGGACTTTATGTCCCGCGAACGAAGGGAATGGCAGAGGGGCGACGGTGGGGAGGGGGGAATCCAATGGAATAGTGAAATTACCGCTGTTAACTCGTGTATTTCACCTGATTTGGGTTTGTTTTGGTTTTTTTTTTACAAATTTGAATGCATTCCTTTCTCATATTTCTTAGTATTAAGGCCTATACTATAATGCTTAATGGGGGCGATTTTCAACAATTTCTTTAAATTTACTACCCTTAATTAAAGAAATCTTGTCAGGATTTTAAAATCACAATTATGATAAAAATCTCTTCGAAATTTTAATAGGTTGTTTAGTTGAACGGATTCCGATACTTACCCCGTCCTTCTAGGAACCACTCTAATGCTTTGTTCGGGTTAACAAGTGACATGGTTAAGTCATCGAGGTTCAATCCCACATATCCCACCAGCACCTCACCCGACGTAAACTACACCTGAGAATTGAATTTGGGAATTTTCACTCCCACATATCTCACCCCACAAAAACTACACCCGAGTAATTGAATTTCGGAATTTTCACGCGAATCCAAACAAAAGTTGTAGCACTGGGTGTGCACGTCCTTCATCCGAAGCTTCCAGAATATGATAGGGAATGTATAAGTATTCGTTTAATTTGCTATGGTATTACGAACACACATATTAGCAGCTTATGTTTGGTGCTGACGCGCTATTAATTCCAGTTTCATTTCATAATTCTGAGCAGAGTATTAGACGTCTGATATAATACATTGCGGGTTGTCGGCGAATGATATCTTTAGTGATTTACTTATGTGGATAATTCAAAATGATATATGATATTGTTAAAGACAAAATAACAAACAACACAACTGCAACCTTCACATTAAACACGACTATTGTGACATACCAGGTCAGACAAGAAGTAGGGAAACTCTGATATTCAATCCTTAGACCGTTTAAATAGCCCGAGGTTACCGTATTTTAAACATTCTCGCAAGAATGTCACCATATCTAAAAGTAAACATAACTGTCAATCAATGAATCCACTAATATGGCGTACAACTTTGTGTGTGAGAGAAAGGCATCCCAAACTTAGGCTGCCTGCCCACAGTTAGCTCCGCCTGAGAACAGGATATGGCCACAGTACACTAATTATTGTCCCATTGACTTCAATGTTATTTCAGGCTCATGTCACAAGCTATAACTCTTTCCACAATATTCGTTGAGCTAATTCCTTCACAAGGCATAAAGAACAACACCTGGCAGTCATCTCCTCCGAAGCATGTATGAGGTTCACCATGGAAATCTCAAATCAGTAAAAGTTAAAGTAGACTGGGGTCAATTCTTTACTTCCGGTTCAATGTGAGACGTCTTTCAAGCCCTTTTACCCATGTTATTCTTCCGCACAAATATCCTCTTTTTCCACCCAAACTGGCAAAATATTCAAAATTCAAAACCTTCCCAACAATTCCACATCTAAACAAAACCCCAAAAACGCCTGAAAAAGGAAAAAAAAATAAGGGAAAATTAGGCTATTTTTAGCACAGAACTACATTCGTAGGTAACCAATGTAGGAATTTTTTTGGTGATCTGTGTCCTATATAACCTATATTAACCGACATTTTAATTACTACTTTAGAAAGTCTTAGAAGTATTTATTTCTCTTCTATTTTCATATTGAATGAAATTAAGTTTGTTTATTTAGCCGTTATGTGTATAAAAAGGGTCAAACTGATCAGAGCTAAATCACGAAATAGGCCTCTAATTATTGAATATGACCGCGCCCATGGAAGATAATTTCTCAGATGCGGCTTTTATTTGCGAAGATCAATTTAGGTGGATCAAGATAAAATAATAGTCGTGTAGGCCTACTATAAATATGTTCATGCACAAAGGAAAAGGTGAAGATTGTACCACCAGTTGTCATTCTGCGACGCCACGGCCAGAATCTTTCTATTAGGCCAATCGGTTTAGGGTTAAAGAGAGAGAGACAGACAGACAGCCATGCCGGACAGGTTCCGCCTGTCCGTGATAGTTGGGCCTAAGCTCATTTTAAAAAAAAAGTGGGACTAAGCCTATAAAGAAAAAAGAGAGAAAAAGGAAAAGATAAAGAAAGGAGAGGGGAGGAAAGAAAGGAAAGAAGGAAGGAGAGAACAAACAACACAAAATAAGAAGTGTACTACAAGGAAAGAACTTTATGAGTTTGACCCCATTATACCGATAACCGTGTAATTCATCTTTTAACCTCTACTTAGTTCTTCACAATTCTTTATCGCCGAAATAATCGACAAAAACTTGCCAGTTTTGAGTTTTTGCGAAAAATTAATCACTTCCGGGTTTTGATTTCAGTTTCACTTTCGATTTCTGCCTTGAACCAGACAAAATAGTGTCATGGTGGACGTTTTATGAAATTTTTACTTTTGGGGTAAGAAAAAATGATATACTATTATTTTGTCGAACGCCGATCAAAAATGCGTCAAAACATTATGATGATAATATATGCATAATTTCACTGTCGATTGAATTGTTAAATGAGGGATTTATTTAACATTTTCCTGTCAATAATATAGTAATAAGAATATTACAGAGAGTACAGATTCTCTATTCTACGTGTCACAACATTATACAATTATAGTTGACTAGTGCCATCAATCTAAAATACCTGAACATTACTATGGCTATCTTTGAAGCTAAAATAATTATTTGTTTCTTCTTCAGAGAACAATTATCAGTTATCATCACAGAAGTAACCAAATATCAGCATAAGCTCGTGAGGTTCATGAGCCTATGATGGTATTTGTTTACTTCTGTTAGTTCGAAGTGTGATGTGCGTCAACAAAACTGTCAAATACGTGTACTATATATAATTTGCATTATTTTCATCAAGGAGAATAAAAGGTTTTTGTTTTTAACACTCAAGAGAATTCTGAAATTCATCTAATGATAGTGCTCTTATGCCCCCGTCAGACCGGAGTAGTGACCTTACTCCGCTGCTGAGACCGACCAGACGGCGGCCAGTAAATGCACAAGGCGACCGGCAAGCGTGAACACAACGCGGAAAATGTCCAAAAATTACAAACTTAAAAAAGTCGCGTTCTTACTTTTTCCTGTGCGATTATACCGCGTTTTCACGGTGGGCTCGTCGCGATCTTCCGCGCTTATGGCGTTTCTGTTGAGCTCTAATAGCTTGGCAACGGCGGTCATCGGCGAACTACACCTCTTCTACATGTATCTGGACTGCACGTGCGTTTCCACCAAGTGATCACGGCGACCATGAAAGGTATGGTCGCCATAGGCAAGTAATGCAAGCTTGGTAACCGCGCCAAGGCAGTATTAAGAACTCCATAAACGCAGTGGGGACATCCTAATATAGGCGTAGTGGTAGCCCCGCATGAGATTGTGGTGCAACCGCGCAAAAGTGGTGGAATCGTCGTAACATCGGCATGACAACGCCAGAAGGGCTCAGAACGCTTGGTGGGGTCGCGGCCGACGCACGAGGGTTGTGGTGAAGACACCGTGAAGGCAATGTTACAATTTTCGCAGGGTCTTTGCCATGTGTGGACTGCGCGAATACTACGTTCATAGGGATGTTCCCACGCTTGTCTCGCGACCGACATTCTCAGCCTTCAAAGTCATATGGCAGAACCTTGGCGTTTGCTTTGAACATACACAATGCAAACGCCATGACTCGGTGATCATTGGCGACCATGGAGACCACAGCACGATACCTGGCGTTTCCATCACACTAAACTTTTGCCACACATGGTGAGCTTGGCACACTCCGGAACCATTTTTTGTCGCCGTAGCAGCGCAGTTTTCCGGGTCATACGGCAGGCAAAACCTTGGCGTTTGTTTTGAACACGATAAAGGCAAACGCCGTGGCTCGGCGATCATTGGTGACCATGGAGAACACAGAACGATATCTAACGTTTCCACCACGCTTTTGTCACGCTTGTGGTTATCTTGACGCGCTCTTGGACCATTTTTGTCGCCGTAGAAGCGCAGTAATTACGCCACCCTGGTCTAGTGGGGATATTAGGTCATTCTGTTATCTAATTGTATCAGGAAATAAAAAATTAGCCTTCTTCTATGAAAGGGTATCGCTGCCAATATTAAATGCCTTTTCCGTTGATTATTATGTAAAAAGTACAATGTACAAAGTCACTATACCGGTAATGATAAAGTCAAAATACCTCTAAAGCCAAAGTTAAATGTAAAACGACAAATGTAATGTGTCAAATGACAAATGTTTTAATGCAAAATGCTGTTCTTTGACATTTCTACATTTTACATTTCTCTCATTACAAATCACATTTGCCCTCTGCCACATCTCATTTGTCATTCACGCTTTCTTTTTATCAAATTGGGCATAGCATCTTCTTAAATATGCAAACATAGTATACCACGTGACTTATTAACATAAATACGGAAAAGACCGATCTTTCTTTAAATAAAATATAAATAATTGTTCCAAAGGAAAGATAACTCAGTTAACGCGCCATTAGTTGTTTTTCTTTTTAAATTATTTATATATCTTTGTGCTGGTAAAAGAAAAATATAACTTTTTGTTGAATCCCGACCAATTTCTTTCCCGAATTAGTAAACATTTATTGATGTTTGTGAAAGGTTTAAAGTTTAAAGTAGCTAAGTCTCTAACTCAATATCATCCAAAATCTTCAACATTGAAAACACGAATTATTTGTCAATTTAAATCAACAATTGATGCCGTGACCTTACCGGAAAAAGATGGACTTCTTATATCCAATAAACATTTTACCATTGGTACACGAATCGTGTACCATAAGGCGTTTCAAACCAAGTTCGAGGAAAGAGGCTATAAACAAATCAAACGGCGTGTGTAGACTGGAATAACCAGACGCTAGAAATTTGCATTCGATTGAGACTACTGACTTATTTTGCCGAACATAACTGATTTGAAATGAGAGTAAAAACGGAAACCATTGAATTTAAATCAGTTTATATACACTCATGTTACATTATTATACGCGTTGCGACTCTCTTATGTCAATTTCTAGGGCCCAAATCAAATGTTAGCGATTTAGGTCCTTTAAACTAATCGCAATTTTGAAAAATGATTAATGACACTAAACAGGAACAGGATAATGAAAGGACGGAGACGCCATGGAATTTTTTCATCCGTTGTGATTGTCATAATATAGACCTCGGCAATATTTACTTATTAGGCCTATACATGTATTAATTTTTCACTTACCTGTGTTATTATGTATAATACGGTATCAATAATTATATTATAAATGTGAGAAAGAGAGAGAGAATGGGGTTTAACGTCCACTCGACACAAACTAGGTCATTTCGGGACTAATATGGTTTAATTTTATTTCAATAATTCGCATGCGCGTAGGGGTCTTTAGCAGTGGGAGGAAACCCTGAGTGCGCGGAGGAAACCCACGAGCTTGAGAAGGCGCCCCTATCTCCATGCCACATACACTCACACCAGGGATCGAAACCACAGCCGCAAGCCAGAGGTGACCGGCCAGCTAGAGGTCGAAGCGCGGCACTCTAGACCACTAGGCCATCCCGACCCATCATTAATGTATGAATATATATGACCTGTATGTCCATAGTGGCACAGCCGTAGTACTACTGTATTTTGTCTTTGACCTACTTCATTTTATATAATCTTACGTAAACAAAAATTTAGAAAGTGGAATAATGATAAGAGATTCTACGCGCATGAAACCACTTTGGCTTACGGATCGACCTGTATTGGCCGAGGAGGTTTCCCTTAGTACGGGACAAACAACTGAGGTCAAATTGATTGTTAGCTAAATAAGAACCCATGAATGGCATGAAGTCAACTGAAGAATAGCAGCACGTTAACTGGGAGAAATAATTCATTTTCTTATTTCAAGAAAGATCGGACGTTTCCGTGTTAATAAGTCACGTGGCATACTATATTTGCATATTTAAGAAGATGCTATGCGCAAGTTGATGAAAAGAAAGCGTGAATGACAAATGAGATGTTGCAGAGCGCAAATGTGATTTGTAATGAGAGAAATGTAAAATGTAGAAATGTCAAAGAACAGCATTCTGCATTAAAACATTTGTCATTTGACACATTTGTCGTTTTACATTTAACTTTGGCCTTAGAGGTATTTTGACTTTATCATTACCGGTATTGTGACTTTGTACATTGTACTTTTTACATATAATCAATGGAAAAGACATTTAGCAGAGCATTTAATATTGGCAGCGATACCCTTCCATATTCTTCTGCTTTGGTCTGAAATTCTTGGAAAATGGGTTTGCGGTTGACAGTTTTTAAAATTTTCCTGGGGGACGAATCACCCAGACCCCCCCCTCCCCCACCCCCACCCCCACCCCCTTCGGTGAGTACCTGTGTGGGCCTTGGTCGAAGGCACTGGAGAAAGCATAGAGAAAGATTGGGATAGGTCGATTTTACAATTAATTACAAATCGACGGTAAATGGAGAAAAGAGGTGCCCTGGCATTGAATTCAAGTCAAGAGAATGGCCTAATAAAATTATCAACGAACTGAAATTTGATAACATAAAAGCTTTTATTCTGGGCTCTCTTTCTTAACTAAAGTCTAAAGATAAGATCCAAATTTTAGTAGATATTTCAATTAGAAAAGCAGTAAAATCAATCTAATTTTGTCCAATCAAATTACTAAAATTTGAATTTTATCTTAAAATTTCGTGAATCAAGCACCTGAACAGTAAGAGAATAATGGTTTTGGATAAATTAGTTGGCAATCGTTGATAAATAACCATTGCAGTATTCCTGAGAAAAGCACGAGAGAAATTCATTACTTACGTAAAATGGTAGCAGGTGTTCCATACAGCGTGGGGATATCCTGCCTCGTGAATATCGTCTACAAAAAACAAGCCCGAATACTGCAGACCCGGGAATAGAGAATAGCCTACATTACCTTAATAGGCTATTCACAGGAAGTTTGAAAACAGATCTTCTGTGATAATCTCTAGCCTTTCAGGTAAATACGATGTTCTGGTGACAGATGCGATATCTCAGCTAATAATTGATGGGCAACATTTTATCCACAAAGATCATCAATAAAAATACCAGTAACTTTGAAAACAATATTTCAATAAACCTTCAGTTACAATGACACGGGCAAGGTCAATGATGATTTTGTTCTTTGATTTTTGTTCTTTAGCATTTTTTTTTATTATCTTAATGATGATTAAAGGTGCATTATGTAAAATTCGGACAATAATAAAATATATTCAAATTCTCAAATTCTCATTCAAATTACCTTATTATGGGTGAAGTTCTGTTCATTTTCATAGCCAAGGTACTTCACAACCTGAAATATGTGGGTGTATGAAAAGACCCAAAAACCAATGTATGCCAGAGAATCACATTTTTCACATTAAAGGGCTATTCCATTTAAGTATAATTTCGACTCTCACAGTTTGTACATATTCTTCAAAGAGCTCTGCTATGGTTGATCCGTGATCTAGACCCACATGTTTGAGTCCCACGTTAAAATATATTTCAGGAAATTAGCGGTTCAATTTGTTTTTCTTCGGTTTGTAGTTTCCGAGGGTTGTTTCACGTGTAGGTCAATGTGTACATGCGTGCACCTCGGTGTTTTGTTTCATATAAACGATCATAAGCGCACTTCCCTTCAGTAAAGGGGGTGGAAAATGACATCGGTTCTTGTCAGGGGCGTATTTTTAAACACTATTTCAAGTTCAACTTTAGGCAGGAAGTTGTCACTGACAAACATCTAGTATTGAAAGAAATGTGGGCAATATAATTTATTGATCAGGGGGGCTTCATTATTTTGATGACGAGCTACAGAAAATTGGAGTGGGCAATATAATTTATTGATCAGGGGTGCTTCATTATTTTGATGACGGGCTGCAGAAAATTGGAATTATCTCTGTAATGTAAGGCATAAATAGTACTTGTCCAAATTGAATTTTAATAGAAGGGACATAACTCCTATCAGCGTAATTGAACTTTCCGCTGTTAACCGTGAAGCAGATAGACACATAGTCATGCTGCCAAATCTTACATGATATTGATCTCTTTTTTTGCATATTAAGAAAGTTTTTCTGAAGTCAAGCCCATACCGATATGTCCCCCCTATTATATGAAACCGAGAATTGAAACATTAAACTATATCAAATTAGATGTTAATAATCGTTTATGTAACGCAAGCCAGGATACAATTTATTTTTTAACACGCTGCAATTCAAAATCCTGATGCAGAGAAAATTGTAGAAATAGTCAAAAGCTTAGGTACTTTTGTATTAAAATCATTATGAGTTTATATCTTAGTGTACCTATTATTTTAAATGTTTGTGCGTTTGTTTAGCTTTTTTATTTATATATAACCGTGTAAGGTTTTCTATGCAATAAAATTTCTTCTTCTCCCTGGGTCGCTTCCGAAAACGTTTGTAATCGTTTGGATGGTACTAGATCCGCATGAACACATTGGCGTCCACGTAAAAGAACCCCTGACAGTGGCGCTGCCCGGGTAGATATTTTTCACGTAGTGTATACCTGTTTTCATTCGCCAAGTCGGTTGGACGTTATACCAGATTTCTTTTCACGGTGGATATTTTAATTGTTCGTTGAAGCATCGCGATTTAGAGTTTTTTTTATATATATATATATATAGTCTCCGTGAACACAAACACGCGTATGACTTATAATTGAAACTATACTTAGAATGCTCGGTATGGAATCGCCCGCATCTATCGTAAACGTCTGCTTCAATCATTGACTTACTTAATAGCTATGACATAGAAAGCCATCCACATACATAAAGTCATCTCGTTACGCGAGGGCTTGTTCCTTTTATTCTATTTTTTTAAGTAGATCGAGGAATTTGTCATCTAAGCACTACAAGGCTACTTGCGCACTAAGCTTATGAAAAACTTTAAAAATTTTATGGTTGTCATATTGACTTGATTGGTAAATATATCATGTCTCTCTCGGCTATTATTCTAGATATTTAAATGACACGTATACTATTACTATCTTCCTAATCATGTCTATCACATCGTTAACACTGTTCATCGCGTGCATTTGGCATACTGATACTCCATTTTCCAATCACGCTATTTTACTGAGATTTCGTCTAATAGTTTGGATGCAGCTATGGCGAGTGTGGTGCATGGCAGGGTAAGCCTACTCTTCCAGGCACCTATTACCACTGTTTGTCGTGTATTTTGTACACGGTAAACAGTCCATTGCTGATTACACTCTTTTGCCTATAACGTTTTTTTAGGAATTGTGTCTAATGGTTTGGATTGTTCGTACTTGGTTTTATTTTATTTTTATTACATAGAAAAAAATCCGTTTTAAAATATTGACGCCTCATCGACTATTCCATCTCGTCTATTGATAGTAGAGGTTGTGGGAATATTTAATGGGGACGAGTTAAGACCCATACGTATTACGCATGAGCGCTACAATAAAATGAATGGACTTCAACGCCTACAAACGCCCCAATGTTCTGCCCCGACTGAGCTAAGGAAGACGGTATACAGTGTGCTGCGAGGGAAAGTTTGCCCGTCATACTCATACTCTTATGTCCATTTCTATGGGACCTCGGGTTTTTTTTATCCCACCCGAGCAACAATAAGTTGTACCTTGCCAGAGACTACGTCCTACACCAGTGACAAGGTGGGGGTGGGGGCATGCCGGAAAATCTCGATCTGTATTCTCAGCCAACACCGGAATAGAACACGAGAACCCAATGTTAGCTAGCCAACGGCTTACTCACTGAGCGACGTGAGCAAATAATGGTAATACGTTCACTACCGATGGGGCAGGTATATATAGACTGGGTGAAATAGATGCGGTGTATAACATGCGTTGCTGTGGATACCGTTGAATATCGTAATGGAATATACACAGCTCATAGATACAGCTAGTTTCTCAGCTTTCACTACCACGCCATTCTTACCAACGTGGCTGAAAATATTTTTATACGTAGAGCAGTAGACATTTCATTCTAGAGTGGCCTACGGATATTACGTTGGTGAAATTCGGTCTCAAGGTTAATGAATGTATTATTTCGTGTTTACATTCGTTTTTTTTTTCATTCTATGTAGTTTTGCATATTGTGCACATTATAGGAAAACGTAGCATGTTGGCATGCAAACATCTTTTTTGACAATCTGTTTCACAGAGAATTACTTACGAATTAACTCTGTAACAGATAGTGTCCGATGCACGTTCGTTGACTGCAGTCAATAGAGACTTTTGGCAAGTGGAATTTTCCGCATCCGTATCACGTATCCGTATCGCCACGTGATACGTTGCGTCAAGGTGGTTTTAGAGTTTTGGCAGATTTTCGCGGCGTGTACATATGGGTAGCTGGGCTAGCTTAGTTCTATTACAGCATGATGTCAGTTTTCTACCAAGATCTTCAGTACTAGTCAAGTGTCTACTATGATACAACATTTCAGCGTCTAAAAGTAGCAAAAAGTATGGTAAAAAGACGACGATGTTATATGGACCTTTTCCGTATGGAAGCTGTTCGATACGTGCTGCCTTATCCGTGTACCATATCACGTATGAGAAATACACAAGCATTGTTGACGTCACACACAAAATCGATACGGATACGGGATACGGACCAGAAATTTACGCTTGCCAAAAGTCTCTATTAGAGACTTTTGGCAAGCGTAAATTGCTAGTGCGTAGCGCGTATCCGTATCGATTTTGTGTGTGACATCAACAATGCTTGTGTATTTCTCATACGTGGTATTGCACACGGATACGGCAGCACATATCGAACAGCTTTCATACGGAAAAGGTCCGTATAACATCGTCGTCTTTTTACCATACTTTTTGCTACTTTTAGACGCTGAAATGTTGTGTCATAGTAGACACTGGACTAGTACTGAAGATCTTGGTAGATAACTGACATCATGCTGTAAATAGAACTAAGCTAGCCCACCTATCCATATGTACACGCCGCGAAAATCTGCCAAAACTCTAAAACTACATTGACGCAACGTATCACGTGGCCAAAAGTCTCTATTGGCTCAACGGCTCGTGCAATGTTTACTTAACACCTAACTGCTTCGGGCAAAATGACGCATTTTACTCATTTTAATACCCATTTACACTTAATAGGAAATATTTTTTAACTTCAATTACTTCAAACGTCTTTATTTATTTTTCTGTTACCTCAAAAAAATGTTTGAGAATTTAATATGTCGGAGTAAAAAAGTTAATATGCCGTACTTATTAAGCCTCGTCGATGTCATGCTTATCAGTGATTGTAGCGGCCAAGCGAATATTCACTGCGGGATCAGTTTGCTTTTTTGATACTAAATCAAGAAGAGATCCTGGTCTATATTCATACTTACATGTATTATTACCTGTAATGACCATACGGCGCGCGACAACATTCTTGGTATAAAGTATTGTACGTCAGTACCAAAGTAAAATAGTTTGTAGACTAGTGTACGAAAACCCATTATAAAACAATTTCTCTCTATTTGGAAAACAGGTTTGAGACATCGTGAGGTTCTACTAGGCCTACTTCTGGATTTGAACCGGGGCCTTCGCCCACCTTAAAACTATGAGCAACTGACGTTTCGGCAACTGATAGTAACGGCATTCAACTGGCTGCAATGGAATATTGGTTGACTTAGGTGCCTCTTACGCCAAAAGCAAGTAGATCCGCCTGAAGTGAGCTACCTGTGTTGAACTTTCTGCAACTCGTTTTAACTAGCGCCAACTAGTATTTATCCACATGATCGCTGCAAACAACTGTCTTCGACCAGTTTCCATTAAAACATCACGTGATAAGGGAAATATGTCATGTGACTGTAGATAGGAAATACCAGAGGGCATCAACTTTTCAAGTGTCGATGATGTCGACAATAATGTACAAACAGAATTGCAAAAGGTCAATAATCAAGACATGCTAACAATATTAGTACGTCTCTGGCCAATACCCCCTTCGTTTCAACACGATGCACCATTTTGTTGATCACGTGACAAATAGCGTGTTAAGCGTAATCTGAATCCATTTCGAGTCAACGTAAACGCTGCGAATTCAGTTGTTCTCAGTTGCTGATTTTATCGACATAAACATATTTTCAACTAGTTGAAAACAGTTGCCCTCGGTTCAAAAGCAGACTAAATGCCCGGTTTAACAGTTAGACATGACCCAGGAAGAGCGACAGGAGTATATAAAAAAGGGTATAGGCAGATATTTCGGTCATCTCCGACTAAGGTGAAATGCTGTATGAAAACACATATATGGCGCGTCTACTGTTATACTTATTAACCGCTGTAGATATGCAGTGTACTGATAATTAGGACATGATCGTGATAATTGTTCACACGCCAATATCAGTTGTGCAGTCTAAGATATAATAAATCTATTGGTGATTGGCAAACGTTGAATAATCCAATGTGCATCTGTAGTAGGCTGTTCAAAAATCTATAAGGGGAAATTAAAAAAACCCGATATCTCAATAATATGCAAATTAATAAATTTATCGAATAAAATTTTCCCACTAGCGGTTACATTATAAACTTACAATAAACTTTAAAACAGAAACAAGCTTATGCACCCAATTACATAACTAAAGTTATAATTAAGCGCCTTCTTGTAAAGTTCTTTCGTTTAATGGGTGGGTCTAACTATTACAATATATACAATATATAACAAATAATCATTTACAGTTATATGGAACATCCGCCAGGTGTGTAGAACGGCAAAACTCATTATTAATATTTAATAATTTAGTCATGTAAAAGTAAAAACCATAAACTGTTTATAATTCCAACTAATGTAAACCAGGCGAATAAACCATTAATGGATTTGCTCAGTCGTAGTTTGAAGTTTGCGCATGGGTTAATTAAACCACGATCTATGGGTCTATAAAGTTGGGTTTATATTGGTCATACAACTGAGAGGAAATAGTGTTTCAGCAACTGGTAGCAACGGACTTCTTTCGAAAGCCGTCGACCCTAGCGCCTCTCACAAAGTACATCAACTAGTTTCAGTCAGATGAATTCAGTTGCTCATGTTAAACTTGCAACTCATTTCAACTGGAATCTATGAAGGAGACACGTTTTCAAGTTATCCGCCCTTGATGATTGTGCTATTTTCATCGACCAATACCATTAATGGTTAATTGCAAAGGAAGTTGGCAAAGGGAAGTAACTGTTATCCAACAAGGTTAAGAGTTGGCCTAAATGAGACAACGCGTAATTATTAACAACAGATATTTAATTGACACGTTCACTATTGCTATCTCCCTAATTATGTCTACTACATCGTTAACACAGTTCATCACGTGCATTTTGCATAGCGATAGTTCATTGGCCAAACATGCTATTTTATTGAGATTTCGTCCAATAGTTTGGATGCAGCTATGGTGGGTGTGGCGCCAGGCAGGGTAAGCTTACTCTTCTGGACACCTGTTACCACTGTTTGTCGGGGAGCAGTCCATTTGCTGATTACACTATTTTGCCTAATAAAGTTTTTAGGACTTCGAATTCTGTCTAATGGTTTGGATTGTTCGTACTTGGTTTTATTTTATTAATGAAGACCCGACATACATATATGTAGGGTCAAGAGTTTAACTGAGAATCGTTCGTTCGTTCTGGAGTTTTAAGTCCACATGATGTCATAGACAAGTTAATGTGAATCAAATTGCATAGTATAAGTTCAGTAATAATAGATATAACAGAATGAAACATTTCAGACAAAGAACGGGTAGTACATGTAATAGTAATAACAAAAGATTTTATACGTATTTTAGTTCATTTACAAATACACTGTATATGTAAATGTAAATATATCTGAAGAAATTTTAATAAGAAAGTAGCGCCAGTGGTTGGAGGGACAAAGCTGGGGCAAAGTCCAATGTTAATTGGACAAAGGCGCGAGCTTCAACAAGGGGTGTGCGGAAAAGCAATCTGGCAGTGTTTCAGGCACTGGTCGGCGAGATAAATATATCTGATCAGATGCCGCCTGTTGCCTGGCCACTAGTTTATTCATCCAGAGTAAACATGTGAAACTAAAGGACATGCCAACCTCGCAGAAAGCCCAATCATGAACGCCAAAGTATAGCGAGCCCTTTTTGACGGTATATGTGGGACCTCATTGTGATGATTTTGAAATTAAACAGTCAGAAATACAGTCTTACAGTATTCAGTCACCGACTGTCGAAACAAATAAAGTTGACCAGATACTGAGTGTCGCCTGATCACTAGGTAATTTGACTGGGGAGCAAAGAGTCAAACATCCGGACTTGTGCACCTCAACGCCCCCCCCCCCCCCCCGAAAAACAAAAATTGAAAAATAGACTGACGGAACTGCACTTGGGTACTATTTCAGACACTGATTGTCGAGATAAATAGAGCTTTCCATATACCGCCTGCCGCCAAATCATTAGTTTATATCAAACCAGCGAAAAGTGTCAATTGAACGGTGTGAGTGAATCAAAGTGAACAAATATTTTCGCCACGATATTAAAGGGGTCTTCGACACTTTTTAAAAAATAATTTCTAATTTGAAGTTCATTTAGTTATAGAATTCATGTCGGATTTTTATTAAGATATGAGATCCTGGTTCTTGGTGCTGAATGCTTAGTTCCATTTTCTTTTTTTGTTACCTTATATCTGCATGCCAAAATATACATCTATGAAATCTACGGCTTTCGAATGATGACCACAGAAGTCCAAACAGCCACTTAATATAATATTCAAGTGAAAAGAGTCATGTTCATCGACAATATTTGCGGTTGAATGTAAGTTTTTCAAGACTGGTTATGTTTAATTAGCTTTAATAATATAATCATATTATTATTCACCCACTCTTAAAAAAAGGAAAAAAAATAGGTTGCCAGGCAACGAAACATACGCCCACACAGCAGCCAAATCGTCCGGGCAGTCAACAAGAGTTGTCGCATATTAAGGAATTATCAGAAAATCATTAGAATTTGTTTGGTTTTTATAATCAAACGGGTTTTTTTTAAATCAGATAATAATTGTGACCTCCAGAGGCACAACAAGCTAAAATGGGTGATTTTTCGTACAATCAGGGGACATAATTCAGGAAGTAATGACCCGATGGGCGCAAATATCGAAAGGAACCAAGATCTTTGGGTTATAAACATACATGTCAAGTTTCATAAAAATCGATTCAAAATTGTGACCTCTATAGGGTCCACAACCTTGATATAACATATTTTCACACTACTCGTGTACAAACGGCGGCCATTTTGTCCGTCAATTCTAGTCCGATTTTCACGTAATTCAAACACTCTCTTCATTACCATGTAACGGTGATATAGTCAAACGTTTTTTTTAAATCGGATAATAATTTTGACCTCCAGAGGGACCAAAAGCGAACAAAAGCGATTTTTCGGACAATCCGGGGACATAATTCAGGAAGTTATGATCCGATGGGCGCAAATATCGAAAGGAACCAAGATCTTTGGGTTATAAACATGCATGGCAAGTTTCATCAAAATTGGTTCAAAATTGTGACCTCTATAAGGTCCACAACCTTGATATAACATATTTTCACACTATTCGCGTACAAACGGCGGCCATTTTGTCCGTCAATTTTGGTCCGATTTTCACGAAATTCGAATTCAACCTTCATAACCATGTAACAGTTATATAATCAAACGTTTTTTTAAATCGGATAACAATTTTGACCTCCAGAGGGACCACAAGCTAAAAAGGGCGATTTTTTGGACAATCAGGGGCCATAATTCAGGAAGTTGCGATCCGATGGGCGCATATATCGAAAGGAACCAAGATCTTTGGGTTATAAACATACATGTCAAGTATCATCAAAATTGGTTCAAAATTGTGACCTCTATAAGGTCCACAACCTTGATATAACATATTTTCACACTATTCGCGTACAAACGGCGGCCATTTTGTCCGTCAATTTTGGTCCCAATTTTCACGAAATTCGAATCCAACCTTCATAACCATGGAACGGTGATATAATCAAACGTTTTTTTAAATCGGATAACAATTTTGACCTCCAGAGGGACCACAAGCTAAAAAGGGCGATTTTTCGGACAATCAGGGGCCATAATTCAGGAAGTTACGATCCGATTGGCACAAATATCGAAAGGAACCAAGATCTTTGGGTTATAAACATGCATTTCAAGTTTCATCCAAATCGGTTCACTGTGACCTCTACACTGTTCACAACCTTGATATAACATATTTTCACACTATTCGGGTACAAATGGCGGCCATTTTGTCCGTCAATTTTGGTCCGATTTTCACGAAATTTGAACTCAACCTTTATAACCATGGCACGGTGATATAATCAGACGTTTTTTTAAATCGGATAACAATTTTGACATCCAGAGGGACCACAAGCTAAAAAGGGCGATTTTTCGGACAATCAGGGGCCATAATTCAGGAAGTTACGACTCAATTGGCGCAAATATCGATAGGAACCAAGATCTTTGGTTCATAAACATGCATTTCAAGTTTCATCCAAATCGGTTCAAAATTGTGACCTCTACACTGTTCACAAGCTAAAAAACGTGGTTTTTCGTACAATCAGGGGCCATAACCCATGAAGTTACGGTCCGATACATGCCAATATCGAAAGGAACCGAGATCTTAGGGTGATAAACCTATATTTTAAGTTTCATTGAAATCGGATAAAAATTGTGACCTGTAGACTGTTCACAAACAATTGTGGACGGACGGACGGACGGACGGACGAACAGGGGCGACGACAATATACGTCCACATGAAAATGTGGGCGTATAACAATTTGCAGGGTGAAGTTAAAGAAGAAATCACAGATATATTACATTGTACCTAATCCTTTATCTTACTACCAAGCAACTATATGAAACACTGTGGTACTTTTTTTTAAGAAATAACAAACTTGGGTGGTGTTAGAGACGCGCTACCTGACTAGCAATCACCTAGTGTCTGATTTTACCTCGCCATAAATCAAATGCGTGTGGAAATAACACTCCCTCCTATACTTTCTGTTGAGCGAGCAATGGAACTGAGTTGTTATTGCTGCGCTTCCACTAATCATGGCTCGTAAAGGTTACGAGCGCTATCGAGTAGTCAGGCTGATCAGGTCACTAAAAAGTTACGAGTAGTCACATTTATTAGGTCACTCAATAAATAATGGGGGTGGGTGCGCTTTAAAAAATTGCGTAACCGAGACTAATAATTTTGAGGCCCCAACCCTTTAGCCACCTTAGTTATTGCGCGATCAAATTCCATGGAACAACGTTGGTTCGCCCGACTAGAGGTCCCGTGTGTGATACAGATGTTGGCCAAGAAACTTCATCGCGGTATTTTGACAACGTATCAGTCGTTAGAATGGGGCGAAAAGCCGAGGCCCCGTGTACACATTGGCGTGCGCGTAAAAGAACCCATGGCAATTGGAGTTCGATATTAGAAAGGGCGTAGTGTCGCTGTCTGGTCAAACTTTCCCTCAGATCACACTGTTTGTCGTATGTCCGTCTTCGTTATCCTAGTCCGGGCAGAGCAGTAGGACGTTAAACCCAATATCATTTCATTTTTCTGAATTTCCTTCGAGATTGGTAACAAAACCCTGCGTTTTACTTTAATAACAATGACCTCCTTATTAACCTAATGAGTTATTCCCAAACCGTGAACTATCTACCCAGATTCCAACAAATTTAATCTGCATAATATACGGTAATCTGATTTGATTGATTTGGTACTTTTTAAAATGAAGAGAATGAAATATGAACTGGATGTAATATCTCAAGAGGCAAAGAAATCTAGGCGTTTGTTTTGTTTTGCGTTTGGGGTTGTGCATCAACATCAATAGTTACCGTCCTTAGAGTATAAGGAATACGTATACCAAGATAATCCATTCAGAATTGTGGATTTCGGGCTCTAAAGGCAAAAAGTGGCTGTGGCTCTGCCACTTGGGACCGGGACACTCACCAAAATCAATAGTGAAAGCCCTCGGGCTATAAGGAATACATATGCCAAGTATCAAGTGATTCATTCAGAATTGCGGCCTGTAAACGACAAACACAAAAATTGTGCGTGGCTTGCCCCTGGGAGTTGGGCCATCCATTTGTCGTCCTTAGACTGTAAGGAATACATATCCCGAGTTCAAAGACGATCCATTAAGAATCATGGCCCGTAGGCAACACACACAGACATAGAGTAAAAATGGTATGACTCTGTCCCAGTGTCTTGGGCAATCACTAAAAAACAATAGGGGTCATCCTTTGGGTATAAGGAATGGGTACGATCTGTTAAGAATTGCGGTCTGTAGGCGAAACACAAGACACAAAAAAGTTTCAAGATGATCGATTAAGAATTGTTGCCTGTAGGCGACACACAGACACACAACTTGATCACTAAGAACAACCAATATTTTGCCCCAACGTTCGATGAACTACGTGAAAATAACTTCAACAACTTTTACATCTACCTGCACGTTTCTCCGCAATGGGTTGGTAGATTTGCCTCAAATTAGCATTCACATAATTTTAATCAAATCACTTTGGATCGCATGATCATTTTGCAGACCGACTTAAAGTTCCAATAGCATTTTTTTAAGTTATATTTTTAAAATGTATTAAAATAAAGCCCTAAAATAGATTGTACCTATAAACAGTCCTACCTTGTTAAAGAATAATCCTATTAATCCTATAATTCACTATTGCCAGTTGAGAAATTGGCAAAAATATCATTTTCAACTTCAAATTCAAACGTTTGAAGATGGCCATCCATGGAAAGGAATGGGAAAACAAGGGAGGTAATTGAGTAATTATTTCCTCAATCAGCCTGTGTCAGCCTTTCTAATGCCCAAAAAATTTTGCCCATGATCGTATAATAGTGAGTTGACAACCTTTTGAGCAAAAGACATAGAAATAATTATGTTTTGACTTTCTTAGAAAATATGAAATTGGAACTTTAAAGCGTCAAAGTGGTAGCATTTCTTTAATACAAATACCTGCTAGAACAAAAATCATAGTTTGCTTTACACGTCAAAAAATTCAGGCTTTAAATTACTTTACTACGTTCTAAAAGTTAATAAGAAAAATAAAAGAGTAGCATTAGAGTGAAATATGTTATGTACATGTAGGCGTGGCATAAATCTCAGACTAACTTTATTTTAAGAACTGAGACAACAAAAATAGACTGCTTAAAATAAACATTTGGGTCAGATCAACAGATTTTGTTTTGAAAGAACGAATACATAATGTTAGACAGACATGGGCATGCATTAGTGTAAAGTTGCAATATTTTTATTAATTTAACAACTTTCGACAACTCAAAATCATAAATTAGTTGACAAGGAAACTATCGCTTCTTTACTGTAAGCTTCATTATCGAGATATAAACGGTCGGCATTATTCAAAATTATTGCATGTACCGGAGCTAAACATGGAGGAATGTTTAAATTGATATCTATATTTAGCATAAATGGATTCAAAATTCTTATACATGACAACAATTTGTTGTTTTACAGACTCTCTCTGCTTCTGTAAAATTAGCCCCACAAAGCGTTGAAATCGGCCAACACAGCAGCATTGTCTCCCAAACATACAGCCATCGATAGCAGCTAAACCGAAAGATATACATTTCTGTTCACATGATTTGATAAGGATCTTCAGCAATCTAATCACTGTCTTCATCACATTAATCACAAATTTGAACAAATCCGTTAAAAACTGTAGCTTCATCTTCAACCAGAATTTCGGGTGAGGGAGAAAATGTAACTCTCTTGAACTAAAGGTCAAATCTTAATATTGATAGGGTTCGTCCTCTCGTTTGGCCCCACTTGTGCACACCAAAATTGAATGAAAGTAGCCCCTTTCGCGTTAACAAGGTTTCCGGCGAAGGGTGTGTGGGGGGGGGGGGGTCCGGATGGCTGAATTTGGATAGGGTTAATCCTCTCGTGGCCCCAGTGCTTCAAACCAATTTCCGTTCTTAATCTGTTAAAAACTAGCCTCTGGTGCATTAAGATTTTTGGACAAGGGGGTAACTTCAGGCCAGAAGGTCGCAGAGCGCTGACAAAAGATAAGGTTTCTTCCCATTATGACCATAATGCATCGCTTCAATTTTTGCAATCTGTCCGCTAACAACGGTAGCCCCTATCGCATTATCAAGGGTTTAGGGAAAGGTGTAAAAAACTTATAAACGAGGGCGTTGAAAATAGACATGTTTCGTCATATCAACATCATAATTATTTAAGCCAAGTCCATTAAACATTGTAGCCTCAATGGAGTTAGCAAGGTTTGCAGAATAAAGAGGGGTCAACTACGTGAAAATTGAATAATTTTAATCAAATCACTCCGGATTGAAAATTATGTTTGTGCAGATGTAGTTATCCGGACTTATACTATGTCAAATAAAATCAAGCTCGTTATGAAAAATACCCTTAAAACAAACGTAACCAGAAATTTTGGATAACGCTCGAATTTGGTGAGGTTTCCATTCAGGTTATAAGGAGTAGGGTGGTTCTGCGCCCTCCCTTCTGAATAAGTGCCCTCTCTTTAGAAAAAGCGCCCTCCCATTTAAAACGGGCCCTCCCTTATGAAAAAGTGCTATCCCTTTTTAAAAAGTGCCTTCCTATTTGAAAAAGTACCCTCTCTTCTGGAAAAATACCCTGGAAATTCGGGTTACCTCAAATACATATGGAAATGTCGCGTCAGTGTCATATTGGGTCCTTTATTCCCGTTGCCATCCCTTGTTTCATCTTATAAGAACAAATCGCACTCGTATATGCACGTACGTATATGCACCATCGACCACTCCTCGCTGCTGATTTGCTTTCATCCTCATTGGGACAGGGAACAATGTAACGCTTCTGGTGATCGACTGAATGTGTTTTGTATTTCACCGATTACTTTTTCGATTAGGGTGTGTCACAGTCAACCTGTGCGTGAATCAGTGTGAGTATGTCATGCAATGACGGTGGGATCAGAGTCGTCCCTTGCAAAAATTTGAAAATTACATCGCTGTGAATGAGAGTTAGATAGAAACTTGGACAAATCTGTGAATAATCAAATGAAATTTGGTTTGCATATTTGAAAATCATGCAACTTAAAGTATCCCACATCAAGGTGCCCAATCATTCATACAGCCATCCACGTTCTTCATAAAATAACGTTTGTCATCCATTAAGAAACGACCTCTCCAAAACAACCACCTCCTCCATAAAACAGCACTGTCTTTCATCACAACACAGCCCTGTACTCTAGAACCCCCTGTTGTGAATGAACTTTTAAAACTGTACATACGAAGGCATGTAACAGGGAATTTTATTAACTGAATACATATTAATCTATATTTAGACAGTGTTTATTTCAACTGTTATACTCATCGAATAGTGATTGATAAATTAACTAAACTAAGTTGATTTTAAACTGTTAAACTACTACTTACTGAATACAGATTGTTGCTAACAATGTTCATGCTCAGATATCCATGACTTAATCCCTGAACCAATTGTCAGTGTATGGTTTGTCATGGCTCAAATATATGATAAAATAAATTCTAACGAACCAAAACTTTCCTGCCGCTGGCCCAAATTTCGATCTGCCTACCCTCCTTCGGGGCCCCTAACACGCCTCTGCTGAACTACACACTAAACAGTATAATCCATGTTTAAATTACTGAAAAGTCTTCACATTTTGATTTACTAATCTGGTATTTACAAAATGAAAAGGGGTTTAACGTCCCATTTTCTGTTCCGCAGTCGGGCTAATGAAGATTGTTATATTCCCGATGTATGAAAACATAGTTATGGTTTATAAAAGTTAAAAATAAATAAATTTTAAGCAAATCTGAAAATCAAAATACATTATATTATGCAAATGTCCGATGCAAAGGAAAATACACCTATACTAAATAAGAAAAGACGTTTATGTTTTCCGAGGTCATACTCTGCGTAGTGCCTGACACCATTCACAAATATTAAAACTGTTAATTAAAGTTTGGATGCCTGGCTCTCATTTTTGGATTGCGTGTCAGATATATGGGGTATTAGGTGGTCTAATGGTCTAAAGTGGACGTTTTAGATCAGAAGATCTGATATTGAGAAAAGTCGCAAGCAGTAGTGGCAATGGCTTAACTTTGTCGGTTTTCTACAGGTTATCCGGATTCCTTCCACAGCAAAGGAGATTTGAATTTCGGTATATTTCGGTAGAAATTCTGATATTGCCGTTTTCTATTGTAAAAGTTGTTTTATTTATTGTTTTATCTGATCAGTGATTATTAGATTATCGTTTTAATAGCAGATCTTAATCACTGCCCACCGTGGGGGTATATAAATTAGTGAGTCAAATTACTTATACATACAGATAAACATTAATTAGTGGTAATCTAAAGATGGTGATCAGGATAGGTATCATCACTATAACCATTAAAAGGGAAAAGCAGATAATCGCTAATGCTCCCTAATGAGTTAATGTGTTTCGTGCCCTATCTTACATAATGTTGCAACATAACAGTAAATAAAAACTCCGTTACTTACCAAATCATAATGTTATCTATTACTGGAATGCAATATCATTGATAAGAGTTGTATCTGGTTTTAATTTCGCTAGCTCAAGGAAAAACAATATAGTAGTTAAATTATTATAGAATTTGACTTCGTAAAAATATATGCCAATTCAGCTAAAATGTGAAACAGACATGTAACATTTATATGACGGCATAGTCTTTAAAATTAATAAAAAGGAAAAGAATTCAATAGTATATTATTAGTGTATAAATCAAATTATATAGATGAAGATGTAAATGGGTGATATAATGCTAATTAATGAATACGTTTCGTCAAAGCTTCGCCGAGATAAACCAGAAACATTATCGCCATCCAGATACAAACATAGAAAAAACAATGCCTAATACACAGCCGCCTCATTTAACTACCTACTCAATCAAATAAGAAATAATTATTGCAGTTATTGTGGATGGCCTGAGGTTTAATATCACCAGAATAACATACTTTGGCTTTCGTCTAACACTATTATTCAACAAATATTAATATTTAAATATTATACAGTACAATACATAATGGGATTTGAAAACAAGTCAGGGCTTATATAAATTTAAACTTCGACAATTTCTTTTGTGTGCACGGATGGACCCTGGGTTTTTTTTTATCCCAAGCGTTTCATTAGACAAGGGGCGGGTGAGGAAGGGTCAGAAATCCCGAGGACGGAGGGCCTGGCAAGGGCAACTGCCTTCTCTTTCGGGTGGGACTAATAATCGAGGCCCCGTGTATACGTAAAATATCCCCTGGCAGTTAGAATTCAATATACATGTAAGAGTAGGCCGTAGCGCCGCTTCCCGGGCTAAATTTTCCTCATAGCACACTGTATGGCGTATGGCTGTCTTCATTAGCCCAGTTTAGGAGAAGAACAATAAAACGTTAAACGCCATTCCATTTCATTTCACCTTTTTTTCAGAAGATATGTGTTGGAATCGTGTAACAAAGGGATGCTTTATTCACCATTGCAACAGAATATGTTAGCTATATGAACTTCTCAAATAATAGAGAAGTGATGTCGGGTGTTCTAGTAAGAGCCAGCATATCTGGCATACACAAGGGAATTACGAAAAGGCAACACCAGACAGTGTAAAGGAAAGTTGTATATAAAAAGTCGATGACGATTAGCAAAATGGCTTTTGATAAATTGAAATAAAATATTATTTTTATGCTATTATTTTGAATTTCCTATAAACTGACGATAAATGGTGAAAAACTCACAAACTACACAGACAGCATAAGCAATAAACAAAAAAGACCCCGTTCTGGTGAAATCGTTTTGAGTGAAAGTTGGAGAGAGAGAGAGAGGGGGGGGGGGGTAACGTCCACTCGACACAAACTTGGCCATTTCGGGAAACAATATATGGTTCAATTTAATTTCAATATTTAGCCAGTTCGTAGGGGGGGGGGGCGCAGGACCTGGCAAAAACCGACGAGGTTGGATAGGCGACCCTACTCCTTGTCATGTACAAGCGGGGAATAGAAACCATACTACATGATTCCATGACAGACCTTATGACCAAACGCTCACGCGTTAACCATTCACTTTTCTAGTCCCTCTAGTTGGTGATAATAGCGTAACAATGATACTAACCTCAAAGAGTGAATATGAACAGTCTCGAAATAGCTTGAATAAACATTCTCAAAAAAGGGTAAATAGGAAAATCCTCAAAAAGGGGTAATAGAAGCAACCACGAAATAGCATAAAAAAACATGCGCAAAATAGCGGCAATATGAATAGTCTCAAAAGAGCGTTAATTTGTAATCCCAATCTTTTAGATTCTATAATTACTATTTCCTAGTTTCATTTTTCTTCTCTTTTTTGGGGTCTAAAAAGTTGTATAATGTAAAATATACATTAGGATGCAGTCTGTGTAGAAAGTCTGTGGCACGTGTCATCAATTATCACTATGTAACACTAATTACACTAGTTTACAAGCACGTCTTGAAATAACGAACAATACTATATTTATTCTAAACATTATGACCAATAATGGAGAAAAGAACTTTCTTTCAGTTATTTGAACTTTTTTTTGGCATGGACTTTCATTTTTCGGGTGTTGGTTTCAGAAGGCGAAATCATTATTTCTTTCTGATTTGACTTCTAATAAAGAAAACAACTGATTCCATTGGTTCCCTGTGATGTGTACCAGTATTACAGTAAAACAGATTATATTTAGTTCGGCCTTTTAATAAAAGTTATTCTGTTGGGTTTTTTTTCTTTATAACCTGCTGTCATAATTATCCTTCCGTTGTTGGTGTGTTTGGTTTACAAATCCCGTTAAACATATGATTATAATTTCTACGATGTAAATATTACATTGAGTGATACTATCAAAAACACCTTTCTCTCTAAACAGTTTTGTATACTATCTTAGTCTGTTGCTAGGTAACTGGTTCCATCTTACATCAGATCCTGTTTAAAACATTTCATTTTTTTTTAAATTCATCAATATAAAATGAATAAAAAACAGTTTGTTTCCATTTAACAAATTTTAAAAATTTTAAAACGCAAATTACCATCAGATTACATTAGTAAACAGTGGGCGTGATAGTAACATATGGAAAAGCCCATAAATAATATCAATTTTAAACATGTATCGAGTTTTTTAATTATACAAAGCAAATAGCAAATTAATTAGATCTTATCCAGTGATAATATAATCACATCTATGTATAGGTATGGTTGTCATAGGAACATATCTGTTGTTATACCATCTTAACAATCAAGATGCTGTGTTGGTGGTGGCTCAACTTACCGCCACATGGTGTCTCTCGGAACCATCAACCCCCAGACTAACCCATTCCTTGTAAAATGGGGGTCTGCTTTCTACGATTTCAAATAATTATTAGAAATAAATAATAAAATAAATATTTTTTAATAAAAAATGTTATTTGAGTAGTGCAATTGATTAATCAAACGATACAATTCAAAAGAAAAACGAATTAAAAAATGTCAAAATCTTCTTAGAGATCCTAACACCCCTGAAGAGATAATAGCCGCTTCCTCTAATGGTAAGTATCTGCCTTGCCAAACAAGGCGGTAATCGTATCTGGGGGAGGGAACCGCGTGGACTGGCCGACTAATATAATTACCCCTATGTTCGCTGATAGGATAGCATAGGCATTCCACCACTTTTGGCACTACGAGTGATTTGGCAGAAGTTCCTCTTGACTGATACAGTTTTAGTTTCTTCCCAGTCTTCTCGTGAATAGATCTGTAGCAAGCCAGTCGTGAGATTACTCTCGTCTGCAGCGTTCATATATTGGGTATATCTCCCTTCTGCTTTTGAAAGACTCCTTTACTTTTTATCTTCGTTTGATACTCATACACACAAACCGCCGCCATGGACGCCATCAAGAAGAAGATGTTAGCCATGAAAATGGAAAAGGAGAATGCCTTGGATAGGTCAGAACAACTTGAACAAAAACTCCGAGACACCGAAGAGCAGAAGTCAAAGGTGAGTGATATTTTGGTGTTATTTCATTGATAATAGCAGTGCAATAGTACCGATTATTATTGGAATAAGAGACTAAGGTTTCTTCTAGTACGGATTAATGCAAATGATTCAAAAGTAACTGGGATATGATGTATTGTTTCTAGTGGTTACCATCATGCAACCCATGAAGATGTATGACTCATTCACAATGTTAGAAATCAACATTTAAGACTATCTGAAGGCAAATATTATCTTATATGAAACGAAGTTTTCTGATAACAGTAATTTTAAACATTTATTTACCCTTGGGCCGCTTGAGATTACTTTCGACAACCACTTTCAGCATTTGCAATTGTAAGAGTTGGAAGATAGTAACTTGCATTCATTTAATATATCAGATAACTTGGTTACAAAGCGGAAGAAATTATTTATTAGGGTAAAGTAGAGGTCTGGCCACTAAAAACGAATGCTAAAACTTCCATTTTAGAATATACAACTTTCTAAACTTTGACATTGAGAGGCGGCAGCCATTTTGAAATCCGATCTTGACGTCTGGATGATTCTGCCGTTTGGTTTCTATTTTGGTTCACTTGGTGATCTCATGCAGCGGCGCTCTACTTTATTTGGCATTTAACTGCACCCAAAAGTAAAAGCTCTTGACACATTTTAACATCTACTGATTTCATTTTACAATTAAATACCATAGTCTTTTATCAAAAAGTAAATTTGAAGATTCCCAAGAATTACTATTACTTATCAAAAATGACATCAAAATATTAACAGGTTTCTGGTCCAACTAACCGATAAGAGCAATACTCCCATAACATAATATAATTTCAATTATACTTTTAATGCACCTTTCAAGAAAATAAATCTTACTAAACAGTAAAGATTCATTTCATTACAAAGGTTATAATTTGACCTTCAATGTGACGTGTAATATTTATGATAATAATATTATCTGATCAACAACCTTTTACAGATCTCTAAATCTTTATTAAAGTAATGATAACATCGTGGTCATGAAGCATTCTGGTAGAAATGCATGAATACTCTGCAGCTCGTTTGATTCAAAACTAAATTCTTTGCATGGCACAACTGCTAATTAGAGGCATGGAAATTAATATAGCCTAATATTAATAATCTGGGTATATTTATCATCCAAGATCCTTGCCATTAAATGTTTCAATCTTTTTATCTTTCAGATTGAAGAGGACCTCAACACACTTCAGAAGAAATATGCCAATTTGGAAAACGATTTCGATTCCGCAAATGAACAGCTAGCAGAAGCCAGTACAAAATTAGAAGCATCTGAAAAGAAAGCCAACGAGGTAAGTCAACTAACCGTAATACCCTTCTCACCTGATTATCACAGGGTTTTCATACCCATAATGCAGTGCTTCGACACAGGTAAGAGTGTAAGCGTTACCGTGGTGCAATGCCTTTAGAAGTCAGTTACCAAAATACCATCGTATCCGGTTACCATAATGTAGCCGATTACTATTGTGGGTTTCAAATTACACACATATTTACATAATTACATACATATTGTCCACACATATCGATACTCCGAACCTATCCATATTTTTATTTTCTTACTTTTTTTTTTATTTATTTTTTTTTTAAATTATTTTTGGCTATTGAAAATACAGAAATGCTAATTAAGGTGGTTAGTTTAAATGATGTATGGAGAGTCTAGTATTATAGGATATTATTTATTGAGGTGTTCAGTCTTATGAATTTATGTCTTTAGTTATTATTATTTAGCTGCGATCAATTTTAGAAATATAATAATATTAGCTATAGAGTGTGCATCTTGATTATATTCGTTGTGTGTACATATATTTACATAATAATTTGTAAATTTAAATGACGTGCTATGTCTGTCAATTCAACTCTATAATCGCGGAAGAATATTTGAAAGAAAATGTATACTTGGAGGGGGAAGTTCCAGATTGTGTGGTGAAAAAGATCTTACGCTCCGGTCTTTTTTGTTTTACCTTTGGAGGATATCTTAAAATTGCCGCAATTGTAAACGGTGAGTTGACAGGTATTCCTATAATTGCCCTGAACCCCTACTTCTATCATTATAAACTTATCACTAACTATCTCCACTTTTATGATCTAACATTTATTTATATACTGACCTTTTCCAGAAATATTGACCTAGCTGTTTTCTAAAGCTTCGAAATCTTTCCTTCTTGTAAAGTTTGGCTATTTACCAAAACCTCAACCCCCTTGTCTATGTATGTATATATCTATTGCCTGATCAGTATTCTTATATAACTTTCCACTCTTCTAACACTGTTACATATCCTATATTTCTGAATTGATTTTAACATCTTTCTTGCTAGCTTTTATCCGTTTCTATATGCTTTCCATTGTGTGATTGTGTATATTAATATCATAATCAAGTGTTTATTTTTCGCGCTTCAACGAGTATCAAGTCACTCACGAAAAATGGGCGGGATTTAGCTGACAATTATAATATTCATTCTGTGAAACGTCCCGCCCTATGAATTATTAATAGAAAATACGCCGGGATAGCCCGAAGTAGAGCCTCCTGTTCAACGATTGACTGATTCACTGTCGGTCTCTGACGTCATCACCACCATATATGGAATGCAACGCAAGGAATGTTTGCAAAGCTGTACAGCCGAGGAGTACTGTGGAAAACATTGGCTTTGTCTTGTGGTGTACTTACCCCCTCTGCATTGAGTAGTTATTTTTAGAAACTGATTTCCGTTCATCCAACTGGACGGTCTTTTGCTTAGACTGATCCACGTGCAAATGTAAACAAACTGACTTAGTGTACTTTGACTTTAGGATATTGAAGATGCAGATGGAACAAGTTACGCAACTTCAATGTTAATTGGATGTGATGAGATGGGTGAAAACTTATTAAGTGTTCCCGAACCCGATTATGCTGAAAATGTGGAACTTTCACAAGATTCGCAATTATCGGCACCAGACTTATCGCAAGGCTCTGTAGACTCAGTACCGCTTTCAGATGGAATAAAAACAAAAAAGAGACAAGGTAGTAAAAAAGTGAAAAAGAAGAAATCAAAATCTAAAAGTAAAGATGGTGAAAAAAGTGACAAAAGTGAATCAAAAAAATCTCGAACTAGCAGACGACCCGAGCCCGAAGGCGCGCCCCCTTCTGTGGCTAACATGGACGAGTACGATAGAATTATTTATAGTGACGAACCAATATTTTCGGATGTGGACATATCTGCAGACGAGGGAATCTCGGTTCAAAAAGAAAGACCAGAACGACCTCGGTCTTCTCGACCTCAAAGACAAAGTAAAAATGGTGGTATATTTATACCCGTGTGTTCACAGCTAGGACTAAACTCAAATACTATGATTAAATTTGCAATAATTGGAACCGAACTCCAGAATGTGGTTCGAATTTCTTTAAAACGGGTAGGGTGTGTGTGTTTTCATGTGTGTGTTTCTATTTTTTTTTTTTTTTTTTTTACAAAAGATATTCTTGTATCATTTCTTTTTCTAGCATTTCCACCCAATGTTTAGAGCACAACTGTTTTTGTTGACTCCCTTTTAAGTATTATCAACTATCAATCTGTCAAACGAGCTACTAAAATAGAGTTTACTTTTTGGGGAATTCTGCTCGATGCATTCGGTCTACCTAGTTCAATAACACGTAGGTGCAGTTAGGTTGTTGATTGCCTCTCTTTTGTTTTTATTCGCCAAAGTTTGTTCACCATCGATTGTGTGAGGTTTATCTTCATCTGAAAGTTTGTATGATTATCCAAATAACGGCAAACGTGTTCAAAGTGGTCCGAGCAATTGAAGGTCGTGAAAATTTCATCAATTTGAAAATGTTCTGTTTTTCATCGTTCAACATTACTCGGGCTTCCATATAATTGGAATAAAATTGCTCTTAATTAGACATTGTGTTATTACCAATAGGTCTGACTATTATCGCCAGTTTTATTATGTCTATATACTAAAACGGACCGCATGATGGTTAATATGTGTTGACTTCCGAATTGTCCGCATGTCAAAATTGATATACGGCATCCTAAGTGTACATGAATGGGTTGAGCTATCAATCATATGCAAACACCCGTACTGATATGAGCCCATGACCTACGACATTTCAAACAAGTCAGACTAGTTTAGCACATGATAACAATTGGTAATATTAAACTATTATCATATTTATTTTGCCCGAAGTATTTAATCGCCTCAAGTCAAACCATTTTAGAGTTGTCAATTTGTAAATATTTCAATATAATAATATAGGCTTCAGGCATTTTGTTTTCTGTCATCTATACAAAAAAAACCAACTTGATGTCGAATTCCAAACATGCTTAACAAATTGTTTCATCTTATGCCACATGATGATTATAGCAAAACATTATGGGCAAGAATTTACTTTGTCAAAAGTTTTCCGTCAAAGAGTGCAGATGCTTATGGCATATTTTTACTTTAAATAGTTTTGGCAAATTCTCCACCTCCAATTTATCCCAGGTGACTCATAAAGTTAAGATAATACAGTAAACCAAATTGTGTTCACTCATTTTTGCCAACATGTGTGTCTTAAATATGATACGGCTCTTTATTTATAACGTGTACCTTATAAGATACGTATACACCCTGGCATCAGTCTCTAAAGTAATCACGCTAGGTATTTTTTGAGCTCGTCTGCATCCTGGCACTGTTCCAGACGTCTGCTCGCCACATCATGGCGTATGTGAAGTATACCATTAAATCTTGCTTATCCAGCAATTTAATACCACCTTTTTACAGCTGAGTAGAAAGTCTTGATAACTATGTCCGTTATGTTTCGAAAGATGCGAATATTTTGTCCGTTATCCTTGATAACATTCTTTACAGAGGTCAAGTTCGGGTAACGTAAGAACACGAGAAGTAGACAGAAAACGCAAATCAAACGAAGTCCATCTGTGATTTAATAAACAAACTATTTTAAGTATCCGATGTTACGCTAATTGGAAATATAAGTAATGAAGCTGAAACTAAGAATTACTTGTTCTTATACATGTATTGAGTATTAAGAAATATGATCCACCCGAATATCAAAATCGTTACAAATATCTTCGGGTCATTAAAGCGCCTTCGGGTTCTTTGAGTGAATAAGCCATCACCTGGGATTGAATAATACGAAATAGATAACACTGATTTAAAATATAGCTTAATTGCGTTCACTTGTTTTATCTACTTTACCTATCAGTCGTGTTGTGACTGCAGTCAGGTGTGAGTTATGATTTCCAGTTACAGATAAAGATTACTGAGAAACGTATAAACTATATTCCAGTGCATTTAAACCATAGAACTTAATCTTTGAGATGATAATAATATATGAAAATATAAACTATATAGACCAATTCTGTGATTTAAACTAATATTTTGTTATTCATTAAAATATTCAACCTAAAAAAATTTATCAGATAATCGACGAAACAATGAAAGTGTTACAAAATTGAATTTAACTATTTCCTATTAAATAATTAAAACCGGAATAATTTAAGCTGCCAGGTGGGGTTAGTTAGGGGTAAATTTAATACTGGTAAGTGGTGAAGCAATGGAGTTCATCGGAGGATGATGGCATCAGAGTTTTCCATGTTTCCAGTACCGGTAACGTAAGTAGACTTTCATTATTAAAGATGCATTTCACCGGGGGCCATTCTTACCTTAAGTGCTGTGTGTCAAATCATGTGAGTTGCTGAGTTTCTGCAAGATGAAACCTAAAAATTAAATTTATAATCACCGTTTCACCATGTTATCATAAAGTTGTGGAATTATTGCAACGATCGGGATAATTTGGTAAATTTGATTAGCTAGAGAATCTTAGCTTTTAAAAAGTCCCGTTATGTCTAAAATATTATGTTCTTAGTAATGGCAGCTTATTAATATATTTTAATTGATTCGTCATATGTATCATACAAATACTGTATATATTTTGTATGTCCGCGTGGTTTTGTTTCTTCTTGGTAGACATTTCGGCCAACATATCAACACTTTAATTGAATCTAACATGATACACGATCGACAGGGTCTGAACTAGTCAGTCTGGCGTACGTTTATGGGAGATAACTCCTTTAGTATTACTAGCCAAAATTTCGGACTGCTTGAGCAAAGCTCTAATTAGTTTGTCTTCAGTCGATAACCACAGTTTGCTGATCACTATTAATTCTTTTTTTTTTTAATTCATGATATTTTAATTTTCACGCTATCTATATATAATTAGTTAAAACTACGCAGTGTAGGCTATTAGTTTTACTTTCAAAAAAATTTATACAAAGGTAACTTTCCCACATAGACAAGTTCAGAAACCAAATCGGGACTATATCTATGGATCGATATCATAATTAACATTTTATTATAATCAGCAATATTACGCTTCGTTTTGGACTCTTTGAAAAAAAATGTGGACGGGATCTGCGACTCAAGGGGGTATTTACCCTCTTCTCCTCCAAATAAGGTAATAATAAAACAAGGGAGTGAACTATTCACTAGGACAGCCAGGTATTGGTCGCGTTCGGCGATGACAGCAATCACGTGATCATACACACCTAAGCCGGGTACTGCAAGACTTCCTGTAACCACAATCTATGACTCAGAAGATTTCATTTAAATTCATATATCAATTAGCGTTTGGACATAGTTATAGGACTTACTGTCGCAACTGATAAAGTGACTAATTAGTACATTTTTTCAGTTACTACATGTAGTTTGTAGATTTAGCGGACTCTTTTCACAAGGCAAGGTTATCGGTATAGCTGTTGTTTGGTCAAAGCTCAACTGAAGACGTGATAGTTTTGTGTGTGTGTGAACTATTAGTGTATATCAAATCAAAACCGCTCCAAAATGTCGCTAATAGGAAATAATAACACCTCTGGTGTTCTTGGCAATATTAAAACTAAGATGTCAGCATTGAAAAGTGAAATAGATGATTTAAAAGAAGAAAAAATACAAATGTCAAGAGAAATAGAACAGAGGGATAAGCGAATAGAAATGGTAGGTTTTGTCACATTTTGGGCAATATACAATGTTGCACAGTGTAAAACAATGTGTGCATATTTATTAGTGAATATTAAACGTGACTCGGCATGTCAATGTTTTTATTTATTGTGGTTATTTTTATATAAAAACTGCGACAATTCATCAATTATATCCGACATTTATCGGATTTTCTGATTGGGGTTGGTCTTTCTGAGCATGCTCACTCTGTCGTAAAATGGCGTCGTTTTGAGAATTAATTTTTATATTTCTTTAACATTGAACGTGTTATCTAAATTGAGCAATTTATATCCCATTATTTCTAAGATTAGTTTACCTTTCGACAAAAATGCCGCGATTTTCCGTTATTCGCATACCGGTACTTACTTCACAATTTCATCTCAATTTCAATGCTCCTCCTGTCCTGGCCAGTCCAAAATATTGTGAAGGTGAATGTATTGTAATGTCTGGTGAATTATTGGCCGGTAATAATCACTTCTGGGTTGGAGGCCTGTTTGTTAGACTTGTTGGAATAGACGAGGATTTATTTTATCAAGATAAAACGCAAAAGTCTTCAGTAAATTGTGTAAAAATGTTATTATTCTTGTTATTCATAATATTGGAAGCTATTTTTATGCAACACATTGCTCACCATACAAAGCAATTGATATAAGGGTATGCATCAGAAATTCTTTGTTCAAATTCTTACTCATCATGCTTTATCATAGAAACTGGGGGGGGGGCTGAATAGATGTTCGTTAAAGTCTTGTACCAGTCTGTAAAAAAGTAGGATTTTCAAACGGTAATCCAGTCATAATCCCAAACTCAAAGATAATCTAGGTTTAATCAATTTAATGTTGTTTCAACTCCCCATTGTGAATTAAATCTTCTTGTATATTGACACCCTTTGATCTTTGGTTAAGTAGCAATGATGAAACAGAAGGTGTTAATTTATACACCCTCTCATTAGGAATACACAATTGATATTTATTTGTTGGATTATGACTTTGGGGCATTAAAATTATGAAGATTAGGCATTCATAGACTGGTATAGAACTGCTAATTGATGTGATCAGGTCACTCGCTGTAAGGAAACAGGGATTAATATTGTTCTGGATAGTATTTTGTGAAGGATTAAACAGAATAAAAATAAGTGATGTGCATCCATGTGAATAATTAAAGCCTACTAATGTTGTGGGTTTGACCTATAAAATTATGTCTATATGTACATGTATTAATTGTCATTCATTTTTTCCCAATTGAGAAGTGCATTTCTCCTTTCTATAAACTATAACACATACTTATGGAAAAACAGCTACTTATTTTTTTGGGCGGTGTCTCGAAGAATATTGTCTCAATGTTATCAAGTTAATACGTTAATACAAAAGTATGTGTTATAGTTTATTGCTCTATTCAGTTACAAAATGCTATTCTCCTTTCTAGAAAGTTGATGAATTAAAGTAATTGGTATTACTTACAGTCAAGAGCCACATTAAAAGGTTGACTTTAAAATAAGCATCATTTATTTAAATGTCATAAGGTTTAAGTAATTACACAGCCCAGTATTTAAAAAAAAATTATTTCACAGTATGTTAGAGGTCTTTTATAACCTGGTGGTAATGTATTTAAAATACCTAATGAATAATCAAAAGGTATATTAATTTGTTTAATATAGTACATAGCTACGACCATTAGTAGGTTAATGATTTTATGGTTATCTCAAACTATGACGCTTAATTTGTTATTGAAATGAGATACAGATAAAATCTGATCTAAGTGGATGGATACATGAAAATCACTGTTCATTATATGATAGGTTCAAATTCGAGTAGTTGATGATAATAGATTATGTAGAGAAAATGTTTATTTTGAGTTGATGATAATTTTTCCTAGTGTGAATTCTGATATACATTTACAATAAGAAAATTAAAGTAGCAAATAGTTTTAAATAGTAATCAAATAGGGAATTTTACATATTTGGATTGAAAATGTTTGAAGATCCTTAGCGCTGACTTAAAGCACATCAAATAAGTTTGTTAATAATGTGCCCTATAATTATATCGAGTGGACATTAAACCCCATTTCTCCCTCTCCCCTGTAATTATAAATTATTCATATTATTAAGAAGCATTTAATATAAATAATCATTAATGTCATTAGTATTTAATGACTTGTTACTTGTTAGTTATATTTAATGTCTAGATTTACTGACAGGAGAGCGTCTGGTATTTATAAAAACATAAATTTTGTCAAATTACATGGCTATGTTACTTCATAGTTTGATACAAGTCATGTAGGTACTCCCTAATCCTGACCTTTTCACCCTCGGGTTGTAATTGACACTAAGCTGTGTAGGTGCATGTAGTTGTCCACATGATCATGTCAGATTATCTGAAGTATGATTTAATATGTAATTTAACTTTTCCTGTTTACATGTATATGGATATTGATCACATTAATAATATGAAACTGTCAAAACTTTTAGTCTTCCAACTGTTAACTACATTATTTCCTGATAAACATAATGTAACTTCCTGTCTCAGAAATGAAAGCATTTCCAGTTAAATATATACATGGCAAAGGACATGCAAATGAGATGTAATTAGCATGCCATATATGGCTTAAACAACATCTTTGTTAATTGCGTAGGAAATGTAGTTCACTTTGGTTGACCATCCTTTTCAACCTGCTCCACTTCATTAGAAACACACTGTTCAGTTTCTGTAAACTTTGATATCTTAACCTTAGTTAGCAACAGATGCAAATTTAATCCAGCATTCTTTTTTAATGCGATAATTGATTTTCACTTTAATTTGTTTGCATCAAGTTTGTCTACAATGTTTTGGCTGGAACATCAAAATCTAATGGCCATTCTGTGTCAACACTAATTTCTCCACCCCTTTCTCAAATACCAAGCCAAAAGTCAAACTTATACCCTTTTTCTTAGTCAAAACTTAGTAAATCAACTTAAAAAGTAAATACAAAGGTCTTCATACTGTTCAGTGATCAAAATTTAACGTAATCTTGTAAATGTCTGTTACCAAGTCTTTAAATTAATTTACCGATTATTCACTAAGAAACTAAGATTTATGGTAGGTTTCGTTGTCCTGGCTTCAATACTGAGTAGGTAATGACTTACAAGTGTTCTTATTACACATTTCATGTGAACTTTGTCTGGTGGGTACTACACACATGACCATAAAATAATATAAGTACAAACATTTGTCAAAACTTTTGGCTAGAATAGAGATCATACTGCCATGTTTGACTTTTAGGTGTTTATATGACATGCTGTGGCTGTTTGCCCTGTCCACAGATGGTCATTGTCTTGTAAAAACCTTAAATCAACTAGCAGTGTGTGTCTTCTGTATTTGATAGCACCTGTTTTGAAACTATTTACTCATTTCTAGTCATCATGAAATCATTTTTAAACATTTTCAAAATGGTTAGGTTACCTGACACCGGTCTGATGAAATAAAGATATAATTTTGAATGTAGTAGCTGGACTATTGGAAGCAAATCTTGAGTTTCTAATTTTATTCTAAGGAAAACAGTCAAAACTAAAATAGTTTTAACATTAGTAACAGTTTGTCAACTGAAAGTTGATGACAGCAGTTCAACGGAAAACAAGGCAAATCTTAAGTCAACATATTTCCTGGCCATAAGTAGTGGATTTAAGATGGTGAGGTCAAATTTCCTTTAACACAATTTGATCCTTATTGCTTTCTCAACTCAAGATTTGAAAAGGAAAAATATTTTTTTTAAATTTATAAAAAAGATTTCTCTGACTAGACTGGAAGAGTAGACCACCTTTTAAGTTTGCTAATTGCTTACCTCAGCTTGTTAAGAACTGTGATATGTCAATAGCAAGGCAATACATTTGTAGAACATTGAACATGTTTGAAAATTGCAAGCCCTAGTCTTCATTTGGAAGCCATTTGTGGAAAGATGTGTTTATTTTAAAATTCAAGGTTTAAAGTGTTACTAAACTGTAACAGTTTTAACAACATCATACCAGATTGTTGGAAATATTTGATACAAAATTCTTTTTTATTAACTTGAAGTTGAAGCATTTTAGTTTTAGTTAACTTGAATAGAAATTATTTGTGCATAAATGGGGTAAAAAATGAGCCCCCCACCTCCATCTTGATTTTGGATTAAGTGAAAACAATTTTCTCTCTCTTACCAGATTCATCAAATACTTGACATGAATTAAAAGTAAGCAGTAGGTATTTGAAATGAGACCAGGGTACAAAATGGGGTCACTTGTCAGAAATATGTTACCTTTACTAAACTGTCGGCATGTCACATGACTGGAGGGTAGCTCGGTGTCATTTGGTATTCTAGTAACTTATGGTTTTCATTATTTGACACTTTCATTATCTCATAATCTTTGCTTGTTACAGTATCACCATTCCATTCCAATGTTTTCCCTTATGAACCAGAAGTATTAAGAGTTCTGATGTATTTAAAGTTAGACCAATATGTTTATATAGTATTATAAAGTACTACATGTATAAATCTAAAGCCTAAATCCTAGTTTCCAATCTATTTATAGCCTATATTAGTGCACCAAGGTGTTAACATGTATCTTTTACACAAATCCCATATGCAGGCAAATTACATGTAGGGTATTAAAGTTGTATTTTAATAAATAACAATACTCTATTCTAGAGGCCAGCATTCCTTAAGGCCATGTTTAGATCAGATCTCAGATAACCCGATTGTCAGAAAACCCAACAAAGCTGTATGTATAAGCTTACATGTATTTGTGTGTCCCACCCAATCAGCTTGGTTACATGTACATATTCATTTAGTTTAACATGTCCAAACAAATATATTTCATTTCTTTAGTTTTAAAAAAAAAAACTGTCTAATGAATTAATGGCCACATTAAACATGTAAATTGTTGTGTTTAATCTGTTCATGGTATGTTACCTTGTCAAGGTGAAACATTCATTTTAAAAATCTCTCATGTCCAGTTATTTTAGCCAGCTTCAGGCCAGTCATTAATGTCACATGCTTGATTAACCAAAAATCCTTTCTTCTCAATAATACCCTCACATCTAAAGTAGTGTAATGATAGTAGGATAGTAAATGTGAAATAAGGTATAACTTAAGATTCTACCTCTAAATTCCTTTAGAACATGTCAACTCTAGTTCGTTGACATTGTTACTAGTAATTATTGTCTAAGCTTTTACTACTCTATAGGATGTCACTTGGTTGTAATCTGTTAGTAAACAATAAATGATGCTACAGTGGACTAGCTTACAGATCTACCTTTCAAAAGTATCCATTTATTCACACTATGAATACAGATGACCTATTTATATTCTCAATTTCGCGCCATTCTGTGGGTGGGTGTTTTCTTCAATAGACCTTTCTAGGTGTCCTAAAGATTTCAAATGTAAAGGTCAATTCGATATTTGTTCATTTTAATTGAGAGTAAGCTATAAATACGTATAAGAATAAACTTTTGTTAACAATCCCCCCATAAAACTATAGTGATTGAGATTTATCCATCAACCCTGTATCTCTAACCATGTATATTTCATCAGGCTTGGTTAGTGGGTAATAATGTTGAAATCAAATAGGTTATACGCCATACGCAGTTGGCACTGTTATAATTTATTGAGTTGTACATACTTTTCATCCCACAGGCATATAAACTCAAGCACATAATTTCATTTTGACCTCATTGTGTGGAATTCATTTATCTTGGAATTCCTATTGAGGACACACCTTTCCCCATATATAATACGTAGACAAATATCATCCCATTTATATCCTGTTTTTATGATATTCTTAAATCTTTTGAATATATACCATAGCTACAAATAGTGCCCTTATACTATTGTAACTTCACACCCAGTGAGCATGTGTCTAAATATTAGAGTTGGCCTTTAAAAGGAAACACTTATATTTGTTGTCAGACCATATATGGAAAAGTTGTTGAACTCTCTCAAGTGATGTAATGGGCTATTTGTCCTAGTTCCTTCTATTTCATGTTTTATAGATTTCCCCAGTAACATAGCCATTACTCAATGTCTGTTATACATGTACATTGAAAGGTACATGTATTGAAATAGATTGAAACATGTTCCCTTTTTCCGTGAATGAAATGAGTGGATAGAAGAAAAGCTTCATTCAGTCATGTTGAATATAACCACAGCTAAGCTTTTATTGTCCATTCAGGTGACCTACTAAGTGAGTCATACAGTTGTAATCTTTTATTCATCTCATTCCATAAATACCTATTTGTAACAAATAATTTATTCCCACATTGTCTTTATATCCAAATTCTGTTTGTACAATTAATGTTGAATTTTTTTGATGTCCTAGAATTTTTGTAGTGTTTTACGGTAAGCAACAATGCGGAACCAACCACTCAAGGAGTCACTAATGAAAAGAAGGATATAAAATTACACAGCGGAAAGTTATATCTTACAAGAGCTCAAAACTTTTTTATAATATTTTTATGAAGATACAATATGTAGTTTTCACAAGTGAACATGTAACCCGGATTGTTTAACATTTCTCATGATGGTATATTCATGTGATTTTATAACTATTTATTAAAGGTCAGGAAAAGGAAGGGAGGCAATCTACAATCTATATAAACCATTTAGTATTCATTTCCTGACTTGTTGTTTAATAGTTAGAACCCTGCACATGCAGTTACCACACTCAAAATTAAAAGCAACCATCTTGATGTTCATTGTACATAAGCACCCATGTTTGACATTACAATTCAATTACACAACAAAAAGGCGAACATTTGGGGCATTTACACTTGATTGAAATACAAACCCGCATTGCACCAATGATGAATATTTTTGTTCCAGCTATTGTAAAGTTTTGTGGTAGAAAGCGCTTGCCAAAGCAGACGCTTAAATCACACACAGAGTTTGAATGCAACAGAATGATAATTGTTATTGAGACTATATTCAACTGAGCGACAGCTGTTTGCTGGTATTGCTGACCTTGGTCTATGTTTTTGAGGAATATCTTTGTGTAACAGAGTCAACATTTAGATTATGCATAGCCACCCTTAATCCTTAGCATATTAAATATGATGTATTGTTGACATGCAGCTAGTCAATGATATGTAAAGATGTTTGACAAAAGTGTCTATATCTACATCTAAAGATGCTAGTATTATTTATGTTTATTTCATTTGATGCATTTAAACCAACGAGCCTGTGTTAATTCACTTTCGATTGTGATAGCAAAAACCACATAAATTACTATAGAGTTTTGACTCCTTCTCATGATGTATCCACAACTCTGCATACACTTTACTCTAAAATGTCCATGTTTTTGTCTTTGTAGTTGGAAGCTGAAGCAGCTGGTTTTTCACGTCGTATTACCCTCCTAGAAGAAGATTTGGAGAGGTCTGAAGAACGTTTGACATCCGCCCAGTCCAAACTCGAAGAAGCTTCTAAGGCTGCAGATGAGAGTGAGAGGTACATCTTATTATTCATTTTCATTTCTGAAAATTTTACTTTCATTAACTGCATTGTACTCTGATTTCTGTCATCCATCTCTTACATATTTGAGTGGATTTGGCTCTTGATATTTTGACCTTTAAAATAAAATGGTGACAGATTATATAGAGAACAATGTGTTGATTTTGGCAAGTGTTTGATTTATTTATTATATAACATACATGACATCTTTTAATATACATTGATGAAGAGTAAAAATCAATATACAATGTTGATGGACAATGACATTTGTAAATTTATATCAAAGATCCAAAGTTAAATTCAAATTCTTCATTTTGTATGTAAAACATGTCACTTATCCTTTAATTTTCAGCCCGGATCTCAGAGATTCTATTCATAAAATGCTTTCTGCAGAAGATTTGATTTGCTCGTCCTGAAATGTTTTATTTCAGCAGATATGGTTATTTCAGCAGATATGGTTATTTCAGCAGATATGGTGTTGCTGTTGAAATGATTGCATGGTTCCCTCTATTCAAAATTACTACCCATTGAATCAAAATACCCCCCAGATTCATCAACAAATAATGTATGCTTTATTCACAATAAAACATGACTTCCACCCTCTCCAGTTAAAGACAAGAAATCTATTATCAATTCAAAATTATTTTTGTTGAATGCCGAAAATGAATGCTAACACTTTAACCCTATAAGTGAAAATATTTGGTTGTGATGATAAATATTCTATATTGAAATATACCGTTTAATCCACCTCCAATTCCTCATAACACTTCCATGGTTTGATAACTAAAAGCATGTGTTTAAATTGTTATTTTTGCATGGTGTGTGTTTTACAGACAAAAACGAACAATAGAGAATAAGTTAGTTGCAGCAGAAGAAAGATTAGACGAATATGAAACAAGGTTGAAAACCGCACAAGCACATGCTACAGATACCGAAGTTAGATATGAAGAGGTAGGGCATCTGCCGCTATCACACTCTGATCAATGACTTGTATCCAGTTGACTGTTATCATGAGTACAGCTAGAAAAAATCCATAAAATTGATTATACTCGCAGCAAACGTACATGACGATATTACATGTATGCAAATAGTGGTATATACATGTAGTTATATAATAATTCTAGTTTATATGTTAGTCATGATGACAGTCCCTGTATATAGATCATTCAAAAAAAAGCTGAAGTCTATAATTGTTCTGAATGAAAACAATTATTCAGACAAATGAAATCCTTATTAGATTTTTACTTAACTACTTACTTAATATGCATGTAATCAACATCCTAGCATGCTAGAATCTGACTAATGATTACTTTTCTCTTTTTTTACAGAAACTTTTAACATTTTCCTTTTTTACAGAAACTTTTAACAGTTTTCTTTTCAGATCTTTATTGATAAAGTTTCCATTAATGTGTATTATTCCTTATACTAAAGTATTAGTTCCTTTTTATCTCAATAGAGGGCGCAAAGTGCTGGAAAGCAGGAGTTTATCAGATGATGAGAGAATAGATCAACTTGAGGCCCAACTCAAGGAGGCTAAATACATTGCTGAGGATGCTGAACGCAAATACGATGAGGTGACGATTTCGTCCATGCCTGGCTGCATGACACGCCTCCAGTTAATTTATATGTGGCGCTAACCATATTGACTAAAAGCTCATCATTTACTTGATATGAACAAACAACCGCATCATAATATAATGTTGCAGGCTTATTTGCATATCTGTGTTTGAATTGGGTTATCAATCATTTATGAATCAAAATATCTAGCAGACGTCAATATGATATTAAAATCATTTCCACAAACACTTTCATTCTTTGACTTTGAATAAATTTGAGAAGACTTATTCCTGCTAGATATTGGTTCAAGCTTTTATTTAAATCATAAATGTCTAATTAATACTAAACGTAATGCAACCTGTGTTGTCTTAACTCAATCTGTCTTCTGCCATTAGAGGGCGAAAAGTATTGGAGAACAGAAGCTCATCTGATGAAGAACGTATTGAGATCTTGGAAAAACAATTTGAGGAGGCCAAAGTGATTGCTGAAGATGTTGACCGTAAATATGAAGAGGTGTGCAAGAGTTATAAAAAAAAAAAGAAAATCAAAACACCCTGGTCTTGACGTTTTTGCTATTTGACATAGGAATAGAAATCGCGATCTGTTATCACTAGTGTGATGCAAGGATTTTGTGTGGGATATGCCAATTGATTATGTTATGCAATATCGCGATTTATTATAGTAGTCAGTAGGCATGGTTTGCTTTCAAAATTTCAATCAACCATTGTGGGAATATCAATAGTTCTATTCAGCAGCCTTATATCAGAAGACAGAATCATTAATTTATTTGTTTTGTGTTAATACTGTTCATATTAATCAAATTATTACTACTATCTGTTACATCACTGTTCATGCTAACAATTTATAAACCCACAAAATCATTACAAGATTTAATAAGAACATAAACAGTAACTTGACTTTATGTCCAGTCTCGGAAGGCATCTAATGTTCTATTTAACTTGTAAATGTTCTGTTGGCATGATGTAGTTGATACAGAATTTAAATCATGATATTTTTCTTATTACAGATGCATGGAGTGTTTAATCTATATGCTGTTGTCATATAAGCTACTGTTAAATTAAGCTAAATTATTCCTTGTTTTCAAGACCACATACTCTTTGAGCAGTATTTAGCTGTACATGTAGTTCTATATATCTGTCGCCAAAATCTTTCAAAATAAGTTTAAAATCCGTACGCATTAAGTAGTTCTTGTTTCTCATATTTGATAAATATTAAATTGATGGTACCTATTGACAACAGCTAATAGATAGTGTAGATTTTGACTATGATATCCAATCTATAGCCTTTATAATAATATAATCACAATCATCAGATAGTGCTGGCATACCACTGGAAATCTTACCTAATTGATTATTGATCAACTGACGGCTCATCATATTACATTCTTGATCAGAGAAATTAAGTACCCAATGTAGTAAGCCTCTAATATTGTGGTAGCATTTGTATATCCAAGCATTTAACAAACTCATTGTTCATTGCAGTATTTGGTTTAAAATTCAAACTAGAATTTTAAAATTTAGAAACAATATTCATCTCTTGATAATTTGAAAAAAGAAACTGATTATGGAAATCCAGAAATGATGATTGTGATATTGTTATTTGATATTTAAAGACGTGCTCATCCAGTCTTCCAAGATTTTACAAAAGATTTTGGATTATCCTTATTCCTAACCACCATAAACCCTGTGGGATTAGCTACTACTGTAGATACAATTGTTATCTGGAAGATGGATTATTGTCAAGGATATAGCCTACATGGATTATCTTTCAATGACTAATTATTTTTTTTATATAAATAGTTAGTTTACTAACAATCTTGAATGAAAATCAGCTACCTTCTACGTGATGTATTCGTTTGTTTGCATGGTTTTGAATATATTTTTTTTTTTTTAAATTTCCAAAAGTATCCATATTATTTTCCAAAATTCAAAAATACATTTTCAACCTTATTAATTAATAATTCATAGGTTTTTTTTAACCTAAGAGTTTACAACAAATTTAGTGTATGAAAATTTTTTTTATTATTATAATGTTCAGGAACATGGATTTTAAAATTTGCATGATTTATCACTTTCTTAACGACTGATCAGTTCCATCAGTGTTCATAATTTTGTCATATTATTATGTAATGAACATTCATGGAATTAAACGTGAGGCTGATTTTTATCATAGGCTGCTCGTAAACTGGCCATCACTGAAGTAGATTTGGAACGTGCTGAAACTCGACTTGAAGCTGCTGAAGCGTGAGTATTATTATATCTTTAAATCATATCTTATTATCGATTTCAACGAAAATTTTGATTTTTTTTCCCCTCAGAGCGTTCGTAAATTGGTGGTAAATGATTCTGATCTAGAAAGAGTAGAACAACGAGCAGAGATTGCCGAAAGGTTTGTCTAAGTCGAACTGTATAGCCTATTATTTTAACTCTAAATGACTACATGCCTTTTTTTTCTCCATTCTTTTATGGCTCTGGGCTCTGATACCTTCTCGTCCACTATTGGGGAACTATGTTTCACGTGACACCACCAAAATTATATTTTACTCTGGATGTATTACATTTTTGAAATTGATTTACATGTTATCTTGTGTTCTATATAAATAATATGTAATGTTTCAGACTGTATTCAGGCATTGATTTATATAGTGCATCTGAGTTTTATGAACGTGAGAATTTTGAAAACAAACAAAAAAAAAACAAGATTTACTAACTAATGTGCATGATACATTCAGAGTTTTGAAATCCCAGATTACAGTATTATTATAGAGCCAATTTCAGATGGTTTCCGTCTTGCTGCCACTACTTTGCTAAAATACAACACAAACTTTCCTAAGCTGAATATTACTCTCAATCACAAAGCATGGGTCAAAACTTTACACCCAAAATCAGAATAATATAGAGGAATCTTGTATGTGAAAGACATCTTTTGCTATTATGTGATTTCTAAGCTTATTGTGCAAACTGCCTTCAATCATCAGGTACACATTATCTCCCAACTATTTAATAGACTGAACTGGTAAAATGAAACCATCTGAAGTTACTAGACAAGTTTATATTATCATTACTAACAAGTTTTTCTTTTCTTAAAACTAAAAATATATATATATAATTTAGAACAAGGTTGATTGACTTGAAGAAAATACTTAAGATTTTGTTGAAAAAGATTTGATGATTTAAATATATTTGATCAATTTGGGTATTAATTTTTGTATAAATACCAGCACCTTGTTCTAATCATTACTATTTATTGATTATACTGGATTGGATAGTTTAAAGTTGTTTTTTTTTTTAAAAATCTGTAATCGGGAGTTATTATTGACTTCAACATGATTACTAATGGATTAAAGAATTTTGATGTATTCAATCCAGTAAATCATTTAAGAGATTAAAGGAATGTCTGTTCCTTTCCTCTCAAAATGTAAATGCATGTTTTGTGATTAAAATTATAAAAATAATTCACAGTATATTGACTTTCAAATTATGAGAAATCAAAAGAACCTGTTTTTGCACTTTGATATCATTAACATTAATTAAAATTTGTAAACCAAAAGATAAATAGTCATGGGAACTTTGGCTTTAAATTTCAATCACTATTGAATTTAAACTAATTTACAATTGTGTTGAGACCCATAGAATAGAAGAGGGAAAGTTAAATTGCTGCTTTTGCTAGTCACTTTACAATTAAAAAAACAAAAGAAAGATTCAATTTAAAATTGATAAGAGTAAATAAAAAGAAAATTTGTTTAACTTTCTCTTAGTGTTTGACATGTTTGATGTTTTAATTGCATGTTTAATTTTGTGTGTGTGGTGTTGTTTGCCATTTTGCAGTAGAGCCAAAGTCCTTGAAGATGAAGTAACAACCCTTACTAATAGTCTTAGATCTTTAGAAGTTTATGAAGAGAAGGTAAGGTTTTGGTATGGTTTGTGAAACTGTGCATAAGGTTTGGTCGTGTAATGACACCAGTCTCCATACTGTACCGTTTTCAATTGTATAGCTGCAGATAGCTTTCACTTTTAATCAATTTCTCTTTCAGCCGCAGATGTTATTTGGCTTTTAACATGCAAAGATTATATGTTTCTAACACCTACCCTGTAATCCTGCTGCTAACAATTTTTTTTATATCTGCGTACAATTTGTTTCTGAAACCAAACAGTTACATGTATGGGACTGATGTTTTTGCTCGATAACCAACTGCGATTCACCCTAGCTCACCACTTTGATTGGATAAGGTTGGGTTTGAGTGTTGCCCGTTGTGTGCCCCTTTCTTTGGAACAGTTGGTCGCATGTGGATGTTGGAACATGCGTCCTTCCTCTGTCGTCAACTCACGTTTCGCTAACCAGCCCCTGTAACATTTACTTCTTTTTTATCCGTTACAGCAAGATTTATGAACTTGATGAGGAGCTACATGTATTGGGTAACAATCTCAAAACCTATACAGTCCAGGTGTCAGAGGTAAGGGGAGCTAGGGGCTTCGCGGTTTGTTTCTTGAAAAATTCATAGTTACGATCTGTTGTTGCAGGAAAATCCTTGAGTTGGAAGAAGAATTGAAGGTTGTGGGAAACAATATGAAATCACTGGAAATCAGTGAGCAAGAGGTATCACCATATCTGCATGGTGTCCGCCTGCCTCTTGCATGCTAAAACCAATCAGAATCCTAGTATGGTCTAACTGCGCTACAGAGCGTTAGGCACCTGGAACGTAGAAACCATTGTGTGAGCCCCACTGGAAACAAAAACAAAATCTTAAAAGTGATCAGTTTAGACCCCGCCCTTCTCATGACTTATGTGAACAAGTAGTTGTAGATTAACTAGTACGACCTAACCCAATATATTCTATACATCCTTTGACCTTAATGAGACAGCCATATTATGATAATCCTTAATAATACATGCACATGTCATATATGTACATCTCCTTGAGTGATAAGAATGATTTAGTTGAAATCTATGGAAAATAGCGCAACAAAAAGCAGTGTCCCCTTTCATTTGAATACTGGTAATTGAAGCATTTACTGTTTCTTTATGAATCAGTGAGAGTTGAAATGGTATGGACCTGTATTTATACAATGAGAGGTTGTACTGTGAACCCAAATTTCCTATCACAAATTAGATGTAAATAATTCAAAAATAATGCTATTAATCCTAATTCTAAAAGAGCTTTCTAACTGCAAGAGAAAAGATTCGGCTATGTATATATATATATTTTTTATTTAGAATTATTCTAACTGATGGGAAATTTGGGTGTTATTTTACTGAATAGGTCAGCAATATGATGATCAACTAGTTTACTACAACTTCAAATAACACTGACTTTGTTTTCTAGTGGCTGCTCGCATTAATGGAGCTTTAGTACGAAGAGGACACTGTAGAATCCCAAATTATGTTTAAAACCTAACTTAACTGTTTCATCATATTGTTCAGATAGCAAACTCCAATCTGCTCTAATAATGACCATTTGGAAACTTTAATTTCATATACTTGCCTATGTACATTCAAAAAGCATGAGTTTGCTATCATTTTGAAATGGGAATTTTCAATAATGTGAACTGAATTGAAAGTTTCCCATTTCAAAAATATATCTTGAATATGTGAAGATTCATCCTTGATCATTCATTTACTAACTTTTGCTGTCAGCATGTCCCACATTTCCAGTATGATATTGTGGTCATTCAAATTTTTAAAACAGAAAAAAAAAAATATTGCTCATTAATTTGCAACCAATTCATTTCATGAATTTGGCTTGGATGCCCAACTTTTTTCCTGAATTAATCATAAATTCTCATTGAAGCAATCACTTGAAACAATCACCTTGAGAAAGATGTTTAAACAATAATAGTACTAAAGGGTGTGAATTCTGCCGTTGACTTTAACATTGCATGTTAATATATTATATTCTCTGATAATGATTTGTGTGAATTATTTAACAAGAGTGATTTTGAAGTTAATCATGTACTCACTTAATACCTTTCGATATTTTTTCAATATACACATTTCAAAAAGTCCCCATTAAACCAGACATTTTTTGCAGTCTTTTTAAATGAAAACTCGCAGTTAATGACTGAAATTTTAATACACCTGTTTACTATGTTTGACTAATATTTTAATTATTTCTTTGGATAATTGTTTTTATTTATTTTGTTGATAATTATCAATTTTGTTCTTGTGATTTATTTTCAACCAGTTGTTGTACTGAGGTTTTGAGTCTTTGAAGTCTGTTTTCTTTTATATTTATGACAATTTTTTTTTCTCTCATAATTTCATTGGCACCCTCTGTAAATGCCTTTATACATTCCATTAATTCATAGATAAATTATCTATTACAATATTGTAATTTTACATTAAAAATCCTGAAAACAAAAGAAATTTTACAGAGGGTAAAACACGTCTTCACATTTTTCAACTTCGTTTTATTTGACAAAAATTCATTTTTTTGTCATAATTTGGGATTCCACAAGTCTTAACAGCCATAACAGAGTGACATATCACTCTTGTAAGACTTGTCCACTGTAAAATCTGAGAGCTTTGCAGGTGTCTGATAAAAAATTACAACCCTTAATTTATTCAAATTACGTCATTAACAAAATTTCTACCTCTTAAAATGTAATGTTGTGAAGTTATTTGTTGATTGATATTATATTTGTTTGAGTGAAGTCCAATTAAATATTGTCATTTCTTAAAAAATGAACCTTTTCTACCTTAAATTTTTAATATCTTGTTCATTTTCAAAACCTGCATAGCTTTCTTATTGGTGTTTATTTTTCTTTCAATTTGTTTTTCCTATTTACATTACCTTGTCTGACACCAGTTTAACCAGATTATAATAATTTTGAATCTTCATCCCAAATCCTAAATTAGTATCAATATAACCCTCAGTTCTGTGCTCCAATGTGAATTAATTAATTTATTGAGTTATTTTTGGCAGTTTGGGTATATTATTTTGTAAAGTATTTTACATGTAACTGGTGTTAGATTGTGTAATGTTGATACTGTTAATAGATTAAATTATCGCCCCAGTTTGATATCTGTTCAAGAACATGTTTTGATGAAGAGGTTTCAAATATTTTATAATATTTAGCAATATGGCCAAATGATATCTAACCCATATAATGTTTGCTTTCTATAGGCTTCTCAGAGAGAAGACAGCTACGAAGAGACAATCCGTGATCTTACAAACAGACTTAAGGATGTATGTATATCAACCATAATAATTTCTTAATAGATTTCATTCTAATAAGTTATTAATGTTTGATGAATAAATTAATATTAAATATAAAAATTCATATAAGTTTCATTTGTACATTGTTTGAATATATTATAACTGAATTCGTCTTGTCCCACTAGGCTGAAAACCGTGCCACTGAAGCTGAAAGAACCGTATCTAAATTACAGAAGGAGGTTGACAGACTGGAAGGTACCTTGGCACGATTGTGTGACCATGACCCCTAAATTAACCCTTCCAAAATGGTTGCGATTTTGATTAGAATAATAATTGTAGGAAGAAACTGCATGAAGAGATTAGATGTTTTAATCTGATGTTTGTTTTACAGGACAGACGAGTGTGTGATCTAATAGCATGATAAAATTGTTTTACAAACAAAAAATAATATTATTCCCTAAATTTAAAAATAATATTGCTGCATGTTCTATTTCATTTGTTGATTGGTTAGGCTGAATTACGAAATGAAACTGCCGAGCGAGAACTCGTGAGACTACAGGCTAGTTTCGATCAACTTGAAGGTAGGTTCCAATCTACTGTAATTGGAAAATGAGCAGTAAAATGACAACATAAAGAATTGATACCCAGAGCTGTCATAAAATCAAATAGCAGTTGTGCTTTTTCAAGAACAAAGCAGAGATATCTTTCAACTTAATTCAAGCAAAACAATTAATAAAAAATTAATATTGAATTGACCATTATTAACTAATATTATGTAATTTGATTCACTGTGTGAAATGTTATCTCTGACACTTAATTTAATACAGTTTTATTATTTAATATTTGAACATTAATAAAACCAACAATAACATTTAAGCATTGGAAATCAATGTAACTTATATATTTTGGCAATGTCTCTACTTCAAAAACTTTTAAATTAAGTGTCTCAGAATCATTGTAACAGTTATTTCGAATGCATGGTTTGAAATAAAATTTTGCATGATTTGTTGGCATGTTGCAGACCAATTGGACTGTGAAAAAAGACACAGTGAGCAACTTGAAAGAGAATTGGAAAAGACCATGCAGGATCTGCAGGATATGTAGATAAATCAACCATTTTACACAGGTGTTTGTTTAATATCTTCACATAAAGTTGCATTATTTTATAAATATCTTTATTATTTATTTCATAAAATATCTCTATTTATTTATATATTTATTTTTGTTTTATCGAATGTCTTATTTATTATTTAGGGGGGAAAGGCACAAAATTATTTTCTAAATTATTCCTTTCTCTTTAAAAGTTTTTTTTTAAAATTTCCTTTGGTGTCCGTTGTTCTTTTGGTATATATATACTTATTACGGATATCTTATTGGTATGAATATTAAAATACCAGAAATTTAAAATGATATCGACTAAAAGTTAAGAGTTGTGTGTTTACTAATATTGGCATGATTAATGTTTGAAATCTGAACATTAAACTAGTGAAAACTGCATGACAAGTTTGAAATTTGTAACAATTCATATAAAAACAACCCTTGGTGCTAAATTTATGACTTTACTATTACAGCTGCCAGTATATTGTTCATTAATTTGTTCTTTTCTTATTGTTTTTGTCTTTGTTCTGTTATTTATCAACTCTTTTTTATAACTGATCTTAAATGCAATTAAAATTTTAGTTTTCAATTAAAAATACAATAGGATTTTAAATTACAAATACAATTTATAGAAATTTAAAAATTAATTTGATTTATGATTTCATAAAAAATATGCATATATCTCTGTGAGAATTCAAGAGTTAAAAGTTAATAAAACTTAATAAAATATCTTTTTATTTTAACAAAACAGAAAATTAATTCTTACTTATCTTTTGCTTTTCAGATGAACTACTCGCAGAGAAAGAGAAATACAAGGCTATTAGTGATGAACTTGATCAAACATTTGCAGAATTGGCTGGCTATTAAGATTACCGTTCTTTCGTCACTGCACAATAAGCCAATCAACTTAGGCTGTTCAAAATTCGTTACAGAGATCATTTGTTGTATACTTATCTCAAAAAGCCTCTTTTTACTCTGCCTGTTTATTTTTGGAGTGCGTGTAAGATGAGAATCATGACCAAATCGTCTTAAAAAGTGTAAAATTATTCTAATAATGATATGGAAATCGCTTGCTCCTAATTTTCAATGTACAAAGACAATTTAAAAAGATATTTTAGAGTTTTCGCTGAAAGCTCCAAAAATTGTAAGACTTACTTGAAGACCTTCAATGCAGATATTTTTATTATAATATGATTCCTTCTTTGAATCAAAACATTCTTAAGACCCTCTTTTGAATTACGGTGTAGTCGACAAGGGGGCATAAACGTTTAATGCGTTAAGTGCGATTTTGTATATATATCTGCTGAAGTTGAGTGATTCTTGATAATTTTTGGTGTTTTTTGTAAATTTAGTAAATAAATAGTTGAAGCTGCTGGATGGTGAATCGGTTTGAGAATAATATCTTATATCGTAAAGGACAGCCTGACTTGACCAAAAGCCCATCTCAAAAGTCACCGGACATGGCAATATCCGGATCAGCCTTTTTCTATTGTACATTTTTTAATCTGCTTATTGGTAGTCTGATGAAATTCAAACCAATCTATTTAATTCTTGCATGCGATCAAAGATCATGGAAAATTTATTTGTAAATGTATTTATATTTTTTCGTTAATAATATTTGGATAATTTTTTTTTTTTAATGTCCCAGATTGAAACTAAATAGCCTCGTATCCCAGTGAAACTCTTCCACTTTGATAAAAAAAAAACCTTAAAGAATTCTTTTGATGGTAAAAATGTCAATTTGCTATTTATGAATCTAAACCCTCTTTCTTGTTTGAAAGGGGGCAAAGAATTTGTGTACTTATTAAAGTCATAATTGCTATGAATGATACATCTGTATGTGCTTTATATTATTAACTTTATAGAAGTATAATGTTGAATGTAAACTATAGATATAAAACAATAAGCCTTGTATCAGCTAACATATTCTGGGTATTGCCATTTGTTTTTTTAAGACAATAAAAAAAAGTCATCTATTCCCCTGAATTCTGTCTTCTTATTATTTTTAATAGATTTGTTCAAATTAAATATTGGTCATTTTAAGACATCAGAATATTTAATTTGAACTTAAGAATACATATTTAGCTGCATGCCTTCTAATTGCTAACAGAAATAAGCCAAACTGTCTCCATACATCATTTAAATATCTGCCGACATTAGCATTTCTGTATTTTAATAATATTCTTATTTTCAGCAAAATTTGATATACCACTTTAAAATATTTCTGAAACGGTGGATAATTTGGTAAACTTCATAGATGTATTTTCAAAATCATACTTGTATGGCAAAGTTTCTGTTTGTGTTAGAGGCACTGCATTATGGGTTATGAAATAACTGTGGATGAAAACAATGATGTTATTGTGAAACCTGGGAAACTTTGATTATGTACTAGGGTATATATTACAAAAAAGGAATATTATAGTTTTATAAACATTGGACTTTATTTTCTCATAAGCTTAAAACTTACTATTGTTTCTACTCTCCTTTGGCATTTAAAATTTATCAAGGAAGTACAATTATCACTTAGGAATGTAGGACAATTTCCTTTGTTGTAATATAGACCATGTATATATTGACCACACCCGGCCTGACATGATCTCATGCTATTTTCAGCTTTTGAAATGAGTATTGTGCACAAATATGCCAAACCCTCTTTAAAAGAGTATATGGGGGGTCTGAACTTGTTTATTACAAGAGATAAATAACCTGGTTATTCAAATTCAAAGTCCAAATTTGAGAAAGATATGTCACCAAACCCAATCCCATCAGTTGCTTTGAAGGCCACCATAGGTACCCAGGTCATTTAAAGTAAAGATGAAGTAGGGTTTAATGACCTACTGCTCAGCTCCATCTATGCAAATGACCAAGGGCATATGTTGGTCTGGCAGCTCTTGTATTGAATTCCAACTCCCAAGGTATTTTTACATGCATGCCAATATGTACACAGTCCCTTGCTAGACCCTCTAAATTCCAATGAACTTTCTTAAACACTGGGATCGAACACGGGACCCCCTGATTAGCAAATCTTAACTGTGGCAGATGGGCAAGAAGGCCTTCAGTACCAATCCCATATGGTCATCTAAAATAAGTCACCCAGGAAAGAAATTCCCAGAGTTGTACTATAACTGTAGTAATATTGAATGGCCTTCACAGATTGTACAACCCTCACTACAGCCGAAGTTACAAAGCTAATTTGTAGTCTAAGTTTGAAAGAAACTGATCATGTGGTAGTTATTAGTAAACTAACATTTGTAATTGAAAATTTGATAATACAGGGAGAGGGCGGGAAGGGTTTGGACAATCCCCATTTTATCAAATTTTCTTTTATTACAAAACTTTTTATTTTTTGCATTTAATTTTTAACACGTCCATATTAGATGCACCCCGCATATTGATAATGTGCACCCACCTTACAAGATACCACCTTACAGCTGTCAAATACAGTGAACAATTAGCCTATGGGTAGTCTGCAGTTCTTTTAGCCAACTAGGGGCTATGAAATATCGGTTAGGTCTAAATGTTAAGGCAACCTGCATATTTCGTCAATGTCATCAGATTTATTTATAAACAGGGGAAGCACTAAACAGTAAACACTTACTCTAGCCCTAAATCAACGGCAATAATCACGTGCCCCGACTATTCCCTTACTCAGTTTACATTTCGTGACCTTGAAGAAATCTGCAGGTGGCCTTAATATGTAGACCTGACCATGAAATACCCCACACTTTCGTCCTTCGGGTCGTATGACTCACTTGTTGCTTACGTGAAGCCGAAACTTCAAGCTTCGGTTAACAATTTTTAGACGTGTGGTGGGTGGAAAGAAATAGTAGTAGCTTATTCGGTTGTTAAGTTTAAATATAGTCGCTGTAGGTTGCTGAATGTGGAGAAAAGCTTAGTACAAATGATTAAGAGCACTACACAAAACCCCTGAAAAGTCGACATTTGAAATATTGATTGGTATCCAAACTTCCATCGGTTGTTAACGTCAAGGTTTACTGCATGATACATTGACAATAATTTAATAATACTGACATACAGATGCAACTGAACGGGCCATCTTGTCCAGGGTCAAAGATAGACGTTGTTAAGGCGGGGTGGGGCTCAACTAGTACTTTCATTGAAAAACCTTTCAATAAATCGCTGTTGGGAAATCACAAACAAAAAAGGGATTTACCTCACCATAATCAACAAAAAGCTCACATGCCGGCGTCCCGGGGTGGCATGTGGGGGCGCAACGCCCCCCCTGAAAAAAATGTTTCCCCCCCCCCCCTTGTAAATTTTTATAAAGGTCATTCTAACAGACTGTTGTAATCATCAAGCTATGTTGTTACCTAGGCGTCTAATAAGCATTTTAAAATAAGTATTCAAACAATTCAATTAAGCATCCCCCCCCCCCCTTGTAGATACGGACACGAGTCTGCCGCTACTAGGCAATGTGACAGCGTGATAGTCAAGTCAAAGGAAGGGCTCACTGTACAACTAGGCCGCTTCAATTGTAGAAGTAGATGACATATATGCGAGTTAATTAGGTCACAATTGAAATTCTAAAACATTTTGTGCAGTATTAGAAAAATGAATGATATAGAGTTTGAACTTGAAGTATATCTGGAGTGGATAACAAATATTTAGTATGAATGGGTACATGAAATAGTTCACGAAGGCATGAAATGAAGGGCTCCATACTGTCCGGACCAATTAACATCTTAGGCAACCAATGCATGTGCTATCGACGGCATGTGATTTGAGGTCACACGTAGAATGCATTTGAACTTTTACTTACAACGGTTTAATCTTCATGAAAACTTTCATATTACCTTCGACGCTGCGTAAACTAAGGGAAATAACTCTATTTATTCTGCATATTTTTTTGTTTTGGGTTTTTTTTTTAAAAAAAGGTACCGGTATTGTAAGAAGCAAGTGGGGCTACTATTTGTTTTATAGATCTATCTTTTCTTCAAAATATATTTAATATAGAATCGCTTAAATAATCTTATTTATCGCCAATGATTTATTGGGCCATGTCACTACCCAGGCCATAGTATCCGACCATACGGCAATATAGCCTACTGGTAGGCTACTGTACAAACCATTTGCGTTTCGCATTGATTTTATCTTCGGTAACCACTTTTCTGTAATTAAGTCATCCTAGGCCTGTGGTAAGTAGAACAAGAGTAGGCACGAGTAAAAGCTCTTCTCTTTTCGGCACACTCCTCTTTAATGTATGCGTTAGTAAAACATCGTTACAAAAAGTGTCGACGTCAGAATGTTAAATGAAATGAAATGGGGTTTAACCAGTGCCGGATTACGACCAAGAGAGGCCCTAAGCATTTTGGTGCACCACCCAACCCACATGTAAATCAAAATATAGCCTAAACTAAACAATAATAAATCAGAAGCAGTCTTCCAGTACATGATTATATTTTTCTGGGATTTTATACACGTCATTATTAATTGCGACCACAAGAGTATAATGAATGAATAATTGAAAGTTTTTAATTATTTTTTTAATTTTTTAAATTTGGCATTTAACAGAGGGAATATTATGTGGACAAGCCAAGCACGTGCTTATTAATACAGCACTGGGTTTAACGATTTTACTGTTCTGCCATACAGTGTACTATGGGGGAAATGTTGCTCGGAGAGTGGCGCTGTGACCTACTCTTAGAACTACCAGGGTTCTTTTACGTGAATGTGTTCACCGGACAATGTGGAGCCACGCTAGGAATTTTTTAACTTGCCTGGCCAACCTTAGGATCGAACACGGGACCCCCAGGTTAGGGAGCCGGCGCATCGAACCACCGTGACCCCAGAAGTTCTTGGTAGGTACGGTATCTTAGATTGATCATTGAAGAAGTCGAGACAAACTAGCAGTAGCGGATCTAGAAGCTGTGAGTGGGGTTGTATTTGGAACTGGGTCTGAGGGATTTTGTCCCAAGGGAGAACTTACTTGGTCTCATGGGGCGGGGAGAGCCTAGTGGTCTAGAGTGCCGCGCTTCGACCTCTAGCTGGCCGGTCACCTCTGGCTTGCGGCTGTGGTTTCGAGCCCTGGTGTGAGCGTATGTGGCATGGAGATAGGGGCGCCTTCTCAACCTCGTGGATTTCCTCCGGGCACCCCGGTTTCCTCCCACTGCTAAAGACCCCTACGCGCAAGCGAATTATTGAAATAAAATTAAACCGTATGTTAGTCCCGAAATGACCTAGTTTGTGTTGAGTGGACGTTAAACCCCATCTCTCTCTCTCTCTCTCTCTCTTTCTCTCTCTCTCTCTCTCTCTCTCTCTCTCCAATACAAAAAGCAATCTGTATTCTCGAATATCTAAGCAATGGATAAATTAACTTATAGCAGTTTGTGAATCTTCTTACTAGAGGACGGTTAACAATTCCTTCCAATGCACATACTATGATTTTTTATTCATTTACATATTTTATTTATCATGAGTCTCTGTTAATTTACCATAAACACACGTTGCAAGTTAGTGACATCCTTACATTTTTGTCATGTGGGCGCCTCGAGCGTCTCTATACTTATCATTGATAAATATTTAAAACAGCAGTGGGTCTGTTACATATCTGGGAGATCTTCGAATTCTGTTGGACTGTCTTGTTGGGATCGTTGGTGGATCATTTTGGGCTGTCGTTGCACTGGCAAACATGTATCAGGACGGAAAGGTTGTGGGATTACGCACCATGCTTTGATAATACACATCTTCCTGTATTCCATGTAGTTCCATCATCTAATCTAAATGACGAATCTGAGACTCTAATCTTTACGATACGGCGAGGATACGAAAATGCCGAGGAGAGTTTCTATGATCTGAATGGACGTTTAACAAGAAAAAATCCTCCAACTCTGAACTTCGGTTTTACAAGATTACGGTTAGTTAGACCTGCTATCAACATACAGTTTGGATTTCTTTAGTTGACTTGCTATATGTTTTGACATCTGATGCCAGTACAATCGGAATCTGAAGGTGGTTTGGTGCTGGAGAACTATGTATCAGGGCGCGAGACGATGACCTGTATAATTTCGAAGAATAGATCTAACAGAATCTTCAAAGTTCTTCCCCCTAAAAGATTAGTTTTAAGTCCATTATTTAGAACTTGGTTGAATCCTGCAGTGCCTTATTACGCTTATCATTATAAAGTGAAGTTAGACGATGCTTGATACCCAAGTTTTTCAAATACATCTCAAACTCAAACTGATATGAGATAACTGATGTCCGTTGCGTATGGTATTCACATCTTGAGAATAATTCATCAAGTAATCTTATAATAGTTATTAGTTGGAGCCACCTGATTACATACCTGCCAACTGTCACGCATTTGGCGTGAGAATCACGCATTTTTAATCAAAATCACGCTCTCACGAGCACATAGTGAAATCTCACGCATTTTCAAAACTATAGTATAAAAATAAAATAAAAGGGATTTCCACGGACGAGTTAAATTCGGATGCACACTGATCAGATGCAATTAGTCAAACGCGATGTATTCCGAATGTCGGGTCGCTCTTTTCCGGTTTGTTTTAAGTACGACACCCTGATTGGCTGGATAAGTTAGATCAGCCAATGAAATTATTTGTTTCATTACCACTGTTCAGAAACTGGAATATCCTTCCCGCGCGTTTCAGTGGGAGAAAAGCCTGCAAGATGAGTGATACTGACAACGATTCAAGTGTTTAAATGATATGCATTAAAACTTTTAAAATGTATCTCTTTTGTGAATAATTTTATCTCTATTCTCCGGTCTCCAAAAGTGTTTTAAAAGTGCTAAATCCTTTTTCGGCTTCGGGGGCTCCGCCCCCCTGGGCCCCCCGCCAGGACTTCGTCCTGGACTTGACCAGGGGCCTGCGGCCCCTGGACCCCAGCTTGGTTAAATCTCACTCATTGAATTCATTTTAGGTTGGCAGCTCTGTGATTATGTGGTGCAACCTGTAATGCTCCAAAAATGTCAATCTGGATAGACTGCCAAGGCCAAGGAGTAGGTTGTAATGATGACTGTCTGAGTTTAGAAACTTTACCACTATAGCACACGCCTCACTATTACGAACATAGTCTTTTAATGTGAATCCATGTTTGGTCGTGATTTGTTCGCAGGATGAAATATCTAACATACAGGAATATAGGCCAAAAGTTCTGCAGCATAAATACAAGCTAGGGCTTCTCATTCGCTTGTTTGATTTTCCCGTTCCGTTGGGGGAAGTATTTCAGATGTAAATGCGACTTGTTTTTCAGTACCACTGACAATTTGTGACATAACAGCTCCAAGAGCATAACCTGACGAATCTGTCGCCAGGATTAAAATGAACTAAGATTGGTGGAGATATATTAGGTTGCTTACAGTCTGATTAAAGCCCTTTTTGACGTTCTTTCCATGACCAAGACATGTCGTCGCCAAATGTTATGACTGACTAATATTTAAGAGTAGAGGTGAAATGAAATAAACCTAAATGTAGTTTAACGCCCAACTGTTCTGAGCTAATGAAAACGGACATGCGCCACCCTACATTGTGACTGTGCTAGAAGGGAAATTTTACCGTACGTTTATATCGAATTCCAACTGCCAAGGGATCTTTTACGTGCACGCTGCTTTTTGGTATCATCCGAATGACTAGACAGCTGTCCTTGTCAGGCATGACTGACGAGGGAAAGCCTCGTCGGAAAATCCCGATGAACTTTCTCAATCAATGCAGGCATCGAACACGGGACCGTGGCTACCATGTTAGAGTAGAAAGCTCCGTTTTTTTCAGTGACTTTATTGTTTTGTCATACACGAATGGCGGCTCGCAACCTATAAGTAATACGTTAAATATATTTAAAGGCACATTACCATGCACGTATCACATACAACACTTTCGATATATACCAAATATATATGTTATTGGAAATAATTACCTTATAAATACTTTCGTGGGAAAGTATTTTTAAACTCAATCAATGCAGGCATCGAACACGGGACCGTGGCTACCATGTTAGAGTAGAAAGCTCCGTTTTTTTCAGTGACTTTATTGTTTTGTCATACACGAATGGCGGCTCGCAACCTATAAGTAATACGTTAAATATATTTAAAGGCACATTACCATGCACGTATCACATACAACACTTTCGATATATACCAAATATATATGTTATTGGAAATAATTACCTTATAAATACTTTCGTGGGAAAGTATTTTTAAACTTGGTGCATGTATTAGTCTTAGAAACCTTTAAAACATAGACCACCCGCCCTTTAAAAATATAGGTTCCCGATTTGACAGTTAAATACGGATCATTCATTTCACCCAAATGCATTTGCACACCAGATTTTGTTAACAGCGAACAAATGTTCCAACGAAGAAATAATAATCATGCGGTATATATCGTACACAAAACGCATCCTGAGGTGAGTGGACTTTTTATATTAAGGGGCGGTTGGTCTGTATTTGGGGGATTATCTTAAATGTTTATTTTTTTTAGTTTGGTTTCGAATAACATGCTTTTTTTTTTTTTGATCATTTAAGAGTGATTTTTATTGTACTTCTATCAGTGATATTTAGTAGTGGCAGCATTTTGTCACTACAGTGGCAGTGATTGTATAAGTGGTATTTACGTTAAAGATGCGTTATGTAAGATTTATATAAAGATCTGGTCATTCTTGCTATAATAGTTCAAAAATAGATAATGGAAAATGAATTTTGAAGATTTCAATCAAATGACTTTATTCTGAGTGAAGATAGACTACATGTAGAGTGTCAAGTACTATTGCAAATTCGATAATAAACAAAGTCTTGATTATCCAGTTTGACGTAAAATTCTGAAATGGCGAAGTGTTCTAATCCATTCAATATTACGACCATCAGATTGTCTAGAGAGGTGATTATTGGCTTATCTTGTGAATGTAATATGCCAGGTAGGATTAGCTCTAACATAATCTTTACGTAGTGTTAGTAATGTTATTACTAATGTTTGTATGTAACACCCAGTTTAGGAGCAGTAGGACGTTAAAGGGACAATAACACTCTTGTTGGCTTGGCAGCTCTAGAAAATAAATAGGTCTAATAGTCTTATTCTAAGTATTAGGTGTTCATTTGTCCTACCTGTTGTGTAAATTATCCATTACATCATATTTTACTTGTCCAGAGGGTTCGAAAATATTTTAAAATCCAAGTCACATTTGAAAAGGTTTACGTTAACCTTTTCAAATCATGTAGTTGAATTTTTCCAATTCTTTAAATTAGGTGTGTTAAGATGAAATTTGTATCATCAATTAATTTGAATATTGTAAAAAAATACAATTTGTTGGCCAGAATAAAGATTGAGACATATTATTCAGTTACAACAAGAGTGTTATTGGGGCTTTAAACCCCATTTCATTTTTTGTTTTGTATGTAACATTGTCACTGTTTGTATCACTATTATTTACACAGAGTAGTGTCAGTTACATGGAACTATTTGTACAGGCTCATATTATTCAATTGGCGACGTATATAATACAGACCTCTCAAAATAACGATTGAATCGAATATATTTTCAGGAATTATATGAAATCTTGTGCAGTCTGGAGTATGATCCTACAGCAAAGTCTTCAAAATAATCTGATATGAAAGCTGGATTGATTGAAACAATTAGTCTACATGTATATACGTGTATCATAGTATAGACCGGCAGCGCACAAACAACTCTATAATGTCTAATATATAAACATTCATTCTAAAATTTACGTTTTAATTAAGACCCTTTTCACATGGAACTATCTCAATGTTTGAATAATTAATTGAACTAAATTTCATATTTGTGTCCCGAAGGTTACCCCAGCACCCACTAATATTTTACATTCAAGTTAACTCTCTATATATAAAACATTTTTGAAACCCTTTTTATGAGTAAGTAATCCATTGTAAATCGGAATGTTTTACTATTGTTCAATATTGTTCTGGTTAGTTCTATTACTTTATATTCAAGTTGACTGTCTGTTATAGAAAACTCTTTTGTTGATATTCTTTTTTTTATGAATAAGTAAATCATTGTAGATCGGAATGTTCTTCTGTGTTGTTTAGTTCTATATTACATATAGATTATAGATATTTCACTATGTCCTTTTGTTGTTTTGTGTTTCAGATGTATATATTTTGATTGCTTTTTTGATTGATGTCGCTTATCTTTATAGTTCAGAAAGGTTAAAATAAAATTTAAAATTATTACACTGACCCACAGTATACATTTTGTTATATTTAGCCCCCGAAACCAAAAGTCTGTACAAACCAAAATGTCTTCACAAACTAATATAATGTACTTAGTCCGAATTATCTGTTTAGGTTTTGACTGTACAGTTAAATATGTATGTGTATTAAAGCAAGGTTTACAAATCCGCCATTTATTTCTGTATTTATTTTACATTGCCCAAAATACTGAACTGTTATATCTTCCAGTAGTTGTAACGATGGAGTAAGATCCGCTGCGGAGTAGTTTGTATTTTAAAAATAATACATTGGACAATGGCCAATTTAAGGCTTCGATAATCAACGACTTTTGAACCATTCCGTAGAACTTTCTGCAGGGTGATCTGGAGTCGATCAATCCCAATCTTCGCATTACTGATGGCGCTCTGTAAATGACACGTGTTTATTCCGAGATGAAGTATAACCGAAAATCCAAACCAAACGAAATGGACCATTTTGGGTCTGCTCTTTATTCTACAATTATTGACTATCACGCAAAAGCTCGGAGTGTTACTGAATCGGCATTTCATGTATAGACTTAAGTGTTGGTTTAAACTGATCACTTTTATAATAAATCACGTTGGGGTATAAATTAAAGGTTGGGAGCGGCAATCTTTGAATTTCATTATTTACATTTCCGCAGTACTAAAGATCATTAAAGCACCAAACTGGCAGATATTATGTAGATTACAGAAAAGTTCTGAATATTTGGTACTTTCGGATTTCAACACTGTTATAGATCAGACTCCTTTATATCCCACGTGCGTTTAACAAAACAAAGTATCATGGCCACGAAGAGCCGCTTTGGGACCACAGTCCTTGCGAAATGACCTTCATAAAGCAAGGATTACACTATTATCATCTCGTCAACCATTACTACACTTACAATCGTGAAGTGATTTTTCCGACAAGCCTTTTCGACTTTGAAGTTGAACACAGGTATACGACCAAAGAACGGAGATCATGTCCCTGGTGTGGAATGTTGTTGTGATTTGATACAATCGTCTTCATACCTGTAATTTCTCGGATACTGGGATTCGAATTTAACAGAACTATATTTACTTCCGCAAAGCTCAACCCATGCCCATCTGAGTAATATTAATTGTTTGATTACAAAACACTTAGTAAACCTATGAAAACAATATCCCATGACATATAATATGGTCATAGTAATGCTCGTTACCAGTGATCATTGTTTCGCGTTTTACCACACATATTATGTATGCTTAATGATGACGTACAGTTTCTTCCATAAACACCATAGATTTTTCCTAGTTTGAGAAAAATTCAACTCTTCAGGTAAATACATTGTACAATTTTGTTGTATTTGTTATTTATTTCACTGTCTCCTGCTTTTCTTGACTTGAACATTGCAAATAACATGTTATTTTAGAATATTATAATAATACAAACTTGTTAATTCTGTTCAAGGTTGAAGAAAAGGAGGAGACAATTAAAGCTTTGTTAATTAAATTAGAAGACGTGAGTATATATAATCACTATGGAAACCGTAAGTAGGAAATAGTCTAAAATATTGGCATAATTGGCTCTAATTAATTTTCTCTGTTGTACCATTCAAACTCGAGTCATAAAATATTTAATCAAATCCGACTTTTGTAATGAACATACATTGTTATTGTAAAATAAAAGTCACATTTGTTATCACTAAACCACTTAAAATTAAAATTTTCGTAAACTGAATCTGTCTCAAATTGCAGACGATAACATGTTTAAATCTTATATAAATAATTATATCAATTTAGGTAGAAAATAATGAACTCAGACAACAAGAAACCATAGCAACCTTATCGGAAACTGTAGAAGAAGTAAGTAAAAGCATGGTTAAAGTCACGTCATATCTGAATATATTTTTTAGATAAAGGATCAAAGTGGAAAGGTTAGGTGCCGTATACAGAAGTATACATGTACATCAAATATGGTTGATTGTGCCTTTTAATATTTTGATATCAGAATGTAATATTAGACGGGCGAGTTATATGAAATGTTTAGGAAGTATATAATGTTCTTTATCAAAGTTAAATCTTATGAAATTCCTGTATATTAAGTATATTTCAATGGCCAGGCTCCCTGTGAAACTCAAATCCAATGTCTAAAGACTATAGAAATGGAACGAGGTTTAACGTCCTAATGAAGACGGACACACGCTATGCATTGTGCTATGAGGGACATTTTGCCTGGACAGTCGCACTACGGCCTACTTTTATTTCGAATTCCAACGTGTACGCGGGATGCCGGTTTATCTCCCCATCCAACCGACTAGGCACTGTTCCTTGTCACGAACCCTCCGTCCCCCACACCGACATGGGGAACCCCCTGATTAGCGAGCCAGTGTATTACTCACATAGCCACGGAGTCGGCTAGAATTCTGATGAAACTCAAATTTAATGTGGTCAAAAAGCATGTGATAACGTCTAGATGTTAGATGGTTGATGTAGAATATTCATGTAAGTGTTATATATTAATCTCCGATTGTATTAACTGGATTCAGTGTTAAATGGTTGAGTTCTGGAAGTTTTTTGAAACTCCAATGGGAGATATAATCTAGAAGTTTTATAAAACTAGAATTTGAAGTTAAATGGTATGGTAACAGCTAGATAGAAATCTTATGGAGCTAATGAGTCAATGTTAAATCGTATGATAACGTCTAGATCTTAAATACTAATCAGTTAATATAATAAGTTCTAGAACTTATAAAAGTCTAAATGTTAAAATATATGATAACGGGTAGAAGGCTTATGATACTCATATTCAATGCTGAAAGGTATGATAACGGCTAGAAAGCTTATGAAACTCATATTTATTGCCAAACGGCAAGATAACGGCTAGAAGGCTTATAAAACTCATGTCCAATACAAAAGGGTAACACAACCGATAGAAGGTTTATTAAACTCATTTTCAATGATAAAAGGTATGACATCGAGTAGAAGGATTATGTCACTCATCAAATTCAATGTGTGAAATGGTATGATAACGGTTAGAAAGCTTATTCAATGCGAAGGGGTATGATAACGGGTAGAAGACTAAGGCGTATGGTACCCATATTCAAGGTAAAAAGTATGGTTTACATATTCAATACAAAAAGGAATGATAACGACTAAAAACCATTCGATACTCGTCAGTAAGTAATTATGAGAGGTAGAAATAAACGAAAACTGCTGTACAGTAAGTATTTCGACGACTGGAAAATGTTTATTTTAATGATAATGTCTTAATATTTTGTATCATGTGAATTATAATATCTTAATATTAGTTTGAAACCGCTGATATACTCCTTTAAAAGCACATGATTGTTCATTACGCACAGAGCGTTTATATAAAACAGTTTTTCATAATATTACAATAAAATGCGTGTGTTAAACTTGTCCTAAAATAGTTAATGTTAGAATCGTCGATCTGATGTGATATGAATGTAAATTAATTCCTTCAGCTAAAGGGAAAAGAAGATGAAATTCGTAGTCTCAGTCAAAAACTGGAAGAAGTGAGTAGGATTATAGTATAAATTAGTTCCACAACCAAAACAGGAAATATGCATAATATATTAATGAATCAAGAATTAAAATACTATTTCTTGGACTTTAAATTCAGTAATAATTAATTGCTCTGGCAAACTAAAATTTGTTCAAAAATCTTAAAGGTGAATCTCCGTTTAATATAGTGTTGTTTATATATAGGCTGAACAAATGATATTTCGTCAAGTGGTAACCAATGATTCTGTTACTGAAACTATTCAACAAGTAAGAAGATAATAAAATATCCAAAAACTAACGATGTATGTACACTGCTTAGCTCTTAACGTCGCCATTATGATGCAGCACTCTTTGCTTTACCAAAAACTTTATAGCTCTCTGTATTTCCATAAACCGCAATGTACTTCTCTTAACTTTGTTATAAAGTGTGCCGCTCTTAGCTTTGTTACAACGTGTACTGCGCTTAACTTGTTATAACGTGTACTGCTCTTAGCTTTCTTATAAAGTGCACTGCTCTTAATTTTGTTATAACGTGTTATAAAGTGTAGACTGCTTTTAGCTTTTTTTGTATAACATGCACTGATCTTAACTTTGTTTTAAAGTGTATTGTACTGCTCTTAGCTTTCTTATAAAATGTACTTCTCATAGCTTTGTTACGAATTACACAGCTCTTAACATCAGCATATCCATGCAAATATCATTATAAACTACACAACATCCGCATAGCATAATTTGTACTGCTCTTAACTTTGTTATAAAGTGTACTGCTCTTAGCTGCTCTTAACTTTATGGACACGTACACTGCTCTTAGCTGCTCTTAACTTTGTTAAAACGTACACTGCTTTTAGCTGCTCTTAACTTTGTTAAAACGTGCACTGCTCTTAGTTTTGTATAACGTGTACTGATCTTGGCTTTCTTATAAAGTATACTGCACTGCTCTTAGCTTTCTTATAAAGTGTACTACTCTTAGCTTTGTTACGGATTACATACATGTAACTCTTAAAGTGTACTGCTCTTAGCTGCTCTTGACTCTGTTATAAAGTGCACTGCTCTTTTGTATAACATGTACTGATCTTATCTTTGTTATAAAGTGTACTACTCTTAGCTTTGTTACGAATTACACAGATCTTAACATCAGTATATCCCACTCATACTATAAGCTATACATCATCAGCATAGCATGCTTAACTCCTAGCTTTACCAAATGCTTAGCCCTTAATGCCACCATGATAAGATAATCTTTTAGAAGTCAGTTTTTTCTGATAAGAATCGGTATTTCTTAAAGTGTATGAGTATGAGAAAGTATAGCACTTTAAACGTATCTGTAAAGGCACTCAAAGTTCACGGTTATCATGCGACTGAGAGAAGAGGTAGGTGTTTTGGAGAATGAAAATTATGCTTATCTCATTTATAATCTCATTTTACGGTGTAAGAAAACCAAAGTCTTACCCCTTTTTATTAGTTGAAAAAGTTTACACAACTTTCTAGATTCTAGAATTTGTACTTAAAATAGTAATATAAACAAAAACCTTGTTCATTGTACCGTTTCCATTTTTTGTGCAACTCACGTGGTATTCATAATTCCTAGAATTGTCCATTTTACCGACGAAAGTTATTTTACAATGAGAGATGACATTTTAGGTAAAAGTGTGTTATATTATTCTGTAACCACATAAAGGTGGTATTTAATTCGTAAGAACACTCAGTTAACTGTGGCTATATCAGTATTGAAAAGAAAAGGATTACTGGTTATGAAAAACTTACTGACTGCTATTGTAATGTATGGAACAAGAAAGGGACCACTGAGAAAATTCGAGTTATGCCGTGTTTGTTATATCTGCATTACATTTACAATGTCCAACAAACAGATTATCTTCTGGGGAATTAAATAAATGTTGTACTGTATGGGGTAGCAATAGTTCACAAAATGAAAAAAATAAAAAAAAAAAGATTCCGAGATAAATAGCAACATTCTAAAAGTATTCGTTCTGACTTTCAGGGTGAAGCCAGAGAAATGGATTTAGGCAGAAATATTACCATGTTACAAGCAGAAATAGATAAACTTGAAGGTACATGTACATTTATTATAATATCCCGTTAATAGTCCTCGTTTTATACAAATGACATTAATTAAACATTAAAGCCACACGTCAGATCGTTGGCATTTACCTTAAAAGTGAAATATATCTATTTAAATGTCAAGACTGTTGTGTAATTAAGCACACCTTAGTATCAAGCGCTCAAACCAGTGTGAACTATTTTATAGTCATAAATCACGTTGATGGATTTGAATAATTTCTCTCTGGATCAAAAAATTCGTACATAAAAGTAATTTGAATGGTGTATGCTTGAACCCTATATTTCTCCTTTATCGAGGATTAGTATTGATGGCTACTATATACTGGGTACTTCATTAAAGTCTTTATAGTATTTAATGGAAAATGATCTTCCCAAGGGAAAAGTAAGCATATTATAAAGGGTCTCTGTTGTCATGCTTCAATATTTAAAATTCAGGAAAATGTTCACAAATGGATACCAAGAATAAAGATTTAGAGAGACAACTTGAAGAAGTAAGTTTTTGAAAAGATAAAAAAAATATTGAAAATATTGTTTGCTTTGTTTGTTTTTGTAAATCACACACATACTTGTGTTAACATCCCATGGCATCTTGACCTGAAGTTGTTGTTGTTGTCAGCAAAATATTTTAAACTGTAATAACCGTAAATACATATTTATCATAATGGTGACTGATTTCGTTCCGTCGTTCTAAAAACCACGATGGAACGATCTTGCGGCAATCCTATATCTTTGTGTTAATCCGTCGCCATGACTCAAATGATACAGGTTATGGCACAATGATCCGTCTTCAACCAAACGTATTTCTACTTCTGTAGAACAACATATTATGTTATTGTTTATCTGCCATCTTTAATCAATATGGGTTAAACTGCACGGTTTGTTCACCGGTCATTCTTGAACTGCACTTACTATTAAACGTCTAAATATATGTACCGAAACTTATTGGAAACCACCACTTTTATACATGGATTATTCAAAAGTTTGACTTTAATGAGTTCGACTTTAATGTTGGAATTCTGAATGTAACAACATCAGATCACGACAATAACACGTGAAGGGGTTGTTTTTCTACCTTCGCATACACCATCACAGATCAATTCTCTGAAACAGCAACACGTAAAATTACTATATTATGGTGGATACATGGGATATAAAATAACTATGGCTTCTAAACAGCTAGGCAGTACCGGATCTTGGTGGACAAATTGGGTTGATTACAAGATCAAAATAGTCTACTATATCTATTATATTTATATTTTTAAAAATAGGGTTACTCTCACCTATAATAATATACCTGAGAATGTACCTAATTGAATCTATTTTTCAAAATTTTCTGCCAGGGGCCATGCGCCGCACTGGACCCTGTATACGCCAAATATTTTTAAACCAGAATTTTTATACCAAACCAGTAGGGCGTTCACAAAGTTTGGGTGACAAAGGTAGAAAAACAGTCGGGTTCCCTTCTGCTTTGATATCACCATTCTCGGGACAGACGTTAAAACTTAAACCACCAATAGACAGACGTATAGATAGGGGTTCGCGTGAACACCTTACTACGAGCGGAACGATCACCGCTAATTTAATATATTGGACTCACTGGCATGTTTTTTTGGCAATGTGGGCGTATAAAAGACTGTTGTGTTCCGCATGTCAACTACTTTGTGACTGACTGCTGTGGTTATAGTTGTATAGACTGTATAAAAAAATAAACGACCAGTCGGGGTTGATCCACACATTTCCTGGATTATGGCACCCTTTTGTACAAAAATCGCTTTTAAGCTTATTCTCTGTCCATCTCTGCAAATTGTGGTCATATCTTGCGTGGTAACCGCTGGTTATATACCTATTAGTTCAGTTCTGAACGTCGGTCTCATTACACTGACCCTGACCGTTCAGGGACTGGCCTATTCAATCAATGTCGAAAATAATTTGAACCCCAGTCAATTTTACTGGGCAACTTTTCACAATCCGTGTGGACGTCTGTACAATGTAAAGGAACATCTTGGTGACAAAATAAGACCTTGCTTACCTCGCTAGACTCAGTATGATCGAAACAACACGCTGTTTAAAATACGTCCCCTCCTATCAATCTATCCTTTCGCCACCATGACACAGCGTGTTGTGATGCTCATACTGACTCTAGCGAAATGAGCAAGGTCTTATTTTCTCACTGAGATGTTCCTTTACACTGTACACGCGTCCAAACGGAGTGACACCCATCGTTTAGCAGTGAAAAGTTGACCAGTAAAATTGGGGGTCAAATTATTTTCGACATTGATTGAATGGGCCAGTCCCTGAACGTTCAGGGTGAGTGTAATGAGACCGATCTTCAGAGCTGAACTATATACCTATATGCACATCTCATATTTCTTGACCTTCATTACCGCTTACTTACAATGTTTAAATATTACATTGATGGGAGGGGTATACGCTTGCTTACTAATATTATAATCTACTAAAATTAGATAATATAGACGCATATCAATAGTCTGTAAAATATATTCTTCTTATCCATCGCTTAAAACAGCTAAATATGAACGTGTTGAATACTACAGACACTACAACTTATTTGACTGCAAAGGTGAACACCGTGAGTTCAGTACAGACATATACCTTGGAATTTGGTCATGCTTAATTGTTTTATGCATTTTGTTTATGCCTCCATCTTCCGTATGAAATATTGAATCTTTGCATACTTCTATTCCCCTCTATTCTTACATTACAGGCTGAGAAAAACTTTATCGAATCTAGGAACCAAGGAATTTTGTTACAAAATGAAATTGACAGATTAGAAGGTAATGTTAGCAATGATAAATACAACTCTATATCTAATTTGAATATTTTGCCGTGGTTGTATTCTCCACCGTGTCAAATTCACCATTACCTTCTCAATACCGAGAATAGGTCATAGTCATGATGTTCAACTGGGATTCTTTGCCATTTTTGAGTAATTTCATGACACAAATATAACTATTCTGTTGATTTGTTGCACAACGAAGACCTAATAATTTATTTAGTATAATGAAATCAGGGCGTGTTTGTCAAATATTCCCATGATCTCGCAGATTTATCATTATTTCTTGTAACAAGTCTAATAGCAGGAATTGCTGACCCTCTTTCTTCAATAAGTCTTAATATTGGTCTTGAGACCTAAGTTGATTAGCAGTGGGGTGGGGAGTGGGGAGTGGGGGTGGGGCGGAGGACCGAGAGAAAACGAACGGGGAGTCGAAACCACACCAGTTGACTCAATGACAGACCTTATGATACAGTGTGCACGCGCTAAACATTCACCCCCCCCCCGACTTAATCTGTACAATACAGCGTACAGCGACATTATCTTTTAATTGGAAATGTTTATTTTTAAAAAAACAAACCCTGAAAATAATATGATGAAAACAAACCCTGAAAATAATCTCTGATATTTTGCCCGTTCCTGTAATTAATTTTCTATGCATTCCATTTCTTCTGCAATTTAATTTCTCTTTGTTCAATTTAAGCTGAAGTAAAGGCAGAGAAAGAAAGGTATAAACAGTTGGAAGATGAGCTGAGTATTACTAATGATGAAATGGGTTATTATTAAAACAGAAAACATTGACATATGTACACTTTTCTGTGAATATTCTTTCTGAATATGCCTTGATGAAATAAGTTCGGTATGAAGAGTGATTGTGACAAGATAATACCGAAATGATTTAACATTTTCCAATGCCATATTTATTTTATTTATATGTAAGAGAATAACCCTAGTCTCGATAATCCAGTTTCTTCGTTCTGCCATGACCGTTGACAAAGCCACAATATACCCATATTTTCAAAAAGAACATTTGCCGTTGGCATCACAGTGGTATTTAGATGTCAGATTACTTTAAAACGACTAAGCGAGAATTTCATGTTTTCTAAGAAAGTCAAAACATAATAATTATTTCTATGTCTTTTGGTCAAAAGGTTGTCAACTCACTATTATACCATCATTCACGCCGGAAATAATAACACAATTATCCCTCTTGTTTTATATCCCCCCCCCCCTTTGGAATAGCTATCTTCAAACGTTTGAATATGACGTTGAAAATGATATTTTTGCCAATTTCTCAACTGGCAATAGTGAATCATGGGATTATTCTTTAACAAGGTAGGAATGCTTATAGATACCATCTATTTTACCATTTAAATATAATTCAAAAATATGAAATTGTAGCTTTAATGGAAGTTATAGACTTGGAAACAACACTTTTAAATAGTTTTTTTTGCCTCGCTGGCATATAACATATCTGAGGTTTTCAACCCCTTTTATTTTAGTTTTGTACATTATATTATTACTAACCCTGTTGAAATATAAATTAACATGAAATTATATATTCATGTATTATGCTGGGAGTGTATCTGAATATGAATGGTTTTGTGAGAAGTTGGGTTCCTTGGTATGCGCAAACCGCAAAGGGTGGTTGTATCTGATTCCTTGTGTGTCTTTTTTTTAAAAAAAAAACAACCCAAAACAACCAGCATTAGACTTCAATTGTGGTCTTGTGGCTTGCTTGGTGAATGAATTTCGGGCTAATGACTGATCTGTGATTTGAATTGTATTATTATATTACTATTATAGTAAATGGAATGTTTTATCTATATAATATGTAATTATTGTAGTTTCTATTTTTTTGATCGCATCTGTCCAGAAAATGTTAGAAATACACAGGGTATAGAGCAATTATTGTTTATGATAATGATATATACAGTTATGGCAAGACGCATATCTTTTTTAAATCTTTGTAGTATTGAATTAAATGCAATTTTATATGAAATAAAGAACAGTGGTATATATCAGAAGTTAAACTTTTTTAAGTGTATCTGTATTGTTACATTTTTGCATGTTTAATATCCAACATTCTGTCGTCTAATATCCATTATACAATAATATCCATGGCACCATAAATGCAATGTACTAGAATTGTATTTAGTATTTGCATAATCTTTTATAGCTTTGCGCCTGATTATTAAATTCGTCGAAGTACAAATACTTACTTTTGATTAGTAAAAACCCTTGAGTTTAGAGGCGTTTGCTGAGGGTTTTTTTTTCTTGGCTTTATCATTTATGTAATTGACAGAAATTCTCAAAAAATTCCTCGTGGTAGATTTATGCTCAAAATATTATTTAACATCTGTATTTTGTTCGGAATAAATTTCTAAATTTCTTTTTTATCAGACTGGAATAGTTTTAATTTTTAATTTTTTTTTATCAGACTGCAAGAGTTTTATGTCGTTTTTACCTCTTACTCTTACTCTCCCGCCCCCTTTGAAAAAAAACATTTGGCAAAATGGGTTGGGGTGGGGTGGAGGTGTCAAGATATTTTTATGGCGTCCCAGTGGAAGAGGTAGCTGTCGTGCGCATCACCAAACGAAGGGCCGTATGGTCAAGCAAATGTTATGAGTTAGTTCTTCTGACAGTGGACAACGTCCGCTCAGAGACAGTTCCTAAAGGAACTAACTTATAGGGTCTGCGGAGATCTGAAATTGTTTACAATTCTTTGCAATTTTTCCATACTAGCTGAAACATGCTATCTGAGTACAGGAAGTGACGAGCCCAGGTAAAAATTTGCCGTTATAAGCGCAGTCTGACATATTACTTTGTATCCCTTGTAAAGCTTCTAAACGAACCAAATATTTTTCACAGATAAACATACAGTACAATATGCAAGAGCTAAATCTGCATATCGCAGGTCTTTCTTTGGGCCTTAAATGTTATCTAAATTAATTAGGCATTAACTAAATTATCCAGACCATAATCAACTCCCAATGTCAACGCTAACCTGCGATATTTACTGGAATAAGACTCAACTTGCTGCTCAACTTTCAGACATGATTTAATCAGGAAGTGGATAATTGAGAAGACTATAAGGGATAATCGTGAGGGCACAGCCTATTGATGGCGTGAAGGTGAACGAGCAAAAGATCTAGGTTGTGGATCCCACTGCTAAAGTAGTGCCAGTGGTAGTAGATTAAAGACGTCAACTCATCTCAAGGTTCCTATATAACCCTTTATTTATTATTCAAATCAATAAGCCCCAGAAAAATTTTAAATTTGTGTTTGTCAAAACTGTTTACAATTCTAACTTCAACTATCAGCTGAAGCATACTTTCTTGAGGGAGGGAAGTTACTAAAAGATTTGCACTAAATATAGCCTAAATTTCCATATATAACTGAATTGGCCATTGACAACCCTGTAGTCAATAATTCATGACAGATTATTGCCCTTTATCTGGAGAACATTCACTTGGAATTATTCTCCTAAACAAAGTAAGAAAAACATTAATACTGATAGAGGGTATAACTGCAAACTTTATTTGTAAAATTGACAAACTTTATAATGAGACAGAAAGAGACGTCTTAAAGATGAAACCACCTGTTTCTCCATTATTGGTCAGCATTTCTCTACATAGTGACTACATATCATCAATAAATAAAAAAATAAACACAAACAACCTCCTTCAAACATTTCATTACTCTTTGCAAATATTAACTAATGAAATGTGTGAAATAATAGGAAAATCTTCTGTTGATAATCTTATTCACATACAAAACCAGTATGAATTGTTAACCAAATGTATAAAGAATTCAAAGAAGTTGAAGAAATAAGTTCTTGAGTTAAGATTAAAGATGCATTAAGTAAGACTAAATCTGCCTATTTTGGGTATTCTTTTCTGGCTTCAAAAGTTACATAAAGATAGGTTGCCAGGCAACAAAGCACAGCATATTCACATACTTTTACTTTTTTCGGTAATGAAACATTTATAATACACTAAAATCTGATTAAGAGTAACAACTCATTAAGTGATTATCAGAAAATCATTAGAATTTGTTTGGTTTTTATGAAGTCCTGCCTCATGCTAACACTTAGTATACGGAACATTTCATATCATGGATTTAGCTCTTTAGTTATCAAAATTCATTGAAAATCAAAATTCATTGAAAATCAAAACTCATTGACAATCAAAATATACTTGTTTGTCTCACGACCTTAAAATATGTGTATCAATCTGAAGTCATTTGGATGATAAGTTTGGCCTCTAGAACATCACAAGATTTTTCAAAGTGATCCAGGAAGATAACTTTGGCAGTAATTATCGGAAATTGCTAAAAAATCAATAGACTTCTTCGTCTGATGACCTTTAACTCTGTGTATCTATTAACTTTAGCCTCTAGACCAACCACAAGACTTTTCAAAGTGACCAAGGGCCATAACACTGGCGGTAATTATCAGAAATCGCTGAAAAATCAATAGACTTCTTCGTCTCATGACCTTAAACACTGTTTTTGGATCTTAAATTCAATCGGATATTAACTTTTGCCTCTTGTGGACGCCGGACTGACTGACAGATGGACGGAGGCAACGACAATATTCGACCACATTTCAATGCGGGCGTATGAAAACTATCTTTTAAACCTTTATTCAAATGACATTTATTCACATGACAAGCCCGTAATCAACCCTCATGACCATCAGATGTCTGAGATATTTAGTGGATTAGACAATGTCCGCAATATCTGACAATCAGGTTTATTTATCATTGTAACAATGGAAGTTGACAAACAGGACTATTTAAGTTATATTTTTTCAAAATTTCAAACATTCACAACTTAGCTCAAAATAAGAAATTTGACTGAAATTTTCAATAAACCAGTGTCCATTTTGCTGAACTATTAATACTATCATAGTATAGCAAGAACAGTCAACCGTCTGTGTAGATTTTTACATTATTCATCTTTAAATCTTTTACATAAAAATAGTGAAAACTTGACAAACCAGTTTTGATATGTTGATAAGATTATCATTAGCGGCTACAAGGTTTCAGATCATGCATAGGAATGTGATGGTAGAATATAGGTATTGGTTTCACTCTCTATATATATATACAATTGCAGTACTGTCATAAATGACGTCTAACAGAAACATAATTAAATGATTGTATTTACAATGTCATGGATATTTATAAGAAAATGGTTTTATCTATAGATTAGCCAAAAACATATATTTTCAAAAATAAGTTTCTGTTTCCATGAAATAAGATGGTCACTTCATTAATAAGCATTATAATTCTAATTTTCTACATATTTAGTAAATGTGAACAAACCATTAACATAAGGTTAACTGTGTATTGTTCATTTCATACGCATAATTTAAATAGATGTATTAAACCACATGCTTGAGATCATCAATGTTTAAATCTCTCTACTGGGATGTCTTAAATGTAACAAACACTAATTAAACTATTGCTTGAATATTACCATTTTAAAGCAATGAGTATAGCAATATGGGTTGAATTTATACAAATCAGTAGAGATATAAGCTCATCTGACATGCACTGATATGTATACAATTTGACTTTGATTTTAAACACAGTGATATTGGTGAATTTAAATACAAATGAGTGTCCAAAAAGTATAAAAATATCAATACAACAGGGAAATAATTCTATGTTCTCTTGGTTATTTCAGTAATTGTCTCTTAATTTATTAATTTGGGTAACAAAAGTTATGCTATTTAATTAGTACATGGATGGGTAAATAATATCTATCTGTTTAAAATGTCTATTATTGTAATAAAATCAAAACAAGGACTATCATCCTATCACAGTCAAAATAAATAAATAAATTAAATTTAAAGAACTCATAAAATAACAATTGGGAGGTGGGTGGGATGGGGGACATTTTACGTAATACATTAACATAAAAATAACAATATAGACCATTGTTTTAAATAAGTAAAATGGCCACACAAGATTGCAAAAAAACTATTACTTAATTCACAGGGATGATGAACATAATGAAAGTTATTTGATAATATTTACTTAATTTTGGGCTAAAGACTAAGATTAACAACTATTTATTCACATATAATCAAAATAATGTTCTTTTAATCTTTCCAAAAGGGGACAGTTTCACTATGTACATGAAGACATTTTTCCTTAGTAAAGTAAATCATATATCCTGAACACAGTACATGAAGTTTTTATTCTTATTTTTTAAATTTTATTTGAACAATCAATAAGCTTTGGACCCTAACAAAAATGTGTTTACTAGTAAATATCTGTTTTAATACTTTCTTTTGATCCCACAATAACTTGAATAAGTAAATAATGTTAAAGCTAATAAAACAAAATTAATCAAACACCTACATAGGAAAAATGTCTGTACCATCAAGATATTTAACTTAACTTTCACCACCTGTAGATATCAATCAACAGAAGTAAACAGTTGTAAATCAGTTGGTAAATACAGTATTGTTAACTACAAATAACAACAATATCTAACTCAATTATTAACAGAAAAACAACATTAAACAAAAATTTGGCAACAAAGAGAATATAAAATGTAGATAATTCATTGAACTTGTATCCCTCTTACACATTCACTTCTTGTGTTTTTTCATACTCCTGAATACTGTTTAAAATATCACCTATATAATCCAAACTATTTAAGTAACTCAGGTTGCGGTACTGACATTGATACCCAGATACTACACACTATGTCAATCTTTTTCTTTCTTAGATGTTATTCCATTTCAGTACAGTTCATAATGTGGTATGGAAGATTCACAATATAGCTCAACTGATAAACAATATCTATTATTGCTACTTTATTTATATTAATTACATCACACACTCTGAGAGCATGATTTCTGTATATCTTTGTCTCTAACTTTCATTCCCTTTGAGTATTTTAATTCTCATAATGAATGGATTTATAATAGTACAATAGCACAGTTATTTGTTCCTCACCACACTTCTCATAAAGTTCCACAATCCTGTAAATCGGAAACGTTCATCTCATTGTCTTTTTTCTGTCCGTATCTTATCAAGTAAGATTATATTTTTCAAAAGTTCCTATTTCTCTGAACATAGCTTGATTGAAACAAATTTGTTTCATTGGATCAATATATCCAATATTATATTCATTGGAGGCAAAACACATTCTTCTAATCAACAAATAGCTCTACATAACTTTGGATATGGTATAAAAAAAGAATTCTCTTCTTTTATTGTTACTAATTGTTAAATTTTAACTGGATCTATTTACGAAAAGTTTAACTTGAGTTGTTCAATTCACCTCCAATAAACAGTAAATAGTTACCTATGATGGCAATGGAATAATGTTATAACCATAGGCCACAAGACTGGCTAACAAGATATAAATTACCCACAGTCCAATCAAAAAGATACTACTAATATACTTCACAATTTTATTCTTTCCTCCTAATTCTCCACCGACCACCTGCAAAAACAAAAGGAAAAATAAATAGTAATTCAGTTGTTGTATACCAATCAATATTGGTCTGAAAAATTCGAATTCAGGTGGATACGAAAAGAGTTGCCATAAGTCAGTTGCATGGTGCTTATAGAGTCATTTCTTGATAAGACATTGTTTTCCTCTTTCCTCTTGTCAACATCATGTACACTCGGACAGGTTTTAGAAGGAACACGATTAGACAATCTATGTTTTATTTGGTCATCAACAACATAGATTGAGTTCAATTAAATACTAACACCACAGTTTTTTTTTAGAATTTCAATCTAAAAGTAACAAAATACAAATCACCAGGATGAAAATGGGACATTACTTTTCATTATTGTGTAAACTTGTAGACAATGAACTATTTAATAAAAATATAATTACCACTCTTCTTAAAAGTAGTAACATGATACAAATTGTACCACAGGTACTGAATATGATAACACTTTCTGTTAAATTGGTGGTCTTGACTTGATATTCTGAACCTGAAATTGCTGCATATACAGTAGCAATAACCCATGGTAAACCTAATCCAAGAAATACATTCACACTGTTACTACCTGAAATAGATAAAAATATCAGGGCTGACTGAAAAACTCTAAGCCTGAAATGGATAGATCAATTGGGTTGAAGCAAACTATTGCCACCAACAAGTATAAGCATTGAATCACTCATAGACATAAGAACTGCAACTGTAAGAAACCATCTTGTGAACCTACCAATTGAAATCAGTTGAAATTGGCGATCTGGCTATAGAGGGCAGTCATCAATTACCACAAGTAAAGAGAGAGAAAAATGGGGCTTAGCATCCACTCAGCAATGTGTCCAATTCCTGACGTCCTGTAACAATCTGCACATTTTGAAGTAAATGCTGATAATTTTTTGGCCAGACCATTAACCATGGATGAGACCCATTTCCAAAAGTTACAAAGGAACAAGCCAGACTACATTTTGCAAGTAATGATGAGATCATGTCAGAATAAATGAATTTCTTTCTGCCCAGCATTCCGTTAATATGACTTATTTTAATCAGATTTATAAAACTGAACACCTTTATGACATCTGCTTCCTAGTTGGTCAAATTATGATTAAAACTTTTACCGGTATGGCCAATTGGCCATTGCTTAATACTTCTCTGAAATTTATTAATAAGGCTGATATGACATTACCTGTAACATTTCCAATAGCTGCATCTGCGTGAGTATCTTGCTTAGCAGCTGTTCGACTGGCAAACGTATCTGGTACACTAGTGCCTAAAGCTATTATAGTTATACCAGTAACACTTGTTTTTAATCCTATAACACAACCTATCAAATGACCTAGCTGTAAAATATAACAAAATTATCATTTTATAAATTTATAATTATGCCAATTTTCTTCCTTGAAATCTTAGGTATTTTTTTCTGTACAAAAAAAAATCATTTCCCCTACTAGAGTTACAAATAACAAATATATATACAAAGCTAAACTGAATTGAATTATTACCTGTTCAACAAAAGCAGTTAAAACAGCAATAACTGTTAACGAAAGAACAAACGTCGGCCAAGCTCCAAGACAATTCCTAGTTAACAAAAAAATAGCATTAAAATAAATAGATAGATAACAGTAACAGTTGCTCGAATTGACAACTATCATTTGTAAAGTACACTTGACTCATGTAAATAATCAACCAACAGATCAGTTAATTTTACAGTTGGCAGATTGTAGAAAATAGAATGAACTCATTTGATAGAGTCCTAAAAAAATATAAATTAAAATTTTAAGCAACAGTCCGGTTTCTCACAGACCTGTAATAGAGCAGAATTATATTCAACAATATACTACTTACGTCGGTGGTATAAGGGCACAAAGGAGTTTCCAGAAAAAAGTAAAGAAATGCATGAGGTAGTGAGACCATTTAGGATCAACTTCATTTCCTTCACTATCAGTATCACCTCCTACCGTCATAGCACTAAAATAAAAATAAATAAAAATAATGAACTTAAAATAAAGAACATTTGAAATCTTAAACAACATAGTGTGGCGCTTGAAGTTTTGTGTCCCGATCGGAAACAGTTCAAATTTTATTAATTCTACCATGTTTGTTATGTATTAGGATTTTAATCTAAATTATCAACTAACTTAGCAAATTGAGAACCCCATGTAACCTCCTTCTCCTCTTCATCTTCTAAAACTTCTGCTAATCTTTCAATTAATTCATCTGTAAATAACAATCATATCAATATTAATTAACATGTTTAATACTGTAGTATTTTTTTCATGCTCCTAACCTGGACTAATGAAGATGGGCATATGCCATACAGTGTGCCCGGCAGCGGCTCCACGGGACCTCGTTTTTTTGCCCCATGCGAACGACTAAACAGCTATCCTTGTCAGGCCCTCCGTCCTGCATCACTTGCAAGTTGGAAACCACAACAGAAAAACCGGATGTACCTTCTCAGCCAATGCAGGGATCAAACACCAGGCTAGCGAGTCAATGTCTTACCGAATTAGCTGGGTGATCCCCTATTTTTTTCATGACAGCCACATTTCATTATATATCATTATAAATTAAAAATCCAAACCTTTATTTATATGACACACAGTAGCACTTCTTTCACCAATCTTCGCTCCCAGACTGGGATTCCGTAAAGCAATTATAAAGTTAAGTGCACCCTTAAATAAATTGAAAAGACAAAGATGAAGACAAATGGAAAGTAAGGTTGCTTCCAACAGCCTTAATCCTAAAATATATACCGGTAGATGAAACTTATCAATTACTTACAAATTTATATTCTTATAATGAATCAACTAATTATATTGCTTATACTCCTGAAGCCAAGTCAAAACAGAAAATGCTCATCCAACAAGACATTCATCTTATGAACACCTACAGCAACGTTGAGCAACGGCTGCCAGACAGGATACGCCCACATTTTCAAGAGATGGATAGAGAACAAGCTAAAAAGAAAGTGATTTTTCCGGCAATCAAGGGCTATAATTCATGAAGTCACAATTCGATATGCGCAAATATCAAAAGGAATCAAGATCTTTGGGTTATAAACATGCATTTCAAGATTCATCAAAATTGGATTAAAATTGTGACTTCTACAGTGTTCACAAGCTAAAAACATGATTTTTCGTACAATCAGGGGCCATAATCTATGAAGTTACAGTCCGATACATGCCAATATCGAAAGGAAACAAGATCTACATTTCAAGTTTCATTAAAATCGGATAAAAATTGTGACCTGTAGAGTATTCGCAAACAATTGTGAATGGACGGACGGGGCGACGACAATATATGTCCACATGAAAATGTAGGTGTATAAAAATCTTTCTTTGGGCTTTAAGTTATATAAGTTATTAATTAGTTATTTATCCACACGACAAGATCATAATCAACCCTAGATGCCATCGGTTGGTTCCAATTTTAAGTAGATTAGAAGTTTGGCAAATTAATGATTAAATTCAAATGACATTACAGTGATTATGATCAATGCACACATCTTGTCAAAACTACAACCATTGATAACTTCGCTCAAACCATGAAGGTCCATGCTCAAACTAGGTAATTTGATTTAAATTTTCATCATGTTCTTTTTGCATTGTTCATTTTTTAAAATTTTATAGAGAGAATGGTCAACTCTTCATCCAAAGCTTGCATATTGATCCTTCCAAAGAGAACGACCAGCTCTTTATCTAAATCTAACATAATACTCATTTAAAGGACTTGATGATTGAAATGGTTAAAGGCCATTTTTTTTTATGTTTTATGTGTATTGACATATGTGTGGTAGGGGAGGTAACTCTTCACTGGTGACCTTAAAATCATATTATCTCCCCTTAGACCACATAGGCCAAGAACACATTACAACAAATAATAAATCTTTGGTACAATTTTAGTACATGTTTACTACGCTTTAACCTTAAGTAAATAAACAGCAAATATCTTTATCTAAAAACAGCAAATGGCACAATGAATACGCACAATAACAACAGCTATTATTAACTGACATGGTTCTTATAATAATTTACTTACCTTGGAATCTTTATTAACAGGTATTGAGAATGTTTTTGATGTCTCTGAATGTGAGAAGTTTATTGTACCATTAGCAACTATATAATCAACACCTGGCTTTAATCTTTCTCCACCATGAGCTGTACCATCACTACAAATACACATTTTACTCAATGTTAACATTGTGACACTTTTGACATCAATGATACCTATTCATTTATTCTGAACCCAACTTTTCTACATGCCTTAATCCAACAGCTGTTACATTTTGTGCATTTGTTAGTATTAGGACTGTGAGAGACACAATGCACATAAATCAATTGTCTTTTTTGACACTTTGCAACCAGTGCAGAATAATATGCAGACTGTTCAATAATAGAGGTATTTTTGATCCAGTCACCTATATGATATTGGTAACATCTTTGTTATAGGTTTCATCCAAGGCAAAAAATCCAATTTGATAAAAAAGCAATTTCCTCATGGAATATAATTGCAGGCACTGTAAGTCACCATATCTGTTCTTCTTGTGCCCCAGAAAATGATTTATATAGCAGAAACTGGAATGCCAATGCTATTTCAAGATGGACAGCTAAAATATGGGGATAAGCTTCTTGAGTTTATTAATGTTGGCAACTGAATCTGTGAATGCACAGCAAAACTTATGGGTTGATTTATTCTGTTTTTGTGTATCATGCACCTTATGGCTTAGCTTGCCCTCTATTATCAAATACAGCAGATGACGACATTTCTACCTACATGTGTGATAAAACGTGTACGAATCGTAAGGCTGTATATACAAACAAGGCACTACTTATCCTCAGCGAAATGAGAAAACAAATAGTCCCCTCCAGTTTCAGACATATGCTAATTTTAAATGCACGTTATTTGAAGATATTGTTCATGAATTTTAAATACACATAATTTGTAGATATTGTTCATGTATGAATTACAAAAACTGAACTAAAACCAAATTGATAAAAATGCTTACATTGTAGAATATTCTATAGTAACTTTACCATCATAACCATGTTCCCTCATGACTTTAACTGTTACCTGTCCTTTCTTCATATCTGCTTGATAATGTGGTTCTTCAAATAGAAACTCGCCAGGTTCTAAAAGAACAGTTGGAAGAGTAATTAACTATGACTAAAATTTGTCAAGTGAATAGTACAAATAAAGTAGAAACAAAGAGGTTAGATGAGAGCCCAGAAATCAATTGCATGCATATCTTAAAGTTAAAACCCTTGAATTGCCAATTAGCAATTAAATATCTATGGCAAAACATTTCTTCATCAGCTATTATCACAAGGAACCCATACAAAGAGCAAGCAGGTTATAAAAATAATTTTTTATCCAAATATACAAAATCATCAACATCTGCTCCATGTATTAATCTATTTGGAACATTAGATACTGAATAATATGACCAAATATACCACAATTTTTTTTTTACATCTACTCAGAATATTGTACATGTGTTTTATGAATTATTACATCTGTTACATATGCAAATTTGTGTCATAAATGTTGGGTTTCAGCAAATGTTGGGAATCAGCTGCACCATAACCATGTCGTTACACATATTATCAAAATACCTTTTAATGCAGTAGATCACATTTTCTATTGGCTGATAAACTTCAGTATCATTTATACTGTAAATATTGACGTATGACAGTTTTATAAGATCTACTTACCATCGTCATCAACAATAGTAACTCTAGACACACTTGGATCTCCTAATCCTCCACCACCTTTAGGATTCTTTAATATTACATAGAAATCCACATCGGCCTCATACTGGTTATCATTAATAATAGGAATTAGCAGTGTTCTCTTGTATTCATTTTCTTTAAATATCTGTCAACATAAAATATAATAAATGTAAAACAGATTCTTCCACACCAACAGACTTTTCACTATCAGAAAATCAGTCTTCAAGTAACACTACCTCAATTGTAAACATCCTATTATTAGGAAACTTGATAAACAATGTATCAATGTTGGAAAAATAGAACAATCATATACATCTATTGATTTGTACACCCAAGTTTTTACGGTTAAAGCCAACATACCAATGTTCCTGTGGTATATTTATAATCTTTGCCTGGTTTAGCTGAGCCTTCTCTAGTTTCAAAATCTACTGATACAACTCCTTTCACCATTTCAACACCTTCTGTTTCTCCGGAATGTATATCTCCATTTTTATATGTTACTGTCTCATTCTAAAATAACCAATATCCAAAACATGTTCAATAGAAAACAATATAAAACTTCTTTCAAATTATATTTCAAAGCTTTGAAAATGAGTGGTCCATTTTGGTGCTGATGTTGTAGTACCCACGAAAGTGGGTTTTATCTGTATGGACATATCAAATTAGTGTGTTAGGGGAGATAACTTCTTATCATCGACCCTAAAGTCATATTATGTCCCCTTAGACCACATGAGCAAAGAATACATTACCCTGATCATAGAAACCAAAGAGTGCAATATTTAATGCAACTGAGTTTACTAACATACATCTATAATATATCAATAAAATAAATAACAAAAAATAAACTGTAGGACAAATGTTATAAAATTATATTTACCATTATACTTAATTTTCCTCTAGATCTGAAATGAACAAATATTGTATACAATTTTATTAAACAAAAAATATCCAGAATATGTAGTTAAAATTTTACATACCTAATAATTCATAAATAAAAATCTTAAAATTTTTAAGGGCATACAAACTATGTGATCCCAGTGTTGTTGAGAAAGTTTTCCAACCTGTATTTTCCCTTGTCAGTAGAATAGGACAGAGTTCATATCAATACATTGTATATTAATTGTTTTGTCCTTCTTTTACTAGTATAGCTACTATTACAATATCTATATCTAATGTAAATAACTTACAGAATATGTCTGTGAAATAGAACATCAACTTCCAACATACCAGCACTTTCTAATACAGCATAACGATCAGATGCAAATGTAAATTTGCCTGTCAAATCACCTGCATAGACAAAAAACAAAATACATTCAAATAAACACTCGAAAAAATCTTTCTTTTTCTTTTTTAAAATGAGGATTTTAACCTTGATAATCCAAAATAAATCTTACTTTCTTGATCTATGGTATGTTATTTTAGGCTATATATTCACAAAAACGACAAGCAAACTTGTAAATTGAATTATTGAACAAAAATTTGACCAATTAGAACTCTTGATTCAACATCTTTTACAATCAGACCATCACAACAAATAAAAATAAGCAGTTGATATCTTGTTCATATTTTAACACAAAACAGTGCAACAACCATACAGATGAGAAATTACAGAATATTTGCATGGTATTTATTTCAATTTTAAATAAAATGTTACATTATATTACAAGAACCAGAAGTTCTTGATCACTGTTTGACAAAACACAATTATTTAACGTCTCTTTAAAAGAGTATTTGTGAATCACACATACAACATGATGTAAAATGAATTCTACAAGTGTGCACACCTAAAACAAATACATCTTTCTAAGACTACATAACAGAGAGCTACACTCTCTTTCCTTTTTTATATACCATATTTTAACAGTATCAACTACAGAAATTGAAATGCATTTACAATTATACATGTTTTTCCAATCTGATTAAAACACAGATCCAATTTCGTTTCGTTTTTATAGTTCAAAATTTCGTTTTTACTTGTCTTTACTACCCTTGGATCTGGAGGACTTGTTATTTAAGTCGTGTTCTGCCTGAAATGAGGGGTCAGCCAATCAAATGGTCTGTCGAATCGACCGTTTGACCTTTTCATGCGTGGAACTGTGGGTAAATATTACTAGCGGATAGAAATCAAAACAAAAAACAAAAGTAGACTATAAAAAGAATGGCGGTCGCTAATTGGTTAATCGAATGACTGACGTTATCGGGTCAAATGTCCCGTGCTTGATACCTGACGTCATAGAACGTGAGCTCTCACTATAACTTGTTAGATCTAAATGAGCATAGGCCATCGAAAGTATAAAAAACGAAACGAAATATAGATCTATATTTTAATTAGATTGCATGTTTTTCTGAAATAATTATCAACAAAATAATAATGCATTGTCAAAAATATTGCAGTTTCTCTAAATTATAATTGTACTAGATTTTCATATAAATGTGATCAGCGTGACATCTGTTCAGAAATAATAATTAGATTAATGGTCGTTATAACTAAACCATAACTTCCAGTAAAATAGTCTGGTAGGAGTTGCTAATATAAATATATGAAAGTCTACCGAGTTGACTTTAAGTATTATATTCTGCGACATAAATAAATTCATATATATCTATTCAGTATGACATTAAAACAATACCCTTAAGTGCAATTCCAATACTTTTTGACACTTCTGTACTGTACTACTACCAAATAAGCTTCCTTACATGACAAACAAAATAATTTTGAATTGGCAATTTAAGACGTCTAAGAAGAAATTGTAATATAACACATTATAGTCCACTTAACACAAACTCGGTAAATTCAGGAATAATGTATGGTTCGAGTCCAATTTTATTTCAATAATGCACTTGTGCATTGGAGGAGGGGAAGGGGGTCTAAACAGTGAAAGGAAACATGAGTACCTGGATAAAATCCACCAGGTTGGACAGGTGACCCCACTCCTTGTCATCTACAAGTCGAGAATCGAAACCACACGAGTTGACTCAATGACAGACCTTCTGATTTCCCATTAGAGTGTCAAATATATTGACCACCCAAATCCCCCTCAAATTAGTAATACAGAGAAAAATGTGAAGTCCTTAGTTAATCATGAATGGAACAATAATAATAACTTTACATTTTTAGTATACTTCTACAGGGAGTAATTACAATACTTATTAATGGCTACAGTAAAGTTATGGGTTATAGAACAAGTACATTAAGGTTAAATCTGATATGTTAAGATGTATAATATCCAATGTTTGTTAATCTTTGTCAAAGTAGAGAAAAGGGTTAAGAGTTATTACAATATCAATTTCACTACAGGTTTTCAATCTCACCTTCAAATTTTTGTGAGACTAAAATTTGTCTCTCTAGTGCTACAGAAAAAGAAACCAAAAATGACAGGGAAAAATAACTAATTCATCCTCAAGAACATTTCAAAATTATAATTTTTAATCATTTAGTAAAAAAAATGGATACAATCCTATATAAGCTGGAAGTATTGAAAGCAAAAGGTTACCATTGCACATTTTTGCTCTATATTTTGAAACTAATTTACCAAAAAACATATCTTAAAAAAACATACATAATGTAAGTATCATACAAGTATCAGTGGAACACCAAAACCTTTTAATCATTTAAATTATATGTTAAAAATATTATTTCTTTCTAAGCCCAACACTATGTCTACCATTTCAATTAATCATACAGTCTATATTTGATGATAATTACCTTCAGGGGCTTTTCCTAACTTTGATGCTTCATTGAGGATTCTCATCTTAGCCACAACATCCACTAAATGGGGTAACTTAGAATGACTGTGGCTTGTATGACTGACAGTTCCACCCATCAAAGCACTTACTGCAGCATGACGAAATCTACAAAATAAAGATGATGTAAATTGTAAATTAATGACAACCATGTATTTATTCATTCTACTAATGGCATATAATATTCAATCTAGTTCTAATTTGATGGATGTGCAAACTGAAAGTGTTCATGAATAGTGAAATGGAAAGCCAGATTTAACAAAAACCTAAAATATGATATCATTGCAATTGATCAATCATTATAATCTATCCTGTGAATATGTAAGGAAATAAGACTGTATTTATGAATTTATTCTATCACCATTGGTCGGTGTAGATTACTACAACTAGAAAACTTAAAACAATAACATGCTTTTTTGATCAACGGACAAAATGTTCCAAGTGCAATACTGATATTACAATAACAAGAGTACACCATAGTCTCTGTTTAAAGACTACCCTACATGCATGACATGCAAAATGTTCGATTTTGATTTTAACAATTCTAACTTATAAAAACTATTTTTATTCTAAATTTTCAGGTACCATACAATGTATGCATTCAACACATACATGTAACTAATTTTCCGAAAAAGTTTAGGTGTCCTAAGAGTGGGAGTGGTCAACACTATTGATATGGATTTGAAAATTATTTAGCTTCAACTTATTATAAAATTTTGAAGAACAACTTTTGTTTTACAATACCGCTATGTAAAGATGTTATTCTTAACTTTAGTAATCATGAAGTTTTAAAATCAATATCCCAGTTTTTGGCTAATTTGCTCCATATATCTAACTAATTTAACAACAATATCTCATCAAGCAAATACTGTATAATATTCATCATCCAATACAATTGATTTATTCAACATACAAGGACAACAAGTATGTTATAACATCTAATTGTCTATGCAGTATTCAATTAGCATGCATCCAATATAACCGAACTATGAGTATATAAAACTACGGATCTAGGGATTCACAGATCACTCACTCAGGAAATGTAGGTGGAGACTTGGAGCTGAAACTTTATTTTTTATAAAGGTAGAAGAAAACTAATAGAAATATAGGAATGAAACAAAAAAGCCACTCCATCTATTGAAATATATATAAAGAAATCAGAAAAAAAAACATTAGATAAAAATGTGTCTAGACAATCCAACCATCTACTACCAACCCATTACCAAGTAACCATTTATTACCATACCTGAATCTGTTCTCACTAGAGTCAGAAGAAAAAAATGGATTGTCTTTATACATAATGTAATATGGCAAACAAGTGAGTTGAATCTATGGGGAAAACTAGATACTTGCTAAAAAGAGACTATTTAAAAATCAAAAAAAGGAAAGCAAATAATTTGTGCTTGGTTGATTGTAAATATACTAATAAGTTTTTAAATCACTCTTGTCTTATTATTTTGATCTTCTACATTTGATATTCTTGCTAACTTCTAAAATATGAACACTTTAAAATAAACTAATCTTTAGTTTCTAAAAGTAAAATGAACATTCTGTGAAAGAATAACACATTTTTTCATGTTCACTAAGTCTAGACATAACCAATCGAAGCTCTATTTATGATTACATGTGAACCAGTAGGGTAGGCTACTTGTTTGTAAAAAAATATATTATCAATGCGGGAAAAAATGTCTGTATTGGCGTAAAATGAATCCTGACAGCATAATTAGATAATTTATCATGAGAAAGTGCATTTTTTACTCGAACCTTGCTGATATTACATAATTCTTTTTATAATGAAGATAATTTGTGATATATGATAAAAAAAAGACCTAACTGAATATCACCTGTCATACTAATTATCATAATAATACATACAGGTAATGAGTATCAATGTCTTTCATGTTTCATTTCCTTGAATACCCCCACAGAAACATGTTTGTAGTATTTTATTTTGGAGCCATTACACAGATTTATAATGACATGTACACTTACAAACAAAGTTTTTGTATTCAAAATAGGATGGTAACAATTCTCAGGAAACACTTACGCATACAATATTTTCATTTCATTGACATTTTCAATGTAGTTTTTGCAAGAATTAAAATTAAATTGAATGCAAAATAAAGAAGGCTACAAATAAGACTTCTTCTGATTACACCCTAGGCACATATTTATAATAGCTAAATTCAATGTGCCTCATCATTCACCTTTTGGTCAAGGTTTTAAATCCCACAATAACGGAGACTGTAAATCATGTTTTCAGAATAAATTTAAACTGATAAACTCTCTCTGCGTTTAACTTTATGCAAACTTTTCTCTCTCTGCGTTTTATAAATATATAGCTAACTATTTGTTTACTATCATTATGTACGAAAATAAATTCCATTAAAAAAGTGGAAGTCGAGCTCAAACGACAATTTTTGCTACAATAGATTATATTGTCCATCCCTAACCAAAATAATAATAAAAATTTGAAGAAAGTGGCATCTAGTCATTCAGATTGGGCTAAAAAACTAAAGCCGTGTTCACATAATAGTAATAGAACTATCGTAATAGGTGCTTTGCAGGCAGAATTGCCAACAAGACAACCAACATAATAGCCTAGTTGGCGTAGTAAAGTCGGCTGTCCATTTCATTATCATAGTATAAAGTAAAACTAGTGTTTTATGTTTATCTGTTTACAAATAAAAAAAAAAGGTTGCCAGGCAACGAAACATACGCCCACACAGCAGCCAAATTGTCCGGTCATTCAACAAGTGTTGTCTTATTATAAGGAAGGAATTATCAGAAAATCATTAAATTTGTTTGGTTTTTATAATCAAACGTTTTTTTTAAATCAGATAATAATTGTGACCTCCAGAGGGACCACAAGCTAAAAAGGGTGATTTTTCGTACAATCAGGGAACATAATTCAGGAAGTAATGACCCGATGGGCGCAAATATCGAAAGGAACCAAGATCTTTGGGTTGTAAACATACATGTCAAGTTTCATCAAAATCGATTCAAAATTGTGACCTCTATAGGGTCCACAATCCTGATTATAACATATTTTCACACTATTCGTGTACAAACGGCGGCCATTTTGTCCGGCAATTCTAGTCCGATTTTCACGTAATTCACACTCTCTCTTCATTACCATATAACGGTGATATAGTCAAACGTTTTTTTAAATCGGATAATAATTTTGACCTCCAGGGGGACCAAAAGCTAACAAGATAGGCTGGCACTGCCAGGCAGGATATGCCCACATTTTTGAGAGATGGATAGAGAACAAGCAATACCGAAAGTGATTTTTCCTACATCATTAAGTCCTGTATTTCATACTGTATTGGGAGCAGCCATTTTGTTGGTCAGTTCCAGTCTGATATTCATGAAATTCTAAGCCGACAATGATTATGGTTTGATGGTACACAACCTAGAAATGTTACTTTTCGTCAAAATCGGATAAGAATTGTGACCTGTAGGAGTCCACAACCATGATATACCATATTTTTACACTATTCGCGTACAAACGGTGACCATTTCGTCCTGCAATTTGGGTACGATTTTCACGAAATTCGAACTCAACCTTCCTTACGGTGCAACAGTAATATAATCAGAGTTTTTTTAAAAATCAGATAATAATTGTTCGAGAGATAGACAGAGAACAAGCAATACCGAAAGTGATTTTTCCTACAATCAAAGGCCATAATTCATTAAGTTACAATTTGATATGCGCAAATATCGAAAAGAATAAAGATCTTTAGGTTATAAACAAGCATTTCAGGTTTCATCAAAATCGAATTAAAATTGTCACCTCTACAGGGTCCACAACTTTGACATACCATATTTTTACACTGTTCGCGTACAAACGGCAGCCATTTTTTCTAGCAAGTATGCCCCAATTTTCTCGAAATTCAAACTCAACCTTCCGTAGGGTGTAACGGTGATAGAGTCAAACGTTTTTTCAAATCGGATAATAATTGTGACCTCCAGAGGGACCATAGGCGATTTTTCGGACAATCAGGGGCAATAATTCAGGAAGTTACGATCTGATATGCGCAAATATCGAAAGGAACCAAGATCTTTGGGTTATAACCATGCATTTCAAGTTTCATCAAAATCGAATTAAAATTGTGACCTCTACAGGGTCCACAAACATGATATACAATTTCTTAACAGTATTCGCGTACAAACGGCGGCCATTTTGTATGGCAATTTTGGTCCGATTTTCCCGAAATTCGAACTCAACCTTCCTTACGGTGTAACGGTAATATAATCAACCGTTTTATTAAATCGGATAATAATTGTTACCACCAGAGGTACCACAAGCTAAAATAAGGCGATTTTGCATATAATCAGGGGCCATAATTCAGGAAGTTACGTTCCGATATGCGCAAATATTGAAAGGAACCAAGATCTTTGGGTTATAACTATGAATTTCAAGTTTCATCAAAATCGAATAAAAAATGTGACTTCTACAGGGTCCACAACCTTGATATACCATTTTTTAACAGTATTCGCGTACAAACGGCGGCCATTTTGTATGGCAATTTTGGTCCGATTTTCCCGAAATTCGAATTCAACCTTCCTTAGGGTGTAACGGTGATATAATCAAACGTTTTTTTAAATCGGATAATAATTGTGACCTCCAGAGGGACCACAAGCTAAAAAGGGTGATTTTTCGGACAATCAGGGGCCATAATTCAGGAAATTACATTCCGATAGGCGCAAATATCGAAAGGAACCAAGATCTTTGGGTTATAAACATGCATGTCAGGTTTCATCAAAATCGGTTCAAAATTGTGACCTCTATAGGGTCCACAAGCTAAAAACGTGATTTTTCGTACAATCAGGGGCCATAATCCATGAAGTTTTCATCCGATACATGCCAATATCGAAAGCAGCCGAGATCTATTGGGGATAAACCAATATTTCAAGTTTCGTCAAAATCGGATAAGAAATGTGACCTGTAGAGCGTCCACAAACAAATTGTGGACGGACGGACGGACAGACGGACGGACGTCCGGACGGACAGGGGCGACGACAATATACGTCCACATAAAAATGTGGGCGTATAAAAAGCGATTTTTCGGACAATCCGGGGACATAATTCAGGAAGTTATGATCCAATGGGCGCAAATATCGAAAGGAACCATAGTCCAGTAAATCTATGGACCCGACCCACTATGACCTGGAATAAATTTGCAGAAAGCTGAATTCAACTGTTTTTGTATCTGGGGTACTTGCTTATCAAAATACCAAAAGTCTTCCAAAATCTGATTTGCGGGTCTACGTGAAAATCAATAATCAATCCAAGATGGCGGACGACGGCGTGAAATGGCTTAAAATATCAAATATCTCCGAAAGGAATCGTTTTAGACCATATAAATGTACTATGAGTCAATATAAAAGTGATATCTCTGAATCAGATGGTGGGGTCAAATGGTTGTTATGACGTCATAGTGGCGACATATTGCAATATCGAGTCAGAAAACGAACAAATTAAATAGAAAGTGACGTCATAACACAATATCAAGTCAGAAAATAAACAAATTAGACAGCAATGTCTTTTAAATTAACGTAATATTCCATCCCCAGCCACATCCATATCACCATCTCGGTAATTATTCGGTGGTCTGTTCTCAAGCTGTTAAATAGCGTTGCAGTCGGAGGCAACCGTCCATGTGCGACAAAGTTTTTCGACGATAAAGCGTCGGCTTCGGTTCAAAATGCCATAAGCCAGCGTAAAGCCTGTCTTGAGTTAGGTATACCATGGACCTTATATACCAAAGTCAACTCTTCATGACAAGCGTCATGGAGGCATGGCTCGAAATATTGGCCTGTCTACTTGTCACTGACAGACTATTTTTCAGTCTGACAGGTAATAAGTAAAACTTCCTGTCGCGTGCGACAACTTGACAAAATTTTACTCTATGTTCAGTAAATTGACTTAGATCACAACGAACATTATCACAAAAATTTAATTATTCGTTTCCAAATGCAAGAATAACCAATGAAGTACCACGATACGCCACCATTTGCCATATTTACACTTAGCTCTGTCCGACGCCACAGTTACATGTACTCACAAACTTGAGTGTTATCTATAACACATAAATATCTAAATAAATTAGCCCCAAAGTCACGTGACCTAATTCTACCGTGACCACAGAGTAGTAAATATTGTTGTGGCTCGAATGCAATCTGTTTCACAGAGAATTACTTACGAATTAACTCTGTAACAGATGAGTGTCAACAGCACGTGCGTTGACTGCAGACGGCGCTAGTCATTTTCTCAATGGCTCGTGCAATGTAGACTTAAGAGCTAACTGCTTCGGGCAAAATGATGCATTTTACTCATTTTGATACCCATTTACATTAAATAGGAAATATGTTTTAACTCCAAATACTTCAAACGTCTTTATTTATTTTTCTTTTACCTCAAAAAAATGTTTGAGAATTTAATTTGTCGGAGTAAAAAAAGTTAATATGCCGTACTTATTAAGCCTCGTCGATGTCATGCTTATCAGTGATTGTAGCGGCCAAGCGAATATTCACTGCGGGATCAGTTTAGCTCGAATGTACACTTTTCGTTGTAAGGCGTATTTAATCATGTAAAAATTGAAGACGATTTCTATAAATAAAGTCTATGTATAATCTACTGGAAAATTTGACAAAAGAAAATAAATACATGTTGGTCGGAATAGTATCTCGTATATAATTTTTACCTGTCCCCCACATTAGGTATATATATTGTTATGCACTGATATGATATCTTGATTTGATATTCAATGTATTATGGATATTTTAGAATCTAAATTTACACACTTCTCAATAGCGAAGTCATGAGCCTTTCTAATCAATTTAATGCGTAAGTTTTGAACATGTTTGATAGTAAGTGGAATGCACGTGTATTCGGATTAGGCTAGCGAATTCGTGAATCGTCGACCCTAGCAGATTTGCGGACTTGCGAGAATATTTTAGGCCTTCCGATGTCCTAGAAATAAAGATGTTTCTCATTATGATATTCATATGGATCAATTTAAGAGTGTGTGTGTACCTATGGATAATGTGTTACGTGATTGGTATTGGATAATTGAGTGACAGGTCAGTCACTGAAGCGATAGCTATGAGGTGTGTGGAAGGGGTCCAGAAGAAAGTAAAATGGGTCCAAATACCGTTTTAACAACAGCTGAAAAGGGAAATTGATTCTTGATTTATCCATGATCGGCTTTCACGGGAAGAAAACTTATCTGATCAATACAGTGAAACGAATAATAGATGAAGATAGTCTGGAAAATCCCTTCACAAACATCTGTTGGGATGAACAGTGGTACAAGAGATTTCTTATTCGACATCCTTCAATTTATGTACGTACTGCTGGGTTGACTGTGACTAGCTAACCTAAGAAGTTGGTTTAAAGGGTTGCACGATTAACTTGAGGAAAACTGTCAGCTCATTTTGGAGGATAGAAGCAGAATACGTATGACGAGACCAAGTTTCAACAATGCCTTAAAAGGGGAAAAGTTCTCAGTCCAAGAGATGGAAAAATGTGTATGAAACTGTCAAGGGACTGATATATTGGCACATGAGTCACCTCCCAAGGTTACATTTAAGTCAGTATCGGGCACATGGGCAACTGGAATGTCTCAATCCGGATGGATGAAATCAGAAATGTTTTATGAATATTTGGCTAATGATTTCCATCCTGCTCTCAGAGAATGCAGTTCCACCTCCAGTGTTACTTTGTAGTTGATGGACATAAAGCACACTTGTCATTTCATCTTAGTAACTTTTGTAGCTCCCATGGAATTATTTCCCAATGCTACCCATATTTTACAACCTGCTGATGTTTCGGTATTTCGGCCCCTCAAAGTCCAATGATAAAAAAAACATGTAAGGAATTAGCATATGCAATCAGACTTAGGAAAATCACTATCCAAATGGACATTTGCTCATATATGAGACCTGGCCACGAACTCGGCTCTTGGAAACACAATATCAAATAGTTTTAAGGCATGTGGGTTATTCCCATTCCATTCCATTCCATATTGGAAAAAAACATTCATCGGTGTCACAGAAGTCAAGTAGGCCTGACATAGTATCTAAAATGAAACGAACATTTCAAATTTCAATATAACATTGATGGTGTTAACAGATTCGATAGTTAACGGTGATTTCCATATTTATTTATAGACAGATGAATATGTGGACGATGGAGCAAACATATATATTTCAGTAACCGGAAGTTATGGCAAACTGAACTCACAATAGCCGGAATTAGATTTGTTGGTGGCCGATGACTGCAAAAATAGGAATCTTTCCTCAATACGATAATATATTAATATTTTGTATTAAATACCCATCAAAGAAACAATTGAAACACGTAAGGGGTTCAATATTATACCAGAAAACATCAACAATATTAAGACTAGTAGGAATGTTACTTAAGTGGCTGATAACTGGCACAATCACCCTATTATACATTTATATTATCTAAAAAGCTTCCTTTCAGAGATATTATACATTTATATTATACATTATTTGGTCTAAAACGCTTCCAGTTGGAGATATTATATATTAATATGGTCTAAAACTTGTACTTTCCGAGATGTTATACATTTTTATGTTCTAAAACTCTTGCTCTCGGAGATATTTGACATTTTAAGTCATTTCCCGCCATCTAGGATTAATGATCAATTTTTTCTCAATACGTAATATATAAGGTGCGATAGTATCTCCTTTAAAAGACATATTGTGGTCTAATTTGTTTACTTTCTGACTCGATATAATGTTATGACGTCACTTTCTATTTAATTTCTTCGTTTTCTGACTCGATATTGCGATATGTCGCCACTATGACGTCATAGCAACCCTTTGACCCCACCATCTGATTCAGAGATATCACTTTTATATTGACTCATAGTACATTTATATGGTCTAAAACGATTTTTTTCCGAGATATTTGATATTTTAAGCCATCTTTCGCCGTCGTCCGCCATCTTGGATTGATTATTGATTTTCACGTAGACCCGCAAATCAGATTTTGGAAGACTTTTGGTATTTTGATAAGCAAGTATCACAGATACAAAAACAGCTGAATTCAGCTTTCTGCAAATTTATTCCAGGTAAAAATCTAGATTTACTGGACTACCAAGATCTTTGGGTTATAAACATACATGTCAAGTTTCAACAAAATCGGTTCAAAATTGTGACCTCTATAAGGTCCACAACCTTTATATAACATATTTTCACACTATTCGCGTACAAACGACGGCCATTTTGTCCGTCAATTTTAGTCCGATTTTCACAAAATTCAAACTCAACCTTCATAACCATGGAATGGCGATATAATCAAACGTTTTTTTAAATCGGATAACAATTTTGACCTCCAGAGGGTAAAAAGGGCAATTTTTCTGACAATCAGGGGCCATAATTCAGGAAGTTACGATCCGATGGGCGCAAATATCGCAAGGAACCAAGATCTTTGGGTTATAAACATACATGTCAAGTTTCATCAAAATAGTGACCTCTATAAGGTCCACAACCTTGATATAACATATTTTCACACTATTCGTGTACAAACGGCGGCCATTTTGTCCGTCAATTTTGGTCCGATTTTCATGAAATTCGAACACAACCTTCATAACCATGGAACGGTGATATAATATAATCAAACGGTTTTTTAAATCGGATAACAATTTTGACCTCCACAGGGACCACAAGCTAAAAGATAGGCTGGCACTGCCAGGCAGGATACGCCCACATTTTTGAGAGATGGATAGAGAACAAGCAATACCGAAAGTGATTTTTCCTACATCATTAAGTCCTGTATTTCATACTGTATTGGGAGCAGCCATTTTGTTGGTCAGTTCCAGTCTGATATTCATGAAATTCGAAGCCGACAATGATTATGGTTTGATGGTACACAACCTAGAAATGTTACTTTTCGTCAAAATCGGATAAGAATTGTGACCTGTAGGAGTCCACAACCATGATATACCATATTTTTACACTATTCGCGTACAAACGGTGACCATTTCGTCCTGCAATTTTGGTAAGATTTTCACGAAATTCGAACTCAACCTTCCTTACGGTGCAACAGTAATATAATCAGAGTTTTTTTTAAAATCAGATAATAATTGTTCGAGAGATAGACAGAGAACAAGCAATACCGAAAGTGATTTTTCCTACAATCAAAGGCCATAATTCATTAAGTTACAATTTGATATGCGCAAATATCGAAAAGAATAAAGATCTTTAGGTTATAAACAAGCATTTCAGGTTTCATCAAAATCGAATTAAAATTGTCACCTCTACAGGGTCCACAACTTTGACATACCATATTTTTACACTGTTCGCGTACAAACGGCGTCCATTTTTTCTGGCAATTATGGTCCAATTTTCTCGAAATTCGAACTCAACCTTCCGTAGGGTGTAACGGTGATAGAGTCAAACGTTTTTTCAAATCGGATAATAATTGTGACCTCCAGAGGGCCCATAGGCGATTTTTCGGACAATCAGGGGCCATAATTCAGGAAGTTACGATCTGATATGCGCAAATATCGAAAGGAACCAAGATCTTTGGGTTATAACCATGCATTTCAAGTTTCATCAAAATCGAATTAAAATTGTGACCTCTACAGGGTCCACAACCATGATATACAATTTCTTAACAGTATTCGCGTACAAACGGCGGCCATTTTGTATGGCAATTTTGGTCCGATTTTCCCGAAATTCGAACTCAACCTTCCTTACGGTGTAACGGTAATATAATCAACCGTTTTATTAAATCGGATAATAATTGTTACCACCAGAGGTACCACAAGCTAAAATAAGGCGATTTTGCGTATAATCAGGGGCCATAATTCAGGAAGTTACGTTCCGATATGCGCAAATATCGAAAGGAACCAAGATCTTTGGGTTATAACGATGAATTTCAAGTTTCATCAAAATCGAATAAAAAATACAGGGTTCACAACCTTGATATACCATTTTTTAACAGTATTCGCGTACAAACGGCGGCCATTTTGTATGGCAATTTTGGTCCGATTTTCCCGAAATTCGAACTCAACCTTCCTTAGGGTGTAACGGTGATATAATCAAACGGTTTTTTAAATCGGATAATAATTGTGACCTCCAGAGGGACCACAAGCTAAAAAGGGTGATTTTTCGGACAATCAGGGGCCATAATTCAGGAAATTACATTCCGATAGGCGCAAATATCGAAAGGAACCAAGATCTTTGGGTTATAAACATGCATGTCAAGTTTCATCAAAATCGGTTCAAAATTGTGACCTCTATAGGGTCCACAAGCTAAAAACGTGATTTTTCGTACAATCAGGGGCCATAATCCATGAAGTTTTCATCCGATACATGCCAATATCGAAAGCAGCCGAGATCTTTTGGGGATAAACCTATATTTCAAGTTTCGTCAAAATCGGATAAGAATTGTGACCTGTAGAGGGTCCACAAACAAATTGTGGACGGACAGACGGACGGACGGACGGACGTCCGGACGGACTGGGGCGACGACAATATACGTCCACATAAAAATGTGGGCGTATAAAAAGGGCGATTTCCGGACAATCAGGGGCTATAATTCAGGAAGTTACGATCCGATTGGCGCTAATATCGAAAGGAACCAAGATCTTTGGGTTATAAACATGCATTTCAAGTTTCATCCAAATCGGTTCAAAATTGTGACCTCTACACTGTTCACAAGCTAAAAAACGTGATTTTTCGTACAATCAGGGGCCATAACCCATGAAGTTACAGTCCGATACATGCCAATATCGAAGGGAACTGAGATCTTAGGGTGATAAACCTATATTTTAAGTTTCATTGAAATCGGATAAAAATTGTGACCTGTAGACTGTTCACAAACAATTGTGGACGGACGGACGAACAGGGGCGACAACAATATACGTCCACATGAAAATGTGGGCGTATAAAAAGAGATAAAACAGTAAGGATTGAGATAATATGTATGTGTAAATGAAAAATAAAAGCTACAAACCTTGCTCTGGCAAATACTTGAGGTTCATTGGAAGCTTTGCGGACAGCAACACGGTGAGTACTTGGACCATGACCATTTACATTTTCAGTACTGAAATTTTAAGATGCATAAATGTATAATAACTACCAATTCATTTCAAACCATGTAAAAATTAAATGTATAAAACTAATTTTGTTAATAGTTTAGAAATTCTTGTTTGAATTCTATTCCTGGCATTTAGGCGTTTCCACAAAATGGGATGCCAAAACTAGTATATGATGTCATGTGATCTCTCAGGACATCACTGTGGCCATCTTGGGTGACTATTTCTCTAATAGAGACAGAGGCAGCCAGGACAATAGCAAATATAGTTTTATTAGCAGGAATGATTTATAGATATATATACATATCCAAAAAAAATATTTTGCTTCCGTTCATTTAAAGTATTATATATTTTTAATAAGTGTCTAATAATGATTATATTTCATCCACCATTATCAAATTAACGGTAAACGATCTGATCAAAGATTGAAATGAAAGACTTTTTGAGAAAAGCCATGGATGTACAATGTGGACTGGCCTAGCGGGATATAGATATAGGGAAAAGCATATATATAATGATAAAATTATGAAAAACATTTTTAAACATACATTATGCCAAGATCTAAATCTACCTAGTGCATGTATTAAAATGAAAACATCATAATCAAGTCTCTATGCCATCTTATATCTCCGAAGTAGCTTAGAATGGTTCAGTCATATTTTGATTTAATCTAAACATCGTAAGAACCAGGGTTTACCTACGGTTTTGTCAAACGTTCAAAGCTAAATATCTTTGTTCACAATAGAGCAATTTCAATGAAATTTTTAAATATTCATTTTGCATTATCTATTTTTGAATCATTATAGCAAGAATAGCTAGCGCTTTATCTAAATCGTACATAATGTATCTTTAATTAGACGTTTTGTGATAAATATTAGTATCACTGTTTAATGGCAAAGAGCCCTGAACTTTATTTTAGAATTCTGCTAGTATAGTACTAGTTATAACTAGTGAAAAAATCAACTTGTTTGTATTGACAAACTAAATCAATTACATAAATGACACATTTTCACATGCAGTTTAAAAAAAAAAACACTACAGTATGGTACACAATAACCACCACCTTGGAACATTTAAAAAAATAAATAATTCAGAAATAAAGGGTGAATATATTGCAAAGTCCTAAAATATTCCTTAGAGAAGGTTTATAATGATTGTGGTAACAAATCCAAAACAAACCCCAACATCACTAAAATACTTGAAGACTTTGATAAGCATAGCAGATGTACCATTAAGGAGTGCACAATAATTTATTTTGCATCAGTGTCATTGTTTTTTATATTTATCTGGTGAGCGGAAAAAGGCTTTCCTATTTGCAAAAGTCAAAATTCTCTCTTCTTTAAAAGCTCTCCCAGTTTGGACATGGTGAGAGATTCAGAATACCATAAGGATACAGGAGAGTAGTTCCTTTCTTTCATACATGTATAAGGCACAGACCAGTACAAGATTTACAGTCCACAGACCTCCAGAAGTTATTACATACACAATTACATAGTGACTTTTGACCATTGTCCATGACATGAAATATGGAAAGCAATTTTCAAGTGCTCAACAAAGTCTCTCCTCAATCGAGATTCATCCTCATTATATTACGAGCTCGATCAAGTGGCTTAATCTCTGCTTTACAAAGCAAAAGCTCCAATAATTACATGAATAATTCTACATATCTTCGATCACCATAGGCCGTTCATGTTTGAAAATGTTGCAACTTGTATAAGCAGGTGCACTTTATTATTTAAATTTCTATGAGCTGTAGAAAGAACCCCTTCATAGCAGTGAATGTAAAAAGCTAAGGAAACGCTTTGGAAGTGGAAAGTAAAATCGGGAATGTGTTTATATTTATGAATCTAGAGAAATTTTAATCTTTAACCATAATAATCACAAATAATAATCACTCACACCTTTACAGCATTCAAAAAATAATACATCATTCTCTTCACACATAAAAATATTACATTAATATTTACTAATTTAAACTAATTAAAAGTGCTGCATTGATAAAACAATATAAATAATAAAACAATCATATATACAGCAGTCAGCATTCTCTAAGTCTGATCATTCTCTATATGTGTAAGCAGATGCCAAATTCTTGGCATTATTAAGTAACGTGCATCTTACTCTACACTATGTACCTTTCGGAATCAGAAATTTCTGGACTGATACCCGTTTTGCTAACAGGTTCAAAAAGTTCCACATCACCAAGTGATTCAGATTTCAGCCTTGAAAACAAGTAATTTACACACATATCAGTAATTTAACTCATTTCTTCAATTCCTTAATTTGTTTGCAGAATATACTTATAAATATTTTTTTTAAAAAAGACAATAAAAGTATTAAAAGCTATCAGAAAAGTATCTGTTTGGAACACTGACTATACATTTACTACTAAGTTTTTTTTTCAAACTAAAGGTATGGTAATACAACTATTTACATCAAATAAATTATGATTCATTAAAAAGAAATACAAGCAATTGCTGAATTAGAAATCAAATACACTTGACTATATTATTAATGAATTTAATGGCAGCAAATTTGAAGCAATTGGAATTGTGTAAAAAAGATGAATGAATGTCATATGTTAAATGAACATAGACTCAATATAAAATGAGACCAAATGGGGCTAGTCCATATACATTTAGTTTTCTGGGTGATGACAACATGTAGCTTACCATGTACACAACTTAAAATAATAAAACATTTGAGGAAAGAAAAAGGTTGAAACCGTTTTCAGATGAGCTGAGTGAATTCAATAAATGGTTTGTAGACTGTGCTTTCAATTGATGACCAGAGGAAATTCTGAGTATTGTAATACCAGTAGTTCTACATATGGTACTCTCTGTATTTAATATCTTAGTATTTTAAGAGCAAACTTTAAGAAAAGGACAAAAAGGATATTTGTTTGGTATTATGGCACTAAAAGAGGAAATTTAAACCCATTTGATCATCAAATAAATAAATGTCATGCAATGTAAGATTCAAAGTTCTATAGTTTATTCTGAGGAATGATTCAGTTGAATATATTATATATCATTTTAAGAAAATAATTTAAAGATAGGTTGCCAGAAACTGAAACATGCCCACAGCAGATAAGTTGTCTGGGCAGTCAACCAGGTTTGTCACAGATTTTTTCTTTTGTCAGTAATGAAAGCATTTACAACACACCCATTCATAAATCATTAGAATTTGTTTTGATTAATTGACCTGGACACTGTGTATAAATTTATATTATCTTAACTTTAATCTGTAGCGCATCCACAAGATTTCTCACGGGCCATAACTCTGACAGCAAATTATCCAAAATCGTTGAAAACCAAGAGACAACTCTGTCTACCAGAGTTGGGATTTCGCCCGTATATTCCGGACTTGTCCGAATTTTTTTTCCAAACGCACAATATTGTCCGACCGGAAATATGCCAAATCGGACATCAAGACATAGTGAATAATATTCAAAATTCCAAAATTAATATAGTTCACTGAGAATATAACTACCACTCAACCCGATTATCGTTGACAATAGGCAGGATTGATCAGGTAATTAAGTGATCAACGTATTTATCGTGTTATACCGTCAATAAACCTACCTTGATTAACTACTTAATCTGCCTTGATTGACTTAATCCTTTGTCGGACAATTCATCAATCTAATCTTAAACAGAAGTCATTGCTTTCCCTTTGTCGGACTATTCATCAATCCAATAAGAGTGATTATAATTTTAATTCACCTGTTTACCTCGTGGTCTTCAATTGTCGAGCATTTTAATCGCATTGACATGAGCCGACAGCATCTTTCAACTAATCATAGATGTCACATATCGTAAGAGTATATTATTTTATAACAAGCTAATTCATTTTGTCTTCGATATCCTTTACGTCTTTTAAGAATCCATATATAAATTCTCATCCACAGTGGCACTTTCCCGTGATCTCGAGCGCCGCACGAATATTGGTTAAGATGTTAGGCAGTGTTTACTATGAAGCTGTGTGCTGTAAGTCACGTACGCCATAGCGGCAATACGCTGAAGTCAGCTATGGTTTTTGTCATCACCACAAGTATTATTTCGAACGCTTTTCTTTCATTTGATCTCGTGTTCTTATTTCTATTACGCACGGATTTGAATATTTTGTTGACATTTTATAAAGAAAAAACGATGTTCTGACATCACAAACTATTCTTATTTCGGAAGTTCGACATTCATTTGCTGCCACGTAAATTTAAAGGAATATTACGGTTGTGAATTTTATGCCGAAGCAGGATGGGCAAGCTTTCATTCAATGTATTACGAAAATGCTTAATTTTGTACGACATTTACTGACATAAATTTGAATGCCGTACGGGAATTAGGTGTGAAAAATAGCGAGGTTCACCAATTTTTATTACGTACGGGATTTGAATATTTTGTTGACATGTGATTTTTAATTGTGGTATGAATTGAATACCGTACGGGAATTAAATATGAAAAATAGCGAGGTTCACCTAATTTTGTTATGTACGTGATTTGAATATTTTGACATTACTTTTAATTGTGGTACGAATTCGTCTGCTTAAATAACGATAAGAGTTATGCCCCTTTATTTTCGGTAAAATGTCCGACACGAAAAAATTTGAAATCCCAACTCTGCTGTCTACTAATCTTAAAAACTGTGTATAGGAGTCAATCGGATATTGATATTAGGCTCTAGAGTGTCAAGCTCGAGCATCCATAAGATTTCTAACTCAGGCAATAATTATTGGACACTGTTAAAATAAATAGGATTCTTCGTCTCGTGGCCATAAACATGTTTATAATTTCAAAGTGTATCGGATATTAACTTTAGTCTCTAGAGTGTCCACAAGTTTTTCAAAGTGATCAAGGGCTGTAAGTCTGGCAGTTATTATAGTACATTGGTGAAATCAAAAGGATTCTTTGTCTCATGACCTTAAAAACACTGTGTATAAATTCCAATTCAATAAGATGGACACCATACCGATGGCAATACAACCACATATATGTGGGCGAATAAAAATATTCTTATTTGTTTAACTCATAATCATAATGCCTGGTCCTATTATCAATAAGATCAACAAACAATTAAACCATTCAGACTTCAATTAATCCCCAAGACAAGACAAGGTATCTCTCATGCTGACCAGCAAGTAGCCTAATATTTATTAACATTACTTGTCATAACATGGTTGCAGTTACACAGTCAGGGTTATAAAAGTTATATCATTTATCTGTAATTTGTTAGTTTGATTACATAAAGGGATTACCGTACCAGATTAAGATTAGTATTAGTACCCTAATATTAATTCGTTATAAGATCTGCAAAATTTTGGTTAATGTATAAGTTGTCATGTCCCTTGGTTACCTCAGTGTGGAATCATTGTCAGTTATCTCATTTAATGTATTTTGAGAACTATTTCCACCATGTAGCTTTTCTGCTAATCTCTTCCTTAAATATGGCAAATTTTAAAATAATATTAAAATCCACTGTAAATATTAATGATCAATTCAAAACCTTGCAGTTTTACAATGATGGCCGTTTCAATCATTTACTGAAAACTAGAACTAGTGAATTAATTAAATTTGTGAAATAATAAATTGTTAACAATTAGCTGTGTTAATGCAACATGTACTAATAAGAATGTAATGTTGTCCTGAACTTGCATTCCATAATTATTGTCCATCACATTTGAATTAAATAATCATCTAAAAATATCTCCTATTTAATGAAGTGCCCACAATTTGAAAATATCCTGAATTTATGATGTATGGTATAGAACTTCTTTTAAAGAAGACTAAACAATCATTTTTTTTCAAAGTCCCATAAATCCCAACCTCTGTTAGTTATATGGTTATTGTTACAACTCAATTCAATGAGCAAATTTTAACATTTGTCGTTTTATGTACTATTGCTATTTTTACTATTGATATCTGCTATGGTAATGAACAATTTCTGATTTTAATTTATCCCCAAAAATCTTAGCTAATCGTCTCTCATTGAGTCTTATGTGGTAAAAGGTAAAACACATTGTACAAATGTTAGTAGAATATGGCAGGGCAGTGCACTGGACAAATTTTAGAAATTAAGGCTTAACCTATAAACAGTAATGACACAGAAAATGTTGTTCCCATTAAGGTTCTGTAAGAATTCTTTTATTAAATCAAATATTTTGAAATACTGATCAAATATCTATTTAAAATGTTGGAATTTGCTCACTGATTTAAAGATAGACAATATAAGCAGACTGTTTGGTCTTCCATAATTGAATGACAAATGACATACAGGTATGATTGCAATGAGTTTGTATCACTGCAAGAAAAGAGCATGTAATTAAAGCTACAGTGTAATAATACACTGTTATCAGGAGTGCAGAGAAATAATGCTAAAAAATACAACTACCACTTAGCACCAATTTTTGACATTGTTGATCAGAAAGACATTACCAGTAATTAACGTTTAATATGTTGAGGATATTAAATTCCAATCTTTACTAAAATACAAATTACTGGTGCTTACTTCTTTTATTATTTCCTATGTGAGCTAAAACAACTCGACTAAACCTCTATCGACACAGCAAAGTGAACAGTGGTGAATTAAACAGAAAAACAGTGCAAATGCTGCCTAACTTGCAGTGCATGCTAAGCAACAATATAAGCTTATTCTATCTACCTACACCAAAAGATAAAAAGATTTATTCTTATAAAACAATTTAAAGAGGTACTCTTACTAATTGGCAGGGTAAAAATAATTTTACCCGTCGGTTATGTTTTCGCATACATTTTATTGTGTACCAATTGATTTTCAAGATACAGGCAACAGTTGTACTTTTTTTCTATAAAGTTGACCTATTCCAGTTGCTAATTTATGTACATTCACTACAACAGTATATTGAAGATATAGGCCCATATAATATAAATGATGTAATTATCATTTTCATAAGTTGTCAGATTCACAGTACTTGTACGTTATTGAAAAATTCTTAATAAATAACAAACATGAATGTCCATGCGCAGTACTCAATTTTACTCATGTTATAGGTGTTTTCTGACCATCAGAATTCTGCAAAATCCAGGAAATAACATTTCAGGAACCTTTGCATAATGCATCTTTAGTATGAGAAATTGACAGCAGACTTATTTATTTTGTGAAAGTAACACTATCTATTTTATAAGACCTTTATATAAAACAACTTGGGTAGTTAAGCAATAACACTAAGAGCAAAAAGATAAGAGTACCACTTTAAATATAACAGTCAGGGCAGGGACCTTAATTTTCACTCAAAGCTACCAGAACTACAGAGGTTTAATTACTAGAATATCATTTACCAATTTATCTGTGACAATTAGCCACCTTTCCTGTATACTAAAGCTTTCTAATAGCTAATTTGGCTAAGCAATAATAGATTGCATTAAAAAAAATATAATAACTGCATTTCTTGATTCCAAAAATAATGTGCTACCTTATACTCTGATATGTGCTGTTGCCAGTATTAATTTGAACAAAGAACAATATTTAGTCAACCTAAGAAAAACGTCTAATTTCTATCGGATGTAGGTTACATGTGACACTGAAATCATTATCATTAGTACTAGTACATTGAAAAAGAAAACCTACATGTAATAATCTGTTGTTCCAAAAACACTGCAAAAGAATCAAAACCAAGAAAACTACACAAGCATATTCGACTATTTGACTAAATTGAAATGTGAAAAAATTTTATAATGAAAGACTTTTAAATATATCTACAGAAAATCTACAAAAAAATGAACTTCAACCACCTTCAAAAACCTGCTATGGGTGCTACAGAAACTTACCTTTCTTTGTCAAGATTCAAACTTGCAATACTGAAAATGGAACAGTTTGCACTAAAGAAGTCAGTTGAAACATAAAGTTAACATTACTAAAAGATATTCTTGTATAAGAAATCTGAAACCCTGCCTTATTTCCGATTAAAAAACTGACATCTCTATAAGAAAAAAAATTGATAGTGGAGTGTTTTAAAAGGTAAAGAATTGTTAAGAGATGAATATTAGTATCAAACCTTATAATTATAGATTAGGATTTCAACGGAATGATGTGTAAGTATCATATGATGAAACAATATAAATGGATAAAACACAGTATTTGTACAAGTATCAAGTTTTTGCTGTTATGTGTACAGTTTGGAAACAACTTCCTGCATTTACAGACACTAAAAATGTCCTCAAAATAGCCATTTTTGGCATCATGCTCAGTATCTCACTTAATTCAATAATACGTATTTTGTAACTCAAATTAACATATTTTCTCTGACTATTTTGGAAAGGATATAAATATGCATGCCTAGTTTATAGAACATTTCCTATATATTATAATAAATGTTGGTAGTTGACACAGGTTACGGACACTACATTTTGTTGTAATGTCCATAACCATACAGTGATTAAAGATAGGTTGCCTGGCAATGAAACATACGCCCACAGCGGCTAAATCGTCCGGACAGTCAACAAGAGTTGTTGCATATTTTTACTTATTTCGATAATGAAACATTTATATTACATTTAAATCTGTTGAAGAGTAACAACTCAGAAAATCATTAGAATTTGTTTGGTTTTTATAAAGTTCTGGCCCATGCTAACATATAGTATGGTATACAAAACATTTAATATCATGTATTTAGCTGTTCAGTTATCAAAATTCATTGAAAATTAATATACTTGTATATACTATAATATACTATAAACCGCAGATTGCCTCGTTTGGCATTTCTGTCCAAACGAGGTAAAACAAATGCCTCGTTGTGTGGAGTTCCAAAAGGAGGTGTTTTTAAATTACCCTGTTTTTGGAACGAGGTATTTTGTTCAGAACGAGGCTTGGTAAAAATGACTCGTTTACTAAACGTGTTTTTTTCAAGATAGTTATTAGCAGTATTTCCCATCAGCGAATTTGTAAAAAATTAAAATTTATGTTATTCAATACGAAAATAAAACCAGTCCAAACTATGATATTATAATCAGAGAAATAGACAAGACAAGAATACAGGCCATAGATGTAGGTGTAAACCAACATCAGCTCCCTTGATTGATTTATTGGCCCAATCAGTTATAGGTGTTAAGAAACAAATGTGGTGTTGTGACAATTTATTGGGGCCAATAAATTAATCAAGGTAGCTATGTGTCTGCAATAGTTTTACACCTAACTGATATGGCAGACAACAAATTAGCGTTTATCTGGTCTAAATACAACAAATGATCCATTCTTATTAATCAAAAAAGCATATAATTTCATTTCTTATTTCCAATACGCCAGTTTATTATATATTTTATATTTATTGTAAAAAATTAACTTGACTATAGCATTGACTGTTTCTGTTGAAACCCCATAACATTGAACAAAATATTTTTGGAGCAAAATTACATAAACACGCAGCGATGAATTTGTCACCAATTGTCAATTAAATGGAGAATAAAGCACAATTGTTTCTTAACACCTACATGTATAGTCAAGTTATTTCATTTTGGAACTCCAGACAACAAGGCATTTGTTTTACCTCGTTTGGACAGAAATGCCAAACGAGGAAATCTGCAGTTTATATTGTCAAGGCCTTAAACACTGTGTATCACTTTGAAGTCAATCGGATAATAAGTTTGGCCCCTAAAGCAATAAGCATCACAAGATTTTTCAAAGTGATCAAGGGAGATAACATTGGAAGTAATTATGGGAAATCGTTGAAAATCAATAGGCTTCTCTGCCTCATGAACTTTAACACTGTGTATCAATTTTAAGTAAATTGGATATCAACTTTGGCCTCTAGAGCGTCCACAAGATTTTTTGACGTGATCAAGGGCCATAACTCTGGCAGTAATTATCAGAAATCTCTGAAAATCAATAGGATTCTATGTCTCATGACCTTAAACACTGTGTATAAATTTAAAGTCTTGAAATCGGTTATTAACTTTGGCCTCTAGACCACCCACAAGGTTTTTCAAAGTGATCAAGGGCCATAACTCTGGCAGTAATTATAGGAAATCACCGAAAATCATTGGGCTTCTTCGTCTCACGAACTTAAACAATATAAATTTAAAGTCAATCGGAATATCAACTTTAGCCTCTAATGCGTTCACAAGAAATTGTGGACGACGGACGGATCGACCGACAGACAGACAGACGGACGGACGGACGGACGGGGGCGACGGCAATATATGTCCACATTTCCATGTGGTGTATAAAAAGCTACATGAAAGTTTATTTTTAACATCTCTGCTTAAGTGATAAAAGGATAAATTTTATTAACCAATAAATATTGAACTATTAATATTTAGAATTGCAAATCACCGCAAAAAATGTTATTTTTACACCCTGATGAGTGATCAGACACTTTTGTCACAAATACTGTATTTTAGCCGAAAAGATTATTACTCTGATTATAGAGTAAAACAAAATTTAAATAAAGTAGAAAACTGAGAAAGTTAAAACTGAGATGAATAATATTAAAAATGGTAGCATGCATTATACAGTTCTGTAACATCAATCTCAACAGTAAAGTCAAACCAATTTGTTTACCTCATTCTGTGTGCCCTTTCTTGTTCTAATACCTGAAGTTCTTTGGGAACATGACCAGTTAAAGATCCATGTCTATTCATATCCACGATACGAATCTGAAAAATAAATTCATAAGGCATGATCAAAAATGGGTTTTACGAAAAGGAAATTAGTGTCTTGTTGTGAAGTGCGGTTGGGTTATAAAAGGGGGGGAAAGTGGCAGATCCAAGTGGGCAGCCTTAAATTATTCATGAATTTGATGCTATAGTTTCATACTATCATAGCCATCTCAATCGCATTACTATTTGCCATGACACGCTGATTTAAGCCTGTGAAATGGGACTATTTTCCTGTCAGTAATAAATATTATATCAACAGCATTTAAGTGAGAATTTAAATGCAAAAAGTAAATGAAATGAAAATAAATGTTATTGTCATGTCCACATCAAATGTAACCGTGTATCTTGATGTAATCCATTATTTTGGACCATAGTATACTTTACTTACTCCAGAGTCATCATCTTCATTTTCGATTCCTTCAACTTTCTTAGCACAGCTCCATCCATGATCTTGAAGATACGCCATAATAACAAATATTGGGAAAAAGGCTAAAGTCACCCATGCCTCCCAAAGTGTAACTACACCTGGAGTTATATATGAAACTACCAATAACATCCATACGTAAGCCCAGATTGACCAGATAGAAGTTAATACGAACACTCCTAATTCACGAATTTTTTTTATGTCTGGGGAATCTACACTGACAACACAAATTGCAGTGATAATTAACAAATTGAATGCTGCACTTCCAATAATAGTGAATGTACCCAAGGCATCTTCTTGTTTTTCACTACCTAAGTTTATCACCGTTTCAATTGTTGCTAGGAGAATTTCAGGGGCACTGCTGCCAAGTGCCATTAATGTCAGATTTGCCACAGTTTCATTCCATAGTAACACTTCACGTTCTACATTTTGGCCTTTTTCATTATCATAATATGAAATTGTTCTCTTTTTGCTGGTTATGACTTCTATACTACACATAAATACATCTGAAGCAATAGCTATTCCCATAAACAGATATATTAATGCAGCAATGTAAAGAACACCCCTCAACCATTCTGGCCACAGATTTTCTGCTGGCAGTAAAAGCCAGCTTTTACATATATCTGATTCGTTGACAAAAAACTCTGCAACATATCCACGACTAAAATTTGTATAGTGTAAATTATACATTTTTATAATCTCATACTCCACAACAGGAAATAATGCAAGATCTGAAATGATAAAATAGATAATTTGTAAATGTTTGAATTCAATACAATGTCATATGTATCAATTTTAACATCAAATATTATTCCATGGTCATTAATTCCTAATAAAGAGTAGTGAAAGAAAAAAAAATCATCCAAGCAGCAAGCTTACAGACTACAGCACAAAATAAAGAAACCATAATCCATTATCATTTTTGCCGCTAAATTTAAATAAACTTCTCATTTTATCACAAATTAAAATCCTTAGTTACTGAAAATTGGTGACAATAAAAAGCCATAATCAGATTGTAGGAAGAAACACAAGATTATGTTAGATGTAACTGAAGCAGCTCATTACTTGCTTTGTATTTTTTTCAATTATTGTTATGACATAACACAGCTAAATTACTAATCTCTATATTATAAATTAAGCTTTCATTATAGTTACATACATGACTTAACAAGAAAGGCTTGTGATCTTAAAATAAAGATTACTGTAGCAGAAATAAAATAATGATCTAGCATTGTCAGGCAACACAAACAGTTCTGTAGTGTACTGCTATGCATTCACAAACATTAAAAACTGAAGTCAGAAGTTGAATATAGCCAGATAACTGGAAAGATTGGGAAATGTGTGATTTACAATCGAAATATCTTTTTTTTTCTTTATTTTAAATTATAAAAGGGTTCAACTCTCTGCCTCAATGAAAAATCCAATTATTATCATATTTTCAAAATCCACTGCCACTTTTGTCTGTATCCTCTTCACAAGTGTTTACTAAATGATCTTTACAAATTTTTAAACAAAAATTTTATATTTTAAAAATTAAAAATGTGAAAGAAATCAGTGATAGATAAAGATAAACCAGATTATATTAATATACTGGTAGTGGTACCAATATTAACAACAGTGGACATGCTAATTTAATTATTAATATTATGACATGACCAAAAATCAGGCTGTTAATTTGAGCAGGCTATACACTATACTATAATTTACACATAACTCATCCTTGGCCTGATCTATCTAGGCACTATAGGCCTAGTTCATTTAGGAACTGCCCATCGTTCGCTCAAAGACAGTTCCAAAAGGAACTAGGCCAGATCTAGGTAGGTAAGACTAGGGTGAGCCTACTCCAGATTATTATGATTGGTGAGTAACATAACTTCCAGAACACAATACATGACTAGGCCTTTTTTTTTACTTTAGTAGACGCCAATAAAATTCCACCGCAAGTGCTACAGCAGACGACGTCTTCGATCTTCAATATATAGGCTAAAATAGCATTAATAAAATCTACTCTAGCTAACTGATAATTTAGTTTAAAAATGTGTTTTGAATTGGCAAAACCTTTCGAGTCGTTGTTGATCGAAACTGGCAACAGCGAATATAAAATTCGTAATTAATAAGTAAATAAGAATCTTTTAATTTTAAGTTACTTTTAAAACAAATTCATTCCCGCCATCTTTAATAGCCTCGTTATGAAAACAATGACGTCATTGACATCTAAACGCTCATCTTTGCTAACTCATCACTTTTCATTACCCTATCGTACCAACCAATCTGTTTCACATCGAATAATCACTGCTGGTGAGTTTGGTACTGTACCTCTCTGTTTATTCTAATACTACAAAAATATTCCCAATTTAAACAATAGCACAGTCGTGGATCGAGGGAAACAGACTTCACTCAAGTCAAAATGAAAAATAAAACAAACACCAATAACGGAAGCTTCTCAAGAAATAAGGGAATAATTCCTAAAAGTTGTGGGCTATCGTATCGCTAACATCTACCGACAATTGCTTCTAAATTACTGTAGGCTACAAAAATAGCGTAATCGTTTAGATAGAGAGGTAAATGGGAACATTCACATTGATTAAGAGTTGATAATAAATAATAGGCTACATTTGATTTTTTTATGTCTGTCATTGGCTATTATTTAAGATACCGGTATACTGACATGTTCATTTATATATTTTATAAACATCTCAAAGTATTGTATTTTAGTTAAATGCCTTACCTCTTTTAGCGGTTAATATCCAGATTTAAATCATAGTTTTTTCAATTCAAAATTTGAATCTAAGTTATCCACGAAATCTATGTGCTATAAATATTTTCACTATTTATATTCAACAACTTTTAACAAACCTGTGTGTCACCACACTTATTCATTTCATAGAAATGCTAATTCAAATTTCTTACCAATCGCGAGTCTCGCTAGCCTAAAGAAATGCACATGTATACGAATGAAATATATAATGCTATGAAATACTGTTAAGATTCTCCTTTATTACATGACGATACAGTGTACACCTATATCAATTACCCAATAGGTTATTATAAGTTAATCTACTGTTTAGTAGCAATAATGACCCATTACGTAATCAGATTTGACCATCATGTTTTCACGTCGTTGTCAAGCCACACAAACCAATCATTCGGCTAATCACCACAAAGGGGGGAGAACCTCAAAATAATTAATCCCATACATAATGCTCGTGTTTGAACTTTGACACGTGGAATAGACTATAGAGTGTAATTAAATTCTACTGAAATTATCAAGTCCAAAAAAGTGAATGCATTCTGGATATAAATAAGCAAACGTTCACATAAGACATTCGTCAGTAATCTACTGACTAAACCTGACAATTTATTCTTTTTTTTCCAGCAATTATAATGCTACCAATAAGCCTACTTTAAAGAGAGAGAGAAATGGGGGTTAACGTCCACTCAACACAAACTAGGTCATTTCGGGACTAACATATGGTTTAATTTTATTTCAATAATTCGCTTGCGCGTAGGATTTTTTAGCAGTGGGAGGAAACCGGAGAGCCCGTAGGAAACCCACGAGGTTGAGAAGGCGCCCCTATCTCCATGCCACATACGCTCACATCAGGGCTCGAAACCACAGCCGCAAGCCAGAGGTGATCGGCCAGCTAGAGGTCGAAGCGCGACACCCTAGACCACTAGGCTATCCCAACCCCCACCTACATTAAATATCTTCGTATTTACGACATTGTGTGAGGGGGGGGACCAGGGACTCTTTTCATACACTTGAATCTTCTTCTCCGACCAACGCTTTTTCAAAAAAAAAAAGAAACGTTCTTCAAATACGAGTACAATCGACATGAAACTTCACATGCTTATTCGAGTACAATTGCGCATCATTTAACGATTAACGGACTTCAATTTTTGATATGGCATAATAAATCCAAGCTGGTTCCTGGTTCATAGTACAACACAACCTAACATTTTTTGTAATAAAAGAGAGCAGAGCAAACTATTTCAACTAATACATGTACAATGCTCCGTGACACCCCACTGCCCATGCGAAAATATACGTTTCCATTAAATAGGCGTGTATTTTATCAGAGCATTGGCCTTACCTATTAAATGGGCTACATTACTATTATATTCAAACAGTAGGTCTCAAGTTGTATTTTATTGTGTCGATATCTATTCGAGGATTGAAATCGGCGTCAATTATCTCAGTTCAATAACGACTGCGCCTTTTGTCAAGTTAAAAAATCTCTCTGTTTATTGTCATGTTTATAATATAGTAAATTATTTTTTTTTTATTAATGTCTACCATGTCATATGATCTATATAGTTCACCGTGTATACCTTTTAGCCATTTGTTTATATAGCAGACATTACGATCATTATTCATCCCATTTACAGGAGCTGAATAGCCAATATAGAAACAGCCAAAAATGGGTCACAACGCATATAATATATTTTTTTTTTTTTTTTTTTTTTTTTGAAATGGGGTTTAACGTCCTACTCTTTTGCACCTATACCTGAGCCAATGGATGACAACAATGTAATATGAACGCATATAAAATGATATAAATTCAATCGTTTCCGTGTATATATTCTAGTTAAAATCGAATGTCAATCTCTATAGCATCTGATTATTCCAGTCTACACCGATAGTATTTATTGCGCATGAAATAAGTCCCCAACATCAATGTTGATTAAAAGTACATGTAGCTAAGGCTCTAAGCTCAATATCATCACAAATCTTCAACTTTGAAAACATGAATTATTTGTCAATTTAAATCAACATTGATGCCGTGATCTTACCGGAAAAAGATGGGCTTCTGATATCCAATATTTAAGACAAAATAAACATTTTACCATTGGTACACGAATTTTGTACCATAATGCATTTCAGCCCCAGTTTTAGCAAGAGACTCGGGGAACGAGGCTAGAGACACTGCACCAAAACGGCGCATGTACACTGGAATAACCAGACGCTAGAAATTTGCATTCGATTGACACTGCTGGCTTACATGTATTTCGCGGAACACAACTGATTTGAAATTAGAGTAAAAACGGAAACGATTGAATGTAAATCAGATTATATACATTCATATTTCAGTAATATATGCGTTGCGACCCATTGGTGTCAATTGCCTAGTCGTTCGGATGGGACGAAAAACCGAGGTCCCGCGTACACATTGGAGTGCACGTAAAAGATCCCTTGGCAGTTGGAATTCGATATAAGAGTAGGCCGTAGCACACTCATAGCACACTGTATGGCGTATGCCCGTCTTCCATTAGCCCAAGTCAGGTGCAAAAGAGTAGGACGTTAAACCCTATTTCATTTCAATTTGTCAATTTCTAGGTCCCAAATGTTAGCGATTTAGCATTTAAAGAACACGTGAAAATGTCCAATCTGATAAAAATGCAGATCTATATTTCGTTTCAATTTTTAAAATTTCTTTTTACTTCCGATGGCCTCTACTACACGAAGATCTGATCGGTTTTTTTTTTTGGGGGGGGGGGGTAGTGGTCTAGAGTGCCGCGCTTCGACCTCTAGCTGGCCGACCACCTCTGGCTTGCGGCTGTGGTTTCGATCCCTAGTGTGAGCGTATGTGGCATGGAGATATAGGGACGCCTTCTCAACCTCGTGAGTTTCCTCCCGGCACCCCGGTTTCCTCCCTCTGCTAAAGACCCCTACGCGCAAGCGAATTATTGAAATAAAATTAAAACCATATGTTAGTCTCTCCCCCTCTCTGTCTGTCTCTCTGTCTCTCTCTCTCTCTCTCTCTGATCGGTTGTAGATGAAGATTAAGTCAGGGATCATACAAACGGCTTTCGACTATGTGTGTTTCGTGCACCTAACGCCCAAAACGCACCGTAACAGACCGTTTCATTGGCTAGTCCATCATGTCAACCAGAACACGTGTTATATAACATTTCTCTCAGATCCTAGTGTAGTAAAGACAAGTTAAATGAAATTTTGAACTATAAAAAACGAAACGAAACCTGTCAATCTTCATCTGGAAATGGAGACCGACGTCCCTAGCTGTATTATGCGGTGTCTGGATAAAATCAGACATTTATTTTATAAAAATAATGTATCGGTGAAATTTACTTTCGTTTTTAAGTACAAAACATGAGCCATTCACTGTATAGACCTTTAAAGGAACGGGAATTAATTTTCAGGCCACCCAACGAAATAACTGACCCGAAAACTTAAAGGACAATATTGGTGCCAGTCATTATTACATATGTCATAGAACTGATTAAACACTTTCCAAATATAATATTAACACAGAGATCATCGCTACCATAGAGGAGTAATAAAGGATTCATGAATCGGAAGTGACGAACGCCAAAGGAAAACACGAGTTATCTCTCTATGTGAATGACTGATGTGACGAGTGATGACAGATAAACAACCGAATTTTTGCTCACTAATAATTCCTTCGAAGACAAAAAGTTGTTATATGGGACCGCAAGAGGTTATCTGATGATTCAATAAAGCAATTTTAATTGTGTCATAAGATAAGAGAACACGGGAAAAATAGAAATACTCCGTACAGCCCCTTGTTTTTATTCATTCTATAGGGGAGACTGGGGCACATTGAACCACTTTGTTCACATACATGTTTGTACTCATTTCATATCAAATGTTTTTATTAGACGATCTCTTTATTTTATGATCAAAATTTAAAAAAAAAAAAAATCAATATGCCCTCTTATATGGATCAAACCACGGTTTATCTGGATTGTATAGATTAGACATATATGAACTTATTTTAAGTTTTTAAGTACAAGAATTTCCTAGGCTAAGAAGTTAACATGTACGGAAATTTTTCTCCTTTAAGCGCTTTTTTGAAAAATTCACTGCCTAAGAAAATAATTGACACCATGCTTATTGATGGAGAAAAGGGTCTAAGAAGTTATCTCACTTCTGTATAGTGTTGGGTTGTATAGTATTATTTATAAAGGATATATCCATGGTGGTTCAATTTGACCCGGTCTCCCTTACCTTATAAAAACATGGTAATGCACGGACTTTTAATTTGTTTTTCTTTCGTGTTCTCTTATCTAGTGGCAGTCAATTCTTTTTATAAATTGTAAGATATTCTCTCACAGTGTCACACAGCAACTTTAGGTCTTCGAAGGAATTATTAGAGAGCAGAAATTCGTTTGTTTATCTGTCATCACTCGTCACTTCAGTCATTCACATAGAGAGTTAACTCGTGTTTTCCTTTGGCGTTCGTCACTTCCGATTCATGAATCCTTTATTACTCCCCTATGGTAGCGACGATCTCTGTGTTAATATTATATTTGGAAAGTGTTTAATGGCACCAATATTGTCCTTTAACGTGTTCGGATGAGCAGTTTTGAGACAGGGTAAATTATATACACCACTCCTTCTATATTTTAGCGCTTAAATTCTATACGTACCCGGATTTTTGAATCTCTGTTCAAATAGGGAAAGTCCCTTTAAACGGGGGGGGGGGATGCGCTGTATCATAAACCTTGTCATTGAGTCAACTAGCATGGTTTCAAAAGCCCCATTGTACGTGGCAAGGAGTAGGGTCGCCTGTCCAACCTCGTGTGTTTTCTACGGATCCTCCGGTTTTCTCCCAATGCTAAAGACCCGTACGCGCAAGCCAGTTATCGAAATAAAACTGAACCATATTTTAGTCCCGAAATGACCTAGTTTGTGTCGAGTGGACGTTAAACCCAAATGTCCCCCTCTCTCCCCTTTTAAACAAACTTAAAAATGCAATTTCATATTTTTAAGTTACATTTTTAAAATGTATTAAAATAAAGCCCCAAAATAGATTGTATCTATACACAGTCCTAGCTTGTTAAAGAATGATCATATTAATCTTAAAATTCACTATTGGCAGTTGAGAAATTGGCAAAAACATCATTTTCAAATGCAAACATTTGAAGATAGCCATTCTATTTTTTTTTTTGGGGGGGGGGGGGCAAGGGAGGTAATTGTGTTATTATTTTATGCCTGGGAAATAATGCTCATGATCGTATAGTAGTGAGCTGACAACCTTTTGAGCAAAAGACATGGAATCATGTTGTCTTTCTTAGAAAATATGAAATTGCCGCTTTAACATACGCAAAACGTAACACTACTGTAATAAATATATGAATACATATACATGTATAACACCAATTTCCGTTTGTCCTTTATCATGATGTTGTTAAAACAGAAGGAAAAATAAAAGAAGACCAAAATTCACAAAAAAATAAATCAAAATCCACAGGACAACAATGTAATTTCTAGAGAGAGTAATCGATTAATGACTACAAAAACACCCATTCTTTATTTAGTACAATAACAAAAACAACGGTGAGATGGCGTAATGGAAATATCAGCTTTCAAATTTGGCTTTAATAAGTTTCTGGGGATGTCAAAATAATACTAGAAAGGATATAATAGGATAGCCACGCAAAGCGTGGAATACGCACATACGGCTGCTTTATATCAACTGCAGCAAATACGAAAGAAAAACTTGGATTTCGAGCAAATCTGATAAGGACCAAGGATTGAAATAAAAATCTGTTCAAACCTATAGCCTCACGGGTTTCAGCAAAATGGGGATAACTCAGGAACAGGCAGTAGCGGATGAATGTCGATGACCGATGACCCCAATATGAAAAAGATCCATTAAAATGGAATTAAATTGGGTTTACTCCCACTGTTCTGTTCCAACTTGGCTGATAAAGATGGGCATGCGTCCTACTCTTACTACATCGAATTCCAACTGCCAAGGTATCCTCTATGTGCAAGCTAATTTGTACACGGTACTTAGGTTTTTCAACGACAATACGCTGTCGCTTACCAGACCCCCTGTCCCGAACAACTGCTTCTATCACGTTCGGCAAGAGGGGGGTAATGTTGGTCACCATTCATTCGTAATGCTTGGTAGATGTATAACGATACGCGGATTGGCTGAAATGTTCAAAGCCTGAAAAGGATGGATCAATTGGTTTGAAAGAAACCTTTGCCACCAACTCTCAAGCCATTCAATGAATAACTGCAACTTTAGTGTTGTTATTGTTTTCGTAACAGACCATCTTATTAACCTACCCATTGAAATCACCAGAATGGACAGAACTGGCCACAAGGATGTCATCAACTATCTGCGACTAAACCCAGCACAATTACATGCAGACATGATCTCCACATTAAAGGATGATGCCCCTCCCTTTTCCACAGTAAAGATGTGGGCTGAGAGAGCCTTGGAGATGACCCTCGTCCTGGAAGGCCACCGACAGCAACCACTCAAGAAAACATTACCCTGATGCATGATATGGATATGGCTGGTCGATGAGTGACGACTCGACATACGGCTAGTGTTGTGGACATTTCTCACGAGAGGATTGGGCACATTATCGCCAACGAGTTGGATATGCCAAACGTTTCTGCAAGATGGGCGCCAAAGGTCCGTGACAGTCTGTGACTTCGAACTCATCGACCATGCACCTTACTCACCCGATTTGGCCCCGCCCGACACTTTCAACTGCTTCCAAAAATGAAAGATAGGTTGCCAGGCAACGAAACATACGCCCGCAGCAGCTAAATCGTCCTGGCAGTCAACAAGGGTTGTCGCATATTTTTCCTTTTTTGGTAATGAAACAACTCATTATGTAATTATCTGAAAATCATTAGAATCTGTTTGCTTTTTATAAAGTTTTGCCCCAAGCTAACAATTAGAACAGGAAACATTTAACATCATGAATTTAGCTGTTCAGTTATCAAAATTCATTGAAAATCAAAATACTTGTTTGTTTCAACACCCTAAACTCTGTGTATCAATCTGAAGTCAATCGGATGAAAAGTTTGGCATCTGTAGCGTCACAACTTTGGCTTTTAGAGCGTCCACAAGATTTTTTGAAGTGATCAAGGACCATAACTCTGGCACTAATTATCGGAAATCGCTGAAAATCAAAAGGCTTCTTCGTCTTATGACCTTAAACACTGTGTATAAATCTAAAGCCAATCGGATATTAACTTTGGCCTCTAGAGCGTCCACAAGATTTTTTGAAGTGATCAAGGGCCATAACTCTTGTCACTGAAATCACTGAAAAACAATAGGCTTCTTCGTCTTATGACCTTAAACACTGTGTATAAATTTAAAGTCAATCGGATATTAACTTTAGTCTCTAGAGCGTCCACAAGCAATTGTGGACGCCGGACCGACGGACGGACGGACGGACCGACGGACGGACGGGGGCGACGACAATATACGACCACATTTCAATGTGGGCGTATAAAAAGGAACTAGCCGGTCGTCATTTTCCTTGTAATGGTGGCATCATATGGCGACTTAAGAAAATTTTCCATGGCCGGCATACAGGCCTGGCAAATTCATTGGCATAAGTGTGTACATCTCAAAGGGGACTATATAAAATAAATGGAAACCATCCACTTTGTACAGATCTTGTCACAGATAGGCTTAACTCTTTTCAGTCCCCATATTTTCCTTTCCAAATGCAATTAATTTTTGACCCCTTTATCAATAATTCTGGGAAATTCCCAAATAAAAGTCTATACACCTATATACAGTGATATATAAACAACCTTTTAGTCATTTATTTCTATTGTTAGGTAATACAATATAACGGCTACTTGAATGATGAAGTTTATGTCAGCTATAGACATATGTTGCCTTTCTTCTTACCTTCTCTGATGTTCGTCCTTCAGTTGTACCTTGGCTCTGATCAAAATATCCCTATACTCATCGTCGTGAAACCCAAGTCTTCACTGCCGAGAGTATTGAAAATAAGTAATTCTCCACCCCCCACTCCTTTCCCGCCTTGTGCAAATGAGCGGATATTCCATTGGATTAAGAAGAATTAAAGCTTGGGCTAGTGAAATATTAATATATTAGTTCCATAAGGATTTAATTATGTTGAACGAATGTTAAAACCAATTTCTGTCGGTTCCAACAAAATACGGCCAGACACCGGGACGTTATAGAAACACGCCATGTGAAATGGTAATTGTTATGTTCATCTGCACACCGATGTTTCTTCTCTTATCGAATAGAGAGGAAGAAAAACAACAATGCGTGGGTTACTGATGATGCCATACTTTGACCATACCGCTTGCAGGAACCATCTCTATATAATTCACCTGTTTCAGACACCCGATTACACGCTCTGCTAGAAAAGTAAATATCAGTTCTCCGTCTAAATCCTTTATACCGACATGTGTGTTTATTTACTAGCATGAAAGACAGAAGCGCCCACTATTTTCTTAACAGTTTTCGGTCATATACATTCACATAAAAATAAACCAATCATTCAGAGCAATTAGAATTCTAAGAACAAAATATTTTCCCATGCACCTGAATGAAGGGTTTTTAACGTTCGCCCGAACAGACATCCCGATCCGTTCACAGTTTGGTTCGATATATTACTTTTTTTTTCAATTACGAAGAATCATGCAAAGTTTCATGTCGATAATACATAGACTGACATGTTTCGAATGGCGTCGTCCCAAAGAGCCAGAAGAACTTGAAGAGTTGCGCTTGGGGACCATTCTCTGGTAAAAATGTGTACTATTATCAAACGCCCAAGGAACCGAGCAAAATCAACTCATGACACTTTATAGCAACGTTTCTAGATTTATGTCAGGATTACCAATAAAACAAATATAAAATCTCCGGACAAGAGCACTGCATGTAAATGCACATTTTTGGAAGTATGTGCGTGTAAATACGACTAATTGCTATGCTGATATCGTGTGCAATGGCCATTTCAAAACAAAATCCGACACTACTTTTTAATACTTTTCTATTAAATAGGGGGGTTGGGATAGCCTAGTGGTCTAGAGTGCCGGTCACCTCTGGCTTGCGACTGTGGTTTCGATCCCTGGTATGAGCGTATGTGGCATGGAGATAAGGGCACCTTCTCAACCGCGTGGGTTTCCTACGGGCACGCCGGTTTCCTCCCACTGCTAAAGACCCCTACGCGGAAGCGAATTATTGAAACAAGCCAACAGTATGCCTGATGTCCCCCGCCGAATTCCCAAGATAAATAGTTGACACATATTAATTAATCGCACATTTATTTTTTTCAACCTATCGAGCAATCAAACTGTACACGAAGTGTCATCCAAAAGTGTTTTATAAAGAAAAATGCTAAAACCGACGAGAAAAATGAAAATGTACCCTAATCGGCAAATCAAATTGCTTATCGCTCTGCTTACCCTGAACAGAAAATGCTCATTATCGATCTTAGTCAAGGTATTACTGTAATGAAACTATACACCAAGTTTCATCACTCTCACTTAATTAGAACTTAAGTTATCGTGTCCCAAAGCATCAACCAATCAGATTGTTTATCTCTGCTTACCCTAAGCGGAAAACGCTCATCTTCGATCTCAATCAAGGCATTGACCTAATAAACACATACACCAGGTTTGAACATTCTGACTCAATTAGGAAGAAAGTTATTGTGTCCCCAAAAGTGTGACGGACAGACAGACAGACGGACGGACGAACCCATTTTCATAGTCCCCCAACTTTCTTCGAATGGCGGGGTACAATAAAAGTATACATATGTTAGTCCCGAAATGGCCTAGTTTGTGTCGAGTGGACGTTAAACCCCATTTCTCTCTCTCTCTTTCTATTAAATAATATTCCACTGCAGTATTAATGAAAGTGATAGTTACCAACTTTCTTGTCAGACTGCAAATGATGTCTTAGTTGCAATAAAGACATTCCCGCTCCGGAGAATTACAGGTCGGTAACCTAAACTTGAGTAGCTCTTCGTAAAAAATAACTATGGATTTTAAAAGAAAATAATCAAGGTTTGGCTAAAAAAGAAATCGAATGGCTGTTTTCCCTTACTTCTCGGGTTTCTCAAAAACATACGAGATTAGACAATTGATCGTTCAATCTGTAAAACTTTTGCTGTACCGTACTGCTTTTTTCAGTGTGAAAAATATCACCACAGAGAGAGAGAGAGAGAGAGGGAGAGAGTGAGAGCTAACGCCCACTTGAAATAAACTAGGTCATTCCGGGACATAACAATTAGTTCTATTTTATTTCAATAAATCGCTTGAGCACAGGAATCTTTATCAGTGGGGAGAAACTGTAGGACCTTGCGATTACCCACGAGGTTGGAATATCGACCCTACTCCTTGTCACGTACAGCCGGGGAATGGCATACCTTGGCTAACCGATCACTAATGACAGGAATATTGCTATTGAATCATTTGGCTTTCTAACCAATCATTATCATTAATTACATCAAATATGACTAATTTGCGAATTGAAAGCCGAGGGAGTATGTGTCGCACTCAAACCGGGATTAATATTTGGTTCTATTTTATTTCAATGCTTTGCTTGAGCGGTGGGAAGAAACTATCGGAGGACCTAGAAATTACCCACGAGGTTGGAAATGCGACTCTACTCCTTGTCACGTACAGCCGGGGAATGACATACCTTGACTAACCATTCGACCATCCAACACCCCAGATCACTAATGACAGGAAAATTGCCATTGCATCATTTGGCTTACTAACCAATCATTATCATTAATTACGTCAAATTTGACTCTAATTTGCGAATTGAAAGCCGAGGGAGTATGCGTCGCACTCTGGAAGTGGGGTTTATTTGGCCTGTTGGCTTTCCACATCTGACCAACGATGCACGGCACTGAGTAGTTCTACACACCAACGACGATAACTGATATTAGTTTTTAAAAATTGTACTTGTAATAAACCAGTTTTCAAAACTGGCTAAAGGTCATAGTAATGACCGATATATTCAGGGCGAGTCGGTCACAAGACTGAATTTCCAATAAAATATACAAACATAACAATTTAAGGATTAAAATAATTATTTAATAAAAATTTTGCCAGGAAATATAAAAATTGCATACGACCAGTTTTAATAGCATGGACAATTTTTGAAATAAAAACAAATCCGATAAAAGCTGAAACGAAATTGCATATAAATAGGAAGCCATTATTTATCATCTCAATTTTGGGCTTTAATACTATTATGCGCATTTTTGTCGATTTAAATTAATAGTAAAAAGTAAGAATTGATTGACTTTTTATGTATCTCCCTAAATATTTGTCATTTGATAATAGAGTATTTGACAAACAAAACAAGTTGTAAGATAACACAAATGCAATTTTGAGTTTTTAGCAAGTATTGTAACTGATTTTATTATTTGCCGCAAATCCATCTTGCTGAATAGATATATCCTTCTTTTCATGGAAGTCAAGAAACTAATAAGCGGGACTCTGTAATTCATCTTCTGTATTGTCATAGGTTACATGACCTATGTCCGCGACCCAATATCCATCACGGCCGTTTCTTGTATCTGCCATTTACTAATGAAAAGAGATAAATTAAATCAGGAGAGGATATCTAACGTCTCATCCTGTAAGTAAACACGTTGGCTTCATAAACTACAGTGCTACATACAGCACATTATGTGCCTTAACTTCCTGAATTAATGAGTTTAGACTTTCTGCTCATGGTATGCTCCCAATTTCATCACGTCAAGATGTAAGGCCGTATCCCAAGGAATTTCGCGAGGTCAAGAATTCTGGTTTGAGACAAAACCATTTTCTTGTTGATCGAGATAATACATTAATGTGTTAAAGCACACCAATTCACGGATATGCATGTTAAAATAAAATAACACTTCGTGATGTAAAGCAATAAGCTATAAGTATACCACATTCATAAATGTACGAAGATACTCGTTAAATATAATTTGTAAACAAAAAGTAATATTAAATACTTTTTGGGGTGTCATTTCTTCGATTGGATTGCGTGCGGTACTGATATGGTTCAGCCCAATTTGATGCTAATTGATAAAGCCAAGGTGCAACATACTCATCCTGAATTACCAATATCTAAATTTAATTCCATATCAATCTAATCAACTTTATGTCATTTGATGCAGATGCTATAAAGGAAGTTAAGATTTGATTTGATTTAGACGAAAACACGCCTAGCAATTTAGCCAAGAAGAAAAATAGCAAAAGATATACTGTTTCTGATACATAACATATCGACCACACTGCCCTACAAAACTTTGGCATTTTCGTGAAGAGATAGTTACCTAACTTGATAAGAACACTCTCCACCATACCAGAATTACACATGCCTTATTGAATACCAAAGGTGAAAATTAAACACATTTAGCTGCACATGTTGTAGCATTATGCAAGGCATGTATGTACCGAAAGAACCCAATTAATGATTCTGATATAAACATTCTACTTGTCATGTTAGTATTACTTGATAGTTTATCGTAAAACTAAGAAATATCCCTCAACATATATCATATATGAACATTTACATGTATGTACATTACTAAACAAACTTCGTGATATATCGTTCATATTATTTTTAGATATTACTTCTTTCACGATTCTGAAATCCATTACGGTTTAGAGAAATCAAGTTCCTTATATTCGTCGTATGTATAATCCATCATAATTCTAACAACTTAAATATTGAAAAAATAATCAACCTCAAGGTGATTGATCGGTAACAGCATCATCATCTCTTTTTGCAATTGCCAAGTATCAGCCAATAAAGGAAACCGGACCTTATAAGTAGTCTCTTCCAACCCACGTATGTCTGAAACAATCTACATCTAGGAAGCATGGATTTTATTTAGAGAGTGTTACAGACAAGCGCGTCCAATACCAGTAATTTATTTCTCATAGTAATGGATAAAAACTATCTTCTGAATGTCGAAATACCAAGTCAGAACATGGAATTGAGAATGGTACATGTATTTATTAAGTTTTATGAATCATTATTCATGTTGAAAGCTAGATACTTTCTATTATTTAAGAGAGAGAGAGAGAGAGAGAGAGAGAGAGAGAGATGGGATTTAACGTCCACTCGACATAAACTGGGTCATTTCGGGACTAACATATGGTTTAATTTTATTTCAATAATTCGCTTACGCGTAAGGGTCTTTAGCAGTGGGAGGAAACCGGAGTGACTGGAAGAAACCCACGAGGTTGATCAGAAGGCGCCCCTATCAGTTAGAAGTCGAAGCGCGGCACTCTAGACCACAAGGCCATCCCAACCCCCTAACGTTTTAAATTAGTAGTCATTAATGATTGATAAATCAAAAAGGGCAAAAATATTGTGAAAGGGGGTATATTGGTTTTATGAAAGGCAAGCCATTTAAATCCTGGGAATATTGTCTCTATTGGACAGACTAATATTCGTAAGCCATTAATGCCAAGTCGCTGCTCTGTAGTAGAATCAGCCTGAGCACATAAACCTTCAATGATTTAGTAATAAGACATATCAAACAGTCACAGTAAACAGTTATTAGTGTACAACAAAGAAGTGACGGATGTCGGAGACATTTCCAGATAGAAAGTCTGATTACAATTTTATAAGAAACCGCTGGCGCGTAATAAGCGGACGACACAGTTCAATTAACGAAGTACGACATGTATACGAGTAGATCAAACATGTATAAGAGTAGAAATAAATTATATGAAAATGGTTAAGCATTACAAATTTTTTGGATACTATAAAATGACACCCGTCTTTGAGATACATATGAAATTTTAGGACAAATCAACAGGAAAAAATTAATGATATTAGCTTTTCCAATACCATCATGTCTTGAAATGTGCCATTGAACGGTGCAATGAAATCATATCAAGTCCGATACATCTAGAAGAGTTGCAAAAGAAATGATCGACTTCGATAGTACGCAGTAACACCGGAACAGCTTTAGTATAGTGTTGTATATGTTTGAGATAGAATATAATCTATACCCGGGGTGAACAATTTTTGACCCCGTACTGTGTCCATTGCACTCTCCATTTAATTGTGACCGAATTATGCAAACTTGGCGGGTTTCAAGGTTGAAACTAATAATACATCTTGGCTTTGGACTGACGAGGTTAGTAAATTAATGAGATGAGTTTTCCAGACTGAGGTCTACTTATTTACACAGATTCAGCTATTCTTCAGATGGTGATAGGCTATAGGTTAACAACAGGTATATACTGTTAAAAACTACCTAGCCAAATGGCATTATTTTCTTTGCTTGGCGTCTACCCTCAGAAAAAAAAATGCTAAGAACACGAGAGACTTGAACATTATTTAGAGTATTAACAGATGATATATACGCAGGAATCTGTTAACACAAAAGTAATATTCTATGTCCTAATTGTCGGTTAAAAATAGAAACAGGAAAAGTAATAGTAATCACAGATCAAAACGTCTGCCATTTTTACCTGTCGGAATTCAGAACTTATTCTCTATGATGCCAGACAACATGTTACATTTAATCATGTTACATTTAATCATTGATGAATTCACGTTTGATACCCGAAACATTTATGAAAATGGAGGGCAGGGGTTGGAATTTAATTTTATCAGGACAGCTTTCCGTTCAGAAAATAGTGCATTAAATCAAAATAATGTTGTCTAATTCTATAGTATACATATATTAAGAACCAGCACACCTATTGCATGTAATTTAATATTAACAGCAAAGCAACATTCCTTTAAAAACTTACCATAGACGGCCATTGTTAATATTTGATGGTCAAGTTTGCCAATCCAAATTCTCAGATAAACTCTTTAAATGCATTTTCGTTTTGTAAAATATTATGTTTAAGATTTATTTTGTTGTTTTTTGTTTTTGTTTCTTTTTTTGGCAACAAATTTTATAAAGTTTAATTGTTTTCATAAACCAAATAGTTCAGAGTTCAATAAACTGATATCGCCACGCTAACACGGATTGGTCAATCAAAATGAAACACGTTCGTGTCTTTTAGTTTATAATATACGGTTGACATTATTAGATAGTTTAGTACTGACGCATTAAGATAAAAAGTATTTCAAATTTAGACCTCATTAACTTTAAAAAGAAAGGACAGGTGAACTACATTATATTATAAAGATTAGAAGTTGGCACAAAAAAAGGACAGGGTACTTGAAGGCTTCTACTTACCATGGACCACTTATTAATTAAACCAAATTTCATAGTGTCGAGAATTGCGATAATCGAACATATGCACTTCTTCAAAATATTAGTATTCTGGTCAATGCACCACGAGAAGTTGATCCTTTATCAAACTATAGAGCTAAAACAAAACCGAACCACGATGAATTTAACACGAAACGCACGTCTAACTTTAGAAGTGTGTTACAAAAAGAAGCAAGAATCAGTAGATTAAAGGCTAAAAATAACTCGTAGTAACTTACTTAAAACGCACGGATAGACAGTGAGCAAAAAACAACACCAAGTAGAGTTTGTTTCTTACTAATGTACACCGGGTTTGTTTACATATTCTATATCTATCTTTGTCTCTTTAAACAAAACTCTGGCGTAATGACGTCCAAAGCAAGGGTACTATACACTATACCCAATGTATACCATATGTTCCATGAGAAAAGAATAGATCGCTTTCCTTTTGTATTCTGGCTCTGCAGTCTCTTAAGCTTTAGTCCCAGAACAGGGATTTTGGAGCGTCGTGAAGTAAATGGATGTGAACTCAATAAATGTACACACAGGTGCATAGAAACATCAAACTAAAATGAAATGGGGTTTGACGTCCTACCTTTCTGAACAGAATGGGATACTGAGTGAAGACTTGCGTGGGCCATAGTGTGCTTTGAGTTAAATCTAAATATTAAGGCCACTGGCAGATTTTCTCAAGGTCACGAAACTGGGCTAGAGCACTTGATTGTTGACGAGGATTGTGGGTTAGGTTTAAGGTAACGGTTAGGGCTACAAGCGAAATTTGGACCCGAAAGCTGACTAATTGTCAAGGGTTCTGTGATGTGCATGTGCATATCGACGTGCACCCCCCCCCCCCAATTACAACACTAAGACAAAATACCAACTTTTACTGCAGCAAAGTTACACAATAAAACATTGTCAGGCAACAAACATACAACCACCATTATTGGGCGGAGAATTTTACAGATTTGAAAAATATGTCAAAAACTGTTAATACGAGAGCTTTTCATATGGGTGACTGTTTCTACAATCTCAACAAGTGCGCCAGAGAAATTCAAAACATTTTTCGTGTGTACTTACAAGGTTGAATACGAGAGACAGTAATGTCCCGACTCCGAATTTCATCAAAGGTTATTGGTAGAAAAATCCCAGCTTTAAGTTTAGTTTGAAACAATTTCGTTTTGTCAACTCCTACCAACCAAACAGCGAATTTCAAATTAAAGAGCGTGGACAGTGTATGCGAATCTGTTTTACTATACAAGATAACTGTCAATGACAATCAAATAATAATGTATCTTTTCTTTTTAATCCGATGTGTTTCTTTTAAATGGTATTTGGTTTTATCGTTGTGTATTATCAGTTTATCTAGATAAGATTAAATTGGTTAACTGATATAATACACACTGAAACATTCTTATACCCAACAAACCAGGGAGACAAAAACACAATTCTGAATGCAATTAGAAAACTTATCTCAAGGGCTTTATTTCAAATTGAAAGTGACAAATAAATGCTATATAAAAAATCGGAATCAAATTATTTCGCTGACAGTAGTTTCCTGCGCATTGCTATTGTTAATGCATTTTAGATTGCATTTATTAATGGTTGTTAACAAAATAACTGTATATGTCAATATGCCCCCCCCCCCCACCATCATATGGACATAAAGGCCCACTTTTCAGAATATGCTTATGGTGCGTATGTTTTAAACTAGGTATACTTTTTTCTTCTTGTCTGTCTCTGGATTTAAAGCTCCCATGTGAGTTCTGGACGTATGTTTCGCTAGGGTTAGGAAAAGGGTCTTGTAAACTGGCTCTATGTTGGCCTTTATGTCCCCATGATGGGGGCCATAAACCGAGCGGTAAAAATGGGTTGACGCTTACCTCCTTATTTTGTTATTTTTTATTATCCCTTTCTCGGTGGCCGTGATGGAAAACACTTACGGAGCAGGAATAGATCAGGCCCCACACCTTCTCGACACAAATTTATGGGTGTTTTTTCTTTGTATTTTAGGATTTTAATAAATACTTCATTAAATACGTTGCTAGTTAATTAAGGTTCAATCAATTATATGCAATAGCTTAATCGGTCTATTCCTGGCTTAAAATGTTAGATTATACATTATTATTTAGACACATATTCACATGCCAACTCTATGGGCCATCGGGTAGTTGTGAAATTGAACGGATTAGACCATCTGACCCATTTGTTCGGTTAACGGTAAAAGGAACGTTACTTGTCAAAGTTGACTTCGGAACTCATAACTTCGCCGATTCGCTCAGAATAAGTAATTTGACTAAAGTTTTTAATTTACATTTTTCATTATCTAGTTTTAAATTATTATAGCTTTATCTAAATCTGACACAATGTACCTTTAAACACTATGATAAAGTGTATAATTGATGTAATTTCTAGTACAGAAGGACTAAATATAACATGAGCGAGAACATGGTTTGGTTATCTCTAATTATAAACAATTCCCGGTGCTCAGTAAAGTCACCTTCGTAGCTGCATCGATAACACCAATCATTACGAACAAACGATTCCTGATTTAAATAGTACTCGTGTGAGAAGATTTGTGTTGAGTTAGAAAAAAAACCTCAAAAGAATTCGAACCAGAAACTCCTCTGGAAATTGTTTAAGGAAATTGAAAGACTAAATGGCTTCGATAGATATCATATTGTCAACTTTGACATGATAACAAATATTTTGATGAGTGTAATCAATCGTAACTTCAAATCTGTCAATAAAGCCAGTAGTATATTTTAACACCCCACCACTTCTTCCTTGTAAATCTAAATTACTTGAGATCTCTATACTTTCATTCCCATTTGATACCTATCTATCGTCAATACATGCTACTACCCACGCTGTTATATAAAGCCTATAGTATAAATTTAGTCATGGAAATATACCCTCACCCCGTCAATACACAACACTCTTCAAGTGAAGATCAATAAAAGTAGAATTTTATTTTAAAGATTAGCCACAACTGCTTTTATATTTTGGATTAGATAAAATTTCGGCTATGCATTGAGTCAAATTAAAACCTTGGGGAGCACCGTATGCCATAGCCCGTTGAAAGGTCTTTTATTAGTTATCTTCTCGAACGTCAGCCCCAAATCAGTAGTGACGTGGGACAGGTTTACAATAAATGTAAGCTTTGACCTTTAATACAAAGGTTATTGATTACAGATCTAAATATTACTATTGAACGTACATAAATAACTCTTCACGAGCATAATACCACCTTTATCGGCATACAAGAACATGAAATACTTATTTAATCTGTGTATAGATATCATATATATTTATAATAATGTTTGTATACAGCGATAACAGATAAGTAAAAATTAATAACCATATATATGTCATTATTAATTTATACGGCCTATCATTACAAATTTGAGTTGGTTATCGTATTATATAATGATGGCATTTATCTTAGAAACGAGTGCTTATAGGATAGACTTTGGTCGTCTTATGTATGTTTCACTTATGCTTTAATTACCAGATTGGTAATTTGGGGCCAAAATAAAACTGAGGAACTTATAGAACTTCTTTATGTTAATTTAATGTATCTTCTATAGAAAATGACAGTGATGAGATAAAACCAATGGTGTGTTCCAATGTCGATACAATATGAAAAACATTGAAAATAGTTCTGACTGATGACGTCTACTGACAGACTAACGCCATTGAAGGGGCGATCACTATCATTTTGTTAAAGCTTTTTTGAGTAAAGCCTGTACCATTACGGGTCCGGGGGTGTACATCGAAGTGGACTCTTACGACTGTCCCCGGATCCAATTGGATTGATATTTGTTTATATTTTGCAATAATGCAATGTCTACATTCTGTTATCTCCGCATGTTTATCTTGTGGGGTTTTTGGGTTTTGCACGTCCTCCCGCACTTACTAATAGATTTGACCGTTTAGAGCTGACCTCATCAAACAAATACAAAAATTTATTTTTACCTAATTCAATTAAGAGGTTTAAGCCCTTAACATACGTTACAACAGCAACGGATTGGACTGTCTACCAGGCGAGACCATAAACTAAATTGTCTTGGTATCTATTTATAAATTTTCGTATTTTTATTAAGTAATTAAGGGAAAAGGGACACATTTTCTATTAACGCCATAAACATTAAATTCTGCTCTTGCAATTTTCATTCCATAAACTTCTCGGTTATACCCCGACTTTCTGGTTATAATTCAATGAGAAACATTGTTAAGATTTGGTATATAACACTCACATCATCTAATTACTCCATAAGTTATACAGGTAAATGCCACATGAAACGAAAAATGGTAATTGGGGCTAAGTTTTAATGCATGTGCTTAACTGCAGCACGAGTGGAAACTAAATTCAAATTACATGTACAAGGATATAACGGCTGTTCCTGTTGCCAGAATCAATCTAATACAATTGTTTGTATTACAGAAAAATAGCTTGTGCCAAGTCTTAGCGGTTATAAAGCTCAGGGTCGATAGCAGAACATAGAATAGAAAAAATAAGGACATTTTTTATAGTAAGTTGCACTTATCTGTAGTGGGAATTAATGCAATTAAAATTGGCATCATGGTACATTTGTCAAATTAAAAGTACTTGTGTAATGAATATTATTCAGGTTTATCTTAAATCACGTAAAAGAGAAAACATGAAGTACACTTAAAATTTATAAAGTAGACTGTTTAACCTTTAGTTTTGCTCCAACCTCGTGGGTTTTCTCCGGATCCTCCGATTTCCACCAACTGCTAAAGACCTCTACACGCAAGCGATTTATTGAAATAAAATGAAACCATGTGTTAGTCTCGAAACGACCTAGTTTGTGTCGAGTGGACGTTAAACCCCATTTCTCTCTCTCTTTAGTTTTGCCAACTCAATAGAATTTCTAAAACACCATCGTCTCGACATATATATTTATTTATTCAAAATATATATAAAGTTGGTACAATTAAATAGCACGGAATCAAAAGTAAGCCAAGTAATAAAATTATGTTGATATTCTTGTGTTTAATGTATTAAATGTATTAATCGCGTGTTGATAACGGAAGAAAGATTTAGATCTGCTATCCATAATTGCCGAAACCAAGAGAATTTAATTTAACACTCTATTCTACTAACTATATCTAAATGTCAGTTGAGAAAATAGATCCAAAGCAGCGGGATATGCATAACCTCTTAAATACAACAGTAAAACAAATATTTATCAGCTTCTCGAATGAAAAGTAGCACGATTAGTCACCGTACGCTACACTACTTACATAGAAATTGAGAAATAATTTTGACCTGCATTTGATAATCTCGAGCAGAAAGGATACCGATTGATTCAGAATATAGTAGGTAAGAAATGGAGCTTTAGTTTAAAAGTGTGAAATTTCTACAGGAAGTGTAGGCCTACAATATCCGAAACAATTCTTCTATATCAGCGTTATACCATGCTACACCGATGAAGTAACCAGCTTACCAAGACGCACACAAGAGAAATGCGATTTGTAGTATTACAGCATTCATAGATTTGATAATCTGCTGATTTATCCACTTACATTAATATTTATTTAGATTATCTAATCTTGTGTAAAATCCGTGGCAACGAGTTCAGACATTAATATTAAATATACCATAAATCTAGATATACTTGTATATCGGTAGTGTTCGATGTATTAAACTAATAATTACTTTGATAACATGGATCATTTTCATTCCAATTAAGGTTAGAGTAGAAAAGGCCACGGTGGATTTGGTAAATTAAGAAAAACTGGGTTTGGTTATACCTGTGGACGATTTTAAACGGTGTGCGGGGAGCAATTTTGATTTTCAAAAAAGCTTGCAACAACCATGAATAAAAAACAAAATTTAACAACTCACTTCTCTCGACATATATTCCGCTATATAATTTAGACTATTATCAATAAAATACGTTCCGAGTTCTATATATTACTGTGCAATTTAATTAATTATAGATTTACTATGGCTTATAGATTATACTATAACAAAAAGTATATCTTTATTAAGATCATCAGATAACAGGATTGGTCAAGCCCGACATGGTTAATTCATCAAAGATATGATAGTTGATCTACCGTGAAGGACAGATCTTGTAAGGTCAACTGTACATTTAATATTGACGCCTTTTTAATGATACTTTTTTTTAACAAGTTCGGATCTAGATCAATTATTTTCGTCAATTTGCGGTACTTAGTGGTTTTATTTAATGTGGTTTAACGTCCACCCAGTACAAACCAGGTCATTTCGGAGCTAACATATGGTACAATTTTATTTTTTCATTAATTCGGTTGCGAGTAGGGGTCTTTAGCAGTGGAAGTTTTACCGCTTGCGACGTAGAAGAGAGGGATTGAAACCTCGCCACTTAATCAATGACAGACCTTATGATTTACAGTGCACGCGTTAGGCCATTTGGCCACCGAATTCTCCCGTATTGTGGTGCCACGACAACGAGGTACAAACCCAAACAATGCCACCGACAGCCTACATACGTGCATAAGTGGACAATATCACCCAAACAGGAAATATTTCTCGTGTCATCTTGAATGAAAGTTACTGATATCCAGTAGAACAATTCAAAACTTAAACTTGGTCGTATGACCTAGACATTTGAAATGCAGATCATACACAAAATAAAAAATCATAACCTACGATTTAAACGTTTGCGAATCTTTTTATAGGTCGAGCTGCATACTAGATTCTATAATTCCAGGAGGAGGGCCTTGAATACTTAATAAACCATAACAGGGTGTTTTACATGTGATAAAAGATCGTAATCCATTCATTTATTCACAAATCTATTCGCATACTTCACACACATTGACGTTCGGTTTCTCTTGGGAAAGGTCCCCGCCAGTCGTGTTTCAAGGAACTTTAAATGAAATGAAGTGGGGTTTAACGTCCTACTGTTCTGATCCAACCGGGCTAATAAAGATGGCTTAGGAACTCTCGTGACTGTTCGTGACACAGCAATTTCATTCTTATTTCTTTGGCCACACTACATAATAACCCGCTGCATCCTTATCATATGCTTGGTACATACCATTGTAAATGATTAAAATCACACCCGGCCAGAACATAGCATCGGTTTAAAGGTTATATTAGAGGTCAGATCTGAACTCTTCGAAAAGATAATTATGTAAATGAACAAAAGTGCAGTTCCAGATAATCTTCTCCGCTACACAGCATGGGAATTACTCAAGCATAGGGATCGAAGTCGGTTATAGGCTTGAAGCCATATTCACCTCGTTCCAATCAAATCGAGTACCCCTTTCTTTGTTATTGTAAATATATCTTTAAATATCAAGCATCTCTGGATCTTTCATTACCCAGGAATTCATTTTTCTTTACAAACACTATTATTCCATCTCTGATGCACATCAAAAGTATTACGTTAAACCCAATTTCATCTCGTTTCTGAGAAAAGAAATGGCGCATCCCTGGAAATGCAAACGAGGTCATCATTCGTGAATATCTTTTTAGAATAGGTTTTCCTTGGGGTGTAACAAATAGTCCTACTCTCGAAAGAACCCGGCTTCAAGCTAAATGCTCATGTTATAAATAAATACATTGCAATGAGGGTACAATCTATTTTCTACATTATTATGTCTATTTTTCAAGCAGTGCTTGGTAAAGTCACACTATTTAATACAGTGCTGTTTAGGCTATTGGTGGTATGTGTATGTACATCAAGGACAATCGGATGTCAACAATCTGATATCAACATGGTTGGGTTAAACGGTACTTTAAAGAGACAAATGATGCATAATGATTATAGTACACGAGCCAATATCGGATATAATATTTATGATCAGGCAGGCATGGTAATTTATTCTGTTTCGATCTTTGTAACTATAGAAGCCCTGATAATGACGCTTGACGTTTGTGTGTGTTTACGATGGGTGGTAGGTTTGTTTCGGATTTTGCAAACAAACCATTTTGATGGTTAGTAAGTCCGGGGAAATTTTCGAAGACCTTTAAAGCAGCAGCTGTATAAAGCTTTTTTAAGATTTCAGTAGGTCTAAAAGTAAATTCAAACTGTCGATAAAACATATCAGAATGTCCACTGTAACCAAAAATGGATTAACGTCGTGTATTTAATCCATTAATAATATTATACAACTTTCTGAAAGATGTGAGATCATAATGATCCAATTAAAAATCTAATCAGCGATTCATTATCCTCGTATTACATGTATTCTTGTAAAACATCCTCATTATATTATATATAATAAGCCAAACAAATCAATGTTTTCTGTATAATGATGGTGATTAGGTCTTCATTGGATCGATATATCACGCATACACTCTTTACATGGGATTAATCCCTCATGTAAGTCTTTGAAATCAGTGCATCTACAACTAAATTAAACAAAACTCACCTTCAGGAACTCGATTAAGATATCCAGCACGAAAAAAAGTTATCCACACTTTAATGCGCTTAATTCTATTCGTTGATGAATGAAGAAATCAATGACCTATGTGAAGAGCGGTCTACTTTCCAACAACTATCAAGCTGTTACTCTTGTAGAGATATCTTATAAGTTCGGACAGCTCCGCGATGTCCTATTAATCTTTATCATTTGATGGCACTTCCAGATATTAAATATCCTTAAGGACCTTTCTTGATTACTTTTCCTCTCTCACAAACAATTCGTTATATTGTTTCCAGGTTAGTTGACAGGGTCTTATGCTATCTATAACTTACATAATAATCTATCAACTACTATACGGGCTTACCAGGATACCTCTCAATTGATAACACCCTCTGAATTTATTATGTGCAGTATAAAGGCCAGCCTCTCTATCTGTATACCACTCGTGACCATATAAATACTTACTGACAATAACCAAATTTCAGTCAACTGTCCACTTTTGCTGTGTGAATTAGAATTATTGGATTCGGGTTTCCAATTCCAATGAAGAAAATATACAATTTGATTTTGGCACAGTTCCACAATTCCTTGTTACCGTTGGCATTGAACTGGAATCAAATCTTCTAACAATAAGATATCCGAATATTGATTAGAAAAGAGAAAAACGTGTCACTTTGTCACCAATAAGATCAAGTTTTCTTCTACAAAATATGATTAATATATCCAATTGGCTTTTACAGGTTAGAAACACACTTTGGCCGTGACGATTGCCAATTTGGAGTTATCGTATTATCACCGTTACCGCTGTCACTCAATATAAAAACCCCTGTCTTTCAAAATAAAATCTTGACTTATGGAGGTCGGAAGAGTAAGTATGTTTATTTCACACTCGACGTGCGATATACTTAAAGATCCTTAAACGCTTAATCGATACAGGCAGTAAATTTTAGACCCGTCTTGAATGTACACTCACATTTACACAGTAGGTTGGTTCTGTCTATTACAAGACGAATTCAATTGTCCTAGAGTCCATCAAAACGGGCAACGACCATTAAATTGTTCCAACACGTTTAGTGGAATTCACTTTGAGAGAATGTTGTCTGTTGCTAAAGACCTTTCGGATCACCTCTAATCCCTGTCTAGAGAATGAACGCTAATACGGGCTAATTCGACATAGATTAGTCGACTGCAGAAAAAGTTCTGTTTTTTACTTAAAAATAATCTAATCTGTTAAGCAGTCTTATGGACAACTTTAAACATTCACCGCTCTTAATTCACTTATTAATGTTCAATAAAGACGTGTTTTTTCTCTTCTGTCTCTCGCTAATACCAGAAGCTAATCTTCATAGCCCTTGAAAGAAAAAAAAATATGTAATAAAAAGTATATTCTTTGTAATCAGTGTGAAAACTTGCACTACAATACACACGAGAGAGAGATAATATTATTTAATTGAGAAAACAAAGCCAATGAAAATAACTCAATCTCAATTATCCACTAGAATAGTGTTTCGCTAGAAAACTTAAGAACTTACGTTTCTTTTAACAATTCATATCTTAATCCAAGTGAATACCACACATTCTGTTTACCGAGAAGACTTCTATGTTTGTTTATTCCAATTTTTGCCAGAACCCGTAATGGCAAGGCTCTGGCGTCTGAAGCTTAAACTGGACTCGTGTAATTACTTAGTCCAGCTCGCTATCATGAAGAGCAGACGACGTTTTGCTATATATAACAACCAATACCAGTCGGTAGTTTCGTATCATCAAAACAGAGATCCGCGCGCTACTAGTATTACTTTGATATATGGTTAAAATTCCATTGAGTTGCATCGGGGTTCAATCAGACATAACTACCTTCGACCCGTGCTGTGAAGGGCCAACTGTGAGACCTCGTTTCCTCGACGAATAATAATGTACTTAACTGCCTGACAACACAAACCCTATTAATGAACGATATAACAATCATAATCAGTCGGCAATGAGAATAATACCTTATACATTAAGGTTTTCAAATTTGAGAATTTGTCTTAATAAAGGGCAATAAGAATTAATAAAAAGTCGAGTATTACAATGGGTCTATTCTTATACTAGGTGTGTAGGCCTTTATATGCAAGTGAAAGTAATAAAAACTCTTTAATTCAAAACCCATAGATGTAAGTAGTAAGATAGATCTATATATCATGTGATAGCCATCTTGAAGGCAGAAATACAATACCTTGCTATGTATTTTTATACTAAGGTACACAGTATTAGAATCGGGGTGGGTATGCAGAAAAGTATTAGGCACACAAAATGATTGACCCTCGACATATGGCTACACGCTTCAGGTGAGATGTGACGTCAGAGTGTAATGTTATATTTTGGCAGTAGTTGTATAGTTTGTTTTTTTCTACAACACAAAACCCGAAACAAGTATAAAGTTAATTCAAACCCAAGGCCTCTACAAAGGGATTACATAGTATTTGTTTGTCGAAGTCTTTATATCGAACGATATGGATTTTTAAATAGCCATTGGTACATGTAGGTTACGTTAAAAACCAGCGTTTTACCATTGTTATTTAACAACTTATATAAAGGGGTATTTTATATATCATAAATATTAAGTATACCAATTCAAACCTTTTATTTTATTTTCAATCAATGACAATCTTGTCTAAATTTATGTCTTTGACCTTCGAACGTCGGTAAATAAACCAACTTGCCATCGGTACCTGTAAATAAACAACATGCAAAAAAAAAACCATAATATAAATACCCGTCATTTGTATAATCTTCTGCTATTATTACATTAGGTATTTCTATAGGGATAGTTGTGATCAGTTGCCAGGAAATCCAATGCCCATTCAATATAATCTAATAAAGTGTGTTATGTAGGATTTGTGCATAGTCATAGAATAGCTGAAAGCCTTTGGGACTATGAATAATGAAACCAGTTTTGCCGAGAGAGATTTACAAAGGCCAAAACTTTTAATGCCCATTTAAATGATGAAATTTACCAATAACGACGAACACACATTTTCCGCTTTTAAAGTGTAGCTAAACCGCTATTCCTTGCACCTAGAAATGGACATAACGGGGTCACAACTCATTAGAAAATGTATTGTGAAGTGAATGTATTTAAACTGATTTACATTCAATCGTATCTGTTTTTATTGTAATATCTTATCAGTTATGTTCGGCGAAATACGCAAAAAGTGAAAATTGAATAGCTGTCTTGGTATTCTAGTCTACAACGATAGTATCTCCGCGGGCTATGTTTAGCCTCGTCCATTGTTTAGCTTCGAAAGCATTCTAATACGCGAATCATGTGCCAATTTAAAAAAAAATTCAGTTTGTTTTAAATATAGGATATCAGAAGCCCACCTTTTCCTGGTAAGATAACAACATAAATGTTGATTTCAATTGACCAGCATTTCATGTTTGCAATGTCAAAGACTGTGGATGATACTGAGTTGGCGACTCTCCTCCTTTAAAGGCCACTCAATTCAGAACAAAAATTGATCAGTGTTTTTCCGAATTATAATGCTACTGGTTCTACAGCAATACATGGTTGTATCCCGATTCTTTATTCTAATATCATGTATGTTTTTGTGTATAATTTCTATTTCAATATTTCACTTAGTGGGAGAAAATCATGTACATGCCCGGTGTTGAAACTACAACACTTGACTCAATGACAGATCTTTCGATCACTCGCCACCAATTCATTTCATGTAAAACTATGTTCCTATAACATGTAAATGGCCCCCTCCCCCTAATCAGGCCCGTAGCCAGCTCATAAATGTTTTTTAACAAAAAAATTCGGAGGGGGGGGGGGGCTACGGAACTTTTTGGAGGGGCTAAGGATGTGGCCGGCTAAGAACACTACTAAGAAATCATTATTGTTGGCGAAATATTTTTTTTGGGGGCGGGGGGCAAATATATGCATAATGTGTAACAAAGAATTAACACCTTTGATTTGCTTGATAAAGATGAGAGTATCCTCGTCGAAACGTCGCTTAGTATTAAATCCGTAATTGTGTATCCATAAATTTGTACCCTTTAATGTTCAATTACAAAATGCCAATAAATGAATATGTATTTAGGAGTCGTAATATTGTGGACTGTATTTACTGACGGTTATAAATCTAGATGAAAAGGGTTTTGTCTATGGATTACAAGTTTACTTAAAAATGATATCTACGTTTGCTTGGATTTTGGTAGAATTTGGGGTATTGAACAAAGAAAGCATAATAGCATGTCTATTTATAATGCGCTGAATCCACAGAACATGCCCATAGCGTATAAATTTGAACATTTATAACGAAGAGCTGTTTGGATTTACATACACATATTATATCCATGTAAGCCCCCTATGTAATACAATAAGAACATGTCAGAATAAACATGAAACCGATTTCACAATTCCACTGTCTGTTGGTTGTAATTAACTTATACCAAATGTAAGACGTTGCCAATTGGGAAAAATCTAAGAATACAGACTAAAAATCTAATCTTTTTCAAAGAACAGCTATGTAAACTATAGCTTTTTATATAAGAAGCAGGTTAAATGGGGCTACAGGGTTGGTGGTTTGATGAGATAACTGGTTTCTCGTATATATTTTCAGAGGCGGATTACCCCATAGGCAGTGTAGGCAGCTGCATAGGGCCCAAGAAAAAATATGACCATGAACTTTTTTGACGGTCGTTTTAAATTTGATGCTTTACCTTATTTAATTCGCTGGACTACGCTTTCGGTTGATTCGGTCGTTCACTATGAGGGAAGAAGGCTCACACGGTCAGTGACACCGTAGCGCTCAAGATGAGCTTCAGTGTGATCGATCATCCCAACTGTGAGACTGGTCACTCGTTCGTTTTGCATTATTCTGGTATTCGGTTTTGCTTTCATTTATAAACGTTTTTGCGATTCTCTCTTGAAATTTGTCGTTCTTTCATTACGTGAAGGACGCGTCATTTCAACGTAGGTTGGCCCGCCGTAGATATGCCCAAATGCAAAGGTTGGGATGCGAGAAGAGAGAACAGAAAAAAACCCATGAAGCGGAAATGCTGAAGAAAGCGGTTAGAACTACGCCCAAAGTCAAGATGTTTTTCTTCGGCGGCCTGGGACAGAGTCACTGCTCTGTCGATGAAAGAAACGAATGGTATCATCGAGAATAATGAGTTGGCGACGCCCGACCGACCAGGGCGGGGGGGGGGGATTCCTTAAGTCAATATTGCAAGGGGCCTAGTTGGTCGAGCTGTCTAGGGCCTATCAGAGCCTAGCTCCGCCTCATACGACACATCTGTGCTTGCCTACTCCATGATCAAACACGATAGCAGATGGCTTCCATCTTGTTTACTGACGGTACTACTTATTTTAAGACAGACTCGGCTTTCCAATTTATAATATCTACGTCATTGGGGATTTCCAATTTATACTCGCTGGTTGCTATGACCCGCTATGGCGTTGTCTAGAAACGCGCGTGCTCGCGTTAGTTTAAAATTTTTGCTATACGTTTAACATGGACTATTTGATGTAATTTGCCTGATTTGATTTGGCCCCATTTCCATAAATTTAGGTTGTTTTTTAGAAATTTTTAGCAAATGTTAATCTTAGGTGTTTTTTAATTCTTGCCGAAGTAAATTTTTTTACAATTTATAGCGAGTTAAGTTATCGTCTCTAAGAGGCGGGCGTAGTATTTTAAATGGCGGCCATTTGCCATCATGTGTATTCTTGAAGTAGGTACACATGATGTAATCGTATGGCTCCGCCTCTGTAATATTTTTGATAAGAATTTTGCAAACATACGCACATTGCCTTTGCGATAACAATGGTACGTTGTGGACCGTTAGAATCTTGTCTCACCATTATAAAATTCAAATCTTTGACTCGGATTTTCAAGCATGCCCTCGGAATTGCGTTGTTGAACTAAAGAAGAAACGCTCCCTACTAGTTCTAGGTTTATTCCTGTACATGTAAAGCAATACTGAGTAGGGGTTTAAACCCACCCCTTTCGTTTTCCCCTACTCCTTGTTAGATTTTTGATAATCATTTCTTTTCAACTGAATGTCTTGCGTTTATTACGCTTAAGATTATGGCAACTGATATAAAAGAACAGAATACAATTCGTTGGTGCTTTAGATGAAATAAACATGGATGATACCGAATTTCCGCTATGTCCATAATATGCATGAAGTCGGATCAGGCGTTCCACTAAGGTTATAAACACACTGACGCGTGTACGACACACTTCATTACCATTCTTTCTAACTTATGCCCTCATTAACATGAACGTAAACGACATGCATAGTATGTTTCTGCCTGTCTTAATATTCTCCGGTTATTGACCTCAAAAGACTTGACTATATCAACTCTGCGGGTAATGATTAATGACATGTTTCTATAATTATAATTACAAAGCTAACAAACCAAATTAAGGACGCATTATAAATAGCAATAAGACGTTTGTCATTTAGATGAGTATCTTGGAGGATATCGTACCAGAGGCAGAGGGCGGGGGGTATGTTCTCGAATTTGATTAGCTGATATTGTTTAGAGGTTTCGATCGATTGTAGACATCTTTAATGTAATCCAGTAAATTCGCCCTCAAGTAATTGCAAATCTAAGAAACTGACTTTTGTAATTGTCTTCGTCTAAAAAACATGAAGAATTTCAATAAAACATGGCTGGTTTGTTAAATGCATGTTACTGGTTCGAATTTATTTATATGGACTTGTTTGAATCAATATGTGCCAAGGGATGCCGTGAAGGGATAGAATATGTTAACGTAAAATATTCTTCTTCTGAAATGCTTTGATTTAAAGTTGGGATGACTAAGAACTAAGAACATATCCATTGTCATGAAAGTCACTTTAAGCGGACAGACTTGTTTGATATTTTGGACGTATTCTTAGCTTTATAAAATTCAATTACATATTTAGACATATAATCTGTTTAAACGATGTTGCACGATATTGAGTATTTCGTTGAACAGTTTTAACGCTGCAGTAAACAATGGTAATGTCATTCATCTACATTTTTATATTTCCGCAAAACCTGCACACAATATCTGATAAGCTATTTCTATTATCAAACGCTCAGTTGTTTGTTGTTTACAGAATGTCATTTTAATTTACAGCAATGAAATTATATCATAGTTTTATTACTCTAAGAGGTTTTTTGCCGATAACTCTTGACATCCGGTTCCACGCGTTGGTAGAATACACGATGTCTTTGTAGGGAATTGAGCGTAAATCGTAATTAATTCTTGCTGTATAGAAAATAAACCTGTTAATCTGTCAACTCCTGGAACTGTTGTAAACGTTAATCTACACCTATATTTTTCTAACAAGTATAAGTGCTATAAAGTTAATTGTCTTTCATTCTAGAGGGTACCTTTGAACTACAGACGTATATAAAATTGTTTCGCGAAGCAAATTTCTTGGATGCAAACAATTCGACAGTACATTCCTTCTTTTCTTGGATTACATTCTCATCACAAACAGGGTCGCCAGGTGCAGTAATTAACTTTAAAACCGAGGTCACATATTACGTAGTTGAACGTAGTTCATTGGAATTTTGAATGTAGTTCACCCATGGACCATATGGTTCACCGTAGTGTCAGTATGGTCAACTTAACCCACGTCACGATATTTGACCCTAGTTGACAATATGTAACAGTAGTGTAAACGTACTTCAAACGTAATTTAACCGTATAAGTTGTCCTTAGTAATTAGAGACTATTGGCAAATGGCATTTTCCCTATCCGTATCACGTATCCGTGTCGTACACGTGACACGTTGCGTCAGAGTAGTTTTAGAGTTTTGGCAGATTCTTGCGTTGCGTACGTATGCGTCACTTGGATGAGCTTAGTTCGGTACAGCATGATGGCGGTTATCTACCAAGATCGTCAACAGTATTAGTTAAGTGCCTTGCCTACAATTTCTCGGAGTGCGTGAATTCATTCGACAGTAGCTAAGCTATTAAAAAAAAAAGTCGTATCTTATTTAAAAAGATATCTTTGATTTTGACTCGACGGCAATTTTTGGTTTCACTAATTTATCATTGACACCCCTTTACCATAGAATCACATCATTTACAGATTTGCAAGTTCCAATTTTAACCTAAATCAAAAATACTGATTAATTTCCAGTCTTTATTATGATTAAATTCACGTCAAATATACACCTCCGTGTTCTAAGATACACGTAGATTCATAAAAACGCTATGATACAACTTTTCAGCGTCTAAAAAGACGACAGTGTTATACGGACCATCTCCGTATGAAAGCTGTTTGATACAAGCTGCCGTATCCGTGTGCCGTATCACGTATGAGAAATACACACATATTGATGACGTCACACACAAAATTCATACGGATACGCGCTACCCACTAGCTAGTTACGCTTGCCAAAAGTCTGTATTGACCGTAGTGTTGAGCGTAGTACCATGTCACTACGGCCAACTACAGTAAACACCACGGTCAACAACGGTAAACACTACGGCCAAGTGGGGTCGATTACAGTGAACTGATGCGAACTAGGGTCCTAGATCACCGTAAGGATATTTTGAAGATGTTGATAATAATAAATCATGGGTTTCTTGGAGATTAAACTACGTAGCACGTACTACGGATACGTCAAATTAAGTTTAACTATGGTCCACAGCTGTATACCACGTGCGTGACCGTACGATTCGTCCACGGCTTACCTCTTCACCACCTCATCCTGAATGTAACGATGGTTGGTGGGAGTATAGTAACGGGTGTCGTACACGAGGCATGCTAGATTATTTAATTATACACTTCTTATTTTAAAATCATTGGTGCCTACATTTTTAATTATTCACTTCTAATATTATGGCGTGTTTTCATTGATTGTGAAGCTTTATTTAACACTCCATCTTTAGTTTGATTCTTCACTACACGAGATTTAACATAATTATCGAGATTGACTGTTGTTCAAGCGATTGACACCGACTCCGTTATGTACGAGACGTATATGTTTACAAATACAAATATATCACACGTTGATTGTTTACCGTATAACAGTAAGAGCACGATACGCTGATAACCTCACAAGATAGTAAAAAGAGCTGAACACCGAAGAACTTCCGATTGTAAATTGACAGCTACTCGAATTATTTTAAAGATTTGGCTAGATTTTATTCGTCGTCGTGATTCATATTTGAGCTGATGGCGGGGTTTATTATTTGAATCGTGGTTAGTGCCATTCATTTGTATGATCTAAATTGATATCAGATATAGAAGGTGTCCATATTGATTTTATTTTTTATGAGATCATTAGTTTACACCCTCTGGTAACTAGACTAATCTGGGGATTCTGTGATCACTAGCTCACTTCTTATTCGTTTACATGGAATTCTTCTTTGATGGCGTATAAACCACCAAAACATTGTAAATATTTACCATTGAGTTTATAACATCGTATAACATCGTCTAATGTAATTCGTTATACACGGGTTTTCAGACGCGTAACAAGACAATTTCTTTAAAACACGCATACCAACCTGTTAAGCGTGTATGTTCGTTAAGATTAGTGAAATTTCAACCATCATAGCGTATTCCCGACTTCATTAATGCAGGAAAATAAAAAAAGTCGTTGTTTAAATAAACATGGCCTGTCCCCAAAATGTCTGTTTTTGTTTATAAAAAGTATATAATATCTAATACTTTTATATCAAATTACAACTGCCAAGAGATAATATTAATGTGCACGCCAAAATGTACACGGGACCTCGATTTTTCGTCCCATCCGAACGAATAAATAGTTGTACTTTTCAGGTCCCCTTTCCTGCAACACTGACAATGGGAAAACACGCCGGAAAACATATGATTTGAGTTAAAATATTAGCAGGTTGATTATTGCAGATTTGTGTGGGTTTGGGCAAATTGTGTTGTTGTTGGTAATCGGTGAACGTACGCATTGAACGTAATTCGCATTCTTGTCCTTGACGTCTCAACTAGACGTCTCACCTTTAACCGAAGAATGCTTCCTGATTATGCGCACTGATTGACTTCCAAGGCGATAAGTCGCGGTGCGACAAAGCGAAATAATTGTATTTTGTCGACTTGTCGGGTTGTGAATAAGTCGAAGGCCTCAAGTCGTCAAGTCGACAGAATAACCGACAAGTCGACAAAATGAAGGCGGCGATTGTCGGGTTAGTTTGTCTCGTTGTCTTGCCGTCAAACTTTAATAGCTTTTTTTTCAATAGGGCAACATAAGAATTTCATCTGGAAATGGTTTAGGGAATGAATTTACTGTGTCTAAAATAAAGTTTGTAATATTTAAAAAAATTACCGATTAAGGTTAATGGACCTGGTTGTAAATTAATAACGTATTAAAACTCTCTTTTTTCATATTGCATGCGATATTCTGAAATAATTTACCAAAAGCAAAGAACTAAATGAATTTCTAAATGAATTATAAAGTCTGGATTTTACTCAATGCATTTTACAGCAGACGAGGTTGTTGTACTTGGTTAACGTCTTGTGCACAGCGGGTATTCAGGTATGGTTATTTTCACCAAGAATCGTCTAATTAAGAGCAAAAAAACACCAAAATAATTAAGAATTAGGTAACTTTATCATTAAAACAACATCGTAGATCATTCGTTCTACATGTAAATGACTGGGGTTTGCTTTAATGTTCTGAGGTACCACGTGGAGCTGACCTTTTTTTGTCAGGATTGTCTAATCTACGGTTATTTCAATTGTTTTGTTATCTATTAGGCGCAGTGCCAGATAATGTATGGGATTGCAGTGTCCTTTTGTTATTGGTTCCAAGTATAACCCGTACTCGGAAAAATATAATTAGGACGAGAGCTCTGCATATTATGACTGTCGGTATTGCAATGACGGAAGAAGATGATTTTTGCAATGAAAAAGTCAGTTGAAATGTCTTCGTGGAACGCCAGATGAACATCATCCAACGGCTTTAATATAGATCAAAATGAATAATTGTTGAATTGAGGTGATCTGATGTATTATTTTGTTTAATACTGAATTGTATGAAAAATAAAACAGAAGTTTAAAGCAACACTCACCATCTGCATTGCAATTTTTGTTCTTGAATCGGGAAAGGGTGCTGGAATTTACATTTTCCGCCAACGCAGGTTTTGGTAAATATTCATAATTTTAAGGCGAAAGAACACCACAGTCTATTTACTATAACCGGACCCAGAAATAAATCGAAATGGTCAACCCCCCTTCAATATTTTGACCCGATGGTTGTGACATGTAGGGGTTTTTGTGGTGAAAATTTAAATCAAGATGTTCGACTTCGAGACAATTCAACTTTCGTATTTCCAAAATGCTAATGGATGTGCTCGTATATCATATTTTAAGGAAAATAAAACTATATTATTAAATTGCACCAGAAGTGTTACTTTTAACAGTATATTATGATGATAGTAGATTTATTTCTCCCCCTGGAGGGTATATTTTGTGCTTGAAATATTATAAACATCGATTGAAAATGTTTCACTTCTTGATTCATGTATACCTTTAAATTCCCCTGAAAACATGCAGTTCTCTCATTCTAAATAGTGTTCTAGCTGTAACGGTAGTGAACTTATATAAACACCGTTATATTTGATAGTTTTTGATTCACATCTTGTTTATAAATACTTATTTTCTCTGCGTTTCGCACTCGTAGTTTATAAATATACAATCTAATACCAGCTGGCCAAGTCTGGCTCCTCTAATCTCTATAAAACACACGCTCTGTGATGAACAGCAACCATGAAACGTTTTTTATGAGACAGATTTAAGGAAACCATCGTCGATATCCCAAGCTACAAATCTTCTATTCAATTAGGTTACAAATAATTAGATTTGGAATTCAGATCGGCATCGATTGCAGATATGTTTAAAAGTGTCTGCAGCCGTGCATGAGGCGATGTTTCAAAGAAATCTATTGAAGATATGTAATTTATATACATATCTTGTCATATCTTATTATATATTCATTTTATTAGCTATGAAGTATGATATTGGTGAAGAATGGAGCTTGTTGAAGAAGATGAGGGGAAGATAAACCTACACAATGTTTTATAGGTCGTTGTAATGTGCCATTCTGTTCACCATTAACCATCTTTCTCTAACTTACCACTGGACAGAAGGTTTATGATTAATTCGGTCAAACCAAATCCAGCATTTTGAATATTAGGACTGGTTTATGGTGCGTATAAATGGAAGGCGATTAACTGTTGCGCCTGTTTTATGGTTTTTCAATATCTAATATGAAAGTATCTGCTTTATATCTAGATGTATGTTGACCGCATTATTGTCATCTATTATATTGTTACATACATGTATATATATCTGGCTTCTGATACTTTCATTAAAACTGTACAGATATTGACACGAACAGACGAATTTATATCTGACAATATTAATTGTCTGTCATAAGATACATTTTGTTTGGTTGACGCCTATTCACATATCAGTCTTTTGTACAATAATTATGCGAATGTCTTTACATACCCCAACCTCCTCAATATATTATTAGACAAGTCAGTTATACAGAGTCTAAGTCGTCCGTATGCTCATCTTTCTACAAATATACCACATAAAAGATTTAATGTTTTTCATCACAGATATTTTCCCCGGAATTTTGGATGTGTCGAAGAAATATATCTTAAAGGACTAATTTAATCCCATGATATTGTTGAGGTTTTGGTTCTCCTTGATTCAATCTTATATCCAAATAAAATAAACATATATGTATATTGTTTCTTTACGAGATAAATATGATAACACGAATTGGGTAATAAACGTGCGAGTCAGGTTTTATTGCAAATCACGGGCGCTTCTTTTCAGAAAAATCATAACGTTATCATATCTTAAGTTTATGCAAAATAAATGGGAAAACAGGGAAAATAAAAACTAATAAGATAAAACTATCGTGTTTTTCTTCTTATTTCAACAAAAGTGGGGTTATTTTTGCGCTATATCAACAAACATGGCGACTCTACTCAAATCATGATGTCATGATAATAAATTTGTAAGAAAATAAAAATTACTTTTCTAGAGACACATTAAATGTAAGGTGTGGCTAAAGGCCACGTGAAGGCGTGTTTCAGATCAATAACTTGTTTTGGTCAATTCTGGTAAATCTGATTCGTAATAACAATGTTCAGCTCCAGTTTGCGTGCGCATGACTGTTGTTCTAGAATAGGTACGCTACGCTTATACATTCAAAGAGGCTGCTACTCGGGTGGCTGCATGCCGGAACTTTAGTGAGAATATAGATCCCTTCAATGGGCGATGCATTGACGTGAATGGAACATTCACGTATTCATTGGTTCTTTGCAGTACACAACTTAAAACACAATACATTGATAAAAAAAACCTGTCAGAGGTTCAGTCAAATTGAGTCAAACTATTAAACATAGGTTATATAAGGAAAGAAAACGAAAAAGAACTTGAGAAACATCTAATTTCAATCATATTGAGACATGTTACGGTGTTGAATATATTTAACTCGGTCCAGACAACAAACGGATAATTGAAAACAGTAAGTATGCATAATCCGACATTAGTAGACATAATAGTATTAGTTTTTCTTGGTAACTGTAAATAACAAATACAGGAACTCTTAAGTAATAAACAACACGTTAAGAAGAATATTAATATTAAAATACACAAACATTCATCTGTATATATACTGTACACTAATATAAATTCCACCGTCAATGATCCACAGATAACCTATATTTCTTAATAATATAATGCACTATCTGGACTAAGAATAACATACAATGAATTACGTACAAGAAAAACAGGCTCCTTATTGTCTATGCTAATTGTACTAGTTATCATTATTTAGTCTGTCTAATTTCGGTCACTGACTTCCATAGTTTTTTTTCTTTGTGTGCCCAACTCTTGCATAGTCAACGTATGTACCATCAGGCATTATTTATCATTAAGAATCTTTCCGACTTTTTCTCGACACATGCAAAGATGAAACAAAACTGCTGACATAGACAGTAAGTTATAATGATGACGAAATACTCTGCTCATACCGTCTTTCATAGAATCTAATAATGAACCATCGGCAATCCTGCGCATGCTTTTGAGCCTTTGTTTGCTGTTGTTGACTTAAGTGATTTTATGATTATATTGGTGGTACAATAATTTTGTCAAAATGCTTGAAAACGCGGATTTTTGAATGCCACATTTATTCGTAGCTGATTTTAAATGATAAATATGAAAATCATTTTAATCACCAATCTAATTCCCAGACACATTAGCCAACTGACGATGCTATTAATAAAACACATTGATACAATAGCCGATGTGGAACCGCTAAACAGAAGGTCCCGGGTTCTTTCCCAAGAAAACTGCGGGAGATTTTCCGCCATATTGCCCCGTTGTGCTGGACGGAGATCCTGGCAAGAAACAACGAGTAGTCCACATTAACAATACAGTTGGAATTCACAATAAGACTTAAGAGTATAGTCTGTTTGGACACAGTATTCTTCCTTACACACTTCGCATTAAGTAGAGCGTTATACTCTATTAATTTAATTTCATTTTATTTCATAATAGCTGAAGGTGCCCAGACAGGAAACACAAGGCATTTATATTAATGCATCCATATGAGAGTATATTGTCGTCATTCCTATTGTTGCTCATATCATTTTGAATTCTGAGTTTTCGAGATTCAGGAAATGGCAAATTATAGTTATTTAATATCTATTATAGAGGTTCACCACTGAGTTAAATCCAGCCCTCGGCCATTAATCATCTTGTAGTAGTGGCCAAGTAACAATTCATAGATTATCAAAACACTTAACTTTAAGTATCAGAAAAGATGCAATGGCACTGGTAACACATTCATGTCTCTGTTAGTTTAATTGGACATATGTTCCAATCTATAATTATGTATTTAGGACCGTGCCTGTCGTGGAATTAATATATTTTATATGGGCAATGTAAAAAGTTTAAGATTTGGTTAATAAATATTAGTCATATTTACCGGTGTACCAAAAGTCTCTGGCGCAGTATCATCCAAAGTCATCGACATTGAAAACACGAATTATTTGTCAATTTAAACCAAAATTGATGTTCTGATCTTACCAGGAAAAGATAGGCTTCTGATATCCAATATTTAAAAAAACAAAAACATTTTACCAGTTTATACTTCATTTGTAATAGAATACCAGAACATTATCCAATTGAAAATTTAAAGTCGATTTCCACAAGACACATAAACTATATACGATTAATCTACGGAAATAGTTTATACAATTCACTTTAAACTAATTTCATTTTATACAATAAAGTCTATAACTTGTCGTTAGAAATAAGTTTTAAGGATGCAATATCTGACCCAATTCTTTTCCATGGAGCAAATCAGGACGTTTCAGGAAATATATAAAAACTTCCATTTGTAAAACTTAAACTCACAGGTTATATCTTTTATGAATGCATAATCACGCGATACAGGTAAGTTCGGATCACGTGTAACTAATCTTTTAGAGGCATTTAGTAACTGGAAAGAGCAAACGTTGAGAGAATACTCTTCGAAACGTCGTCTAAATAAATCAGTAATTGTCCTTCCATAAGTATGTGTTATAGTTTAATCACGTGTAACATTAGGGAACTTTCGCATCGGCACGAAAACGAACACGAAAACGAACATGAAAACGAACATATGTTCGTTTACGTTTTCGTATACGTATCCTCTAACACATGGTTTCGCAATCCGATGTACGATAATAGCTAGATGGGTTAATTTCCATTCCATGAACTTCTCTGTTCAGGGAAAGTGTTCAGTCGATAATTTGCCAGATGTACAACAAATCAAGCAGAATATTGCATTTGAACACATTCTACAAACACTACACAATCAACAATATACACAAGGGCTCGAAAAATTGTGGAAAAATCAGTGTACGTGACAAAAAACATTTTCGTTTGCGTACATACGTGAATCTAGCTCCACACGCGTAACGTTTATCTCTGGTCGTGCACTCATTACGGATTGACGTCACAAGTACACACGAATTGATGACGTGTTCGTTTTCGTATTCGTTTTCGTACCGATGCGAAAGGTCCCTATTCTGAACGGGTGACGGGGTAGTGATAAAGCGCTATATTCACGGAAGACATTCGCTGTCTGAATGTTTTGCACGCTAGTTGCCTCATCGTCCAACCCAAGTGTCACCAGACGTCCGTCTGCATCGGCATCATTGGGTAAGTGATACAGTTTAGGCTACTTTTTCACCGGTTGAATACCCCATTCACGCAATTGGGATTTTCTGGGGAGACATGCTGAAACTAGAACTCTAGCGGAACTGGTCTGGAGATGATGACTGTTCAGAGAGTCTCGGTGAAGTGTGACTTTGAGAGCGTATTCGTGGGTCAGTGGAAATACGCAATTTAACCGGTTTTATCTCGCTAAGCGTGTAAGATTAACCCTGCTCACGCCCTGACATTCTTTACAAGAGACGCTAGTTATTCCCTCATCATTCGCTGGGTGCTCAAATTTTGGCCGATAATTTGAAGTGTCTCCATTGACATTGCCAAATTTCGAGACACAATTTTAGTATGGTAGGCATAACTTGACAGGGGTTTTACCTCTAGGAAAGGATCGATTGTTCTTCACATGATCGACGGCATGATACATACTCATTCGCCTTTATACTTCTATGAATTCTTCTTGTGACATGTTAAGCCCCGTCCAAATGCCATATATTTATTATGATGATGTTCGTGGACAAATGTATGATGCTGTTTAAGCGGCATGTTCATACACGGGACCAATTAAAGCTACGAAGGTGGACTGAACAGTTCTCTGAGCCTATCTGTGAAAGACCTGTACAAAGTCAATAGTTAGGGTTTCACACTGCGTAGCTTGTGTGAAACACTATTGTTTTTGTTAAAATTATTATTAGGGTTTCACACTGCGAAGCTTGTGTGAAACACTATTGTTTTTGTTAAAATTATTAGGGTTTCACACTGCGAAGCTTGTGTGAAACACTATTGTTTTTGTTAAAATTATTATTCTTATTATTATTATTATTATTCTTCTTTTGTTTTGAGTAGATCTCAGCAACTACGTGTCGCATCGTTACGATTTCTTCGGTTTTACTGGGAAAGTGGGTGTGACTTAGAGGATAAAGCTATTTTGAACGTTCTGCGACAATGCGAAATGTCCGAAATCACCGAAGTTATCGTTTTTACAAATATTGCGGTAATTTTAACAATAATCATGGGATTTTAACTTTCGATACATTTTGGCATAGCTGGAGACAGGGCACATAGCTGCGCTACTTTCGATTTTTGATTTTCGGCAAATCTTCGAAGATATTAGGCGCCAAATTTCGGAAATTTAAAATTTTACAAAAAACTTTTTTATTTATGAATATTTTTTAGTCGTGTTGTGCACAGAATTAAAGAGTCATCTGACTTGCGCAAAAATGTTAAAAAATTTTGTCTCAGTAATTTTCCTTGGCCTCCATTGGCTAATTCAGTTTTTCAGTCCTAGATTAATTTTTTATTGTTCGATTTGTATAAAACAAGGTTCATATGCTTCGTTGTCTCAATTGTCATTTTTTTTATTACCAAAAGTGTTATCTGTCGGCACCGGAAGTGGCATAATTTTACCAAAAACTACAATTTTGACAGTTAGGTACATTTTTTGAAAACAAATATTATTTTTTTGAAAAATTATATGACTCAAAGAGTGTGTCCTTTAAAGGCGCAAAAAATGTCGGAAGCAGTTTTTTTAATTTCTTTTTCATTTTCTAGCAAATTGGATTAAGAGGTGAAAAAAGGCGTAAAATTGACCTATTTACAACTCATTCAGGCTTTTCAGATTTTAAAATATTTTTACGTAACTTTTAAAAACTTGTAGCTATAATCCATACGAAGAGAATGTATGTGAAAATTAGTTTGTAATATAAGCAGTTGCCGAGAAATAGGCAATTTTGCATGAGTCACTTTTCACTTAATTTTGGCTGTAAAAGAATCAATTATTATTCGATTTTCAATTTTCTTTCGCCATTGGATGCCTAATGCCATAGTGGACTATGTCAAACCATTTTACCCCTTGCGCTGCCACCGGAAATGACGTCATTTGCTCAAAACTTAAATTTTAGCCTTCAAAAAACAATATTTTATTCAAATGAGTCGTATTTGTTATTTTTTTCAAATTGTGATATTTGATTCTATTGATCAAATAGATTGAACCCATACGATCATACAGATACCACAAAATGGTTTCTAACTTGTACGGTTGCAGAGAAATGGGCGATTTTCCTTAAGTCACTTTTCAAGGTTTTTGGTCTATAAAAGTGTCAGTTATTATTCGATTTTCATAAAATTTTCACCATATGATATCTTGTGTCATTTATGATTTCATAGAACTAATTTAACATGTTCAGTATCACCGGAAGTAATGTCATTTTGGCAAAAACTGTATTTTTAGCCTTCAAAACAGACATTTTTTTCAAATGAGTCTGATTTGTAATATATTTCAAATTATGATATTTGATTCCAATCAACAAATGGATTGAACCCATACGATCATATAGATACCAAAAGATAGTTTTTATCGTGTACGGTTGCCGAGAAATAGACGATTTTCTACAAGTCACTTTTCAAGGTTTTTGGTCTATAAAAGTGGCAATTCTCATTCGATTTACATACAATTTTCGCCATTATGATGCCTTATGCCATTTCTGATTTCATAAAACTAATTGAACATTTTCATTATCACCGGAAGTAATGAAATTTTGCCAGGATCACTTACAAGTAACATATATATATAAAATGAATTGATATTGCTGGATTTGGTTGATTCTTCGTCCATTTTATTTGATGTTTACAATGCTTATGTGGAAACCTGTTTGATGGTTTCATTGGTATCGGAAGTGACATATGTTTAAGGGTAACGTGGCACCGAAAGTGACGTGGCACCAGTGAAACCCGTCATTCCTGCATGCAGGTCTAGTTATTCTTATTATTATTATTCTTCTTTTGTTTTGAGTAGATCTCAGCAACTGCTTGTCGCATCGTTACGATTTCTTCGGTTTTACTGGGAAAGTGGGTGTGACTTAGAGGATAAAGCTATTTTGAACGTTCTGCGACAATGCGAAATGTCCGAAATCACCAAATTATCGTTTTTTAAAATATTGCAGTAATTTTGACAATAATCATTGAATTTTAACTTTCGATACATTTTGGCATAGCCGGAGACAGGGCACATAGCTACACTACTTTCGATTTTTGATTTTCGGTAAATCTTCAAAGATATTAGGCGCCAAATTTTGAAAATTTAAAATTTTACAAAAAACTTTTTTATTTATGAATATTTTTTAGTCGTATTATGCACAGAATTAAAGGGTCATCTGACTAGTGCAAAAATGTTAAAGAATTTTGTCTCAGTAATTTACCTTGGCCGCCATTGGCTAATTCAGTTTTTAAGTCCTAGATTGATTTTTTATTGTTCGATTTGTATAAAACAAAGTTCATATGCTTCGTTGTATCAATTGTCATTTTTTTTATTACCAAAAGTTTTATCTGTCGGCACCGGAAGTGGCATAATTTTACCAAAAACTACAATTTTGACAGTTATTTTCCTTCTTCGAAAACAAATATTATTTTTTGGAAAAATTATTTGACTCAAAGAGTGTGCCCTTTCAAGGCGCAAAAAATGTAGGAAGCAGTTTTTTTAATTTCGATTTCATTTTCGAGCAAATTCGATTAAGAGGCTAAAAATGGTGTAAAATTGGCCTATTTACAACCTATTCAGGCTTTTCAGATTTTAAAATATTTCTTCGTAACTTTCATAAACTTGTAGCTATAATCCATACGAAGAAAATGTATGTTAAAATTCGTTTGTACTATAAGCAGTTACCAAGAAATGGGCAGTTCTGTACAAGTCACTGTTTTCGTTATTTTGCCTGTAAAATAGTCAATTATGATTGGATTTTTATAAAAGTGACATCATTTGATTCAAAAAGCACGTAGCGTCATATCAAGTTAATTATAATTTAAAATTGACACCGGAAGTGACATCATTTGGTCAAAAAATGCATTTTAAACTTTTTAAATCAATGTTTTATTCAACCAAGAATAACTTAATATGTATTAGTAATTTTAACTTTTGGTTTAAATTCACATATAAACACAACTCATATGGTCATATACATATCATAAAATTGGTTCTAACTTGTTCGGTTGCCGAGAAATAGACGGTTTTCTACAGGTCACTTTTGAAGGATTTGGCGCCATAAAAGTGTCAATTATTATTCGATTTTCATAAACGTTACACCATGTTATACCTAATGCCATTTGGGATTTCATACAAGTAATGTAAGATTTTCATTATCACCGGAAGTAACGTCATTTTGGCAAAAACTGTATTTTTAGCCTTCAAAACAGATATTTTATTCAAATGAGTCTGTTTTGAAATCTTTTTCAAATTATGGTATTTGATGTCAATCAACAAATAGAATGAAGCCATACGATCATACAGATACCACAAAATGGTTTCTAACTTGTACAGTTGCCGAGAAATAGCCGATTTTCTACAAGTCACTTTTCAAGTTTTTTGGTCTTTAAAAGTGGCAATTAATATTCGATTTACATAAAATTTTCACTATATGATATCGTATGCCATTTCTGATTTCATAAGACTAATTGAACATTTGCATTAACACCGGGAGTAATTTAATTTTGTCAAGATCATTTACAAGTAACAAATGTATAAAATGAATTGATATTGCTGGATTTTGTTGATTCTGCGTCCATTTTATTTGTGTGCAATGTTAATTTGGAAACCTGTTTAGTGGTTTCGCTGGTACCGGAAGCGACATATGTTCAAGGGTAATTTGGCACCGGAAGTGACATGTTTAAGGGTAACGTGGCACCAGTGAAACCCGTCATTCCTGCATGCAGGTCTAGTTCTTATTATTAGGCTTTCAGACTTTCGTCTGAAAGCCTATTGAGATTACTAAAATTATTATTAGGCTTTCAGACTTTCGTCTGAAAGCCTATTGAGATTACTAAAATTATTATTATTATTATTAGGCTTTCAGACTTTCGTCTGAAAGCCTATTGAGATTACTAAAATTATTATTATTAGGCTTTCAGACTTTCGTCTGAAAGCCTATTGAGATTACTAAAATTATTATTATTATTATTATTTACCGCGGGGGCCAAGTTCTCCATGATCGAAAGCAGATATCGATCTGAAATCAACTTTTCTTTCGGGAAACCATGTGGTGGCTACTTGATAAAGTATTTTCGAAAATTCTGCGCATACCGGAAGTGGCAGATCTTTGTACGTTGTCAAAAAATTGAAAATTGGCCATAGTTTCGTCAATTATTTACCCATTTTCAAACAAATGACATTTTCGGAAACCCTGAATCTTTTCCGAGTCAATAGCAATCTAAGATTTTGTAATTTCGAAACTTCGTCGCTGACTTCTAGCGTTCGAAAATTAAAAAAATTTGTTTAAGAGACAATTTTTTTCATTTTTCAAAATTTTCAAATTTGACTTATATTTTTGGATACCTTAAGTCCATCCGATTCCAGTAATATAAGTTTCATTCAGGGTTATCGCCCTTTATTTTTCGATTTTTTTCGAATTTTCTACCTATTTTGTGAGCTCGGGTTTCGTTATATGGCTGAATTGGCGAATCTGAAACTTCTAAGGCATGAAGCCAAATGACCATTGCAAGGAATAAAGCAATTTCAACAATGATCCGTAGACCGGAAGTAGTCGAAATAATGTGCAATATTTTGAAAAAATGCAAAAAATGGATAGTTTTGGGGAAAACGCGATTTCTCCGTTCGATGTCAATGGATTAAACAAATTAGGGTACCATTGGACTGCACTAGGATTGTACTATCGTATGATACCCAATTCATACGGATATTATGATCAGGCAGCAAAATATGGCACGCTGAAAATCAAGTATTTTCTGATTTGGAGGGTTTTTGGACGCCTATATCTCGAAATCTTAACCATAACTTTTTCTTAAATTTTTTCTATCGAGAGTCCTTTCGGAGTTAATTTGCATGAAACCACCCAATAAGCCTTTGAAATATCTGGAATGGGTGAAATAACGGACTGAAAATCGAAAAAAGTCGAAAAATCGTGAAATTTTGGAAAATGCTCTACTATTTTTTTATTTGAAGAGATTTTTTAAAAAAGGTTGTATATTCAGATAGCTGACCTAATTAAGAATCTAACGATGTATAATATGTATGTAGTTATTGAAATTTAATTTTCGATATTTTAAATTTTTTTCATTTTTAGCACTTTTGAACACAGGATTTCTCAGGGGCATTTTATCTGATCAGATAATGTAATATATCATTACAGAGCCCTGTGGCTATTTTAGTGCCCAAGCCGGCTTTTAAAAATATTCCGACAATGATAACCATACCGGAAGTATTCAAAAAATGAAAAAAAAAGGTTAAAAACATTGTCTCACTTGCGAAAAACTTGATTGCTCCCTTAGGTAATAGCGGACCAAAAGAACTAAAGTGTCGTTGGATAGCCCTATTAATGGACCATCATATGGTATCTAAATAATACGATTTCAATGGTAAGGAAATAAATTATTGTATGCCAAAAATCAAGTATTTTCCGCTTTTTTAACATTCCGAGACGCCCTTTTCTCGAAAACGACGCCTACGATTTTTCTTAAACTTTTCTTACTCAACGTCCTATCGGTTGTCTATATAGTGAATCCAAAATGAAAAGCATTGAAATAATATAGGTGGTCCAAAAGTGGCCTCAAACTTTGAAAAAAATTGAAAAATCGTTAAAGTTTTGGAAACGCTCTTTAATTTATCTTTTTTTCCAAAACTACTCAATGGATGTTTCTGACACTTCTGGTACAGAAAGTTAAGTATCCAAAGAACTTCGTAAAGCTATCACGACAATGATCGTAAAACCGGAAGTAGTCGAAAAAATGTCCGATATTTTGAAAAAAAAATTTTTTTTTTACGAAAACCTTTTTCATTTATGAATATTTTTTGATGCTATTTTACACAGGGTTAAAATATCATCCTACTTGAACAGAAATGAGAAAAAAAATTGTCTCGGTAATTTGCGTTAGCCGCCATCGGCTAATTTAGTTTTTCGTACCCAGAACAATTATTTATTGTTCGATTTGTATAAAACAAAGTTCATATGCTCCGTGGTCCCAATTGTAATATTTTATGTTACGGTGAAATTTTTCTGTCGGCAACGGAAGTGACGTAATATTAACAAAAACTACAATTTTGACAGTTCTGTACCACTTTTTGAAAGCAAATGTTATTTTTTTCAAAACTGATATAACTAAAAGGATGCACCCTGCAAAGGTGCACAAAATCTTTAGCTCAGATTTTTTAATTCCAATTTCATTTTCGGGCAATTTCGAATAAAATGTAAAATAAAGTGTAAAATTCAGTTATTTACAATTCATTCAGCGTCTTCATATTTTGAAATATTTATTTGTTATTTTCATAAACTCGTAGCATTAATCCAGACAAAGAGAATGTATGGGAAAATTAGTTTGTAATATGAGTAGTTGCTGAGAAATATGCAATTTTGCATGCATCACTTTTCACGTTATTTTGCCTATAAAGGAGGGAATTATTATTCGATTTGCAATATTTTTTTTCCATTTGATGCCTAATGCCATTTTGGACTAGGTCAAGCCAATTTTACATTTTCACTGTGACCGGAAATGACGTCTTTTGGGCAAAAGCTGTATTTTTAACCTAAAAAACAAATATTTTATTAAAATGAGTCTGCCTTAAAATATTTTTAGAATTGTGATATTTGATTCCCATCAACGAATAGAATGAAGCCATACGACCATACAGATACCACAAAATGGTTTCTAACTTGTACGGTTACAGAGAAATAGGCGATCTTCTATAAGTCACTTTTCAAGGGTTTTCGTCTATAAAAGTGTCAATTATTATACGATTTTAATAATTTTTTTACCATTTGATGCCTTATGCCATTTATGACTTCTGTGAACTAAATTAACATTTTCAATATCACCGGAAGTAATGTAATTTTTGCAAAAAACGTATTTTTAGCCTTCAAAACAAACATTTTTTTGAAGGGATTTATATTTATCATTCGTTTAACTTTATAATGTTTGATTCCAATAGGCAGTAAGATTGAATCAATACCATCATATTGATATCAAGAAAAGGCTTCTAGCATGTTCCCTTGTCGAATAATAGCCAATTTTCCCAGGGTCACTTTTAAGTTTTTTACATTCTTAATTTCAGTTTATGGATTATAGGTTAATTATTTATTGCCCGATATGATAAAACAAAGTTTGTATTTTGTATGTTGCGAATTTTCGACTTATTTTTCACCTATAAAAATGTCTTTCGGCACCGGAAGTGACGTATTTTGCCATAATTTACCATTTTGACCGGTCTTTTCGCCAGCAAATATTACTTTAACATATGGTAGAGGGTGTCACTGAAGCAAAACAACTAAAGTATAGTTTGGTAGCTCAATGGATCGGCTATGGTATAATAAACTTTCTGTATGATTCCTGAAAGCCGGTTCAGTGCTGCTTGCAGGTCTAGTTATTATTATTATTATTATTATTATTATTATTTACCGCGGGGGCCTAGATCTCCATGATCGAAAACAGATATCGATCTGGAATTAGATTTTCTATTGGGAAACCATGTGGTGGCTACTTGATAAAATATTTTTGAAATTTCTGCGCATACCGGAAGTGACCGAACTTTGCACGTTGTCTAAAAATTGAAAATCGGCCATAGTTTCGTCAATTCGTTATCCATTTTCAAACAAATTACATTTTTGGAATCCCTGAATCTTTTCTGAGACAATGGCTATCTCACATTTTTCAATTTCGAACATTCGTCTATGACTTTTATCGTTCGAAAATTGAAAACATGTTGTTTACGAGACCATTTTTGTCATTTTTCAAAATTTTCAAATTTGACCTACATTTTTGGATACCTGAAGTCCATCCGATTCCAGTAATATAAGTTTCATTCAGAGTTATCGCCCTTTATTTTTCGATTTTTTTCGAATTTTCTTCCCATTTTGTCAGCTCGGGTTTCGTTTTATGGTAGAATTGACGTTTCTGAAACTTCTAGAACATGAAGTTATAGTCCAATACCAACGTATAAAGCAATTTCGACAAGAATCCTTAAACCGGAAGTGGTCGAAATAATGTGCAATATTTTGAAAAAAATGCAAAAAATGGATATTTTGGGGAAAAACGCGAATTCTCCGCCCGATATCAATGGATTAAAGAAATTAGGGTACCATTGGACTGCACTAGGATTGTGCTATCGTATGATACCCAACTCGTACGGATACGATGAGCAGGCAGCAAAATATGGCACGCTGAAAATCAAGTATTTTCTGATTTGGAGCGTTTTTGGACGCCTGTATCTCGAAAACTTAACCGCAACTTTTTTTGTAATTTTTTCTATCGAGAGTCCTTTCGGAGGTATTTTGCATGAAGCCATCCAATAAGACTTTGAAATATCTGGAATAGGTGAAATAACGGACTGAAAATCGAAAAAAGTCGAAAAATCGTGAAATTTTGGAAAATGCTCTGCTATTTTTTTATTTTCAAAGATTTCCAAAAAACGATTGTATATTCAGATAGCTGACCTAATTACGATTCTAACGATGTATAATATGTATGTAGTTATTGAAATTTAATTTTCGATATTTTAAATTTTTTGCATTTTTGGCACTTTTGAACCTAGGATTTCTCAGGGGCATTTTATCTGCTCAGATAATGTAATATATCATTACAGAGCACTGTGGCTATTTTAGTGCCCAAGCCGGTTATTAAAACTATACCGACAATAATAACCATACCGGAAGTATTCAAAAAATGAAAAAAAAGGTTAAAAACATTGTCGCACTTGCGAAAAACTTGATTTCTCCCTTAGGTAATAGCGGACCAAAAGAACTAAAGTGTCGTTGGATAGCCCTATTAATGGACCATCATATGGTATCTAAATAATACGATATCGATGGTAAGGAAATGAATTATTGTATGCCAAAAATCTAGTATTTTCCGATTTTTTAACATTCTGAGACGCCCTTTTCTCGAAAACGACGCCGCAGATTTTTCTTAAACTTTTCTAACTCAAAGTCCCATCGGTTGTCTATATAGTGAATCCAAAATGAAAAGCATTGAAATAATATAGGTGGTCCAAAAATGGCATCAAACTTTGAAAAAAATTGAAAAATCGTTAAATTTTTGTAAACGCTCTTTTATTTATCTTTTTTTCCAAAACTGCTCAATGGATGTTTCTGACACTTCTGGTACAGAAAGTTAAGTATCCAAAGAACTTCGTAAAGCTATCACAACAACGATCGTAAAACTGGAAGTAGTCGAAAAAATGTCCGATATTTTGAAAAAAAATATTTTTTTTACGAAAATCTTTTTTATTTATGAATATTTTTTGGTGATATTTTACACTGGGTTAAAATATCATCGTACTTGAGCAGAAATGAGAAAAAAAATTGTTTGGGTAATTTGCGTTAGCCGCCATCGGCGAATTTAGTTTTTCGTACCCAGAAAAATTATTTATTGTTCGATTTGTATAAAACAAAGTTCATATGCTCCGTGGTCCCAATTGTTATTTTTTATGTTACGGTGAAATTTTTCTGTCGGCAACGGAAGTGACGTAATATTAACAAAAACTACAATTTTGACAGTTCGGTACCACTTTTTGAAAGAAAATATTATTTTTTTTCAAAACTGATATAACTAAAAGGATGCACCCTGCGAAGGTGCACAAAATCCTTAGCTCATATTTTTAAATTTCAATTTCATTTTCGGGCAATTTCGAATAAAATGTAAAATAAAGTGTAAAATTCAGCTATTTACAATTCATTCAGCGTCTTCATATTTTTAAATATTTATTTGTAATTGTCATAAACTCGTAGCAATAATCCAGACGAAGAGAATGTATGCGAAAATTAGTTTGTAATATGAGCAGTTGTCGAGAAATATGCAATTTTGCATGCATCACTTTTCACGTTATTTTGCCTATACAAGAGTGAATTATTATTCGATTTGCAATATTTTTTTTCCATTTGATGTCTAATGCAAATTTGGACTAGGTCAAGCCAATTTTACATTTTCACTGTGACCGGAAATGACGTCATTTGGGCAAAAACTGTATTTTTAACCTAAAAAACTAATATTTTATTCAAATCAGTCTCCCTTATAATATTTTTAAAATTATGATATTTTATTCCCATCAACGAATAGAATGAAGCCATACGACCATACAGATACCACAAAATGGTTTCTAACTTGTACGGTTACAGAGAAATAGGCGATCTTCTATAAGTCACTTTTCAAGGTTTTTGGTTTATAAAAGTGTCAATTATTATTCGATTTTTATAATTTTTTTACCATTTGATGCCTTATGCCATTTATGACTTCTATGAACCAAGTTAACATTTTCAATATCACCGGAAGTAATGTAATTTTTGCAAAAAACGTATTTTTAGCCTTCAAAACAAACATTTTTTTGAAGTGATTTATATTCATTATTCGTTTAACTTTATAACGTCTGGCTCTAATGGGCAGTAAGATTGAATCAATACCATCATATTGATATCAAGAAAAGGCTTCTAGCATGTTCCCTTGTCGAATAATAACCAATTTTCCCAGGGTCACTTTTAAGTTTTTTACCTTCTTAATTTCAGTTTATGGGTTATAGGTTAATTATTTATTGCCCGATATGTATAAAACAAAGTTTGTATTTTGTGTGTTGCGAATTTTCGACTTATTTTTCACCTATAAAAATTTCTTTCGGTACCGGAAGTGACGTAATTTTGCCATAATTTACAATTTTGACCGGTCTTTTCGCCAGCAAATATTACTTTTACATATGATAGAGGGTGTCACTGAAGCAAAACAACTAAAGTATACTTTGGTAGCTCAATGGATCGGCTATGGTATAATAAACTTCCTGTATGATTCCTGAAAGCCGGTTCAGTGCTGCTTGCAGGTCTAGTTATTATTGTTATTATTATTATTATTTACCGCGGGGGCCTAGATCTCCATGATCGAAAACAGATATCGATCTGGAATTAGATTTTCTATTGGGAAACCATGTGGTGGCTACTTGATAAAATATTTTTGAAATTTCTGCGCATACCGGAAGTGACCGAACTTTGCACGTTGTCTAAAAATTGAAAATCGGCCATAGTTTCGTCAATTCGTTATCCATTTTCAAACAAATTACATTTTTGGAATCCCTGAATCTTTTCTGAGACAATGGCTATCTCACATTTTTCAATTTCGAACATTCGTCTATGACTTTTATCGTTCGAAAATTGAAAACATGTTGTTTACGAGACCATTTTTGTCATTTTTCAAAATTTTCAAATTTGACCTACATTTTTGGATACCTGAAGTCCATCCGATTCCAGTAATATAAGTTTCATTCAGAGTTATCGCCCTTTATTTTTCGATTTTTTTCGAATTTTCTTCCCATTTTGTCAGCTCGGGTTTCGTTTTATGGTAGAATTGACGTTTCTGAAACTTCTAGAACATGAAGTTATAGTCCAATACCAACGTATAAAGCAATTTCGACAAGAATCCTTAAACCGGAAGTGGTCGAAATAATGTGCAATATTTTGAAAAAAATGCAAAAAATGGATATTTTGGGGAAAAACGCGAATTCTCCGCCCGATATCAATGGATTAAAGAAATTAGGGTACCATTGGACTGCACTAGGGTTGTGCTATCGTATGATACCCAACTCGTACGGATACGATGAGCAGGCAGCAAAATATGGCACGCTGAAAATCAAGTATTTTCTGATTTGGAGCGATTTTGGACGCCTGTATCTCGAAAACTTAACCGCAACTTTTTTTGTAATTTTTTCTATCGAGAGTCCTTTTGGAGGTATTTTGCATGAAGCCATCCAATAAGACTTTGAAATATCTGGAATAGGTGAAATAACGGACTGAAAATCGAAAAAAGTCGAAAAATCGTGAAATTTTGTAAAATGCTCTGCTATTTTTTTATTTTCAAAGATTTCCAAGAAACGATTGTATATTCAGATAGCTGACCTAATTACAATTCTAACGATGTATAATATGTATGTAGTTATTGAAATTTAATTTTCGATATTTTAATTTTTTTGCATTTTTGGCACTTTTGAACCTAGGATTTCTCAGGGGCATTTTATCTGATCAGATAATGTAATATATCATTACAGAGCACTGTGGCTATTTTAGTGCCCAAACCGGTTATTAAAACTATACCGACAATAATAACCATACCGGAAGTATTCAAAAAATGAAAAAAAAGGTTAAAAACATTGTCGCACTTGCGAAAAACTTGATTTCTCCCTTAGGTAATAGCGGACCAAAAGAACTAAAGTGTCGTTGGATAGCCCTATTAATGGACCATCATATGGTATCTAAATAATACGATATCGATGGTAAGGAAATAAATTATTCTATGCCAAAAATCTAGTATTTTCCGATTTTTTAACATTCTGAGACGCCCTTTTCTCGAAAACGACGCCGCAGATTTTTCTTAAACTTTTCTAACTCAAAGTCCCATCGGTTGTCTATATAGTGAATCCAAAATGAAAAGCATTGAAATAATATAGGTGGTCCAAAAATGGCATCAAACTTTGAAAAAAATTGAAAAATCGTTAAATTTTTGTAAACGCTCTTTTATTTATCTTTTTTTCCAAAACTGCTCAATGGATGTTTCTGACACTTCTGGTACAGAAAGTTAAGTATCCAAAGAACTTCGTAAAGCTATCACAACAACGATCGTAAAACTGGAAGTAGTCGAAAAAATGTCCGATATTTTGAAAAAAAATATTTTTTTTACGAAAATCTTTTTTATTTATGAATATTTTTTGGTGATATTTTACACTGGGTTAAAATATCATCGTACTTGAGCAGAAATGAGAAAAAAAATTGTCTGGGTAATTTGCGTTAGCCGCCATCGGCGAATTTAGTTTTTCGTACCCAGAAAAATTATTTATTGTTCGATTTGTGTAAAACAAAGTTCATATGCTCCGTGGTCCCAATTGTTATTTTTTATGTTACTGTGAAATTTTTCTGTCGGCAACGGAAGTGACGTAATATTAACAAAAACTACAATTTTGACAGTTCGGTACCACTTTTTGAAAGAAAATATTATTTTTTTTCAAAACTGATATAACTAAAAGGATGCACCCTGCGAAGGTGCACAAAATCCTTAGCTCATATTTTTAAATTTCAATTTCATTTTCGGGCAATTTCGAATAAAATGTAAAATAAAGTGTAAAATTCAGCTATTTACAATTCATTCAGCGTCTTCATATTTTTAAATATTTATTTGTAATTTTCATAAACTCGTAGCAATAATCCAGACGAAGAGAATGTATGCGAAAATTAGTTTGTAATATGAGCAGTTGTCGAGAAATATGCAATTTTGCATGCATCACTTTTCACGTTATTTTGCCTATACAAGAGTGAATTATTATTCGATTTGCAATATTTTTTTTCCATTTGATGTCTAATGCCAATTTGGACTAGGTCAAGCCAATTTTACATTTTCACTGTGACCGGAAATGACGTCATTTGGGCAAAAACTGTATTTTTAACCTAAAAAACTAATATTTTATTCAAATCAGTCTCCCTTATAATATTTTTAAAATTATGATATTTTATTCCCATCAACGAATAGAATGAAGCCATACGACCATACAGATACCACAAAATGGTTTCTAACTTGTACGGTTACAGAGAAATAGGCGATCTTCTATAAGTCACTTTTCAAGGTTTTTGGTCTATAAAAGTGTCAATTATTATGCGATTTTTATATTTTTTTTACCATTTGATGCCTTATGCCATTTATGACTTCTATGAACCAAGTTAACATTTTCAATATCACCGGAAGTAATGTAATTTTTGCAAAAAACGTATTTTTAGCCTTCAAAACAAACATTTTTTTGAAGTGATTTATATTCATTATTCGTTTAACTTTATAACGTCTGGCTCTAATGGGCAGTAAGATTGAATCCATACCATCATATTGATATCAAGAAAAGGCTTCTAGCATGTTCCCTTGTCGAATAATAACCAATTTTCCCAGGGTCACTTTTAAGTTTTTTACCTTCTTAATTTCAGTTTATGGGTTATAGGTTAATTATTTATTGCCCGATATGTATAAAACAAAGTTTGTATTTTGTGTGTTGCGAATTTTCGACTTATTTTTCACCTATAAAAATTTCTTTCGGTACCGGAAGTGACGTAATTTTGCCATAATTTACAATTTTGACCGGTCTTTTCGCCAGCAAATATTACTTTTACATTTGATAGAGGGTGTCACTGAAGCAAAACAACTAAAGTATACTTTGGTAGCTCAATGGATCGGCTATGGTATAATAAACTTCCTGTATGATTCCTGAAAGCCGGTTCAGTGCTGCTTGCAGGTCTAGTTAAGCTTTCATATTACATATGAAAGCTTATTGTTTCTGTTAAGATTATTATTATTTTTTTTTTTTGTGTATTTTCTGCAAATCGGATTTCTCAGAATCTAACCATGGGATCTTTCTGAAACTTTGACCTACCCCCCCAAAAATGGGGTGCGAACGTTGTTTAAATATATTTTCAAAACGTTTTACGAATCCGAAATCACCGAATTTTACGAACGAAAAAACTGACAATGCATAGTCGTAACTTTGTTATTTTTTGACCGATTTTACTAATTCTTTTTTCTTTGAATACCTTGAAAAAAATCGTTTTGATCTGCAGTTTCACATTTTCGAATTTCGAAAATTCGTCGCTGTGATTTCGAACCGGAAGTTTAGACCAATTTGACAACTTCTTTAATAGTTGTACGATTTTCATGAAATTTAGTATACAAGTAGATCTTACCGATGTGACTTCAAAAATATAATTAGAAATTTTCTAAATTATCTCCCCTTGGTGAAATTAAGGATCAAAATTTTCAAAAAAATCGTCGAAATATAGGTCAGAATGACCTAAAAAATTTTTTCGATACTCGACAAGTAATTACTGATTCCTACACAAAATATGGAGTTTGTCGATCGAACCGGAAGTGCCACCATCTTGAAACGTGAAAAAACAAATGAACTTTTGCGATATTGCACTTACAGACACGGGAGTTATATTTTCTGAATCCTTGAAGGATGGCCCAAAAATCGTAGGGAGCAGAATTTTGATTTCGGTCACGTGATGGTCACCATTTTGAATTGAAAATGAAAAGTAGTAGCAATTTGAAGGGCCGAGACTTTGAAACACAATAAATCTCCTTCTAATTGAGCTAGAATGTTCAAACTTGGTGTAGACGTTCACTAGGTCAATGTCATGATTGAGTTCAAAGATGAGCATCTTCTGTCTAGGGTAAGCAGAGATAGGCATGCTGATTTGTTGATTCTTTAGGGCACGATAACTTCGGTTATAATGAAGGGAGGGCTGTGAAACTTTTGTCAATAGAGAGTCCAATAGCTAGCCTGTTGTGTGAAATCATTGTATCATTTATTTTAAATATCAGGGATAGGCGAAAAAAAGAGATTGAAAATCCAAAAAGTCGTATTTTTACAGTTTGGAGCATGTTTAGAGGTCTTTCTCGTAAAGTCAACTTAATATTTTTTGGGAACTTCTTCTACAAAGAGTCTTATTGGTAGTCTTTTATATAAAACCATCGATCAACAATCCAACATATCAGGAGTAGAAGAACAAAAGGATCGAACATTGAAAACGGCACCCTTTCATTGTTAAGCAAAACATGCAGTGTGGGTGGCTACAATCTGCACATTTAGTCATCGTATAGAGCTTATTCAACAGTATCGAATTCCAACTGCTAAGGGATCTTTTACGTGCACTCCAATGTGTACACGGCGGGTGGGGGGACACGCCAGAAAATCGAGATGAACTTTCTCGGACAATGCAGGGATCGAACACCCGACCTCCTGGCTAGCAGGCCAACGCCTTAGCCACATAGTGTGGACATCCATCGTACATTTCATCCGTCAAATCAAAGCATTTCATTGCATTAGACCAATAATTAATTATTCTTAATTGAAAACTTTATTTTAATATTAGTCTGGCATTATTAAATCCTAATTTTATTGGTCTTATTTAAAATTAAACTTTCATTTAAGTATGAACAACCCTTAACGTGTCTCTTTAAAACATAAAAAAAATACTCTAAAACAGTAGCTCAACCTTTTGACCTAAACTCATTAATTTACCATTTTTTGTGAGCCACTTGTTATTTTTCCTATGACATATTACACGTGTCTGATTTTAAAGGGGGGTTGGGTGGCTGAATGGTTAGCACGCGCGCCTGTCATTGAGTTAACTAGCGTGTTTTCGAATGCCCGGTTGTACGTGACAAGGAGTAAGGTCGCCTGTCCAACCGGTCATTTTTAATTTTTTTCCCGCCATTTTCATTTCATTTTCTCATCCGTCTCATTACAGTAATACAAGTTTGAGGTATTTCCCTTTAGTTTTCAGATTATTGTTATGCCTGGGTGCAATGTTTCATACTATATTTAGACTTGTAACTTCGCGAGTTTTTGACCAATTTTGATAATTTTTTCTTCTAATCCTTTTATTTAGGATACTTGATACAATCAATGACACATGACGATGAATATGAAAGCTTTCATATCTGCATGGGACAGTAGCAGATCTAGTTAAGCTTTCATATTACATATGAAAGCTTATTATTTCTGTTAAGATTATTATTGTTATTAAGCTTTCATATTACATATGAAAGCTTATTGTTTCTGTTAAGATTATTAAGCTTTCATATTACATATGAAAGCTTATTATTTCTGTTAAGATTATTATTGTTATTTTTTTTTTGTGTTTTGTCCACAAATCGGATTTCTCAGAATCTAACGATAGGATCGTTCTGAAACTTTTACCTATCCCCCCAAAAATGGGTGGTGGCTGTTGATTAAATATATTTTCAAAACGTTTTACGAATCCGAAATCACCGAATTTTACGAACGAAAAAACTGACAATGCATAGTCGTAACTTTGTTATTTTTTGACCGATTTTACTAATTCTTTTTTCTTTGAATACCTTGAAAAAAATCATTTTCATCTGCAGTTTCGCATTTTCCAATTTCGAAAATTCGTCGCTGTGATTTCGAACCGGAAGTTTAGACCAATTTGAGAACTTCTTTAATAGTTGTACGATTTTCATGAAATTTAGTGTATAAGTAGATGTTACCGATGTGACTTCAAAAATATAAGTATAAATGTTCTAAATTATCTCCCCTTGACGAAATTAAGGATCAAAGTTTTCAAAAAAATCGTCGAAATATAGGTCAGAATGACCTAATTTTTTTTTTTGATACTAGACAAGTAATTACTGATTCGTACACAAAATATGGAGTTTGTCGATCGAACCGGAAGTGCCACCATCTTTAAACGTGAAAAATCAAAAAGGCTTTTTTGCTATTTTACTTACAGACTCGGGAGTTATATTTTCAGAATCCTTGAAGGAATGCCTAAAAATCTATCGGATCCGAATTTTGATTTCGGTCACGTGATGGTCACCATATTGAATTGAAAATGAAAAATAGAAGCAATTTGAAGGGCCGGGACTTTGGAACACAATAACTCTCCTTCTAATTAAGCTAGAATGTTCAAACTTGGTGTAGACGTTCACTAGGTCAATGTCATGATTGAGTTCAAAGATGAGCATTTTCTGCTTAGGGTAAGCAGAGATAAGGATGCTGATTTGTTGATTCTTTAGGGCACGATAACTTCGGTTATAATGAAGGGAGGGCGATGAAACTTTTGTCAATAGAGAGTCTAATAGCTAGCCTGTTGTTTGAAATCATTGTATCAATTTTTTTAAATATCAGGGATAGCCGAAAAAAAGAGATTGAAAATCCAAAAAGTCGTATTTTTACAATTTGGAGCATGTTTAGAGGTCTTTCTCGTAAAGTCAACTTAATATTTTTTGGGAACTTCTTCTACAAAGAGTCTTATTGGTAGTCTTTTATATGAAACCATCGATCAACAGTCCAACATATCTGGAGTAGAAGAACAAAAGGATCGAAAATTGAAAACGGCAACCATTCATGGTTAAGCAAAACATGCAGTGTGGGTGACTACAATCTACACATTTAGTCATCGTATAGAGCTTATTCAACAGTATCGAATTCCAACTGCTTAGGGATATTTTACGTGCACTCCAATGTGTACACGGGACCTTGGTGTTTCATCCCATCCGAACGACTAGACAGCTGTGCTTATCAGGCCCTCCGTTCTGCCTCATTGACAACGGGGAACCACGCCGGGAAATCAAGATGAACTTTCTCCGTGCAGAACTTTCAATTCAGGCCAAACGTTTATTGCACACGATTAAGCTGGTCAGTTGTAATAATCGGTTGGCAATTAAAGTACCGTGCACATTAAACTGTTAAAACAGAAAATTTCGCCCGGTTGAAATGTTTCTTGCTATAAGTCAGCAATTTTCCGAATTCAGGGAGGCTGAATGGTTAGCATGTGCGCGCTGTATCGTAACGTCTGTCATGGAGTCAACGAGCGTTGTTTCGATCTCCAGGTTGCACGTGACATGAAGTATGATGTCCAACCTCGTGGGTTTTCTCCGTGTCCTTCGGTTTCCTCCCAAAGGCTAAAGACCAGTAAGCGCAAGGGGAGTTTTTAAATAAAATTAAAAAGCATATGTTAGTCACAAAATGTCCTAGTTTGTGTCGAATGGACATTAGGCCGCATTTCTCTCTTTCTCTTTTATTTTTAAAGTTTTGTAATAATCGGTTGGTAATCAAAGGTACTGTAAAAGTGATAAAACAGAAAATTTCGCCCGGTTGTAATGTTTCTCACTTTAAAGTCAGCAATTTGCAGATTTTAAGGGGCAAACGTTTATTGCGAACGCTTAAGCTGGTCAGGGGGAGCTTATTTTTAAAAGTTTTGTAATATTCGGTTGATAACTAAAGGTACCATGCAAATTAAACTGTTCAAATAGAAAATTTGGGCCGGTTGAAATGTTTCTCGCTGTAGGTCAGCAATTTGCCGATTTTAGGGAGGTTGCGTGGCTGAATGGTTAGCACGTGCGCTCTGTATCAAAACGTCTGTCATTGAGTCAACTGGCGTTGTTTCGATTTCTTGGTTGTACGTGACAAGGAGTATGGTCGCCTGTCCATCCTCGTAGGCCGTAACGCTGCTGCCCGGGTAAAATTTCCCTCATTGCACACTTTATGGCATATGCCAGTCTTCATCAGCCCATTTTAGGAGCAGAACAGTAGGACGTTAAACCCCATTCAATTTCATTTCATTTTCTCTATGTTGCTTATTTATTGTAGTGGATAAATATTTTTCTGGTTCTAGCAATTATTTAATTTCTGCATAGAAATCTTGCTTTGGCCAGTTTTTTTTTATTGCAGAGTGCCATTCTTGTATAATTCAGTCTATGATCCTTTGTTTAAAACATGCTTAAGAAGTCGTCATGATTTCCTACTTATAACCAAACGTATTGGAAATATTTGTCTGGCATTATTAAATCCTAATTTTATTGGTCTTATTTAAAATTAAACTTTCATTTAACTATGAACAACCCTTAACGTGTCTCTTTAAAACTATTAAGTACTCTAAAATAGTAGCTCAACCTTTTGACCTAAACTAATTAATTTACCATTTTGTTGTGAGCGACTTCTTATTCTTCCTATATGACATATTGCACGTGTCGGATTTCAAAGGGGGGGTTGGATGGCTGAATGGCTAGCACGCGCGCCTGTCATTGAGTTAACTAGCGTGTTTTCGAATGCCCGGTTGTACGTGACAAGGAGTAAGGTCGCCTGTCCAACCTGACATTTTTATTTTTTTTTCCCGCCATTTTCATTTCATTTTCTCATCCGTCTCATTGCAGTAATACAAGTTTCAGTTATTTCCCTTAAGTTTTCAGATTATTGTTATGCCTGGGTGCAATGTTTCATACTATATTTAGACTTGTAACTTCGCGAGTTTTTGACCAATTTTGATAATTTTTTCTTCTTATCCTTTTATTTAGGATACTTGATACAATCAATGACACGTGACGATGAATATGAAAGCTTTCATATCTGCATGGGACAGTAGCAGATCTAGTTATTTTTTTTTTTGTGTATTTTCTGCAAATCGGATTTCTCAGAATCTAACCATGGGATCTTTCTAAAACCTTGACCTACCCCCCCAAAAATGGGGTGCGAACGTTGTTTAAATATATTTTCAAAACGTTTTACGAATCCGAAATCACCGAATTTTACGAACGAAAAAACTGACAATGCATAGTCGTAACTTTGTTATTTTTTGACCGATTTTACTAATTCTTTTTTCTTTGAATACCTTGAAAAAAATCATTTTCATCTGCAGTTTCACATTTTCGAATTTCGAAAATTCGTCGCTGTGATTTCGAACCGGAAGTTTAGACCAATTTGACAACTTCTTTAATAGTTGTACGATTTTCATGAAATTTAGTATACAAGTAGATCTTACCGATGTGACTTCAAAAATATAATTAGAAATTTTCTAAATTATCTCCCCTTGGTGAAATTAAGGATCAAATTTTTCAAAAAAATCGTCGAAATATAGGTCAGAATGACCTAATTTTTTTTTTCGATACTAGACAAGGAATTAATGATTCGTACACAAAATATGGAGTTTGTCGATCGAACCGGAAGTGCCACCATCTTTAAACGTGAAAAATCAAAAAGGCTTTTTTGCTATTTTACTTACAGACTCGGGAGTTATATTTTCGGAATCCTTGAAGGAATGCCTAAAAATCTATCGGATCAGAATTTTGATTTCGGTCATGTGATGGTCATAATTTTGAATTGAAAATGAAAAATAGAAGCAATTTGAAAGGCCCGGACTTCGGAACACAATAACTCTCCTTCTAATTGAGCTAGAATGTTCAAACTTGGTGTAGACGTTCACTAGGTCACTATCTTGATTGAGTTCAAAGATGAGCATTTTCTGCTCAGGGTAAGCAGAGATAAGCATGCTGATTTGTTGATTCTTTAGGGCACGATAACTTCGGTTATAATGAAGGGAGGGCGGTGAAACTTTTGTCAATAGAGAGTCTAATAGGTAGCCTGTTGTGTGAAATGATTGTATCATTTTTTTTAAATATCAGGGATAGCCGAAAAAAAGAGATTGAAAATCCAAAAAGTCGTATTTTTACAATTTGGAGCATGTTTAGAGGTTTTTCTCGTTAAGTCAACATACTATTTTTTTGGAACTTCTTCTACAAAGAGTCTTATTGGAAGTCTTTTATATGAATCCATCGATCAACAGTCCAACATATCAGGAGTAGAAGAACAAAAGGATCGAACATTGAAAACGGCACCCTTTCATTGTTGAGCGAAACATGAAGTGTGGGTGACTACAATCTACGCATTTAGTCATCGTATAGAGCTTATTCAACAGTATCGAATTCCAACTGCTTAGGGATATTTTACGTGCACTCCAATGTGTACACGGGACCTTGGTTTTTCGTACCATCCGAAGGACTAGCTAGACAGCTGTGCTTGTCTGGCCCTCCGTTCTGCCTTACTGACAAGGGAACCACGCCGGGAAATCGAGATGAACTTTCTCTGTGCAGAACTTTCAATTCAGGCAAAACATTTATTGCATACGATTAAGCTGGTCAGTTGGAGCTTATTTTCAAAAGTTTTGTAATAATCGGTTGGTAATTAAAGTACCGTGCACATTAAACTGTTAAAACAGAAAATTTGGCCCGGTTGAAATGTTTCTTGCTATAAGTCAGCAATTTTCCGAATTCAGGGAGGCTGGATGGCTGAATGGTTAGCATGTGCTCGCTGTATTGTCATTGAGTCAACGGGCGTCGTTTCGATCTCCAGGTTGCACGTGACATGGTGTATGATGTCCAACCTCGTGGGTTTTCTCCGTGTTCTTCGGTTTCCTCCCAACGGCTAAAGACCAGTACGTGCAAGGGGAGTTTTTAAATAAAATTAAAAAACATGTTAGTCCCGAAATGACCTAGTTTGTGTCGAATGGACGTTAGGCCGCATTTCTCTCTTTCTCTTTTTAAAGTTTTGTAATAATCGGTTGGTAATCAAAGGTACTGTAAAAGTGATAAAACAGAAAATTTGGCCCGGTTGTAATGTTTCTCACTTTAAATTCAGCAATTTGTCGATTTTAAGGGGCAAACGTTTATTGCGAACGATTAAGCTGGTCAGGGGGAGCTTATTTTTAAAAGTTTCGTAATATTCGGTTGATAACTAAAGGTACCGTGCAAATTAAACTGTTAAAATAGAAAATTTGGCCCGGTTGAAATGTTTCTCGCTGTAGGTCAGCAATTTGCCGATTTTAGGGAGGTTGCGTGGCTGAATGGTTAGCACGTGCGCTCTGTATCATAACGTCTGTCATTGAGTCAACTGTCCTTGTTTCGATTTCTTGGTTGTACGTGATAAGGAGTATGGTCGCCTTACCAACCTCGTAGGCCGTAACGGCGCTGCCCGGGTAAAATTTCCCTCATTGCACACTTTATGGCGTATGCCCGTCTTCATTAGCCCATTGTAGGAGCAGAACAGTAGGACGTTAAACCCCATTCAATTTCATTTCATTTTCTCTATGTTGCTTATTTATTATAGTGGATAAATATTTTTCTGGTTCTAGCAATTATTTAATTTCTGCATAGAAATCTCTGGCCAGTTTTTTTTATTGCAGAGTGCCATTCTTGTATATTGCAGTCTATGACCCTTTGTTTGAAACATGCTTAAGAAGTTGTCACGATTTCCTACTTATAACCAAACATATTGGAAACCATAATTATATAACATATCTCTAATTTTGGAAGCCCGATTACAGCTATACAAGTTTAGGTTATTTCCCTTTACTTTAAAGATTATTTTTTTGCCCGGGTGCAATGTTTCTCACTACATTTAAATTTGTAACTTTGTGAGTTTTTGAACGATTTTGATATTATGTCTTTATAATTTTCCAAATCTACATATTTAACGTACATATTCAAACAGTTGAGTTCAACCTGATTCAAAAAGTTTTAGTTTTGTTCAAAGTTATCTCATTCAACCCGATTACAGCAACACACGTATCAGTTATTTCCCTTTAGTTTTCAGATTACTCAATGTTTCATACTATATTTAGACTTGTAACTTCGCGAGTTTTTGACCAATTTTGATAGTTTGTTATTCTTATCCTTTTATTTGAGATACTTGATATAATCGATGACACGTGACGATGAATATGAAAGCTTTCATATCTGCATGGGACAGTAGCAGATCTAGTTATTGTTATTTTTTTTTTGTGTTTTGTCCACAAATCGGATTTCTCAGAATCTAACGATAGGATCGTTCTGAAACTTTTACCTATCCCCCCCAAAATGTGTGGTGGCTGTTGATTAAATATATTTTCAAAACGTTTTACGAATCCGAAATCACCGAATTTTACGAACGAAAAAACTGAAAATGCATAGTCGTAACTTTGTTATTTTTTGACCGATTTTACTAATTCTTTTTTCTTTGAATACCTTGAAAAAAATCATTTTCATCTGCAGTTTCGCATTTTCCAATTTCGAAAATTCGTCGCTGTGATTTCGAACCGGAAGTTTAGACCAATTTGAGAACTTCTTTAATAGTTGTACGATTTTCATGAAATTTAGTGTATAAGTAGATGTTACCTATGTGACTTCAAAAATATAATTATAAATGTTCTAAATTATCTCCCCTTGACGAAATTAAGGATCAAAGTTTTCAAAAAAATCGTCGAAATATAGGTCAGAATGACCTAATTTTTTTTTTTGATACTAGACAAGTAATTACTGATTCGTACACAAAATATGGAGTTTGTCGATCGAACCGGAAGTGCCACCATCTTTAAACGTGAAAAATCAAAAAGGCTTTTTTGCTATTTTACTTACAGACTCGGGAGTTATATTTTCAGAATCCTTGAAGGAATGCCTAAAAATCTATCGGATCCGAATTTTGATTTCGGTCACGTGATGGTCACCATTTTGAATTGAAAATGAAAAATAGAAGCAATTTGAAGGGCCGGGACTTTGGAACACAATAACTCTCCTTCTAATTAAGCTAGAATGTTCAAACTTGGTGTAGACGTTCACTAGGTCAATGTCATGATTGAGTTCAAAGATGAGCATTTTCTGCCTAGGGTAAGCAGAGATAAGGATGCTGATTTGTTGATTCTTTAGGGCACGATAACTTCGGTTATAATGAAGGGAGGGCGATGAAACTTTTGTCAATAGAGAGTCTAATAGCTAGCCTGTTGTTTGAAATCATTGTATCATTTTTTTAAATATCAGGGATAGCCGAAAAAAATAGATTGAAAATCCAAAAAGTCGTATTTTTACAATTTGGAGCATGTTTAGAGGTCTTTCTCGTAAAGTCAACATAATATTTTTTTGGGAACTTCTTCTACAAAGATTCTTATTGGTAGTCTTTTATATGAAACCATCGATCAACAGTCCAACATATCTGGAGTAGAAGAACAAAAGGATCGAAAATTGAAAACGGCACCCTTTCATTGTTAAGCGAAACATGCAGTGTGGGTGACTACAATCTACACATTTAGTCATCGTATAGAGCTTATTCAACAGTATCGAATTCCAACTGCTTAGGGATATTTTACGTGCACTCCAATGTGTACACGGGACCTTGGTGTTTCATCCCATCCGAACGACTAGACAGCTGTGCTTGTCAGGCCCTCCGTCCTGACTCACTGACAACGGGGAACCACGCCGGGAAATCAAGATGAACTTTCTCCGTGCAGAACTTTCAATTCACAGGCCAAACGTTTATTGCACACGATTAAGCTGGTCAGTTGTAATAATCGGTTGGCAATTAAAGTACCGTGCACATTAAACTGTTAAAACAGAAAATTTCGCCCGGTTGAAATGTTTCTTGCTATAAGTCAGCAATTTTCCGAATTCAGGGAGGCTGAATGGTTAGCATGTGCGCGCTGTATCGTAACGTCTGTCATTGAGTCAACGAGCGTCGTTTCGATCTCCAGGTTGCACGTGACATGAAGTATGATGTCCAACCTCGTGGGTTTTCTCCGTGTCCTTCGGTTTCCTCCCAAAGGCTAAAGACCAGTAAGCGCAAGGGGAGTTTTTAAATAAAATTAAAAAACATATGTTAGTCACAAAATGACCTAGTTTGTGTCGAATGGACATTAGGCCGCATTTCTCTCTTTCTCTTTTATTTTTAAAGTTTTGTAATAATCGGTTGGTAATCAAAGGTACTGTAAAAGTGATAAAACAGAAAATTTCGCCCGGTTGTAATGTTTCTCACTTTAAAGTCAGCAATTTGCAGATTTTAAGGGGCAAACGTTTATTGCGAACGCTTCAGCTGGTCAGGGGGAGCTTATTTTTAAAAGTTTTGTAATATTCGGTTGATAACTAAAGGTACCATGCAAATTAAACTGTTCAAATAGAAAATTTGGGCCGGTTGAAATGTTATAACCAAACATATTGGAAATATTTGTCTGGCATTATTAAATCCTAATTTTATTGGTCTTATTTAAAATTAAACTTTCATTTAACTATGAACAACCCTTAACGTGTCTCTTTAAAACTATTAAGTACTCTAAAATAGTAGCTCAACCTTTTGACCTAAACTCATTAATTTACCATTTTGTTGTGAGCGACTTCTTATTCTTCCTATATGACATATTGCACGTGTCGGATTTCAAAGGGGGGGTTGGATGGCTGAATGGCTAGCACGCGCGAATGTCATTGAGTTAACTAGCGTGTTTTCGAATGCCCGGTTGTACGTGACAAGGAGTAAGGTCGCCTGTCCAACCTGACATTTTTATTTTTTTTTTCCCGCCATTTTCATTTCATTCTCTCATCCGTCTCATTACAGTAATACAAGTTTCAGTTATTTCCCTTTAGTTTTCAGATTATTGTTATGCCTGGGTGCAATGTTTCATACTATATTTAGACTTGTAACTTCGCGAGTTTTTGACCAATTTTGATAATTTTTTCTTCTTATCCTTTTATTTAGGATACTTGATACAATCAATGACACGTGACGATGAATATGAAAGCTTTCATATCTGCATGGGACAGTAGCAGATCTAGTTTTTTTTTTGTGTTTTGTCCACAAATCGGATTTCTCAGAATCTAACGATAGGATCGTTCTGAAACTTTTACCTATCCCCCCAAAAATGGGTGGTGGCTGTTGATTAAATATATTTTCAAAACGTTTTACGAATCCGAAATCACCGAATTTTACGAACGAAAAAACTGACAATGCATAGTCGTAACTTTGTTATTTTTTGACCGATTTTACTAATTCTTTTTTCTTTGAATACCTTGAAAAAAATCATTTTCATCTGCAGTTTCGCATTTTCCAATTTCGAAAATTCGTCGCTGTGATTTCGAACCGGAAGTTTAGACCAATTTGAGAACTTCTTTAATAGTTGTACGATTTTCATGAAATTTAGTGTATAAGTAGATGTTACCGATGTGACTTCAAAAATATAAGTATAAATGTTCTAAATTATCTCCCCTTGACGAAATTAAGGATCAAAGTTTTCAAAAAAATCGTCGAAATATAGGTCAGAATGACCTAATTTTTTTTTTTGATACTAGACAAGTAATTACTGATTCGTACACAAAATATGGAGTTTGTCGATCGAACCGGAAGTGCCACCATCTTTAAACGTGAAAAATCAAAAAGGCTTTTTTGCTATTTTACTTACAGACTCGGGAGTTATATTTTCAGAATCCTTGAAGGAATGCCTAAAAATCTATCGGATCCGAATTTTGATTTCGGTCACGTGATGGTCACCATTTTGAATTGAAAATGAAAAATAGAAGCAATTTGAAGGGCCGGGACTTTGGAACACAATAACTCTCCTTCTAATTAAGCTAGAATGTTCAAACTTGGTGTAGACGTTCACTAGGTCAATGTCATGATTGAGTTCAAAGATGAGCATTTTCTGCTTAGGGTAAGCAGAGATAAGGATGCTGATTTGTTGATTCTTTAGGGCACGATAACTTCGGTTATATTGAAGGGAGGGCGATGAAACTATTGTCAATAGAGAGTCTAATAGCTAGCCTGTTGTTTGAAATCATTGTATCAATTTTTTTAAATATCAGGGATAGCCGAAAAAAAGAGATTGAAAATCCAAAAAGTCGTATTTTTACAATTTGGAGCATGTTTAGAGGTCTTTCTCGTAAAGTCAACTTAATATTTTTTGGGAACTTCTTCTACAAAGAGTCTTATTGGTAGTCTTTTATATGAAACCATCGATCAACAGTCCAACATATCTGGAGTAGAAGAACAAAAGGATCGAAAATTGAAAACGGCAACCATTCATGGTTAAGCAAAACATGCAGTGTGGGTGACTACAATCTACACATTTAGTCATCGTATAGAGCTTATTCAACAGTATCGAATTCCAACTGCTTAGGGATATTTTACGTGCACTCCAATGTGTACACGGGACCTTGGTGTTTCATCCCATCCGAACGACTAGACAGCTGTGCTTATCAGGCCCTCCGTTCTGCCTCATTGACAACGGGGAACCACGCCGGGAAATCAAGATGAACTTTCTCCGTGCAGAACTTTCAATTCAGGCCAAACGTTTATTGCACACGATTAAGCTGGTCAGTTGTAATAATCGGTTGGCAATTAAAGTACCGTGCACATTAAACTGTTAAAACAGAAAATTTCGCCCGGTTGAAATGTTTCTTGCTATAAGTCAGCAATTTTCCGAATTCAGGGAGGCTGAATGGTTAGCATGTGCGCGCTGTATCGTAACGTCTGTCATGGAGTCAACGAGCGTTGTTTCGATCTCCAGGTTGCACGTGACATGAAGTATGATGTCCAACCTCGTGGGTTTTCTCCGTGTCCTTCGGTTTCCTCCCAAAGGCTAAAGACCAGTAAGCGCAAGGGGAGTTTTTAAATAAAATTAAAAAGCATATGTTAGTCACAAAATGTCCTAGTTTGTGTCGAATGGACATTAGGCCGCATTTCTCTCTTTCTCTTTTATTTTTAAAGTTTTGTAATAATCGGTTGGTAATCAAAGGTACTGTAAAAGTGATAAAACAGAAAATTTCGCCCGGTTGTAATGTTTCTCACTTTAAAGTCAGCAATTTGCAGATTTTAAGGGGCAAACGTTTATTGCGAACGCTTAAGCTGGTCAGGGGGAGCTTATTTTTAAAAGTTTTGTAATATTCGGTTGATAACTAAAGGTACCATGCAAATTAAACTGTTCAAATAGGAAATTTGGGCCGGTTGAAATGTTTCTCGCTGTAGGTCAGCAATTTGCCGATTTTAGGGAGGTTGCGTGGCTGAATGGTTAGCACGTGCGCTCTGTATCAAAACGTCTGTCATTGAGTCAACTGGCGTTGTTTCGATTTCTTGGTTGTACGTGACAAGGAGTATGGTCGCCTGTCCATCCTCGTAGGCCGTAACGCTGCTGCCCGGGTAAAATTTCCCTCATTGCACACTTTATGGCATATGCCAGTCTTCATCAGCCCATTTTAGGAGCAGAACAGTAGGACGTTAAACCCCATTCAATTTCATTTCATTTTCTCTATGTTGCTTATTTATTGTAGTGGATAAATATTTTTCTGGTTCTAGCAATTATTTAATTTCTGCATAGAAATCTTGCTTTGGCCAGTTTTTTTTTATTGCAGAGTGCCATTCTTGTATAATTCAGTCTATGATCCTTTGTTTAAAACATGCTTAAGAAGTCGTCATGATTTCCTACTTATAACCAAACGTATTGGAAATATTTGTCTGGCATTATTAAATCCTAATTTTATTGGTCTTATTTAAAATTAAACTTTCATTTAACTATGAACAACCCTTAACGTGTCTCTTTAAAACTATTAAGTACTCTAAAATAGTAGCTCAACCTTTTGACCTAAACTAATTAATTTACCATTTTGTTGTGAGCGACTTCTTATTCTTCCTATATGACATATTGCACGTGTCGGATTTCAAAGGGGGGGTTGGATGGCTGAATGGCTAGCACGCGCGCCTGTCATTGAGTTAACTAGCGTGTTTTCGAATGCCCGGTTGTACGTGACAAGGAGTAAGGTCGCCTGTCCAACCTGACATTTTTATTTTTTTTTCCCGCCATTTTCATTTCATTTTCTCATCCGTCTCATTGCAGTAATACAAGTTTCAGTTATTTCCCTTAAGTTTTCAGATTATTGTTATGCCTGGGTGCAATGTTTCATACTATATTTAGACTTGTAACTTCGCGAGTTTTTGACCAATTTTGATAATTTTTTCTTCTTATCCTTTTATTTAGGATACTTGATACAATCAATGACACGTGACGATGAATATGAAAGCTTTCATATCTGCATGGGACAGTAGCAGATCTAGTTAAGCTTTCATATTACATATGAAAGCTTATTGTTTCTGTTAAGATTATTATTATTTTTTTTTTTTGTGTATTTTCTGCAAATCGGATTTCTCAGAATCTAACCATGGGATCTTTCTGAAACTTTGACCTACCCCCCCAAAAATGGGGTGCGAACGTTGTTTAAATATATTTTCAAAACGTTTTACGAATCCGAAATCACCGAATTTTACGAACGTAAAAACTGACAATGCATAGTCGTAACTTTGTTATTTTTTGACCGATTTTACTATTTCTTTTTTCTTTGAATACCTTGAAAAAAATCGTTTTCATCTGCAGTTTCACATTTTCGAATTTCGAAAATTCGTCGCTGTGATTTCGAACCGGAAGTTTAGACCAATTTGACAACTTCTTTAATAGTTGTACGATTTTCATGAAATTTAGTATACAAGTAGATCTTACCAATGTGACTTCAAAAATATAATTAGAAATTTTCTAAATTATCTCCCCTTGGTGAAATTAAGGATCAAATCTTTCAAAAAAATCGTCGAAATATAGGTCAGAATGACCTAAAAAAAATTTTCGATACTCGACAAGTAATTACTGATTCCTACACAAAATATGGAGTTTGTCGATCGAACCGGAAGTGCCACCATCTTGAAACGTGAAAAAACAAATGAACTTTTGCGATATTGCACTTACAGACACGGGAGTTATATTTTCTGAATCCTTGAAGGATGGCCCAAAAATCGTAGGGAGCAGAATTTTGATTTCGGTCACGTGATGGTCACCATTTTGAATTGAAAATGAAAAGTAGTAGCAATTTGAAGGGCCGAGACTTTGAAACACAATAAATCTCCTTCTAATTGAGCTAGAATGTTCAAACTTGGTGTAGACGTTCACTAGGTCAATGTCATGATTGAGTTCAAAGATGAGCATCTTCTGTCTAGGGTAAGCAGAGATAGGCATGCTGATTTGTTGATTCTTTAGGGCACGATAACTTCGGTTATAATGAAGGGAGGGCTGTGAAACTTTTGTCAATAGAGAGTCCAATAGCTAGCCTGTTGTGTGAAATCATTGTATCATTTATTTTAAATATCAGGGATAGGCGAAAAAAAGAGATTGAAAATCCAAAAAGTCGTATTTTTACAATTTGGAGCATGTTTAGAGGTCTTTCTCGTAAAGTCAACTTAATATTTTTTGGGAACTTCTTCTACAAAGAGTCTTATTGGTAGTCTTTTATATTAAACCATCGATCAACAATCCAACATATCAGGAGTAGAAGAACAAAAGGATCGAACATTGAAAACGGCACCCTTTCATTGTTAAGCAAAACATGCAGTGTGGGTGGCTACAATCTGCACATTTAGTCATCGTATAGAGCTTATTCAACAGTATCGAATTCCAACTGCTAAGGGATCTTTTACGTGCACTCCAATGTGTACACGGCGGGTGGGGGGACACGCCAGAAAATCGAGATGAACTTTCTCGGACAATGCAGGGATCGAACACCCGACCTCCTGGCTAGCAGGCCAACGCCTTAGCCACATAGTGTGGACATCCATCGTACATTTCATCCGTCAAATCAAAGCATTTCATTGCATTAGACCAATAATTAATTATTCTTAATTGAAAACTTTATTTTAATATTAGTCTGGCATTATTAAATCCTAATTTTATTGGTCTTATTTAAAATTAAACTTTCATTTAAGTATGAACAACCCTTAACGTGTCTCTTTAAAACATAAAAAAATACTCTAAAACAGTAGCTCAACCTTTTGACCTAAACTCATTAATTTACCATTTTTTGTGAGCCACTTGTTATTTTTCCTATGACATATTACACGTGTCTGATTTTAAAGGGGGGTTGGGTGGCTGAATGGTTAGCACGCGCGCCTGTCATTGAGTTAACTAGCGTGTTTTCGAATGCCCGGTTGTACGTGACAAGGAGTAAGGTCGCCTGTCCAACCGGTCATTTTTAATTTTTTTCCCGCCATTTTCATTTCATTTTCTCATCCGTCTCATTACAGTAATACAAGTTTGAGGTATTTCCCTTTAGTTTTCAGATTATTGTTATGCCTGGGTGCAATGTTTCATACTATATTTAGACTTGTAACTTCGCGAGTTTTTGACCAATTTTGATAATTTTTTCTTCTTATCCTTTTATTTAGGATACTTGATACAATCAATGACACATGACGATGAATATGAAAGCTTTCATATCTGCATGGGACAGTAGCAGATCTAGTTAGGCTTTCAGACTTTCGTCTGAAAGCCTATTGAGATTACTAAAATTATTATTATTATTATTATTTACCGCGGGGGCCAAGTTCTCCATGATCGAAAGCAGATATCGATCTGAAATCAACTTTTCTTTCGGGAAACCATGTGGTGGCTACTTGATAAAGTATTTTCGAAAATTCTGCGCATACCGGAAGTGGCAGATCTTTGTACGTTGTCAAAAAATGGAAAATTGGCCATAGTTTCGTCAATTATTTACCCATTTTCAAACAAATGACATTTTCGGAAACCCTGAATCTTTTTCGAGCCAATAGCAATCTAAGATTTTGTAATTTCGAAACTTCGTCGCTGACTTCTAGCGTTCGAAAATTGAAAAATTTTGTTTAAGAGACAATTTTTTTCATTTTTCAAAATTTTCAAATTTGACTTATATTTTTGGATACCTTAAGTCCATCCGATTCCAGTAATATAAGTTTCATTCAGAGTTATCGCCCTTTATTTTTCGATTTTTTTCGAATTTTCTACCTATTTTGTGAGCTCGGGTTTCGTTATATGGCCGAATTGGCGAATCTGAAACTTCTAAGGCATGAAGCCAAATGACCATTGCAAGGAATAAAGCAATTTCAACAATGATCCGTAGACCGGAAGTAGTCGAAATAATGTGCCATATTTTGAAAAAATGCAAAAAAATGGATAGTTTTGGGGAAAACGCGATTTCTCCGTCCGATATCAATGGATTAAACAAATTAGGGTACCATTGGACTGCACTAAGATTGTACTATCGTATGATACCCAATTCATACAGATACTATGATCAGGCAGTAAAATATGGCACGCTGAAAATCAAGTATTTTCTGATTTTTAGCATTTTTGGACGCCTGTATCTCGAAAACTTAACCTACAATTTTTTTTTAATATTTTCTATTGAGAGTCCTTTTGGAGGTATTTTGCATGAAGCCATCCAATAAGACTTTGAAATGTCTGGAATAGGATAAAAAAGGGACTGAAAATCGAAAAAAGTCGAAAAATCGTGAAATTTTGGAAAATGCTCCACCATTTTTTTATTTTAAGAGATTTTCAAAAAAAGGTTGTATATTCAGATAGCTGACCTAATTACGATTCTAACGATGTATAATATGTATGTGCTTATTGAAATTTAATTTTCGATATTTTAATTTTTTTGCATTTTTGGCACTTTTGAACACCAGATTTCCCAGGGGCACTTTATCTGATCATATAATGTAATACATCATTACAGAGCCCTGTGGCTATTTTAGTGCCCAAACCGGCTATTAAAACTATTCCGACAATAATAACCATACCGGAAGTATTCAAAAAATGAAAAAAAAGGTTAAAAAAATTGTCGCACTTGCGAAAAACTTGATTTCTCCCTTAGGTAATAGCGGACCAAAAGAACTAAAGTGTCGTTGGATAGCCCTATTAATGGACCATCATATGGTATCTAAATAATACGATTTCGATGGTAAGGAAATAAATTATTGTATGCCAAAAATCTAGTATTTTCCGATTTTTTAACATTCCGAGACGCCCTTTTCTCGAAAACAACGCCTACGATTTTTCTTAAACTTTCCTTACTCAAAGTCCTATCGGTTGTCTATATAGTGAATCCAAAATGAAAAGCATTGAAATAATGTAGGTGGTCCAAAAATGGCCTCAAACTTTGAAAAAAATTGAAAAATCGTTAAATTTTTGGAAACGCTCTTTAATTTATCTTTTTTTCCAAGACTACTCAATGGATGTTTCTGACACTTCTGGTACGTAAAGTTAAGTATCCAAAGAACTTCGTAAAGCTATCACGACAATGATCGTAAAACCGGAAGTAGTCGAAAAAATGTCCGATATTTTGAAAAAAAAATTTTTTTTTACGAAAACCTTTTTCATTTATGAATATTGTTTGATGGTATTTTACACAGGGTTAAAATATCATCCTACTTGAACAGAAATGAGAAAAAAAATTGTCTCGGTAATTTGCGTTAGCCGCCATCGGCTAATTTAGTTTTTCGTACCCAGAACAATTATTTATTGTTCGATTTGTATGAAACAAAGTTCATATGCTCCGTGTTCCCAATTGTAATATTTTTTGTTATGGTGAAATTTTTCTGTCGGCAACGGAAGTGACGTAATATTAACAAAAACTACAATTTGGACAGTTCTGTACCACTTTTTGAAAGCAAATGTTATTTTTTTCAAAACTGATATAACTAAAAGGATGCACCCTGCAAAGGTGCACAAAATCTTTAGCTCAGATTTTTTAATTCCAATTTCATTTTCGGGCAATTTCGAATAAAATGTAAAATAAAGTGTAAAATTCAGTTATTTACAAATCATTCAGCGTCTTCATATTTTGAAATATTTATTTGTTATTTTCATAAACTCGTAGCATTAATCCAGACGAAGAGAATGTATGGGAAAATTAGTTTGTAATATGAGCAGTTGCCGAGAAATATGCAATTTTGCATGCATCACTTTTCACGTTATTTTGCCTATAAAGGAGGGAATTATTATTCGATTTGCAATTTTTTTTTCCATTTGATGCTTAATGCCAATTTGGACTAGGTCAAGCCAATTTTACAATTTCACTGTGACCGGAAATGACGTCATTTGGGCAAAAACTGTATTTTTAACCTAAAAAACAAATATTTTATTAAAATGAGTCTGCCTTATAATATTTTTAGAATTATGATATTTGATTCCCATCAACGAATAGAATGAAGCCATACGGCCATACAGATACCACAAAATGGTTTCTAACTTGTACGGTTACAGAGAAATAGGCGATCTTCTATAAGTTACTTTTCAAGGGTTTTCGTCCATAAAAGTGTCAATAATTATACGATTTTTATAATTTTTTTACCATTTGATGCCTTATGCCTTAACACAAAAAACAAATATTTTATTCAAATGAGTCTGCCTTATAATATTTTTAAAATTATGATATTTGATTCCCATCAACGAATAGAATGAAGCCATACGACCATACAGATACCACAAAATGGTTTCTAACTTGTATGGTTACAGAGAAATAGGCGATCTTCTATAAGTCACTTTTCAAGGTTTTTGGTCTATAAAAGTCTCAATTATTATTCGATTTTTATAATTTTTTTACCATTTGATGCCTTATGCCATTTATGACTTCTGTGAACTAAATTAACATTTTCAATATAACCGGAAGTAATGTAATTTTTGCAAAAAAAACCATTTTTAGCCTTCAAAACAAACATTTTTTTGAAGGGATTTATATTTATCATTCGTTTAACTTTATAACGTCTAACTCTAATGGGCAGTAAGATTGAATCAATACCATCATATTGATATCAAGAAAAGGCTTCTAGCATGTTCCCTTGTTGAATAATAGCCAATTTTCCCAGGGTCACTTTTAAGTTTTTTACCTTAATTATTTATTGCCCGATATGATAAAACAAAGTTTGTATTTTGTATGTCGCGAATTTTCGACTTATTTTTCACCTATAAAAATTTCTTTCGGCACCGGAAGTGACGTAATTTTGCCATAATTTACAATTTTGACCGGTCTTTTCGCCAGCAAATATTACTTTAACATATGGTATAGGGTGTCACTGAAGCAAAACAACTAAAGTATAGTTTGGTAGCTCAATGGATCGGCTATGGTATAATAAACTTTCTGTATGATTCCTGAAAGCCGGTTCAGTGCTGCTTGCAGGTCTAGTTATTATTATTATTATTTACCGCGAGGGCCTAGATCTCTATGATCGAAACAGATATCGATCTGGAATTAGATTTTCTATTGGGAAACCATGTGGTGGCTACTTGATAAAATATTTTCGAAATTTCTGCGCATACCGGAAGTGACCGAACTTTGTACGTTGTCTAAAAATTGAAAATTGGCCATAGTTTCGGCAATTCTTTATCCATTTTCAAACAAATTACATTTTTGGAATCCCTGAATCTTTTCTGAGACAATGGCTATCTCACATTTTTCAATTTCGAACATTCGTCTATGACTTTTATCGTTTGAAAATTGAAAAGATGTTGTTTACGAGACAATTTTTGTTATTTTTAAAAATTTTCAAATTTGACCTACATTTTTGGATACCTGAAGTCCATCCGATTCCAGTAATATAAGTTTCATTCAGAGTTATCGCCCTTTATTTTTCGATTTTTTTCGAATTTTCTTCCCATTTTGTGAGCTCGGGTTTCGGTTTATGGCAGAATTGACGTTTCTGAAACTTCTGGAACATGAAGTTATAGTCCAATACCAACTTATAAAGCAATTTCGACAAGAATCCTTAAACCGGAAGTGGTCGAAATAATGGGCAATATTTTGAAAAAAATGCAAAAAATGGATATTTTGGGGAAAAACGCGATTTCTCCGCCCGATATCAATGGATTAAAGAAATTAGGGTACCATTGGACTGCAATAGGATTGTACTATCGTATGATACCCAATTCATACGGATACTATGATCAGGAAGCAAAATATGGCACGCTGAAAATCAAGAATTTTCTGATTTTTAGCATTTTTGGACGACTGTATCTCGAAAACTTAACCTACAATTTTTTTTTAATTTTTTCTATCGAGAGTCCTTTTGGAGGTACTTTGCATGAAGCCAACCAATAAGACTTTGAAATGTCTGGAATAGAATAAAAAAGGGACTGAAAATCGAAAAAAGTCGAAAAATCGTGAAATTTTGAAAAATGCTCTACTATTTTTTTATTTAAAGAGATTTTTAAAAAAAGGTTGTATATTCAGATAGCTGACCTAATTACGATTCTAACGATGTATAATATGTATGTAATTATTGAAATTTAATTTTCGATATTTTAAATTTTTTGCATTTTTGGCACTTTTGAACATAGGATTTCTCAGGGGCATTTTATCTGATCAGATAATGTACTATATCATTACAGAGCGCTGTGGCTATTTTAGCGCCCAAACCGGCTATTAAAACTATTCCGACAATAATAACCATACCGGAAGTATTCAAAAAATGAAAAAAAAGTTTAAAAATATTGTCGCACTTGCGAAAAACTTGATTGCTCACTTAAGTAATAGCGGACCAAAAGAACTAAAGTGTCGTTAGATAGCCCTATTAATGGACCATCATATGGTATCTAAATAATACGATTTCGATGGTAAGGAAATAAATTATTGTATGCTAAATATCTAGTATTTTCCGATTTTTTAACATTCTGAGACGCCCTTTTCTCGAAAACGACGCCTACGATTTTTCTGAAACTTATCTTACTCATAGTCCTATCGGTTGTCTATATAGTGAATCCAAAATGAAAAGCATTGAAATAATATAGGTGGTCCAAAAATGACATCAAACTTTGAAAAAAATTGAAAAATCGTTAAATTTTTGTAAACGCTCTTTAATTTATCTTTTTTTCCAAAACTACTCAATGGATGTTTCTGACACTTCTGGTACCGAAAGTTAAGTATCCAAAGAACTTCGTAAAGCTATCACAACAACGATCGTAAAACCGGAAGTAGTCGAAAAAATGTCCGATATTTTGAAAAAAAATATTTTTTTTACGAAAACCTTTTTTATTTATGAATATTTTTTGATGGTATTTTACACAGGGTTAAAATATCATCCTACTTTAGCAGAAATGGGAAAGAAAATTGTCTCGGTTATTTGCGTTAGCCGCCAACGGCTAATTTAGTTTTTCGTACCCAGAAAAATTATTTATTGTTCGATTTGTATAAAACATAGTTCATATGCTCCGTGGTCCCAATTGTAATTTTTTTTGTTATGGTGAAATTTTTCTGTCGGCAACGGAAGTGGCGTAATATTAACAAAAACTATAATTTTGACAGTTCGGTACTACTTTTTGAAAGCAAATATTATTTTTTTTCAAAACTGATATAACTAAAATTATGCACCCTGCAAAGGTGCACAATATCCTTAGCTCAGATTTTTTAATTTCAATTTCATTTTCGGGCAATTTCGAATAAAATGTAAAATAAAGTGTAAAATTCAGTTATTTACAATTCATTCAGCGTCTTCATATTTTGAAATATTTATTTGTAATTTTAATAAACTCGTAGCAATAATCCAGAAGAAGAGATTGTATGCAAAAATTAGTTTGTAATATGAGCAGTTGCCGAGGAATATGCAATTTTGCATGCATCACTTTCACGTTATTTTGCCTATAAAAGAGTGAATTATTATTCGATTTGCAATATTTTTTTCCATTTGATGCTTAATGTCAATTTGGACTAGGTCAAGCCAATTTTACAATTTCACTGTGACCGGAAATGACGTCATTTGGGCAAAAACTGTATTTTAAACCTAAAAAACAAATATTTTATTCAAATGAGTCTGCCTTATAATAATTTTAAAATTATGATATTTGATTCCCATCAACGAATAGAATGAAGCCATACGACCATACAGATACCACAAAATGGTTTCTAAGTTGTACGGTTACAGAGAAATAGGCGATCTTCGATAAGTCACTTTTCAAGGTTTTTGGTCTATAAAAGTGTCAATTATTATTCGATTTTTATATTTTTTTTTTACCATTTGATGCCTTATGCCATTTATGACTTCTATGAACTAAATTAACACTTTCAATGTCACCGGATGTAATGTAATTTTTTCAAAAAAGGTATTTTTGGCCTTCAAAACAAACATTTTTTTGAAGTGATTTATGTTTATTATTCGTTTAACTTTATAATGTCTGACTCTAATGGGCAGTAAGATTGAATCAATACCATCATATTGATATCAAGAAAAGGCTTCTAGCATGTTCCCTTGTCGAAAAATAGCCAATTGTCCCAGGGTCACTTTTAAGTTTTTTACCTTCTTAATTTCAGTTTATTGGTAATAGGTTAATTATTTATTGCCCGATATGTATAAAACAAAGTTTGTATTTTGTATGTTGCGAATTTTCGACTTACTTTTCACCTATAAAAATTTCTTTCAACTCCGGAAGTGACGTAATTTTGCCATAATTTACAATTTTGACCGGTCTTTTCGCCAGCAAATATTACCTTTACATATGATAGACGGTGTCACTGAAGTAAAACAATTAAAGTTTGGTAGCGCAATGGATCGGCTATGGTATAATAAACTTCCTGTATGATTCCTGAAAGCCGGTTCAGTGCTGCTTGCAGGTCTAGTTATTATTAGGGTTTCACACTGCGTAGCTTGTGTGAAACACTATTGTTTTTGTTAAAATTATTATTCTTATTATTATTATTATTATTCAGATTCCAATTTGAATAGATCTCAGCAACTTTATCCATTTTCAAACAAATTACATTTTTGGAATCCCTGAATCTTTTCTGAGACAATGGCTATCTCACATTTTTCAATTTCGAACATTCGTCTATGACTTTTATCGTTTGAAAATTGAAAAGATGTTGTTTACGAGACAATTTTTGTTATTTTTAAAAATTTTCAAATTTGACCTACATTTTTGGATACCTGAAGTCCATCCGATTCCAGTAATATAAGTTTCATTCAGAGTTATCGCCCTTTATTTTTCGATTTTTTTCGAATTTTCTTCCCATTTTGTGAGCTCGGGTTTCGGTTTATGGCAGAATTGACGTTTCTGAAACTTCTGGAACATGAAGTTATAGTCCAATACCAACTTATAAAGCAATTTCGACAAGAATCCTTAAACCGGAAGTGGTCGAAATAATGGGCAATATTTTGAAAAAAATGCAAAAAATGGATATTTTGGGGAAAAACGCGATTTCTCCGCCCGATATCAATGGATTAAAGAAATTAGGGTACCATTGGACTGCAATAGGATTGTACTATCGTATGATACCCAATTCATACGGATACTATGATCAGGAAGCAAAATATGGCACGCTGAAAATCAAGAATTTTCTGATTTTTAGCATTTTTGGACGACTGTATCTCGAAAACTTAACCTACAATTTTTTTTTAATTTTTTCTATCGAGAGTCCTTTTGGAGGTACTTTGCATGAAGCCAACCAATAAGACTTTGAAATGTCTGGAATAGAATAAAAAAGGGACTGAAAATCGAAAAAAGTCGAAAAATCGTGAAATTTTGAAAAATGCTCTACTATTTTTTTATTTAAAGAGATTTTTAAAAAAAGGTTGTATATTCAGATAGCTGACCTAATTACGATTCTAACGATGTATAATATGTATGTAATTATTGAAATTTAATTTTCGATATTTTAAATTTTTTGCATTTTTGGCACTTTTGAACATAGGATTTCTCAGGGGCATTTTATCTGATCAGATAATGTACTATATCATTACAGAGCGCTGTGGCTATTTTAGCGCCCAAACCGGCTATTAAAACTATTCCGACAATAATAACCATACCGGAAGTATTCAAAAAATGAAAAAAAAGTTTAAAAATATTGTCGCACTTGCGAAAAACTTGATTGCTCACTTAAGTAATAGCGGACCAAAAGAACTAAAGTGTCGTTAGATAGCCCTATTAATGGACCATCATATGGTATCTAAATAATACGATTTCGATGGTAAGGAAATAAATTATTGTATGCTAAATATCTAGTATTTTCCGATTTTTTAACATTCTGAGACGCCCTTTTCTCGAAAACGACGCCTACGATTTTTCTGAAACTTATCTTACTCATAGTCCTATCGGTTGTCTATATAGTGAATCCAAAATGAAAAGCATTGAAATAATATAGGTGGTCCAAAAATGACATCAAACTTTGAAAAAAATTGAAAAATCGTTAAATTTTTGTAAACGCTCTTTAATTTATCTTTTTTTCCAAAACTACTCAATGGATGTTTCTGACACTTCTGGTACCGAAAGTTAAGTATCCAAAGAACTTCGTAAAGCTATCACAACAACGATCGTAAAACCGGAAGTAGTCGAAAAAATGTCCGATATTTTGAAAAAAAATATTTTTTTTACGAAAACCTTTTTTATTTATGAATATTTTTTGATGGTATTTTACACAGGGTTAAAATATCATCCTACTTTAGCAGAAATGGGAAAGAAAATTGTCTCGGTTATTTGCGTTAGCCGCCAACGGCTAATTTAGTTTTTCGTACCCAGAAAAATTATTTATTGTTCGATTTGTATAAAACATAGTTCATATGCTCCGTGGTCCCAATTGTAATTTTTTTTGTTATGGTGAAATTTTTCTGTCGGCAACGGAAGTGGCGTAATATTAACAAAAACTATAATTTTGACAGTTCGGTACTACTTTTTGAAAGCAAATATTATTTTTTTTCAAAACTGATATAACTAAAATTATGCACCCTGCAAAGGTGCACAATATCCTTAGCTCAGATTTTTTAATTTCAATTTCATTTTCGGGCAATTTCGAATAAAATGTAAAATAAAGTGTAAAATTCAGTTATTTACAATTCATTCAGCGTCTTCATATTTTGAAATATTTATTTGTAATTTTAATAAACTCGTAGCAATAATCCAGAAGAAGAGATTGTATGCAAAAATTAGTTTGTAATATGAGCAGTTGCCGAGGAATATGCAATTTTGCATGCATCACTTTCACGTTATTTTGCCTATAAAAGAGTGAATTATTATTCGATTTGCAATATTTTTTTCCATTTGATGCTTAATGTCAATTTGGACTAGGTCAAGCCAATTTTACAATTTCACTGTGACCGGAAATGACGTCATTTGGGCAAAAACTGTATTTTAAACCTAAAAAACAAATATTTTATTCAAATGAGTCTGCCTTATAATAATTTTAAAATTATGATATTTGATTCCCATCAACGAATAGAATGAAGCCATACGACCATACAGATACCACAAAATGGTTTCTAAGTTGTACGGTTACAGAGAAATAGGCGATCTTCGATAAGTCACTTTTCAAGGTTTTTGGTCTATAAAAGTGTCAATTATTATTCGATTTTTATATTTTTTTTTTACCATTTGATGCCTTATGCCATTTATGACTTCTATGAACTAAATTAACACTTTCAATGTCACCGGATGTAATGTAATTTTTTCAAAAAAGGTATTTTTGGCCTTCAAAACAAACATTTTTTTGAAGTGATTTATGTTTATTATTCGTTTAACTTTATAATGTCTGACTCTAATGGGCAGTAAGATTGAATCAATACCATCATATTGATATCAAGAAAAGGCTTCTAGCATGTTCCCTTGTCGAAAAATAGCCAATTGTCCCAGGGTCACTTTTAAGTTTTTTACCTTCTTAATTTCAGTTTATTGGTAATAGGTTAATTATTTATTGCCCGATATGTATAAAACAAAGTTTGTATTTTGTATGTTGCGAATTTTCGACTTACTTTTCACCTATAAAAATTTCTTTCAACTCCGGAAGTGACGTAATTTTGCCATAATTTACAATTTTGACCGGTCTTTTCGCCAGCAAATATTACCTTTACATATGATAGACGGTGTCACTGAAGTAAAACAATTAAAGTTTGGTAGCGCAATGGATCGGCTATGGTATAATAAACTTCCTGTATGATTCCTGAAAGCCGGTTCAGTGCTGCTTGCAGGTCTAGTTATTATTAGGGTTTCACACTGCGTAGCTTGTGTGAAACACTATTGTTTTTGTTAAAATTATTATTCTTATTATTATTATTATTATTCAGATTCCAATTTGAATAGATCTCAGCAACTACGTGTCGCATCGTTACGATTTCTTCGGTTTTACTGGGAAAGTGGGTGTGACTTAGAGGATAAAGCTATTTTGAACGTTTTGCGACAATGCGAAATGTCCGAAATCACCGAAGTTATCGTTTTTGAAAATATTGCAGTAATTTTAACAATGATCATTGGATTTTAACTTTCGATACATTTTGGCATAGCCTGAGACAGGGCACATAGCTACGCTACTTTCGATTTTTGATTTTCGGCAAATCTTCGAAGATATTAGGCGCCAAATTTCGAAAATTTAAAATTTTACAAAAAACTTTTTTATTTATGAATATTTTTTAGTCGTATTGTGCACAGAATTAAAGAGTCATCTGACTAGTGCAAAAATGTTAAAAAATTTTGTCTCAGTAATTTTCCTTGGCCGCCATTGGCTAATTCAGTTTTTCAGTCCTAGATTAATTTTTTATTGTTCGATTTGTATAAAACAAAATTCATATGCTTCGTTGTATCAATTGTCATTTTTTTTATTACCGAAAGTGTTATCTGTCGGCACCGGAAGTGGCATAATTTTACCAAAAACTACAATTTTGACAGTTATTTTCTTATTTCGAAAACAAATATTATTTTTTGGAAAAATTATTTGACTCAAAGAGTGTGCCCTTTCAAGGCGCAAAAAATGTAGGAAGCAGTTTTTTTAATTTCGATTTCACTTTCGAGCAAATTCGATTAAGAGGCTAAAAATGGTGTAAAATTGACCTATTTACAACCTATTCAGGCTTTTCAGATTTTAAAATATTTCTTCGTAACTTTTATAAACTTGTAGCTATAATCCATACGAAGAAAATGTATGTTAAAATTCGTTTGTAATATAAGCAGTTACCAAGAAATGGGCAGTTCTGTACAAGTCACTGTTTTCGTTATATTGCCTGTAAAATAGTCAATTATTATTGGATTTTTATAAAAGTGACATCATTTGATTCAAAAAGCACGTAGCGTCATATCAAGTTGATTACAATTTAAAATTGACACCGGAAGTGACATCATTTGGTCAAAAACTGCATTTTAAACTTTTTAAATCAATGTTTTATTCAACCAAGAATAACTTAATATGTATTAATAATTTTAACTTTTGGTTTAAATTCACATATAAACAAAACTCAAATGGTCATATAGATATCATAAAATTGTTTCTAACTTGTTCGGTTGCCGAGAAATAGACGGTTTTCTACAGGTCACTTTTGAAGGTTTCGGGGCCATAAAAGTGTCAATTATTATTCGATTTTCATAAACGTTACACCATGTTATACCTAATGCCATTTGGGATTTCATACAAGTAATTTAAGATTTTCATTATCACCGGAAGTAACGTCATTTTGGCAAAAACTGTGTTTTTAGCCTTCAAAACAGATATTTTATTCAAATGAGTCTGTTTTGAAATCTTTTTCAAATTATGGTATTTGATGCTAATCAACAAATAGAATGAACCCATACGATCATACAGATACCACAAAATGGTTTGTAACTTGTACGGTTGCAGAGAAATAGCAGATTTTCTACAAGTCACTTTTCAAGTTTTTTGGTCTTTAAAAGTGGCAATTATTATTCGATTTACATAAAATTTTCACTATATGATATCGTATGCCATTTCTGATTTCATAAGACTAATTGAACATTTTCATTAACACAGGACGTAATTTAATTTCGTCAAGATCATTTACAAGTAACAAATGTATAAAATGACTTGATATTGCTGGATTGATTGGTTGATTCTGCGTCCATTTTATTTGTGTGCAATGTTAATTTGGAAACCTGTTTAGTGGTTTCGTTGGTACCGGAAGTGACATATGTTCAAGGGTAACTTGGCACCGGAAGTGACATGTTTAAGAGTAACTTGGCACCAGTGAAACCCGTCATTCCTGCATGCAGGTCTAGTTATTATTAAGCTTTCATATTACATATGAAAGCTTATTGTTTCTGTTAAGATTATTATTGTTATTTTTTTTTTGTGTTTTGTCCACAAATCGGATTTCTCAGAATCTAACGATAGGATCGTTCTGAAACTTTTACCTATCCCCCCAAAAATGGGTGGTGGCTGTTGATTAAATATATTTTCAAAACGTTTTACGAATCCGAAATCACCGAATTTTACGAACGAAAAAACTGACAATGCATAGTCGTAACTTTGTTATTTTTTGACCGATTTTACTAATTCTTTTTTCTTTGAATACCTTGAAAAAAATCATTTTCATCTGCAGTTTCGCATTTTCCAATTTCGAAAATTCGTCGCTGTGATTTCGAACCGGAAGTTTAGACCAATTTGAGAACTTCTTTAATAGTTGTACGATTTTCATGAAATTTAGTGTATAAGTAGATGTTACCGATGTGACTTCAAAAATATAATTATAAATGTTCTAAATTATCTCCCCTTGACGAAATTAAGGATCAAATTTTTCAAAAAAATCGTCGAAATATAGGTCAGAATGACCTATTTTTTTTTTTTGATACTAGACAAGTAATTACTGATTCGTACACAAAATATGGAGTTTGTCGATCGAACCGGAAGTGCCACCATCTTTAAACGTGAAAAATCAAAAAGGCTTTTTTGCTATTTTACTTACAGACTCGGGAGTTATATTTTCAGAATCCTTGAAGGAATGCCTAAAAATCTATCGGAGCCGAATTTTGATTTCGGTCACGTGATGGTCACCATTTTGAATTGAAAATGAAAAATAGAAGCAATTTGAAGGGCCGGGACTTTGGAACACAATAACTCTCCTTCTAATTAAGCTAGAATGTTCAAACTTGGTGTAGACGTTCACTAGGTCAATGTCATGATTGAGTTCAAAGATGAGCATTTTCTGCTTAGGGTAAGCAGAGATAAGGATGCTGATTTGTTGATTCTTTAGGGCACGATAACTTCGGTTATAATGAAGGGAGGGCGATGAAACTTTTGTCAATAGAGAGTCTAATAGCTAGCCTGTTGTTTGAAATCATTGTATCATTTTTTTTAAATATCAGGGATAGCCGAAAAAAAGAGATTGAAAATCCAAAAAGTCGTATTTTTACAATTTGGAGCATGTTTAGAGGTCTTTCTCGTAAAGTCAACATAATATTTTTTGGGAACTTCTTCTACAAAGAGTCTTATTGGTAGTCTTTTATATGAAACCATCGATCAACAGTCCAACTTATCTGGAGTAGAAGAACAAAAGGATCGAAAATTGAAAACGGCACCCTTTCATTGTTAAGCGAAACATGCAGTGTGGGTGACTACAATCTACACATTTAGTCATCGTATAGAGCTTATTCAACAGTATCGAATTCCAACTGCTTAGGGATATTTTACGTGCACTCCAATGTGTACACGGGACCTTTGTGTTTCATCCCATCCGAACGACTAGACAGCTGTGCTTGTCAGGCCCTCCGTTCTGCCTCACTGACAACAGGGAACCACGCCGGGAAATCAAGATGAACTTTCTCCGTGCAGAACTTTCAATTCAGGCCAAACGTTTATTGCACACGATTAAGCTGGTCAGTTGTAATAATCGGTTGGCAATTAAAGTACCGTGCACATTAAACTGTTAAAACAGAAAATTTCGCCCGGTTGAAATGTTTCTTGCTATAACTCAGCAATTTTCCGAATTCAGGGAGGCTGAATGGTTAGCATGTGCGCGCTGTATCGTAACGTCTGTCATTGAGTCAACGAGCGTCGTTTCGATCTCCAGGTTGCACGTGACATGAAGTATGATGTCCAGTAAGCGCAAGGGGAGTTTTTAAAAAAAATTAAAAAACATAATTTAGTCACAAAATGACCTAGTTTGTGTCGAATGGACATTAGGCCGCATTTCTCTCTTTCTCTTTTATTTTTAAAGTTTTGTAATAATCTTTTGGTAATCAAAGGTACTGTAAAAGTGATAAAACAGAAAATTTCGCCCGGTTGTAATGTTTCTCACTTTAAAGTCAGCAATTTGCAGATTTTGAGGGGCAAACGTTTATTGCGAACGCTTAAGCTGGTCAGGGGGGGGGCTTATTTTTAAAAGTTTTGTAATATTCGGTTGATAACTAAAGGTACCATGCAAATTAAACTGTTCAAATAGAAAATTTGGGCCGGTTGAAATGTTTCTCGCTGTAGGTCAGCAATTTGCCGATTTTAGGGAGGTTGCGTGGCTGAATGATTAGCACGTGCGCTCTGTATCAAAACGTCTGTCATTGAGTCAACTGGCGTTGTTTCGATTTCTTGGTTGTACGTGACAGGGAGTATGGTCGCCTGTCCAACCTCGTAGGCCGTAACGCCGCTGCCCGGGTAAAATTTCCCTCATTGCACACTTTATGGCATATGCCAGTCTTCATTAGCCCATTTTAGGAGCAGAACAGTAGGACGTTAAACCCCATTCAATTTCATTTCATTTTCTCTATGTTGCTTATTTATTATAGTGGATAAATATTTTTCTGGTTCTAGCAATTATTTAATTTCTGCATAGAAATCTTGCTTTGGCCAGTTTTTTTTATTGCAGAGTGCCATTCTTGTATAATTCAGTCTATGATCCTTTGTTTAAAACATGCTTAAGAAGTCGTCATGATTTCCTACTTATAACCAAACATATTGGAAATATTTGTCTGGCATTATTAAATCCTAATTTTATTGGTCTTATTTAAAATTAAACTTTCATTTAACTATGAACAACCCTTAACGTGTCTCTTTAAAACTATTAAGTACTCTAAAATAGTAGCTCAACCTTTTGACCTAAACTCATTAATTTACCATTTTGTTGTGAGCGACTTCTTATTCTTCCTATATGACATATTGCACGTGTCGGATTTCAAAGGGGGGGTTGGATGGCTGAATGGCTAGCACGCGCGCCTGTCATTGAGTTAACTAGCGTGTTTTCGAATGCCCGGTTGTACGTGACAAGGAGTAAGGTCGCCTGTCCAACCTGACATTTTTATTTTTTTTCCCGCCATTTTCATTTCATTTTCTCATCCGTCTCATTACAGTAATACAAGTTTCAGTTATTTCCCTTTAGTTTTCAGATTATTGTTATGCCTGGGTGCATTGTTTCATACTATATTTAGACTTGTAACTTCGCGAGTTTTTGACCAATTTTGATAATTTTTTCTTCTTATCCTTTTATTTAGGATACTTGATACAATCAATGACACGTGACGATGAATATGAAAGCTTTCATATCTGCATGGGACAGTAGCAGATCTAGTTATTATTATTATTATTCAGATTCCAATTTGAATAGATCTCAGCAACTACGTGTCGCATCGTTACGATCTCTTCGGTTTTACTGGGAAAGTGGGTGTGACTTAGAGGATAAAGCTATTTTGAACGTTCTGCGACAATGCGAAATGTCCGAAATCACCGAAGTTATCGTTTTTAAAAATATTGCAGTAATTTTAACAATAATCATTGGATTTTAACTTTCGATACATTTTGGCATAGCCTGAGACAGGGCACATAGCTACGCTACTTTCGATTTTTGATTTTCGGCAAATCTTCGAAGATATTAGGCGCCAAATTTCGAAAATTTAAAATTTTACAAAAAAATTTTTTATTTATGAATATTTTTTAGTCGTATTGTGCACAGAATTAAAGGGTCATCTGACTAGTGCAAAAATGTTAAAAAATTTTGTCTCAGTAATTTACCTTGGCCGCCATTGGCTAATTCAGTTTTTCAGTCCTAGATTAATTTTTTATTGTTCGATTTGTATAAAACAAAGTTCATATGCTTCGTTGTATCAATTGTCGTTTTTTTTATTACCGAAAGTGTTATCTGTCGGCACCGGAAGTGGCATAATTTTACCAAAAACTACAATTTTGACAGTTATTTACGATCTTCATAAACAAATATTATTTTTTTGAAAAATTATATGACTCAAAGAGTGTGCCCTTTCAAGGCGCAAAAAATGTAGGAAGCAGTTTTTTTAATTTCGATTTCATTTTCGAGCAAATTCGATTAAGAGGCTAAAAATGGTGTAAAATTGGCCTATTTACAACCTATTCAGGCTTTTCAGATTTTAAAATATTTCTTCGTAACTTTTATAAACTTGTAGCTATAATCCATACGAAGAAAATGTATGTTAAAATTCGTTTGTAATATAAGCAGTTGCCAAGAAATGGGCAGTTCTGCATAAGTCACTGTTTTCGTTATTTTGCCTGTAAAATAGTCAATTATTATTGGATTTTTATAAAAGTGACATCATTTGATTCAAAAAGCACGTAGCGTCATATCAAGTTGATTACAATTTAAAATTGACACCGGAAGTGACATCATTTGGTCAAAAAATGCATTTTACACTTTTTTAAATCAATGTTTTATTCAACCAAGAATAACTTAATATGTATTAATAATTTTAACTTTTGGTTTAAATTCACATATAAACAAAACTCATATGGTCATATAGATATCATAAAATGGTTTCTAACTTGTTCGGTTGCCGAGAAATAGACGGTTTTCTACAGGTCACTTTTGAAGGTTTCGGGGCCATAAAAGGGTCAATTATTATTCGATTTTCATAAACGTCACACCATGTTATACCTAATGCCATTTGGGATTTCATACAAATAATTTACGATTTTCATTATCACCGGAAGTAACGTCATTTTGGCAAAAACTGTATTTTTAGCCTCCAAAACAGATATTTTATTCAAATGAGTCTGTTTTGAAATCTTTTTCAAATTATGGTATTTGATGCCAATCAACAAATAGAATGAACCCATACGATCATACAGATACCACAAAATGGTTTCTAACTTGTACGGTTGCCGAGAAATAGCCGATTTTCTACAAGTCACTTTTCAAGTTTTTTGGTCTTTAAAAGTGGCAATTATTATTCGATTTAACGTTTTTATTTATAAATATTATTTAGTCGTGTTGTGCACAGAATTAAAGAGTCATCTGACTAGCGCAAAAATGTTAAAAAAATTTGTCTCAGTAATTTTCCTTGGCCGCCATTAGCTAATTCAGTTTTTCAGTCCTAGATTAATTTTTTATTGTCCGATTTGTATAAAACAAAGTTCATATGCTTCGTTGTCCCAATTGTTATTTTTTTTTATTACCAAAAGTGTTATCTAGCAAATTGGATTAAGGGGTGAAAAAAGGCGTAAAATTGACCTATTTACAACCCATTCAGGCTTTTCAGATTTTAAAATTTTTTTACTTAACTTTTATAAACCTGTCACTATAATCCATACGAAGAGAATGTATGTTAAAATTAGTTTCTAATATAAGCAGTTGCCGAGAAATGTGCAGTTTTGCATAAGTCACTGTTTTCGTAATGTTGCCTGTAAAATAGTCAATTATTAATGGATATTCACAAAAGTGACATCATTTGATTCAAAAAGCAAGTGTGCGTCATATCATGTTGATTACTATTTAAAATTGACACCGGAAGTGACGTCATTTAGTCAAAAACTCAATTTTTAACTTTTAAAATCGATCTTTTTTTCAACCAAGAATTATGTCACATGTAATAATAAAATTAACTTTTGGTTTAAATTCACATATTAACAAAACTCATACGGTCAAATAGATGTCATAAAATTGTTTCTAACTTGTTCGGTTGTCGAGATATAGGCGATTTTCTGAAAGTCACTTTTGAAGGTTTTTGGCCCATAAAAGTGTCAATTATTATTTGATTTTCATAAAATTTTCACCCTTTGAAGCCTAATGTCATAGACGATGTTATAAAACTAATTTAACGTTTTCATTATCACCGGAAGTAGCGTCATTTTGGCAAAAACTGTATTTTAAGCCTTCAAAACCGATATTTTATTCAAATGAGTCTGATTTGTAATGTTTATACAATTATGATATTTGATTCCAATCAACAAATAGATTAAACCCATACGGTCATATAAATACCAAAAAATGGTTTCTAACTTGTACGGTTGCCGAGAAATAGACGATTTTCTACACGTCACTTTTCAAGGTTTTTGGTCTATAAAAGTGGAAATTATTATTCGATTTACATAAAATTTTCACCATATGATGCCTTATGCCATTTCTGATTTCATAAGACTAAGGGAACATTTACATTATCACCGGAAGTACTGTTATTTTGTCAGGATCAATTACATGTAACAAATGTATAAAATAAAATTGCTGGATTTGTTTGATTCTGTTTCCATTTTATTTGATGTGTGCAATGCTTATGTGGAAACCTGTATATTGGTTTCATTGGTACCGGAAAGGACATATGTTCAAGGGTAACGTAGCACCAAAAGTGACACAAGTTCAAGTTCAAAGGTAACATGGCAAAAGTGAAACCCGTCATTCCTGCATGCAGGTCTAGTTTCAATTTATTTTTCTACATTATTCACATCGAGGTGCAAGGCCATGGATGCCGGTCAGGAAGAAAGTCGTTCACGGCTAAAATAACGTCATTATTACTAGGAAAATGACCACCGGCTACTTTCTTTTTCATTTTTGAAAACAAAAACCAAAAAAATACCAGGTTCTGCTCCAGCCCACAACACTGATAATAGGCCGAGTTGTTCATCGTTCACCATGTCATACACTCCGGTAATATATTCTTGAATGGTTGTTGTTCACGGCCTTCCAAGACGTAGGTCATTGCCAAGGCTCGCCCTGCACCACTTAAATTCCGCAGCCCAATTCCGCATGTATCCGTGGTAGTCCTGTCAGTTGCAGGTCTGATACGAAGACACTGATAACCACTCGGCAAATCTCGGCAGATTCTGTAAACTACATCTAGCCTCGGCTGTATGACAGTAAGTGATATGTACCTACGCCCATACATTTGCGATGCGGCTACCGGTTTACTTTAACAGGAAAACTTGACGCTATTACACAAATTGGGAACCTATTCGGCTAGAGACCTATTGGAAACCTATTTAGAATAAAGACAACAGTCGCCTAAACTTATCTATTTATCAACCAATATCAACCAATAAAATCCAACGTTATGTCTATCAAATGAAAGTAGAATATATTATTTTTATCCATTACTTTAGCTTAGAATAGAAGTGTAATTTCGTCAGCTGGATCGGTCGAATAGGTCGCTAGCCAAATAGGTCGCCAACTTGTGTTCGGAATGGGCGCAGCCATGTTTCATCCGGGACCTTTAAAGTAGTTCCAATATGGCGGAATGCATCATACAGCCGAGTTTAGATTGTCCGAAATCTTCCGAGGTTTGCCGAGTGCACTGATAACACTATAATTGCAGTTCTAATTTTCAGGCGTAGAACTTTTCAGACATCTGGGATCTAAGAGTACAAGATATGTCAGATATGCCCGTTACTGGATCCTTGCTTCCAATTCTCTTATTTTCCTGAACAACCGATAAATTAGTCTTCATATTCGATTTAAACATTGTATATTGTAGATTCTTCCAGACTTAGCTACCATAACAGGATTTCTAGAAAGGAAATTTTGTCGATTATCTATTTTCGATTTACAGACAAATAAAGTACTCTTAATTTTAGCGAACTGGCATAACCGTCTGGCAAATCCGCAATGTCATTTCCTGTGACATATATTTTTCCATCTAGGCCAGATTATTGGAAGATAAATTTTGATGAATGAAACGGAACTACTTAAAAGTTGTTCCGTTTCATCAAAATTTATTTTTGGAAGATTTTCTCAGCGGACTGAAACAGCTTTAAATGCTACTTGAAATGTCCAATTTTTGTGGAGATTGGACACGCTGAAAACATATTATCGTCAAACGTTTAACCCGGAAACTAATTGGCCATGTCAGCGTATTTATTAATTTCTGTTCATGAAAGATTACCACACACAAGATCTTTTCCACTAATGTTTACTTGAGAAAAACAATAGTCTAGTAATAGGATATTTACACCTGGAATCGCTAACGTTTTAATAATTATCATTTGGGTATATCTCTCACTTTAATGACTTTTATTAATGTTGAACTGTCTGTTGTTTCATTGGTGACTTTATTCGTCCTGGAAAAGGTTGATGGTTAAAAAAATTAAAAATAACATATTTATGGTGTGCTCACTTATCATCAAAATCGATATACACTGAGTCGGTTCGAGAACTAAGACCCGTTTTACGAACCATAATACGTAATGTTGCGTACACTAAAGTTCAGTTACAGTAGGAGGCCTACAGTAAATTGTTGGATTTACGTTTACGTCTATTTTCTGATACTGGACTCTTGGGAGTTGTATTGTAAAATGTTCGATTTACGTTTACGTAGTGTAAAGTGATACTTGACCCATGCTAAGAGATTCCAGAAAAGAACAATATCATATCTCTGGCAACACGTAATTGTAATGAAACCATCCCGAAAAGAAATGAGAACTGATTAAACTATGAACAATTTTGAACTCTTTATACACAGTGGTATGTCGGTAATTTATTTTTAAAGATACATACTCAATCGGTGCATATGGAAGAATAATAATTGTCAGACCTACATTGACATATTTACAGAATATTTAGTAGTTCCTTGAACATAACAGCTATACATTATTCTACTTTCTATAGAATGGCAAGTATCTGACATAAACTAACGCTGACATTGACCCTGAACTACGGGTAATTCATGTTCTAAGAACATTTCTTCAATACCACCCCCTGTGTTATAACCACATATTTGATAGATGTTCCATATATATCAACTTAAAAGGAGCCATAGAGCCATAACAGATTCTGTATAATTTATACATTATTTTGTAGTACATTAGTTTCCACATAGCAGAACCAGACGTGTTAATTGGCGACAACGCGCTGTACGATTCTAATTTGCTCCATTATGATCACACAAAACATTCAGTTACCACAAACAAAATATCTTAAGAACCATGACCTGTAGAATAAGGAATAGCTAGGATTGAACAACGTACCTCGGCTTTGTACACAACACTAGTTCTACCTGTATGTGTCGACAGTGCGTCCTCAAATTTCAGAGTTTTCGAAGCCAGTTGAACGAAAGTATAAACGAAAGGTAAAAAAAAAAATATCGTACCTGTGTTAACTTAAATAACAAATGGACAATGGTATCAGGTGTTCAAGAAAGAGTACCATAACTCGTGCGTGACATTACTTTCGTCTTGACTTGCTCAAGAGCTATAAGTTTAATTTTGTATCATAGGTAATTAATTTCGTATAGCAATGCCGTTTTCGTATCTCATTTGGTAATCCTGTGTAACTGCCAAATGTCCCTCTCAATCTGTCGACCTTTAGTAAGAAACAAAACATATACCTTGAATGATATCAGACTTGCGTGTTGATTCGATGTGCTAAGTACAAGAATGTAGTTTAAGTGCGAATTACAACCGCATGTTGTGTAGAACACCCATAGCGCTATCCTAGTTAATATTCTAACATAAATCAATGCTAACATTATCATTGAACAGATAGCTTCAAACGTTATTGCAGATACAATTTATGGGTTATCCGCCTTTTTCTGTAATTATTAAATGGTTTACGCTTGTATCAATTCATCCTGATTTAGTACGCCTTCATTCCCGAGAAAGTATGCGTGTGGGAGAGTGAGAGAGAGAGAGAGAGAGAGAGAGAGAGAGAGAGAGGGGGGAAGGGGGTGCAATCGATCCCCTTTCCAGGTCTTGTAAAATATACTACGATCATTGTATGTGTTTGTATTCAAGGCAGACGTTTGTAATAATAAAATTTTTGGGAAACTGTTGTCTTATTTAAGGTATGAAGACAGATATTGCAGTTGAAAGCATTTTTTTGTAAATCACGAGACGTGAGACGATTATCTTAGAATTAGTTTCTAATCACCGATACGATAGCTAAAACCTGAATCGCCATGAATAGCAAGCCCTTGTGGTTGTTATGTAGGATGTATTAACGATCGAGTATGATTCCAGGGGCGGATCAACGATTTTCAGAAACCGGGGGAGGGGGCGTTCTGCACCCACTTGGGAGTGCGAAGCCCGGCCCGTGATTTTTGAGTGGAAAAAATGCCCAAAAGGACTAATTTCGTCATGTACTGTAAATTACGATTTTCAACCTAAACTATTTTTGTTCTCCTTTCCCGCGAGAATATATGAGGCTAAAAATTGTTCGCCACCTCAAAAAATCCGCGCCTGGATTCACTGTATGAGTTGGGGGGTAGTTTGAGCATAACAATTCACGAACACTAACAATATGTTTTATCATTAAAATGATCTTAATTGAATTTGTGTCTAAACTTAATTTATGTTTTGATTTCTTTTAATACGTCTAAAGGATTTATATACTAAAGACTTCAATAGTGGGCAAGTCTACAGCATGACTTCATTCTTGCGTTATTGTATCGTTATGCGTTAATAATGGTCATAACAGGTTTATGATTAATACCAAATTAATCATTTTACAAGGTCAATCACACATATCCAAATAGGTTTGAATTCATAGAGGACATTACACGTTTTGTAAATCACAAAGAAGAACACCAACAATTAGCAATGTTCACTCAATGAGGCATAATTATAGAAAACAAACATATTACACAAATAATACAAAATGATTTTGAATAGTAAATTATAAGAAATACAATCTGTACGTTAGATTTAGATAATATCAGGATGTCGATTTTAACAGATACAAATCAAATATACCTAACGAGAAATGTTGGCAGCGGGAAACCAAAAGAAAGTAATGTAACTTCCAATTGGCCATATTTTATGTTTCATAACCGCTATGCGATTGACTTACTTTTCATGAGCTTTATTAAGATGTCTCTCCGCGTAATATATTTCGACTCAAACATATTCAAACTAATTAATGTATTTAACTAAGGGTATCACTAACTGGCTTATTGCTTGACTAAGCGAGTAATTGTTATTTCTGGATCGAATGGTTAACGGATTGGGAAACAGTGTGAAAATACAAAGTTTTGGGAGGGGATTTGAAGCATATTTTTGATACATTCAGTTTGTGTATGGGTAGGCATCTTTAAAGCGACAATTTCATATTTTCTAAGAAATTATTTCTATGGTTTTTTTGCTCAATAGGTTGTCAAATCACTATTATACGATCATAGGCATAATAACACAATCACTGCCCTTGTTTTTCTATTCTTCCCATGCAATAGCTATCTTCAAACGTTGAAATTTATATTATTGCCAATTTCTCAACAGACAATAGTGAATTGTAGGATTAATAGGACTATTCTTTTACAATGTCGGACTATTTATAGATACCATTTTTTAAGGCTGTATAAATATTTTTTAAAAATATAACTTAAAAAAATGAAATTGTAGCTTTAAACTATTTATTCAATTGTATGCCCTTTAGAATATAAACATCGCCCTTTTACTGGTATGTGAATATCTGATTTTATTGTACTAAAATACCCATGTATATTGTATAGATATGCCTGAAAACATAAGTATTGAAATAAGAATATAGAATATAGAATCTACCTATCATTCACACCTAACAATGATAATTATCATAAATGCTTATTACTTCAAGTATTATGTAGTTATTTATTCAGCCGATCAAACTCTCTTATGTCATTTAAAATAAAATTGACAGACACATTTAAAAACAGGCCGTTGTCATGCAAGGTACGCCAACACTCCCAAATAGTGGACAAAGTACAGTGAAAATCAACAGGTTCACCCTGTCATGATTCCAATGTTGCACTCATAATTTGACAAAATCGCCCAAGAAGATTAGACCATCAGGCATAAAATTGTTCAAATTCAACACGTTGGCGGCATTGGTACTAATTGGTTTACAGCAAGCAGGGGCCATAACCCAGGAAGTCCGATGAAACCCAAACTCGAACTAATCTAAGATCTTTTAATCCTTAAAATATTATATTGTAAGTTTCATCACAAGTTTCTGACAAAAATTGTGACCCCCGGAGAGTATGCAAACTTTCACATATTTCACTTTTGGGTAAACGGCAGGGGCCATGACCGAATAAGTTGTGGTCTGATCCGCACCAAAATTGAACTTACCCAAGATATGTTGTTAAGTTATATCTAAATCAGACAAAAAATGTGCAATAATCCAAAAAGTTACGGTTGGGTGGGAGATAAACATGTGTCAACAACATAGGATACAAATTATGAAGCAGCATGAGCAATTGATTTTTCGACATTTGTAAAATAAGTTCCATATTAACACAGGGAACTTAAATTACTGAGCCAAACTGGGTATCAGTCTCCATTCTTTGATTGACTTATTAATTACAAGTTTCATACACTGTACAAAAACAATGATTAATCCAGGAAACTGTACAACGATAAACTTATTATGCTGATCAAACGTTTTTCATTAAGTAAGGTGTTACGTATTGAAATATCAGAAGGTAGTGATGATAACATAATACAATAAATACCTTGTTTATAGGAATTAACAAATCTCTATTTATCTTATATAATAAACATTCTTGCCTTTACTAGAAATATCTCCATCTTTAAACCATCTATGTTTGATTGAAAACAAAAACCAAAAGTAATTCATCATTACCTAAAGCGGGACGAATGGACGAAAATAAACTCCCTACAATCAAAAACATGCCCGAGAGGTTGCGGAAACTAAACACTTGGTGGGTGTACGGAAGATTGCGAAACTCGTGAATGTATAAGAATTATCGTAAGTGAGTTATTTCTAATGGATAATGGTGTCATTCTAATGTCTTGGGTAATACGCTAATTCAGGTCACTTAAAGCTAACAACTAAGAATATTTTGGCCTACATTTTCTGTAATTAAATTATTTTCAGTCTTGTGGTTTTAGTTATGTTGAAAGTAGCCAAAGGAATACGGTTAAACTAACTGAAAGAACGGTGATTTAGAATTATAAGAATTACAAGCGATTGTTATATCGTATATCATGTAACAAGCATAATTTGATTGGACATGAATTTTAATTTTGAGCGTATGTACTTTATGGTGTCAGATTTAGGTGAAGAGATATCCCTGACTGTTCCACCTAAATAGGAAATATTTTTTAACTACAAATACTTCAAACGTCTTTATTTATTTTTTTTTACCTCAAAAAAATGTTTGAGAATTTAATTTGTCGGAGTAAAAAAGTTAATATGCGGTAGGCCTACTCATTAGGCCTCGTCGATGCCATGCTTATCAGTGATTGTGGCAGCCAAGCGAATATTCACAGCGATATTCACTGCGGGATCAATTTGGTATAAATGTACTTGTGATTTTTGAGTACAGAAGCCCCATTCCGACCTCCAACTTCCAAATTGTTTTGTTTTTGTTATGTTAGACCAATCTCTGAGCACAAACTTATCTCTGATTATGAATGAATATCCAAAATGGATGTAAATTTGGGATTTAATTTTCTCAAGTAACGACTGTCAATGGTTCCGAAATGAACTCTGATGGGCTATATATAATTTCGGAACTTGGAAGTTAGACAATGGACTTAAGAATTCGAGAGTTTGAATAAAATACATAAACCATTTTCATACTAGTAGCGAAGTGTATATTGAGCAATTTCTATATGTAATTGACTCTCTAACTAGGACAATTCTTTGAACCTGGAATTTAGCAGCCAAAGCCTTAATGGAATTAACAAAAAAAAGAAAAAAAAAACAAAATCGAAGGGATAGGGGCAGGGTACACAAACCACAGCTAATTGCCTTCATAATAACCACAGGTTTTGGTGAATCCTTTCTCAATAAATAAGTATAGCAGGCTTGCAAGTTATTGTTTCAAATCGCCCCTTTTTTTGAGAAAAGTCATTTAATGTATGATGTCTGTCTTTATAAAAAATAGAGTTTAATCTAAACATCATTATAACACAAACCTATTTATTCTTATCTGTAAATTTGCCAAAATAACTGACATTATACACGTATACTCACACTAGGTAGTGTAATAAATCAAAATATCAAACCAAATGATCAGGAGATAAATTCTTAATATATATAGAGATGCAAAGAAGACTTCATCATTTTACAAACACCACTGCACGTGTGTTTTCGCCTACTATCACGATGAAAAGTTTACAAGTTTGCCAAATGATAACTGTTAAATATCCAAAATCAAATGCAAAGAAATGTAAGGCAGTTGTTAGATTAGGTAAAACGTCCTGGGAATACTATGCAGGAAACAAGGAATGCTGCTGGCTATAGAATCATCTGACATTATTTTCAATATATTGCAGCAGAAAATAAATGATAGCGTCCATTGTTTGTGATTTTATCAGAAACGTTGCTACCAATTTGGCAAGTGATCGAGACTTGTTATTGCTGTAAGATAATACAAATCTGGTACACTAAAATAACAATATCCAAAACATACGTAAGGAATTTGCTTTAGCACATGTTTCGCTGAAATTTGCATTGTAATGACGTTGTGCTTAGATTAAAAAAATTCCACTCCCCGTGACAACAGGAACCGATAACATTACAAAAATAACTATTTGTTATACTGTTTTATATAAGTAATACTTTACTGTATACACGTATTCTTAAGCTTAAACATATCAATGGGATATGGCTAAATTTAACCTGGTTTTATTTACCTATATATATATTAATACATTTCAGTACACAATTGCGTACTGGCATTTTAACTTTGCTTACGCATGTCTCCCGTTCATAAGATTTTCCTAGACTTAAAGGAGCTATATAGCTAATATTTGGGACCTAGAAACTGACACAATTATGGGTAATGCATGAAATAATGTAACATGAATGTATATAAACTGATTGACATTCTATTGTTTGTGTTTTTACTATAATTTCTAATCAGTTATGTTCGGCGAAATACGCCAGAAGTCTCAATCTCTTGTGTCTGGTTATTCCAGTCTACATAGATAGTATTATTACCCATGCTCTTCACATAAAAATATGACGCCACCGCTTGATATGACTCGTGGAGTATGTCTAGCCCCGTTATTCGAGTCTCTTGTTACAAATGGCGCTGAAACGCATTATGGTACACGAATCATCTACAAATGGTAAAATGTTTATTTTGTTTTAAAGATTGTATATCAGAAGCCCATCTTTTCCAGGTAAGATCACAACGTCAATATTGATTTAAATTGACAAATAATTCGTGCTTTCAATGTCAAAGACTTCGAATGATATTAGACTAGAGACTTAGCGACTTTAATAAATATGCCAAAACAGATGAAATGAATTTTTTATTCAAATTAAATCGAAATCAATCCATTGTACTTTGTGATTTGATTGATCCCCTGAAGTGGATGCCTGGGAACTTCGCACCGTTTATTCCCACTCTTCACGCTACTGCAGGATGTCAATTTAATATAGAATACAACGAATATGGCGATGAATGATCTATTGTAATTTTATTTTTTTAAAAATAATAATATTTATTACAAAACAAATTGTTTTATTTGCCACCATTTTTGCAAATAATCGTTTATTTTTGTAATAAATTACTAGGAGGTTCATTACAAAGCTGTTTTCTTCCGTGGAAACTTATTTTTCAATAAACGTTAGATTTTGCTGTAAGACCACACAAATTTAATCATTTGCTAATTTGGCTATTGGCCTTATGAAGGAAAAATGGACACACGAATTGCACAATGTCTTTCGGCAAATTTTGACATGCAAAAGATTTTACCCAGCGCGCACGAAGTTGCTGCCGGAACCCAAGAAACTCCACAGACAGTCAAACAATGGTTTAAGATGCCCTCAAGAAGGCCTGGTGTTTTTACGAATGTGAACACTGACTTTTTCTTGTGACCAGTTGGTGTCAATTTCGGGACAAATGCATCTCCTAGAGTCAGCCCTGACCTGCCCCACAGATCCATCGCGTGACTTTCGTGTGACCAGTGGTTCGGAGCCATCTTCGCACGAAATTCAAAACTCCATATTCGGGACAAATGCATCTCCTAGAGTCAGCCCTGACTTGCCCCACAGATCCATCGCGTGACTTTCGTGTGACCAGTGGTTCGGAGCCATCTTCGCACGAAAGTCAAAACTCCATATTCGTATGGTGTCAATTTCACGGTAGTGAGACGCTCACTGCATCAACAATGAAGTCGGTGGGGAGAAACACATTTTGATGAATAAAACACAAGTTAGATAATGCTGTTCCACACTTTAAACACAAAACAAAAATCAGTGCATTTAAGCCGCAAAGTTAAAAACGACTTGCTTCACATTGTTAACTTTATAACCTATCTTATAATTAAAATGAAGAACTATAAAACCAGAATGAATTGTTTTTGAGAGAAGTCTTATATCGTAAGTAGCCTCGGGTTTCTGATTGAATAGTCCATCAAGACGTTATCTGTCTGTTTTTACTTTTTGAATATTGTGCAATATAAAATGTCATATGAAGCAATCTAGTCAAATATTAATGTCAAATGCCCCATGTCGATGTTGGTTCATCATTTCCCTTATCCTTCCAGACATCTACAATTTAAGACGTTTTCAATACGACACGCTCACTTTTATTTTGAAATCAGACATTGACAGAAATTAAATGCAATAAATGAATAACGGCAATGGAAATCGCAAATATACCCTAGATAGTTTATCATTATAAATGTCAAATAATTATTGAGTGTCAATTTTGGTTTATTGTCCGTGAGAGCCCAGTTACTGTTTGTCTTGTATTTGTAAAATCCCTCGAGCAATGGAATCAAGAATAGAATATTTTACGTGGGCCGAAGAAAAAACACCAGAAGGATATGTCTGTCAAGCTAGAAGACCGATTCCTCGATTAAGCTTGTAAGAAGAGAAAAATATCGGCATCCGAGTAGGCTACATATTGACAATACACGTAAAATATCCACTATGCAACCGACAATATTCGTACAAGGATAATGTAGATGACAGCTCTATATGTATAGTTGTTGGCTGTATTCAAGTCAGTTGTCAGGGTGAGGGGGGGCAATGTCATTACCTACTCCGAACCTTAGCCCTTAGTCTTTGGGAGGTTCAACTCACCAAGTTATTAATGTGACTAGAATGCACCTGAAAACGAACGGTATTTAAAGTAAAATTCAATCGGTTACTTAATGTTTGGTATAAACGCGTCTCAATATATAATATGCTTCCAACCATAAATGTTCATTTTAATGTTTCTGGGTAAGGTTTGGGGGATATCTTTCCTACTATGATTGGTAAAGTGAAGGTGGTATTTTAATAAAGTTTGTCGACATTAAAGTTATAAAATGTCATGTTAATTATGGGTTAGTAAATGAGGTATGCAGTATACATAATCCTATACTATTACGGTGAAAGTACTGAAAGTGGTGTTGTAATGAAGGTCGCTGAATAATCTGTGTTGCTCTTATACATATAAAAAGCCATGTAAATTTGTAAATGTTTCTCCTAGGATTTGATTGACAGATTCCATGTCTATATCATATTTGACACTATTCATAGACCCTTTATTCTAGTACAACATGTATACAGCGCTAGCAGTACTAATTTGACAATCTGGTATTCTAGGCAAAATGCCAACACAAAAGCTATACATATATCTTTTATAGAAAAATCAATGAACCGAATGACATATTACATCTAATACTGGTATACCATAGATACCAGGCGGTAGGTATGAAAGTAAAAACCTTTGTTGTTAGGATTAAGTTATCATAAGAACCAAATGACCCGTACTTAATCCGATATCTATATTTTTCGAAATAATGCAATGGAATGGAGTGTAATGTCGCGTCAATACAGTACTTCGGTCAGTTTGAGTCAAATGTGTGACAAATTTTATTTTATAGTTCCGTGTACATTGCGCGTAAGGCGAATTTCGCCCAGACAGCGACGTTACTGGCTCCATAGGCAGGGCTCTTTTACGCGCACAAAAATATAGGGGGTGCCATAGTGGACAAATCTATTATGTTTTATTTATTCTTTAACGAGCAGTTTCAGATTACGAAAAGCTCAACGTATTGGCAATAGCCAAAATTTAGAGCGATCGAGGGTGAATGCACTGTGTCAATTAATAACAGTTCTTTCTTTATCCCTTTTTGTGTCATTTTATACCTATTTTCGCAAATGAACAGTGTGAATGGGCAGGGGGTGGGAGTATTTTTAGACCGGTTTGGTACGTCGGAGATTGCAACAGAACGAGTTTTACAACATAAGGGGTAGGGCATGGTTCAGGGAAGTTAGGGATATGGTACGGAGGGACATTGGTCACTATAACGCTACAATTTCTAACCAAAACACGCAATTCCGGTTAGAAATGATTTCCTCAACCGTCCTTAACTTCCCCCAACCGACACCATTTACCCAATACCACATGAAATAGAGAATCTCTTATTTGTAAATGAAAGCACGACATCAATTTGTTTATTAAATGATTGTGACCTGTTGAACCCTGTATAGATGTTCAATATCGTATCAATAAATATCATGTATTTAAGAATTACTAGTCCTAGTCCAACGTTTTAGTTTTATAATTAATAATTTATATACATTTCATGTTTGGTCCACGCTGTTTGTCTAGAATGGTACAAGACGAGGACGAGGTGAGGCTATTAATTGGTTCACTGTCAGTCTTCACTAACTTACTTGTCAGTCCATAGGCAGTTTCGTATTGTCCGAGTTATTTTCGCGTTGAAATTTCTAACACAAATAAGGTTATATTAAGCGAAGCAACTGCCTTTCATTTTACCGCCGACGAAAAGCCTCTAAAGGAAATGCTATAACCAGGCCTTAAAGAAGCCTTGGCACTGGTAGGCATTTGGATAAATATATAATTCTAGGATTATTTCTAATATAATTTTGTACAAATAAGTATTACATTGATTTTCTTTTAAAAGCGGCAACGCTTCTTTAATCTAAATGTGTTTATATTATTACTCATCATTAACCTTTCAATATAAACTGATTTTTAAGGAGGGTTTTAAGTGATTTCAACATGTTGTGCGCCATTGAGCAGTTTTACTGAATGTGCCAGTGCTATACAAGATGGATTATTTTTAGTATTATTAAAAAACACCAACAAAAAAACCCACCCAAAAAACACAACAGCGCAACCTGTCATTTTATGAGTCTGAAGATTATCTACTTTTGATGTTTTATTTTTATTTTTTTATTCAATTGTTAAATAATCAATTAGAGTACAGTTTAGCTTAGATTAAATCCTGAAAAATAACATATTGTCTAAAAGGTGCAGATGACGATCAGTGACTTCAACGATCAATTCAAGCAAACACTGTTCTTCCGTTCTTTATTGACCCCATTGGAAGCCGGGTGATTCCCAGAGGCCAAAGCACTGTGATCAAACACCTAATATTTATAAGGTTAGATCTAATCGAATTACTTAAGAAACCAGGCAATTTAAGCACTATAATCTGTACTTCGGACGTGGCAATCCGAAGCTATTTGCACCATTTAAAGACAAAACGTGTTGTTCAAGTGTAGCCCAAAATTAGAATTTACTCGGATATCAAGTCACGTACAGCCATCAATAATAAGACCAATCAGGCAAAATATAGCGACCTTGGTGATAACAGCCAATTAAAATATAAAAGGAGATGGACTAATTCGAGAAAAATGTCTGAAGGAATTGATATTTTGACTGGGATTTAAACATCTTTTAGAGCAGGTCGTTTTTCACATTTAACAAATTGAAATTGACTTTCGTTCAGAAGCATTTTCAGTATGCAATAGCATGGCGAAGTAACTAAAGGATGATATTATAGTTTTTATATACACAGCAAAACTTTTAAGAGATTTCATATAATTAATTAGGGAAATGTGTTTAAGTTCGTTCATGTGATGCCGGTGTATTAATACGGTTCCAGTCACTGATGGATTACGGGTGTACAGTTACTCAGTAATGCCATCAATATAAATTCCCAATCTTATATTGATTGCCAAAAGAAAGTGCAGGATGCTGGTTCAATCGAGCTGATTTGATCTCCGGACAAAACAATTGTGTTATTATTATTGATCAACTCTGGTTGCTTTTCAAGTAAAGTTTGACAAGAATATTTTTGTTTTAGAAAAAAAAGGCAGTGACGTACGGTTGAGCTAAATCAAGATATTGTTGATTTCTTGCTTACCGTTAGTGTGAACAACCCATCCCCTTCCACCACGAAATACATTTATGTATTATGAATCCAAGAAAAGGTTTACCAACGAATGCCCCTAGTATGTTTACTGTAATGTTTACGGTACTTTTTAATACAACTTAGAATACTGATAAGTTAATTATGCCTTCCCAAGAAATAAGTTGACCCCCCCCCCCCGTCGTATAGCATGGATAGTATTGAATTAGAGCTACGCGTCCCTCATTGTGACATTCTGTAGAAAACTCCAGGTCATTTCCAATATGAATCCAGTCTAAATAAATTACAAATAAAATCAAGGAAGCTTCTAATATTATAATATGCTCCTAGATTGCTTCCTTGTTTCTCTGTCATACTTTGATAAATAGATAACATCATTCATTCATCAGTTCGTTGCTGACTTCATTCTCCTGAGAATAACAACAGTTGAAAGAGTATTTAAAGAGATACATGACTTGTTTGTATTCAGTGTAAGAATAAGAAATAAAATAGAGTTTAATGCCCTGTTTTTCTGCACTAAAGACGGGGTTGTAAGAATAAATTGTGAACTTCTATAGTTCTACATTTTAAAGGAGGTGCAACTATATACGCCAAGGATGGTCATGGGTGCAATAGGATTACGATTTATATCGTTGGTCGTAGAGAGGAAGGAATAGGTCGATTTTGTCTATAATTTATACTGGAACATTTTTACGTAAATCATTAATGTCAAATGTCTTATTTGACCCAGCAAATGATTTGACTTTTTATTTTATATAATCTCAATATCGGTTTATTTATCTGCATCACATTTTTCTCTATACTTGATGCCATCTTCCCCTTTACATATAAAAATACGTTTCCCATTTACTAAACTAACATACAGTAGACCAGCTTTATTTATTATTAACAGTTGCCATTTGTAAGCCACGAAACTGGAAATGGATATTGTATATTATTGAAGAATATTGTATTTTTGAAAGTGTTGCCTAGTTTATACGACGGTTAATTCTTAATCGGGTTAAGGGTTTCAAATGCACACCATATGGGAATGGAATGATGATGTAAAATGACCATGTGTAATAAGAAAGTCAAAACTAAATAAAACCATTATTTAAAATAACTTCAGTCCATTAATTATTTAGAGCCAAGGGATTGGATCGGAACCATCATTACATTTACTTCAAGATTACCCCTATTTATCTTCATTCATAATAAACCACTTACGTTTCTCTTCTGTCTTTTCTGCGGTATCACTTTTCGTATTCGTTTCCGCCCTGCGGCTTCAAGAATACGATATACTTCGACTAATAGACTCGGATTAATAAACAAACCAGGTCGTTGATGATAGCAATATGATCACTGAAAAACATACTGCGATTGGAAAGCAGTATTCCCGGTCAAAAAGCGTTTGACTGGCAATATTGTATATGGTATTGTTCTGGCACCAGTGATAATTAATATGGTTCCAATCTCTTTCAGATGGTTTTATATTATCAACTGCCATGTAAGGTAGCCATGAAGTCGTGAAGAGATGTCTCTCGAGAGAACTGCTAGCAAGAAAGTTCAACGATTGTACATGTGATCAATTACCAGTTTATGGTATCATACATATAAATCTTCAACGAAATGGAATGAAGGGATGTTTAACGTCTCGCCCACGCTATACTTAGATCTGAGACTAGTATAATAATGGTATTTTTCGGCAACTCTACCTTTGCTCCTTCATGGTTTTTTTTTATCCGATTCAATGTATACACTATGGACCTTAATTTTTCTATCCACCCGAACGACTTTTATTCTCAGTATGCACCTGATCCTAACAATACAGAACGAGGAATCCCAGGATTTGTTTGTCGACCCACGCTAGGTTCAAAACTACTAATATAAGTGTTATATATTAATTTGGAGTTAAGACTCCCCCCCCCCCGATTGTACTTGAGTAGTTTAAGAGAATTCGCATTTCTCTTGACCGAGACGTGATTGAAGTGTGCCTCTTCGTATATATTCTAGAAAGTCGATATATGTACAACTCATCCAAGATATTTTGAGCACATGTGGTCAGCGGAGAGACAAAATGATGAAGCGTTGTTTATTTTATACGAGTTTGGAAGGTTCTGTAGCATTTTGGGAAGTTTCACAAAGATTCCTCCCCTGAAACATCAAACGAAAACATCGGTCAAATCATACTCAGCAGCCCAATAAATGTAATGAATTTAATAATATTATGTTTAAAATAACCTTAGAATCGAGCCTTGCCGTACTTTGAGTAGGGCCTTGAGAGTCAACCGTCGTTAAACTCATAGCAAAACACTAACAAAAAGACTCGACAAAATCTAAATTTAACATGTAGAATACAATTATCAAACCAGGTTAAATCAAAACACAACCAGGCTTTAAAATTTCAATTGATAAATCCAAACAATATTAATTCTGTGAAATTATTTACCATTTCAAACGTAAATGTAATTTTAACACTCTATATTTTTAGAGTGTATTTTATCAGACACGCGATTATATTCATTCTTAAGGAACTATGTGACCGTGCACAATAAAATGTTAATAAAGTGCTCTACTTATATTTACTGTTATAACTGGCTGTTGTTAAAGTACATGTATAACAAATTATTACGATAAACAGTCATTTTATGATCCACCATAAAAGTCAGTTACGACCACGAAACATAGACCACGTGACAAGAGTTATAACTCGAGAATTGATATTCCTATCCACAATAAAACAGCTCGTAAAAAATGACAATCGTTTAGAGTATGATTTCAATTTATTACAGATAAATCCCGACTGAATAGAAACTAGGTCTGTGGCATGTAAATCACGATATAGGCCAAACGATTCGAAGGGCTAAACTGTCGGTTTTGATCAAAGAGGAACAGTAGCGGGGGCATGTTTGTGCCCTATGAATCGTCTGTAAGTGTGTGTGTGTTTTTTTTATCAAAAACAGTCAACCCAATCTAATTAAAATTATACTTTCGTTTCTTTATATCATTTACAGTTTACACTAAAGTAACTACATCCGACTATTCTTCCATTCACCCCCCCCCCCCTCCAAAAAAAACAAAAAACAAAGCAAATAAAAGACAAACAAAAAACGCTTTGGCGTAAACAACAACAAAATTAATAGTACATACAATCAGACTTCAAGAAAGAACAACGAATTGGTGAAGAATTAATTAGATCGGAGCCAGCAACATAAGCGATGTAATAAAACATATCACTGCCCATATCACTGCAGAAATTACTGTTTGAGGATTACCAATACTAAAAGAATTATGATGTTTAAGAATGATAAGAATGTACACAACCCTTACATCTAAATTGTATCAATGGCATTTATTAATTGAACTGGAAATACGCAGTACACAATATTGTGGAGATAAATTAACTGTTTATTACTAATCGACATTTAGTTTCTTTGCGCTCTTTTATGGACCGAAGACATTAAAGAGGCAGTTGGCGAGTATCCAAAACACATTAATACAGCTTCAAATCAAAAACGAACTTATTACATGGTACTTTGACTTCCCCACCCTCCTCCGGGAAATAAAGGGAAGTAAGTGGTGTCAGGTGATCCACGAAGAATGAAGAACGACGGAATCATAATTAGATTCTGCGATTGTAACCTCACTAACCTCGTGGATTTTCCCGGTTTGATGTCGTCTAATAAAAGAGGTGTGCAAAAACGAATTATTAAATGTCTCGAGATGATCTGGTTTACGTTGATTCGTTGTAAACTCCCTCCCCTCTCTTAATATTTTTGGCCTGAATCACTATAGACTGGCCAGGGCCGGATCCAGGAATTTTTGCAGGAGGGGGTTTGCCAAGTTTCTGTTACGGAAATCTGCCATCATCGTCTCTAAATTACATAGGCATACATACTAATTGAACCCCCCCAATCCTCGCCTCTGGATCCGCCCCTGCTGGCATCCAATTTATGGATAATACATTAGCTGGAAACGAAATTAAAACGAAGAGGTATTAAAAGAAGACGTTTCTAAGGATTACAGACTGACCATTTACTTACACATTCGATAACCGAGATAAACTAGACGATCTCTCTTTAAAAGTCATGGCGATAAACCAGATAACGTGTACAAAGGGTTAACGCTATACTACAAAATTAGAGGGTAATAAACACACTTTCATCTTTTTACGTCTCATTAGATTTTATTATATCTTGTGGATTCAACGAATTTATCCCAGATAGCCTTCAATAATAACACCAGACATACACCGTGGTTTATTGATACGGTCAAATTCTTTTAACACAATTCTTACTCTCTGGTGTATCAAGTTGCTAGGTGAAACTTTCATGTACGTGTCTATTCAGAGGCATTTTCTAATTAAAATGATAAAATATAAATAAAAAGCTACCCCAGTTTACTGGAAATCAAATGAAACTGGGTTTAAAGTCTTTCTTATTTGAACCAACTTCACTAATAAAGACGGTTATTTCTTTTTTTAGTTTCCAAGAAAGATTTTAACGTGCAGCCTATATTGTACGTTGTCAGAACGTAGTCAGAACGTCAAGAATCTAATTAAGAGCGATGAACTATCTAGGGCAACACCGAGACCTCCTGTTAGGTCTTAATATTAAGGCTACCTGCAGATTTTGTCAAGGTTAGGAGATGTAAACAGGATCAGCTCTAACCCTAACCCAAACCCACAATCTTGTCCAAAATCACGTGCCCTAACCCTTTTACATCTCGCGAACTTGATGACCTTAATTTAAACCTGATGTAAGACGTCGCTTACTCGTTTTGTTGTGTAACCTACAGTTTAGGCCGTTATTGGTCAACTAGCATGTTTAAACGCGGCTGTTCTGATGTGTGCAATATACATGTCTGAAATCCACGTTTAAACTATCGTTGATGATTGCTGTACACAGTGGGTATTATAATAGTATTAATAATAATAGCACTTTATCGCGAAGGATGCTGCAAATATATTTGATATATTGGGGAAACTGGTCTTTCCTGATTAGCTTCCTATATTTTTTTTTTCAACACAAATGACATTTTGGTTATGAGTGCAAAATGATTTCCGAAATTTTCTTCGAGCGAAATAAAATAACGATGTAAAGGAAGCATCAGATAACGTCTGTGGTACTAAATATTCTGCATTAATTCCCCAAAATGCTGCATTCATTTTATAACGTTTTAGCATTGGGATAAAGGAACAAAATACATTCCAATTGTGTTATCACAAATCGCATCATTTATTTTCAAATAAACCATACTCGTTGCCTGCCTATTATCTTCTTCCTGTTCTCATTATTCTTGTTTGTAGAATCTAAGGGTACTAACTGTATATGTAAACAAACATTACCCAGTAGGGAGCTCTCTTCTTAATAACATGTCATTACCATTGAGATAGGATTGTGATAGGAATATTCGACCATTAATTTCATGCTTTATAGATATTAATAAGCTAGATATAGTCGACATGACGGGTGTTTACTGAAATCGGATAAATATCAAAACATGTGGCCTTTGGTACCTTGTTGATTCCAATACTAAAACCACAACCAGAATGTCCTAGTGCGAACCATTATATACATGGCCCGAGAAAAATCATCCCGAAACTCTTTTGCTACCATCACGTTACCTCTTCTTTTTTGTTATCTATATGAAGCACTCTGCTAGAGACGTTTTCATCAATAAGTCTGTTCATTTTAGGTATACGTCCTGAATTTAGTGTTTTATTTACTTATTAGCATTTACATGTAAATTATGTTACCGAATTGAGCCGCGCCTGAATATAACGTAATAATATTAGATTGCCGATGAATGTGTGTCTGAAACGAAAACATATTGGTAGTACACGTAAAATATTCCTTTGCATTTGGAATTTGAATTAGGGAATGAAAAACGGAATTCCGATCATTTATTAGGCAATTATACACATGGGGATTTAAAATACCTCGACGAATATGTTTAGTCCTTAAAAGCAAGCGAGTCTATTTAATGGATAATATCTATAATATGCATGTCACCCTGTACCTAATCGATAAATGGCCATACAATATTGAAAGATACTTCCAAGTGCGATAACTGCAGCCGTGAAATGGTTCAAATTATGGAACACGAATATTTATTTACAAAACACGATTTGAAATTTTCAATTTGATATCCAATGATTCAAATTATGGAACACGAATATATTTTTCAAAAACGTGATTTGAAAAGTTTCAATTTTATGTTTGGCCATCTTTGTCTAGAAAACACTATGTACATATTACCTCGTTAAGGGTTCAAAGAAGAAAAATCCTCGAGACGCTAATTTAAGGAGATGAAATATCTTCAGTAGACAAGCCTAGAACTCAATCGTATCCCAAATCTTCGACAGCGAAAACACGAATTATTTGTCAATTTACATCGACATTGATGCTCTGTGATCTTACCGGAAAAAATAGGCTTCTGATATCCAATATTTAAGACAAAATATTTTACTGTTTGTAACAAGGGACTCCGAGAACAAGGCTAGACATATTCCACAAGTCATGTCAAACGGTAACGTCATATTCTTATCGGTGTCAGGGCGGATCTAGGAATTTTGAAAGTGGGGGAAGGGGCGCCGCAAAATGAGGGCACTGACCGCGGAGACGGGGCACGCCGCTGAGAGGAGGGTGGGGGCCCCAAGAAAATTATCCATCTTTGTAGCCAATCCAAGAGCTATTTGGCTGATATTTTCGTCTAAACGTTCGGAAATCGTAGCAAAACAGCCTCAAAATCGAGCAAAAAAGCTAGTAGAAAGGCACTTTCAGTAGTAAAAAAAGGGCACTGTCGAAAATTAGGGGGAGGGGGCGCCCCTTGAATCCACCACGACATAACTGCATAGAAATTATTGTAAAAACAGAAACGATTGAATGTAAATCAGTTTATATACATTCATATTACAGTATCGTATGTGTTGTGATCCATTTGTGTCAATTTCTAGGTCCCAAATATAAGAGACTTTAATATAAAAAAAAAAACTATCCACATTGGATCTTTCTTGTGCTAAAAGATTGAAACATGTCGTTTTGATCGATATCCACCCCCTCTATACTAACAAACTTTAGTGTTGACAGACTTCATTTCAATAAAAAATATCACTCGATCTTCTATCTAGAATGTTAGTAGGCCCACAGACTGACTGACAGATAAACTAAATTGAAATCCGACTGATGTTAGAAATCCTTGATTGAATGACATGTACATAATAAGTGATGTCTTTAAGAGGCGTTCTAACATGCTTTCAGGATAAACCAAGAATAACTGATGGGTTGGGAATGAAAGATATAAAGACCCAAAGAAGGCACTTGGATTGTTTGGTATGGAATAAGATAGTACCTTACATTTTTACAAACATTTACGGTAAATGACAAGGGTTTATGCCATATACCGTGCTATGAGTATGAGGGAAATTTGCCCCGGCAGCTGCAATACGGTTACAGATAAAGCAAAAGAAATAATTGTGAAAGAAAAAGCTTACCTTGTCATAGGTCGCTTTAGCACCCTCGCCGGCTTGTAATGAAATATAATTTTCGATTTGAAGAGATTTGACTCGCGGAAGTTTCAAATTTGAGGTAGTATTCAATAACAGAGAATAAGCTCTCCAGCCAATACCGAAAATATACACGTTTTGATTTTCCATTTAAGAGTTGAAGAAATCGACGAAACTAACGATATAATATGATTTTTAAAAATTGTTTATGTTCTCGGTAAGATTGATACCATCTCTTTATAAAATCGAAGTCTTCTATGCGAATTACAAAATACAAAATGTGATGAATCTTTAACTAACGTTCGATTATGCCCATAAATTGTTATTACAAAAATGGAACATTAATTTTACCGTTAATAGAAAGTACGTCTTCCTTAATCAAGAAACCATAGTTGTGAACGGGTGGTTGTGAGTATATACATTCTAAATATACTTGGCGTATTTTTTCCGGTTCTATTGACATTTGCAAACACGGATTTTGATATAAATCAGAATTAAAATCCCGTACAATATCCATGGAAACAATTTGTTGGTGATCGCACAAATATTTCTTGTCAATAAAAACCGCCAGTGGCTGGCATTTTCGTTTTATGACGTATATTACTTCTTGAAGGAGGCACTTCCGCCGACGTGTTTAAATTGTGATAGTGTAATGTCTGTCTGGAACACGGTAAATTGAATGTTATGATATTATTATACTTGTCTACATGGTTAAGTGAAATATAAAATACATAACCCCAGGAACGGCAGTCGAGCAGGAAGAGAAGTGCGAAACTTTAGCTTATATACTGATTCATGAATGACAAATATTACTGATTCCGATGGAGAAGACGCCATTGCAGCCCGGTGCATTAAAAAGCGCTAGGGGAAATCAATGCAACATCTTCGACACACCGCGCAAGACAACCCGTTTCAAAGAGATAATGCGAAGGCCTTCTTCTAACTTGTGTTAGATGATTTGACTGACTTTTATGTTCACGCGCATTCGACGTGTGACGTCACATCAATTGGCCTCCACCATTGGATTCGATGGACTGCGTATTATTTACCTAGGACGTAGTAAGTGAACTGGCCCGGGAAGAATGGTGCCTTTAACTCATTTTACGCCTTCGCGTACTATTTTATGTACCCATTTACAAATAGACTTTCAAACACCCATTAACTCGCACCGATAGCATCCCGTACAGTGATTTTAGCGGCCTGACGAATATTCACTGTTGGCCAATTGGCCTTATAATAGTTTGATAATCATGGATTTATCGTTTCAAAGTGCATGTACATCATAAAGCTTTCGATCAAAGAATTTCAACCTGAGAGGAAACAAATATAAGAAAACCCTTCGTTGAGCTGGAACCGTCATCCTCGAAATAGCCATATATAGATCAGCGAAAGTACCAGACTGGCCTTATAATGATCAATGATTGAGGCAATGCATAGGTCGGGACCATAATTAACACTATTCAAATAATATTTTTCTTGAAAATAGAAATATAACTAACATTGACAGTAATACGTTGCAATATTCTAATCTTGATGTGGATGTATGTGGAAAGGCTGTTTTCGAATCGATAATCGGTGTCTTCGCGATGATCCGGGGGCCAAAGTACAGAATTCACATACTATTCACGAATCGGTATCATTTATCATCTAAATCTATCGTGTTTTTGCCTCTCGTATGTCATGACATTAAGCATTTCTCAAATTGTATCAATGGTTTCATCGTTTGAAAAGATAGTGAATTGCGAAATGGTTATTACTTCTATTCATATAAAACTGTGTCCAGATATAACGATATTTGACACAATGAAGCCGTATTTAATTGACAGTTATGAGAGGAATGTTATGACTACCACGTGCCCAGATACCCAAACTAGACGTAACAATATAACTGTGACAGAACACTGAAAAGATACTCGATTATTCATCGTCACAGACAGTGTTGATATTTTGGGATCTGACATTTTCATTTACACTTCTACTTAGATATTTTATTTGGGATTTAGTGACAGCTAATCATGACCAATTTCTAACAGGCAAACTCCGAAAAATGGCGTCCGAGTGCAGGAGGCCTTTAATCCTTCGGTTCCATCAAGTTCCCGTTGAAACTGTTTGATTTTGCTCATAATATATCTCAAACATCTTAAATATGTTTTCTTACTGCTACACGCTCACTATATATACCCATCATACCATTCCAGTGAGCCTGGTCGCCTCTTTCGTTCAGAGCAACTGGATTTGAATAACGCCAATCAAACAATTACCTACCAATTTGGGGTTGATGTAAACTTTGTCTCTAAAAATAGTCAATATTCTACATTACAAATGGCGTATCAAGACCAAACAGAAACTGGGGCATTGAACTGAATTTAAAACGTTCATTCTGTTGTAAATATGTTGGATATCAGGGCGGTAAACTAACATCAATAATATTTTCCATGCATTCCGATTCGTGGTTTCAATTTCCGATATTGTATAATATTAAGTTAGAGCTATATTTTTTCAAAAGTGACGAATCTTGGCAATTCCGGAATAATACAAAAGCCGATAACCGAAGAAACGAGTCAAACTAGCGAGTTTTCCAAGAAAAACTAATGGTAGACCGAACTGGCCGAATGACATTGTCGAGCCAATAAAGGCTAGTCATACAAATAAATATATGTTAATATCGTTATCTTGACCGCTTTGTATACTAAACCAACAATGTTTGCAGATTGCATGCAGAGGCGGATTCAATGGGGCGCGAGCCCCCCCCCCACCACTAATTATCGACAGTGCCCTTTTTTACTGCCGAAAGTGCCTTTTCCCAGACCCAAATATGTCCGTTATATACGTTTACTTCGACGAAAATATCAGCTAAATAGCTCTTGGAATGGCTACAGATGCAAGGAAATGACGTATAATTTTCTCTCCCCCCACCCCCTCAGCGACGTGCAACGTCTCAGCGGTCAGTGTCCTAATTTTTGCAGCGCCCCCATCCCTTTTCAAAATTGCTAGATCCGCCCTAGCATGCAAAGTAGAGGGATTAAAAGGATTAGTTTCATTCGTGTAATATATATATATACATATTTATAACCAGTTGTCTATGTAATATAATATTTTATTTAGCAATGCACCCCGAAACTTGACTCACCAATATGTACTGGGGTGTGCTAACAAGAAATCTATACGAGCCGCACTGAACCGATATTAACCCATTCTGACATGTAACACATTGCTGACATCGTAACTCTCCAGTATACTGGTCGTTTTGCTCGGATCGTATTGCTTGGTTAGTGATATCTTTAAATGGTGTCTTCAAACGGTATGTGTAAAGCAATCTGATTATAGATACTGCCCAGTTTACAAACTGTGTGCTTTGGTGATATATTTGAACTAAACATATTCCTACTAATTAATCTATCAAAAAATTGCTTCAAATCCTCCTAAAAAGAATTGTATTCGCGAGGAGGTACCCTAAGCTATAAATAAACTGTTGTTAGATGCCATGTTTTTCACCTAACTTCATCGAGGGACGGTCTATTTTCCAGAATGTATTTATCATACATATAGAAACCTTAGTAAATTCTTTCAACTTCCTTTTCCGACATTTAAATGAAGAGTCTTTTGTGAGGTGACACTCCTCAATGTCCCCCAAACCGCCTAACCGTTTGATGAAGAAATAACAACCGCTCCGTCAGTCAAGCTCGCACACAATAAGCTGGCAGTTGAGTTACCAGTTAGTGATACCCTGACATTGGTGCCCAAAGTGTTCGAGTATTCCACTATTTTACTGGTAATACCCATGGTCGTCTACAGTTTTTAAATACGCCAAATTGCATACTTTTATTGGAAATAACCACCCGATAAATACCTTCGGGACAATGTATCTTTCAAAATACAATCCAGACAACTTGTTTGGGTTTTCTTTTTCATTGAAATATTCATTTTTCATTTTTCAAAAAAAAATTAAATTATATATTTTGCAGGATAAGTGATATAAGCTGGATAAGAACAAGAAGACATGAAGATACTATTCCTGATCATTTTGATTGATGCAAACTTATTATACTGCAATTTAAGAGCAATTGTGTTACAAGGGAACTCGTAATTTGTATTGCAATAATTCGACATTTCATTGTAATTATTACAATTCCGAAACTACGAGATGCCCCGCATATTTGATTTTAATAACTACAATATCTAAATCCTACAATATTTTAACCTTATACTTTTTGCACTCTTTATGGGAACGGTTAAAGAAACGGTGTCGCAGAAAGAAAAACAACAACAAGCATCTTACTTCCCTGTTTAAATTCAAAAAATAATAAGCTTCAGGTAGTATTCTTTATACAGTACCTTTTAGGGCTAAAACAAAACGTATGCTAGGTTAGTTACCATCTTGATCTCGATGTTCATGGACAGAAATACATCATCATGCATACACCTATAAATTATAGGTGTATCAATGGAAGGTAATAATGTGAGTTAGAGATTGGTCGATTTTAGTATAATTTTTGGACCTCTATGCTTTTTTGTTAGGGAAACGCTCTGGATTGATGGCCTATTTTATCTTGTAAATAAATAAATTTGTATTTCTCTTTGGAAAAAATGTCATTTTAAATCATTTTAATTCACCGTAATTTGTTCTTTCAGATGATTCAATTCGCGTTATCGATTAAGAGATTTCAACATACATTCATAAACTCAATTTAATTTGTTTGGGAAACTTGACAGCAACTTAAAAAAGAAAAGTCTTGATTTCGACGGCAAGCATATAGTTACGATCGATGATCTAACTTCATTAGATTTTCGTCTATTTGGCAGAACCATTGGTGACAATGTAAACAACATTAGAAAGTGGAAATCAATGAATAAAGAATGTTTATTGGTTCAAAGGTTAACGTCTTACTTTTCTGCACCTTACCAATGAAAACGGGGGTTAAATGGAAATACACTGTAGAATATACATGAATGGAAATTTGAGAAGCACCAGGAATCAATATTAGAGCTGATGAAGATATTAACTTCTGAATAACTTATATAAGATTAAGTGCACTTCTTTTCAGGCATACTTCCCTACACTGCTGTACATATCTAGGCATGGTTCTTTATGTGTACGCATTCAACGTTAGCTAATTTGACAAAATCCATGTCGTTCAATGACGTTGCATAGAAAAAGAAAGTCAAGGACGACAATCACAATTGAATTAAGAAAAGGACGACAATAATACCTAGTCGTAATACGCGTTCTTGTATCTTTAAACAATTGTTTTTATTCAAGTTTCTTATCAGAATATATCTCATAGAGCAATAACCCACGAAGTAGGCTACTAATCCTCGTTGCATAACTATCATAACCAAAGTTCTTATAATCATATGGCTTAATATTTCTATATAATAAACTTATTGTTGTTAAGTAATTATCACCTTGATGTTAGATTATTACTGACTATTGAATAACCTTTATTTAATAGATATAATAGGCAGATTGTGTAACAAAAATATCCCTAAGCCGATCAAATTGTCATTCATCTCTAGATTAGGGTAAGTCATTTCTCAATACATATATTGAATTAATTTCGTAATAAAAGAATAAATTTGAAGAAACCAGATCAAGGAATCCAGTGTGGGACAAATTACTCAAATGTCATCTTAACCAGTTTAAATAGAGAATGCTTGAATAGTAAGCAGTGCACGCTGTATCATAAAGCCTGTCATTGAGTTCACTGGCGTGGTTTCGAATTCTCGGTTGTACGTGACAAAGGGTAGGGTCACCTTGTCCAGTCTCGTAAGTTTTCTCCGGTTTCTACCCACTGATAAAGACCCCTAGCGAATTATTGAAGTATAATTAAACCATATGTTAGTTTCGAAATGACCTAGTTTGTGTCGAGTGGACGTGAAAGCCCATTTCTCTCTCACACACCTATTTAAAGATGAATTATGTAGGATATAAATAAAGAGCTGACTATCCTTGCTATAATAGCTTTAAAAAAGGTAATATAAATGAATATACAATGTATTGACAGTTTCAGTCAAATTATTTTATTGTTGGCGAATGGATGTTTAGAGTTGGAAGCTGGAAAAAGACCTGCAATATGAAGATTTAGTTCTATATCCCTTGAACAAAAAATATAAATGAATATATTGTTAATTTCAGTCAAATTAAACTTATGACTTAAGTTTCAAGCCAGAAAAAGACCGGCAATAGGCAGATTTTTCTCTAACACAATGCCCCTTTTAAAGAAAGAAGAATCTCTGATTTTTTTCCCTTTAAAGTGCAATGAATTCTAAAGTGAATAATAATCATGGTAAAGGTAAAGTGCATTTTATTTGAATTTTGATAATGATTATATAGCTTTCAGATGAATGAGTTTATAAAATCAATGAATTCTTGCCTTTCATTCCAGACGATTTTCATTTATTTCCACGCGTGTGGGTAAGTTTGATATCAAATGTTCGTGCAAAGATCTCATTTGTTTTAAAAGTGCCCCAAAAAGCACGTAAAGATGAAAGGTGTGTGTCTCACTACTTTAACATACAATTGCTCTCTAGGGACATTATATTAGCTGGATTAGAATTAAATGTCAGTGAAACTTGCGCAATTTGTAAACGCTAGGAAAGTCATCGATCTTACCAGGGCTCAAGGCCATGTTACAAACCTGTGGTTCTTTTTTGCCCATCACAGATATTAAATTTATTTTTTGTGCAATTTATAATCGCTAAGACATTCTTGAGGACAGCGAGCGATTCTACAACTCTACATCCATGTTGTCAGTTTGTGAATAATAGACACTTCTTAAGATCAATACATCTACAAGAAATACATTTCCGCACATTCTGCAAACTGATTTCGTTTTGGAAATACATGTATAGAGCCTGTATTGAAAATATGGAGTGGGGGTGGTGGTGTGTGTGGTGTGTGCGTGTGTGTCACTTTGGGACTAAATATTACACAATTTTATTTCAGTGATTCTCTTCCGCGAAATCCTACCGGAAAACCCAAGACATTGGGCATACGACTGTCGAGCTTTGGTTTGAAAAAACGTGACTTGACTTAATAACATGCCTCTGTGGAGAGACGTCACAATCAATCGGAAATATTGTACAAATCAGCATATTCAAAACACTTTTAATTCAGTTGAAATGTTTGAGAAATTACTTTGAGATTCCGCATAATAACGAACCACAGTTTATCGAAACATTCCTGTGAATTCTTATGGACTTTATCTATATAATTCATTAGCGATGGAAAACCCACAAGCAATATTATATAGCATTTTTAGATTTATAAAGCAAGGGAACAATAATAAGAGATATAGATATTACACCCACCTGACTAGGTGTGTCTATATTATTCTGGTTTATATAAGTAAACGATCTGAGATATACACATTGTCTATATCTGTTCGTCATTATACACATCTACATCTTATATCGTTATAGATACTTTCCACATTTGATTGACAAGTTTTCATTATGATGGCTATCAATTTTGACATTATTGTACACCAGAGATAAAAATAACAACCTATTGTTAATATCATACCGGAGTTAGACAATTAACCGTTTTTACCATACATGGCAAGTATACATATGCAACCAATAATCATAGCCCACGAACAGGGCAGCATTCATAAAACAAAATCCCGATATAACTACTCTATTTAACAAGGCTAAAAAAGTAGACCCAGAAGCATGTCTGACATTTTGTTCCTGGGTAAAAATACACAGAGGTAAATAAATAAATGGTAAAATACACCCAATGAAGTTAAATAGGGTTTATCGTCTTACATTGACCATAGCCACAATATGCAGTAAAGACAAGGCATTATAAATAATAACAAAAAACAACCAACCCTCCCCCCCCCCCCGAAAAAAAACCCAGCATAATATAGATACCTTGCTAATATAATCTATACAATAATTAATGATATGTATTTTATAATTACAGTTTCAGAATCTTGATCAGAAAATGCCGATTTCTCGTTCCATATATTATTACAATGGTAACCTTCGATGGAATTGTTTTACGGCGATGTAACTATAAATATTAGGTGTTATACGGCAATCACGCTTTAGGCCGTGGTCTTCCACCTTGATAGAGAAGATTGCATCATAGATCATCCGTTGTTTTATGGTACCTCAAAGTCGGTGGTTATGTTTATCACGTCATATAATAACGTCAACATACGTCTGTCTGCTAAAGAGGCGGGGTTGACGTCTTATAGAAGTTTATTGGAACACGTTCATATTATGGAATAATTTTATGGTAATGATGTGAAAAGCAATAACCTATGTATTTTAGCCCACGTTTCTTTGTAAAGGTTAAAAGATTTGTTGAACCAAACCTGTCAAACATTGACTCGATCATCACATTGGAGGTGTATTTATTTAATAAAATAGGAGATGACTTGATTATAGAGGCTATCTGGTTCTCTTACGTCCAGTGTTTTATAAACATATCTAAAAGAATGTTTGAATAATAAACGAGAAGGATAGACTCGGTATTAGATAGGTAGTGTTGATACCTACTTAACGAATAACCAGAAGGGTAAATCATCCAACAATAATATTTTTCAAGTAGAAACGGCAATATACAGATAATCTCCAGCTATTTTATCTTGGGAAGTCATCAAGTTTAAGAAACGTATGTAATATCGTGGTATACCACGATCTAAGAGCAGGCAAATTACGTGTGTGCTCTTCTAAAAGACCAATATGCCATTCTTTATTCATTGGTGTACCTTACTGATTAAGGAATTGAATGTTTCAGGGTATTTTATAGAGCAAAAATCAAACCAATTGTCTTGTCTAAACGAAGCAAAACCTCTTTGAATTTGGTAAAATATTGAATTGAGTGGATACATGTATTATGTGTTATTTCGATTATTGATGATGCCAGTTCTTCAATTTCAGCTTACTATATCGAAATTGGAATGCATTGATTGTCTTAACATTGACTTTATCTATGTCTAATTTATGTCGAATGGACGTTAACACCCCCCCCCCTCTCTCTCTCTTTCTCTTCTCTCTCTTCATTTTGAGTATATTGGCCGTTGTATTTTGACTATTGAACTGATTTTGAGAACTGATACTTATATTTGATCTCTTCAAATTATTTTCTGAAACGAATATGTACACTTCCAACGATAAACTCAATCGTTTACTATTGAAGGCCTTAATCTTGTCGAATTTCTCAGGACTGGCTTAAGCATCATTTTAAACAGAAACAAATCAAATATTGGGGTTGGTGAAGTTCAATTAGTATATTATTGTCATGTTTAATAAACATGAAAGTACGACATCAAATCGCCAAACTGTAATCTGTAATGTCCTATAGAGACACGACCATCATATATATCATTATGATCAGATATAACCATTTCAATATTGACCATGGCACTGGTTAGATTTCTTAAAATTACTTACCCTTGATATCACCCTAATCAAACAGTGAAGGTTTAACTCGGGAGTAACAGATGGTTCGGTTGTATTTCAATAGTTTGTTTGTGAGTAAGGTTTTGAATAGATAGATAATTGTATCGGGGAAACCACCTGTCATCGAGTGCAACTGTGGTTTCTTTGTAATACGTTTTTGAGAACATAAGTAAAAACATATCATATGCTCTTGTACATGTATATAGTTTTATTACATCTCCACGCCATCACCATACATCAGGTAATGGAACGTGCTAATCGGGACGCACCGGTAATCTACACGTCAGACAAAGAAAAAAATAAAGCATGTGCCTTTAAACTTTGTTTGTGATGCCAATCCAAACATCTTTCTGTCATAAGAATAGATCTGACATTTAACTGTTGTATTTTACCAGAAATCTCACAGTCCCTTAAAGCCGTAACTCAGCTAGAGGTCGCCACAGGATATATGGGCAAATTTTTTCTGTCAGTCTCTTGCGATTTGATTGCATTCTAACTACGTCTATGATCGGGTTTGATGTAATGGATAGTGTTTATTGGATGCAATAAGAAATTCGCAGCAACTCGGTATTTTTCATATTTTCTTTCTTCATTAAAGGGAATAAAAATGTTGAACTTATGACTTCTTCTTTACCCAAAATAACAGTAAAGCGAAACAAGAAAGTGTCAGTTGTGATTAATTTAGACGTTTGGGTCTGAAAGTAGAACAATGCGGTAGATTATATGACGTTCACTTTTCATGCTAACAAGAACATCTTACATTCCAAGGTAAATAAGGCCACCTCTGAAGCGAATCAAAGGGAAATACCGTAAGGAAAATATGGATTTATGGCATCTTCGCCATTGAAATCCATCTAAGAAAATAATTCACACGCGTTCTGTCTTGTAATTTGTTTATTAAATTACACGATTCCTCAAGCGTCAGATGTTTCAGTAACAACAGAAGCTGCAACACCACCCAAAACCTTTCCGTCAAGTTTCAAAAAGGTCCGTGGTTTCCCCCTTGTCAGTGATGCACGGTGGAGGGTCATGGCAAGGACGGTGTATAATCGTTAAGATGGGGCGTAAAAACGGCGTCCCGTTTGGCAATACGTAAAAAACGTTGTCAATTCGAATTAAGAGTCGGCCGTAGTGTAATACCCTACATGGTGTATGTCGTATTCAGTAGGACGTGATATCTAATTTCATTTCATTTCATATAAAAAAAGGGGTTATATCATTATACGTTAAAGATAAAATAGCAATATACTACTCACGCCAGCAAAATAATTGTAATACTAATATAATTTCAATTGTATCATATTCCAAATGATGTAAAATATATGCACTGGCTACCTCAAACAATGTTATTTTTCACTGGCGTTCTTTAATCACTTTACAAACTATTAAAACATTTGCAATTCTCTTAAATTGAAGATGAAAAATGTATACTGCAATGATAATGTGTCAGCTCATCGTCGAATTTTGCATAATATCTCATTTAAACATCTCCGATGTGATTGTTGAGTCAAATTAACTTTCTTTTATGGGAGATCAATATCATGGCCACCAATTGTGTGTGATGTTTTGCTTCAATTTTAAGAATGTTGCTGACTTTGAATACAACGGTATTTATAATACGTCATAATGAATTCCAGATCCTGGCTATCAAAACAGCAAACTATGGCTGTATCCAATATGGCGTGAAACCCATTAGTTTAACTACTACACGTACATGACGTGTATATAGCGGTGTGAGTTCGTCACTAAAAGGATATTTGGTTGAGAATCCACAGTCTGCATATTATGACAATCAATGAAATACTTCATCTCTTTATACAACATATTTTTATGAGTATTATTTATCCGCAACGATCTTTATATATTTGATTCTTCAAACGGAATATCACTTTAATATACAACCATAATGGAAAGACAGAACGGGTAATGAGAGCCTGGTAAAGCATCTGGCAGAGGGCAGGTGTTTAACTTATCACCAATACCTTTCTTTAGCGACCAGTACCAAACTCAAAACAAACACACAAACACCACCAATTACTTGGAACAACTAAATGATACCTAATTTGTACATTTCGTACGTATTTAATGGCCAATGTAAAAATAAATCATTTGAATACTACATTTACATGTAGGTTACGAATTTGGACAATTTAATTTATACATGTATATCTAAAACTTCAACAATGAGATCCATTTTCAGCTACCTGGTCAGTGGTATCAAAACTTTGTATGGCGAAAGCTCAAACTAAAAAAATTTCAAGCCATTCTCTACCTATTTGAAGTTTTCTGTGTTTTTCAGTTTTGTATTTTCAATGATTTTGCATGATTATAATTTAATGTCAAGATAACTCATCCCAACCATTCAGACAAAAGTTAATGAAGTTGCACTAAATGGCCTCCAAACTTCCAAAATATCCTAGAAACATCCCTGGAAGTCCTTTTGGTCAATCAAATTAGTGCCCTCCCTCCCAGGACTAATATAGGCTACATGCAACGACACTAAACTTTAGTGCCTAACAAAAGAGCGTATTCACAGTTAGTATCTATTCAGTGAATAGCACGCAATCGTCGCCGTATTTGTTACTGTTGGGAAATATGTCATGATCAGCACATCTTCGATAATCAACAATTAGATATCAGACGAATGGTACACTAGGCGTGATACCTAATAAGCGATTACGAAATAGCTAAGATTTGATTACGACATCGCTACGTTCTAGTTACGAAATGGTTGTGTGGAGAATGTACGGTAAATAGGATAAGGCTGCGGTATATAATGCATATACTTTGTTGTTGTGGCCATCGGAATAAGCACCTTAAAAATGTACAGCAGAACGTACAAGGAATGGGGTAAACCACGCAGATTTGATTAATGCCAAAAACAAACACGAAGAACCAATTTCATGTCTATAGAACAGCTGACACCATTGCCCGGAGAAGAGGCATAGAAGCCCTTGGTAAAATATTCGACAAGGAATGAATTCCAGTCACCCTTAAGAAAACATTCAGAGAGAATAATTTAGAAATCTTGTACCATCGTTCCAATTTGACGAACAGATTGCCAGCTTATATCCACTGACCAGCTGTCAATAACGTCTGACGTTAGTAGAAGAGAAAATCCAATATGGCGACCGGATATCGTTTGCTTGCATTGTCTTATCTTTCAAAAATGATCGTGAACTTTAAGGCGCCGACATTTCACATCCCATTCCTGGGTATGTGTTATTTGTATTAACTGCAACTCTTTGAATACAATATGTGCAGTTTTTCTACTTGCATTCTATTGTTAAATAAATAAATAACAGCAAGTGGTTGGCATTTTAAAGATATTTATTGCACATGTGTTTACCACAGACCAAACATTTCTACACAAATGATAACAATAATAGGCAAATAATAAGAGTAGAAGATCAATATGCAAGTTTATTTATGTTTCCCTTCTGTATATTTTGGATAAAATAATGTTGATGGGCGTTTTCAGCCAAAAAGTAAAAAATTCATTTCAATTCACACAGAAATGGCAAAGGTTTCCCATCATTAAGATATAATAGATAAGATAAAACAAAAATATTTAATGTCATCCTTTCCATATTATAACATCCTATAATATCACTATCTGAATGATTACTGATATGTGTTCGTATTACTCTGCCAATTACGTGCAGCGAAGATTAAATTTGAAGACGTATTCCCTGGCGGATGAGGATTAGATTGAGGAGCACACCCCCTCTGTCACCCTTTTTTTTGTACAATTTTGTTTTTCTATATTCTTCAGCTATCTACGTTATTGAAGATATTCAATGTCGTTATCAAGAAAGCCTTGGGTTAAACAATTTGATAATATAAGCCCCCGCCCCCAACTCTCATGATCGCGTTACAATGTGTAGCTTGGTGAAGGTTCCACAATACCTAATATACTACTTTCAATGGAGACACGTTCCAGCTCTACTGCCAGGGTGACAAAATTACATATGGTGGGGGGGGGGCTGCCCCCTTGCTTCAGGTAGACATCAATTTTCCCTAATTAACTAACGTCGCAAAGTTTATCTTGGCCTGTAAGGATACACGGGGCTTTAGCAATCTGAATATCCGAGACACGATACCTGCGGAGAAGTAGGTAGCATTTAATTTTCGTATGTTAGTTACGTACAGGGGCTTCTTAGAGGTTATTTTACACAATTCTCGGTATAATTGCATATTTTTATAGCCGCCAATAATTGCTGAACAATTAAATTTCTATTGCCTCAATTTATCTGAATTATATAGAGAATAGCGATGTACATACATGTCGAGGTGATGATAATTGGTTGTAGATAGCTGGTGTCAAAAATATCTGTTTGTTCCATTAGCACCTGTCTTAAACACCTGGTGTAATTAATTGATCATAATGTAGAATACATTATATTCATCAATCTAGACACAGTTGTTTAACATAAAAACATTCATAAACTTTCATCAAGTGCACGTTAATCATAAATTTTCAACAAACCATTTGACATCCTTCTGGAACTTCGCCATTTTAAAATATTATGCAAAACAAACGTTATGTAATACATATAGTTAATCGGTAACAAAGTACAGGGCATATTTTTTCAAAACAAAATTAAAGTCCCTTTGTATAACAATTTGCTTTCATCTGATAATCTGAATCTGAGACGAATAAAATGTATAATAAACAAACAGCGGAAGTAAGTGCGAGTTCATCATTGAAAAGGAAGTCGTTAAGTGTATTTTAGATTTTTCACATTTCGGACATGTGACTTGCATGTTCAAAAATATACTCACACAAGTTTCATTTAGTGATGTTAGGCGGACGACTGGGACCAAAAAGAAGCCATTTGTTTCAACCCTTAAAGAATACAACATGTAAATCCTACAGCGATAAAGATAAAGACGTTTTAGCAAATTCCCATGTTATTATTTTAAAATATATTGTTATGTATAGGTACACGTTATATAATCCTGCATATAAACAGATGAATAATTAATACAGCGTAGGTTTTAAAAAGATGGATGTCGGGTATTTGCTTTTGCACACAGCAGCAATAAAAAAATTGTCTCTCAACACTTGGCTTTTGATACAATATATCACTGTTAGTTCCGTCTTTTGAAGATATAGTAGGGCATTTGAGTTTCGTTTTCTGCGTCAAGATGTTACATACACGTGTACGTCATGTTAAAAATAACTAACAGAAGCCACCAACTTGTCCTTTCCGGGGGTCTCAAAACTTGGTTCAAAAAGACCCGGGTACCACAACCTTCAAAGGGATGAAAAAGCACCTCCGCATAGTCATTGGAAAAGGGGTGGCTGGTTGTGAAACTCTGATCTACACTGTATATTTAGTGTATAGAAAATAGATTTTATCAGAACAACTGTGACATGTTTTTGATAGAGATATAAATACAAACTACCAACATGTTGATGCTATATACAGTTTATCTAGTTTATATAAGAAAAACAAAACACACATGTCCATGTACTATATATACACTACCAAAATCTAAGAATATCACAAAACTTGCATTTTTTTCAGAAAATTTTTTGTTTTCTTCACGCATAGAATAACTTGTTTTATATTTTAAAGAAACAAATGTCAATGTCCATGTTTCTATTGGTGGTGTATGATCAGTTTGAAACAAGTGAAAACTTAAGTTACTACAGATTGGTGGTTTGTGGGGCTTTACACCAAACAGTGTCTTGTGTGTGCGGTCCTTCAAATTTGAACAATCGGAATGTTAATGATCAATGTATTTTAGACCAAATGAGCCAAAATGCATACATTTGGTGGTAAAAAAAGGGAGGAACAAAACATTGATATCTATGTTTATTTTTGTGTGATGTTTATAGTCAACGACCCAACTGTTCTTAACATGAAGTCATGTTAGAACATTATCCCATGATGGCATGGAAAATGACACTAAGTTTATTTTCTTTACATCGAAACAGGCGCCTTTATAGTTTATTTCTAGATATTTTAACCAATACTCCTAGTGTAGGGGATTATATTGATACTACCACCCTGGGGATTTCATATAACACTATTTACGTCACAGAATTGACGTGAACCCTTTAACACGTGGTGCCAAGATTGGTAACAACTAAACACGGCCCACTGTGCTCACCTATTGGATGTCTTAAAGAAGAAATCTTGGCTATTAATTCTTACTTACTGCCATCCACTCACCTAAAGGTCAAGTGTATATATACGTACCTATGGCACAGAAATGAAATGATTATATATATATATATATATACATAACAACTGTCGACAAGCTGTACTATATATGTCTAAAACAGTCACAGCTCATCATAGTCGGCATATCAAAGTCATAACTTCATACACCTACGTTTTATGCCAGATTCCAGAACATATAACCCTCTATGTTTCTCAAATATTTCTGACATTTTCATGTTGTGTCAGATCCTTGTCTAATAGAAATTGCTTTGATTTTGGCCCATCTGGAATTGCCACACTTGAGATATGAGGGCAAGTGTTTCTAGCTGAGAACGCAACATGAGTTGGGAGCACCACAGGGCCCCTTGACATATCAGACCTACGTGTGTCCATTCATGGCAAATTTGGCACCTTAATATAATACAGCAAAGAATTCCAAAAACTACAGCTAGGGGCCCAATTCTACCACCGAGATGTAGCTTTCATTTATTGTCTTAAGAGAATGAAAACTATAATTAAGCGCCTGCTTAAAACAAACTAGGTTATTTCAGGACTATCATACAATAATTCACTCGTGTCTTTAGCAGTAGGAGACAACCAAGGTTAGGCAGGGGATCTAATCCTATGGATCGAATTCGCGTCCCTTGACTCAATGATAGACCTTATGTTCTAAAGTGCACGCGTTAGACAACTCAGCCATCCAACCTCTCGATAACCTATACTTGTGAGTAACAATATCTAACTGAGAGGACTGCACTGAAATGTATTTTAATGTAATTAAACGCAGGTTAGATACGATGTTGGCATCGATGTTCATGGAAACAAATGGGCTATTGTTAAAACGTTAACAACCAATTAAAAACATGAAATAAACGGAATGTAACATGAACTTCAGATGACCATAAATTAGGTTAAGGTGGGTCGAGTTTTAAATTTTCTGTACTTATAATGCTTTTGGGGGCATCCCATATTTTGTACATGGACTTAAAAGACTCTATTTTTGTTAATCGTGGGCAATAGTATATCCTAATAATAATACCGTGCCTTACATCTTTCCTCAACCTAGAATCCATTTACAGATAGTGATAAATTACAGATTTGTGTACATTCAACCCATATGCTTGGCCTTTATTTAATGCTAAACGTAATATTAACTGAGTGACACCTATCATTACGTGTATCTGGAAATAGTTTTCATATTCCAGGCATATAAATATATAGATATATAGACAGTTCTATAATTACAGAATGCTGAGAAGATGGCGTGTTTCCTCTAAAAATAATACAATTCATCCCGTGAACACATCAGGTACGTCTTTGACGAACACTCGATTACGACCATTCCGGGTGTAATTAGATTAAATTCTGGTAATTAAACAGCGGGAAATGAACAAAATAATACTTTAATACCATGTTGTTACTGAGAGTATTAAGCATTTTACGATACCAAAAACCGTTATAACCCAAAATGTAAAATCAAGCTATCATCAATCCCAGTATTAACCACAAGGACGTCATGAAATCCGATAAACAAGCGGCAACCTGCTTTTACTTCAACATGCACCCCACATTCTTCACGGTTATCAAAACGTGGACGTAGTCCTGTGGACACGTAGTTAGTACACGCTACAAGATCCCTATGCAGTTGATATTCAGTTGATGTCCTTGAGTAGTGTAGTATATGCAGCGGCGTGGTTGTAATATATAATGCAAGACACAAGCATTTGATCACCCAAGGTAAAGAGCAAAGCGCTGACTTCCAAACAATTAGGCTGCATCTCATACAATAAAGTTAGTCAAGCAAAGTGTAAAAATACGCCCACACAGCAGTAGGGGCAACTCACAGTTCTAATGCTTCACACCATATTGGAACAAAACTTCATTAAAATCTGTAGCCTCTATCGCGTTCACAAGCTTTTAAAGGAATGGCAATAAGTACAACAACATTATAAGTATATATACTTAATTATGCAGCAAATCGGACTACAATCCAACAAATATCACAGATTAGCGTTGACATCGAGAGCCGATTGTGCTCTGAATAAGTTAATTAATGTCTAATTAATAGTTTTTATAACATTTCATTTCAAGAAAGTCCTACAATAGGCATATTTTGCTTTTGCATAATGTGTGTTTAAAATATAATTTTGTATATTAATGTTTGCATTTAAGAAGTTTAGAAAAAAACTGCACGTTTTGCCCTCAGGATCTGGAGCGGATTACTCACGTTCTGCAGATAAACACACCACAGGTATTTGTATAATATATGTTTGTACTTTTAACTTTAGGTTATATCAAGTGACTAGAATAATTTGTTTGGCTGATAAAACATTAAAACAGAATATAAACAAACTTGAACAATAACAGAATATTTAATCATTATATTATAAATAACAACAGAAAGTTAAAACTGATTATCTTAATTTAGTTAAGGAAGACAATACAGTATAAGTACAACTACTATATCGAATCTGATTAAAACACAGATCCTATTTCGTTTCGTGTTTTAAAATCTGTATTTTAAGTTGATTGTATAAAATCATAATTTTTAAGACATATCTGACCAGTCAATATCTAGGATTCCATCTGATTATAAAACAAAAGTCCTATTTCAGTGAAAATTATAGATAGTGATGTCCAATGATGACGATTTTTTAATTTATCATCTTTGTAAATACTGAACGGAATTTTTGGACTGATCGATTCGCCATCACAATATTGTAGTTTGAAAAGAATTAAATAGTCAGAAACTTTAAGAATATATTGCAATAATAAAGCATATATATTATACTTAAAAACAACAACAAAAAACCCCAACCAATATAAGCTGGCTTGCAACAATGGTTTAAACATAGATCATACAAAATGAATACATTGACAATTTCATTCAAATTACTTTATTCTGATCAAAGTTATGAATGTTTGTAATTTGGACAAGATTTAGATAGAATTGTGGTGATTTCAAGAAGCATTGCTTGGATACTGAATAAAGTCTGAATTAAACATTTAATTATTCAATGGTGCAATGTTCTACTAATTCATTTGATATTCCAGATATCTGGATGTTTAGAGTTGATTATGGGCTATTCATGTAAATAAACATCTAAATAATAATTTATATTATTAAAAATGATCTGTAATAGGCCAATTTATCTCTTGAATAATGTATCTTTAACTTTATATTATCTTTATAACAGTTGATTTACCCCTGTACCACCTTTAATACGTGTATGTATTAAATAAAAGAACACAAATCAAATGATATCCATTATGTAACTTTCACTTTAAAATCCAATAACAAATGTCTTTTTTTTCTTCTTTGCCGAAGGTTTATTTTTAATAAGTGGTTTGTGATGTAATTGAGTTGAAGTCATAGTTGGAGAAAATGTTGAACTATCATCAAATACATTTGACACACTTTCATTCAAATATCCAGATGGTTCTAAAGTCTCATTCCATTCAACCGGTGAGACATTTTTATTTTTATCAATTTTAGAAAAAGAAGTCTTATCACTGTTTGATGGTGGGTTATTTTTAATTTCATCACTTTCAGGGTGTGAGATTTTTCTTTTTTTATCAATTTTGGAAAAGGGGGTCTTATCACTTTTAGAGGATGAGATATTTCTAATTTTATTAGAAAAAGAACCCTTATCACTTTTGGTTCTACTCTGTTTTGAAGGTAAAATTGAGGTCTTTGTTGTCTCTTTAGAATTTGAATGACTTTTAGATGGAGGAAGACTTCCATCACTTGCAGATGAAGAAACCCTTCTATACTTTTTAGACGGAGAAACACTATCATTTTTAGATAGAGAAATACTTGTATCACTTTTAGATAGAGAAACACTTTTAGATGGGGATACTTTTCCATAGCTTTTAGATGGAGAAACACGTCTCTCCCTTTTAGATGGCGAAACATTTCTATGGTTTTTAGATGGAGAAACACTTCTCTCCCTTTTAGATGGGGAAACATTTCTATGGCTTTTAGATGGAGAAACACTTCTCTCCCTTTCAGATGGGGAAACATTTCTCTTGCTTTTAGATGGAGAACTACTTTTCTCCCTTTTAGATGAAGAACTACTTTTTTCCCTTTTAGATGGAGAATCATTTCTATTACTTACAGGTGAAGAAACACTTGTACGATTTTTAGATGTAGAAACATTTCTATCTCTTTTAGATGGAGAACTACCTTTCTCCCTTTTAGATGGAGAATCATTTCTATTACTTTCAGGTGAAGAAACACTTGTACGATTTTTATTCCTATCTTTTTTAGATGGAGATCCACTTTTACCAAGTTTATGTTTATGTGGAGATGATTTTATGTTACTTGTGGATGGAGAAACATTTCTGTCAACTATTGATATATCATCTGCTTGGGTAGATCTAGTAACATTAATATGCTTAGTTGGATAAGGATCACCAACAACTGAAGTAGAAAATTGTTTCTGTTCTTTAATAGATGACTGTGTAGACGATTTTTCATCTTGGGATTTAACTGTGCACATAGTCTGATTGTCGTTCTTAATATTTAATGAATCCTCTAACTCTACTTTCACTGTATCTCCCTGAAGTAGAGTCTCAGAAAATGACTCGGTTTCTGTATGAATCAACTCTAGGCTGGCATAGGCAGTTGGACGAGCATCTGTATCATTGACATCTTCTATGGTACTTTTGTCTTTCAACGTTTGACCGAAATCTAAATATCGGCTGGCTGGCTGACAATCACCCTTCTTTCTTTTATCTGAGATAGGATTATATACTGGACTTGCTGCAAAGGATTGACTGTGTTTACTGATATCAGGAATAGACATGACATTTATTTTTTCTTCGGAATCAACAACACTATAAGGACTAGGTGGTATGCTGTCATGGAGTGGTAGTTCTTCCATTTCTGTCTTAAGCGTTGGTTTTAAACCATCCTTTGAGTTTGCATTGCCGTGATCAGAATCAGTTTCCAATTTTAACGTCGAATTATCCTCTGCTTCAGAACTAATAACTGTTGAAGATGATGTAGTTTCCTTTGGTGTTGTCTCATGTGCAACTTTATCATATTCTTCAACAGTATGAGCTACATCCTTTTTATCATCAGTTACTATAGAATCTCTATTGTTTTGGGCATTTGTCTCATTTTCTTTAGAACAGTAACTGATGGGGTTCTGATTCTCATAAGTATCAATTGCACCAAAAATGTTATTTATAACTTCTTTATTCACTATATTATATGTAGAATCCTCCAAGTTATCCTTACTTTTTTTTTGCTTTTTCTTATGTTTAAGTTTTTGGGGTACCGAATGTTCAGACAGATCACTTTCACCTGAAATTAAGCTAAGAACACTGCCATCATCTTCAGATGAGAACAGATCTGTGAGGCTCCCATGTTCCGTATCTGTTTCCTTTTCATTGTGATTCTTATGTTTCTTTTTCTTTTTTTGTTTCCGAACTGCTGTATCATTTTCAGTAAAAGCATTAGAGAACATGCTTTGATTGCTTGTGTTACTAATAACTGATATATCGCTATCACCAGAATTTTCAGTATCCTTATGTTTCTTCTTCTTTTTTTGTTTCCGACCTTCTCTATCATTTTCAGTTAAAACAGTTGAGAACATGCTTTGATTGCTTGTGCTACTACTAACTGATATATCACTATCACCAGAACTTTCAGTATCATTATGTTTCTTTTTCTTCTTTTTGGTTTTAACAGCTGATTCTTCCACCTGTCTTTGGTCAACATCTACTGTTTCTAATGGTACTGAGTTTTCTGTTTCATTGGGACCAGTGTCTTCAAGTCTTTCCAGTGATACAGTACAGTGTTTGAAATTATTGGATTTTTCTAGAATGTCTGATACTTTATTATCAGTTGTCATACTTTCATTTAATTGTTCCATAATTTTAAAATTATCATCCTGAGTATTCTGCTCAATCACGGTACTGGAAGATGAAGTATCTGTGTTATGTCTTCTTCTTTTGGGAGCTGGGGTGGATGGTATCTTAAATCCTTCTATGGACTTTTGGCTTGGTGACACCAAAGTCTTATGTAGTGACTTTCTTTTTGAAGAATTTGTGGGGGGATTTCGGCTCTCTGAACCTGAGGCTTCACTGTCACTCCCTTGCATTTGTTGAAGTCTTTTGGATAATATCCGTTTATTACTTTTTTTAGCAGTTGGAGAAAAATCAAGAGACCTCACAGACATAGCATCTGTATGGGAGGAAGAACCAGTAGAAGGGTTCATCTGCTGTAACAGAGTCAAGTTCTGGGACTCGCTAGCGAGCAGTGTCAGATTTGCCCGATTCTTAGAGCCTGGTGAGCTGGAGGTTGACATAGTTATAGTTGACATGCTGACTACACTCTCAGAATCATCAATTTGATTTGGATCTTCTCCTGTGTACAGAGCAGCCAGTTCTTTTAGAAAATGATCCAGTGCTGATGGGTTTCTGTTATTTTTAAAGTATATTTCATTCAAATCATGTCCATTACGACGCAGTGTTTTAAAGTGTTCTTTTCTCCTTTCAGCTTTCTTTGCTAATATACGTAATTTTCTCTGATGAGCCCGCTTATACTTCTCAGCATTTTTATCCTGAAAAAAATAAATATCAAACCATATTGTTTAGAATATTTGTTATTTTCTGGTCTCAGGTTTTAGGATTAAATATGGAAATTATATGCCAAAATAAAAAGAAATGGCCCAAAATGCGTGCCTGGCATTTGAAAATTATTGCAATTTTTATGGTTTTAACATGTAATTGATTTAAATAATTTTTACGTGTGAGTGACTTGATAATCAGCAAGTGTATAGACATGGCTATCTAGACACTTATATAAAAACCGAAACTTTGTATTTATTTGAAATCATATCACAGAGCTTCAAAGAGAGAGAGAGAGAGAGCGAGAGAGAGAGAGAGAGAGAGAGAAAGATGGGGTTTAAAGTCCACTTGACACAAACTAGGTCATTTCGGGACTAACATATGGTTTTTAATTTTATTTCAATAATTCGCTTGCGGGTAGGGGTCTTTAGCAGTGGGGGAAACCGGAGTGCTCAGAGGAAACCCACGAGGTTGAGAAGGCGACCCTATCTCCATGCCACATATGCTCACACCAGAGATCGAAACGACAGCCGCAAGCCAGTGGTGACCGGTTAGCTAGAGGTCACAGCGCGGCACTCTAGACCACTAGGCCATCCCACCCACCCAGCTTCAAATAGATGGTCAGGACTAGGATACAGGTTTCCAATTGTCTTTCACTCAGAATCAACCAGTTCTATTCACTAATATATACATGATATGTTTCCTTTAAGAATTATTGTGCACTTCAGATATGTACTGTAAAAAAAATTACATCAATGCCCCATGAAATCAATATGTAATAACCAATCAATACTTTATTTTGTTATACAGATGTGATAGTATATCACATTTTCTTTATCACATTATTTTCTTATTTTAAAGTTATAAAAATTCTCCTGTTATTTCATGCTGAATAATTTTTATTAATTGATAACTTACTGCTTCGATAACAAGCTTGGAAATATTTGGTTCATCTTTCCACAAGTTAATTAAAATACCACTATGAGCACTAGCATGTGGTAATTTAGTATAAGGTGGAATCTGAGAATCAAACATTTCAAAACCATTACAGGTAATATTTGCTATAGTACCCTGAAAATAAAACATGTGAAAAGATTCAAAAGAATATGTGAAAGTATTTTTAATAATGAAAACAAAACTTTAAAGGCTTAGCCCAAAGAGCCATTGTCATGGAGCATAGCGGAGGGCAAATTTATCTGAAAAACAAAATGATGGTTCACTTATTTGTTAAGATTTTAAATGGATCTTGTTGTAATTTTTTAGACATCTTCTTATAAAATGTTTACATAAATCTATTTTAGATACCTCCTTCTCCGATTCATATACAGTCTTAGCAGATGTTAACGGTAAAGAGCAAGATGGGCAGGTTTCTTCTGGTTCGTCATCAGAATCATCATCATCACTATCACATGTTTTAGGCAAACATAGTGGACATAGAACATGACCTGGTTGGGTTTGTTTTAGATCTATAAAAATAAATTCATATGTTTCTCAATATAGTATGAACTTTTGTTTCCCTTGGTAAAGTTTTCTAGACTGTAAAGCCAGTCTTCAGTCTCATCATAAAGAACCATCTAATTTTGATTTATCGAGCAGTGGTGGCCCAGTGAGTAAAAAGTTGGCTCACTAAGCTGGAGGTCTCTGGTTTGATCCCTGTGTTGGCTCAGCAAGCCGATCAATTTTCAGTGATAAAGGACTGAGGGCCTTATAAAGAAAAGCTTCAAGTGAGGAAGAAAACGGTTCTGTTTACATCCAAATAACCTTGACGATTTTAATTAGAAATAAGAGTAGCAAACCATGACCAGACAAGATTTTATTCACAGCCATATGCTCGTCTTGATTAGATCAGATGGAGCATAATAGTAGGATATTAAACCCCAATTCATTTCATTTCTCTTTCAACTATTGATAAAGATAATATTAGCAGTATAATCACTTACCATGATACTTATCCGAGTGATCATAAATAGTCATTTTAAGGATATCTCTTTCCTCACAGAACTGTGAAACATGTGATTCTAACGATGACATCCATGTTTTAGCTTTCAGCTTAGCATCATTGGAGAAATTACTGTCAGTATAACCTGGTCCAGCAGAACATGTTAAATCATCTTTACTATAGTTTGTAGAATAAACTTGATAAAATAACTCTCCATGACAGTCCAGCTGAAATAATTATAATATGTTACAAGAATGTGGCTTGTGAAACGCTTGTGTTAAATTATTGTTTGTTTTTTAAAAGCTTATCCAGTTAATTTGACAAATTTAATCCTTGTATGAAAAACCTGCCCTTTATTCGGTCTATCTAATACTAATTTAAGGAACCATATTATTATAGTGTTATTATTGTGAAACATTTACTGTGATTGTTGTACAATAAGTTTTAAAACAAAACCATTGGCCTTAGAAGAAAGTTGATAACTGTTTTCAGATCTATTTTGTCAGCAGGTGATTAAAGGATACTTTATAATTTACTGAACACTGGGAAAAATATTAACAACATACATTCTAATACAAATTTTACTATTAAAGTGATTTTCTTCAGACCTAGAACTAACAGCATAATAATTGAAAATCTCAAGTAATGGAACTGTTTGCTTTAAGCGATTTCCTTTAAATTCCAATACAGCAAAACAAAGTGACAATATGAATTCAAAATACATGTGTATTAAGCAGTATTTACATGTGATAGAGCAAAAATGATAAAATAAGTTGCCAAATACAATTATATTTGGTAATATCTGTAGAAATAGTCAACTGTTTGTATTTTCTTTTTTTTAACATTGACCAGTTGCTACCTACTACACCTATGTCATTCATTTATATTTTTCTTTTGTAATTTATATTATTATGATCAATATTGACATCAAAGAAGAGAGATGACCTTTGTTTTAATGCAATGATCCTAAGCAGTAAATGACAGTGTGGTAAATATAATATCTATTATAATTATATTTCAAATATTTTTGTAAAAGGATCATCCCATGATTAATCAATTTAATGACCAATCAGAACATAGCAATTATCTGAAAATAACTCAGTTAATATCTAGTGTTCCAATATGGTGTGCAGACATTTTCTTCTTTTAGAAATGTTATTATTACATGTATGTCATTATACATTGTATATATTCCACTTAACAAATCATTCTCCACGTCTCTCAAATCAATTAAAGTCTTGTAAGCAGAATGTAATTCTTGTCCTCGAAACAGAAAGCAATTATATAAAAGTTTATGAGAAGAGATGTATATATGAAAGTGTAATTATAGTAGTTATATTTCTCACCTGTAATGTAAGTAAAGATTGTTTATCTGTTCCTGGTAAAACTGTTATACCACATAGAGAGGTATCCAATCTTTTCTCAGATAATAGAGAATAGGTATTTAACATGGAACTATCAAACTGGCATATATCACTGCAAGAAATAGTGTGAACTCTATTAAAGACAAATGATGTTTTCATTGCATGTCGGCACCAAGCGGTTTATTTTGTGACAACTGATATACCGGTATATGATAAAGCATAACAAATTCTTGCACTGTACTAAAAATGATTTACTTGAAAATATTAAAAATAAAATGCTGTTTTACATTGTTTTTATCAAGGCTAATTAATACACACACAAATATTATGACATCTAAATTCATTTTTCAAGCCTATTGAAGTTATTAACTCTCAAAACACATTCATATAAAGGACAAGAATTTACAGAAATCCGAAAATTTACACCCCCGCAAAAAACAAGTCCAAAATTGATTTATAAACTGCATTGAAGATTCAAACAGTAAAATAAATATTCAATGTGATTACTATTGAATGACAGGCAATGTTTTTAAATGTTTGTACATTCAGTCATAAGATATATTATAATTGATTCAAATTTTGATCAACCCTAAAATAAAATGGCTATTGATAAAGATACCTTATTTTTGAGAGTCTCCATGGTGTTTGTGTAGAGTAGACTGGATTATTTGATATTTGTTGAAACTGATAACAACATGTTTCAGCAGGATATTGTGAAGCTAATAATATTAATGAACTATTATAATTCTCTTGTTGATAGACAGACATTAAGGCAGGAGTCTTCAATAATAAATGATTCCAATACATAACCTAAAATTACAAATAAACTATATTATTTGTATACAACATAAAACTTATTAAATTGAATATCCATGGAGAAATGAAATGGTTTTAAGTGCAATATCTATGGAGAAATAGAAATAATTAGAGGAATATTCTCCCTGCAGTGTCCCCAACCCATTTATTGCTTATAAGAGCCCATAACCAGAGTTCATCACTCAGCCAAACAATAAGACATGATAAGTCTTCATCAAATCTGAAATCTGCTTGTTTTCAAAGTCTATAAATCATCATCAAATTGTGAACAGTCTTTGAGGATCAATTAAAAATATGCAAATTTGAAATAGCTATTGGGTTTTGTTTGTAATACAAAGTAAACCAACCGCATAATTTCTTGACAAAATCTGGATACTATGTCCTACTGTTGCACAAACGGTCCAGTGATTGCTGTGATATGATAAAGTAAGAACTTAAAAACAGTACTAAAAATATAATGAAGCACTTATAATATAGGTATGGACTACATAGAGACTAATAACGACTTACTGTTCTGCTCCGAATGGGCTAATGAAGATGGGAAGAGACAAATAACTGATAATCATCATGAGATGTAAATATGTCAACTTACACTATGTCCAGGAAATCTTTGATCTACTAGAAGTAGAGAATAGTCTGTAGCTATTATATGGTAATATGGATTAGTAGGATGTCCTTGCATAGCTGATATTCTCTCAGAGTTCACTAATATCTTATTAGGTAAAGCAAACAGGTCTATACTTGATTCACATCTGGTCTGAAAAACAAATTAACATCTACTAAACCAATTCAAATTATTATCTCTTATCTTCATTTAAAGAACATTTTATCCCTTACAAAAAATAACATTTAAAAAATGCTTCAATTGCACTCAATCTTTACTGCTACAAAGATATGATAAATTAAAATTCAGCATCCTCTACCAGCGATATGGTCAATGCAAACCGAAGCCACCTATTATCTTCTCTAACATCATTAATTTTGATAGGCCTCTTTTGAATCAAGTAACTAATATTTGTCAGTAAGTCAGATCAAAACATACAGGTTCTCGATCAGTGACTGATTGGCATATTTCTCGGCCTGACACTGAATGGCAAAAATTGTCATAAATAATCATGGTTTGCAATTACACTATGGTGATACTTTACCCTTCTATCAAACATCTCTACTACAGTTCTATCAGCAACAACTAATTCTTGTGGACATGCTCCATAATGTACCTGTCTCCATTTATCATTACAATGAAATCTGCTAGCTTTATTTAATATCACAGCATTTAAACTAAAAAAAAAATAGAAATATAAAATTGATCAAAATATTAAATTTAATGATACATAGGATATTGTATACCTTGCATTATGAGATTAATAAGTTGTACAAGGTGGGCTTATTCTGCTATTGAACACCAGATACCACTTGTTGTTGAGTGTACATTTACCTCTTGGGTCCCTAAGGGAGATGGTTCATCTATTTCTATATGCTTAACATGGTTTACCCTAAAAACTACCGCTGGTGTCCATAAAAGGAGAGTGCAGGATGAAACGCCTGACAAGGACAGCTGTCTGGTCGTTTGGATGGGATGAAAAACCGAGGAACCATGTAATACCCTTATTCTAAGTACTAGATGTTTAAGTGTCCTACCTGTTGTTTAAATTATCCATTACAACCTATTTTACTTGTCCAGAGGGTTAGAAAATATTTTAAAATCCAAGTCACATTTGAAAAGGTTTACGTTAGATTTTCAAATCAATTGGTTGAATTTTTCCAATTTTTTAAAATAGGTGTGTTAAGATGAAATTTATATCATCATTTAATTGCAATATTCTAAAATAATACGATTTGTTGACCAGAATGAAGATTGGGACATATTATTCAGTTACAACAAGAGTGTTATTGGGGCTTTAATGGACTGATGAAGTCCATATCACAATCCTTAATTACAGAGTGAAACACCATTTTCAGAAAACTTGTCTGCTGAATTTATTGAAAATGGTCTTAGAGCAAGAATGAACAACTTAGCTGCTGGTAGATTTATAAGGGCGTCTGACGAACTACTGTTCTGAATACTGATAGGGTTACTCCTTAGTCCCAATTATATACTTTTATAAATTCATTCTACTCTCACGAACAAAAGTTTAAAAATCTACTATCAAGAAGTTGGACCTGTATTACAATTGAAACTTTGTGATGACAATATGCATTCACGTCAAATATAGACGTATAAAAATGAATTGTAAAACATATGTTTTTAATTAGAATGGGAAACAATCAATATCATAATTTTGTTTTGCTTGTACAGCTGAATAAAACAGTAAACTGAACATACCCTTTACCAACTCTCCATATATGTACAGTACCAGAATCTGTTGCTATCAGACTTTCACCTTCTATATATGGGCTAAGTTGAAAGAGACAAGGACAAGTTCATATAATGATAAGCACAATATACATTCCAAACATTTCAAATCTGAATATTTCATAGCCATTTATTTAACAGGCTCCAATCACAGAACACTGGCTTAAGATACATTCTAATGATATTAAAGTATTATTTGTTATTAAATTTTAGTGGTGGTAAGTTCATATTTGGAGTTAAAGGACAAATCTCAGATATAGTTCAGTAGATAAATGTGGTTAACTCTGTGTGCAAAGCTCTTAGAACACTTTATTCTTGTCCAAAGGAATTGTCAGAAGCAAAGATTTTGAAGATACATGTATACCGGTATCAACATACATTTTCAGACAAAGTTGGAAACAAGTCGAGAGATAAGCAATCACTTTGAGTCTGCCTTTAATTCAGACATGTGTGCAATGACAATTTCCCACTTTACTTTTGTATTTTCAGCCATTAATATAAATTTGCAGGATATTGCTGCATTTTAATTACCTCATGTCAACTTTACAAATGGTACTAAACAGTCCCATTGATCAGATCCGACAATTTTCAGGCAATTTATTCACAGTTCGTTATTTGAGTTACTTAAATAATCTTTATTTCTGAACATGAAAGTATTGAGTAGTCATGACTGCTGAGGGGATCGACATAACTCTAACTTGCCTTATTCGCCATGAATTGCGGACTCATTTGATGAACTGTCGAATTGAATTAATCTTGGACTATAAGCTTTTGAAAGACTCTACAGTCTCAAGGTGCAGAGACTTGGGGCTCAAGGTCCATAGGTACTAGTTCCTAACTCTGACTGCCACAGCTATTCATATGACTAATACAGTTTGGCATGCTCTGAGGTTAGCACTAATTTCGGGTATACTAAGCTCAAACAATTATATACCTTAAACACATAGATGTTGGTTTTTCACCAACAGTTTCAATAGTATTCAATGTGTTACTAAAATCTGCATGATGAAATGTTAACAGATGACATTTATTGTCATCACAGCGTAAAGCACAATAACCTGGAATAAAAAGTCTTGTATTTCAATAAACTCTTGATATTGTTTATAAAAAATTAAATCATTATACAATAATTCATATACATATACATGCCAAACTTTCTTAACTCCTAACACAAATATGCTCACAGACATCTAAACGAGGGTATGCTAATTAAAATATGCAGATTTAAAAAGTTTAAAGTTAAACAGCAAAAATCTATATATCAGTACATAAATTCATCTATGTTTATACAATAGTATGCTCATAACATAGACAAATAAAAACTCTATGAAATTATACTTAATGTTTTATATTACCTGTATCTCTGATGACAGTAGAATCAACTTCATATATACTACTACCTATGTTAATCTCTATTTCTTCATCATAATGATAAAATGAGCTATCAGTTTCATCAGGAGATATATGTCTAATACCTAATATTGGTTAAGGGTAATATTCATATCTGATAAGGACTCTGTTAAAGTTAACAAATTGTTTATGTGATTAAAAACTAAAATCATCTCTTTCTAATTTAAAATAGCATTATGCAAGAGCAAAATATGCTTATTACAGGTCTTTCTTTAGGCCTGAGATGTTATCTAAATAATCAATTAGACATTAATTAACATATCCAGACCATAATAAACTCTTAAAGTCAAGGCTAGCCTTCGATGTTGGCGGATTGAATTCCTATATGCCGCTTAATGGCCGTTGATAATTACATCAATCAAGTAGATAATCGAGACTATGCTGTTTATATTAATGATTTGAGTAATGATGACCGAGGCTATGTGAATATTTCAAATACTTTTTTCTCGGCTAATAGTGGACCAATTTGACTGACATTTTCAACAAATTACCTTTACGCTATCTAGTTTTCAACTATTATGGTGAGAACTGCCATCTCTTTATCTTATCTCCCATAATGTAACTTTAAAGAGGTATCATGTAAGATTTAAACATAGAGCTGAGAGTTTTCGTTATAATAATTAAATAATCTATAATGTAAAGGGAATTTATTGAAAATTTCAGTCAAATTACTTAATTCTGAGTCGACTAATCATTGTTCGAAGAACAGTGTAGTCTCGATTGCCATTGCTACCGTTGTAATGATGATATGTTTTGGGCTCTTTGTACAATGGAATGTTATAAAAGTGTTGCATGTTTCGGCCAAGACAATCATGGATTTAAAATTGAAGTCACAAAAATGAACAGGGTTGATTATTTTATACGTTTTCTACAGCCAGAATTCATATGCCGTGACGTCATTGCAGTAGGTGATTTCCCTAATCCATGCCTGATTCTACAATAATGATTTTACAACAAACAAAACCGGGCAGGAAATGTAAATTCAACCACTCTTCTTTGATACTAGATCAAATAGTACACAAAACTTGTCATGCAAAAGAGAGGAAGATGGCAAAAGAGAGAATTGCTATAAACAGATTAACTATACATGTATATGTAGATCACAAAAAACATGCAAAACAATTACTAATTTTTAATAGATAATATACATGTATGCATATAAAAAAAAGAGTTGACTATAATATTTTTCTCATATTATGCCATAATCATTTACTAAAGCAAAATGATGTGTCAAGGGGGATAACTCCTATGCAAGAGTAAAAATTGATTGTGTATATCTTTAATGGTTAAAGGATACTAAGTTTACTGAATGTCTTCCCCGAAGGAAAACATACAGCATTTTTCCCCAAATCTGTTTTGAAAGACGTTAAACAGCCACCCACATAATCACTGTTATAAGTCTATCAAAATAGATATAAGTATATAAGTAAAACAGACACAAGCCAAGCAATTTGAACATTTCCATGTGGGCAAGCAGAATTGATTTTGATTTTCTGTGATTCGATGTAGTTACATTCAGAAGGTATTCAATTTAGATTGTAGGTAAAATCTGAGACAAATTCATCAATCACTATGTTTTAAGTTTTAATTGAAAAGTCATAAACATATTTAAGTTTATTTGGATAGAATCAATGAACACTTGTGTAAAACACTATACTCTGAATAAGACAGTGTTTGGATTTCTGACAATTTAATGAATTTAAGTTGATTAAAAATATGGTACTGTTTAAAAATAATGACATTTATTTTCTTGGTGGGACAGAATTCCTCTTTAAACCACAAAATAAATGATAAATTTATACAATGAATAAAAGAGCAAGTATAGTTATATTACCTCTATGTTTGCTGTAAGTAAATGCTGAAAATCATATATATACTTTCTAAGACTTGGTGTAGCCATTTTGTCTAATGTTGCATGTATATTACAATCTCCATTCTTTAAATCATCAATAACTCTTTTTAATGGTTTTAAATGATTATATGGTACCTGTAAATTAAAAATAATATTGAATTGTCACATACATTAATTTAGATTACATGTATCAATCATCTAAAACCTCTATAGCTCACCCTTTCGTCTATTAAAGCTGGTATAAACACTTAATCTGTTTTTCTATCAAAAGCCACAGTGGCTTAGTAAGGCGCTTGGACACAAGCATGGAGGTTGCAGTTTCCATTTTGCTGATGGCCAAGAATGTTCCTTGACACTTTCCAGACATGTTCTGTGTCAGTGTCAGAACAAAAGGCCAGAGAAAGGAACAGTGTTAGAGTCTCATGTACATGTTGGTATGCTCATAAAAGAAAACTTGACATTGCGGAATTTGAGGAAAGATCAATCAGATTTTCTACCCTAGTTTCCATTTGTTATTGGTGCAGGAGAGAAGGTCGAACAAGGAAAATTTTTAGTTATTTGGACGGGACAAAAGCCTGAGGTCTCTTGTATAACTATGACAGATTTAATAAATTAGACAAAGAAAACAGAAACACAGCTGTCAGGCAAATATTCACTCATAACACACTGTTAGTTGTGTAATTGAAGTGTTGTCTTGTTAAGAATAGGAATAATTTGAAATAATTCTTCCACTTCTCCTGTTTCTTATTGCCTACAGATTTATTCCAAATGGAGATATCTCAACAGTTTAATTTGTTTAAGATCTCTTTATTTGTTCTTTGTGAGACAAGAGTCAAACTGAACTGTTCGTAGAGTTTGAAACCATGTGGGACTTTATCGCCTCTCTACATGTATTTGCATGTGATCTGTGTGATGTAAATGATGTTAAAAATCTCTATTTGCATGCGATCTGTATTTGCACAAGATCCTGTTATATTTTACGTGGAGATCAGTCTTTTAACATTGTACCACCTTTGATGTGTTGAATGTATAATTTCCAAGGTTTGTGCTGTTGAAAGCGACTGACTTACCTTTGATAACCAAGCACCTCGTATTTTGTTCACATAATAACAAAAGCTTCTGGCTTTTTTTATATTCGATAGATTATCACCCATTACTCTGTCAACAAATGGATAATCAACTGAAATATACATATAATATATCATCAACAAATATTGCTAAAATATACCCATCACTATTAATTTAAAAATATTTAAATTTAATTTAAAAATATTTAAATTAATATTTGTACATGTAAACACACAAACTGAAGTATAAATTGTTTCATCTTTAATTAAAAAATTAACACACCATATCATACAGATATTACAAAATGATTATGAATAAAAAAATTTGACCTGACCAACTAAGTACCAATACCAGACAAACAATAACCTTCCCTTTAAACATGCATTATGCAAGACTGAAATTTTCAGCAAATTCCCTTTACATTATCTAGCTTAACTATTATAGTGAGAATAGCCGGCTCGTTATCTAATCTCCCATAATGTATCTTTTAAGTTCACACGTAATAAAAGTATAAAAAAATCAAATTCATTAATGTAATACATGTATCTTTCAATAATAATGCATCATACCTTTGAGAGCACTGTCAGCCATCGGAAGGGTGGGATTCTTGGCATAGAGATCATTTTGTTGAAAATATTGTTTTTGGCTTAGAGGTGCTCTTCCAGAGGTGCTGTACAAATATACATTTGATGGGTTACCATAATCAATGAACAATTCTCTTTTAATCGAACTGGGTTTAGGCAAGGGTTTAGGAAAATACACATCCTGAGATTCAAATGGTGCAGACTGATTGTCTTGAGTCCAATAATTTTCATCAGTCATCTTCTCTATCAATCACATTAACTGCAAGAATAAAACACAACTTTGTTAAACGTAAAAAGATAATTAAAGATTGATTATACGCCCTTGTACATTTATTTTTATATAACAAAAATTTATCTGATTGATTTACTGCCATGTAAGTCATGTCATCATATTTTTCAATATATGTTATTAAATCATGTTTGGTCACCAATGTTCCACTAAGGGAACACTCTGCTGTTTGTTAAGACATGACAAAGAGTCAATTTTTTAGTCAATGCTCATAAAAGATACATTATTCAAACATTAATTTGACATCTATTGCCATTAGATGCTTGAGATTTGATTTGATTTGAAAATGGAGAACTGAGGCTAAGAGAGAGAAAGAGAAATAGTGTTTAAGTCCAGTCCACTTGACACAAACTAGTTGATTTTGGGACTAACATTGGTTTAATCTTATTTCAATAATTCGCAGTGGGAGGAAACCAGAGGACCCGGAGAAAACCTACGAGGTCAGGCAGGTGACTCTACCCTTGTCACGCGCAACTGGAGATTCGAAACCATGCCAGTTGAGTCAGTGACATGTTTTATGATACAGCATGCATATGCTAACCATTCAGCCACACAACCCCCTATTCACTGGTTACGATAATAAATGTCTTGTCAAAATTACAAACAGTATGGTAATAACTTTGCTCAGAATAAAGTAATTTGAATTAATTTTCAATATATTTATTTGGGAAATATCTATTGGACAATAACATCCCTCTAAAAGCGTAACGGGAAGTAATTATCGCCATTGTAACATGCTATTTTAGCATTTTAAAAGAAATTATTAAAGCCGTGGGGTGTTATTGTCCAATTGACAGTATCTAACTGACCAATCAAAATGCAATATGTGGTCTAATAGTAAATGAAGGTGAACGACATCACCCAAATCAAATAGAAATGATCTAGAAATGATGAAAAGTGATCTAATTATGAATATTAACCACTGTATGTACCGTAAAATGGCGTAAAATGTCTATTTTAGATTTTGATGAGATATTTGTTTGACTCTGAAGAATGTTCCGAAAAAAGGTATGAGCCCAGATATGGTATAAACTGAACGTTGATAGCTGGAATTCGACAAAGAATACCAGTAGGTAAAATAGCTTCATAGCACACTGCATGGCATAAGTATATGATTGAGTTCAAATCATATATCACATGACAAAGAGTGAATTCATGTTAATTCTTCCAACAAAAGATTGGTGACAGCAAGAATAGGTCTATTATTTAATTTTATGTACCGGTACTATGAAAATTCCACTGTATTTACCAAGAAAACCCATAAAATAAGTAATCTAGAATCCTTGAGTGGCATTTAGCGATTGAGCACAATAAAACTGTGTTGTGTTTTTGAAGTAATTTAGACATTGCTCTGACAATAGCAAAATCAGATATCCATGATAGCCCTATACGATACGATTAGCAATTTAAGATGTCACCTGATCCACTGCTTTTATTAGGACTCCTACTGTCCCAGCAAGTGATTGAGAGGATTTATTGAACCAAGCTAACGCTTAGGGAAACATAGTTCAGCTCTGAACGTAGGTCTCTCATGACCGTCACAACACGCTGTTAAAAAAAATAAGTCTCCGTCTTCTAGACGACTTGGCCGATGCCATTGATAGGGTAACAGCGTGTTGTGTCGGTCATACTGGCTCTAGTGAGGCAAGCAAGGTCTTATTTTCTCACCAAGATGTTCATTTATATTGTTCAATCGTTCACATGGGCTGACACGCAGCCGTTTAGCAGTAAAAAGTTGCCCAGTAAAATTGACTGGGGCTGATTCCAGTTTCAACATGTATTGAATGGCACGAGACCTGAACGTAGTGTAATGAGACCTACGTTCAGAGCTGAACTAAGGAAAACACAGAGAATAAATACGAAAGGCCCTAGTTCGGCTGTGCTTTAATCCGGCCATGGTCATGGTCAATATTGTTTGGGGCCAGTCGGTTTTAAATTATTGAGTTATCTCCCTTGGTTATCACTCAACCATTACAAACAGCAATCCATTTTTAAAGACAATTATTGATGAAATCAAACAATAACAATCCATCTAACGTTTCAGAACTGATAACATATATCGTTATTTGATAGCAATAAGCGTACTTATTTACGTTAAATACATTCAAAAGGAACTCTTTCTCTGTTTCCCCAGACATTACTTTTTCATGGGCGCCGCCATTTTTTGGGATATATTATTATATTAACAGGAGTCTGTTATAATTTGAATATTTTCCGCATTAATTATGTCCATATAGCCATTGGAGTATTGGTATTAGAAAATAAAATACTGTTTAGGGTGTATTGTAGTCGTTAAGGCTCGGTAGTTGGAGATATGAAGGAATAAAAGTCACCAATAATAACAGATGCTCCCTATACAAATATCTTCTTGATGGAGTCAGAGTGCAGAGATACTGAACGTACTGTTGCCACAAAACTTTCGTTTGAATAATGAACATGTACTTTACGTAAGGTCGGTAGGCTACTGGGACTACTTATTTAGAATTACTGAATATATTTTCTGCACCAACAGAAGAATGAAAGTTAAGATAAAGAGTAAGTCAAATTCAATCATTCAAGATGTACGGTACCGGTAGCCTATTAAAATGAATGATTACAGTTGTTACAGTAGTGTACACTACTAATAATAGTCTAGTACCGGTACTTACATATACACATAATGTATGAAATGGTTCCACTACTCTTGTCTTCTGTCTTACTCCAGGCACAGTAGTTGCTTTTCCTACAGAGTTCCTTTGCACAATTATGACTACAAAAAGTTCACTGGCCTAGAGTAGATAGCTCCCTTAATTACTTAATTTATACAAAAATTACTAACCCAAAACTGTACTGCACATAGCTGAACATAAATCAATTCCCATTGAAATACATGTAAAGGTGAAGCCTTACCGCATAATTATACGATTTGATGAAACCAAACTGCTATGCGAAAGTTTAACTGGTTGGTGTCATTGCGGTTTGTGTAATACGACTACGTCATTTCCGGTACAAAAAACATCGCTATGCAAATGTAGAGCGCATATACCATAAAGAAAAACTGTTTGGTAACTATTTTTGTGGTTGTCTTCACTAAGTATGTACAGATTAACCCTATGCGGCCTACGGTACTACTAGTACAACAGTTTAGAATAGATGTACATGTATTTGTCATTTTGTTAATGTTATAAGTGATCATTTAGCCACATAACGGTAATTATATTTCTAATGAAAGTAAATCAGTTATTGTTAAACATAAACCCTATTAATTAATTATTCATTCCTCTCTTTACAAATCCCAAACTGGAAGAACTTTTTGGGGGAGCTTACCAGCCAAATATAACAAAAGAATTACTGCAATGTCAATATGAAAAATGATTTGATTGTAATTGTATATCCTCAAGCATCTATTAGTTTTTAGACCTAAACACTTGTCTATCATTTCAGTAACATAGATGGCATTAATTGTATTGCTTTAATAAGATATTGGTAATATTTAAGTAAAGTACCGGTACTAGTGTTTTTCATCAAGACACTGTTTGCTCTGATATACATGTATGTGAATGTACATTAAGTGTCTTGTTAACGCGAAAACATTATAAAATTTGCTTAAATATTTTCCACACCTGCAATTAAGATTCTTCCCTTCCCATAAACCCTGACTGTCAGTATGTTTTATTTATCATTTCATGTTATTGGACCAATTCAACTTTCATTATATTTCAGGGTAAGTACATGTACATACATTCAACTTTCTTTATTAATCATTTCACTTAAAATCTTAGTTAGTTACTAGTAATGCTTCATATGTTAGTCAGGTGCAAAGTCCTAAAGTTGTTATCGGAAATAATTTTATGCTCTTCCTCATGCCTCACTGGACTGTCTCACAAAGTGTTAATATATTATTTCGAGAGCGTAGATCTCCTTCACAAGATTAAACAAATTTGAACAATCTCACCAAGTTGTAAGAAATTGCATTGAAAACTTTTCACTATTTTGATTTCACAAGTTTTAAATGTCAGAATATGACTGGAAATATATATCAACTAAACAATCCAAATTTTTGGATCCAAAACGAAAATTGTCAACCGTCTGATGGATAAAGATGCAGGTGACATATACTTGTTAAAATCACTTATTAAATCAATTAAAACTGTTTCAGTTGGACTGCTGTTGCTAGTTGGAGATGGATAGCTAATGATGAGAATTGTGGAATATGTCGAATGCCATTTGATGGATGTTGTCCTGATTGTAAATTACCAGGAGATGATTGCCCATTAGGTAAATAACTACCAAAAACTGCATCATTCATAATCAACCCCCAAAATTATCTGTGCCAGATAACTATTGATTTCCTACTCAATATATACTCAAATACGTAGGCATTGTCACTGTTATACATAAGAATTCCACCTTTTTGGCCCAGGAACTTGGTCTACCATGTGCTAGATGTTCTTGGGGTGTTACACTTCGAAGAATGCTTATATTTATATGGGTCCATAAATTCAAGTAAAATCAACTTTAAAGTTGGCATGCTTGCTTGTTCCTAGGACAATTGCGCATCAATTGAAAGACTTTGATTTTTGACATATCAGAGAGGACGTAATGCTTGGTTATTGGTCCCTAGTAGGAGTACATGTATGTTCGTACTGTTCTTTGACAATAAAATAAAGTACCTAGTTTCTTTTGATGGACCCATCAAATTCATGTAAAGCGAGATATCGCAATAGATTATGAAATTTATCACACAAGCGATATCAACTGTAGAATGTATTATTGGGTGATAAAGTATATATAATTCCTTTGTTGGATGTACTGTCATAGTAGAAAATAGTCACATATCATTAAAAATTAATATTCATATGACGGCAAAATTGTTTAATAAATGTACAATTAAGCATACTCTGTCCAATGTGCAACATCTTACAAGATTTTAAAATGGTGATCAATTACAGGTGATAGTTATTCCAAGTAAATTGTAGATAGGATTTGTTTGAGATTGAACTGACCGTATTCAATTTTTGTTTGTTTTTTCAGTTTGGGGTCAGTGTTCTCATTGTTTTCATATCCATTGTATTGTAAAATGGCTGAATTCACAGCAAGTTCATCAATTGTGTCCTATGTGTCGCCAGGAATGGAAATTTAAAGAGTGATTAGTGCAGAGGGAAAAATAAAATGGAGATTTAATGCATCCTCACAAAATATCTACCATCTTCACATTCCAAAGACAATAATATAAAGAGTTTGTTAATGTTTGGAATGATGCATAAACTACCTTGTTCTTAAGACACTCCACTCAGTTATTGATGTGTTAGACTTAGACATGGTTAAATGTTAAAGACATTCTATTTGGGTAAAAATGTTGATAGGGAACATGTTCAGGTTTGTGCCTACTGGTATGAATATATTGGGTTTGTACTAAAGTACCGGTATAAACATATTATTTCTACTTACTGGTACATGTATTAACAAGTGTGTACTGTTATAAACATGTTATCATGTTTGTACTTACTGGTATTGACATACACGAACATTATGTATTAGCATTTATACATACATGTGTAGATTATCAAACAAAATTTCATCTTTTTAAATAAAGTTATTTATTCCACACATTTCTATTTCTTTCAAAAATATTTTACAATATTTACATATATGTTGACCTTACATGTTTATAGTGAAGCCCTTTAGTAATATACTGAGACGTACACTGTGTTCTGTATGTTTACTGACACAAGAAATCTCACAGAGGCCATACACAAGAGTTAAAATCAAAAGTCAGTAAGTTCTAGCAATCATGTATGTCATGCAACATCGTCACATAGAAGAAATATTACTCTGAATGGCTGCTTGTGAGATTCTTCTTCCCTTTTGTACGTGGCAATACCGCTTCCAGTAGCTCTGAATTAACTCAATGGCGCATTCTTGGTGTTAATGTGTTAACCTAGATATACTGTTAAGTCTTCCACTGAACTGACGGAGTTGTATTCGCCCTAGCTTTTTAAAGGCCCCATTACATATCCCATATCTGCACCATAAAATTGTGAAATTTAACATTCCCATTTTGAGTTCTAGAGTATTGATCTGCGTTATCGTCAGGATTCAATCATTCTTTTATTATAAAGTTGTGCTTTTTCATTGCATCTCAGCTCAGTACATTTTATATGTATTGGCGACTTGCTATAGCCCATTATATTAGTGAACGGAAACAACAATGTAATCCAAATATAATCTTGATTCGTTTACATGTAAACACAAATTATTTATTAGAGAGTCTTTCATACCAAGGAGTGGAATCAGTATTATATAAATCATTTACTCTGTCCCATGCAGTAAAGTTTTGAACTTTTTGTCATCATTATATATACATTTGTAGTCTTTCTGTAACTTTGTGTCATGAAATCAGTTGTCATGACGTAAGTGTAGCCTCTTGGAGTTTCTGTGCAGCGTCTTGACTCATTTTTTTGCAACTTTTCAGCAGATCTGAAAATATAAATTGTGGAGTATTGTTTGCTGGTGTCTACAATTTTTCTTGAATTAGGGGATGGGTGGGAGGCATATCATGGTTTTTTAATAATTTTGTATAAACTATGCGGGGGGGGGGGGGGGGGGGGGGGACACACCAAAGTTGAATATGTAAATTCCCTCAAAAGTAAAATAACTATGAATGTACTTGTGGGTGGTACTGGTAAAAGTGGTAATGATTCTAATATTAATTCAAGTTAACCCTGATAGCAGTGCTACGTCCAACTCTTAATTTGCTATCTAACTGTCAGGGGACTCTGCCAATGGTACACGTGCATGCAGGACTTTTTTATATTCGTTTCCAGGTGCTCTGTCGTGCACCACTGCTTTCAGATCAAACAAATGATGCTAAATTCACTAATATATGTCTATAGCAGAGCTTCAAATTATAATATACGTGTACCGGTACCTTCAAGTTGTTGCTCTGCATCATGTAAATTTGAATTATCAAAGGCTGATGTGTCAAGCTTCCAGTAATTGTCTGGTACCCAATTCTCTGGCATCATTGTACTTTTCGTGACTAAACTATTATTAGATGAGCTACATGCTGAAATAAGAGATATTAATTAGATTTACTTATGTAGATATCACTCATGAAATTGAGGGTTCAACATAATATACACATTGTATGTAATTATAACACTCATACTTTTTTTTTTTTAATATGATACAGAGATGCCAGCAGAGTAATACCAAAAGGTCTACTCATCAATTAAATCTCCAATTTAAAATAGCATTATGCAAGAGCAAAATCTGCTTATTACAGGTCTTTCTTTAGGCCTGAGATGTTATCTAAATAATCAATTAGACATTAATTAACATATCCAGACCATAATAAACTCTTAAAGTCAAGGCTAGCCTTCGATGTTGGTGGATTGAATTCTGATATGTGTTGATAATTAAATCAATCAAGTGGATAATCAAGACTATGCTGTTTATATTAATGATTTGAATTATGTGAATATTTCAAACGCTTTTTCTCGGCTAATAGTGGACCAATTGACTTAAATTTTCAGCAAATTACCTTTACACTATCTAGTCTTTAACTATTATAGTGAAAACTGCCATCTCTTTATCTTATCTCCCATAATGTAACTTTAATTAATTGTAGGTTTCCTTCACTCCAAGGTACATATAAGTAGTGAGATGTCTCTGATTGGTCATCATAAATAAGTATTGTTTTGAAATGAAATAGGGTTGAACATCCTACTGTTCTGCTCCAAATTGGGTTAATCAAGATGAGCATAATATGTCATACAGTGTGCTATGCAGGAAATATGTCATACAGCCTACTCTTATATCAAATTACAACTGTCAAGGACTTGTTTTTTCGTCCCACCAGAACGATTAGACAGCTGTCCTTGTCAGGTCCTTTGACCTGCATCAGTGACAAGGGGAAACCACACCGGAAAATCAAGATGAACTTTCTCAACCAATGCAGGGATCTAACACCTGTCTTACCTACTTAGCTTCCGTGACTACCAGTATTGATTTGAAATAAAGACTAGAGAAGCCTTATCAGAAAGTAGTATACTAATAGACAGTAAGTGTATTTAATACAATTGTGAATATGTATTTCCAGTTCAATTACTAAATAAATGCCCTTAAAATAATTTACCACTGGTAGTGTTGTAACTTACAAAATAAAATTTAAGAAAGACATATTACTATTAATTGAACATGTACATTTAAGAACAATAACTCATACATTTACTTACACACTAGAGCTTGATCTATTTGTTGACAAATTAAATACAATTCACTCCCTTTACCAGATACCCTTTCACCTTAAAAAAAAATACGTTTGTTGAGAGTTAAAAAGAAAAATAAGAATGATAATTTTAGTAAATACAGTTAGTCATCCTACAAAACAAATCAACATATAAAATCTAATGAAATCAGTTATTTTATTTTTGTCACAAATCAAAGAGGATGTGTCATTGAATACTTTTAAATACACTAGTATTTTGATAGTGGATTTTCAGTTGAAACAATGCATTCTTAAGCAAAAGAAAAATCTGAGGTACAACTAAGTATACTGAAATACATCATTACTGTTTTCTCTTCAGATTTATTGACCCAGAAATATGTTTTGTATCAATATAATTGAAATTTGATTTACCATCTAGAGTTATTAATGACGGGAAGAGAGCTACAACTTCTTTGATGTAGGTATTATTTCCACACAGTGGATTACTTAATCCATTATCTGTATCTTGTAATCTTAAATCTGTCAATTTACTTAAACCAGTCAAACATCTTAATTCTCGAACACTGAAAATATACAAAATGATTATCAGTTATTTGGAAAGATACATTGTCCCACTGCTGGGATTTCCAGCCTTTTCTCGACCGAGAATCAAATTCAAAGAAGGCTTTTGTCTAATAGCTATACATTAAATGAAGTCTGACCCTTATTAACTGAACATAAAATGTTATGTTGTTGACAACTGGTATCTAGCTGAGTCTTTCTTTTCTACAAACCGGTATATAAAATCACAAGTCCTAAATTAAGACTTATAATTGATGAAAAAGTGTAGTGGTTCTGTAACAGATTTTGGGCATACTGTTAGTAGGAATTAAGAGAAAATTGTCATAAATAATATTTACCTTCCAATCAGATTTCCTGCTAGGTTTAACTTTGTAAGATTTTCTAAAGCTTGTAACCCTTCTGAAACATAATATTAACATACGTTTCATGTATTCCATAGTCAGGGGACTAGTGCTTGACGGGTGAACCCCTCAGAATATTATGGAAAAAAAATATATGTTATAGTACATACAAATTGAATGAAAATAAAAAATGAAAGAGTTGTATATTGATAGACACGTGTACACACAAAGGTTCATATTTTTTGTGAAAGGCAACCTTAACATGGTTTACATTTGAAAAAGAGGTTCATATTTTTCGTGGAAGGCAACCTTAACATGGTTAACATTTGAAAAAGAGTGATTTTAACTATTTTCTTGTGTGAGTCAATTTCCAAAGCTAATTTTACAAGACACTGACATAGGTATAGCTTTTAATAATGTGATAAGTAAAGTAACAACTTCTAATATAGTGTTGTAAAATTTCTACATATTTAGACAGGTGTGCCACTATTTTTTCATGTATTCTAAAGTGTGCTGTTTGCAAAAGAAAAGGTTGAGAACCACTGCAGTAAGGTTTTTTTTTAGATTATTTAATGTTCATCATATATTTTAAGCACTTCCGCTATTACAAATTACATGATCTGAATCTGATAACATGAAAAAACATTATGTTACTGGCTTAGTATAATTTTTTTAACAAATAATAAAGTTTTAAAAACCATTGATTTAAAAATTACATACTACATAAATATTTCATAACAAACTCTACATACCTAAGGACACAATTCTATTGCCCGATAAGTTTAACACTGCTAAATTATTCAATCCAGCCAATTTGTGAAGTTTAGAAATATCATTTTTGGACAGATCCAATTTCTCCAAGCTTGAACACTCACTAATGCAACCAAGATCTGATAAACCTTAATAATTAGAATAAATTTCATTGAGAATGGTTCTCTGATTGAAAAAATAACTGAGAAAAACAAAATAAATTTGATACTGGTATTAAAGTCTTTAACTAGTTATCAGTTCTTTTATTTGTATAGAACAGAACTATCTTGTCCAGTTGGGTTGGTGTTATTAAAATCTTGGTTTCTTGCTGAATTTAAAAAATATTTGACTGCTCTCCTTCACTGCTACTATTTATGTAAGTATCTAATAAATTCCAGCTCACGACAATACTTTTGTTCTTTAATTTTCATTTAAGGGATTTTAAATCATTCCTTGCAAACTGAAAGTTGAATCTCTCAAAAAAGTTTAATGATCCAAGAATGATTCAACTCTGTTCAGTATTTACAAAGATATGAAAGGAATATTTTGTCAACATTCCAACATCCCCTATAGACTATACAAACTGAACAAGATATGTACAAAACAAGCCAGTGCCATAATAGTCTTCTCGAAATTTTTTTATTCTGTTTGAATCCATATCTGGAAATTATCCACTGTTGATATTTTTATTTATTAAATGTTTTAAAAATAATCAATTTTGAGTGGATTAAACAGTGAAAAATAATGCAAATGATGATCAGCGGCTTTAATAAATATATATCATGTATGTATTATTATATGATTTGTAATAATTATTCAGCTTGATATTGCTTTGGAAATTGAGCATTTCAAAGTCTTTCTGTCAAAAAGCTAAAGACAAGATACTGTATCTCATACTAACCTGCACCACTAAGACAAATCGAATGAATACTTTCTACATCAAATTCTCCACTTTTTGTTTTCAGTAACTGTTTTGTTATTTGTCCTGAAAAATAAATAAATAGAGCTACAGCTTGAATTGTTGTAAAAATGACAACAACCGTTTTGGTAGATATAGCATCTTTGTAGGAAATGATCTATCCTATTCAGTGGCATGGGCTGAATTTTTCTACATTAAATTATAGGCCTATATATATATTTCCATGATGTCAGTTGAGTTTGCAAGGATCCATTTTTTTTTTTTATTGCGTTGGAATATTTAATTGCATAAGCCTAGGGATTTTATATTAATCAAGGTGATTTCAAACATTGGGGTAAATTTTAGTAACCACAATTATGCTTGACCGGTACATGGTACAGGTGTTTTTGATTACATATACATAAATTCTTCATTGTTATTGTTATTATGTTTTAAATTTTAGCATGGCTCAGATTATATTTGAGGAAAAAATTTATAAATATAAATATGATTTTCTAATAAACAAAGATAGCCTGATTTACAGATTGTAAATAATATAGACTGAAACATACGATATATGGAGAAGCAAACTAAACAAGTCAGCAGGACAGGTACAAATTTGCGTGTTTTTTTGTTTTTTTTGTTTTGTTTTTTTTTTATAAAAAAAAAGAATTGCAAAGTATTCGTCGAGACAGTTTGAAAGTAGAAATCCAGACCAAACAAATATTTTCAATACCAGTTGTTTCCGACATGCTGTTTGTTTCTGCTCAGGTAACACGTTTATTCAGTATTCTTTTCTTTATACTAAATTCCCTTCTATAATATTAATTTTTCGACTACGAAAACATTTTTTTGTTGTAGCAACGAGAGTAACATCCCTTTGGTGGATAATCAATTACAACGACATGGACCCAACCATGTTTCAAAAACAAAAGCATTTATTTACAATTAATACGGTGAGAATCTGATATAGTTATGAAAGTCATCTTCATTGTGTGAATTTCCAAGGGTTAGACATAGAACTAAATAGTTATTTTTTTAGACGACCTCATATTATTGATTTCGATTGATTTCTGTAAAATTCGTATTCAGAGTTACCTACCCTGAATGATAGTCTGGATAATCGGTTAGTAAGCTAGATTAGCAATACTGACACTGTTACATTATATAATCTTGGACTTCGTTATCTTTAGTTTTTAAAACGGGGACACTCCGACTAGATGCTAGGTATTGTAAGGACTATCATTCACGCCCCATATTCATTTGTCATTGTACGTGCCATGTCTGACATTTCTTCAATGAGGCATCCGTATCATGGGCAGAAAGACCATTTTGACGTCAATAATTTGCATTCAAGAAATCCCTTTAAACAATTTGAAAAATGGTTTCAAGAAGCACGAGACGTTGAACAAATTTTAGAGCCAAATGCAATGACTGTAGCAACTGCATCGAAATCAGGCGTGCCTTCCGTTCGCATAGTGCTCATGAAAGCTTTCAGTGAAGAAAGAGGGTTCACATTTTATACTAACTATGGTAGCAGAAAGGCCAAAGAATTGGATGAAAACCCAAACTGTAGCTTGATGTTTTATTGGGAGCCACTCAGAAGATCAGTCAGGATAGAAGGCAAAGTGACAAAGGCATCAAAATCAGACAGCGAGAAATATTTTCACTCAAGACCTAGAGATAGCCAAATCAGTGCATGTGTTAGCAATCAAAGTCAAGTGATTCCGAGCCGAGCATATTTGGATGAGCAACATGCCAAAATTCAAAAGGAAGTTGGAGATGATAAGCCTATTCAGATGCCTGATTACTGGGGTGGATATGACATAAAGCCAAGTCTTTTTGAGTTCTGGCAGGGACAAACAAACAGACTACATGATCGAATTGTTTTTCGGCGACCTCTTGCCGAGGAGAAAATAAATCCTGACACTGCCACTGTTGGAGAAAATGGATGGGTCATTGAAAGATTGTCGTCTTAAAAAATTATGAACAATGCTACTTGCTCTGCCAGCTGGTTTACAAATCAGTGTTTTAGGTCCTCATAAATTTTTCAACATTAAATTCTTCTTAAAAAATTTCAATACATGTATATTCAGAATAATCTTAGACTGAACTGATTATCAAAAATCCTAGTACGGACAAATATTATGGTATTTTTCATTTAACTGTTATAAAAGTACTGATACAATGTGTACCACTTGTAAATGATGTTTTGGTAAATTTTTTTTCAATTTTTGCATGCGTCAAATCTAAACATGACCAATATGTGATCAGCAGTCAATTCTAAAAAAATAAATAAATTTGTACCAATTAGCCTTTGTTTACTTTGACCTACAAATAATGCAGTCATTATTAGATAGTATTTTCCTTCACGTTTACAAAAGAAATAATTTGATTTGGTTAGATTTTGTGTTAAAAACTTTGATGGACATATTTGGAAATTGTTGTTAAATATTGTATGAACAATAATCTATTGTATTTTTTCCCGTATATGTTCTCAAAGGAATGCTGAAATGAAAAGGGGTTTAACATCCTTCTCTAAGGAATAACGGATGTTTTAATTGTTTGATATGTAAATTTGTGATTATGAATCTATGAAGTTGTTTTTTAACTCCCTAGAAGCCTTGATTTTACATATTATTGATGATACAAATTATTTTTAATAGAATACGTTTAGATACCAAATTGTACATTATTTATATTTTTCAATCTTTTGACTTATAATATTTAACGTCTCAGTCCATCATTTTAGAGCTATAGGAATGTGACAAAGGTTAAATTCCAATTAGTATTTACAAAGATATTATGGTATTCTAATTTCATTGACCTACTGTTAGCTGCTGTACATGTATGTAATAAGCCTCCCACTGTTTTAAAACCAATTGAATCCAAGCTAGGACATTATCTAGTGTTGGTATTTTGATTTTGTTTTATTAAAGATACATTATGGCAGATTTGATAAAGAGAGGTCAGTTCTCACTATAATAGTTAAAAACTAGATAGTGAAAAGGTAATTTGCTGAAAATTTCAGTCAAATTGATCCACTATTAGCCAAGAACGAAGCAAGTGAAATATTCACATGTAATGTTGAATAATCAATCTTAATGCATATCAGTGTGGATTAAGTTGTGAAAAATTTGATATTTTAGTTAAAAATGGAAATGACACCTCGTTTCTTTAATCCAGTCAGAACAGATATGATCTTATAATAGCTTTTATGTATGCATACGACACACCTGTGCTTGCATACGACACACCTGTGCTTGCCTACTCCATTCTTGAAGTAGGTACACATGATGTAATCGTATGCTGTGCTTGCCTACTCCATGATCAAACACGATAGCAGATGGCTTCCATCTTGTTTACTGACGGTACTACTTATTTTAAGACAGACTCGGCTTTCCAATTTATAATATCTACGTCATTGGGGATTTCCAATTTATACTCACTGGTTGCTATGACCCGCTATGGCGTTGTCTAGAAACGCGCGTGCTCGCGTTAGTTTAAAATTTTTGCTATACGTTTAACATGGACTATTTGATGTAATTTGCCTGATTTGATTTGGCCCCATTTCCATAAATTTAGGTTGTTTTTTAGAAATTTTTAGCAAATGTTAATCTTAGGTGTTTTTTAATTCTAGCCGAAGTAAATTTTTTTACAATTTATAGCGAGTTAAGTTATCGTCTCTAAGACGCGGGCGTAGTATTTTAAATGGCGGCCATTTGCCATCATGTGTATTCTTGAAGTAGGTACACATGATGTAATCGTATGTTATGTATGTAGGAAATTGGATAATCTGGCAGGGGGGGATGTGCTCTTACAGGAAATGTTCAAAGATTCCTGGAGAAATATGTGATTCGAAGTATTACATGGATAGGAAAAACAATAAACATAAATGATTCTATCTTGGCATCGATCAGAAGGTGGTACAATTGGTTTGTGTACGTGTAGCTTGGATGTGGCTAGGGGAGGGTCACTATTGTAAAGGCATTAATATTGACTTCATCGTTTGTATAATAATCACACAAGCAGATAATTTTCATGCTTTATTTTCATAGCTTTAAGATTTTACTACTCTCAGGAATAAGTGAATAAGCGTTTATAGTCAATTTCATATTTATGTATATTTTGCCGTTGCTCTCCGTCCGTCAACAATTTCTTGTGAACACTCTACTTACTACATTTATCAATTTATTGTTTTGAAATTGATAATAACATTTGTGAGATGAATAATTCTATTTAATGTCAATAATTTCTGTTAATTTCATCTGGGGTTATATGGTCCTTGTTACACCTTGTGAATACTGTAATGAGAAAAGTTATCATCGATATGTATGAAATTTATATGTATCTTTTAAAATAATGAAATGAAGAGGCCTATTTAATTGCAGCAATTTTTGTTAATTACTTCTATAGTTATGGTCCTTGTTTTACTTGTTGAACCATGTGAATGCTTGAACAACAAAAGTCATCATCCGATCTGTATAAAATATGCATTTTTTAAGTTAGTAAAACGAAAGAGCCTGTAGAATTTCTGCTAAAAATATTAATGCTATAACTATAACTTGTATGTCAGTGGTACGATTGAATTTAGGAATTCAATTGTTTAAGGGAATGTTACTACTTGAATTCATTCCATTGAGTCAGAGTTTAATTCTTCTTCCCCAGTTTCCCTTCAAATTTTAAGGAATAGTAAGTATTGGGGTATAAATTGTCCCAGGTTCCAGAGTTATTACCCCAAATCAGGCAGATGTGATTGTTCAGTTTTTAACTGATTTTGATCTATTTTTCAGGAATAGTTAGTAATAGGGTAAAATGGGATCTATTGGTTTCCAATCTGATTTAAATACAGATCTTATTTTGTTTTGTTGTTTTATACTTTCGATGACCTACGCTACAAGAAGATATGATAAGTTATAGTGGGTGTTCTCGTCAGGGGTCAAACGAGCAGCTTTTAACTTTATGACATCAGACATTGATTAATCAATCAATGTTTACGTTTCTAGTGGTTTACCCACAGTTCTGTGCATCAAAGGCCAAGAACTCACAGTAACAGATTGTTTCACTGGCTAATCCCTCACATCATCCAGAACACGTCAGATCCTAGTGTACTAAAGACAAGTAAAACAAAATTTTGAACTATGAAAACAAAACGAAATAGGATCTGTGTAATCCAATTTATTGATTTTGAGCCTGTTTGCAACTGCTTATAAACTTGAGTAACTGCAGAGTTATTTTCTTGCCCGATTTCCATCAAATGCTCAGGGATAGGTACTATAGTGATGATTCATTTCAGAGTTCTTGTCTCTGACATAGGATTGTTGATTAAAGGAGATTACCCCACTGTACTCAGTTGAGTTTTTGACCTGGGGCCTTATTCACGAAATTTTAACTAAGATAAAACCCAAATTTTAGTTATATGATTGGATAATATTAGATTGATTTTAGTGCTTAGCCAATCAAAACTGAAGTATCTACTAAAATTTGGATTTTATCTTAAGTTAAGATTTCATGAATCAGGGCCCTGTATTTGGAAAAATCATGAAACATAGTCTTATTAATGCCTGAATTACAAAGTTGCTTGTTAATTTAGAGTGAAACGATCTAAAATAGCCTTCATGTTCAAATTATTTGATGTTGTTTATTTTGTTCCACATTTTGTGATTTTGTACCATGTAACATTTGCAGGAACAATTTTTACCTCAGATATTTATTAAACTATCTATCATGCCTTGTATCTTAGTATTATTGAATGGAACACTACCATAGTATTAAAATTGATTAAAGTCCCAGCCTGGTTTGTTGTGTAAAATGTACAATCATGTTTTGAGTAATACCAGGGGCATTTGACTGAGAAGATTGATCGCATCCAAACTGCGTTTATGTGTACATGAGACCTCAATTTTTGCTCCCATTCAAACTGTGTTTTGACAGTTGGGATTCGAAATAAGAGTAGGCCATAGCGCTGCAAAATTTCCCTCATAGCAAAGTGCTTGGCATATCCTCGTCTTCATTAGGCCAGTAGGAGTCATTTCATTTTCTTAACAACAAATATAAACATTAGTAATAATGCACTGGCCGTAAGCTGGGGTTCAAGCTGGCCGTTCAAGGTTCACGGGGTCAAGAGAAAAAGATTACACATCCTGGTAGATAAATTCACAAAACATATCATTTGTACCATGTGTGACCAACGTTTGCATCGATACGTGTCTCCTCGTGGATGTCTCATGATGGTGTGATTGGGAATCCTTTGCCATTCCCACAATAAAGCCTGTTTAAGCGGCTATTTGTTCTGGAAGTGCCTCAGCTGCCCGGGCCCGTAGTTACAGGGGGGGGGGGGCATGGCCTCCGTATGAAATGCTCAGTTCAATGTAAATCAGTTCCTTATATTAACCTAAACATACTTTTTTTTTGTTTGAATACTTAATAAGACGCCAAGGTAACTACATAACATGATGTTTACAACAGTCTATTAGACTATTATGTCCAGAGAACAGACTAAACAATGTAAGTACTATGCACTTTTATCCCACAAAGTATTAATGCAACATTTCTTGATTTGCAGTTTTAGAAAATACCCACGACTACGATTCAGTGATACTCTCTATCAGCGACTGTGATATGTGCAAAAGTGTAGTAGTGTCAAATAATGTTTTGAGAATTACTCAACTTATGTAACATTTGTCTTTTTCTTTCCTTTAATCACATCAAAACGAGACTTAAATCATGAAAACATAACAGCGTCTCCCGTACCTTGCTCGTATATCATCAAATTTTGAAATATGTACGTTAAAATGAACCAAATTCGCCTGGGCCGGTTGTTCAAAATTCAGTTTGTTTAACGTTCCGTTAAACTCTTAACGGATGGTTGGTTATCTTCTTAACATGTCGTTTGTTAACGGCCAGTCAAATTTCTGATGCCGGAAAGTCATTTTAATTATCCGTTAGCTAACAGACTGATTAAAGTAGCTAAGTCTCTAACTCAGTATCATCCAAAATCTTCAACATTGAATAAACGAATTATTTTGTCAATTTAAATCAACATTGGTGCTGTGATCTTACCGGAAAAAGATGGGCTTTTGAGGCAAGACTAAAAACATTTTACTTTTGGTACAATAATGCGTTTCAGCCCTGCAGTTGTAACAAAAGACTCGACACTTGAGGGACGAGGTTAAACACATTGCACCAAATCAAACGGCGTATGTAGACTGGAATAACCAGACGCAAGAAATTTGCATTCGAATAAAACTGCTGGCTTATTTCGCGGAACATAACCGATTTGAAATTAGAGTAAAAACGGAAGCCATTGAATGTAAATCAGTTTGTATACATTCGTATTACAGTATTATGTGCATTGCGACCCACTTATGTCAATTTCTAAGTCCCAAATGTTAGCGATTTAGCTCCTTTAAAGTTAATCTACAAAAAGACTTTGGTCATAGACTGAATTATATTTTTTTTTAATTCAATGTACATGTATACATGTTAGTGTTAATAAGACAATGAAGAAAGTGGTAACTGTGCAGTGATCTGTTGACAAAATTTGATTAAAGTCAAAAAGATAACTCTAGCATTTAACACCGAAAACACTATGAAAGTGCGACCCCCCCCCCCCTACTCTCTAGCTAGAATGTTTTATCGAATTCTATAGAAAACTACACTGGTAATCCTTTGCTAAGGGTATCTTCGACTGACAGTCGGCTAATGCCATCATTAAACAGATAACGAAGTCCAACACCTTCGGTAAATATAACAGCAAGTTGAAGACATAATAAAGGCAACGGGGCTTCCGGCAACAGACCTTCTCTCCGTTAAAGGTAAAGATCCGGTAACTCCATTGGTTAACCGAAAAAGCCGGGTACTTTGTCTTGCTTATAAACCGTCTAAGTTTACATTACGCAAAATGAGAGTATCCCAAAATCACCGAAAATCCTCTACCATGAAAGAAAAATCCGTTCAAGTTTAAAAACTTTCAGAAGAATAACCACGGATTCCCCAGTATATATCCAATGCCACTCCGACTTTCAGACCGCAAGTTATTCCTGCATAGAATATACCCCAAACATCAAAGAAATTTACTGTTATAGAAGCTAACTGTATCATTGTCATGTACACATTCTCTATTGATCACAAATAGTACATTTACGATCTTGAATGAACGTGGCGAAACGTCATTAGTTTTCCATATTTTGAATGTAATAATAGAAACCTAATCTTTCTAAATAATCACCACAGTAAAGTGTTCAATATGTAAACATATTATGACAAAACTGGCTATTCTGAAGATGTTGCAGTGCTTTTGTAAATGAAATAAAATTTAGCGTCCCAAAGTTATGCTCCGAACTGGGCTAATGAAAACGGACATATGTCATAACAGTGCGCTATGAAGAAAATTTTGGTCGGACACCGGCACTACGGCCTACTCTTATATCTTGTCAGCCTTCGTTAAAGAAAGCTTTTCGAATCCTGTCTTTACATAGTGATAGGTGTAAGTACATGTATGCAGAGAGCAATATCTTTACGTACCCGAATGCGGGTGTGGGGGGGGGGGGTCCTCTATATGCCATATTCTCAAAAATCATGGTTAGTTCATGGTCCATAGCAAACTCTTACTTGAATACTATGGATATACTGGAGTTGAAGGGCCATGCATCACCAGCCCTTTGCACGTCGCTGGAACTTGTTTTAAATTCAATCGAAAATCAAGGAACTTTTGATTCACACTCGACTTTATTCATTAAAGCTTGCCCGCGTGATGCAGTACACGTAATTAAAAAAAAACCTCCACTTAGATTTTGCTCAGTGATATAGTATGTTTGGACTATATTAAAGCAGCTAAATCTCTTTTCTTTGTTACTGAAAAAATGGACACAAATGGATCGCAACGCATATAATAATGTAATGAATGTGTATTTTGATTGATTACTTTTGCGTTTGGGGAAATACGCAAACAGTCCAAATTGAATGGCAATCTTTTGCGTCTGGTTATTCTAGTCCAAACCGGTATATTCCCCCGTGGGGTATGTTTAGCATTCCGGCACGCGATTCGTGGGCCAATTTTAAAATGTTCATTTTGTCTTAAATCTTGAATATCAGAATTAAGCCCATTATCACGGTAATATAACAACATCGACGCTGATTTAAATTTACCAATAATTCGTACTTGCAATGTCGAAGACTGGTGATGATACTGAGTTAGAGACTTGCCCCGTTTAAACCATACTCTTACACCAACACACTGCTGAATCTCACTAGATACATTGGAAGGCAACACCAGATATTATCGGTCATGAACGTAATGCATACTCACGTCTACTTGTATTTACCACAGCAATCTGAATTTCTATTCATATATACATCATACCCTTCTAGTCAGACTCTTGCGGTATTTATATTCAAACTTACGAAAGCTTAGGAATCGTCGATTGGATTGATGCAAAGCCGTTTTATAGCTGAGGCGCTGGAAAAATATCAAAGAGGTTGAACAATTAAAAAAAACGGGAGAAAAAATGCTAAATCCGATGAGAAAAAATGAAATGTGCCCTATTTGGGTGAGGGCCCTAAAGGCAAACATAAGCGCACACGTCTGACAAAAAGGGCCCCTCGGGCCAAGGGAAAGGGCCTCCAAGCGCGAGTCAATCGTTTTGTTCACACTGTTACTTTCGAATCCACTACTGAATGAGAATGCAGTCATTGCACTGGTATTAAAATCATCAATCAAGACACTCCCCCACCGCGACACCCGCGAAAGAGGGCCCTCAAAATAGTAAAGCCTCCGCCATGATAAACCTTAAAACGCCCCTGGGACTAGTATACTATGAAGAATCCTGTTGGTTACATTCCAACTAATGGAAGCTCTTGCACACAATGTGGATCGCAGTTCTTAATTAAACTATGGATCTATGGATTATAATTTCCATTATTATAAGGACTATTGATCTGGGAAATGGGAAGAACTTTATTGAATCGTAGATTTCGGATGTAATCTGTGGACTATCTTTTCATTCATATTTTGATATTGAAAGTTATGAACGCGATACAGGACGAAATTCTTGGTGACATTTTTAAAAACTGAATGGGCTGTTCAGGATTTTTTTTATCTTAAATTTTGGAGTTATCTCCCTGTGTACGTGGAAATTTAAACGATATATTAGGCTATAGTTCACCATGAAAAATCTAGAACTTTTACAGTGCATAAAGAAGAATTCTAGCGAATTATTAAAATTGCGAATTTACACCACATATTTTACGACCGCTTTTTAGTAGTTATCTTTCCCATCTTATCTCGACCTTCAAATAAATGAAATGAAATGGGGTTTAACGTCCTGCTGTTTTGCTGCGACTGGGCTATACAGTTTGCTGTGAGGAAAATAATTGTGCCCGGAAAGCGGCGATACTGCCTACTCTTGTATCGAATTCCAACATCAAAGGATCTTTAACGTGCAGGCCTATGTGTACATGGGACCTTGTTTTTTCGTCCCACCTGATCGATTATACGTTGTCCCGTTCCAAGCCCTCGTTCCTACACTCTTGCGTGTCGCTTTTTAAAGTTATATCTTTTCTTAGATTGACTTCTCTTAGTAAGACTTCATTATTTTATATTTTACAACATATTCTTAGTGACTAATAAACCGGGTTCTTAATTTAGCTTTTAATCCAATAATATTCACCATTCACAAATCCATCAAACGGAATATACAATGCAAATACCCCCTACTGAACGGCAAATGAATTATCTTGGTGCTTGCGCATTTCATCGCCAAGACAATACACTATCTGTTTAGAAAAAGCGACGCGCGATGCGTCGCATTTTGAAGGGCGACGTCGTATTTAAAAGAAATCGACGTCGCTCTTTTCTCTTTAGAACATTGAAAAAAGCGAAGCGTGAAGAAGCTGAAAAGAACACCATAAGAGTATCTATGAATTATCTATGAAGACATATTTAAAACTTGCCCATACGTTAGGCTTATTTCGCGTTAACGAACTAACAAGTCCGGTATGGGGTGTTAATGCCCAGGGTGTTAAATGAGGCTATAATTAAAAGAGCAAAGTATAAAAATGACACGACTTAAAACCCTTTGTTACAAATCAATGACGTATCGTATGATCCAAGTGACCCAATATCTTCGTTATACCATGATGCAACATACCTTGAATGCTTATAATCTATATAATGACAAATAAATCAATAAGTATTTTAGTATTCACACAATTACTAACTGATATTAAGAAAATGTCACGAGTGTCAAACAAATGTCCGTCAATAATTTTGTTAAATAATTATGATTTCTTCACAGCTAGGTATTGAAAAGATTCTAATTATTTAACACTTTTTATTGATATAATTCTGCAATGGCATCAACATTATTAATATATTTTGATCACAATATAGATATTTTGATAAAGAAATAATTAGTTTGCTGTCTTGTCGAGAAAAACATTGATTACAGACTCGCTGTACCATTTAAGCACAATATTATTGTCCTATCCTCAAAGGTATTTTCTTTTGCCCAGCAGCGTGTAAAATAAGGAAAAAATTGATCGCTGCACAATTTGTACATCATAATGTTCTGGTCGTGGCCTCATCTAAGATTATTCTAACCACATGTCTATTATAACTGATCATTGATCAAAAGAATGTTACATTTACTATACAAAACCATGATTAGGATTACTTTCAAGTGGCTAAGTGAGTAAGGCGCTGGCTCGCTAGGCTGGAGGTCGGGTGTTCGATCCCAGCATTGGCCGAGAAAGTTCATCTCAATTTTCCGGCGTGGTTTCTGCTCGTTCGGATGGTACGAAAAATCGTGGTCCAGTGTACACATTGGCGTGCACGTAAAAGATCCCATAGCAGATAGAAATTCGATGTGAGTAGGCCATAGCGCCGCTGCCCGGGCAAAATTTCCTTCATAGCACACGTATGGCGTATTCCCGTCTTCCATTAGCCCAGGTTAGGTGCAGAAAAATAGGACGTTAAACCCCATTTCATTTCACTATACTTAAAGCTGCTGTCCCACCGTCACAATTTAAACATGATTGTCTCCCCAATGACCACGAATATCCACTAATCTAAATCGTGTCGATTCATGAGAACAACCACAACATCTCTTTTACCATCAAAGACACAATTTTATACGAGTGGTCATTGTTTGCAATGAGTAACCTTTGAGAAATTTCAACAATATTGGATATTCGTGTTCCTCCCACAGATTCCAGACGCCCCGAACCTGCCTGAAAACAGACTTTCCAGAACCTCTCTTGTTTTTTCCGTAATGCCATCTGTTAGCTATATTTGGGAGAATGTCTGCCTGATCTTTAGTAACACAAACCTTTTTGAACTGTGGTGTGATTTTGTAGTTCTATACTGAACTGATAAATTAGTTTGTTATTCAAGTATGCCATTCTTGCAGATCTATAATTTCAGCTATAATAAAGTGCATTAGCCTGTACTTTGAATCGTCTCGAGTGCCGAAATCCTTGAGCGAACAGTAACATGATACGTTAACGAACTCAAAATCACCCTATCATTTCAAGATTTAATTAGATAAGAAGATATCCTAAAATAGGGCCAAGGCCGTCACCTTTCTGTCACAGAAAAGATTTAGAGCAATTACATCAAAGAATAAATAAAGCCTGAAACAGAAACCACATTACATACTGTTAATAAAAACTCATGGTTTAATTTGAAATCCTTAATTGTCATTTTTGGAACCGGGGATATGGTATATCGTATGCCTTGCGTGGTGTCTTAAGATAATCCCAATATACACGTATCACAAACGAGTACTAAAAGCTCATTTACCATCTATGTTGCAGACAAAATAATGACAGTCAAAATCCCAAGGCAATTGTATCACGTAAAAACATACGCACTGGAGGGAGGCATGTATATCACACTTCTTGTCGTGTTAAGCTGGTAATCAGTGGTAATCTAAAATTTTATTCTTTAGATTTTCTTGACTGGTCTAAGTTAGATGGGTAACAGATAAATGCAGTGATAGACGACAACTATGGAGGATGACAAAATGTACTTTATATATTTTTAAATAGAATACACAACAATTAATACATGTATATTCACATTGTATTTACAAACAAAAAAAAGAGAAATTCAACATGATACATCATTATACGTTGTTAGGGAGGGTTAGGGAGGGTGTAAATGGCGATGTACTGAATAATGTCGGTCTGTTAACGAGACAAACTATACTGACCAATCGGGCATGTTCAGATTCGCTTCTTTATAGTGCACTAGGTTGGGTGGATCTTTAACGTCTTCTTCCACATAAGTGATATAGCAGAACTACGCAACGGTCTGTTTTTATTCTTCTATTTAGTGTTTAACGTCCCATTTCACCGGCCATAGAAAGTATATATAGATCAGGGTCCGTATTCAAAGGATATCTTAAGTCTAAGATAGTCACTTAACTACTAGCTTTCACTTAAATATACGCAACTTCCTGTTAGTTAAGGGCAAGTGGTATTCAAAGGCACTGTTAAAGGGACAATAACATTCTTACTGGCTTGGTAGCTCCAGAAAATAAATAATGCCCTTATTCTAAGTACTAGATGTTTAAGTGTCCTACCTGTTGTGTAAATTATCCATTACAACCTATTTTACTTGTCCAGAGGGTTCGAAAATATTTTAAAATCCAAGCCACATTTGAAAAGGTTTACGTTAGACTTTTCAAATCAATTGGTTGAATTTTTCCAATTTTTTAAAATAGGTGTGTTAAGATGAAATTTATATCATCATTTAATTGGAATATTCTAAAATAATACGATTTGTTGACCATGAAGATCGGGACATATTATTCAGTTACAACAAGAGTGGTATTGGGGCTTTAAGTATCAAATTTTCCCTTAAAGTTAAGCTGCCTTAACTTTTAAGAGTTAGTCTTTAAGTGGTATTCAAAGGACAGTTTAAGTGAGAAATATCCACTTAAAGGGAGGTACCAAGAGTTAAGTGAGATTATAATGACTTCTTTTAATACCGTAGAAGTAGTCCCATAATGGCGATTTTAAAAGATAGGGGATTCAGATTAAAACAAAGACAATGTCGCCGAGCGTAGCTAACCTCAAATTTATATTTTTCGTCGACAACTTTGATGTTGTAGTGCCATAAAAGAGTATAAGGTTATTACCACCGAGATAGTTAAGGATATCTTTTCCCTATCATTTATCATGTTATGTTTGTATGTTTCCATGACTGTCATAGTAAAGTTGAATTCATTTTTGATGACATGGCTTTATAGATTTCAAAAATTATTTATACTACCGCTAGAATCAAGGCATGATCTATTTGTTACAACCAATTCCCATATATACATAATCGGTAGTATTTATTTAGGTAAAATATAATGCATTTTTCGTACACACATACCAGGCCTGTCAAAATCTAACATGGAGATAGTCACACAATATCTACGAATTTCTCAAATGATACATTTTTATCACTCAATATCTTATTTGACAGTAGATATCGCTTGTATGATAAATTACATAATCTACTGCGATATCTCCTTAGGAGATATCGCTTTACATGAATTTTATTTTAAAGAAACCAATATTTTAAATAAAAAGTGACCTTTTTCTTGTAAAAAAGAAACTGTTTTTATTTAATTGACTTTGAAGGAAATACTGGGTCAATATATAGGACTTTGCAATAGCTAAACTGCAGTCAAAAAACTGATGTATCACTACGCAGTAATGAAATTAGGTCCAGTAAAGGTGAAATTTATACCAAAGAATTATATTTATTTATTTCTGCATGTAAGAAAGGATTGGGTGATAAATAAAATCTCCAACTCGTGTTTTTTGATATCAAAAAATATCAACACTCGTTGATAAAGTAAAAAAAACTCGGCAGAGCCTCGTTTTTTTTACATTATCAACTTGTGTTGATATTTTTTTATATCAAAAAACACTCGTAGGAGATTCTCTATATAAACAACACTGTGTAATTTGTCCAGTCTAATAATATGTTGTTTTCTATTCGCGATATATTGTTAAACAAATTAAAATTTACATTATCCATCATTATTGTAATCTATTGGAATATATATATTTTTCTTTTAAAAAAAAAAGTCTATGAAAACAGCTGTTTCGGCAAAGGATGCATACTATCATAATTTATCCTAAATTATAATCATACTATTTTCATGGGTTACAATATAATATTTCGACAAACATTTTCCTGGTGATGTACACTAAGAATTTAATAGTAATAATGCTCTTAAGGGGGAATAACTTGCTTGTAATGTTAGAAATTCGTGATTTTTGACAGTGGAGAGATTCATGCTTTTTGGCGAATGAGAATATTCCATAATTTAAGTGTCCAGTTAAGTTTTCACATAGCCAAGTATATGAAAAATGCAACTTTTGAATACTGATTTAAGGTAAGATACTTGGTTAAGTGGAAAAATGAAGTATTTTTACTTAACTTTTAGAAAACCTCTGAATACGGGCCCTGTATTTTAAACGATGGATTGTGTGCAGAATTCTACACAAATCTGACAATCCACTGCTGAGATATAGAATGGTTAAGATTGTTTAAGACATGTACACATTTTATAATGATTTTCAAGTGTTCAGAATAGCGGAAACTTTTTGTCTCAAAGAATGTCGGTGATTCTGTGAATGTGATGTTACTACACGTATTTTCTTGAGAAAATGTCTCTTTAACACTGAATGTTAAAGCTGACTGGTAATGCATTGGTAGGAGTTCGATATGGGAATATAAGATACATTAAATTATACAATTACATTATTGATATTAATCTGTGGCTCGTAATACATACATCAAATTATAAAGATTTGATAAAGAAAAAAATATAACACAGAACAGTGAATATAAAACATGGCCCCGGTGAACTTTTAGTGACGGATATGCTTACCCTGTCCATAAAATTTGATACACCACGTCTAATAATTTATGAGATTCAAATAACTATATTTTTTGAGTATAAAGATCTTTTCTATACAATTTATTTATCACAAGGCAATGATTTGGTAAAAATTTGAGATACATGGTTTCAATTTTGAGATTGCATTATACCTATGTTTCACGTCATACGCAAGCCTTGCAAAATTGAATTATCAATAGTGTACAAACCTAGATCATCAAATGGGAAATAACCATTGGGGATAGGTCAATTTTAATTTAAGTAATTAGTAAGTATAATTTAAAGTTTTGCCTTTTTAGAATATTTTTGTGGGTTCCTTTGGCAAATGAACAAAATGTAAACATCATCCATGTATACTGAATCTACAAACTGTAAAAACGTGTGTTTTAATATATACAAAACCGATTCTTAACATCGGTCAAATAACGGTACTATTAACAGCATATCACAGTAAAGTTGACAAGGGTATTTGTTTTTAATATAACAATATACAAGATTTGTGATTACTATTAAAATAAGCAGTAATGTGTTCAATCATTGACCGTACACGTATATTATAATGGTCAATAATTTAATTAATATACAGTTTATCAGTATGTTCTTCATTTATTTTCATTAATGTGATTTACGCATGAACTGTTGTTATATTCATTTAAACGCCCAGCAATATCAATGCACCATAATATTCCGACGAATTAATTTTAACTGTTTGATAACTATTATAATTTAATCTGATAATAAATATTTCGCATTCCATCGTTGGCTAGGTGTACAGCTGTGAATGTGAACTAAATTATTTTGAAACGGTTAGATCAAATAATAAAAACTAGTTTTAAAACAAAAATGTCCCAGTGTCGTTTGAAACGTAAATGTCTGTTTGTTTCACAACTCTTCACGTGAGAGGTTTATCAATATTAAAGGGATTTCATACTCCGCGCAGTGTTGCGTTTGATTAGAGGTAATCCGACCAGAGCCATTGCTTCGGGAATATGAGGGGATTTGGACTTTTGTACTCTTAATATGCGAAACTCTGAAACGCAGTAAAGTTCGGCTAGATAATCGACCCTGTTACACAACCATTTAAAATGTACAAAGCCGCAATATTGTTCTCGATGGTTATAACGATGGTTGCTTCTCAAACTCAATCAATTACTTTACGTGACTAGAAATGTTTTTTGGACGAATACATATTCTCGGCTATATAATTTCTGTGGAAGCCGAAATAGAACACAAACACCCGTCAGTCAAGAAGTGGGTTATGCTATTACCTTTGCTGAAACATCAGACGTCACTTCACATAAATATGAAAAGTTCACATAGTTTAAAATAAATAATTAAATCAGTATTATTATCGTCGTATATTTTAATATAATTCATATAATTTACTATGCACCTTTATTGGTCACCGTGTCTTTGGCATTCCCAGTTTAGCACTAAAGTGTTTGAGCACTATTGTTCATTTTTAAGATGGTTCTCTTTTATTGACACATTTGTTTACCACACGCTATATATAGTAAGTTAGATATGTATTACGCGTTCGACTAGAATGATAATGGGCGTGGACGCAATGTAGTCCAGCTATTTCCAAAATAGTCCAAACTTCCGAAATTCTAGCAATTCGGTTTCATGTCATTTAACTCATTGTTAATGCCTAAATGTTCGTCGTAAACGTCGCCGTGCACGTTTCTGACACCGGGTTCCCGTTTCCCGTCACCATAGAGTATCTCTCACCCCGATGCGTCTTGCTGCATATCTTATCCAACCACGATGATCGACCATAACAGGTGAGGATGTACAGAATTTCTTTTCTAAAATGTTTGCCAGTAAAGGCGTAAATAAACACGTAACAGGCGTAATGAGACAAACAGATAGTGTCAATAATTTTTCGGATCGTCATGAACGTAAACATCGATGACCACTCTGGGTCCTCACGAACTTCTTCGTCTGTTAAGTGGATGCTCCCGTATGTGAAAACATATTGCATACAGTTTAATATTGTTGATGCGATCTGTGTGACGATTAAATAAAATGATACAGCAAGGAGCGTCACCGTAGAGGCAGTGGTACTGTTAGTGCCTCCACTTTGTCGAGCAATGACGCCGTTGTTAGACAACTTGTATATTTCACGTAGAACTAGCACATTAAATATTAACACAATCAAAGGAACGACTCCAAATATCAGCAAATCCGTGATCCAGGTCCAAACATTCCAAAAGCTTCCATTTCCACCAACTTGTGCTTCCGGTCTTATGTTGCAGCTGTCCGTCAACGAATAGTAAAACCAAATATATGTTTGCGCTGACGCAATAACAACTGAAAACAGTGTTAAAATCCCAACAAGAAAAGAAGCCCGACGCACCGTGCACCATTTTTCCTTCAGAAACGGATGAACAACCGCGATGTAACGCTCCACTGTAAATCCCAGTACCAACAATGTTGATAGATATTGCGGAACGTAGTAAAAGAAGTGGAACACCTCGCAACCATTCTTTGTATTGTATGTCTTGTAACCCCAAGCCAGGTGTAACGTTGCGATGAGATGAAGTACAAGAAAAATAAAGTCAGAAATTGACAGAGCTCCCAGGTATATGGCAGACGAATTGTTTCGTCTCATACGTTTACCGAACCATATTGCCGCTGACATAGGGTTTCCCACAAAGCCGATAAGGTACCATATCGGAGGTATCACTCTTTCCGCCATCGATGCCCCCGGAGCAAAAGTGTCGATCAGAGCAGCTATTGATGGATAACGAAGAAATACGTTGGGCATCGGTTCTGTTGAATTTTCCATTTTCTGAAATAAACAACAAAACAACACTATTTATTGACGTAGTTAGCAAGCAAGCAAATCTAATATCCTGAGTTAATTTGAGACAGAGCTTTATACTCTGTTAGCGCCATTTCAAAGGAACAAATTCATAAATCAGTAAAGTTAATCAGAGCGACAACCACCTGTGTTTCTTGTCTTTCAACTCATTAATTCTATATAGATAATACAGTAAAGTAACCTAAGTCTATTACTTTGATAACCCCACGCTATTGTACATCCCTAATAACTTTGTCTTTAATCAATATTTCACCACAGTATTTTCAGGTGCGAAGTATATCTATCGTAAAGCCCGTCTTTGATGCAATTCTTAAATTATCCCCTTTTAAGTTATTGGAAACAAAATGCTTCTATGTGTTGATTAAGAAAAAAAAAACGTCAACCTGTTCACACCAATTGCGTAAAGAAAATAACAGTTTCGAGTCTACTATAAATCAACTTTAAAATTGACCATTTTAGAATTATTGATTAATGAAAGTCTCAGTACTACCATAGATCTGGATTAACGGTAAATTCGATTACTTGCACCACTGATGTTGAAACTGTATCCTACGTCTTATAGGTTTAAGATCATAAATCCAAACCCAAACTATGTCTTCATAAGCAATGGGAGAGACATGTTAGCCACATTAGACAGCGTATTCTCCACAGTCTCCAGATCGCCGGTTAATAATAAGAGGTGTGTACTGTTTCTAAGCCAAGATCGAGTTTCACGCAGGATGAAATATTTAATCCCGCCTGAATAACTACTGAACATGACTAGTCGCAGACACACATCTAATTGACATCCTTTCATGAAAGTGATGTGGACATCCCAAAACTTTTTGGTAGGATGAGTGAGCAGTTTTGTTAGTTGATGTTTTGATGCATGTCTTGGCCCGGAAAAAAACGCTACTTCTAGCCCCCGTCCCCTAATATTGCCATAATGGCACACATGGCGCACCGAGATCGTATTCTGTTGGTGTACCAATCATCCGGTGATAATATATTGTATTATTCAATAACGTAGCCTACTTAGTGAAACAAAATTGATCTTTGTACAATCGTTTTAACTCATCTCAAGAGATTTACACCATTTGCTAATAAAGACTTAACTATAATGGCAATCCGATCCCGGCTCCAACTAGGCGCTATCCACCTTACTCAATTAATGTAGAGGTCAAAATTGTTTATTATAGCGGAAGATTCCTGATGGATATGATATGTAATTGCATAAAATCCACAAACCCCAAAGGATATTTGCAGAAATCAGTACACATCATTATGAGGCGTTATTTAAGAGCCGGGAATTACCCGTTCAACTCTCTAGCCGACGTTCTAAAGCTCAGTCATGTCTGGAAAAATGTCCGTACGCATCCCAATAAACGTTTATCCCTGACACCATATAGCGATTTCTTATATAATAAAATTATTATATACTTCTAAAGGTACAAAATATATCCAAAAAAAGAGAGAACACAGTCTCTATCTTCATCCACAAATCATTTAACCATAGACCAATTTTTTTTTTTTTAGCGGTGTTGTCGAATTTCAAAGAACGTTCTATCCTCTTATGTCTAGCTACACCATTCAATAACAGCATTACTTACTCACGAAGACAACTGATTAAAAAAATCCAATTACTTTGCTAAATCTTATTAATATATACATAGGTCTTTGATTGACATACCTATTTGATTATTTTCAATCTTAAAATTTAGGTTTAGACGATAGTGACACTCGCTTTAAACCTACCCCTATATTGCGAAACCGTAACCAAGACAAACAAGATATAGATATCATTTGATCAGTGGGAATTTAATGGGACTGATTATTCTGTGAAATATCAAGAACCTCTAATAGTATCAAATTAGACTAGCTTCATCATTGCTTTATATCCCTCGACACTTCTTAGTCGATTCAAAAACAAAGTTATAAAATCAATTATGATGTAATTTGACGCAAGGCACTATTTCGAGACAGTAAATATGTAATCAAATAAAACCATCTCCACTAAGAGGAAGTCACGGGTGCCACTCTGTAAGCACAAGTAGATCTGATTACATGATATTAGGTGAAGAAACGGATAAATTGGCTGTCGGATTACCTAGTACAGATGATTCAGGGACGGTTACACCGGATGGGACATTCAAATCAGTCCAGATATTTACACTAAAACAGGCAACACCCACTCCCATCTAGTAGACTTATCATTTATTTTAAATGGCAAGATGTATCTAATACATTTTGTGAAACCACGCTGCACACAGGAAAAATAACCCACTACATTAATTGTCAAAGACCATGCTAAATTTTGAGATTATACACACAAAGAATAAACCCTACAAGAACTATCAAGCCAAATAAAATAACAGACCTGTAAACGAGGGCGTGTAAACGGGGGAGGTCTTCATGGCGATGTAATAAACGTATTGTTTGAATATTTCTTTTTTATATGAAGAATAAAGACCATTAGATTAGGATATTACCGGCTCAGTACTAGCGTATAGCTTTTAACTCATATCAAACTTGTTTCTTTTTTCTATATAGATATAAAAAAAGATACGTCGACAAAGCAAAGCAAGATTAAAGAGAAAGAAACCCGACCATAGACTGGATTGTTTAAGAATAGTAGGAAATGATAAATGCAGCTGTTTGATCTATCCTGGAGGAGCTATTGACTAATGAAATTTTTGAATGCATTAACCATGGCTCTGTTGAAAGTTTTTTTCTAAAATCACCAATGGATACATTTCAAAAATCTTATCCCTCACTTACTGTCGTCTATAAAAAATGTAATACCCCAACCATTTATCTACACTCATCAATCTCAAAGTGAAGTTGCATGGAATCAAGCACATTTCCCACAGCATTTACCAAAACGCTAAGCGGTTAACGTTCATTTTCACACACACTAGGTCTACATCTACGCAATGGAATTCACTTTCGTTAAATAAATCTCAAAGGAGCCCTCAATGAAGCACATTTACAATACCGTGCATCGCATACTGATGTCACACTTACAGCACGTTACCTTGTGTAATGTACTGAGCACAATTTAAAATTTAATACAAAGTTGTGTATGCCACCTTGCAAAGCAGCAGCAGTAGAATAAGGTTTAAAGTCTCGTCAACACCATTATACAGTCGTTTGGAGACCGGCATGATGTGATAAATACATTTATTGGCCTTTTGTACCATATGTGGGAGTAATTGCCAGTTCTTTTAAGTAAGTGCATGCCAATGCAAACGGAATGGATCTAGGGTTTTCGTTCTATCCAAAAGAGCAAACGCGTTTTCCACTTCGTTAGCCAAGACCGCGCGATTCCTGACAAGTGGAAAACGGAATATTCTTCTTTGCCAACGCCGGAATGCAGCGCCAAAGAGCAGCTTCTAATAATTTGACTCTATCCGATATCAGTACTCGACATTCGTGCGGTCAAAGCAATATGGTTTAATTTGGTGGCAAAAGGCATTTGTTAATATATATTTGAAGACTGTCCTAGTCTTTTGACACTATAAAATCAGAAATTTCCACTCAATACTTCGTGATTAGTCCAAGAGAGGTGTTCTAATTTGTCTTCGGAGGTTCCATAACCGACGTCCCCAAGATACCAATTCTCACTCATCGGTCCAATTAGCCAACTCCTTCGGCTGTTAGAAGACGATTATCGTCAAGTTAGATGTTCCATTGAGAATTATGAATTGAGCGGTCATCATCACCGAGGCCTGTGCTTATCAAATTTCGCACCATAAAATGAAATTGGTCTCCAAATTTAAGATAACAAAACGCCATAAACAATCAGACATTTTAAGACTTGGCGTTTGATTTATAAACAGCAACTCGCCTGGAATCATTTCAGAAGTTGGTAAGCATTAATGGAATTGTCAATCATACGCGATATCTTGTAATAGCGGTATTATGGAATTTGTTGCTCGTAGCTAATAACCGTCGGTATTGAAGCAAATAAAAGCACGTTTTAACCAGATCAAACATACATCACAGGCGAATTAAAGATTTAGTCGCCAGTTAAGAGCATAAATATCATTGACCACATCTAACTTTTCTCTCAAATCTTTTAAACATGGTCTAGGTACATAACAACACAGACAATTTGGTTTCGTATACGACAAAAACGCCATTATTCATACATATCGATAGATATCGTTGAAATTCTTCAACGCAATTCACCTTATTGACAGACTACATGTATATATCATAATTTTAGAAATAAGGATTTAGAACCTTGCCAAATTATTCAAAATTAAACAATTTTCTGACAGTAATTGAATTCAACAATAACAAGTCGCAAACCCTGTTAGATTCGTTGTTCAATTAAACTATGTGAGGTTTGTGTAGAGCAAAGTATAACTACCAACTGAGTACCAAAAACAGGACTGTCTGGTCTGTAAACAATCTTCTATTGATATCGAAAACATCCCCAGACTATCACCATTACAGCTATTTGTTAGAAAAAAATAAAATTTGTTTTCCAACGTACTGAACATCGTCTTAGATATTACACAATTATACAAAGGGCTCAACTAAACTGTGCTATACTTATTACTCTAGTCCGTATCAAAATTGTTCACAGCAATTTTTCAAATCACCACGATTAAATAAGTCTTAAATTATACCGTTTTGCATCATTTTGCATCACCATCATGTTCCGGATACCAATTATAGCAATTTATTACCCATTGCGTATTACTTAATCATTAAAAATAAAATTTCAGAAAAAAAGCGAATCTAACTTTACCATTTATAGATAATTTCAAAAGAATTTAATTGGCTCTTGTGAATAACATCTGTAACTTGAACGACATTTTCTGTTTCTGGAAATGGGTGGCATTCCAGATGCAATAATTGCAGCAAATTACTGAAAGATTATATTTTATAAATATATCCCCCTGTCTACCAAGGGGGTTCAAATTACATAATATACGCATCAAAAGTGCGTTAAGTTTTCATTATATAACTAATACAAGCATCAGCTCATGTAGATTTTTGCTCTGGCACAATTAGAGACTAACTGTAGCAGTCTGTCCCCACGAGGCCGTACATTATTGGATTATTATTTAGAATAGATGCACACACAAGCCTAAGCTCCTTTTCGGCGACTTTTAATAACAGAAAATGATTACCGTTCTCGTGCCATTAATTCTAGGCGTAATTAAGCCAAATCAATGTGTTACGTATGTGACAAAGTTTTTTTTACATGTTTAGTTTAGATCGAAAGTTCAAACGCATTTGTCTGATAAGAAAACGAAAAAAAAAAAAAAAAAATTTGAATACAAAATATAAAACTGTTTGAGGGTTGAGTGAGGTGTTTTTAGCAGTGGGAGGAAACCGGAGGGCCAGGAGAACACCCACGACGTTGGACAGGCGACCGAACTTCTCGTCATGTAAAACCGGCTAATTTGATTCAATGACAGATCTTATGATGTAGCGCACATGCGCTAACCATTCGACCATCTTTTGAGTGCAGTTAGCGTGTTGGGAATTACATCACAATATAGTGGGTTAATAACTTCAACCTACGCAGTCTCAACACCCTTGGTTTTCTAATACTTGGCTAGATACACAAACTGTTCTACAAGGCACAAATGATGAATGTGCTCGCGGCGCTTGTTTCTTCATTTCAACCATGAAGCTGAACGTAGCTAACTTAAGGTGTAGATTATCGTCACTCTGTAACACTCATCCATTTATCATCTGCAATACAATTTTCTTTTTAAAGTTTGTCTTGAAGCTATAATATTTAGGTGTCAAAAAATTGTTTCTCCATTTCCGGTTTCATATGTTTTCTTATCGATGATTATGTGTTCAGTATATCCTTAACCCAGCCTTGATGACATTGGATTTGTCTATCGAGATGTGTCATTATTAAGCACTTAACAGCATGGCGTGTTTTGTTCAGTCATTAAGAAATACTAGATTTAACATACAGATTATTCAACAAAAATAGAATGGCTTGTTTTTGGGCTTCCAGTATATTTAGGTAATATTAAGTCATGCAAAATAGCGCTTTAGAACATGATAACTGCATTCCCAGATTCTATACGGTTGAATGTATACTCAAAATATGTGTATAAATTTGGCAACGATGAAGCTGCGACGACGATGGTAACTTAAACGCAGGGGCGGATCCAGGAATTTTTGCAGGAGGGGAGTTGCCGGGTTTCTGTTACGGAAATCTGCCATCGTCGTCTCTTAATTACATAGGCATACATACAGATTGAGCTTTTTAAACAGAGAAATCATTTTTATACTGATTTAGGACCACTTTGTGATGTAATTTCATTGATGCAAGGCATTATTTTTTTTCATGTAGCTGAGCAGTTGGACCCCCCCCCCCCTCTGGATCCGCCCCTGAAACGTGCTAAATCGCTAACATTTGCGACCTAGAAATTGACACAAGTGGGTAGAAACGCATATATTACTGTAATATGAATGTAAACAAACTGATTTACATTCACCATCTTCCGTTTTTACTCTAATTTCAAATCAGTTATGTTCGGTGAAATAAGCCAGAAGTCTCAATCGAATGCCAATTTCTAGCCTCTAGTTTTTCCAGTCTACATGCGCCATTTGATTTGGTGCAATGTTTCTACCCTCGTTAGGGGGATTGGGATTGCCTAGTGGTCTACAGTGCCGCATTTCGACCTCTAGCTGGCCGGTCACCTCTGGCTTGCGGCTATGGTTTCGATCCTTAGTGTGAGCGTATGTGGCATGGAGATAGGGGCGCCTTCTCAACTTCGTGGGTTTCCTCCGGGCACTCCGGTTTCCTCCCACTGCTAAAGACCCCTACGCGCAAGCGAATTATTGAAATAAAATTGAAACCATATGTTAGACCTAGTTTTTTGTCGAGTGGACGTTAAACCCCAGTTCTCTCTCTCTCTCTACCCTCGGGTCTCTTGCTAGAAAAGGGACTGAAACGCATTATGGTACACGATTCGTGTACCAATGATAAAATGTTTATTTTGTCTTAAATATTGGATGTCAGAAGCCCATCTTTTCCTGCTAAGATCACGGCACCAATGTTGATTTAAATTGACAAATAATTCATGTTTTCAAAGTTGAAGATTTTGGATGAGTGAGTTAGAAACTTAGTTACTTTAATTTAGGAAGCACTTTAAGTGGAACCGGGTTACTTTGATTTAGGAAGCACTTTAAGTGGAACTGGAACCACTGTATATGACTTTAGGGATAACCAGACAATGTATCGACCCTGACACAGCCCCCCCCCCCCAACCCCCTCTTCCCACCATCTCACGAATGAAAACAAATCTCCATTTATTGGACAAACTTCAAGATGAGCCGCATAACTAGTTATTTCATAATATATCAGCTTTAGAAATGAATAAAAACTATTTACCGTTATTGGTTATAATTAAATATGTGCCAACCATTTCCAGGCTATTTTAATTGTATTCCATTGTAATAAAGGTCAATTCACGCAGTGATTTCTACATTACAGTATTTACAACGGCTCCATCAATATTCACAATTACCTCCGTAACAGAACCTGACGATATTTACGATGAGGCAATCAGTTCATTATATTACTTTTTCAAACATTATAACTCATAAATGCATATAAAAACGAGGACAATCGATTTAAATGGTTAATGCATTTTATCTTCGCTGTAACACACTTTATTTATTCAACTGTTGATCTGGTTGTTATGTCGATATTTTACACCAGGTCAAAATGAGGATAAAACTGTCAGAATAAAAGAACGAAATGGGGCTTTACGTCCTAGCTTTCTGCACCCACTATACAAATGAAGACCGGCGTGGGACTTAAAATGAGCGATGAGGGGAATTTTGCCCAGAATTCCAACTGTCAATAGTTTTTATCCAATGTTACCACACAAACGTCACGGATAAAGAACGATAATCAGACAAATCGAATCATCCACCCCACCCCAAAGTAACCCCGTTCACATGATTATTATTGTTTTTGGCACACCATTTACAGACACTACGACAAACAGCTGTTTCAATACAATTTAATGTCATCATATATTTTTTAGTCCATCATCAGTTGGGTCTACTATTAGAACATAATATAATTTAATTATAGGTATTCCATTAATACCAGTAGACTAATTTATATGTACTTCATCTTTAATTATATTTTATGACTTGTATTTACATATATATAACATATTGATGATAAGTATACTATATAGAGACGTTACAATTACTGCAAGAAATTGAAGGAAACTAATACGTTGCAGATGTGTTATGGTAAGACTAAATCTGCCTATTGCTGGTATTTTGGTGCACCAAATGTTATACAAATCATTAATTAGGTAGTTATTCAAATGACAAGCAAGCACATAATCTATCCTCTAGACCAACGGATTTCGCCGATATTGAATGCACGGATAACAACCGCTCTATTTGATAAATTTAAATCAAAAGTTTGTTTATTACTGGAGCAAAACTAGTCAATTAGGTAATTATCCTAATTCGTTAATTAGATGTCCAATATCTCTTAAAATATGTACCGCAGAACAGATATTAAGGTGTATCCAAGCTTTCGAAAAAAGTACCGCAAATGACCCTGCGTCGGACCATTGGGGCCTGACGGCCATTTTGTGCAGAAAACATATTGAAGATTTTTTGGAAAATTACCGAAAAATATGAATACACGGCTATATTTTTCATTAAGAACAATAACAACATAAATTATTCATACACGTTGTTATTAGTCATCGTCATCATCGTCACCATGTAATGTTACTCTTAACATATGAATATTATGACAATCTGCAGTTGCCTTTCATAAGTAAAACATAGTAAAAACTTAAACAGCACTATTACAACCACATTTACTTTTTTGGCAAGAATTGTCACTGCAGCAACCAAAATTTATTAGTTTAAGCACTGAATCTGGTGCTAATTTTGTACCGTCTGGTACAATTACTGGGACTAAGCATACATTTAGTTCACCTTTTATGTAGCTATAAGCAGAGGGTCTAATTTTGGAGGCTCTGCGTCTAACGCCGACTTCCAAAAGTGTGCTTGAATATAAGAGCATTCAAAACGTTCTGCCCAAAGGATTCTGTTGTATGTGGAATTGAACTCAAATATGGCTTCTTCGATGATGATCTTAAAACTTTACCCGTTTTACAATTTCCTAACTGCCAGAATTTAAACTTATTTTGTTAAATATTCCTATCTCTGCAACTTTGAGATGCCAATTAATTTGCGAAAATACACATATTCTAGCATCTACTAAGCTAAATTGGTAATGGGAAGATTGAATTCTTCTTGTTCATAATGAATTACAAACCTTTATCGTGTTATCTTTTTAACGTAATATGTTTTATTGGTTCGACTCAACACGAGGGCTAACATTTTCACTATTCCACAAATTTTTCCGAGCCTAAAAAGGATTTCATTGTCATTTCTTGAAAACAATTAATATATCCACCATTTGAGATTTAATATCACATGAAATAGAAACATATAGTTGTGAGTATGAAATTATAAAGTTCGAAATAGCCCCATTAACAGAACAGATGATCCATATTTTCATATTATATATTTTGTCAATACTGGAAAAGACTCAATATGTTCAACATATAATCGGAATGGATAGATTTATACCGTGTACAATTTTGCATCTAAAATACATTATATCAGTGTGCAAGACCGGATGTACATACTTAACATGGATAATCTATTATAGGATACGCTGTCAGTTTTATATTAGCTTTGGGCTAAAACTTTTGTAATCCGGCTTTTTTTCAACAGGGATTTTATTAACTTTACGTAGTATAAAGTTTCATTCCCTGTCCCTGATAATTCACATTTGGAAAATTTAAATGATTTATATATCAAAATATATAACGAAGAGTAAAACAGGCGGTTATTTTTTACAGTGACTCTAATAAAACAGTCTACGCTACATAATCATTTAGCCATAACCGCGCTCAGAAAAAAACACAGTTGAAATATTATAGCACGAACGGCCAGCTCTTTATCCGATTCTTATATAATGTGCCTTTAAACAGCTCTCGTTTAAAACATATTACATTTATTTTTAATGAGCATTTTAAATCGGAAACACTAGACATAAATTCCATTGTGGTTAGTTTCTTTCAAAAACTACTTACTCTAAAATAGATTCACCAGTGTTTATCTCTTAACTGTAACCCACTCGTCGCTCTAATAAAAAAATATAATTGTTTTAATATAGATCATTTCCAATCACGGGGTATAACAAAATTCTAAAAAAAAAAAAAAAAAAAAAAAAAAATAAATAAATCCACAGTTCGGATTGGGCATGTGTCTTAAAAGCATTATATTAAACCTTATTTGAATATCGATAAGCCAGAGCGATAAAAAAAAATTGCGGTTGTCAGACAAGATACGCCCATTTTGCAAACGATTTGATAGAAAAAAGCTAATAAAAAAAATCTGCTATTGTTCGTACAATCAGGGTCGATAATCCAGTAAGTTATGGTCTGAAATGCGCAAATATCGAAAAGGACTGAGATCTGTGTGATATAAACATATATTTTAAGTTTCATCCCAATCGGACAAAAATTGTGACCGATAGAGGCCCAACGACCTTTGTATTACATACTTTTTAATTACACAAGGAGCGGCTATTTTGTTGGCAGTTTCTCGTAATTCGAACTCAACTTTCACTATGGTGCAACGGTTTTTAAAATCGGATAAGAAATGTGTGACCTCTGGATTAAAAATTGTGATTTTTCGCACAGCCAGGGGCCATAGTCCAGGAAGTTATGTTCTGATAATGTGCAGAATCAGACAAAAATTTTGACCTCTAGCGGTCCCACAACCTTTGTATTACTTACTTTTACACCATTTCCATATGGCGACCATTTTAAAATCGGATAAAATTGTGACCTCTAAAGGGTCCACAAGCTAAAATCGTATTTTTCCCCGAACAATCAGCGGTCATAATCCAGGAAGTTACGCTCTGATATGCGCGAATATCGAAAGGTACAGAGATCTTTGTTGAGATATAAACACATGTTTTAAGTTTCATCAAAGTCGGATAAAAATTGTGACCTCTAGAGGTCCCACACCCTCAATATTACATACTTCAATTTGCGTACAGGGCGCGGCCATTTGTTCCACTTTAACGAAATTAGAACCCAGCCATCATTATGATGTATAACGGTAATAAATCAGGTAAAAATTGTGACCTTAGTGTGGGCGTATAAAAAACCAACACCAATCGTTTTATTTTTGAAAGATAAATATTTTAAAATAACATTAATCAATACATCAGCAAGTATTAAAGCACGTAAAGCAGCTGTATAGTTGACAGATTTAGATTAATATGATTAAAATATTCTTTACTCTAAAATTAGCTACCCTTCTGGCTTTTAATCCCGATAAAAAATAATTTCCCACATAACTGGCAATTTCATAATCATTTCATTCTCAAATATTCTAAAAAATAAAATAAAAAATTCCCTTGCATATATATGATCAACGATAATATGAACACAATCGGTGATAACTTAATCTGAAATTAAGTATATCATATCAGATTTGTACCAACATTAACAAAAATACTAAAACATAACTATAAAATAAAGCAAACATTAAACAGACAGAGTCATTTGAAAGTGATACACGGCAATGTGTGGTGGGTTCAGTACTCATTGTTCTCGATACGAATGACCAATACAAATGACTCATTAAAATATTCATTTAAACAGAAAAGAATATCCTCTATCCAACTTCACCACCTTGTCTTAGTAATTGCCATTTTCTTGTCAACTCTATAGATTTGGGGATAATTTAATTTAAAGTACAAAATAAAACGTCCATTAAAGGCTTAACGTTAACCTAATTGACTATACATCTCTATGTCTAGCCTACATATTGTGCAAGTCTGATTTTTGGGTGTTTCTTTGGGTTTCTCAATTAACTTAAATAACAAGAAGACAGTTGTTTCAATCGTTGGTAAAGTATATTATGAGAATCTCAGTTGTTGTTCTTGGTGTTTAACGTCCGCTTCCACCGAAGGTGATATCGCAGACAAGTCTTATTTTTTTCCATTTTCATTATCTTAGCGCACGCGCAGGGGTCTTTGCTGTGGGAGGAAACCGGAGTGCCCGGAGGAAACCCACGAGGTTGAGAAGGAGCCCCTATCTCCATGCCACATACGCTCACACCAGGGCTCGAAACCACAGCCGCAAGCCAGAGGTGACCGGCCAGCTAGAGGTCGAAGCGCGGCACTCTAGACTACTAGGCCATCCCAACCCCCCGAGAATCTCAGAGGCAACATGAACTTATATACCCAATTCGTGTGTCCCAAACTACAGTTGAGGTTTCCATGGCATGGAATGTGTATTAGCCTACGATTGGTCAGCATAATCTCCAACCCTGTTAAAAGAGTATTTCAATATGAATGTGTGAATTAAAACGACGTAATTTTGGACTGGTATAATATTACGACAGTTTGGTACTCTGATTTCAGTGTATCAAGTACTCCAAGTTGTACACACTAGTGATATCATAGAGCTATCAACATCCAAAATACTAATCTACATGTAAAGCCAGATGAATGATCTGCAGCGAAGTAGTCGAATTTAATATGGAACACTAATAAAAAAAATGTATATTACATAGGAACTATATTAAATAAAAAAAGATTAAGTGTTATTATTTATGTTGTCGGAATGGGATTTTATATTCATCGTCAGTTGAGGTTTTCTTCAATCATCGAACTAATTCAATAAGTAACAGGTCTTTTAGAAAAACTACAGTTCGTCCATTTAATAAATCATATACACGGTGTTTTCTATTACTGTTAACACATCTGATTATGTTGGTAATCCAAGACGGGTCAATAGATATCTAATGAAAATGTAAATGAATGGCGACATTGTGTATTGTATACTATAATTACCTTCTATTCTTTATGTATTAGTTGTAAGCCATATGTCCCATATGTTTTTCGACCTCGATTAACAGGGATTCATGACTGGGTTATAATTAATACGCAACTTTAATAATAACCAGGTCCAGTGTACTTGATCAATCCTATCTTCCAAATACAATGGTAAACTGAACTCACACAATTTGATGCCTTGAATTCATGAGGCAATATTTTGGTTTTAACTGCTGCTGAGTAGGCAAGCATATATGCATATTATGAAAGCTTACAATACAAAATAACCACGTTGGATGCCGCGCATTATAACATGTTTTTTATATATGATAAAGAAAAGCTAATAAGCAACTTCTCCATACAAAGATTAAAGCTACCCACAGGAACTAAATAAAAGTGACGATCAAGGTTAGTCTAGCAACTTTAACAGTTGCCTCTAGAAGTTGTCTCTGTTCCTACCCTATCCACTTTTTATTAGCCATAGTATTGCATTAGCATACATCTCAAGAAGTCCTGATAGCATGTTCCCAGTAACGCTAATTGGGACAGTTCCATGGGGATTGTGTTAATTAATCCTCTACTTCACTGTCTGAGACAGGGGTCTAAGATACGGCTAAGATCTCACTAAAGAAGCCATCTATTTGAGAGATAAAAATCGAAGCACTGCAATAAAGTAAGTTCATAACCGTGTTTTTCTTTATTTTATTTTGAGCCATTCTATATGTGTCTAAGACTAGTCTACATCTTCAGTTATATGTCGTCTATGACTTGCTATATATTTAACCAGGCGTGCCGATATTTTTCATCTCTTCCAAGGTGTGCCATTGGCAACAAAGGTTGAGAACCACTGTTATAGAACATCGTCAACTTGTACACATTCTGGCGAAAATAAACTGTATAATATTTCTAACACTATTAGTTCCGCCACCGCGACACCAAACGACTTCACAATGATGGCTTCTAGGTAGAAGGGTCAAAACTCCAAATTGTTCGATGTTCATGCTAAACATGTAAAGCTCCAATGAAGAAGACATAAGAATAAACAGAATTAAATTTGATTCTGAACAAATGCAGAAATTGGATTATCCATTGTCTTAATTTAAAAATTACATGAATAGAAGTTAGAAATAAGACGATAGCACGACACTAACAAATGTAGATTTTAAAATCAAATAGACCGCCATAGATAATCACAAACAATAGCTGTGTTCGGTATAAAGTAACAATAATACTTAAAATTATTTAGTGCTACACAATACAGTATGGAAATTGTCTACCGACAAAATTTCTAGAAGACAAAACCCCATGACCCTCTTACAACAGGGCTCTACAATATGACATACATGATGTATTGGGCTAGCAGTGTGAATTCTATTCAAATTATTATTAAGAAAATGTAACACGGTACTTTAACAATACTGTTCAATAATATAATAGCAGATGCAGCATACCTTATTCTCAAATAACATCGAAAGGACCAGCTGGTTTTTAATACGCGCGTACATATAATATTGAATGTTCAAAAATCTATTGACTATAATGTATTACCTGTCATTACAATAATAAACATGCCTAATATTATATATTTAGGTATATAACATATGGTATCGCTATATGATTAATGACAGGATTTAATCAATAGGTTATTGTCGTTTATTGTTTACCTTCTTATACCTATGTTGATATAGCTGTTATATAATAATAATAGTAAAGCACATTTTGTTAACTTCTTATTCTCTAGTCTATTTTGTTTTTCAGGTAATATATGGCGGTATATTAGAATCAAAATTATAACATGCTATCGTCGAATTTCTTACTTCTATTCGTGTAATTTCTAACGTCCATTCATGTAATTTCTAACTTCCATTCATGTAATTTCTAACTTCTATTCTTATAAGTAATTTCTGAATTAAGACAATGAATAATTCAACTTCTTAATTTGTTCAGTGTAAATATCAATTCTGTTTCATCTTATTTCTTTGAGGCGAAAAATGTCTACTTCATTGTTGTACTTCATTGTTGTATTAGATGTTAAGCATGAACGGCAAACAAATTCAGAATTATGCTACTTCTACCTGGAAACCACCATTATGTTGTCGTTTGGTGTCGCCACCATGTGCTCAGTTTGGCGATTGAGCATCTGATCGGGACCATTCTATTGATACAAACGACTCGCTCTTCGTCAGGTTGAGTGGCTTACCTGAGTGTTAAAATTGAAAACAACATCGAGAGAGAGAGATGGGGACATGGGGCTAACATCCACTCGTCACCAACCAGGTCATTTCGGTATTAACACCGTTCAATTTTATTTCAATAATTCGATTGCGCGTAGAGGTGTTTAGTAGTGGGAGGAAACCGGAGGACCGGGATAAAAACCCACGAAGTTGGACAGGCGGCCCTACTCCATGTCACGTAAAACCGGGAAATCGAAACCACGCCAGTTTATTCAATGACAAATCTTATGTTACAGCGTGCACGTGCTAACCATTCGGCCATCCTACCCTCTAAACAACATTGAACGTGATATAAATGTATGGTTTGCAAATACTATTTCGAATACCGTGGCTAAGTGGGTAAGACGCAAGCTCGCTAGGCTGTGGGTCGGGAGTTCGATCCCTGCATTGGTCGGGAAAGTTCATCCAGATTTTCTGGCGTGGTTCACCTTTATTAGTATCTTGTCGTTCCGATGAGGTCCCGTGTACATGTTGGCGTGCACGTAAAAGATCCCGTGACCGTTAGACTTCGATATAAGTCCAGGTCGTAGATCCGCTCTCCGGGTAATATTTCCCTAAAGCACACTGTATGGCGTATGACCGTCTCCATTAGCCCGGTTTAGAGCAGAACAGTACGCCGTTAAACACCGTTTCATTTCATTTTCTATTTCAAATATAAGCTAAACGGGATTTAGAGAATTTTATTTGATTTTTTTTTACGGTTGAGCCAATAATTATTATTTATATGCAGTTGGTCTATATTAACACAGGGTAAACATGTTACGGATAGGTCTACACAGATACTGAGTTTAATACTAAGCGACCCCCCCCCCCCCTCTCTCTCTCTCTCTCTCAATTTCAGCACTCCTTCCAACCTTTAACCAGAGGAAGAATGAGTCGTTTATACCAAATAATGGTCTCGATCACCAATCACCAATTGAGCACGCAGTGGCGACAGCAAACGACTTCATAACGATGGTTGCTAGGCAGAAATGTATAAATTCTAAATTCGTTAATTTTGATGCTAAACATGTAAAGCATCTATTAAGACATTTTTCGTTTAAATAATAGAAACAAGTTGGAACAGAATTGAAATTTACACTGAACAAACAAAGAAGTTGGGTTATACATTGTCTTAAAATAGAAATTACATGAATGGAAGTTAGAAATTACATGAATGGATGTTAGAAATTACATGAATAGAAGTAAGAAATTAGACGATAGCATGTTAGAATTTTGACTCTAATATACCGCCATAGTAATATGCGTTGTGTTGGTTAACTCATTTTATCCACAGTACACCTCCACGTTATGTCGGTTAACCAATGTTATCCACAGTATACACCTAACCAAATTAATGTTATTCCAATTAAATCTAACTAATCTAACCAATTAATTTTAATCAAAGTCAATTAACCGTATTCGAAGTACGGGGGCGCCGGATAATCTCGATGAACATTCGCGGCCAATACAGGAGCGACCCAACGTCTTACTCACTTAGCCCCCGCGGCTCCCTGCCAATCTAGTCCTTCCCGTTCTGGTTTATTATTGATCTTTACGGGATATTTAAAACAAGGCTTATTAAAAAGACATTTACAGGATTCATCTAATGACCATGATCTGCGACACCTGTTTTACTTTAGTCGGTTATTTAACCTGTGACTCTAACCCCATATCGTGTTGATGGCCAGACGACTAAATACAAATAAAGAACATCTATTATGTAGTCTAAATCTAGAGTAGAAATATTATTGATGACATTGACAACTCTCTAAAGATAGCCCAGTCAGATAACACAGACAATGCAATTAGTAATACTGACATCAAATCAGCATTCGTACATGCAATATCTATAAATATAGGCCTGTAATAATACCATATCCAACGCATGATGTCTCTGAATGATGCATATGACAATGTATTACCGTTCCGAATCTTTCATTTTAAGTAATAAGTATTGTGGAAATAGCCAAAAAGGTTTTACCCGGTTCATTAACGAACGTTATTATACGAATCTGCGGTCAAAAAATACATCAAAAATCACTATGAACACACGTTAATTTACCAATCACGATACATTATTAAAGAGTACGTTGACAAGTTTATTGAATTATACATCAGATTGGGATATAGATTATCAGTTAGTTTTATGTGAGTTTCAAAAATGTTAAGTGTAGATTTTATTTCATATAACTGTTATTTCTATCGTATTAAATGTGTTTGCAAATGGTGATTAATTCATTTCTGCAAGCGACATTGATGGATTTTCATATACGCAATTCCAACAGGAAATGAATATAGCCAAAACGTGCTAACAGCCCATCTCAGTGACACTGAATACATTATTCTCTATGAATTTACACTGCTCCGTTTGTTACCCGTGACAAATTTGTTTTTGTGGCACGATAGCTTTGATGTATTTGTGATAACTATTGAGAAAGAGACTTCTTCGAATTACTATTGAGCGGAATACGGGTTCAAAGAGTCATTTAACTTAAAAATCATTTTGAATAAGTACGTCTGGTTTAGACCAGATTCTTTACTGGCAGGAAGTGCCTTTGTGGATATAATGAAATTGGCAGACTTGTTTTTAACACTTTGATTCATTTTTATTGAATCACAGGCATATCGAAATTCTATATGCTTTGAGAAGAGTAGCACACATTATTTCTATATAAACTTATTAATTTTAAGAAGGAAAATAAACTTACAACTGACCAGGATATTTCAGAAACGGTTCAACTCTTTACAATCTGATTAAAACATAGTTCTTATTTAGTTACAATTTCGTTTGACTTGACTTTACTACAAATAGTTGTTATCATTGACGTATTCTGGATGAGTTGAGGGATTAGCCAATGTAACGTCATGTACGGCGAGTTCTACGCCTTTTGATGCACCAAACTGTGGGTAAACCAATAGAAACCTCAACGCTGATTGATTAATCAATGTTTGGTTGTCATAGGGTCAAAAGTCGCAAGTTTTGACCCATGAACTACCACTGTAATTTGTCAGATCTTCATATCTGTATTTTAATCAGATTGAACTCCTTGTAACGTGTCACCTAGTTGAATTTAATTCATTTTCAAAAAAAAAAAAAAAAAAAAAAAAAAAAAAAAAAAAAAAATATGAAAAAAAAGTATATTTATTTAAAGATGTCGTGAAATAACAATCGAAAAACGGTGTTCAGCTATTTCCCCGACAATATTCATTAACGGTCACCTATTAATTTTGCCGATTCCTGCAACATCAATTAAGTTTTTTCTGTCCAAAGTTGGTTTTGGAATTTGTCGAATTTTACTGTTAATTGTATTAAATATAATAGGAAATGTTGAACTGAACTGGATATACAATTCATCTCATAATTTTCGACTTCCTCAAATATTCAGCTGATGTTCGGTGCCGCGCAAGTCCAATAAATTAGCCTTATCGAAATTATATGATACAGATAGTTGGTATACATGACTATCCATAAAACGAGTGCCTTCTTTCAGATCCCTATGACTTCCTACGTCCCAAATAACATAGACACCATGAGAACAATTTAACTGTATGTTTGGATTATACGCTATTTTGCATCATATAATATAGGTGATTCAAAGGCCCTGACAACCAGTTGTTTGACTAGTTTTTACAGCCCCAAGCACTAAACCCTCCACATAATATGCAATCTGTGTCAACATATAAATTATTGAAAAATACGAAATACCCAACCATTGGAATTTGAAAAAGGGGGGCTATGTTGATGTGTATTATATAATTGTAGGATTATATTGTCTCTAATCATTACAGTATATAGTTGTGATAAAATCCAATTAACCATAAAATCATGTCTTATTTATTCTGCAATAAACTACAGAATGGACACACTTTCTACTGAACAATAACCAACATTAAACTATATAAACATATTCTACGATTATTTGGTTCACTATAGCAATTTAATTAAGTGTATCTACTATCGGGTGGTAATATCCCTCGGTTACTTTGTCGCCGCCTTGGTGAAAGAATCAGCAAAATCATTATTCAAAAATATCAACTTGTCTATAGTGAATGGCAGAAATAGAAATTCTCTATACAATCGAACTGCGTTGATTTATTTGGGTTAATCAACAGTTTCGCCAATACCGATCATCATAAAAAACTACATTAAAAATGTTTTCTAACTCTGAGACATGGAACTAACATAGAATAATAATATAGATTTCCCTAATGAAGGTCTTATACAAGAACACACATTACTATTCATCTCAGAATGTATAATATCGTCTTGTTATTCGCTTTTCATTAAAGGAACAAGGTTGCAGATCCGAGTTTCAAAAAATCTCACCAGAATTAATATTAATTTATTTGTCTGGTAATATGTCGTGCAAATCAATTATGTTTTGTGAATAATTGTTTTCGAACTGATATCTCCTCACTTTTCAAATAACAACTTTTCGTCTTCACAGGAATTAGCAGGGAGTTGAAAATCTTTTGCGGAACTGTTACCGTTCTCTACTTCCTTAATCTCCAAAGCGTTATTACGGATCGACCATGGCAAAATGTATATGATAAAAGTATACTTGGAAGAAAATGTTTAACCATTTCAATCATTTATCTAAAACTGGTGGACACCAACAGTGTTCTTTATGCTTAAAGCAAAATACTTGAACACATGCTTGCTACTCCGTATGACAATTTTCTTTTAACATATTCTATATAATAAGAATGTGGTGATATAACAATATTACGAAAGAAATATCTATATATACTCACTGATTCAAGCAGATGAACAAGTAGATTTTTTTACCAGGAATTTCCACGTTCTAGTTATCCATAGGATTAAAATCTGTGAACAGAACAAAAAATAAATATATCTTCAATATTATGTTCCTTCTATCTCGTATAAACGACTTGAAACTTTAAACAAACTTGTATCATCATATCATAAAAACAGAAAACATGTTTATGAAATATTACACCGCTTCTCATTATATAGACGAGTAGTCAATAAAAGAGGTTTAAATCTCCAGCTAATGGCTTGGGTAAATAGCAAAACAATGAAGCAGCAATAGCGATGTTTGTTGGTTGTTGACTATTGCGTTATTCCAGCTTGTCATGTTAAAAGCACAGTTCTTACAAAACTAGCACCACCATTGATAAACTCACGCACCGTGACCAATAATCGAATGGGTTTAATTGTTACCATAAATGCTCTATAGAAAAACCTAACCATGTTCTGAAGAGCGATACTTGAAGAGTAATAGCCACTGCATGATACCGGATTAGAATCTGATAACGTTGTAAAAGGTAAATTGAATAGCTGCAATTTTGTTTAGATAACCATTAATGATTTTGGTAAAAGTATTCTTATGTGAAAGAATTCAGTTTTGAAGATCTTAAGATAAAAAAAACCTAACTAAAACAAAACAGTAACCACTGGCCAATTTAGGTCTACTCGAACGTTTCTCGGAAATAAACGATAAAATGTATCTTTTATACTGCTCTTCAAACAGATTGGCCATTTTACCAAAATATTACTAATTATCATTCGCAGCATAGAAGCAAACAATGAAAACAGTGAATGCCATATCGTCTTAGTCTGTGTATTTATAAAAAATACAGTAAAAGTTTAGAAAAAAAATATGTAATCGGTCAAGATTACCAAACATGAAAAAGGTCAGGCAAGTTTCAATCAATATATTATGGATTCTTTACAAATTTAGGACCGATTTCTTAAAATCTCACAATCAACAGCGTACCTTCCCACACTGGCGTTTAGGAGATTCTAAACCGTTTGATTCCTAAGTATCCACAAACGAGCCGTAGATTACGTTGTATCACCGAAATCGGAAACTCCAACACATTCTGTCATAGATATGACACAGTTTGGTTCCTAATTGTCCACAAGGGAACTATAGATTAAAGTTCCAACACCTACATAGGAAGCTTTTCCGCATGCTCTCATTGATATGACAAATATTTTTATGGGACTTACAGATTAATTAGTCTAGTAGGTGATTTGTAAATACAGCAGTGGATTAATTATCTTAATTTCCTTAGGGCATCCAATTCCAACCAGAAACTGTCAATAACAAATTGCACTATAAACCCCCAAGGAGGACACAGATGAACTGGGGAATATTAATCAGTTACATGTATGCACCATGTTTAGGCTACGGGTACGTACATGTTGTAGAGAAATCTGAAAGAATGTTATGAGATACAATGTAAAAACTAATGCAAATTGAGTGATAACGTTGCCGTAATCATTTTAATAGATTGTTTAGGGGTCATATTGTTTATGATCGCGTATTCCCCCTTTGATGGTGTATAAAATAAGAGTGATATGAAAAATAATGGACGTGAACGATATAAGAGACTATTTCACACATGTATGCAATCTTTACTTCATGTACATTGCTTTCCCCAATGAACTTGTGGCGCAGTAGTAGGTCAACTCTATTTGGGGATTAACGATCGAATATATCTTCGTGATTGGATTTCTAAAAGCATAGAAACAAAATTCGCGTTGAACAATAACTAAATTCTGACCTTCGCCTTTTTGCAATACTAATAACCTCGCTTTTCTTTTCTTTAAATTCAATAATCTCCATAACCGCCTGAAGTTCATCCATTATCCCACACAACAATGTATTTAAAAAGTACACAGCTGTATATGTTACAGACTATAATATGCAGTATGCATCCACGAATCCTTAGCCGATTGATTTGCCGTAATTCGACAATATAGTTCAATCGGGGGTGTACAAATTAGATTGTATGCAAAATATAAATCCAGATTCACCAGTTGGATTTATTCATGCACACAATAATTTAAATTGTTGAGTGTACTGTTTTTTCAGATAATGAGTTTGGGTTTATTTGGACAGGCACAATATTATTCTTTTAAAAAATCACCCGCTCGTCTTACAATGGGTGCGTATCTACGATCACGGTGGCTAATTTCGGATTACAGCGCATGCGTCGACTGTATAAAAAGTATCCCAACCAATCATGACTGCTGAAACATATTTTTACCTAGGAATACGTCACGATTCTACTCACTCCACCTCAGCTGTCGGGACTGACAGAACTGTGACAGGACTGAATTCCGCGTCACTCGATTGTAATTCTGTCGATTCGGGACGTTCTGGACTGTGAATCGAGCACCGCCTTTATGTTAATCCACAAGGGACTTAACTCTGTAGAGTGAGTACAATTTACGAGTGTTGTAATGTACGTTTAGCAACAGCAATGGAAATCTTATTGCGCAATCCTCAGGTTAATCGTAAACAGGAAGCAGGATACTGAAAAGTTAATGAAAATCGGCAAAGAACTTTACTCCCTAAAAGTGGGTAGACTAAGAACGTGAACAAACCAGGGCAACTATATTGAAAACCCTCTATAACAAACATAAATTATTTACATGTTTTAATCATGTTCCATTTCAATGAATGTCATTATTTAAAGTAGCCAAGACTCAAACTCAATATCATCCAAAATCTTCAACATTGAAAACACGAATTAATTATCAATTTAAATCAACAATGATGCTGTGATCTTACCTGAAAAAGATAAGCTTCTGATATCCAATATTTAAGACAAAATAAACATTTTACCATTGGTACACGAATCGTCTACCATAATCCGTTTCAGACGCAGCTATTGCAAGAGCAACGAGGCTAGAAACAGTGCACCAAATCAAACGGCGTATGTACATGTATACTGTAATAACCAGACGCTAGAAATTTGCATTCGATCGAGACTACTGGCTTATTTCGCCGAACATAACTGATTTGAAATTAGAGTAAAAACGTAAACCATTGAATGTAAATTAGTTTTTATACAGTCATATTACTGTATTATATGCGTTGCGACTCACTTGTGTCAATTTCGATGTCCCAAAAGTTAGCGATTTAGCTCCTATAAACCATATTTCCACATCAAATCACAGAATAGAACAACAGTATATGGGTTATTTTCAAAAAAAACGTACAAATAACGGTAAAGACAAATTTGAACAGTAATTATGAATTTTTATGGAAATTTTCACTGTATTCTTTAGGCTTATAACTCAAGAGAATGTATATGCAATAGTCATTCAGGACTCTTACAATTAATAAAAATATCACAAAATCAAATTTGTAAGAATGTCTTTTCAGTTATTACCATGTAAAAGACCATGTAAACAGTAAAGACATAACGGAAAAGACAAAAATTTAAAATCATTAATTTGGCTCTAGATGTCTAAATAAATGTTTGAATACCATTAAAAAGAGTTTAGAAAGTGATAACGGATTATAATTTAAAAAACACCTTTTGTTATGTCTATCTCAATTCAAGAAGTCTTTTCCGTTATCATTATTTATAACAGACAAGACATGCTTTGACTGTCTGAACTCATTCACATTACATAAACATGCATAATATTAACACAGTGCTTTGACTACCTTAATCCCTGGTTTTCTGAGTGAAAACCTCCCAATCAGTCAGTGTTTTATGTTTTGGAAGAGATTAACAGAAGAGACATACTTTTTGTGCGACAGCCACGTGCGGTCAACTTAATTGTTTGTATTTACTATAAACTGTTTCTTTCTATTAAATGGCATTTTCCTGCTTGACCATAACCCTGTCTTTGATTTAATAGTGACACCTAGAGAGACACTTGATAATATAGCATATGGTTAACTCACTAACAAAGAATTAACGGAAAAGACAAATTGTTCTCAAAATTTTGACAGAAATAATATTTGATATAGCTGATTTCTATTCTTCTTTAAATAGCTAATATAACATTTTATTCAGCTCTATTGGATGACTTATTGGAAAGGACTGTAAGTTTTATTGAACTTTCAATTTTAAAAACAGATTTTCAAGTTCGAAGTTGAGAATGAGAAGATTTACCACCTAACGGAATGGACATTTTGACCACATAATTTGATATTCTGATTTTATTTTGATTAATAACCTTGTCGAAATATTTTCCCAAAGAAGGGACTTCCATGCTGATGTACAATATAAAGTTTTTTGCATGGTTGCGAAAATTTTATATCATATATTGGGTATACCGTTTATTTCCGTTATTTGTACGTTTTTGTGAAAATAGCCCATATCGGGAACTATACAATCTTTTCATTCTCGTACAATAATCGACAAAAAATATATCAACTTATTAAAGACTCAGGTTTCAAAAACTATTTTCTCTTCAATTGATGAAACTAGGGGTAAGCTATCTTGGTTTAGTTTACATAGTTTGAAACGTCCAGATTAAATTCATCACAAAACCCTTACCAAGTTTGGTTAACTGTTTGTATTTCATTAAGCAGAAGGATCAGACAGAATATTCTCGACCATATCAGAGTAATCAGACGAATATGACTGATGTGAAAGGTTATATAAAGATATGGGGAAATCATTGCTACTAAATATGCACTGCTAGTGCATGTGAAGAAAATGTTACCAAAACGTTTTGGAAATTTGACTGTTTAGTTGAACATATTGGGACAAAAGCTTTCTGAATAATACTTAATGAAATAACCAAACACACTCCCTCGAGACAATATGCAATCTGAAATCTATATCGTGCAAACCATATATATATATATATATATATATATATATATATATATATATATATCATATACACAGCATAAGTTTTATATTATTTATTATACAAATAACAGATGTTATCAATCAACCGATGAATTCGTATATCCTCCAGATATTTGAACTATTAAATATTATGATGATACAAATCTATCCCGGAAGAAAGATTGTGTGTTTTATCCATCATAAAGCGGTTCGTTCAACTAGTTCCTTTAGGAACGATTTCTGAGCGGACCCCCAACCTCGTGGTTTTCTCCCCCTCACTGCTAAATACCCCTGCGCGTGTGCAAATTATTGAAATAAAATTGAACCATATGTCTGTCCCCCAATGACCTTGTTTGGCTCGAGTGCACGTTAAGCCCCACCTCTCTGATTGGAAACTTTCATCCTAACCGTTCCTATCTGTTTTCCACCTCGGTTCTAAGGCTTTGTCTAATCCTTACCGACTATTTTTCACCGTGAACCTTCTATGTTCGCCAAAAGGGTTCATTTCGTGCAACATCAGATACAAACTAAAATAATCGAAAACTATTTTCAAGTAGAATTTAGCGATTCAACAAAACAAGATTTGTTTGAATTGATCCGCCATTATGAAGTTCACGCCTGTGCAGACCTGAGGTCACGGGTGTTAAGCCAATATTCCAAATTTAGGAATATCCTGTATTGTCTATTCTATCTTTAACCCCCAGTTTATATCCACCGAGGTAGTGATTGCTACTCTTTCCAAATAAAAAAAGGCGGGGGGGGGGTACATTCAAGTTACCGGTTCATTTTTTCGTCTTTAAACTCATTTTGCAATTTACTAACGAAGGTGCATGTAACACAAAATGTTTATCTATGTATGTTAAACTATGCGTTGTTTCCGGTGTTTCAGAGATAATAAGCTTCGTACGTTTAATATTACTTGAATAAAAGGATGAGAAAGGGACTGGTAACACCAACCGACTGTTTCAATTTACTATATGTTCGAGTTGCAAAATATCATAAGAAAGAGTTTATACAACGATTAAAGACTGTACGCCATTCTCATCAATTGTCATTGATTTTAATTATAATATATACCGTGTCTAAATATGTGATAAACAATATCAAATGTGTAACCATAACAATACCGATAGAAACGAGAATAACTTTACAAAACGTTTAACTGACCAACAAGAAGACCGCAAGTTAGAAGCCCAGAATTCAATCCTTATCGATTATCCCTTCTTGGCCATTCGGATAATTAACCTTGAGTAGTCTAATTTAAGCTCCACGCGCCATTAATTTAGAATACTCATTGGCTCCTTATGGCTAAATCATCTATAAATAATCCAGTCAAATCCCTTTGAAAAATAAATTTAATACTTTTACAAGGTTGACAAACATGTCGTTTATGTAGTAAATATATTTACATTATGTATATAACAAAATAGGCTTTTAGTAATTGAACATGTTAACTTAAAATTGTACCTTGTATCTATCTAGTACCGTCTTAGTTAGTGTTAAATCAAAATATCTGAAAAAAGTCGTGGTTAGGTCGTTTTTAACAAGACAGCTAATATTCATGGTAACCAGAAAACATAGTATAAACCTGGTGTTAATATGTGAATAAAGTTTGGTTAATGTTTCTCTCGTTATAGAATAGATCCAAAATATCAATTGCTATTCCATCCAGTATATAAGGATGCTATTGAAATATAACATCAGTGACTTAAGAGAATAATATGAAAAGACATGACTTTTGCTTCGGGTAATCGAGAAGTATTCAAAATGAATCAAAATATAATAAGTTGGACTAATGATCTCAAATGGTGAGTTGATACAGCTTAAATTTATCTCCTTTTTATAATCTTCTTTTCAAAATCTATCCCACAATATCAATATTGTTCAAGATGATAAGACGTGCATGACAACCATTAAATTAAATGAACCATTTGATAGACCGTCGTTTAAGATCGTCCCGGTAAAAGATTAACAAAGCATGCTAACCGTCTGTCTGAGAACGTTACAAATCAAAGCTTTTAACACTTTGCACTTTTTTTTAAAGTCATTCAAGTTATTCGTCGCCATCCGAGGAAAATGTCACAGATAGATTTACATATATCCATATAGAAAATGGTTGTCATTTAAAGATCAGCGAAAGATCACGAACGGATTGAAGTAGGCGAATTAAAGAATAAGTGGTTGACAGACGATCATAGGTATCTCTTTTAGAGCAATGTAAATAGAGAAATTCAATCAATTAGTACTGGCTGATCCTATTTACACCTTCTTAGTCTCCATTTCCACTGAACATACATAACCGTCTTGGATGCAAATTGTCCATTTCATCGAGCGATCAAATCGGAAAGATGGCTTGAGAATTCTGTAGTAGGGGACATTAACAACTTAGTTAACGATCGAGATTTGAACAGCAAAGTTTTGCAGCAACGAATTGCCTTATTAAATAAGGTTGAATGCCCTACTTCTCTTCACCGACTGGGGTAATGAAGGTGGCTGTGCACCATGCAGTGTTCTATGAAGCAACTTTTGCCCGGACAGCAGTGGCACGGCCTTATTTCGAATTCCAACTGATATACATGTACGCCTAGACACTGCCCTTGCCATGGTTAATTAAATTATTAAACCAGAAAGGTGTTCGGCAGGCTTGATATAGACTAATGATCCTTGCTTTTGACGCCCGATTTAAGATGTCTGCAGTGATTATTAATTGTGTAAATGGTGACAATGATAAATGTATAAAGCAATGAATTTTCATGTTGATAATATTTATGATGCACAATGGGATTAATAAGATAATGAATCAATTATTTCTCAGGGTATTTGAAAATACATGGAATATTATAAACAGTTGTAATGTATTTTGAAAGGGTCGTACACGTAGTAAGATTTAAATTTGTTTAATCTCCATGCGGACTCAGTAACGTGTCATACAAATACAGTAATGATTCTACTGATATGACCAATACCAGACCTCAAGATTTGAAGCTGAAATATCCGATACTTCATAACCCTTTCCCAAATATATACCTCTTTATGTTTCAAATAAGTAAATATTCTAAGATGTTTTATAAAGTAATTGTCACATCGCAGTGAATTGTATAAGTACAAGAGAAACCTATCTTTTGATCTTCATTCACGATTTATGGACATTTCTCTTGGAAGTCACACACACACACTGAAATTAATTCCCCCTGTTCCGTTTCCATTTCAACATATTCAACGATCGTTCCATTTTCGTTTACTTCAACGTAAATCAGTTGCTATGGAACTGGGATTCCAATTGAGGGTCAAATGTTTGGTTGAATTATAACTCATCAATATGCAATGGAGTTAGGAAAAGACCGCGGTTGAATTTCTAGTACCGTGCATGCAGCGATTTGAATTTTCCGCTTGCCAAATTAAGGTTTTCATTGTGAGTAGGAAAGGTTATGTATTAGAACCAACAGGCTGGTAACGTATGCCATTGAGCCGTCTACCCCTGATGGATTGTTTTATAGCAATACCATAGCAGAATGACCTTAAATGTCATCAAGAAATAAAAAAAAAAAACGATAACAGTTTCAATTGAATGTATTTTCCCTTGACAAATATGCCTTCAGTGATGAAATCATTTCATTCATCTCCTGACAATTCATCTAGAATTTGATCAAAAGAAAACAATTCTATCTCTTGTGGCAAATTCAATTCTTGTTTTATCAATTATTTTCAAACTAAAACCAAATTCAATTGTTCCTTAATCTGTAATCAGCAAGCTTTTTGTCTATGGCGGGGGAAAGCGGCAAAAACCTAATGCTATGTAGAAATGTCTAATTCAAAACACACATGTAACATAATGCCATACCAAATACTTAAAACGTCTAATGCAAAAAACAAAATACAAGAAACCTATAATACAAAATACCTCATACGTCTATTGCAAAAGACAAAATACAAGAAACCTCTTATACAAAATACATATAACCTCTTATTAGGGTTTCACACTGCGTAGCTTGTGTGAAACACTATTGTTTTTGTTAAAATTCTTCTTATTATTATTATTTTTTTTTTCCAATTTGCTTATATCTCAGGAACTACTTGTCCGATCGATGCAATGTCTTGAGTTTTACTGCGAAAGTGGGTGTGACTTAGAGATTAAAGCTATTTCCGGCATTCTGCGACAATGCGAAATGTCCGAAATCACCGAAGTTGTCGTTTTTTGAAATATTGCCGTAATATTAACAACAATTGTTGGATATTATCGTTTGATAGTTTTTGACATAGCCAGAGACATGGCACATAGCTACGGGTCTTTAGAGTTTTAAATTTCGCCGAATCTTCGGAAAAATAAGGCGCCAAATTTTGAAAATTTAAATTTTGACAAAAAACTTTTTTATTAATGAATATTTTTTAATGACCTTTTACCAAGGGTTAAAGGGTTGTCTGATTTGGGCAAAAATGTGAACATTTTTTTTCTGGATAATTTTCCTTGGTCGCTATTGGCTAATTCAGTTTATCGGTTCTATATTAATTATTTATTGTCCGATTTGTATAAAACAAAGTTTATATGCTCCATGGTCCAAAATGTCATTTTTTTTGTTACCGGCAAAGTTTCCTGTCGGCACCGTAAGTGACGTAAATTTAGCAAAAACTACAATTTTAACAGTTCGGTACCACTTTTTGAAAGCAAAACTTATTTTTTTGAAATCTAATATGACTGAAAAGATGTGCCATATAAAGGCGCACAAAACATCGCGCTCAGTTTTTTTAATTTCGATTTCGTTTTCGGTCGACTTGGATTAAAGGGTGAAAAAAGGTGTCAAAATAAGCTATTTACAACCCATCCAGCGTCTTCATATTAAAAAATATATCTTCGTAACATTGATAATCTCGTAGCAATAACCCATACGAAGAGAATGTATGTGAAAATTAATTTGTAATATGCGCAGTTGCTGAGAAAAAGTCAATTTTGCATGAGTCACTTTTCACGTTATTTTGGCTGTATAAGAATCAATTATTATGTGATTTTCAATTTTCTTTCACCATTGGATGCCTAATGCCAAAGTGGACAAGGTCAAACCATTCTACCTCATACGCTGCCACCGGAAATGACGTCATTTGCTCAAAACTTAATTTTTAGCATTAAAAAACAATATTTTATTCAAATGGGTCGTACTTGTTATTTTTTTCAAATTATGATATTTGATTCTATTCATCAAATAGAATGAACCCATGTGATCATACAGATATCACAAAACGGTTTCTAACGTGTACGGTTGCAGAGAAATGGGCGATTTTCCACAAGTCACTTTTCGAGGATTTTAGTCTATAAAAGTGTCAGTTATTATTCGATTTTCATAAAATTTTCGCCATATGATATCTTACGTCATTTATGATTTGATAGAACTAATTTAACATTTCCAGTTTCACCGGAAGTAATTATATTTTGGCAAAAACTGTAATTTTAGCCTTCAAAACAGATATTTTTTTCAAATGAGTCTGATTTGTAATATATTTAAAATTATGATATTTAGTTCGCATCAACTAATAGAATGAACCCATGCGATCATTCAGATACCACAAAATGGTTTCTAACTTGTACGGTTAGCCGAAATAGCCGATTTTCTACAAGTCGCTTTTCAAGTTTTTTGGTCAATAAAAGTGGCGATTATTTTTCGATTTACATAAAATTTTCACTATGTGATATCTTATGCCATTTCTGATTTCATGAAACTAATTGAACATTTTCATTATCCTCGGAAGTACTGTAATTTTATCAGGATTAATTACAAATGTATAAAATGAATTGATATTGCTGGATTTTTGTTGATTCTGTTTCCCTTTTATTTGATGTGTGCAATGTTTATGTGGAAATCTGTTTATCGGTGCCATTGATTCAAGGGCAACATGGGAGCGAAAGTGACTAAGTTTAAAGTTAACGTGGCACCAGTGAAACCCGTCATTCCTGCATGCAGGTCTAGTGCACAATTGATTTTACAATCTGAAACATCTACCATAAGCATTAGATGACATATCTCATTGTCATTACTTAGTTTCTCCACTGAATTATCTTTATTTAGGTCAATGTCAAGGTCACCGAACACAACTTGGCGACCTATTCGGCTAGCGAGCTATTCGACCGATCCAGCTGGCAACCTGTTCGTTGGCAACCTATTCAGAATTAAGACAACAGTCGCCCAAACTCATCTATTTTTAACAACCAATAAAATCCAACGTTACGTCTATCAAATGAAAGTAGAATAATATATTATTTTTATCAATTCCTTTAGCTCAGAATAGAGATGTAATTTCGCATTATCGTACAAAATTCTAGACACCCAACTAAATGTATTCTGAAAGGTAATTAAATAGGCTTTCTAAGTATTATCAGTAAAAATTGGCACATTCATATTAAAGGGATGCACTCTCTTCCTAAATTTTAAAGGGAAAAACTGTTAATATCCCGTGTCAAAATTCGGACCATCGTACAAAATTCTGATGATCCAACTAAATATATTCTAAAAGGTAATTGAATAAGCTTTCCAAATATTATTAGTAAAAGTTGGCACAATCATATTAAAGGGGTGCGCTCTCAACCTGAACATAGCCAATTTTTCAATATTTTAAAGTGAAAGAACGGTAATATTTAGAGTCGAAATTCGGACCAACGTACAAAATTCTTAGCAACCAGCTATATATATTCTGAAAGGTAATTGAATAAGCTTTCTAAATATTATTAGTAAAAGTTGGCACAATCATATTAAAGGGGCGCGCTCTCAACCTGATTTTTAGAAAGCTTATTCAATTACCTTTCAGAATATATATAGCTGGATGCTCAGAATTTTGTGCGATGGTCCGAATTCGGACTTCGAACAAAATACCGGTCTATCTTCACATATAGAATATTGAAAAATTGGCTATGTTCAGGTTGAGAGCGCGGCCCTTTAATATGATTGTGCCAACTTTTACTAATAATATTTGGAAAGCTTATTCAATTAACTTTCAGAATATATATAGGTGGATGCTCCAAATTTTGTACGATGGTCCGAATTTGGACTTCGAAAAAAATTCCGGTTTATCTTTACATATAAAATATTGAAAAATTGGCTATGTTCAGGTTGAGAGCGCACCCCTTTAATATGATTGTGCCAACTTTTACTAATAATATTTGGAAAGCCTATTCAAATACCTTTCCGACTTTATGTAGCTGGATGCTTAGAATTTTGTACGATGGTCCGAATTTTGACTCGGAATATTACCGTTCTTTCACTTTAAAATATTAAAAAATTGGCGACGTTTGGGTTGAGAGCGCACCCCTTTAATATGAATGTGTCAACTTTTACTAATAATATTTGGAAAGCTTATTCAATTACCTTTTAGAATATATTTAGTTGGATCATCAGAATTTTGTACGATGGTCCGAATTTTGACACGGGATATTAACAGTTTTTCCCTTTAAAATTTAGGAAGAGAGTGCACCCCTTTAATATGAATGTGCCAATTTTTACTGATAATACTTAGAAAGCCTATTTAATTTTGTCTTAATTCTGAATAGGTTGCCAACGAACAGGTTGCCAGCTGGATCGGTCGAATAGCTCGCTAGCCGAATAGGTCGCCAAGTTGTGTTCGGTGACCTTGACATTGACCTAAATAAAGATAATTCAGTGGAGAAACGTAAGTAATGACAACGAGATATGTCATCTAATGCTTATGGTAGATGTTTCAGATTGTAAAATCAATTGTGCATAAGAGGTTATATGTATTTTGTATTAGAGGTTTCTTGTATTTTGTCTTTTGCAATAGACGTATGAGGTATTTTGTATTAGAGGTTTCTTGTATTTTGTTTTTTGCATTAGACGTTTTAGGTATTTGGTATGGCATTATGTTACATGTGTGTTTTGAATTAGACATTTCTACATAGCATTAGGTTTTTGCCGCTTTCCCCCGCCATATTTGTCTGATGATATTGCACGTTTTGTTTTCAATGCTCATTTTCTCCATAAACATCGATTAGTGTTTAAATAATAAACCGAGTTTTTTTTTTTTACATCGAGCATACGATTTTATTAGCGTACTGATATATAACGTATGCGAAACAACCACGGCTACGTTGCACAAAAACCTATATATGGTATACAATATACAGGGAATTATTAAGGCAGGTTGCCGTCACACACAAGCTACTGGAACCGGGCAGATGACCTATATCTGCACCTGTTTACGTTTCATATCAGCACGTCCACGTGCTGAAAATAAAAACTAAACTCCACAGAATGAGCTCGATGATCTACGATCATTTGAGTGAAGGGTGGTAAATCTAATAGAACTAGGCCGAAATCGTCTCGAACTGCTTTTGCAAAATGTCTCCATGGAACCAGTCGTACCTATATACTGATAGCTTCTGTAGAGTGAGCACAATTTACGAGTGTCGTAATATATGTTAGCAACAGGAGAAATACCACTAGAAATCATACCCTGACATCTTCCGGGATAATCGTAAATCGTACACCCAACACACAAAAGGATCATCGTAAGTAGAATGCAGACTACTCCTGAATATTATACTAAAATCGGCGAAGAACTTGACTAAAAGTCAGTATGTTGACAAATCAGGACAACGATATTACATGCACAACGGCAATAACAAATATGCTGGTTAATTTGCCCGTTCAATCAAGTCACATTACATCAGCGAATCATTGAAAAGTACATCAATACATCTAAAAATCCTAAATGCATCTATTCCAGTATTTTGGGAATCACCTAACTCTGGAGCAAAATAATATAAAAAAATATTGACTTAAATAAAGACTTAGGTTTCAAAAACTATTTTCTCTTCAATTGAGTAAATACTGATATGGCAGTTGATGAAACTAGAGATAAACTATCTTGGTCAAGTTTACATAGTGTGCGACGTCCAGATCAAATTCATCACGAAACCCTTACCAATTTCGGTTAACTGTTTGTATTTCATTAAGTAGAAGGATCAGACGGAATATTCTCGACCATATCAGACGAATATAACCGATGTCAGAATGTAATAGAAAGATTAGGAAACATCGTATATACTAAAAAATGCATGTCTAATGCATCTAAAGATACGCTAGCAGAACGTTTTGCAAATTTAAAGGTTGAGTCAAGAGTCGAACCTATTGAGACAAAGACATGTATGATTTAAGAGTAATTAATCTCTATTTCCATGGCGTATTGTCTGGATTTCCAATGTCTAGATCAAAATAACACACCCTCTCTCCCGAGACTGCTTTAAATGCAGCCTGAAATCTATCTATCGGGAATAGCTTATCGCTACTCACAGCATTTTTTTTCTAAACAAAGAACTGATGTCATTAATCAAGCAAAGAATAACTATCCTCCAGATATTTGAACTAGTAAATATATGACGATACAAATTATTCAAATCTATCCCGGAAGAAAGATTACGTGTTTTAGGCGTTATAATGCAATTAATTCAACTACATCACCAACAGGGTTGTGAGTTCAAGTTAGTTCGAGTATCGTTTCTTTAGTCAAGCATATTTATGGCTACATATGGGTTAATCTTAAATTGGCAATGATAGCAATATTTATAGCTAAAGAGGGGTCTTTCTTAAGTTGGCAATTACAGCTTTTGCTTCCAATGTATTTCCATCAAGGCGCTGGTTGCTTTAATCTTTCCAATTAAAAAGGGGTGGGTTGGATTTAATATATCGGTCCCTTTTTCGTCTTAAAACTCATTTTAAAATTGAAGATACCACACAACGTTATCTATAATTATGAACTGTTTCTGGTGTTTCAAAGATACTAAACAACAGTTTCGTACGTTTTATATAATTGACCACCAGGAATACTGCAAGTTAAAGAGTCCAGAATTCAGTCCTCGTCCTAATTGATTAGCTTTACCGATTACCACAATTTCCTGGTCGTTCGGATAATTAGCCGTGAGTAGCCATATTCAAGCTCCATTCGCACACAATCCTTCTGGCTTTCTCGTCTAAAAATAATCCAGTCAAATCCCAACGGAAAATAAACTAAATACGTTTGCAAGGTCGGAAAATATGGCGTTAATATAGTAAATCTATATAAATTATGTATATAATAAAACACTGGCTTATTAAAACTGAGATCGATACTGTCTAGAAATTCGTTTAACATACTGTTTGGTTTATACGTAATATGACACCGTTGTTGCAACATACATTATCACGGGTATTTTTCAAATTAATACAATTTGTTGTGAACTGATGAAAAGACAACTCCCTTTATATGACTAATAATAGTCAATGACCAAGGATAGTGGGGTAAGGTGAAACGATTTTTGAACAAGTCAACAGTATAAGGCTGATGTCCCCCGTCGAAATTCCAAAATAAATTGAAAAACATATTACATGTAATTAATCACACATTCATTTTTTTCAAAAGTATTGAGCAATTTAACTATACTGTTTGATGACTGTATATCAGATAGAATCAAGGTTATCTTGCCCAAAACATCGACCAATGAAATTGCTTAGCTTTAGCTCGAAATGTTAATCATTGACTCGGTCAAGACATCCACCTGATGAACATCTACGTCACGTTTAGACATTCTACCTTAACTAAAAGCAGAGTTGTTATGTTCCAAAGTGACCAGTCAAACTGCTTATCGCCCCTAAGCCCAAGCAGAAAAAGCTCACCATAAAATTTGGTCAAGGTTATGAAAGAATGAATCTATATTTGGAGTTTTGTCGCTCTCACTTCAATACAACCAAAGTTATCGTGCCCCAAAGCATCAACCAATCAGATTACCTATCTCTGCTTACCGTAAGCAGACAACACTCATGGGCCTAATGAACGCCAACCCCAAATTTGAACATTCTACCTCAATTACAAGAAGATTTATTGAGCTTCAGAGTCTTGATCAACCGAATTGCTTTTCGCCCAGCTTACCCTGAGCAAAAAATGCTCATTTTCGAACTTAGTCAAGGCACTGATGTAATATAACTATACACCAGGGCTTGAGTTCACAAAGCATTCACAGACTTAAGTTGAGAATTTGCTCAACTTTCGATCATTGTTTATGAGAAATATCTTTGATGCAGAAACACAAAATTTTGCACAGTTTCCATTTAATGCATTTGATACATAAAAACAACAAAAGTTTTACAAAGAGCGATACTTTAGTTAAAAAAAGGAGATCAATTTTGAGTAAATGCTCAACTTAAAGCCTGAGAATGCTTTGTGAACTCGGGGCCAGGTTTCATCACTCTTGACTTCTAAAGTTATGGCGCTCCAAATCTTCAACCAATCAAATTGCTTATCCCTACTTACCCCAAGTAGAAAATGCTCATTTTCGAACTTAATCAATGTATTGACCTAATAAACACCTACACCAAGTTTGAACATTCTAGCTCAATAAAATGGAGAGTAATTGTGTTCAAAAGTCTCGGCAGTTGACTACATGTAAGCTGCTTTTTCAATTTATCATCTAAAAAGAAAAAGAGAATTAGCAACATTTTTGTGGGGAATATATCAATTTCTTTTTAAACCAGCTCAGCGCGTGTCAGTCCACGAGAAAACAATACATAAAGTGATAAGGTGTGTGTGGGGGGGGGGGGGGCGGCCGATTTCATTTATATTCATAGGGTTGTGTCATGGAACCAAAATCAACTTTGTTGCCCAACTGACATATCAAAAATAAAATTAACAATTGCTTCCAGAGATACAAGGCACATGACGTGTCCCAGGGCTAAACGGACAAACCCATTTTAATGTTACCCTGCTTTCTTCTAAATGTGGGGAACAATAAAGGTGACAAACGAGTTGATATAGGCGAATTAAAGAATAAGTGGTTGAGAGACGGACATAGGTATCTCTTTTAGAGCAATGTAAATAGAGCAATTCAATCAATTAATACTGGCTGATCCAATTTACACCTCCTCGGTCTCAATTTCCACTGAAACATTTTAACTGTCTTGGACGCAAATTGTCAAATCGGAAAACTAGCGGAGAAAATGTCAATACGAATTATTATAGTAGCACAGCGTTGCAGCACAGTAGTGTATGTCTAAATGAAGGGAGGTCGACCGACATAATATCATTCGAAATGAAATGAAATCGGGTTTAAAATCCTACTCTTCTGCACCTAACCTGGGCTAATGAAAGACGTCCATAAGCCATACAGTGTGCTATGAGGGGGAATTTTGCACGGGCAGCGGCGCTACGCCTACTCATATCGAATTCCCACTGCCAAGGGATTTTTTACATGTACGCCAATGTATATACGTGCCTCGGCTTTTCGTCCCATCCGAACGACTAGACAGCTGTCTTTGTCAGGACCTCCTTTCTGCATCACTGACAAGGGAAACCACGCCAGAAAATCTAGATGAACTTTCCCGGCCAATGCAGGGATCGAACACCCGACCCGGCCTCCAGGCTAGCGAGCCAGCGCCTTACCCACTTAATCCTCCACAATTTTATTCACTGACCTGGCTAATGAAGACGGGCGTATGCCAGACAGTGTTTTATAAATATGAGCAACATTTTGCCCGTAAATGTACGTCAACATGCACGGGACCTACTGTCTGTTCCAGGTGATACTCCAACTCGAAAAATGCTTACCATGCCTTCATTTTTTAATTAAATTGGCTAAAACTTTGTGACATAACTGGAATTGACATCCCTTTGATTTATTCCCTTAGCCCAAATGACTAGAAGTCAGATAAAATCCAGTATTCTCTTGTAAATTTCACATATTTAGACATTGTCACTTTCTCATAACATCAACATGGAGCACATGCATTTCGCATTAGGGTAGACAAGTACTTTACAATTTGGTGCATTCGGTTAGAAATGAGACACAGTGAAGGAGAATTCGGCCGTCTTTTTCGCGACAACAATACTTGTTTTTGTTTCACACTTTAAAGCTTGCGTGAAACAATATTGTTTTTGTTCAGATTGATATGTTTTTTTTTCTGTTTCCACCTTGATTATTTCGCACAAAAATTCTCATTGGAAAATTTGGAGTGACTTAAAGATTAAAACTATTTTGAAAAGTCGGCACATGGCATAACCATGCGAACTCTCAGAAATAGGTAAATTGGTGTAAAAGGTTATTATAGCCTTATTTAAAGTTTGAATAAATATGTCTGGTAAAATGATTCTGAAATTTGTTTTCTGCGACTTTATAGCTCTGTTTAACTGGATATAATAGCGTAAAATTATCTTATTTTTAAGATGTTACGTGCATTGATAAAGAAACTGAGTTTGCCACTTGGACCTAAAGGCAGCCATCCAACCGTAGCTAAAAACAAACACATCAGGATATCTCAACGTTTTTAGCTATGCTCTCGTAACTACTTTTGAGTATGTTTTGCAGCCCCCTTCCACAATTTCGTTGATAGCGGGTTAAAATTTACATGTAGCTTATATTGATATAAAAAATTACAACCTTCGGACGGTTGGCGACTAAATATTCAAGTTAGTGGGACAAACAGCCGTGGTCTGGGATTCAGTAAATAGCTCTTTCAAAAGAGTTATATTCTACTGGAACGAAACAACCAACTGCTAATCAAAGTAGGGTGAAACGACTTAAAGCACCCCTTGTCCAGTTAGGCTCGTCCAGATAACTAGGCCAAACATGGCAGGTTCAATTAGTAAGATGTAAACAAATAACGATTTTTCATAGGAGAAAGGACATAAAGCATGACCTGAACTTAGTTCTCACAAGACAGAAAGCAATGGGATGACCATTCCAGGTATTACACGAAGTTTTAGCCATTTTAATTAAAATTTAAATAAATGACAAGCGATTTTCGAGTTGTAGTATTACCTGGAACAGACAGTAGGCTTCCTCATACTATCCGAATGACTAAACGCTGCCCTGGCAAGGGCTTCCCTCCGTCTAAAATCAAATGTATAAAACTAGAAAGGTGTTTATCGGGTTTGCCAAGATTAAAGACGTTTGTTCGTAACGCCATACTTCAGATGTCTTCAGTGATTATTAATTGTGTAAATGGCGACAATGATAAATGTATAAAGCAATGAATTTTCATGTTGATAATATTTATGATGCACAGAGGAATTTGAATAATGAATCAATTAATTCTCATTTGAAAATTTTAGAATATTGTAAACAATGATAAAGGGTCTGAGCGTATGTTGCATGGAGATAGGGGCGCCTTCTCAACCTCGTGGGTTTCCTCTGTACACTCCGGTTTCCTCCCACTGCTAAAGACCCCTACGCACAAGCGAATTATTGAAATAAAATTAAACCATGTTAGTCCCGAAATGACCTAGTTTGTGTCGAGTGCAGGTTAAACCCTATTTTGCTGTCTCTCTCTCTTTTGATCTTCCTTCGTGATTCCTAAACTTGAAATTAATTCCGCTGTTCAGTTTCCATTTTCAACGTATGCCATGATGGTTCCATTTTCGTTTATTTCAACGTAAATTGGTCGCTGTGGAAATGGGATTCTAATAAAGGGACAAATGTCTGGCTGAACGATAACTCATCAATATGCAATGAAGTTAGGAAAAACAGACCACGGTTGAATTTCTAGTACCGTGCATGCAGCGATTTAAATTTTCCGTATACCAAACTAAGGATTTGATTGTGAATAGTAAAGGTTATGTATTAGAACCAACGGGCTGGTTTATCGTATGCTATTGAGCGGTCTAACCCTGATGGATTGTTTTATTGAAATACCATTGATGAATGATCTTAAATGTCATCAAGAAAAAAAAAAAAAAAAACAATTTCAATTGAATGTATTTTCTCCTGACAAATATGCCTTCAGTGATGAAATCAGTTCATTCATCTCCTGACAATTTATCTAGAATTTGATCAAAAGAAAACAATTCTATCTCTTGTGGCAAATTCAATTCTTGTTTTATCAATTATTTTCAAACTAGAACCAAATTCAATTGTTCCTTAATCTGTAATCTGCAAGCTTTTTGATGATATTGCTCGACCGTTTTCTTTATGACTTTGAATTTTGACTAATGGTTTGGATTGTTCGTACTGGGTTACATGGCCAAAAAACTATATTATAAACTATACTATTCAAAAACAGTAGGGGATATTTGATTTTTAAGTGTTATTAAAGTCACCTAATGAAATTGACGAAGAAACAAATGACAAAATGAAATGAAGTTCACATTCATCGATTTATTCCAAATGATCGTTAGACTAAGTAAGGCACAGACTGACCATTATAAGGGTAAAATGATACCCGGGGTCAAACAGCAAAGTTACCACAGCATCACAACAAAGTCAGGAACGGGTAAATCCTCTTCTGTTTGCCAAACAAGCATTGATCCGACGTGGCATACTCCTAATGAGACGTCTAAGGTCATTTTGGTCCAGATTGTCCCATTCCTGTTGCAACGCAGCAGCAAGTTCTTGGACATTGGCCGGACGTTCTTGACGTTGATGTAACCTCTGTCCAAGCATGTCCCAGACAAGCTCGATGGGGGAGAGGTCGGGACTCAGTGCTGGCCAAGGTAATGTGGTGATGTTCTGTTGTTGGAGGTAACCTGTAACAATCCTGGCCCTGTGACATCTTGCGTTGTCATCCTGGAAGATGAAACGGCGGCCATGACGTCGTGCGAACGGCACAACATGGACTGCCAAGATGTTGTCCCGGTAGTACTGGCCTGTAACACGCCCTGCAACAACATGTAAAGCCGTTCTTCCAGCAACAGTAATGCCTCCCCACACCATAACAGAACCACCCCCAAATCGGTCATGTCTGATGACGTTAACGTCTTGGAAGCGCTCGTTTCGACGACGCCACACCCTCCTACGTCTGAACAAAAAATCAACAGTGAACCTTGACTCATCTGAAAACATCACATTGCTCCAGCGTCGATTATCCCAGTGTTGACGATCACTACACCAACGACGTCTTGCCTGAATGTGATGATCTCTCAAACAAGGGATCACGCAAGGACGTCGGACGCGAAGGTGACCCTTATGCAGTCGATTCCGAATCGTCTGGCCACTCACTCTCACACCAGTGTCTGTTTGAAGACGAGCGCTGGTCTGATTTGCTGTGATGACACGATTTCTCAAGGCCAAGGTACGGATAAATCGATCCTGGGCTTGAGTTGTCGCCCTTGGTCGACCTGAGCGTGGTCTGTCCTGTACAGATTGTGTATCACGGTATCTGGACCATAGCCTGCTTATGACAGACTGAGAAACATTCGTCGTCCGCGCCACAACCGCCTGTGTTGTGCCGATCTGTAGCATGCCAAGGGCACGTAACCTTTCATTTTGGGTAAGCCGACGCATATCAAAATAAATTTGTTTTCTGGTCACTAAAAAAATTAAACTGATGTTTCCACCCTGGAATTCAATGCCACAATGACTGTAACATTCAAAGTCAGAGTCGTGCAAATCTTGGGTTGGACCCCCATGATGACCCCAAGCATCACCTGCATTCCATGCGGTAGCTATTGGTGCGTTTGGGCGTCACATGTAACTGGAAATGTTTCTTCTGTTAGGTTCTATAGTGACTTTTTTCGTAGTCATTTGCATATTTTAGTATTATGCCCCCAAATCAAATATCCCCTACTTTTTTTGAATAGTATATTACGTTTACAGGGTTCAATATCGACAGGTTACACTTCTAAAGGGGCATTTCTTTCAAAAAATATGAAAACTGAGTCAATGACCAGTACTAAACCCTGGCTATGGCGCCATCACTACGCTGATAAAGCGTCCCCAGGGCCGCTCGAAATGTTGCAAAAACATGGTGGTCGCGACTGCGTTATTTTAAAAATAGTTTAACTATTGTATTTTCTTTTTCTGTTTCGCAAGTATGCAGATTAATGCGCTATAAATTACAAAAAATATACCTATACTCAGTGTTCAAATCACACCTTCTTTGCATGACAGTAAATTTTAATGATCCCTAACAGAGTAGTGTGTTGGTGGCACTGTATATAAATAGCAAATGAAATGAATTTGGGTTTAACGTATTGCTGTTATGCTCCGACTGGGCTTATGAAGACGGGCATGCGTCATACAAGTGTGCTATGAGGGAAATTTGAACCCGACAGTAGCACTAAGGCCTACTCTCACATCAAATTCCAACTGTTCATGAATACTTTTCGTCCCATTCGAACGATTAGACAGCTTTTTAGATAACCACATAAAGCGCGGACAGACATCCCTACAGCAAATGTCTCGTGAAAATAACAATAATTACAGTGGTTCTGAAAATTTGGATTTTGGCCAAATGTTACAAGGACCCCTTAAGGATTCGCAAAATACGGTTTCTGTTGTAGTCACAAACTTTTCTGAATGCTAAAAATGAACAGGATTCATCCTCTCCGATACGGGAATAATTCAAGCCAAAACTGAAAATTAATAGAGATCATTCTCCTGCTGAAAAACTATAGAGTTCATACTACCATGATTTGAATGCGTCACACCAAATTTGAAAAAAAAAAACAAACCTGTAGTCTTTGATGATTTCACAAGGTTTGTGGAAAAGGATCATGAAAAATGAACCCTGAACGAAACGTCCACTTAAACCTCGGACCAAATTTGAAATAAGTCTGTAACCTGATTGTATTAATTTTATTTTCAGCTATATGACCTCTACAAGGTTGAACGATTTCGAATATTAATGTGATCCAATGAATTCAACCAATTTGTCATTTAATTACAATTTACTAAATAATATATTTTAGACCAAGGTGTGTCAGTCATTATTGTGTTCAATTCAATAAGATAAGTTTTACTGACGGAAATAAATAAGATATAATGCACTAAATAACTTGTGTTTACCATGTAATCAGAGTACGGCCCTCCATACATTCTCATTGTCTACGAGTGACAAAACTATTAATCGTTTCTACGGTTACTTTTTGTCTCAATGTGTTCGTTTCCATGGATTACAAATTACCACCACAGGTGAAAATTCTGTAATCCAAAGTTCATATTCACCAAGGATAATATTCATCCACGAGCAACGAATCTAACCCATTTAGTCGACCAAATAAAAGAGGAAAATAAAAGCGATGATGAAATTTGGCGGAAAAAGATGTTTTCAAGATGATATTATATTTTGATGAAGAACAAATTAGCCATACTTTACAGAAACTGTTTTCCTTGCAGAAGAGCCATCTCCATTGATTTTCATTTCATAAAGCAGTGATCTGTGTGTCAAATTTACAGACTTCTAACCGGGATTCAGATTATAACTCCAAAGTAATTCTATGAAGAAGAATTAATAGCCATTCATTTAGTAACTGCATTAAAATGATTAACGTCATATTTCTGTAATATCAAACCATCCTGTCGGAAATATTAATTACTGATTTCCGACTGGATTATTTTATCTTTTACTGTCATCTTCACAAATCAAAAATTTAATAATCTAATTTATCATGTGGTCTATTATACCCAGCAAGCGGGTTAAAACATCACACAGCTGTTAAAGACAAGGTACTTATATGTTTATTTCTGTTATTGTAGTGTTTTATTGTGCTCGTTATATGTCATTATCTCTAGTAACAAACTTTTACCTATAACTTCTCCACTCCGTTATGATCTCTAATTAATACCACTAAGTATGTGTACTCGATATCCATACGCCGGATCGCAAATAGAAGACCAGTCATCCCAAGATAAAAGACCAGCCATCCTAAGATAGAAGAAGACCGGTCATCCGAAGATAGAAGACCACTCGTCCCAAGTTTAGCAGACCACAAATAAAGTGATGGTTGTTTTTGTTTTAATACAATTGTTTACTTGAAAGGCCACTCGGAAAAATCTGAATTTCAAATAAAAATATGTTGCTTTAATAAAATTGATATTGTCGAAAGAAATAAATCTACAAGTGGATCAATAATATCTTCCACTGGCAGTATCAATGTCTCGATTGGCAATTACCCCATAGGTTTCGCGACATAGACAACGGAACTTTTTGTGCGATATCTCCGTGGTTGAAGCAGGCATAATATAAAGCCATTTCACACACAGTTCGACATTAAAGCCTAACACCATTCAACGTTATGGGTGTAAGAAACCCTGAGGTTTCACAGCTCGATTTTCAGAAAGGTCAATTCATGGATGAAACCAGATTCTTTGATGTAATCACGGACAGAAAAAGGACAATATCAATTCAGCAGTCGCGAGCATCCAGTAACTGTTGAGTTTCCTAAGTAGAATCGATGGCAATACCTGCTTTCTTCGATTATGGTTATTTGATATTTTACAATGACATTCAGCCTTGGACATTCAACGAGACTTAAACAGATAAAAGAGGGGTGTCACTCCTCCCAAGACGTCTCTTATTTGAAACAGACTGTCTCGCAACAGATTGAATCTGAAAAGGCCTAATCTAACTACCTTGCAGCACGACCGAATTTGAAAGTAATATCGGGCGACATATCCCCAACGGAGCTCGACTTATTCAAGTCAGACGATTGTCTATGGGATAATCACTAAGAACTATAAAGTTTAAGTCAATAAGGTGCAGCTGTGGCAAGAAAATTTCCTATAAGGATGAATTAGTCTAGTTGGGAAGGAAAGCTAATATTTGCTCTACCTACAAGTAACTTACTTGGTCTATTGCGTGACTAATTGTAGTTGGCCTTGGCACTTCACTCGTCGGGTCTATAAGGGATCACCCAGGGACGGAGATAAGTCGGTGGGCCCTGAAAGTATCGTTGTGCTTTCGGAGCTGTGTCCTACCGTAGCTCCGCGCACCGACCTTAAGTATCACAGTGGTCCTGCACAACTGTGTTTTTAAAGTAATTGTATTCCTATTTTTGGATCACGCTCGAATTTCCTTTTAAACATGACTTGCTCTCTTAACAGGTTTCTTGGGATCACAACCCAGTGAAAACTGAACTTACATAAATTAACGCTATGTCATACATATTATACTATCACATTTAAACAATGGTTTTCTTGTGAATTGTACACACATTATTAATTGCCATACAAAATCCATTAACTATACAAATATCGAAATCGATAAAATGATATGCACCCGTGTATTCTGTTATATAATGCACAAACATAGGTTGTCTGGCAACGAAACATAATCTTACTAGCATAAATGCAAGGTGGTAAAACTATTAAATAATATTAGAGAATAACTTTGGAAGTTTAAAAAAGTCATTACGACTCTTTCTTCTATTATTAAAATATAAATTGCAACCTGTAACAAATAGAATAAGAGATTGCAATTTCAGCTTAAAATTTCCCAAAACAACCTGGCGAAATGTTACAATTCTGTCAGCATGCACCAAATAACACCATGACTTCCATAAGTATTAAGAATCTGGTCAATCGACGACAATTCACCTTAATAGGTTCTGTCTGGTTTGAATAATCGCGTGTAACTAGATCTATTGACACTTCAGATAGCGGAAATATAGTTACAAGTATGACAAGCTTATGTCTATAATTCATCAGAAAAACTGATAAACGAGTTCTTAAGTAACTAATGGTTAATTATAAAATAAATATATAATATCCGCCAATGGACATATTGTATGTATTGTTCATCAATGCCCCATTACCATTTTTGTCTCTGTTTCTTAAATTCAAGATGAACAAGTTGTTTCGTTTAGTTGCTAATCGTCAATTTGCAAAGATTTCCCGTTTCTACATATACGTTAGATTCAATTCGTATTTGTCCATGCGATCAAGAAAGGGACATAATGTGACATTTGACAGACAATATAAATCCAAATACCCTTCTTTGATTCTAGTCAACAAACACATGTTATGCAAAAGATGGGAAAGGGAGAAAGCGAGCAATGATATCCATGGAATTATCGAAAGCATTAATACTGTTTACGCACGAGGGTGATACTCTTGAGTTCAAATTGACATTTAAATTTCTTGCAATCCTTCTCATAATCCAGTATACAAACTGCTTTTTGTGGTGAATGTAAGCAATGACGCTAAGGCTGGTATGTAAATTGTTTTTTGATTGGTTCGTAGAATTAAGTTACGTGGCCAATGGAATCATCAAGGGCAGATAATTTTTATTTGTGCTAATCCCGTGAATTGATCCAGGGGTTATTGGAGTAAAATGGAATGATACCATTGGGGATACTGAGGATTACGAGTGTTATCGTTACAGTACTAAAACCTAGAGTGGGTACTGTAGTAAACGCTTAGATAATTCGCCAGACGTGTTGAATTGAATGTTGGCTTATTAGGCAAATGCAAAAATACTGTTTTCAGATAAAAACAACCCAATTATTGTATTGGCATAGTTTCCACTAAAATATCGAGCTAAAAGGAAAATTACTTGGCACAAAACACCAGATAATCAGGTGGGACGACAATACACAGTGTATTCTTATTCATGTGTGTGCACGTAAAAAGGCCCTTAACAATGACAATTCATTGAAGTGCAAGCTCATCTTCGCGATACAGAATGATGCCGAAAAGTAGAACGATAACCCCATTTTCATTATTATTTGTACTTCAATAATCACTTATAATTTATCTACCAATTTACTTTTACACTTCTCGTCTTTCCAGATCAATATGGCGCCCCATTGTGAAGAAAGTGGAGCGCAGAAAAGGTGTGATAACTTATGATGGCATTTTACACATTTATTAAACAATTATGTTTTGTAAATCATCAGAGATCGCAATTTAAAGAATGTAATAATATAAATTTGTACGGACATCTACAGAAATAGTGGTACTAAAAAGTATATGTAATCATGTTACAGTCAATATATTTCCGGCCAACTCGATATAATTTAATTCTACAACTCGTGTGAAGAACCACAGATTGATCCTCAATGTAGAAATGTCATGCTTATAATCCCCCATGATATTGATGTTAATTTGGAACGTCAAGAAAAACTAGCAAGAAAGTCACATCAACCTATTTTGCATAATATACATGTAAATAGGAATAATCAGAAAGCCACATGTACTAAGCCCACCCGACACTATAGAATATTAAAGCGTTTCATGTCGAAAGTTTTCTAAGTACCCGAAGAAATATAAGTAATGATCAGATATAGTATATATATAAATAAGAAACTTACTTATATATTTGCGTACAAATTCATCATCTTCTACTTTTATATGATCACCCGATCATATTTACAATCATATTACCTTTACCCGGTTCTCATATAAAAGCATCTGTTATCCTCATCGTCACTCAACAGGATCGATAGAATGTTGTGAGCAGACGTGACCAGGCATAGCTTAAAGGACTCCTTGATAAAATCGACAAGTTGGTAAGCCTGTGAATGAATTTTGGGGTGTAGTACACTACTTTTATTGAGCACCTAAACTACAGCTACAGAACATATTCTTTGTTTTTTTTAAAGCTGGCCTATTCTAGTTGCAATATACACTTTGTGTGTTTTTCAGTTGCAAAAACAAGATCGCCAAATTTTATCGTTTGATCCAAAAAGAAGACAGACAATGCGCTAAGTGGACGTTTGTCTGCCAGAAATACATTAATAACAGCCTTCTTCCAGAATTAATAAATATTGATTTGATGAAACAAAACGATAATTACACTACGTTAAAAAATGTGGTACATTAAATTCGTATATGCCTTCATGTTATATTTCAACAAGACAAATACTGGCTTATGATAATGTGGAATATATTTGACAATTTCTTAAGCGCGTCCAATAGATAAGAAATGGTAATTGTATATTTAAAAAAAATGTTCTTTTATATTTACAAACTATAAAATAAACCTTTAACATTCAGGTTAAACAGAAAAAAGCGTGATGTCTCACGCAGTCAGAAAGCTTTTACTGGTTAGAAATAGACCTAAAAGATCCTATCTATCTACATGTATTCAAAGCTTTTAAGATAATTCAATGGCTCGATGGAGGCTTTTATCTACGCAAAGTTAAACAAACTGAAACGGTTCCCCAATGAAATATGTCCATCGGCTAGTCAATGATCTACAAATTATCTACATGTAAAAGTAGACGATTGAGAACTAGTTATGGGAATGGAATTAGGAGTAAACGATAAGCGAAGGGAAATACTAACCATGTAGAAATGTTACAAATTGCTGAAACAGAACACGCTGTTCTTGTTTATAATATTTTCCAGTATAATTTAAAGCTAACTTGATGCAGATCATGCAAGTTAATAAAGCCCAGTTTAACTATATAACAAAACCTTCTATATCTTACCCCGATTCTTGAATAATGAAATTCTTAAAACAAATCAGCTAATTTTAACAACTGTCAAAACTTTCAAATTTAACCAAACACTCTAATAGAAACCACTTTTCAACTGCCATGAGTATTTATAAGCTATTTAGATTCATAAATATTATAATGTGTCTTTATAATCACTAATAAAAGACAAACTGATCTATGCTTTCGTAGTTTGGCATATACAATAAGCTTACTCATTATATTCTGTATGGAAACCCCCACAATGATAACCATTTTATTCTTCATAATATGGCGTTAAGTTACTGTCAAATTATCAGGTTTTACATAAAAATGATGCTTCTTAGTTCAAACTCTCATTTGAGCAAGAGATAATTTAGCGGCTATCACGTTTTCAGTTGAGAGATGTTCGTGAATTACTTTGAAATGTATATCAACAAAAAGGTATCCATATAGTAAGTGTAGGGGGACTGTACCACACATAATTTATAGAAAAATAAATATATGGACAAAACACAATACGCGGAAATCACAAACAAACGAACAATTCAAATAAAGTGAATGGATCTGGGGGCTAGTCGTAAGTGTGCACTGCACTGTAGTCCCTGGTCTGTAGTGACACAGACTTCACTCAAATTCAAAAACAACCAGGAATTTAACCCAAAGAAACTATTGTGTAATGTGAGCACGAGTCATGATCTGCTATATGTTACAAGAAATATTAATGTAAGCATACGTGTCTATACAAGTAACCGCATCGGTGACATGTATAAAAAACAGAGGTCAGTTAAGAAACGTTTTAGTATTCAGTAGAATGGAGGCATATTGAATACATTTAGGGCACAGGCTAATCATTATATTTCAAGGCTGCTTTTCTTTGAAACTCGGGTAATTTGAATGATAGTGTATTCAGCACTTTTTACTGTACATTGCAATCTAACCCGCTTTATATCACAGGAGTTCTGCCAGTGGGATATTGAATTACACTGAAAGACAAAATAAACACGTGTATATGGCAACAGTTTTCAGTTCTCGTGAACACCTTCAGGTCATATTGATATAATACTTGTCTTGAACCTGAAGAGAACTGAAAACATTAGATATAAATATGTGTTTTTTGTTTAAATTTTTCTGTGAGTAGTTCAAAGAAACCTGCTAAAACACAAATTCCTACTGCAAATAGGGCGTTACGTTCGTTTTTAGTTTGGGTGGTATCGTAGACTAGACTATAAGAGGAACCATGCCAGAAAAGGTCAGTTATGGTTATACATAGACCAAGTCCAGCATGAGTAGTTCAAAGAAATCTGCTAAAACACAAATTCCTACTGCAAATAGGGCGTTACGTTCGTTTTTAGTTTGGGTGGTATCGTAGACTAGACTATAAGAGGAACCATGCCAGAAAAGGTCAGTTATGGTTATACATAGACCAAGTCCAACATTATAGAGGGACTGTAAAGCGGACTATGGCAGTGCCCTGCTATCCTATGTTTATCTGATCTGGGGTAGAGTATCGTGAGCCACTTAGATTATAGTGTTATATAGCAGAAACTTAGTTTGTCCACGAGGGATTTTCTTTCGACCGATCAGAGATCAAAGTCTATTACGATATGTCCATACGATAACCTTATATGACAATTAGGAGTAACAAGCAATTACACATTTGTATTCACTGAAATGTATATGGTATCCCTGTTTTAATTCATATAGAAGCAAAGGTATCAAATGGTCTAGTGGGCACACTAAACTGTATTTCATAAAGACAATAAACGCCATTATAAATCAATTCTCTACTGTTATAAAATGGATGGAAATGAAAACAAGGAAACCTTATGAAACAATGTGCCACATCAAACCGTTATATCAGTCTGGGGCGAAAAAACATGACATCTATCAACAGTTTTTTTCGCCGCTACAAAGAGAGAGTGACTGTGTAAATTTCAACAGACGTCGCACAGTAAGACTTAGTGCTTCTGTGGTGAGGGAATCAATTACTTTTCAGTATGAACATGTCTGTAAGAACCGATGCCAATAACACTTCGCGCCAGACGTTTTATACACTAGATTCCTTGTATCAAGGGACAGGGGGTAATTATAAATATTCCCACCCGATGGCTGATTGGGTGACAACTATATACGACTATAAGAGGTGTACGCGCAACCGGTGGAAGGGGACGTAAAATACAACTACTTCACACACTGAGTCTGCGATATCACCTGGATGGACGCGGACGTAAAATACAACAAACTCACACAGTGTGTTTAGTCTAGAAATAACTGAGTTGCGATAACACTTTGATTTTCAGTAGTTAATTTGTGGAGATCGTTCGTAGATTGGGGTTAAGTGTTTCGCGAACTCCCTGGAACTAAATGTTCTTAATACGATTGGACGTCCCTCTTGAATACCCCTTGATAATTCACTACAAACATGGAGTGGAATCAACTACAGAACCCCGTAGGGTGTGAAGTATTTAAATATGTGCATTTTATACTGTCCTTAAAAACTATCACATTTATATGATATGCACAAATCTCGCAATACTTCGTTTGAAAAATCTTGACCTTTCACAGAAAAGAGGAATAAATATTAATCCTCCCATCCTAATCCCACCAATAGAAAGATCCATCATATTCATTGATTACTGATTTCGTTAAAGAGCCAACCGAAGTACTATACCTAATGCCCTGATACCCTTTTTAAATCTCATTTCACGTGATCGCTCTAATTTGTTGTATAACAAAAATTCAATAAATTATCTTAAAAAGGTCGTAATTTGTTTCACTTGTCCAACACGGCTTTGTATTCCCAGCGTGTTTGCGAAAAAAATAGATGGTTTCTTTGATCATCATGCAAGTTGTAAAAATGTTCCGGTTCTACGCCACGTGTTAAAAGAGTTTGCTCTGACTACAGTTTAAGCTATCTATTGATTTTAGAGTGAAAGTTTACATCAAGTTTTATTGAACTTTGTGAATGACTAGTCTGCCAAATGACCAAATAATTTCAATGACGTATTATTTTCTCTTAACTCGGAACTTCATCTACTGGATAGCAAATAACCTTCTCTCGCCGGGGGAATTAAAATCGTTTCTATTAGGGTTAAAGTGTCAGGGAGTACGATTCTGGTGGGCTCTTTTCCTCGTATTATATTTACGTCTACTTTCAACCATTCATGAATAATTTGAGCGACCGTAACAGTTCCCGTATTCATTGAATACCAAGAATATTTGAACAGTTTGCTTCTCGATTTGTTGACAGTGAATCGGACATAACAGCAACGTTAACGATTAGTTATTGTTATATGAACTTCTATCAGATAAGATTACATTTTTCAAAAACTGTCTCACATATTGGATCTAATTTAAGATTTTATTACTTTTATCCGAAAATCAAAAGCTCACATTTATAACCCAAGCTTTATCTTAAAAGGTTTAGTTCTTATTTTCGTTTACAGAATGAAAACAAATTTATGAACATATCAGAATAACAAGATAACGCGTTTTGATGTTGACAATACTTCTGATTTAATTTAGATATTTTTCTCTTAAAATTAAATACATTTATTTGTAAGTATCTGCGAAGTAAACGAAGTTTAAGATTCCTTGTAAGACAAAAAACAATCGAGTATTTCATCATTCACAAATCCCCTGATTCAATTTCGATGATTATTTTCCAATTTGACGTATCGTAAATCATGTGAACCAGAATTAAATCATCTTTGCTCTTCATCACAACATACTACAAAATGCAGAAATAAAATTAAAAAAAAACACATGTAAGATCGGGCCACATGGACAGGGGGCGAGCATGAAACAACCTAGAGCACCCGGAGAGCATCGCCCCAAGATGAACAATAGCCGGATGGGTAGCGCGTGAAAACCTGTTCCTCGTCCAACAAAAACAGGATGTCTCAATACGTGCATATTAACTGCGACTACGTCCTCTACAAAGCGAAAGTTATTTCAGTACAATTATAGTAAACAAAAATTGTAAGCCAAGCTGATGACAAATATAAATATTGAATGTAAATATTGTAAATGAATGAATAAACATATACCTTTCTTCGTGAACGAAAATTGTCACAATTTTGCTAAAATGACAGTAGCTGTTTTCCAGATCTGGTGCTCAAATAGTAATCCCGAATCTACCTACTTGATAGAACCTAAAAGTAAAACGAAACAAGATATATATATATTAAGATATAGAATAAATGGAATGTGATTATTAGATGGAAATACAGAACGCTGCCCGCAGTATATCCGCCAATGCTCAAAATTTATATTATCCAAGTTGAAGATATTGGCATAAGGCACACTTTTCAAAGACAGTGAATGCATAGAAAATCAAAATAAGGTGCCGTTGCGTTAAGGTACAGCCCAACTGCATATTGCAGCTTTTTGAAGAAAACTTTGAGTAAGACATTTTTGAATTTATTTTGTCATATTTCTACAATTAGCAGTCGCAGCTATTTGTTCAAGACACATTACGACCACGTGATGTTTAACCTTTTTTGCCTGAGTCATTCTTACTTTCAATTCCATTTCTTATTGCGATATTCAGACAAATGATAAATTCATAAGTCCGAATTTTCACAGATTCCGATTTGAAAGGTGCGGCTTAAACTGAAGACATCTTATCACGCCAAATAACCAATTGATTTCGTCGCGTGTTCCACTGTAGCATGGCGTTAAATTTAATGGAAGCGATGAACGATCCCCTAAGTATTCCGTAACATTTATTTCTGTAAATACTATCTTTTCCTTGATTTTAGACAACAGTTTTAAACAATAAAAAACGGACCCTGTAGGTAAATGAATTGTCTTCACCTTACTCTGAAAAGATGACAAAATAATACATCTTATGAAACAAGTAACCACTCCATCTAATCCAATGCGAAATGAATTGGGTCTATGGTTTAATAATAACCTTGTTCTGGGTTTCAGAGACAAATTTATTTTTAATAATAGAAGAGGAAAGAAGAATAAGAATTGCTCCATGATGGATAGTTCTTTATGATTAATCTGTGAAAGAGTTAACATGGATAAACATTCATGTCTGATGACATTAGGACACAGTAGCATAATAACATTCTTGGTTGAATACTTAGTCCGAATTGAAATCAAAATATATTCTTAGGGCAATTTCTTATCTCGAAACACGGAGGGTTTAGAGATAACGTTTGTTATCTATGGTCCGTTCTGCCCCGGAAGCAGACAACTGTGTTAGCTATATGCACATTCGAAACAACTAAAAAATATACGTTAAATCCAAGTTATGAAGTAAGAGCCTACAATTTTGACACGCCATTTTAACGAAAACTGTGACAAGGCTTTAAATTCACGAGATGTTATAAATGTTTACATTTTTAACTAGATTTGTCAATTATTCGCTGAGCGCTTGCTTGTGTTTTTGTTGAAATATGACAAAATACGGCTACGAACTACTTGATTCAAATCATTCTCATTTTATACCGAAGCAGTTGTTTTTACTGGCGATAACATTGTAAGAATAGTTTTGAAACGTCGTCTAAATAATTGTTCTTCCTAATGAATTAGTAAAAAGCCAACGCTTCAAACAAATCCTTGATTAAATGTTGCCATTGCCATTTCACGCATGACATCCGTCACATATGATAGCTTAATACTATTGCTGTCAGAAACCGAAGTTATTGAAAGATTTTACCTCAGGGTCAATGACTAATTAAAATCATTAAATTGTGACCATTGAATTAAAGACAAAATCCCTGACAATGTAATATTTGACTAAAATTAGCGCACATTAAAATCTTATCGATTGCTGGACGTTAACAATCAACACTTAGAATAAAAGCACCCTATGGGTTATTGAATTTCTTAAGATTAGAAACTACAGACTTTCCTAACGATAATGAATAGGACAGTAATCGACAATTTACGTCGATGTACAACTGAAGTAGTTATTGAATTGCTTTAATCCTTACGTAAACATAGAATAACAGTTGCCCAGATAGAGCATTCCAAGCTTAAAGACTGTACCTTATTGAGTGGGTTTTGCTACATCTATATTTTAAAATGGTACATGATTTTTTTTAAATAAGAAGATGACTCGGTCATCAATATCCTCTGCCCTTGAACATGTTTTAGAAGTACATATTTTACAAAATATTTTACTATAAGTTAATACAAATATAGAGTTTCATAACTATATCTTGAACACTCGATGAGATATGTTCTGGACAAAACATTGTATGCCAAAAACGAAGTCAAATATGATTCCCTGTAAATATAACAATGATTAAATTTCTAATGAGCAAACATAACAGGTTAATGTGTGAACAAAGTTTTATAAATATATCTTGAAGGTCATTATGTTAAATATTTCTTCAGCGGTTTTAAGTTATGCCCAGGAAGAAACTTATACCAAAATTTGCGTTCAGTTTGTTTCACCAGATAACCGGTTTTATTAACCCCGGGGAATTTATATTATTCACAAATGTTGATGTGTTTAGAATGCTTCGTAACGATATGCTGTGGGCGAAACCTAGTAAACACTATATTTCTTGGGATTATTCTGAGAATAAGAATGAAGCCGGTTGGCGTTCACTTCTAGTCTACCGTTTGCAAAAGGAATACATTTCACAGGACAGGACGGATGGCGAACCGGAAGACGTTTGTAGCTAGCTGACATAATTTTTGTTGATGGAACCTGTTGCTGGAATTAACACAGTGATATTGAATTATTGATCCCATTTAATTTTTTTTTACTTAATTAAATGAATGATTGAATATTTAATGCATCCCCTCCATTCAACTCAGATAATAGACACATCGGGTTTAGACTTACACAATACGATGCCTTATGTTTTGTTATTATTCATAGGTGCTTTTATTGTATTTTCTAATTGTGTTATATATATCTTGAGATTGTGTTACGGTTGATTGCTACAGACAAAACCATCTTCAAATATTGATGAAATGGGGGCTTAAAAAGATTCTTCCGGTTACTCTCCCTTGGCATTAAACACAAAGGTTAACTAGTTTCATTAGGTTAATGCAACTGCTTAAACGTAATAAACATAACGCTAACGCTACAATATACGTCCACATTCCTGCTTTGATTGATATGGTACTTTGTCAAGAAGGCTAGGCGTTGAGGGTCGTACACCAACATCAATAGTTGCCGTCCTTAGAGTATAAGGAATAAGTATACCAAGATAATCCATACAGAATTGTGCCTTCATAACGCTAAAGGCAAAAAGTGGGCGTGGCTCTGCCCCTGGGGGTCGGGACATTCATCAAAATCAATAGTGGACGCCCTCAGGCTATAAGGAATACATAAGCCAAGTATCAAGCTGATTCATTCAGAATTGCGGCCTGTAAACGACAAACACAAAAATTGGGCGTGTCTTGCCTGTGTGAGTCGGGATATACAGTTGATGTCCTTAGGCTATGTGGAATACATATCCCAAGTTTAAAGACGATCAATTAAGAATCGTGGCCTGTAGACAACACACACAGACACGAAGTAAAAATGGGCATGGCTCTGCCCCTGGGGGGGGGGGGTAGGAAATCACCAAAAACAATAGGGGTCATCTTTAGGGTATAAGGAATAGGTTTGTAAAGTTTTAAAAGAATCTGTTAAGAATTGCATCCTGTAGGCGAACAAAAGACACAAAAGCATTGGGCGTGGCTCTGTCCCAGGGGGTCCGGCATGCACCAAAAATAATAGTGGTCAGCCTTAGGGTATAAGGAATAAGTATAAAAAAAAGTTTTCAAGACGATCGATTAAGAATAATAATTGTGGCCTATAGGTGACACACAGACAAAAAAAAAATAGGCGTGGCTCTGCCCCTGGGGGTCGGGCATGCACCAAAAACAATAGAGATCTTCCTTAGGGTATAAGGAATACGTATACAAAGTTTGAAGAAAATCCAGTAAGAATTGCGCCCTGTAGGCGACACAAAGACACACGAAAAGAAAATGGGCGTGGCTCTGCCCCTGGGGGTTGGGCATGCACCCCCAAAGGTACAAAGAATATGTATGCAAAGTTTCGAGATTATAAGTTAAGAAATATGGCCTGTAGACGACAAACAAACAAATACTAAAAATGGGCGTGGCTCTGGCCCTGGGGGTTGGGCATGCACCCCAAACAATAGGGATCATCCTTAGAGTATAAAGAGTAAGTATGCAAATTTTGAAGAAAATCCAGCAAGAATTGCGCCCTGTAGGCAACACAAAGACACACAAAAGAAAATGGGCGTGGCTCTGACCCTGGGGGTTGGGCATGCACCCCAAACGATAGGGATGTTCCTTAGGTTACAAAGAATGTGTATGCAAAGTTTCAAAATTATAAGTTAAGAAATGTGGCCAGTAGACGACAAACAAACACATACTAGAAATGGGCGTGGCTCTGCCCCTGGGGGTCGGGCATGCACCAAAAAAAAATAGAGATCTTCCTTAGGGTATAAGGAATACGTATACAAAGTTTGAAGAAAATCCAGTAAGAATTGCGCCCTGTAGGCAACACAAAGACACACGAAAAGAAAATGGGCGTGGCTCTGCCCCTGGGGGTTGGGCATGCACCCCCAAATGATAGGGTTGTTCCTTAAGGTACAAAGAATATGTATGCAAAGTTTCGAGATTATAAGTTAAGAAATGTGGCCTGTAGACGACAAACAAACAAATACTAAAAATGGGCGTGGCTCTGCCCCTGGGGGTCGGGCATGCACCAAAAACAATAGGGATCTTCCTTGGAGTATAAGGAATAAGTATACCAAGTTTGAAGAAAATCCATTAAGAATTGCGACCTGTAGGCGAACCACAGACACACACACACACACACACACACACACACACACACACACAGACAGGGGCGACGGCATAATACGTTCACATTATGAATGTGGACGTATAAAAATAACAAAATTGAATACTTTAATTTTACAGTTAGGGAAAGAGAAGAAAGGCTGATTAAAGTTACACCTAGTCTTTTAGCTGAATTTTGACATGCACTATTAGGTGATGTACTTAGTTTCTCTATTTATAATGATTTGACGTTCCTGTGATATCATCCAAGGTAGAAACGAACGGGAATTAATGATATACTCTGTAGCTAATTTTCTAACAAGGCCGTATACCCATTTATAATGTGTGGGCGAGTCCAATCTTCAAATTAATTAAAGACACCATTGTTCGTCCATGATAAAGCCTATTAGAACATTATGAAATTTCGAAAAACGGATAAAATTAATCAAACTTTTACATCAAAGATTTATTAAGATATTTTTTATATCGTATATATCTACGCGTATTTATCCGGATACGATGCCTGTCAATGTATTAAAATGATTGTACGGAAAATCAAATTTATCAGCGCTCCTATGGTATCTGATGTTTGATTGCATGTGATAAACTGCTCAACAACGGCGACTGACGCATAACTGGATAAGAAGGCGGAAGTATGAACGAACATAATCTAATTCTAATCATGGTGTCCTTTTAGAACATGTGATAACAGCAATTACCTGCATGCTCGTACTTTCTAATATTTTAAAAGTCGATAAGGCACTCTGAAATATAAAGTTTCAGTCCAGACTTCAACGATTGGAAATTAATGATATTGGAAAAGAAGACAAGGAAGTCTCTTCTTGTTGTAAACCATGTCCAGTGTCTTGAAAGACGAATCGTATTCAAGAAGCAGCTCCACAGAACTGCACTTTCAGTAAACATGTGCAAGTCGCACAATGCTGTAAATTATAGGGGTTATCCTCTAATGGCCAACCAAATTTGAAAATCTGTTGAAACTACTGCCTCTTTTCGACAAAGTGGGTTACTCTAGTATGGAAGTCAGTGGAACGCTGAATATCTATATAGAGTTCTTCCCCAATAACTCCAATGCTTCACATTTAATTTCAAACGAATCTGTTAAAAAATCTAGGTTTATCATGTTCACAAGGTTCTTGGCAAAGGCACACGGAACGCTAAAAATAAGGTTCCTTTTCTTACGACCAAAAATTTGAAATACATTCGTTAAAAAAATACAACCTGTATCGCGTTCATATTGCGACAGATACTCCCACACTGAAATGTTGGCACATAAAATAATAAGATTTGAAGCTAGAAAAAAGACCCGCGATAAGCATACTTATCTCTTACGTAAAGCCTCTTTAAGAGCAGATAACTATCTTATGATTGGATTATTTCAGAATGAAGAAGTGAAAATTGTGGATTTGTTTAAATTGACGTCTTACAATGACCAGGAAGTACAAACAGATCAACTAATTTTACAATATCGATATACATTATTTTCTACTTATTGATCTAACATTTGTCCGATTAGATAGCCCAGAAGTAATTATGAATTACACTGTCACATTATATTCCCTTAAGAAAAGTCATCAGTTTAATAACAACCAGATAAAGAGGAATTGCGGATATATCCCCGACGGTCAGCGGAAATGTAAAGCATGAAATTAGATTTGAACTTTGTGTACCTTGGGCGAACCGTATAGTTATGCACAAAACTTTAAAGGATTTAGAAAACGCGTCTGAATTTTGTACTGTCACTTAAAGGGCTTTAAATGTTTCACGAAGAAAATCTGAAAAGTAGTTTATACAATACAGGCTGAGGTAGAATCATCAATATTCCGGTTATTATTATATCATTCTCCTGTATGATCATTTCAACTCCCCGCCTTCGAAACAATTAATTGCCAACCTTCAGAGAAAATAACGATAGTTATCTTATATCTATTATAAATATCACAGATAGAGTGTAGCCATTTTCAGGAAATTACTTCGCTATAGATAGTGGCACATCAAATGGGGTGATTCGTGTTTCACACGCCCAAGGTGAAGTAAGTCGTGCCTTGTGCCAAGAAAAATAGAGATTCAATTAAAGGTTTTGTAAATAAACTTAACATTGACTGAAGATCGATTTCATCGGAGAATTTGTCATGATCAAATAGCTTTAACTTTTTAAAAGATTTTACTCAACAATCTTCAGTTCAATTATTTACTTGATGTCAATGTTGCTCTGTGATGTGTATCTCTGTCGTCAAACATGGCCGTCATGAACTGTCTAGCAAGCACGCAATATGTATTCGAACATTTTAAAACACAAAACATGTATCTGTTTTCCCACTGAATGTGAGAATTTATTTGAATTTAAGTTATCTTCCGTGTTATTAATCAGACACAATGTAAACGATTTAATTTTCGTTTCAAAATATCATGCAAAAGCCAGTTTGTTTATTAATTTTTGTGTCGAACTTTGCGTTTAGTAAAAAAAATTGTGTTTTGAAGATGGACGGATACCCACCTTCATATCTAATCGTATCAAAATATCAAATTTAATTGAATGGATAATATATTTTATTTTACCCGAATTGCTTCGAAAAAAGTCCGAAAGATTAACAAATTCAAAAGTACGATCGATTTGAAACCGGGCATGTGTGTTCCTTGCGCACACAGGTATAAATAAATAAAGACCATCGACAAAGTATATTATATTATATTCACGTCTTGGGCTTGATGTGTCTTCAAATAGAACAGATAACTTATTTTAAATTATTTTTGCTCTATAAATCAGACAGTGAACTAATTATTACAGTAGATGGAAAATTGTTAAGTAAGCATGATTCTATTTCACTAAATTATTCATATCGCAAATGTCACTAGTATCAATTTGTATATTAATTTATTAACGATTTACACGTAACACTTGTCTAAATTGGTGCCGGCATTCTAAATATTATATAGAGCTCCCGGGGTTAAATATGTATCTTATTGACGGTATGGATCCTAATCTTCAGCTGGAAAATATACTTTACGAGAAGCCATTTTACATATACATGTAGTTGTGAATGGTAAGCCAATATTGTTTCATGACTTATGAATAGGAAATAGCTCGTCTGCTCAAGAGTGAATTTGTCGTTTCGAATGTATTTCGATCCGTTGTTTTGCTTCTAGAGCACATGCTCACATGGCCATGGCGCTGTTAACAAGCTGATATTGCTTCACGATTCATATTGTCCTTTCGGATTATAGTTGCTATTATGACAGGCGGGTTTGCTACACTGTATATTGACGATAGAGATAGTGGGTGTAATGGGGTGGGACGTGTGACACAAACACATACAAAATTGAGCGTGACTCTATTCCAAGAGGTCGGGCATGTACTAAAAGCAATAGGGGTCATCCTTAGGTACACTAAAAGAAAATGGCCCTGTCCCTATGGGCTTGGCATGTACCACAAACAATAGTGGTGCTCCTTAGGGTATAACGTATAAGTAATCAACGTTTCAAGGCGTGACTCTGTGCTTATGCACCCAAAAAAATAGGGATCATCGTTAGGTATAAGTAAGTAAAGTTTCAAGACAATCAGTTAAGAATTGTGGCCTGTTGGGTGATACGCAGCCAAACATACATATATAATAGAGTGATAGGGGCGACGGCAACAGACGACCACAATATGAATGTGGGCGTTTAAAAATTACGGTTATATGCCTTTATAAGTTATTGTATGCTTTTCCTTTTCAACGCACGGAAATAAAACGATTTCAAATGTCGTTTAGATAAACTCTTATCAGAGGATGTAATATATACCATATCGATTCTTGAACGGAACAATTAAAGCACAAGTAGAATCAAATGGGAATGATTTCTTAAATATTTCAGTAGATTTTACAAACACGCTACTCCCTCGAGTAATTTCGATATTTTTTTATTTTTCTGTAACATACTAGTAATAAATATATTCAGTTGTGTTCCCCGCTGCACTCTCCTGTCACAACAAAACAAATGTCTCCAATAAGTAGTAGATATAATCCTATTTCTGGTATTAATAAGTTAAAGTAGAGAAAGAGACAATGAGAAATATATATTCAATGTCAATCAGAATATGTCGAATATAGTGATTTATTATACCCTTGACTCCCCCAACAGTACAATACGGTAACTTCCAGGGCTAAATCAGTGTTATTAAATGACACGGAAACATATTTTCTATATTCTATGTGGACTCATTACGTTTCTATGTGATTGCCACTTTTCTCTGAAATGACGTCGACAAATGTATATGTTGATTCATTACATAATTGGAGCATCTATCAATAGAATTAGTAATATAGAAGGTTTTAAACAGTTGTTTTCAGAAATCGAATTGCCATACGAGTGATGAGGAATCTATGACATTTCAAAGTAACATTTTATGTAAATATTAATTAAGCCCCCGTCAGACCGGAGTGGTGACCCTACTGCGCTCTGCGACCGAATGGCGGCCTGGAAATACACAAGGTCGTCGGCAAGCGTGAACACAACGCGGAAAAATGTCCCAAAATTACAAACTTAAAAAAGTCGCGTTCTTACTGCGACCTATGCGTTTATATAGCATTCTCGCGGCGGGTTCGTCACGATCTCTCCGCGCTTATGGCGTTTCAATTGAGATCTATAAGCTTTGCAACGGCGGTCATCGCGAACCCGCGTCGCTCAACCACACGTCTTATCTGGACTACACGTGCGATTCCGCCACGTGATCACGGCGACTATGCAAGCTGGTTCGATTTTTTTTCGAAATTTCAAGATGACCTTTGAATCGTCCGTTTTCAAAGCAAGTCGTGCATGAAATGCATGGTCGCCATAAGCGAATAATGCAAGCTTGGTAACCGCGCCATGGTCGTATTACGAACTCCATACACGTTGTGGGAACCTTATAAACTCGCCATATGCTTTAGAGGTAGCCCCATGAGGTCGTGATGCAGTCGCGCAACAGTGATGGAATCATCGTAACATCGCTAAGACAACGCCATAAGGACTCAGAGCGCTGGGTGGGGTCGCGGTCAACGCGTGAGGGTTGTGGTGAAGACGCCATGAAGGCACCGTTGCAAATGTTACAATTTTCGCAGGGTCTTTTCCACGTGTGTAATGCGCGTGTGCTACGTTCATAGAGGTGTTACCACGCTTATCGCGGGACCCTCGCGACCCACCACGTTCTCTCGGTTTTCAATGTCATATGACAGGATCTTGGCGTTTGCTTTGAACATACCCAAAACAAACGCCGTGACTCAGGATCGTTGGCGACCATGGAGACCACAGAACGATATCTCACGTTTCCACAGCGCTCAGGGTGATCTTGGCACGCTCTGGAAACATTTTTTGTCGCCGTAGCAGCGCAATAAGGACTTTTGCGACCACATCACGTTCTCGCAGCTTTCCAGATCATATGCGCATGTTCAAAACAAAGGTCGTGGCTCGGCGATCATTGGCGACCATGGAGACCACAGCACGATATCTAGTGTTTCCACCGCGCTGTTACCATGCTTATGGCGATCTTGACTCGCTCTGAGACCATTTTTTGTCGCAGTAGAAGCGCAGTAAGGACGCAACTCCGGTCTGACGGGGGTATAAGCCACTGAACGACTGAAATTAACATTAATACTTAAAATCTTTTCTGGAACAGTATTGCTAAAAAAGATATTAACTTTATTTACGTTTTATTGGTTTTCGTTTAATTACTTCTGATTGTTTCTGTTCACGAATTGCATCACTGTATGTGACCGTAGCACGCTACCACTGTACAAGACTTTTAAACCAAGTCCCACGACCAGCTTTAAGAAAACCACATAAATCCATTGAATGTCAATAAATTATCAATAAAGAAATTGAAAATTGTAATAATTGTGTCGGGTATATCACACTCGAACTTTTTGAACGTTCGTGTAGACACGAACGTGGCTCTGCATAAAAAAAAATCAGTGCTTTGAAATGTAGCCTTGTGAATCTGGCAAGATTGTATTGGAAAACTTAGCAATCATTATGATTATCGACCATTTACGATTTCTGTTTCAAAGTTTTGTGTTGTTGACGTATTCCGACCACCGCCTAAAGCACGAACATCACGAAGCAGAACATGGTCAAATGCAGGTGCAAGTGAAGGTTCGCGTTCCTTCAGATCGACTTAAGATGTTTCTTCGGACTATTATTACTGTTAATAATACAGACATACGGTTATAAATATAAATATGTTAAACCTTTTATATTATGGTTATAAAAGTGTAAGTGTGATACGGTGTGATGAGATGTCAAATTCTGGAAATTCTCACGGGACCCCAAAACCCAGGAAACGGCGCTACGCTAATAAAAAAAACCCCTTAAAATAGAACCGGTTATAACTGCGTGATAACATCCGGTTAGTCATAAGGACGGATCTGGTTGGGGTCCAAATTTTTACCGGTTTATCTCAACAGAATTAACATCTAAAAACCACATTAAATTTGAACATACAAAATTGCTAGGCGTTGCTGACGACATAAAAGCGGATCAGTAGCTTTACATGTGACACGTCATACATGAATAAATTGAAGAAACAGGTTTTGTATTAGAATAGCATATTATGCATTTATCAAACGATGCCTCCAGTTCAAATTTTCTCCAAATTTCGTCTTACCAATATGCTCAGACAAACCTCGTTTCTCCAGCGACATATATTCCTTTCTATTCTCCAAACTGAGTCCTGAAATGTGGAATTTTGAGAATTACTGCTCACATCACCAGGACAGTAAAAGTTAGTAATTTCCTCGAAAGAGTATCACACCAGAAAGCTGAATAGTATTAGTTTAAATGATATTATGGTTTCTTTCACATATAATTAACTTTTTTCATTCATAAAAAAATGTGGCACAAAGATCGATCTACAGTTCGCAATTTCCCTATTGGGATTTGTTGCATTCAGGTCGTTAAAACACAAAACAATTTGAACAACGGACAATGAAGAAATATGTTTTCATAGAACAAAAAATAAAAATTGAGCAATGAATTGTTAATTTCCCATGGAAACTTTTGGGATTAGCAATCTATAAAAACTCGATCCAGACAACGCAACGTTTTCGCCTTAAGTAAGAAATAAAGAGGCATTATGCGAGAACCAACTTTGCCTATTGCAGGGTGTATTTCTAACTTCACATGCTATACAATTTCACGTCACATGCACATAGCCAACTCTCTTGTCCCACGAATTGGTTAGATAGTAGACAATGCCCGAAATATCTTCCGCAAGAGCTAATATGAAAGGACCGACAATCGAGACTTCTTTGATTATGATAGCAACTGCAATTGTCAATCATGAATATGAAATGTGCTCGGAGTTTCGATAATGTCAATTATGGCTATCTAAAATACAGATGTGACGTCATGATTCCATGTTGGCTTACCATTGTTTCCAATAATGTACGGGAAACTTATTAACCGTTTATTATCTATTCAAGATGAAATATTTGACCCGCGTGACGTATTTCACAGAAAGGCATGTGTGAGATAGTGTTTGTATTTTAAGTTGTTTAATGGTCTCAGGCTAAAGACATTGCGTAATATATTGAAACATTACTTAATGTCTCGCTCTCAACCATTAAACCACACTTAATGGCCCACCAATTGCTTCCTCCGATTTCCGGTCAAGCGAATCGTTAGTTCCGAAATTACCTAATTTGTAGGGAGTGCACACTAAAACCCATTCCCCTCTCTGTCATAAATTTGCAACGAAAATTTCAATATCCATATCAAAAACTGCCAGTCTTTTCTTCAAATCTTGCATAATTTCGTCCTCCATCATAACGTCGCTTGGCATATTGACTTGTTACCGAAATTTTCAATATATTCATTATCTATCTGGAAACTTTTATAGCATGAAAGGGCTAGCTATTTCTCTAAATATCGCATAATGCATCGTTCGCGTTATAATACGCCACCCCTATTCGGGCTCCAATACCCCATGAAACACACTTCACTTTCTCCTCCCAACCTAGATTATCGGGTCGTTTATGTCACGCACGCCTAGTATATAATATTTCATATGCATATTGATATTAACAATTTGTGACTTCGTTGTCTTTTTGAAAGACTCACCGTATTGCTGATACTGACAGACATATTTTTCAACAGAACTACGTGACTCTTTTGTGTTCAAGTAAAAGCCATTATTGAAGTATTAAAAGAGTAGTGTTCCGGATTAGACTGGCTTTAGTTTATTAAAGATACATTATGAGAGAGTTAAATCTGCCAATGGGAGATCTTTCTTTGGGTCTGAAATGTTATCTAAATTATTAATTAGACAATAATTATCTTATCCAATAATATTCAATCGCTAAATTCTCTTTTCATTATCTAGTTTTAACTAATATAGTGAAAACTCCCATAATGTATCTTGAATAATTTTACTTTTGTCGTTTTGGTTTTTACCTTTTGTCTGCAGTAAAAATCGAATCCTGTCATATTCGGCGATAAAGGATTGATCGCCATGCATTCGATGGCAACCAAATTCTCGTAGAGGAATGTTTTTGTTTGACTAATTAGCTCACTAGCATGGTTTTACAAATTACCTGCACACCATAAGTTGCTTTTCATCTATGAGATCATAAGATAAGCGGTGACAATTCTTGGACCGCCACCTGCAAATTACTTGCACGCGCACACACATTAATATAGCCACGGATTCGATTGCATCCATGGTCGCCTAAAATTGCTCGTTACTGCAACAAGCGAGAATATTGCCAGTGTGCACCGGGTTTGTTTTAGTAATCAATTACTACATAATGTCAGTTATGCAAATCCCCTATATAACGAAAAAAATTCTATCAGATCTCGACAGTAAGAAGCCATAGTAGCTCAGAAGACGTGGTATTGTTTTGAATGGATTTAAATCAAAACTAAGTATTAATACGATCCATAGCGTTCTGTCATGTAGCGAACAGAAAATGGTCAACTACTAAGGAATATGCGTTCAATTGTGTAATTTTAGTGTAAGTGTAATTACGGGACAGAGTGGCGTCTTTGGCTTTATCCTTGATTTGAATTCTGTGATGTTGAGATCTTATTATATTCAAATCACAGTGTAGCTATTTAAATATGGTTTTACATGCTCTGGTTGAACTGAAGAGTAATTTAGCTCGGCGCAACATAATAATTACCCTTTAATAGCTTCGCGGACGTCTGAAATTTAAATGTGTATTTTTTATAGAAACGTTTCATGATGATTAAGAACCTATCTGTGCGTTATCATTATTTTACACAGTAAACTAAGACAAACCATTAAAATGGCCTTTTCAATACTGTTACTGGTGTTCATGTTAGCTATATTTGACCTTTACATATTTTCTTATATGTTTCATTCATCGAATCCAATCGTTTAGTGTTTACTAACGCGACGATTAGTCAGACTTAGCTGATCGTGGAATTTGTATTTACTTATCCAAATTGTTACGTTTGGATACGTGGAGATGCAAGACGGTACGTTCTGGTACTATTTGGTGCGATCTGGTCACGATTGGTAGATTTCGGGTGACACGATCTGGTCTTCCGTTCCGATACAGCCAGATATACATCCCAATAGAATTGGCTCTAATGAGTTCATGATCTGGTACGTGCAGATGATACCTTTCGATACGATCATAGATCGAGGGTGATCGCGATTTAAGCTACGATTGGACCCCGATCGGTATATATACAGCATGACGGAAATGGCCTTCATTGTTTCCAGGACGTATACATAGATCACGGTGCGTCTTAACAGAGCGTGGTGTTTGTCTTATCCCGATCACTTCGATTTGAAAGCACGATAAGGTGCAATCTGCTTCGCTTTGTTAAGATCGAATACTTAATTCTGAGAGTTTGACAGGATGTAGCGTAGATAGCCACGATTGTCAAGTACCATTGCTAGTAAAATAATCAAAGCATCTATTATCCATTTTCACGTTTAATTATTAATAGACGTAATGTTCATCAATTGAATACACCGAGCGCCATAGAAAACACATCACTTAACATTTCGTATAACAAAATGATCCTGTAAACATATCTTACTTATTTTGCTTCTTATTGTGAACAATATTCAAATGGGAACACATCAATAACACCACATTTGTACGGATGTTTAATCTGTAATCACCGGTACAAAGCCAGGGTGGTCAAAACCAAGTGAAAACTAAGTGATGCGGTTTTTTTTATGGCGCTCCGTATAGATCGGACGCATCTTGGCATGTGAAAAAATTGTCTAAATAATAATTAATCCCAGAAAATAGACCTGTACTAAGCAAAAGCAGACACACATAATACACTTTTATGATACTTGTAATTGAGATGATAAATGTGTTTATTTTTGATCAAGATTCGTGACATAAGATATACATACAAAGACACATACATATGATTGAATGAAAACACCCCCAAACTGTCCGCAGTTCGAATGCTGTTATTTCCGGCGAAGGCGTTTCTGCCGCTGCGAATGTTGGTAATATAAAGAATGCTTTTGGAAAACGTTCATTGAACTCGACGGGAATAATTAAAGCCTTTCTGCGCTGCTAACTTCGGAAGTTCATTATTTCCTACGGCTGCGTGTATCCGCAAGAAAATTACAATAACAAAATTTGTCAATTTTACCAAAAGAAAATGGATTCTGTTTACATAAACTGGCATTATGCAAGAGCTGAATCTGTCTATTACAGGTCTTTTGGTCTTAAATCTTATATAATTTAGACATAAGTTACCAAGGCCATAATAAACTTTCGATGCCATCGGATTGCTTCGATTAAGTAAATTTAACTATGTTTTGCGGTTGATGATTTACCGTAAAATGGATAACCAAGACTGTATTATCGTAAAAACGGTAACTATGTTACTGTGTCGCTGATAAGTAAGCTCAGAGTGAAGTAATTTGACTAAAAATTTTCAACATATTCCCCTTTTAGTATCTATGTTTTAACTGTTATAGCGCGAACTGCAAGCTCTTTATGTAACTTTACCCAATTTCCCTTTAATGCAAGAACTGTTTGACTGTTTCGCCGAACTTCTGAAGTTCACACGATGAACCATTCAACAAGCACTAGAAGACACAGACATCATCGTGAGGTAATTAAACGTGACAGAAGACAAATAAGCACAAGGCCACACGATTACAAAATTTCATACCTAAATGTTATTTTCTAAATGAGAATGATATCCGTGTATTTAGGATAGCCTGGCCATAAAATCAACCACATATTCTACGATATAAGAAGTTGGAAGACAAACACATAAAAAAGAATAACATCTTATAGTGTTATTAATATCTGACCAATCTTATAAACGCACTCTATTTGAATAAATACATAAAACAAATTACTTGTGACGATATTCTTATTGTCTTTATTCATGTTGCCTGGTTAAAAGATAACTTATATTATTCCTTGACAAAGAGATTAATGATAATATCTTTCTCATTAATTGACGAATACTTGCTACTGTATTTTCATACATAGAAAATATCAATTGGTAATATTCAAGGTTAAAGGAAGAGTGTCGAAAGATACTTGTCTCGTCAATGTTTCAGCCATTTTGAGACTAAGATACTTCTATTTCCATCGCTCGCGTATGCGAAATTTAATGAAATAGGGTTTAACGTCATATTTGCCCGTACCAACCAGGATACGATGAAAAGTTTTGCCCGGATAGTGGTGCTACGGCCTACTCATATTTGCATTTTCCACAACTGTTGGCTATTTTATATAGTAGTGCTCTTTGCCTCGGTTTTTCGTCCCAACCGATCGACTAGACAGGTTCCGTCTTTTCGAGTTTCAAATTTCAAGGATTCTTTAATCCTGTCTAATTTGGAAGTTTTATGCCTCTTTATTCGGTCCTTGAGAATATGGAACCGAGGTTGAAATTCTTCTTCAAATTAGAATGGTTTTATATTTCCAATAGAACAATTCTGCAATGGAGAAACAATTGCTTTGCGTCTGAAACATTTAGTTTTTAATGTAAAACGAACGTTGCTATAAATCATTAAGATTTGGACTTGTATAGCATGTTTCTTTCGAATATATTTATCCACGGATCACGTTACCGTTTCTCAAAGCTTTGTGTTATAATAAATCAATTACAGCAATTGTGTTCTAAGAACATAAAGTTCCCAAAAATGTGATATGCCACCGGCCTCTTTTCATAGGAATAAGAATATTTTATCTAAAGGTTTCTATACGTCATTGTCTTTAATCACAATATTGTCAGAAATTATGACATGCAATAGTAGCATATCTGTGTCTTCAAACACAATCTTGGGTCAATTATGTTAAACTAATGGATGAAATCTAATTGAGCCGACAAAAGGCCACGGATTAACATTCATCGATTTATTCCAAATGATCGTTAGACTAAGTAAGGCACAGACTGACCATTATAAGGGTAAAATGATACCCGGGGTCAAACAGCAAAGTTACCACAGCATCACAACACAGTCAGTAACGGGTAAATCCTCCTCTGTTTGCCAAACAAGCATTGATCCGACGTGGCATACTTTTAATGAGACGTCTAAGGTCATTTTGGTCCAGATTGTCCCACTCCTGTTGCAACGCAGCAGCAAGTTCTTGGACATTGGCAGGACGTTGTTGACGTTGACGTAACCTCTGTCCAAGCATGTCCCAGACGTGCTCGATGGGGGAGAGGTCGGGACTCAGTGCTGGCCAAGGTAATGAAGTGATGTTCTGTTGTTGGAGGTAACCTGTAACGATCCTGGCCCTGTGACATCTTGCGTTGTCATCTTGGAAGATGAAACGGCGGCCATGACGTCGTGCGAACGGCACAACATGGCCTGCCAAGATGTTGTCCCGGTAGTACTGGTCTGTAACACGCCCTGCAACAACATGTAAAGCCGTTCTTCCAGCAACAGTGATGCCTCCCCACACCATAACAGAACCACCCCCAAATCGATCATGTCTGATGACGTTAACGTCTTGAAAGCGCTCGTTTCGACGACGCCACACCCTCCTACGTCTGTCCAAAAAATCAACAGTGAACCTTGACTCATCTGAAAACATCACATTGCTACAGCGTCGATTATCCCAGTGTTGACGATCCCTACACCAACGACGTCTTGCCTGAATGTGATGATCTCTCAAACAAGGGATCACGCGAGGACGCCGGGCGCGAAGGTGACCCCTATGCAGTCGATTCCGAATCGTCTGGCCACTCACTCTCACACCAGTGTCTGTTTGAAGACGAGCGCTGATCTGATCTTCTCAAGGCCAAGGTACGGATAAATCGATCGATAAATTGAGTTGTCGCCCTTGGTCGACCTGAGCGTGGTTCGTCCTGTACAGATTGTGTATCACGGTATCTGGACCATAGCCTGCTTATGACAGACTGAGAAACATTCATCGTCCGCGCCACAACCGCCTGTGTTGTGCCGATCTGTAGCATGCCAAGGGCACGTAACCTTTCATTTTGGGTAAGCCGACGCATATCAAAATTTGTTTTCTGGTCACTAAAACAATTAAACTGATGTTGCCACCCTGGAATTCAATGCCACAATGACTGTAACATTCAAAGTCAGAGTCGTGCAAATCTTGGGTGGTTGAACCCCCATGATGATCCCAAGCATCACCTGCATTCCATGCGGTAGCTATTGGTGCGTTTGGGCGTCACATGTAACTGGAAATGTTTCTTCTGTTGGTTCTATAGTGACTTTTTTCGTAGTCATTTGCATATTTTAGTATTATGCCCCCAAAATCAAATATCCCCTACTTTCTTTGAATAGTATATGATGAGCAAATTATATGAATTGCTCATGTTGTGATGAATTATATCCTTATTTTACTTATACATGGCGGGGGGGGGGGGCGGTGGCAAAGTGGGTAAGACTACTAAACCACTGGCTCGCTACCCTGGCGGTCCGATGTTCGATCCCTGCATTGGCCGAGAAAGTTGATCCAGATTTTCCAGCGTGATTCCCCCTGTAAAAGATCCATTGACAGTAGGAATTCGTTAGTCATAGTACACTCTACATGATGGTGTATGCCCTTCTTCATTAGCCGAGTTCGGCGCAGAACAGTAGGACGGTAAACCCCATTTCATTTCATTTATTATTTACTCATGTATAGCAAAACAATAACTAGTCCAGCAAACTGCTTAACCTGCTCATAAATATCCCTCTCTGTAATATTTTTTCTATGACATTCCTTTGAATATTAATCGAATGAGGTCTTTATAATAACTGATGATAATACTGCACAATTAATTAAATTGAAATTAAATAACCCAAATTAAGAAATCGGTTCAAAATACTTCCTGTATAAACACGCATAACGCCAACTTGTTCACAAATATCTCAAAGGTCAAATTATGTACTTTAAAAATGTAGTGTAATTTATTAGACCCTAGTATAGATAATAAACTTAATTGGGTGGATTATGTGAAAGAGATAGCACACTTACTACTGATAATGTGCTTAAATACATAAATAGGTTGTCTGGAACCAACAGTAATAAATGTAGACATTGAAATGAGCATAACATACGTTAGAATTGCTGGAAATAAATCATTTTTGGTCCAGAACTTTAAAAAAAAATAAAAAAATTAATGCCTTTTTGTTTATGTGTAGTTTATAAAACCTGTATTCTGACATTTTCCGTCGTAAATATTTTACAAATCGCTTTTACAGTAGGAATATTTATGACTACATTCATGATGGGTTTTATATACACAACCTCTATTACTGATGCGATATTTATCTCCATAATGTTCCTCCTTGTCCGAAGGGTTGGGCTGCCTATTGGTTTAATGCGTGTGCGCTAGATGGTAAGGTCTGTTATTAAGTTAATTAGCGTGGTTTCGACTCCGCACTTGTACGTGACAAGGAGTAGAGTCGCTTGTCCAACCTCGTGTGTTCTTTCGTGGGTGGCCGCTTGTGCCCCCCCCCCACTCCACTGCGCAAGAGAATTATTGAAACAAAATTGAACCATGACGACTGTGTGCCAAGTGGATGTTAAACCCCATTTCGGTCTCTCATAGCAGTCAGTGTTTGTAGAAGTATTGTATTGTTCCTTTGCCAGTTTTAATTAAACTATAGACCATTAATAATATGCGTAACTTACCATAACGTTCGAAAATTAAATGGTAACTAGTACTTCTCTTACAAGGTTTGTTAATTAAATTATTTACACCGATATAATCTATTAATTTATTTTTCCCGTGTATGTCGTTAACTTCCGCCTTCTCGTCAATGATAGTAGGATTTCAATTTCCGTTACAAAATGCTTGACACGTTTTGTATTACCAAATCCGATATTGTCTTTTTTGTGTTAAACTCAACACCTTGACACCCCAACCCCACTATCTCAATTTAATACTGAGTTAGTATATTGTTTATCGGCCTATAGTGTGTCTGCCGGTAAAGGTGGTACAGAATATATATAACTACAGTAAATATCAAGTGTTATTAAAATATACCATTAAATAGATTAAACTACACCTAATAAAAACCTAATTTCTAGAAAGGGTTGTTCAGATACTTAGATTGAAATCTTTTTTAAAATGTCGACGTTCGTTAAGCCAGCTTAACTTGATTCGTCACAACACAGGTGGGGAAATGCCAAGCTCTATCAGGAGGCTTTTTACTTATGAGAACTTCTCAAACCCGAGATGGTATCGGGTTTTTAGAAGGAATAACTATATTCCCTCAAATGTATAATTTATCACACGCGGATGGACATTGAATTTGTAAACATTCTTTTCCGTGAAGAGTTTTCGTTATCGATGTTAAACTAGCCCAAACAGGTGTCATAGAAAGGGTAAGCATACCTTACCCTATGCATGAATATCATCGCTAGTTAAATTTTACATATCAATAAATGAGCGAGGATCGATATCAAATTTGTGAACATTAGTTTCTGTGTAAATTGTTCGTTAACGACGAGAGACTAGCTATACGGCACCACTTTAAACCGTTTTTGATTAAAGCGGAAATTAAGTAGCATGTTAAACCCGCTTTTATTTAATAAAAGTGGAAACTAATCTTCATGCTAAATCAAAGTTAAATCTATTCTGAAAAGGTTGAAGATTTTAAGTGATATGACCATGTAAGTTATATTCTAGAACTTGTTCAACTGGATTTTTAATGTATTTTAATTCTTTACATATACATACTTAACATGAGATACTGTGACGGTATCAGACAGGTGAACATGTTTGAATTTAAACTAAATATTTTAATGCATACATGTACATGGGATAATTGGTTTCGTAACATCATCTTTCAGTGGATAATTGGATTGTTAAGAAGCTTTTCTCTTGAAACTTGATTCATATTTCTTTTAGTTGAAAACTTATTACACGGAATGTTAAAGAGGAATTATGTACGATCTAAACCTGTCCATTGAAGGGTTTTGGTTTTGCTTCAAATGGTTTATACATTGTCATTTAGACACTTGTACATATGTCAAGCCCATTACCCTGTCTTTTGAAAATCGAATGACTTAGATATTGTGTGGATTAGATAATGCAGTAAACACAAATATGGTCGGATCTCATGTCAGGATTTTCAATATGCTAATTTTTCATTATCTATTTTAAAGATACATTATGTAAGATATAGATAAAGAACTAGCCATTTCTGCTATAAAAGTTAAAAAATAGATAATGTAAAATGAATAGATTGACAGTTTCATTCATATTACTTTATGGCGAGCGAAGATTTTAGCCTTTGAGGGTTTAACAAGAAATGTGCAATTATTTCAACCACCGCACAAGTTGTTCGAAGCGAAGTCTCTTTCCTACATTTTTGGCTTAAATCAAAATATGGTTGAACCGTTCTAATCTATTTAATATCAGAGAAATTCGACGTCATCGAGTGTTGATTAAGGCCTAGATCAGTTAATTAATGTCTAATTAATCATTTAGATAACATTTCAGGACAAAAGAAAGACTGATTTAACTCTTGTATAATGTATGTTTAAGCCAACTCTTTGTCTAAATCTTACACAATGGCTGTAAGAATTGTAAAAATGAATTTATATAAGGTGTCGCAGATAGAAAGAACATTCACTGTCTAGTGCATGAAATCTAATTATATCAGTATACATAGGATGTATGGATCATATTACACATGCGCGTTTCAACGGCTATCATAGTCTAAAATATAACAGGAAGGAAATAATAAAACAAAATAATAATGTCGTTGACTGATAAGTAAAAAACTAAGTTCCGTCCACAAGCACCTCATTATTAACATACTTTAAATATCACTTAGTATAAATACAATACGATATTCTTTCTCTTATTGGGACGTTGAACTGTACTTTTTTCGTTTCCACTTCCTAAGTACCCTTAGACACTAGAGAATCGTCAATAATTAAAGGATATGCACCGGGGGGGGGGGGGGGGCTAAAATTGCCTTTCTCCCGATCCATGATTTGCCATTACCTGAGGAATATACTACTCGGAAAGCTAGACTCGACCTCTCCAATACAGATACACAGTAGACAATACAATAAAAAAAAGACATAAAAAAAAACAAAAACAAGAGCAATTGAAAGAATTAAAAAAATAAAAAAAAAACAGCAACACAAGATGGCAAAACATAGTTTCAAATGTAATAGTGAACTTTGTTTTTACTAATAGTAAGTGCAGGAGGGTCGCACTACACGTAAAACAAAAAACTACAAGACAAGACAGAAAACAGACATGGCAAAAAATAAAAAAAAAATAAACAAACAGCCGAAAACATATTCATAATAATATTTCCGAAAACAGACATACGATCCTTGATCCTTGTATTTAAGAGACCATTATTATAGCCCCTTTATTAAAACCTGCATGATTGATTTATAAAGTTTAGATTGAACTCGGCTCAGTTGACTAATCCCCTCGGATTTATATAACAAAAGCATAGACTATGTATATTTTATACTACATTAAGATATGATTTAGATAATTACTATCATTTAAGTGTCACGTATCAAACATCGCATTCAGTTAATACTGGGTAAATGAATATTTTCTTCAACCAACCGTTTTGATGCATTTAAATACATTTAAATTAAGAAAGTTTGGAAACTTATGACAAAGCGTAACTTACGTTTCAAGGAAAGTTTCTATTCCGTAGATAAAGATGAATAGCTTTTCAACAGTACTCTGTTAGCTTTATATTGATTAAATGCTGGAAACCTTTACACCCGCCATCTACAGTTATTATTATCACGTGATATGTCACATGATTTGTGAAATCCCGTTTTTGATCGATACACAGCTTTTCTTTCCTTTTTTGTTTAGTTGATTGATACTTCATGTCAGTATATGATGGAATAAAATAAATGAAGTAAAATCTAATCTAGACAAAATACGCGATTTGTGAAAGTGGTTTCCATTCACATTACATGGAAACGATTTTAAGAACCCATCGTGTAACAAGAAAAGGTCACTCAATAATAATTACATGTAGTTTTTCAATGTTTTTTTTTATTAAAGAGAATAATATTTAGATTTTTTGGGCAGATTTTGGAATAAAAACTATCTTAAAGTTGCAATTTCATACTTTTAAGTTATTTTTTTTAAAAAATGTATTAAAATAAAGCCCTAGAATAGATTGTATCTATAAACAGCCCTATCTTGTTAAAGAATAATCCTATTGAAAAATTGGCAAAAATATCATTTTCAACTTCAAATTCAAACGTTTGAAGATAGCCATTCCATGGGGGTGAATGAAAATACAAGGGTGGTAATTGTGTTATTATTTCCTGTGTCACTGATTTTTATGTCTGTGAAATAATGCCCACGATCGTATAATAGTGAGTGGACAACTTTTTGAACAAATTACATAGAAATAATTATGTTTTTTTTTTGTTTTTTTAGAAAATATGAAATTCCCGCTTTAAGCGAGTTAACGCGTGGTATTTAAAATGAGGCTGAGTAGAATCGCCACGTTACGCGTTCACGTGGTAGAGAGAGCCAAGGTGACTTGGTGAATTTGGCACGGGTTCGGTAAGCATCCTGCTGTTGACCAGGGAAGTACCTCTGAATTTTCAGGTCTCGGTCCTGTTTATCATCGGTGTTAGATGGAGGAGCTGTCAAAAATGGCATAAGATTGGTCAATACCTAATGCTTTCTGGTCAACTTAGATCACTGTGATGTGGATGAATTAAACACATCATATATGCAAATAAGAAAGATGGTTTTTGGCCAAATTCATCCCTGTGACAAACTGATAAACATCATTTTATCCAAGATCTAGCCTTACTAATAAAAAAGGACCGGGTCTTACAATATGGCGTCCCTAGTCTAAAAATATTGATATTTTTAGTAAATAATTCCATTTTCTTTTCATTTTGTGTGTCAAAATTAATCTTATTTTTATATTGGTTTTGCCAGGGATATGTCTGACAATTGTTATTTTTAAGAACTCCATTAGTACATACATGTATTGGCATATTACTGACACGTAAGACGACACCTTAGCGCCGAGAAGTTTCGATTAATTGGTTGATGGTTGGTTGTATATTTTATTGATTAGCGCAATAAATATGCTTTGATTTATCGTACGACGCCAATCTTATAGTAGCAGTTTATTAGCTTTCTTTTAACAAGAAATACAAAGTCTAGTCTCTATAATAATACTTTCTAGAAAAAATAGATACTTCGATTTATTACTAATTAATATAAAAAAATTGCGGGTTGTCCTATAACTAATTAAGAATTCTCAGAAATCAAATCCCTTCTATATAAAGGAATGATTAGTTTGAAGTTTTCTTAAGGTGTATTGTCCAAAATTTTTATCATTTTAGATTATGGATTATACAAACACGGTGTCAATTAAAAAAACATAATTACAGTTACAAATAGAAGACATGCGCGTTATTACAGAACTACAATTCGTACGATCAATAATCTTTTTAACATAATTCTTCACAAGAATTCACCTATTGATATGCTTATTATTAGACGAACTTTAAAGCTGACTTCCAGGGGTCGTACCAAAGAAATGAAATGTAGTTTAACATCCTACTTTTCTACAACGACTAGACTAATAAAGACGGGCATGTGCCATAAAGTGTGACATTAGAGAATTTTTCCCGGGTAGTGACTTTACGGCCTACTCATATTCCGAATTCCAGCTGTCAAAGTTTTTTTTTATGCATCCTAATGTGTACACGGGACCTCGTCTTTTCGTACCATTCGAACGACATACGTTTTCCGTTGTTAGGTCCTCTGCCCATGGTGGAAATACGACGGAACATCCCGATTGACTTTCTCGACCAAAGCAAGGATCGAACACGGGACCTCCATGTTACCGAGCCGACCACTGAGCTACTTTGGTTCCAAAGGGGTGTGGCTGCGACTGCGTGGCTTAACGTTTGTCGTATTAATAAACAAAATAAAACAATATATTATGCATTCAAAACAAACACCGTCTCATATTAGAGACATAATCTACTTTGAATATGGAGGTAAAAACGACTTTTATGTTAAGCTTTCTGTCATGATTCATTACTGTTATGCTGAAAGTCACAATAAAATTTTTGTTTTCTCTAAATGCAAATTTTTATCATCACGCAATCCTTTAAAGATAATGCATTCATTGAAGAACGTGTTTTGGTGAGATAAACGCTTTTATAATGTGGACGATGATATATCTACCTGAAGTAAACAAAGAAAAAGCACATTACAAATTCAATTTATCAGTTTTACAAATAAAAAAAACAAAGTTTATGTAGGACCAACAAGGAAACTATTAATTCAAGCCCTGACTTTATTAGAAAAGTCTGCATACATGTATGAATTAACATTTAGGACAGACATATATCCAGGTATTTCTATAAAGAATTGACCTATAATAATATGGTGCGTCAGATGGACGATGGATATGAACTAGTCAATGAAAGTGGGGTAAAATAACACTAAATAAACCACAAGAATTAAAAAAAAACCAACAAAAAAACATTTTTTTAAAACATTTACACAACCGTGTAACTTGAGAAACAAATGAAATGAAATGAGGTCATTCTGTTTTGCACCTAACCTGGGCTAATGAAGACTGGCATACGCAATACAATGTGCTATGAGGGAAATTTTGCCCCGGAAGCCGGGTTACGGCCTACTATTATATCGAAATCCAACTGCCTAGGGATCTTTTACATGGGCACGCCAATGTGTACACGACTAGACAGCTGTCCTTGTCAGGCCCCCAGTCCTACATCACTGGCAAGGGGAAACCACGCCGGAAAATCAGGATAAACCTTCTCGGAACTTCAAAAAGAATGATCATAGTTGCTAGAATGAAATCAAAAAATGGACATTCTTTACTAAGAAGTGGTTTGATTTAGACTGCATACCTTTGTATTATTACCATGTAAATGCCATCGGCTCTATTAATCTCACTTAGTCTGAGTAGTCTCCATATAACAGGGCTTTAATTGGGACGATTCTATTGAATGAGACGTTGGCATCTATATCACAGACAGAAGAATTACAGCTACTTTATCAACTTGATATAATAAAATACAGCGAGTCATACTCCTTTTATCAAATTTACACAAGATCTCTTTGAAGAATGCATCAACTCTAAGCATCAACAACATGGATGTATAACTTCACAGACTTCATAATGGCCTATTTGACATCATGAAAGAGAATATTAAGAGCTCATACATATAACAGATTTCTCTCCTTTGAGTTAAAAATACAGATATCCCACGCTGTTAATACTGAATAGGTATTGACCTCTTCCAAACAAATTTCAAGGATGGACATGTAAGCAGATCTCGGCCCACGACCATAAAATGTTTTACTATAAGCTTAAGTGAAATGAATTGAAGCCTAACGTAAACTATTTCAGAACAAACTGGAATAATCAAGACGGGCATGTACCATCAATGCGCTGTGATGTTCGGACAACGTCATTTTCGAATACTCTTCATTGAATTACACCCACAAATGGTTTTTTAGCGTGCTCGCCAACGAGCATATGGATTGGTCTCGTGTTTTCGACCCAACAGATTGACTAGAGTCCAGTCGTGGACCACTGTCAAGGTGAACATCCACTGGATAGTAAATTCAGCTTGATAGTTACGCGTGTATTTAGCTTTACTGTCAATATGTCTTGCAGGTTGGAATTATTTGGAGCTATTTGGAAGTGTACAGTATATGCCATGGGCGATTTATTAGGCTGACTAAAAGACACTGGCAAGTTTGACGTTAAACCCCATTTCATTTCATTTGCTCAGTAAGGTTCAAAATTGCACTTTCTTTGAATTTCTTACAAGAACTATTAACACCAGATTTGTTCTACGCAAGTAATGGGAGACACTCAATGCTTTAGAAAGCACTTGTCAAAATAGACAGATATCTGTTACTAAAAGGGCGAAGGTTTGAAGATGTCAATATTGTCCTCTATATAAAATACTCGAGAACACTATTTTTATTCAGCTTCTGTGGTTTCTTTTTATTATGTTTATTCAACATAGCAGTAATTGAGTTTTCTATTGAGATGTTCAGAATGATAGCACACTTCGTCATGTTTAAACTACTTTTATAAAACGTCCATGGTGTCTGAGATATTGGAATTAAGGATCACAACATCTATATTGATTAAAGTGGACAATTAATACTAAATTCTTATTCATGTGTATAATTTCAAATATTTTGGGACATAATTAGTTAGAGGTTTAGCAGCTTTATGGCTAGATTCAACTTTGAAGCAATCCTTTTTCATTATCTCATTGTTGCCATCGCTTTAAAGCTAACACATCGTGTTACTGGGATGCTAACAGTTCGTTTTTTAAACCATAATCATTCATATGAGGTAGGTTACAAAAATAAGGAATTATAATTTGTCTAATCTAATTTCTTTCTTACGGATACGAATAGCAGAATTCCATTTGATTACAGATGGCATCACGGTGATGTCATTCGTATAAAACACAGAATCCCACAATCAAACATTTTACGTCCTAATTTAATCTAATGGGTCGTGAAAAAGAAAACAAAGCAAATCCATTAGTAATTCTCTTGAAATGTATCTTTCATTAATATGTCAGTGAATTAGTTTGTTTCATATGGACGTTTAGTCGACATTTTACTTGACATTATATTGTGTTTTCACAATCAATTTTGACCATTGGAAGCACGTCTAACGTTTTCTGACGGTAAGTCTTGGCGCAGTTTTGCACTATTAGGAGTATGATTATATTCATTAGTACTTCGGTATTTACTAGCGGGTTCGGCCGATCGGAAAAGTAGGACGTTAAACCCAGTTTCGTTTCATTTCATTAGCAAGATTGGTGAAGAAAATTAAATCCAATTTAATTGTAAAATACAAATGCAGACGTATCCGCTTTACAATAGGTGCTGGTAATAGGTGCTATATAGGAAGCAGACTTGCCCCCTGCAGATGAAATGTATGGCCAATATTTATAAACACCACTACAAAACACAGGAATGGTGTAGCCACAATGGCTATTATAACGTAATGATTCACGTTTGCCCCATCTTCGTTCTGTTCTGTTCTTCAGTTCTCTTAATTATTCATATATAGATCTGTGATTTATTGAAGTTACCGAGTTTACAAAGGAAACAATGATCCCAAAATTCAAATTAACAGAATATGATACGATGCACTTTAGTGTGCAGTGGAGAGATAAGGTAATATTAATTACATGTTATATTGAAAATCATGTAATAAGATGCTGTAATAAAACGTCCACTTAATACGTAGAGAAACATGTAGGCGTTTAAATAAAATAAAAAATGGACGAACAATCCAAACAGACAAAATTCGAAATCCTAAAAAACGGTATTATAGGCAAAATAGTGTAATCAGCAAATGGCTGTACAAAATTCACAACAAACGACTTCCACCGAGATACCTAATATGTAACTTACTGTTTATTATATGTTAATAATGACTTCATTTGTAGCATTATTGTTTCGATGTTTGTGATATGCGTCGCTCGTTAGATGTGGAAATCAACACGCCAAAACCTCTCCACAACCGACTTGTGACGCATATTCGCTCCTCTGTCAAACATTTTGTTAGCTTTGTTATCGTCTTGTATGGTAATATTTGTAATTCTCCTTATAGGACTTAAATTATGTTCTCGGTAATCTACAAGGAACAACAAATGTAACAGGTTTTTTAAAACATTTTTATGCAAAACACGGGACACATACATGTCGGTTATAAACATGTGTTACATCACCAAACTTTAAATTAACACGTCTTTCTTTCTACAGATCAAGTTTACTGATGGAAAACATGCACTACATCATATGGCACACCTACAATTCAATGGGATCTACTCAACCCAGATAGTCTCTCCAGCGAATCTACATGATCCTCTCTAAGAAAATTGCGACTGTCTTCCGATCGCCCAGAGCTCTGGCGGTTTTCTAGCCTTGGGTAACGAAGGTAATTGATGCAATAGTAATTTTCCTATTATAAATTATTATCTGGTGACATTTTGTTTTTAACAAGAACCAGCTATTAACAAATTATAAATCTTATGTGTCAATCCACCACTTATTCGTTTGACTACTTGAGATGTACATGGGGACAATAGCCGGTCAAGTTCATAGTATTAATATAATGCTATTATTAATTTAAAGGGCAAAAATTGTACACATTATTCAGTATCTCAAGTTAAGGACATACAAACGCTTAGAGATTCTACACATTCTAGATACCACCAGTCGAATCCTATAGTCGTCTTAACAAGTTAATGAAGGCACTTCCATACCGACTCCTCGCTATACCACCAGTCGAATCCTATAGTCGTCTTAACAAGTTAATGAAGGCACTTCCATACCGACTCCTCGCTAACACCTGCGACGATTCCTCTGGTACGTGATAAAACCGTGTTAATTCCGGCACAACGATCAGTATGTCACTTGGTAAAAGAAATCTTGATTTTGGCCCATGTATGTTTCTTGATTGGTCAGGTAAACATTAAAATAAAATATTACTGTCTTCCGTTCCAACATTGTGAAATGAGCATAGCATACAAGGGTTACAGAACATTTAGACTGATCCAAAGTCTAAATATTACCATCAAAAAGCACTTAGCCAGAAATGTTGTAGTTAAGTATACATTGACTAAATTATATAGAGCTCACATAAGCCTGGAACTGACAATATGATGGTTGTTAGCAATTTGACATATATAAACGAAATGGTACGGGGTTTAACCTCCTACTATTATGCTCCCAATGAGCTAATGTAGACTGGGGCATATATACAAACATTGGATCTGGTAATGTGTTGTAATCTAAGGCATAGACATTTTAACATAAAATGCGATTGTATATTTTCCAAATTTCTTTTATTTCTCATAAACAAGCCATATTTTTAGGATATTAACTTACCCAAGGTTGATATGATAGAGAACACGAGGGCCAAGCCCAAGTGTTCTCTATCACATCAATCCAAGGGAATTAAATTAAATGGGCTCTTCCATTAAAAGTTAACAATGATTGAAAACCTACTCGAAAGTTTTCGTCAAGTAACGAAAATTAGCGAATTAATTACGCGAATGCATGTCTATACTTTCGCCATTTTGGACCGTGAAAGTCCAGAGAATCATTTGTCCATCCATGTTAAGTGGATTATCCAAAATACTTTACAAAGGAACTATAAACTCTTGGGCTACAAATACTTCCAACTCTTGTAGTGTGTGGAGAAATAAACGAAAAGAAAATTTTGAAAGATCTAAATATGCCGATAAGTATGCCGTCTGTCTATTTTGGTATTGAAAGCTACAAACTGTACCATGAAATGTTTTGTCAAAATAATAAAATTATATTTCGGTGTTCTTTGTATTATTTCAATCATCCACGTTATCAGCTATGCACATCAAAGAAAAAAATACCATCAGTTGTATATTTTACAATATAAACCCCGTGATATATACACACATGCATGGGTGTTACAAATTACAAACTAATGTTTTTTCTTTAAATTAAAAGGAAAATGTGAAAGATCTGTAAAAGCTTTACAAAGATAGAGATAAGATACGGACATTACTATCGTGAAATTTGTGATGTTACACGACATGGAATAACGGATAATTCGAGTTATTGAAAGTTTCAGCAATGTACGACACAATTCGCGGATAATGGAGTTCAATTCACCTTAAGAATTTATACATCAATGACTCTTGTATTAACAGTTACTTGAAACTTATTATTTCGGTTCGACAGTTACGTAACGCTTCAAATGACAAATGATATACGACTAGCCCGAATGAATCTTCTGACTTGCCAAAATGCTGCGGAACGAGCCTTTATATCTAACAATTTCAACAGCCTGTAAAGTTATTATATGATGATATCAGTTTATCATTGCCGATTTTGTCCTTGTATATTTGAATAGATCATTATCATAGCTAGCAAAGCTTCTTTATTTGTAACATATTCCAGTATGTTCTTCGTTCGTGTTGAGAGTCCACATAATATATATAACTGCTTAAAATTTATAGAATTTACACAGTGTTTTTTGTATTGGCGCTGCTCTTTAATATAATAGATCCGAAAAGATTTACGTTTCGACGACTGCGCCTGTAACGCCACGAAACATTTTTGGGCCAGTATGTGACAGTATGTGAATGTAATATTATCAAAACCGCAGCAGATTTGCAAACTTTCGCAGGCGCGGATCCAGAAGGGGGGGGGGTCCAGGGGTCCGTACCCCCCCCCTCCCCGCTCAGACTTGAAAATTTTTTTATGCGATTTTATTGGCGCTTTTTTTAGACCTGTAATTTTGGAATTTACCTTTCGGAAATACGTCAGAATGCACCAAATTGAATCTAATTTACCAAATTTTTCTGCGGGAGGGCTCCCCCCCCCCCGGTAATGGTGGCGGTGGCAATTATCAAACCTGGACACCCCCCCTCCTGCAAAATATCCTGGATCCGCGCCTGTTTCGAGGCTGTGACAGTAGATATTTTAAAGTATTTGTATCCATGGCTTATTAAGAATGACCACATATCGCAGTGTTGTCTCCATAATTAATACTTTTTGATACAGGACAGAGATTTAAATGATATTCTAAGAGTCACAATTTGGAAGCAAATCCCGTAATTAAAATTTAAAGACTTGCGGAATACTATTTCGGGATGATTTCTTGCTGGAGGATTTTAAAATTTGCTGGCATTGACTGTTCATTGGAATTTTGTAAATAAAGCTGAAGTCGTGTTATTTGTTAAGTGAGACAATTCTTCAAATTATGGATTGTACTCGATGAGCTGAATTGAATTGTATTTTTTTTTTCTTTGCTGCTGCGATTCTTGTATTACCCGTAATGAAACGACAAGTTGTTCTTGTGCAGGCCATTGTCACAAGCCCACTAGTATATGTTTTTTTTTTCAATTTCAGTTCTAGTTTTTCCTAATTTTGAATGACTGATTTGATAAATGACGTGCCATGTTAATTTCTTTACACGATAAAATCATAACTATTTTGTTACCGTATCATAATATCACAGAGGACATAAACATTTGCAATATCTTCTGTAAGAAAAGAAAAAATAGATTAAATATCATATCATACACGAAACGGATTAGAGCCCTTAAAAAAAAAAAAAAAAATATCTCAGTATATTTCTTATGATCATTTTATGCGGTAATGTCATCAAGATAACCCTATCCTTCATCTTGCATTAACGGACAAAAAACATGGTGTACTAAAGTAGCTTCCAATAGCTGCATGATCCACTTTAGCGACTTAAATTCTCAAATAGAACACAATACCGAGAATGAAGCTATTTTTTGAATATGATATTTCATTTGGTGACGCGCTATTGCTTTTAAAAAGTAAATTGCCAAACTTTCATGTCCGATTTATAAAAAAGAAAGAACTACAAGGCTCCCTCCCCATGGTTGATTGACGGACCCACACAATTCAGTAAATGGTCACTAGATGTTTTTTAACCGGCTTAGTTGGAAAGAGGTCTTTTGGAAATGGGAAAATAATACCCCCCCCCCCAAAAAAAAAAAACCCCAAAAAACAGTAGTTGCCATGCAGGATACGGCCACATTTTGCAAGAGATGGATAGAGTTTTCGAACAATCAAGAACCATAATTCAGGATATAAAAATATATTTCAAGTTTCCTTAAAATCAGATCAAAATTGTGACATCAAGCCATAACCTCGATATAACATTTATTTAGACTATTTTGTCCGCCAGTTTTGGTCCAATTTTCACATTTTCGGGTGTGACAGCACGATATAATCAAACGGTTTTTTTTAAATAAAAAATAATCGGAATACAATTGTGACCTTCAGAGGGTCCACAAGCTAAAAAAAACCCCGCGATTTTCGTACAATCAGCGGCCATAATCCACGAAGTTACGATCCAATATTTAATACCAAAAGGAACCGATGTCTGAGAGAGATTAACCTATATTTCAAGTTATGTTTAAATCGGATAAAAATTGTGACCTGAAGAGTGTCGAAATCAATTGTGGCCTGATGAACGTCCAGACAGGGGCGACGATAATGAAAATGTGGGCATATATTAACAAGGAAAATCACGACATGCATAGACACTGCAATCCATATTACCATTCAGCTCACAGTAGAAGGAACCCTTCTGCACGTACAATATGTTATGGTAACCAAAAATGTTGTCCACTAGAAGAATTTCATTTATATAAAATCAAAAGGTCTGCTATTGGCGTGGTTTCGATCCCTAGCTACAAAAGCTCTCAATGCGCAAGCGAATATAATTATATGGTGCTAGTCCCGGACTGGCCAGCTTTGTGTTGAGGTAGCACTCTCTGTTTTAATGAGAAATCAAACCTTAGAGAGTGGTTAGTTTCCACTTATTTGACATTTAGACTCACATCAGATATAGCGTGATACTTGAACAAATCAAGCCTTTGAAATAACCACACAATTCATTGTTGATTCCATGCATTACTGCCTCTAATTGTTTGAAAGCATGGCATTATTTCACCAATTGTTGCATTTTGGGTGAAATAATTATACGACTGTTTTAAGGCCGCCATGTTCACTCTATAAAATTTGGTTTTATATAATCGCTTGTCCCTGTTTACTAGACAAAGGTTGAACTCATAAGCAAATATATTGCGTATTAAATCCTATTTCACATTTTATCCACATTAGAATTAATACTATTTTGGTACACAAATAGATCTTGAGCAAAATAGATTCAAGTTTATCGTGCTCAAACACGTGAGATGCATGTATCCCAGTGGTATGATATTGCCTTTTAGAAACTTAAATATAGTTTGATAAATCAATCCCATTCCCCTTGTTTTGAAAGAATAAATATGCTGAAAATAGATTGTAACGTAATTTAATCTATAATATCTTTTACTTTCGTTATCACCCATACGCGTCCCCAACCACAATTGAAGAAATAAACATAACATACCTCGACCTAGCCAAAAAATAAGTCGAACAAGATAATAAACAGTATTCTGTTACACTTAATTTGCTGATTACACTATTTTGCCTATAACGTTTTTTAGGACTTCGAATTTTGTCTAATGGCTGGGATTGTTCGTACTTGGTTTTATTTTATTTAGGTCTCTTATCTGGACATTGAGTAATCATAATAAATCTATTTGTGGGATTTTACAAAGACAACAGGTAACAGTATAACGTAATTATCTTATTTGAATTCATTATCGGGAACACATATCTTCTAATGGACTATTAATATTTAGGATCGGTTTGTATTGAAACATGAATATTAACTAGTCTAGTGAGAAACCCATTCAGATAATCTTTCCCAGTAAGACCCCACCCAAATCACGAATTTCCACAAGGTATTATTGATAACCAATGATTGCCCAGGCGTTTATAGGTACGTTTCCTGCAATGACTGTGACGCCAACAGCAATCTTCTTAGGATTCAGATTTTTGACATGTATTCCAATTCCTGTTTTAACTAGACAGACAGTTATATGTAATGAAATTTTGGGGCACTAAAATAATATAAATGCTTCCAACAGGGGGGGGGGGGACTTTTAAAGTCAATATTTGAGTAATGTACACGATAATACAATATAAAATCCCCCTGTTTGAAATATGCAACTGGAAACGGCTATTAAAAAATGTCCTTTGAAATAGGTTTGATTTGTGAAAAGGAAAATCAACGAGGAAAGAAAAAGAACTATCGATACTGAGTGTTGGGCATTTCACCACTTATATTGTCACAGATATAAATGGTATGGCAGTATTTAGCTAAAGGAAAAGGTTTCATTAAGTATGATGAAATCTGGAAAATCTTATTACATGTAAGTTGTTACAGACCTTGGTTGGACAATTTATGTCCCCAAGACCAATAAAGGGGTCAGGTCAGTGTGTCAGACACCAACTAGGGTCATAGGTTAGGAAAACAATTTTTTGCATGAATGGATGGCGATCATAATCGGATGACATCCCACCGATCTACGCTAATTTGGAGCAGGGTTCATATGTCAGAGATCAAACATTTCATGTTGATGGATACTGGTATAAAAAGTCGTAATGAAAATACTGAATATATCATTTTATCTTTGTGAAACAAATATAAGGGGGGGGGGGGCTATAAGTGAGGCATAAAAAGGTCATCCCCATTCCCTTGATTAAAGCCACTACCGTGTCTTTTGGGATACAGTTTCTAATGGGCACTTCTGGTCCTGGTGCTGACTGACCGTGGTTCTCACCCTTTCTTTCACCGAGAAGTGGCGACTCTGTGATTGGGTTACTTTTTACAAACAAAATATTTGTCCCCCGCTTTTCGAAGACAGTGTGTGACTAATAAAATGGGTAAGCAGTGATAAGCAATTTGATTGGCTGATGCTTTGGGACACGATAACTTAAGTTCTAATTAAGTGCGAGTGATGAAACTTTGTGTATAGATTCATTACATCGATACCTTGACTAAGTTCGATAATGAGCATTTTCTGCTTAGGGTACGCGGAGCAATAAACAATTTGATTGGCCGAAAACTGACAACACAATATTCTCCTTCTAAAGTCCATTTGCGAGAGGGGGAGGGGGTAAGCAGAGCGATGAGCAATTTAATTGGCTGAAACAATTTGATTGGAACACCATAACTCTCCTAATTGAGCTAGAATGCTCAAACTTTATGTAGGCGTTCATTAGGTGAATGCCTTGATGGAGTTCGATGATGAACATTTTCTGTCAACAGTAAGCTGAGATAAACAATATGATTGGTTGATGCTTTGGGGCACGGTAACTTTGGTTATAATGAAGTGAGAGCAATGAAACTCAGAATATAGATTTATTATATCATTATCTTGACAAAGTTTGATAATGAGAATTTTCTGCTTAGGATAAGGAGCGTTGAGCAACTCTCTTTTAATTGCGGTAGATGTTGGTTGATTAGGTGAATGTCTTGACTGAGTTCAATGATTAACATTTCGAGCTGGAGCTAGGCAGTGCTAATCAATTTCATTGGTCGGTGGGACACGGCAATCTTGATTCTATCTGATAGAAAGCGACGAAACTTGGGAGTATAGTTTGATTCCTCATTACTTTTGACTATGTGCCATCCATTTATTTTGGGATTTCGGCAGGGGATATCAGCCTCGCTGTTGGTATGTTTTATTCGGTATGTCTGAATGGGATTGGGCAACAGGCTAAACCCATGTAAAACCCCCCGATTGACGATAGCCTTATCCGTAAGTCTATATGGATTGTACTAATATAACTACCGATGCCGGTACACAGAATGATTAGTTTAATTCTACGAGATTTAAATTATTACTTTATCGGATTCTAGTCAAGTAAATAACCCAGGCTAGCGATGCCATCCACAGTTGATTGTGGTCTGGATAAGTTAATTAATGTCTAATTAACAATGTCGATGACATTTCCGGCCATTTACCGCAAATATCGAAGCCCAACTAATTTATTGGATCACTAGCAAACAGTAAATGATAAACTTACATGTATGACATGTGCTTTTCCAGGAATCGAGTTAAGATCCGGTGTGTACTTTTCATACATGTAAATACCATTTTTGTCGTACTTCTGCTGGAAATAACTAACTTTCGTGGGAATGCATTCATTTTTTTACCCGACTTTTTCAACCAAATATATAATGACACATTAGATGCATTGGGTAGGGACAATGTGCTTTTTCTCTGGATTTTACACATTAAACAGATATTCTTTTCGATTCAAAGCCTGACCGAAATCAGACTAATATTCCCGTAAGTAACCTTTAATTTAAGTATCAAAAGTCTTCATCATCAACTGTCTTCATTTGAACCCATTGTTAACTGTACTTCATGACAGAAACTCATCTTATATAGATATATATTCTGCTTTCAGGGACTAAAAAGAAAAATTGATTATAAAGAAGCAATCTAAACTAGCCCTCACGATACAATGATGAACCACCAGAAGCCATTCCACATTTTACAAGAGATGATTAGAGAACAAGCTGAACAAGATATTTTTCGTAGAATCAAGGGTCATAATTCAGAAAGTTACGAGCCGATATGTGTGAATATCGACAGGAAACAAGCTCTTTTGGGTTATAAAGATATTATGTCAAATTTCAACCGAATCGGATCAAAATTGTGACATCTACCAGGGGTCCACAACCGCGATATACCATATTATAACCGTGCTGGTTATAATAGTTCTATGTTAGAATTTAAATCTATAATATTTCAATAAATACTTTGATTTTATAAAGTAGTCATCAAATTGAATTATGTATGTTGGTAAATTCTATTTCTCCAAACTAATATGTGTGTGTGCTATTGAAAGGTGACTGTAGCCAAGGGTAAAATGTTACGTAATTCTAATGACAAGTTAATTTATTATAAGCCTTTATAAAACTGTTAAAGATGGAAAGTAACTGACAATACGGACGGTCTGGTGAACTTGCCAATCGTATGATTAATATATTAATTGTTTTATTTACCATTGTTTTATTTCTTGGATTGTACATTATTACATCAATGCTTATTTATGCCAACACTTGATCTAGCCAAGTGATTAGAAGTAATTCCATATAAATATGTGATTGTACTTGATACGTCAGTCATTTAGGTCTCTCCGACTTGGTAGCATAAGGTACCAGTCGGTTATCCGCGGTCCTGTAAGTAAGTGTATGTAGATAATTTTTGTTATAAGTTTTCCATTATTAAAGATTTGAAGAACATCCAGACTCTTGTAATATCTCACGGTCACAATATTTACAGTATTTGCGAACGAAGGGTGGCAATTCGTCCAGCGGTTTTGGCCCCGTTTTCACGAAATTCCCACTCAACCGTTATTAGGGTGTAATAACGGTGATATATTCCAAAAAATATTTTGATATCGGATAAAAATTCTGACCTCCAGCTAAAAACGCGATTTTTCCTACTATTAAGGACCATAATTCAGGAAGTTAAGATCCGATACGCGTGAATATCGTAAAGAACCAAGATCTTTGGGTTATAAACATGCATTTCTAATTTCATCAAAATTGTGTAATCTAGCGGTTCCACAACCTTGATATACATAAATGATAAGTTAACATGCCAACTAACATCAGTAACGATCAGTACTAGTCAATATTTTGTGTGTCCCCCCAGCGCTGGCGATGACAGCCGTCATGCGTCTTGGCATGCTCTCTATCAGCCCATTGCAGTAGATTATCCACACCTGCTTGATGACATCTTCTAGGTTCTTTGCACGAGATGGATGGAGGTTCTTAAGTACTGTCCATAAGTTTTCGACTGGGTTGAGGTCAGGACTGTTACCTGGCCACACCAACACCTCGATCTTCCTTTTCCTTAGAAAATCAGTCACAATCTTCGATTTGTGGCATGGGGCGCCATCATGCATATATATTGTACAACCGTGCACTTCCATATGTAGTGACAATTTCTCTCGAAGCAAGGGCAGGTATCTTGCTCCATTCACAGTGGTTCCAGTCGAGAAGAAGAAGAGTCCCGCTGTTCCTCTTCTGCACATAGCACCCCAAATCATGACACTGGGGAAGGTGTTTGACAGTAGGCACCGTATATCGCTCAAGAAATCTCTTCCCCTATGGTCTCCTCACATACTTTTGACAAAATCCAAACTACTGAACAATGGATTCATTGGAAAAAGTACATTTTTCCAATTCGCCACACTCCAATTCGCATGTTTGCAGGCAAATTCCAGTTGTTTCCTCTTCATAGCCGGAGTAAGACGAGGCTTATGTGCAGGTTTTCGAGCTTTTAGATTGAAAAGGTCCACCAATCTATCGTTCTTCTGCTCACCTCTACCCCAGTTCGTAGCAGTACAGATCGAATTTTTTTTTACAAGAACTCATTGGGGATCTCACAACTATCCTCCAAATCATAACATCGTCGCGGGGAGAGGTTTTAGGTGGCCGACCACTTTTCTTCTCATCCTTAAAGGAAGCGGAGTTGTTGAATTTCTTCACCGCATTATGGACAGCATTCTTGCTCACCTTCAATCTTCCTGCTATTACCCGTTCCGAGTATCCTTCCTGGCGCAGCGTCCCGATTTGGGCTCTTTGGACTCAAATGCTTTTTTCTACCCATTTCGAATATGGCATCTAAATGTGGTGATATCACGACGGAAACGAGCCGATGATGTCACAATAATATTACATCACAATTCATGACATCATTATTGCACATTCGTGATCTGACATAATTTTTTAAACATCTTCACTGCTCTTGTATTCCAGTAACAGGTGCCCGCTCCCGCTTGGATATAGGGCTTTGTTGATGACGTCATAACTGTGATGACGTCATCGTTCAAACATGCCTGTGCACGCGTAATGAATATACTTCGCATAACCTATTCATTGATACCTCATTTGTGAAAATCGGCCTTCAGGTGGCTGAAATATGATCAAGCGTGGTCCTATTCTTTTGGCCACGACTGTAAATGAAATGAAATGGGGTTTAATGTCCTACTGTTCAGCTTCGAACTGAATATACCATATAATTACACTATTGGCGTACGAGGGGTGGCCATTTTCTCCCCGATTTTAACGAAATGCTAACTCAATCATCATTAGGGTTTAACGGTGATATTATCGTGTTTTGAAATCGAATAAAAATTGTGATCTCTAGAGGGACCACAATCGAGGGTCATAATTCGGGAACTAAGATCTTTCAGTTATAATTAAAAGGTCCACAGCAGTCTTCGCGTACAAACGGCGGCCATTTTGTATGGCAATTTTGGTCTGATTTCCCCGAAATTCGAACTCAACCTTCCTCAGGGTGTAACGGTGATATAATCAAACGGTTATTTTTTAAAATCGGATAATAATTGTGACCTCCAGAGGGACCACAAGCTAAAAAAGGTGATTTTTGGACAATCAGGGGCCATAATTCAGGAAATTACGTTCCGATAGGCGCTAATATCGAAAATAACCAATATCTTTTGGTTATAAACATGCATGTCAGGTTTCATTAAAATCGGTTCACAATTGTGACCTCTACTGGGTCCACAAGCTAAAAACGTGACTTTTCGTACGATCAGGGGCCATAATCCATGAAGTTTTGATTCGATACATGACAATATCGAAAGCAGCCGAGATCTTTTGGGGATAAACCTATATTTCAAGTTTCGTCAAAATCGGATAAGAATTGTGACTTGTAGTAGAGTGTCCACAAACAATTGTGGACGGACGTCCGGACGGACAGGAGCGACGACAAAAATAAAGGGGGTTGGGATATAGAATGCGAACGCGGCTGCTTGTCCTGGAATGCTCTAGTTAATTTTAGGGGCCGCATTTGTGCTCTGTATACCCCCCCCCCTTAATCGGATAGAATCTCGGAAAACGTTAAAATCGTAAGTGCAGTGAGCGAACGTGTTCAATTCGTGTTGTCAACAAATTACAATGATTAGGACTATATTTCAGCAGCAATTTTCGACTCCCTAACTGTAATTCCGAGCGATGTCTTGTAACTAAATGTCAAGACGTCCTTAACTATCCCAACCCCCCACCCCCACCCCCAAAGCTAAGCTGGGTCAGTGCATTCACTAACTGCATGAAATTTGGTGCATAATGTACAGAACCGTCACCGAGATAAAGTGATAACTGTCAGATATTTCAGGCGCGGATCCAGAGGGTGTGGGTGGGGGGGGGGGGGGTCCGCCCCCCCCCCCCCCCTGCTCAGACTTGAAAATTTTTTATGCGATTTTATTGGCGACTTTTAGACCTGTAATTTTGGAATTTACCTTCCGGAAATACGTCAGAATGCACCAAATTGAATCTAATTTACCAAATTTTCCTGGGGGAGGGCCCCAAACCCCCCGTTAATTGGTTGAGTGCCTTTTATCAAACCTAGACCCTCCCCTGCCAAAAATCCTGGATCCGCGCCTGTATTTTCAGTGTTTGGGTCAACGTCTCGCCGGGCCGAGTGAATTTCCCATTACTATCCAATACTAACTAAATACTACTTCATTAGTGTTACTAACATAACACTTCAATTATGTTGGGTAGTATCCCATCCAGACGTTTCCATCGGCCAAGCACGCTATTTTACAGAGATTTCGTCTAATAGTTTTGATGCAGCTTACTCTGAATTTTGACATATTGGTTTGTTTTTACTTGCTTTTATTTTATCTCCCATCAAAGCCTACGCCAAATGGTCCATTTACTTATCGCACGAAACTGGGAAATCTTAGTTGCCCCACCTCAAAAGTTGATGTTTACAAATTACTACATGATTGTCATATAAAATGTATCAGAAACCCATCAACAAATTGTTCACGATAAATTGCGTTGCATTGTGTTCTAGGGGTACTATATACATAGCTCCTTACAAGAAAAAAAGCAATTATCATTTGTTTCGGATTTTTTTCCTGATGTTAAAATATCTGCTACCAGTCTACATATCTTGCAAGCATAGCAGATTGTATTTTTGCCAAGATATAACTGAATAACATCTTCTCGCTCCTAAATGGTCAATTTTAGCGGTTGCCTAATTCTGTCATTCAAAAACACTGTTCCGTTTCTTCAAGATATTCAGTTTGCATTACTTAAAGGTGTATAGCTTAACTAAATTGATTAAAATACAGATGCTATTTAGTTTCGTTTTTATAGTTCAAAATTTCGTTTTACTACTACATTAGGATCTGAAAGACTTGTTATTTAACTCGTGTTCTGCTTGAAATGAGGGGTCAGCCAATCAAATTGTCTGTCGAATCGATGGGTTGACCTTTTTTGCGTGGAAATAAAAAAAGCAACAACGATTCTGATTGGTTGATCGAATGACTGCTTGACATCTGAACTGGCTGAACGTGGCCTCCCGCTATAACTTGTTAGATCTACATGTAGGGTAGGCCACCGAAACTATAAAAACCGAAAAGAAATATAGATCTGAATTTTGTCTCTGAGCGGTCTGTGTCCTCTGACAGCTGCAATATGAAAATACGGCAAAATACCGCTCTTCCCCTCCTCTGTTCTCATGCTATTTTGGAACTCTTACCTTTCATTTTTCATCATGAATGTCTATTTCATGAATGTCTATTTTTCATAAAAGGTATCAATTCTCGTCATATCTGACAAATTAATAATAATTCAACACTATGTTCAATTAGAATTAAAGGATTAAATAACCATGCGGTTCTACGTCACCACATCTCTCCTGGCCGAAAAAGTCTGTAGCATGCTTCATCGTCATTATACTAACAGATACAGCTGAAGAATTAATATTAATCATCATCAAAGTTTTGAATATTGTATGATCTGATATTGTAATATCAATTTAAATATATTCAGCCAGCCCTGGCTTACAAATTAAATGCATCACATAGCATAGGCGTTAAAGGCCCATTAATAACAACCTCCAAACTTTTTTAATTCATTGAAGATCCATCTCTAGAGATTGAAGATTCAGAGAGAGAGAGAGAGATAGGGTTTAACGTCCACTCAACACAAACTAGGTCATTTCGGGACTAACATATGGTTCAATTTTATTTCAATAATTCGCTTGCGCGTAGGGGGTTTAGCAGTGGGAGGAAACCGGAGTGCCCGGAGGAAACCCACGAGGTTGAGAAGGCGCCCCTATCTCCATGCCACATAAGCTCACACCTGGGCTCGAAACCACAGCCGCAAGCCAGGGGTGACCGGCCAGCTAGAGGACGAAGCGCGGCACTCTAGACCACTAGGCCATCCCAACCCCCCTTGAAGATTCAGAACGCGTCATGGGGAATTGAAAGTGGCTGCAGATATTTCATAAACAGAAGAAATTAACCCGGATAATTATATGAATTTAGAAACCTTTACCCATTAAATTTCTTTTCCCGGAGCAAGCTGAATGAACAATGCTAGTAAACCAAGCTAATTAAAATATATTTCGTTTCGTTTTTTTTATACTTTCGATGGCCTACACTCATGTAGATCAGTTATAGTGGGAGCTCACGTTCTATGACGTCAGGTATCAAACACGGGACATTTGACCCGATAACGTCAGTCATTCGATTAACCAATTAGCGACCGCCATGCTTTTTAAAATCTACCTTTGTTTTGTTTTGATTTCTATCCGCTAGTAATATTTACCCACAGTTCCACGCATGAAAAGGTCAAACGGTCGATTCGACAGACCATTTGACTGGCTGAACCCTCATTTCAGGCAGAACGTGACTTTAATAACAAGTCTTCCAGATCCAAGAGTAGTAAAGACAAGTTAAAACGAAATTTTGAACTATAAAAAACAAAACGAAATTGTATCTGTGTTTTAATCAGATTGGCTAGTAATCGCCACCCTTCTGTGCCAAATTAAATACAGTTAATGTGGGTTTAAACTCTTCGTCGGATTCAGAAGAATCATTCGAATATCTATCTAAAAAAAAATTGTCCGCTGTCATATCATCCGATAATAATTTGATAAATTCGACCGATCTTCCTTCCTCATTAAAATATAATAACTTTGCTATTTCACTTTCCATTCTGGAAGGGGGTCACGGTGACATAGTGGATAAGGCGCTGGTTCGCTAGCCTGGAGGTCGGGTGTTCGATCCCTGCATTGGCCGAGAAAGTTCATCTCGATTTTCCAGCGTGATTTCCTCTTGTCAGTGATGCAGAACGCGGGCCTGACAAGGACAGCTGCCTAGTCGTTCGGATGGGACGAAAAACCGAGGTCCCGTGAACACATTGGAGTGCACGTAAAAGATCCCTTGGCAGTTGGAATTCGATATTTTCCATTCTGGAAAAAGGGAGTAAAAAATAACTTCACGCATGCGCAAGGTCAATCCTACCAATCCAAAATAACTATTGTGTTTACTTGCAGACGAACCAGCCAGAGTAGGGGGTTACCTAAACAGCTTTGATTGGACCCAGACGTCTGTGACATCGATTATCTTACTATATTTGGAAAGAGGGGATCCTAATCATGATTATGTGTGAACGTGGTAAAGTCCCCATGCATTTGCTATTGTTAACCAAATTCACTCTCACATTTCAAAGCCTAATTCATGCAAAACAATATTCTTTGGAGTACTCAATGTAATTATGGGAAAGATTTAGTTTCTTTTTCAGACGATTACACTTTCGCACTAAATCTTTGTAAATTTATGAATGTTGTCACCTAAAATTTTAACTCATTATTTCTGTAAAGATGAATAGGTAAGACACATAACATGTCGGATTTCTCGAACAGATTGCATGGTTACAATGTAAAGGTAGTTTCAAACATAAGAATCCTTTATCTAGACCACCCGTCAGAGTGAAGAAATCTAAGCATGAATTAATGAAATGGTGTTTTATGTCACAATAATTAGATTATAAAATAAAAATTAGTAATAAACATTTGCCTCTTCAATGAAGTTAATCACTTTACAATGTAGCCCCAAGCGAAATTAATGCACGGAAAGCTTATCCAATTGCATGCTAGAAAGATATATTGACATTTAGTATATGTCAACGTGTGCATCACTAAAGTGGCATCGGATATCAATCGGGAGGCAGACAACCATTAAATTTCACTATTTCGATACCCCCACAAATTGTAGTTCGTCTATTTATAGCAATTCTCTCTCTGTCCCTTTTGCAAACCCATTTTTGGTCTAGAAGGGACGAAGAGGGTTTGAATTAACACAATATGCAGGCTTAGGTAAATATTTTGAAGCAGAAGGATAACGGGGCTATCAGGTTGACTACGGTTAAATGCACAGCAACTAGTTACATGTTTTTAGTATATGCGTCTTCAAAATTGTATATCTCAAAATTTTAGTGCTAAGACATGACCATTGTCTATTCTGTCTTGTGAAAAGCATCCAGCCCAACGTTTTATTTTGTTAAAAGTTGGAGATGGGCAAAGAATCCAGAATTAACATTGAAGTCAATGGGGGAAATTAATGGTGGTCTGTCTCCAATCGATGTGTTGGGGCAACAAATTATTCCTCGTTGAGCAATTGTTGGTCCCACCAATCAGCGTAACCTAAAATAGCACGTGATCTTAAAAGTTACTAGATTTTCTTCTATGAACTAGTCATAAAGATCGGCAACGGTAATCCCTCCGTCGTCTATTCCTTTTCTTCTCTAAATTTCAATTAATTATGTAAATTTGACATAGTCATTCCACGATTCTTTTATGATATACGTTAGATTGGGCAAAATAATTAGGCAGATTGTCTGGATCTTCAAAAACAGGCACAAATTAAGTCCTAGAGTATGACCTTGCTGTAGATTTGTCATTTATATAATATGTAAAGCAATCGTCTCTGAGTTAACTTATACATACCCCAAGCAAGAGCAAAATATGTCTATTGTAGGTTTTTCTTTGGGCTTGAAATGTTATAAAAATTGTTAAGATATTAATTAACTTATCCAGATTAAAATAAACTCTAGCTATCATCATTACCCTGGGGAATTTATTTGATTAGAATCCGATCTGCTGCTTAACGTTTGAATCAAAAAATAGATAGCCGAGTCTGTGGGTTTTTTTTCTATCCTCCTTAGTAATGATGATCGAGACTAAGTCTAATATTCAATTGATAAATGCTCGGTCCAGACTGAAATTTTCAGCTGATTCCCTTTACATTATCTAGTTTTTAACTGTTATAGTAGTGACTTGACAGCTCTTTTTCTAACCTCCGATAAGGTATCTTTAAAAGGAGAATTTTAGTTATTGCGTTGTTATCGCACCCAACTATTATTAAGTTTTATCGTCAGGCTTAACTGCACATCTTTGTAGGATTCTCCAGAGGTCCGTAATAATAAGCCATAATCGAAGTTCTGTCCTGATCTTCCGAATTCCCCGATTAAGTTAAGCGGATTTTCTACTGGAGAAATAATTTAGTTAATCTTTTACACACGCCCTGGCGAACGTATGAAAATTAATTGTTGGCTAGTTTTTTTTTCGCACGTATACAGCGAATTCAGTAATCCCAGACAGAATTTGGCTATTTTTCATATTTGCGTTAAAGTTTAAAATATTTGTATAGAACTGAAAAAAAATAACTATTAGTCAATCCCAACGCTAAAAAAAAAACACCAACAGAATTGATTGTGTATCAGGCGCGGATACAGTGTGGCGCGGATTTTTAGAGGTGGCGAACAATTTTTAGCTCCATATATTGTCGCGAGAAAGGAGAACAAAAATAGTTTAGGTTGGAAATCGTAATTTACAGTACTAATATAAATTTAGTTCTTGTGAGCATATTTTACACTCAGAAATCTCAGTTCCGGGCTTCGCACTCCCAAGTTGGTGCAGCACGCCCCCTCTTTCTGAAAATCCTGGATCCGCCCCTGTGTATATCTGAAATAGACACGACCGACGCAAAAAATAGTGCTAAGATGGCAGAATCCGTGAGCAACCATTCGCAAACCCTGTCACTGAAGACGACGTCAATTCTATAAGTTGTAGATATTATTTTTGTGAAAAATCCTTGGCGGGAAAATGTTGAGACTATAATTATAGTTGTAGATATTATAAAGTTGTAGATATTATTTTTGTGAAAAATCCTCGGCAGAAGCGGGAAAATGTTGAGACTGTACGGATTATAAAGCCCTAATGAGCGCAAAGGAAACGATGCTGAAGATAGACCTATTGTCATGACCTGTGATGTGTAGATCACGTATTGTTGATATCATGGCTATTGACTGTGTCTGAGATACTTCTCCACAGGTAACGTGTCTCAGATGTTCAGAATGGCCCTACGCATGAAAGGCGCCTATTTTCATGTTATTTTCAGTCCACAACGACAATCGTCCGATAACCAAGATTTTCACTGAACGTATCTGTAAATTGAGAATTGAATAAAATAGACACATCTTTGTAAATACCAAAAACGGAATTGAACAAATTTTTGGAATAAAATTTCACTTCCGCAATATTCTAGTTTGTAAGAGATTAAAATCCCTTAAATGACGTTAAGGGGCTTTAAATGTATGTTATTTGGTAATAAATACCATTGTTTCAGCAATAAATCGTATCAAATATCAGCGAGTTTGTTCGAATTAATGCGCCATGCATCCCTGTATTGAGAAATGGGATTATAAAACACATAATGTAATTCCTACTATCGGGGGAAAATATTAGTATTTAATGTAAAAGATAGGAAGAAAAAGCAATGTCATGGCTATAAAATGCTAAGCTCGCTAAAATAAATTAATACCATTTTGTATCAAAACATATAACATGCAAATACATGTCAGGTATAATGTTGATAAATGGTTTATTTGGTCAGTATTTGAATGATGATAAATCTATTCCACTTCTTTTAAACGACTCTATTTGTTGGAAGAATATCTCATACATCATAGTTATTCCAGGTTTTCAGTAGATTCTTTGGGAAATCCACTGTAATTGTCATTTATTAGTCAACAGAAAACGATATTTGGGAACAAAATGGACTTCTATTTTTAAGATAAATTGCAGTTTTAATGTTTGGATTGGCTTTTTATGTATCCGCAAAACCATTTATTGTGAATACGTAATTAATTACCACACTATCTTTCAGGTGATCATTATTATGAATTTTCCAATAAATTGTTTTTATTTAGATTTACAGATTTTATGTTCAAATGGAAAAGGAAAGTATGGCCAACTCTACTTTATCTGCACAACAGGCAATGTGTCCATAAAATTGTCTCGAAAAGTGCATGGCCGTGACAATTGTTTTTTTTTCTCTGAAAACTGGTCTAGATCTCGGTTTACTGTCTCGACTATTACAAGATTTTATTGTTAATATATACCAATTTTAAATTTGGAACTGATATACATATTCTGTAGCGTGTAATTGGAGTTCGCAAGTACTCAAACATTAGCCTGCAATAAAATAAAACCAAGTACGAACACTCCAAACAATCATATTGAAAAAAGACTGATATTCTATTTATCACGAATTGTATATAGACAGCAAGCTAATTTGAAAAAAAAGCATTTTCCCTGTGATTTTAAGATAAAATCAAAATAAAAAGACTCGTTAACTAACTTGGGACACACATGAGAATAAATAAGTCCAAAGGCTCATTCTTGTGACTTGTAGTACAAAAGATGAGAAACACAACTAACTGCAATGACCTAAGTGATTAGTAAAATGAATAATAGTAAATATATTTAAGTCACATAACTGGCCTACACATAACTCTACACAGACCGGTATTTTTTGTTTATTTCTACTCATACTATATACTATCGTTAAAATCGAATACGATTCCAGTATGCTTCGTTTTCCAAAAACTTTATGGCTGATGGATTAACTTCCGTATGTGATGTCCTGTAGGCCTAGGCTGTATAATCAAATACATACATGTAATATAAAATTATGTCAAGCAGATAACAATAAATTTCCAACCATTTCTCTCCGTATGATCAGCACTGTGTCAACTTTAAAAATAAAGCAATATTGAAGGGATTAAAATAAAACTTCTTACTTCTGCTTGACTATATAGTTTAGTATAATACAAGGTAATTCAGACGCCATCTTTGTTATGACTGGTTTACGATATATTGTCTGTTATCATCCTACAATACTTACTAGTTCTAAGACTTTCCATCGTTTTAATTGCCAACGAGACTTTATTTGATCATTATAACCCTCCAATGTAGTTAAATTTGTCATTTTACAGCGTTATTAATTACAAATCAAACTTAAAGTGTGAGTATTGTGAGATGATAACAGACGATATATCGTAAATAAATAAGATATTTTTACGGGATCATTTTGTTATACGAAAAGCTAAGTGATGCGTTTTCCATGGCGCTCAGTATACTTATAACTTAACTTGAGTGCTTTATTTTTTCATTAAGTTTTTAACACAGGCACTTGTAGGAATTAAAATAAAACGTCTTACTACTGCTTGACTATATAGTATAGTATAATAGAATGTAATTCAGACGCCATCTTTGTTATGACTGGGTTGCGATATATCGTCTGACAATTGAAGTGTATGGCAGCCGTTGACGGTTCCGTGTTGATTCAATAACTCGAAAACGTTCCACCAACCTTACAATAGTGGACTGGTGACAATAGAAGTGCCTGCCAGCCCTGGACATTCCAATGGCTTCATTCCGTTGATTTTCAGTAAGTCTCGACATCTCTAGCTCGATTCCTTCACACGTTCAAAAACAAATTACGACAGATTGATGTTTCACAGCTCGTGTACTGCACATTAAGTTAAAAACATACTGCACGTGAATATTGTGTTTTTCATGTGCATCTCGTGCAATATTTTTGCGTTTGGGAGCATTGTGTGAAACAATAGTTCATGGTATTGCATAATATACTATTCAAAAAAAGTAGGGGATATTTGATTTTTAAGTGTTATTAAAGTCACCTAATGAAACTGACGAAGAAACAAATGACAAAATGAAATGAAGTTCACATTCATCGATTTATTCCAAATGATCGTTAGACTAAGTAAGGCACAGACTGACCATTATAAGGGTAAATGATACCAGGGGTCAAACAGCAAAGTTACCACAGCATCACAACTAAGTCAGTAATGGGTAAATCCTCCTCTGTTTGCCAAACAAGCATTGATCCTAACGAGACGTCTAAGGTCATTTTGGTCCAGGTTGTCTTATTCCTGTTGCAACGCAGCAGCAAGTTCTTGGACATTGGCAGGACGTTGTTGACGTTGACGTAACCTCTGTCCAAGCATGTCCCAGATATGCTCGATGGGGGAGAGGTCGGGACTCAGTGCTGGCCAAGGTAATGTGGTGATGTTCTGTTGTTGGAGGTAACCTATAACGATGTTGGCCCTGTGACATCTTGCGTTGTCATCCTGGAAGATGAAACAGCGCCCATGACGTCGTGCGAACGGCACAACATGGACTGCCAAGATGTTGTCCCGGTAGTACTGGCCTGTAACACGCCCTGCAACAACATGTAAAGCCTTTCTTCCAGCAACAGTGATGCCTCCCCACTCCATAGCAGAACCACACCCAAATCGATCATGTCTGATGACGTTAACGTCTTGGAAGCGCTCGTTTCGACGACGCCACACCCTCTTACGTCTGTCTAAAAAATCAACAGTGATCCTTGACTCATCTGAAAACATCACATTGCTCCGGCGTCGATTATCCGAGTGTTGACGATCACTACACCAACGACGTCTTGCCTGAATGTGATGATCTCTCAAACAAGGGATCACGCGAGGACGTCGGGCGCGAAGGTGACCCCTATGCAGTCGATTCCGAATCGTCTGGCCACTCACTCTCACACCAGTGTCTGTTTGAAGAGAGCGCTGATCTGATTTGCTGTGATGACACGATTTCTCAAGACCAAGGTACGGATAAATCGATCCTGGGCTTGAGTTGTCGCCCTTGGTCGACCTTTTTTTTTTTTTTTTTTAAACAATATTTATTCAGGTAACTGAAAGGATTGGGGAACAGGACAAGGCCTATATCACCCCTCTCAAAGTTTGTTTTCTGGTCACTAAAACAATTAAACTGATGTTTCCACCCTGGAATTCAATGCCACAATGACTGTAACATTCAAAGTCAGAGTCGTGCAAATCTTGGGTTGGACCCCCATGATGATCCCAAGCATCACCTGCATTCCATGCGATAGCTATTGGTGCGTTTGGGCGTCACATGTAACTGGAAATGTTTCTTCTGTTAGGTTCTATAGTGACTTTTTTCGAAGTCATTTGCATATTTTAGTATTATGCCCCCAAAATCAAATATCCCTTACTTTTTTTGAATAGTATATTATACATACAAAACCACCTAGTAATAAAATATTTGGGAAATAAGTGACGCGCTTTCCATGTAATGACAAAATACTAGACCTGATATGGTTGCTCTTATGTTTAGAAATTGTTCCATTTGAACAACTTCGATGTCTACAGGTATAACTCATAGCAGCCAGATAAAGACAGCCGTGGAAAATGCGAATCCTTTCAGAGATATAATTATAGGCAATGAAGGTGACAATGTGATCAAAAGGAGGGGGTCAAAATTGGTCCATACTTGAACATTGACCCGTAGCCATGGACAGCATGAAGGCCAGTCTTGTATGTTAAAGCAGTATTGCTCCAAAGGACAGCTGTTACTAATCTTCTAACTTCATTCTCGAATTGGCTTTTGGAGCTTCTTTCCGAAACCATGCCCAGTCCTTCTCCAAATATAATCAGCTATTGTATTTTTATAGCCACGTATATGCCAAGCACTGAATTAAAATAAAATCAAGTACGAACAATCCAAAGAAAGTCCTAAAACGCAATGGGCCAAATAGTATAATAATCAGCAAATGGACTTTCACTCTGTACAATGCTAAAACGTGTCCGCAAGAGAAAGCTTACCTTGCCTGGCGCCATAGCTTCATCCAAATCATTAGACGCAATCTCGGTAAAATAGAATGGTTGACCAATAGACTATCAGTATGCAAAATGCACGCGCTTTAAGTAATTTGACAATGGATGTTCTTAGTTAAGGAAACTAGAGCCTGACTATCAATGTTAAATATAACTTTTCTAGAAATGTCTCGCATGATTGGCTGATCTTTCCACGATTGAGGCCGCAGCCCAATACATGTGCCGTTGCACTATCTCTTGAGAGTGTTATTTCTTGAGAAAAGGTGACTCCATTTAAGTGGTCCAAGAAGTAAAGTCACGTGATGCGAAACCTCTTATTACTTACAATGCCCATACGGGTGGCCTGTTAGTTAATAAACTCCTCCAAAATAGAAACGCGATGAGACATTTTGTCGTCGTTATACCCTTGCTCTACCACCCCTCGTTGCAACAGAAACCACGACACGCAGCTGGACCAAACTGTTCTCCGGTGTGGCCATACTCTCGGGTCTAAACCCATTGAAGTCGGATTTGACAGTATCGGCGTATTTAAAGAAATAGCTCTAACGGAACGTCTGGCTCGTTATCTGGTTTTACGTAGGCGTTTACGGACTGTCTGGTCTGAGATTCTGCGCTGTCGATGAATTGCTGCTGCAATAGCGGTCGCTGGTGAAAATTGTTCCGCTATTGACGTAACCGAAAATCAAGGGCAGGTGCGGTCACTTGTTTGGTCTGAGGTTGGGCTGTCATGTGTTGAACTTCACTGCCTGACAATATCCCAGGAAAAATCTGCAGGGGTGTTTAGGCCAAATTGCATGAATAAACCACACCAAAAGTGAAGAATTTTGGATATCCGACAATTGTTTCGGTCAGAATGGGTCACACCAAAATGGTTGCAAAATATGCAACAATTGTATTTTTAAGCTATTACTTCTTATCCAAAAGGTTTTGCATTTAAGAAAATTTTAGCCGTTTCAATTTTCTTTCTGCTTTAACGCCCACTATTTTCTTATTTTGACAGTGGCCAAGAAGCCAGCTTCTAATTTTTTCACACGGTTAACCTCGTCACTACTCCTTGCTCATTTCCATTTTGGCCGCCATCTTGGATTCCAGGAGCTAGAAAATGCTTCGTGTGACGATTGTTAAAAATCCCATTAATGATCTATACTTGTGAAAATAAATTGCATTAATTAGAAGTAATAGCTTAAAAAAAAGATTTTTACATATTTTGTAATTTTTTTGAAAATGTGCCCTATTCTGACCAAAAAAATTGACAGATACCAAAAATCCTTTAATTTTTGTATTTTTCAGTCAATTTGGCCTAAGAAATAACCCTGCAGAACAGTGGCATAGGAAAAAGTTAATTATTGTCTCAACCCTACTTGTACCTATCCCAAAGGCAAGAAATGTTACCCTGGGATACATTCAACAGCCTGGCTACATCTGTCTGGGATTCCCCTGCTTGTAACCGGCCAATAGCGTTGTTGCGCTGGTCTTCGTTCAGATGTGACATCACTTGGTTCGTTGAATGTTTACATGTGAAACTATTCGGAAATCGAGATCTTTAAAACCAATAAACCTTATTACAGAGGGTGGGGAATGGTCTTATGACTTCAACATGCAAGCCTCTTCCTGTTAGCAGATAAATGTTGACATTTTAAGCCATGGAAATCTGTGCAAAAAAACACCCGATCTGATTAGCTCTATGTTATTCCACTCGTGTATTCGGGGGATCATCCATTGTGTGCAATTGGCTCGGCTATCCATTTTTGTTTGCATATGCATTATCTTTCAGTTATGTTTCATATCTTTTATACCCCTATAATGCACGTACTGTAGCCATTTTGTACTAGGAATATCAAAAGGAATAATCGATAAACGAGTTATACAAATGCGGTGTTTGTTGGAATTAGTTACATTAAACGGCCATTACTGAAAATTAGAGTTTTCTATTACCTACTGTGAACCACTGACCTAGTATTATAAAATATCACTAACAGAAATAGTTTAGTAATATATTGAGGTTTATAATAAGCTATAGGGAATGGAAAACTCTTCATACTTAATTGCTTTAAAAATTATTTTTAAAATGCTGCTTTGTTCCGAAACAATTACATGTACTTTTCATAATAGCTACAAATAAATAATGTTGCTTTTGGGTGTAATATTACTATCAAGTCAAACGAATGAATCAAGGGGACTGACTACATCCCACTTCAAAAGTAGTACAGGCGTAACTCAATGGGGATGTTCGATTCACAGTTCCGGAATTAAATTCAAAACGAGTGACAAGGAGAATTTCAGAGTACAACGCAAGTGTATAAAAAAAATATCACAAACAATCATGACAGCGGAAACTGAAACATATTTTTTACCTAGGAATACCTCACGATTCTACTCACCCCACCTCAGCTGTTGGGACTGGCAGAACTGTGACAGGACTGAAATGTAATTATGTCGATTCATCCACATTATAAAAACATTGGAGGCAACCCACAGATATAGAAATAGGAGTTATTACTAAGTATAATTTTAGTGTATCTCATGTGTGTTCTGTTCTTACACGGCCACATTTTCAGTTGAACGTATATTATCGTCGTCCCTGTCTGTCTAAATTCACATCCGATTTTAACAAAACTTCAAACACAGGTGAATCTCTCAAAGATCTCGGGCCGCAAGTTTGTGGGTTATGGCCCCTGATTGAACGGAAAATTTGGATGAAACTTAAAATGCATGTTTATTACCCAAGAATGTTGGTTCTTTTCGATATTCTCGCATATCAGACCGCAACCTCCTGGATTATAGTCCCTGATTGTAGGTAAAATCGCGTTTTTAGCTCATGGAAACTTCAGAGGTCACAGTGTTTTTAATCTGATATAAAAATATTGTTTAAATATATCACCGTTACACACTAATGATGGTTGAGTGCAAATCTCCCGAAAATGGGTCCGAAAAGTCTGCTACTTGCGCGTGAATAGAAGTCACAGTTGTTAACTGATCTTGATGGAACTTAAAATATATGTTTGTATCTAAAAGATCCCGGTTCCTGTCGATATTCAAACATATCGGACCGTAACTTGACTATCGTCCGTGTTTAGCCTGTTCTCTGTTCAATCATAGACGTACTGGCTCGACGACAGGTTGCTGTTGGGGGTAGGGGTAGATTTTGAAATGTCCGAAAAAAATTCCGGATTACAGACGCCCTGCCCCAAGAAAATTGTGGAAAATTAGACGGCCGCAAACGAATTTTCCTGTTATTCCAACCTCTGAATACAACTTCAAAGTTGTCTATTAGCTTAATTAAGATGGCCGACTCGAATTCCAATCAACCAGTCCACGGAGACATCAGGAAAAGTTTAAACTGCTGCAAACACTTTTTGCTGCTACTTCAGTCTGAATACAGCAACTTAAGTGTGGTCCAATGTAGCCTACCGTTGGTGGCTGACCTTAATCCACAACAACCACAAATTCGTTGGGGTATGGGGGCAGCGCCAATCAATAGTCTCGAGGTATGTTGGCGTCACCCTTCCGGAGAAAATTTTGAAAATTGAATTACCGCAAACATGAAACGAGATTGGGTTTTAACGTCCTACTGTTCTGCTTCTAAACTGGGTTAATGAAGACGGGCATGTGCCATACATGGTGCTATAACAGCGGTGCTACGGCCTACTCTTATCGACTGCCAAGGGATCTTTGACGTGCACGCCAATGTGTACATGGGACCTCGAGTTTTTTTGTCCCATCCAAACAACTATACAGTTGTCCTTGTCAGGACTTCCGTCCTGCATCACTGACAAGGAGACACCACGTCGGAAAATAACTACCGAAATTTCGTTCATCTGCTTCTCTAACCCGTGAGTTAAGCAACCCTAAAAGTTCTCTAATTCCAATCACAATGTTGCAGCCGCATTCACAAATAATCGAAGCCCGAAAATTTCGCTCCAGAGAAAAGATTTTAATCTAGTCAATTCAGTACGAATTCGTGGTTTAAAAAAAAGAGAGTAAAATTAGTATTTTATTAGATTTCGGGCACTTTATCTTGCCAACTAGATGAATGGCAAAGAGTTATTCGCCATTCGTTTATGTTATTCGCCATTTGTTTTCGTTATTTGCCATTCGTTTTTTTTAAATGGATATTTTCTGCACTATCACGATGTCTGGTCGAGGGGTAATCGTACCAAACACTTGCACTAGTTTTACATCGTCGTACAAAATGAACATATATCATTTTCGTTGCAGTAAAAATACGAAAATTACTACTACAAGAAAAGTTGTTTTGCAGAGTGCCACTGGAGGTCTATTTATAGCCTAGCGGTGACTACCCGAAAAAGTTCCATACTTTATGACCTGTCCGTCAAAGGTTTAAATCAAACAAAATAGTTTTATTCAAGTACATGTATATGGATTGGAAATAATAAAAAATAAAAACCAATGGCACTCTGTTTTATATTATGTTGATATTCACTGTATATCCTGATGAGAGGGAGAGAGAAGAAAGAGGGGAGAGAGAGAGGACAAAAGACAGAGAGAGGGGGAGAGAAGTGAGAGAGAAATAGAGAAGAGGGAGAGAGAAGATGAGAAAGAGAAGGGGGAGAGAGAGGGCAGAAGAGAGAGAGAGAGAAGAGGTGAAAGAGAAAAGGAGAGGGGGGAGGGGATCACGTCTACTCGACACAAGTAATATCGAAACTAACATTGTTCAATTTTATTTCAATTATTCGAGAAAGAAGAGAGGGGAGGGAGAGAGAAGGGGAGGGGGCCCATTACGAGAGTTTAATACGGTTCGGAGAACGAGAGAAGAGGAGTGAGAGAGAGAGCGTGGAGGAAAGAAGAGGGGGAGATAGAGAGAGAGGACGGGAGGGGGCTCATTACGAGACTTTAATAGGGTTCAGAAAGAAGAAGAGATGGGAGAGAAGATTGGAGAGAGAGAAGAGAGGGAAACGGTTCGCCATAGGTTCATTCGAAACAAGACTAGGTAATTTATGGACTAACATATGGTTCATTTTTATTTTAACAATTCACTTTAGAGGTCTTTAGCAGTGGGAGGACCAGGAGAAAACCCACGAGAGTAGTGTTGCCTGTCCAACTACTGCTAAAGACCCCCAAGTACAAGCGAATTATTAAAATGAAATTGAACCATTTGATAGTCCCGAAATGACCTACATTGTGTCGAGTGGACGTTTAACTCGCTCTCTCCCCTCCTCTCTCTCTCTCCAGTTTGAAATGGAATGTATAAATAGAAATATACGGACGGCAAGATTTAAATGCAGGAATATAGGAATGGTTAATAACATATATAAACTACGGGTCGCAGATAAAATATTTCTGGATTAGTAATAGATACAAAATTTCACAGAATACGGAACTTTTCACATGTATGTTACTTCCATTGACACACAATGTTGGTTTCACTGTCTTCGTTTCGCTGTGAACGAAGGCTTTCATTTACACGGCGAAGCTTCAAATGACAAATAAATGGCAATTAAAAAGGGGTTCTGGGTCTGTAATTTGAATAAAAACACACACAATCCGCAAGAATTTTAAGTTTATTATATAAAACGAATGGCGAATAACCATCCTTATGGGCCTAGGCTATTCGCCATCCACTCCGCTAGAGGAAATAATTTTTTTTTTTTACTTTACCCGTCTATCCGAAAAGTCAGATTGCCCTGTCCGCAGACTTGTACGCCTATGTGGCCATCTCTTGCAAAATGTGGGAGTATATCTTACCGTATACGGTGTACAAAAAGGAAATAAAGAAAAAGATGTAGTCTGTCTGGACGGAAGTAACCCGGCTGGAGTTTCGAATAAAAATAGCTCTAATGGTTATAACTAACAGTTTGAGAAAAAAATATAGTAGTATTATTTAACAGGTTTATTGAATAAAATATGGTCAGCTATATAATGCCAATCTTGTTATCCTAAAGAAAAGGAAGTTAAGTATTTTTTACACTTGGCAGTACATTTCTCATGCCGGGAAGCCAACACACAATAACGGGTCGACCAGCCACAAATTAGATTATGGTGGAACTAGTTTAATAACAAACTAACCAAAGATGATTGTGAAATAATTAACCTTATGTTGTTAGTTTCCTTTTTTATACATGTCTAAGCCGTCTTGGGGCAATTAATAAGAAAATCACACGCCTTGAGTTTGTCCATGGCTAAATATGTTCTCATTGGCCATATTTGCCATGTAAAACTTAGCACAAGTATTTTAGAAGTTATTTCCATATCAATTGCCGTGATTGTCTGGCAGGAATTTTATACTGACATGCCAGAGTTAACTCCGGACATGAAGGTGTTCGTGATCACAATACCGGTTTATTCTTTGACGGTGTTCAATGCTCTCGACATTATCTGAAATTAATCCGAAAATAACTATCAATAGGCTGAAAGCATGCAATTTTAACATGTATAGTGTATTAATATGTTCCTTGGTTATATATTAGATTTCGGTCCCTTATTTTCTGGAATATACGTCAAACCTCTAACAAAACCATAACTGCAGACACATTTATCATCTTAAACTTCAAATTTATCATTTTAAACTTGGTGTCTACTCCACAAACAAAGATCATTTATCTGAAATGGACACTGGCAAAATTGTTTTCGAAAAGACCCGTGTAATATATCAATTTACAGGTTTTTCTTTCTTGTTCATTCGACTCGTTAAGGACAGTTTCCGATTCATTTCAGAAACGACTCATCCAATATGGCCACCGAAATGGCGACTGAAATTGGCTCACAAAGTATTATTTCAATAGCAACATACATAATATGTGAGATGTCGTTGGCAGGGTTGTGGAGGCACGGCAGATGTGTAATACTGACCACCACCAAAAGACGATTCTAAATAGAACATGACAATTACCTTGTTTGTAGATTTGCATGGTTTCCAAAATACTTTATAATTCATATCGTCACTATTGGGGATCACGTGGCTAAAGTACCGTAAAGTAAAACACTGGCTCGAACCCTGCATTGGCCGAGAGGTTCATCCAGATTGTCCGGCGTGGTTTCCTCTTGTCAGTGATTCAGAACGGAGGGTCCGACAAGGACAGCTGTCTATTCGTTCGGATGGGACGAAAAACTAAGGTCCCGTGTAAACATTGCCATGCACGTAAAAGATCCCTTGGTAGTTGGAGTTCGATATAAGAGTGGGCTGTAGATTTCTCTTGGCACACTGTATGGCGTATGCCTGTCTTCATTAGCCCACTTTAGGAGAAGAACAGTAGGACGTCAAACTCAATTTCATTTAATGGGGCTGGTAGGGTACCTAGATTTGTTTCCAGATCTTGATTTCTAGAATCTTCAAAACAATATCATCTATAAGAAAGTTTCCAAATACCAAGGGAGCACCAGGTGAAGAACAGATCAGACACATGTAACCAGTAAAATTGTGAAAGGAAATGGCGCCCCTGGTTTCCGATAATGCAATACTCGTATTTTCTTGTCAAATGATGAATGTTGCCATTACCTCACGCCCATTTCTATTTGCATCTTTATACTCGACATTAAGTAGCTGACAATGTATAAAATTCTCGTTAGACAATTATGAACCAGTTTCTCACAAACGTTAAAGATATGGTCGAGGGTTACAAAATGCCCCTTGCATACGCACAAGGGTTACGATGTTAAAGATAAGAGTATGTCTAAAGCAGTGATTCCCAACCAGTGTGCCACACACTTCCTAAGTGTGCCGCGAAATTTTGAACTGCACACTAAGAAAATGCGAAAATCCCCTTGATTTCAGTTGTGTATTCACTGGTGTCTACTGGTAAGTTCATAGTTGTGTTTTTTGTATACCGTCTACGACTTACCGTGATTTTATTTGCCAAAATTCAAATATTTTTTATATATATTTAGCCTGAATTTAGCCATGTGTGCTGCTTTTTTTCATGTTTTCCAAAGTGAACCGTTCGCAAAAAAAGGCTGAGAACCACCAGTCTAATGTAATTGGAGAACTTTGAGAACTGTTATTTACATGAATATGTTACTTACCAAATGCAATTGCTCAAGTCCATGGTTTTGGTGGGAAAAACACCTTTATAGAGCAACTTTCGACCCCTCTGAACTCTTGAATTGGTTTAAACAAAATGTAATAGGCACGTTGATTGGTTGATTCTTGTTTTTCAACTGGGCAGGAAATGGACCAGATGCCTTGAATTGGGGGAGGGGGAATTCTTCTAAAAGTTATAATCGATCGCAGATACAGTTATAACATATTGTCAGGATAATGCAGGAGTAGCCTTAAAAGAGAATCACAATTCTTCAACTACCGTCATATTTCAGACAAAGACTTAACTTCATCATCATATGGTGATCTTTATTGCGTTTCAGAGATATCCATTCAGACATTTCGAAATGTAACTTCCTTGGGACATACACTTTCAAAAAACCATGAACGCCCCAATTCGGAAGCGGTCACTAAAGCCCCCGTCAGACCGGAGTGGTGACCCTACTGCTCTCTGCGACCGAACGGCGGCCTGGAAATGCACAAGGTCGTCGGCAAGCGTGAACACAACGCGGAAAAATGTCCCAAAATTACAAACTTAAAAAAGTCGCGATCTTACTGCGACCTGTGCGTCTATATAGCATTCTCGGGGCGGGTTCGTCACGATCTCTCCGCGCTTATGGCGTTTCGATTGAGATCTATAAGCTTTGCAACGGCGGTCATCGCGAACCCGCGTCGCTCAACCACACGTCTTATCTGGACTACACGTGCGTTTCCACCACGTGATCAAGGCGACTATGCAAGCTGGTTCGATTTTTTTTTCGAAATTTCAAGATGATCTTTGAATCGTCCGTTTTCAAAGCAAGTCGTGCATGAAATGCATGGTCGCCATAGGCGAATAATGCAAGCTTGGTAACCGCGCCATGGTCGTATTAAGAACTCCATACACGTTGTGGGAACCTCATAAAATCGCCATATGCTTTAGAGGTAGCCCGATGAGGTCGTGATGCAGTCGCGCAACAGTGGTGGAATCATCGTAACATCGCTATGACAACGCCATAAGGACTCAGAGCGCTGGGTGGGGTCGCGGTCAACGCGTGAGGGTTGTGGTGAAGACGCCATGACGGCACCGTTGCAAATGTTACAATTTTCGCAGCGTCTATTCCACGTGTGTACTGCGCGTGTGCTACGTTCATAGAGATGTTACCACGCTTATCGCGCGACCCTCGCGACCCACCACGTTCTCTCAGTTTTCAATGTCATATGACAGGACCCTGGCGTTTGCTTTGAACATACTCAAAACAAACGCCGTGATTCAGCGATCATTGGCGACCAGAGAGACCACAGAACGATATCTCGCGTTTCCACAGCGCTCTGGGTGATCTTGGCACGCTCTGGAAACATTTTTTGTCGCCGTTGCAGCGCAATAAGGACTTTTGCGACCACATCACGTTCTAGCAGCTTTCCAGATCATATGCGCATGTTCAAAACAAACGTCGTGGTTCGGCGATCATTGGCGACCATGGAGACCACAGCACGATATCTAGTGTTTCCACCGCGCTGTTACCACGCTTATGGCGATCTTGACTCGCTCTAAGACCATTTTTTGTCGCAGTAGAAGCGCAGTAAGGACGCAACTCCGGTCTGACGGGGGTATAATATTTGAAATAAAAAAAATCAGGATCTAAGAAACATACGATTGATATTGAGTACCTCGTCCCTGTCAGTGATGCAGTGTGAAGGGCCTGACATGGTCAACTGTTTAGTCGTCCGGGTGGAACCAGTGGCGGTGTTCATAGTTTGGTCTGCTTTCTGTTTGCCCCCCCCCCTCCAACAGTTTTGAAAAAAAATACTTGCGATATGTTTCGGTAATCAGTCTCTACTACTACTACGGTGAATTAATCCCACATTCCAATGCAGTCATAGACTTAGAATGTAGTGACAGCGTGATAGTTACCAAACACATACTGCTGTAAACCTACTATAAGCAATAACACGTGCACCATTTCAGAAGTGCTTTGCACGATCCTCGAAGTTTTGGGGTAGAGGTTCAACGGGGCGAGCATATTCATTCATTTTTATTCACGCACTCAGTTCGCTTAAGCTAGTGGTTAGACGAAAGGCGGTGTCTGGTAAATTTCAATGATACTGTATAATTGTTCTCTTTCACGTGTAGACTATAGAATAAAACACGACCTGTGCTCCGACCTTCCTCTTTGTGCCGTTGTGTGACAGTTTTCAAGCTTTGCATGGGTTTTATTGCACCATGGATTAGTATTTAAAACAACGGGAAAGTTCGTCGTCATCAGGATCGCAGAAACGTATGAGAAAGAACAGCGATGAGCGAGACGATGATAAGGTATTAAAAGACATTCATTCTGAAGATGATGATTTGCATAACGAATGGCTACTCGAATGTCGATGGGAAAGATCGATGTTGAGGAAGATACTGTCGAGGCCGACATTTCAGGGTCAGAATTATTGGGGATGGCTGTCGCGCACAAGTCGGGTGATGATTCGCGCAATGATACACTACAACCAGGACCCCTTGATATCTCTTCTTCTCCCGAGCAAGGTCCCCATCAGCCAAAATGCATAACCTTCGCCCAAAATAGTCAAGGTAGACGTTTTAATCCTGACTGGTACAATACACACCCATGGCTGGAATACTCGGTTGGTAAACGTCAAGCCTTCTGTTGCCCATGTAGGCATTTTGCTGGTTCATCAACGAGCGGTGTTTCCGGTGGGGCGTTTCTGTCTGAAGGAGAGGATGGTTGGGGTAAAGGTACCGGTTTAAATAAAAAAGACAATCAATTGCTTAAACATGAGCATTCTCAAGGACACGAAGTAAGCGTTGTTCGCTACAACTCGTGTCGACAAACTGAGAAAAGTGGGAAGACAGTAATGGATTTCCTTGATGAAGGACATCGAAAAGCAGTAAAAACTAACTCAGACTATATAAAGATTATAGCAGACGTACTCCCACTTGACGGCTGTTCAAAATATGGCACAGAGGGGACACCGAGAAAATGAAGACAGTGGAAATAGAGGAAACTTCTTGGAAATTATCGATTTTCTAAAACCATACTGCCAACTGTTAAGAGAAAGACTAGACAGCGGACCCAGCAATGCGAAATACACGCATCACTCAATTCAAGATGCCATAATCGGGATATTGTCAGACATGATCGTGGAGAAGATCAGAACTGAAGTTGGTGAAGCTCAGTTCGTAACCATCCTTGCAGATCTTTCGAAAAAGGAGCAGCTTTCATGCGTTCTTCGTTACATCTATGATGGAGACGTACACAAAGAGTTCATAGGATTTACTGTGGCTGAATCACTGAATGCTGAAAGTCTCAGTAAGTATATTTTGGACGGCACTATACGCACTTTATGTGCATTGCTTCAATCACAGACTGAATCTGACTATAGTTGACACGGTAAAGGCGGTTGTCCCCGCTGATACTTTTTCAGCAGCCTGAAGATGATCTACAACTTCGCCAGCGGATCCGCCGTACACATGAAATGGATAAAATTCTAGGACAAGCGGTGAGAAACAATTGTTGAATTCAAAGCATTATGTGACACTCTCTGGGCGGCTAAAGTTCGAGCTGTTGCTGCAGTTAAGAAACGTTTTGTCACCTTCGTTCACATTGTTCGTGTACACAATGTTGGTCATGTATGACGTACTCAACGAGACTCGAATGGTATCTAATACGCTGCAGGATCTAAAGATTGACTATCTGAAAGCCGCTGATCTTATCGAAGTTTTTATCCAGGAGTTAAAATCATTCAACGACTGTGGCCGTCAGGAATCTTACTTCGACAGATCATATGGAATGTCCTCCGAAAATAAACTATTCTGTGTTAAAAGAAAACAGAACCCATCATCCAGGCTAGATGACTTTGTTGTTCATTCTACACTTGGTCACCGCACTATATTGGAAAATCCAGTCGATTTTCAGAAGTCCATCCTAAATCCTATAGTGGACACTATCGTGGAGGAATTGGAGCGCCGTTTATCTACACCAAATCTAGCTATATTCCGGTCACTGTCTTCCCTTGATCCAAATTCAGAGAAGTTTCCAGACTTTAAGAATGAGTCTGCATTGGTAGAATCATATGATCTGAACATGGAAGATTTAGACTTAGAGTTCCGCCACGCAAATAGTTTGAAACTGGAAACAATGAAAGATCTTCACGACTGCTTGATTCCGCTGAGAATGGGCGTTGTTGAATTAAGAAAACTTCTGCAGATAGCTTTAACTCTCCCTGTTAGCGGAGTAGAGAGAACCTTCAGTTTGCTAAAAAAAAAACATCTAAGAAGTTCAATGACCGACAAGCGTCACCGCAACTTGGCTGTCATAAGTGTCCACAGGGAGCGGGCAATGAAGTTGGGTCTAGACAATGTGGTGGACCGCTTCGCTAAAATATACCCAAATTCAAGAATTGTCCTTGTTTGAATTCGGGAATGATTTAACAGAGCTAGCTAGAATTGATGGTATGTTGTTGAATATCGATTTTTACTCAAAAGCCTTATTTATAAATTTAGTGTTTTTGAGTTTAAAAAACAGTTCTAATTATCTCAACGATCAGAGCCTGAAATATTTCCAGGTTGCATTTCCGGCAATCTGGGGATCACGCATTCAGCGCTTGCGAGTGGGCTTTGCCCCCTCAAGCTAGGGTATTACCCTACCTGTGCCCCTCCATCCACTGGCGCCACTGGGTGGAACAAATTGGCGTACGCGTAAAACATCCCTTGGCAGTTGAAATTCGATATAAGAGTAGGCCGTGGTGCCGCTGTCCGGGCAAAAATGTCCCACGTGGCCAACTATATGATGTATGCTCGTCTTTATTTGCCCTGTACGAAGCAGAATAGGATGTTAAACCCAATTTCATTTCATTTATATTGTGTACTATACGCTACAGACCCCAGAATCCACATTGGCATCTTGGGCATGGCTGGAAAGTATATGGCATACAGTGAAATATATTATTATATAGGCATTGTAATTTATTTTGATAGCTGAAATATATGCAGGGTAAAATTCACGCACGTCCGGAACAATGTGTGGTTATTATGACACGTGTTAAGCTGCAGTTGCCAAAATGCTTTTGATACATGTAGTTGAATGCTATCTCTGAAATGACATATCACACGGGTATGTTGCTACATACTTTTCGAGCCAATTTCTGTCACCACTTTGGATCACAGCCTTTTGTGAAATGAGGCGAGTGACCAAGAAAACGTATAATAGTACACGGGTCATTTCGCCAGCAATGTTTATCAATATCAGACCATTTTTGGTTGCGATCTTGAATTTTCGGCTCTATTTGAGTTTGCCGGTATATTTCACAGGTAGCAAATTACAAATATACAAATATCTTCACTAGGGTCCCTTATATCCGAAACCATCGTCAAACCTTGTTCCCCGTCAAATGGTCCTGGATCTGGGGGTTTTGACCCTATGGCAGTTGTAATCCAAAAAAGATTAGGTCGGGCATTGACCAGACGTTAAACTCCTTCCCACATCCTTCCGATTTAAAAAAAAAAAAAAAAAAAATATTGCTTCATCTCAAATTCTAAACTCCTGTGTACACAAAGCAAGAATTATTTGTGGGTGACTTTTCGTCGAAGAAAAATAAGTATTGGCATTCGTGGGCTATCTGACAAACTAGTATTCAATTTTATAAATGGACATTATTATAACGGAGTTTGTTTTCTTTCGCTGGCCTTTAATGAGGATCACCTTGATTAATTTTGCTTATAACAACCCTTTAGGGACAGACTAGGATGCAAACTCCGCTATTAATGGGGGCGCTGATGAATTCTCATGGCGTGCACATGTCTTAAATGTGTAATACCGACGAATTATACCAGATTTTCTTCGTTTTTCGTTTTATTGTCGTTCCGTCCTTAAGTTCTTACTTCCTTATACCACAGTAGGGACATGGCCGTTCACATTTCTTAGTGGTTGTTTTGGTTATTGTAAGTCTTTCCTGTTGAAAATAGCCTCCTTTTACCATTCATTACTATGTATATATATAAATGTCAAATCGGTGAAAAGGGTACAGTGAATGAAACATTGGCCACCCGTCTACGTATCCCACGACACAATTTAGAAAAGATGACGTGATTTCCCATTCTCAGCTATTGGATTTGTTTTAAAGATGGTCTACACCGCAAAGGTAACATTGGAAGAAGTACTGAAGGCTATGGTCATGGTACGAATTGCATTCTATTAGTTAACCCAGACTCACACAGTTGATAACGTATGGTTGTTATTTACTTGGTATCAACAATGAAAACTCAAAAGAAGATGTTGCTTCAACTTTATTTTAAAAAATTAAGTACGATTTCCGTTTGTTTCGTTTACCAATGACATTAGGTGTCAAATCTTATACTTGACAGTGTTATATCAACTACATCAACACCGGCTGTCAAAATAAAATCTTATTTCCATTATGTATATCCAATAAGACTTGTATGACATTATATAATAACCCGAACACCTACGTCTAAGATCAGCATTTTGTCAGATGATATTAATGGTCTAAAGTCTTCAATGCCATCAATTATTTATTTAAAGGACAATATTGGTGCCAGTCATCATCACATATGTAGTAGAACTGATTAAACACTTTACAAATATAATATTAACACAGAGATCATCGCTACCATAGAGGAGTAATAAAGGATTCATGAATCGGAAGTGACGAACGCCAAAGGAAAACACGAGTTATCTCTCTATGTGAATGACTGAAGTGAAGAGTGATGACAGATAAACGGCCGAATTTCTGCTCACTAATAATTCCTTCGAAGACAAAAAGTTGTTATATGGGACCGCAAGAGGTTATCTGACGATACAATAAAGTAATTAATTGTCATAAGATAAGAGAACACGGGAAAAATAGAAATACTCAGTACAGCCCCTTGTTTTTATTCATTCTATAGGGAAGACCGGGGCACATTGAACCGCTTTGTTCACATACATGTTTGTACTCATTTCATAACAAATGTTTTTATTAGAAGATCTCTTTATTTCATGATCAAAATTTAAAAAAAAAAAGCAATATGCCCTCTTATATGGATCAAACCCCGGTTTATCTGGATTGTATAGATTAGACATATATGAACTTAAGTACAAGAATTTCGTAGGCTAAGAAGTTAAAATGTATGGAAAATTTTTCTCTTTTAAGCGCTTTCTTGAAAAATCCACAGCCTAAGAAAATAATTGACAGCATGTGGCTTATTGATGGAGAAATGGGTCTAAGAAGTTACCTCACATCTGTATAGTGTTGGGTTGTATAGTATTATTTATAAAGGATATATCCATGGTGTTTCAATGTGTCCCGGTCTCCCCTACCTTATAAAAACATGGTAATGCACGGACTTTTAATCTGTTTTTCTTTCCTGTTCTCTTATCTAGTGGCAGTCAATTCTTTTCATGAATTGTAAGATATTCTCTCACAGCGTCACACAGCAACCTTAGGTCTTCGAGGGAATTATTAGTGAGCAGATATTCGCCCATGTATCTGTTATCATTAGTCACTTCAGTTAGTTATATAGAGGAATAACTCGTGTTTTCCTTTGGCGTTCGTCTCTTCCGATTCGTGAATCCTTTATTACTCCTCTATGGTAGCGATGATCTCTGTGATAATATGATATTTGGAAAGTGTTTAATCAGTTCTATCACATATGTGATAATGACTGGCACCAATATTGTCCTTTAATAAAAGGTTAATTTCTATGCTATGCGACCAATCAACATGTTTAATCTATTTTCCGATTCTTGAATTTCTTTGCGGGGTTTCAGTAGTATATTGTCGTTACTTAGAGGTTACAGTACCCAATCGATAGTTATGCGCCCTTTTCTGAAAACCTTGTGAGCGCAATATAGACTATAGTTCTCTTTAAACATAATTAATATCAATTTTGGTGTAGAGCATTGTTGTCATGAGCGGATGAAACCTGATGTTATTCAATGTTGCCTGTCCTTTTCTATGCTTGTGAACACGTTAATAGATCAGATTTCTTAAAATGAAACCAAGTCTTCGAATAACTGCTGTCTTGCAACACCCTTTTCGCTATAAACTTGATCAATTTATTGTAAACTCGTTAAATCGTATTTAGCATACCGAAAATCAGTACATCTTATTGCAGTATTATTTTCTCTACCGGATACACAAAATAATGCGTTACAAAGAAAACTTAAAACCCTTCTAAATTGTTTTATTTTGATAAAAATGTAAAATAATATATTATTTTGAGAATGTAAGTCCTCCTTCGTAATGTCAAAATGTTGATTTAGTGAAATATCATTTCAAAATCCTCTAGGGGGGATGCCATCACACGCTCGTTCATCACACGCTGTTACACAAAATTTAGCGTGACTTCATCAGTTAATTGATGGATGTCATTTTAATGGACCCTTGCTGCAAGCGTGACATGCATAATTACAGTATCAACAATACATATTATGGTGGGTGAGAAATTATATTTGTATTTTCCTTTCTAGGTGCAATATTCAACATAGCCGATGCAGCATATTGAATTATTTAACTTCCACAATGCAAAATAATATTTAATCAATATTTCTTTTGTATACATAATATGTGTATAATACTTTGGCATCGATTGTATAAAAACGTTAAATATTTTCTATTATTGCATTTTCTTCAAGGTGTAAAATTCATACATTCGTGTTTATGAGCAATTATAGAAATGTTTGGCCAAACGTAAATGACACCTGATGTTCACAGAATTGACCACCAATTATGTGTTATTTTGTATTTTTGTTGTATTATATTTCGTCACTTGGGATTTAAATATCATAATTGAAAACAGCAGCTCTCAAAGCGGCCTAAAGTAGAATATATATTGAATATAATATAACAGTTGTAATAGCACCTCGTCGGCACGGTTCATGTCTATAGATCGAAATATAACAAACCCTGTGGATCTACCAATACGAAGCAAATCATTGACCAGCCTAATGACCTGTAGATCTATTGGTAATTAGGGTAGTAAATTGTCAAAAATCAGAACAAAACTATAAAAGGCCACACATAGTTTATTTTCTGTTCTCCTTGGTCTGGATAAATAAATAGACACTTAAAGGACAATATTGATGTCATAGAACGATACCACGTGTTTGTCAGTTTGACGTCACTGTCGGTTTATTCCAGTGTTTGTTACACATCTCCCATAGCAAAGTATATTTGGAATATATTTAACGAGTTCTATTACATATGTAATAATTGACTGGCACCAATATTGTTCTTTAAATCACGTGAAAGACGAGTAATCTGAATTTCAAATTTGGAACTAAAAACTTTTGAGCAGCACAACCATTTATTTTTATTATTTAAATAAGTCTTTTCGCAAAGAAATACGGGGTCCTTCTGATGTTCCATAAGAACAGAAAATCAGTTGGTGTAGCCTAAACGAGGAATTTGACAGAACAATTTAGAGTGTGCGGCGACATCTTCAGTATTATTGTTTAATGAATTAAAATTCAGTTATAATTTTTCTATCCTGGTTGATAAAACTCTTAAGAACCCACCAGTTTTATTTTCGCATTTAATGATTCTGGATGTCTCATAGATTAGCTAGAATCCTGAAGAAAGTAGACTATAAAATGCATACTTAGACAAAGAGATAGTAAATTTAGCATTACGGGTTTTTATGAACATAATTAGATTAGGTTCGTATTACCATATTGGTTTCTAGATTTTCTACACATACATCTCTATATTGATAGCTAGAACTAGGGATATTAAAATTTGTAGTAGATTTTCCTTCGGTAGGGTGTTGGCTTAATATCCAGGACGTTCCAGGTTCGATTCCGGTGTTCACTGAGATAGTTCTTCGGTATCCCCCAGCGTACAGTGCCGGATTTAACTACAGTCTTGGCAGGCTACATAGAAATAAGATTGCCATATTATTCTGAAAATGAGGCAATTAAAGTGTCGACTTTAAAATAATAAGTGATATATTTAATTGTTGGATAAAAATTATTACTTGTATGTATGATCTAGTGAGTATACAAGTGGCCATGGTAGCACTCCTTCACCTTTGAATTTTTCTTCATTTCACGTAAGCAAGTTTTAATAATCTCTAATATTTCTTTCTATAATTCCGATAAGACCGTAATATTGCTGAAAACACATTTTTGTTATAGTATTATTGTTTGTGATTTACGTATTAACCGTAAGGGTTAACGTCACAGACGTACCATTATTCTGAACCTAACAGAGCTAATGCGGACGGATACTCGGGTTTTCCAGTTTTAATGCGTTGCGTTCTTCGCATGTTATGCCGCTCAGACATGTGTATAACTTATCCTATAATAACCCGTATATTATAGTGCATGTATTAGCTTCTGTTTCTACCATTAGAAGTGCCAGTTAATACCTGCCATGCCTCAATCGTACGATCGCGTGGCACTACAAGGGAGATCAATCCAATGGTTTCTTTCAACTATATTTTCTCCAAATAGAATAGTTGAAAACCTTGGCATATTCTGCGTTTCGAAAAGTATATTTTATCCAAAGAGAATAAACCAAAACTATATTCTACGTTTTAAAATATTCTATTTACATATTTTGTGAAACTATATTAGTAGAAACAGGGGATGTTTATTTCTTATACTGTTCCATTATATTTCGTTAACGTTGTCGTGAATATCACTAACCAAGATACCCTTTTTTCAGTAAACTATATAAAATAACTCGTAAAGCACACTCAATGTTTTCTTCGCGAAGATGTTCATAATTTTGTAACAATGACAATAGTCTATAGAAAGAAAAGAATAAACAATTTAATATATCAACAACAAAATGCGAAATTAATATAAAACCCACCCACACTCGTTCATACTATATTAACGGCTATTTACCGCTAATTATCCGTAGTGAATGTGGTAATGTCCTGTCATTATAGTAGGCCCACAATTTTAAAGGGACTATCCCGCTTTGAACAGGGTCTCAAAAATAAGTCTTAGTGCGTATGACATTAAAATTTAAGCTTCAAAATAGAGAGATATGGTGTATTTACCTTGTCTCAAAATTCCAGCTCAAAATATTCAGTCGTTCGGACCTGAATGTCGTAATTGCTTATCGGGACACGTGGCTTCCCGTCCGTCGCGTGTACACATTAACGTAAATAGCTCTTGACTATTGGATTTTTCCTCACTCCTTGGACCTCTCCTGTAATTAGAGGAGTGGCCGTTAACGTTTTATTAGTTTCAGGGGTCCACGATGGCACGTCAACAAACCATGAAGTTGACCTAAAAAGTTCCACGGGATTATGTAGTTGATCCTTGCCAGTGGAGCGATGTAGGGACCTTGCCGTTCTGATTGGACGAAACTTGGGGTCGAGGTAGCGTGCACACATTCACGTAATAGATCCCTTGACAGTTTGATTTTCCCTCGTGGCACTTTACATGTCATATACCGACCTCCATTTAATCCCGTTGATTCAGAAAAAATGTGGCATTAAACCCCATTTCATTTCATTTCTATTGAAGTATTGCAAAAATATAAGTATGAAGATGAAAAGTTAGTATTGTACAACAATTTGTGTTGGTAATAATGTGACGGGCAGATTAAGGGAAGTACGAAACAGTTGTTATTTTATTTTATTCCTGTCTGAATAATCTCAGAGGAAATGATGGTTAATTTTAGGGGGGCAGTATTTAGAGAAAATGAAATGAAATGGAGTTTAACGTCCTACTCTTTTGTACCTAACCTGGGCTAATGGAAGACGGGCATACGCCATACAGTGTGCTATGAGGGAAATTTTGCTCGGTCAGCGGCGCTACGGCCTACTCTTATATCGAATTCCAACAGCCAAGGGATCTTTTACGCGCACTCCAAAGTGTACACGGGACCTCGGTTTTTCGTCCCATCCGAGCGACCACAGGCCGAAAACACTATCAAAATTATTCTAAGTCGAAAATCTTGTGGAATGTGGTACCACACAGGCATATAGAAGGTCTGAGAAGAAATTTTGGAGAAAATTTTATTATTTTTTTTGTGGTAAAAAACACCACAGGCCCAAAACACTATTAAAATCATTTTAAGTCGAAAATCTTGTGGAATGTGGTACCACACAGGCATATAGGAGGGCTGAGAAGAAATTTTGGAGAAATTTTATTATCTTGTGGAACTCTTGTGGTAAGAAACACCACAGACCCATAACACTATCAAAAAATTATTCTAAGTCGAAAATCTTGTGGAATGTGGTACCATACAGGCATATAGAGGGTCTGAGAAAAAATTTTGGAAAAAAAAAGAAGATTTTTTTCTAAGTCCAATATCTTGTGGCACTCTAGTGGTAAAAAAACACCACAGACCCAAAACACTATCAAAATTATTCTAAGTCGAAAATCTTGTGGAATGTGGTACCACACAGGCATATGGAAGGTCTGAGAAGAAATTTTGGAGAAAAAAGTCCAATATCTTGTGGAATTGTTGTGGTGAAAAGCTCCACACAAATGCCCCCAAACCTTGCCATAAATGCAGAAACCGAAGTAAAAGATCGCTTTATTACAGAAGAAGATGAAGAATTGTTTTCTTTATGTATAACACATTCTAAAATGACAATAAAAATCCAATAAAGAAATACAAATGTGCAATGTTGGACATTTAAGCCCACTACACACAACAGGCATGGTAAATTGTTTAAATTCGATGATAAAAAAATAAGTAAATAAAAATTTGAACGGTACTAATAATAACTGTTTTACTTTTACATGCCTATAATATACTGACATATAAGATAAATCGGTGAACAGTCCATCTGCTGATTACACTATTTTGCCTCGTGCGTTTTTATTGGACTTCGAATTTTGACTAATGGATTGGATTGTTCGTACTTGGTTTTATTTTATTTTAATAAAATTATATCAATTGTTATAATAAGTGGCAGCAGGACAGAAAAGTTCGAGAACATACAATCATATATTATGTACAGGGAATTATCTTTATAAATAAAATGATTTGGGCCTCGGGCGAAGTCGGGTATCTTACTATCTTATAAATGAAATAAAACCGGGTTTAACATTCTACTATCTTATAAAATACACGTATGTACAGAGGAATCGAAAGCACGCCACTTGTCTCAATGACAGACTTTAGCATACAATGCGCACGCGTTAACCACCCGACTACCCAAAATATAATTATGTAATTATCTTACAAAATACATAAAGTCTAAAACGAAGGTTATTTCAAAAAAAAAGATTATCGCCAAGAGCGGAAAATTTAGAAGTATTACAATGTTATGTCAACGAAACTCTTCAGGTTTTTTTAAGAAGACAAGTTTTTTTTCTTAAATGGTTTTTTTTTTCAATGTTTGTAAAAAACTTTGACATTTTCCCAGACAATCTAGGGAGTAATCTTTACTTCTAATTCCCTTTAAAGATCATTAGCATTCAATTATAGATGAATCTTTTGCAATATTTAAAGTTTAGGGACGAAATCATTTTTGTTTGTCTGTCTTTTTTGGTAAGAAAATTATCTCTTTGACATTATCAGTAATGAATTTTTAATGCCCCGACCCCACATGCAACATGCTCAAATGATCAAAGATACAATGACAGCAATTCGGTAATTATGGTTTTGAGATTTCACATCAGTCGGCATACATATATCTATATACATAAATAAAAACAAGTATCACAAACAAATATTATTAAAAATAAGTATTGTGAAAAGAAAAGGCAGAATAAAGATATACAATGAAAATCAATAATGAAAGTTTGTGTCTTTTAAACAGTTTAACAATTTTCAATATAACTCAGGTTGAGCAAACAATTGACGTAGTGACTGGCAACGGCAATAGTTTGATCATATTTTTTTTTTGAGATGATTGCACTCAATCAAAGGGTGCTTCTTAACTGTCAAAAGAGCATGATAATGTTCACATTCTGGTTGGGCCTCTGGCTTCAAGATAAAAATACGAGTTAAAAGAGCGTGAGCAATACGATGGCGAAACAAAACAACTCCATCTCGCTGTTGATTCTATAGTCGTTTGACAAATCTACGAAGTGAAATGAACGTGGTGAAATTTATTTTGTCTGTAAAATCCTATGACGGTTACCAAAGGCTATATACAAAAAGAATTAAAAGAAAATTTAAAATCATTGAATGGTATTAAAAATTTGGATATGGGAAGATCTAAAGCAGACTCCATAGCCAAATCTGCTTGAAACATTAAATTAAATATACTAAACAATGTTGAACTTTTTTTTTATTATTGTAGCATTTGTACTTTCTAGCTTGGGGATTCTGCTGAATGTGTTTTTATTCCGTGATGCTCATTTCTCAAACTACGGTCCTGTTGTCTATGCATCTCATTTTTCTGCCAGAGCCACACCTCGGCAATTCCCAATTTCATTTCTATTCACATCAGTTAACTTGATAAAAACTGAATGTCAGAGAAAAGTAATTTCATTTACACATTTGCGATTCCAATAAATTCTCAAACGTTGAATGAAATGTTAAAATAAAGCACATCCAATCAATAGTCGAAGAAAAAAATAATGAAATATCATAAATGGGCTTATTTAATTGAATAAAGTCATCTGGTCTAAAATGTCAACTGTCAACTTCTTTTTGTTTTATAAGAAACTTAATTTGAATTTTTTAGTTCATCAATCTATCTCATTCACCATATTAAGTTCTGAAAAAGAAACAATCTCCCCAAAAAACAAAACAAAAAAATGGAGTTATGACTGATTTGAAACCTGTTTACACACTTGCGTAATTTGTACACAATAGATATAATGGTGTATCGATGTCAAATGTTCTGACGTATATAACTTTTAGAGAGGGAGAGTTAGATTTAGAGAGATAGGGTTTAACGCCATTCCACATAAACTAGGTCATTCCGGTACAATTTGATTGTAATCATTTGCTTGCGCAGACTTTGACTCAGTGACAGACCTTGCGCTAGAGGAAACGTCTGCATTTTAACCGACAGATTGTCACCGACGAGACACCGAACTGACTGCCACAAAGGACCTTTATTAGACCACTATCTATAGCCGTCTTGTCTTGCGCTCTGAATTATCCAGTTTCATGACCCAAATTGCAATTATCTCGGGGAGTTGTTTGAAACCACACAATGTGAAGTACATGGCACGGGATCTGAAATCAAGATTATTTTTAGGCAATATAGCAGGAAACATACATTACAATTTTTTAAAAAGATAAATATATTTCATGTTGTGATGAATTTACTGGCTGCGTAGATGATTTTAATAGATAAGCATGGCGTTAGGTCACAGCATGTTAGCTAAAAGAAACATAAATAATGCTCAAAGAAGCTACACGATAATCAGATAAAACTAATTGTAAATGTCAGATACTAAGATGAGTTGATGCAACATAATATCCTCGTAACATCTAGGTTGACTAAACCTTGCTTCCCTTTAACGTCCTCGTGAAGTTTGGGCCTGAAATATTATGAAAACTTTTAATTAGACATTTAACAAAACAAGACCATAATCAACTCTCGATGACATCGGATACTCGAGATTTTAAATAGATTAGAACGGTTCGCCATTTAAAAATTGAATCTATAAATGGGAAAGCGGGGCAATAACTCGTGAACTGAATATCTCTTTCTTCTGCACCAATAATCAGCTTAAATTTCTCTCTTAAGGCATAATTATGGGACAAGCGGTTTTTAAATGAAGGGAAATAAATCCACTGTTATTTGTAGGCCTAACTGTAGAAATTGGCATTTTTTGGGGGTGGGGGCTCTTTTATGAACGTTCCTAGAATTAAACAATTTTAACTCACAAAGAGCCACTTGTCAAAAGTATCTGATAAGAGTTCTGAACCGCCGATTTATTGGGATTTTTGTTTGTTTTACTTTTGTTTGTTATAAAAATGAGTAAGTTACTGTTTATGACGTCAATTTTGACATCGGGTTTTCTAATAACGTAACATAGTTATTTAAATCATGATTATGACCCAGGTTATGGGCCAAAAAATCTCAATTGGAATCCTTTAGAAACTCGACATAGGGGGAGTAAATTAAGAAAGAATTATTTAATAAATAGACAGACTATATTCGAAATAAGGGATGTTTGAATATGCTTCCTCCAGAAGAATTGAAAGAGCCTTAATACATACTTCAGACCATTTATCTCAAGGAGTTTTCGCCACCATTAAACAGAAGTCTGCGCACAAGAACTAAATGAAAAATAAATTCACAATGGGTCGCCATGACCAGTCGAACATTTAAACCAATCAAAAACTCGGATAAATTTCCGATTTGCGCTACAAAACAACGACAACTTCCTTATCGTTCTTGTCGTTAATGTTGCGGTTCTTGGCCCAGACTTGGTAACAGAAAATGTTGTAGACTATATTCCAAACCTTTTGATGTGTGATATAATCAGTACAAGCGTAATCACACGTATTTCCCCAAAATGGCGGTGAGTTTACTTCTAGAACAATCATAAGCTCGTAAATAGCTTTTTCTGTCAATAGATAAAAGCTCAGTTTCTTCACGAGTTTAATCCAATTTTGTCTTAAGACAATTTAATCCCGCTACCGAAATATAATAACTTATTGTGTGGTTCTCTGAAGTCCAACAATCTTGAACTTGTACTTTATGGATGAATGGATTTTGGTGGGTTGGATCGAATTTTTGTTTTGTTCTCTTTCAAACAGATTCAGCAAAGCCTGTTCTCTTTGAAACAGATTCAGCAAAGTCTGTGACCTACCCCAAAGAGCAACGGACAGGACATCGTGAGCTGTGAGTATGGAAGGCTCAATGATTGGGTCAAACTCTCACGTAGTTTGGAGACCCTTTTTAAGTAGTTAAGAAATATAGTGACACGCTAAATTTGTGTATAAGCTTGAAACGCCAGGGTATATTATTGCAGGTACCATTTACAGTCAGTTAAAAAAGAAACAGTTCAGGAGTCCCCAGTCTGTCTATATTTCCATATACTTATTAGGGATATATTTTACTTCAACCGTTGAATGTTATATCCCACCAAAAGTTATCTATTCATGGCGTAGCTATAAAGAATAGACACGTCCTGCACATGTATTCTTCATTTGACATCGACTATATCCAGAGGACAAACCCATTACAAGACACAAGTGTTTGATAAAAATTACTTTGTGTCATTTAATAAACACGATATATTCATTGCCAAACGTTGCTTTGGATAATGTTTTGCTCACAAATATCTATAGGAAAGTCGTAACCTATAATTAACTGGTATATTAGCTGTTCTGTCTTATATCCCGTGTGACATCTGACACTGCAGTAACACCAACATTGGATTTTCAGTAATTAGGTTAAAGTTATAATATTTAAAAGAGTGGTACGTATTTTATAGCTTAAAGTGATAATACCTGCTTAAGTAGTGAAATTGTTTTTCGCCCGTCGGGTTGCATTTTAAGGAATTTATTAAAATTGAATGTGCATAATAGTGCCAAGGACTTTGATGCAAGTAGGCGTGCCAATGTGGTAAACAGACCCATGTGTAAGTTCTTTATTTAATCAACATCATTTGGTTTGAAAATTAAACATAAATTTTAATTAAAGCCTTTAATATTATGTCTAGTTATGCGAATACCCTTCTCCTTTACTATACCCTGGGTTTATTCACATGGTTTCGACGTATTCAAAATTTCTGCCCTTGATCATAGTCTTGGCTTCGTTGCACTAGACAAACCACGGCAGTCTCCGGCATCCTACTGCTAACAGCTGCTGGCTGACGAATTCCGCCATTGGAACCACTTCAAGACGCATTTGAAGAGTGATTATCTCAAGAAACTATATTGTCTAAGTTTTGTCGATTTTCCTTAAACAAATGACAACTTGTGCAATGAAAACTGTACACACTCTTCGAACGACGCCATTTTGAGAACGTCTGTCTATAAGCGGCCAGTTATCCCAATCCATGATGGGCGAAAGTTTCTTTTAGTCTTTCTCTGCCTTTCCCTTTTCCCCTTTTATATGGCGAATTTTGTTGCCTTTTTGGTGTAGAATCGAAGAAAGGGGTTTGCCAGGTTTTGGTGAATATTCATGATATTGAGGCGGCAGGATACGAGAGTTGAGAAGTTGGTTAGGTTGAAATATGGGGCGTAAGAATTGTATGTTTATCGGTCTTTACCACCAGTTTGTGTGTTTAAAAATTTTCATGGTGAATCGCATACGTGCTTATGAGCAAGAGGGGGTTGCCACATGTTATCCCATCTGTGATAGAAAGCGTTCTACCCAACTAACATTTGGGAAAGGGATAAGAATCGGTCTAAGAGACGAGAATTAACATTAATGCCAACGGGGAAATTATAACTGATCTATGACCATGTGGGGTACCGGTGTCTGTGGAGTGAACCTCGTTGCTTATGGGAGTTAATTTCCTTCACCAACTTCCTTTGTACTTAACAACTTCTTTTGATTGGTCGATAAAGATAGCGTGTCTCCTGAAGGGATGAATCCAGGGGTTAGAGGAGGGACAAGAAATGATACCACTGGGAATACCGAGGATGTGAAAAGTATAGATCCAATTTTAATAATAATCTAATTTAATTATAATATCTGTAGGAAAGTCATAACCTATAATTAACTGGTATATTAGCTGTTCGGTCTTATATCCTGTGTGACATCTGACACTGCAGTAACACCAACATTGGAACCCCACAATTTCAACTCATGTTCAATTAATGGTTGTGCTTTTTCGTGGATTTAAGGATTTCATCTGTGCGTCTAATGTAGCCCGAAAATTAGCAAAAGTACCTGTCTGGTCATCAAAAAACTTCAAATATATCTCTTGTACTGGTCTCGCAAGTGTCGCGGTATTCCTGTTCATATATTCTTCAATGTACTAGCTGGATATGGTATACCATCTTGTCTATTAATTTCACGAACAAATTACACATCCAATAATCAAGAATATCAGCTGGTATGTTAGCCGATAGGGGTGGAACCAGAGAAAAAGCGTCGAATTCCCCATCCCCTTTTCTGTCATCCACTAAAATTAGTAAATAATAATAATATATTTATTTCGTACTAAATTGAGTACACAATACACAAATACTTACAAAACTATGAGAAAAGTAATACATATACAAATAAAATATACATTCTCATAGTTAAATGTCTAATATGTGGACAAGTGATGAATAATTTCATTTAAATTGTTTTTATCCGTTTTACAAAACGTTTGATCCCTTAATAAAATCATATCATTTATTGCACTTACAGTTTGCATAGTAACAACATCAACATTATCGATTGATGTTAGTTTCTGTAGTATAGTATGGACACACAATTTACCTATGTCGTACTTATTGATATTATATCTATATGAAATTAAATTCAAGTTATTACATGCAGACGACAAAATACCATTTATAGCTAACTGACCACATATAAAAGTAGCCTGATTCTTGCTACAAATTACTGTGTGAATAAATTTAACAAAACGTTTCAATAACTGAACTTTTATAGGATAATCCGAACATATCAGATTTAATAAGTTACTGTGGGCATGTTGAGGTAAATTCCATAATCGTCGAATGCACTTTCTCCATGAACAATACAGCTTACCAATTGACTTATGCGAATAGTCTAACAATTGGGATCCATACAGAGGCATGCAATAAGTTTTGAACAATTTATATTTAAGAGAAGAGTAGGCATATCGAAATTCACTTAAAGTTATATTGACCCGTGATAAAAAATTATTGATACATCTATTGACTTGAGATTCTTTTGTATCGTGATCAAGTAAATTACCTAGGTGAATTTCAGATTTGACTAATTCTATATATTTTCCATTGAACAATATTCTGTCAATATTTATATCGTCATTCCTGGTTCTATCGTGATTCAGAAAAACAAGTTTACTCTTTTCTGGGTTGAAGTTTACATCATACTCTTGAGCATAATCATTGCCTATTTGCAAGAGTTTTGTCAGGGCATGACGAGATGGCGTAACAAGCGTCACATCATCTGCATAAGCCAGAGCTCCAGTATAAACGTGACCGACATGACAACCAAATTTGCTGTTTCTTAATCGAGACAACAATTCATCAAAATATATACTAAATAAAATTGGGGAAAGAACTCCGCCCTGCTTAACACCATTTATTTGAGACACAAAAAGGCTGTGTTGTACATTGAGCCCAACGGATTTGAACATTTTGAGTGGTATATAAATTTAACAATAAGCGAGCAATTAACGGGCATATACCTCTTTCGACAAGTAACTTAAAGAGCTTGATAAAATTTAAACGGTCGAAGGCCCGACTTGCGTCCAAATAACAGACAAAAACATCTGATTTCTTATTGTGATAATACCTTATAACCTCATTTAAAACAAATGAACAGTGTATAGTAGAATGCTTAGGTTTGAATCCATATTGTAAGTCGGAGGAGACGAAAACATTCTTGCTTCTATGTGGCATAATCCAGTCTAAAATTTTCCCTATAATGCTACTGAGTGCAATTCCTCGGTAGTTATCAGAATTATTCAATGACTTTTTTCTATTTTTTGGAATAGATATTATTTATGGAGAGGGGGTCTATAGGCTTCTGCCTGTTCTCCAATTCAGCTTCTGTGAATAAATATTGTTTAAAAAACAAAATATTGTAGATGAGGCAAGTGATGATGGGCAGTATCCATGACAAAGGAGGGCCGTCAAAACTAACGATAAATGTACATGAAAACTATGAGGGGCATGGACAATATGGTCAGTCGAATGTCCATAGCTACCGTCATTTTTTCCGACCTTTAGATGCTTTATGGCAAGGATGACCTCATCAACCGAGATCTTATGAGAGTCGCTGCAAGAGCACGTGTGCGAAGAGCTCGAAATGGAGGCTTCAAGTTTGTTCTGCAGTCGGATCATATCATCCATGTTGTACCCAACACTGTTATACAGCTTATTATACTTAGTGGCGAACATTTCAGAAATTGCCTCATTTCCAATAACACCATCAATATTATTAGACATAGATTTGGAGCAACCTTTAATACGTTTAACCTCACCCCAGAAATCCCTTGTGTTATTGGTCACTAGAGCAAATCGACGCAACCAGAATGTCGAAGAAACGACAATAAATGGCTATTGTACAAAATGATTGGATGACGTTTGCTTTTCTCAACCAAACAATAACCCTATTATGAACATTTCGAGGATCTGATTTAAACCGTGAAATGGACGTGCGATGTACTGACATCATTTACCTGAGTAGAACTGAGCCTTTGCGAAAAAATAATTGAGGGGTTCTGTATGGGAAACTTTGATAGATTTGTGAAATGAATAATGCTTTTGAGATTTGGAAAAATAGAGAAAACTTTTATTTCTCGAAAAGGTATTTAGTATAAGTCAGATATATACCTTGTTTTCTCGGTGTATGGGTTGATAAACTTGTCTCTTTTTGAGCGGAGATCTCCACGGCTTCGCCTCGGACCACAGGCACTTGAAGGGATTTAAGTAAAACTTCTTACTACTGCTTGACTATAATAGTATAGTATCATTAGTATACAATATAATTCAAGGTACGACATCTTTGTTATGACTTTTTTTATGATATATTGTCTGCTGTCATCTCGCAATACTCACTAGTTATAACACTTACTGTCGTTTTTATTGCCAACGAGACTTTGTTTGATCATTATTCACCTTCCGATGTAATTAAATTGGTCCTTTTACAGCGGAAGTAGCCCGAAATAAGGTCAAAAGAAGTCTGTATCACCCAGTCCCTTTATCAACCTATCATTACTCGATATGTGAATAGGAACTTGGTAATGATAGGTTTATAAAGGGACTGGGTGATACAGACTTGTTGGGTTTCAATGTTAGTCTTACTGCAGTGTCAGATGTCACACAGGATATAAGACCGAACAGCTAATATACCAGTTAATTATAGGTTATGACTTTCCTACAGATATTATAATTAAATTAGATTATTATTAAAATTGGATCTATACTTTTCACATCCTCGGTATTCCCAGTGGTATCATTTCTTGTCCCTCCTCTAACCCCTGGATTCATCCCTTCAGGAGACACGCTATCTTTATCGACCAATCAAAAGACGTTGTTAAGTACAAAGGAAGTTGGTGAAGGAAATTAACCCCCATAAGCAACGAGGTTCACTCGACAGACACCGGTACCCCACATGGTCATAGATCAGTTATAATTTCCCCGTTGGCATTAATGTTAATTCTCGTCTCTTAGACCGATTCTTATCCCTTTCCCAAATGTTAGTTGGGTAGAACGCTTTCTATCACAGATGGGGTAACATGTGACAACCCCCTCTTGCTCAAAAGCACGTATGCGATTCACCATGAAAATTTTTAAACACACAAACTGGTGGTAAAGACCGATAAACATACAATTCTTACGCCCCATATTTCAACCTAACCAACTCCCCAACTCTCGTATCCTGCCGCCTCAATATCATGAATATTCACCAAAACCTGGCAAACCCCTTTCCTCGATTCTACACCAAAAAGGCAACAAAAATCGCCATATAAAAGGGGAAAAGGGAAAGGCAGAGAAAGACTAAAAGTAACTTTAGCCCATCATGGATTGGGATAACTGGCCGCTTTTAGACAGACGTTCTCAAAATGGCGTCGTTCGAAGAGTGTGCACAGTTTTCATTGCACAAGTTGTCATTTGTTTAAGGAAAATCGACAAAACTTAAACAGACAATATAGTTTCTTGAGATAATCACTCTTCAAATGCGTCTTGAAGTGGTTCCAATGGCGGAATTCGTCAGCCAGCAGCTGTTAGAAGTAGGATACCTGAGACTGCCGTGGTTTGTCTAGCGCAATGAAACAAAGACTATGATCAAGGGCAGAAATTTTGAATACGTCGAAACCATGTGAATAAACCCAGGGTATAGTAAAGGAGAACGGTATTCGCATAACTAGACCGAGACATAATATTAAAGGCTTCAATTAAAATTTATGTTTAATTTTCAAACCAAATGATTATACTAATGATACTATACTATTATAGTCACGCAATAGTAAGAAGTTTTATTTTAATCTCTTCAAGTGCCCGTGTCTCGGACCCTCACTCAAAATAGAGACGGTGTATCAACCCATACACGGTATATAACTATTACTTATGGAGAAACCATAATATCAAACAATGAATTTTCATCTGTTCAGTATTACAAATCCGTAAGAAAATGATAATTTCATTTTTTCCTATGGCAATTTTACAGAGACATACCATGATGCTATTATCAAACAATCAAGTCTCTCTTTTTATACTCTTAATACGATATCAATAAGAAAGCAATCCTTTCATATTTCTTAAGGTAGTATCATACCCAATAATAAGCTATTATAAGCGCTTATTATCATCAATATCAAGGTTTTGATCAAAGATGTCTTGGAAAATAAATCTTCAATTCGTTTGATGTAATGGCGATAAAGGTATGTTCTCTTTGAACTGGATATAATTCGTCTGATATAGTTATATTTAAGCAAGTATTGAACACAATATCATCTCCAAATTTTTCCCGGGAAAGAAATATATTTTACCTTGACTGGTAGATATTAGCTACTATAGTAAGTCTAATTATATTAATTATCACCTTCATGTCTGTCTTAGAATAGATAGAGATAAGATGGTCATCATACTATAATTTAGCCTATTTTGTGCGGTTTGAATTTATATATTTTCCTTGCTGTACTCTACACCGAAAATGTCGACCTACTGAGGCTTGTTTCTCAACAACGCCCAAACTACTGTAACCAATAGATATGTTATAGATATATACTATTTTCACGTTCGACGTGTAAATGAGTCGTTATAAACGGTAGACATATAACATGCTTCTTGTATTTGTTGACAAAGGTGGAAGATAAATATTGACGAACGAAACCGATCATGTTCATAAATGGCAGTATACTTTTAGTAATTGTCCCCCGCCTTACGAAGAAAGTTGGGGGACTATTAAAATGGGTTCGTCCGTCCGTCTGTCTGTCCGTCACACTTTTTGGGACAAAATAACTCTCTTCCTAATTGAGCTAAAATGTACAAACTTGGTGTATGTGTTTATTAGGTCAATGCCTTGATGGAGTTCAAAGATGAGCATTTTCAGCTTAGGGTAAGCAGAGATAAGCAATTTGATTGGTTGATGCTTTGGGACACGATAACTTTAGTTCTAATTAAGTGAGAGTGATGAAACTTAGTGTAGTTTCATTACAGTAATACCTTGACCTAGTTTGATAATGAGCATTTTCCGCTCAGGGTAAGCAGAGCAATTTGATTGGTCGAGACTTTGGAACACAATAACTCTCCTTCTAATTGAGTTAAAATGTTCAAACTTGGTGTATATGCTTATTAGGTCAATGCCTTGATGGAGTTCGGAGATGAGCATTTTCCGCTTAGGGTAAGCAGAGCGATACGCAATTTGATTGGTCGAGACTTTGGACACAATAACTCTTCTTCTAATTGAGTAAAAATGTTCAAACTTGGTGTATATGCTTATAAGGTCAATGCCTTGATGGAGTTCGAAGATGAGCATTTTCCACTTAGGGTAAGCAGAGATAAGCAATTTGATTGGTTGATGCTTTGGGACACGATAACTTTAGTTCTAATTAAGTGAGAGTGATGAAACTTGGTGTATAGTTTCATTACAGTAATACCTTGACTAAGTTCGATAATGAGCATTTTCTGCTCAAGGTAAGCAGAGCGATACGCAATTTGATTGGTCGAGAGTAGTCGAGACTTTGGAACACAATAACTCACCTTCTAATTGAGTTAAAATGTTCAAACTTGCTTATTGGGTCGATGCCTTGATGGAGTTCGAAGATGAGCATTTTCCGCTTAGGGTAAGCAGAGATAAGCAATTTGTTTGGTTGATACTTTGGGACAAGATAACTTAGGTTCATCTTGATTGATGATTTTTATGCCAATACAATGACTGCATTCTCATTTAGTAATCGATTCGACAGTAACAGTGTATAGAAACGATTGACTTGGACACGAGGGCCCTTTCCCTTGGCCAGAGGGGTCCTTTTGTCTGCCTTTAGGGTCCCCCTAACTAGGGTACATTTTCATTTTTCTCGTCGGTTTTAGCATTTTTCTTTATAAAACACTTTTGGATGACACTTCGTGTACAGTTTGATTGCTCGATACATTGAAAAAAATGAATGTGCGATTAATTAATATGTGTCTTCTATTTATTTGGGGACACCAGCCTCACTGTTGGCTTGTTCGTTGTTACGGTGAAAACATCAATGTTCCATGTCAAGCGTCTGTGTCTTCTTTTTAAAACAAACCGATTTTGCCCGCCTCAATCCCAATATTGATCGATGACACATATTACGTTATTTAATAACTGGGCAGCCAAACTGCTTGTCTATGCCTAGCTTGAGCAGAATCTCAACATGATGGAACTTGATCACACTTTGGATGTAACAACTTTATACTCGACGGTTCTCCACTACCCCTCATTTGGTATCAAATTTATCGTGTTCCAAAGCATCGACCAATGAAAATATTTCTCTCTGATTTGCCATAGCGGGGACAAATAATCATTAAACTCATTCAAGACACTTTTACCTAATGGATATATAGACCAAATATGGACCCTCTACCCCAATATATTACAAGGTCTTAACGGGTCAAATCGTTTATAGCTATAGCAATTTCATTATCTAACTTGGTCAAGGTATTGCAATGAAACTGTACTCTGGGTTCCATCACTTTCAACCACTAAGAATCAAAGTTTAACTCAGCATTCCCTTCGTCGAAAATACTCATCATCGGAATCCTTCATGGCATAAACCGATACAACTACACATAATTCAGGCTGAAATATCTACTGGGCCGATGCAAAAATGGTCATCATCGACCTTAGTCAAGGTATTGATGTAATTAATCTAACCTATACATCAATTAGAATCAAAGTCAGTTGATGGTCTGAAACATCAGGGCCACTCAAATTGCTTATCCCGAACAGACCATACCCATTATCCAACTGAAACTATACATGAAAGGCTAAGGACACATACTATTCAAAAAAAGTAGGGGATATTTGATTTTTAAGTGTTATTAAAGTCTCCTAATGAAACTGACGAAGAAACAAATGACAAAATGAAATGAAGTTAACATTCATCGATTTATTCCAAATGACCGTTAGACTAAGTAAGGCACAGACTGACCATTATCAGGGTAAAATGATACCCGGGGTCAAATTGCAAAGTTACCACAGCTAGGGCTGGGTAAAATATCGATATAAATCGATAGTATCGATTGGGTGGCCCAGAAAAGCACTATCGATAGCGGTGGGTTACTATCGATTATCGCTCTTCGTCTATTTTTCTTGCGTCTGAAATGTCAATGTTTTCTTTCAGTTAATTATAATACACCGCTCACTTTAATTACTATCAAGTATCAATGTAACACATAACAAAATTGTGTCTGCCTATTGAACAGCCGTTTTCATCAATTCACTCTCATTGAAACGTTACTTTAGTTTTGAATAAATTATTGTTGAATATCGCTAAATCGGAGATATACGGATGTGTAAATAAAGTTAGAGTTATTTCCCTTTGCAAGCTTCAGAATTCGTCTGTACAGTTCACTATTTCTCTACGTGTGCCTCAGTAATGAGTACCCGGTACAATAAATAGCACACATGGACGACAAAACTTTTGTTGATTTACTTATATATTATACGAATAATGGTTCTCTATTGGCACACGAAACGACACAGAATTGTCCGCCATATTGATACGCAATGTTTTGAATCGGAACAAGTTCAGTTTGGTCCCTTAACATAATTATTTACGATATTTCTTCATTCGGAACCACGGATGCATTATTTTAATAATAAACAACATGGATTGACGTATATATACGTGATATAACAAGTTTTATTAATGTTTTCCAAGGAAATCTCCTTAGACAGGAGCAAACGATCTTTGTCCACTTCGTTATCGTATGGTTTTGAACTTTGAACTTACACTGTATCCAGTCTTGATGACGACCGTGAAAATAAGTTTGTTTTCGATATTATCGATTATCGACCGACATTTCCTTGCCGATTATCGATAGTAAAAATCACTATCGATACCCAGCCCTAACCACAGCATCACAACAAAGTCAGTAACGGGTAAATCCTCCTCTGTTTGCCAAACAAGCATTGATCCGACGTGACATACTCCTAATGAGACGTCTAAGGTCATTTTGGTCCAGATTGTCCCATTCCTGTTGCAACGCAGCAGCAAGTTCTTGGACATTGGCAGGACGTTGTTGACGTTGACGTAACCTCTGTCCAAGCATGTCCCAGACATGCTCGATGGGGGAGAGGTCGGGACTCAGTGCTGGCCAAGGTAATGTGGTGATGTTCTGTTGTTGGGGGTAACCTGTAACGATCCTGGCCCTGTGACATCTTGCGTTGTCATCCTGGAAGATGAAACGGCGGCCATGACGTCGTGCGAACGGCACAACATGGACTGCCAAGATGTTGTCCCGGTAGTACTGGCCTGTAACACGCCCTGCAACAACATGTAAAGCCGTTCCTCCAGCAACAGTGATGCCTCCCCACACCATAACAGAACCACCCCCAAATCGATCATGTCTGATGACGTTAACGTCTTGGAAGCGCTCGTTTCGACGACGCCACACCCTCCTACGTCTGTCCAAAAAATCAACAGTGATCCTTGACTCATCTGAAAACATCACATTGCTCCAGCGTCGATTATCCCAGTGTTGACGATCCCTACACCAACGACGTCTTGCCTGAATGTGATGATCTCTCAAACAAGGGATCACGCGAGGACGTCGGGCGCGAAGGTGATCCCTATGCAGTCGATTCCGAATTGTCTGGCCACTCACTCTCACACCAGTGACTGTTTGAAGACGAGCGCTGATCTGATTTGCTGTGATGACACGATTTCTCAAGGCCAAGGTACGGATAAATCGATCCTGGGCTTGAGTTATCGCCCTTGGTCGACCTGAGCGTGGTCTGTCCTGTACAGATTGTGTATCACGGTATCTGGACCATAGCCTGCTTATGACAGACTGAGAAACATTCATCGTCCGCGCCACAACCGCCTGTGTTGTGCCGATCTGTAGCATGCCAAGGGCACGTAACCTTTCATTTTGGGTAAGCTGACGCATATCAAAATTTGTTTTCTGGTCACTAAAACAATTAAACTGATGTTTCCACCCTGGAATTCAATGCCACAATGACTGTAACATTCAAAGTCAGAGTCGTGCAAATCTTGGGTTGGACCCCCATGATGATCCCAAGCATCACCTGCATTCCATGCGGTAGCTATTGGTGCGTTTGGGCGTCACATGTAAGTGGAAGTGTTTCTTCTGTTAGGTTCTATAGTGACTTTTTTCGTAGTCATTTGCATATTTTAGTATTATGCCCCCAAAATCAAATATCCCCTACTTTTTTTGAATAGTATATTAATAGATTAAAAGATAGTCTATTTTTTTACTCTTGAAATAAATCGTCTTCCATTTTGTTTTAGAATTACCTTAATTGAATTAGTTTTGTGGCTACCCAAATACTTAGAGAATCGAATGGCGTAGAGTATTTTAATATTTTAAAACACCTGCCACTTACAAATGAAACGCAGTTAATTAATATTTACAGCTATACTTCAAAGTGTTTTACATGGGGTTCCATAGAGACTGCCGTATAGCATTTCCATCGTACCTAAGATAATTAATTTCAGCATTTAAAAAAAATGTTTTAAATATAAATTCCTGATGTGACAGCGTCGAGAGTTTAGTAGATGTGAGGCTTTGAAGAGTCAAGAGACCATATTCCTGAGCTACTTTCAATTTATAGTAGCTAAGTGGGTAAACGCTGGCTTGCTTACCCTTGGGTCGCGTGTTCGATCCCTGGATTATTAAGTATAGTTCATATTTTAATTTGTATACTTAAGATTTACTTTTTGATGGTTTTCGTAAGGACTTTTCAGACTTAGGTTTTATTTTGTGTTCAGCCAAAAGATGTTGCTTATGAAATGTTGAATCTCCTTTGAGACAAGCTGTTTATAGACGCCATATTGATGAATAAGAATGTGTCTGTTAATTTAATAGAACTTTTAAAAAAGATTTTAAGTGAGCTTTAGAAGAAGTTCAGACATATTTTAAATTTAAACCTATGGAATTTCCTGGAGAGTTTTTCACCATCATCCCTTCTATTGTATTAGACAATAACCTTGTAGAAGTATTGTGACACATTTATTATTTATTTACTTATGGTTATATCGTTTATTTCCAGTCTGTGATATTATTATGTTTTGATGTTTTATTTTTATGTATGTATCTGATTTCCTTAAGAAAGAAAAACAAAACACACAAAAAAAACCCCGCTGGCTCGCGAGCCTCAGGGTCACGTGTTCGATCTCTGCATTGGTCGAGAAAGTTAGTCGGAATGTGATGAAAAACCAAGGTCCCGTATACAATGGCCCACACGTAAAAGACCCCTTGGCAGCTGGTGGAAATCAATGGAGTGGGCCATAGTGCCGCTGACCGGGCAAAATGTGCATCATAGCACACTGTATGGCATATGCCTATCTTCATTAGCAGAACAGTAGGACGTTAAACCCCATTTTTTTTTCATTCCAATTTATTGTCTTAAATAGAATGCGCAAGTTTTGTGTGGTGACGAGATTTATCTTATTAACCCTTTAGTATCTGTTTATTTCTAACCATATGTAGACTGTCTAATTTGTCTAGTTATCTGCAACCATTGTGTTTTTCATTATCTGGAACACGTTAAATTCTTCTTAAAGTCTCCAATAGTCTCTAGATTTATTTGTTTTTCGTCAATTTATCATCTAAAACTGTAGACAATGCGACAAATGAACATAAACATGACCCCGAAATAAGCCATTTGAAAGATTGGGTAGAAATTGGATGGAATAAAACTGAATTTTGGACGGATCGGCTTTACTTACTTCTATACAGACTACTTTCTCAATTAGCTCACATCACCCTGAGAAGAAACAGGAATGTAATTGTTTTTATATGTAATCAAATATGGCGGCGGATATTGTATAAAGGGAAATAGTAAGAATACATACATTGTCTTGTTTAAAATTAATTTGGGGAACCCATAGCACACCGCATACTGTCTGAGCCCCGATGGAGCAGAAAAGTAGAACGCTAAGCCCAATATCTGTCGGGCCACATGTTATACACCTTAGCATGTTTTTGATAAAAGTCCTGGTCAACAATATATTCCGCTTTTGAAAACTCGATATACCAGACACGTTATTCATATCCGTTGAATATTTGACAAATTTACAACATACAACACAGACTATGATAAACAACAACTCAAATACAGCAGCACGGACTTAACGATATGATCTACTAATGAGTAGTTCAATCTTTGATGTCGGTTTTAACGTCCAAGAATAAATGTCTAAATTACTATAATCATGTAACGTACTCCGAAACATTAATTGTACTAAATTATATCAAATCTATTGCCTTTAGATTTACTCACGGGACAACCGCGCCGACGAAGAGTGACATTTACATCAGTAAAACACCCACTTGTAGGTATCTTTTGCTTTGTATCTTAATTAAGTGAATAAATCAAAACGCTATCTATTCATCGCACTGACCGAAAGACATTATTTTGTGTACATCGCATGATCTAATCAATCTTTACGTCTCGTTGTCTGATCAAACTCAGCTTATAAATCAGTTAACAACATGTTGTCCAATGATAATTAACATTGCTGTAATATACATCGAATAAGAGTTGGTTTATGTTCATACTGTCTGATGATTAGTTGACCAGGTTAGCGTGTCATCATCTGAACATCCACTGGAGCATATGATAATCCAACACCCACCGGTCCATATAAAACATGTATTTGGAGTGAAAAGGGATCGTTTACATCGGGAAAAGTCAAACAGTGGCAATTACGTACCATTTGCAGCAACCCCTGGGACTAAAAAGGGAATCAATTGCAACGGACGCGGGACGTGTATTTCCTCAAATAGATCTGTATTACTATGAAAGGCGAATGTGGGTCGTTTTGAGTCTGTCACAAAGCATTACTGACCCTATGTTTGTTCCTCTTCGGGGTATTGTATGCCCGTACTTGTTATGTAGCAATGTCGTCGTTGCGACATTTTCAATTTATAAACAAGGAATAGAGAAAAAGGTGGCATTGTATTGAATTAATTAATATTAATGCTATGGCAAGATGTGCGATTCAAGCACATTCACATATATGTACTTAAAATACTTAAATCAAACTAGCATCTTAAAGACATATGACATATAAGAAGAGCAATAGAGACAAAGTAAACTGGTTCTGTGTCAACAAAATACATGTGATTGGAAATTTACTCATTGCGTCATTTGGCCTAATTTAACCAATCATATCGTCAATTGCACAGGTTCATGAACACACTTCGATGCGCATGATATCTGCGAGTGCTATAAAAAAACCCACGGTAAACCTTCAAGATAGACTCATTAGATTGGAGACAGATTATTATCTAAGTGCCTAGACAGCAGACAGATTCTGAAAGGGAAAGATGTAACAGTTTCTATCAACAGGCGCACAGCGAGTCTGGCTGGCTAGAGGTTGAGAATGACTTTAGTATTGTAATCTATGCTTGTATCTATGTATCCGACTATGGTATATAAAATGTAAAAGCCAACTGTTGCTTTGTTATTTCTGGTAAGACAAGCATCTTAAGAAAACAGCAAGAAGTAAATACACAACGTGAAGGAGAATCCAAAGACAACCAAGGATAAATTATACACGATCACGAGGCTACTAAGATATGCAGTAAGAAAGGATAGAACCGGTTTGACAATTTCGTTTTTTATACTTTCAATGGCCTACACTACAAGTTACAGTCGGAGTTAACGTCGGGTGTCAAGTAAGCGTCATATGACCTTATAACGCCAGTCATTCGTTGAAGCAATCAGAATCGATGTCGCAAGTGGCTATGCTTTGCTGCTAATGTCTAGCCACAGTTCCGCGCAAAAAAAGGTCAAGCACTCGATTCGACAGACCATTTGATTGGCTGACCCCTCATTTCAAGCAGAACACGAGTTAAATAACAACTCTTCCAGATCCTAGTGTAATAAAGACAAGTAAAACGAAATTTTGAACTATAAAAACGAAACAAAATAGGATCTGTGTTTTAATCAGTTTGCTCTCCACGTCTGACAGAAAGGCCCATGGTGCTACAGTTATCCTAAATGTTTTCAAAGAATGCATACGGCCATGATAACAAAAAAATTTTACAATTGGATGTGTTTGGGTTATTTCCAAATCGAACAGTTTTACTTATTGACAAATAGCACTAACTTGATCTTATACATATACCTTCTTCAGACTAATCTTAACAATCTAAACTCCTGCAGAGAATGAACACCAGACGTTAAATTTTGAAGTAATACTTTCAAATATATTCGGACTCTGAATACACTGAAGTATTGTCTAAACAAACATAAGTCTAGGGCATTTTCGAGAGCTTGACGGAGATAAAGACTATATAGACTGTTATAATATAATGTTCTACTGTCTCTTCAACAAGGAAGAAATGTAGAAAAAACATTAATATATACATTTTAAAAATAAGCAAATAAATAACACATTGCAAAATAGGGAAAAACAACTCACAAAAAACGTAAGCACACGTTTGTTCAAATAAACCAGACTGCGTCAGACACCTACACACTCAAGAAGAGAAATCAATTTCCGTAAATATATAGAATAAGAAAAATATATCTAACGTGCTGTAATAATTCATACATTTACCAAAATTTGAATAAAGTTGTGGTCCGTCTAGCTTTCTGAATGTCCGCCACGCGTTTTGGGGCAAAATGTTCAAATTTGGTGTAAGGGAGCCACTTTGACTAAGTGGGGTCGGGTGTTCAATCCCAGCATTGACCGAGAAGTTCATCGGGTCTTTTCGACGTGGTTGCCAATATCAGTGGTGCAGGACGAAGAACGTGCCAAGACGACTGTCTAGTTTTTCAGATGGAATGAAAAACCGCGTATACATTGGCATGCACGCAAAAGATCCCTTGGCGGTTGGAATTCGATATAAGAGTAGGCCAAAGTGCAGCTCGCCTCCATTATACCAGTCGGGTCAGAACAGAACTTTATTTCATTTGATTTTAAACTTCGTGTAGGTGTTTAAAAGGAGAATGACTTGATATTATTCAATCATACACATTTTCCGCTTAAGGTTGAGAATAGGGAGCATGATAACATTGGTTCTAATTGGGCGAAAGTTCGATAACGTTAGGCAATTAGTATTATAAATCACATCACTGAAGTCCAAATAATAAATGTATTCACAAGAAAATGTTGACGACGGCCCGGATCCTGGATTTTGTCGATGGTGGGGGGGGGATACATTGCAACCTTGGATTGCTTGGACGGAGACAATGCGAAAATCATGTTTATATCATCTATTAAAGAGCAGATATGTGTACTAGAACAGCAACAAAGCAAACGAAAATGAAAATCAACTATGTCACTGGCGCTGACGGGGGCACGGCCCCTGGGGCACCCCCTGGATCCGTGCCTGTATACAACCACGTTACCACACAGATGCATAAAAATCCGTTCAAAATTTTCTCGTTCACAAAATGTTTGGAAAAGCGTAGGTGCCTTCGGGTATTTATTATCGAATCCATTCTTTTTCAGGAATGGAGATGCCAGTGCATATTTAAATGGCTTTGCAACGTGTCATGCAGGCACCGATAATTTAAAGATATTTCTGGAAGATTTACGATATTTTTATGTTTACCTGCTACCATTTAATTTAACCATTAAAATAAAGTCCCTTGCCTTACAACGCTAAAGAAAAGTATCAAGGTCGATCGTCGTAGTTGGAAAGAAAGTGCTTAATTTGTAACTTGCTTCGACTTTCTTGATTTCTGGAGTTCAACTGCTACTTCCACGAGGGTGATATGGCATAACTTTTGTAACTGATCTATGTTTAATGTTATCAGCCGCACGTGTCCTTTCCTATCATCGTTTATTTCTGTCCTTATACCATATATTTAAGCTGAACACGGTATTATTTCGTATCTATTGTGAGCTGATTTTATACAGTGAAACAAATAAGTGGCCATATTTTATATTTTAATTAATGGATCCCATTGAATGACAGTCGACATAGCGTTTGAGTGACGGGGAATGAAAATCAATGATAAATATGATTTATGAACATGCGTATTTAACAACAGCTGTATGAACGTTGATTTTGTTCTTATAAAAGCACATGAATATATATTACTAACCTGTCATTGATAGTAATAAACGTTCAAATTACGTATAGAGGCGATCTATATTACGCCTTTTGTGAATAATGCTGACGTATATTGATGTCACTGCCAGTTCATCGATTTGTCCAGCAGAATGTGTTCTGCTCTTTAGGCGTATCTTTTTAGGGTGGCCTAATTGTCAAATTCGTGCGCGTTATTTGATAAAGTAGGGTCGCCTGGGTAACTTCCTTTCCACATATAAAGAGGCGCATCGATATACAAGAGCATATTAAAATAATAGTACCATAATTTAGTCCTGAAATGACCTAGTTTGTCTCTCTATCTCTCTCTCTCTCTCTCTCACACACACACACCCACACACAATAAAGAATTTATTAATAATGATTATGCCATACGATTTATAATCCCAGTGCTCGATGAAGACAAATGGGGGACGAACTCAGTATGACTTATCATCATAATATCATAAATCTAATAACCTAATAAATTAATCACCTTATTAAGATTGACGTAATCTTTCCGTAATACAATATATGTAAGTTGATTAATAATAGGATAAGAAACGTTATCGTGAGCAGTTTGAAATATTTTATTTACAAATGTTTATTGGAAAATATGTTATATAAGTAGACAGTATACCAGCTACAGGCCTTACATTAATTTTAGAAGCACTGATTCATCATGGTAATTTACTAATGAGCAGTTCAATCTTTGATGCCTGTTTCAACTCCCAGAAATAAATGTCTATATAACTGTAATTATGTAACCATACATCGAAACATTCATCGTGCTAAATTATATGAAATATACTAGCTTAGCCATCATACTGACGAGGAGTGACATTTACATCAGTAAGACACTTGTGGGTCTCTTTTGGTTTGTATCTTAATTAAGTGAATAAATCAAAATGCTATCTATTCATCGCAATGACCAAAAGACATTATTTTGTATACTCGCCTGATCTAATCAAGCTTTACGTCTCACTGTCTGATCAAACTCAGCTTCTAAACTTGTTGTATCGTGATAATCTACATTGGTGTAATATACATCGGATAAGAGTTGGTTTATGTTCATACTGTCTGATGTTTGGTCGATCAGGTTACCGTGTCATCATCTGAACATCCACTGTGGCATATGATAACTTAACCCGTAATATTTGAAGTGAACACTATTAATACACATGAAAAGGGGGTCGTTTTCAACGGTAACCGGGAACATTAGCAATTTGTTTGAATTTGTAGCCATTGCAGTATGTGATTTGCACTGGAGACATATTAATACAGGGGTTATTTTTCAATCACGACAACTTATATCAACCAATTTTCAACAGGTCATTGTAAACTGCCAACATGCCTATGTGAATGATCAGATTCAGGGGCGTTTTAAGGTTTATCAAGGCGGAGGCTATACTATTTTGATGGCCCTCTTTCGCGGGTGGGGTGGGTCTTGATTGATGAGATTTTTATGCCAATGCAATGACTGCATTCTCATTCAGTAATGGATTCGACAGTAACAGTGTATAGAAAACGATTGACTCGGACTCGGGGCCCTTTCCCTTGGTCAGAGGGGCCCTTTTGTCAGTTTTATTTTTCCAATTTCTTTGATTTTCTTTCGCGAGGAGGCTGCAGCCTCCAGCGCCTCAGCTATAAAACGCCTTTGATCAGATTCTGTAGACATGTATACCGGTGCAAACGATCGCGTGTGTATTAATACTAGAGTTCACTTCAGTGGATTGGTTGGGTAAGATCATCATATTATGTTCCAATGGATTTTCAAATAATGTCACGGTAAAGATGGGCTGCATTTCGTTTTTTAAGACATCAATTTGTTAAAGATGCACTACGTAAGAGCTAAATCTGCCTATTGTAGGTCTTATTATTTATTAACATACCAGGTCCATCAGAGGCCGACCAAGGCACTGGTGGACCATAGGCAGCTCGACTAGTCGGACCCTTTGCGGAAATGTTTTGCCGAGGTAAAACTAAAACCACTATATTAAGAGAAACGTGGATATACTAATGGAATAATGTCAAGCACTACAACTTGTCAAACATTACCATGTTATAAGGTAATATATTCTGTAATTCACTTTCACACATTATCTTAATTCACTTAAAATGTAAAATATAAAATTTAAAAAGATCGTCCAAAATTCTATTGGGCCTTTTTTTTCTTGGGCCCTAGGCAGCTGCCTACACTGCCTATAGGGTAATCCGCCTATGAAGTCCATAATCAGATCTCTTGGTTAGAATCATCGGATTAGAACACCACACTCATGACGTCGTTCCGAATAAAGTAATTGACTGGAGATTTCAATATATCCAATTTCCAGTGTCTATATTTGGACTTTTAAATCAAGAACATCATACATTTTAATAGTATAGGGTCGTATTATCGCTATCAGCCTCATCCGTACTTTGGTTCGCCTAACTATAATTGCATTTAATCACTCTACAGGTCCTATCTTTTTTAGATTTCGTTACCTAACTTTCTTGACTTTAAGCCTTTAAGGTATTAATCCTATCAATATTATCCCGACAATAGATACAATTAAGGGCGTCAAAGAACTAGAAAGTATTGGCAAAACCTGGAAACCCGCAAAATAGAGATGTTCAACAATGAATGAAGAGGACTAACTAATTAACTAATAACTTATTAATTATTCTACTGGTCAGAGTATCTGTTGCCTCTTTCAACTTTCAACTATCTAACTAGTAATCAGGATGAACGTCATAAAAAATTAAGAGTCGATTAATTTGTAGATATAACCCTTTGTTCTCGAAACCTTACCACTCTGTCTATAGATATATTCATTGGATAGTATCTCATAAATATAGTTTGTACTTAACCTTTATAGAACAAATTCTCAAGTTATATTTAATATGAACATTTACATAACTGTTGCGCTTCTTATTATTCTTCAACAACTGTTATTGATTGTCGTTAGATATCTCAAATATTGACTCGAGCAAAAATCATTACGGATAATTTACCAATCTTTTATTAACATTATTTGACTGTCCGGGTGTAATTTTGGATATTTGCTTTCAACCACATTTTTTTGTGTAATTATTGTCACAGCAGGCCTTGTTAAGTGTGGTACTTCACAATATTTACTATTGCCTGGATCAAGGAATACGAAACTACGGGCACTTAAAAAAATATTGTTACATACCTTCATGATTTATTGCTAACTGCTCATATTCCAAAGGTATTTAATTTACATTTCGGCGACATTTATACAGCAGCATCTCACCATTCCGAATTTGGGCGATTATGGAATTAGATGGAATTAATATTTCTAAGAAAAAGGTCCCCGGAATCACGTGTTTGGCATATTCCAGTGGCAGTAATGTTAAATAATTGGGCTATTAACAAACAATTCTAGTATCTTTCCATATTCGCAATTAATTTATTCGATAATCTAATGACCGAAAAGGCCCTTCCGGATTATTTACACATTCCACGAAGACTAGTTTGATAGTCCGCGTACTCTTAATAAGCGTACTCTTAATAAGGATTCTTTGTCAAGACCGTACATTAGGATAAAATATACATTATTCATCTATCCGATGTTTTTATAGCGAATAATTTGAATGGAAAATCGACAAACGTTTGAGCAATTTTTCGGCCTGCCACCACTTGTTCTGCTGCAGTTCCTCATTGTTCTATTGTGGACCCTTCAAATTAACATATTCAAGATGATCCTGAAATTCCATAAAATGATAGTGGAGATCACCTACAAGCACAACCCGATGTAACGCTTGGCTATTATTGAGGATACAAGATATGCACACTTATTGGAAATAAATAGTTTAATTTACTAAAGTTTGTTTCGGGGCATATATCTTGGTCGTTTTATCCCTATTTTCAATAAATACTGGTTTCCTGCTACAGCGGATTAATCTTAGTATATGTCTTAAAATGTATTGGCTTGAGACGAATGTTAGATCACCTTGAAACAATGTAGACACATCATTTAATCAATATAAATACATTTCATGTAACATGTTTTTTTTCTGTGTCGGGGGCTTCTTCAGTTTCTGTAATACCATCTTCTGGGTTCTTTAGCCATAATCTAAAATATATATTTAAATAGATATATTGCCTAGACAACACAGTCAGAATATAGCGAAAAAAAATCTAATCTCGGTTGAACCATAAAATATATTTCCAGCTTGCAATCTTGATATATGAAATTGATGTATGGCATATCTCATGGTGTAACTCAGTGTTTTACAAAGTGTGCGACGCCTAATAAACACAAGATTAGTTCAGATGCACCGTTTATTTATTTTCGTTCCGTCATTATCCCAGTCGGAGTAGCACAGTAGGACATTAAACCCCATTTCATTTCATTTCTCGTTTTATTTGTTGGAAGATTTGGGGAAGGACAACATCGCTAGTATGGGCTAATGCAGATATGTACTTTCAAAAATATCCAGGTAAGCCCCCCCCCCCCCGGTGGCATACCTCACGATACTATTTATGTTTAACCGGGACGCTTAATGTTATAGCCAGTATTTTGCTGACACTCATTGTGGGGAGGGATTGTGGATGGCGCACTAGATTTGAAACCGCCCCTACCCCACCCCCACCCCCATAATCGCTAGAGAGGTGCACGGCTATACCCTCTCTCGCCCTAGTCTATGTGATGCGTTTTAAAAGAGATACAAACTTCAGTTGTTCAATTGAGTGGGATTCCGAAACTTCAATACTGATATACGATCAAAATTTAATATGGTTTCGAGAACATATTATTGATTCATCGTCTACTGCTAGGATTTGGGAGCTAGTCTTGAGGCTATACGATACCGTAATAGTTACTTACAAATGGTTACGTTTGAATATAAACAGCGACATGGAACCTATGAATATTAACAAGGATAGACACAACCCTCAAATACAGGAGACGTGGTACTAAGTGTTAAATAAAGGGCAATATGTCAAATGATCTTATTTGATAAATTAGTATAACAGCTATTATATACAGTTTGGATTTGACATTCAAGATAAAACCCACTTTTCATAAGACCCTGTTAGTTGAAGTAGTCCAAGATCTTCGAGACGCAATGAAGGAGGAAATATCGACGGGCAGAATATTATGAATGTAATCGACGAAGGAAGTCGTAATGCTAAAACTACTCATTATGTGGTCAAGAGTAATCATTTTGAAATTAGGAAAAAAATCCCGAAATGATGGATGGAGACTCGAGCAATAAGGCTAAAGAGGATGTTTATCAATTTCCAATTGAGAGACTTTTTCTGTCAAGTTGAATGTATTTGCCATAATCGTATTCTAAAAGTCAGACGGTTTCATATTGAGACAAAGTAGTCCCTACTTACTGTTGCAAAATCTTCAGTAATCACCCAAAAATGAGAAAAACATTATCAGACGGCAATATGTAGTGGGTCGTGACTTTTCATTTCATCCCCCATTTCTGTTCTCAATGATTAGTTCATTGCCAGGTTGTTTTTTTTCTTTAACAATAACGCCCTGGAGTGTTATGTCATTGATTTATCGTGTGGGTAGTTTCATATTAGCTTTATGTTTCAAAAGACCGTGCCAACAAGTTTTTTTTCTGAAATTCTGAACCTTGTGATAATTACAGATAATATATTGGTCTGAATGAAATTCTGTAGAAGGCATTTATTCGTAAGCTTTTAATATAACAACTATCTGTATTGCTATACATATATTGGAATAAAACCAAACTTGAATAAGTCAACATATAATATATTAATATGCACAAATCAAGATATTGAGATGCTTAAAGTTAATGTACATTTACGGAGTGGAGGTGTGGAAAGAACTCTGGACTCTTGTTCGTTGCTCTAATCTTGGTCTTTTGTTGCAATTATTCCATGGAATTGACGTTGACAGAGACTTTGAGATGACGCCAATATCACTCCAAAATAACGTAGAAACACTTGGGTCAAAAAAAATGTATTTCTCTCTCTCTCTCACGCAGGCCACTCAGCGGCTCCTGTTTAAAACCTTACCTCAAGTTGTCCTCGGTATGGAGGCATGGTATTGGTCCTTTATATCCGCTAATATCTGATATCAATCAACTGGTTGGTTGTTACGCCGTATGACACAAATAATTGAGCAAATATGGACATATCAACAAGAGTTGACTGACATATTTCATGGCTCGAAATTCGGCATTAAGGCTAGATAACATTTTATTTAGAATATCTGTTTGTAAAAGATACGTCACCAGGATGTCGGCGCAACTTCTTATTTTATTTATAATTAAAAAACTACATTCTTTCCATTTTAAATAACCATTTATCTAACAGAGGACTTTTAGGTCATATTCATATAAATTCCCATTTTATGTTCATCAAATAAATTGTTTGAGGTGAACACATTATTGTTTTGAAATGCCTTTTTTGAAGGACGAGTGAAACTTGGGGGCAGTAGCAGTAAGGGCTCGAGGTTTCCACGCCCTTAACAAAAACATTTCTAAATCTAAAGGAAAAGCGACACCGAGAGTCTGTCATTGAAGAGAGAAAAGGGTGCTTTTCCGGTGGGTCTGATGTGGTACGGGAGACATTCTAGGTCTCACAATTGAGAGGTTGGAACAATGCTTCTTGTCAAATTTCTCATAGAGGCAAATTACTAAAGTTGTTGGATATATTTATATTTATTGTAATCAATATGAACAAAGTAAAATCTGTTGTTGTTGTATCTTTACCTTAAGCTTCTTTATCTTATGTAGCCATGTATCTGCGTATCAGAAATCAATGTCCTATCTCTGTCGAATAGAATAATTCAATTGTCTATCGACTTAAATATAAATCAAGGTTAACAAACCATTTTGTCGTTTAGTAAACGTTCTCTACAAACTGGAAACTTGTTTTGATTATAAAATAAATCGATAATCAATAAAAGTTAACTTGATTTGTTTAAAAGATTTGAGACACTAATAGTATATAATCGTTTAAAGAAAGGAATGGAACGGGAACATGCATTGATATGTTTCTATTGTGCCGATACAACTACATGTTAATACAGTCGTGATTATTCTTAATCGATGATGAACCTTTCTATTTCATTGATCAATCGAACCCTTCTGAAAATATCAATACACAACCGGTTTTATACACAGAGCGTTGTATGTCGTCCTTGTTTATAATTATCAGCACAGATCTCTTAGAAATGAAATGAGGTTTGACGTCATGCTTATCTGCACCTACCGAGCTAATGGAGATGGACATGTACAGTGTGCTTTCTGGGGAATTTTACCCGGACAGTAATTTGAATACCAACTGTCATGGGTTCTTTTACGTGCACACTAATTTCCACATGGGATCTCGGTATTTCATACTATCTGAACAGACCCTTTGCGCTGAAACCTGACAAGAGTAAACTAGGCTAACATTGGTATCTAACCCTGGAGGTTTAGGTTATTAAGCAACCAATTACCCACCGAGCCGAGAGAGAGAGAGGTGGTGTTTAACGTCCACTAGACACAAACTAGGTCATTTCGGGACTAACATATGGTTTTTAATTTTGTTTCAATAATTGGCTTGCGGCCACCGTCTGGAACACAAGATACAAAATGTTTTCTTTTACTCATGCACCACTTGGCTGAGTCATGAAAACTGATACGTACTCTATGATTGAAAATAGTTAGTTGTCACCCCACTGACCTATAACCCAACTTGTGTGTTCCACTGATTTCATGTATAGTTACAATAAATTAATTTGTTGACCGAATAACAAGCTGAAGATGCATCGTCATTGGGTGCCACAAATCTTCGGTACTTTAACTTTGATATCTTTAAATGTAAAGGCAATGAAATGGGGGTTAACGTTCCACTCGTCTGCGCCCAATGGCCCATTGAAGACGGGAGCACGCCATACAGAGTGCAATGAGATGAGGGAACATTTATCCGGATAGAGGGCCTGCTCTAATATCAAATTCCATGGCACACGACACTCTCTGCTACTGTAGCAGTATGGTGGGTATTAAATATATCTCTGTGTTGAGTATCTGTGTAATCTCAGTAATTGTTTTATTAAAATAATACCTCCAAACTAGAAACTCAACACAAAAGGTAGACGCCTCAATTGAAATGTAATCGGGTAAATGGAGTATTATAACTCCGTATGTCGGAAAATTAAGGATATGGTAATTATTTTTATCTAGTTAAGTTTCAGCTTCGGGCTTGCGAAGGGGAAAGTAATTGGAATTTGTTGTTTTGAAATGCATAACCCCAATAATAACCCGGGGATGTGGACCAAAAACATTTTTTGTTTTCTTAAACTACTGAAGTTACGCGCTAGGTTGACCATGCATTGACCTCCAATTAACGGCACAAAAATGGTGAGACTGTGACTATCTTCCTTTTTTTCTGCCCATACGCAACCTTTTTGGTAATGAGCGCTTTAATAAGCAATCGTCCACAAAATACATCGTCGACAAATAGCGTTTACATCATTGATATATAGAAACGGTATTTTCGACACAAACATATCATTCAATTTCATTTTAATAAAACGCTTGCGCGCATGGGTCTTGAGCTGTGGGAGGCAACTTGAGGATCCGCAGAAACCCCAAGGATCATCGGCTTGAAATAGCCCGACCTTGTGATTTACCATTCAACCATCGATCTTTGCATTTGACTGAAAAGTGTATGTAGGTTATGCCAAATTCAACATTTATCGCTAATTTATCTACCGCCTTATAAAACCAGTTACCCCATCACTGTCCATGGGTAAACTTATTTTCATGTCATCTATAGTGAATTGATGCAAAAGAAACATTATGTGTTAAGTGATTTATAGTCTACGTTTAATTATTCAGATAAACAGCCCAGAAACAGAATTTTAAAAGCCCTTTCATTATTGCTCCATTTAAATTTCCAGTAAATGTTTTCATTATAAAAGTATATGTGTTGGAGGGGTAAAAGTGCTAAAAAATAAAAGTGTGTTTTTGCTCCATATTATGCTTCAGTTTGTTTATGCCATACTAAAAAGCAACATTTCAAGACTTTGCTTGCGACAACAACTGTTCAAGAATATCCGTGTCTGAAGTGCACAAAGTGTTCCCTGCTCATCTGAATATCACACATTCAACCTCATGCCCCTCACAGTGTTTCGTTTGATTAGCCCTTATCCCACTCAGCACTTTCGTAATGAAAGCAAATTTCTGTTCCAAGTTGACTGGCCAATATTCTGATTAACAACCATACTTAACTGCGTAACAATATCATTCGGGTTTAAACAGAGCTCCAAATACGTTTACATAAATTTATGTCCGATTAACCAGTACATAGCGAAAAACTAATTGCGTGACAAACGGAGGTGACATAACGCCTAAAATGTAAAGAATGTTGTTTGGAGACGATCAATACAATCACTGTCCAATTCTAGGGAATACCCCAGTTTATAGGTCTGTCGTGTTGCTGTATTTAGGAAAGATTTGATTGAACGGGAAGAAAAACTCAAGTATCTGAAGTCAATCCAGCAATGGCCAATGGGAGATTTCTCGGGCCATTACCTCGGGAATATCATTCACCCCAACACCTTGAAAATATTAGAATTTTATACATATTATACATGCATCCTCCATTCAAACACAATAGTTTCTGACATAATAATAAAAGAGTGGTGTCTTGGTAATTGAACATACTCCCATAGCAGTTTAGTCGGAAGAACAGTCCAGCACGGTTTATTGTCCACAAAAGTTTTCAAATTGATTAATAGTAGGGGTCGAACTCCCAGATCCGTGACCAATTTCCGGGGAGGAAGGTTTGACGATTGATTCTGGTAGGGGGGACTGTTCTAAGGATTTGTGCAGTTTGCAACCTCTGGAAAGTGTGGGCAACTCTTAGGAGAGGCAAAAATCCAATATGGCGGTCGAAATAGCACAGCGACGTATAGTTGGGTGCTAATGTCATCAAACTGACCTTGTAATATGTCATTTTTATAGTTTTCAGGGTCGCTGAATCCATTAAGATCATTCGCAAGTCAATTTGATGCACCCATATCCCAATATGGCGGAAATCTGGAGGAGATGGTGGAAAAAACGAAAAATAATGTTATATATTCTAGTAAGGCAAATATGGGCTTGTAATATATCGTTTTTAGGGTTTTCGCGGATGCTTAGTTCATTTTTGATGGTCTCATGTCAATGAAATCTACATTAGATGTTAAATATGAAACAAATGTCAGAGTACAGAAGATACAAAGATACGGAAAACATCATTATATACGTAATACGTCATTCATATAGCACCTACTAATATCATAATTTCTATTCATAGGCATATACATTTCACACAAATCTTTCAAGACGGCAGCCTTCAATCAGAGTCCGTGTCTAATGTACTGTAAGACTCAGATGTGTCACTAACAGAGGTACCATTATCCTCATCATCATTACCATCATCAATGTCTACCGATAATCTGAATTTAAATGGCAAGGCCGGATTTATATTCCCTACAGGAACACACACATTCCCTCTTTCAACTCCCATCCATGTTTGCGTGGACCAGCTACATTACTGACGTTGTAACTTAGCAGGATATATGCTTGATAGTTCACTATTTTTATGTGCTGTTCCAGACTATCTTCATCAGGTGGGATACGGCATGTGCATTTGCTTTCCATCTTTAGCAATTTGCTAGCTCTACCACAAGCTACAGTTGTGATTATTTGTCATTATAGATACATCTCAGCACAAATTGTTCCATGGAGGCTACCAGGTTATCGGATAAAGTTAATGCGACACCTAATTAAACCATCTAACAATGATGCATCTGCACTAAATGTGGACTTATGTAGAGTCTTTTAGGAATGGCCAAAAAATCCTGACACTGTATATCACTACCGGTTATCGAGTGGAACTGAATGATATGTAGCGCCACATCACATGGCAGTAAAGACTGCCCCTTTCGTCTTACTGCTAGAGACCCCGGCTTCATCTGAGAAACATAGCTTGATAAAACCAAAACATCAGTATCTTCTGCGTCTAGAACTAACTACAAGTTCGTCGCTTCCAATCGATCTCAGTTGTGCATACAAAGTGGTCACATTCGAAAAGTTGGAACCTACAGTTGCCGGCTGTTAGATCATAACAGTTCTTTCGGATAGAGTAAATGAACTTTTTACTAATTTATCAAACTCTTTATGTGGAAACACTTATTGATGGTGGTAGTGTATACACATGGTAGGATTATGCAGTGAAAATTTTCAATCTAGCTTTGAAATGACATCCAAAAGCTAAAACAATCGTATTTGTGAATGACCCATACGATCTTGACAAAATATTCTGAACGCAATCTGCGTTCAGAACAGTACCAAGGTGGTACCAAGAACATTTATATCAAGGCCGATAGTAAATTTCTGAACGCTCGAGAATTCTCCAATTTCCTCTCAAACGATGCTTATAAAGTGAGACTACAAGTGTTCCTACATAAAGAGTTAGATAAATTAGTAAAAACACACCCAGATATTCAAAAAAGACTCTATATAAGTCCACATTTAGTGCAGATGCATCATTGTTAGATGGTTTAGGTGTCGCATTAACTTTATCCGATAACCCGGTAGCCTCCATGGAACAATTTCTGCTGAGATGTATCTATAATGACAAATAATCCACAACTGTAGCTTGTGGTAGAGCTAGTAAATGGCTAAAGATGAAAAGCAATGCACACGCCGTATCCCACCTGGTGAAGATAGTCTGGAACAGCACATAAAAAGAGTGAACTATCAAGCATATATCATGCTAAGTTACAATGTCAGAAACGTAGCTGGTTCACTCGAACATGGATGGGAGTTGAACGAGGGAATGTGTGTGTTCCTGTAGAGAATATAAACTCGGCCTTGCCATTTAAATTCAGATCATCGGTAGACATTGATGATGGTAATGGTGATGAGGATAATGGTACCTCTGTTAGTGACACATCTGAGTCTGACAGTACATTAGACACGGACTCTGGTTGAAGGCTGCCGTCTTGAAAGATTTGTGTGAAATGTATATATGCCTATGAATAGAAATTATGATATTAGTAGGTGCTATATGAATGGCGTATTGCATATATAATGCTGTTTACCGTATCTTTGTATCTTCTGTGCTCTGACATTTGTTTCATATTTAACACCCTGTAATGTAGATTTCATTGACACGAGACCATCAAAACTGAACTAAGCATCCATGAAAACCCTGAAAACGATATATTACTAGAATATATAATATTATTATTCGTTTTTTCCACCATCTCCGCCAGATTTCCGCAATATTGGGATATGTGTGCATCAAACTGACTTGCGAATGATCTTAATGGTTTCAGCGACCCTGAAAACTATAAAAATGACATATTACAAGGACGGTTTGATGACATTAGCACCCAACTATACGTCTCTGTGCTATTTCGGCCGCCATCTTGGATTTTTGCTTCTCCTGAGAGTTGCCCACACTTACCAGAGGTTGCAAACTGCACAAATCCTCAGAACAGTCCCCACTACCAGAATCAATCGTCAAACCTTCCTCCCCGGAAATTGGTCACGGATCTGGGAGTTCGACCCCTACTATAAGGGGATAGGTCTCACGGTGATTATCAGAAATAGCTGAAAATGAATAGAATTATTCGCCCCTTGAGCATAAACATCGAGTATAAATTCAAAGACAATGATAGAGCGTCTACAAGCAATTATGCATGACGGGCCGACTGGGTTGGTTTTTTCCTGCAGTGGGTCGGTTATGATAAATCATAAGAACAAAAACATGGTTCGCCAGACAATTTGCGGACTAACTGTTCTGTTCATTATTGTTTTCCAGGATGCCTCCAGGGGAATTGAATTTTTATATTTCAAGTTCAGATAAGAATGGGCACCATTAATTACAAACTAGATGGGTATGCATTATGCTGTTAAGTTTGGCCAATTAAGGAAAATGGTAAGCTGACAAAATTCCAATTAATAATTCCAACACACAAAACAGTGCTAACTCCAGTTTCTGAAAAAAAAATACTCGTTATTTAGTTTTTCTGAACGACAGAATATTTACACAAAGACTAAATGTTAATCACGTCATGACCAAGCTGGGTAAACCCTTCAGATCGCGACATCGTTCAAATTGAAAACAATGTTATTATAAAATGAAGCCTATCAAACTTCAATGCTGCAACTCAATGTTGTAAGATTTCCAGGGAAGTGCGTTTATTTATTGTCATCAGGAGGATGCCTTTATCCAATGAAATCAGCTTAAGCGGGTTGTCAGTTACTTGACAGATGTCCAGATCCTTTCTAAAGTAAAAACATTTTTTTTTTCTCGGTATTTTATATCATCCAAATATCGAAGAACATTATCTCATATAAAACCTGTCATATTTAGTTTGTACCAGTTTTTATTTTCGCTTTTAAACAGATTTTGAAGAGAAATCATTAGCATATTGACATATCGATTCTTTGTAATAAATTTCTTGTTCAAGTTCTAAAAATGCTTCTACAATTTATTGAGTAAAAAAGGGGTCCGTGTGATTTTGTTACAAGGTCTTGATGATAATTTCAACTTCATTTCTAATATTTCACAGTAATGTGTCAGATTTTATACATGGTGATCCCGTATTCGGTTTTTCTGATATCAAATAGCATGGGTATTGTATCAACCCGTGGGCATTAAGTGACGGTAAATCAAATGACTTCACGCTAAAATACATTCAAGAGATCATTATGTTCGCATGATTCGTTTTATCAAAGAGTCACCCTGTGTTTAATGATTTCTTCTTCTCGCTTCTTCACAATCGATTTACTTTCAACACAATGGGTGATTCCGAACGCTTACAAATAAAACCCGAGAAAAAGAGATGACCATGGCTTGGGGGTAACTATTATTATGTAAATACTGTTAATCGCCGTGGATAAACGGCGATCTCGCGGGTGTTCAAGACAATTAATTGGTAGTCGTATTGGACACTGAAATGAAATGAGGTTTAACGTCGTACTTTCTTTTCTATGTGAGTGAAAATTATTTGGACAGCGGTATTCCGCTTACCCTTAGTTGAATTCCAACCGCCAGGGCCACGTTTTTACGTGATCCATGGCAACTAGGCATTATTCACTGCAAGGTGGAAAACAGGGATCGGACCCGAGACTTTCTGGTTAGTCAGCCACCGTGGATTCCCTTTGTAGATACAATGCGAACGTTTAAAAGAGATAAAGAGATGGAATCTAAAGAAATGTGTGTGCAGAAGCCCAAATAAACAAACCCACACTTTTATGGCATTCAAATAGCTTCGATTCAATTGGGTTCAATTGACAGTTGGGTTCAGTCGTGTCTATGTGTACCCATTGGCCGCTGTAATCTACCAAAATGTATAGTGACTATCATAAAGAAAAATATTTCTTCTCCTAGTATCTGTGTCCAGGAGTGGGGAAAAGGGTTAGATGTCCTTCGGTGAACAAAATACAAATACAGTGAACGCTTCAATTTATTAAACAAAGTTTGATAATCAATATCTGTTTACATAGCTCAATTTGAATTTACTATTTATTTCCCTTGCAAATCAGATGCAGGTTTAAATGTAGATAAAGATGACATCAATATATTAAACTGACTAGTGTACTTATTTGTTTGTTTTTTCAATTGTATATTTTATTATGCATTTCATAATAATTTGTCATTACATAATTTAAGAATTATTTATCTAACAAGCAAAGATTATTATTAGAAAGTTAAAAAGCAGTATAGAGGCTGTATGGCACCATTGCAGCCAGAAAGTTCCAAATCACTTTACTTATCGACACTGTTGCCTTCAAGACACAATTGCTTTCTGCACCATTAACTGTTATTAGCAAGTCATATATCATATGTATACTATGGGAACTTCATAAGTGTAATGACTCGAGCGTATATAACGTCAACGAAGTCTTCATAAATCATTTGAACAGCTTCGTATCTATAGAGTTATCAAGGTCACACATTCGTGGCGTATGAATTCCCATTAGTGATATTTTTGGCCTTCGAGACAGTTTGATAATCCGAAAGTCCAGAGTTTTTTGCAGGACGCTTACAACATTTGTTAATTCCCAATATCATTTTGGTTTCTTCACGGAAATGTTTTCCAGTAATGTAATAGATAAAGAAATAACAGGCTGAATTTGACAATGTGATCTCCTCTACTATTTTACGAACAATGTAATACGTAAAATAGCCTTTCCATGTTGAATCAGCAGCAATTTGGTCGTCAGTTAAATATTCGCTACCGATATGAATAGCTTGTTGAAGCGAATACACTACTGTAGCAGGCAACCACGTACAAATCAAGTAAAACGAAACGCAAAGAAGTGTTATGGTGGATGCTGCCTGACCGCCACCGGATGACATGTAAGCCGGGCCACCTGCCGTCAGAGAACGAATTTCCATAATAACCAACACATTGAACACTAAAGCTGCTAAAGGAAGAATGCCGAATATAAGAAGTTCACTGATCCAGGTCCATATGGATAGAATGCTAGCTTGTTCACCTTCTACAGCTTCTGGTCGATGGTTGCAGTCCTGTTTTCGCGGATCGTAGGTCCAGAAGTACGCCTGGATGATACACAGTAGCACGGAAAGCACGGATAATCCAACGATGACCATAATTGCTCTGTGTACAGTGCAATATTTCTCTTTACTGAAGGGAAAGCATATCGCAATATACCGTTCAACGGTAAAACTCAAGACTAAGAGAGGCGCTAAATATTGGGGGATATAATAAACTACATTGAATATTTCACACGATATGTAGTCATTATAAGTCTTTACACCCCATGCATAGTTTAATTCCACGAAAATATGAAGTATAAGAAAAGTAAAATGGGATATTGATAAGGTTCCAAGGTATATGGCACTTGAATTGTTCTTTCTTGTATTTCGGCTCAACCAGATGTAAGCTGACAGTGGGTTGGTTAAAATTCCAATAAAATAAAGAATAGGAGTAACAGATTGGTCAATAGCAGCAGCAGTTGGCGCAAATTTTTCGTGCAGTTGAGCTATACTGTAGCGGAAGAATATGGATAAAGTAGCGTTATTCGATATATTGGCCTCCATCTTTCTGAAAAGCATAAAACAAAATAACGAATTATTATTGAAAATATAATCATTAAATATGCATTAGCTAAATCTGCCCATTGCAGACCTTTCTTTAGCCTCAAAGATTATATAAATTGTTGATTAGACATATCATGCCAAGCACATAATCAACTCTCTAAACCATCGGGTGGTTGCGATTTTGTAGAGATTGGAACACAATCGCCTTTTAATAACTTAATAATGAATGACGTAATTTGACAGACATTTGCGTTATCTATATTTAAACTATTATAGCGAGAACTGTCATCTTTATATCTAAATATAAGGATTTTGACTCATCAGGCTATGTCTGCCGAGGCAATATAACGTCATAACATTTTTCTGGGATAAGTCACAGCACACAAATGTTAGCTTTTGGTGGGATCTTGAAAGACAAGTTGTCACATTCTTTAATCAAAATCACCCAATATTATTATGATTTTACCTATCTATTTTAAAATTATTATTCTCGAGAACAAAGCAATCTCGTATACTTTAAAAAAAACATAATTAAAATATATAGGTGCGAAACATCTATGAGAAACATGCAAGTGATGTTATTTTGATTTTATGAAAATTACTTTAGTTGTATATTTTATCCAAATTTATATAATAGAATGCTAATTATTCGGGTGTATTACATGAAGCTAGAGTTATACTGAAATCTGAATGCAGCAGCCAATATCCGGTCCCAGGCAGAATTTGTGGGAGAGACGGAAATTAAGAGATAAATTTATATCCCCTTGTATATTCTGTCGACTGGAAAGATTATATATTAACGTTGCGAATATCGGTAACTCTTACGGGATTTGTATGTTATTTCAAAATATATCAAATGAAATGGGATTTAACACACGATGTTTTCTCAGTAAATCATTCGGCATACAGTAAATTTCGCAGTAAATCATTCAGACCACTGGGCTAAAAACATGACCACCAGTTACATTACTGAAACGTAACAGAAACAAAGATCCATAATTGGAAAATATATTTTTCAAAACTCTAACCAAACGTTTAGGTGATTTCCCCAAGTCAGATTGCTCTAAAGTCTGTCCGACCACGCCTGAAAACTGGGGCTAATATTATGGTCATCAGTTACATGGATGATACTTAGCAGAAACAAAGAACTATACGTGGCTCCATCCAATTCCCTCAATATAAAGCTTATAATAATGTATATCAGCCATACCTTTTTTGAACCATTCAATATACTAACAAAGAATAGCCATGTGAATCACTCAAATGAAATGTGGTATCAGGTGTTATTCAATATCTTACAACATTGTGTGAAATATTTAATCCAGTTATGGATACCTTTGCTTCTAGAAAGTTTCAGCCATGCAACTTACGATCTAATATTGGGCCTCATGCGGGTACTGCTGTGGGTCAAACCTTTTGTAACTGATGCCCATAATATTTTGTTGTTAGCTCCTGGACTATATGGTCGATTAGATGAAGGAGAATACTGGTGGTTGGTCGAATTTAACTCCAAATTAATCAAATATACTATATTAAATCAATGGTTTTTAACATTTCTACTTTTCTGTTCCATCCGAGCTTTACTAATAAAGATGGGCTGACGTTAAACAAATCTTCATTTCATTTAAATGTCTTGGACATGTATCAGTCTTCTGTTTTCTCAATACCAAATTAACCGAATAATCAAATTAGACCGACTGTTCTAAAAAAAATATTGTTTTCACAGCACACTTTAGTAAACCTGTTAAGTCATTAAATAGTCTACTACACTTGACTGACTAATCCAAGTAATAGTTAATCGGTTTGTAAGCATCGTTACTTAATTTGCACTTAGCTGAATGAGAATTGTATTAAAACTATTCCACCAAAGCTTTTAGAACGTCAGACGAAAGGGATATAAAATTTACAGATTAAGGAGAAAAACATACGCAAGTATCGTAATATTTTAGCGTTGAACAATGTTGAATACCACGAATCATCGCTTCGTGTATCAGCGCAATCACATGGGTGTGTAAGAAAAGAATTTTATTTATCTAAACTTTAAAAGAATAGTTGATATAATATAAAAAAAAGGTAACTGAAAATTTGAATATATTTGACCATGTACGCATACACCGACTTTTCGGACCAACGCATGCATGCTTAAATAGCTAGTTCCGAAACAATGACAGCCAATAGGCAGTCGCCAGAATATATGTTAGCTTTAGGCTGTTCATTATTTACAATAATCCCTTAGGAATTTGAAGTTACTGAGTATGTATGTCTGTAGTGTATACAGATACACTACTCTAACGTCTTCCCAGAACAAGTAGGAGACTTGGATCAGATATACAACTTTGAGATGACACGAGTGACTCCTATTCTTACCTATAGCAACGTCTTGGATTAAGAAGTTTCGGAAACAACGTTATATAAGGAACCATCCATTTGTTACAAAATACAGTAAACACTATTATCTACGTCAACATTGCAATCAGATAAGAAATGACATTAAATATTCTGAAATCTCAATATCTTGAAACAGAAAAGGAAAGACATACCCTACAGGACAATCACAAAGCGAAGAATCGCTGTCTTTAAAAAAAAAACATTAATACTGTATGGAGTTACATATAATAATTCACACAAAGCTAAAAATAAGCCCACATGTCAAACCGCATGATGCTTTTCAGAAAAAAGTAAACGCCATTACTGTCCAACTGCATCACGATATCTGTCAATTACAGAAACATATTATTATGTCATTATGTCGACACATAACCAATTATTTCATAATAAATGACACCTGGACAATATTCATCTTCATTTCAGGAGTATCAATGAATCCAATAATAAAAACCGCTCCAATTATTTGCTATTTGGATGAGATTTCGCTTCCGACTGGATGGTTAAAATCTTCCATCTTTGCTCGTAGGCATTATTGCCATCCGGTTTAAGATTTCATTTCATCTATCTGATACTATAAAATTAGCTAAATAACTTGTAACAGAACGCCCACTTCTACTTAAACAAGGCTTTTATAATGTTAGATGTATATGTGTAAGCCATTTATGTACTGGAACTTAAATGAAACACCAAATACATGATATTCAATTTGTAAAAGTTAAACGGTCTGGAATAAAAACACGTGAGAAGAAGTATCGTGGATTTTTAGACAGAGTTCAAAGCCCGAATTCCTCATAAGTACTTAAAGGGAATATTTAACATTTCAAATTTCTACATTGAAAGCCGGTCACAGATGAAGATAGCGACGCAATGCGTTGAAATACGCCCACGGAACAGCCATATCTCAACAAAAAAAAATGACCATACACAGCAACTTATCCGAAAGGAAAACTTGGATGTTGACAAAATTTAATATGGTTCCGTTATGCCTTCAAGAAATCTGATAAATATCATGTTCAAAAACTGTTCTGGGAACGTAATATTATGTCTCTGGAGCAGGGTGTATTCTCGCGGATAAAAGTCATTAGCCGTTATCATCCCAAGATCCTAATGATTCGTGTCAATCTGAATTAAATCCATTGTAGTCTCTGTAAATTTATAACAATATTTTCGGGAAAGCGGGGGTGGGGGGCGTATGATTTCAAACTTGAAAAGAAAAATCAGTTATCTACGCTTTCACACAGTTTTCTGGAAGGGTGCATACGATGATGCACGTCAAATTGAAATCATTCCTATAAAATCTGTAGCCTATATCTCATTTACAAAGGCTGGGATAACACCGGAACAGAACGCCGCGGAACGGTAAATATCGATAAGGGTTTTTCCCTCTTGAAATATGCCTTTAAAAGCTGTAGCTTTCGTCGTATAGATAAGGTATTTTGTAATTTCGAAACAGAAGACTGCGTAAAGTTAAATTTCTATACGTTTTGTCCTCTCATGACGTAATGCTTCAAAAGTGGGCGTTTATAAAAGACGATGATTATTTCAGCAATAGCTCTTTCTAAGATATTTACACGGGTGCTATTCGTGGTTGATAGGGAAGACCTTATGTATTTCAATGGGGATTTTGTCTTGTAGCAATACCGATTTCTAAGGGGAGGTGATGTTTTTAATGGGGATTTTGTCTTCTTGTATCTGCTTTTGCTGGGGGACCGATCTCAAACATATGTCCATGTACGCATACTATCTTTTCAGGCCGACAGGGGCGGACTGAGTTCTGGTGGCTCTTGCACGAGCCTGATTCTGTTAGACGACTCTAATTTAACAGGGTCCTTGAGGCGGTGGCGGGATCTTAAACTAAAGACTGACAAGAGCCCAAAGCTACACGCTGAGAACATCGACGTCTTCAGGGTCCACTATATTCGGGGACTACTTCTCGGTTTATCTCCGTTTTAAGGTAAAGACCATGCTCGCACCCTTTAAGTATAAAACAGTGCATACACTCCGTGCACTTTCAACAATGTGTTTTTACAAAATTAATATTTTGTAGAACCAACCTTATAATATATGGAAATAAGTTGTTCAAAGAGAAAATAAAATGCAGGCAACATCGTTAGGCTTATCAAAGAGAAACATTTTACACTAAGAAAGTGCACTGTATTTGTTATTAAGCCATAAAGAAGCATCAGTGCATAATGCAATATGGTGTATAAATTAATTACATTTTCGGAAATTAGACCATGAAGCCTTTTATTGAACTAAAAAACTGAGAACCGAATTAACCAAATGTTTGCGTCGGAATACACATTCATTATAAATAATTAAATATCAATATAAGGGGTGGGGCGTGTCCACAATTTTGGGGTCTTTAGCAGTTAGCGGGGGGGGGATCACTTGTCGAAACATAACCAATGACATACCTTATGATCTAAAACGCACTCGTGTACCATTCAGGATACAGGTAACATCGTTAATCATAATTTCTATAATATACCATTTAAACTTTAGATAATTTCCCTGTATACTTAGCTGTGTTAATGAGGAGACAGACTATGACGTAAGTGTTGACGTACTAGACATTATAGGCAACAAGTACTGAATGACTTTTTTTAACCTGATTTAAAGGAGCTAAATCGCTATCTAATTTTGTTTATTATCAAATAATCCTCACTTTGCTTATTAATTACTATATATACTGTATTGGTAGCTCCATGAGGTCGTGATGCAATCGCGCAAAAGTGGTGGAATCGTCGTAACATCGCCCTGACAACGCCATAAGGACCCAGAACGCTTGGTGGGGTCGCGGCCGACACGTGAGCGTTCTGGTGAAGACGCCATGAAGGCACCGTTGCAAATGTTACAATTTTTGCAGCGTCTTTGCCACGCATGTACTACTCGTGTACTACGTTCATAGAGATGTTACCACGCTTATCTCGCGACCCTTCAGCTTTCCAGGTTATATGGCAGAACCTTGGCGTTTGTTTTGAACATACCCAAAGCAAACGCCGTGACTCAGTGATCACTGGCGACCATGGAGACCACAGTACGATATCTCGCGTTTCCACCACGCTTATGATGATCTTGGCACGCTCTGTAAGGACCTTTGCGACCCCATCACATTCTCGCAACTTTCCAGATCATATGAGCATGTTCAAAACAAACGTCGTGACTCGGCGATCATTGGCGACCATAGCACGATATCTAGCGTTTCCACCACGCTTTTACCACGATTATGGCGATCTTGACTCGCGCTGAGACCATTTCGGTCGCTGTAGAAGCGCAAAAAGGACGCAGCCCTGGTCTGACGGGGGTATTATGCTAGGTTTACACTCATAAATCGCGCTACGATTGAAATCGTGGTTTTAAACGTGTGGTAATCGCGGTGATCCTAGCAGCCCTTATTATTTATTGAAGTCAGTCGTAACAATCGTGTTGATCGTATCGAAATGTATCCGTACAAGATCGTGAATTCAATAGGAACACTCCTATAGTAACGCATCGTGGACAATCCTACGTTAGTAAATATACTGAAATAAATCTTGGTGTCTCGCCATCAAGTGTGACAGGCTTAGAAATCAGTAAGTTTATTTTCTTTCCCTACTGATTTGATATTTCGAAATTTTGCGTACTTGCATTTCGGCTTAACGCAAAGGTGGATTAGAAAAGGTCGAATTGGAGTTTTATCTTCATCAGGTTAAATGGGGCTCAATTATCAGACTGATTTATTGTTCAACATGGAATAAATGCAGTGCTTCTCTAGGCTTCTAGCAAACCAGTTGTATTATCTGGGCACTTTATCAGAGAAGTAGTCTGACAATGGACATTTTTCATTTGACGATTACAAAGTCATTTCGATATATCAACGTCAGCATTTAATCTTTTTTAAAGTGCTCCAGTATGGACTTTTACTATACGTGCCCATTATACAGAACTAAATGGCTGCAGACTAAACTTGCATGAATAGCCGCATGTTTTGGGAAAGCTGTACATGATATTGCAAACAGTAGTTAGAAACGGATACCCATACATCCAATTTTCTCTACATCTATCTTTGTAACGATAAAGCCAACTGTCTGCCGTTTAGGTACATAGCGTTTGTATTGTCATACATTAAAGATGGTTCTGCAACAGTAATAAAATGTGGAATAGCTCGCCTTCACTTTTAGAAAAATCCCCATAGGTACCATTCGTTAGCTTAAACACAGAAGTTACATGCATTCAAGATTATTTGGGCCAAAATTTGACTGTGCAAATACTAATACGTGTACTAATACTGTAATAGTTTCACAAAAAGCTATTTCGCGTTGGCCTTTCGACTGGGAATGTGATTAACTATTACTTGTGTGAAAAGGATTCTCATATATTTTATTGGTAAAAAAGATACAATATTCTTGAGAAAAAACTATATTGCTCTATGCTTCGAATACCTAAAGAAATACCCCAGAAGCTAAAAATGGTGTCTAGATTTGACCTCGAGATATTTATTTGCGAAACGCTTTGACGTGTTATTTTAAGTATTAAATCTAATGGGCGGAGCACTCATTCCGGGTCAGTAGTAATTGTCCACGAAATTAAATCTAACTCGTAAACTTCCATCAAAGGACAATTGAGCAAATTGTTTTAAGCGAGTTGACAGTGGTGGTAAATAAAGTGTTATGGTAGAACCTATAAAAGTTTCTGACTCCAGGAATAAAACTATTATTTACACGCTTGAGAAAATGTCTCATTTCTGTGAGAGTTATAAGTAATGTCTGCTAGTTACCATTCCCTTATGATTTCAACGTCGTGTTGGTAAATGAAAAACGGCATTTTCCAATAGTTTATTCTCGTCTGTAAATAACCGGGTGTTAGGTTAGCAGTTACCCAGCATCTCTTGTGAATCATATCTATTAGCTTTTTATTGCAGCAATGTCACTTTGAGTACCACCGTATTCAAATTAAGGGATATATTGTCAACTTTAATTGTTAACAGTGTTACAAAAAGTAAAATGTGGAATACATATACCCTATGGCAATTAATGATTTTTATTAACTTCCAACTTGCCGATAATCACCAATGTGGAATAAATACTACACCTTTAGTCTACCATACAAAGAACATTATTACTTATCAGCACAATCTGTGATATTAGCTTAAATCAGACTAATAGTATAACCTATAAACCTTAAAGGTGACCATTAGCGAAATTGCTTAATCTGCCTTCATCGTTGTCAGCTTAATAATGTGTCGGAAGGACTATCGACTCGTGAATAAAGACTTTATGAGAAAACGTGAAAACAATGAAACGTATATATATCACTGTAAGTCAATACATATGTACATGTTTTTACAATATGCTCTGACAGAAAATACGATAAAACCATTTTATTGCTATTGGTATTTCTATGTTTAATACAGGTACTAGAACAAGTTTCCACATAGTTAATTAAGACTTGTAAACAACTTGTATCCTAGACTAGCTGCGAATAACCGATTCAGATATTCGTAATGGCGATTTCATTGATCAGCAGAAATAACGGAAGAACATTAGACTGGGTTTAAACTAATGAAGCATTAATAAGATTCTACTTTATTGTCAATAGCTTTATCTCCTACTTATACTTTAAATGTTGATTAAATGGTGTCTAGTCAATTTCATGTAGGTCATTTTCAGATTCGCATACAAGATAAGACGTGCCGTCACGAATTCAAATTTATTGAATTCTATTCAGAACATCTTTCAGTAATGCCGAATGCCTGGTGCATGTCATTATAATGTTTGATACGAGTGTTACAAATAAACAACTACAGGCAGCCTCGACAAATAGTCTCATCCCATTCCGTCGAACTATTTATCGCGACTTACTGGTCTCGCCTCCTCACTTAGTTAACGAGAAGGCAAGGAGTGGGAATGGGTCTTATTGGCGTCTATAGTAAATATTAAACCCTTTGTTTTATATTCGACTATTATCCCTTGCCACTAATTTCGAAAATTACTACACGAGATTATTAAAAACTGAATTATTTTTTATGCTGTTCAGATTGTAATATTAAAAATGTGCGGGAATTACAAGAGAGATCAAACACTTAATTTATTCAAATATTCATATTCCCTATTGACATGGTGTCTGTCAATGTCATTATGAATATATAGATCCATCAAAAGCAATGTGTGATATCCTTATAATACTGCTTATCGTGCATACTTAAACATACATTTTGGTAAAATTGTAGACATACAGACCATAAACCTATTCATATATTCCATGTACAAAATAGGTTTTTAAACATAGGTTGACACACAACGAAACCTTTGTTTTCCGCAAATATGATGAAAGATTTACTTTAATAAAAAGTGACCGCAAAATAATCTTGCGAATACGATTATAGTCGATATATTAACCGGAATTCCGTAGGAGCAGAATTTTCAGACGTTTTCTGTACATTGAAATAAAGTCTATTTATTTACATAAATTTCATTGCTGTAGTTTCTCGGGATCTTTGTTTTCCGTTAATGATAGAAATTATGTGACAGAAAAACATCTCGCAATAGTTTACTTTTTCAATTGTATCTATACAGTGTACATAATCGTGATTAACTTAAAATTGACTTGAAACATTTGAAAAAAATGGGGTTGCTTGGATATATGCCAAATTGTTAATATCGTGTATTTTAAAATTATAAATTCTAGCCATAGATGTCGTTTTAATGGGATTAATGATCTCATCCTCCCGACAGTCAAACTTGATTAACGTTTTTCATGTTCAAAAGTGTGTGATAGCTGCAAAATTGAATATATAAAGTATTGGGTCAAATTGTTAACCAAGACATTCAGTCAAATTATACATGCCAAAAGCTGCTCAGATCGTGTAAACTATACTTTTAAACAAACGGCATATATATCCCTTGATATGACTGACATACTTATTTATAGTTTATTTCAGTTATCTGTTAAAATGATCTTTATCTTTTCATTGGTCACGGTCATTCTTCTATTCATGTTTTAATTTCAGCATGTCAGTTGTCATAAGTTGGAATAATGTTCGTGAAATTATATGCAGTTATATCACCTGTAGATTATATCTAAGACCGGATAACCTGGAACGAGCTTGACGTTTTAGAGCAGATTATCTGGTCTATATGTGACCCAGTCCAGCAAAATGAGTCACAGTGACCCCAAAACACAAAATGAGTTATTAATAAAAATGATAAGCTGGAGAAATTAGCTTCAAAATGGTGAAAAAATTATCATTCTATCATTAACGGTCACACACTTATGGCCATTTTAATAAGTTGTATGAAACAGTAATATTTTTCTAAAGTTTTGCATAAAACGCCCCTAAAGTGGAAGTCAATTTATGTGGTAAAGTGTTCATTAAACACATGGATATATTATGTCAAAGTTTTTTTTTCCATTTATAAGTAGGCCACCAAAACATGATAAAACATATTTATGACAAGTTTCAGCATAATTTTATTATTCAAACATGAAAATTATGGTTGCCTTGGCAACTGATACTGAATATGCTGAAACATGATAATGATTTCAAATCAATATAAAATTAACAACTGAATATGAAATATTTACACAGATATTGATATACAAAATAAATTTTACAATTCATGCACAAAAGTTTCAATTATTGTGGTTGTCATGGAAACCATAAGTGTCCCAACAAGAAACTGTTAACCACAGCTAATACAATTAATGCAATTTACAATCCAAACTGATTGTAAAAAGTTCAAATAAAAAAATACAGTTAACAATTAAAAATATTGTTGTTGCCATGGAAACCAATAGTATCCTTACAAGACACTGTCAATCTTATTCAAATTGCTTCAGATTATTACATATTTATCGTTCAAATTGATAATGAAATGTAAAAATCTTCCAATAAATTAAAAATAAAAATCATTGCTGTTGCCATGGAAACCAATAGTGTCCCAACAGGACACTGTTAAACATAGTCAAATCATTTCAGATTAATACAGATTTACAGTTCAAATTGATAATCAATAAAATTGTACAAAACATCCAATCAGAAAACAGTCATTGGGTAACAATCAAAATTAATGTTGTGTTCCCATGGAAACTGATAGTGTGTGAACAAAACATTGTTAAACTTAGTCAAATTATTTCAGATTATTACAAGTTGATAATGAAATGTGTAAAAGTTCTAATCAAGAGTTAGCTATCAAAATTATTATTGTTGCCATGGAAACAAATAGAGTCCCAACAAGACCAGGCAAAGTTTATATGGGTGACCTTTGATCGCAAAATGACTTTTATACAACCCTGTTTAGAGAGAGAGAGAGAGGGAGGAGAGAGAGAATGGGGTTTAATGTCCACTAAACTAGGTCATTTCGGGACAAACATATGGTTCAATTTTATTTCAAAAGGAGGAGGGTTAAGCTTAAGTGTATGCAAAAGTTAAATTTTCGACGGTACGAAATACCACATGTGAGGAGTGTTACGCTTGAAATTTACGAAGGTACGAAACAGCTCACGTGAAGTACGAATGAACTAAGTACGAAACAGCCAGGTTACGAAACAGTTGACATCCATTTACAGTCAAATATTCAAGTTGATAATGTAATGTACAAAAGTTCCAATCAGAAAAACACAGCCACCAGTTAACAAGCAAAATTATTGTTGTTGCCATGGAAACGAATAGTGTTCCAACAAGACACTGTTATTCAAAGTCAAATTATTTTGGATTACTGCAATTTTCAAATTCAATTAAGTTGATAATGAAATATACAAAAGTTCCAATCAGAAAAACACACTCACCAGTTAACAATCAAAATTATTGGCCCCACAAGACACTGTTTATCATAGTCAAATTAATTTGGATAACTACAATTTTTCAATTATGTTGATAATGAAATATTCAAAAAGTTAAAATTAAAAAAAATTTAGTTTTTCTTGCAATGGAAACCAATAGTATCCCTACAAAACACTGTTAATCATACTCAAATTACCTCAGATTATTACTAATCTACAGTTTAAATTGATATTATAACGAACTAAATGTACAAAACTCCCAATCAGTTAACAATCAAAATCATTTTGATTGTCATGGAAACCAATAGTGTGCCAACAAGAAACTGTTAATCATAGTCAAATTATTTCCTATCAATACATTTTTATTGTTCAAATTGATAATGTAATGAAATGTACAAAAGTTCAAATCAGAAAAAACACAGTCATCAGCTGAAAATCAACATCAAGCAGTGTCAGTTAATTAATTATTCTTCAAATTTTCTTCTCTTGCTTTGGGGCTCAATAATTTCTTCATCGTCATCTGATTTTGATTCGTTTGCAATTGGCACTGGGCAGGTGATGTCTTGTGTTTCACATGTGCAGAATTTTCTGATGTTTCTGTAAAGGTACTGTTGTCTTTCTAAGGGCAACCCTGGAGGAGCAAGTGACATTGGTCTGTCCGCAGGCGGAGATAATGTTGTTTTCTGCAGACATATTCCAACTTCCAAAGAGGAAGTAAATTCTTTCTTGAATACCCATCCTGGGTGTTCACTGTCAAATCTGTAAGAACATTAATGAGAAAGTATAAATACTGTGTTACTAATAATATTAACTGTGCTCAAATTAAAAGTACATTGTTTTATACACAAATGAAATGAAATGAAATAGGTTTACCATCCTACTTTTCTTCATCAATGGGGTAAATGAAGATCGGCATGCAATGCGCTATGCTGGGAAAATTTGAGCGGACACCAGTGCTACAGCTTCCTCTTATCGCAAATGCCATCAGGTCAAGGGTTCTTTAACATGCATACAGATCTCTTTTTGGCCCATAAAAACTACTAGACGCTGTTGTTTGCTGTCCTGTACTACTGTCAAAGGGAAACCTGACTGAAAAATCATTTTTATACACACCTGAAATGTTGATATTTCTTTATCCCGGGTAGACAACGGAAGTAAGGATGCAAAAAGGACTGCCAGTCCCGCTGTTGTACCAAGATGTCACCATTCTCATGACCAACAAGTTGAGCAGTATTTACTCCAGTAGAAGTGCTAGAGTTGACAACTTCTGAAATTTCATCTAAACAAGAAACCATAGTTCTCCGATAAGTTTGCTTTATTAGTCCAAAGGCCCAGTCAGGTGCAAACTTTGTATGACCACTGATCAGAAAGTTAAGTGTTATAGATTTATGAAGTCCATGGATTACACGCCACGACAAGTATTGCAAAAGAGCATTGTTTTTATTTTGACCGCAACAGTTATCACAATGTAGTTGAAGATGCATTTCTCCTAGACCATAACTAGTAAAAAAATGATCTAAATAACTTATGACTGCGTTTGATCCCTTTGTTATACACATTCCTTCATCTATTAAATAATTCACTTGCCTAGGCAGGGCTTCACAGTTAATACCAAACAACCCACACTTGCGAGGGGTTAAAAAATACATCGGGCCTGGTTGAAGCGGATTGGACGGGTAATGCACTTGCTGTGCAAAATCAAAAGAGTAGTGCATCGTTATGTCTCGTGTTGCTGGATTTGTTGATTCAAGTTCAGTTACTCCTAAGTTTTTCAAAACATCTCTTGCCTTCTGTACCATAGAATTATAGAGAGAACGTTCAAGTGTCACTTTCAGAATGTGTTCTTCTTGTGTTTTACACCTAACAGACTTTTCCTGATCTGACATGTTGGCACTCTTGTAAATTAATGAATTGTTTTGTTGACAAACCCAACAAAGATCTGTCATTGGCTTGGTTCGGACTATAAACGGCACAAGTGCATTCCAAAGTCTGCGAAAACCCACAATATTCACCACCCGTTCGCCTGAAAATATAAAAAAACAACAAAATTAATCTTGAAATAAAAATTAAAATTATATATTATATCTAAGCTTACTAGGACGAAAACCGAGGTTTTGTTGACATGCATGTAAAAGAACCCTTGACAGTAAAAATTTGAAGAAGAGTACCGATGAAGTTTGGGCAAAACTACCCTCATAGAACACTGCATCAACTCTTCATTAGTCCTGTTGGTGTAGACAAGTAGGATGTTAAACACATTTCTTTTCATCTCATTTTGTATGACATGGGAAGCCAAAGAAAGAGCTGGCTTACTAACCATGGAAACACAGGTTTGATCCCGGCATGGGCCAAGAGAGAGTTCATCAGGTTTCACATTGTCAGTGGTGTAAGTCAGAGAACCTGGCAACAAGGAACAGTGTCTAGTCATTTGGATAGTATGACGATGTAATTTGATGGAGATTTGTAAAAACTGATGTCTGGGCAAAATTTCACCTCATAGCACAAGGCATTAACCCGGTTGAGGCAGAAAAGTTGGATGTCATACCCCATTTCATTTCTGTATGATGTGTTATCATGCTTGTATAAACATTTTGAAACCAGCAGATGCCATGCAAGATACTCCAACACTTTGCAAGAGATGGATACATAAAAAAAATAGAAAAAATGTGATTTTTCGTACAATCAGGAGCATAATTAATCCAGGAAGTTATGATCTGAAATGCCTGACTATCAAAATGAAATGAGATCTTTGGGATATAAAGATATTTTAAGATTCCTCGAAATCAGATAAAAATTGTGGCCTTTATTTAGTAGGTCCACAACCTTTGTATTAATACTTTCACACAAGTTGCGTACAAAGAATCGCCATAATATTGTCTGATATTTTTTTTTAAAATAAGATCAAATTTGGGACCTGTTGACGTTGAGGGTCCAGAAGCTAAAAATGTGATTGTTTGCACTATGTGTATCAGGGGCCATAATCCATGATGTTGCAGTCCAATATGCGCGAATATCGAAAGAAAGCAAGATCATTGAAATATATCCCGGTCTTCCATTAGCCCAGGTTAGGTGCAGAAGAGTAGGACGTTAAACCCCATTTTATTTCATTCCATTTCTTTGAAATATAAACATACATTTCAAGTTTCATCAAAATCAGATAAAAATTGACCTGTTGTAGGTCCACAATCTTGGAATTACATGATTGCATACATGTACTATTTGCGTATAGGGAAGCGGCCAATTTGTCGGTACTTTCAGTCCTATTTTCACAAAATTCAAACTTAAATCACCATCAGGGTGTAACAATGAAATATTCAAACGATTTTTAAAATTGAATAAAAATGTGTCGTCTATAGGGTCCACAGGCTAAAATTGTGATTTTTTTCGTACAATCAGGGACCAAGATCTTTGGATATAAATTGCGGATGGACAGGTAGATGGACGTCCTCACGGACGGGGACAACAACAATATTTGTCAACATGAAAATGTGGGTGTATAAAAACATATTTGTAAAATTAATTGTTTTCGAACATTGATCATACTGTTTATAAGTTCCATACCTGCTTCTTTCATTGCTGTCTGATATGACAAAAACACCTTTGATTTTGTATAGTGAGATGGAAGTAGCTTGATATCAAATCTTTTAAAGCCTGGAACTCTTCCCGGCAACACTAGAGCATGAAGCTCAGCAAAGTTAATAATGAAAGTTACCACTCTACAAATATCATCATGGGTTAACAAACGTTTATCGCTAGCATGTCGACCACCAGATTTCTTCTCGCGTGGTGTTAAACCAAATTCTTTGTAGTGTTTTAATACAGCTGTAAGCTTGTTCTGGCTTATGCTGAAAAATCAAAGCAAATGTGTAAATTTTTTGTAGGTTTTTATTGGAATTTAAGCTTACTGTAGATGCATGTACATTAATAAATTCAAGATACATGTACTGGTAATATTGTTGTAGTGGTGGGATTTAGATAGAATACATGTACCGGCGGTACCTTTGGATTAAAGCAAAGGTGGGAGCTCGAGTCCCGTGAAGACAGGCATGCGATTCGACTTGAAACATTTATTGCGACTTGACTCTCCATCAGGCTATCGTGATTACACGCGACTTGAAAGAGCTAAGTACTGGAGTCGTGGTGAGGAGACATAAATCTAGCTTGCCTTATTTGCCACAAATTGCTTTCTAATATTTGATGAATTGGTGACTTTAACGAAACTTGACAATAAAGTCAGCCAGTTTGGACAAGACTCAAGGACTTTTACTTAAAGGGACAATAACACTCTTGCTGGCTTGGCAGCTCTAGAAAATAAATAATAGTCTTATTCTAAGTTTCAGATGTTTATGTGTCCTACCTGTTGTGTAAATCATCCATTACATCATATTTTACTTGTCCAGAGGGTTCGAAAATATTTTAAAATCCAAGTCACATTTGAAAAGGTTTACGTTAACCTTTTCAAATCATGTAGTTGAATTTTTCCAATTTTTTAAATTAGGTGTGTTACGATGAAATTTGTATCATCAATTTATTTGAATATTGTAAAATAATTCAATTTGTTGACCAGAATAAAGATTGGGACATATTATTCAATTACAACAAGAGTGTTATTGGGGCTTTAAGCTAAATTATTGTAGTTAAATTAAATGTAGACTAAGCTTTGACTTTACATTATTGTCATATTATTATGATAAATAGTATAATAATAGTAATAGTAAGCCTATTATTTTTGTAATAAAAAACAAAGGCAAGGTCACTCACCAGTGAAGAAACTTGAAGGTTTCACGACAAACACGTATCCCATTGACATAATGTTCAGTTCTCGGGTGTTTACGTTCCTTTTGTTTTTTCTTTGATGACTGTGTGTAAGGATCATTCCTAAAAACACAACTTATTTTCCCTAGCAAAATCAGGTCCTTTTCAAAATCAGACAAAGATGACATGTTCATTCTTAATTCATAAACGAAATCCTTACTAAATAACTTAAAACAGGGTTCACCATTATTAAGTTTGCAGTTCTTACAACTGTATAATTCAATCTTACTCATTTCATGATCTTTTACATCTGAAAGAGCAGTATTGTTTACTTCTTTTGAGGATAATACCTTTTCCACTTCATCAACTACAGGTAGGCCTAGCTGAACGTCATTTTCATTGTTTTCAATGTCGGTGTCACTGTCAGAATCACAAGAGTCATTGACAAAATCAAAATCATGCTTCTCTACACAAACACTATCTTCGTCTGATTCATCTGACGATGCTACACAATCGTCGATACAAAAGAATTCTGTGACTAGATCACGAAATTCCTTTTTGTTCACCGCTTCGTGCAGATTACATGATGTTAGATTTGAGTTCAATGAGCGGGCAATATTCTCCTCCTTGGAAAATTCCATACCTCAAAGTAAGTTCATATTAGCTCTATTACATAAACAACGATTGGATATTAATATTCTAAAAAATTACGGTGTATTTTACTAAATGTCAGAAACGTCAAAACTGAGAAAGAAAAGGGTGATTGTTTTGACAGCGAAGACATTATTATTATCCATTTGTCATGCGCAAACGCGTCACCGCGAGATTTTAGCCAATCAGCGCATTCCATTTCGGGTCGTGACCCCATTTGGTCAACAAACCAGCAGACGATTGTTTATGTCGGATAGTGCTTTCTAATTGGATGATAACGTCTAAATATAGCCTTCATATTTTCATATAAGGATGGAGGGATTCCCAAGCGTCATGTAGATACCCGGATTAAGGGGATTTCCCTAATGAATGCCGCTGCATGCAACGCTGGAGTTTTGTTGATTTTGCCTTTTTTTTCTCTCAATTTTCATTTCTTTATATTGGGTTGACGAAATAAATGACAAAATAAGGTTATTTGTCGATAATATATTGGCTTGAGACTTTGGGAGATCAAAGTAGATAGGTTTAAGTACCCAACGACGTGATAAAATTTTTTTCGAAAATTTCAATGTATTTCACATATTTAGGCCTACAGCTCTAAATCGCTGTTTCCGACTTTAGACTCATTACGCTGGACTCGGTCACATATAGTATGTCTGTGAACTATTGCAGCAAACATGTTGAAACCACGATGAAAGTGGTCGTTCTTCTTGGTATTTTGATCAAGCAAATGCATAATACTTGTGCTGCAAGTTTGTACGTGAATATATCTGATAGGAAGGGATTGTCGCCGGTGTGAATAAGATTTCTGATCCGCGGAGCGGGCATATTCCTTAAGCAACGTCCGCGAGTTTTACAACATCTAACCGTTTCTTCAATACTCAGCAATTCCCGAACTTTTGCGCCCGTTGTGTTTACACGTGACTAATTAGCATTGTCCAGTCAGAGGTCGTGGCACATAAAACACTGTAAACCAACATAGAAAAAGAAACAGACAAGTTTACAGCCGTTGAAAGTTTGGTGTTTTTTTTCATTTGAGAAACTCACGGAAAACCAAAAAAATCAATTGAAGCAGAAGGAAACCTTTCGTTGGTCAGCCATAATATCCAGCAACCTTGACATTGATCGATCCTTGAATTTTCGAACTCGATTATAACATGTAGACATTTTAGCTATAAGCGCGAGACTTGATAATCATACCGATATTTTTAATGAAGGAATCTGATAGGCTCACAAGCTGGGCTTGTACCTAATCGAATTTATTGGCGAAATATGCAGGGTATTACGTGAAGGGCTTGATAATATGTATGTAGTTAAGGCGAAATGAAGTTTTCTATTGAAGATACGGAGAGGGTCAAATCTTATAATAATTGCCAGCATTGAGTTTGGTATTATTGAAATGGTTTTTGTCGTCGTTCTTAAGTCAAGTCGATGCAACACTATCATAATGACTTAGGATATTGGATACCGCATTCTTTAGTTTACTTCCCCTTGTTCTGAATTTAAGACATGAGATACCACCAAATTTAATTGAAAATATTCCAATTATACGAAAATCCCTTTTGATCGGCAACACGATTATAATGAATGTATGATACGAGATACCGTATTATTATTTAGTTGGAAAGATTTCATTTCTAATAAATTCCCATTTTACACCGATAGCGAGTAACTCGGTGGATGCCATGTGCAATCTAGTTATTTTAAAACAAAAACATACTGTCGTACTGTGTGGACCAAGAACCAAGCATGGCGTCAATATAAAAAAATCTATGTCCGACAATCGATGCGCAATTGCCAGAAAGAACAAGCATGGCACATTGCATGTCGGTTAGGCTTACATTGGCAAAGCAACCCCTAAAAAATATGAACAATGCAAGAAGAAGGTAAGTATATGTATAGCATAGTTTATGATCCAATAAAATGTAGGTCATGATTTTGGATTTGTAGTCTTTGATTATTTTGACCTGACTGTAATAGATGAATATTATTTGACGTTTTAAGCGTATTTTATGTATTTGTTTAATGTGTGTACAGTACACAGTCTGGTTACACAATAACATGTAGAAACTATAAAACATGCCTGCTGGTTTCCAGAAATAATTCACGAGCGCGGTTATCAACTACTTGTATATAAATTAAAGGAGATTCTGAACATTAAAGGGAATGAAGTGACGTTTAACTTTGTACTTTTCTGTAAAGAAGAGGGCAAATGAAGACAGGAATACGGCATGAATTGTCCTAGGAGAGACAATTTGACCATCTACTTTTAGTTCGAATTTCAACTTTCAACAGTTTTGTTTCGAATTTCAACTGTCAGTGATTATTTTACGTATATATGTTCAAGTACAGACGAGTTTTGTAGGCCAACGACACCTTACGAACCGTCATAAAAACAACTCTCTAAATTAAATATGACACCAGACAGAACTCGCCATTAATGAAAAACAATCAGAATTGACAGATTTACTAAAGATTAGTGCTTGTCATCGTTATCTATGTTATTTTAGAATTTAGACACATGAACTACCCACTTTAATTTAATGATCGACTGCCTTTGTAATTACTTTATTACATTACTCATTCAGGTACATTTAGGAATCTGATGCTATGCCAGTAAAATGTGTATTTAAAACCAAGTGTCTAATTATTCAGAGTTAATTTTAAAGTGGATGAATTCCTAGGTAGTTTTTACATTTGCTTTTTTAATAAGCTATAATAATGCTCATATTGTTCAAACTCATATTGTACGTATAAGGAGAATTGATAAAGTTTGGCTATTCTGTAACGGTAACATGTGACCGCGAAACCGTCACTGCGAAATTAACACATGAATTTCTCGCAAACTATTCTCCAGATTTATGATGAAATACAACAATATTTGGTGGCACGAGTAAGCAAAAAAAAAATCCAACATTATACACTGCCACATTCCTTATTCCATCAGGAACTGTCTCTGATCTGACTTTGTCCACTGAGTTCTTTCCAACCTTGCTATATAGCTCGCTGCAATATGAAAATACAATAAAATACCGCTCTTCCCCACCTCTGTTCTCGGGCTATTTCGGAACCCTTCTTACATTCTATTTTTCACCGTGAATGTTTATTTTTCGCAAGAGGAAACATTGTTTTGTCACATCTGACACAAATGAATGCCATCCAAATACGCGAAAACGTACAATGCGCGACTCCGATAGGAGCAGTATCTCACAATCAATGCGTGAAATATCTCAAAGACTAGCGGAATGTTAAACAGATGGACTCACAAGCAGGAAGACAATCAGCTAAACTCTCACACGAAATAAACCGCCAAACTTAGAAAATTTTCCAAATTCGCGATTATAATACATGAAGCGTATTTCATCTGGGCTAGACAGTTAATTATATATTCGTATTTAATAATTCTATTTTTGCCATAGGGTTACCCACATCAGTATCGCATTGCCTACGATTACACTAAACAATATTCTCCTCCACATATAAATAAAATCGAACCACGCAGAATCAAATTTCTAAATACTTTACGGAGCCAAGCAGAAAATTTCAGTGAGCTGTTCTCAATAAAGGTGGCTATGTGTAAAATCTAATATGGGGAACGTGGAAATAACAAATAAACGAAAGTAATCATTCAAAGAACGATACCAATGGTTTACCAAACATATAGCAAATTACGTGCAGAAAGGCGTTAAGGAAGAGAAATTGATATGCCCTCAAAATAACTGAATGGTTTTTTATTCAACCTTATACTGAAAAGAGACACTCACGCACAGGTTTCGTTTTTGAATTTAATTTAATGAAGCTTGCTAGATTATTGACGATATTCAGTTGACCAATAAATTGCTCCGTCTTAGTAAAACTGCTTCAACGATATTACGATGTCGCAGACGAAATGCCCTAGTGGCTAATTAAGTATAATAGGAATCCTTAAAGACACATCAGGCCGACTAGGATCTTTTCCTGAACAACCATTCAGGGGAAACCAAAGAGGTTTTGATCCAAATACCTAAATAAGATTGTATAATTTGGTTATAAAATAGATGTAAATCATCTCAAATAGAATTCCATACAGTATAAAACAAAAACCTATACGACAACCCGCTGACGGTGATGCAGACTTGATTTGAATGTAAAGAACTCACAGCAAGGGAGGAAATTCTGTTACAATAAGCACAAAAGTTGCTCGAAAATTTACCATACATACCATAGTAAGTTAATGAAAAGTGGACAGATAAATCAAATGATGTTTTAGATTGGGAGTAATATCAAATAACATATAAGTTAAGAGAATATGATATGTTTTACGACTGTATGTACTACACATTAAATGGTAATCAGAGGGCATAGCACCGAGTTGATAGGACTTGGAAAAATGGACTTTCAGCAAAGTTAAAGGAAATTATAGACCAAGATGAGGCAATCAGATTTCAGTTACGCACGCATAACCTCCTGCAGTAACATTTATTTAAAAGCAGAACTACAATGGCAAATACGATATAAAGTCTGTAGGAATCAGTTTTATGACGTGTAGCTATTCAGAATATCCGGTATGCTACCGGATAGTACAAAAAGGCTATCCGATACAAACCTCTACATATAGCTGAGGGGCGCGGGCCTCTGTGTAACTACATATCTAGAATATCTGGGAACAAGGGGGAGTTGGTGATTTCCACCTCTAGTTCCTGTTTCATAATAAACTGCGTGATTATTATTATTAACATGACACAATATCATGGCTGCATTATGTATTCAATTAATATATCGTGATAACCTTAATTAGTGTGAAAGGTGAATGGTGGGAAGCATATCAATTTATTGTGTAATTCTTAATGATCAGTTCGATTTTGTGTTAGTTTCGTGTTGATAGTTTCCTTTATTAACGCCATTTTCTTTATATTTGCTTAAAATAACGTAAATATACCTTTTGATTATTAACGGCAGTAAGTTTTTAATATCCCGTGCAAGTTCAATTAACACTAAATATATATGGATAGAATCCTAGTAGTCTACTTTTCATTCCATTAATATGACATTCATTGTTACCTGATTACCTGGTCCGAGTAATGGCACGAGGTGATAAATCATACGAAACTAAAACTATTATATGTGATCCATTTTAGGATATCCCCAAGCATGCCTATAAATCCTGGTCAAAATGTTTATTAATCCATTTAGATTGGAAAATATATTGAACGTGACTATGAGCCAGTAGAAATCGAATAGACTTTGATTAAGATTGTCTATATTGGTGGCATTTCGTGATGATTGTAATATTCTACATTATTAATTTAATGTCAGTTACTTTTCATCAGTATATTGTTTTATATAATTTCATTATTTCTTCATAAAATAAAACAAACTACAATATATAATAAAATATTATTTTAAAATAATGACCATAGAACATTTATTATTTCAGATTGTTTACGATTGCATTGTTTTTAATAATACAAATTTTAGACAAATACGACAATACACTGTTTTTAAACATCGTTTTGTAGTAATATGAACTGACATTAAAGGATGAGAAATGCTGTTATTGTGATCATGACATAAGGTAATGCGTCTGTAGGAGTTTCTGCCTTTTAAAACGTACAAGAATGAGAACTGCAAGATTTATAAATCCATTAAACATACATTAAGCAGGCGATAAATTTGCCTTTTTTTTTTAGACATTAACTTATTCAGATCATAATCAACTCTCGATGTCATCGACAGCCGGTGATATTTATTGGATTTGAAAAACTCATTGATGATGTAATCCAAAATTGGATAATCGCGACTATTTTTGTATTATACCGACTTTAGTATGATGATCGAGACTAAGCCTAAAATTTAAAAGCTAAAATCTCGGTTCAGAGAGGATCAATTTGACTGAAATTTTCAGCAAAGCCACTTTACATTATCTAATTTTTAATTATCATAGCCTCTTTTTGTCACATCTCCAAGAATTCGCCTTTAATAAAATTAGTAAATTTTCTATGCGTCGACGTTGTACTATGTTTTAATATAATATTTGCTGAAGTACAATACGGTACATTACAGCTCACATCATGATGTCATAGTCATCGCGTTAACTTGTAAATAAAGACGAAACGTTTTGTACTTCTGGTTACGTTGAAGCTATTTTGAATTCTACATAATAAATCAACAAATATATAAACTAGAACAGTAACTTTCGGCGTGTTCAAAATTTCTAAAAACAGGCCAACTTTAAAGCAGAGGGAATGTCTTGATTTAACACAACCACTTTAACTATCGAAGGTATAAAAAATGGACGATGTTCGGAAACTGATATTAACAAAATAAGTTGATTACTTTATCTTTCCTTTTATTAAATTGGTGTCATAAAAGAACACAATTTTATCAACAACTGTCATATTCTGGGATTTATAATCGTGATAACATCATCATCGTTTGATAAGTTAGATTTTATCAGTTGATGAAGAAGAACGCTTTACCATTCGAATAGAATTTGTAATGTAGCTAGCTGCTGTTGTTAAGATTCACCGTCCATATTAGTTTATTTTTATCTTACTGATATTTAATGAATCTTATAACACGTTTGTATCAGTCTATAAAGCAGGTTAATTAAACAGATGTGTTTGAGTGGAAACTACGTGTAGATGATCGTATGTCTATAATTGCAATCTACAATGTAGAAACTGTCACGATGTTGTTCCTGTTACACACTTTTATATCCCCCACCCCCGTGTTATCTAAATTGGTTTTATCTGCCTGGTCGCCAAATAATAACTCTAATTAATCAGACTCACAGGTGTGTGCTAGGCAAATGATTCCGCCGCTAATGGTTGAGCAGGGAGAAACAATTTGATAGGCCAAGACGATTCTAATTGGGTGAGAGTGATGAAACCCAGTGTGTAATTCTACTACACCAACAGGCGCGGATCCACTTGAATTATCTTGTCATATCATAAAAAAATCAAGTCACAGAAAAATCTAGTCCGAAGAAACGCCAAATGTGTTTTTGTTCTATTAAAGGGATACCAAGACAGATATTTGATAAACATGACCTACAGTGGTGATATCAAATGTGAGAAAGAACCCCCCCCCCTCTCTCTCTCCCTCTCTATCTCTCTCTCTCTCTCTGCATGCCACTAGCCATTACTTAATAAAGCGAATAAAACAATCCTTCATGTTGATAACCCATGTTGGTTTTATCGAGAAACAAATGGTTTTTGAGAATGTTAATTCCCACCCTAGAATATTATAAATCGAACACACACTTAACAATTATTACATCTATTTCACAACTTTTAAAAGACAATTTGTTACAAATGTCTGATTTCTATTAACGAACACGAATATTTCACTTAGTCGGTATTATAACTTTCAATAAAAATAAATTATAGCCATTTACTACCCGTATACCTTTTAATCTGCCTTTCATTTAAATGTAAGCACACAGTAAAGCTCCCATTATCGGCAGCCTAATTAGTTTTGCGTCATCAAGAGACCTACTATAAGTATTACTATAATGTTATTATTATTTATACATTTATTGTGGTGTTGTTTATGTCACGCTAACGATTGGACAGTCAACAATGGCAAGTACGTACCAGAAACGGAACTGCTATTAAATATCATGACCCATATTCTAGCTAGATATAAGTAATACTGACAGCTATTCCCATCAAAATTTGAAAACATCCAGCCCTGGCTTAACTGTCAACCATTTCCGACTGGCAGCAGATTGTTCTGTTTACACCAGATTTTAAAAGCAACCTGTCACAATCCCTTTATAACAATAATAAAGGGAATTCGCCGTTCTAACTAGTCTTCGTCAAGCAAATTATGGACAGTGACGGCATTTTAGAATTAATGCAACATCTTGCTGAAATTTCAAACAGGGATACCTTCGCTGAGGATAAAGTAATTTAAATGAAAATATCGAATTTGCATTATCCATTTATTAACTAGAAAAGCTAGAACGGTTAGTTCTTAATCTAAATCTAAATTTTATATGTCTTTAACAGAACACCTGGTAAGCAATGGGCTCGAGTGAAGCAATTACTATTCATAACTAATCTATTGTTAGGATATAGATGACCATTGTCAAACTGTATTCAGGTTTGTCTCTTATCACGCCTTTAGTTACAAGCGTAATGTCACACCATACGTTCGTAAGTCATCCTTATTCCAAAAATGGATTGATGCCTGTATGAATAATTAAAGGAAACTTATTAGGACGGATACATGTATAATAACAGTAGACATCTTAATTCCAGTTATACGTCGGTGACAGGTTAAACACATAGCGAATGACAAAAGCGGTATGTCCCAAGCATATGATACGATTAATAATGACATATTCAATATTCAGGGCTTATGATTCACGGGTGTTTGATTTGTATAATGTTACAGCCTAAGCGTTAATACACAAAATCGCCAATAATAACAGAAAATAATAGGAGATAAAAGTGTGATCAAAACACAAAATTGTTTATGTAACACTATTGTATTGTAGATTTACATGCCGATTATTTCCCGAGAGTTATGCATAATTGAATAAACTACATATACACAGAGCAAAAAGTATCGCAACACCCCTATCTGAATAAACAATTAACGTTATCAGATATGTTAGCTATATTACGTTTTAGAGGGTATTTAATCTTCCTGAACTGCCTCAAGGAAGCATTTAATTTATTGCATTAGTTATATCCAGTTTTATTCGTATTATTGAGCACTTAATTTAATATTTACCCAATTAAAATATATACAGTTACACATGTATTTCTGTGACAGATTATAGGTAATATGTTCATCTTCAAAGAAAGACAAACTCTTTGGACCTGAGCCTTTTTGGGATAGTGCCTGATCCAAATTCTTAACTGGTTGATCACTTTGACTGGTCAAAGTAGTGTAGCCACGGCAAATGACGCAGAAAATCAACATGGTTTGGGTCAGTGTTGCGTCCATACATAATATGGCTGTGAGAAGAAGATAACTGCCAGACAAGCGGGATACTCGACACTGTCCAAGATCTCTCTTTTGTACCGTTGACCACTGAGATTAACCTCTGGCTGTTACCAGTGAAAGCTTACTGTCATGAAAGACAACCTATATCACGATAAAGACGCCGCCAAATGGAATCGGCTGCATGTTTACGCCTTGTTCCAGTCATAACCAATGCCGTATATACAGGGAGGATCCAGAGGGGGTCCAAAAATAATGCCTTGCATCCAGGAAATTACATCACAAAGGGACACTACATCAGTATAAAATGATTTCTCTGTTTAAAAATTTCAATTTGTAAGTATGTCTGTGTAATTTAGAGACGATGGAGGCAGATTTCCGTAACGGAAACCTGGTAAACCCCCTCCTGCTAAAATTCATGGATCCGTCGATGATCTATAGGACTTCAATACTGACGTAATTGATACCAGGCTAGTCATGACATCGCATGAGTCTCAAAAGAGTTACTTCTGCCTTTGCTGACATGCTGCGAGGTCTATCCGAACATTGACGGTCCTTTACCGCATTTGTCTGTATTCGCAATAATAGATTTATGGTCGAGGGATGGTGGCTAACTGTTGAAGCAATCTGTCTTATCTCATTGACACCACAGCTTTCCCCATGAGAATAGATACACTGAACACGGAGATTTTATAAAAGGTTTTCCTCACTCCAATGGCTGATTACCACACTGTAAAACAACATTTTTTGATCAGAAAAGTGTCACGACCGTGTGCTTTATCCTTTGTCGTCAGATGATGGGATGAGATGGGATATGACGGCCATTCCAACGGGTATTCTCGGCATCCAACAAATTCATGACTTCGTGTCCATTCTGCAAGCTCCCCCAGTCTCTCTCACGGATGCACAACATTCGCATAGCCCTCGGCCGAAATGTAGCAACCTCAAAACGGAAAAGCTAGAGTGAGCGACTTGGTGACACATATGCCACCTCGTGGAATGCCTCCATGTGGCTTTCAGTTTCAAACTAATAGACTGGCACTCGCTCGTATTACTGGAGCACTCTTATTCTCACGAATTCCTCAACCGAAATAACCCAAATATCCTATAAAGTCGAGAACAACAGACATCTCTATACCCTTGTCTCGCAGCGGATTTTCCTGCAGAATGGAAATATATATACCAATCTGTCCCTTTGTCACTGGACCCAGGGAGTCATAGGCTGTCGTCGTCGAATAGGTTTCTGGCAATGGCAATAAACCACCAAACACCACTGCTTTCAAACCCGGAGCAACATTCCCCTTTTACAAGTTAGTCATATACCCACCCGTAACCGCTCATTCGTGAAGAGTTCCCTACCAGTAGGATAAAACTAACCTGTATCAAGAAGGTTAAATCCAGCCCATGTTCCCCCTTGGTGGATTAACAACCTAACACTTCGCAATGATAGGAAGAGCCGACATCAAAGGATCAAAAAGGAAATGAAAAATGAAATGGGGTTTAACGTCCTACTGTCCTGAAAGGATCAAAAAGCAATGTTGTAAAAAAAAAAGCATTGCTACAAAAAGTCAGATGGTAGATAGACCGAGATTGAAAGTCGATAAAAGAAATACTGTCGGTAGAATGCAAAATCGTCTTCTCGGGATGACATTTAAAAAAAAAATTCACGCGATTTAAAGAGGGTCACGTGGATGATTCAATAACGTCTTCGTAGAATCAATTATCTACCTAGCGAAATTTAATGAGCATTGACTCTGTTTGACTGAATATAGAGTAGTGAACTTTGATCCAAATTATGTAATTCCAATCCGTTTCTTATCTTGGTGTTATTATATCTATTGAAAGAGAATCGGTTTCAGATCAGTTATTTGTCCCTGAGTTGGAAATCGGAATCGGTCCAGTTATTTGATAGTTTTGCTTACGAACATGGACTTTAAACATTTCACTTAGTCATAGCTTAATGTTATTTTTGAAATATATTCCAAGTTACCGGCGCCTGTAATGTACATTGGTTTCAAAACTAAACTTGTCGGTCAGTTGGATAGTTGGATAAATTGATTTATAGTGTGATCTATTATAAACATCAGCAACTATTATAAGGCTATATACCCTGTTGTGTATTATAGGATGTTTACCGGGAATAACATAATTTATGGTATATAATGATATATTCTGTATACAGCAGGTAATAACACTATCTAAATACAAGCTGTGCCAGCTCATCATAATTCATATTTATTGTTTCTGACAGGTTGACAGGATATGTTCTAATTATAGAACTATTTTGTCCGACAAATAATGTTTTAACGGCTGTATTGCTCCGGATATTAAAATTGTTTGGCCAATTGACTTATTATACAGACGGAAATAATTATAGGAGACGATTACATAGTTGACAAGGCGTATTACTGTAATGGGGTTATTGTTAAATACTCATAAGGGTTTAAGTTAAGAAGGTTCTATATTGATAGTACAGATGTTACTAAATTAATTCCACTTTCAATAAATATTTTATGAGTGTCAAGGAATATTGTTATATAAGAAATAAAATACCTTCTCTATTTTTAAAAGTATGTGCAAATTTAACTTCATTCCAACAGTGCTATTATAGAACCTCGTCACGTAAACACTAACCTCTTGTAAATAAAACACTTATATGGATATACTACTTCTGAATTTATTAACAAGCTACGTTTCGATACTCATACAGGTATCGTTCTCAAGCAAATAATGACTAATAACAAAAATGTGGTACAATATATAGTTAACAAAATAAACAATGATATGAAACCTTACTATGATTAAGAAACCATTTATGAAGATCATAGGAAATTATTGTCTGATTAGAGTAATTAGTGTTCACTGATTGTCTAGTAAATCCACCCAAAGATTTGGGAGATAATGACCTGTGTCTCTGTTCAATTATTTTTAACAATATAGTTAACAAAATAAAAAATGATATGAAACCTTACAATGATTAAGAAACCATTTATGATGATCATAGGACTAATAACAAAAATGTGATACAATATATAGTTAACAAAATAAACAATGATATGAAACCTTGCTGTGATTAAGACACCATTTATGAAGATCATAGGAAATTATTGTCTGATTAGAGTAATTAGTGTTCACTGATTGTCTAGTAAATCCACCCAAAGATTTGGGAGATAATGACCTGTGTCTCTGTTCAATTTTAACAATATAGTTAACAAAATAAACAATGATATGAAACCTTACTATGATTAAGAAACCATTTATGATGATCATAGGAAATTATTAGTGTTCACTGATTGTCTAGTAAATCCACCCAAAGATTTGGGAGATAATGACCTGTGTCTCTGTTCAATTTTGGTTGATGTTTTTGGATTTCTAGGGCTTCTCTGAGGACTCGGCTTTTCCATTCAGGAATGTTTCTAGCTAGGATTTTTGTGTTGTCCCATTCTATTTTGTGCCGTGGGTTTTCCGAAATATGTTCTGCTATTGCTGATTTGTTAATTTCTTGTTTTCTTACTGCAGTTGCGTGCTCCTTTATCCTTACTGAAATCGGCCGTGATGTTTCTCCTACATATTCCTTATTACAGTCACAATTTATTTTGTAGATAACGCCCTTTGGGTCTTCTTTTGGTTGTTGTATTCTCCCATTTGCTTTTAAGACTGTTTTCAGTGTGGTTCCGCTACTAAAAACTATATCTGCCCCTAACTGTTCTTTTAAAATACGTTTAATTTGGTAACTGGCTGGTCCTATGTACGGGATGGAAATAAATATGGGGTAGTTCTGTTTTATAGCTGAATGTGGTTTACAGGTATGCGTTAAGGTCTTCTTCATCGTAGATTCAACTATGCTGCTAGGGTAATCATTATATTCTGTTAGGACGTGGTTGATATGTTGTAGTTCTTCTTCAAGGAGTTCATCGTCACATATTAATTTTGCGCGTCTTGTCAGTGTGCCTATTATGCCGGTTTTCACTTTAGTGGGGTGGTTTGAACTGTTGTGGACGTATTGGTCTGTGTGGGTGGGTTTTCGGTAAACAGTAGTTGTTAGGTTCTGCGCTGAATTGATTACTAATACATCAAGGAAGGGTAATCTGTTGTCGTTTTCTAATTCTGCAGTAAATTTCATTCGGGGGTGGACACTGTTAAGATGATCTAGAAGGTTCTGTGGATTCTGGTTTGGTTCCATTATAACAAAGGTATCGTCCACTTTTCGCATCCATGTTAATGGCTCAAACGGTGCGGTTAAGAGGGCGGTTTCTTCGAAGTAGGTCATGTACACTTCTGTTATTAGAGGACTTATTGGAGAACCCATAGGTAACCCATGTATCTGTTCGTATATATTGGCCTGCCATGAGAAATATGTTGAGTTAATACATTCTTCTACAAGTTTGATAATGCTGTCAATAGTTAGGTTAGTGGATAATTCCTGGTAAATAGATTCTATTCTTTTTCTTAATATCTGCACGGCTTCTTCCCTTGGTATATTAGTGAATAAATCTACGACGTCATAACTTACTAACTGGCCATTCTTATTATTACGTTTGAGTTTTTCACAGAATTCTGCAGAATCTTTAATATAGGACTTAGCACTAGTTGCAAGAGGTGATAACAATTTGGTTATATACTGCGCTGTATTATAGTACACTGATCCACGCGAACACGTTAACAGTCGGATTTTGATAGGATTTTTATGTATTTTAACCTGTACTCTAGCATAGGGTGGCGTTGGATGGGATATGTTCAGTTTATCGTAAATTTGCTTATCTATTTCATTACATTCGCGGAGGGATTTTAGAGCATCTTGCTCTGCGGGTGCCAAATATGTTAATAGTTATGAAATGAAGTAGTGAATTCTGGGAATTTAAAAACAAAGAGCGTAAATCTGATTTGCTGTTCAATTCCCAAATGATGTCCTAAAAAGAGCCATCTTGGTCTGCGGGGTCAAAAATGTCGGAATTTTAAAACCAAAGAGTGTTAATCTAATTGGCTGTATAATTGGTGGGTACAGATAGTTGTAATAAATTCGTCTACGATATCACCCTTGGTGCAAGTCTACGTAAAACACCAGAAACGCACGAACGAACGTTGTAATAAAATTCAGGTTAGATTACAATGTACTTACAAAATCAGAAAAAAATCACCTAAATTTTAATTAGATTAATTTTAATCTTAAATGTATTTTATCAAATTATTAACTTTCTAAATTCTTTGAGTTAGACAACAATGGAGTGTAAGAATTTGACAAAGGTGAAACCGAACGAAATTTTAACTATTTTGAGAATTTCAATTAGATTTTCTTAACCCATAATATATTTGATGAATTTAGTTTTATTCTAAATTTATCACGAACCGTTATGGAGATCTCCCCTAATTCTCGGGTTAAGTATTGTAACTTAATATTGGGGGGGGGGGGAATGGCCTACAATATGTATTTTTTATTTGTTTGTTTGTGAGAGAAAAGGGATTTGACGCCCATTCGACGCAAACTAGGTCATTTCGAGACTAACACATGATGCAATTTTATTTCAATAACTAGTTTGCATGTAGTAGTGAACTCATGGAAGTGGAGGAAAACTAACGAAATAAGGCAGGTGACCTTCACCTTGTCACGTAAAAGTGATATACAATATGATCTAGAGTTCGAGACCATTGAGCCACTATATCGGGTAATACATTGGCGATAATATCTTCGAATGAAATGTAATATACAAGATGTATGTATTCTTTATAAAACCAGAAAGCATTGCTACTGCTTGACTGAATAGACCGTTGATAACTTAGATAAATCAGTTCTAAAGTATTACATTTCCTTCTGCCATTGACAGTACAATACTGTATCATTTTATCTGTCAAAATGTCGATTACAATCAATCACTGCCACAAGTTCAAGGTTAAGTGAGGAGAACGGGTATTTGGCCACAGATCACTAATTATTGCCCCATTGACTTTAATGTTAAATCTCGTCTCTTAGATCGGTTGTAACCCTTTCCCAAATATTCGTTGGGTAAAACGCTTTCTGCCGCAGATGGAGCAACATGTGGCAAACTCTTGCCCCAAAGCATGTATGAGGTTCTTCATGAAAAACTTGCGATAGACAAGCTGGAAGTAGAGACAGCTAACCTTGCAATTTTCGGCCCTCCCTTTCAACGTAACCAACCTCACAACTCTTGTATCCTTCCGCCTCAAAATCATGAATATTCACCAAATCCTGGCAGAGTAACCCTTTCCCAAATATTCGTTGGGTAAAACGCTTTCTGCCGCAGATGGAGCAACATGTGGCAAACTCTTGCCCAAAAGCATGTATGAGGTTCTTCATGAAAAACTTGCGATAGACAAGCTGGAAGTAGAGACAGCTAACCTTGCAATTTTCGGCCCTCCCTTTCAACGTAACCAACCTCACAACTCTTGTATCCTTCCGCCTCAAAATCATGAATATTCACCAAATACTGGCAGAAAATGTATTTTCAAACCCTTTTCTTCGATTCTACACCACAAATTCAACAAAAATCACAATGCAAAAGGAGGAAAAAGGGAAAGGGAGAGAAGGACTAAAAATAACTTTCGCCCTTGTTTCGTTTAAGGTGACGGCCCATGAATATTTGGTGATCTGTGTCCACTTTTGACTTATGATTTTTATCAAGGCCGGGGGTTTGTATTCCTGTCTATATCGGTCGGAAGTTAACGGTATTCTTGTATCTTAATTGCAGACAATTATAACGGCTGTAGTTCTTAGATACTGTGCGTACCCTCTATTTTACACGCAACAATCTCTGATGGGACTTTGGCAAATACTATATCCAAAACCAAGTGCTCCATTTAAAAAAAAAATACTATTGACATGTAGAATAACACAGATGCAGAATGTCCCGATGTATATATGGACATATCCATGTGTAGGCGTTTCCCCCTTTTCCATGGGGATCTTTATTGACTTTTTGGTGTAGAATTATTCTATTCAATAGAAGAAAAAGGGTTTGAATATACATTTTCTGCCAGATTTTGGTGGATATTCGTGATTTTGGGGCGGAAGGATACAAGAGTTAAGAGGTTGGTTAGGTTGAAATGTAGGGCAAAAAATTTGTCTCTACTCCCAGCTTGTGTATCTTAAGTTTACATTGTGATCCTCATAAGTGCTTTTGGGCAATCTGTGATAGAAAGCGTCCTACCCAACGAAATATAGGAAAAATGTTAGGGACGGTCTAAAAGACCAGAATTAACAAAGTCAATGGGAAAATCATTGGTGATCTGTGGCCATATTGGCCAGGATATTCACTTTGCATGATTGATGTCGTAGAACGTGCTCTGGGTATATATAATATATGTGACATCAAGGACCTACATCATTATTTACAGTTATCAATTGATAAAGAACGGAACCTCTTCCAAGAGAGGGAAACTAAGATGAATTATAAGGAGATTGGATGAAGAGATTGCAGTACTCATTATAATAGTTAAAAACTAGATAATGTAGAGTCTGCATGCTGAAAATTTCAGTCAAATTAATCCGCTCTGAACCGAGAATTAAGCGATTGAAATTTCGACCTAGCCTCAATCATTAGTAAGTCGATACAAATAAAAACAAAGTATTGATTATCCACTTCATTATTAAATCATGAATGAAAGTTGAGCAAATCGGATCCTAATCCAGTAAATATCACAGACTAACGATGATATCGACAGTTGATGATGGTCTGGATAAGTAAATTAATGTATAATATAATTGATAATATAGATAACATTTCAGGCCTTCAGTAGACAGATTTGCATAATGAACATTTAACAGAGCGATGGATTCCTTCTGTAACGAAATTTGTTATCAAAATCGGTCATACAGAGCAGGTTTTAATTTTTGCAAAATTGTGGGGAAGTTATTCTGACTGCCCCATCCTAAGTGTCACATGGTTTTAATAATGAGTCATAATAATTTCTAAAACACATAATATGATAATGATCAATCTGGGTTGACAGAGAAGACACAATAAATGTTGAAATATGTTCAATATATATATATTAGTTATTGTCCAGCTTGGCCACAGTAACACATGTTACATATATAGATAATAACAGTAATAAAAGATAAATGAGCGAGTAATTTTGATTAAATTCAAAGCGCAAGTGATATAAATTATTGTCTTTGTTATGAACATGATTTATTGTTAGGTTGTTAGGTGTGATTTATTTTTTTGTTTATTCTGTATTCTTTAAAGAAATACGTTGTAACTCCATTTGCATAACTATCAAATCGAGATTACAATGACCTTTTCTACAGCCCCATATACCTTAATTACGAATCCCTGGTTGTACGTGGCAATGAGTAGGGTCGACTGCCCAACCTCGCGGGTTTTTCTCCGGGTCCTCCGGTTTCCGCCCACTTCTAAAGACCTCTTAATAAAATTAAACCATATGTTAATCCCGAAATGACCTATTTTGTGTCGAGTGGACGTTAAGTCCCATTTCTCTCTCTCTTTATACTTTAATTGTCGAGATTTTTCTGACACTTTCTATATAACCTTGACAACTGAATTGAGAAATTCATATTAAAGCTAATACATTTGCTCGTATTTTTCTTGTATGTATGCAATAGTGGGCGACGAGGGCGGGTACGGCTTTCATGTCATTTCTACTGACATAAGTTTCGTACTTTAAAGCCGGGAGCATTGGAAAGCATGATACCATTGTGGTGACATGTTTTATGAAAATGTTTTAAATTGTCATCGTTTCCTGTCTCTAGGTTAATCAAATAACTAAACCATATTTCTATGTCTGTCATTTAAGAAAAATAAAATGAAATCAAAAGGAATGTAATGTTTAGATTCGTGTGCGTAGGGAACTATTACCTACTCTTAATTCGAATTCCAGCTGTCAATTGTTCTTCCACGTGCACGCCCATGTGTAAATGGACTACGAGATTCCGTCCACTACAGGGGGGGGTGGGGGGTGGCCTAGTGGTCTAGAGTGCCGCGCTTCGACCTCTAGCTGGCCGGTCACCTCTGGCTTGCGGCTGTGGTTTCGCGCCCTGGTGTGAGCGTATGTGGGTTTCCTCCGGGCACTCCGGTTTTCTCCCACTGCTAAAGACCCCTACGCGCAAGCGAATTATTGAAATAAAATGAAACCATATGTTAGTCCCAAAATGACCTAGTTTGTGTCGAGTGGGCGTTAAACCCCATTTCTCTCTCTCTCTCTCTCCCTCCACTACAGTCGATATGTTTCTTTAAAAATAAGAATATTGCCATTGACAATTAAATATAAGAAAATCTTCGAGCTATCCATATTTTCATATTTTACAAAAATTTTTTTTTAAAATACAGCTGGCGCTCTAGAAAGCATACTCTATCCCATGCACAGCACAAATCATTACATAGACAAGTAAATAATGTACTTACCTGACATAGCTTTTTAATGTAATAGTTTATAGTAAACCTTAATATACCAGAACATGTTTACTGCTCGAGAACACAAGAATTAATGCCTTTCTTTACAAACTTACAGTCAAGATATTGGCAACGTGAAGTTGGCACGTTATTCGGGATTCGGGATTCGGGATTCAAATAACGAATAACGAGCCAGCTCGTTATTCGGGATTCGCGAATCCCGAATACCGTGCTGGCTCGTTTTTCGGGATTCGTCAATAACGAATAACGAGCCAGCACGTTTTTCGGGATTCGACACTAAAAAGAGCGGTCTACCATGCGACCATTTCCTCGATACCTCCGAACGTAAGGGTAAGTGAACGTCGGGTGGTCGACTAGCACGGAGACAGCAGCATATCCAGCGAGTACGATGCTGTCAGGTTTGTTGGAGTGCACGGGGCAGTACGTGAACGTTGTTTGACCGACTAGCAAGGAGACGACCGTTCTTTTATGCGACCAGGGCACTTTATTCGGGATTCGGGATCCGCCACTATCTTAAGAGCCAGCAAGTTATAAGGGATTCGGGATTCCCTACTAAAACATACGGGGCATCCGATCATTTCTTAGCTACCCCCGACCGTAGTTGAGTGACCGACTAACAACTAGACGACCATTTGTCCATCGAATAGCGTGTTGACTGGTTTGTCGGCGTGCACTGGGCAGTCCTGTCCTGCTATCACCTGTTTTATTGCCGAATCCCGAATCACGAATAACGTGCTGGCTCGTTATTCGGGATTCGCCAATAACGAATAACGTGCTGGCTCGTTATTCGTGATTCGCCAATAACGAATAACGAGCTGGCTCGGGATTCGGGATTCGCCATCAATACAGAACCATCTATCTTGCATCCAACCATTTCCTCGTTGGGTGACCGACCAGCACGGAGACGACTATTTGTCAAGCGAATAGGGTGCTGATTGGTTATTTCGAGTGCACTGGGCAGTCCTGTCCTACTCTCGCCTGTTTTATTGTCGAATCCCGAATCACGAATAACGTGCTGTATCGTTATTCGTGATTCGCCAATAACGAATAACGAGCTGGCTCGTTATTCGTGATTCGGGATTCACCATCAAAACAGAACCATCTATCTTGCATCCGACCATTTCCTCGTTGGGTGACCGACCAGCACGGAGACGACTATTTGTCAAGCGAATAGGGTGCTGATTGGTTATTTCGAGTGCACAGGGCAGTCCTGTCCTACTCTCACCTGTTTTATTGTCGAATCCCGAATCACGAATACCGTGCTAGCTCGTTATTCGGGATTCGCCAATAACTATTAACGAGCCACTAAAACGAACCGACTTACGGGGCATGCGATCATTTCCTTGTTACCCACGACCGTAGTTGGGTGACCGACTAACAACTAGACGACCATTTGTCCAGCGAATAGAGCGTTGACTGGTTTGTCGGCGTGCACTGGGCAGTCCTGTCCTGCTCTCACCTGTTTAATTGTCGAATCCCGAATCCCGAATGACGTGCTGGCTCGTTATTCGTGATTCGCCAATAACGAATAACGAGCTGGCTCGTGATTCGGGATTCGCCATCAAAACAGAACCATCTATCTTGCATCCGACCATTTCCTCGTTGGGTGACCGACCAGCATGGGGACGACTATTTGTCAAGCGAATAGGGTGCTGATTGGTTATTTCGAGTGCACTGGGCAGTCCTGTCCTGCTCTCACCTGTTTAATTGTCGAATCCCGAATCCCGAATAACGTGCTGGCTCGTTATTCGGGATTCGCCAATAACGAATAACGAATAACGAGCTGGCTCGTTATTCGGGATTCGGGATTCGCCATCAAAACAGAACCATCTATCTTGCATCCGACCATTTCCTCGTTGGGTGACCGACTAACAACTAGACGACCATTTGTCCAGCGAATAGAGCGTTGACTGGTTTGTCGGCGTGCACTGGGCAGTCCTGTCCTGCTCTCACCTGTTTAATTGTCGAATCCCGAATCACGAATAACGTGCTGGCTCGTTATTCGGGATTCGCCAATAACGAATAACGAGCTGGCTCGTTATTCGTGATTCGGGATTCGCCATCAAAACAGAACCATCTATCTTGCATCCGACCATTTCCTCGTTGGGTGACCGACTAACAACTAGACGACCATTTGTCCAGCGAATAGAGCGTTGACTGGTTTGTCGGCGTGCACTGGGCAGTCCTGTCCTGCTCTCACATGTTTAATTGTCGAATCCCGAATCACGAATAACGTGCTGGCTCGTTATTCGGGATTCGCCAATAACGAATAACGAGCTGGCTCGTTATTCGGGATTCGGGATTCGCCATCAAAACAGAACCATCTATCTTGCATCCGACCATTTCCTCGTTGGGTGACCGACCAGCCCGGAGACGACTATTTGTCAAGCGAATAGGGTGCTGATTGGTTATTTCGAGTGCACTGGGCAGTCCTGTCCTACTCTCACCTGTTTTATTGTCGAATCCCGAATCACGAATAACGTGCTAGCTCGTTATTCGGGATTCGCCAATAACTATTAACGAGCCAGCACGTTATTCGTGATTCGCCACTAAAACGAACCGACTTACGGGGCATGCGATCATTTCCTCGTTACCCCCGACCGTAGTTGGGTGACCGACTAACAACTAGACGACCATTTGTCCAGCGAATAGAGCGTTGACTGGTTTGTCGGCGTGCACTGGGCAGTCCTGTCCTGCTCTCACCTGTTTAATTGTCGAATCCCGAATCACGAATAACGTGCTGGCTCGTTATTCGGGATTCGCCAATAACGAATAACGAGCTGGCTCGTTATTCGGGATTCGCCATCAAAACAGAACCATCTATCTTGCATCCGACCATTTCCTCGTTGGGTGACCGACCAGCCCGGAGACGACTATTTGTCAAGCGAATAGGGTGCTGATTGGTTATTTCGAGTGCACTGGGCAGTCCTGTCCTACTCTCACCTGTTTTATTGTCGAATCCCGAATCCCGAATAACGTGCTAGCTCGTTATTCGGGATTCGCCAATAACTATTAACGAGCCAGCACGTTATTCGTGATTCGCCACTAAAACGAACCGACTTACGGGGCATGCGATCATTTCCTCGTTACCCCCGACCGTAGTTGGGTGACCGACTAACAACTAGACGACCATTTGTCCAGCGAATAGAGCGTTGACTGGTTTGTCGGCGTGCACTGGGCAGTCCTGTCCTGCTCTCACCTGTTTAATTGTCGAATCCCGAATCACGAATAACGTGCTGGCTCGTTATTCGGGATTCGCCAATAACGAATAACGAGCTGGCTCGTTATTCGGCATTCGGGATTCGCCATCAAAACAGAACCATCTATCTTGCATCCGACCATTTCCTCGTTGGGTGACCGACCAGCATAGGGACGACTATTTGTCAAGCGAATAGGGTGCTGATTGGTTATTTCGAGTGCACTGAGCAGTCCTGTCCTGCTCTCACCTGTTTAATTGTCGAATCCCGAATCACGAATAACGTGCTGGCTCGTTATTCGGGATTCGCCATCAAAACAGAACCATCTATCTTGCATCCGACCATTTCCTCGTTGGTTGACCGACCAGCACGGAGACGACTATTTGTCAAGCGAATAGGGCGCTGATTGGTTATTTCGAGTGCACTGGGCAGTCCTGTCCTACTCTCACCTGTTTTATTGTCGAATCCCGAATCACGAATAACGTGCTAGCTCGTTATTCGGGATTCGCCTATAACTATTAACGAGCCAGCACGTTATTCGTGATTCGCCACTAAAACGAATGCGATCATTTCCTCGTTACCCCCGACCGTAGTTGGGTGACCGACTAACACTAGACGACCATTTTTCCAGCGAATAGAGCGTTGACTGGTTTGTCGGGGTGCACTGGGCAGTCCTGTCCTGCTTTCATATGTTTAATTGTCGAATCCCGAATCACGAATAACGTGCTGGCTCGTTTTTCGGGATTCGCCAATAACGAATAACGAGCTGGCTCGTTATTCGTGATTCGGGATTCGCCATCAAAACAGAACCATCTATCTTGCATCCGACCATTTCCTCTTTGGGTGACCGACCAGCATGGGGACGACTATTTGTCAAGCGAATAGGGTGCTGATTGGTTATTTCGAGTGCACTGGGCAGTCCTGTCCTGCTCTCACCTGTTTAATTGTCGAATCCCGAATCCCGAATAACGTGCTGCCTCGTTATTCGGGATTCGCTCGGGATTCGGGATTCGCCATCAAAACAGAACCATCTATCTTGCATCCGACCATTTCCTCGTTGGGTGACCGAACAACACGGAGACGACTATTTGTCAAGCGAATAGGGCGCTGATTGGTTATTTCGAGTGCATTGGGCAGTCCTGTCCTACTCTCACCTGTTTTATTGTCGAATCACGAATAACGAATAACGTGCTGGCTCGTTATTCGGGATTCGCCAATAACTATTAACGAGCCAGCACGTTATTCGTGATTCGCCTCTAAAATGAACCGACTTACGAGGCATGCGATCATTTCCTCGTTACCCCCAACCGTAGTTGGGTGACCGACTAACAACTAGACGACCATTTGTCCAGCGAATAGAGCGTTGACTGGTTTGGCGGCGTGCACTGGGCAGTCCTGTCCTGCTCTCACCTGTTTAATTGTCGAATCCCGAATCACGAATAACGTGCTGGCTCGTTATTCGGGATTCGCCAATAACGAATAACGAGCTGGCTCGTTATTGATGATTCGGGATTCGCCATCAAAACAGAACCATCTATCTTACATCCGACCATTTCCTCGTTGGGTGACCGACCAGTATGGGGACGACTATTTGTCAAGCGAATAGGGTGCTGATTGGTTATTTCGAGTGCACTGGGCAGTCATGTCCTGCTCTCACCTGTTTAATTGTCGAATCCCGAAATAACCAATCAGCAGCCTATTCTCTTGACAAATAGTCCGTGCTGATTCGACAATAAAACAGGTGAGAGTAGGACAGGACTGCCCAATGCACTCGAAATAACCAATCAGCGCCCTATTCGCTTGACAAATAGTCGTCTCCGTGTTGGTCGGTCACCCAACGAGGAAATGGTCGGATGCAAGATAGATGGTTCTGTTTTGATGGCGAATCCCGAATCCCGAATAACGAGTCAGCTCGTTATTCGTTATTGGCGAATCCCGAATAACGAGCCAGCACGTTATTCGGGATTCGGGATTCGACAATTAAACAGGTGAGAGCAGGACAGGACTGCTCAGTGCACTCGAAATAACCAATCAGCACCCTATTCGCTTGACATATATTCGTCCCCATTCTGGTCGGTCACCCAACGAGGAAATGGACTGCCCAGTGCACGCCGACAAACCAGTCAACGCTCTATTCGCTGGACAAATGGTCGTCTAGTTGTTAGTCGGTCACCCAACGAGGAAATGGTCGGATGCAAGATAGATGGTTCTGTTTTGATGGCGAATCCCCAATAACGAGCCAGCTCGTTATTCGTTATTCGTTATTGGCGAATCCCGAATAACGAGCCAGCACGTTATTCGGGATTCGACAATTAAACAGGTGAGAGCAGGACAGGACTGCCCAGTGCACTTGAAATAACCAATCAGCACCCTATTCGCTTGACAAATAGTCGTCCCCATGCTGGTCGGTCACCCAACGAGGAAATGGTCGGATGCAAGATAGATGGTTCTGTTTTGATGGCGAATCCCGAATCACGAATAACGAGCCAGCTCGTTATTCGTTATTGGCGAATCCCGAATAACGATACAGCACGTTATTCGTGATTCGACAATAAAACAGGTGACTGTTTCAGTCAACGCTCTATTCGCTGGACAAATGGTCGTCTAGTTGTTAGTCGGTCACCCAACGAGGAAATGGTCGGATGCAAGATAGATGGTTCTGTTTTGATGGCGAATCCCGAATCCCGAATAACGAGCCAGCTCGTTATTCGTTATTCGTTATTGGCGAATCCCGAATAACGAGCCAGCACGTTATTCGGGATTCGGGATTCGACAATTAAACAGGTGAGAGCAGGACAGGACTGCCCAATACACTCGAAATAACCAATCAGCACCCTATTCGCTTGACAAATAGTCGTCTCCGTGCTGGTCGGTCACCCAACGAGGAAATGGTTGGATGCAAGATAGATGGTTCTGTATTGATGGCGAATCCCGAATCCCGAATAACGAGCCAGCTCGTTATTCGTTATTGGCGAATCCCGAATAACGAGCCAGCACGTTATTCGTGATTCGGGATTCGGCAATAAAACAGGTGAGAGCAGGACAGGACTGCCCAGTGCACGCCGACAAACCAGTCATCACGCTATTCGATGGACAAATGGTCGTCTAGTTGTTAGTCGGTCACTCAACTACGGTCGGGGGTAGCTAAGAAATGATCGGATGCCCCGTATGTTTTAGTAGGGAATCCCGAATCCCTTATAACTTGCTGGCTCTTAAGATAAACGTTCAGTTATTAGTGGCGGATCCCGAATCCCGAATAAAGTGCCCTGATCGCATAAAAAACGGTTGTCTCCTTGCTAGTCGGTCACCCAACGTTCACGTACTGCCCCGTGCACTCCAACAAACCTGTCAGCACCGTACTCGCTGGATATGCTGCTGTCTCCGTGCTAGTCGACCACCCGACGTTCACTTACCCTTACGTTCGGAGGTATCGAGGAAATGGTCGCATGGAAGGTAGACCGCTCTTTTTAGTGTCGAATCCCGAATCCCGAAAAACGTGCTGGCTCGTTATTCGTTATTGGCGAATCCCGAAAAACGAGCCAGCACGGTATTCGTTATTGGCGAATCCCGAATAACGAGCTGGCTCGTTATTCGTTATTTGAATCCCGAATCCCGAATCCCGAATAACGTGCCAACTTCACGTTGCCCAAGATATTCCACTATATAGATTTAATAAAAACGACCAATCACCACTCACGTTGTATTTAATAGATTAACAGTTGCCCTGGTTTTCATTCGTCGGTATCTGTAACTAACGGGAATGTAGCGAGTTAAGTAGTCAATGTACAGATAATTATATTACGATCCGTTTATTCACGTTAATGAATATTAGAAATGAAGGGACTTCGTTTATTAATGACTGAAATCTTGGCAGCATATAATGAAGTATTTTATATAGATTTGTACTTACGTGAAATGAAAATGTTTTTATGTTTGTTTTCAGTCAGTTTTTAAATATGTAATAAATTTTGTGTCTAATAAACACATTATTATGCACCCAGTAAGACGTAATGCATAATGTGGACATTACGCAATTGTCATATTCATTTACAACAATAGATGTTTAATAAGTAACTGCTCAAAAAGAAGAGAGAGAAAGAGAGAGAGATGGGGTTTAACGTCAACGCGACACAAACTAGGTCATTTCGAGACTAATGGTTTAATTTTACTTCAATAATTCGCTTGTGCGTAGGGGTCTTAAGCAGTGGGAGGAAACAGACAGACCCGGAGAAAACCAACGAAGTTGGACAGGCGACCAAACTCCGTATCACAAAAGAACCAGGGATTCGAAACTACGCCATGCTTTATGATACAGCACGCTCATGCTAACCATTCGGCCACCCAACGCCCCCCTCAAAAACGAAACCAAACACAGTATAGACGTCATAGAGTTATTGGTATAATATTACTAGATTTACAAATGTATTATTAATGAGATATTACCATTAGTTGCATATAAAACTAATTACAGTTATTGATTTAAACACACAAGCTAAGTCACATGTTGCACCATGTAAACATAGGCAGCATTAATGGGCCCATTATTTAGTAATTCTTAATTGAATGAGCTGTATAAGCCAACCATCACATCTCTCCTTGGCACTGACGTCAACATTCGCCTGATAGTCCACTGGGTAAAAACTACAAGGATACTCAGTTGGATGTTCCAGAATTATTTTTTTTTTAAAGTACAAAATAGAATAATCTAAGGATAAAGACGAATTTGGGCTGCAAGCTATACGCCAAGTAAATAAGGGCATATCTCAACATAGCACGATAGCTGGACAACTTTCCTGAGATTAAGTACTCACTCCACATCCGTTTTCTGGAACAGAACTAATACTGTATCACTCGATTGCAATTCGACAGGACCTGGTTCACAATTAAGCCCAACTCCAACCTTACGGTCGTGTGTTATCCAGGTGGGCCCGCGATGTTTGAATAATTACGGAACAGGTATCATAATAATACCGGGTTCGAATATTGTCGAGGTCTGGGATGAAATTATCGTGCACTTTCACGCCTACGTCTCACTCATCATTAATTGTCGAAAAACAGAAATGTTGTATGCGAACAGACATGAGAACACATAAACATACTTAGCTATTGGAATTTGAAAAGAATAGACAGAAAAGCCGTGGGATACCTCCATCCCAATACTTCTTTGCCAGGCGCGGATCCAGGATTTTTTGCAGGGGGGGGGGGGTCTAGGTTTGATAAAAGGCCCTCAACCAATTAACGGGGGGTTTGGAAAATTTGGTAAATTAGATTCAATTTGGTGTATTCTGACGTATTTCCGGGAGGTAAATTCCAAAATTACAGGTCTAAAAGTCGCCAATAAAATCGCATAAAACATTTTCAAGTCTGAGCAGGGGGGAGGGGGGGGGGGTCCGGACCCCATGGCCCCCCCCCCCTCTGGATCCGCGCCTGTTTGCATTGTACGCGTTTTTGCAGGGGGGGGGTCTAGGTTTGATAAAAGGCCCTCAACCAATTAACGGGGGTTTGGAAAATTTGGTAAATTAGATTCAATTTGGTGTATTCTGACGTATTTCCGGAAGGTAAATTCCCAAATTACAGGTCTAAAAGTCGCCAATAAAATCGCATAAAACATTTTCAAGTCTGAGCAGGGGGGAGGGGGGGGTCCGGACCCCATGGACCCCCCCCCCCCCCCTCTGGATCCGCGCCTGTTTGCATTGTACGCGTTAAAGAAAAAAAATATAGTATTCTAAACTAATAGGTAAACAGCATGTGACTATCAAACATTCCAAATAATTTTATGTTACAAAATTACGTTGCTGTGGTATTCATAACTCCAAATACATGTAGTATAAAAATTTCAAAATAATATATTCCGATAAAGTTTATCTTTACTTCAAAAATAACTAAAGATTATAAAAATATATTTAGTTTTTGTATCAAAGATTGAGTCAAAAAGAAAAAGATTTATGTCATTAAATGTGAGATTACACTGTAAAAATGAGATGCTATACTAAAACATCGATATTAAATTGATAAAACTTCGACTGGTTTACGGTAATGTAATAACATGCCCAGTTGGACTAGTTTCGTTATAAATAATGGCTGACGCGCTGCAAGGGAGTGAAGTTAGCTATTCTGGGTTACCTCCCCGTAGAATTGCACATTCGATAATTCATGATGGTTGGTTATTATTGAGTGATGATGTGGACCTGATTTTTTATACAATGAATAAGTATTTTACGGTTTATTTCACCGGAAACAGATCCCAATGAAACCATTAATTTATTATCTGCTTTGTTGCACACTAAAGTAGTTATACTTCCTGTTCGAGTAAATGGTTATTATTTCAAAATGCACTGGGAAGAACAAATGAGCTTAGTATTTTGACTGGGTGATTTTTACCCATTCTCACCCAAAAGTCTGACTGCCGGTTTTGTGGAATAAAGAGTCTGCCTTTAAATATACATCGACATTGGCCATTAATTAAATTAAATGAAATGAAATGCGGTTCAACTTCCTACTTTTCTGCACCGCCTGGGCTAATGCAGACTGGCATACGGCATACCGTGTACTATGAGGGACATTTTGCCTAGACAGTACGGCCTACTCGTATTTCGAATTCGGACTGTCAGCGGTCTCGGTTTTTTGTCCATTCGAACATCAAGACACTCACTGTTCCTTGTTAGAACCCTAGTCCCGAAATGACCTAGTTTGTGTCGAGTGGACGTTAAACCCCATTTTTCTCGCTTTCTCTTGTTAGAACCTTCCGTCACTCACCACGAATCTGTCGAAACTTTCTTGCCAAACACCGGGACCTCCTGGTTAGCGTCACCGACAAATTCTCATTTATTATCTGGTGAATTTACACAGTCGGACAGATTGTATCCGATGTTGCGTGGGTTGTTATGTGCCCCATTAACAAAGTATCGGGATTGATAAAATCTTTTCTTGTGGAGATTGAATGTTTAAGTCTTTAATGGAGACTACCATATATAGATTCACCGAATCGCTGATCTGGTAATTTTCTTGCACAACATACTATTGCCGACAAATCCTCGGTGATGACAAATCTGTAACGAGAAATCATTTTACCCGACAGGTTGTCAGCGACGATTAATGCTGCTTTCGCCGGCAAATAATTCTTTGTTTAATCAGACCTTTACGAGAGCAAAATTATTGAAATAGTATACCATGTAGCCTGTCCAATGGGCTGGAACAATTTCATTTAGACAAACCTCCACAAGAACTACCTTAGCAACATACCTACCATTTTTTTAAGCGGGATACATACACCAATATATGAAAAGAATTTGAAGAATGTATGAAAAAATATATGAATATGTCCCTTTAAAAGTTCCCTCCAACGCGGATCAAAATAATGCGACATTGGGAAGAAGTGAATTTGTGTAAATTTCTGTCTAGTTAACCCCAAAGTATGGTCGATTGTGTTTTCTTTAATCCTAAATCAAATTTGTGAAATGTAAAATCAAATTTCTCGAACTAAATAATGTTCTGTCATGTGTACTAATTTTGGTTTAATGCATTGCCTTTCCAGAAAGCTATGCACGTATAATTGTCATTAATAACCCCGTATTGATCTGATTTCACTTTGAAAGCAGGAAGACTCTCAAATTAATCATTTTTGTTCTTGAAAATTGTCAACCAACGTGAATGTGTTCTAATGGATCATCCCACCCCCTACTCCATTCGGATGGTTTTATTTGGTTTACGTATTCGCAATCATATTGTTTTGTTGCTTAGAAAACAGCATCAACATATTTAATTTGATATATAATAAATTAAAGATGCATTATGTAAGCACTAAATCTGCCTATTGTTGGATCTTTCGTTTGACCTTAAATGTGATGTAAATCATTAATTAGACATTTACTCACATGCCCAGCCCATTATCAACCCTCCAGAACATTGGATGGTTGTAATTTTTAACGGATTTAGACATGGTCGCCAGTTAATGATTTAATCAAAAACATGGATAATCACGACTTTGTTTATTGTTTCAATATATTCCCTTTTAAACCATTGTAACGAGAACTGTCAGCTCTTTGTCGATATCTTACATAATGCGTCTTTAATAATTTGAAAAGATAATATGTTGAAGCTATTGCTGAAAAGTAGGTCGTTACAACTTTTTAACTGCCATATAATGAAGAAATAGCCTATTATTATAATAATTAGACCAACGATATAATAATACATATATTGTTTCCACGTATAATTATAATGTATAGAAATATATCCGGCTAAAATATTAAGAATGTATATTATCCTACTTTTGGATTCGACTCTCGTTTGTATGAATAAAAAAGATTTGTGGTAAGCTCTAATAGATTTAATGTAACTTAAAATCTATAAAAATCTAAATAAAAACGCCAACGCACACAACTTTATTGTGACTTTTATATTTATAGCTTTTTTTATTAAGCATATTTATATTACTTTTCTTTTCGTACACAGTTTTATCTTGGTGTAGGACGGACTGAAAAGACAGTTTCTAGTCGTTTGGATGATACTAACCCTTGCACGTGTAATATAAATAAAACCAAAGTGTGTATGTCTTCGTGTGTATGTATGTAATGTTCGCCCATCACGCGATGTGGCCGTGCCCCACCGCCATAATATTGTGTAGTATGCAGAACAAGCACAATCAGGGGTCACAATCCATGCTGTTATGAACCGATATGCGTGAATATCAAGAGTCACCGATATTGTTGGCTTACAAAGATACATTTAAGTTTCGTCAAAATCGGATAAAAATTGTGAGCTCTAGGAGTCCACAATCATTGTACTACATACTTTTACACTATTTGCGTACAGGGGTACCATATGCTAAAACATGATCTTCCGTACAAGATCGGATAAAAATTGTGGCCTGTGCAGTATCCACAAACAAATTGTAGGAGGACTGGGGGTGACGAAAATGTGAGCGTATAAGAATGCCTAATGGTACCGATGATCTGACGAAGAAAAGTCGAAGATGACCCGATTTAACAAGATGCTCTCGCGATGACCAAAATAGACACACGAATTCAAAACGGAAGTGAACCTTTGCAAGTTTTTGCCAGCGCTCAAGTGGTTGCTGCCAGGGCCCGAGAAACTACTCAAGAGGTAATACAATGACCTAAGATGCTCTTCGGAATGGCCGATGTTTACGACCAGACCCGAATATGAACATTTACTCTATCGTGTGTCCATCCCGTGTCAGGTTCTGGATAGTGTGACGCCCGCTCGAGGACGTACTAGCAGCAGCCAATTTCTTATATTATAGACATATTAAAAGTGAATCCAATATCACAACATTAAACTATATTAGCTTTGTGTATATGGTCTTTGGTTAGGCGTTGTACGGTGTATTGTTTCCAATTTAAGATATTATTTAAATATTGAGTAAAGAATTGTATAAAAGTATTGAACTAACTTCAATAAATATATTATACAACATTAAACAAGATATTACACGCCTGGTTTTAATACATTGCAGGTAACAATGGTGATTGATTTCGGAGTTACCGCCCGACTGGAAAAAGGCAAAACCAAATACAAATATTTGATTCATAGTGAACAGCCGGATCATTTCTGTAAATTTATTGGGAGATTGACTTAAGCCAAGCTTCATATTAAATACCACAGAGTAGCTATATATTAAAAACTAAATATGCCGGTAATAAAATATAAGTTCATACCTTTTCTATATGTATATAATAAAAGACAGATAAAGTCCATTCACTGACCACCTGGTATCCTCCAATCGTTATTTCATCAATGATTCTTTACCATCAACTGAATTTCTCTCGCCAGTCTACTATCGCAATAGTCTCAATAACTGGCACTGAAGTCAACAAACGCGTACCGTCGAGGTTTGATTCTCATTTCAATCTAACTCGTTAACTAGGAGTTGTATTCTGACATACCTTATGGTTTATGTGTATGCCTGGTCACAGCTCTCGCACCTAAAACTCATTTGTACATTCACATACTATTTGTTTTATATTCAGTAGTCTCATACTTGCCTGGTCGTAAAATCAGAAATTCATGCACACGAGGAATGACCTCTGACCGAAATCGATGATAAAACTACAGAATATACTAGGGTTATTTGTGGAATCATTTTTTTGGTTGGATCTCTTGTTTTTAAAGTGACAACCTTTTTAAAATGACAAGGTAATGGGTTTGGACTCGACACAAACTTGGTCATTTCGGGACTAACATATGGTTTGATTTTATTTCAATAGTTCGCTTGCAATTAGGGTCTTCAGCAGTGGGAGGAAACCGGAGGACCCGGAGAAAACCTACGGGGTTGGACAGGCGACCCTATTCCTTATCACGTACAATCGGGGAATCGACACCACTCCAGTTGACCCAATGGCAGCCCTTATGATACAACGCGCACGTGCTAACCATTCGGCCATCCACCCCACCCATCTGCCCATTAAACATTCAACAATCGATGTTCAATTGTCTAAAGAACAAGCACTCCAAATTGATGTCTTAGGTACTCCAATGGGCGGAGCCATGAGCTTTTATCTTGAAAGGGCGTCTTCCGAAGAACAACATGTAGAAGATAACATGTGCGCAAAGAGCTTCTGCTGTAAAGAGATTATAAGGTGCTTATTTGTTGAGGTATAAGTTTTTAAACTGTCTTCAAATTCAATTACGCGTACAGTTATTGCCCCTGTCACTGAAACCTCGGCGCTGTCGTTTTTGTTTATGTTTCAGACTTACTTGGATTGGTCGTCTAGTTATCGTTATGCTTGTAAATCTGGTTTGAGAGATAGGCTCTTCTTTTGCAGTTCTGATTGTAACCACATACACGATAACACGATTACCGACAGCTTCCCACAAAATTAAATAGCGCCCAGAAGAGACCAGCCAAGGCTTGGACAACGACGCGTTATTCGGATCATACGCTGAACGCTTACCGTTTATACTGATCCTACTGTGAGGGGTCTATATGGCGAGGGTTCCACGCGTGTTCATGAGTGTGGGCACGGTGTCATCCTCGATATCCCAGTGATTTCATTCCGTTCTACTCCACTAACTTCTGAGTTAATCTATGGGGGAGACGCGTTTTTGAATTATCCGCGTTGATGTTTGTGCTATTTTATCGACCAATCTCATTCATCGTTAAATGAAAAGGAAGTTGGCAAAGGGAAGTAACTCTCATCGGACAAGGTTAGGAGTTCGCCTAATGGAGAGGAGTCCAAATTATGCTAATTGAGTATTTATTACCAACAAATAATGTAATATTATATTAATGAACACCGGACGTGGGGTCAAGGGTTTTATTGAGAATTGTTCATTCGTTCCCAGAGTGTTAGGTCCATGTGATATCGTAGACAAGTTATTGTGAATTAAATCGCCAAGAGTAATTTCAATAATAATATACATAACAGAATGAAACATTTCAGACAAAGAACAAATAGTAATAATAATAACAAATGCCACACATATAGATGTTATACATATTTGAAATCAGCGAAACATACTACAGATTTTGATAATACAAATGAATGATTTAGAAATATATACATTACTTAAATAAACCATTCAGTAAATCGACATGGGTATGATTATCTACCTTTATAAATTCGAAGGCGAAACGACTGGTTTGTGAACTGTTTTTGATTGGTTCGTAGACCTTATCTACAATCAAGGCCAGGGCAGATAATTGAAATCGTGGGAGTAGAACGGAATAAGATATTTGGAATGCCGAGGATGACACTGGGTCGGAATTCGGTTTGACCAATTCCGGCTACAAGCATTTACTGACTTATGATGTTCACTCCTTGTGCCTACACCTCACTGTAAAATATTGTTTATATAGCTTCCATGAAATCAAACCGGGAATTCCTATATTGATATATTGTTTCTTATTGTTAGATAATCAATTTGAGTATATTTAGCATTGGGTTTAGACTGGAGAAGTTGGACATAACGATCATAACGACCACACACACACACACTTCATCTCCATAATTATACTACACCTGAACGCTAACCCTCGTTCATTGCACATGTAATACATGTAATAAGGGTGGCTAGCTCTTGAAATCCAGGCACATCGTAACGCACGCAGGTCTAATTTAGAGAATGACAAATTTATTGGGCCACTGTGGTTTTGTCCGTTTAATATACAGACAGTATTTAGTTCTGGGTGTAAATGGTTGATTCCCAGTGTAGCAAGGCCGACATGTTTTATAGTCATAATTACTGTAATCTAATAGTGTTAAGATCTTATCTTACTAATCTGTTAACTTCATTAAAGGCTCATTACCACTCTTGTCGTAACTGAATAATTGGTCAACAAATTATATCATTTTACAATATTCCAATAAATTGGTGCCACAGGTAGGACACACCTAGTACTGCGAATAAGGCTATTATTTATTTTCTGGAACTGCCAAGCCAGCAAGAGTGTTATTGTCCCTTTAAAGAATGTTCACTATAGGTTATAGAAATCTGTAAAATAAAATTGGTTAGATAATTGAACCGAAACGATGATTAAATATGTCGCTTAGATAGAGAAAATCCAATCATATATCTTGAAGCCTGTTGGATTTAAATATCCGTATATAACTTTTCACTGTGCAGTTTTGTTTTTTTATTGAAAAGTTTATCAAATTGTTGGTATAGTTTCCATTGAGCGTCGGCAAATAAATGCTTTACAACCTTGTTAGCGTATTACAATATTCACTGTAAAGATTTAAGTAATATAAAGAGCTGATCGTTCGTACTATAATAGTTACATATAAAAACATAATGAACTTGGAAAATATGGAAAAATCCAGTAACTTTTCAGCCCTCCAATCGGAAGTTTTCATTTAAAAGTTAAACAAAGGCATGGCAATCATTGTCTAATCCATTCAATATTGTTGTCATTCGATGGGCCGAAGAGTTGATTACAGGCTTTCCGTGTTAATAAATGTCTAAGCAACGACTTAAATAACATCTGAAGCCAGAAAATATACCTGCATAATGCATCTTTAAGTTCTCTATTACTGAAATGCTACATATTCAGTTATACACGACAGCAAAACACAAACCTTCGAGAGCACTGTGAACTAATTAAATAAATGGGATAAGACATGGTATATTTAGCCTACGCGCTACCATGTTCAACCAAAGGGAGGGAGGGGGGGGGGTCATTTCGGGATTAACATCCCACTAACCAAACAGAATGACGATTTTAACTTAAAAAAGCCAAAACGCATAAAAGTAACCTTGGAATGCATGCCATTAGCAAATCTCAAGATTATCTTCGATGAACCTTAACAGGAAAGATACTGGGTTAAAACACATATTAAAGAACCATGGATTTATATTCAATTTTGTCATTTCTATGATAATTTCGAATCAGTTTTGTTCCGAGAAATACGTAAGAAGTCAAAATTCAATGACTAGTATATAGTCGAGTAGCATCAGTAGTAGTAGAAGTGGTAGTCAATTTTACGTTTAACGTCTGCTTCAACCATAGTGATATCTTTTAGTCTCTTGTAGATCAGCCATTTTTAATTGCCGCTTTTGCTATGTCTTGCTTTGTAATTTTGTTCATGGAGCCGTCTCATTGCAAATGGTACTGGGGACCATATAGAGTTCAACGCTGTGAACTGATTTTACAATGTCCATTTTGTATTAAATATTGGATATTTGGTAGCCCTTATTTTCACAGTCTTAAATCCTATGGGGTGTTTTTAATTTCGAAGATTATGGACACTGATGAGTTAGATGTTTGGTTTAAAGCGAGAATTTCATATTTTCTAAGAAAGTCAAAGCGTAATTATTTCTATGTCTTTTGCTGAATAGTTTGTCAAATCAATATTATACGACCCTAGGCATTATTTCCCACACTTAAAAATCATTGACACCGGAAATAATAACACAATTACATCCTCTGTTTTTCCATTCCCTCCATGGAATAGCTATCTTCAAATGTTTGAATTTGAAGTTGAAAATAATATATTTACCAATTTCTCAACTAGCAATAGTAAATTATTGGATTAATAGGATTATTCTTTAACAAGGTAGGACTGTATTTAAGGCTTTATTTTAATACATTTTAAAGATATAATTTAAAAATATTAAGTTGTAGCTTTAAGTACAAAAATATATAAATTCCATGAAAACATGATGATCACTATAAACCGTTTAAATAAATAAGTCCCTTTTAAATATGGTACCATTTATTTTTTAATCAAGTCATTGAGACGTTTACATCTCGTGTCGCAGTTTTCTTATTTCGGCATTTTTATCACAGTCAATGTTGCCCTCTTTTTAACACGTCTAATCTTCGTACATTTTGTTGATAGCAACATGGGTATGAATCTCTCGACAAATCACCAACAGCTTCTTAGAATGACTCGGTATTTAATCAAAGGGACCATTCATTCACCCAGCTGTCTAATGCTTCGTCGTTTCAATTGACGAATTAACTTTTAAGAACACGTCTTTGCTTGGGACAATAATCACTATTTACAGAAAGTTCTTCCCATGCTTATACATGTATATTACCGAATTGATATCTATATTCTCATAGTACCTGTATACCAGAAAGAAAAGCCTAGCACGTTCCCACAGATCATTATTAATTGATTAAATAACTCTATGGGTATAATTTTTCAATTTAAAGAGGCTTGGTGTTATCCATTTTATCAATGAACTAAATGTATTTGAATTTACAATAGATCTATCTCATTATTGAAAAAAATATTTTAGCACTTGACGATTGTGGGTTTTTTTGCAGGTCTTCAGGCTTCCCGCAACTGCTAAAGACCTCTACGCAAAATTCAATTATTACCACATTTTAAAAGTTGCGAAATGACGTCATTGTCAATACTCCTTTAAATTTATGTAAGCCTCATATGTATTTAAATTTACAATAGACCTATCTCATTATTGAAAAAATATATTTCTCCAACTTAAACCATTTTTTTTTGCAGGACCTCAGACTTCCTGCAACTGCTAAAAATCTCTACGCAAAATTCAATTATTACTTTATGTTAAAAGTTCCGAAATGACTTCATCGTGAATACCCCTTTAAATTTATGTAAGTCTTACTTGTCTTAATAAAAATGAGATGTACAGATGGTAATCTCCGTGCATCTAGGTAACACTTTATTTGCAGTGTGTCAGTATTCTAGACGCTATATTTTATCATTTATTTAATAACGCTATACCAGCAGACTAATATAGCAGATTTCTTTTATTTGATTTGACGTCAACACAAAATTTTATTTGGTGGCCATTATGAATACCGTATTCATTTTAACATGGTGAAAGTAATTGAAATAATCTCAGGAACATTGTTTATATGATGTAATCTTTTATAGGAAATTTAATCTAAGTTAAGAAGGGCTGTTCTTACTTCACAATATATTATAATTAATCATATAAGCAATTTAAACAATGCTGTGGTCGGGAGTGAAATTGTCTCGGCGCCGGTTCAAGTAGGAGATAAGACATGAGACCATGTTTAATGCTCCCAATTCTATTAGGATTTCCTGCTTTGAATCGATGTTTAAACTGGATATAATGTCTCCACCCCCACCATGGATAGTAATTAGTTTTAGCATTTTACATTTAGCTTAGCATTAAATCCGAGTTCTTCAACCCACATAAGATGCATGCAAAAATTGGTCATTTTATATGAAACTTTAAATCCTTTCCCACATAATATATCAAAATGTCTACCGACAGGAAATGTACGGTTTTCCGGGATCTTAAGTTTTGGTCGCTTATTGCAACCATCACAAGTCATCATGTAAAAAATATTCTGACTTATAGTTCATATTCTTACGAATATAGAAATTTTTTCGTCAGAAAACCAAATATTCAAACCTTCTATGAGGTCCCTGCACAAACTACACCCTTTATTTCCACATTTGGTTACTTTGAAACGTGATGATGTTAATTCCTTTGTAGGTTTAGCGGTTGTTTATAACTACTTATTATTGTTGTTGGCATATTAGAATATTTTTCTAAAAGTAACTTAGAATGATCTACAACATCCATCGGTCGGATATAATTTGGATGGTATGTCGATTGTTACAATGTTCTTCTCCGAATCTTTTTGTGTAGGAGTTCTCAATGTTGTTTGTTTTGGTTTTTGCACGTGGTGTTAGTTTTGATGGGTACACCTGATATTATACTTTAAGTTCCTCTAGTCTTGGGTTTTTTTTTTTCATTCGGGATTTGAAGCTATGGTACAAACTCTTCTCGCACGGTTATATGCTATATTCTCTTTTGTGTGAGATGTGTTTCGATTTCCCCGAATGGATGGAGGTCGATGGTAAGAGCTAAAAAACTTAAATTCTTCTTGTTTTTTTCCACGGTGAATTTTAATGACGGATCTAGGGAATTAAGAATAATATGACGATCTTCTCGATCGTTTCTTCTCCATTATATATGGAGAAACAGTCATCTAAATCACGTTCCAGAATTATTCAAAGCATTCCTCAGTAGATGGTCCAAATCGATCACCAATTGATTTGTAGAGTAGCGTCTCTAAATACCCAAGACAGAAGGGGGCATAGGTTGGAACCACTTTTGTACCCATCGCAACGTTTTTGATATGGCTGTAGTAGACTCCATCAGAGTAAAATTGCCTTGAGTAGAAAGTTAGTTTAAAATATAGACGGAATGTCATTCATAGCTAGAGGTAGGTTGATGTTGCTATACATCTTAGATACATTTTAGATACACCGGCGCCCGCTTATTCTTGCTAAGGATTATTTAATCATTATTGTGTATGTCAGAATGAAGTAAAGTGGAGGATTTTTTACCTGGACGTACTTTTTATTTATGCATGTATATATATATATGTATATATAAAAATGCTTTCCATCAAATACATATCGGCTCAACCCCTAACAACAATCTCAAAATAATACAATGTTCGAGCATAAAATGAATTAGAAGAAATGACTTTATATCAAGTAGGCGGTTTAGAACAGGGTATCAATCATCATATCAAGCCCAAAATAGAACTAGTTGAATACATTTCAAATAATATTATAACATTGTCCTTTAAAAGTGTGTTTGGAGGGGTGGGGGTATACCTGCTGCGAAAGATCACCAAGCAACACATCAAACTATCTATCTTGAGTAGCAATTCATGACATTTCTGTTTTGCAGTATTAAATTAAAAATCCATGTATTCTAAAATCAATTATCTAACTTAAACCACAGGAATTTGACCTTCTATCTGTATATATATATGTATACACCATACCGAACTAGACAATATATAATAAAAAAGAACAGGAATGCAATGCCTGTTGAAGCCTCGATTTTACCTGCTCTCGCTTCGGCACGTTTTTGTTCCACAATTCGTAATGTCAGGCAATCTAACCTCTGCCAATTCACTCAGACATGATTTTTCTTCAATCCAGCTGTTTTGATTTGCACAAATACTCCCCACAAAACGATATCATAGCCATTTGATTCCAATATTTACATTATTTTCGTTCGTCGAAGTTTTGGAAGTTTGTCATCAACTCCATGCGCTGACGTCATACAAAATCAATCCGCAGTGACTAGATCACTGAATCAAGTGCCAAAGATATTTTAAGATTTTCTCTGCCATTCCATTTTCCTCCTTTTGCATGGTAAAGTTTGTTAACTTTTGGGTGTAGAATCGAAGAAGAGGATTTGAATATACATTTTCTGACAGGTTTTGGTGAATATTCGTGATTTTGAGGCGGAAGTATACAAGACATCAGAGATTGGTTACGTTTTTGTACGACGTCAGCGCATGGAGTTGAGGACAAACGTCAACGAAGGAAAATAATGTAAATATTGGATTCAAATGGCGATGATATCGTGTTGTGGGGAGTATTTGTGCAAATCAAAACGGCTAGATTGAAGAAAAATCATATCGGAGTGAATTGGCAGAGGTTAGATTGCCTGACATTACGAATTGTGGAACAAAAACGTGCCGAAACGAAAGCAGGTAAAATAGAGGCTTCAACAAGCATTGCATTCCTGTTCTTTTTTATTATGTTATGTCTAGTTCGGTATGGCGTATGCATATATATACAGATAGAAGGTCAGATTCCTGTGCTTAAACCTATCTTTACATCTATTATCTTCTGACATTGTCTACTTTATAAACAAATTAAAAGATACTGTCTTAGGAAATTTATTTACACAATTTAGAAATTTTTAAGACTTTTAAAACGTTAGCTGTATCCGTCGATTGGTGCACAGTCATGGGTAAGTGTCATGTCTGACTGTTGGGCTGTTTACAAACACATCAATATTAGTCATTCAGATTGGATTTCAATAGTAATGACCTGTCACAGTACGTTGAGAGATAAAAAAAACCGAAACTATTAAAAAATGTACAGAATAGTAACACCAAGTTTTTCCACAATCGATAGAAAAGGACTAGCGTTAAATACCTTTAAGACAAAACAAATTCGTTCAAGACGTGACAAATTTGATGCGATTTCCATTGAGAGAGGCCCCGTGGCATTTCTTCTTATTACATCCAACGGCTACAACATGTGGACTTTTATTAAATTAGCACCACGGCTCTTTAGCTGGCACACATTTCTTAACCATGTACATTAAGGTAATATGACAAATAACTGATAAGTTAGTGACTATACTGGCAGAACAAACGTCATTAACGCGGTCTCTAAGTCAACAGTGACTGGGAATAACTCCACGGGCTGTCTTGGTCTTCCGCTGTAGTCAACGAACACTCAATTTGATCTAAATATTTGTGTGATCTGACCCCGTTTATTTGCAATATTGGTCGATTATCGATGATTTACGATCATCATTACCTTAGTGATCCAAGCGGATGGAATTCTTGACAAGAATAATCACAGTCATTACGTATACAAGACACACAATTCTTACCATCGACCCTCAAGTGACACAATTATTGTAAATGAACATTTTAAGAGATCTCTGCTGCACTATAAAAAAATACCCATAACAAGGCTCCAAAGTTAACTGGCAAGATTGAAATGTGGTGCCGTGTTAAAATAAGATTCCAAAAGAAGAATCGCTTTAATTCTAAAATTCGGCACAAATGAAACAATGATAATTGCTTGACATTATCTAACTGTGTCTATCATTAGAGAAAATCTTTAAATGTCATTTTAAGTACACGGCCAATGGCATCGTTTACGCTTGAATGATATATTAAACTTATGAGATAGTTGTTAGATATATTAATAGTAGTATATAACATTCTGTGAAGGAGATGTCGTGTCACAGAAAACTTGATGATACAACGTAAATTGTATACATTTTTGTTATTCGAGGCAATAACCACAAACCAATTTCTCTTGTCTACTAAGACTTCCGAAGCAACTTTTATTTACGTTTTCTTAATTTGAATGTACTTCCATCAGTTTGTATTTCATCTCAATGTACGGTGCGCGACAAGTCAATGTACTCCAGAAATGGGTCGAGTTGACTTAATGCTTTTAAGATATAAAGATGAGCCAAAGAATCTTCCAATACAACGGTTTTATATATTATTTGTTCAGCTTTTGAAGATCCAGTCCAAAAGGCTATAGTCTAAGGTAGACACGGCAATAGGCTAATCACACGCCTAAGTGTGCGAACGTTGTTCAGTAATCAACACTTAAAAGAACAAACATGTTTCACTTTACTCAGTAAATTGTTAAATAACATACTAACCCACATAAGCGATTCAAGTCACACACAAGCCCCACCTCAAGTCATGAGTAAAGATCAGTGGTAGACAAAACATTATCTTATATTTTCTTATCTGGACAGACTACGCTGAAGTATATGGGAAAGACACGATGGAACACTAAGACAATGTTTTTGTGCGGGTCCAACACGGTAACATGCATAGTGTGTAGAAATGTCGTCAGAGCTTTTAGTATTGGGCTTCTGCGTTAGAAAATCCTCTGAGCAAGTAGTAAAGCTTAATTATGGTTACTATTAATGAAAACTAGTGAGAAATATCCGTGTTGTCAGTTTTCCTTAAACCCGTCAGTACTTGTACCGTGCGTCAGTATTTCTGTTAATGGTCAGTAATAATCATACGGTGAGTATGTGAGTTAATTGGTTAGTATTCCTTACTTTTGTCAGTATGTAAAAAATACGTGAGTAATTAAATAAACGTGAGTTTATCTAAACATATCACTATTGAGGCACGTGCGGGAGAAATTGACGAAAGCGTGACTAATTAAGAAAACGTCACTATTTGAGCTAACGCTCACTATCTGAGTATAACCGCCAGCTACCTTTGATGTGCGTTAGTAATTGGACACGGCGCCAGTAGAGCGTGTAATCGTTAACTATATACATTTCTGGTAAGTATTGTTACTATAGGTAATTTAACTTCCCGATAAATTGTCGCTACCTTCTGAATAAAATATTAATTATTTATTATTATTCTCGAATCAGAAAATGTTTTATTTTTTTTAACAATAATGGATGGTAGTGAACACGGGTATTTTTCGGTTACCGCCGTAGTTTGCAGAATACTGTTTTAAAACATTAACGGGTGTATTTTTCTCCGATTTCCATAACCGCCGTAGTTCGCAGAATACGGGGCAATGTGTAGTTTGTAGAATACGGGGTTTGCAGAATACGGGGCAACGTGTAGTTTGCAGAATACGGGGCAATGTGTAGTTTGCAGAATACGGGGCAATGTGTATAGTGTTATTTCATTTACAATTTATATTTATTCTCGTTCATGCAGATTAGCACTTGTTTTGGGACGTGCGGCGCTTTACTATCTGTATGGTTTAAATTGGAATCACAACTAATGGTTAAAAAAGATCACCAACACAAATCTATTTTCACTAATTTTATTGAAACAGATAACATGATAGCTGATAACACAAATAATGAATTTCAAACATTCGCATACAAGCTGAAATTCTTAGCACTGAAGAATCGTGTGCATACCGGACTGGTATGAGGCATCGCACATCTTGGGTTGTCGCTTATCATGAAATAGTTCCAAATCTTACTACTTCACGTTAGTTTTATCTAGATCACTGCTGGTATTGTCTGGATTCCTTAATCATTATGAATAGAAGTATTGGAAAAGGCGGGAAAAGATACCGCATGGTTTACGTGTGAGAAAGATGAAAGGGAGGATATCCCTTTGATGTCACAAGATTGACATTCCAGCTTCTAGATGCCATTGAAAATTTAGAAATATTTTTGTGATTTCTTTTGTTATGCTAGGCTACTTTAAGAATTTAGACATAATATGTATCAACAAATAATAATTTATGATATAGATCATACTTTATTTATTAATAATATTACAAACAAATAAGTTCCCATTAGATGGTTTATAGTTCTGGAAATGACGAAAGAATGTCACGTGATTGCTCTTCGCTTTGATGTTTCATTCATTGCCGCGTGAACCTTTCAGTTCAGGCACCTATTATAGACATACAGGTGCCAATCATTTTAGGAATTACATCGTAATCAACACTAGTTACTATCGTACTTATAGTAACTATCGACTATCAACACATGACATATTATAATCTCGACTTTATTTAATGATACAGCAAAAAATTAACGTCCGCTTGACAAGATAGATGGAGTGTATTTGTGATTGCGTAGGAAGCGTGACACAATTTTATTTCTTCAAAAACGCGGCGTTTGTGCTTATAACCGAGGTAAAATAGTACCATACGTTTCCTGACTAACAGTGACATTCATCTACAAGGATTATTATGCCATTCGAGACATTTCAATGTGTAATAGTATTATATCCACCACTATCGATAATTATATGTATCAGCCGATATTATATGTTGCTGTCAATATTTGATATCGGTAAAACTGATAGGTGTCATATCGGACCATCACTATTAATATATTTAGGACCTAGAAATTGACCCAAATGGGTCGCAACGAATATAATACTGTAAACTGATTGTATATGAGCTAATTTGCATTCAATTGTTTCCATTTTGACTCTAATGTCAAATCAGTTACGTTCAGTGAAATACGGCATGAATCTGAACCCAACCATGTCATATATTTGTTAATGTTTGTTTAATATTTAGCTCGGTGTAAGAATTTAGAACCAAAGAGAATAGTCCATACATTAGTAATATAGGTCCAACGCGACGAGAATATACATTCACTTGATACACTCACTCCGTTCATTTGACACCTCCCTCTTTGTTAGGATAAGCTGCTGATTTGGCGACGAACAGTATCGGACCAGCTCAATTTATCTCGACAGCCAGTGTCTGAATGCTGCCTGGATGCATTTCCGACAGTTTATTTCACAAAATATTTTGGTGAATATATTCATTCACATTGAGTCACTCACCCCGCCCGTTTGACACTTTCTTCTGGTCGGATAAACTAGTGATTTTGCGACATTTTCGAGAAAAAATAAGTTAAAGATATCGTTAGATTTTAACACTAAATCACGTAACAACCATGTCATATTTGTTAATGTTTAATATTTCGCTCGGTGTTAGAATTTAGAACCTAAGAGAATAGTCCGTACATTAGTAATATAGGTTTTGTATATTAAATCTTTTATGGGATTAAATTCTGTTAATCTCACCACTTAATTAGCACCTTTGTGTTATAGTGCTCAAGAGATTAAGAATGTTGATTGGCTAGGTTTATCACCTGAATAGAGCGTGAAATCATTTTTATATAGTTAAAACTATATAAATTTCTGTTAAGTTTATTGATAAACTGTATCATTATAAGACAATTTGTTACCGGTGTGACTATTGAACAAAAACTCAAACGACAATTTCGGATATGTAAGTGACAAATTTTAAGAAATAAAAATGCTCTATAAATTTGTTTGAAATCTTTAACAAAAGTTTTGCTATTGTGTTTTCAATTTCTTGAAATTTCCCGTGTTTAGAATTGTCTTAGTTTTGAATATGTAATATAGTGTAGTTATAAATGTGTTTTTTTAGGGGATAATTTTCAATGTTCCTTTAGAAGTATTTCTATCAGCCTTTTGTTTTAATAAAGAATTAATCGCACAGGATATCTACATGAAAAATATCCAAAGATCGAACGTCGGACATGGTTTTACTATTTCAACGTTGCATGCAATGTATCAATTATATTTATCGTGTGCTAAATAAAACAATTTCTAAATTATTAATAGAATCTTCTGTGCTCATAATTTCGAATTACTTGAATGAAATTTATTATTTTTCTGTTACGTACGATCAAATTTTATTTTAACATTGTGTATCGTACCTTATTATATGCTATTATTATTTTCATCGTTATTTATATTGTTTCATTGCTATATATATTGTTTAATAGCTATTATTTCTCAAAAGTAAATAGATAATCACACGATTCTTCGGTGTTCAGAATTTCAGCGTTCATATGTGTATGAAGTTCAATATTATCTGCTATCATAATTTATTTCAATAAAATTACCGAAAACAGATTTGTGTTGATGATCGTCTTAAACCATTAGTTCTGATTCCAAATTTACTAATCCTTACCGCGCCACCTACCCCAAAATATGTACCAACCCGCATGTAACGAGAATACATATAAATCGTAATATATATTGCGCCGTATTCTGTATGGGAACCCCGTTGTAAGAACGTGAACGGGTACAGATAATGTGACGAATCAAACCTCGCCACTGAGCATTTAAATTCATATTTATATATGAAGTGGACTCTGTCTCATCCGAACTCTGATCACTGTATTTAGAGATCGATCTATCTAACTATCTTTGGCGTCTTTTTGCAAACTACGGCGGTAAGCGAAATTGCCGACAAATAGTCCCTTTACTCATTGCCACCAATTATGGTTTAAAAAATCTCCTCCGATTCGAGAATATTCATAAATAATTTTATTTATTTATTAATATTCTCGAATCGGAGGAGATATTCAGGTTAGTAATAAAAATATTATGATCACTTACAGTAACAATACTCGCCAGTATTTTATATAGTTAATGATTTCACGCTCTACTGACGTCAGGTCCAATTACCGACGCACATCAAAGGTAACTGGCGGTTATACTCGGATAGTGAGCGGTAGCTCAAATAGTGACGTTTTCTTAATTAGTCACGCTTTCGTCAATTTCTCCCGCACGTGCCTCAATAGTGATATGTTTGGATAAACTCACGTTTATTTAATTACTCACGTATTTTTTACATACTGACAAAAGTAAGGAATACTAACCAATTAACTCACATACTCACCGTATGATTATTACTGACCATTAACAGAAATACTGACGCACGGTACAAGTACTGACGGGTTTAAGGAAAACTGACAACACGGATATTTCTCACTAGTTTTCATTAATAGTAACCATAATTAAGCTTTACTACTTGCTCAGAGGATTTTCTAACGCAGAAGCCCAATACTAAAAGCTCTGGCGACATTTCTACACACTATACACCTTGTAGTGCAATAAAGCAATAAAGTACTGTTTCAGGTCTGGTGTTCGTGATTTTCTGATGGAATAAAAATAAAGAAAATGACAATTACACGTACTTCATTGTCTTACTTGTAAATCGACATCTGTTGTGTTTCGTTCCACAATTAATTATTCGTGTTTATAATACACCTACACGTAGGTTGGTCACGAATAGTCGTCGCCCCTGTCAGCTCGTCGATTTGTCTATGAACAATTTCTCATTAACGAGATAAAGCTGAAATTTTAACTGTTTTTTTTTTCAAATTTTGATTAAATTATTGCAAGCATTCAGTGGATGATTCCTATTGATTTTTAGTGTTCTACGACATTTTGTTCCGGTGTTATTCCTCCGAAAGGACAATTTCTTGGTAATGTCGTAGGAGGCAAGACGTTTTGAAGGATATTTTTCTTTCAAGTTTTTAAGCTTGGTATAAAGCATAGGCATCATAAGGTGATGATCCATGTTGGTTTTCAGCGTTCTCTTGTATTACAGTTTGTAGTCATTATGACCTTGGAATTTCTTGTTAACGCAACAGAGGTAAGAGTTTTTGACGGATTTTTTTTCGAATTTGGTCCGAGTTACGCCTTTGTCATTCTGACAGGAAATATTCCTGTTAACGCGATAGAAGCTGTAGTTGTTGAAGGATTCGTTTCAAACTTAGTATCAAGCATTGGCACCATACGAATATGACGCCTGTCGACCTTGGAATTGCTGCAAGCAGTTCCATTGTCATTCTGATATGGGAATTTCGAGAGCTTTTGACGTGTGTATAATCAGATTTGGTGTGAAGCATTCGATTCACGAGAGGACAAACCTTATCGCCATTCAGTATTCCGCGCCCTTCTGCCATTTAGTGTGTGAGTGGGTGTGTGTGTGTGGGTGTTTGTTGGGGGGGGGGGAGGGGTAACTTGTGTGTGTCATGTGGCGTGGTTTCGATTCCCCGCTTGTACGGGACAGGAGTAGGGTCGCCTGTCCAACCTCATGGATTTCCTCCGGTTCCCTCCCACTCCTAAAGCCTCTACGCGCAAGCGCTTGATTGAAAGAAAATTGAACATGTTAGTCCCAAAATGACATAGTTTATGTCAAGTGGACGTTAAACACACACACTCTCTCTCTCTCTCTTTCTCTCTCCGCTATCTCTGGGAGCCCGGAAGTAACCATGACAGAGGTATAATATATTAAATACATGTATATTAATCACGTTGTGTTCTCAAGCCCAAACTTCTTAACATTATTCGATTGTTAAATCATTACAGTAAGTATCTTTATACTCGTGTATATGCTTTTAAACACCTAAGAAGATATACTGTTAAAAAAAAAGTAGGGGATATTTGATTTTGGGGGCATAATACTAAAATATGCAAATGACTACGAAAAAAGTCACTATAGAACCTAACAGAAGAAACATTTCCAGTTAAATGTGACGCCCAAACGCACCAATAGCTACCGCATGGAATGCATGTGATGCTTGGGATCATCATGGGGGTCCAACCCAAGATTTGCACGACTCTGACTTTGAATGTTACAGTCATTGTGGCATTGAATTCCAGGGTGGAAACTTCAGTTTAATTGTTTTAGTGACCAGAAAACAAATTTTGATATGCGTCGGCTTACCCAAAATGAAAGGTTACGTGCCCTTGGCATGCTACAGATCGGCACATTACAGGCGGTTGTGGCGCGGACGATGAATGTTTCTCAGTCTGTCATAAGCAGGCTATGGTCCAGATACCTTGATACACAATCTGTACAGGACAGACCACGCTCAGGTCGACCAAGGGCGACAACTCAAGCCCAGGATCGATTTAGTCCATATAAATTCGTATGAAAGCGAAAACATAAATCGTGTCATCACAGCAAATCAGATCAGCGCTCGTCTTCAAACAGACATTGTTGTGAGAGTGAGTGGCCACACGATTCGGAATCGACTGCATAGAGGTCACCTTCACGCCTGACGTCCGCGCGTGATCCCATGTTTGAGAGATCATCACATTCAGGCAAGACGTCGTTGGTGTAGGGATCTTCAACACTGGGATAATCGACGCTGGAGCAATGTGATGTTTTCAGATGAGTCAAGGTTCACTGTTGATTTTTTGGACAGACGTAGGAGGGTGTGGCGTCGTCGAAACGAGCGCTTCCAAGACGTTAACGTCATCAGACATGATCGATTTGGGGGTGGTTCTGTTATGGTGTGGGGAGGCATCACTGTTGCTGGAAGAACGGCTTTACATGTTGTTGCAGGGCGTGTTACAGGCCAGTACTACCGGGACAACATCTTGGCAGTCCATGTTGTGCCGTTCGCACGACGTCATGGCCGCCGTTTCATCTTCCAGGATGACAACGCAAGATGCCACAGGGCCAGGATCGTTACAGGTTTCCTCCAACAACAGAACATCACCACATTACCTCGGTCAGCACTGAGTCCCGACCTCTCCCCCATCGAGCATGTCTGGGACATGCTTGGACAGAGGTTACGTCAACGTCAACAACGTCCTGCCAATGTCCAAGAACTTGCTGCTGCGTTGCAACAGGAATGGGACAATCTGGACCAAAATGACCTTAGACGTCTCATTAGGAGTATGCCACGTCAGATCAATGCTTGTTTGGCAAACAGAGGGGGATTTATCCGTTACTGACTTTGTTGTGATGCTGTGGTAACTTTGCTGTTTGACCCCGGGTATCATTTTACCCTTATAATGGTCAGTCTGTGCCTTACTTAGTCTAACGATCATTTGGAATAAATCGATGAATGTGAACTTCATTTCATTTTGTCATTTGTTTCTTCGTCAGTTTCATTAGGTGACTTTAATAACACTTAAAAATCAAATATCCCCTACTTTTTTTGAATAGTATATTTCAATTTTTAAAAACAAATTTGCAAAATATTCCGAATATTCTTTTCTTTTTTAATTGGTGAAATAGATAATGTTTCTATATAATGAATCGGGGGACTTTTTATCAATCAAAGCTTTGTGTTTGATGTGATATATTACGGGTGGATGCCCATGTGGATCGGTATGTCAGGCATATGGACGGGTTTGTTAACAGTCCATATAAATTCGTATGAAAGCGAAAACATAACTTTCAGCAAGACAGTGGCATACAGTGTGTTCTGTCAGCACTCTGCATGGTTACGTGTCGATCATTTCCGACAGGGTCACACGGGGACGCTGCTTAACATGTGTCCAAGTGTCAAACTTTGAAATGAAAAACCTTCTTAGATAAGATTTAAAGTTCAAATACCACTCTTGTTGTAACTGAATAATATGTCCCAATCTTTATTCTGGTCAACAAATTGTATTAGTTTACAAAATTACAATTAACTGATGATATAAATTTCATCTTAACACACCTAAATTAAGAAATTTGAAAAGTTCAACTAATTGATTTTAAAAGTCTAAGGTAAACCTTTTCAAATGTGACTTGGATTTTAAAATATTTTCGAACTCTCTGGACCAGTAAAATAGGTTGTAATGGATAATTTACACAACAGGTGGGACACTTAAACATCTAGTACTTAGAATAAGGCTATTATTTATTGTCTGGAGCTACCAAGCCAGCAAGGGTGTTATTGTCTCTTTAAGATTACATCGAGATGACAGGAATTGGTTGCATAGTTGACGCGTACCAAAGTGTAGATGCAAACCCCTTCCTTTTGCAGTTTTCATATTGAGGAACTTGCGTGCTTATTGTTAAAAATACCGGCCATTGTTTGTATTCTAATTAATTATGAATCCTTATATTCCCGTAACCTTTTAACAGCAGGCTCACTATAAAAGGATTTGGAAACGATAAAATTATAGCCATCGGCTTTCAATGAACCTAAAATGTATTTATGATTGTCTGGATATAAGCAACATAACAATATTGAGGACTTGCCCAAAATATAATATGAGATGGGAGATTAAAAGTTAAAAATCTTTTAGTTGCCCATCTAATCCAGACATAAATCCTTTTCTATGAAATGCAATAATTACTGTTTATTACTGAGCGATGTTTCGACTAGGCTTCTGTGGTCACTGATAATGACTAGAGAAGCCTAGTCGAATTGAGAATGACTAGAGAAGCCTAGTCGAAACGTTGCTCAGTAATAAGCAGTAATTGTATTCCATAAAATTGTGACCTGTACGCGTCTACCCCAGTTCAATTACTAAATGTGATTGAAACAGTTTGCATAAATGCGTAACTTATCACATAAAAATACAAGCAAAGTCATTAGTTATTACATTTTTCTTTTCAAAAAAAAAAAATCCCAAATGAAAGATATTATACGCCATGCACTGAGTTAAAAGGACAATAAATATGAAACAGGCCAAATTCCAAAATAAATATATGATACATATCAATTAATTACACATTTATCTTTCAAATGTATCGAGCAATCAAACTAATTATCTATAATTAGTCTACACATACAATGTTCACGGTCAAACTCGACAGAATCAGCGATTGTTTGTCCCAGAGCATTGACTAATAAAATTGCTTACCTCTGCTTAGCTTTAGCTGGAATTGTTAATCACTGAACTCAGTCAAGACATTCACCTAATGAATTTTTTTTAGGGGGGGGGGGTCTACGGAATGTTTTTTGTGTTTTTTTTGGGGGGGGGGGCTAAGGAATGTTTGGAGGGGCTGAGGATGTGGCCGGCTAAGAACACTCCTACGAAATCACTATTTTTGGCGAAATATTGGAGTGGGGGGCGTGGCAAATGAACATCTATATACATCAAGTTTAAACATTCTATCTCAATTAAAAGCAGTGTTGTTATGTTCCAATGCTTTGACCTATCAAACTGCTTATCGCTACTTAGCCTTGGCAGAAAATTCTCATCATCGCAGTTAGTCAAGGTTTTGGTTGGTATAATGAATCTATACTCGGAGTTTCGTAGCTCTCACCCAAGGTCTCGACCAACCAAATTGCTTATCGGTCTGCTTATCGGTCTGCTTATCCCGAACAGAAAATGCTCATTATCGAACTTAGTCAAGTTATTGATGCAATATAACTATATGCCAAGTTCCATCACTCTAGCGCAATTAGAACTAAAGTTGTGGTGCCCTAAAGCATCAACCATCCAAAATGGTTATCTCTGCTACTCACTTAACACCTACATAAAATTTGAACATTCTACCCCAATTGGGAGAGTTATTGTGTCCTAAAAATGTGACGGGTGGACAGACCCAATTTAATAGTCTATTCCTTTCTTCGAATGGCGGGGGACAAAAAATAAAAGTAATATATAATGCGTCTTTTATAAATGGAAATATTGCTTCCGGTTAGAAACTCATCTAAAACGATTTAATGATGAACCACTTTCCAGAATTATGTATAAACAAACCGCTTTGTGAAATCGACTGAAAAATGCCTAGAAGGAAACAAAGTAATACATAGAATTTAAACTGTAGCGAAAAGAGATAAATATCAGTTATCTTAAGGCTGAACAAGCAGAAGTAGTCCCGTATATTTGCAATAATTTCTCGTGATATTATACTTTAATGAAGTATTGGCGTTATACTAGACCTCAAGTAATTTACCTATAATTTATTCTACTGCTTATGAATTGAAACCGATATAATTGCATGTACTTTTTCAAAATATACACAAAATATATTATTAACTATTAATTAGACATTTATTAACATAACAAGACCATCATCAACTTTCGACGCCATCTGATGGGTCCGATTTTCTGTCGGCAAATCTCGACAGATTCCGGAACCCACATCCGAAATCTGTCGAGGATTGCCGAGTGAAGCCAAGAGGTTTGGACCCTTCAAAGATTACGCTTTCACATACATAGTATAATGAAACGAAATTGGGTTTAGCACATACGTTTCTGTTCCATTCCGGCCAACAAAGGCGGGCATGCGCCGTTTTGTGTGACATAAGGACCGTATCTAGCGCACCTGAAATAAAATCGACCATGTAAGATACAAATTGACTCTTAAATATCACCAAATTGTCCGAAAAACGGGTTTCTGGCAGCATTATTTTTAAAATTTTTGATTCCGTCCCCTAGGCGAAATAACCCCTTTCCGGATCGCACCTGCTCCACCACATGTGCGCAATAACTTGGACATTATATTAGCGCCCCACCATTCTGATGCACCCCCACTTTTAAAATCCTGCATACGTCCCTGTGTGATATGGGGGAGATATTAATTGGACAGCGCCACAACGGCCTATAGCATACATTTACTTCCAATGCCAATTGCCAAACTGTCAAAGATTCTTTTATTTTTTTTACATGCACACCAATGTGGGCACAAAGCCTCGGCCCATGCAAACGACTAGAAGCTGTATCATGCCATTTCACATCATTACTAGTCACCGGGGCTCCCTGTATGCAGACTGTATGATAGAAGTAAAAGGCGTAGATAATAAAAATAGATATATTTATGATAGTTAAAGTAAAAGACAGTAATATAGATATGTTATTTATGAAAATATTATTAACTTAATGGCAAGATTGTCTGAACAAAGCCAAACAATGAAAACAAATCGTTCTTAATAACCCCCCAAAATATCGATCAATAATCATATTCTGACATAATGTGTGTTTATTCTGGTGGGGGTATTATCTTGCAAACATATCCTAAACATTTTCATAAGCAACAAGCTAAAGCTCTTAAAAGAAAGTCAAAGGTGGTCATAAACAAACTGTATGTCTAAATATAAGATATAAAAGATGAATGTAATAATTAGGAAAATGGCCCAAGTAGTTTTCTGTTATTACTGTGGTTATAATATGTCCCATGGTTAAAGGAGCTAAACCACAATCTAAATATTTTCCATAATATTCGAATGTTAAAGGACAATATTGGTGCCAGTCATTATCACATAAGTGATAGAACTGATTAAACACTTTCCAAATATAATATTAACACAGAGATCATCGCTACCATAGAGGAGTAATAAAGGATTCATGAATCGGAAGTGACGAACGCCAAAGGAAAACACGAGTTATTCCTCTATATAACTAACTGAAGTGACTAGTGATAACAGATACATGGGCGAATATCTGCTCACTAATAATTCCCTCGAAGACCTAAAGTTGCTGTGTGACACTATGAGAGAATATCTTACAATTCATAAAAAGAATTGACTGCCACTAGATAAGAGAACACGAAAGAAAAACAGAAAAAAAGTCCGTGCATTACCATGTTTTTATAAGGTAGGGGAGATCGGGGCACATTGAACCACCATGGATATATCCTTTATAAATAATACTATACAACCCAACACTATACAGAAGTGAGATAACTTCTTAGACCCATTTGTCCATCAATAAGCCACACGCTGTCAATTATTTTCTTAAGCAGTGAATTTTTCAAAAAAGCGCTTAAAAGAGACAAAATTTCCATACATGTTAACTTCTTAGCCAAGGAAATTCTTGGGTATATTGATTTTTTTTTTAAATTTTGATCATGAAACTGTGATGGGGCAGATTGAACCACTGTCAGCGGGGTACTTTGAACCATGGTTCAATGTTCCCCAGTGAATTATAGACTATAATATATCATTTAATAATTTGTTTAACCTAAGAAATTCTTGTATATGTAATCTACAATCCATATAAACAAGGGCTTGATCTATTTTGAACATCAGTTTATCCAACTCTGTAGGCCTATCGTATAAAAGGAATTAAGCTTGTTCGTTGGACCAACTTTTGTTTGAATCACTGCAAAACGTCACCTGAGAACCAGACTGTTCTATCTCCACTTTTGGTAAAAATTGAGATATGGTATTTATTGGATTATGTACTATATTTTCTATGTCCTCACATAATTTTATACCCCAATAGTGATTATAAAGGACCTCTGAGCAATTTTTTATTGTTCTATACCCCCCTTTCTAAAACTGAACTGAGAACCAGACTGTTTTATCTCCAGTAGCTAATGACTGCTTAGCGTTTGGTCACGTGATTTGTAGATAGAACATAAAGGCTTTTTAGCCTTGCTCAATTTTTTGTAAAAGTGATTTTCTACATTTTTGATTTAATGCCCCTATATAATGTTTGATTGGCCCGTGGTTAAAGATTTTAAAAATTTTCTATCAACAAGAATCAACAAAAAAACCTTTGAAAGTTCATCGCATTCTGTTAATCTTACGGCGATTTGTAGGAGCCTAGGGAATCCTGACTTCTGCTTGTTTCGATCGTTGCACCGATGTCAAATCTGTGGATATTTGTTTTTAACTGTACACTGCTGAGTGTTTGCGGATTCATTAGATCACTACGAAATAATTGAGTATGTTGGACAAACATGTATGTGAACAAAATGGTTCAGTGTGCCCCGGTCTCCCCTATAGAATGAATAAAAACAAGGGGCTGTACGGAGTATTTCTATTTTTCCCGTGTTCTCTTATCTTATGACACTTAATTACTTTATTTAATCGTCAGATATCCTCTTGCGGACCCATATAACAACTTATTGTCTTCGAAGGAATTATTAGTGAGCAGAAATTCGCCCGTTTATCTCTCATCACTCGTCACTTCAGTCATTCACACAGAGAGATAACTCGTGTTTTCCTTTGGCGTTCGTCACTTCCGATTCATGACTCCTTTATTACTCCTCTATTGTAACGATGATCTGTGTGTTAATATTATATTTGGAAAGTGTTTAATTAGCTATATCACATATGTGATAATGACTGGCAATATTGTCCTTTAAAAAGTAAGCGAACTAGAATTCCATATTGGTATCCATATCAATCAGTATTCGTGTTGTTATCTTGTCACCAAAAGATGGGACCCCAACATTCAAAACATAGTGGAACATTAAATAATCAGTACACAAGTCGTGAATTCTATGGCCCCCAGCGTCATATGTAATGAACAAAGAAAAACATATCATACAATGGCAGTTAGTAATGACTGAGACACAAATTTCAATATGATAATTTATAAAATATACGTATTTCAACGAACATAATTGATTAGACGTTAGAATAATTGTTTATAAAATGGAGTTTAAAAAAGAAGAATATTTTATTTATGACGCAACCCTTTCTTACACTCTCAAATGAATAAATATAATTGTTTAGTATAGATTTAGTAAAGCGATATCCCCAACTCATTAGATTATGAAAATTATCACACAAGCGATATCTACTGTAGAATGTAATTGGGTGATAAATCATACTTTATATGCATTCTTAAGATCAAGTTTCGTCTATTTTAAGGTACCAAACAATAGAGTCATTCGCCCTTTAATGAGGTTTGGTTTTGTTAGAAGTAAAATGGGCGTTATATCGTCACATTTATATTAAGCCTAGAATTTATTTGTTCAGATAAAGAGAAACATTGAAGTATTTTGAGCAAGTCATCTTTTAAAGATACACCAAGAATAGTTTTTGTATCGTCATATTTCTATTAAGGCTACAAATTATTTCTCTGGAAAAAGAGAAAACACCGAAGTATGGCATATCCCAGTCTTCATTAGGCCAACCGGAGCAGTAGGACATTAAACACCATTTCATTCGTTTCACTTAGAACCTGGTTATACATGTTCTTGTGATCGGACTTTTGGACAAAACTTTGATGTAATGTCACTTGAAAAGCAAAATGTGTCCTATTTATCTGGGCTAATTTTACATGGAACAATATAATACGATCAACTAAAAATCTTACTCCCTTGCTTTCTAGGTAATAATTCTATTCCAGTATTTCAGATTAGTGTATTCAACATGAATCAGATTTCCAAGTGGAAATGATCATGTTGTAGACTTGGTGTTCATATTAACTATATTTGCAAAGTGTCTTGTTGGATATTGAGAAGCAAGTATACATAGACGCCATGATTCTTTTCTCATTACCAGGATGACCAACGAGACTTTTATTAACATAGCTAGAATCAATAGACACTAATGAGGTTTAGTTTCCTGGGATAAAATATGATTTAGTATTAATATGTGTATTTATCAGACCAATAGGCCAACAGAAGACCTTCATTAACATCATCTGGTAAAGGGTAAGCAAGCTGTGATTCTAGAATTAAACTATGGCCACGATATATGGCTATAGACGGGTGTGCTGTACGGGGCACCCAATGTGTTTCTAGAGCACCTGGTATCATTTATCATGAATTCACATAGTTAACAATGTTGTTGTTTAGTTCTACCAAGCAATTTAGTATCAGGATGACAGGAAAATCTTAATACGAAAACGATATTGTAATTTACCCAAGGCTGTTGCTGTAAACATAGTGTTATCTTTTGTTGCCTGTTGTAGTTTAGATTGTGTTTTAATGTTGTCTGTTGTAGTTTGCGTTGTGCTTTAATGTTATCTCTTGCAGTTTGGGTTATATTTGAATGCTGTGACTGTTGTCTACTGTAGATTATTGTTTTGTTTAGATGTTGTCTGAAGTTTTTTGGGTGGTTGGGTTGAGTTTCAACATCTTATGACATTACAAAACACAGTCTAAACTACAACTTTGAAACACAGTCTAAACTACGACTGTCAATATTGAAACTCAACCCAACCACCCAAAAAACTTCCGTCAACATCTAAACAAAGCAATAATCTACAGTAGACTTGTGCTTGTTTCCGAAAGCGGTTTCCCATTTGATATAGAAGGTTAAATGAAATGAAATAGGCGTTAAGATATAGAAGGTTAGCTGCATGTTAATTAATATTGGAATGTTATGTATGTAATATAGCTTGAAACACAATAGTAATCTGATTTCTTAGATAATGTATAATGGTGAATGTTTTAGGCAATTCTGCAAAAGAAAATTTAAGACCTAGTTTATTTTTATACAAGGAAATAAAGACAAATCAAACGCGCCTAACCTCTTCTAAAAAGCGGATCCAGGGGGGGGGGGCTGCTCAGCTACATAAAAAAAAAATAATGTCTTGTATCAATGAAATTACATCACAAAGTGATCCTACATCAATATAAAAATGATTTCTCTGTTTAAAAAGCTCAATTTGTATGTATGCCTGTGTAATTTAAATACGATGATGGCAGATTGCTGTAACAGAAACCTAGCAAACCCCCTCCTGCAAGAATTCCTGGATCCGTCCCTGCTCAGGTTAGGTTTGTTCCCACACCAGAGTTATCTGTTCCTATTTCAGTCTTGATATTTGTTTTCGGCCTGTTATTATTCTATATTAATTAACGAGCTATAAAACATTTAAACCTGGCATTGAGTATATATCTGTTACACCCGTCGTGATATTTCCCCAAGTATTAGAATTAATGTGTCGATACTAGTATCAAAATCCGGCATTGAATACCGATATAGTATTTAACTGTTTTATCCGATTTGTACTGAATGTAAACACAGACGCGGTCTATACTAGTCATAATCAAATTCTGATGTCTGACTTTATCGATAATTAACACGGAAAACTAATTATGAGACGTATGTTTCCCTTGAGGATTCAAATTTTTCACCGACTGTTCAGTCCTGTGATTTTGTATAATTCTTGGATATCGTATTAAACGAATATTGCTACTAACTTACCTTTGATGCTTGAATTATAGCTTTAATAATGTAGTTTGAAATAACACGACATCTCCTTTTACATGGGTGTTCACTTTTAAACATCAAGGCCTTAATTATCACTAACCATTATTACCACTCTCTTTGCTTAGGGTGTTCTTTGGTGGCTTTTTGAATATTTCATCTCAGTCACAGAATGTTAACGGCATAAAGGCAATTCAAGAAGAAATTTCTAAGGCATTGCTTAATCAAAATTTGTGAAATATGTGCCAATAAATAATAATGGAATCTATATAATTGATAGAAGCAATATTTTGATGTAACATATCAAACGGTGTTAAGAAATAATGTCCTTATGTCCTACATAAAATTATTTTAATTGGAACGTAATTGATGTTTAGAAATGATAAAAATGTTCATTCCGTCTCATACGGTAATGAGGATGTGATTTTTCACTTCAAGCACAAGTCTTTTAAGTAATATTTAGCTTTCATTATAGACGGCCAATTTCATGTATTGACACTAAGATTCCGTTGCCTGCTTTTGGTTCATTTAACGAAACGAATTACCATATTGATTCGTTATATCTTTACTAGCCACCGATCTACGTTAAATGCGTTTCAATGTTGATATTTTTTGTTATTGGCGAGGGAGTTCTAAGTTCAGAGTTAATATGTGTTTGGTCACGGTTCTTCAATGTTATTTATATTGAAAATCAATTTGGGTCCTAGTACAACTAATAAGACGAAAGATTTTATGGATTTACTTTCATGTTGTTTTTTTTTTGCCGCCGAGATTTCTAAACCATTCCAAAAATAAAAGAAAATTTGTTCCTAAATCTATATTAATTTTACCCTGTCTCTTTTGTGAAAACAGAATTTAATTTAGAGCGGGTCCATTTTTATTCTGCGATAGTAAACATTAATTTTGACCTTTTGTCATACAAATACAAAATGCGATTGAATCTATAGCCGAGGGCATATTGGTATACTTCAAATAGTAAAGGCACATTTCAATAGTTTACGAAACAAGTATAATAACTAGTCGTTTTAATACGCTCTCATTTAATGTGGGCGTGTAGATTTTCATCCCCTGCGTCCGTCGATCGACCAACAATGTTAATGGTCAGTGTTTTTTTTTTACAGATCTTTTGTCAAATCTGTAGAGATTGGGTCAAAGTGAGGCTCAAATTTTCGAGTTAGAGCTAGTATCAGGTTTGGATATTATTGTTGGGAGAAATATTATGGAGTCGAACACTCTCCTATTTAATTGTACTCCAAATTTACTCATGATCGTTACCTACCCCGTCGTTCGACCTGCCAGCCAAATTCTCTTGAGAACACTCTGTAGACTATCGAACTCTTTTCAAGGGACTGTTCATATATTTTAAATGCTCGGTTTCCACTTTTCTAATAGGACATCATATTTCAGGACTTTGCGGGAGTGCTCCTGTGCTTACTATTTCCCAAGATGTGCATGGATTACTAGCATGGACGTCGCGCGTTAGATCCCTGCATTGGCGTAGAAAGTTTATCGGTATTTTCCGACGTGGTTTCCCCTTGTCGGGGGTGCAGGACATGTACACACGTAAAAGATTCCCCGACAGTTGGTATTCTATACAAGAGTGGGCCATAGTGCCGCTGTCCAGGCAAAATTTCGCTCATAGCGCACTGTATGGAGTTTTCTCGTCTGCATTTAGCCTAGTCAGATCAGAACAGCAGGACTTTAAACCCCATTTCATTTCAATTCTATATGATTGTATAAGATGGTAATTACTCACATTACAAATAGAATTTGCAAACTGAGATAAGTAACTGATATATATTTAAGTTCCTTATCAATTTTAAAATTGTTTGGCAATTTTATCTATTAACAAAGAGAAAAGAGAGGGCTGGTCATACAGCCTTATCGTGTGCTTATTCAGCAAGTGATCAAAAGGTTTCAGACCACCACTAATTTTCTCGGTACACAAATTGTAAGTATATTTAGATATATTTTTCTCTCTCCTTTGTTGTCATTTTCATGATTATCCGAATTGTTGGTGTTGACGTTCTTTTTTCTGTCGGTTGTCGTGTCAGATTGAGACAATTAAGGTGGAAGACTACAATGAGTAAAAGGCCTTTGTTTTGTTTTAGCAATAACACAGATATGATATTCTGACCCCAGTCTGCTATGAAATTCAGTGAATTGAAATTTAAGTACGTTGGTGGTCCCTTGGTGTCATACTTGCTGTGCTTTATAAGGTCATTCTCAACGAAATTTAGGGAATGGGCTATAGCATGTAGATCACCATTGATTTAACATAAGAGTTAGGTAACATGGGCGCATTTTCAAAGCATATGAAAAAAAGGGTGAATATCGTAACAAGTTAAAAGTCCTGAAGATGAACAGATCGAAATAAGTAGCGGACTGGGTCTTTAAACTGGTCGGGCATCATTCATGTATTCATTGTTTTTGGCATCCCTGTGGTCTATTTTATTACCTGACGCTCCCAAACCTTCACGTGTCGAAAATCAAATAGGGGAACGATATTCGACGCATTATCTTCTCGTTCACATTCTGTCTAATTTTTAATTTCTTGTGAACTTGGCGAGGGTTATTAATTATGTAAATAGGTGAAATCTGTGAAACTTAAGAAGAATGCGATTGGAAAGTTAAGTCAATGATTACATCCTGATCCTATAAGCATGTAAACATGATACGAGAACAGGTTCTTTATGAAATAATGGCATTGAATTTATAGCTATTGTGGATGGTCTTGTTGGCGTATTATGTAACCTGGCTAGAATAATAATATATGTTTCATGGAGTGGTCGCTACAAAAACGGAGAGAGAGAGAGAGAGAGAGAGAGAGAGAGAGAGAGAGATGACTTGACTCCCTGATTGATGATCGCCTTCGATAAATAAATGCGTATGCTATAACACAGACGACTCATCAAAAGTCTATAACTCAACAATAGATTGGCAGTTATGTCTTGTGACCATATATTGAAATCACGACAATTCTAAAATAATCTCTGTAATTTTTCATCGACCACAAAAGACCTCTAAATTTCGACAAAAAGCCCAGAAATTGACAGTATAACAAGAAAGAAGCTAAATCTAAATAGGTTGTGACATAAAAATGCCAAATTAAAGTTTATTTCATCAATGTTTAAGCTATCATTAGATGTAATATATTATTTACAGGAAACCATTATACTTAGGTGTGTGTTTCCTGAGTGTATTTTATTGGATGTAATCCTCCAATTTGTACTTCATTAACCTATCTTTATGTCATCAATTTCTGTTATTGGCTCCTACGAGACCTAGTTATCAACTAGTCCTGACGCCACTTGACGATAGATATATTCCATTTCGGCTTATTAAAGAGTATTTATACGAATTCAGACATTGGTTTATAAATAAAGGAGTTCTAATTATGATTTATTCATAGTGTGAATGGATGGCCTATACTCTTTGTTAATGCCTATGTAGGAATCAAGATGACTAAGAGAGTTAGGAGCTCAACCGCTAGCCTGGAAGTCGCGTAGTTTCGTTCTCCGTGTTGACCGAAAAAGTTCATTGCGATATTCCAGCGTGGTTTCCCCTTATCAGGACGAACGGTCTGACAAGGGCAGCTGTGTAGTCGTTCGGAAAGTTAAAATATCTTCAGAATGACTGAAATGTAAGCTGAAGTTTGACGACCCTGAACAAAGGTTCTTGAAGCGACGTAGCCTAATTCTATCCTATAGTAAGTGCAGGGGGACTGCACCACACACAATTCTACATAAAAACAAATATACAGACAAGACATCATACTCAGAGACCACAAACATAAACAATTCAAAAAAGAGTGAATGGATCCGGGGGTTAGCAGTAAGCGTCCACTGCGCTGTGCAGTCCCGGGGCCTGTGGTGACACAGACTTCACTCATATTTGAAAACAATTTGGGAATAAAACCCAAGGAAATAATTATATAATGTCAGTATGAGTCATGATCTGTCATATGTTGCAAGAATTACGAATGCAAGCATATTGTTGTATAAATTCCGTTAAATACAAGTAACCACGCCGTTAAATGTATCAAAGAAGTAGGCCTAGTTCCAAAAACTAAATGTATCGGTACCAAATCAATAAAGAAGAGGATTGAAGTATATTGGATGCATTTGGGACACACATTACAACCGTCACAGAAACAAAACAAAACTGAATACATGGAAGCAAAGGAATGTAGACCGTCTACGGAGACAGTCGTCTGCTAACTGAGTGGCGTGACGTGAATCTGTCGTTATAGTCTATATACGGTCCATGGTTATATGACGTCGTCGCATAAAAGATACAATTTCCCGATAAAAAAGGGCGATCATCCAGATGAAATAACATTAAAACCTAAAAAAAACTATCAGTTTTTAAGACCATGTAATTGTACAAACCATAGCATAAATATCATATATTATCACCCAATAACACATTTGACAGTAGATATCGCTTGTATGACATAATCTATTGCGATATCTCCTTAGGAGATATCGCTTTACATGAATTTGATTGGTCAATCAAAAAAGAACTACTTTCTTTTATTTTAAAGAAACCATTTATTTTAAATAAAAAGTTACTTTTTTTAGTTAAAAATAAACTGCTTTTTATTTAATTGACCTTGAAGGAAATACTGGGTCAATATATAGGACTTTGCAATAGCTAATCTGCTGTCAAAAAACTGATGTATCACTACGCTGTAATGTAATTAGATTCTTAAAAGTGAAATCTATACCAAATAATTATATTTATTTATTTGTGCATGTAAGAAAGGATTGGGTGATAAACAAAATCTCCAACTCGTGTTTTTTGATATCAAAAAATATCAACACTCGTTGATAAAGTAAAAAAAAATCTCGGCAAAACAGGAATGCTGAAGAAGTAGCTGTTGTGTTGAGTATACAGATGTCTGAATTGTCTATAACCTGAAGCAGTAAGGCGTGTAATGTAGTAATTGTATCTGCCATATTTCTCCAAGAGACGAACCATATACTGGTAATGTCTTGCCAGTTCTGAATGAAAGTCTACATTGACAAGTTTCAGTTAAGATGACATTCAGTTAGATATTTTAATATTTAGAGATATACAGTTATCTAAATGTTTGTAAGCTATGCAAATGTGCGGGTTATTTTAAGATAATGCAATGCCAATAAAATCTTTATCCCTTCGCTGATTAAGTTAAATATCTGATTTCCCACCTGAATTCATATTCTAAACCAACTGACCCATGTGAAGTGTTAATTAAACTCTCATAGATGTATTTGAACCGGTAGAACATTATTTCATGCTATATGTCTGGCGACACATTAATTAAAACGTCTACAAAATCTTTCCTACGAATACAATTTAATTAAGAATTTTGTTCCGTTTTATGGGACAAAACGCATGTCATCGCACATCCCTTCAACAGAATATGATTTGTGCTCTTCGCGTCAATCTACGGGTCTAATTCTCGAAGACAATACATTCCATCAAATCTTTTGAAAGATATGATTATCTGAACAGCAAAACAGACGATCCCATAGTGGACCACATCAACAAATCATGATTATACATATAGCTAGCACACAGTATGCTGGTCTAAACAAAAAGGAAATAATATCTCTACGGTGTTCCCGAGTTCCAGAGCATGCAAGAACTCAAACGTGTTGATCTATACAACACTTTACAAAAAAAATATTAAACATGCATTGTATGCAAGAGTTAAATCTTACAATTGTGTGTCTTTCTTTGGCACTGAACTGTTGACTAATTTATTAATTGGCCATTAATTAACTTATCCAGAACGTCTTTAGCCTGCGATATTTACTGGATTTGTATACATTTTGTGATGGATAATTTAACGTAATCCTGGATAATAAAAGGATTGTGATCATACTAACGTTAGTAATGAAGACCCAAGCTAGCCTAAAATTGAATGGCCAATATCTCGGTTCAGAGTGAAGCGATTTTACTGAAATTTTCAGCATATTCTGTTTCATATCTACTGTTTTAACAATTGTGGCAAGAACTGTCAGTTCTTTATTTAATCTTGACCAAGTTGACACTGTACCAAAGAGCCGATAAAACATGATTTCCCTCTCTAACATTTTAAATATGTTGTTGATGAGGGTTTAATTAAAATTCAAAGATAACAATAAGCATACATTATGCAAGAGCAAAGTCTGCCTATTATAGGTCTTTCTTTAAGCTTGAGATCTTATTAAAAAAAAAAAACGTTAATTAGACATAAATTTACGTATCCAGAGCATAATCAACCCTCGGTGTCAAGGCAAGACTGCAATATTTGTTGGATTATAGTCCGATTTACTGCATAACTTTCCTTCGTGATTTAACGATTGAATGGACAATCGACACTGCTAGCTTTGTTATACCTACTTTAGTAAAGATGATCGAGGCTAACAGGAACTTCCATTCACTTAGTTCTCCGTTCATAGTGGATCAATTTGACTGGATTTTTCAGCAAATTGCCTCTACATTATGTTGTTTTTAACTATTATAGTGAGAACTGCCAATCGTTTCCTTATCTCCCATAATGTATCTTTAACTTCGCGCATGGGATTCGTCGGCGAGTCCTGCAACCAGAATCACCGTCGGTCTCTTTGTTGGCAACTATTAAACTGATTTAGAGATTCCCACATAACTATTATATCTTTTATACATTATTTCATTATTGGAATTAATGCATGGATCGTGATTTGATTTTATAAGTGACAGTACTATGCTGTGAAACAGACAAAAAGAATATCTTGCCTGAGGGGCAACCATGTGAGTAATTGATTCTGTCAAGCCTTTACATTCTTAAAGTGACATTTGAAACACGATTGATACTGATCTGTGGAAACGTTTTTCCTAAGAAAATTATCTATTTCAAAATTTACAGATTTTTGTCTTTTGTCTGTATCGCCATATTTGTATTTAAACCAAATGTTAGATTGATGTATTTATGGTACTAGTTTAATACTAAATTATTGCCAGAATCTTTTTTATTTTTTGCCAGTGTGTTTGTCTTCTAGAAAGCATAATCTTACTAAATCCCTGCATACTCACATACGACATTTTCGCTTAACAAAACGACATTAAATGCTTCGTAAAAATGTCATATCGGCGGGTTATAATGTTGTGATGTCGGGTTGTCATATTGTCGGGTTCCAATGTCCTGTTGTAGGCCATTATCTTCTCAATATACAGTATGATTATGTATCCTCTTCCTGGTGTTGGTCAAGACAATTCATCGGTATTTTGCTGTCAGAATTTTCCCTCTCGGTAGTACAAGATAAAAAAGAACAGTGTCTTGGTGTTTAAAAAGGACAAAAACTCCTATGGCGATAAAAGAGTACGCATTCGACCGCATTATAGGCTAAAACATATAAAAGATATGTAATTCAACGTTAGATTGGCAATTATATCTAAATTTATCTTTTAAATTTTTTATATATCAGGAAATATCCTTAAAGTTAAGAAACTGACAGTAAAAGAAAAAATCTAAATCAAAATTGGTTGTGACATAAAAATGCTAAATTAAAGTTTATTTCATCAATGTTTAAGCTATCATTAGATTTAATAGATTATTTACAGGCAACCATTATACTTAGATGTGTGTTTCCTGTGTGTATTTTATTGGATGTAATCCTCCAATTTATACTTCATTGCAGGATTCCGAATTCTGGCCCCCGCCCAGCACACCTGACCCAGAAAGTCTATTATAGCAGCCCATTCCAGACTCCAGTGATGGCGTGGCGGCATGTTAAAGCCACCGGCCACATACAACATGATCATCATCGCCCCATGGCCGGTCAAATACACCCTCCCCATACAATGTTCAGCAGAAAAGGGTTTTATTTTAGACGAATTGGACAAAATTATTTTTTCATTTTTTGTCCGACCGCCGTTGCCCCCACACAGTTGGTATGTCCCGGGCCCCCACAAGGTTGATCCGACACTGATAGTTCGACATCTTTTAAAAGAAAACGGGTGATTTACGATGTTGTTAGATGGCATCAAACGATTTTTATCTAATTCGGTTATATAATTTATCAGCTTGACAAAAATTCTAATTTAAGATTTGACACAGTGGTTTTATATTGCCTGGAGATGAATCAACTTTGCCACCACAAGTGTATTTGAAACTGATTAAAGCCAAACTACTGAATGTGATTGATGTCTATATGTGTGGATCGTTGAGTTCCTTTATTAGCTGATCTTCTTGCCCTACCGGAATTTGGTTTATTTTCTCGTATTAAAGAATATCATTTGGCCGAACGATTCACTGCATTTATTTTTACTACAAGAATTGGGGTAATATTTTATGGGGTTGGGAGTAAGGGTATTAATTTGGTCGTGCAGAAATCGGAAGAAATTTAATGCTTATCATATAGCACCAAACCTCGATAATATCGAAATCCAACTCACGGCTGTAATCGAAATCCTGCTGATTCCTGATATTTCCCATGAATAAATATCTTTGTAAGAAAAAGATGACAACAATTGGTCAATTTCGCAACACGTAGAAACCAAAGACTTTATATAAATGGCGTACGCCTGTGGAGAACTTTGAAAGGAATCCTATCAAGGGGAGATAATTATCGGCTAGATTACGATCGCGTGTGTGAATTGATCAATGAATGACAAATTGTATGGAAGTTCTTTCTCGATAGCATGGATACCCGAATCGAATACAAATTGCTAAGAATAAACACGTGCCTCTTTCTGTAGAGCTCAATCATCCACACGAAGTTAATATTTACAATCCAACTTGAAGGCATTATTCAAAGGAACTCAGCTGGTTATTTCCATTCTATATAACGATATGGGATTATTATTTGGAAGTAACAAAGTAAGGTTGTCAGTCAACGAAACAGCTGCCTACGTGGCAGTAGTCTGTAAAGGTTGTGAGAATCGAGCGAGAACGTTTGCCTATGAAGCACCCACAATATTTGTCAGTTTGATTAAGAACAAAAAAATCTGTAAATAATTAAAATAAATTTTTGCTTTTTCGTCTCATGAACATTGTACACAGATTCGTGACGAATAAGGAAGGATCATATAGAGAGGACAGCAAGTCTGAAACCAGACCCACAAGACAACGCAATTGATTTTGATATTGATAGATTTCAATTATTCGAAAGGTGACATATGCCAGACCTCCGGACTATCGGAACTTTCTACCCATTATGTTTGGATTATCGGACTATGGGATCTTCAGAATATGCAACCCGCACCCAAATGAAGTGATTCTGTTGCTATATCAGTGTCCAAAGGGAGGGGGGATTTTCCCACTAAGTTACGAAATTCTCTCTGACCCATCTGGATATAATTCACACAGAAATGTTTTAAATAACGGAGAACTGCAGTCCAGTAAATAACTATGGTTGTTAAAAATAAAATAACAGATGACAAATCAAAGATGAATAAGAAATAAATAGGGTTCATCGTTTGGCTATTCCATATTCGTGTTATATACTGCAAAAGTTAGCAATATAAGCATAAACGTGATTAGGTATATACATACAGAAAAGATAGGTTGCCTGGCAACGAAATTTACGCTCACTACAGTCGATAAAGGTCGTCATTTTTTTCTATTGTAGGTAGTGAGACACTGGTATCAATTTCATACAGATAGGATAATAACTGTTGTCACAAGAGCGTTCAGGTTGATATGATGGTTGTCTTATCAGGAATTCAAATGCTAACGGGGGTTTGGGCTGGCCTAGTGGTCTAGAGTGCCGCGCTTCGACTTCTAGCTGGCCGGTCACCTCTGGCTTGCGGCTGTGGTTTCGAGCCCTGGTGTGAGCGTATATGGCGTGGAGATAGGGGCGCCTTCTCAACATCGTGGGTTTCCTCCGAGCACTCCGGTTTCCTCCCACTGCTAAAGACCCCTACGCGCAAGCGAATTATTGAAATAAAATTAAAAACCATATTATGTTAGTTCCGAAACGACCTAGTTAGTGTTGAGTGGACGTTAAACCCCATTTCTCTCTCTCTCTCTCTCTCTCTATCTCTCTCTCAAATGCTAACGCATTGTATAATATAATGGAGATGCTTGAGGCTTGATGTTTTTCTAATGTATATTTTCGAATTTCAAAATTAAGTTGGATATAAGTATTCAGATAAGAATAGGAATTTTAGTAAGAAAATCGGACAAAAAATTGTCAAGAGACCTTCACAAATATATAATAGACCTTACGTTCGATACCTTTGTCGTCATTAGCCAACTTTCATGCAAATATGTCAAAATTATAAGAATTTCAGACGTATTTGAAGCAATATGAGCAGTGTATAAAGGGAGATAACAACAGCATCCAATAGGATACACACATAAATCAGCTGTGGCATACTTTTGAACTTTTCTTTGATGTTTGCATCCCATCTACTTCGGCCACAGTTAAGTCTTCCGGGAATAACGTAAATTCATATTATTATCCTACCAAATACAAATGAAATGAAATTGAAATGGGGTTAAAAGTCCTACTGTTTTGCTAAAAACTGGGCTAATGAAGACGGGCGATGAGTGTGCTTTGAGGGAAAGTTTTCCCGGGCAGCGGCACTACGGTCTACTCTTATATCGAATTCCAACTGTCAGGGGTTCTTTTACGTGAACAACAATGAGTACACGGACCTCGGTTTTTCGTCTCATCCGAACGACTACACAGCTGTCCTTGTAAGGCCCTCCGTCCTGTATCACTGACAAGGGGGAACCATGCTGCAAAATCGGGATGAACTTTATCGAACCCACCCAAATACAAAGTACGGTCTTGGCTAGAAACAAATACTAATTTCCGTTGTGTAAGCTATGTTATATCAATTAATGTCCACATAAAAAGCCCTTTTGTTAATATGTACTGTTATTCCTTCGAAATTTTCTCAATAGTGGTACGGTAGTCAATACGTCGACGGTAAAGATCAGTCAAATAACATAATTGGAACTTCACCACAGAAACAGGGCAGAGTAGCTAGAATACTTTATTATGAAAAAATAATATCAAGTCCCCGAAAACAATCTACAAATGCGGCTTTGTACACGCCACCTATCATCATTGTAATGTGGTGCAATGTGGGTTAATAAAAAAACGACCAATGTCACTGAATTAGATCGGAGACACAAATATGTGAAGATTAGCAATCATATTTACCTAGTGACAAGCATAGAATAATGTATATATATATATATATCTCTAAGAATATCGTATAATTATGGCGGTCATTGCTGTTTCGTGGAAATAACAAAACGTTACCATAAAAGGAATACTATATAATAGCAGTTGTAACATACGAACAATGGCTTTATTCTGAGAAAATACTTAGTATTATCTCATTTCCAAGTAATTGAATATGTTTAAACGATATAGAAACCGTCATTTCAGTTGAACAATGGTTCATATTTATATATTTAAATAGGACATAGAATAGGGTGAAGGTTTATGGATTGTCATATTCATTACACAAGTTATTGCATTCAAGGAGAATGTCTTTGTTGTATAATTATATGCAGCAAAATTGTAAGCGTGCATTGTCTAATTTATAAGTACCTAATAATGGTGAAGGAACTCGTTATTAAATTTATATCACATTTATATTAAGTTTTGACCACTGCTACGGATTGGGTTTATTTTGTGTCGTGGGAGTCTTTAACAATGTACACGTAGATCTTATTTCGAAAGTAAGGTATACGATAATGGGATCATTAGACATTCCAAGGTATAACCATTTAGTCAACATAGAGAACAGCTGCATTAAAAAAAAAAAGAAAAAAAAAAAAATACCATTATAGATATTTCACACATTTGTGTATTTCTGGACATTATAAGATTTTTTTAAGATGTATGGCACTTAATATTGGACTTTAAAGTCTCAGTGCATCATTTCATTATTTAACATTATAATCCAGAAAAAAAAAATCAGTTGCAGATAAATTACCGGTTAGGGATCAGTGGGGTTAAAAAGGATGTCTATCGAACTATTTTAGCAAATATTACACTTGGCGTTCACTTTGTATCGTATGTACACTAAGATAAAGATAGGTTGCGAGGCAACGAAACATACGCCCACAACAGCTTAATCGTCCGGGCAGTCAATAAGAGTTGTCGCATATTTTCACTTTTTTCAGAAATGAAACATTTATGATACACTCAAATCTGATTAACGTAAACAACTCATTAAGTAATAATCAGAAATTCATTAGAATTTGTTTGGTTTTTATAAAGTTCTGCCCCATGCTAAAGTTTAGTATACGAAACATTTAATATCATGGATTTAGCTGTTCAGTTAATAAAAATTCATCGAAAATCACTGTACTTGTTTGTTTCAAGACCTTAAACCCTGTGTATCAATATGAAGTCAATCGGTTGATGAGTTTGGCCTCCAGAGCGTCACGAGATTTTTCAAAGTGATCAAGGGAGATAACTTTGGCAGTAATTATCTGAAATCGCTGGAAATCCATAGGCGTCTTCTTCACACTACTTTATACACTGTGTATAAATTCGAAGTCAATCGGATATTAACTTTGGCCTTGAGAGTGTCCACAAGATTTTTTGAAGTGATCAAGGGCCATAACTCTGGCAGTAATTATCAGAAATTAGAGCGTTAAGAAAGACTTTTCAATGTGATCAAGGGAGCTAACTCTGACAGTAATTATCGGAATTCTATGAAAATCAATAAGATTCTTCGTCTCGTGACCTTAAACACTGTGTATAAATTTAAAGTCAATCGGATATTAACTTTGGCCTCTAGAGCATCAACAAGATTTTTTGAAGTGATGAAGGGTCAAAACTATGGCAGTCATTATCGGATATCGCTGTAAATCAATAGACTTCTTCGTCTCATGACCTTAAACACTGTGTATAAATTTTAAGTCAATCGGACATTAACTTTAGCCGCTAGAGCGTTCACAAGATTTATCAGAGTGATCAAGGGTCATAACTCTGGCAGTAATTATCGGATATCGCTGAAAATCAATAGGATTCTTCGCCTCATGACCTTAAACTTTAACCTCTAGAGCGTTCACAAGAAATTGTTGACGACGGACGGACGAACGGGGCGACGGCAATATACGACCACATTTCCATGTGGGCGTATAAAAAGTGTGTAACGCTATTCTTTATCAATCGCCTGTCCAACCTCGTGGGTTTTCTGCGGCTCCTCATGTTTCCTCCTACTGCACTGCTAATTAAAGACCCCTGCGCGCAAGCGAATTATGGAAATAAAATTAAACCTTAAGTTAGTCCTGAATGGTCGGTAAAATCCCATTTTCTCCATCCCTCTCACTCTTTATCAAATGAAATCCTCATTAATATTTGGTGCAAATAGTGCTTTGAATAAAGAAAGGATACATACCATATTTTCAAAGCACGAATTTATGATTCTCGAAGTACGGACAAAAGTGAATAAACTGTATGCTGAATATAAGTATAATGAAACTTAAATTTAGGTGAAACTTATTTCTCTGAGAAGAGGTGACTATAGAGAATGTCGTATTTTCATGTTATTATATATTTTAAAATACTGAACAGAAATGGAACATTTTTGGCCTGAATTTTCTTTTAGAGATCCAATCCCTCAAATGGCGTTTAGAGACTTTAATCGACACCAAATTTCAAACAAATCTTAATTCAGATCATATGATATCGTTTACGATGTATAGCAATATAATTGGTAAGTGATAAGAATTTAGAAAGTTTGGGAGTCACAACTGGGGTTATTTTAACGATGCTATAGTATTATTCAAAAGAAATTATATGAAATAGTGTTTAACGTTCTACTGTTTTGCTCAGAACTGGGTTAATGAAGACGGGCATACAATGTGCTATGAGGAAAATATTTGCCCGGACAGCGGCACTACGGCCGCTTCGAATTCCAACATGTACACGGGATCTCGGTTTTTCGTCCCCCCCCCCCCCGAATAACAAGACAGCGGTCCTTGTCAGGCCCTCTGCCATGCATCATTGAATCACTGACAAGATAGAATCACGCTGGAAAATCTGGATGAACTTTCTTGGTCAAATGCAGGAATCGAACACCCAACCTCCAGACTAGCGAGTCAGCGTCTTACCCACTTAGCCACTTTGCCCCCTATTCAAAAGAAATAAAAACTTATTTTATTATTGTAACTGATACGACATGAGGAATTGAGACAAACATGACAGATTTTGATATGGTGTGAAAAACCTGTCACGAAATTATTTGATAAAATTATTTCTTACGTGAATCACTTGGGTCCCAAAGGGTGGGATGTACTGGGGTGGGGGATGTTGGGTAATCTACATCCGACTCAAGGGTCATGCTTTCCAGTTTCTTTTTCCAAGATAAATTTTAACATAAGATTTTTAATCAGTATTCTTTTCAAAGCGCAAAAATTGCTGCAGATGTGCCTTCTTAAATATTCTATGCCAGAATCAGCTGTCCAGTTAATTTTGTGGCTTATGCACAGACACAATACCGTTCATTGCTCTGTTTTCTATAAAAATGCAGGACTCAAAATCACATCAATGATTGTTTAAAATGCCCCCCCATCCCCAATAATTATAGCAATTAAAAATATAAAAAAAACTCAAAGACAAATTCATGAATATTATGTTTTACAAAAGCAAAGTACATAAAACAAATCTTATACAAACATTTTTAAGGTGGATAAGATTTCAATAACTAATTGTCAATTATAATAGTTTAAAGATACGTTGTCAGGAAAAAAAATACTCCCAGGGCAGCTGAGTCGTTCATGCAGTCAACAACTGTTGTCGCATATATTATTTTCTTTTGTAAGTAATGGAAACATTTACGACACACTAAAATCTGATTACGATTAATAAGCCATTACGTAATTATCAAAAATCCTAAGAAATTGTTTCGATTGCCTTCCCCATAACCTAAAACACTGTCTTAGATCTATTTCATAGGGCAAAGTTCAAGTTTGGTCAAAGGACACCAGGTGAAAACAGGACTAGTGCTATTCCCAACCCTAAAGGTAATCGGATATTAACTTCAGCCTCCACAAATTTTTTCAAAGTGATCAAGGAGCCATAACGCTGGCAGTAACGTTAAAAATCAATTGACTTCTTTGTGTCATGACCCTCAACACTGTAATAATTTAAAATTAACTGGATACTTTAGCCTCTAAATGGGATAAAAATTGGGCCTACGGAGTTTCCACAAGCTAATGAACACGATTTTTCGTACAATCAGCGGCTATAATACAGGGAGTTACGGTCCGATTTGCACATATATCGAAAGGAACTAAGATCTTGCGTAATAAACATACATTGTAAGATTCGTCAAAATCGGATGAAAATTGTGATCTTTAGAAGGCCCACAAACTTGATATATCATACATTTACACTACGAGGAGTAACCATTTTGTTCGGCAGTTTTGGTCCGATATTCATGAATCAATTCAAGCTCAATCGTCATTATGGTGTAACGGGTTTTAAAATCGGATAAGAATTGTAAACTCTGGGCAGACCACACAAACTAAAAACAGTTATTTTTTGTCTTTGTACAACCAGGTGCCTTAATCCAGGAAGTTAGGGTGCGATATCGACAAAACCTAGATCTTTTGGTTATAAACATAAATTTCAAGTTTCATCAAAATCGGATAAAAATTGCGACCTGCAGAGTGTTCACAAGCAAATTGTGGACGGACATCTGCGCGGAAAGAGTTGACGACAATATACGTCCTTAGAAAATGATACAAATAGAGAAGGTGTAAACATTTGGTGCTGAAATACTTTACAATATATAAATTTTAAAATGCCCCCAACCCCATCAAAATTAAATGGACAAAAAACTACATTCTAACCTACTATGAATAAATTAATGGTTAGCTTTCCAGTTGAGAAAATAAAAAAAGATTATTCTTAAAACAACCCAGTTCTTTTTACAAATACTTTGGGGGTGCTCGATTCACAGTCAAGAACGTCCAGAATTGACAGAATTGCAATCGAGTGACGCGGAATTCATTCGTGTCACAGTTCTGCCAGACCCGACAGCTGGGGTGGAGTGAGTAGAAACGTGACGTATTCCAAGTAAAAAATATCTTTCAGCTGTCATGATTGGTTTAGATATTTTTTTATGATTATGGAACATTTACAATACATCTCAAATTTAAGTCTCTGCATTTCTTTTGTTCCCACATTATACTGCTATTCATCCATCTGTGAAAAATAATATAATATTTTCTTATTTAGCAAAATTCAGAAAAGTTTTCAGGAAAGGGGGATAACTTCGGAACGGCATGTCGCGAAACGTTGAAATGCAACGGGATTTGCATGTCTCACGTCAAATTTAAAAGAACTTAGGACTATAGTGCTTCACACCAAATTTAAAAAGAATCCGCGGAAGTGGACAACTCTCGAACGAAAAGTCGCTAAGAACGCGATTTTTCTTAAAATCAGACGCCCAAATCCAAGAACTTATGGTCCGATATGCGCATTTCCCCAAGTCAAGTAAAAGGCGCGCCCCTTTCCGAAATATAACTATAATTCATAAACAATTAGGATTAATTTAAATACATAGATACGGTCCATGAAGACAGAAATTTAACAATGAAAAAATTAAGAATGTTGGATATTGGATGTTCTGAAATGACAATTCTTAAATTAATTTCATGGGCTTCGACATCTTTGTTTTGGGCCTTTATAGCTAACTCCCGTAGACTTTCTCGGCGATAATATAAAAGGCCGGATAATCTAGCCAATGGCCTATTAATTTCAATAGCGTACGGGAAAAAAGGATGACAGGCGGACGAACTAATGAACTACACGTGGGCGTATAAAAAGAAGTGTGTACATTGATGACAGTGTAAACAAATTAACTTATTCTTACGTATTATTTTTGTTGATATGCTGGTAATCTTTCGGGTTAATGTACAGGCTGTGGTGGAATGGCTTTCGTTATAAGCATCATGTGGAATATTGGGATAGCTGAGTTTGTCGGGATATCTCATTCGGGTATGTTCTCCAATAGTTGACTGTAGTTCTGTTGCTAATTGTACAAGATCAGGATACGGTAACCCACAGGCAACGTGATTCAAATTATGGTCCTGACTTACTTTATTTGCATCTATTTTATACCATACAGCTTTCAAAGCCTTCTCAGCTGACTGAATCAAAACAAATTCAAAAGTTTGTTATTACCTACACATTATATGTTTTTACAATAAATAATGTACTTTCACAAACTTATTTAACTATATCAATTCATAGGGATGTGTAAAACTTTGAATGTTTTGTTATGTTCTATAATGTAGTAATTCTTGTGGCAGTTTATTAATAGACAATTTTCTTTAGAGCGTTTGAATTATTTGTACAAACTGTTCCCATCCTCCAAGCTCGTGGGTGTTCCTCGAGTTTCCTCCCACTGCTAAAGACCCCTTCGCGCAAGCGAATTATTGAAATAAAATTAAACCAAATGTTAGTCTCGAAATGACCCGCCCCCTCTCTTTCTCTCTGTTCCCATCCTTTTAAAATAACATATAGACACATGAACATACATACCTGTTGACATTTGTAACATATCCAGTTATGTGTGTATGCGCCACTAGAAAGAGATTGCTCCGCTGCCTTCAAGTCCCATTCTGCTTGTTTCAGCCATCTTACTGCTTCTCCACGTGATGGGTTTGGTTCATATTGAGCTGATCTGTGGAAACTAGAATCCGTATTATATCTTCTATTGGATCTTTGTTCTTGGGAATGCCGTGCGTGTTTTCTACCCGTCGAATACACGTTGCGGTAAAATTGTTCATATGAACGACTATGTGAACTTGTTGCACCATCTGTTTCGTCTGGAACGGATTCGTCATCTAAACTAAGGCCTCTATCCAATTGTTTCACATACATAAATATCTTTTTTGTGATTTCTGTAGCTTTCAAAGCATTATTGGGGTTTTTATCGGGATGCCACGTTAACAACAGTCTTCTGGTTACTCGTTTTCTTTCTTTTTTATCTGAGCACTGCCATGCTCGCTTCATTGTCTGACGAATTTCTTTCAAGATCGTGTTAATGTCTAGTTCTTCAATGGTATTACATGTTTGTTGGTCTGTTTCTCTTCCTTGGCTTAGGACTAATTCCCTTGAGGTATTTGTGTTATTCCGGTGGAATTTGTATATCCTTGTAACTGTAGCTTGAATTGGTTCTTCCTCTCCTACATCAATACTATAACTAGCAAACCCAGAATCCGTTTCCGCCTGTATGAGTCCCACAATTTTAGCGTAGATATAATATGGCGATTCTGTGGTATTTCCATCCCCGTCCACATCCTCAATATCAGGATCAAAAATTTCATATCCAACATAATCTCCTTTATCAAATTTACTGAAGCTGTTATCTAAAAGCCAGTGTAATCGTTCGGGGATACAAGTACCGGGTGGAGGAAATAAAATAAATCTTGAAACAAAGTCACCAGTTTTAATGTGTTCCTTATCCAAATAGGATTCAATTTCCCGTGGATTGTCTTCAACCATCAACTGCCATATATCACGAAAATGGGGCCCAATATTAGCATTAAAGATATGTCTAATTATATCGGATAATTTTTTGTCTAATTTGGAAATTACATTCTGGGATTTATCCACATACAAGGAATATCTCGCAGTATTGTCATTGTAAATTTTCGTAAAATGCACTGAACATGGTTCGTTACTTTCGGGCACAACTTCGTCGCTGTACATTAGTACCGTCATAAGATCGTTCACTTCAAATACTTCGATATCAGTGAATAATTCGATACCTTTATTCAAGGCCTCTTCATATTTAGCATCAGAGATTGGTTGTTGTTCTTCTTCTTGGTTGTGTCTTAATAGGCGACTAACGCCATTTATAAAGCTTTCATCGATTAGCATATTCTTGATTTTCCGAGCCACACTACCTTTGGTAGCGTTATCAATGCAAGATGGTTCAATTGTAACGTTAATAAGTTTAGTAAGTTTCTTCATTTGATATTTTTTTGGCCACGCCGTAATCAAACAGTTTTTGATTTCCAGGGCTTTTGCTCCCACAAAATAACGAAATGATAGTTTTGACACCTTTCCATAAATATTCATATTATCAACAAAAACCAGTTCTGTTGACTTGGCCATTAGAGCATCAGTATCCGGAAGATACAAATGTGGTTCGTTCATTAAATATCCATTTGGTGGAGATTCTCTCCACAAGTTGTTGAGTTGCTGGATACATTCCCCGACAGTGGTCGAAAGATTGGGATCAAGTTCCTTACCACTACATTCCGTGAAGATTTCTCTGAGGACACCGAGGTAGATATCGGGCACACCGGTAATTATAGCTCCCAGCTTTTCAAATAGTTGACGATAGCAGACAAAATCAACTGGAATTCGAAATATACGATTTTTTATCAGCTGGCCATTGCTAGGTTCGATGATTACTTTTGAGGCTTTAGTCATCAGCATTTCATCAGGTAAAAATATGATATGGTAGTCTCTGAGATCAGAAAGGTTTATATTTGTGTGACGTATCATGTATTCATATAAAATAGTAAAAAGACTGTGCAGATATATTTTATTTATTTTCTGTAACCGATTCGCATCCGCTAAATTAGTACAAATGTTTTTAAGATGATTAATAAAGGACCTTGGGTTGATTTCGGTTTCAATACCGAGAAAATTATTCGAATGAACATAACATACACTTGATGGTAAAATATTCGAAACAGTCCAAACGTAATCAACACAAGAACTTTCGAAGGATCCATTTAAACATAAGAATCTGTCTCCACGACCAAACTGTGGGTAAATTTCACTTCTGAAGTCATCATTAGGTAAAGTCAAACGCGATACAAATTTTATATTTTTTATTCTTTCACAAAACTGCTTATCTTCCATGTAATCTCCACAAAACAAACGTGATACTAGTAAATGAGACTGTTCTTGACTCTGGTTTGAGACGCCAGAACTTTCGACGATTTTGGCAAACTTGACAAACATGTTTGGCGATACTTCAGCTTGCAAACCAAGCAGAACTAAAAATCTCTTCCAAACGCAGTCGTCATACGGGGGTGTTGGAAAAATCAGATGGTCACCCATAACCTCAAATATTTTGTTGTCCCGATCATAAAACTGAGAGACGGTCCTCGGTGTTCCATTATCCTGTATAAATTTAACATCCTTCAACTTTCCAATCAAGCGGCCTTTCTCTGTGGTATTAACGTCGTCGAGGAGAACATCACGAATGTATTGCAAATGGACGATCTGATCCTTACTGGTAAAGCCATGAAAGTGTTCTAATATATAGTTGGTGTACAGATCAACTGGTTTGTTTACTTGGACACCAATTTTCTGAAAGATGTTTTTAAGATCGTAGTGGTATCTTAATATTTCCACATTTGATACCGATGACCAGTGCTGGAGACCGTCTTTTGGGACAGAATGTAAGTCATCCTCAACGCAGATGTACTTTTTACTTCCCTCACATAGAGAAACTATTTTACCATCATGTGTTTCAAATATTGGTATTTTTTGTAATAATGTCACGTTGTTCATATCTTCTACCTTCATATTAAAGTACTTCCACAAAGCTACAGATTGTTTGATGTTTATTGAAAGAAGACGATCTATATTTTCAATCAATAATTGCAGAACAGCTGAAGGGCTTTCGATGTTTACCACAAATTCGTGTATTATGAATGGTGAGTCCACTAGCAATTGCGGTATTTGTAATTCATCCAGTACTTCAACCACTTTTTGATTTGTATAAGTGACTCGTACGTTGGCGTTGGTCATATCCATGATATGACTAGCCAATGACAACGGATATAGAACTTGTGTTTTGCCTATTCTAACCGGCAGTAACGAAAATGAGTTTAGATCCTTCAGTGCCGACACAGATAACCCCGCCGCCCTTCCAGAATCACTCGGTAAATGCTCACCGACAAATGTCCAAGCCTCTACAAGCCATGCCATACTAACAGGCGTGTTGCCATCCCATGGAACAATTTCACAACGACAAATTATATTTTTCTCACTGGAAAGTTGCATCAAGTTCGCAAAACTTTGTAAGCTCCAGTTAACTAAGGGTTTAAATGACTCCAGGAATTTGTCCATCAAATTTATTATGTTGGAGGCCAGAAATTCGCTTGAATGTTCGGATAACAGTCCACAGAATTTAGAAACAATAACTCTACTCTCAACTTTGAAATCTTCTAAAATGTTATTCTGCCTCAACAAGAGTGGTGCGCCATACAATATATCAATATTGTTCTTTTCTACATGTTTGATCACAAATTTTAATACTAATTTTAACGTTTCTGGTGTCCTAAAAATAGTATTTGATATGTCGCATGGTAAATTGTCCAGTTTACATCGAGTATGCAGTCCCATTTCGGAATATGATTTTAGGAACCGCAATACATTTTCCGGTGTCACAGTTTGAACATCTATTTCAGAATATTCGAATTGTTTTAATAGCAATTCGGACGACTGCAATATCATCATGCCTAAGTCTGCTAAAATTTTGGCTAGATTATCTTTTGTTTTTGGCTTTTTATCCATAGTATTATGCATAATTGTTATTCCACTGGACCTATAGTAAGGCGTAGACTCGTGTTCTTTAAAATAGGTATGAAGAATGTTAAAAAAACCAGCAAAGCCCCCATCATTTCCAACCTGTATATTTACCCATTTTATATTCCACCAGTTATTAGTGTTCTTAGTAAAAACAGGAAACATTGGACATTTGTTTATTGCAATCCATTTATATATATTTTTGCTCAAATCTTTCCAAAATAAGTCTGTGGCGTTTTCAAGTATTGGGAAAAGTTTTTCAAATTTATCAACCATTTTCTTTAATTTCTCCAGGTCTAAAGCAGTTTGTCGTGAATTCAATGGATACCCTTTAGAATAGTTAAGTGCGGAAATGTAAGCTGGAACAATTACATAATTTGCCAGGTGGGAATTCCACTGGCCTTCAACTGAATCACTTTCACACCTTAAATTCCTCCTTGATTCATGATCCAAAGCAAATTGTCCATTTATATGTACTGGGAGACCTGTTCGAATAGGAAGTGGTAACGTACAATACGCATTTCCATTTACCTCACTTGAGAGATTGATAGCCACACCACCTCGTGGCAATTTTTGAACAATGCCTTTATCATAGGCCTTGCTCAGTTTTTCTGGAAATTTACATTCGGGTAAAAATCCTACTCTTTTTACTATGGCAAAATGTTCAGGTTTATCAGATTTAGTTTCTTCCAAGTTTAAGGTTATTTGTATTTCCAATGGAGCATTTAATGTGTCCGGCTGTAAATCACCCATCTTATGTGACAGCTCACAAATATAGTTGTTGTATTCTTTCTGTTTCTCTGTATCTTCCCTAGTCATCTTTGTACTTACTTCATGTTCAATATTTAGATCTCCGTTTTGATCAACTGAAGCTATCTTAATATTTGTGATGTTTTCTAGAAAGAGCATACATGGAATTATCTGTTTTTTAAGCTTAGTGATGATGTCTTCTATCTCCTGTGTTGTAGTTTGTTCAGTTCTTATCTCTGAAGCGGCTGCCATGTCTTTCGTTCGAAGTGGTAGACGGAATAATGTTCCTTTATCCAACCTATTCGTAAATTTGGGTAGATAACCTTCCATAAAGTCTGTGTATCTTCCTCTCAGTCCAGAAACTTGAATTTTGCTTCCAGGTCTCCGTTCCGTTGCACTCTGCAGATATTTACAGTGAGGGTCGCAGATACAAACTAATTCTCCTATTTCACCACCTTTTGACCAGAAAGATGGAGCGTCTGTAACATGGTAAACCACATTGAAACCCACTCCATACTGACCAGTTTTAAGCACTTCGTCACTTTTACTTCCTAAACCCAGAGCTTGTATACCCTTCAGATCTTGTTCAGAAAAGCAGCTGTTATTGTATATACACAGTGCCGGTCCCTGTATCTGACTTAATTTATCATCTGGTAGACTATTTGTTTCAAGCTGCCTGAAGTCTTTTATGAAAATCACTTCTGTAGCCCCTGCATCATCAGCATTCTGTAACATCTCTTTAAGTATCGATTCGTCACATGGATATCCTTCTAGTATACGTTTTATGCGGTTTGTAAGATCTTCGCGTTGGCCAAATTCAGAAAATAAAGGTGATGACAAGCTTTCAATGTCGTGTGATCGTTTTGATTTGACACCCATGAGCTCTGCTACACTTCGAGAAAATTTTTTATGAAGATGCGTTTGGGTCAGGTCATTTGATAACCACGGGCTGTCGTCAAAATAAAGGTCTTTTGTAAATGTAAGCACACCGTTTTCATCAGGCAGTTTGATGGATCCAAACGCATGCTTATCCACTGTTTGTTGATCACATAATCGTTCAAATTCGTTACACAGTCTATTTACACAGTCAAGTTCATCTGGTGAAAGTTTAGTACTTCCTTTTTCTTCGGAAAAAAGCAACAAGGCTCCAATAAGCATAGACAAAGTTAATTCCATATGAACACCCAAAATCAAAAACAAATCTTTATACCGTTTGTATCTTAGATCTACCTCGAACAAATAGGGTGATAGATTATTTCTCAATTCCATCACCATTTTATCAGCGGGTTTTAATGTCCTTTCATGCAAAACAACTGCCTTATATTGTAATGACTGTTGAATATAATGGATATCTTCTTCATTGTCATCTTCAACCACTTTACGCAAACAGCCATAAATATCTCGGAATACAGTATCTAGCATAATATATCCATCATTCTTCAACCCAGATTCCATGGTATGCTTTGAAATTATTAACAAGTTTTCTATCACTAGCTTTAGATCAATTCCAGATCCTAAATGCCGCACTCCTAACCATTTCAGCACATCAGTAATTTTACTGTTATGTGTATATTTATTTACATCAACTACTGGTTTTATGCATCCTACCAGATGTTGACATTCCGGAAAATATCCGTTTATAGGAGATGTGAATGGCCGTTCTTTATTATCACCATCGTACCACGGAAGTGTCCAACTACATGGTGGTCTTTGTAATGTCAAGAATTCTAAATTAGAAAGTTCTTTGCGAATTTCATCTGGGCATTTTTGATATCTCTGTTCTGCGTCACGAGTAGCCGTCATATATCTTAAGAACTTTTCGGTGCGATTGATCAGCAATTCCGAACGTCCGGAGTCCAAAACGGATCGTATCCTTTTTGGCAAATGTTCCCATTCCAGTTCATCTGTTTTCATTCCTAGGCTCTCTAAAAATTTTAATGTATTATACATAGTAAATTTATTCTCTTCGGGAAAACATTCTTCTTCTACAGAAAAAAGGTTAGCAAGTTCTCTGTGTGGATGTATTAGTTCAGCGGGTAACTTTCGTTCCCCGTCAGGTCTTGTTGGGATGCATTTGTGCTTTTTAATAAGATCGAGTATAACGTTATCACCACTTAAAAGCCCATGTAGAATTATCTCGTCAAGTTCTTCTTTTAGCCAAAAAGCATTCTTTAGATTGGGAAAGACGATCTCCTTGTAAAAATCCTCTACGGATACTATTCGTTCATTTATTTGATTTTCACACCCAGAAAGTTTGAAATTGTTCAACAAGGCTGTCGGCAAGTCAATTATTGTAACATCAGCAGCAAAATTTGATAACTTTTGTTTTTCTTCAATAACAAAATATCGTAGTGCTCTTAGGGCTATATTTCCAACGTCTTTAATTGTTGTTAATTCTGGACAAAGGATAGCGGATTGTTTCAAGGACACAATCCCGTTGTTAGAAGGGAAAACAGCACAGTCACCTTTACACATAGTAATATAAACTTCCCTGGTTAATATCTTATCATGTTTGGGTTGTGAAAATTCAGAAGGCCATAACCTATAATATTCCTCTGGTGACAGACGGGCGGCCATTGTAGTGAGCATCCGTATATATGCTTGACTTCCAGCATCTTCTAGTAAAACTGTATTCCATCTATCTTCAACACATTCTGATTCCTTGTCATCTTCATTCCTCCACATCAAATCACGTCTACTGGATTGTACAGCAAACGAAGCATTAATATGGACTGGTAACTTGGACTTGATCGGAAGAGGGAGAAAACAGAATAAATGTGACTCCATGTAGAAACCTGTAATATTCTGTAAAGAAACTTCAGTAAAAGCAGTGGCGGCTACAGGTAGAAGACCTTTGAATTCACTTCTTTCAGCTTCGTGTACTGAGGACCCCTGACCAAAACTCCAGTTGATTGTATATGGAACAGTAACATCTAATTTATCTATGCCGCAAACACTCTTAGAGCAATGTGTTATTGACAGGGTGATCTCTATAATCTCGGTAAGGTAGGCATCAGCATTTTTTGTTTCAGTTAAAGTCTGAAGAACTGACTGTCGCGAATGGTTTGACGATTTTGATACTTCCATTAATAATTCAGGTTTCCCAGACGAAGAATCCTTTTCTATGTGATAAAGTTCAATCTTATTCACATGCTGTGTAAAAAGAAGTAAGTTACCAGCTCCATCTTCTATCTTCTTAATAAACTCTTTCATTTCAGATTTTGAGTAGCTTATATCCTTTATTTCGCTTTTAGAAGCTTCATCTGAATTTCTGAGTGGAAAGCGAAATAGCGTGCCTTTAAAATTGACTCGGTCTTTGTTCACGATATTACAGCCAAAAACGCCTTCAAATGGATAAAATTGACCCTTCATTTTATGCCGCATTAATTGGTTCCCAGGAAAATTAAGATTAATCTTTAATCCACATTTTCCAAGATGAGATTCGTGTGGATCGAAGACAACGTAGGTTTCACCAGACAGAAAGCTTGGAACATCAGTCAAATTATACACGGAGTTGAACCCTAAACCAAATCTTCCTATCTTCATACTATCGTCTTTCTTCGTAGCTCCTGCTAATCTGGTAATGTTTCTAAAATCATCTTCAGAAAACATGGCATCATTATATGCCCAGAAGGCTGGGCCTTGACATGGAATCATTCCTTCATTAAAGAGACAGGTTTGAGCTTCTTTTACTATCCTTTCATCATACAATAGTTTAACAGTTGTAGCTCCAGCATCATCCGCATTTTGAATGATCTCTTTAGGTATTGTGAATCCGTCGGTGTAGTCTTTAAGAAGATTATGTAGTCGGATAGTTAGAGGTTCGGTTTGCCCATAATTCATGTCAAATGATTCAGCATTACGTAGAACACGATCTGTCAGGACAGGGACTTTAAATATTTCAGCTGTGTTGAAACTAAATCACTCAACCAATCCTCGTTACATACAGTACATTCTTGTGCTGGTTTAAGTTGCAGGACATCTTCTGATTCGGTAAATATTGGCAATAGTATTTCTTGACTTACATCTTCTTTTGAATTGACAAGAGTATTTACAATCTGGATAACAAGTGACAAATCTTTTGTCACCACTTCTGGTTGATGTTCGTTTTCATTGTCATGCTTGTCTTTAATTTGACGTAATGTTTTTAACAACACCTCATTTGATTGCTCTGATTCACAACCTATTCCCAGAAACCAGTCTTTAAAATCATAAAATGTATCTGGCAAGGAAAACATATACGGATCAAGAGGAATATCCGTTTGTTTTTTATTCAACCAAACATTTTCTGGAATCTGAAATTTGCCTTCTGAACCAGTCCAGATCACTCGTTTCTCTGACAATCCTGTGTATATCTTATGTTTGGTGAGAAATCCATAGATGTTTTCTAACACAGCCATAAATTTTGATTGTTCAGTGACAGATCTCTCGGAATAGTCTTTGGATACAAATAAGAGTTGATCAGTAACCGAATATTCTATCGCCAATATGTTCATAAAGAATTTAGTTAAGCATACAGGTATGTCTTTTCTGGCAATAAATTGTTTTCCACCAACTAGGTAAACATAATCGTAATGGATGAGCTCACATGGTTTTTTCAGTAAATTGGTATGACCTTCGGCTGCAAATTCCAACTTTTCAGGATAACCGTCCGGTCGATTGTCCAGAACTGGACACCAGGTAAGAGTACTCAAACGCTTGATTGTGTCAACATCCATACTGTTTTCATCTGTATTTAGATACTCCAACAGAGCTACAGATATACTAGATAAATCTGATCGTCCATTATTCAGATATTGCTCATTGATGAAATTTGCTATTCTCAGAATTTCATTATCTTTGATATCACATACTCCTCTTAACCCAAGTTTTTTAAGATTTGTTAGGTTATCAACATATCTAGTGGAAGGGAATACTGACTTATCATAATGGAACAAATCTTGAAGAAGCTTGGGTTTTGGATCAAACAACTCTGATGGACAGCAATACTGACCTGTTAGGTTTTCTATAAATTGAATACTTCTTGCTAACTTCATCTTTAGCTCATCATTTTCAAACTCTTTTATATTTTCAACAAAGAACTCCATAAATTGTAATTTTTCATTCTCGGAATAAAATGATCCACTGCTAAGATCCTGAAGAATCTTTGAAATTATTTCTGAAAATGATTTTTGTTTTGCTTCTAACTTTAATGCTACATAAAATGACTCCACCAATTTATCGGAGCAATGAATCATCTTTTCGTGAGGCTTAATTGGAATATGTAGTTCTTTGCTTCCATCAAATATTGCATTCACATCATCTAAGCAAACATCCATTTCCACTCCAGGGGTCAATGAAAATAAATGCAGTCTTCTAAGAAGTTTCTTGGTGTTCGAAATATTTTCAATTGTATTTAACTTTACAAGAAGGGCCTTCTTTTCTGAAACAGAGCATCTAGAATTAAAATCCATGACACTCCTCTCCATTACTTGATCATCTTCTGTTATTCTTCTAAAACAATTCACCAGCCCTGCTGACGTTGGATATTCCACAAATGTACCAGCTACAACAGTAGATATATATTCTGGTAATGATTTATATACCTTTATATTCAACTTTTCTAAAGCTCCAATTAGGGATTCGTGCAGGGAATCATTACCGGTATATGATTCTAATATTGCTATCTCTGATGTTTTTATGAGCCGCTCTTCGCCCGTTTTTGGTTCTTTATATGGTAATAAATCCATACATTTAATTTTCTCGATAATTAATTTTTTGTACTTGCCAATGTACGTCCATACCAATTCCAACCATACTTCTAAAGATTTCGTCAACTTTATTCCTTGCCATTGGTTTTGCTTTATACACAGGTCTATGAGGTGTGAAAAATCATTAGGATCGAATATCTTTATCTGAAATTTACCTGAAAAGGTAAGTAAATTCAATTTTATAGTAAACGATTCTAAATTATCCAATATCTTTTAACAACATCTGAATATTCTAAATATATATAGAATACTGTTAAAAATTAACACTTTAACTTATATTTATCATGCAAGCTTTCGAAGGGTTTTCTTTCAAGAATAGAACAATGACCTACCTATTTCACGTGAACATTGGTTCTGAATCTTGAGATATAAACCGGGTTCCAACTCTGACTTGACGAAATGGGATTCTAGACCAGGAAACATTTTCATGTCTTCAACATTCTCAAAAATATATACCACTTCAGTATTGCCGGTTGTAAACGTACAAAAATTGCCATCTGCTAATGGTAGAAGCGTTAAACCTTGTAAGCAATTATCATTATTATCCAAAATATAATGAAGCAGATTTAATTTCACCTTTACGTTAAGCTGGCTAGCGACTTCCGGATGTTGTAAAAGTTCTTCTCTTAAATGTTCAGCAGAAATAAATGTTATTGGCCCGTGTTTTCGAAAAGCATCTAAAATACAAATGGGAGCCCTTGAGAAATTTCTACCACAAAGAAGATATGCATGCTCAACTGAATCTACCATACTTTCGTCTTGAATCTTCGTAAAAACTGTATTTTGTGGTTCTGTCCATATTCCCTCTTCCCGTTTAGTGAACATGCATGCTGTCGAATACAACTGATGGAAAATCGGATCAATCATATTTTTCCAATTATCAGTAACATTTCCATTGTTTGGTAAAGTTCCATAAACAATATCTGCTCTCTGGCTTCTTTCTGAACAGGTTAACTGCTTCGACCTGTCCCTTTCATCATCTATAAGCTGTAATATCAGGTTGGTGTACACTTGTGGTAGAATTTCTTTGACAAGATATTGATTCCAAAGGATTGATTTTTCCGTGTGGCTGTTGTTTCTATCTTGTTCAGAAGAGTTCCATCTTACATGGTGGCGGTCTTGGCTCAAAGCAAAGAATCCATTTACATGGACTGGTAAACCTGTTAAACTTTGACCTTCCAATGGTAAAGGTAAGAAACAGAAAACGTGTCCTTTTGTAATTGGTTTAGATAAGCATGCTGCGATACTTACATAAGGACTATAAGGCCAATCATCATCTTCAACAAGATTCCTTAATTCAGCACTGACGTGACCACCATGGTAATGATTGATAATTAACCACTCATCTTCCGAGGTTTCCATTTTCAGCCAATCAAATCCTTCAAATTTTACTTTTGGTCTCAAAATATTTTTAACTGGTTGAGAAGCAAACCGTCCATTGAAGCGCTCTATCTCCTGTACGAATAGTTTCCGATCTTGTCTTAACATTAATAAATCATCAGCGTCAAGACAAACTTCAAACAGTTTCCTGGTCTCTGAATGTTTTTCGTAAATTTCTATAATTTCGATCTTCTTTAAGAAAAGTAGAATTGATGGTGCAAGTGATGTGAAACCATGAAAAATGTCACGAATTTTATCCTCATCATAAATAGTTTTACACAAACTTGACCCAACAGTCCTTAATGGAAACCAAAATAGTGTGCCATTGAAACCAGCTTGAAGTTGAAAGACTTCTGGTGAAAATCCAAATATTCCAGACATCAAATCGAGCATTTCCTTTTTACTTTTTTCATCTATTTTTCTGAATTTTTTAGTGACAACAACATCATGTACATTAGCTGCTGGGTTTATTATCATTAGTTTACTTCCACTTAGTATGAGAGGTGTATCTGTTAATATAAGACACATTTACTACAATTTAGTATACTTATCTGTGAACTTTATCCTACATGTAACATAGATATATTAAAGATACGTTATGTAACATTATTTTAGATAAAGAACTAACCATTCTTGCTATAATTGTTCGAAAATCGATACTGTAAAAAAATGAATAATTTGAAAATTTCATTCGAATTACTCTAGTGCAAACGAAGATATTAGCCTTTGAAGGTTTGACAGACGTGTGCACTAATTTCAAACTATTTCTCGGTCCGTCATATTTGATTGAATCACAGTAACACCTAACCGTTTCAATCTATTTAATATCGGAGAAGTCTGATGTCATTGATATTTGATTATGGCTTGGATCAGTTAATTAATGTCTAATTAATACTTTAGAAAACATTTCAGGTCTAAAGAAAGACCTGCGAAAGCCAGTGTAATGTCCAAATTATTGCATTCGGTATTTATTAGTTATTTGACAACGTGAAGTGAAATGTGAATTACTCGGTAATGATAGTCTAATTGACCTCGTCTTTATTTCTTATTAAGATGGCATTGTTGTATAATCGTGTCTATTGTCTTAGTGATAGTTGATAATTGTGGGATGTGAACGAAGCATGGCGTGGAGGGCGAGAATGTCCCCACCGGCTTCGAAACCGTTTTTCACCGCATTGTTGTGGTAAATATGTGAACCGTGAATTGAACTTTTGTGAATATGAACAGTGAATCCCCGTGAAGATTTTGTGAACAATTTATTATGTGGTGAACTCTTAATTTTCTGTAATTAAGCCATTCTTGTCGTGAAAACCGTGAACATGTGACTTTCTTTCTTTCGTGAGTAATTTGTGAACTTTATGTGATTACGTCAATCCTGAGTTTTATATGTTTGTCATTTGTCTACTGTAAACTGTAATTTGTTGATAAATATATTAACATTTGTTCTTTAAATCGGTGTTGTTATGGTGTCACGTAGTCAATGATTCGCGGAAGTTGCATATTGAAAGCCGAAAGGGACACCCACCACAACAGGCGCGTGAAGCATCGAACCAGAATCTTGCCCACGTCATCTATAGCCAGATTTAGCTCCGGTATAGTGCATGTCTAGTATTTATATCTTCACAAAAGATCAAAATTTCATTTGAATGGGATATGTAATCCTTTAAAATATAAACATAACACACAAACGAAATCAGCAGCAGAGCACATCCGACTCCCATCACATATACATTGTACTTTGTTTGTATATTCCCAGTACTTCTTTATGAATCTCGAAAATAATCTTTTAAAATACAAATTTCAACAAACGAATGAAATTGGTACCATACAACCTATAATACCTACAATCTGCAAATTGTAAAGATAGGTTGCTAGGCAACGAAACATAAACCCACAGTAGCCAAGTCCTCCAAATGGTTCACTTAAAACTGAGTATGAGTAACAATCAATTGAGTAATTATCAGAATTAATTAGTGTTTACTTTTCAAATCAACATAACTGTGCTCTATCATGACCATAAACATTGTGTATTAATTAGAGCTCAATCGGATGACGACTTTGCCTCCAGAGCCTTTACAATACATAATATCATTTATAATGTATTGGACGTTAAATCTTTAATAAACAACAACGACAACTTTACAATACTTTTCAAAGTGATCAAGGATCATAACCCCGGGGGTAATTATCGGACAATATTCAATCCCATTTGTCGATGAGTTAATTTATATAAAACTTAATAAAATATAGTACGGTAGATACCTGTAATATTAAAGACAGATTTAAATCCAAGTCCAAATCGTCCAACTTTAAGGGGTTCATTCTCTTTCCCGCTGCACTGAATAGCAGCTATACCTTCCCAGTCTTCTTTAGTAAATAGCCCATCGTTATACACACACAGTGCTGGTCCCTATATTACAAAAAACACACCCAGATTCATATAATATTAAATATTCACAATTTTCAACAAAACTAAGTCACCCGCGCATCTTTAAAATATCCATGTTATTCTCATTCGTTTGGATTACAAAACGTAGACAACATTCTGTAGGACCGTCGGATTGAAGAGTGGTGGAGGCTCGGAGGGGTTGCAGCCAGGGGTCAAAATATTCAAGGGAACCCAAATTAGTTCTAAAACCATAGATAAATATCACGTGTTTCGGCAAAGTTTAATGAGGGAAACACGAAAATAAAATTCAAATTGCTTCTGTGGGAGGGGGGTTGGGATGGCCTAGAGTGCCGCGCTTCGACCTCTAGCTTGCGGCTGTGATTTCGAGCCCTGGTGTGAGCGTATGTGGCATGGAGATAGGGGCGCCTTCTCAACCTCGTGGGTTTCCTCCGGGCACTCCGGTTTCCTCCCACTGCTAAAGACCCCTACGCGCAAGCGAATTATTGAAATAAAAATTAAACCAATGTTAGTCCCGAAATGACCTAGTTTGTGTTGAGTGGACGTTAAACCCCATTTCTCTCTCTCTCTCTCGCTTCTGTGGGAATGTTACAGACAATTAATGGCCCAAATATTCACTATTTTTACTGTTGATAAAGCTCATCCGGTCATGCTCTCTCTAAAGGTCAATTTTATCAACATATTACTTATATATGTATAGATTTCCGGCAATACTACCCAAAGATCACAAATCGTTTGATCGCTGAAGTTGTTGTTCAGTTGATTAAAAGGAAGCCTTGAACGATTTCACAAATTCATTCCCTACAGTTAGATGGCATAGCATACTAAAACGTAAAACATACATGGGATTGAATAAATAGAGCTTGAAACTCTAAAAATCCTATTAATTTTGAGAAATATCCCGCCATTATTTCGATTCGAGGGGTATTCATTTACGTTCACAAAGATTTGTTGTCACTCTGGAAGCTACCATTATTTTGTTCTGCTTCATAGAAATTATTTGAAATTTGCTATTTTCCGTGACTTTTGGTATTTGTTTAAAGACGTATCACTACGCTAAAAGTGGACAAATCTATCGAAAACTGCTACCTATAATGTCGCCTGGGATTTGAGATGAGTAACGCCCTTATACGACCACACTGCAATTACCTTCCGCAGACTACACGGCAATAAAAGCATTTACAAAACACTTAAATTAGATTTAAGGTTATACCCAAGAGCTAAACCCACCAATAAAATATCAGATACGATTGGGATGTCAATATTTATCTTATTATACAAAACATCTCAGAAAATCCAAATGCTTCTAAGTCTCGTAAACATCAACACTGTGCATAAATCTAAAGGCAAGCCTCTGAGAATCCGCAAATTTTTCAAAGTCATCGAGGGTCATAACTGTGTGTCAATTTAAAATCAAACGGATATAATATTAACTTTGTGAACGACGGACCAACCGACCGGGGAATGTGGATCACGACTATATAGAACCATATTTCAAAGTGGGCGTATAAAAACTTATAAAAATAGGTTGCAGATGTGTTGTTTTTAGCGTGTCTGGTAGAAGAACCACACCTGCATATCTGTTCCAATGCCACTCTCTAAAACTAGTTTTAGATGCACTCTTGTCTTGTTACTTTTTAGTTGTCTCAAGGGTGATTTACTGACAAATAGTCCAGCCAAACTAAGTTTAATTTCGGGCAACCCAGAATAAATTGCAACAGAAGGTTTATTTGTGTCCGTGGGGTCATGATCTACAACATATCGAATTTGCATAAGTTCAAAATTGCCATCAACTGTACCTCTGGGGCCTCAAAACTCCTTTACTGTTGAGTTTTCAAGTCATAAATTTATTACAGATAGAAACATGACCCCTGCGAATCAGAATATCTAATCAGAAATTACCATAAGTCACCCCATGCCGTAACCACAACTTATTTTGACGTTAAATGTTATGGATTCTGATCACCATTTCCCGGTGAATATACGAGTACTGGTATGCGTTTATACTGCAAAGAATATTATGAAAGAACACCACCGGAAAAATGTTTAAAAACCGTTAATCAATTTGCAGAAACTATTACAATAAGCGTTATACCTAGTTTCAACCTCTATTGTAATAAATGTAAACGTGAAGTATGTTCTGTGAAAAATCTGTGAGGGTTGTGGGTTGATGTTATGTGATCTTACACCATTACCAATGCCTATTCGGATTTAGCAAGAACCGTGATCAGTCAAATCGGTAAAAACTCCATATCTGCTTAGAATCGATACGATATTCTCACTAACGGAACAATTACAACCAGTTTCGACGATGATACCCTCGTCTTTATCAAGCAAATGTATTTGATAAAGACGAGAGTATTATGGTCGAAACGTTGCATGTTAATATACCAGTAAGATGAAAGGTCTCCCGTCATTCCGATTCCAACTAAAACGTACCTGTGCTATGAGGGTAAGCAAATTAAATAAATACATTATAGGCCAAATAACGCGAATATTACAAAAATATACCATAATTAAATATGGGTGTAAATAATTTTACCTTCATGGCAAATTGTATTGGATTTTCTTTCCACATTTCTAAAGGTGTTAATGGCTGATGATGTTTATTTACAAACATAACTTTCATTCTAGTAGCTCCACCATCTTCAGCGTTTTGTATTAACTCCTGCAATAAATATCTAGACATACATGCTCAAATAAACGATATTTTGAAATCATTCTTTTACTTAATTGAACATTTATCGTTTTCAAAAAGTATTGAGCAATCAAACTGAAGTACCAGGTATAGTGGAACAACACTCAAAGTTTCATAACTCTACACATAGAGACACCTACACTAAGTTTGAACATTCTACCTCAATAAGAATTGGGATTGAAGATTTTACTTAACCTAAACAGAAAATGTTTTTTCAGTTTTCACAATCAATAGAAAACATATATACAGGCGCGGATCCGGGGGGGGCAGAGGGTCCGCCCCCCCGCTCAGGCTTGATTTTATTGGCGATTTAGACCTGTAATTTTGGAATGAACCAAATTGAATCTAATTTACCAAATCTTTTTAATCGGTTGAGCACAATAAGTTAGGCAATTATCAAACCTAGACCCCCCCCCCTGCAAAAAATCCTGGATCCGCGCCTATGTATATTATCAAAACACGATTAGTAAAATGAACTTTGATGAAAGAATAAAATGGTTACCTTAAGTATCTGTCCATCTGAATATTGTTCCAGTAATCTCTTCAACTGATCTATCAGACTTGGTAATCTCATAGCAGAAAATTCTTCATCCGAACTTTCTTCCTCTAATGAAAGAAATAGGTGTAATGTCAATTAATGTTGGTCAGCTCAAGATTGCAAAGAGTTTCTACAAAATTGTTTGGAGAATAAACAGACTATCTTTTAAAAATGTAAGTACAGCATTAATCAATACTATGTAATGCACGGATTTTTTTCTACTTTTCTTGCTTTTTATTTTTATGAGAAGTTGGTTTCGAAATAATACTCTCAAAGCAAAGATATTTGCGTTGAAATGATATTTGGAATGTTTTAGCCGATCCTATCAGCCATTTTTGGTGACACCAACAATGTCTTTGAACAGAGACAAATTTCAACATGGCTTCGCGTATAATGCTTCGATGCCTTGAAATGTAGGTATGTGTGTGGTGGGTGGGTGTGTGTGATGGTGTGTGTGTGTATGTGTGTGTGTGTGAGAGAGAGAGAGAGAGAGAGAGAGAGAGAGAGAGAGAGTATAACGTCCTCTGGGCGCATTTCTGGATTAACACGCGATACCAATCTTTATTTCAAAAATTCGCTTGCACGTTAGTGTCTTTAAGGAAACTGTACTGGACCCAAAGAAAACGCACGAAGTTAGACAGGCAAAACCAAGCTGATTGGGGCCATAAATCATGGCTGATTCGGACCACATTCCAGGCTTATTCGGACCACCACTAGGCTGATTCGGATCACATAATAAAAAAAACCCAAAATACTAGAAACTAAGATTTTGATATTGAATGTAGTTTAAAGGGATTTTATCTAGGCTATAGCCTGATGTGCTTTTATGTACGTCAATCTATGTTTTATATTGTATTTTGTTATGTCACAGTGACTGTATTAACACAGATTTATCTCATTAATCTAATGTAAATTATTTTATGCAATTTAAACATGCCATTTTTATTTTATAAACACCATATCTTGTTTCGGAATCCATTATATATATTATGTGTAATTATATGTTGTAGACATACTGTTTAAACCAATTTAGGTTAATTTCAATAGGTCAAACAAATACTAGCAATAAGTGGCATAACGGATATCCGAATCCATTATTTGTGTGTAATTATATGTTATTTATAGAAATACTATTTAAAATTTATACTAATTGATGTTAATTTCAATAAGTCATACAAACATGGAAACTCATACCAGCAATACAGTAAGTAGCATAAAATAAATCGGTTATTTCGAATATGATGCATAAATAAAAGCAGTCAAAATGTTTATATTCCTACCTTGTTCAGAAAATACATAATAGATTTTTACTGAATTCTAACACAAGTTAACAGGAAGGTAGCATCATGGAAAATGTACTTTATTACTACATTTTACTTTTTACTGACAGCCACAATAGGGAATTTGTGTGATTGTTTATTGGTTTACTGGGCTTGTCAGTAATTAACAATAACTGGTGTGATAAATTAGGTTCCTGTATATTGCTACCTGAGTTTAATTAACTTTGTTTCATGTGTCTTTGTGTATATTCCTAAGAAAAGTTTACACATTTCTCAACCAAGGTGTATTGCATCCAACACCTTTCTAGATCAGGAAGGTCTCTGTCTCTGCCAGTTAGTAAGATGACATTTATCAGAATATATAAATATGATGGAAAATATCCTCACATCACTGCTCCTAGAAATTTGGTTCAAGATGCCTTGAATGATATTTACTGATTACAATATTATACAAACAACAATCTGGTCCCAGAATGTGAAGCATCTTCTCCATGATTTAGCTCATTGGTATTGAAAAAAAAAATAAACTACTTATTGTCATTTTTGTCTTATTATCAAATATATGCAACTATATATGCAACTATATGCAAACATATTTCAAATACTCTCGTCATTCAAATAATGGTTCGAATCAGCCTTATCGTGGTCCGAATCAGCCAAGAATCTGGTGCCAGTTTGCCAAGAATCTGTTCCTAATCAGCAAAGAATCTGGTCCCAATCAGCCATGGTCCCAATCGGCCAATTACCAGACAGGCGACCCTATTCCATGTCACGTACACGTAACCCGTTATGATGTTTGCCCCCCCCCCCTAAAAAAAACTCTCTCTCTCTATTAAAATAATAATGATATATTAACCCATGATTTCTGTTATACTGCTAAAAACCAATGGTGCTTTTGTTCTTTAATCTGAAAAAAAAATTAGCACTGTAAATAAAGAGACTGGGGAGTGTAATGGCGGTTACGTGTTCGCATATTTTGCCGCACACGACAAATATCAATATTTCTGTGCTTTACATGCCTACTATAAATCTATATTTGAACCCTTTACAGTACAGAAGGTTGCAGAACGCTGTAATCGTCTTCTGCTTCAAACCAATTTGAAACAAACCAACAGTGAGGCTGATGTCCCCCGCCGAAATCCCAAAATAAATAGATGACACATATTAATTAATCGACATTTATTTTTTTCAAACGTATCGATCAATCAAGCTGTACACGAAGTGTCATCTAAAAGTGTTTTATAAAGAAAAATGCTAAAACAGACGAGAAAAATGAAAATGTACCCTAGTTAGGGTGACCCTAAAGGCAGACAAAAGATCCCCCCCCCCGTTTGACAAAAGGGCCCCTCTGGCCAAGAGAAAGGGCCCTCGTGTCCGAGTCAATCGTTTCTATACACTGTTACTGTCAAAGCCATTACTGAATGAGAATGCAGTCATTGTATTGGCATAAAAATCATCAATCAAGATGAACCTAAGTTATCTTGTCCCAAAGTATCAACCAATCAAATTGCTTATCTCTGCCTACCCTAAGCAGAAAATGCTCATCTTCGAACTCCATCAAGACATTGACCTAATAAGCATACACACCAATTTTGAACATTTTAACTCAATCAGAAGGAGAGTTATTGTGTTCCAAAGTCTAGGCAAATCAAATTGCTTATCGCTCTGCTTACCCTGAGCAGAAAATGCTCATTATCGATCTTAGTCAAGGCATTACTGTGTAATGAAACTATACACCAAGTTTCATCACTCTCACTTAATTAGAACTAAAGTTATCGTGTCGAAAAGCATCAACCAATCAAATTGATTATCTCTGCTTACCCTAAGCGGAAAATGCTCATCTTCGAACTCAATCAAGGCATTGACCTAATAAACATATACACCAAGTTTGAACATTTTAACTCAATTAGAAGGAGAGTTATTGTGTTCCAAAGTCTCGACCAAACAAATTGCTCTGCTTACCCTGAGCAGAAAAAGCTCATTATCGAACTTAGTCAAGGTATTACTGTAATGAAACTATACACCAAGTTTCATCACTCTCACTTAATTAGAACTAAATTTATCGTGTCCCAAAGCATCAACCAATCAAATTGCTTATCTCTGCTTACCCTAAGCGGAAAATACTCATCTTCGAACTCCATCAAGGAATTGACTTAATAAAGACATACACCAAGTTTGAACATTCTAGCTCAATTAGGAAGAGAGTTATTGTGTCCCAAAAAGTGTGACGGACAGACGGACAGACAGACAGACAGACGGGCGGACGAACCCATTTTAATAGTCCCCCAACTTACTTCGAAAGGCGGGGGACAAAAAGCCTATATCGTTGGGGTGGGGGGGGATAAGCCGGGGACGGAAGGTACCAGGATACTACGCTGAAAATCGAAAGGATTGGTCCTCTCATAACTACAATGCTTCACACCAATAAAAGAGCGTATCCTTGAAATATACTATTCAAAAATAGTAGGGGATATTTGATTTTGGGGGCATAATACTAAAATATGCAAAGGACTACGAAAAAATCACTATAGAACCTAACAGAAGAAACATTTCCTGTTACATGTGATGCCCAAACGCACCAATAGCTACCGCATGGAATGCAGGTGATGCTTGGGATCATCATGGGGGTCCAACCCAAGATTTGCACGACTCTGACTTTGAATGTTACAGTCATTGTGACATTGAATTCCAGGGTGGAAACATCAGTTTAATTGTTTTAGTGACCAGAAAACAAATTTTGATATGCGTCGGCTTACCCAAAATGAAAGGTTACGTGCCCTTGGCATGCTACAGATCGGCACAACACAGGCGGTTGTGGCGCGGACGATGAATGTTTCTCAGTCTCTCATAAGCAGGCTATGGTCCAGATACCGTGATACACAATCTGTACAGGACAGACCACGCTCAGGTCGACCAAGGGCGACAACTCAAGCCCAGGATCGATTTATCCGTACCTTGGCCTTGAGAAATCGTGTCATCACAGCAAATCAGATCAGCGTTCGTCTTCAAACACTGGTGTGAGAGTGAGTGGCCAGACGATTCGGAATCGACTGCATAGGGGTCACCTTCGCGCCCGACGTCCTCGCGTGATCCCTTGTTTGAGAGATCATCACATTCAGGCAAGACGTCGTTGGTGTAGGGATCGTCAACACTGGGATAATCGACGCTGGAGCAATGTGATGTTTTCAAATGAGTCAAGGTTCACTGTTGATTTTTTGGACAGACGTAGGAGGGTGTGGCGTCGTCGAAACGAGCGCTTCCAAGATGATAACGTCATCAGACATGATCGATTTGGGGGTGGTTCTGTTATGGTGTGGGGAGGCATCACTGTTGCTGGAAGAACGGCTTTACATGTTGTTGCAGGGCGTGTTACAGGCCAGTACTACCGGGACAACATCTTGGCAGTCCATGTTGTGCCGTTCGCACGACGTCATGGCCGCCGTTTCATCTTCCAGGATGACAACGCAAGATGTCACAGGGCCAGGATCGTTACAGGTTACCTCCACCACATTACCTTGGCCAGCACTGAGTCCCGACCTCTCCCCCATCGAGCATGCCTGGGACATGCTTCGACAGAGGTTACGTCAACGTCAAGAACGTCCTGCCAATGCCCAAGAACTTGCTGCTGCGTTGCAACAGGAATGGGACAATCTGGACCAAAATGACCTTAGACGTCTCATTAGGAGTATGACACGTCGGATCAATGCTTGTTTGGCAAACAGAGCAGGATTTACCTGTTACTGACTTTGTTGTGATGCTATGGTAACTTTGCTGTTTGACCCCGGGTATCCTTTTACCCTTATAATGGTCAGTCTGTGCCTTACTTAGTCTAACGATCATTTGGAATAAATCGATGAATGTGAACTTCATTTCATTTTGTCATTTGTTTCTTCGTCAGTTTCATTAGGTGACTTTAATAACACTTAAAAATCAAATATTCCCTACTTTTTTTGAATAGTATAGCTCCCATTTGAAGATGTATTTTCCGTATGATAATGTACGGACTATTTCCATTATTCTCGTGTTCTCTTATCTAATGACACTCAATTGCTTTATTGAATTATCAGGTATATCGCAATTTTTGGTCTTCGGAGGAATTATGAGCAGAAATTCGCCCATGTAGCTGTTGTCACTCTTCACTTCAGTCAGAGGGATATAGAGGGATATCTCGTGTTTTCCTTTTGCGTGCGTTCGTCACTTCCCATTGTTGAAACCTGTATTACTCATCTCTGTGTTAAAATTATATTTGGAATGTGTTTAACCAGTTCTATCACATACATGTATGTGATAATGACTGACACCAATATTGTCTTTTAACGAATAATAAGTTCAGGCGGACTTGAGTACCACCTAAATTTGATTGAAATCTATTCAGTGGAATAGAACAAGAAATCAAGAACTGTGAAATAGCCTAAATTTTCTCTCAAATAAGCAACATGTTTGCCATATTTGGTTGAAATCCATCAAATTGCTTGAAAAAAAAATATTGAAATGGGTGAAGATATCAAAATATGTTCCTCTTTAAGCTGAACTGTCACTCACGATTTAGTGGTACCACACCAAACATAACTTGATCAAACTTGGATAAGCACCAACCAATCAATATATCTGCCAAATTCGGTTGATGATGAACCAATAGGTACTCAATACGCCAAAATATCAATAATCATTTTTAAATGCGTAACATAAACACCGCTAGGCGTTTTGCTCCCTTCCCTTTCTTTATTTATTATCTACAGTTATATATATGAACACTTTGAAAGTTAAACTGATTGGGCAAAAGTTATAGATGTTGTACTGGGCAGTTATTGAACATGTAAATGTAATTTCGAAAATGAGAATATGTATTTATTATACTCAGAGACGCCCCACCCACTCATCACGTGGCAATTGTAGCTATTTATCTTATTTCTAAGCAACTTATCTATATGTGCACCTTAGACTATAGCCCATATCGCTTTTTACTAAATATATCACTTTACTCTTTCTTGGTATACGTCATTAGGTTCAACCTTCACTCAGGGGCGGCGCCAAGGGGGCCCAAAAAAATCTTGCCTGCCCTCTGTTTGACCCCCCCCCCCCACCAATAATTTTCGGAAAAAAATGTCTGAAATGCTACCTGGCTGCATTCCCGGCAGTCTATTTTACAAAATATAGTGGCGAAAATATTCATATTTATTTATTTATTTATTTATTTTTTTAAATTAATTGATTTATTTTTCTTTTCTTTTTCTTACTTTTTTATTTTTATTCATTTTTTTTTCTCTATCATTTCTCTTATATAATTTTTTTTTTATTATTATTATTATTTTCTAATTATTTATTTATTTACTCAAAATTAAAATCTTATTTATTTGTTTAATTGTACCATAACTAAAACAACGTAATTAGTTTTTGTCTGTATCATATATAATTCGACATTGTACATGAATTATACACCCAAACCTGAAGGAAGCAAATTAATATAATTAACAGAACACAATTTTTATGGGATACAATCACTAGTTTTATTCTAAAAGCACGACGTTTCGATAAGTATCCTCTTATCGTTATCAAGCACAAATGACAATTTAGTTGTTGTTGTTCTTGGTGTTTAACGTCCGCTTCCACCGAAGGTGATATCGCAGACAAGGTTTATTTTTGATTTTCATTATCTTAGCGCACGCGCAGGGGTCTTTGCTGTGGGAGGAAACCGGAGTGCCCGGAGGAAACCCACGAGGTTGAGAAGGAGCCCCTATCTCCATGCCACATACGCTCACACCAGGGCTCGAAACCACAGCCGCAAGCCAGAGGTCACCGGCCAGCTAGAGGTCGAAGCGCGGCACTCTAGACCACTAGGCCATCCCAACCCCCCGACAATTTAGTGTGTGTGAAATAGCTTTATTTAACGTCCGCTTCCATCGAGGTGATATCGCAGACAATGTAGTAAACTTGAGGTCAATATATATGAAATAATAAGAAACCATTTACATGGATTAAAATAACAATAATGGAAATAATATAAGGAGTAAAGGATATTTAACAAAACAACAAACATAACAAGGTAATTAGCCACAAATAAACACTAATACTGCATGAGTAGGGGTTATTAACACTAACAGTTAGAGGTCCTTAAGGGGTGCCATGTATGAACAGGGAGTGAGACCATTTCCATATATTGAGGCCCTTCAAAGGGTGACTGTATAAACAAGGAGTGAGGCCATATCCATAAAGCTAAATAGGTATCATTATCTTAATATAATTACATGTATAACAATACACAATATAACTGAGAAAATAAGTAAAAGAGAAAGGAATGTGGGGACAGGTTAGGGAGAAGTATAATACATGTAACTTATTGTTGGGGTGGGGGGGGATTCCATTATTCCAATAAAAGTGCTTATATTACTATATTAAGTTGTATTATGCATCTTAATAACGTCATCATATGCCCTGGAGATGTGAAGCCCTAAGTCCCTATTAAGTCTAGGTGAATATCTTCTGATATTTATGGCCTCTAGGATCTGCCTGGTTTTCTTGTTATGTTGGTTGGCTGTTAGTATCTCGACCTCATTCCATTTAACTTTGTGTTGTGGGTGATTCTGGAGATGTTCGGCTATTGCTGAATTATTAGTGAGAGTTTTGGACCTATGTTCCTTTATCCTTTTGTCAATGGGACGTTTCGTATGTCCAATGTATGAGATTAATATAAGCCTACTTGGCTTGTTTGTGTATCCTATTATTTATGCTCTTTTATACTGTATAATATTCTCGAAATAAATACTGTTTAAACCAAAATATTCATTCACTTTGAATCACTCTTACTCCGCCCGCTCGACACTTTCTTCTCTGGTCGGATAAACTAGTGATCTTGCGACAGGCGGTATCTGTCAAGCTCTATTTATCTCGATGATCAATGCCAGACTGCATTTCGGGCCGTCTACTTTTCAAATTTTCGTTGATGTTCGCAAGTCCGTTCATTTCACAAAATATAGTGGCGAAAATATTCATTCACTTTGAGTCACTCACTCCGCCCGTTTATCACTTTCTTCTCTGGTCGGATAAACTAGTAATTTGGCGACAGGCGGTATCTTTATCTCGAAGCTCAATGCCTGAAATACTGCCAGACTGCATTTCGGGCAGTCTACTTTTCAAATTATTGGGGACTTCATGTGACACTTTCCTCTCTGGGGTCGGAAAGACTAGTGATCAGGCAACAGGTGACATCCGATCAGCTCTATTTATCTCTACGATCGGTGCCTGAATACTGTCAGGTAGCATTTCCAACAGTCTATTTTTCAAAATTTTCTTGGGGGAGCTCCCCAAAACCCCCACAAGGACTCGCTACTTTAGCGCTCACAAAGGTACTTCGTTGAGGTTCGCAAGTCCGTTCGTTTTCCATTTTGGTCTCTGATCGTATAAACTAGTGATCAGGCTACGGACAGTATCTCGACGATCGGTGCCTAACTGAATACGCTGTCAAAGAGCATTTCCGACAGTCTATTTTTCAAATTTTCTGGGGGAGGTCCGCCATATTGTCGAGACTACAGTGTAAATAGTTACAGTTAGAACGAAAACGAAACTAGCCCTTGTTTCGTTATGAACTCCAGTAGGCCTAGGTCCTATTTTAACGTGTCTTGGGATGCAAAATCCTTGCTTTGAAAATCTTAGTTCCTCTTGGAACTGTCTTCGAGCGAACGATATTCGCTGACAGTTCCTACCCGGCCTTCTAACTGCAGTATGAAAATACAGAAAAATAACACTATTCCCCACCCCTGTTCTCAGGCTGTTTTAGAACCCTTACCGTCTATTTGCCACCACAATTCTTTATTTTCCACCATAAGGAATCCTTAATCACTATATTTGACACAGATTTATAATTAATTCAACTCCATTTTCAAGCAGAATTTAGCGATGAAATAAACATGCGGTTTGTGCATGTCCGGGTCTCGTAATGGCTCTTCAGTTAAAACACATTTGGTGTATGTTTTGTATCGCAGAATTCTACTTGAAAATAGTGTTGAATCTTTATAAATGTGGGTCACTCGTGGCAAGAAATGATTCCTTTGGCGAATAAAGTAGAATCAAGGTTGAAAATAGAAGGTAAGGATTCCAAAATAGCCTTAGAACAGAGGTGGGGAAGAGCGGTATTTTCATACTGCAGTTTTAGACGACCGGATAGGAACTGTCAGCGAATATCGTTCACTCAAGGACAGTTCCAAAAGGAATTATGAAAATCTGAAATCTGTTTTTATACGCCCACATTGCTTGTGGACGCGGATCTAGAGACTAAATGTGTATACAGAATTTAAGGTCATAAGACGGAGAGGCCTATTGATTTTCAACGATTTCCGATAATCACTGCCAGAGTTATGGCCTTTATTCACTTTGAAAAATGTTGCTTCCTGGTACACGCCATTGAATTCAACCGACACTGCACTTGACTTGGTAAAGGTAAAGGGTCTGGATTGTCAAGACTACACAGGAAATAATTACGGTGCGGTTGGGTACATGCATAGAAACATGTATATCGTTATGCAACGAAAATAGCCCTACTTTTATTATGAAAAATCTACTATTTTCCAATAACTGAATCTACAGTCAATAATGTTGGCCCTGCCTTTCACTAATTATCTCATTAAAACAATATTATGGTTAAAAAAGTTATTCAAATAATTTTTACAATCATTTACTTGGCGACAGAAATGGAAGATTACATTTTTATCATATATATTCATATAGAATAGGATACGAATTGCCCTCGAGCTTGCGCGTATTTAAACTAAACACAGACTGACGATATCTAGGCTAATACCAAGTATAACGTTATAGTTAATAATTCATTTTACCTGGGCAAAGATTCCGATATCGGTGTCATCTATCAGTATATACTGTTGGATTCCTCTGCTGTCTGGTTCCCGGTATAGTAGCTTGATTTCAATGTAATTTACAAAGTGAAAGTAGAGACAGCGCATGTTATTTGTGTGTGTCCGCAGGTCGTTCTAAATGAAGCTATATGCGCCTTTTTTGGGGGCTGTTTGGCAATTAGCTCGAAATGCATAAAGACGAAAGTCGAATTCATTAGCAGAAACTAAGTGATCTCGTTGTAAAAAAACAAAACAATGTCCAATGTAATTACCATACTGATCAGCAGTGAATATTCTCTCGGCCGCTACAATTACTGATAAGGATGACATCGACGCGACTTAATGAGTCACCAATATTAACTTTTTTCCTCCGACAAAATAAATTCTAAAGTATAAGAAACATAAATAAAGACGTTTGAAGTATCTGCAGTTAAAGAATATTTCCTATTTAGTGTTTAAAATAGGTATTAAAATGTGTAAAAGGCATCATTTTGCCCGAAGCAGTTACGTGTTATGTAAACAATGCACGAGCCGTTGAGCCAATGATTGACGCCACGTGAAGTCAATGCACGTGTTGTAGACAGTCATCTGTGACAGATATAATTCGTAAGTAATTCTCTGTAAAACAGATTGTGTAATTACATCGGAGGATTTATTATAATCAAATAAAGTCTCGTTGGTAATAAAACGACGGGAAGTGTTAGATCAAGTACTAAGTAGTGTGTATTGTGAGATGATAGCAGACGAAATATTTTAAACGCGTGAAAACAACAAAGCGGTGAGAATTTAAAGCTTGTATATGTACTGCAATATATCAAGAAGTAGTAAGAAGTTTTATTTTAATTCCTTCGAGTGTAGTTTGTGTTCCAGGTGGACTACAATCGTTGTCTCATTCGGATCAAAAGATTTTGAATGAGAGGATGACATGACTTGTCTACCAGCGGCGTACGTAACTAACGTACGAAAATTAAATGGTAGCTGTTCAGGCGCGGATCCAGAGGGCGCACGCCCCATCTATTTTTTTGAGGTGGTGAACAATTTTTAGCTCCATATATTTTCGCGAGAAAGCAGAACAATGATAGTTTAGGATGGAAATAGTAATTTACAGTACTGGTATAAAATTAGTCCTTGTGGACATTTTTTCCACTCAAAAACCACAGTTCCAGGCTTCGCACACCCTAGTGCGTGCAGCACGCCCCCTCTTTCGGAAAATCCTGGATCCGCCCCTGCTGTCTTTTTTTTTTTCACACGTATACAATGAATGGCCATTTTTATACGCCCACATTTTCATGTGGACGTATTATGTCGTCGCTCCTGACCGTCCGGACGTCCGTCCGTCCACAATTTGTTTGTGGACTCTCTACAGGTCACAATTCTTATCTGATTGACGAAACTTGAAATATAGGTTAATCCCCAAAAGATCTCGGCTGCTTTCGATATTGGCATGTATCGGATCAAAACTTCATGGATTACGGCCCCTGATTGTACAAAAAATCACGTTTTTAGCTTGTGGACCCTATAGAGGTCACAATTTTGAACCGATTTTGATGAAACTTGACATGCATGTTTATAACCCAAAGATCTTGGTTCCTTTCGATATTTGCGCCTTTCGGAATGTAATTTCCTGAATTATGGCCCCTGATTGTTCTAAAAATAACCCTTTTTAGCTTGTGGTCCCTCTGGAGGTCACAATTATTATCTTTAGGTTATAAACATGTATTTCAAGTTTCATCAAAATCCGTTATCTACAGTTTGAAGAGTTAAACTGATTTGGCAAAAGATATAGATGTTGTACTGGGCAGTTATTGAACTTATCTATATGTGAACTTTAGACTATAGACGTAATATTATAATGCATTCACCTATATCGCTTTCTACTAAATACATCACTTTACTCTTTCTTGGTAGTTGGTATACGTCATTCGGTTCAACCTTCACTGTACATGGTCTTACTAAACAAAAAAAAGGTTGCCAGGCAACGAAACATACGCCCACACAGCAGCTAAATCGTCCGGGCAGTCAACAAGTAATTATCAGAAAATCATTAGAATTTGTTTGGTTTTTATAAAGTTCTGCCCCATGTTAACGTTAAGTATACAAAACATTTAATATTATGGATTTAGCTGTTCAATTATCGATCATTAATGTGTAATGAGGATATAGTCAAACGTTTTTTTTAATTTGGAATAAAATTGTGACCCCCATAGGGTCTACAGATAAAAAAATCATGGTTTTTCGTACAATCAGGGGCCATAATTCAGGAAGTTTTGGTCCAATGTGCCCGAATATCGAAAGAAACCGTGATCTTTCGGTTATAAACTTACATATCAAATTTCACCAAAATGGGATTAAAATTGTGACCTCTACGGGGTCCACAACCTTGATATATCATATTTTTACACTATTCGCGTATTAGCGGCAGCCATTTTGTCCGGCAGTTTTGGTCCGATTTTTACGAAATTCGAACCCACCCTTCATTATGGTGAAACAGTGATATAATCAAACATTATTTGAAAGCCGTTAATAATTGTGACCTCCAAAGGAACCATGATTATGGACGCTGTAGAGGTCACAATTTTAATTCGATTTTGATGAAACTTGAAATGCATGGTTATAACCCAAAGGTCTTGGTTCCTTTCGATATTTGCGCATATTGGATTGTAACTTCCTGAATTATGGCCCCTGAATGTACGCAAAATTGCCTTTTTATACGCCCACATTTTTATGTGGACGTATATTGTCGTCGCCCCTGTCCGTCCCGACGTCCGTCCACAATTTGTTTGTGGACTCTCTACAGGTCACAATTCTTATCTGATTTTGACGAAACTTGAAGGTTTATCCCCAAAAGATCTCGGCTGCTTTCGTTATTGGCATGTATAGGATCAAAACTTCGTGGATTATGGCCCCTGATTGTACGAAAAATCACGTTTTTAGCTTGTGGACCCTATAGAGGTCACAATTTTGAACCGATTTTGATGAAACTTGACAATGACATGCATGTTTATAACCCAAAGATCTTGGTTCCTTTCGATATTTGCGCCTATTGGAACGTAATTTCCTGAATTATGGCCCCTGATTGTCCGAAAAATCACCTTTTTCAGCTTGTGGTCCCTCCGGAGGTCACAATTATTATCCGATTTAAAAAAAACCGTTCGATTATATCACCGTTACACCCTAAGGCAGGTTGAGTTCGAATTTCGTGAAAATCGGACCAAAATTGCAATACAAAATGGCCGCCGTTTGTACGCAAATACGGTTAAAAAAGGTATATCAAGGTTGTGGACCCTGTAGAGGTCACAATTTTAATTCGATTTTGATGAAACTTGAAATTCATTGTTATAACCCAAAGATCTTGGTTCCTTTCGATATTTGCGCATATTGGATCGTAACTTCCTGAATTATGGCCCCTGATTATACGCAAAATCGCCCTTTTTTCTAGCTTGTGGCCCCTCTGGAGGTCACAATTATTATCCGATTGAAAAAAACGGTTGATTATATTACCGCTACACCGTAAAGAAGGTTGAGTTCGAATTTCGGGAAAATCGGACCAAAATTGCCATACAAAATGGCCGCCGTTTGTACGCGAATACTGTTAAAAAATTGTATATCATGGTTGTGGACCCTGTAAAGCTCACAATTTTAATTCGATTTTGATGAAACTTGAAATGCATGGTTATAACCCAAAGATCTTGGTTCCTTTCGTTATTTGCGCATATCGGATCGTAACTTCCTGAATTATGGCTCCTGATTGTCCGAAAAATCGCCTATGGTCCCTCTGGAGGTCACAATTATTATCCGATTTAAAAAAAAACCGTTTGACTCCATCACCGTTACACCCTACGGAAGGTTGAGTTCGAATTTCGAGAAAATCGGACCATAATTGCCAGAAAAAATGGCCGCCGTTTGTACGCGAACAGTGTAAAAATATGGTATATCAAAGTTGTTGGCCCTGTAGAGGTCACAATTTTAATTCGATGTTGATGAAACCTGAAATGCTTGTTTATAACCTAAAGATCTTTATTCTTTTCGATATTTGCGCATATCAAATTGTAACTTAATGAATTATGGCCTTTGATTGTAGGAAAAATCACTTTCGGTATTGCTTGTTCTCTGTCTATCTCTCGAACAATTATTATCTGATTTAAAAAAAAAAAACTCTGATTATATTACTGTTGCACCGTAAGGAAGGTTGAGTTCGAATTTCGTGAAAATCGTACCAAAATTGCCGGACGAAATGGTCGCCGTTTGTACGCGAATAGTGTAAAAATATGGTATATCATGGTTGTGGACTCTCTACAGGTCACAATTCTTATCCGATTTTGACGAAAAGTAACATTTCTAGGTTGTGTATCTTGTGGGCGTATCTTGGCTGGCAGTGCCAGCCTATCTTTTTAGCTTCTGGTCCCACTGGAGGTCACAATTATTTTCCGATTTAAAAAAAAAACGTTTGGTTATATCACCGTTGCACCTTAAGGTTTGAGTTCGAATTTCGGGAAAATTTCATAATGTAACTATTTCAGTTATGGTTGTCACGTGATCATTGTGTCGTTTGTCTATCATCGACGGATAAATAAAAACGTTTGCAAGTTACATAACAAAATAGTCTAAAGAAATGCCACGGCATTTTCTGATACTGACAATAAACACTAATCAAACAATCAAAATTGCTAAAATCATAACACCAATTAACAAACAATACAAGAATACTTCATTAAAAAAAAAAACATCGGTGAACAACAAAACAATGATCATACGATCATATTAACATTAACTTTATTATAAAAACATCGATGATTCGATCTGAAATCAAATAACAAAATAGTCGAGTACTAGCTATTTCTTCCATATGATTAAAATGTGTATGAGTTTTATAAATACATTTATTTATTTTAACAATACATTTCGCCGGCTTTTTGACCTAGAAATTCCAATCAATGTCACGTGTCATCGGCGGATTTGGCAATGGCGGAAAAAATATATTATTATTAATGACTGTTTCTCAGTGTATTTGGTCTTCTATCAGAGGGTTATAGAATTAAATTTCACTAACAACTGGTCAGCGAAACCATTAAATGTATGATCTAATTATTATTTTAATATCTGCCGGTAGGCTACATGTACTTGGAATTCATACGGAGCGTCAAAGAAGCGCGATTCCCGAGCGAAATGCACAAAATATGCACGCAGCTAGGGATCCTCCGATAAATCAGTCGACGTTTGTGTCGGACTGTGGTCCAAAATATCGTTTATATCGGGTCCCAAGTGTCGTTTATATTGAGTCCCAAATGTCGTTTGTGTTGAGTCCCAAATGACGCCAATGAAGTCCCAAACGTCGTAAACTGGGTCCTAAATGTCGTTTGTGTTGAGTCCCAAAGTGATACCAGCACAAAATAGTGTCAATATGCCGACGTCAAATCTATAGTCGTAATGTTATTTTTGGGGAAAATCATTGGAAAAAGCGACAAGACGTTATGGCTGTACGTACTATAATAATTATAGTCCTAAAGGCTGCAAGAAGGCTAATTGTTTACAATGTAACATTGTGTCTTGTAAAGTTGATAATGTTTTGACATTTGTTTGTTGGTGAGACCTCATGATCTGTGACGTTTATATAACGTCATATGGATATCATGGCTATTCACTGTGTCAGAGTCACTTCTCTGCAGGTTAGTAGGATGAGTCTGTCTTTCAGATTGAACCCAGAGGATAGCATAGCAGGGTTTTCTTCTGAAAGTCTCAATTCTAGGTTAAAATCAAGCATCGTTATATCTAATCGCACAATTATTTGCATGCAATAATCTGGAGATAGGAATACTTGTGACCAAATATTATACGAAGGGGTTGGGGGGGGGGGGGGGTAAAGTCCTCGCTCCCACTCCGCCGGGCTTGAGGACGTTAGCTTGCTAACCTGGAGGTCCTGTGTTCGATCCATGCCTTGGTCGATGAAGTTCACCGGAAAATTCTGGCGTGGTTTCTCCTTGTCAGTCGTTTGAAAGCATAATCATAAAGGTTGAAGATTTTATGTTTGTGCAAATGTAATAGTCCTTATCTTGATCATATCTTGTATTTTGAGCACAATCGGCAATCGACGGTGGTGAAAAGACGCTACAATTGCCTGAATTAAACAAAAATGAGACAAAAACAGCAACAACAAAGACATTAGAAATCTCTACAGCGATCTATTATTTAAAAAATAAAAGCATGAATAAAATCAATCTTGCTTCTGTATTCCACGTTGACAGTTACAATCGGGTGGACGAGAGGTGATAATGTGCTGAGCGCGAGTGATTCACTTTTCAACAAATGGCTTGCTTGTACTTATTTGTGGGTTACTCGTGTGAATAGTTGCCATGTACGCGTAGCAATTTATCATCTTTATAACGAGTGCTATATTTCACTTCATTGTGAATCTAGTTTAAATTATCAATCTACTCCGTAATTTTTAAATGTAAACAGTAGTTGCATTTTAAGGAAACATAGCAAACAAGCTTATGGAATATATAAATGAAGTACTAACTTATGCTGCGGTGGATTTTTGTAGGGGATATTGGCCACTTCCGCTGTCAATGTAAACAATCAATGACGTACCGTGTTATGTTGATAACACGAACGATTAATTTCCATTTTAATATTCGCGTAATTTATATAGATTTTGAGCTTCATTCTTGGCATAAATGGTTTTAACATTTCTTTAACAAGACTGCGGATACATAACTACAAAATGACGAGCACCTGGAGCACAACGGTGCCCGATTTCGTTGAAAGAAAAGGGTCGATGTTTTTGCGTTCAAATCACATGAATTATGCCAGGGCAACTCTGACTTCAAACTGGTAAGTTCTTGGTTTAGGCCTAGTCTTAAGACATGGAATTATTATTTCTGTGCTTGATATGCCTTTTAACCCCCTCCAAATATTTTTAAAAACTTTATCATGGGGGCTGGTTGAAAATTTCTAAGTGAAAGTTTGTGAAAGACCTGTAGTAGATCTATGCCTACATAAATAAAATAAGTGGATACGATAATTTACATTTATTTATATATTTCTACATAGTCCACTTCAAATTGTACACACTTTTGCCAACGATTTTGCATAGCCTGGATGCTGGTCAGGAAGAATTTTCTTAGCCACTCTAAATCTAATGAAAAAAGTCGTTTACAACTTGACATCATCGTAAGTCCAGGAAAATGACAACCAGTTTTAGGACCTTTTTTAATTGTGGAAACTGATCTGATCCATGGTTACAAATTTGGCAGATTGTCACAGGACATCAGAAATCTGACACGTTTCTGATCCACAGTAAAGATCTTTGGCATTTCGTACTTGTTGGCGATAATGTGCTCAACCCTCTCATGACAGATGCCCACAGCAATATGTTAAGTGGTCAGTTGTCAATTAGCCAACACCATGTCATGCAAACGGGTAATGTTTTCTTGAATGGTTGCTGTTTGATACGCTTTTAAAAATTCCACAGCTTTCTTCTTTACTATGGAAAAGGAAGAGAGAGAGGGTGAAATGGGGTTGAACGTCCACTCAGTACAAACTAGGTCATTTCAGGACTATCATATAATTTGCTTGCACGAAGGGATCTTTAGCCGTGGGGAGGAAACTGGAGTGCCCAGATAAATCCCACAAGGTTGAGAAGGCATTGGAAAAGAAAGGGGCATCATCCTCTAAAGTGGAAACCACATCGGCATTAATTTGTATTGGGGTTAGTCGTTTCTATTGAAAAATTAAAGGTACTTGATGCCTGCCCTATAACCAGTTTTGTCCATTTCTGGTGATTTCAGTTAGTAAGTTCACAAGATTCTCTGATGTGATTGTGAAGACAATAAAACTACATTAATGTTTTGTAGTCCTTAAAGGACAATATTGGTGTTAGAGCTCGGCGATATTTCGGTATTTCGATATAAAACCGTCACAGAAATAAAACCGTGAAAAATACAGTCTTCAGAAAAATATCGAAAAAAACGAACATAAATCGATATATCACGGTTTTGATTTTTCTGGATGATATTTTATATAAATATTGAACAAAATGTTTTCTTTTTTATGTTATTTACGTTATTTTATTGCTTAATGATGAAAAATACTTGCTATAAACTCCCGTGTATTCATTCCACAAAGTTCGCAAGTGCCGATGCAGAGCTTTATTTACATAACGTGACTTCTCGCCAACCTTTCCACCTGTTAGAATTATCTCTGTTTCTGTTCGGGGGGATGGGATGGCCTAGTGGTCTAGAGTGCCGTGCTTCGACCTCTAGCCGGCCGGTCACCTCTGGCTTGCGGCTGTGGTTCCAAACCCTGGTGTGAGCGTATGTGGCATGGAGATAGGGGTGCCTTCTCAACCTTGTGGGTTTCCTCCCTTTGCAAGCGAATTATTGAAATAAAATTAAACCATATGTTAGTCCCAAAATGACCTAGTTTGTGTTGAGTGGACGTTGAACCCCATATCTCTCTCTCTCTCTCTGTTTCTGTTCAATTTTTATACATCTTGGCGAATGGTGAAGACTGATACTTTCGAAAGAAATCATTGTCAGATTTTAAGATTGAATTAAATTTTGATAAAGCAGAAATATAAATAATGCCAATTACATTGGGAGTTCCGCAAGACTGATTATCATACAGCGATGGACGTGTCACGGCGGTTGTGATCCGGGAAAAAATATTGACATACATAATTATTACATAATTTACTAACAGAGAGAAGGTTTTTCACATAGAACTGGGTGTCTAAGTGGGTAAGATGCTGGCTCGCTAGGATGGAGTTCCCGTGTCCGTCCTGCACCAATGACAAAGGGAAACTAACTCGGTAAGTCTTGATGAACATTTTCGGCCAATGCAGGTAAGTCTTGATGAAGGTTTTCGGCCAATGCAGGGATCGAACACGCGAACTCCATCCTAGCGAGCCAGCGTCTTACCCACTTAGACACCCAGTTCTATGTGAAAAACATTCACTCTGTGGGTAAATTATGTAATAACAATGGAACTGAAGCCAATGAACCCTTTTATATTTGGCTTGTTTCGTTATCCCGTGAATAATCTATTGATTAAATACAAAAATATTTTTCTTATTCAAAGTTAGATCTGACATCTTTTATAGACAACATGATCCATATTCTAAATATTTCATCTTTTATTTAGCAATTAAATCACTCTTATTTACCGAATGTTGTGTCGAATTACGTATATACAGTCAAAATAGGTGAACATATTGTCATGGTTGATTGATCAGAATCCTTGAAAACATTGACCTATAATAATAGGTTTTAAGTAACAACTGGGCAATTCTACGGTAACGGACGTACATTTTGCACTCGTTATTTTTTTAATTCTTCCAATATTATCTAACCATGAAAAATTAACTGTTCGGGTTTTATATAGTATCAAAAACATATATTTTAAGTATTAATTGACATATGATTTTATTTATTCCTGAACACTGAAAATAAACATTGGCTCCTCAAAGTTAGGTAACGGACGTACAGAAATGAACACCATGATTTACCTACATGAACATGGTTGCAAAACTCTGTGAATTGTCCTGTGGAATTCCACAGTTTTAATCCCTGTAAGAAAGGGCACTAATACTAGATGTGTACTGTATGATCACTTGTCATATTTAGATTCTTGTAATCCAGTAAATTTGAAATTACTGTGGTAACGGACGTACATATTTTATGGTAACTGACGTACAAGTGCAAATTGCTAACCAATATGTAAACTTTCAAGTAATAGGACTGATAGATAATACTAATTATTAACTCATTTGAATTAATGGAGCAGTAATTTCCTAAAACCATTACTTCTTACATAAAATATTGCGACCTAAAAATCTTGGTAATGGACGTACATTTTTACCCTAAAATTTTAGTAACGGACGTGCATACATCTATGAAACCCCAAATGATTCAGAGAATTGGGTCAAAATGTTTTCCTCCTACAGTCATAATATCAAGAATGGGTGATGTTAGCTTTATATATGAGTTTTTGAACAGTTTCATAAATAAATATGAGTGAGAGAGATAAAATATAAATATTTTATAAAATGAAATGCCAAAAAAAGTAACGGACGTACATGTACGAAAACCCAAATTATTCTGAGAATTTTTGCCAATCTTTTCTTTTTTTGGTCATTATAATAAGAATGGGTTATTTTAGCTTTAGATATGAAATTTTAAACAATTCAATTCATAAATATGAATGAGAGAGGAAAAAATGTGAATATTTTTAACGGACGTACATTCTCATAGTGATATTATTCTATGTTGATTACTTTCACAAAAATATGTTATTTTCATTTTTTAATGTATAAATATCATGTTTATATACATGTACATTGTCAAATAACTAATGCCAAATAATTCATTATGACTCAGAATTATCCAACAAACACATAGTAAGAAAATACATAAAAACTATAAATTCAACATTTATAACGTACACCTCAACAAAAGAACAAATAAAAAAAATTTCCACCAAAATTTAAGTTTGTTTTCAAAATATAGATTATTTCTCACCATAAAACATTATTTTTGTCCACTTATCACCTAATTAAATTTTTCACCTAATTGTATACTTTAGCGTGGAATTGCCCAACTGCGTTCTCTGATTGAATCCATAAACTAATTAACAACGTTAAGTGTGAAGTAGCTTTCACATAACTGATATCGCAGAGAAGAAATTAGTGTTTATTTAATCTAACATATGCGAGAAGAACCACAAAATGTCTTGTTTATTATGCACAATAGAATTCTTGTGAATTAAACCATCATTATTAACCATGTGATATCCCAATAAATAATCTAATCTGTAGATATGCAATTGTTCACGTGAAGATCATAACATTAATGTGTGTGACTCTATTTGTTGATTGCAAGAAGCGGTAATAATCATCTTCAAGAAAACCACGTTTTGAAAATGTGGCATTTTTTACCCAGCCTCTTTCTGGACAAAATACCTCGTTTCGAAAACATGGCAATCTAAAATGCTACGTTTTGGCACTCTAGGCAAACGTGGCATTTTTTTTTTACCACTTTACCTCATGGCAAATTCGTTGCAAAATTATTAACACGTTTTAGCGACATTTGGACAAAAATGCCAAACATGGCATTCTGAGGTTTATAGTGCAATAAACCTTTGACGTCTGTCAAATCTGTTTAGTAAATTATGACTTTGCTCATCCAGTAACTTTGACTTCTGATCTCCATGTGTATTAGACAGGGTAAGCTTCTTGTACAGCTGACACTTGATGTATTCATGTAGCTAATTATACATGTTTGGTTTTATTGCACTTAGGTATTTTAATGCATATTTTAATTCTGTTTGCAGGCATCAGGCCAGAGAAGCTGAACCTAAAGATTATGATATAAGTCGTGATGCTGTGAGAGATCTTTGTAAGGCAACTTATGGTCGGATTGGCAATATTACAGATGGTGTAAGTATTATCAATGGTAGTTCTTGGCAAATGTTTTTTTCGTTGCTTTATGCTAATCAACCAGTTGGTATCTGGTATTTTTACTCTATTCTTTTATTAAACTTTTAAATGAAGCATTAATCTAAAAGTATGGATATTATTATTTCTAATAAGCTGAAAAAATTATATAAAAATGGTGCCAGAAATGATTTATCTTGTAGGAACAAATTATAAAGTTTTTCCTATTATATCTATTTTGTTATTCCAGTCATTACCAAAAACAACATATCAAGATCATTCCGAGGAAATCTTTTTACGAAAGAGAGAGTTTGAAGAAAAAGAAACCAGAAAACCTATGATTACCATAGAGAATTTTGCTAATACAAATATTGATAGGTATTAATATTAAAGACTGTAAATTGAAATTCTAAAATATTAAACCAAATGGCATGGTTGCTATCTCTAGCTTGTATATGAAAAGTAGGGCCCCCTTCACAACCTTCATTGGGTCCTCTGGTTTCCTACCACTGCTAAAGCTCCCCAATTATAACCTCTTAATCCCATGTTTGTGTAAGTGAATTTGTTAAACCCCATTTCTCACTCACTCTCTTTTATCAAGAAATCATGAACCGTTAAAAAATTCTTTATATTTTTTGAAATTAGATAAGATAATGTACATTATTTGTAAAAGCATATTTTAGACTATTGCAATTGTAACTAATTTCAAGGTTATTCCTTGGCATCAATTTTACTATTTTGAATAAGTATTTCGTTTATTGTACTGATGTTTAGTGGAAGATGTATTGTTTGATTACATTTATTACTTTTTTCAGAGAATTAGGATCACCGCAAAGTGGATATGGTTCAGTCTTACCAAGACACCATCCAGATCATAATAGATATTATTTAGAGAGTACGCATGCAGCAGATTATAAACCCCCATATCCTTATGTTCCTTCAGATGTAAGTTTTTTAAGTATTAACCATGTAAACTTTAAAGAGATGGGGGAGCATTGGTGTCTAAGTGGATAAGACGCTGGCTTGATAACCAGGTGTCAGGATTGCTCCTGTTGTTGGCTGAGAAGTTGTCAGAGGTGCAGGAATTGGGCCTGACAAGTAGAGATGTCTAGTCGTTCAGATGGGACAAAAAACTGAGGTCCCATGTACATATTGGCGTGCATGTAAAATATCCCTTGGCAGTTGGAGTTCAATATTAGAGTAGGTCGTAGTACCACTGTCTGGGCAAAATATCCCTTGTAGCACACTGGAGGGCGTATGCCCGTCCTCTTTTGCCCAGTTGAAGCAGAACATTTCTATTGCAGATTTTTTTTAGATTTCATTAATATCAATCTTGTGATAGAAAGACAGGGATGTTGTTTAAACTATTGACATGTCCTTACACAAGTCAATAAATAAAACAAAATCTCTATGTATTTGGTGAAATATCAATGTTAAATCATGTTTTCTGACAGGCATGGAAAATCACTTATACTGGTAGGTTAATTACAGGTACATACGGTAGTTACCTATTTGTGTATTATAAAGGTAATTATATACTTTAATCAGGTAATTATTATCTGTTAGCAGTAAAGGTAAGTTAGTAATATTTTATTTTCGATATTTGTCTTGCTAATTGAACCATTTAATTTCAGTCTAAAAAAGAGGAGCAGCCTGATTTGTCAATAGCTTTCAAGAAGTGTCATTCACAGTTTACAGATACCGGAGATTATCGTAGATGTGGTCGTAATACTTGGCAAGATGAAAGTGGTATTTACAACAATACACATTTTAAGAGACAAATATTTAAAGTGGCTGATCCTATTCCTGTTCAATTAGAATAGCTGTTTTAGTTTTGAGAATATTGTAAAAAAATAATGTCAATTAAACTATTTTTTGAAACATAAAGAAGAATATTTATAATATTTACAGAAAGCAGACTAGCACCATGCATTGTTTTATAAAAGTAATTCATTAGTGTTAAAGGAGTACTAGCCATCCCAGATATTAAAATTTGTTAATATATAAAAAAGGACTGGATAAAAATATCTTTAAGTTTGCATTTATCATGTCACTCATGTAGTCAATAGGCTTTATATCAGTTATGTAATAATACATAATTTTAGATGAGGGAATGGTCTTTTAATATTAAACAGATATTAACAAAGGGATATTTTTAAATTAACATGACTCTCAAAAATATTTGATAAATATTATATTAGCATCTTTCTTTTTTATATAAGATTTATGTGATTAATATTTTATATATTTCTCTGGGTTTTATTAAATCATTTGTTAATGATCTGTAATTGGTTTGTTTTTTAACCTGGGGGGGTTGGATGGCCGAATGGTTAGCATGTGCAGTCTGTCATTGAGTCAACTGGCGTGTTTTCGAATCCCCAGTTGTATGTGACAAAGAGTAGGATTGCCTGTCCAACCTCGTGAGTTTTCAATAAGTTTGGAGTTGAAAGACAGGTTTGAGACATTCAAGACATTGTGATCTAATGTACTCTTCTTGAGAAGTGGAAAGACCAATGCTTCTTTCAACATGTCAGGAAAGTTTCCAGTAGATAGGGATGTATCCACAATGCTACCAAGAATAGGACAAAGTACTGAAGAACAGCTTTTAACAAGATGGGTTGGAAATAAATCTAGCTCACAAGAAGAGGAAGAGGATGTAGAAATGATTGATTTGAATTCATCTACAGCAGCTATTGGAAACGTTGATAGTGGTGAACTAGTGAAGTTTTTTCAATATCATTATCCTTGAAAAAAAGTCTCAACAGAGGCAGAATTAGGAGGCCGATACAATGAGATGACATGAAGTAATTTGTTATGGTGTTTAATGGTGGCTATTTTATTTAATCTTACATGCTTTAATGGTAGACTTGCAAAAGACTACTATAACCCCCGCCCTAGTACATTTGGTCGTCAATGCAGAGTAGTTAGTTGGAAGAAGTTGGTTTAGAGTAATACTGCAGCAATCATCTTTTAGATAGGTCTTGATTGAGACAAAAATATCGGTCATTATCCAAAATAAATTCTTTCTTGAATTTCATTGGCTTTGTTTCTAATGGACTGGGGGGGGGGGAATGGCCTAGTGGTCTAGAGTGCCACGCTTCGACCTCTAGATGGCTGGTCACCTCTGGCTTGCAGCTGTGGTTTTGATCCCTGGTGTGAGCGTATGTGGCATGGAGATAGGGGCGCGTTCTTAACCTCGTGGGTTTCCACCGATTTTCTCCCACTGCTAAAGACCTCCTACGCGCAAGCAAATTATTGAAATAAAATTAAATCATATGTTAGTCCCTAATGACCTGGTTTGTGTTGAGTGGACGTTAAACTCCATTTCTCTCTCTCTCTCTTTCTAATGGACTTGCATTTTAAAAGACAAATTGAAATCGGAATCCTTAGGACAGGAATTGGAGGATAACTTAGTTACTTGAATTAAATTTGCCACATTTACTCCTCTACCTGTTTAAGTCTTTCTTGGTTTGTTTGAAAACTTTTATTTTAGGTTTAAAGGTGTTAAAATACACCGGTTTCAAGTCAAAGATCAACCCAGGAAAGTAACACAACTCAGTAGACACTATTTTGTTTTCACTGTTTGTAGTATAATTCAAGGCTAAAACTTGAATTGTAAGTGATCATAATTTTATCTGTGGACCATTACATCTATCTCATCTTTAAAATGGTTTCAACAAAGCACAATATTATAGCAGCAGTCGGCATTAATCGGACTACAGTAGTTGAAATTTAATCTGTGTATTCTCCGTCTCCAAAATTTTTTCACCTTACACTACATGAAAATAGGAGTATATTAATTATATCCCCAAGCTTTATTGTATATGAAAAGCTACTTATTATAATAAAAATATCTATATACAGAAAATGCCTATTAACAAAGAATTTCCATATTAATAAGGCAAATTAAAATGCTAATAATCTGATAGAATATAATACATATAGTTATTTTTGTAAAGATAATTAGTGGTTTATCACTTTCAACTTAACAAGTTAATGTATATAGCATAAAGAGAGAAATAAGAGAGAGAGAGAAATGGGATTTAAAGTCCACTTGACACAAACTATGTCATTTTGGGACTAACATATGGTTTCATTTTATTCAATAATTCGCTTGCACGTAGGGGTCTTTAGCAGTGGGAGGAAACCGGAGTGCCCAGAGGAAACCCACGAGGTTGAGAAGGCGCCCCTATTTTCATGCCACATATGCTCACACCAAGGCTTGAAACCACAGCCGCAAGCCAGAGGTGACCGGCTAGCTAGAGGTCAAAGCGCGGCACTCTAGACCACTAGGGCATCCCAACCCCTAAAGAGAGAAATAAAGATGAGGCTTTAATCTACTAGACTGAAACTAGGGTGGGTTTTTCTTTCAGGTAAGAAATATATGTTATTTTAAATGGATGAAATGGGATCGGGGAACAAGCATTAACCCTCTCTTCAACAAGGTCACCTTGGTACAGTTTTATTTCAATTAGTCTCTCGTGCAAAGATGTCTATAGCAGTGGGTGAATCTAAAGCAGCCACACAACTTACCTCTAACTATATTGTTGTCGCCCCGGTCATCCAACCGTCAACAATTTCTTGTTAAAAGCAATGTATGCTGGGGTTAATTGTTGACAAAATGGGGGAGGGGGGGTGGACGGCTAAATGGTTAGCGTATGCACGCTGTATCAGAAAGTCTGTCATTGAGTCAACTGGCGTGGTTTCAATGATTACATCCCACTTCTACTCGTTGCCAATGGCAACCTTTGATGAAACTGTGCTGTTCATTTCCAATACATGCGTAAAAGTAGCCGTGTATCAGAAATGAACAGTACACTTTTTAGAAATGAACAGTACACTTTTTAAAAAGAGTACTGTTCATTTCTGATACACGGATACTTTCACACCGTTTAAGAAACTTATCAAGCAATAAGAAGCGGACGTTTAGTCCGACCCAGATCGCAATGATAACTACTTGTTTCATACTGCACTCGGCTAAGGTACATGAGACTAATCAAAATCATAGCAACAAAACGAACCGGTAGGAACTCCATGGCAGTGCAAAAATATACGCAATGACATAAAATCAACATAACAACATATTACAAAAAACAATTATTACACATATCAATTGGCATCTACTCCATAATTTGGTTTGATTTATTATGCAAAACATATAAATGAGAATATTGAATAATTATTTTAACTAATTGTGATTCTCTTGCTAGACACTTCAGAAGCCTTGAAAATAAGCAGGATATAAAAAAAACGCCTAGAAAGTTATAAATTTCATTACAATTAAATTTCAACGGACGAACTATGCGCCGATGCATACTGTCACCAGGAACGACCCACGTTTCGAATTTCCTTTACACTACATTTAATATCATCGCAGTCCTCTAGGCCATAGACAAATTGTTTTGACGATGTGGTCTAAACAAACACGTGGCTGTTTCACGCTCGGGGTTTCACAACAAGACGCACGTGTAAATACTACCATGAAATGTAACGTGAGGCACAGAAAGGGATAAATAAAAGAGCTGAAATTATTTGTCACTTTTCGGTTGAAACGACTCGATAATAAATACTATTTTTCACATTTTGCTTCACAATACTCGATAGAAATGTGATGTAAGTAACTTATTAGCACCTTTCCTCGGTGTATCGGTGAATATCTGGACAGTTTTGGTCGTGGGCCGCCTCGGCTCCGCCTCGGCTGAGCCCCCGACCAAAACTGTCCTGATATTCACCGATACACCTCGGAAAGTGTGCTAATAACTATTACTTGCAAACCTTATGGGGATGATCCCTATTGATTTTTCAAAGTTCTACAGCATTTTGTTCCACAGTTATTTTCGCTGCCATACTGCAATATATTGTTATTGCAATATAGGGTAGGGTTTTTGAAGGTTTTTTTTTGGGGGGGGGGCTAGAGCCCTCCATCGGAAGTCCCTGGGACCCTGTCAATCCACGGTGTGTCGTGATCGACATCCAAGAATTCGGTGTAATCCGGTGATGGGTGTAACACATGGTCTTTTATTGTCGTGAGATCTTCGACGTACGATTGTATATAGGCTGTAGTTGTTGTTGATATTTGTTGTGGGTATAAGCTGAATTTGATGCGATGCACATCATGATCACACGAAATATTCAGATTTCTCGATTAAATCTCGTATTACCATGTACTTACAGTGTTTTAGATGTTCGTCAAAAATCGAGTCCGACCTGGTGGTACGTTACGGCCTTCATTCATCAAATCATCGTGGGGGATATAATAATCAAGTGACGTGACACCGTTATTTAGCACTGAGCGACTTCAAAATTTGAAATTTGGTTTGATGTAGCTCTGCTCACTTACAGTGGAGGATTTAACAGGCTCAATGGGCTCCTGCCCCCTCCTCTAGAAATGCCATCATTTCATAGCACTCGCATTTAATTGGTCCACTGAAATAACGCCAGAATGCGTTAACTTTGTGTCAGAATTTTTTTTTACTGAGAAAGATACTTCTAAATGGTTCTGACACAAGTGCCTGAAATGACAGGAAATCATGTCTCCGGCCTCCAATTTCTGAAAATTTCTAGGGGATTCGCGCCTTCAGCACTCTCGGTGGCCGGGTTAGCCACCCACAGCCCCGTGGTTGGTGATCAGGGCCCCCACCATGGTTAATCTGGTGTTGGGAGAACCCTTCTAAATGGCTCCGACACAAGTGCCTCAAATTTCAGGAAACCACATTTCCGGCCTCCAATTTCTGAAAATTTCTAGGGAGGAGACACCTTCAGCGCTCTCGATGGCCAGGTTAGCCAGCCACAGCCCCATGGTTGGTGATCAGGGCCCCCACCATGGTTAATCTGGCGTTGTGAGAACCCCCCAGACCCCCCCTTGTGGGACTTCGTGCCTTCGGCGCTCGCGGTGGCCGGGTCAGCTGGCCACAGCTCCACGGTCGGTGATCAGGGGCTCCCACATGTTCTAGGCCCCAGAGCCCCCACCATGGTAAATTCGGCATTGCTCTGCCCTTGTCATTCTGAAATCACAATTTCTTGTTAATGGAATGTAGCCAGGGAGTGACAATGTTTTACCCTAAACAAATTGCAAAAGAAACCAATGTAGTAAGGTTGAATAATATGTATGTCAAACTCAAATTGGGCCAAATTCATGGTAGATTTGGGTAAAGTTGAGTGAATTCGGATAAATCGTGCTACAAGTGAAGATGGCACAGCCTACCAAATGAAGAAATAGGAATTGCACTTAGGAAAGAGAACACAAAACAGATGCTTGGATTTTTCAAATAAATTTTTGAGCCAAAACTAGAATTCAGTAACCATGAAACGCTTCTTAATATTTAAAGCAATGCTATTATAGATTCAATTTAAATTGGCTTCATCAATTTGCTATTCAAACTTAAGATTTTTATACGCCCACATTTTCATGTGGACGTATTATGTCGTCGCCCCTGTCCGTCCACAATTTGTTTGTGGACTCTCTACAGGTCACAATTCTTATCCGATTTTGATGAAACTTGAAATATAGGTTTATCCCAAAAAGATCTCGGTTCCTTTCGATATTGGCATGTATCGGATCAAAACTTCATGGATTATGGCCCCTGATTGTACGAAAAATCACGTTTTTAGCTTGTGGACCCTATAGAGGTCAAAATTTTGAACCGATTTTGATGAAACTTGACATGCATGTTTGTAACCCAATGATCTTGGTTCCTTTCGATATTTGCGGCTATCGGAATGTAATTTCCTGAATTATGGCCCCTGATTGTCGGAAAAATCACCCTTTTTAGCTTGTGGTCCCTCTGAAGGTCACAATTATTATTCGATTTAAAAAACCGTTTGATTATATCACCGTTACACCCTAAGAAAGGTTGAGTTCGAATTTCGGGAAAATCGGACGAAAATTGCCATACAAAATGGCTGCCGTTTGTACGCGAATACTGTTAAAAAATGGTATATCAAGGTTGTGGACCCTGTGGAGGTCACAATTTTGATTCGATTTTGATGAAACTTGAAATTCATGGTTATAACCCAAAGATCTTGCTTCCTTTCGATATTTGCGCATATCGGATCGTAACTTCCTGAATTATGGCCCCTGATTATACGCAAAATCGCCTTTTTTTTAGCTTGGAGGTCACAATTATTATCCGATTTAAAAAAACGTTTGATTATATTACCGTTACACCGTAAGGAAGGTTGAGTTTGAATTTCGGGAAAATCAGACCAAAATTGCCACCGTTTGTACGCGAATACTGTTAAAAAATGGTATATCAAGGTTGTGGACCCTGTAAAGGTCACAATTTTAATTCGATTTTGATGAAACTTGAAATTCATGGTTATAACCCAAAGATCTTGGTTCTTTTCGATATTTGCGCATATCGGATCGTAACTTCCTGAATTATGGCCCCTGGTTATACGCAAAATCCCCCTTTCTTTAGCTTGTGGTCCCTCTGGAGGTCACAATTATTATCCAATTTATATCACCGTTACACTGTAAGGAAGGTTGAGTTTGAATTTCGGGAAAATCGGACCAAAATTGACAGATAAAATGGACGCCGTTTGTACACGAATACTGTTAAAAAAATGATATATCATGGTTGTGGACCCTGTATAGGTCACAATTTTAATTCGATTTTGATGAGGAAGGTTGAATTCTAATTTCGTGAAAATCGTACCAAAATTGCCGGACGAAATGGTCGCCGTTTGTACGCGAATAGTGTAAAAATATGGTATATCATATCCGATTTTGATGAAAAGTCACATTTCTAGGTTGTGTACCGTCACAACATAATCATTGTCGGTTTCGAATTTCATTAATATCAGACTGGAACTGACCAACTAAATGGCTGCTCCCAATACAGTATGAAATACAGGAGTTAAAGATGTAGGAAAAATCACTTTCGGTATTGCTTGTTCTCTGTCCATCTCTCGAAAATGTGGGCGTATCCTGCCTGGCAGTGCCAGCCTATCTTTAGGTCTGAATTCAATTCAGTAACCCCTAAAACCTTATGTAAGTAATTAATATATTGAGACAGACACTGGTCAGGCAGTGCCATTTGATTACTAAAGTTTGAAGTCATTTTGAAAAATGGCCAGTATCGTGTTGAAAATATATTGAGTATGATGTCAGCTATGTAGGATTGAACTCAACTGCATTGGTTTCTTTTGCAGTCCGATATGTACCAAAATTGAACTTGTTTCCATGTGGGCGTATAATAAAAACTGGATATATAATCTGACCTGTATAGTATCCACAAACAAAAACAGTGGCGACAAGTTTTAATTACCCCTATCTTCCAAATATGCCTATATAATTTTTTTGAGGGAGATATATAAATGGTGCCAAAGAATCACATTTCTTCATTGAATTCCTCGAGCCAAGTCATATTTATCAGATATAATTAACTAGTGTATGGAAATTAGGACTAATTTATTCTGTTCTGACATTAAAGTACATTTAGTTAAATTAAAACATTGCACATGACAAGTAGAAAAAAATCACAGTTATCAAATAGCATTAATATACACTATATATATAATTAATGTATTGGTATTATTGCAATTTAAATGATCAATTTGGTAGCACCATGATACATTGATTTTGTTTACCTTTTTCATATAAAATGCTGAAAAAAAATCTTATAAAAAAACATAAAACATGAACAAATAAATCTTTTAATACAAAATGCTGAAAAAAAGTTTTAAAAAATGTAACATGAAACTTATAATGTACCTCAACATGAAAACAGAGTGGGTCTACATCAGCTATTTTACCAAAAATTTCATTTATTACATGTAGAGAAAGGAGACACATGACTACATCCAAACCTAAATATGCCTATACATTTTTACCGTTTGCTGGGATTCTTTGAAATATTATCAAAGTATTATTTTGATATAGAATATAGTCATGCATCTTGTCTCTCTAAACTAGCATTTTAACTGAGCCAAACCTGCCAAAAGGTGAAAATGAATTTAAGACAAAGAGGTACTCTGGACGAATATATAATATTTTACATAAAATAAAAATTTACTTTTTAAAAAAGATTTTTAAATCACATATTTTTCAGAAGATGGAAGAGTAAACAAATAGTGCCTGTAATCACTGCATAATAAAACATTTTTTTTTTAAAGATAGTTCATCCAGAGTACCTCTTTAATAGTAACCATCAGTTTTCCAAAATTCATTTACATTAACAAAAAAATATTTAAGTAACAGAATAATTTGTTTTTCTATCTTTATCAATCAAACTCTTGCACATTAATATGATTAATTTTGTATTATAAATGTTCTGTTGAATTAGATACAGCTCGGGATTGAACATTTTGAGTCATTAAGTAGAAATAAATGTAGGCAGAATGTTTTTAACAGACACATTAACACTGTAAAGGGAAATTAACCAATCAAAATATGAATTTTTATATAATAAATAATGAATTAGCACCATTATAATTAAGTATTGATATTGGAATTGATTAAATTTTAACCTCTAATTTTTTTCTCTGAAAAGTCTTACTTTCTTTCTTATAAGCATTTCCATAAGTTCAAATCAACTATTACAAGAATCCTGAGACAATATGCCAACATTCGAATAAAATCACTAGATAGGTAGAGGGACTAGAAGTTGTGATATATAAAATGACAAAAATGCTACAAACTGAGTATTAAAAGTAGGCTAATAGAGAAAACACTGAATTTTTAAAACATCTACATGTGCAAATGATTTTCCAAAACATTATTAAAAAACACGTCTTTCCAAAACATTAAAAACTTGAATTTCCAATATAAAATTGAGCAAAATATGTCTTCTGGTAGTAAAATAACTGCTTAAAATGAGTTACTGTTACTTTATTTCAATGTAGTTTGAAATCTAAATTTTTCGGTTTCATTATGATTTGTTTGCATTCATTAAAAATCTTAATCAGACAAATGAAGCCATAAATCAATACTTGAAACTTGAGCCAATTTAATATCTAGTTGAACAGACAGGCTTAAAGGTAAGACAGAAACTGTTAAGACTTCTTCGTGTTATATATTTGGTATAGTTTGTTAGGTTTCAATCATTTACTGAAGTCCTTGTGTCATAAAGTGAACATTTTCTGTCAAATCCTCTTTATCTGTGCAATTAATACAAGCCAATGTCTAATGATGTGTTGGAAAAATTTCACATAACATATTTTTTTTATATATTCAGCTATTATTATAATTCGAAAATTTAAATTATATAATACAATATTAAAATCCTTAAAAACCTAAAAATGACAAAAATTAAAAAGTTTTAAAAATTTAAAATATTTTTTGATATTACTGTTTGTTTCTTTTCATAATCATTCAACCCTTAGCGTGTCACAATTGCAAGGTGGTCACATGCTGGCATTTAAGCTTTGACATATATGTGTGACCACTTTAAACCAAATATTCTTTTTAGACAAGCTAAGGGTTAAAGTGTCAAAGACATCCTAGTAGGCCTTGGATTTTAAATTGAGAGTCCATGTTTCAAGGAAAGATCGATGAGATTCATATTTATGATAGGGGACAGGATAGGATCTGGACAATACCCATATTCTTTCCAGATCCAATAAATTCTATCTTTCCATCTATCATCAGATTGCGGATACATCCAACATAGGTATCTTTTGTTTGAATTCCTTTACGTAAACCACCTGTAAAAAATTTAAAAACATTCACGAGATCAAGTCATGATAAAGAAAATTGGTTGAAATTCTCTTATATTTATAGAAGTCATTCTTTCTACATTATAAGCTCATTACGAGGTCTTAATTCTACAGCTATTCTTTAACTTCTATTCTTACTTTCAATTTTCCCAGAATATCTTAAGGATCATGCTTTATCTCGACATTAATTTTATGATTATCACATACAATTGATTGCATTCATATAAATTTGATACCAACCTTCTGGCAAGCCACCAATATAGAACGGATCATTTGTATTGGCTTCTGATGTTCCAGCTTTACCTATAGCAGGTGGCATAGCAATTCCATCCACTTCAAGAGTAGCTACATTCTTAGCTTTAATGGCTGAAAATAAAGAAACAAACAATTATTATAGCAAAACAAGTCATATTTAATAATCAATGCATGGCAATACGATACATGACCGAGTTCTAAAAAAATAGTTTGAAATTTGGAGAGATTGCTCATCATTATGGCCTAAAAAAAATAATCCAATATCATTAATTACAAATAAAAGGTCATATTAATCACGTCTTTACCTTTAATTGAATGCCAGTTTCCATCACAAAGAGAATTTGCAGCTGGTGGAACAAATTCTGTTGATATGATACCAGCTCCATTATCAGTACTCAGTACAACCTAGAATATAAAATGATATAATTATGAAGACTGATTAAAGTAAAATTAAAGTTGTTCGTAGTTAAATACTGATCACTGATCCCTATACCTAAAGGGATTGGATAGTCCCATAAAAATTATGGTCGTAGGATTCTGTGAAAACAAGCTACCAGGGAAAAGGAAACAGAAGGTGCAACCCAATTACAACTAACAAGAGAATTTTGTAGTGTATCATTCAAGAATTCTTAAAATAGAACATTAATGTGAAGATAACTTTCTAATGATCCATACAACAATTCAATGCAAATTTGCCAAAATATTCTGTAAAGATCTCAAGACTTGTGGAGCGTTTAAGAGAGTTGTGGATAAACCTATGAAGAGTGGTAACAACAATATATTATGTGCACATTAAAAGTGGGCATATTCAGATCTTTGGAATTTTGTATAATGTTTCTTTATCTTAAACATGGTATTAATTCTAAGTTCATAATATGATAACATCAGCTGTTAGAACATGCGTTTTAAATGAATATATTTAATTTACCTTTCCTTCAACTAGTTCTATGGTAAAGAAATCACCACCTTTATTATGTACCGCTACAATAACACCGGAGGTTACTCGTGGTTTTATATCCAATGTTATTTCTTTATCTAAACCAACTTTAAAATTATCATCTGAAAATAAATGTCAAACATCAGCCCAATTCAGATTAAATGGAGGGAAACTTTTTCTAAATACCTCTTAAATATATCTGAAATAAAAACCTATGTTTTTATCAATTTATCTATATTGAGACTTCTTACAATATTTGGGAGCTGCAAGGGCTCAGTGGGTAAGACGTTGGTTGAGAAAGTTTACTTTAATTAAATTAGAGTGTCACATATTTTTCAATATGTTGACAATGAAAACATTTACAACATACTATAAAGAGTAGCCAATAATGTCAAATATTTAGCAATTTCAGATAAACCAGAAAATAATGACTGAGAGTATCAATATGAACATAGGAATTATCTGAACATCCTAATCTGATTTAAACACATTTGTTTAATGATTAAGTTTTGGTGGAGCGAATGCAACCATTCAAATACACACCTTTTGAATGACTGATGTTGGCTTATACTTACATAATTGCACATATGAATTTTCTGGGAAGAATGTTCCAGATTCCATAGTATCTGAACATGGTGATGTGTTAAACTGTTGAGTTGGTGGACCAAAATCTTCTTTATTTAATTGAATATTTCTTATACAACCTATAAAACTTGTGCTTGCCTCCTGCAATCAAAATAAACAGACATGACAGGCTTACTTTAAAAATAGCATGATTTATATGAGATAAACTAAATATAATCAAAGTTAATTTATATACACAAATAAAACAACATATCACAGAACAGTTAATAAATTTAGCCAGGAAATAAAACATATCCATACCATCTAAGTCTTCCATGTGGGCGTATAAAAATGCAATTTTTTGAACACTCACTGGTCATAATCCAGGAAGTTATATGCACGGTTATCGAAGGAACTAAAATCTTTGTGATATAAACATAAATTTAAAGTTTCATCAAAATCGGTTCAAACTTGTGGCCTCTGAGGGTCCACAACCTGGTTATACCATATTTTTACACTATTTGCTTACAAGGGGTGACCATTTTATCTGGCAGTTTGGGGTATATACACACATTTTTTTTTTTTTTTAAATCGCATAAAAATTGTGACCTCTAGTGGGACAACAAGCTAAAAATGCGACATTTCATACAATCAGGGGTCACAATTCAGAAAGTTAAGATTCATTTTGCGCAAATAGGAAAAGGAACCAAGATCTTTGGGTTATAGAAACATGCATTATAAGTACAATCAGGGGTCAAAATCAATGAAGTTATGGTCTAATACATGCCAATATCGAAAGGAACTAAGATCTTTGGGAGAAAAACCTATATTTTATGTTTCATCAAAATCAGATAAAAATTGTGACTTGTAGAGAGTTTCCACAAACAAATAGCAGACAGACGGACAGGAGCGACAATGTAATATGTCCAAATTAAAATCTAGGAATATAAAAAAAGATAATGGACCTGGAATACAATGAAAAATTCAGTGAAATTCTGAGAGAAGTCATAAGTTTTGATAAGAATAATGTAGTATCGATTACCAACTGTTTACCATTTCTTAAATTAAATGATTAAATGGTGAAAGCGATAGAATCCATAAAAAATCACAACTGTACAATGATCCAGAGATCTAATTATGGGCAGGTCAAGTGAAATGTCTTATTAATAATTATTTCTGGTAGCATTTATTCTAAGAAATGAATTAAGCACACTAAAATTGACTGATAGATGTATAAAAGTTTGGTAACATCATACACCTTTACTAGACAAATGTAGCAACATACAAGTGGCGTGCAAAGAGACAAAAATCAATACAGATACCGTAAAGTGTCATCTGCTATAAACATACAGATGAGTTTTTTGTAATTGATTAGCCGGGGGAGAGGACACAATGAACAGCACCAATATTTCGAACTTATCAAACTTGAATGAATTGGAAAAGAAACATGTGTCGAAGGTGAACAGAGATACAGTTCGTGTTATCGTTGCAACAGCCATTTTAATTTTCAATTTGCTTGCAGTTCTAACAATCTTGAAAGTGAATCAAATCAAAATTAATATCAAAATATGTTACATCGGAATATTGTCATCTGATATCAGCATAAGTCTGACTTTAATTTCAATTTATTTTGTATCACAGGATTTTCAAGGAACCAATATACTGTGCCAATTCCGAATCCATTCCGTTTACACACTGTTGTTGTGCACTACTTGTTTTGCACTACTAATAACAACGGAGAGATTTTTAGCAATAACCTTTCCTTTCTTCTACAGTAGAAAAATCAACAGTGGATTATTAACTGGATCCGTTTTATTTATTTGGATTATTTCAATATCTACAAGTTATCTTATGTTACTGAATGGATTTGAAAAAGAAGCATGTGAAGTCTTATACTGTGGCAAACGCTATGCTTGGGCAATTTTAGGAATTGCCATAATAGCTGTATTTCTTATTATTCTGTTTATGTACTTAAAAATATACAGACTTGTTCGTCATCACTACAACCAAATAAATGTCAGTGAGGAGGGGGAACACCATTGTATGTCGATGTCTGAAATAAGGTCTGTTGTCAATGTTGCTGTAGTGGTTTTTGTTTATGCAATCTGCTACCTACCGACAGGCATTTATTTTCTATGGGCTGCTGTTTCAGTATCTGATTTACTTGCCGAAAGTGAAACCACACGATATATTTTCATGCCATTACTTATATTATTCAACAGCTTCGTGAATCCATTATTGTACTTGTGGAGGTTAAAATGCTGTCGAGAGGAAATTAAAAAATGTTTTCATATTTTCACTCCCTCTACTAGAGTTGCAATCGAAACAGTTCAACAGAACACATTTCAACTGAGTAGTGTAAACTAACTATCAGGATACTCACATCAGAATAAAGCTTGTGGAAACCCAAGCTGCCAAGCTTTTCATAAAGATGGGTTGCCAGGTAACAAAAGATAAGCTATCAGCAACCAAGGAGTCAACAAGTCTAGTCGCATATTTATTGTCTTGTAGGTATAAGGGTTTAGCATCATACTTTACAAGACATGTTTTACCTTGTCCAATTTGACTAGCAACAACTGCTATTCAATTATTGTACTTGTGGAGGTTAAAATGCTGTCGAGAGGAAATTAAAAAATGTTTTCATATTTTCACTCCCTCTACTAGAGTTGCAATCGAAACAGTTCAACAGAACACATTTCAACTGAGTAGTGTAAACTAACTATCAGGATACTCACATCAGAATAAAGCTTGTGGAAACCCAAGCTGCCAAGCTTTTCATAAAGATGGGTTGCCAGGTAACAAAAGATAAGCTATCAGCAACCAAGGAGTCAACAAGTCTAGTCGCATATTTATTGTCTTGTAGGTATAAGGGTTTAGCATCATACTTTACAAGACATGTTTTACCTTGTCCAATTTGACTAGCAACAACTGCTATTCATTTTTATCAGTGGTTTCACTAATTTCGGATTTCATGTGTATCGTATGTATGTGTACTACTTCTAAAAAAAAAAAAAAATAAACACCATACTATAATAAATATGTTTTGAAGAAAGGTAGCGCTCTCTGGAATTCACACCCCAGCTATATTTTTTGCATATAAATATTTATTAAATATTCTTCTGGCCTAATTGTTTGATTTTCTCATTTTCCTGTAAACTTTATTTTTGGACATTGTTTTGAACTTTTTAAATGTTTACATAAATAATACAAAGAGAAGTAGACATTTCAATTCAAGCCACATTATTCATTGTGATGAATTGTCACCTATATTGGACGGAATATACGTAGCTGTTATTGTAATATTTTTTTGTAGTTAAGTCTTACATTACTACCATTTTGGAAAGAGGAATAATTATATGTGAAGTGATATGATACTATATGGTGGTCTGAAGACAATATTTATACTGAATATTAAGTGACAGGTAGTTTTACTTTAGTAACTCTCATAAAAATCACCGACAACAAGAGAGATACAACCATTTTGAGCCCTGTAATATTTGTGGTGCGTTTATTGTTATTTAGAATGTTTAGAGCAGGCTCTGTAGGCCTACCTCTTTTTGTATGATGTGCTAATCAAAGAGTTGTATTTTTAAAACTATAAAATTATCAAGTGTTGCTTAATCACATAAAATAAATTAGCATGGACCATGTTTGTAGCATTTACAAGACACTAAATACACACCAATGCCAAATGCATGTGATACAATGTTACATTGAGAGAGGAGGAGCCAATGAATATAGTATTGATGCACCAGTATTCAGTACTATTTTTATTAAATTTCCCTTCAGACATCATGTGGACTTCCTAGTGAACCATACCGTTAGCCACCTCATCTTACCACCTGAAAACATTATGTAGATCAACAAGAAGTGTGTGGCTCTTTCCACATATCATAGGGCAATCCTAGAGGGATGTGACGCCGGGCTACTTGAATTAACCCATTAACCATCAGATTGTTTGGGGGTTTCAAGTAGGAAAAGCATATATACTATTCAAAAAAAGTAGGGGATATTTGATTTTTAAGTGTTATTAAAGTCACCTAATGAAACTGACGAAGAAACAAATGATAAGATAGGTTGCCAGGCAACGAAACATACGCCCACAGCAGGTAAATCATCCGGGCAGTTAACAAGGGTCGTCGCATATTTTTACTTTTTTCGGTAATGAAACATTTGTAATACACTAAAATTTGATTAAGAGTAACAACTCATTATGTAATTATCAGAAAATCATTAGAATTGGTTTGCTATTTATAAAGTTTTGCCACACGCTAACAATTAGTATACAAAACATTTAATATCATAGATTTCGCTGTTCAGTTATCAAAATTCATTGAAAATCAAAATATGTGTTCGTTTTAACACCTTAAACTCTGTGTATCAATCTGAAGTCAAACGGATGATAAGTTTGGCCTCTATAGTGCCAAGGGAGATAACTCTGGCAGTAATTATTTGAAATCGCTGAAAATTAATAGGCTTCTTTGTCTCTAGAGCATCCACAGGATTTTTTGAAGTGATCAAGGGCCATAACTATGGCAGTAATTATTGGCAATCGCTGAAAATCAATAGACATCTTCGTCTCATGACTGTAAACACTGTGTATAAATCGGATATTAACTTTGGCCTCTAGAGCATCCACAAGATTTTCTGAACTGATCAAGGGCCATAACTATGGCAGTAATTATTGGCAATCGCTGAAAATCAATAGACATCTTCGTCTCATGACTGTAAACACTGTGTATAAATCGGATATTAACTTTGGCCTCTAGAGCATCCACAAGATTTTTTGAACTGATCAAGGGCCATAACTCTGGCAGTAATTATTGGAAACCGCTGAAAATCAATAGACATCTTCGTCTCATCATCTTAAACACTGTGTATAAATTTAAAGTCAATCGGATATTAACTTTGGCCTCTACAGTGTCCACAAGATTTTTTGAAGTGATCAAGGGCCACAACTCTGGCACTAATTATCGGAAATCGCTGAAAATTAATAGGCTTCTTCATCTTATGACCTTAAACACTGTGTATAAATTTGAAGTCAATCGGATATTAACTTTGGTCTTTAGAGCGTCCACAAGATTTTTTGAAGTAATCAAGGGCCATAACTCTGGCACTAATTATCAGAAATCGCTGAAAATCAATAGGCTTCTTCGTCTTATGACCTTAAACACTGTGCATAAATTTAATCGGATATTAACTTTGGCCTCTAGAGCGTGCACAAGATTTTTTGAAGTGATCAAGGGACATAACTCTGGTAGTTATCATCGGAAATCGCTTCTTCGTCTCATGCCCTTAAACACTGTGTATAAATTTAAAGTCAATCGGATATTAACTTTAGCCTCTAGAGCTTCCACAAGCAATTGTGGACGCCGGACCGCCGGACGGACGGATGGGGTGACGACAATATACGACCACATTTCAATGTAGGCGTATAAAAATGAAATGAAGTTCACATTCATCGATTTATTCCAATTGATCGTTAGACTAAGAAAGGCACTGACTGACCATTATAAGGGTAAAATGATACCCGGGGTCAAACAGCAAAGTTACCACAGCATCACAACAAAGTCAGTAGCGGGTAAATCCTTCTCTGTTTGCCAAACAAGCATTGATCCGACTTGGCATACTCCTAATGAGACGTCTAACTAAGGTCATTTTGGTCCAGATTGTCCCATTCCTGTTGCAACGCAGCAGCAAGTTCTTGGACATTGGCAGGACGTTGTTGACGTTGACGTAACCTCTGTCCAAGCATGTCCCAGACAAGCTCGATGGGGGAGAGGTCGGGACTCAGTGCTGACCAAGGTAATGTGGTGATGTTCTGCTGTTGGAGGTAACCTGTAACGATCCTGGCCCTGTGACATCTTGCGTTGTCACCATGGAAGATGAAACGGTGGCCATGATGTCGTGCGAACGGCACAACATGGACTGCCAAGATGTTGTCCCGGTAGTACTGGCCTGTAACACGCCCTGCAACAACATGTAAAGCCGTTCTTGCAGCAACAGTGATGCCTCCCCACACCATAACAGAACCACCCCCAAATCGATCATGTCGGATGAGGTTAGCGTCTTGGAAGCGCTCGTTTCGACGACGCCACACCCTCCTACGTCTGTCCAAAAAATCAACAGTGAACCTTGACTCATCTGAAAACATCACATTGCTCCAGCGTCGATTATCCCAGTGTTGACGATCCCTACACCAACGACGTCTTGCCTGAATGTGATGATCTCTCAAACAAGGGATCACGTGAGGACGTTGGGCGCGAAGGTGACCCCTATGCAGTCGATTCCGAATCGTCTGGCCACAACACGTCTGGCCACAACATGTAAAGCCGTTCTTCCAGCAACAGTGATGCCTCCCCACACCATAACAGAACCACCCCCAAATCAATCATGTCTGATGACGTTAACGTCTTGGAAGCGCTCGTTTCGACGCCGCCACACCCTCCTACATCTGTCCAAAAAAATCAACAGTGAACCTTAACTCATCTGAAAACATCACATCGCTCCAGCGTCGATTATTCCAGTGTTGACGATCCCTACACCAACGACGTCTTGCCTGAATGTGATGATCTCTCAAACAAGGGATAACTGGAAATGTTTCTTCTGTTAGGTTCTATAGTGACTTTTTTCGTAGTCATTTGCATATTTTAGTATTATGCCCCCAAAATCAAATATCCACTACTTTTTTTGAATAGCATAGAATATATCCTGTAACTCTTTAAATTTAAGAATTAACCACACAAATGTATATATTGTTGGATAGATCTTATATTCCTCTAATCAGTGGTGTAAAATATTTCACAGTTGTTCCAAGTCTTGAACAATCAAATTACTTTTCACTACTTACCCTAAACAACAAATTGTCATCATTAAACTTTGTCATGGTATTCAAGTAATGAATCTAGACTCTAGTTTCATCACTTTCACACAATAAGAACCCAAGTTATTGTGTTCCAAAGCTTCAAGCAATCAAATTACTTGTCTGAGTTTAGTCTTAGTGCAAAATTGAACACTGTACGTCGAGACATTCACTTAATAAACACCTACACCAAATTTTAACATTCTACCTCAATTAGTAGAAGCCAAAATTTTGTATTCCAAAGTCTCTACTTAGCCTTACCTCAATTAGAAGGAGAGTTATTGTGTTCCAAAGTCTCAATCAATCAGGTTAAAGTCTCAATCAATTAGGTTTAAGTCTCAATCAATTAGGTTTAAATTAGGTTTAAGTCTCAATCAATTAGGTTTAAGTCTCAATCAATTAGGTTTAAGTCTCAATCAATCCAGTTAAAGTCTCAATCAATCAGGTTTAAGTCTTTACTTAGCCTAAGTACCGGTAGTTAATGCTCATCTTCAAAAGGGGTGAAAAGGGATTAACGAACATCCTACTCTTCTGCTCCCGGTTGGGCTAATGACGACAGTGTTAACTCTGTAAGAAATTGTTGAAATCCGATTGGCAACTTAGTTTCACTAATTTTAAACAATGCAGACATTGAACAATAGGTTTTTTGTCATAGTGTTCACTAAATTATACAATACTTATTAGACAAAATTCTACAAAGTGATCAGGGGCAAATTAATATACACCTACTTGGCTTACTTTGTTATCCTATTATTTATGCTTTTTATATTGTATAATATTCTCTAAATAACTACTGTTTAAAACAAAATCTCGAAAAATAGCTGAAAATTAGAACGTTTCTTGTCTGTCAATGTCGAAATCATGCCTGTATTTTGAAATCAGATTATTAATATAGTTTGTTGAATCTTCAACCAATTATGGATGATGAACGAACCAACAGACTGAACAAGGGCCATAACTCTACATGTAGAAGTAAAATACCAATTTCAATGCATATATTAGATTTCAAGTAGATAGAATGATAACTTTTGGAGCATCGGAATATGGGAAATAACTCTAGAAGATCCTTTTAGATATGGACACAGCTCACCAAATATTCCTACGCTGTCAACCACGAAACAAGGGCGAAAGTTATCTCAGGTTTTTCATTGAGAACCTCAACCATGATTTAAGGCAAGAGTTTGCAACATGTGGAAGAAAGCGTGAAAGTTCTTCACAACGAAAATTTGTGAAAAAGTTATAGCCGGTCTAAGAGACGAGAATTTCCCAGAGAATAAGAATAATGTACAGGATAAAACTTACCTTAAGATTGCGTAGTGATAACTTTCTTTTGTCATCAGGTATACCACCAACGTAAAATGGAGATTTATTAACATTAATAGATCTAGTACCTCCTTTTGATTCACCAGAAATAACTTCCTGTCCATCGATTGTCAAAGTACCCCTTTTCATTCGACGTTCAAACAATACCTATACACAATGATAATATTTTAAAATAGTCTTTATCAATCAATATGACTAATTTTAATTAATTTTTATCTTCTTTTCGGATGTTATGCTGTCAACAAAAAATAGGTTGCCAGGCAACGAAACATACGCCCACACAGCAGCCAAATCGTCCGGGCAGTCAACAAGAGTTGTTGCATTTTAAGTAATCATCAGAAAATCATAATTCAAACTCACCCATCACTACGGTGTAACTGTGATATAATCAAACTTTTTTTTTAAAATCAGATAATAATTGGGACCTCCAGAGGGACCACAAGCTAAAAAGGGTGATTTTTCGTACAATCAGGGGCCATAATTCAGGAAGTTACGATTCGATATGGGCAAATATGCAATGGAACCAAGATCATTAGGTTATAAACCTGTATTTCAAGTTTCATCAAAATTAGTTCAAAATTGTGACCCCTATAGGGTCCAAAACCTTGATATAACATATTTTCACACAATTTGCGTACAGACGGCGGCCATTTTATCCGTCAACTCTGGTCCGATTTTAACAAAATTCAAATTGTCTCTTCATTACAGTGAAACGGTGATATAATCAAACGGTGTTTTAAACTGGATAATAATTTTGACCTCCAGAGGGACCACAAGCTAACAAAAGCGATTTTTCGGACAATCAGGGGACATAATTCAGTAACTTATGATCCGATGGGCGCAAATATCAAAAGGAACCAAGATCTTTGGGTTATAAACATACATGTCAAGTTACATCAACATCGGTTCAAAATTGTGACCTCTATAGGGTCCACAACCTTGATATAACATATTTTCACACTATTTGTGTACAAACGGCGGCCATTTTGTCCGTCAATTCTAGTCCGATTTTCACGAAATTCAAACTCTCTCTTCATTACCATGAACGGTGATATAATCCAACGTTTTTTTAAATCGGATAATAATTTTGACCTCAAGAGGATCCAAAGGCTAACAAAAGGTATTTTTCGGACAATCCAGGGACATAATTCACAAAGTTATGATCCGATGGGCGCAAATATCGAAAGGAACCAAGATCTTTGGGTTATAAACAAACATGTCAAGTTTCATCAAAATCGGTTCAAAATTGTGACCTCTATAAGGTCCACAACCTTGATATAACATATTTTTTACACTATTCGCGTACAAACGGCGGCCATTTTGTCCGTCAATTTTGGTCCGATTTCACGAAATTCGAACTCAACCTTCATAACCATGGAACGGTGATATAATCAAACGTTTTTTTAAATCGGATAACAAATTTGACCTCCAGAGGGACCACAAGCTAAAAAGGGCGATTTTACGGACAATCAGGGGCCATAATTCAGAAAGTTACGATCCGACGGGCACAAATATCGAAAGGAACCAAGATCTTTCGGTTATAAACATACATGTCAAGTTTCATCAAAATCGGTTCAATATTGTGACCTCTATACGGTCCACAACCTTGATATAGCATATTTTCACGCTATTCGCGTACAAACGGCGACCATTTTGTCCGTCAATTTTGGTCCAATTTTCACGAAATTCTTAATCAACCTTCATAACCATGGAACGATGATATAATCAAACGGTTTTTTAAATCGGATAACAATTTTGACCTCCAGAGGGACCACAAGCTAAAAAGGGCGATTTTTCGGACAATCAGGGGCCATAATTCAGGAAGTTACGATCCAATTGCCGCAAATATCGAAAGGAACCAAGATCTTTCGGTTATAAACATACATGTCAAGTTTCATCAAAATCGGTTCAATATTGTGACCTCTATACGGTTATAAACAGGCATTTCAAGTTTCATCCAAATCGGTTCAAAATTGTGACCTCTATACTGTTCACAAGCTAAAAGATAGGTTGCCAGGCAACGAAACATACGCCCACAGCAGCTAAATCGTCCGGGCAGTCAACAAGGGTTGTCGCATATTTTTACTTTTTTAAGTAATGAAAACATAACGCTAACGCTACAATATACGTCCACATTCCTGCTTTGATTGATATGGTACTTTGTCAAGAAGGCTAGGCGTTTGGTTTGTTTAGCGTTGAGGGTCGTGCTTCAACATCAAGATAATCCATTCAGAATTGTGGCTTTCAGGCGCTAAAGGCAAAAAGTGGCCATGGCTCTGCCCCTGGGGATCACCAAAATCAATAGTGGACGCCCTCGGGCTATAAGGAATACACATATGCCAAGTACCAAGCTGATTCATTCAGAATTGCGGCCTGTAAACCACAAACACAAAAATTGGGCGTGGCTTGCCTCTGGGAGTCGGGACATGCAGTTGTTGTCCTTAGGCTATAAGGAATACATATCTTAAGTTTAAAGACGATCCATTTAGAATCATGGCCTGTAGACAACACACACAGACACGAAGTAAAAATGAACATGACTCTGTCCCTGGGGGATAGGAAATCACCAAACACAATTGGGGTAATCCTTAGGGTATAAGGAATAGGTATGCAAAGTTTTAAAAGGATCTATTAAGAATTGCATCCTGTAGACGAACATTGGGCGTGGCTCAGTCCCAGGGGGTCCGGCATGCACCAAAAATAATAGTGGTCAGTCTTAGGGTATAAGGAATAAGTATAAAAAAGTTTTCAAGACGATCGATTAAGAATTGTGGCGTGTAGGTGACACACAGACACCCAAAAAGAAAATGGGCGTGGTACTGTCCCTGGGGGTCGGGCATGCACCAAAAACAATAGGGATCTTCCTTAAGGTACCAAGAATAAGTTTTAAAAGTTTCAAGACGATACTTTAAGAAATGCAGCCTGTAGATGACAGACAAACAAATACAAGAAATGGGCGTTGCTGTCCAAGGGGGTCGGGCATGCACCCAAAACAAAAGAGATCATCATTAGGGTATAAGGAATAAGTATTTTAAGTTTCAATATGATCGATTAAGAATTGTGGCCTGTAGGAAGCACACAAAATAAAATGGGCGTGGCTCTGCCCCTGGGGGTCGGGCATGCACCCAAAACGATAGGGATCATCCTTAGGGTGTAAAGAGTAAATATACAAAGTTTGAAGAAAATTCACTAAGAATTGCGCCCTGTAGGCGCCACAAAGGCACCCCAAACGATAGGGATGGTCCTTCGGTACAAAGAATACACGGTAACATGCATAGTGTGTAGAAATGTCGTCAGAGCTTTTAGTATTGGGCTTCTGCGTTAGAAAATCCTCTGAGCAAGTAGTAAAGCTTAATTATGGTTACTATTAATGAAAACTAGTGAGAAATATCCGTGTTGTCAGTTTTCCTTAAACCCGTCAGTACTTGTACCGTGCGTCAGTATTTCTGTTAATGGTCAGTAATAATCATACGGTGAGTATGTGAGTTAATTGGTTAGTATTCCTTACTTTTGTCAGTATGTAAAAAATACGTGAGTAATTAAATAAACGTGAGTTTATCTAAACATATCACTATTGAGGCACGTGCGGGAGAAATTGACGAAAGCGTGACTAATTAAGAAAACGTCACTATTTGAGCTAACGCTCACTATCTGAGTATAACCGCCAGCTACCTTTGATGTGCGTTAGTAATTGGACACGGCGCCAGTAGAGCGTGTAATCGTTAACTATATACATTTCTGGTAAGTATTGTTACTATAGGTAATTTAACTTCCCGATAAATTGTCGCTACCTTCTGAATAAAATATTAATTATTTATTATTATTCTCGAATCAGAAAATGTTTTATTTTTTTTAACAATAATGGATGGTAGTGAACACGGGTATTTTTCGGTTACCGCCGTAGTTTGCAGAATACTGTTTTAAAACATTAACGGGTGTATTTTTCTCCGATTTCCATAACCGCCGTAGTTCGCAGAATACGGGGCAATGTGTAGTTTGTAGAATACGGGGTTTGCAGAATACGGGGCAACGTGTAGTTTGCAGAATACGGGGCAATGTGTAGTTTGCAGAATACGGGGCAATGTGTATAGTGTTATTTCATTTACAATTTATATTTATTCTCGTTCATGCAGATTAGCACTTGTTTTGGGACGTGCGGCGCTTTACTATCTGTATGGTTTAAATTGGAATCACAACTAATGGTTAAAAAAGATCACCAACACAAATCTATTTTCACTAATTTTATTGAAACAGATAACATGATAGCTGATAACACAAATAATGAATTTCAAACATTCGCATACAAGCTGAAATTCTTAGCACTGAAGAATCGTGTGCATACCGGACTGGTATGAGGCATCGCACATCTTGGGTTGTCGCTTATCATGAAATAGTTCCAAATCTTACTACTTCACGTTAGTTTTATCTAGATCACTGCTGGTATTGTCTGGATTCCTTAATCATTATGAATAGAAGTATTGGAAAAGGCGGGAAAAGATACCGCATGGTTTACGTGTGAGAAAGATGAAAGGGAGGATATCCCTTTGATGTCACAAGATTGACATTCCAGCTTCTAGATGCCATTGAAAATTTAGAAATATTTTTGTGATTTCTTTTGTTATGCTAGGCTACTTTAAGAATTTAGACATAATATGTATCAACAAATAATAATTTATGATATAGATCATACTTTATTTATTAATAATATTACAAACAAATAAGTTCCCATTAGATGGTTTATAGTTCTGGAAATGACGAAAGAATGTCACGTGATTGCTCTTCGCTTTGATGTTTCATTCATTGCCGCGTGAACCTTTCAGTTCAGGCACCTATTATAGACATACAGGTGCCAATCATTTTAGGAATTACATCGTAATCAACACTAGTTACTATCGTACTTATAGTAACTATCGACTATCAACACATGACATATTATAATCTCGACTTTATTTAATGATACAGCAAAAAATTAACGTCCGCTTGACAAGATAGATGGAGTGTATTTGTGATTGCGTAGGAAGCGTGACACAATTTTATTTCTTCAAAAACGCGGCGTTTGTGCTTATAACCGAGGTAAAATAGTACCATACGTTTCCTGACTAACAGTGACATTCATCTACAAGGATTATTATGCCATTCGAGACATTTCAATGTGTAATAGTATTATATCCACCACTATCGATAATTATATGTATCAGCCGATATTATATGTTGCTGTCAATATTTGATATCGGTAAAACTGATAGGTGTCATATCGGACCATCACTATTAATATATTTAGGACCTAGAAATTGACCCAAATGGGTCGCAACGAATATAATACTGTAAACTGATTGTATATGAGCTAATTTGCATTCAATTGTTTCCATTTTGACTCTAATGTCAAATCAGTTACGTTCAGTGAAATACGGCATGAATCTGAACCCAACCATGTCATATATTTGTTAATGTTTGTTTAATATTTAGCTCGGTGTAAGAATTTAGAACCAAAGAGAATAGTCCATACATTAGTAATATAGGTCCAACGCGACGAGAATATACATTCACTTGATACACTCACTCCGTTCATTTGACACCTCCCTCTTTGTTAGGATAAGCTGCTGATTTGGCGACGAACAGTATCGGACCAGCTCAATTTATCTCGACAGCCAGTGTCTGAATGCTGCCTGGATGCATTTCCGACAGTTTATTTCACAAAATATTTTGGTGAATATATTCATTCACATTGAGTCACTCACCCCGCCCGTTTGACACTTTCTTCTGGTCGGATAAACTAGTGATTTTGCGACATTTTCGAGAAAAAATAAGTTAAAGATATCGTTAGATTTTAACACTAAATCACGTAACAACCATGTCATATTTGTTAATGTTTAATATTTCGCTCGGTGTTAGAATTTAGAACCTAAGAGAATAGTCCGTACATTAGTAATATAGGTTTTGTATATTAAATCTTTTATGGGATTAAATTCTGTTAATCTCACCACTTAATTAGCACCTTTGTGTTATAGTGCTCAAGAGATTAAGAATGTTGATTGGCTAGGTTTATCACCTGAATAGAGCGTGAAATCATTTTTATATAGTTAAAACTATATAAATTTCTGTTAAGTTTATTGATAAACTGTATCATTATAAGACAATTTGTTACCGGTGTGACTATTGAACAAAAACTCAAACGACAATTTCGGATATGTAAGTGACAAATTTTAAGAAATAAAAATGCTCTATAAATTTGTTTGAAATCTTTAACAAAAGTTTTGCTATTGTGTTTTCAATTTCTTGAAATTTCCCGTGTTTAGAATTGTCTTAGTTTTGAATATGTAATATAGTGTAGTTATAAATGTGTTTTTTTAGGGGATAATTTTCAATGTTCCTTTAGAAGTATTTCTATCAGCCTTTTGTTTTAATAAAGAATTAATCGCACAGGATATCTACATGAAAAATATCCAAAGATCGAACGTCGGACATGGTTTTACTATTTCAACGTTGCATGCAATGTATCAATTATATTTATCGTGTGCTAAATAAAACAATTTCTAAATTATTAATAGAATCTTCTGTGCTCATAATTTCGAATTACTTGAATGAAATTTATTATTTTTCTGTTACGTACGATCAAATTTTATTTTAACATTGTGTATCGTACCTTATTATATGCTATTATTATTTTCATCGTTATTTATATTGTTTCATTGCTATATATATTGTTTAATAGCTATTATTTCTCAAAAGTAAATAGATAATCACACGATTCTTCGGTGTTCAGAATTTCAGCGTTCATATGTGTATGAAGTTCAATATTATCTGCTATCATAATTTATTTCAATAAAATTACCGAAAACAGATTTGTGTTGATGATCGTCTTAAACCATTAGTTCTGATTCCAAATTTACTAATCCTTACCGCGCCACCTACCCCAAAATATGTACCAACCCGCATGTAACGAGAATACATATAAATCGTAATATATATTGCGCCGTATTCTGTATGGGAACCCCGTTGTAAGAACGTGAACGGGTACAGATAATGTGACGAATCAAACCTCGCCACTGAGCATTTAAATTCATATTTATATATGAAGTGGACTCTGTCTCATCCGAACTCTGATCACTGTATTTAGAGATCGATCTATCTAACTATCTTTGGCGTCTTTTTGCAAACTACGGCGGTAAGCGAAATTGCCGACAAATAGTCCCTTTACTCATTGCCACCAATTATGGTTTAAAAAATCTCCTCCGATTCGAGAATATTCATAAATAATTTTATTTATTTATTAATATTCTCGAATCGGAGGAGATATTCAGGTTAGTAATAAAAATATTATGATCACTTACAGTAACAATACTCGCCAGTATTTTATATAGTTAATGATTTCACGCTCTACTGACGTCAGGTCCAATTACCGACGCACATCAAAGGTAACTGGCGGTTATACTCGGATAGTGAGCGGTAGCTCAAATAGTGACGTTTTCTTAATTAGTCACGCTTTCGTCAATTTCTCCCGCACGTGCCTCAATAGTGATATGTTTGGATAAACTCACGTTTATTTAATTACTCACGTATTTTTTACATACTGACAAAAGTAAGGAATACTAACCAATTAACTCACATACTCACCGTATGATTATTACTGACCATTAACAGAAATACTGACGCACGGTACAAGTACTGACGGGTTTAAGGAAAACTGACAACACGGATATTTCTCACTAGTTTTCATTAATAGTAACCATAATTAAGCTTTACTACTTGCTCAGAGGATTTTCTAACGCAGAAGCCCAATACTAAAAGCTCTGGCGACATTTCTACACACTATACACCTTGTAGTGATATGTATGCAAACTTTCAAGGTTATAAGTTAAGAAATGTGGCCTGTAGACGACAAACAATCAAATACTAGAAATGGGCGTGGCTATGCCCCTGGGGGTTGGGCATGCACCCCAAACGATAGGGGTGTCCCTTTGGGTACAAAGAATATGCATGCAAAGTTTCAAGGTTAAGAAATGTAGCCTGTAGACGACAATCAATCAAATACTAGAAATGGGCGTGGCTCTGCCCCTAGGGGTCGGGCATGCACCCAAAACGATAGGGATCAACCTTAGGGTGTAAAGAGTAAATATACAAAGTTTGAAGAAACTTCAGTAAGAACTGCGCCCTGTAGGCGACACAAAGACATGCGAAAAGAAAATGGGCGTGACTCTGCCCCTGGGGGTTGGGCATGCACCCCAAACGATAGGGATGGTCCTTCGGTACAAAGAATATGTATGCAAAGTTTCAAGGTTATAAGTTAAGAAATGTGGCCTGTAGACGACAAACAATCAAATATTAGAATTGGGCGTGGCTCTGCCCCTGGGGGTCGGGCATGCACCCCAAACGATAGGGATCATCCTTAGGGTGTAAAGAGTACATATACAAAGTTTGAAGAAACTTCAGTAAGAATTGCGCCCTGTAGGCGACACAAAGACACGCGAAAAGAAAATGGGCGTGGCTCTGCCCCTGGGGGTTGGGCATGCACCCAAAACGATAGAGATGGTCCTTTGGGTACAAAGAATATGTATGCAATGTTTCAAGGTTATAAGTTAAGAAATGTGGCCTGCAGACGACAAACAAACAAATACTAGAAATGGGCGTGGCTCTGCCCCTGGGGGTCGGGCATGCACCAAAAACAATAGGGATCTTCCTTAGGGTATAAGGAATAAGTATACCAAGTTTGAAGAAAATCCATGAAGAATTGCGCCCTGTAGGCGAACCACAGACACACACACACACACACACACACACACACACACACACATACCTGCATCTAAGTCCTTGTCAGGTCCTTGACAGTAACCACACTTGTGGGGACTATACTTTATTCTTATATTTTTATCTAAAATATATTACTGATCGGTCTAAAGTACCAACGGGTAATGAAAAATGTGTTATAATAAATCTTTAATATTAAACAATAGCAACTGAGATTGTTGGGACACTTTAGTGGGACATTGTGTGACAAATCTTGTTGATGGACACTTAAAGAGCCGTACCGTCAAAGTGGTATAGTTGCACTTATTATACACAAGTTACACACCCAGAATTTAATGAACTACTGGGACGTCCTGATAATTACTTCTATTTAATTGTACACACCTATGTTTTAATGCACTATAGGGACGTCCGTATAATGACGTACATAATGGTTATCGGGAGGGTCCCGTTAAAGACGTACATTCAATTCACACACCACAAATTTAATAAACTGTTGGTACTGAAGGTGTCCTAATAACGATGTATATAACTAATTCACACACGCTGTTGGAACTGAACATGTCCAAGCTAGATTTGGTATGAAGTGTGACAAGGCTGCAATTAGCCCACATTACAGGCACACCAAGATTGGTCTCCCCTTTGACCACGAATCAATATAAATTTGTTTTGACTTAAAATCTGGACACACACTAAGTCATTGTATCACTACTGGGACCAATTTGACTAAATTGCGAAGAGTTAAAAGGCAGTTAATAACGATTCAGTCCATAAGAATTCTTAAATTGCTGGTGACATCTCCATCATTACAGTACAGTAAACTTTAATCAGGATCAAATTATAACGGACCATGCAGGGGACCCAAAGTAAAATAGAAAATAAAACACAGGGCAACAAGCGACATAACCTAATCTGATCGCGGATTAAGCCACAAATGTACACACACATTTCATTGAGTAGAAATACAATCAAAATAAAATAAAACCCAATGAGTTTTACATTCACTCAACACTAACTGTGTCATTTTGGGGAAATTCTTTGATATTTCTATTACATTAAATTAAAGGGCATGACTCTTTGGTGTGGGAAGGAAAGTGCAGAAATTGTGCTCACTACTAGACTCCCCCCCCCCTCCTTTACCTCGGACAAAGACATATAAACTATAAGCTGCAAATATTACTAATAATTAAGCATGTAAATCAATAAATGACAATAAGGAAACACAGTTGGTTAGTCTAACTGGTAAATATAACTTGGGGTAAGATAAGAGTCATTGTTGATTGTGCGACAAACTGAAAGGTGGTTTATCGTTGTGTTTTGGATTGTGATTCGTAAAACTGTGGCACACTGGTACACGTGTACTATTGGATGTTCCATGGGTGGGTTTCAATTTTCAAAATGCAGTAGAAACTGGTTTGGGTAAAACGAAATACTTCATAATTCACTTTTTTGTTTTTAATTCTTTATGATTTTAACACAAAAGCAATTTCACTGAAGTCCAACAACATTTTGAACTTAACAATGGATACCCTCAAAAGTCAAATTTGTGACAACTTCGAGAAAATAATATTCTGGATTCTTTAATACATTTGAGTCAGTTTTTAAGTATTCAATTATTGGTTAAATAAATGTCCATTACTCTGTTCACACAGGGCCAGTTTCACCACCTTAAAACCGTATTGTTTGTGATGCACATTTCACATTCAACAATTCCTGCTCTCCTCTGCTCTTCACCAGACCGTGTTTTCATATTCACTGAAATAATAAAATTATAGTGGTTATTAACACTTGGGTTGGGCTAAGCTTTGATTACTTCAAATCCAGAGAGGGGGAGAGAGAGAGAGAGAGAGACTGATGTCCACTTATCACTCAATTGGGTGAAGAGAAACTACCATCCACTCAACACTTATTATTTCTAATATTACAGCATATTTCTAGTAGGCCCTACACCTTTTCACACCAAGGTTTTTTTTTAATTAAATTTTGAGATGCCCAACATCTTAATCTTAAACTATTATTCTATAACACAGGGGTTTGAGACCCAGTTGAACAGTTTGGGCTTTAAGACTTGTTTATGGGATGAAGATAGTAGGTATATAAAGAGAGACCAAAAGAACGATGAGAGAAGACAAAGACACAAACAGAGGAAACAGATCGAAAGAAAGGAGAAATAGAATAACAGAGAGAGGAGAGTCTGGTGCCCACCTAACACTTGAAAGGGGTGGGGTGAAAGGGAGGATGGAGGAAGTGAGGGATGGTATGGAAGAGAGAAAGGGAGCGAGATAAGTTATTTCGCAATTGTACTTCAATCGGTTTTTAACAATGAGAGGAAACCAGAGAGAGGACGATAAAGATGCAGGAAGGGAAAGAGGGGAAGAAAGCGAAACATCCTGGCTTCCACACAATATCTAAGAGAATAAGGGGGCTTGAATGAGGAGAGACATGACAATATAGATGAAGAGGGGAAGAGAGGCGGTGGGGGAGATAGAGAGGATGTGGAGATGCGAGGGATAAGGATACCAAGGACAAAATGAGAGAGAGGAGAGGTTGAGAGAGAGGATACGAGGTGAGGGGTGAGGGGGATGGGGATACAGAAACCAGAGAGAGAACGATAAAGATGTAGGAAAGGAAAGAGGGGAAGAAAGTGAAACATTCTGGCTTCCACACAATATCTAAGAGAATAATGGGGCTTGAATGAGGAGAGACATGACAATATAGATGAAGAGGGGAGGAGAGGCGGTGGGGGAGATAGAGAGGATGTGGAGATGCGGGGTATAAGGATACCAAGGACAAAATGAGAGCGAGGAGAGGTTGAGAGAGGATACAAGGAGAGGGGTAAAAGGGATGGGGATACAGAAGAGAGACAGAAAAGAACAGATACAGAATAGGATTTGCAAGAATAGAAATAGGGATGGTAAGCGAGAGAGATGAGAGATAGGACAGGATACAGGGGAATAGAGTGATAGAGAGATACATGGTAATAAAGACAGGGTGGGGGTAGAGAGAAAGGGGGGGGATTGAGGGGAATCGAGTGTGAGGAGAAATAAGCAGGAAGACAGAGAGGATCGAGACAGAGAGGAGAAAGCGCCTTTCGGGACTAACATATGGTACTATTCTTGAGTCTTTAATAGTAACATGCAACTGGGGGGCCCACGGTACTGCTCATGTTATCGGACAACAAAATCAGGGCCCTTGAGCCAATGACGGACCTTTTGATCTAAACAATACGCATTATTTATTTCAGTTTCTTTCCATTTTTTGTAAAAGAAATATTTTGACAAATCATAATTTTGTACAAATTTTGACAGCATTAAAATTGAAGTAGTTAAAACATAATGTAAGCACTTACCTATTTCTTTTTTCTTTCTACTGTTAATTTCTAGAGATGTATCCTCTTTCTCAACAGAACAAAGTGACTAATAATTTCAAATTTACACCCGCGCAATTTGATTAATTATCAAAACTTTTCTATAACAATACCCAAATCAATAATTTCAGTCATTGATAGGACTTATTCCCAATGTGATAATGAATCATACAGGAAATACACACTAATGTTCTTCATAACGTTTATTGGTATCATATATTGGCTCTCCCTTAAGAAAAAATATACTTCTAGACTGTTGCTTAGCTTTGGGTAGTACCAGGCGACACTTATCTGTACCTTTCACAATTAAATGAACAAGTTGTGTGAAAAAATTTGAGTAGCCTCTTCTGTCAGGACTTTAAAGAAATGGCCTCTGATTGGTCAATATATCTAACTTTGAAACTGGCCATCTGATTGGATATTGATAATACCCATGCTTCAAACACTTCAAATGTGTGTGATATAGGGAGTAAAATGTGTGTTCAGTGTGTGAGACTGTCTTGATTTTCCACATTTTGTAGGACTTGTGTAAGATTGAAAATATATAGTTTTTAGGTGGTTTACAAGGCCCTGGTACAAAAATAATTGTGGGGACCTGAGTGTAAGTCCCAACAATTCAAAATGTCCTAACAACGTTGGTGTTCTTTCAACTTCGCGTCCTGCTAATACACCATATGCAAACACACACACACACATACATACATACATACATACATACACACACACACACACACACACAGACAGGGGTGACGGCATAATACGTTCACATTATGAATGTGGACGTATAACAACTCATTATGTAATTATCTGAAAATCATTAGAATTTATTTGCTTTTTATAAAGTTTTGACCCACGCTATCAATTAGTATAGGAAACATTTAACATGATGGATTCAGCTGTTCAGTTATCAAAATTCATTGAAAATCAAAATACTTGTTCGTTTCAACACCTTAAACTCTGTGTATCAATCTGAAGTCAATCGTATGATAAGTTTGGCATCTGTAGCGTTACAAGGTTTTTTGAAGAGATCAAGGGAGATAACTCTGGACGTAATTATTTGAAATCAATGAAAATCAGTAGGCTTCTTCGTCTCATGACCTTAAATAGTGTGTGTAAATTTAAAGTCAATCAGATATTAACTTAACTTTGACCTCTAGAGCGTCCACAGGATTTTTTGACGTGATCAAGGACAATCACTCTGGCAATAATTATCAGAGATCGCTGAAAATCAATACGCTGTGTATAAATTTAAAGTCAATCGGATATCAACTTTGGCCTCTAGAGCATCCACAAGATTTTTTGAAGTGATCAAGGGCCATAACTCTGGCACTAATTATCAGAAATCGCTGATAATCAATAAGCTTCTTCATCTTATGACCTTAAACACTGTGTATAAATTTAAAGTCAATCGGATAATAACTTTGGCTTTTAGAGCGTCCACAAGATTTTTTGAAGTGATCAAGGGCCATAACTCTGGCACTAATAATAGGAAATTGCTGAAAATCGATAGGCTTCTTTGTCTTATGACCTTAAACACTGTGTATAAATTTAAAGCCAATTGAATATCAACTTTGGCCTCTAGAGCGTCCACAAGATTTTCTGAAGTGATCAAGGGCCATAACTCTGGTAGTTATTATCGGAAATCGCTGAAAAACAATAGGCTTCTTCGTCTCATGACCTTAAACACTGTGTATAAATTTAAAGTCAATCGGATATTAACTTTAGCCTCTAGAGCGTCCACAAGCAATTGTGGACGCCGGACAGGGGCGACGACAATATACTACCACATTTCAATGTGGGCGTATAAAAACGTGATTTTTCGTACAATCAGAGGCCATAACCCATGAAGTTACAGTTCGATACATGCCAATATCGAAAGGAACTGAGATCTTAGGGTGATAAACCTACATTTTAAGTTTCATTGAAATCGGATGAAAATTGTGACCTGTAGACTGTTCACAAACAATTGTGGACGGACGGACGAACAGGGGCGACGACAATATACCTCTACATGAAAATGTGGACGTATAAAAACAAGAATAGTGTAGACCAACAAGATACCTGAATCAGAACAAAATAACGAGCAGAATATTAAGATAGGCTGGCACTGCCAGGCAGTATACGCCCACATTTTCGAGAGATGGATAGAGAACAAGCACTACCGAAAGTGATTTTTCCTACATCATTAAGTCCTGTATTTCATACTGTATTGGGAGTAGCCATTGAGTTGGTCAGTTCCAGTCTGATATTCATTAAATTCGAAACATACAATGATTATGGTGTGACAACCTAGAAATGTGACTTTTCATCAAAATCAGATAAGAATTGTGACCTGTAGAGAGTCCTCAACCATGATATACAATATTTTTACACTATTCGCGTACAAACAGTGACCATTTCGTCCGGCAATTTTGGTACGATTTTCACGAAATTCGAACTCAACCTTCCCCATCAAAATCGAATTAAAATTGTGACCTATACAGGGTCCACAACCATGATATACCATTTTTTTTAACAGTATTCGCGTACAAACGGCGGCCATTTTGTCTGTCAATTTTGGTCCAATTTTCCCGAAATTCAAACTCAGGCTTCCTTACGGTGTAACGGTGATATAATCAAACGTTTTTTTAAATCGGATAATAATTGTGACCTCCAGAGGGACCACAAGCTAAAGAAAGGGGGATTTTGCGTATAACCAGGGGCCATAATTCAGTTAGTTACGATCCGATATGCGCAAAAATCGAAAAGAACCAAGATCTTTGAGTTAAAACCATGTATTTTAAGTTTCATCAAAATCGAATTAAAATTGTGACCTTTACAGGGTCCACAACCTTGATATACCATTTTTTAACAGTATTCGCGTACAAACGGCGGCCATTTTGTATGGCAATTTTGGTCGGATTTTCCAGAAATTCAAACTCCACCTTCCTTACGGTGTAACGGTAATATAATCAAACGTTTTTTTAAATCGGATAATAATTGTGACCTCCAGAGGGACCACAAGCTAATAAAGGCGATTTTGCGTATAATCAGCGGCCATAATTCAGGAAGTTACATTCCGATAGCCGCAAATATCGAAAGGAACCAAGATCTTTGGGTTACAAACATGCATGTCAAGTTTCATCAAAATCCGTTCAAAATTGTGACCTCTATAGGGTCCACAAGCTAAAAACGTGATTTTTCGTACAATCAGGGGCCATAATCCATGAAGTTTTGATCCGATACATGCCAATATCGAAAGCAGCCGAGATCTTTTGGGGATAAACCTATCTTTCAAGTTTCGTCAAGAATTGTGACCTGTAGAGAGTCCACAAACAAATTGAGGACGGACGGACGAACAGGGGCGACGACATAATACGTCCACATGAAAATGTGGGCGTATAAAAAATCAAAATGGCCAGTGGAGGTGAATATAAAATGAGAGAGTTATTTTCAAATTTGACGTGAAACATTGGGGTCATGACAGGGCAAAATCTACTGATCGGCAGTGCTCATAGACTGTTAGTTTCTGAGCTATCTCTTCTTTTCGGAAAACTTTGTTAACTTTGATAGGCTACAGTTTTTTTTCAAATTTGGTCGACATCAAAGTTCCCTTTCAAATAAGCTGGTGTTGAGACATAGTACAGTGAGTATTTAACTAGTAGGAAGCATATTTATAGCACATCTATTTTAGAGTGTTAAAGAGTTTTTTTTTTATCTTAAAATAAAATCGTGGATTTGAAAACCAAATTCTGAAGTTTGAAATCAAAATCTAAAACCTCAAGTTATTACACTAAAATCTGTTAAAAACTTTAGGCTTTAATGCATTAAAAAGCTAATTGTTGACAAACAAACTGGTGGGTGGACAGGGGTGATAGCATATGATTGAATTTTTACACACCTGATGCCATTGGCCATCATTATATTTTTTGGCACTCCTGATAACTGCTGATCCAGAACCACAGTTAAAAGTGTAAACTACTACTCCATTAAGCATAGAAAGAGATATATGATCTAACTGTTTTTTATCGGCTACGTAAAATAGGACACCATTTTGAGCCTCAGTCTTGAATTCTAAATAGAACTTGGACCTAAATATTAAAAGAAAAAGAACAACTGTTTTAAATCATGGATGTGACTTTAACACACGTTATTCAGTCAAATCAATTGACTGGACTAATGTTTGATTATTGACATTAAATATGTACTTATATTTAACATATAGAAACCTAAAGATAGGTTGTCAGGCAACGAAACATTCACCCACAGAAATAATTGATGGAAATAGTTGAAATTCAATAGACCTCTGTTCCACAAATTTAAATGATGCATAATTTCATACATATCGGATGATAACTTTCATCAATCGAGCATTAACAAGGTTGAACAAAGTGAAACAAGGGCCAGAAGGCTAGACCTTTTAGCGTTACAGCGTTCAAAAGATTCAACAAAGTGAAACAAGAGCCAGAAATCTAGACGTAATACATGGAAATTACTGAAATTAAATAGGATTCATCATCTCACTAATGTAAACATATATCAATTTTAAAACAATCGGAATAAAGAAATTGTGGACGACAGACGGCCCAATGACTGGACACAATATACGTCCATGTCGGCGTTTAAAAACTGAGACCTTTAAAAAACTTGATTTTTAAAACACTCGGGGACCAGAGGCCATTACGTTACGGTTCGATACATGCCCTTATCACAGGGAACCAAGATCTTTGGGAGATAAATCTATATTTCGTGTTTCGTCAAAATTGGATAAAAATTGTGACCTGCAGAGTATCCACACACAAATTGTGAATGGATCGACATGGGCAACGACAATATACATCACTTGAAAATGTGGGCGTATAATAAAGCAATGTAATTATCTGATTTGTAAACTAGTGAATCACACTTGTTTGTTTTACGGTATCACTAGGGACTGGGAATCTTCAAGTATTTATGAAAAAAGGTAAGAAACTACCCTTATCATCTAGAATCTAATACACGTCAAGAACGTGTTAAATACCGTCAAGATTCATCAAAAACCGCCCAGTTTGTGCTACCGTGAATATTTAGAAACACCGTCTAGTTTTGTCATCGATCGTCTACTTTACGACCGTCCAGTTTCTCGGGATGTTTTAGATTTGAAAGGGGTTTAGTTTTTAGACAAGGCCTTATTTTCCCGGACGTTGTCTAGAAATGAACAGAGTGTTTAATTACTAACAGTGTTTAGTTTTAACGCCAAATTACCACTTTGCCGAGAGCCGTCTAGAAACTTACGGGTGATTAGAAATGCAATGCCGTTATCTTTTCATGCCTTTTAATTAGTTTGCCGGGTGTCATCTAGAAAACGTACAGCATTTGTTTTTGTGTGAAATATTTAATTTCTATCTCCCAATTTTAGAAACTATGTTCCGATTTAGCATAGTGTCCAAAAATTCTCGAATGAATTGCATATTAAATGCATATTTGTTGAATATCTTCTGTATTGCCGACGTCCGTTGGGAAACGTCCATTTGCAATGAATTGACAATTTTCCCCGCGTAAATAAAACTCAACAATTTAATTATTAGAAATTAACGAAAAAAAATGGACGTATATCTTGTTTCTTATAATTTTGTTTTCTGGATTATTTACCGGCTCCCGCCATTAATAACAAATGTATTTGTGAATTTACAAATTAATGAGTGCAGTACTCTTTTCGACCACGAATGACGTAATTTTCGACATTTATCAAGGCGCATTCGTCAACATTTATTTTTGTATCCCATGGAAATGTTTAGGGGTATTGAAAACACCTGACTGGAAAGATTTAAGTATCAAGTCTGTAAGTAGTGTACCTGATTCTAAATCGTAAAGGAATATCGTATTCAACATGGCTGTCAATCTGAGCTCCAAATCGGATTCCACTGACATTTTCTGCCAGATTTTCTTCTGGTACTAGAGGTAAAGCACATTGAGGAGCAGGTGTTGTTGTTATAATTCTTTCTGCTTCTGGTGAAACTATAATACATAAAGCATTAAGAATTTATGATAAACATTTTCTATCAATAATTTTATTGATAGAATCTTTGACTGGCCGTACAGCATCATAATTAGGCCCTGAAATAAAAATATTCTGGCTCTGGGATACTCTCCTACATCAGTTAATAGAGCCGCATGACAAGTAGAGCTTTCACGGCCACAAATTCACATATTTTCCCTTATTACAGAAGTACTGTAACTCCATACAAAAAATAGAATGAAACTTGAAGTGTGCTATAGGCTCAGTTATCTGGTATGCAACTCTTGAAAGTCATAATCATACTTTACTATAAGTTGTTGAAAGTTGTTAAATTTTGTATAAATTTTACACAAATTGGATGATAACTTTAGCCCCCTGGAACGTTCGCAAGATTTTCCAAATAGACCAAAGGCCCTAACATTTTAGGTGATTATAAAAAAAAGTAGAATTCTTCAGGTGATTAACATATACAGGCTGTGTATTAAATTGCATGACAGCTCGACGATAACTTCAGGAATTGCGGATGACAAACAAAGGTGACGATAAAATATGACTACAAACATACCAGTGGCTTCAACAGGTGTCTCTTTAGATGGTTCAATCAGATCTACACGTTTTTCATATTCTGTAAGTGGACAGCTGCCTATTGTTGCCCCAATTCGGTCATTTTCAACAATACTTGCAAAATTAACAGAACTGCAGAAAAAAAAATCATTAAAATACAGAATTTGTACATTGTGCTAAACTCTATCGGGATGGTGGATTGTGAGTCCGGAATTGACAGAACTACAGTCAAGTGACAAAGAATTTTGTCCTATCATCGTTCTGTCCATCCGTCATTTTAAATTGTGTGAGTAGAATAAAGATGTAAATAAACAAAAAATATTTTTCAGGTATTTTTTTTAGGTATTTTATTATGCAGTTGGTGCACGCGTTGTAACCTGGAATTAGCCTTTTCAAACAGTTGTCAATATTTTATTCTAGGTTCCCACTATCATCACGATTTGTGCTATGATTGAAATTGTGCTATTAATCGTGGAGTAATCATGGTGATCCCATCAGGTCAGTTGTAGAAATTGTGTTGTTAAATGTATATAAAATTATCAGATCGTGAACAAAATAGGGAAATCCGTTCGTAACGCATCACAAGACTGTGGAAACCTAGCATATTAGGGATTGCAAGACTGTGGAAACCTAGCATATTAGGCAAATTGCGAGACTGTGGAAATCTAGCATATTGAGAGTATTCAACTTGGTAACATTTAATCAAGTATCTCAATCATTCCTCTCACTTTACATTTACTAGGTGGCTTTTTAGTTGGATATTTTACAATAAATGGTCAGACGCATTTTATTTCATTTCATGCTGTTTTATTTAAAGGTTTGCACATGAAAAAAACTGCAACTTTGGAAAAATTAAATGCATATTTTGTCCAAATAACTTACTCCATATTTACAGTGACATCACCAATACAGCCCACAGTTCTTACTAGAGTTGGTGCCATATCATCTTCAATCAAGTAATCTGTAGGTACCCCACCAAAATATAATGGTGTTTCTGTCAATAAATCACTTCTAGGACTATCTGCTGTTGTCTCCAGTATCTCATAATCATCAATATTCATAGTTAATCTGAAAACAAACCAACATTCCTAAATACATGCAGTAGAGTACTAAAGTGATACTGTCCTATCAAAAATCGAATATGTTAATCAATGAGCAACTGTTTGATCAAACTTGATTTAACTGGAACTTTGGCTGTTTTTTTTTTATCAAAAAGAACAGTAAAAGTAGCACTTATTTAATTCTTATGTTAGGATCAGGTCTCAGACAAATGTTTGGCCTCTGGAGAGTATAGAATAGGTCTAACTACTATTTCATAAACACCTGCATGATTTAACACTTTAAGCTGGTTTATGAAACAGTGGTGGCCATTCTTTTCTCATAAAATTGTTAAAACATTTTAATACATGTATAAACTCACTTTAAACCATCCTTCATAATAGATACATAATGCCAGTTACCATCAGCATATTTATCATATTTACTCTCTAGTCGCGTTGGTTGGTTACCAGGGTTACTCAATACAACAATTTTACCTTTAACTATAGCTACAGAAAAAGCACTAGACTGAAAACAAAGTATATATTTATTAAACTTGTATTCTACATATAGATGATGGGGGAGGGGGAAATGAAATGGAGTTTAATGTCGTACTGTTTTGTATCGACTGAGCTAATGAAGACGGGCATATGTCATGCAGTGTGCTATAAGAGAAATTTTGTCTGGAAAGTGGCACTAGGGCCTACTCTTTATTCCGGCTGTCCAGATTTCTTGTATGTGCACGCCAACATTGTTCCTTGCCAGGCCCTCCGTCCTTCACCACCGCCTAGAACTTTCTCGGTCAACTCAAGGATCAAACACAGAACCTCCAGGTTAACGAGCCAATGACTTACTGACTGAGCCACTACAGTGTAAATATATTGTGTCTATAACCAAGGTGATTACATTTTTGTATGTAAAAAAAAACTCTTCAAGATTATGATTGTCTTCTCAACTAGAAGTTATCATTTTACAAAAACACTGACAAATTAAATCGCTCATCTCTGCTTAGCCCAAAGCAGAAATAGATGAAGAAATCAATTCAAATAGTCTCCTACTTTTTTCAAAAATTAGTAGGATAAATAATTTAAGTATAGAGAATTTATTACCTGAGTATTATCAGCTGTATAAAGTAATAAACTGTCATTCTGGAAAGTTTTCATTTTAAAAGTCAGATCAAACATTTGTCCAACACTTTCAGCAGATACAGCCACAATACCAGGTCTATTAGCACTAAATGATACCACTCTGGCAATCTATCAAATGAGAAAGAATTTGTATAAGTCTTGTAACTCAAATATTTTGAAATATATAAATCTTGCTAAAGATAATCATGCTAAGATATGCAATGCACTGTATACTCAATCATCAATGACAAAAACCTAATAAAGGTTACTCATAATAAATAATACTGGACAATTGGAATGTGACTCATCATGAAATGGTGACCATCCAAACTTATCAAATTTTGTGAATGATGTAACATAAATTTCATAATGAATTCTGATGAACAGCATGACTAAACTGAGATAATCTAATGTCTTGAAATGTGGCATTTGTAAGAAATTGATGAGTCCTATGATATTTCTACGAAATAGAAACAAAGAAAGAAAAATATCCTTCGTGCATCAGATATTTGGGAAGGATTATCCTGAAACCAGAACAGTTTCCTATGCACGACCATGGTATCAGCATCTTGACATGTTAGCACTGTCAGATACAGGACAGACATACAAAAGAGATAGATCGGTTTTAATTGTAATATATTATAAGAGAGTTAATTTATGTTATAAATTACCTGTTCAGGACAACCAACAACAACACCTTTAGCACCACGATTATTATTCAGATCCCATAAAGTTGATTTAAATTGTAAATCTTTAATACATCCTTCAAAACCTTCAGATGTAACATCTCTGATAAAATAAACAATACAAATTTAAACAGAACAGAAAATAAAGATACATCTGTGTAATTCAGGGAGTACTTCAACCTTCCAGCTAGCTAACAATTAGTGTATTATGAACCAGTAAGTGAGTATGGCGTTTTTGCAGCCATCTTGTAATTCTGACGTCTTATCAAAATCGAATTATGTCAATCAGTGTAATTGTCCGAGGAGAAGCTTGTCAAGTTTAATGGTAGAAGTTAGGCTTTTTTTGAAGTGTATTGTCCCCATGAAAAAGAACACTGAGAACAAGAAAATAAGAAGTTCATGTCTTCCAGTTCCAGTATTGATCGTTTATAATTAGACTATACAGTAAATGATAGAACTTATATGTCAATACCCGTCTTCATTAGCCCAGATTAGGCGTAAAACAGGATGTTAAACCCCATTTCATTTCATTTATAAATCAATATCTTTACAACTTAAGCCCAATAAACGTGTAAAATGTTAAGTTGCTATACATATATAAAGCTAGTTAAACTTACTTGGTAGAAAGTTCAGGTTGATTATAACCTCCAATAAATATTTCATCATTAATAGCTAACTCCTTCAATGTTCCTTTACTCTCACCCAGAGCAACTAAAATACACAACAGTAACAATTAGGCACAAGTCCAAACCCTTCGCTGCATGTGCTGGATATATTCTTTTTTACAAAATATTCATCAAAATGAGGTTGATCAAACAAACACATAAAGCATTGCCAGTTTTTTGGCTTCACTCCACACTTATCTTATACATGTACATGTATGCATCTCAATGAGCAAAAATCTTGTTTCAGGTTTCTAATCTTATAATATCTGATAATCCTCCAGACCTCATGCAAAACTGGTCACTAGCTCCAGCTTGGGTACCCTACTACTGAAATTCCTGATGATGCCCCTGCATCCACATTTGGAGAGAGATAATTAGGGGTTAACATCTACCCAAGCCAACTGGATTAAACCAACTTGGCTGTATATTAACACAGCAAATACCCTGTTACAACAAGATTTTATAAATTGATAAAAGAGGTCATAACCCTGATAGTAATTAACAGAAATCGTTGAAACTGGACAAGTTTCTTCTTATCATGAACATAAACAAAGTGTATAAATTTGATGAACGGGTGAAGGTCACGACAATATACATCTAAATTTCTATGCATATAAACACAACAAAATTTATGTTCACAAATTATTACTAAACAATATAATTTGTTTTATTATTATTTACCTTCAGACCCGTCCACTAAAAGTAAGCCATCTTTCTCAACTCGGCTTGCTTGAATACTGTGCCAGGCACCATCATTGTAACGATCAGGCGACTTCAAGGTAGCACGCCCAAAACCAAGATCATACTGGAATATTAATTGACCTTCACGTATCTCAACAGACAGGAAGTCACGTTTACCATCAGTCATGTAAACAAGAAGACCATTCTCAGCATATGTTTTGAATTTCAGTAAAACATCAACAGATTTAGCTGGTCTGAATCCTAAATCTTTTTGGCTCAATATTACATAGCCTCTTCCATTAAACCTCAATCCATTTGATGTAATGGCCTTGAAAACATCCCTGAAAAAATTGAAAATATTCAAAAATTTCTAGATTTGGAAATGACCAGACACTAAAAAAACTATTAATAGACCGACTTTCTGCAACATTCACATTCGTTAATAAATAATAATTTGGAACTTTTTTCTTAAATTATTACATCATATTGAAATTATTTGAGGTTGTATTATCTAATCATTCTAACTAAATCTTTCACTTACCTTTCAAGGGCTCCCACATAATTATTTTCTCCGTTACGGAAATTCCACAAACCAATGGGTTGTTCATCAAATATAACATCTTCTATTACACCATCATAAGGTATACGTAACAAGTTTTCAGGCAGCTATATAAACAAAAGAAATCATGAAATCAAATCACCAACCTGTCTTATTCAGGTATGCTTCACATGCAATTTAGCAATTGTTGAAATAGGTTGCCAGGCAATAAGATATATGCAGACAGCAGCTAAATCATTCAAGCAGTCGACAAGATTTGTCACAAATTTATTCTTTTATGGGTAATGGGTGCATTTACAAGACAATGATATCAATTTAATACACATCAGATGACAACAATTGCCGAGCTTTTACAAGGTTCAACCAACTGAACAAGTAAATGGAAATTGTTGAAAATTTGACAGCCGGACAGCTTGAGCTGACAGTAATAAATAAACACATTTCAGTACAGTGTCTAAAAATGAGTTATTTTCAAGGAGCTATGTAAATTCTTGTGCAAAAAGTTCTAAGTAGTCGTGAGCTTGGATTTTAGATAATGGGGTAATACTGTTACTCATTTTAAAATATTTAAATGGATAAAGCTAATAACAATTTTTTGTTGAATGTGGGGGGTTGGGAGTGCCGCGCTTCTACCTCTAACTGGCTGGTCACCTATGGCTTGCGGCTGTGGTTTAAATCCCTGGTGTTAACATATGTGGCATGGAGATAGGGGCGTCTACTCAGCCTTGTGGGTTTCCTCTGGGCACCCCGGTTTCCTCCCACTGCTAAAGACCCCTACGCGCAAGCAAATTATTGAAATAAAATTAAACCATATGTTAGTCCCAAATTGACATAGTTTGTGTCGAGTGGACATTAAACCCCATTTCTCTCTCTCTCTTGTTGAATGTGATAAATCCTCTTTAAATAAGAAATTGTTTTTTTTAAAACTTAATCGAGACTTACTGAAACATCGTCTGGAGCACCACCGACATACATAACAGTAGTCAAGGGATTTAACTCTAATACAGTAAATGTTCCTTCAGACTGCCCACTAACTTTGGTGTCATCTTGTTTATCAGTTCTAATTGTCAAATATCCAGCTTTCCCAATTCTTAAAGTAGGAAATATAAAATTTACAGATCATCGTAAGATAGATTAAGGTTTAACCCTCTGAATAGTGGATATAGCATTCTAACAATTCATATTAAAACAACAATCAAAAGTACCTTTATTAAATAAAATGAAAATTTGAGAACAAATGAATCAGTTGTTACTTAGGTAATTTGAAGTTACAATATGGTTTCCATTGATTTGACAATCAATCAGTTGTGAGTTATGGTAATTTAAAGTTATAATGGTGTCCATTGATTTGGTTTAAGGATGGTATGGAAAGAAATAAAATATGCATACCTTTCAGCTATTACTTGATGCCACATACCATCATCAACTCTCTGTGGACTAACTATTCTAGCTGCACCCGATCCCAGATTATATTTGAACACAATCTGACCATTCAATAACTCTAGGGCTATATAATCATCCTTAAATATATACATTGGTGGGTTTAATATTTCAACAATTCAAGTTTGAGAATAACAAATAAATCCCTATGATTATGTGGAGTGAGAAGCTTTGCCTGTATAGGAATTTTTTTTATTTTTATATTCATTTTTTACGCGTATTATCAATTTATAGGTAGACCGACAGTTTTATGCCCCGTCTGACTTTTCTTGAAGTGTATTTAGTGTCCTTATTACCTTAGCACCAATTCAAATAATAGAAAATTTCATGATGAATTCTTATTATATTTCTGTTAATCCTGCTAAGTTTGTTAAAATAAGGAACTGAAAAATTAGTTTATACTTACAGGTTCTGGTCTTCCTGATTTCTGATCACCACCTAAGTAAAGCAATAGACCATTCAAATTATCTGTACGGAAATAGAAGGAGACCTTACTATAGGAACCAGCTTGTTCAATATTAGCTGGATTACGTACAGTTAGAGTTGTATTGGACAGGAAACGCAAACCAACTCGAATCTAGAAAGAAAAGAAAATATTTCATAAGAAAAGTGAAATTTCCACACCTAAACTATCTCTTACAAACAATGAAAGTCGTATTGTGTATCTGATATTATAAAGAATAATGGTGTATTAGTTTGTAATTGTAATAACTATCTAGAGAGGCAACCCCTATAACCAGTGAAGATAGGAGAACTCCTCAGTAGTAATCAACAAATTTATTCGTGTGGATAAGTTAGTCAGGTACTACTCTACTTACCCTATTAGCTTCATCTCTAGCTAGAGCAATTTTCTCTCTAAGTTGTGTTACATTAGCTGCAACAGTTCGTCCAATATCAGTTAATCTACCAGATCGCTCTCCTAAAGATTTGATCAAATTATTCATATCTGGTGACAGACTTCTGATGGTGTTTACTGAAATAAATAGATGAAATCATTCATATTAAAAACTATGTGGATTTTGATTAACCATGGGATTAGCAGGGTATATATTGGTTCTTCTATTATTTCTAAAACTGTCATCCAATCAGTTAAATTTTCTTGACCAATACCTAAGCTTATAAGTTCAATTTAGAGATGCATATATCTCTGAAAGGGTAATCAGGCCTTGCAAGACCTGGCAGTCCAGATCTGAGGACATTAGGAGGTGCACACAAGATCTCAAGAGATAACGAGAAAAACAATGATATTGAGAGATTACGAGAAGCACACTAGATCTCAAAAGATTAGAATGAGCACTTTAGATCTTATGAGCTTAGAAGAAGCATACTGTATTTCAAGAGCTTCAGATGTATACAAATTGAAGTTAATCATCCAACTGGACTAATGAAGAGGTACAATCGAACACATTGGATCCCAGGAGATCAAACACACTAGGTTCCCGCAACACTTTCGTACAACATTGGTGTAACTTGCAATCATTTGTAAATTATATATGCATTGTGAAAAGGTTGCAAACTGATATAAGATACAGACTGTATGTGAAACCATACCAAGACAAGAGCTTACATTGATTTCTAGTTTTCAACATATCTCTATCAGCTTTTATAATATCTGTTGGAATTTTTTGGATTTTTCTTTCATCTTCAGGTAGTTGATTAATGATGCTAACAATTTGACTCTCAGCATTCTTAGCTTTATTCAAAGATTCATCAGCCTGATTAATAGCAACACTTGATCTTCCTAAATCTCCTGAAATCAACATATCATATAGAGTTAATACTAACTCAAGTCTTTAGAGTGAATTCAAAAATAAATTGACAAACCTATAATTTTATTTTTCAGGTAAAATGAATACCTAAGAAAAGGTTTATGACACAGTAACTGTATAAAAGATATAGGTTTGTAATACATTCAAAATATTTCACTTTGTAGTGCCACAGATCTTCCGTCGTTCAATGTCAGACTTGATAAAGTAGTAGTTAGATCTTTATGCAGCTCAGGCCAGCTAAAGTGAATGAAGTAAGGATAACATTTTAATTAAATTGTTTTTTTGATAATAGTTTTAGAGCCCTGGAAATTATTGATGTGTAAACCACTTTGATTATTACATATAGTAAAACCCCTACATATTTTTGAACATTATCTATTGACATTACCTGATGGTAAATTATCAATAATCTCTTGAACGTCTTCTAAATCCTTTTCTACTTTTGTATTCAAGTCCATCAATTCCATTGTTTGATCTTTAGCATCTTGTAAACGAGCAGCCAGTTCTTAAAGACAAAATGTCAAATTACCAATTGAGAAAATAATTCCATTCTACAAACAAAGACAAAGTCATGTGGACACAAAAAAAACCCAATTTAATAAGACTCAATGTGGGTGAACAATCATCGTGAACAAACTCCAAAGCAAGATGATCCTACAATTATATCAATTCCAATCATCAGTGAGTTAGAATAGTTGTGCTGACCAAGTGGTATGTGCTTCAACCAACAATTAATGTAGAGCTAGTCAGGTGAGTACTCCAGTAACACATGCTTTGAAGCCAAATGATCCCCTTTGTAGGATTTGTCACTTAACCCTTTGAATTACGAGAATAGAATTCCAGAATTTTCAAATCAAAAATCAAAGTGTTTCAAACGCACCCTTTTCTGTTTTAATGTATTCCTCATTAGCAGACACAAGCAGAGTATCACTTCTTTCTCTAGATTTAGCTGTAGCATCTCCCACACCACTAGACTGAAAGAGCAGAAATTACAAGTAAAATAACAATATCCACATGCTACCACTAAAATCATACAGAGCTCGGGAACAAATTCATAGTTTCTTTTAAGAGACAAACAGATCACCATTTTATTTCTGTGATTACATTGTAAACTTGGAGAATTTTGCCCAGATGCAAACAGTAGCATTTCTTTTATGTTCAAAACAAGGTGTAAACTAGTAAATCAGGTTTTTCCCATCTCAAATGCACCCAAAATAACTGAAGTGGGGAGCAATGCTGGATAGAATGAAAAAAAAAATGTCAATAGATAATCCCATGGCTGTATAATCAAGTGATTTTCATATTTTTGTTTTCAATTCATTAAGTATATGAAATTCAGATATAAGAAAGATTAGACTGAATACTGTTTCTACCTTATCTAATGCTTGTTCAGCTTCATCTACAGCCATAATAGAACCATTCTCAGCATTATTAATAGCATCAACTATATCTGTGTAAGCTTTAGCTGCTTGTAGAGCATTTGCTGCTGTATCTCTAGTATTGGTGTACAAACTGAAATCACATTTTATAAACGTTCAGGTAAGTTGATTATGTGGGGAAAGAGGGCTACCATTACACATCACAGTACATTAGGAGGATGCTTACTTTTATCAAGCCTGCCTCCATAATTAATTGATACCGCAGATGAGGCAGATCCTTGTTATATTAAACGACAACAATATTTTATAACGATGCCAAGAAACTAGAATAGTAGAATTTTGGTTTCTTTTTATAATAAGAAATATATGCTACCTGTCTAGTTGAGCCGATTGATCAGCTAAATTTTCAGCATGCTGTGTGACATTCCCTAACAATGGCTCTACCATAGAAAGTCCTTGTTCTAAATCTTCAACAAATATACTCAATGCCTCTACTCCAGACTCTAGTCTAGATGATTCTCTATCAATTTCCTGTAAGTAAAATAACCAATGACAGTAGCATGACACATGTCAGCTTTATAAACACATCTATATCAGCATATTTTATACTTCTTAGTAACATAAAATAGGGGCCTCTGTCGGGTTTGCACAGTTTTTGGAAAGAAGTACACCTCTAAATGGAAGCTAGCAGAAGGCTGAAAATAGACCGAGCATGTAAAGTATCAAGATAGATTAAGCTATGCATCCTATTTCTACCAATTTAATAAAGTTATCTTCATTAATATAAACAGATCATGATGCCACACGAAATCATATATTGGTATAAATAATTGTCTTTGCTATACTTAATATAGCATGGCAACAGAGTCACCTTGAAAATTTAAAGTAGTTGATTGTTATCTATTGTCAGAAATATAGAAATACATGTATGCTGATCATTTCCTTTTTAGACTGTACAGTTGTAAATACAAAACACAAATGAAGAAACAGTTCAATCTCATTTAGACAAGTTTTAATGAATCCTAAAGAGTAAATATTAAAATAATTCATCTCTGTATTAACAAAAATAAAATAATAATTACCAGGAAGACCTCTTGACAGCTGTCCATGGCAACTCTGGCTTGTTCCAACAGTTTACGAGACATATCTACTAAATTATTAGAATCATCTCTAGCTGTTAAAATACCTTCTATAGATTTCTGAAAGTATATTGGAAAATCTTAAATCATATGTTCCAGCATTAGCAAGGGTCGTTGTAAATACAACAACCTTAGAAATGAACCATCAAGAATATTTTACGATTATCCAGAATGTTTTCATTAAAAAACAATGGGAAAACATGCATTGTGCATATTTTATAGCCATATTGAATAACTGAAATATAGCAAAATCTAATATTAAAGCTTATCTTTATTTAAGTTTTTTGTTTATGAGGTAAGGCTTGTAACTTTCTTTTATTGACATTATGTGGAATGTTATGGTGACAGAACAAGTATATGTAAAATTCTTTAGACAACATAAAAAGCCCTAGAATTAAAATTGCACAAGTTCAACAGGGTCGTATATTAATGCTTGTAATCCTATCAGCAAATATTTCCAATTTTTCTAAAATACTATTAATGAAGGAATACAGCATATAGTGCCGAGTTCATCAACATGGGAGAATAACCCATACTGGTCTACAAAAACTAATTTACCTCCAATTTATCAAGGTTGATGTTTCGTAATGTTCTCAATAACTCCATTGATTCACTAGATTCAAATTGAGAGAAACGACTGCTGTTTTGTAAATCATCTAATCTAACATTGACATCATAAACAGCCTCAGAAACCATATTACTTTCATTTAGTTGTTTCATTACAGTTGTCTGTAGATCATGAGCCATCTTTTGTACTAAAATAACAAAACAGTTTTCATTTTAGCATAAATAAAATATTGCATGGAATTTAGTTTACAAGACGTACAGCTATGTTAAAATGTATTAACAAAATCTTTAAACATAATAATTTTTGAGTAGATTTCATTTGTTGCGGTAATTTTTTTTGCGAATAATTACAAATCTACCAGGAATCCTCGCATTTAAGCCCTCACGTTATTAAGACCATGGTCTCTAAAATAAACCAAATGTTTGTTGATTTTTCCTCTTTTCGAATTTTAGTCCTGGGCTTAATTTCAGAAATGTTTTTATCACTGACATGGACAAATTCGAAAGCCCAGGGTTTAAATACGAGAATTCCTGGTCTTTAAATTCAAATTCATCTGATCACCAAGATAATTTTGTTACCTCGTTCAGCTTCTGCTATTTCAACTTGACAGCTCTGATTCTGTGCATCAAACCCTCTGCCCTCAATTCTAGATAGTGTGGACTCAGCTTCATTTATATAGACATCTACATAAGATACTTGAATACGATCTAACATTCGCCTTAATACATCATTGATTTCTCCAATAGCCTCTGTTAAAAAAACAATCAAAATAATACAATACTTCTGCAAAATACAGTCTGATATCTATAATGGACCATAGGTCTATCATTCATATTGTCAATTTCATGGACTTTCGCCAATATACCCCTAATGCTATTAGCATTACAGTATTAAAGTCAGATAATGGCATAATTGTGTTTAAAATTTAAAATTAATAGATTTATTTGATTTGGGTAAAAATCATCGTATGGCAATTCAATTAATTTTGAATCGTCTTCTAATTATGGTTATCTGTCTCCAATTAAAATTGTAGTTTTGCAGATAAGCCATGATTCAGTACACAATTATCAAATCATAAAACATTATTGTAAACATTTTACATACCATCAGCTTCAGCTGAGTTTTTTCTTGTCAACATTTCTAACTCGACAGCTTCATCACGCAAAGATTTTGCATCAGCGTCAACAGCATCAGCTTCAACTTTCAGGCGTTCAGACTAGATGGAAATAATGGATAAATTGATCAGTTAGATGGCAACTGTCAGGTAGCTAGCTTATGGATGGTTATAAAGTTTTAATTGGGAGTTTTGAATTCATCGGTCTGCCACTGTTCATTTAATATTGCTTAAATAAATTGGGTCCAAGATTGTGCAGTATTTGAGTGTGGCTAACGGAAAAGTTAAGCAGTGTCTAATCAAGGATAGCTGGTTTTATTTCATATAGACAAACATCAGGGGAATCCTTACTTTTTGTCCTGTATATGCTTCATGAGTGTTTTTCAGGGAATACAGTATTTCTCTAGTAAGATTGGATATGTCTACTTTCCCTATATACCAAAATTGTCATACTTTTGTTGGCAATAACCACCTGATAAATACTGTCCCGGGAACCCATTTTTAAGGATGCCTAGCTAAGATAGCTGGGTAGAAGAGGTTAATCAAGTTCTGTCACAGTTTTGCCAGTCCTGATAAAGAGATGTGTAGATAGGACCACACAATAGGTGATAATGATATTAATTAATACATGATTTGTTTCACTGTTTAACTCAATTGTCATTGTTTGTTGGATGAAAAGAACTTAATTCCGTAACGTTCAATGGCAATGCCCTTGGTTCTACTTACCCTATCAAAGGTATCCATAACTGATTCAGATATTTTTTGTAAACCATCTCTAAGTGGTGGTAGTGCTTCGTCATCAGTTCTTGAGTACAGGCTTTTAACTTGTGGCTGAATAATAATAAATAATATTAATAATAAGTAATAAACAATAATAAATAATCTTAATAAATTAACCTAAAACTCATCTGCGCTAACAATCATAGTTTTAGCTTTCCTAATTAAAATCGTAAATTTTAAAGAAATACTAGTTGTCCCAAAATCGTCTTTATGTTTAATGAGCAGTCCTATATTTCCAAACATGTCTAATTTGTTTGAGTACATAATTGAAACAAAAAAATTGCCTAAAAATCTCATCTCCAAAACTTCATTCAAAAATAAATAATTACCCTCAACATTTGTACTGTATCGTTGATTTGGTTAATCATCATGAAGGCACTGACTCCTACTGATACCGAGGCCAATTCTCGTTTAACAATAGTAACATTGCGATCAAATACATCCAAATCGTCAATCAAAATATGAACACAGTTATCGCATTCTAAAAATAGAAAATAGGTTGCCAGGCAACTAAACATATGCCCACACAGCAGCCAAATCGTCCGGGCAGTCAACAAGAGTTGTTGCATATTAAGGAATTATCAGAAAATCATTAGAATTTGTTTGGTTTTTATAATCAAACAGTTTTTTTTTAAATCAGATAATAATTGTGACCTCCAGAGGCACAACAAGCTAAAAAGGGTGATTTTTCGTACAATCAGGGGACATAATTCAAGAGTAATGACCCGATGGGCGCAAATATCGAAAGGAACCAAGATCTTTGGGTTATAAACATACATGTCAAGTTTCATCAAAATTGATTCAAAATTGTGACCTCTATAGGGTCCACAACCTTGATATAACATATTTTCACACTATTCGTGTACAAATGGCGGCCATTTTGTCCGTCAATTCTAGTCAGATTTTCACGTAATTCAAACTCTCTCTTCATTACCATGTAACGATGATATAGTTAAACGTTTTTTTAAATCGGATAATAATTTTGACCTCCAGAGGGACCAAAAGCGAACAAAAGCGATTTTTCGGACAATCCGGGGACATAATTCAGGAAGTTATGATCCGATGGGCGCAAATATCGAAAGGAACCAAGATCTTTGGGTTATAAACATACATGTCAAGTTTCATCAAAATTGGTTCAAAATTGTGATATGTATAAGGTCCACAACCTTGATAAAACATATTTTCACACTACACTATTCGCGTACAAACGGCGGCCATTTTGTCCGTCAATTTTGGTCCGATTTTCACGAAATTCGAAATCAACCTTCATAACCATGTAACGGTGATATAATCAAACGTTTTTTTAAATCGGATAACAATTTTGACCTCCAGAGGGACCACAAGCTAAAAAGGGCAATTTTTCGGACGATCAGGGGCCATAATTCAGGAAGTTACGATCCGATGGGCGCAAATATTGAAAGGAACCAAGATCTTTCGGTTATAAACATACATGTCACGTTTCATCCAAATCGGTTCAAAATTGTGACCTCTATAAGGTCCACAACCTTGATATAACATATTTTCACACTATTCGCGTACAAATGGCGGCCATTTTGTCCGTCAATTTTGGTCCGATTTTCACGAAATTCAAACTCAACCTTCATAACCATGGAACGGTGATATAATCAAACGTTTTTTTAAATCGGATAACAATTTGACCTCCAGAGGGACCACAAGCTAAAAAGGACGATTTTTCGGACAATCAGGGGCCATAATTCAGGAAGTTACGATCCAATTGGCGCAAATATCGAAAGGAACCAAGATCTTTGGTTTATAAACATGCATTTCAAGTTTCATCCAAATCGGTTCAAAATTGTGACCTCTACACTGTTCACAAGCTAAAAAACGTGATTTTTCGTACAATCAGGGGCCATAACCCATGAAGTTACCGTCCGATACATGCCAATATCGAAAGGAACCGAGATCTTAGGGTGATAAACCTATATTTTAAGTTTCATTGAAATCGGACGGACGGACGAACAGGGGCGACGACAATACATGTGGACGTATAAAAATAAATAAATTAATACATAGCAAAGATTTTCTCAAAAATGTTCTTCTCAAATTTTTTTTTTTTCTAAACATCGAACTTTTATAAATATATCTTTAAAGTTATATATCGGTATAGATTTTTATTGAAGAAGATTTTTCATAAATTTTTCAAAAGAACTAATTATGTGTCTCGCATCTTTAATTCAAAAGAATCTGAGTTAGAATTGCAGTATGCTAATTAAATATATACAGATGAGATTGATGTTCATATTTTGGGCAGTGGCTGTAAAAATGGAACAACACAATTTAACAAACTTCTACTTTTGCTGACAGGTGGGCAGTAATAAATGATTAAATTATGTTTCTTACCTTGACAGCCAATTTCTGGTATTAATACCCATCTATCTAAACATCTATCACATAGACTTCCTGTTACACCTGGTAAACATTGACATACACCAGATACAGCATCACATGATACAGCTCCACCATTCATACAAGCACATTCTACAAAATAAACAAAACATTAAATGTGTCATGTAAGGTAACCTGTGTTCAAATGCCTAATATACAAATACAAAAGGTCAGGCAGATTATAAGTAAAATGTACATAAACAGAATATTCAGAATCATTTCCAATAGGCCTAATATGTTCAAATTCTTTCCACAAGTGCTGAAAACGCATAAAAAAATACAATCGAGAATGGTCAATTATTAGGGATTTCCATGATCATCGTAATACAATTTTCATCATTTGAACTGGAATTAAAAATTAGTCAATTTTTCATGTACTCCAGGCTTTAAATATGATATCGATGCAAGCACAACTAAATAACTATCAACAATAAGCAGATGTGCAATACTTACTCTCACATCCATTGCTTCCATAATTCCAGTAACCAAACTGACATTGATCACATTTTCTACCCAGTACATTAGGTTTACATGTACACTGTCCTGTTAAAATATCACACTGTGGAGTTTCAGAGGCTTGACCACATTCACATTGACGACATCCAGCACATTCTTCAAATCCATAGGAATAGGGCTAGAAAAAGAAAGAATCTTCACCCTTTATGCTCAGCTTTTGGATATCAAATGATTGACTGTAGGTAAATAACTTATATAACAGATAATTGTTTTCAGAAGATTGAAACAATGGAATTCCCTTATGGATAAGAACAAAATTGAGTTTAATGATACATTTCACATTTTAAAAAAAAATAATAATTGACCCAAACCGGTCTTCACTTTATTCACCATGTTTTATTATAACACCCACACTGAAACATAAACTGCCTCGTTAAGTCACTGAGTGTCAAAGGAAATAACTCGAAACCCTACCTCAAGTAAAAGATATTCAAAGAGTTCTACTAATTCATTAGGTATACTTTCCCAAAACCTAATTCTCACCAACCAAAGAGTAATAGACAGTTAAATACTTACAGCACATTCGTTACAATCAACACCAACAACATTGGGTTTACAGGAACAAACACCATTTGAATTATCACAATTGTCAGATCCACAATAATCACATGTACAACCTGTAATATAATATCACAACTACTATAATCACATGTACAACCTGTGTGATATTATATCACAATTACTATAATCACATGTACATATATATAATATCACAACTACTATAATCACATGTACAACCTGTGTAATATTATATCACAATTACTATAATCACATGTACAACCTGTAATATAATATTACCACTACTATAATCACATGTACAACCTGTAATAAATCATACTTGCAAAATAAGTTTACACTTTCTTGATCCATAAATGCCACTTTTTATTTGATGAGGATGCATATAGCTAACAAACCTTTTCAAACTTTTATAACAATAGTATCAGATAATCGCGCAAAATTTTCTGAATTCAAGAATTCTTTCTTTATTTTTCATAAATAGTTTTGCACATCATTGCAGCTATATGAGATTGACATTACTTACGATCACAATCTTTGTTATATACTGCATCACCATAGTACCAATCCCGACATATTTCACATTTCTCTCCCATAGTGTTATTAACACACTGGAGACATTGACCTGTAGTTTGATCACATGCACCCCAGTTGGTTAATTCTATATTACCGCTACAATCACAGGGTCGACAATAGCCACCTTCTGTACGGGGGTCACCATAGTAACCTGGAGCACATCTAAAATAGACCAGTAAAAGTGAATAATGATCAGTTCAGAATGAATTCATATTCATAATGTAAATGTTATCAAAAAAAAATTGTTACACAGCAAGTAATTGTAAGTTTCCTACTTTCACAAATGTCAAAAAATACCAAGCACAATTTCTATCTTATAGCTGTGAGTTTCTAGCGAAGTGTTTTGTGTGGTATAATTGATATAATTTCTTACCTCTCACAATTATCACCATAGTAACCATCTCGGCATTGACAATTAGATGTTCTACCATCTTCAGATATATAACAAGCTGTAGCAAAACTGTAATAATATATATAGAGAGAGAAATGGGGTTTTATGTCCACTTGACACAAACTAGATCCATAATCCGCTTGTGTGTAGTAGTCAAGAGGAACCGGACAAAGCCCTGGAGGTTGGACAGGCAATCCTAATCCTGTTGAAGACTATTTTTTTGTTCTTAAATAACAAAATAGGTTGCCAGGCAACGAAACATATGCCCACACAGCAGCCAAATCGTCCGGGCAGTCAACAAGAGTTGTTGCATTTTAAGTAATCATCAGAAAATCATAATTTAAACTCACTCATCACTACGGTGTAACTGTGATATAATCAAACGTTTTTTTAAATCAGATAATAATTGTGATCGCCAGAGGGACCACAAGCTAAAAAGGGTGATTTTTCGTACAATCAGGGGCCATAATACAGGAAGTTACGATCCGATATGGGCAAATATGCAATGGAACCAAGATCATTAGGTTATAAACTTGTATTTCAAGTTTCATCAAAATCAGTTCAAAATTGTGACCTCTATAGGGTCCACAACCTTGATATATTTTCACACAATTCTCGTACAGACGACGGCCATTTTATCCTTCAACTCTGGTCCGATTTTCACGAAATTCAAATTCTCTCTTCATTACCATGAAACCGTGATATAATCAAACAGTGTTTTAAACTGGATAATAATTTTGACCTCCAGAGGGACCACAAGCTAACAAGATAGGCTGGCACTGCCAGGCAGGATACGCCCACATTTTCGAGAGATGGACAGAGAACAAGCAATACCGAAAGTGATTTTTCCTACATCTTTAAGTCCTGTATTTCATACTGTATTGGGAGCAGTCATTTAGTTGGTCAGTTCCAGTCTGATATTAATGAAATTCGAAACCGACAATGATTATGGTGTGACGGTACACAACCTAGAAATGTGATCAAAATCGGATAAGAATTGTGACCTGTAGAGAGTCCACAACCATGATATACCATATTTTTACACTATTCGCGTACAAACGGGTACCATTTCGTCCGGCAATTTTGGTACGATTTTCACGAAATTAGAACTCAACCTTCCTCATCAACATCGAATTAAAATTGTGACCTATACAGGGTCCACAACCATGATATATCATTTTTTTAACAGTATTCGCGTACAAATGGCGGCCATTTTGTCTGTCAATTTTGGTCCGATTTTCCCGAAATTCAAACTCAACCTTCCTTACAGTGTAACGGTGATATAATCAAATGTTTTTTTAAATTGGATAATAATTGTGACCTCCAGAGGGACCACAAGCTAAAGAAAGGGGGATTTTGCGTATAACCAGGGGCCACAATTCAGGAAGTTACGATCCGATATGTGCAAATATCGAAAGGAACCAAGATCTTTGGGTTATAACCATGAATTTCAAGTTTCATCAAAATCGAATCAAAATTGTGACCTCCACAGGGTCCACAACCTTGATATACCATTTTTTAACAGTATTTGTGTACAAACGGCGGCCATTTTGTATGGCAATTTTCGTCCGATTTTCCCGAAATTCGAACTCAACCTTCCTTAGGGTGTAACGGTGATATAATCAAACGTTTTTTTAAATCGAATAATAATTGTGACCTCCAAGGTAAAAAAAAAGGCGATTTTGCGTATAATCTGGGGCCATAATTCAGGAAGTTACGATCCGATATGCGCAAATATCCAAAGGAAGCAAGATCTTTGGGTTATAACCATGAATTTCAAGTTTCATCAAAATCGAATCAAAATTGTGACCTCCACAGGGTCCACAACCTTGATATACCATTTTTTAACAGTATTCGCGTACAAACGGCGGCCATTTTGTATGGCAATTTTCGTCCGATTTTCCCGAAATTCGAACTCAACCTTCCTTAGGGTGTAACGGTGATATAATCAAACGTTTTTTTAAATCGAATAATAATTGTGACCTCCAGAGGGACCACAAGCTAAAAAGGGTGATTTTTCGGACAATCAGGGGCCATAATTCAGGAAATTACATTCCGATAGCCGCAAATATCGAAAGGAACCAAGATCTTTGGGTTACAAACATGCATGTCAAGTTTCATCAAAATCGGTTCAAAATTGTGACCTCTATAGGGTCCACAAGCTAAAAACGTGATTTTTCGTACAATTTCGTACAGGGGCCATAATCCATGAAGTTTTGATCCGATACATGCCAATATCGAAAGCAGCCGAGATCTTTTGGGGATAAACCTATATTTCAAGTTTCGTCAAAATCGGATAAGAATTGTGACCTGTAGAGAGTCCACAAACAAATTGTGGACGGATGGACGTCCGGACGGACATCCGGACGGACGTCCAGACGGACGGACATAATACGTCCACATGAAAATGTGGGCGTATAAAAAGCAATTTTTCGGACAATCAGGGGCCATAATTCAGGAAGTTATGATCCGATGGGCGCAAATATCGAAAGGAACCAAGATCTTTGGGTTATAAACATACATGTCAAGTTTCATCAAAATCGGTTCAAAATTGTGACCTCTATAAGGTCCACAACCTTGATATAACATATTTTCACACTATTTGCATACAAACGGCGGCCATTTTGTCCGTCAATTTTGGTCCGATTTTCACGAAATTCGAACTCAACCTTCATAACCATGGAACGGTGATATAATCAAACGGTTTTTTAAATCGGATAACAATTTTGACCTCCAGTGGGACCACAAGCTAAAAAGGGCGATTTTTCGGACAATCAGGGGCCATAATTCAGGAAGTTACGATGAGATGGGCGCAAATATCGAAAAGAACCAAGATCTTTGGGTTATAAACATACATGTCAAGTTTCATCAAAATCGGTTCAAAATTGTGACCTCTAAAAGGTCCACAATCTTGATATAACATATTTTCACACTATTCGCGTACAAACGGCGGCCATTTTGTCCGTCAACTTTGGTCCAATTTTCACGAAATTCGAACTCAACCTTCATAACCATGGAACGGTGATATAATCAAACGGTTTTTTAAATCACAAGCTAAAAAAAGTGATTTTTCGTACAATCAGGGGCCATAACCCATGAAGTCACAGTCCGATACATGCCAATATCGAAAGGAACCGAGATCTTAGGGTGATAAACCTATATTTTAAGTTTCATTGAAATCGGATAAAAATTGTGACCTGTAGACTGTTCACAAACAATTGTGGACGGACGGACAGGGGCGACGACAATATACGTCCACATGAAAATGTGGGCGTATAACAAGTTATTGATGAACATTGATATATTCAATTTTGTTGGCTAATACTTTGCAAATAATTCAGATGTTACAAAGTTCTTTGTATGACTATATTCTGTGATTCCTGTGAATTTCTAGACTTGCTTCATTCTTGTCCCACTTTTTTTTTTTTAATGGAAAATACATCACAACAAATTCTGACACTTACTTGTTTGATTCGACAGGTAAAGGACAGGCACACATTTGACACGGACCTGAAGCAGGATCACCATAGTGACCTTCCTGGCATATTTCACAATGGGTTCCATAGGTATTGTCTTGACAGTTCTAAATCAGAAGGAACAAAAATAATATCATTTAATTTTCAAGATATTTCCTCCCTTTAATTATACATTACGTATTGAATAGACCTTTACAGCAAGTCTAAGTAATTTGTTTCCAGAGCGATCATATCAATAGGATTTATATTTTTAAAGTTAAATGTAACTTTTATTGGCAATTCGAATGATTGTCCCATTAAAATATATCAACCTTTTAACATTTGATTTATCATGTAATTTTCTATACTTACAATACACTCTCCTGTGTATGGGTCACATGATTCGGCATGTCCATTACAGTCACATGGTACACAAATACCCAAATATGGTGTACTCAACGATCGGAAGTGACCTGTTGCACATTCCTGTAATATAAATATACAGATTCTAGTCAATCTTGCTTTAATGGATTTGAATCGTGGATCTAGTTCATTAACAAATTCATATTTTACATGAAAACAAAGATCAGCAATAGCTGGAAAATATCACATGCAAAGGACGGTTTATGAAATTGTATAAATATGCCCTTGAAAGTTGTACATCTGAAAGAAAATAAGTAAAATTGTTGTTACTAACCTCACAAGATGTTCCTTGGTAATTTGGAGGACATTGACATTGTTCAACGTTATTAGCTCTTTCACCTGTTCCATCAGCTGCAGCTACTTCTAACATTACATCTGTTAATCTAAAAATATAACATTATTACTTGTTAATCTACAATTATAACGTTAATCTACAGCATATGTTCAATCAATATAACATTACATCAGTCATTATATAATATATACAGGGGCATACATAACGATTTTGGGGGGTGGGGGGTGGGGGGGGGAGGGGGGAATGTTTAGCCAAAATGCCCCCCACACCCCTACATTTACACCCCTTAATAAATATCTTATATCATTATCTCAGAAGTAAATCACTTGTATGGGTAATTCTTTATGAGAAATATGAAGGAAGATCTGTTATAAAACCAGAGATAATATTCAGATGGATCAGAGGTGTACACAATGATTTTGTTTTGTGTTTTGGGGGGTGGGGGGTGTTTAGCAAAGACCAACCTATGCACATGTCTGTAATATTAGTGGTGCAGCCCAAAGCTGAGCACTGCATGTGTGATCGTACTGGATATTCAAAAAGCCCCAATTCAACAGGGTTGTATTTGGTTGAGATATTGGCATTGCCTCCAGTCAACCATTTCTCCTACAGGGTGGTAGTATTCTATATTGCAGTATTAATAGTAAACGAATTATAGTATATCATACCTTCCTTCATCAATAATTGTATAGTAAGAAGCTCGGATATGTATAGCTTGTAGATTAACCAATATAAACATAAACTGGGCTTGCGTTACTTCCTCTCCACTTGATGAAACAACAAAATTTTGCTAAAAAAATTAAAACATCAATCATAAAAAAAAGAACATAAAGCTTTTAGCCACTTCATGAATCAGAAAAGTTATGTTGAAAACCCCCCCAACAAAACACAATTTCTAAAAATAGCAACAAGAATACTACTCTTAGAAAAGGTACTCATATATTGGCATGAAATATTGCTCCCTTGGGAGTGTTTCAGATCTGTGCAAGAAAATTTTCTGGAAATACATCTGTTATACACAAAATGACCCAATTAAAGAGATTTCAGGCAGGAAGTTATGAAAATAAATAGACTTACACGAAGTAAAGTGAGTTCCATATCTGTTTGTACATTAGCTGTAGGTTGTATAGCTTGATAACTTTCTATAGACATGTTGCTACCCTTCAAATATAAATAAAACATCAGGATTCAAAGTTATATTGGTCCAAACATTTCTCTTCAGTATTTACAAGGTATGATGAATTGAAAATTTAGCACCATTTGGTATATAGTGCATACTATAAACAAGTCTATTTTCATCCAAGTGTTGGATAAAATATATTGATGGGACACTTTTAATCCAACAATTATTTGTGAATAAATATAAACATTTGTACTTACAACAATAATGACGTCTGGTTTTATAAGACCTAATGATTCTTCTGGGTTTTCACGTGGCAGAGTAAATAATACTGTGTACTTTAATTTACCTCCGTGAGATGTTAACTAATAAAATAAAAAACATAATATGCAAATCTTTCCAAATATTCATTCAATTTTTTTCATGTATAGCTCAGCTCATGTAAACATTCCCATGTATATCCTATGTTAAAATGTCCAATTATATTTCCATCAATAATCCATGCAATTACTCCAATGTATATTTTATGTTATCATTTTTATCTATATTTCATGTTAGTACTCCAATCTCCAATCTATAAACTTGCGTTAAAATTCCTACAAAATATATTATGTTATTACTCCCATTTATATTTTATGTTATTATTCCCATGTACATCTCATGTTACCACTCCATGCAATCATTATGTTAGATTCCCATGTATATTTCATGTTATCAGTCTTATGTTATTACTCCCAGGTATATGTCCCATGTTACTCTCAAGTATATCTCGTGTTACTACTCCCACGTAAGCCTCATGTTATTACTCTCTAGTAAATTTAATGCTATTCCCATGTTTATTTTAAGTCATTTGTATTTGACGTGTAGCTTGATATCTAGAGGTAGAGGATGTTTTCTCCTTCCAGTACATCCAATGCCATGAGTCACTAAAGAGACTAATGATAATTTTGTAAATATAACTTACTCTGTTTCCAAGATAAGATGCAGGTGTTACCCAGTATAACGCTTGGGTAGTATCAGCGATATTATTCTTGGCATTAACAGCTATGGTCTGGCCAGCTTCAATAATTTCACCATTTAAAGTATTAGTTACAGACCAACCTATCATATCACTGAACTAAAAAAAACAAAAATAGCTTTGTTACAAACATCTCAAGTATTGTCAAATGATAGGCCTACATGTGAACAATTTCATTCTAAGATCAAAGCTCTTTAATTTGTAGATAAATAAATAGCTATTTGAGTTTCATGAAAAATGTTGATAAAAACTTGAAAATTCAAACTAAAAGCTATTAAAGATAGATTATGGACGATTAGATAAGGAGTTGGCAGTTCTCATTACAATAGTTAAAAATAAGCTAATGTAAAGGCAATTTGCTGAAAATTTCAGTCAAATTGATCCATTATGAACTTAGAACTAAGCGGATAAAAGTTCCGCTTAGCCTCTGTCATCATTACTAAAGTCGGTAAGACAAAACTAGTAGTCTCGGTTATCTATTTAATGTGTAAATCACGAAGAAAAATTTTATAGCAAATCAAACTACAATCCAACAAAAAAATCATGCTAGCCTTGAAATCGATAGTTGATTATGGTCTGGATAAGTTAATTAATGTCTAATTTTTATAATATTTCAGGCATAAAGAAAGCCCTACAATAGGCAGATTTTGTTCTTGCATAATGTATATTTAAGAAGAATAACCATGTATTTTTGTTTTTAAATTGTGTTTCTATTGTCAAATCTGAACAGGCATTGCCAAAGAAGAAAAATTCAAACTAGTTTACTGTAATTTTAAAATAACTTACTCTGTTTGAAATAAATAAATTTCCAATATTTTTCTGAAATTCTACTTATCTACATTTTCTTATTGTTTCCATATATTTATTCTATACCGAAATTTCATAAAAATCCAGTAAAATTCAGATACATAATTTCCTCCAGCATCTGCCAGACAAAACCTCTAGCAGTGACTATTACGAAAGGACTTAAATTATGCCAGGCCCAACATGCCATTTGGTGCAAAACACTTCGCAATTATACTGGGATTAATAGCTTTTTCATAATTGATAAAAATAAACCAATAGTAGACACTTTAGATAAAATCAATCAAAAAGACAATGCAAAATCAATAGAAACTTTCGACTTTTCTACTTTATATACTATGCTACAACATGCAGACCTTAAAAAGAATTTGGATTGGTTCGTGGATAAGGCCTTTAATGGTGCTTTTGGAAAAGGCAGAAATCTGATGGCCATCTACTCACAAGATGCAAGATGGATCATAAAACGGCGCAATGCCAATACTGTAGTTTTCGATAAAGAAAAATTTCAAAATATTATACATTTTCTCATTGACAATGCCATATTTGAGGTTGGGGATCAGATAATACAACAAACTATTGGTTTACCAATGGGAACTGACCCCGCCCCATTTATGGCAAATGCACATTTATATAAATACGAATTCGACTTTCAAGACCATAAGAGAAAAACAGATTACAAGGTAGCAAAAAGTCTAAATTATACCTTCCGTTACATTGATGACATAACACCAATCAATGATAATGGTAATTTCAATAAATACAAAGATGAAATATATCCTCCTGAACTTATATTAAATAAAGAAAATTCGGGCACTATTATAAATGCATCTGTCCTTGACTTGGACATCAATATAATTAATAACAAATTTAATGTCAGTATATTCGATAAAACGGACAAATTTGGTTTTGAAGTAGTAAAATACCCGTCAGCTCATAGTAACATACCAGATACGACACTATACAATGTTTTCTATTCACAGGCATTACGATTTTTAAAAATATGCAACAATAAAGAACTATTTCTTTCCCGAATAAAAACTCTTAATTTTAAGTGCACGGCCAAAGGTGGTACACAATTACGCATTTTGAAAGAAATTTCAAAACTTCCATTTCTTCAACATAATAAGTTTTACATTTCTTATAATGATATTACTGACTACATATTGGATAATGATTCTATATAAATTGCTTCTAGATGTCTAGTTCTATCTGGATTATTGCCCTTATTTTTAGGCTTTTAGGAATACACTAATAACTTACAATTTCTTTAACATTCCTGTTTTGCATTTCTTACGTGGGACATTATATAATAATTATACTATGGTTTGTACAATTGCATGATCTTTAAAACTAATAGTTTTTATATTTTAACGTAATTTTATCTAGATTATCGCCCTTTTACTGGGAAATTGCACCTTCTCAACCACGACGTCATAACAACTATTACGGCAGATTCACGTCACACCACTCAGTCAGCAGACGGCTGTCTCCCTAGATAGTCTTCTCCTTTGCTTCTTTGTATTCAGTTGTGTTTTTGTTTCTGTGACGGTTGCAATGTTTGTCCTAAATGCATTTATATACTTCAATCCTTTTATTTATTTGGTTTTGAACTAGGCCTACTTCTGATACATTTAACTATGTGGTTACTTGTGTAGCGGAATTTATACAACAATATGCTTGCATTCGTAATTCTTGCAACATATAATAGATCATGACTCATGCTGACACTATATAATTGTTTCTTTGGGTTGCATTCCCAGTTGTTTTCAAATATGAGTGAAGTCTGTGTCACCACAGGCCCGGGACTATACAGCGCAGTGGACGCTTACGGCTAGCCCCCGGATCCATTCACTCTCTTTGATTTGTTTATGTTTGTGGTCTTTGAGTATGATGTCTTGTCCATATATTTGTTTTTGTGTAAAATTGTGTGTGGTGCAACCCTCCTGCACTTACTACTAGAGTCAATCTATAAGGATTCTTTATTTCGTTTTGTCAACATTGTATGCGGAATAAAGTGGATGTCAGATTTAAAATAAATGAACATACATTTTGCCAGAAGAGGCCGGAGCTATCACATCTAGTGGTAGTACCAAAACAGAAACATTTAGTACAGCCAACAGGGTTTCTCTCATCCAGGTAATAAGTTTCATCTGCACAAACATCACATCTAGCTCCTGCTACATTTTCCTAAAAAAGAAGAAAGAAAATCAACATACTTTGTACGAAGATTGAAATTAATGTTTCATGGTTGACAAAATCAAGACAAATTAAAGGATAGAGTTTTAGTACATTCATTTATAATTCTCCGACTAACACAGTCACTTTATATATTTCAGTTATAGAAAAAGCAAAAAAAAACCCCAGGAGATTACGTTTTCTTGAACCACCAGTTTTAATACAGAACCTCAGGTTGTTCATTGATTCATATGACTGTTACTAGTGTTACCTTAACAAGTGAGATCTAGGTATGGAAAATCTGTGGGCCTACACTGAAATCTAAACCTTGTCCAAACCATGATATTGGTGTCCTAACCAATGGTTATATTCAAAGTTATCTCAGAACTATCTATCGCAATTAACTTTAAATCAATCTTTTACTTACAAAATTGTGTTATTTTACCTGCAGAAGATGAAAATATATATCACTTTATTTCAATTCATGTGAAAAGCCACTATATCTTACCTTACAGAAACATTGAGATGTTCTTTGATCACAGATATCGCTAGTAGTACCACGTCTATCACAGTCACACTCACGACACAGGGGAAATCTATAGTAGCCAGCAAAACATGTATCACACTTTCTACCTCCAATATTCGCTTGACATCTGAAAAAAAAAGTTTCCTCATTTAAATTTTCTAGTATGTAGAAGATATTAAGAAGCTATGACAAAATAATTAAAGTCTAAGCATTATCTTGATCACCATTTTAACCAGTACTCATTTTTAAAGTAAATGATTATAATGCAAATACAGATTAAACAATTATATTTATCTATACCTGCATTGACCTGTATTATCATCACAATTCAGATCTTCAGCAATCACACCCTGTTGATTACATTCGCATTCCTACAATAAAATATTACGGACATTCTTAAACATAAATAAGCCAGAGCCACTTACAGTGTTGGGTAAAGTAAAATTTTGTTAGGTATTTTTTTTTAATCTGACTGAATCCAAGTTGTGAGATTTTCTATTCTTGATATTTTATTTATTAAACATTATTAAATGTTAAAATAATCAACATTTGAATGCAGATTAAATAAAGCAAACGTAGATAGTCACTTGAAACTTTGATCTTGGTTTGCAACTGCAAGTATAATACAGAAACAGACTGGTACATATTGTCTGTAGACTACTGAGTGAACTGAAATATTCAGAGCTTACCTGACAACCAATGAGAGCATCATAACCGTATGTTTCATCTCTACATCTATCACATCTCTCACCAGTAACTCGAGGTGGACACGTACATTGACCAGTTAAAGGATGACATAAACCAAACGGACAATTACATTCTATAATAAATAGAATGTCCTAAAACAGTTTAATCATTGACTCAAAGAAATAAATAGTCAGTGGACATTATTATGTAAGATAAATATATGGTTAAAACAAAACAGTGCTGAAAGGTCTGAGAATGTTTTGAATGCTAATTAATTGTGGGTATGAGACCTTGCTTTGCATCAAATTACAATCTGACATCATTTTGCACAGCAAAATCTTAGAAATGAAAGTTTTATCCATGAAACTACTCTATTTAAATAACAAAAAAAAACATTTGAATTTGTTTGCAACTGTAGATAGATGGCACTATATCTTTTTATGCAACAGATGGGCAACTATCGTGCTTTGGAATATCATCCAAGCCCTGAAAAATCTGTACTCAATTTACAGAATTATTGACTGACCTTGACATCTTGGGAAACCAAACCAACCAGGCTGACAAGCTGTACACTTTCTGCCAATAACATTAGGTCGACACTGACATTGACCACCAAAAGAATCACAATTAAAACTCATTGAACCATCAACATTACAATCACATGATAGAGCACCATTATTAAATTCTGTTGTTAAAGTGAAGGCTCCCTCACGACATTCCTTATCTTCAAACCTATAAAATTACCAAAACTTTAATAATGCATTAACACGTTTGAGACTATGGATTGTAATTACACTTCCATCTACAATGCCTAGAAGATAAGTTTTATTGTCGTCTTGTCTTTTTTGTTTTCTTTATGTAGTCTCTGATCTCAATGACAACAATTAAATGGCTCACATTTTACTGCTTCATACACAAACTACAGGTAACTAATTCATTACCATCTGAATTCGGGGTGGAAGAATGGGGGATTCGGGAGAAGAGGTGTCAATTAAGTGACCTAATCAACATTCTGATGGCAATTACAGAAACATGCCAGTCATTTTGATCTTATAGTGGCCATGACAGAAACTAGCCAGACATTTTTTCTTTTATCATAACGACAATGACAGAAACTGACAGAAATTTGTGATAATCTACTATTATAAGATGCAAATTTGATCATTTCATAAGGCGTTCTTTTACCTCAATTCAAATCCTTCATTAACACATCTTTTCAGGAAGTTAGCAGACTTATCAATAGGATTAAGATCTAAATCTGTTAATCTATAGTTGCCAGCTGGTACAAGTAGAACATAATCCTACAAAAAAAATATAAATATTTTAATAAATCAACAGTAAGTAAAATCAGTATTTTGTACCGAATATTCACACTTCACCACCATTCCTTTACATCACCAATGTTGAAATTGAGAATAAAATTTCAAAATAAGAATTAAAGTTTTTTTTTTTTTATTTATCTGTATCTTGTACTTACCAACCAAAGATCAGTATCCTCCGTATTATTAACTACAAGTCTAACATTAGTATCTTTTAATGTTAAAATCTCGCTAGAAACTTCATCAAATTTCACTGTTCCTCGACACCCAGTTACACTTGGACAGTACGTAGAGTGGAAAACACCTGAAATACAAATCATAACCATTACAAATGAAAAAGTTCAGAATCAGATCATATAAGAACTTTACAAAATGCATGGATTCATTTGTCAATTACATACAGGTAAATCCAACAATGGGTGACACAATTATATAAAATCAAATCAAAATTATATCAACATTTCATTTTTTATTTTCTTACATCCCAATTCAATTTGGTCAATTCAGATCAACCTACCAATCAATAATGACATAAGTTGACTGATCAAGGTCAAAAATACTGTAGGCCTAATAATGTTATCATTACTTCTGATTTTAATAAGACCAGGCCTCAAGTTAACAAAGCATTCTCAGACTTTAGTTGAGAATTTTCTCAACCTTAAATCACTGTTTATAAAAAATATCTTTGATCTAGAAACACAAAACTTTGCATAGAGATTCTTATTAGGGTATTTGATACATTAAACCAACAAAATTTTTATAAAGGTATATATTTTAGTTAAAATAAGGCGAACAATTTGGAGCAAATTCTCAACTTAAGTCTGAGAATGTTTTGTGAACTCGGGGCCCGATGTTGCATAGCAGTTACAAAAAAAGGAATTCATTATAGAATAGAAATGAATCAAATTTATTTAACAGCAAGAGTCTTCTATTCTGACCTTTTATTGGCTGTCCACCGACATATACTGTAACTGGTACATCTATTCCTACACTATTAGGTTGATAATATTGTATCAAAAATACATGTTGACTGGGTGTTCGTACAATTCCTTCTACTTCTATACTAGGCTGAAATAAAAAAAAAACAATCACAATATTAAATGTTACAGAATGAAAGAGCACATGGGTTTTAGAGAGTTTGATCACTAACCAAATTTGATCCTAACTATCAATCAATCAAATCCTTGTATTCTTGAATAAAATATCAGCATTCCTTAATCAATCAAATCCTTGCGATACTGAAGGAAAGGGAGAGAGAGAGAGAGAAATGGGGTTTAACGTCCACTCAACACAAACTAGGTCATTTCGGGACTAACATATGGTTTTAATTTTATTTCAATAATTCGCTTGCGCGTAGGGGTCTTTAGCAGTGGGAGGAAACCGGAGTGCCCGGAGGAAACCCACGAGGTTGAGAAGGCGCCCCTATCTCCATGCCACATACGCTCACACCAGGGCTCGAAACCACAGCCGCAAGCCAGAGGTGACCGGCCAGCTAGAGGTCGAAGCGCGGCACTCTAGACCACTAGGCCATCCCAACCCCCCCTGAAGGAAAGGTAGTGCTGGGTAAATCTAATGCATTGTGGAAATTGTTTATAATAAATCTCTATTTCTAGAGACACGATTGTATGCCATAAAGCGACTCTCAGTGTAGGGCACAAGACATTAAAATAGTATTATTTTTAAAATATACTTCCTGAAATACTTTACCAGGACTGAGACAATTCATTTACCATTTTTAAACATTGTAAATCTTATGTTTCTGTCTAATCACTTATTTTTTTTTCCATTTTCATCAAAATATAATCGATGCTGTTCCTAAAAATACCAAGAACTAACTACCATATTGACTTTACATTGTAAGATTTTATTTTAAATGATAGATATAATTACATCACTCAAGTTGAGTTTAACAAGACCAACATTGTTATCTATCATTCCTGGTGGGAAATCTGTAGCTAGACGATGTTCATTTGGTGCCTGTTCAAACTGTATTCTAACAGCTCCACCAGGGTTGGTGTATGTAGATGGTGCACAACTATAAAAGAAATAAACATTTATTTACAAACTATTTAGTAGCAACGGGAAATGATGTTAATGATATTTTTAGCATACTATGGACCAGGAACAAAACATGACATCATCGTCACCATTTTGGAATTGTGACGTCAAATCAAAAATCAAAGCCTGCCAATCTATGTACAAATATCACCGGAACAAATTCCAACTAAGGACAAGCATTTGTCAAGATATAATAAACAGGTTAAACAGATTATATAATTTATGTAAGAAATATAACTTACTAGCCATTGACTCGTATGCAAATAATTCTTGGCTGAATGAAGCCAGGATTCCAGTCTTCAATAGGAATGGCAGTAACAGACTCCTAAAAAACAATGACAATTTACATTTTCTCAGAAAAAGCTTTATATAGAATACTGGCACCAACCATTGGATTTTCAAAAAAGCAGAGTTGAGAAGTTAAACGTTAGAAAATGAAGTTGTGAATACTTACAACACCAATATTGATATTTTCATCGCCACGTAAAGTTAGAGAAACTCTTCCTGAACTGATATTAAATACACCAACCATACCATCTTCAGTTTTAAATACTTGACGACATAACGTACTGAAAATAAACAATCCAAATATACTGCATAAATCTGATGTTTGTAAAATTAGGAGAGAAGCAACTTTAGCAAACCCTACTTCCAACAGTCAAGATGGTGTAATTTTTAGATATTTACAAATTAACACAGTATCAATGTAAAGTCAGAGATTTCCTCAATCTGATTCAAACACAGATCCAATTTCGTTTCATTTTTATAGTTCAATATTTCATTTTACTTGTCTTTACTACATAAGGATCTAGAAGAGTTGTTATAATTGATGTGTTAGCCAATGAAACGGTCTGTGACAACGACTTCTTTTAATGCACAGAACTGTGGGAAAACCACTAGAAACGTCAACGCTGATTGATTAATCAATGCCTGTCATCATAGGGTCAGAAGCCTCTTGTTTGACCTCTGACATGCACTCCCACTATAGCTTATCAGGTCTCCATGTAGTGTAGACCATCAAAAGTATAAAAAAGCAAAACAAAATATAGGCCTGTATTTTAATCAGATTGGACATTTCCTTTGATTATCTTCCAAGAAATATTTAAATCTTAAACCATGCCAATTTTTGCAGCATACACCCACATACAGATACTTGCAAATTACAATATTCTAAAGAACATGTGGGTGTATCAGTCACCTTCAGTAATTCAATTTAAGATAACTCATAATTTTAATAATGACTTAATTTAAGAAGGGTTGAAAATTAGGCTAAAATACCCTTTCTAACATCTTGCCCTTCATATAAAATATAATATTAAAAATATGGCACGATAAATTAATAAAAAACACATTAATAATTTACAACAGAGCAGGAAAAAATATATACAAAAGCAGTTAAAAGAGATTGAATCCAGTTTATACGTAGGGTCATAAAACAGAAAGTTTGAATACATTGATATAAGATGTACTAATATAACATAAATGTATAAACTATGTACATGCTTAAATAGGGGATACAGAGAATGCAAATAATAAGCGATATAAAAAAAATGTCAAATAGTTTAATTTAAAGTAGATTTAAGGCAAAGAAGTTTTTTCCTGGAAAGTTTCAAGTTATAGTTTAAAAGAGGGTTGCAATGAGTTACAGGGTTTGGGTCTATATATTTGACCTGAGAGTTATTGTTCATAAGGAGTTTGATAGTAAGGTGAGAGGACAGTCAAAAAAGTAATCAGCGCATTTTACAGATAAAAATTCACTGGTTAGACTATTAGAGAAATTTCAATTTGTCTAGTCCAGTCTAAACTTTGGCAGGATGTTTTACATCTGGAATTAATTTTAAAGCCGTATCAGAGAACAATTATTTTTAAGTGGTTGACAGTGGGCTTGTAGAAAATTTGACGTAGTTGAAATAGTTTGTGGCTTAAGTTTTTAGAAATATACTTATCTTTCCAAGTTGGATTATGATTAAGAAAAAGAAAAACACTCAACAGTTTTACTGAGGAGACAAATTCTAATTGATCATTATGTAATATATCATTTAAAGTAGCTGGGAGAAGATTTTTAATATAATATTGGCATCTTTGATAGTAGATCCAAAAGTGTAGACTGTTATGTCATCAGGTGTCATTTTTAGAGGATAGGTATAAAGTTAAATCATTTATAAAAAATATTAAATATGGGTCCCAATATTGATCCGTGGGGTACACCGTGATAAAAAAGGTTTATTATTGGATAATTTGCCATTAACAAACGTGCACTGACTTCTGTTTTTTATGTCCTATTCTAAAAAGAGAATTGAATTTCTAGAAAATTTTTAATTTTTCCATTTGTCAATAAGAACTAGGCTGAACAAAAATTATTGTTCCAGAAAGGACATTATTGTCACTAGAATCGTACATGTTTTCAGTAAAATATGTTAAGGTTGTTTGACAAAGAGCTGGATCACTTATGCAATGTGATCAAAAGATACAAATATTATCTGAATCAGAATTAAAAAGTGATTCTGCATCAAGGATGGATCTAGAAAATTTTTCTCTTAGTAAATCAAAGGCAGTTTTAGAGATAAATTGAAACAATATAATTTACCTGAATTGACATTTATACAAGTTAACAATAGCATTAGTTCTACCATCAATAGATGCTATATCTACTGTTAAATCATGTTGTTGGTCATCAGGATTATAATAATTCAATACAAGCACATAATCACCAGGAAACGGTACGCTTAAATCCAGGTAGAAAAATGTCTGAAAATTAAACAAGAATTAAATGAAATGGGGTTAACATTCTACTTTTCTGCTAGGGATGCTATGGCCTACTCTTATTTTAATTTCCAACTGTCAAGGGTTCTTTTATATGCATGCTAATGTACAGAGATAGGACCTCAGTTTTTATTCCATCTGAACAACTAGGTGCTGTTCCTTATGAAGCCCTCTTTCCTTCAGCAGAAACCAAACCATGGATTAAAATTTAAATCAACCCATGACCTCTAGGGTAGTGAGCCAGCACCTTAAATTACCCACCGAGTCACCATCCAAAGAAGAGTTAAAATGGAATTAAAATTCAGAGAAAGAGAGAGAGAAATGGGGTTTAACGTCCACTCGACACAAACTAGGTAATTTTGGGACTAACATATGGTTTCATTTTATTTGAATAATTCGCTTGTGCGTATTGGTCTTTAGCAGTGGGAGGAAACCGGGTGCCCGGAGGAAACCCACGAGGTTGAGAAGGCGCCCCTATCTCCATGCCACATACCCTCTCACCAGGGCTCGAAACCACAGCCGCAAGCCAGAGGTGACCGGCCAGCTAGAGGTCGAAGCGAGGCATTCTAGACCACTAGGCCGTCCCAATCCCCCAAAATTCAGAGAAAATTGACTCAGAGGATAGTTAGGGTCAACTCACACAGCTGCATGTTCTAGATGGTGTTGGATCCCCCTGTTCTTTTCTCTACACATCTTTATTCAGAAGGAGGATATAACAAGGTGAGATAATTGGATCAAGATTAATTGTTTTTTACCTGATTAGGTCTGAGATGACCGAGGTCTGACACACCTAGTTCGTTTAACACTTGTTCATCAGGATAACCTTCAATACTTTCTCTCTGTTGATCAATGACAACATAACCTGCATCTCCACGTATTGTAGGATAACCTTTTAAATCAGGATAACCATAGTGTAAACATCTATAAATAAACAAAAATATTGCTAAATAACTCTTATTAACATGTCCTATTCAACATTTTAACAAGTACTTGTTGAAAACATAGTGAGACTAGTCTTGAAAATGTACCCAATTAAATTAATAGTAAGTGCAGGAGAACCGCACTACATGCAAAACAAAAACCTATAAGATTAACCTGCGGAAAATATCAAATCAAGTGAATGGATCCGGGGGCCAGCCGTAAGCGTCCACTGCGCTGTACAGTCCCGGGCATGTTATGGTACAGGCTTCATAGTAATTGTTTTTCTGTAAGTATTTACTATAATTTATTATTATTACGCTATCTCGTCACTAAACGACTCTAAAAGATTCTGATTCTGTATTGATTCTTTATACAATACTGTTCAAAACCGTTACTACCAAATACAGTTTGCTATAAATTATGTCAAAAACTTACGCTTCACCATTAGCAGGAATAGCACAAGGTCTAATAACTTTATCTTGTATAACAGTAGCTTCATAGTAAGCTTGTGGTATTAATACAAAGTAATCCTAAAATTCAAGATACATATAAATTTCAGCAATAACATATTAATACATTCATTACTAGCTAAACTATGAAGATAACCTTGATTACAAATAACTATTTATGATTACAAAATTATAGTCCATATAATTTATGAATACAAATCATTATCATTATTGTGTTCACTTTTATGATAAAAATTATTGTAGTCTAGGCATTCACTTTTTAGTGAATCTAATTCTTATGTGAAAATTTGTGTTTCAATGTATAATTGATTCATTTGGACCATCTAATCAAAAGACATTAATTTTATTACTTACCAAAAACAGAATATCAGGAGATGAAGTCGAGATTGTCCAGCGCCCCGGATTTAGTACAAAAGTAGCTTCAGATCCAACTGGTCCAACATTGACAAATTCAGGGGTTTGAGTAGAAGCGAAATGAACCTCACTAGTTTGAACTGATTCTCTTGTAGATTCTGGTGTCAGAGTTATTGTTCCTTTGACAGAATTGGCGTTACGATTAACATATCTATAGATCATTCTAAACAAACTAGGCTTGGTGATTTCAACATCTAGTCGAACTACAGGCTACAAATTAAAAAATATAACTACGGGTAAGAAAAATAGCAACACAAAATAAGTAGTCGGATTGAAATTTACATTGAATATGAATTATATGTCCAAAATAAACTATATCTCAAACAGTATAGCGGATATAGGTATGAAATTTAAAGGCACAAGTTTATATATCATAGTCATCGTTTCTTAACAAGTAATGTAATGATATTATTTACCTGTAACTGAGTGAGAATGGCGTAACCTCTCCAAGAATATTGAGGAAATATTCTCTCATCATAACCATATCGTATAGTATTACCTTCTGGTGTCATACCATCTTCTATTTCATATTTATACTGATGTAGATCAGGGAAGAAATGAGTCTTGATAGGTCTGTAAAAGTATACATAACAAATTATTGTTAGCTATTTTTAATGGGGCTTTAATTTGAATTACATTTCTAGTTATCTCAACTACATTTGCGGGATTGAGGAATCCCTTGCATTGTGAATGTCAAAACTATAAAGTCCAGAAATGGTTCAAGTTTAGTTTTTACACAAATATTTTTGATTTAACATCCCTTTGCAGCCAAAAAAAATGAATAAGAAAAAAAAGTGACACCTAAAATCATTTGATTGTCCTCTTTTTAATGTGATTGAATCTAAGCCAAGAGATTTGCTACTGCCGATATTTTGATTTTATTTTCTTTAACAATTGAAGAAAATGATAGCGTGAATTTAGTTATGGAAAAATAGGTTGCCAGGCAATGAAAAAATATGCCAACAGCTGTTAAGTTTGAGTACATTTTAGTTTGAATTAAGTTGTAGAAAGATCAGTTGCCAGGAAATGAAAAATATGCCCAGAGTAGCTAAGTTGTCTGGGCAGTCAACAAGGGTCAACATTAAATCTAACTACGAAATATTAAAATCATAAAAATTTGTTTGGATTGTTTGTCTCATGACCTTAAACACTGTGTCTAAATATATATTAACTTTAGCCTCTAGTGCATCGATAAGATATTGAAACGACCACAATCTACTTTAAATGTATATACAGTGCATGGATTTTAACTGATTTACAACAATTAGGCTTCTTCTCATGATCTTAAACACTGTATATATATGTGGATTGATGTTTTCCAAAAAATCCAATACTTACTGTTCACATTTCATGCCTGTTACTCTTGGTTTACAGATACAGTGACCTGTTACCTTGTTACAAGTTAAACTTAGGGAACCTCCCATATCACATCGACAATCTGGTAAGTAAAATAATTTAATGATCAAAATATTACTTGGCTTCTTTCCACAAAGTTCATTAACAAAATCTGAGCATGAACAATCAAATGCCATTTTCAAGCAGGAATGACATTTATTTGTCATTTTCCTTTACATGCTTGTCATTTATAGGCAAAATACCAAGATGTTTATTTTGTATTTTCATCGTTTAGTATGTACAGATTCGGAAAAATCAATAATACAAAACTGTAAATGAAAATTGATATATATCTGTTAACTTCTTAAACAAAAGAAACGTAATCCAGTTAATCCAGAAAAAAAAAATAGGTTGCCAGGCAACGAAACATACGCCCACACAGCAGCCAAATCGTCCGGGCAGTCAACAAGAGTTGTCACATATTAAGGAATTATCAGAAAATCATTAGAATTTGTTTGGTTTTTATAATCAAACGTTTTTTTTTTAAATCAGATAATAATTGTGACCTCCAGAGGGACCACAAGCTAAAAAGGGTGATTTTTCGAACAATCAGGGGACATAATTCAGGAAGTAATGACCCGATGGGCGCAAATATCGAAAGGAACCAAGATCTTTGGGTTATAAACATACATGTCAAGTTTCATCAAAATCAATTAAAAACTGTGACCTCTATAGGGTCCACAACCTTGATATAACATATTTTCACACTATTCGTGTACAAACGGCGGCCATTTTGTCCATCAATTCTAGTCCGATTTTCACGTAATTCAAACGCTCTCTTCATTACCATATAACGGTGATATAGTCAAACGTTTTTTTAAATTGGATAATAATTTTGACCTCCAGAGGGACCACAAGCTAAAAAGGGCGATTTTTTGGACAATCAGGGACCATAATTCAGGAAGTTACGATTCGATGGGCGCAAATATCGACAGGAACCAAGATCTTTGGGTTATAAACATACATGTCAAGTTTCATCAAAATTGGTTCAAAATTGTGACCTCTATAAGGTCCACAACCTTGATATAACATATTTTCACACTATTCGCGTACAAACGGCGGCCATTTTGTCCGTCAATTTTGGTCCGATTTCCACGAAATTCGAACTCGACCTTCATAACCATGGAGCGGTGATATAATCAAACGTTTTTTTAAATCCGATAACAATTTTGACCTCTAGAGGGACCACAAGCTAAAAAGGGCAATTTTTCGGACAATCAGGGGCCATAATTCAGGAAGTTACGATCTGATGGGCGCAAATATCGACAGGAACCAAGATTCTGGGTTATAAACATACATGTCAAGTTTCATCAAAATTGGTTCAAAATTGTGACCTCTATAAGGTCCACAACCTTGATATAACATATTTTCACACTATTCGCGTACAAACGGCGGCCATTTTGTCCGTCAATTTTGGTCCGATTTTCACGTAATTCAAACGCTCTCTTCATTACCATATAACGGTGATATAGTCAAACGTTTTTTTAAATTGGATAATAATTTTGACCTCCAGAGGGACCACAAGCTAAAAAGGGCGATTTTTTGGACAATCAGGGGCCATAATTCAGGAAGTTACGATTCGATGGGCGCAAATATCGAAAGGAACCAAGATCTTTGGGTTATAAACATACATGTCAAGTTTCATCAAAATTGGTTCAAAATTGTGACCTCTATAAGGTCCACAACCTTGATATAACATATTTTCACACTATTCGCGTACAAACGGCGGCCATTTTGTCCGTCAATTTTGGTCCGATTTTCACGAAATTCGAACTCAACCTTCATAACCATGGAGCGGTGATATAATCAAACGTTTTTTTAAATCCGATAACAATTTTGACCTCTAGAGGGACCACAAGCTAAAAAGGGCAATTTTTCGGACAATCAGGGGCCATAATTCAGGAAGTTACGATCTGATGGGCGCAAATATCGACAGGAACCAAGATCTTTGGGTTATAAACATACATGTCAAGTTTCATCAAAATTGGTTCAAAATTGTGACCTCTATAAGGTCCACAACCTTGATATAACATATTTTCACACTATTCGCGTACAAACGGCGGCCATTTTGTCCGTCAATTTTGGTCCGATTTTCACGAAATTCGAACTCAACCTTCATAACCATGGAACGGTGATACAATCAAACGTTTTTTTAAATCGGATAACAATTTTGACCTCCAGAGGAACCACAAGCTATAAAGGGCAATTTTTCGGACAATCAGGGGCCATAATTCAGGAAGTTACGATCCGATTGGTGCAAATATCGAAAGGAACCAAGATCTTTGTGTTATAAACATGCATTTCAAGTTTCATCCAAATCAGTTCAAAATTGTGACCTCTACACTGTTCACAAGCTAAAAAAACGTGATTTTTCGTACAATCAGGGGCCATAACCCATGAAGTTACAGTCCGATACATGCCAATATCGAAAGGAACCGAGATCTTATGGTGATAAACCTATATTTTAAGTTTCATCGAAATCGGATAAAAATTGTGACCTGTAGACTGTTCACAAACAATTGTGGACGGATGGACGGACGGATGGACGAACAGGGGCGACGACAATATACGTCCACATGAAAATGTGGGCGTATAAAAAGGTTGACCCCATCCCTCACACAACACAATAAATATTTAAATATTGTAGCAAATTACCTTGGCAACCAAATGGATTAATAGCCTGTAAGTTGTAGGTACCATCTGCACATTCCTGACAATTCTGTCCAGTAACATCAGTTTTACAGACACACTGACCGGTGTTGACATCACATATATTATCACCAGATACAGTACCAGGTTTATGACAACGACATTCTAAGATATAAACATAGCATGAAAATGTATGACGCAGTCAAAAAATCAAAACAGAGCTAATTAAACTACACATATTCTACATGTAAATTCTGTGTTATAACCACATCACTGCCAGTCAATTAAAAAAATAATATGAGTTGTCACTGGTCAAAGTTCAGCAGTTAATCCCTATCTCACTATAACTGTCCTTGATTATATGTCATATTGTGTAACTTGTGATATATTGAAAAAAAAGCATAATTTTACCTTCACATCCTAGAGGATTATTACGATTAAGACTGTAATAACCAGGTTTACATGTATCACAGATTCGACCCTGTACTCGCTCTTTACATTCACATAGTTGGCCTTTAATAACCTCTCCACAACCTCCCAGAGGAAAGCCAGGAACCTCCTTGGCACCATCAGGATTACAATTACATTCTAAAATTTAAACATCATTAATTATAGGAGTTTCTTCTCATGAATTTCTAACAATATATGTATCTCTTATCATTTATATCTAAGACCTATAATATTGTAAAGCAGAATGTAAATCTATTGGTATGGATCACAATATCTATTCTTGTTCTAGACCCTGGTTACATGCAACTAAACCTTAAGTGGTTTGATGTTTTCTAATAAATATACAATACCTTCACAGACAGGATAGTTGTAAAATCCTTCCATACATTTTCTACATGTTAAACCTTCAAAATTTTGTCTGCAAGTACATTGTCCTACTGTCTGATTACATGCTACACCATATGCTCCATAATAATCACAGTTACAGGCTGTAATTCATAAATTCAAACGTTAAAGCATAGCTAATACACAATTAAAATTGATGTTTAAAATATATATATTATACATGAACTCAGACGCATTAAGACACAAATTATTAAATTATAGGAAAATTTCAAATGCAAACATCAAAGTCCTGTAAATAATTTTGGTAATGGAATGGGCATCTTTTCGACACAATAATTTGGTTATTTTGAGACAAATTATTTGAAACAAGTGCAATGCAATATCAGAAAAATTTAACCACATTATTTTTAAACTAGAACTTCTGATTGAGTATATTATACCTATTTGTCCTACATTTGTTGCATTTTCATAGCAAGACAATTCCCATTAAATTTTCTCTCACATTGTTAAAATAATACAGGAACAATCTTAAAGAAAATAAACTTACGGACACATTCTGGATATCTATAGAAACCTGGAGAACATCTGTCACAGTTCTGACCACCATAATTCCTATTACAAGAACACTGGCCATCTACCTGACATATTGGACTACGTGAACCAGCTTCAGCACACTGACATTCTGAAATAAAACCATTTCTCTTTCAAATATTAATGCAAGTCCTAAGATTACTGGAAGCTAAATTTGCTTTGAAATTTGTTCAATCAACAGTCACTCCAAAACAAAATGATTTTTATTTCCGTTTGAAAAATTAATTTAAATAAATCATGACTGAAAATAGCTAAGTTACTGATGACTATAGTTGACACACTAACACTATTTATGGAATGACAGTTCAATTACAAAATGCCACTTAAAGGGACAATAACACTCTTGCTGGCTTGGCAGCCCCAGAAAATAAATAATAGCCTTATTCTAAGTACTAGATGTTTAAGTGTCCTACCTGTTGTGTAAATTATCCATTACGACCTATTTTACTTGTCCAGAGGGTTCGAAAATATTTTAAATCAAAGTCACGTTTGAAAAGGTTTACGTTAGACTTTTAAAATCAATTAGTTGAATTTTTCCAATTTTTTAAATTAGGTGTGTTAAGATGAAATTTATATCATCAATTAATTGGAATATTGTAAAATAATACAATTTGTTGACCAGAATGAAGATTGGAACATATTATTTAGTTACAACAAGAGTGTTATTGGGGCTTTAAAGAAGGGATATAGCTGACTGACGATAAGATGACAGCAATCTCCATTTGGCTAACTAAAGATTGCAACTCTGTCAATTTTCAAGAGCCTAATATCTCACTTGTAGTCCTGTTTTTCCAGTAGATCCTTATACCACAAAATAATCATTTATGTGAAATTAACATACCAACGCAATTCGGGAAACCATAGTAACCAGAAGTACATCTATCACATCTTGATCCAGCATAGTTAGCTTTACATAAACATGAACCAGTTGTTTTATCACATACACCCTCTTCTGTACCTGCTGCATCACAATCACAATCTGCAGAAAATATTTAAAATACAACATATGGATACAACAAACGTACTCTCTATTCTATGATTTCATACACATGGATATACTCTGATAATGGTTGTACTTGATCAATTGGAACTAGTTATTTCAAGGTTTGTGCCAGTTCCTGCTTTTGATATTGACATTATCGTCACTGAATCAAAATTGTTTGCGGCAGTTACGAGTACTAAATTATGTCATAGATATAAATAACCTCGTATGACCAAGACTTAACGTTATTCCCAAACTAAGGGAAATAATTCATTTATCACTGAATTCCCAAATTGTATTTATGTTTACTTACACTGACAGTTAGGGTAACCATAGAAACCATCAGCACATCGATCACAATCTCGACCACCATAGTTTGTTGAACACTGACATTGTCCAGTCTCTACATTACATGTTGTGCTAGGAGAACCAACACTATTACATTCACAAGCTAAAAGAAGGCAAACGGCAATAATGTCATTAAATCAATATGATTTTGAACTAAAATATTGAAGTAATTAATTAAAATACAGCTATCTAAAATTCTATTAATCTATATTCTTTGACGTTACCGAGGCTTAAGTAGTCTCAGTTCCAAAATGTCAACCTATGAGCCCCAAGTCGAAAAATTCAGCTATAAATTTAATTGAGGAATTATAGAACAGGGGAATTAAAGAATAGGTTTTAACTACTTACGCTGGCATTCTGGGAAATTCCAAGAACCAAATGCACACATGTCACATTTTTTACCAACATAATTTGGTTTACAAGGACACTGGCCAGCACCTTCAACTGTGCAGATGTCACCATCGGTACCATTAACATTACAATCACAAGGTTTACAGGTAGGGTATGCATAGTAACCAACATTACACCTATAATATACATAATTACATAAAACCATACTTAAATCAATTATAGTTTTGTTTGATGTCACTTGCTACAACTTAAAATTACACCAGTCACAATTTCTAGTTCTCAAAAGTAAACATAATGGTCAAGAAGGCAACATTAGCCAGCTTGGAAACAGTTCTTTTTAAAGGGTCCTTGTAGGACAGGTCAAAAACCTACAACTCAATCAAACATTACATATTTTAAAGGGTGTTTTAAACAGTAAATAAGAAAACCCATCACAAGATGTTTTAAACAGTAAATATAGAAATAAAAATACCAATAAACATAGGGTGATTTAAACAGTAAATATAGAAATAAGAATACCTGTTTCAAGCTGTTTTAAAGAGTAAATATAGAAATAAGAATACCTATCACAATTATCTCCAGCAAATTCAATTCTACACAAACATCTACCACTACCTTCTTCACATTCACCAGTTGATATACGTAAATCACACTGACATTCTATAATATACAAATATACACAATCAATATCTACAATAATAAACACCTACATATTTATATATTATCAATTATTACTTACAAAAACATCCACATTACTTCAATTACAATATTAACCATATCTATTTAATATTTAGTAGAAAAGAAGCAAATATTTAATATCATATGTATTTACTGGTATAAAACATCATGATATTTAAAAGAAAATGAAAAGAATATGGTGATGTATCTAGAATTATCTATAGTATTAAAACAAAAAATATCTTACTCTGACAGGCATCTGTAGCATTAAGTTCTACATAATATGGTCTATAGTAGGTTGGAACACAGGTTTCACAGTTTATACCCATAGTATTATCCTGTTGAACAAAATATATATTGTTATATTATTAAAGTTGATAATATTCAAATTACCATAGAATCAAAAATTATTTCTCAATCATTTTAAGTTCCAATCTCACAATGGTCATTAGTCTAGAAAAATTTACTATGCCCCAAGATCAAATATGAATTCAATGTACTGGCCATTACTATAAGATGTTGATGTTTTAGTCATAATATAGAATTTCTACAGGTTTTACAGTAATATTCAAGCAAATCAGCCCAATCTTGTGAAACGTGCAAACTATGTCGTTCAGAGCCGATAAACAAAATATCCGAGTTGGGATAAGAGGGAAAGAGAAAGGAACAGAATGGAGTTGAACGTCTTGTCAACAATTATCATTTTGAGACTAACATATATTAATTTTCAATGCCAGGGAGGACAATTCTGACACTTCTTTTGCATTCATGCTTAATATTCATGAATTTTTGCCTCGGCCAAACAACTAGGTAAGGATGCCACATAATGGCAAGTGGGAAAGAGGCTTAAAACTACTCTGTGACAATGCCACATTTGTCGAGTAGTAAGAGCACTGGATTCAGTTTGATTATAACAATACATACCTGACAATTCTGACATACACCACCACCTTCGTAGTTACCATATACATCTATACTACGTCTCTGTCTAGCTATCTTTTCATCATAGATACATTCTGATGTATGACCATAACACTGACACGCTAAAATAATTAGTTACATACATACAATAACATTCTACAACTCTCATGTTCTGCTCATGATTGACGAAAAACATCAACAGTTGTAATAAGTAGAGTATATGAAAGAAACAATATCTGTTCTGGCAACACAAACAGTAAGCAGTTATATCTGGAATGTATTCATTGGGACGTGAACACCCTATATATAAGCAGCAAATCTCATGTTATGTAACTCTTACCAAAACTTAATTTTAAAAGAAAACAATAACTGTACGTTTAGGCAAACCAAAAAGTAAACAGTAATCTGGAATGTAATTGTTCAGATTTTAATGTCCTAAGTTACTTGCATCGGAAAATTTCTCAAACTTGGATCCCAAATTACAATTGTTTTGATCAGTATTTTATGAGGCAAACTTACGTTCACAAGCAAATGGTTGTTCAGCTAAAGCTCTCCGCCAAGCCTTCTGCACGAAACCGGGACAACATTGTTCACATTGATCACCACATGTATTCTGTTGACATGTACATAATAATTTAGTTGGATCAGTTTTGTCTGGTGTATCACATGTTTCAGCATGACCATTACATACACAACGTCCACCAATAGATATATCCTTAATACTGTAGTAATACTGAAATCAAAATACCACATATGAATAAATGAAATGAAATAAGGTTTTATATCCTACAGTTCTGCTCCAACTTGGCTAATGAAGACAGATATATGAATAAAGATATCAATTAACCGATAAGTAAAATAAACCAATTCTAGGTTAGATTGTTTACATAAATCTGGTAATCCACTGCCAAAGTATAGAGGTTTTAACTAAAAATTTACGAAATATTCAGAGTTTACAATGACTTATTTTTTACTTGAATTTTTACCTCATTTCTTGAAAATGAAAAGCACATTTTTCTTCAATGTGCTAACATTGAGATTTCTTGTAGCACATAGACCACGAAGCACTAGAATGATACATTTTGTCATGGATTGTTTTTCCTTTGTCAGTTTGTTTTCATTCATTTTGAGTGAAGCCAGTCACACAACAGGACCATGACTGCACAACAGGACCATGACTGGCCCCTGGACCTTTTCCCTTGATCTGATACATGTTTGTTGTTTACAGCTTACAAAGTCTGTGTATATTGCACATCTTGTCCACTGTTTTGTCTTTCGGGTTTATGTTTATGTGTGGTGCAGTCCTCCTGCACTTTATATTACACTGTATTTTGATAATAAGGTAAGTCCAGGATCATTTTGAATATAATCAAAACCATTAATAAATGTTATAATCATATTTATATTTCATTTGGGTTAATATAAATATTAATCTATAATTGTGATAAGGCATCAATAATACTTACACGTCTGGTAACAGAAGGATCTTCTCTTGCCACAGCCATCAAATGACCTAGTAGAGTTTTTGTTCTGATAAACTGCAATCTAATATTGGTGGCTTTTGTCCAATTTTGTAAATTATCAGCATAAGAGAAGTTTTTGGCATTAGGTCTTTCATTCACTAATGAGATGACAATCTGAAAATGATATTCAGTATTTTAATTTATTAACCAGTTGCTAATGACAGCAAAAAATGTTGGTCAAATAATTAGAAGTGATATTGCAAATATTGCAGCATTTTGCCATGGAGAGAAACGTTGATGGTTTGAGCTCCCATAGTCAGATATAAATGTATTGGTATTTGATTTTTTTTTATCTTTATTGTAAATGAAATCCATGTTCGTCAGACACAGTTGGGTTAATGGAGGTAACTTCACAAACAATATGACATGCATGTACAGCGTAGCTTATCCAGTCTATACCTATTCTTAAACAATTTTAGCAGTATTAGTGTAAAATTTTATACTAAGCATTTTTTTTTTGTCAACGAGAAATATATATTGCTATTATTTCCATTGTACTCTGAGTCTGAAATATCTCAAGGACACCAAATCAGGGATCTTATTTGGCTGTTTTTTGTCGGCTTTAGCCGATTGATCTTTAATCTAGCCGATTGATAAAACAATGAATCGGCCACTATGGTATCATATATCAATCTACGTCGGCCGATTTACAAAGAGTTAATTATCATGAATCGGCCACTATGGTATCATTAATCAATCAACTTTCGGCTGATTACAAAGAGTTAATTATTACTCGTCGATTAAGAAACCCATCACGGCCGATTACAAAGAGTTAATTATTACTCGTCGATTAAGAAACCCATCACAGAGTCCGTCAATACAATCTGATTACCTTCAGCTTCAATCCTTATGGCTTGTTTCCTAAATAAACAATTTAGTTGAGTTAATCATGCCAAGTAAAAGAATGTATATAATCCAATGTCGGTTCAATCATTTATATCTAACACAATGTTGAAGTACTTGAACACCTCGCAGAATGACAATAGAAAACGTAAACGAGATATAGCCGAAGATAGTGATGGCGGCGCTGACCTTGAACTTCAAGCATGCACGTCGTCATTGGAAATTCCAAAAGCTGCAGATCCCCCAACGTCCAATATAGGTCAACCAAAGTCGAAGTCAGGAAGATATTTTAAATCCGAATGGTTAACTACTTTCAAATGGCTTTCGTTTGACAAAAATTCACAGAAAATGTTTTGTCTAACTAAGTTATTAATTCCGAATTACTGGTGAGCTGTCATAACAACTCCATGAAAGAACAATTTCCAAATGTAATAAAACTGATGGAAAACTGATGGTGACCAAATTAATTAATGAGCCCTTAGACTTCTTTTCTATCAGTATGATTATAAGTATGACTTAAAGAATTTACTAGATAGACAATGTTATATTCATATTTCATTCAATATTTATCTACAAACTAACTAACATTTCCGATTGCTAATCACGTAACACAAACTATCTTGTTCCAAAGAAAGAAAGAAAGACAAACCTCTCCATTTTCCAAAGGTACAACTTTTGAGAATTCTGTAGTACATAGAACTTGATCATCACGCACTATCCGTCTGTTAGCAGGAGTATTGAAGAATTCCAAGCAATCGCTTGTTGTATCAGCGAAATACTGCCATGGTTTATAGGTTTCTCCAAAATCTGTTGAACGAAGTAGTGCCCAGACACCTGGTCTTGGAGAGTTAGCCATTTTAATAAAGACATAAGCCACATGGAATTCCTGAAAGACAATATATTAAAATCAGTATACAGTAAATATGTGTATAAAGTATTTCTCTCAATAATTTGCATTGCATGTTTTACTTTACCAGTATAAAGATAGGTTGCCAGGCAACGAAACATACGCCCACAGCAGCTAAATCGTCCGGGCAGTCAACAAGGGTTGTCGCATATTTTTACTTTTTTTGGTAATGAAACATTTGTAATACACTAAAATCTGATTAAAAGTAACAATTCATAATAAAACACAACACAAGGTATATATGGATATACCTACTTCTCTATACTTTAATAACAACGTTTCGTAACACATACAGGTCACGTTTTCAAGTTAATGAGAGTAGCAACTCATTATGTAATTATCTTAAAATCATTAGAATTTGTTTGCTTTTTATAAAGTTTTGCCCCACCCTAACAATTAGTATAGGAAACATTTAACATCATGGATTTAGCTTTTCAGTTATCAAAATTCATTGAAAATCAAAATACTTTCAACACCTTAAACACTGTGTATCAATCTGAGGTCAATCGGATGATAAGTTTGGCATCTATAGCGTCACAAGGTTTTTTGAAGTGATCAAGAGAGATAACTCTGGAAGTAATTATTTGAAATCGCTGAAAATCAGTAGGTTTCTTCGTCTTATGACCTTAAACAGTGTTTGTAAATTTAAAGTCAATCGGATATTAACTTTGGCCTCTAGAGCGTCCACAAGATTTTTTGAAGTGATCAAGGGCCATAACTCTGGCACTAATTATCGGAAATCGCTGAAAATCAATAGGATTCTTCGTCTTATGACCTTGAAAACTGTGTATAAATTTGAAGTCAATCAGATATTAACTTTGGCCTCTAGAGCATCCACAAGATTTTTAGAAATGATCAAGGGCCATAACTCTGGCACTACAGTAATTATCCGAAATCACTGAAAATCAATAGGATTCTTCGTCTTATGACCTTGAACACTGTGTATAAATTTGAAGTCAATCGGGTATTAACTTTGGCCTCTAGAGCGTCCACAAGATATTTTGAAGTGATCAAGGGCCATAACTCTGGCACTAATTATCGGAAATCGCTGAAAATCAATAGGCTTCTTCGTCTCATGACCTTAAACACTGTGTATAAATTTAAAGTCAATCGGATATTAACTTTGGCCTCTAGATCGTCCACAAGATATTTTGAAGTGATCAAGGGCCATAACTCTGGTAGTTATTGTCGGAAATCGCTGAAAATCAATAGGCTTCTTCGTCTCATGACCTTAAACACTGTGTATAAATTTAAAGTCAATCAGTTATTAACTTTGGCCTCTAGAGCGTCCACAAGATTTTTTGAAGTGATCAAGGGCCATAACTCTGGCACTAATTATCGGAAATCGCTGAAAATCAATAGGCTTCTTCGTCTCATGACCTTAAACACTGTGTATAAATTTAAAGTCAATCGGATATTAACTTTGGCCTCTAGAGCGTCCACAAGATTTTTTGAAGTGATCAAAGGCCATAACTCTGGTAGTTTTTATCGGAAATCGCTGAAAATCAATAGGCTTGTTCGTCTTATGACCTTAAACACTGTGTAAAAATTTAAAGTCAATCGGATATTAACTTTGGCCTCTAGAGCGTCCACAAGATTTTTTGAAGTGATCAAGGGCCATAACTCTGGTAGTTATTATCGGAAATTGCTGAAAAACAATAGGCTTCTTCTTCTCATGACCTTAAACACTGTGTATAAATTTAAAGTCAATCGGATATTAACTTTAGCCTGTAGAGCGTCCACAAGCAATTGTGGACGCCGGACCGACGGACGGACCGACGGACCGACAGACCGACGGACGGACGGACAGGGGCGACGACAATATACGACCACATTTCAATGTGGGCGTATAAAAATGAATTGAACTTGTGTGTACCTAATTAATAATTATACATCTATGTTCACTATATGGAATAGAACCCTGTTGCTGAAGATATGTTCAGTTTAGATTCATCCTCTGTGTATGTAGCTTCACATGAAGGCAAGTTGTGTGAAATTGACCCTGCTCATAAGTTAAAATGAATATAATCACATAAACGTAAACCTTGGTCCCATCCCATACAATTGGGCAATTTTTTGAATATGGTACCAATATTTGATGCATTTGGAAAACATACAGTTTACCACCTGGCACCTATAATATAACCATTTGTTCAATTTAAAAACCATGACAGACTGTTAGAAAAGATTACTGTCTGTGATTGTAAGAAATTATTTTTTGCAGTGGAACATTTTATTCTGTTAACTCCACAATTATCTGACATACCTGATAGCCATCATTCCATAGCTAATCTGGCATACCTGATAGCAGTCTGTGAATTAAATGATTTTGTCCAGGAGCAAGTACCCCCCAACCTCTGCCCCAAGCCAAATCCATCCCTGTCCTTCTCATATATTGTTTGCTTTATATGAAACAAACAAATTAGCAGGAGCATGTACTTATAGACTTATATAACATTATCCATGTTGATGTCAAATTATGCAAGTATGAGCACACTCATTTACCTGTTGCTCCCCTGATAAAAATTACAATTCCCAAATTATCATTGAATTTAATGATCTTATCTTGATTAAGTTTCTTATAATGAGCTCAATCAGTAGATATGTAAATAAAAAGATAAGTGCTACTTGTATATTCTAGTTTGTTATGATACTGGTAAATATTTTCTTTTAAGTTTAGATATAGCTTTATATGCATTAGATCATTCAGTTGCCTATAACGTTGACCACAGGCCCAATTTTTAAAAAAAAAAAAAAAACCCAAATCATTTAATATAAAAGTCTGAACATTCCCATTCCTCAAATCACAGAAAACTAATCATACATTGATATTTCTTATTGTGCTTTTTCCTACTGCTTTAGTGAATATTTATATCTATTTTTTTTGTAAGTAAGTAGTATTATATAAACTGAGGTCATAAATCAGACAGTAACAATGTTAACTGATTGTGTAGGTAAAATATGTAGAAAGTTCAAACAGGAAATAACAAGCCTGTGTTACATTACACTGATTGACAGTAGATTTCCTGACACAAACAACTTAACACTCTTTAAAAATGTGTTCCATTAAGGATAATTAGGTCAAATATTGGCCTCAATGAAATTATTAAATGACATTTCTAAGTACCAGAAAATTGCCATACAAGACCACAATTAGTCCAATAACTTAATTACAGATTACTATCTGAGTGTGCACAACATGTTACTTGACAAAACTGGTAGCGATTTCTATTTTCCCACATATATCTTCCTTAACATGAAATTCATGCAGTGTACTGTAATGTTTTTGAGAGACAGAGAGAGAGAGAAAAATGGGGTTTAAAGTCAACTCAACACAAACTAGGTCATTTCGGGACTAACACATGGTTTAATTTTATTTTCAATAATACGCTTGCGCGTAGGGGTCTTTAGCAGTGGGTTTGAGAGACAGAAAGAGAGAAATGGGGTTTAACATCCTCACGACACAAACTAGGTGATTTCAGGACCAGCATATGGTTTTAGTTTTATTTCAATAATTCGCTTGCACTTAGGTGTCTTTAGCAGTGGGAGGAGACCAGAGACCCAGAAAAAACCCACGAGGTTGGACAGGCGACCTACTCCTTGTCACATACAACTGGGATTTGAAATCACACCAGTTGACTCAATGGCAGGTCGTATTGATACAGCGCTCGTACGCTAACCATTCTGCCGTCCATCCGCCCCTAATGTTTTTGACTATTTGTGTCTAATATTTATAAACTGAATGCATATTTTAAAATAATAGATTTAAGGTGTGGGTTACACAGATGCTCCCACCTGCCTTAATTAAATACCAGAGCTTCAGGAGGTTGCTCACGTGCCTCTCATTGCTTACATGACTCTAAAAGACTACTTTGCTACCTTTCAAAATGGTTAAAATATATATCAGATATAAATCCAATTTGAGATCTCTTGATCAAACATGATAGAATTAATGAGAAACATTTCATCAAACCTGTAAAATGTGGATCTAATATAGACTTCAAACATTTTAAGAAATGGGTGTTAAAACACTCTTAATAATGTGCGGTTCATAAGCTACATGTAGTTTAAAGACTAACGGTAGTACCCAAGCAAGGAAACTTACACTCATAGAAACTTTGAGCTAGCAGTTCATATAGGTAGTCACAATTTCATTATTTTGCAAGTAGTTACAAAACACCAAACAAAGATCAAGAGTAATGACACATGAAGTACATGACGTAATTATCACAAATAATTCAAAATTGAGCCATTATTGAGATAACTTTCAATTAGCACACATTTTTTTAATTTTACGGAAAATTCAAAATTAATGACATTAATTCTCTAGGTAAATATATCTCCTGTTTAAATGATAGGCCTATTAAATTCACACTTTTAACTGATATAAGCATAAAGAAACATGAATGTATTAACAGAGGCTGTCTTGGACAGGGGCCGATCCAGGATTTTCAGAAAGGGGGGGCGTGCTTTCCCCACTTGGGAGTGCGAAGCCTGACCCGTGATTTTTGAGTGGACTAAAATGTCCACAAGGACTAATTTCATACTAGTACTGCAAATTACGATTTCCAACCTAAACTGTTTTTGTTCTCCTTTCCCGCGAGAATGTATGGAGCTAAAAATTGTTCGTCACCGCAAAAAAAATAGAGGGGGAGTGCGCCGGGTGCGCGCCCCCTCTGTATCCGCGCCTGTTGGATGAGTCTGTCATGGCTGTACCGACAAATCCTACATAAAATACCAAAACAATCATTCGAAAGAAGATAAAACATTTATTCCATTTCATTTTTGGGATAAAATCTAAGAGTTTTTTATGGTTTCAGAATCTTCAATTAAACCATTTTCAGTCACATTAACAGTAGCTAAAATGAATTAGTACTGTCTCCCTTATAGCACTGTAAACATGATATGTGTCATTTTACAGTAGCTGTTATTTAATACTACTGTTATCACAGTTTTAAACCTGTGTAATGTGTACATTAGCTGATTAAATATTCTATCAATGTATAGTATTATATACCACTTAAAACACAATAAACACTGGTATCCTATAACCCTGTAATAAACATACATGTCAATCATTTCTACCTACACCAAGTTACATAGTCAGCTGATTGTCAATGGAAATTGACAGGTCTGCTCTGCAGGTGCAGCACAAAACTTTATACAGTGTTCACTGTGCCAAATGACAATCTGATTAAAATACAGATCTATATCTAGTTTCATTCTTTTATATTTTCTATGGAGATCTGTCCAGTTGTACTGGGAAGTCGCATCAGAGGTTAATCCAGCAGCTTTTGACCCTATGACATCAGACATTTAATCAATCAGTATTGATGTTTCTAGTGGATAACCCACAGTTCCATGCACCTCACGCCAAAAGGTTGCTGTTGCATTTGGTTAATGCCCGTTACTCCCAGGTCGATATCAGCCTCCCCTCCCCCTGAAACGTACTGGTTAAAACTTAAAAGCACTAATAAAGAAGTGCCATCCACTGGTGGAATATTTCTCAAACAAGTGTATTTAATAAATATCCTTTTTTTTAATTGTATTGTAGAAACAATAAAATCAATAAGTTTATAGTTTTACTTTTTCTGGATAAGTGGTAATATTTTTTAATACAATTATTATCAAATTCTGGACCTGTTTTCGGTCTATAAAATGTACCAGTTATCTTAAACCACACACAAGTTTTAGGCTAGTGTATTTCAAGAGGTTGTTGTTTTTTTTTACAGTAATACTAATCTTCCTTTTGATGTATATGATCTGTGATCTGATATTCTATTGTTAAGAGTTAGAAATACATGTAGCTATTGTACAGAGTGCTTTTGATAATATGAATACTGGTCACCATACAATGATCAAGTCACACAATAAATACACATAAACATGCTCATATTATTTAAATGGCAAATATAACTGAGTCAGCATCAATGTGCTAAAACCATTAACAGACAAATATAAGACTTTTTAACATAAAAAATAAGAGATTATTCCTTGCAGTCACAATGTAACATGAATCAGTCAAATAATTTCATACTGTATCTTTTGTAGTTATATACATCTCTTTTTGAGGATTGGTAACAAGAAAATTGGGTTTTAAATCTACTTGGTTCATATATTTCAATTGCAGGATATTAAAGAGGAAAGCTTGTATATCGCCTATTGATTTTGTTATGTATTTTCAGCCAATTTTAAAATTTTACACGCATCAATATTGCTTTTTAGTCCAAAAAATTGTATTTATTTGAAAATTAAAACCAAACACACATTTAGGCAAGTTGAAATATTGAACCATTTCTGGGGATCCTAATAAATAAAACATTTTTGCTACATTCCAGAATATGTGCAATTTCATACTGTATCTTTTGTAGTTATATACATCTCTTTTTGAGGATTGGTAACAAGAAAATTGGGTTTTAAATCTACTTGGTTCATATATTTCAATTGCAGGATATTAAAGAGGAAAGCTTGTATATCGCCTATTGATTTTGTTATGTATTTTCAGCCAATTTTAAAATTTTACACGCATCAATATTGCTTTTTAGTCCAAAAAATTGTATTTATTTGAAAATTAAAACCAAACACACATTTAGGCAAGTTGAAATATTGAACCATTTCTGGGGATCCTAATAAATAAAACATTTTTGCTACATTCCAGAATATGTGCATTTGTTCGGGTTAATTGTTAGAAAAATGTAGCAGATGGATTTTAAAATTACTACAAAGTTTCCATTATTTTTTTCCCAATATTTTGCATGACACTATCTACTCAGTTTTATTCAATAAAATCACCCCGCAAATAAACAAAAATGTGCAATTATCTTTTGACAACCATTACTTCCTCTCATGAACAAATCTCCCAAACCCAATGCTATTTAACAACATGCTTTCTCTAACATATTCTGTGGTAGGTATTTCAGCTATAAACAGCTATATTGACATAAAGCTCAACAACCTTCATCATCCATACTGACCATAGACTACAGACTTAAAGTTAATCCATATAACAAAAGAGCTGACCGGACTCCTGGGTACACACTGCTAATTTAACTACCCATTAAATGTACAACAAATCTATTTTATTACAATGAAGATCATTTTAGACCAAGACCAAAGATCAACATTAAAAGTTCAATGACAATTCACGCTGAGAAGAGATAGGTCTATTTTAGACATTCATCAGCAAATATCCAATTTACATTGATAGTAAAAGCAGTAATTGAATCAGATTTAACTCTTTTTATCAAATTAAAATTTATAGCTCTGATGAGGAGATGTTTCCAGAATAAGCAAAAACATATTTCAGAGTATAAAATTAACTTATTCCATGTGGAAGGATCTTAGAGTTTATACTAGCCCCAAGAAATTACAGCTTACTGATACTACAGAACTGGAATGCTCTAAAAGTTTTCAAACGTCTTTTAATTTAGATAATTTAGAACTAGAAGAACCGCAATTAATTTAAATGTACAAATGCCCTCCCCCCCCACAACTCTATTCTCAGTTACCAGATCTGCTACTGCCTCTGACATATATATATATATATATACAGAGAATGAAAACTGACAATTTTGATATTATCAATTAATTTTCTAAGTTTGCATAGACTTTTTATGAGGTAGTGTAATATTTAAAAATTTTGTTTAAACATTTATTGAAAAGCTGTGGTAAAAGCAGACACAATGGTTCAATGTGAGGGATGTATAAAAAGGAAATGAAGTAAGAATAAAATGTAGTTATGGATGATATTTCCTGTGTGTATATATGATTTAATAGTTGACAGCTGTAGTCTCGCACTGCCCTTCTATCACTTTAACAGTAGTACATGTAAAATACTTGAAAAACCTTGTGTTGGTTCAGCCAAGTATTGAGTTACTTCAAGTGCTTGTCTCTATATTAACACAACAGATTCAGGGGTGAACTACCAACATTAATGGACAACACACAAACTTTACCACAGAATAGAACCATTGTCCATTTTAATCCCAAGAACATCGGACCATTAATCTAGCCAACAACAGAAATATCTTAAAAGTTTAAAGTGACAAATTTCTCTAAGTCCAAATATACTGTACAGCTTTTATTCATCCACCCCTGCAAAAGCCAACCTTCAAAATATGCTGGGGGACATTTTCAGTTATTTTGTTAGATTTTCCCCAAGGACTATATCTTTAAAGAAGACAACCTGTTGTAAAGATATTATATTTCTTTAAAATGAAATATAACTTAATATTTGACCTGGGAATTAACCCTGCCTCCATCAAGTCGCTAACCTAACAGAATATTCTTATGTCAGACATGATTGCTTGATGATTGTATAAATTAGCAAAGAAAATATGAATGTTTGGTGTAACATGATACAGTATTTTATTTGCATTATGGGCTATTAACATTATATATGCAAGTATGAAGAATTTTAATTGCCTTATTAAATACTTAGGTCGTCCTCGACACACACAAGCATAAATTCAAAGAATTATATCTACATTAAGATGGACCCAATGGTATACAATAGATAAGAAGGATTTCAATATAGACCATTACTAACATTTCTTACACTAGTTATGATATGAAATGTTTATTTATGAATACTCAAGTCAACTTGGGTCATTATGAAACTGAAATGAAATGGGGTTTAACGTCCTACTCTTTTGCACCAAACCTGGGCTAATGCAAGACGGGCATACATGTACACCATACAGGGTGCTATGAAGGAAATTTTGCCCTGGCAGCGGCGCTACGGCCTACTCTTATATCGAATTCCAACTGCAAAGGGATCTTTTACATGCACTCCAATGTGTACATGGGACCTCGATTTTTCATCCCATCCAAATGACTATGCAGTTGTCCTAGTCAGGCCCTCTTTCTGTATCGCTGACAAGGGGAAATCACGTCGGAAAATCGAGATGAACTTTCTCGGCCAATGCAGGGATCGAACACCCAACCTCCAGGCTAGCGAACCAGCACCTTATCCACTTAGCCACCGTGACTAATAATGTCATATCAGGGATTGATTGAGAGTATGGTAGGCTTCGGAGCCATTTTTAGGGAATTTACATTGTTTTGATTAAATGAAAGGGGTTTCACTTTCTACTTTTCTGCACTGACTGTACTAATATAGACGGGCATACGCCACGCATATGCCATGCAAACGCCATGCAAACGCCATGCCTGGGCAGCAGTGCAACAGCGTACTCTTTATATCGAATTCCAATTGCCAAGGGTTCTGTTACATGCATGCCAATGTGTACACCCGACCTTGGTAGAATTCCAGTTTTTAATGAAAATATCTATATCATTATCTGTGCCCCATGGGAATCATAAATATACTGGAACTGTGGTACATTTTTCATTATAGCAAGATCTTATTATCAGTGTAGAATTTCTTGACCATTTCTCTTAGGTCAACATCCTGAAATCAAACTCTTCCTGTTCTCTTTATTTTTGATGTCAATCAGTTCACATGTGGTATTTATCATCATTGTGGTCAATGGGTGGGCTTTCAAAACTGACCATTACAACATCTGTTGGTCAAGCAAGTTCCTTTTCACTCATCTGGATGTCCTACTTTTTAAACTATTTAAAGTAAGGAAGTAAGACTGTTGCTTTGAAGAACTGCCTTCCTGATGTATTACCATGGCAACCGTGTAATCTGATCTGGCTGTAGATATAAAGTTGACAAGATAAGCTCACAACTCTACAAAATTCTGCCAACTTCTTGTAACCTAGTTATAAACCAGTAGCCAAAAAATTCAGATATAATTTTAAAGTGAAGCCTAAATTTCATAAAGATCTCGCACAAAATGTTTATATGCATGTGTATATGTGCTAATTTGTTAGTTTCTCACACTAATTTTGAAGTCAAACTAGAAATTAATTTTTTCTGTTGGAAATGGTCCCTGAATTCTGAATCAGATCCAAATGATACTTTGAACGGGATATTGAGGGGCTGAAAAGTAGAATTAGTAACTATACTTAATTTCTCATGACTTAATCAATGCTAAAACATGCACGCAGATTATTTAACATTTAATTTTGAGAGAGAGAGAGAAATGGGGTTTAACGTCCACTCGACACAAACTAGGTCATTTCGGGACTAACATATGGTTTCATTTTAATTCAGTAGTTCACTTGAGCGTAGGGGTCTTTAGCAGTAGTAGGATATCGACGGACCTGGAGAAAACCCATGAGGTTGGACAGGCGACCCTACTCCTTGCCACGTACAACCTGGGATTCGAAACCAAGCCAGTTGACTCAATGACAGACGTAATGATCCAAATCCCATTTAATTATGAAAAGAAAATCAAAATACCAATGCTAGATAATTTCTCAAGCTGGATTCAATCAGATTTCAACCATATGGTTCTTGGCCATCTTGTTACATAGGGAACAGATCACTGTAATTTCAACTTATCAAATGCTGAATAAAATTTAATTATTCTTTGACTGATATTCCTCCAAGATATTCAACTTTCACAATATAATAGTTTGCAAGGGATTCTAAAGCACTAAAATGTAGCAGCATTTGAAATATCTAGCAATAAATTGATGATGGTGCAAAATATATTGTATATTTTTATTCTCAAATTTGTCTTAACTCTTACATTATTATTGTGACTAAAATCACATAATCATGTAAATACTCATGTAATGTAGTCAGTAACTGAAACAAACACACTGGACATGTGAACTAACTAGACTTTCAACAGACTAGACTTTTTATTTACACAGCCAAAAATGTTAATACACAAGAATCACCTTTCATATTTTCGCATTTTGAAGTGACCTATGTCTCTCTCTACATTTACAAGCCACAAACTAACACCTTCAATCTGTAAATGTCAAATATCATTATACTACTTATTGAATACTCAAATTTCATGTTCTTGTTACAACAAAATATTTCGGTTGGTAAAACAGAAAATATTAAAGTGTAAGAGAAGGGAATGGATAGAGACAGAAAAACATGGTTTAATGTCCGCTTGACAAAAACTAGATGTTTTCGGAACTAAGGCAGAGAGGCAAAACATATGAATGAACAGGGGCACCAAGAAAGATACACTGGTAGTAAAAAATATATCACATGATTTAAAGTGTGAGTTATTATGTATAATCCCAGCGAGTTATTGGAAAATCTACCTGTAATACACCATATAAAATGGTGTTACAGAGTGGAAATAAATAAATCACATCAGAACATATTTTGATCTTTGAATTAATAAAACCATTATAAGATGCCAGGATAACTAATGTCCTTTTTATATGAAAGTGAAATTGTACCACAATGGGAAGGCTGGCTGGGTTTAATCTCATTTATACTTTTTTAGTGACAACAGTAAGATTATTATCAATTCCAGTACATTTAATCCATCCATTAGACAGCTTATCTTGAATCATCTAATAAATACTGATAATACAATTTCTATAAATTGGCTACTTATAATAGCCATTACTTATCTTATACTGTAATAGCATCATTGTTATATTCATAAACACATTAACCTAGCTACTATACCCAAAATCAAGTTTTAGTGAGTGATGTTTCAAATATAACATTATCAGAACAGATAGAAATAGTTTCTTGACAGATGAAAAATTCCTGAATCAGCAGATTTCAATAACATTCCTTTCATAACAATTGTCTGCTAATGAAAAGATTGGTTCATATTCACTTTTCTTTAGGAAATTAGATGTTCATGTTAGTTCATGAATGAGTTGGGTATTGGTTAATAAATTCTGATTACTTTGTTTTATTAGATATTATGGTATTTAATATACCGTAAATAAATTCTAGGAAATATATCCATACAATATTTACATCTGTTTCAAATATGCAGGACAAATATGCATGCCAAAATATTGTCAGTCACACCCGGTCTCCACCCCCTACTAAAATAAACTGTACCGGTAATGTTTGATATTCTTTCATATTTATACCTTTCATAATGTGATTTACATGTTTTTAAATGAAAGTTTTCAACAATTTATTCTAGGTTGCTGAGTTTGTGTGTTCAACAAATAGTATATAAAATGCATTGCATTAAGAGTAAGCGGAACAAAATATTCTAAAACAAAACACTTTCTGAAAGTTTTATAAACTTTTTATATTACCTGTCCCAAGTTGAGAGTAAGATTGACTTTATTATACTGGGTTCCCCTTGACAAGGGAGGACTCTGCCACCATCTCTGTGTACCATCAGTAGCATATTCAACTTTATGTGTTAATTCGGGGATTTCGTTATTACAATGATCACACAACTGACCACGGATCAATTCCCGATCGCCTTCGTCACGTCGTAAATGGTCACTTGTTGCACCGGTCAATCTACAAAAAAGTTCGGGTCCGGCTACATCTTCCCCACACGTAGCTGTTGCAGTAATATTTCTTGTTTGAGCTAAATTAAAATAAGGCGGCGTTAAAACTTGAGCTTTTGTACATAAAATTAAAATAAAACATAAAAGGGCAGAGCCGGGTAGAGATTCCCAACTCGCCATGATTAAAACCTAAAAACTAGCAGTTATCACGGAGCAAGACGACTTTAAAGACTTGGGTTATACTCATTTCGCGTCTGGGGGTAATGCAGGGTAGAATTTCCATTGCGTAATCAGTGTACAATAGGACGTAATGTTTCAATTTTTGTTTACTTTGTAAAATCAACGCCGTTTCTAGTGATTGTTAAAGCCGATCTGAGATAAAAACGTTAAGATAGCTGGTTTCGTAAACAGCATTTTTCTCAGTCCACATTTATATATTAGACTTTCCAAATAGGCCAACAGCACGCGCAATCACATTGATAAAGATAATTCTTGACTTAATGCAAAATTTCAGTAGTTTTCTTCCCTGTGGTAAACTGATTAGCAGCTTAAATGCTGTATTCTCAGATGTTTATTTGGGATACGCCTGGTTGCCACATCAATCTAGCAGGCGCTGGGTTACAATCATGACTGGATAGTACCTACTGAAGTGACAAAAAAAGAAAGTGTTGCCAAGTTGTTCAGATGGTACAAAAAATGAAGGTCCATCTGCGTATACCGGAGTACATGTACATGTAATTGAGAAAAAAAAACGCTTATGAACCAATATTCAAATGAAAAAAATGGGGATTTAACTTACGACTGATCTGCACAAACTGAGCTAATGAAAACAGACATGTATGAGGGACAGAGAGAGTGATGGGTGTTTAACGTCCACTCGACACAAACTATATGTCACTTTGGGACTAACATATGGTTTAATTTTATTTCATTTATTCGCTTGTGCGTAGGGGTCTTTAGCAGTGGGAGGAAACTGGAGGACCCACAGAAAACCCAAGAGGTTGGACAGGTGACCAAACTCCTTGTCACGTACAACCGGGGATTGGAAACCACTCAAGTTCACTCAAGGGGTCTTTAGCAGTGAGGTGGAACCTGGGGAAATCCACGAGGTGACCTAACTCCAGGTCACGTATAACCGGGGATTCAAAACCAGTTGACTCAATGACAGTCTTTATGATACAGCACGCAGTGCAAACCATTCGGCCATCCACCCCCATGGTCTATGAGTGAAATTTTGCCTGAACAATGGCTGTCAAGGGTTATTTTACGTATATGCCAATGTGTACACAACTGGACACTGTTCCTTGCCAGGCCCTCTGTCCTGCACAACTGACACAGGGTAACGCTGGAAAATTTTGTGAAACTTTCTCGGCCAATACCAGCATCAAATCCCAAAACCTTGTGGTTAGTGAGCCCGCGCCTTACTTACTGAGCCACTGTGACTCCCAAAACAACATTAAGGATTCATGGATGAAAGAATTTTTGCTACATAAAATTAGGCACTTGGATGTAATAAACTTTTTCCCCAGCAGTTGGTTGGCTTCAGTAGCCTCGTCTATTTTACACAATCAACAAAAATCAGTTTCCATGTTTTTGGTATTTTATTGTTTATAATACAATTAACAGCAGTATCCAAAATACAGAGGAAAATGTTTTTTTATTTACATTAATCTTTAGTAATGTATACAGTTTTTTTTATTTATAAATTACATAACATAAAGCATATTCTTTATGGTAATGATGAACTGTAATTTTTTTTTATCCATCCATTGTGGCATTAAAATAGATACTGACTTCATATTAATTATTCTATCAGTTTAAACCATCACCAATTATATTTTCAGCTGGAACGAATAAATCACAAAAGACAGCTCATATTGTTTGAAAATCCACATCAGAGAACATGTTGTCACAGTATTAATTAAATTAATTACACTGGTTCCCTGTTACTTTTTTTTTATAGGGTTAAAAACATTGTGCCAAATCTATATTCATATGATCCTCTCTGGCCATGTTACTTGTCCATCATATAACAATATACACATAATCTTCAATCTAGGTTGCAACACCAGGGTGTATTCCAAAATGTTCATCAGTATTCACAGAAAGGTCGTTTGCATCTGTAGCACCATTTTTATGGAACAACATATCAAAAAGATTGGTTGCCAACCAAACATACGACCATAGTAGCTAAGTCGTCAGTGAAGTCAACAAGGATTGTCATATCTTTGTTTCTTTTGTCACAGATGAAAACATTTACAAAATCTGATTACGAGCAACAACCCCATTTAGCTTTTACTTCTGCTCTATTCTAACATTTAGCATGCAAGATATTTAAAAGTGATAAAGGGCCATAATTCTGAAAGTAATTATTGGAAATTGTTGAAAATTTATTGGCTTCTTCGTCTTACGACCATAAACACTGTGTAACACTAGATTTTTGGAAGAGGTCAAGGGCCATAACTATGCCAGTAATTATCGGAAAAAGTTTATATTCAATAAACTACTTCATCTCATGACCCTAAAAACACTGTCCATAAATTTAAAGTCCAACAAATATTAACTTTAGCCTCTAGAGCGTTCTCTAGACGGATAGAGGACGGACAGGAGTGACGACAATATATGACCACATTTCAATGTTGGCGTATAAAAAGACAAAAACTAGCGAAACTTTTTAAGAACAATCTTAAAACAGACTTTTATAGCTTTTAATCATCAAAATTTACTTCACTATTCATTTTAAAGAAGACATATTTATTTTTCTTGTTTAAATTAAATTTACAATCTTCTGGTTAACAAATCAAATGGTACCAGTGAAACCCATCATAGCAGTGTCAAAGCCACAGGTCTGGTTATTCCTATCATTATTATTATACAACTGAGATCTTATTTTTAGCAAGCATCAAAAAATTTAACACTGAATTTATTAAAAATTGAAGACACAAATGCAGGAATGAATTGTTTAAAAATGTTACCACCACCAGAAAGTTATTTTATATTCTATTTGGAAGAATATCAAAGCAAAATAACCAATTTCTATTGGGGTTTTTTCTTTTGACATGTACTCTGAGGTTATAAAGTTAATATCTTGGTGTAGCTTGGGAGTTTAAAAAGAATCTGTTTTGATTTGACGTTTTACAATCCCATTCCACGCAACATGATACGAAAATGGCGAAAAGTGGAAATAATCAGTCTGTCTTATTTGTCAAATATCTAACTCTTGTTTGCCTATGTTAAAGGAGATGGGCCATCTGTAACCAATGATACCCCTTATTAAAGAATGCATTAGGGATGTCATCATTGATAATACTAATATGTACATCTAGATCAATCAATATAGCACAATATAGTTATTTTGTATGCTCAAATTTGTTTCTACCCTTCCCAAATTACAATTGCTAGTTTTGATTCCACATGTGACATCACAGGGGCGATCTTCTATTTAGAGTATTATTCGCCTGAAGACACGTAGAAGGATTTAAAGGTAATTTTAGTACCGGTAACTACATAATATATCCTATATAATCATTTTCTACAATCCAGAAAATAAGAAAGCTTAACAATAAATAAGACCTTTTGACTTGTATTGTTTTTCTTTGAATAACTAAAAGTTTGTGATATCCTTTTGAGAATTTTTAGAAGAACTACTTGTAAGAAATTTTTATTATTACTTTCTTTCAAATGTTAAGTTTTAGGAAAATGTTGACTTAAAAATCTAAGCAAAATCATACAGATATTATGATTGTAACAAATGAAAGATATGTTTATTACAAGATGTATTACTTATATGAAAATTAGATCATTTATTTCTTCCATATAAATGTTTCTCATCAACAAGAAAATTGAATTACAGACTGAATAAGTCTTCAATAACATGAAGATGTCTTTTCCTCCCGCCATCCACTATATTTGAATGCATTTTCTAAAACCCCACAAAAATATATTATTTTAGCATCAAATATAATTTTCTCAATAATTTAGATTTATTGTCCTATTAACATAACAAGAAGCTTTGAAGAAAAAGGAATATAACTGTTTAGAGCCAAAGTTCTAGCACTATTAATATGTACAACAATATCATTCATAATTTACATCAAATATTATTATACATCAAAATTGATCTCATTATTCTTACTGTTTAAACCTAGTTAACTGTTCATTATCAGAGGCATAAACAGAAGGGCAGACAGCAGAGCTCCCTGCTTCTTGCCATTTTTAGCAGAGATGAAAATGTATAATCTGCTTTCCTAATAATAAGTTCAAACATATTTGGATTACAAAAGCACTAAGACCAACTAATACATTTCATTCTATTTTTAACTTTGGTAAAATTAGTGGCCAATGTCTGCTATTATTTCATATACAATAAACAAATAAAAAAAAAGTTTGACATAACAATTATGTTTTTTTTGTTTTTACTATGGAAGTCGACAGGGATCACTGAGGCTTAGAACTTCATCATTTATACAAGCATTATCCATACTGCAATTTTCATCATTAAACCATGTTAATAAAAAAAAATATACATGAATGACATAATAAAATCTTATGTATGCTCTGACACAATCAAACAATTTATGTTTTTGAAACATTCTCAAAACAATTTTCCATGAAAAATCACTAGCATGATCAAACACAAGAATAATAAATAATACAATAATCATGTTTAGCACTTTTAAATTCAATGAAAATATGAAACAAATTAATTCTTAACATTTAGAGGAATAAGTTCACTAGTCCACAAGTTCACGCTGCCACCAACCACTTGTACTACATACTATAAATATGGGTATCTGTATCAGGTGAAACAGCAGGATCTACTGAAGATGTCATGGTCAGCCTAAAAATCAAGCCTACCCTAACGACTAGTGAAGCATTTCCCTGGAGATAAATCATATGGTTCTTACAGAACTTTATTTGTTTCCAGATATATAAAACACGGAACATTTTTATTTTGTCAACATATATACATAAATACATGTAAACCACCATCATTTGAAATACTTCAGCAGTCTCTCTTACAATTCTGAAAGAAATATTCCCTTGCGGTTAATTCTCTTCACCTCTTAAAACTTACATATATTTCTTATGAACAGGAAAAATAAAATATGTGCATTTAGAGGCCAAGGCATGATGGTCTCCGCCAGTAAAGAGATAATTCAATATTCTATCAGACCCTTTTTGACAGATTACTCATGACGGCTAACAGAAGATTTTTTTTTTTATCTGGAATAAATAATCTTAAGGCATTGTGAGTAAAACACAAAAATAATATCACAAAACATTCACAACATTAATTAATACTTGTAACATTTTGAAGACGGATTTGATGTTTTATCATTATGACTTTAGGATAATGAAATGACTTCTAAAATATTATATTAATACAGAATACTTGGCAAAGTACGGTGGTGTCAAATTGTTTAAAGGAGATTCCGTAAATTGTTTAAAGGAGATTCCGTATTCTAACAAAAGATGATAATGACGACAACTATTTTAAGCACCCCTTAAATAAAGAATACGTTAGTGACATTATCAATACTGCCAGGTATTTCAATGCAATATTCTCAGACCTAAAACTGTTGATGCTTTAGAATTTATTTATATTGTTTTACTACCTTTTCCAACTGACAATTGCTAGGCATTTCTGGTTCTGCAAGTTACATAATGTAATGATTGTAGAAAGTTTTAAAACAAAATTGATTTGAAGCCTGTCATTAACTTTCACAATGCCACAAGTTCAATAGACTAAAGAGGAGATTATCAATAGCAATACGATCAGCAAATTATACAACCACCATTAGAGTATGTTAAGTCGAGAATAAAAACATACCAAATGATTAAGACTTTATGTAAATTGTTAGCCCTGTTTTCTATTATCAACGACTAGTCAAGTAAATCTTGCTACAAAAGTGTAAGGCGATAGATGTCAGTATTTGAAATAATGAAAATTAAATTAGCACTAACATGAAATGAACGAGTATAAAATCATGCATGACTAGCCATTTGTTTACCTGTAAAATGTAATTTTTTTGTGATAAAATGAAAAAAGTTAACCATTTTCAAAACAATGGCTAGAAATTGTTATGAGTAATTTAGTTTCTTTTAAAAGAATTTTCTGATCTCTCACAGCCATATTTCATTTACACCATGATGGTTTAAACATATTAACTTGGATTATTTTTCAAATATTGTTCATAAGCCTCCATGACTTCAGGTGTGCATTCTGGATCATTATCACCATACTCCTCTGGCAAGTTATATCCATCTCCTGCTAAATTATACCCATCGTAAGACCACTCTGGATACTGACCACCATCTCCCATACCATTTTCCTGTGCCCATTGTAAATAGTCTAATTCTTCTTCTTCATTTAACATATAGTCTGATTCTTCATCTGCTTCATCTTGATAACCAGCTTCAGCACGAGTAATACGTTTACCGTTTGCATCGAAAAACACTGGTTCACTCTAATACAATAAAAACAGAAACATTTATTAAAAAATCAACATAATACTTGTATTCATTCAAAATGAAAGGGTCCACACTACCTATTAATATATGCTTTCTTCCACAACTAAATTGTTTGAGCAGTCCACAAAAGTTGAGGCATTTGGATGATCATTGTAGCCTATAGAGTGTCCACAAGATTTTTAGCTCAAAGTGCAATAACAATGAAAGTAATTATGAAGTCAATAGGTTTTATCACGTTAAAGTTCCAATTTCATATTTTCGAAGAAAGTCAAAACATAATTATTTCTATGTCTTTTGCTCAAAAGGTTACAACTCACTATTATATGATCATGGGCAATATTTTTTGGGCATTAGAAAGGCTGACACCGGCTGATTGAGGAAATAGTTACTCAATTACCTCCCTTGTTTTCCCATTAATCTCCATGGACGGCCATCTTTAAACGTTTGAATTTGAAGTTGAAAATGATATTTTTGCCAATTTCTCAACTGGCAATAGTGAATTATAGGATTAATAGAATTATTCTTTAACAAGGTAAGACTGTTTATAGGTTCAATCTATATTAGGGCTTTATTTTAATACATTTTAAAAATATAACTTAAAAAAATGCTATTGGAACTTTAACATACACATAGTGCCATATAGAAAAATAAATTTTGTTCTCATCAAATGATGATGACCACATGACCTGTTCATATTTTTATAGGTCAATGGGAAGTAAGTCAAGTAACAAGACATACTTACAACTTAGTTATCACATATTGAAAATTTGCTTAGCTAACAATTAATGTTTTATTTTTGTATTGAGAACCACATACAATTGTCCACAATGTATTTGGCTGAATAATTTTAACAAATTATCTTTAATTTTTCTGTAGTTTATTTTTTGAATCTTTTACATACAAGATTTATCACGTGATTTAATTTACCTCTAAAACATTGTTAGATAAGTTAAGATCTCCCATACTAGCGTCAAGACCATCTGTTGATGAAGAAGTGGACTCTCCTCTTCCCCAATTATTACTGCGAAGATCTATCACAGACTTTATCATAAACTTGGCATTCCTACAAATATAGCATTACATTATCAAAACTAATATTTTAAACTACATGTGCTTTCTATAGTTGGGTGGACGAAACAATGCATCTTGAATGACTCTATTTGAGGGTGGTCTCAGTATACTGTCATACTCCGCGCAGCGTTGCGTTTGATTAGAGGTAATCCTACACACCGCTATTATGAGTGAATATTGTTGTTTTAAATTTTGATTGGTCAGTAGTCCATCTACCAACCAATCACTAGCTGCCCTGCAAAAGTTTTACATTTAAAATGAGTGCCAATATTGGACCAAATATGTTTACATAACGTTACGTCATGGCTAACGATTTTATTATGCCTAATTAACCCTTGCATAGCAGAATAGTGCAGTAAAACTAATTGCGTGACAAACGAGGCAATCAAGTCGAATGTAATGTAAACAATACTGTTTGGAAACGAACATACTTTCACTGTTTTTAATACCTCTAATCACTGTCCAATGTTTTAGGGAAGACCCAGATTAAACGAAGGACTGTCATGTTGCTATACTTAAGTGATAGCTTTCACTGAACGGAAAGAATAGACACACTCCTGCATAAGTTCAAGAAACAGACTCTATTCCAGCAATGTCCAGAGAGGGATTTCTCGGGCCATTGCTTCAGGAATATGGTATACTGTATGCACAAGCCTTCTTGGTCATTAAACTGTGCGATAATTGTGACATAATAGACCAAATGTTAAACATTATAATACAGAGTGCTCTATTTTAGGATACAATTCTCCCTACTTACTCATGAACATCTGAAGAAACTTGTAACTGTGATAATCTATCGAAAACAGATTGAATTTGTGAATTAGGCATATCTTCTATAGCAGCACCAGCAAGCTGAATAAAAAAATAAAACATACATGAAAGTAGTAGAAGTGCCCTCACCAAAGTCTTATAGCGGAATAAAATCCATCAAGAGATTAAGAATAAACTTTGATACGACTTTCTAATATTATCTAATAATTGAAGAGGAGCAAATTTTTGGAACAGCATGCCTGGTTTACACTTAACTTACCGGCATGGTTTTCTGCACATTAGATAAAATATTTTTCAGAACCTTACTGCATGATTAAGCTAGACGTTAGGGAATAAATAATAAAAAACATGACAAGTATCCAAGACACTGACATAGGAACATAATCTGATTGTCTGACCAAATTTTTGGGGGGGATTATACACACTGTATACTAGTACCTTGAGCAACTGCACAGCACATTTGATATTATCTTTGGAGGGATAGGCTAGTAAACTCAACGTGATATCAATCAAACACGTTCCTAAAACATTAAACTTTTCTACTCTACCTGCTACTACATTCTGAAATTTAAAAAATGGTATTCAAGAAAACATCTAGCTTGTCTAGCAACCATTTCAAACATGCTTTATTTACAAATTGATCAGCAGTACATTTTCGCTGGGCCGCTACAATCACAAGGTGCGGATTTAGACCAAGTAAGCACCCCTGTAAGACAAAGTCCCAAATTACCTGAAATTTTTTTTGCGTCTATGGGGAAAAAAGTTGTCAGTTACATAAATATCATACGTAGCTGTCTGCATGACAAGACATGAAATATCGCCAAAAAGTTGGGTGGGGGGGGGCTAAATCCACTCAGACTTGTTCAGTCATTTTTTGGTCAAGTAACGTCCATATTTAGATGACCAAGAATTTAGAAGTTGATTTTAACAAAGTAAAGGCCTACACTTACTTCAACATTAAGAAATAATTCGGACATGAACATTGCTAAACCATACACTTGAGAAGATAATTGTGGATTTTGTAATAGGGATTCTCGTTTGTCATAATCTACCTTGCATCTGGAAAACAAAAATGTTTAATATTCAAATTGTAAACTTTTATAAACAAAATCATATATTTCAATACTGATACATTTATTCTGTAACTAAGTATGCAGATATCCATCTTTACCATCAACAATATATTGTCTATTAATACTATCATATAAAATTGACTGTGTAATTTCATAGGAATATTTCTGACATAAATTTTGAATACCATAAGGGAATTAAATATGAAAAAATAACCAGGTGCACATATTATCAATTACGTACAAATATGAATATTTTGTTTACACATGATTTTTGTGTGTGGTCTAAAAACTGCATTCTAAAATAACGATAAAAAAAGAGTTATGTCCCTTTATTTTCGGTAAAAATTTTGAAATCCCATCACTGGAGTAGTGAGAGTAATGCATAAATTTCAATAAACATTAATTTTCTAATTCCTTATTTCTTGCCTTAAATTAATCAAATCCTGAGATCCAAATAAAAAAGTTCATAATATGTTGACTATCTTGACAATGGTACTGTCAATCGACCAATTTAAATTAGAAATTTTCAATATATTCAGTTTTCATTATGGTACTTCTTGCATTACTATTACATGTATATCAAGCTATTTCTCGCTTTTAATCTTATATTCAGCAAACTTCCTGGAACACACAAACTATTTTAAGTGGTTGCTTCTCTTTTGATCTGTCGCATAGAAATAGCATGGTGTCCTACCTTCTTAGAAGTGTATTTCTAAAATCTTTGAAAACTGTGTGGTCGTTTAAATGTTTACAGATATGTTGACAGATTTTAGCACCAGTATATCGAAAATTTGGTTCAGTTATACACTGAAATAAAACAATATTATCAGTATTATAATAAGATCCATATGGAATCTATGACATACATGTAAATGCACAATGTCTTGCTTACAACTACAGTGCCTAATCATAATCAGATATACAATAGAGTTATTCCATATACCATAATGAACAGTCTCATCTAGTTTTAAAATGTTCAATTTAAAATTTTATCCTGTTCATGAGATTTCATATAAGTTAAGTCCGAAGGTAAAGAGGAACACAATTCAGAAACTGTGAAATCTGAATTTCGATAGGCTTTTTCAATAATATTAAATAAACAATCCCTGCAAATTGGAAGAAAAGAACCACAGCAAGAACTATAGTGTGTATATATGTTCAAGTTGGAACAAGTGGTATAGTTGAACATTATTTACAAGTCGTCAAGTCACTAATAGTATTAGTAATACAATCACATTTTTGAAGGAAGGCACCATCACAGTACATAAATCAAGAGAAAATCTATTTGAAGTTTTAATATACCTGATTGTAAAGGGAATTAATGATACTATCTAATATATCTTTACTCTGTACAGGTTGTAAGTATTCATATAAACGATTCATATATTCCTCTACATTTCCTGGTTGGGATGTTAAAATGAAGATGGTATTATAAAATTCTTTCATTACAGGATCGTAGATATGAGAATCATTTGTGGTAGTTGTATTGTAATTCTGCAATTAAATCAAAGTAAAATGAAAATTACACATTTAAACATTGTCAGTATCAATGTTGACAGGCCTGTGTGTAATTCCAATTTTAAATAATTGTAAATGCACTACAATTGTTTGTTGTTATAGTTTGTCCCTGTCTAAGTAATGTTTAGAGTAATATCAAGTTGCTATAGTTATCAACTCTTATTGATTACGTTAAATTGAAAACCTAAAAAACTTTAATAATTCCTGAATAAAAAAATAAATCTATAAAAGCTAAAGCAAAAAAGAAATGTCTTAAAGTAATCTACGGTGTCAACGGTGTAGAATGAAAAGAAAAAAATTATACCAGATATATTTTGAAACAAGTCGTCTTGTCTCAATTGTCTACAAATCCCAAAGTTTAAAAGATCTGTTGTGAACACTACACATGTTCATTTAAAGTTTTAAGAATTCCCTGAGGAATTGATTAATTTCAAAAAATAAAAAAAAAAACAACAGAACTACATGTATTTCATGTGTTTACAAAAATCCATAACATAGGACGGAAACAAGAAGATAACTTTGAAATTTGAGATAAATTATTTTTCAATCCCAGGACAGAAACATTTTTTTAAAATTACGACATCTACAGAAATATTGGACAGAATGATGGACAATGTGTCGAAAAATAATCGTAGAAATAAAACAATTTCTACTACCTGATAACCTTGATTGTATACCGTCTGTCTGGGAACGAAAATTGGGGCACTTGCAGAAAGAGATTTATTTGCTTCATTAACTTGTGATAAGCTTGATATCTAAGATATAATGAGAAAAAAAGCATAAGTAAAATCAAATTTACTGCATACATTTCTGAACTATGGATAGAGATTATATACAGTCTACATGCATTATTTTGCATAACATCAACTATAGAATAATTAATATTTTACTGTGAAGTTTGATTAATTGTAAATAAAAAGACATAATTCTTAAATATTTAAAGCAAGCACTAATTTTGGATTAATTAGGGCACATTTGTTTAGCACCAAAGAGAGAGCTATGGCCTTTAAAACAATCTAAAAATTAAAGGAAAGGGACATATTTTGCACATAACTATGAAACCACAAGTTCAATGACGTTCAGTGCCAGTGGCTTTAAAGCAGCGTTTACACAATCAAACCATACAACCATTGGATACAACATACAGGACAACTGTTAACACGATGCAATGGTTCTATGGCAACATTAATTTTTCCTTATTGCAACTGAATAAAATGGCAGTAAGACGACACTTCTCATTCCTGTCTTCATGTACATGTAGTGTTGATGCCGCTGGTTCCACAAAGTCCATGTCTCCTATATATACAGAGCTATTAGATATTCTAATTCAGTCACAGATAGGTTTAGATCCATTTTTAGGACATCAAAGTACTTGAAGCGACAGAAAAATACATTTTCAATCCGAAATTCTTATTGCCCAGACATTGTACACCATATGACATTGTCTTATATAATGCAATATGACTGGCTATTGCATTCATACAACAAGCTGTTCATCAAACCATTTGTCTGATCAGTTGCTCAGATACGATAGTTGTATGGATTGGTTGTATCGAGTAAATGCCGCTTTACAAAATGAACCTATACATTAAAGAGTCAAGACTGACATTTCCTTAAAATTTAAACGTATATAAACTACCAGTAAAACTAAAAGAAATGCAGCTAACTAAATAAATCTTCAATTTTCAATGTTTGAAAACTTCAGAGAGAGAGAGAGAGAGAGAGAGAGAGAGAGAGATGGGGTATAACTCCACTGGACACAAACTAGGTCATTCTAGGTCATTTCAGGACTAACCATTTGGCCATCCAACATCCCTTGAACAACCAATAAACAGCACAGACAAACATAAAAACCACTAAAATCTAAACACATTCAATTCTCCAAGTGACCATCGATCCATACCATATACCACAAGCTTCTCCTACCTCCCTCGTTCATAGATCAAGGCGGTACAATAAATCACAGACAAAATAAACAACAAAGGTTACAGCATAGACAACTACTTTTAAAGTTAGAAAAAAAAGGGTGGACAGTCTAAAATTCAAAATGTTATCATTACAGCAGTTAGCTTAAAAATCTTCTTTTGAATAAAAGAAATATGCTTACATTTCCAGCTGCATAGCTTTTGGGAATAAATTCCTGTGCTTTAACAGATAATTTTGATGAAATGTTGCTATTGTTGGTATCTGAAATCATAAATGTATTTGACATTATCATCTGCAAGAGGGACACAAACCAAAATCAACACTTTTTGGCAAAAGTTTGACATTTGTTGTCTCAATATTTTGTGTAAATTTTACCTTTGTTTAAAAACATAATTTAGGTGCGAAATGTTGTCAAGTAAATCAGAACTGTTGTCATACTGTGTCTAAAGGGTTGTCTGTGTCGAGTCCGAAACGATGCTGGGTTATTCTCAGAAAAAGTGGCAAATTGAACTAAAAAAATGTCTTCAACTTTTTCACCTAATAATTTCTTGATTATCATAAATTTTACTTATTAATGTCATGGAACAACATTTTATCTAACAGAAAAAAAATATTCAACCATATTTACTCCAAAAATAGAGCTTTCGAGGTCTAATATACGTGTGAAATGTCCTTACCGTTACCATGTGCCACTTTGGATTCTAAAACTTTTGTACATTTTTCCTAGATGAGATTGAGGAAACTGTGAATGTTATTGTTAATTGTCGTACATATCAATTCATACTATATTGGTCTACTTCTATTCAAGGGCCCAAGTTCGTAGGGGTTTCAATGTAGCTATGAGGAGAGTCTCAATGCATGTCCTGATTTTCTGTTTCAAATGTCGTTACCATTACCTCGATGCGTATTTCACAGATATCGCAACTTTATTCAACAAGGCATTGTCAACCTTAAGATAAAGGTCTTTCTCAGCCATGTTGGATTTCTGAAGGTAATAAGAGTTCACAAAGGAGGGAATTTCAAAGGAAAGAATCACAATTTTCACATATCAGGGTAATTGTTTGTCTTTACCGTTACCCGAAATAATCAGGCAAAGAACATGGGAATATTTTAAAATATAAAATATTAGATAAGATAACTGGTATTCTTGAAAAAAAAAAAAACAAGAAAAAGATGAGAATGTGTTGTTCTTTTTCTTTTTTCCAAGCAAAACGTGTCTCTACCCTTACCACTTGATGTCTTTACTGTTAGTGAGTTACCATTTTTAACAGCAAAAATTATACAAAAACTCAATAATGCTGATCATGCATTGCAAACATGATTTTGAACAAAAGAACACCTTCTACTTCTGATTTATGAAAAAAAATTACACACATGGCCTCATAAAAAAAATTAATGTGTCTTTACCGTTACTTGCAACTTTTTCTGAGAATGACCCAGCTACCACCATTTCAATACACTAAAGTGATACTGTTTTTAGTCTAGAATATATGTTAATGTTATTTTATAATGTGGTTGACACTACAGAAAATGTATGTGTCCATCATTAATTGTGACACCAAAAGCATCATATGGCTTCAGTAATAATTCTAGCACATGTTGTTGTCATGAGTGGTGATGAAATTAATTAAGATAGGTAGCCAGGCAACGAAATATACACCCACAACAGCTAAATCGTCCGGGTCGCCAACAAGGGTTGTTGCATATTTTTTCTTTTGTCAGTAAGGATAAAATCTTATTATGACTAATAGCTCATTAAGTAATTATCAGAATTGTTTCAATTGTTTGTCTCATGGCATTCGTCTACAAGATATTTCAAAGTGATCCACGGCCATAACTCTGGCAGTATTATTGAAAATTTTTGAAAATTACTAGGATTCTTCGTCTTATGACCTTAAATACTACATATAAATTTAAAGTCAATTGGATATTAACTTTAGCCTCTAGAACGTTCACAAGATTTTTCAAAGTGGGCCATAATTCTGGTAAAAATTATCAGATATCGCTGAAAATCAATAGGATTCTTCCTCTCATGACCTTAAACACTGTGTATAAATTTAAAGTCAATCGGATATTAACTTTAGCCTCTAGAGCATTCACAAAATTTTTCAAAGTGATCATGGTCTACAACTCTGGCAGTAATTAGTGGATATCGCTGAAAATCAATAGGATTCTTCGTCTCATGACTTTCAAACACTGTGTATAAATTTAAAGTCAATCAGATATTAACTTTAGCCTCTAGAGCGTTCACAAGAAATTGTGAACGATGATCCGACAGGGTGACGACAATATACTCTGGCAGTAATTATCAGATTTTGCTGAAAATCAATAGGCTTCTTCGTCTCACGAACATAAACACTGTGTATCAATTCTCTAGAGCGTTCACAAGAATTTCCAAGGGTCATAACTCTGGCAGTAAATATCTGATATCGCTGAAAATCAATAGACTTTTTCGTCTCATGACCAGTGTTTAAAATTCGGTAAGAAAAGTGTGGGTCCTAACATTAACTTGTGGGCCCAATAAATATTAATAATACACATGTACACTACTCCACCGCAAATACCTTGAATTTTTAAGTTTTAAGCTGTGGGTCCTAACATTAACTTGTGGGCCCAATAAATATTAATAATACACAGGTACACTACTCCACCGCAAATACCTTGAATTTTTAAGTTCCGTACGAGTTAGTTCTACAGCTATTTAGGAGGTTTAAAAATTATTGATTGACTGTTCACATTACAATTTTAACTTTTGGAGGATTTAATTTTTATACTTTGTGTATGGAAAGAAAAAAATCATTCCACTCCAGGCTTGATATCTATATTTTCTGTAATAATAATAAATATTTAAAAATTATTGATTGACTGTTCACATTACAATTTTAACTTTTGGAGGATTTAATTTTCATACTTTGTGTATGGAAAGAAAAAAATCATTCCACTCCAGGCTTGATATCTATATTTTCTGTAATAATAATAAATATTCACATGTACCGGGTAGTAATCTTAGTTATTGTATGTAGGTCAACTATATAGTACAGGGCTTTCACTTCAAAATTTTCACAACCAGTCATTTTTGATAACGCACGAAAACTTTGAAAAGTAAATTCATATTTCATGTTTTTTTATTCACGGTAGGGTATTGCAAATTCACGTGTCTGAACCATTTTGTCAGAATTAGGTAAACAAAAAATTATATATTGGACTTACATGTAAAAATGAAATATCATTATCAGTAAGGCATTTATTAATTAAATACATGTATTCCCTATTGGCTAATTAAATAATCGACATAGCTGAATTACATGTAGTCGTAAAAAAAATCATTCCAGTGGCTGACACGTAATTACCACATGCTCTATAGAGAATACACTGACCTTGATAATTATGAGTTGTAACACAATAGCTTCAATATGAAGATAGATATATAATTATCCATGGCATATTTCTTACATTTATTGGTTTTATAAAGACCATCTTGTACAGCATTAAGGGCCGCAGAATTGTGACGTAAATTCTTATAATGCAGAACTAAATATCTAACACCACTTCAATGTTACCGACACTAGCGCCCCCTAGAATATCATCGTGTATAAGATGAAACCATTATACACGACATCTTTGTAGCACATGGAATTATCAATATTAAAATGGTTGTTCATGTTCTCCGAAAATTAACAGAAAATATTGTGAATATAAATGAAATGAAACTGGCAGCCAAAGGATTTATATCACGTGAATATTTATTCTTGGATTGATGACAATAGGCCTACAATAAATGGACTGACCTAGTTTAGTAGCGTACGTGTTTGGTTCACTCCATTGATTGAAGCAATATAATATGCCGGATTATGCATGTGTATTCAATATCGGATAAAAACAAATAAGACAGTAAGTAAGACATACATCGGAACACACACTCATCTATTCCCCACTTGATCAAAATGGTGAAATAATATTTTGGGAGCGTGCTGTTATTTGCAAGTGCGGCTTCACTTCTACACTACAGCGATAATTTCGTTCGGTGGACAATTTCATTTTCATTTCCGGTAATGAAATACTGTTAAATATCTGTATGCAATATATTTCAGATATAAATAGGGGCAATATAAATATTTTCAAAGGAGAATTTGATACTGATAGAACCATGAACGAAATATCCCTTAGAAAAACAGTCGGCTCAGAGGGCCGTCCCACCTTCTTCAAAATTAAAAGATGTTGGCCCATCCAGCTATGTATTGGCGCAGGGCCGACGTAAATTTTAAACACTGCAGTCATGAACTTAGCCTTTAGCCTAACTTTAACTGAATAACTATAAATTTTAAGTCAATCGGATATTAATGACTTTAGCCTCTAGTGCGTACACAAGAAATTGTGAACGATGGACCGACAGGTCGACGACAATATACGACCACATTTCTATCTGGGCGTATAAACATGTATACCTGATGAAGAACTAACCACACCATTATTTACAACAGTTTGTTGTAATTGTGTCACAGTTGATTCTTTTGGTGCTCTTGGCGTAGGTCTTGTCCTGGGTGAAACAGTGGCTACACTGTCGCCCTGGATACTCCCCGTAGATGAATTTACAGGGTTCATTATTGAAATATGCAGACAACCTATTCAGTGTAAAATATTCTTTTAGAGAGTAATTTTAACGAAATATCACAACATTAACAATTTTTTTCCCTTCATAAAATAATTACTGCGGTACAGTTGCTTCCCTGATGTGCTGGATGATTAGATCAAATACAAATACCTAATGATTTTGAATGAACTGAATTATTTGTTCAATATGTTTCTTATTCAAATTAAAATATGTTTCAAATTATGATTTTTGTAAGTCAAAATATCTTATTATAATCATTAGTAATAAACACACTTAACATTAGGCAGTGCATCACGATGTATTTAAAAAAAAACAAAACATAAAAGTAATTAAATATATAAATGAAACTAGATTAAATTTTATTTTTTGAAGCTGACGATATATTAATTTAATTCCAAAAAGTTTATTTTATTTTTACATTTGTATTATTTCATTATGAACGGAAGTATAGTTCGGCACAGAAAAATATCAAAATGGCAAAACGTAAACACGAAAATAAAGATGAAGACGAAAGCCCAAAGAAATCAAAGGAAGATATAGTTTTGCCACCCGTCATTAATTCTAATGAACCAGTCCAAAGACAGGTATCTATTATTGACAAAATCCGTTCACGTTTTTCTCCAATAAAAGATTTAATGTTTCGAATAGATCCACGCGTGTTGTGAACACGTGGGTTTTTTCTGTGATTGTCTCCCTTTGTTTATATATTTGATTATTATAAATGTTGATATTATTCACTTTATATACCCCGATGAGGCCTTAAGCATGGTTACTGTGTTATAGGCAGAAAGGCATATCTCTTTTTATTTCCATGAAAATGAAATCCTGACTGTTGTGAGAGGATGACAATGACAATCTGATTAAAACAAAGATCTTATTTCATTTCGTTTTTTAAGCATTTAATGTTCAAATTTTCGTTTTACTCTTCTTACTAGTATAGCAGTAACTACGATCTGGAAGAGTTGTTATATACATGTAACCCATGTTCTGATTGATGTGAGAGATTAGCCAAAGAAACGATCATTTACAGCGAGTTCTTGGCGTGTGGTGCACGGAACTGTGGATAAAATTAGAAACATCAACACTGATTAGTTAATCAAAAGCCTGACATCATAGATTAGGTCAAAAGCCGCTTGTATGACCTCTGACGCGACGTCGCACTACAAGTGGTCAGATCTTGAGTAGAGGCCATTGAAAGTATTAAACAAAATGAAACGAAATATACATGTAGATACTGATGGGGTGACTGTTGTGATGTGGTACTGATAGAGTATTGGACATGAAGGACAAACCCTAGTGTGTGAACCATCATACATTCGTTTCAAAGCCGAAAAAATTCTTAATTAGAGTCCACAGATTCTCCTGCAAGCACCAAATATGTTGTCCCAATGATTCTAGCATCATTAAGGAGTAACAGGTATTCATATCCCAGGTGTCTGGTAAATCCTATCAATACATTATACCCTTAGTAGATCTACATTACATTGAAAATATCAATGCAAAAATAACTAACGTGATGACATTTTGTTTACTTTCAGAAAAAATGGATCAACAAACAGAGAATACTTGTTCTTTCTTCAAGAGGTATTGGTTACAGATCACGTCACTTGATGTTAGATCTTAGATCCTTATTACCTCATTCTAAACCAGAATCAAAGATGGACAATAAAGATAAATTATTTGTTATTAATGAGGTAAATAAATTATAATACAGCTAACCTTATATTTAAATTGTTTTGTACACTCACATTTGCTTTGAATGCTATGGTTTTCCTATTCATGAGATTGGTTTGAATTTCATAATATATTATTCAGCTGTGTTTTCCCTCTTTTAAGCCTAGTCTGTAATAGCGTGGTTTGTTGTTCTTTTAATTAGTACACATTTGTTTTACTGTTATTTATAAATATGCAATTTTTCTTTTTAGATGTGTGAAATGAAGAATTGTAATAAATGTATTTATTTTGAAGGTAAAAAGAAAATGGATCTTTATATGTGGTAAGTAACCTTATGTGTGTTTAATGGTCGAGTTTGAGACATTAAGTAATATATTGATATCCATATAGTACCTAATGACTTGCATGAGACCATTAAACAACTGAAAATATCGACATTATCCAGCATGGGCATTCCAATGGAATATGTCACACAGGTCCAATTTTTTCATTAGTAAAATAATCCAGGCTTTGCAGATTGCCCATACCATTATTTTAAGTAATGATTTGCCAACATCAACGGATGAGGTCACATTTATATGAATTTATATAATATATACAAGATAGTCTGCATTATAATTATACTGTGAATAACTGTCTTTTAGCATGGATATAAACTTTTGCATATAGAAATATATTTCTTATTGCACTACATAAGATTATGTAATTTTTTACAGGCTTTCTAATGTTCCACGAGGACCATCTGCTAAATTTCTTGTTGAAAATGGTAAGTTCTTTTTGGAATAAATATAAACCATTCATAATGCAAATTATTTTAAAAGGTTAAAACTTGTTCCTGATTTTTGTTAATTTATGTTTTGAGTGACTTATGTTCATGTAATAACTGGCACCCGGATGGTTTTGTTTTTCAGTACACACCATGTCAGAATTAAAGATGACAGGAAATTGTTTGAAGGCTTCTAGACCACTTTTATCTTTTAGTAAGGTAAAAATAAAGAGTTCTTTTCTATTAGATTTCTACACTAGCAAATTTCCATCCTAGCTAACTGTCTATCTTCATTGGTACAGGAAAAAAGTAGGGCAATAAACATAAACCCATTTCATTTTTAAGAAGAAAATGCATATATTCACCCTCAGTATGTACCACTAAACTGAAAAGTGAGAATATAACGTTTGACAGAATAATAACATTTGGTATTTTACTTGTGTAATTTTTAGTTAAAATATATCTCTATTTTCTAGGAATTCGAACAGGAAGAACACTGGCAACTGTTAAAAGAATTATTTACGCAGGTCTGTGTTAAAATTTTATTTTTTTATAGCTTTTTAACCATTTACAATAATGAAAGGTGGAAGATTGACAGTTTTGTCATGCATGAGGCAGGGTGTGATCAATATAAGACTATATCTTAACTAGAACATTTGATTTAACATTAATTTGTTTTTACCTTGATACAAAACTTAATTTTTTATTATCAGATATTTAGTGTCCCAAATCATCATCCAAAAAGTCAACCATTCTTCGATCATGTGTTCAATTTCTCGATAGTAGACAATAGAATTTGGTTTCGTAATTATCAGATATTAGAAGAAGATGCATCTTTAGCTGAAATAGGTATGTTTTCATTTGTAAAATAATGTATTTGTATATTGTCATCACTGCTATATGTCTAGTTTCTCTACAGACTTAAGTTACTATATGATTGACTTTAAATTTATACACATTTAACACATTGTTTTATGAGAAAGATGAGTAAAAGAAACCTATTCATTTTCTGTTAATTACTGCCAGAGTTATGGCATATTTGAATGTGTTGTAAATGGTTCGCAAGAAAATGTGGACAACGGACGATGGAAATATACAACCACATTTCCATGTGGGCGTATAATAATAATATTCGACAGCTTTCTGGGCGAATATGTTTTGTTGCCCGGTTACCTATCTTTTTGTTCTGATCTTAGAATTTAACAACTATGTTGATCGTATTTGTATGATCTAAAACAAAGACATGTTTTTTGCCGTATTTGTATTTTAACCATCGATTCTTAATGAAGGTATTTTTGAGTTTCTTTTTATTCCATTCCAGGTCCAAGATTTGTATTAAATCCTATTAGAATATTTGAAGGGAGTTTTGGAGGACCAACATTGTATATTAATCCATCTTACACTTCACCAAATGAGGTGAGCATCAACCTTAGTTCAAAAAAATTCAAATCTTGTTATTAAGATCATCATGTCTTTTTATTATGCGCCCACAGTTCCACGTGGATGTATATTGTTATTGCCCCTGTCGGTCCGTCCGTCCACAGGTCACAATGTTTATCCAATATTGAAAAAAAAAAAAGAAGTATAGGTATATTTCCAAAAGATCTAGGTTACTTTCAATATCGGCATGTATTAGATCAGAACGTCATGGATTATGACCACTGATTGTCGAAACATCACATTATTAGGTAATGGTCATAATATTTATTGATTTTGATGAAACTTAAAATGTATGTTTATAACCCAATTAGTTCGATCAGCTCTTTGGATATGGAACGGTAGCTTCCTGCACTATGACCCCTGAATATACAAAAAATAACATTTTTTGATTGTGCTCACTTTTTTTTATCCAATTTAAAAACATCAGTCAAATATGTCACTTTTACGCCATGGTACAAATAGGACCGAAACTGCACTTAATGGACGCTTTTTGATTAGGTCACAGTTTTTGTCCGATTTTGATGAAACTCAAAAATATGGCTATATCTCAAAGATCTCAGATCTTTTCAATCTAAGACCATAACTTGCTGGATTATTACCCCTTGATTGTAAAATAAATCATGTTTTATTTTGTAGCTTGTTCTTTATCTATCTCTTGCAAATGTGGGCATATCTTGTATAATACAAAGCAATAACATTGGGGATGGCAAATATTATGTCAAACCTGGTAACTGTTGTATGAACCTAGTTCTATATTTAGCAGACGCTTTATTGTACTGGTCACGTGATATGCTATTGTTTTATGCGCGACTGCTATGTACCATGCTTGCAGACGAATAAAGATGTAGACACAAAATCTCTCGTTTTTACCAACACAACATGGTGTCAGAAGTCGGTTACTTGGTATTTATTTATTGAAATGAACGGATGATTTCATAAACAAGGACTTATCAGTCATTATTACTTATGTTATCCAAAATCCACGAACAAATGATTAAATTTTGTCAATAGAAAATATCAAAGTAAAAGTGTCATGGCTACCGGCGGTAATCAAGATGAAGAAGAACGACCTGCAGAGATTCGCAATACTTCGCTTGTACAACCTCCAGAACAATTTAATTTTAGCAATGTTCAGAGTTGGCCCATGTGGATCAGACGTTTTGATAGATACAGAGTGGCATCAGGTCTTGCCACACAGTCTAATGATCAGCAAGTAAATATGCTAATATACAGCATGGGACCACAAGCAGAAGATATATTCCAAAGTTTTGTCTTTGACAATCAAGCCGACAATTCAGATTATGCAATTGTGAAAACCGCATTCCAGAACCATTTCATCATACGTAGAAATGTCATATTTGAACGTGCCAAATTTAACCAAAGATGTCAACGTGAGGGAGAGTCTGCTGATTCTTTTATTACATCATTACATCCTCTCACCGAGCATTGTGAATTTGGTTTACTTCGTGATCAACTTATTCGCGATCGGATTGTGGTTGGCATAACAGATGTTAGTTTGTCAAAGAGACTACAGTTAAATCCAGCCCTAACATTACAAGCTGCAATTGATACTGTTAGACAACACGAAGCAGTTATTTCTCAAACCAACGAGATTCGTCAAGAACCTGCAGAAGATTTATCTGGTATAAATGCTATTCGTCAATTTAGGAAAAAGCCAGGTGGTCAAGAAAAACGACATTTCAAGAAATCTACCCAATCTTTTCAAGCTCAACAGCAGAAATTTCAAACTGATAAGAAGAATTCCAGTTGCCATCGTTGCGGCGGTTCGTCTCATAAACGCGAAGATTGTCCAGCTCATCAAAGCACTTGTAGAAAATGCCACAAAGTCGGACATTGGGACAAAGTGTGTCATAGTAAGCGAGTTTTTCGCGTATCGGACACTCCACAAGACATGCTCTTTATTGGTTTTGCCTCAAATTCTAATGATAATCCTTTCAAAGTTAATGTTAAGGTTAATGGTTCAAATTTCACTTTTAGAATTGATACAGGTGCAGAAGTCACATTAATTTCGCAGAATGATTTTGATTCTATTAAAAGTAGAAATCCTAACCTAAAGTTACGACCTCCTGAGAAAACATTGTATGGTCCTTGTAATAATAAGTTACATGTTTTAGCTACATTTAGAGGTATATGCTCAATTAATAATGTAAGCAAACTGCAGGATATTTATGTTGTTGATAATCTAACTTGTCCATTATTAGGCAAACCTGCAATTTTAGATTTTAATTTGTTACAGTTGGCTGATTTAACTCAATCTACTGCGGATGTTGATAGTGTAAATTGTAATCAGAAGTTATCTTATGTCCAGCAATATCCTAAATTGTTTAAAGGGTTGGGCACTCTTGAAGGTGAATATACCATTCGATTAAAGCCTGAGGCTAAACCTTATTCTGTTGTTACATCAAGAGTTGTGAAATTAGCACAATATGATAAACTTAAAGAAGAACTACTGCGTTTAGAACGTAGTGGAGTTATTTCTAAAGTAGACCAGCCAACTGATTATTGTTTTCCTATAGTACCTGTAACTAAGCCTAATGGAGATATTAGAGTTTGTGTAGATTTTACTAAACTTAACGACAATGTTTTACCAGAACATTATATGCTTCCTACTGTAGATTCAACTTTAGGACAATTGTCAGGTGCAAAAATATTTTCTAAGTTGGATGCCAATTCTGGTTTCCACCAGATTGTATTAAGTCCCCAATCAAGATTATTTACAACTTTTATGACACCGTTTGGGCGTTTTTGTTATAACAGACTTCCTTTTGGAATTAACTCAGCCCCTGAGTATTTTTATAAACGCATGTGCCAGATCTTAGATGGTACATCTGGTGTCTTATGTCATATGGACGACATTTTAGTTTTTGGCTCCAATCAATCGGAACATGATCAACGGTTACGTGTCATATTTCAGAAATTATCAAATGCAGGCATGACCTTAAATTTAGAAAAATGTCAGTTTTCCATGACTCGTTTAAAGTTTCTTGGACATATCATTTCTGATACAGGAATTGAACCTGATCCTGAAAAAATATCTGCAATTAAGCATATGGAACCTCCATCAGATATTCATGGCGTAAGACGTATTTTGGGTATCGTTCATCAGTTAGGAAAATTTATTCCAAATCTCTCAGATTTAACTCAACCATTACGTACCCTTACAGCAAAAAATGTGAATTTTGTTTGGTCATTAACACATCAAACTGCATTTGATAAATTGAAAGAAGCAATTTACAGCCCAAAAGTTTTAAAACACTATGATCCTAACCATGAAACAATGGTCACGGCTGATTCTTCACAATTTGGATTGGGCGCAGCTCTTTTACAGCGTGCTTCATTAACTTCAAGTTGGCAACCTGTTAGTTTTGCTTCCCGAACTTTAAAATCGGCCGAACTTAACTATCCTCAAATTGAGAAGGAATCTTTAGCTGTAACATGGGCATGTGATAAATTTGCTGACTATCTCATTGGAATTAGATTTAGAATTGAAACTGATCATAAACCTTTGATTTCATTACTGGGTTCAAAATCAATTAACGAACTTCCTCCCAGAATTCAACGATTTCGTTTGAGATTATTTCGGTATAAGTATTCCATATTTCATACCCCTGGAAAAAGTTTAGTTATAGCTGATGCTTTATCCAGAGCTCCATTATGTAGACCCAATGAAAAAGTTGATGATCAGTTGACGTTAGAGTGTGAATCAATGATTTCAGCAGTCATGGAAACTTTTCCTGCTACAGAAAAACGATTGTCAGAAATTAAGTTAAAACAACAATCTGATGATGTTTGTATTAAGCTTTTAGATTATATAAAATCAGGTTGGCCAAATCGTAGAAATATATCTAGTTTACTTAAGCCCTATTGGTCTGAACGGTATAATCTTACTGTACATAATGGTCTTATTATGCGAAATTCCAGAATATTAATCCCTAGCAGTATGCGTACTGATATTTTGGAGAAATTGCATAATGGTCATTTGGGTATATCTAAATGCAGAGAACGTGCTATGCAAAGTGTATGGTGGCCAGGATTGTCCACTGAAATTTTAGATTTAGTTAATAAGTGTACATCTTGTGCAGAATACAAGGATAAATGTTATCAATCGCTTATTCCCTCGATATTTCCAAGTCGACCATGGCAAATAGTAGGGACAGATTTATTTTATCTTAAAGGCCATACTTATTTACTAGTTGTAGATTATTTTTCTCGCTTTGTTGAAGTTGCTCATTTGTCACGCTATACTTCTACTGATGTTATTACTGTTTTTAAATCTTTATTTGCTCGTCATGGAATACCTGAAATTGTACGCTCAGATAACGGGCCACCTTATAATAGCTATCATTTTAAGGAATTTGCAAAGGATTGGCAATTTGAGTTAATCACTAGTAGTCCTATTTATCCTCAAAGCAACGGTGCTGCTGAAAGAGCGGTCCATACTGTTAAGAATTTGTTACGTAAATCCTCTGATAGTTATAAAGCTTTATTAGCTTACAGATCTACTGCTCTATTTAACGGGTTTTCTCCTTCTGAACTTTTATATGGCAGACAAATGCGTAATTCCCTTCCCGTTGCACCTGATAGGTTAATTCCTCATTGGCCTTTTCTTGAAACGGTAAAAGAGAAAGAGGAACAGTATAGAGCAAGATCTAAATTAAATTTTGATAATCACCATAAAACTTCTTCCTTAAAAGAACTACAACCTAATTGTAATGTATTTATAAAGGATAAAAAGATTCATGGTATTGTAATTAGGAAATGTACAAATTCTCCAAGATCATATATCATTGAAACTAATTTTGGTAAAATTAGGAGAAACCGAAGTTCTTTAATTCCATGTAATCCACCTATCGTTGAACCATATAATTCAGATATGTATGATGATGATGATTGTAAATCTGGTACTGATAAACAAATGATTGATCATAATTTGTCATCACCTCCATCCATTCCTAAACGTAAGAGACGTAACAATCCGCTAAACATAAGAAAATCAAAACGTGTTCATAAACCTGTTAAACGCTTAATAACTGAAATTTAAGTATGTACATCTTTATTTATGTTATTCAAATTTTGTAAACTTTTATTTATAACAAAAAGGGATGTTGTATGAACCTAGTTCTATATTTAGCAGACGCTTTATTGTACTGGTCACGTGATATGCTATTGTTTTATGCGCGACTGCTATGTACCATGCTTGCAGACGAATAAAGATGTAGACACAAAATCTCTCGTTTTTACCAACACAACAGTAACACCCTATACTAAGCACTAACAATTATTAATTATAATCCTTGAGTGGCATTTAGTGATTGAGCACATTAAAAAAACACAACACTTGATAATGGTAAGTACTTGTTGAAACGTCGTGCTATATGTCTATAAACCAGTGATTGTTTTCCATATAAATTGTGTTGTGTTTTTTAATCATTAATTATATGATTCACATCCCTAAATTACATTGGTTATCCTCAAATTAGTTTTTTAACACTGAAGAAATTTGAAAGACAGATCGGATAATTTGAATATTTATTTGTTTTCAGCACCGAAGAATATTAAGAAGAAGTCTTGCAGCTAAATATCTTATGAAAGTTGAGTCTAAGAAAGGTCATGAATCCAGGAAACCTACAAATTCATCATATGACTTAGATCCAACTGATGATTTCTTTACTGTTACTCCAGAAGATGTTGGTTAAAGTTGAACTAAATCCTGAGATTAGATATAAACTACAATAAACACGCTTTTCACATGTTTATTAAAGACTAAAATACAGTGAATAATGGTAGTATGGGGCAACAAGTGTAAATATGTACAGTGATGGGTTAAAGGTCGGCATGGGTTAAAGGTCAAAAGTGAGACCGTAATATTGGACAAATACACATTTGGTATTATATTGATACATCATCCAGACTAACGCCCTCACGCAGTATCAACATATTACACAATGTTTTATACATTATCTTAAACGTGTGTTAGTCCATTGATTATATTAAAATAACTTAATTGAAACCTTAGCTGTACCATTATTTGAAATAACATTAAAACTTCAGAAATAAAGAGGTCATCTATATTTTAAAATGTATCAACTATTATTAAAAATAGTGCAATCATCAGACAAATATTTTTCTTTTACATACCCTAAAATGCCAAGAAACAATGGGAAGTAGTGGACGGATATAAACTTGGCTAAAGAGAAGGGGTGTTAAACTCAGGGGCAGATCTAGGAATTTTGAAAAGGGGGGCGCCGCAAAATGAGGGCACTTACTGCAGAGAAGGGGCAAGCCACTGCGAGACAGGTTGAAGGGGGGGGGGGGGGTCCCCCAAGACAATATCCGTCATTTCCTTGCATCTGTAGACATTCCAAGAGCTATGTGGCTGATATTTTCGTCTAAGTAAACGTTCGTAGAGGACATATTTGGGTCTGAAAAAGGGCACTTTCATCAGTCAAAAAGGGCACTGTCGAAAATTAGTGGAGGGGGGGGCATGCGGCCCTTACGCTCCCCACTGTATCCGCCTCTGAAACTGGTATCTCAATTTCAAAGTAGTATCAGGTGTTTGAGGGTCAGATTTAGACCTTTAGAGGTTGTACACACTCAAAATATTGTGCCCCAACATGTGTCTTACACAAGTATAAGAGAGAGGGGGAAAATAGGTTTAATGTCCACTCATCTCATTAAACTTGAAGATTTTGGGACTAACATATGGTTTTCAATCCTATTTCTATAATTTGGGTTTTAGCAGTTCAAGTATCAGAAGCCAATTCAGCAATGGCTAGAGAGGGATTTCTCGGGCCATTGGCATTGCTTCGGGAATTAGGTTACAGGTACACATTTGTCATTTCACAAATCCGCATGTTTAACCTGTATTGTCTAGACTCTAACACATTTCTGAAAACATATTTTAGTGCTCTGTGTGACACTTTTGTGTGTTGGGTAATTGACAAAGGTGAGTGAAAGAGGGTTTAACTTCCACTCATCACAAACTAGATCATTTTGAGACAGACAAAATCTTTCCTTTTGTGTATTGAGAACTCGGGAGAAAACCCCCAATGTTACGGGAACAACACAATCATAACATTGAATTCAGTGACAGATCATCCCGGTTTACAACATGCTAATCTACTCCCCTTCAATCAAAGATCTCTCTGGAATGAAGAATTAGTATGACGGGAGACTACTCAGCAAATGCTATATTTGTCGAGAAATAATGTATAAACATAAACCCATTCAAAGGGTCAATTGTTGATTGTATCATTATATTTGTTGTGATGACTACCCTATCGAAAGGGAATATTATAATATTGGGTCTAAATGACACCATCACAAGACATTTGAACAATGGATCGCTGACATGGACAGTTTACCAAAATATAAATGCATATTAATTGTTGGCATAGACAAAATCAATCTGTTAAAACAATCATCATATTTCGTTTCGTTTTTTATAGTTCAAAATTCTTTACAACACTAGCATCTGGAGGAGTTTTTATATAACCTTCGTTCTGGATGACGTGAGGGATTAGGCTAGTGTTAAAAATTTACGTCGGTCCGCCGGCCTGGCGCCGATAAATAACTGAACGTGCCGACATCTTTTTATTTTGAAGATTGTGGGTGGGCCCTGTGAGTCGACTATTTTTGTCATGGATATTTTGTTCACAGTTCTATCAAATACTCCTTTAAAATTACTTATACTGCCCATATTTATATCCGAAATATATTGCATCCAGGTATTGAACCGTATCTCATTACCTGAAATGAAAACAAAGTTGTCCACCGAGAGAAATTGTCATTGCAGAAGTGAGGTCGTGCTTGCAAATATCAGCACGCTCCCAGAGTTCGGCAGAATATTATTCAACCATTTTGATCAAGCGCGGAATAGATGAGTGTGTGTTCCGATAGTAGGCTATGCCTACTTATTTCCTTATTTGTCTTTATCCGATATTGAATACACATGCATAATCCGGCACATTATATTCCTTCAATGGAGAGATCCAAACGCATATGTTTCTAATCTAGGTCAGTCTATCTACTGTACAGCCATGAATACAAGAATAAATATTCACGTGATATAAATCCTTTGTTTTTTAAAAATGACCTGATAATGGATTCCCGTTCCTTGAGAGGTCTATATAGTGAATGGTCCGTGTGCTTTACTTGATAGCGAAAGGTAAATCTCAACTACACATTAGTTTGATTTTAAAGAAAGCCTGGTTTTACGTAGACACTGCATAATACAGCTTGGGACACCGGTCTTAATTTCCAGAAGAAGACTGACGCGTTTAAGTTGTTTGAAAACATACCATAAATACTGAGTTAGTTACTCGGCCGTTTGGAAGGGTATTTTAAGGGATTTTAACACAACATTTTACAATTGCACAAGTCATGATGAATGAAACAAATCAAAAGATTGTTGTTACCGGGCAGTAAATTTAATAAGTTTTTTGAAATGTAAGACATCTTGATTTATGTTTTGTAAGACCTTAAAAACGCGCAAGCGATTCATTGAATTAAATTTAAACAATATGTTAGCACCGAAATAAAATAGTTAATGTCGAGTGGAAGTTAAACCCGATTTCTCTCCTTTTTCCCTTTTTTCTTTCCATTTATTTCGTGTTTATTTATTTATTAGAAAAACTACAAGAGTGCAAAAAATATTCGCGGTCATGACGTCACACAACGTCACAATAGAGGCCGCTAAGCGCTACTAGTTCCTGTAGACATAGTTCTTAACTTCCAAGAAATATAATTGTCATTGATACGTAAGTAGATATTTATACATTTTGTCTCACATATTGATAAAATGGGGGATTTGGTTAAAATCTTTCTAAGTTGAAAGTTTCCAAATCGAATTCTAAAATGATTTAAGTTTCGACCTGATCGAAATTACAGACTACTTATAATTCAGATCCCGTGATGTCAAACGTTAAACTCACCCAGAGTTAAATTCTCATATAATCGTCTGATGTTCTAAATTTTCGACCGATGTTTATCATATGCTACGTAGAACCCGAAGAAGAATAACAATACGAAACTTTTAACCACATGAAGATTGATAGATATTTTATTACATTTCAGATAATGATGTCTCCAGACGACAACACGCTTGGTGGGGATGGTGACGCTGGGGCCATTGAATCAGATATAGTTGCCGAAACAAAAGCAGCAATATCATCTATTATAGCTGGAGTTCCTGGAATGGGTAACAAAATAATTTGGTTTATATAATTTAGGTCATATGTTGCAACCTTGGATTGCTTGGGCGGAGATAATGCGAAAATCATGTTTATATCATATATTAAAGAGCAGATATTATGTGAACTACAACAGTAACAAAACAAACGAAATTCAACTATGTCACTGGGGCACCCCCCCCCCCCGTATCCGCGCTTGCTTACCTCTGCCTCACCCCACCACCTACGCCTATTGACATTTATTATTTGTGGTCGTATTATTTCCAAAACTCAATATATTTGTAATAGTTAGTTTTGTTCAAACACTTGCTACTTAAATTTATTTTTCTTTTTAATATAATAGTCGAAACACAAGCGCCTATAATGGAGGAACTAAAACTGGACTTAGCAACGCTACTTTCACAGTCAGGTATAAAAAGCACATCATTCATTAATAAAATCACTGTATGCATTCATATGTCTAATACACATTAGCAGATTAACGTGTAATACTTTATTTAGAAAGAACGAAGAAAAAAGCAATGAATACCTTGATTAATGTAAAACATGACTTGTCAATTAAACAGATTCTCACGTGGTTTTATATCTATTTTTCATGTTAATCATCTACATGTTGGTTTTACATGTTTTAAGTTGGTTTTACATCTATGATTTCATACGATTACATCATGTGTACCTACTTCAAGAATACACATGATGGCAAGGAGAACGCTAGATCGGAGACGGTCCTACGCAAATTGTGACGTCATATGTGAATTGTGGGTTAGGGTAAGGGTTAGGCTTGATCATGGGTTAGGGTTAGGGCTAGCCCTGTTTATATCTCGGGACTTTGACCAAATCTACAGGTCCTAGCCCTTACCCTAACCCTAACCCACAATCTATATATGACGTCATATGTGCTAAAATGCGTAGGACCGTCGCCGATCTAGCGTTCTCCTTATGGCAAATGGCCGCCATTTAAAATACTACGCCCGCCTCTTAGAGACGATAACTTAACTCGCTATAAATTGTAAAAAAATTTACTTCGGCTAGAATTAAAAAACACCTAAGATTAACATTTGCTAAAAATTTCTAAAAAACAACCTAAATTTATGGAAATGGGGCCAAATCAAATCAGGCAAATTACATCAAATAGTCCATGTTAAACGTATAGCAAAAATTTTAAACTAACGCGAGCACGCGCGTTTCTAGACAACGCCATAGCGGGTCATAGCAACCACTGAGTATAAATTGGAAATCCCCAATGACGTAGATATTATAAATTGGAAAGCCGAGTCTGTCTTAAAATAAGTAGTACCGTCAGTAAACAAGATGGAAGCCATCTGCTATCGTGTTTGATCATGGAGTAGGCAAGCACAGGTGTGTCGTATGCTATGATTTATGTTGGTTTTACATCTATGTTTTAAGTTGGTTTTCATCTATGTTTTTAAAGAGTTAAACACAGAGGAAACACCAAAACAAGATATCGTAGAAGAAAAGATCAGTTTCTTTGACAGGCTGTTAATCGTAAGTTTTAATTTAATTAATTTTTACGTATGTCTAGTGTAATAATGTCAGTTAGTATACTTCAAGCGTTACAGAATGCTTACCGCAGCATACATTCTGAACGCATTCACATTTTGTAGGAATTAAGATATGATACACTAGCAAATTTTACAGAAGTTCGCGCAAACTCTTTCCCAATGAACTAATCCGCGGGCACATCCCATGACACCATTTCCAGGAATAAAAACCACTAGGCCTGATCGTTCCCACCGGTGTGCAATATTCACAATCTACTTGTAAAAGCAAAATGGATAAGACTGAAGAAAATTAATGATCACTGAAATCGACAGGAATGCGATATGTAGTCAAATACTGTTGGAATTTTTCCGTATGAAAATATAGTTCTTCTACGAGATGATGGTATTCTCCAAACTCACTTCTTCTCTGTAAAATTTCTCTTCCTTTGTTGTTTCATGTACAAATACAGTTCCAACATCTCGTCTGTGTCTGATTCCATCTGAGCCATGATAGCAAATGACAAAATTTATGTCTTGCGCCCTATCCTATTTGAACGATGAAACTGCGCAAAAGTTTCGTTGGCGTTCGGATTCGCGATGGACGCGCTCAAGCTCGCACTCTGTATAAACATGGCTTAAAGGACCAGGTATACTAAGCGCGAAATGAACACGACCAGAAAAGCGAACGCGATAACTGACCACTGCGACATTACGCCCGTATCATAATTCGTATTTAAAGCGCAGAAATTTGAAGATAACAATAGCCCATGGACGATTTGGCCGTTTTCCAATAGTAATGCAACCAAAAAAAACCCCCAGTGAAAACTGGTAGAGACACTAACACATCTTGGTTTTAACTGGCTAGTCTATTATTATGATAAATCAAGTTACTCATGAACAATTGGAAGAATATACTAATTAATTTAAATTATACAATTATAATTGATATTTTGTTGCTTATTTATGTCAATTAAATCAAGGAAACCGTTATTTCTAATTTAAACAAATCCTCACATTCTGTTTCTGATTTTACAGAGATTAAAAATCAAGAAATCAAATGTTTCCTTCACCCCAGTTAAAAAATTCAATCCAGGTAACTTACGTTATTTATCGTACTGTTCTGGTATTTACAAAGGCGGGGGGGGGGGGTGTAACTAGTGCGCGTTAGATCATAAGGTCTGTCTTTGAATCAAGTGGCATGGTTTCGAGTCCACACTGTTTAGGTGACAAGGAGTAGTATCACCTGACTAAGCTGATGACAGTTGCTTTATTTAAAGGACAATATTGGTGCCAGTCATTATCACATATGTGATAGAACTGATTAAACACTTCCCAAATATAATATTAACACAGAGATCATCGCTACCATAGAGGAGTAATAAAGGATTCATGAATCGGAAGTGACGAACGCCAAAGGAAAGCACGAGTTATTCCTCTATATAACTAACTGAAAGGACTAGTGATAACAGATACATGGGCGAATATCTGCTCACTAATAATTCCCTCGAAGACCTACAGTTGTTGTGTGACACTGTGAGAGAATATCTTACAATTCATAAAAAGAATTGACTGTCACTAGATAAGAGAACAGGAAAGAAAAATAGATTGAAAGTCCGTGCATTACCATGTTTTTATAAGGTAGGGGAGACCGGGGCACATTGAACCACGATGGATATATCCTTTATAAATAATACTATACAACCCAACACTGTACAGAAGTGAGATAACTTCCTAGACCCATTTCTCCATCAATAAGCCACAGGCAGTGAATTTTTCAAAAAAGCGCTTAAAAGAGAAAAAATTTCCATACATGTTAACTTCTTAGCCTAGGAAATTCTTGTACTTAAGTTCATATATGTCTAATCTATACAATCCAGATAAACCGGGGTTTGATCCATATAAGGGGGCATATTGATTTTTTTTTTTTAATTTGATCATGAAATAAAGAGATCTAATAAAAACATTTGATATGAAATGAGAACAAACATGTATGTGACCAAATTGGTTTAATGTGTCCCGGTCTCCCCTATAGAATAAATAAAAACAAGGGGCTGTACGGAGTATTTCTATTTTTCCCGTGTTCTCTTATGTTATGACACTTAATTACTTTATTGTATCGTCAGACAACCTCTTGCGGTCCCATATAACAACTTTCTGTCTTCGAAGGAATTATTAGTGAGCAGAAATTCGGCCGTTTATCTGTCATCACTCGTCACTTTAGTCATTCACATAGAGAGATAACTCGTGTTTTCCTTTGGCGTTCGTCACTTCCGATTCAGGAATCCTTTATTACTCCTCTATGGTAGCGATGATCTCTGTGTTAATATTATATTTGGAAAGTGTTTAATCAGTTCTATCACATATGTGATAATGACTGGCACCAATATTGTCCTTTAAAGCTATATTGGATTCTACTGTACTTTAAACTATTACCGTAACCCACCAATAGTCCAAGGTACAATTCGTGTGTATTACTTTATAGTCACATAGATTTTGTTTTCAGAAGAAGGCAACAGAAAGCATAGCATTGCCAGTAGAATTCTCAGAGTTTTCGCTTGTGGTGTCAAAAGCGCAGAAGATTAATCTGTCTAAAATGAAAAATTATATCTGTATCTTTATTGTTATAATATAAAACCAAGAAACAATTATACACGCCTCTCCCTGCTTATTATATATATTAATATGAAGAATTAAGTTGTTAAAATAAAAGGGGTTTTCATGGGATTAGACAGGGTAACATTATAGAGAAGATATCTATATAGTTTCAGCTTTGATACAAATTATATTTGTGAAGATGAGATTATTACAACAGCATTTTTTTTCAAAATCTTTATAAACTTTCCAAAGTTTGGGGGTGGATTTCTTTTAATGAATTGTTTTTAATTCGGGGTTGGTAGGTGTGTGTTGGTAGAACTCTTTGAAATTATTAATGGAAATTAGACATAATATGAAGCATTCTAATAATCAATATGCGATCAGGCCCCGAGTTCACAAAGCATTCGCAGACTTCAGTTAAGAATTCACTCAAAGTTGTTCGCTTTATTTTAATTTAGATACACTCCTTTATAAATCGTTTGTTATATCTATATATACAATACATCAATAAGAAACTATGTACAACGCCATGTGTTCTGGATCAAAGATATTTCTAATAAACCGTGATTGAAAGTTGGGTAAATTCTTAACATAAGTCTGAGAATGCTTTGTAACTGAAACTGAACACTGTACACCAATAATTAAGATTACAAATAATACTATATATCTATATTTATGAAAATAAGCTATTATATTTTATATTCACTCCCCATTCAATATAACTGAATTTCTTTAAAGTAATTTATTTACTATAATTGGTCGTTAGTTCATTTTTTGGATCATTTTAGTCCATCGGGTTTATATATTCCAGGTCATATATATATTATGTCTGTAAGTTAACGGTTTACATTTCAACTTATTTTTCTTCACCTCCCGTGGAGTTAATCCAAATTGCATAGGTAGTGCTTCCTTAAATTTCGTCGAATGGGGCTTAACAACCCCTTAAAGTGGAATATTGATAGACATATATTACTATGAAATTTGCTCAACGCAACAGCGCGGGCGTGGATCCTTTAAATGAAAATTTCTAATTTTTCGCACATTTTCGGCTAACTTTCCTAAACCGATATTTCTTATTCAGACATTTTTGCACATTTTATGGATTTCAAATTGACTTTTTAGGTATTTTACTTGGTTAGTGATAATTCAGATTAGCTAAAAATAATTTACTCAGTTCCATGGAGAGAGGTTTCTCGTCCGTTTTAAGGGACAATGGCCAGATTCATACACTCATACTTCGTTGGGGCGCGTATAGTCGTCACCCTGTCAGTCAACAATAATTAGCTTGTAAACGAGATATAGGCTCCAAATTTTGACAGATCTTTTTCATGAGAGGACGAAACCCAATTGATTTTCAACAAACGCAATAGTTTTTAACGGATTCCTTTCAAATTAAAACAGGCCAATCACATTGCTTCTAATAATATATATGCTTGATTCGAGTTGTTTGTTAGACGCTATGTCATTGGTGCCGTTTTTCACCCATTATTAAGAATCCGTCAAGGCCGATGAACCATCAAGGCCATTTGCACGTCTATACAATAGACAAATCTTTACTAAACATGCTGGTATTCTAAGTTCAGTTTATTACAAATCTAGATTGAACGTTGATGTTTTGGAAAGGAAGATTTTTAAACAATACAGTAAATCATCAACTTGCTATCTGACGCCAGGTGGCTCGGTGAGTTAGAGGCTGGCTCTCTAACCACTAACATGTCCCGATGTGATCCCGGTGCTGGCCGCGAAATATCCTCTTGTTTTATCCTTGTCAGAGGTGGGTGGGTGGGGGGGGGGGGCTGCCAGAGTACAGCGTCTAGTTGTTCGTGCAAGACGGTAGGGATTATCTCCATTTCATGTATGCTGGCTTTCAACTATAAAGGTCATACGTGGGTCTACAGACCAGACATTGCTTTTAATAAATAGGCCTCGTTTTCTGTCACCCTTTAGACCAACAACTAAATCTTCATCAATGTTAATTATGAAGAAGAATATTTTCAAATAACACCTTCCTCACGTGAATATTTCGAAGCAACGCTTTCTTCTGGGGAATTTCGATATACAGCATTTTTCACTCAAAATGTGATAGAATTGCAAATCTAGAATAATGCTTCTATTAACTTATTGTCTTTAAATCCAGGCACATCGTATGTAAATATAGCTTATTTCGTTAAACGCCATATACTTTACCCATTTTGTTAAAGCCCGTGTAATTAGTCACATTTCTGTACATTTTCTGTAGTTGGTCCTTTTAAATTAGAGATTGTATTTTCAATTGACTCTTAAGCTACGATAATGCCGTTCAATATTACCAGTAGTGGAACTATGTTTAGATATTACCAGGGTCAAAATATTTGGACAAGAAGGGGAACTATATTTAGAAATTACCAGTATCAAAATACATGGCAGGCCAGTAGGGAAACTACATTAAGATATTGCCAGCATCAAAATATATGGGAGGGGGTGGGGGCAGTAGGTGAACTATTTCAAGATATGACCAGTATCATTTTCAGCTAATATATGTTTTATCTTCTCATTAGTTCGTCTACAATGTGCATGTTGTTATGAACTAATACAATAATCACGAGATTATTGGACTAATAGTTCTTTTTTATAACTGTTAGTTTAGGGAAAATGGGTAACATTGTTTTCCTTTGAGTAAGGTTTTGCTTTATTGGAAATTTAAAATATGTTATTTGGTTATTATTATTTGTAATTCGATATTTTATCCTGAATTAAAAGTACTTTTAGAAAGTTTATATTACTTTAAGGTTTCTTGTGTGATAAAGTATGTGTAAATAGGGGTGATAATCTAGGACAGGAGATACATTCTAAAAACAATTGAACATTCCGAATAAGATTTGGTATCATGGGAACTATTAATATAAGATATAAGATATTATAATATTATGTAACATAATACGAATAACATAGTTCGTTTGAATATTTATTCAGACATTAGTTTGTTGCAGATTAAATAAAGTATAATACATTTTACAATATCTGTACATTAAATAAAGAATGATACATTTTATATTTTCTGTAGATTAAATCCACCCTTAAATTATACGTACTAAGCAGGGAGATGGCCTTACTAATAATATAAATATCTTTTATCATTTTTGAATGAATAAAATAATAAAAAAAATTTCAAAATATGCATCAAGTGTTGTATGTTATATGTCAGTAAGCATTTAATCCAGTTTTAATGGAACTTGATACTGAGTAGGTATCAAAGCTTTCCCGATATGCCAGAGCTTATATTATGTATTATGACGTCTTTGCAGAAGGAAAATTATTGAGATTAGGCTATATACCATCTAAAGCATAGGTTCCCAGCCTTTTTGGGGTGGCGACCCAAATTCCTGACCCAGGATCAGATCGCGACCCCTCGAAGAACAAAGTCACATTTTACTATGAAACGTCATTATCATTCACTTTTATTATTGTTTACTTATTTGGAGTCTGATAACAAATTATTGAGAGGAAATCGATTAGCAATGTGACAAGAGCTGTGTGGATCACATGTTCCCGAAGCAACGGCCGCAGTTTTACAACTGAAATTCCCGAATTCTTAGGTACTTTATTTCCCTTTAGTAAAGAGGTCCAATCACAGGTCGTGATACAAACACAATCATATCCAAATACAAACATTGCGATCTCCACCAAAAAATGAATAGATAAGTTTACAGCCGTTAAAAGGTTTTGAATTTCAGTTGAAAAACTCACGGAAAAGCAATCGAAACCGTTTTAGAGACTAGAGAAGTATTTATTTACACGAAAATTGGCAACGGCAAGCACAGGCGTACGGCCTCGATGACAATTGGGACAGAACCTGAAATGCCCGAAAAAAAATGGGTTTACAGACAGCGGTGTCGGTGTTCCTTGCCTCTCTTGAGCTTACCATGGACCCCCAAGAATATTTTGGAATATGTGACAGCTGCAAACCCGTTTTCCTGCTATTCCTGTCCGAGAACAAAGTGATCTATACAGCCTACATGTAATTAAGGTGGCTGATTCGAATTCCAATCAACCAATCAATAGTTTACAGTCCACGAAGACGGGACCGTTGGGAGAAAATTTGACGCTCCCAAACTCGAAAACAGCAACTTCATTGTGGTCCAATGTAGCCTACCTAACTGACCCAAATTCCAAACAACCAATCAACCAATCAATCGTCGTGGGTTATGGGGACCTCACCCTCTCCGAGAAAATTGTGAAAATTTAACCACCTCAAATGCGTTTCCTGCTATTCTAGCCCGTGTAAGCAACTCTAAAAGTGTCCCACTCTGAATTCCACTCATCCAAACTGACTGTTGCAGCTGCATTCACAAATAACAATCGATAGCCGAAAAAAGTCGCACAAAATATATATATAGAATGGCTCGCGACAAAATGTTTTAATCCATATAGTCAACCCAGTACAGATTCGAAAAAATTTCGGGTTTACATACTGATAGCGGCGCCGAAGAAGCGGATCTGACCTTGCATGGACCACCAAGAAAATTTTGGAATATTTGACGGTCGCAAACGCGTTTTCCTGCAATTCCAGTCCGTAAAATTAGTGTTTTATTAGATTTCGGGCACTTTATTTTGCTATGTATTGAAGATGTATAGATAGATTACATGAAAAGATAACATTTTTATTTAAAGTTCTCAGACTAGTCCCAAGTTGGGTCGCGACCCAAAGGTTGAGAAACGCCGATCTAAAGTTTAATGTGAACCCAGTAACGTGAATTTAATGGACATTATATATATGGAGATAATTGAGATATATGAAAAATATGTTTCAACTGGAGATCCTGTTCACTCTTCCATGGTCACGGGGTACTAGATACTAATTCTCTTTTGTGTATTATTATCTTCATAGTAAGACGACAAGATCCATCATTTTACACTTAATATTGACGTATACATCGACAAGATCCATCATTTTACATTTAATATTGACGTATACATCGACAAGATCCATCATTTTACATTTAATATTGACGTATACATCGTCACTTGCCCCCTCCATTATTTATTGAAAACACACACAGTTCTTTTTGGGTTTAGTTATAAAAATATTTATTTGCAGCGATTGTTCATTTTTATTTTTTAAAAAATCATAGCTTTCAACGCGTTCACAAGGTTTTCGGCAAAGGGGGCATAACTCTGGTACGGAAGGTTGCAGAACGCTGAATATCGACAAGGTTTGCCCTCTTATGACCACAATGCTTCACGCCAAATGGGGAAAAAAAACCCGTAAAAAAAACTTGAATATTCATCGTTTTTACAATCCAATTGTTGGCGGACAGACAGAGCGTCGACTACAATTATTATTCAATCTTCATGAAACTTCTCTTGGTTTGGTAAGAACTCAACCGATACCAACGACTTCAGGGCATAGGCATTTGGATTTCATTTTTCTATGATTGAAATGATACTCTAGCTATACAGTGTATGTAATCTTTTAAAAGAATTGACGTGATCTATCTTTCACCGCCCCGAGAGTCTGTAAGAGCTGAAACTCATAGTCATAAGTCAACGGGTCTTAATTCGAGGTTACGTAAAGTTGGTCTAGCCTTTATGCTGATATGAAAGCAAGTCGACTCCTCTAAAATTGTTCTATTCTATGATACCTGTACCCGGCTCGCATTTGATTTAATTCTATTCATATTTATTATATGTAACCAATTCATACATTATTCGTCAACATTCTGAATATAATACTGGATATATTATAAATTTAATAAAGTAGTGGCGCCGAGGTTAATACAGAAAGTGGGAATGGTTCCTCTCACGGACAGTCACGTGCTAATCTCAAAGTTACGTCACAGGTACATGGGGACGGGAACGCCCTTATTAGACTATGGCACACCTGACAACTGTGTGATTTTTCAAATTATTTGAGTTTCTGTAGTTTTCTGAACATTTTTTAAATTTTTAATCTTAATTTATGCATATTTGATGCTAACTGATATAATATTTACTATCAAACATGTAATTCATATTTAAAAAAATACCGTCTGATGTATTTATGACGGGAACGCCCTTATTAGACTATGGCACACCTGACAACTGTATTAATATTTACTATCAAACATGTAATTCATATTTAAGGGTGGCCCGTCCAATCTCTTTGGGTTTCTCCGCGTCCCCCGGTTTTCTCTCACTGCTAAAGACCCATGCGAGCAAGCGACCCATTGAAATAAAATTAAACAAGATGTTAGCACCAAAATAAAATAGCTTATGTCAAGTGGAAGATAAACCCCATCTCTCTCTCTCTCTCTCTCTCTCTTTCTCCCTTTTTTCTTTCTATTTATTTCGAGTTTATTTATTTATTAGAATAACTACAAGGGTGCAAATAAATATCCGCGGTCATGACGTCACACAACGTCACAATACAGGCCGCGAAGCGCGCAAGTCTACGCTCATCACCATAGCGCTACTAGTTCCTGTAGACATATTTCTTAACTCCAAAGAAATATAATTGTCATTGATACGTAAGTAGATATTTATATATTTTGTCTCACATATTGATAAAATGGGGGATTTGGTTAAAATCTTTCAAAATTGAAAAAAGTATAGGCATACATAATATAGATGTTTAGTTTTCAAATCGAATTCTAAAATGATCGAAGATACAACCTGATCGAAATTACAGATCTTAGAATGCGTTCCTTCTAATAATTCAGATCCCATGATGTCAAGTAGGCCTACGTTAAACTCCTCCAGAGTTAAATTCTCATAAATCGTCTGAACGCGTGTCCATTGATGTTCTAAATTTTCGACCGACGTGATTGTTTATCATCTTATGCTACGTAGAACCCGAAGAAGAATAACAATACGAAACTTTCAACCACAGGGAGACTTTGATAGATATTATATTACATTTCAGATAATGATGTCTCCAGACGACAAAACACTTGGTGGGGGTGGTGACGGTGGGGTCGTTGAATCAGATATAGTTGCCGAAACAAAAGCGGCAATATCATCTATTATAGCCGGAGTGCCTGGAATGGGTAAGAAAATAATTTGTTTATGTTTAACATCCGTATAGACGAATGAAGGCGGAAAAATATTAAGCACTCCTTTCTGATAAATTCATTACACCTAAACAGTTATGATTATTCGATTACAAATCAGTTCGCATTAGTATATGTGTTTTAAAACTACAGTTAACATAACCCATGATCCGAGATTGAGAAATACAGTGGCCAATTTAGTTTTAATATGGTCACGTGGTGCTGACCAAGAAGAATGCACCAGACAACAAAATCTTTAAGCTTGAAATAACGTAGCCCACCCCCACCCCAGTAGTAAAAACAAGGTCAAGCCTTTCATTCTTACCTGCACCTCACTCCACCACCTACGTCTATCCTTTATACATATTTATTATTGTGATCGTATTGTTTCCAAACTCAATATATTTGTAATAACTAGTTATTTTTGTTCAAAAACTTGCTTCTACAATGTATTTTTCTTTTTAAAATAATAGTCGAAACACCAGCGCCTACAATGGAGGAACTAAAACTGGACCTAGCTTCGCTACTTTCACAGTCAGGTACAAAAAGCATATCATTCATTAATAAAATCACTGTATGCATTCATATGTCTAATACACTAAAGAAAGAACGAAGAATAAACAATGAATACTTTAATTAATGTAAAACATAACTTGTCAATTAAACAGATTCTCACGTGGCTTTACATCTATGTTTTAAGTTGGTTTTACATCTATGTTTTTAATTGGTTTTCATCAATGTTTTTAAAGAGTTGAACACAGAGGAAACACCAAAACAAGATATTGTAGAAGGCAAGATCAGTTTCTTTGACAGGCTGTTAATTGTAAGTTTTGGTTTAATTATTTTAACTTTTCCCTAGTGTAATAATGGCATGAGACTTAGTATACATCAAGTGTAACGGTATGCTTACCGTGGCATACATTCTGAACGGCTACACATTGTGTAGGAATTTAGAAATGTTACACTGAAGAACCAGTTATACTTACTTATACTAAGGCCGAACATGAACACGGCCATAAAAGCAAACGCAACAACTGACCACGGCTACATCTTCGCTAATCATCATTCGTTTTTAAAGCGTGTAAATTCGAAGATAAGATTAGCACATGGACGATTTGGTCATGTACACCTTTCGACCTCGCAATCTTATTGGTTATTGAAAATCGTTCGCTCGAACTGTTCCCAAATTGCGCTCGCCGCTCAGATATAAACGACATTGAAGGCCCCTTTACCATGGACAAGCTTTCGCGGCGTTTCAGCATTCGTTATCGCCGGTGAAAAAGTCCGTCTAAAGCAATAGTAATGGGACCATTTTCCATTCAACTAAAAACGACGAACTGGTAGAGACACTTCATACTAACACATCTTGGTTTTAATTGGTTAGTCTATTATTATGGTAAATCAAGTCAGTCATTTGGCAGAATATACTAATTAATTTAAATTACAATTATAATTCATATTTGGTTACTTATTTATGTCAATTAAATCAAGGAAACCGTTATTTCTAGTTTAAACAAATCCTCACATTCTGTTTCTGATTTTCCAGAGATTAAAAATCAAGAAGTCAAATGTTTCCTTCACCCCAGTTAAAAAATTCAATGCAGGTAACTTACGTTATTTATCGTACTGTTCTGGTATTTACAAAGGCGGGGGGGGGGCGGTATCAAATGGTTTAACACGTGCGCGTTAGATCCTAAGGTCTATCATTGAATCAAATGGCATTGTTTCGATTAAGGAGTAGTATCGCCTGTCCATGCTGGATTCTACTGTACTTTAAACTATTACCGTCACATAGATTTTGTTTTCAGAAGAAGGCAACAGAAAGCAAAGCATTGCCAGTAGAATTCTCAGAGTTTTCGCTTGTGGTGTCAAAAGCGCAGAAGATTAATCTGTCTAAAATGAAAAATTATATCTGTATCTTTATTGTTATAATATAAAACCAAGAAACAATTATACACGCCTCTCCCTGCTTATTATATATATTAATATGAAGAATTAAGTTGTTAAAATAAAAGGGGTTTTCAGGGGGTTAGACAGGGTAACATTATAGAGAAGATATCTATAGTTTCAGCTTTGATACAAATTATATTTGTGAAGATGAGATTATTACAACAGCATTTTTTTCAAAATCTTTATATACTTTCCAAAGTTTGGGGGTGGATTTCTTTTAATGAATTGTTTTTAATTCGGGGTTGAAATTAGCAATGGAAATTAGACATAATATGAAGCATTTTATTAATTAATATGTGATCAGGCTCTGAGTTCACAAAGCATTCACAGACTTAAGTTAAGAATTCACTCAAAGTTGTTCGCCTTATTTTAATTTAGATACACCCCTTTATAAATCGTTTGTTATTTCTATATTATATACAATACATCAATAAGAAACTATGTACAACGCCTTGTGTTCTGGATCAAAGATATTTCTAATAAACAGTAATTATTGAATGTTGAGTAAATTCTTAACATAAGTCTGAGAATGCTTTGTCAACTGGGTGCCAGTTGATTTGTATAGATTTCACTGAAACTGAACACTGTACACTAATTAATATTACAAATGATACTATATCCATATTCATGAAAATAAGCTATTATATTTTATATTCACTCCCCATTCAATATAACTGAATTTCTTTAAAGTAATTTATTTACTATAATTGGTCGTCAGTTCATTTTTTGGATCATTTTAGTTCACCGGACTTATATATTCCAGGTCCACATATATATTAAGTCTGTAAGTTAACGGCTGACATTTTCAACTTACTCTTCTTAACCTCCCGTGGAGTTAATCCAAATTGCCTAAGTAGTGCATCCTTAAATTTCTTATGGGGTTCAACAAGCCTTTAAATGGTAATATTGAAAGACATATATTTATATATTGCTATTGAATTTTCTCAACAGCGCGGGCGAGGATCTTTAAAAGGAAAATCGAAGTTTCGCACATTTTCAGCTAACTTTCCTAAACCGATATTTCTTATTCAGACATTTTTGCACATTTCTCAATAACTATTTTATGGATTTCAAATTGATTTATTAGGTATTTTACTTGGTTAGTGATTATTCAGATTAATTAAAAATAATTTACTCAGTTCCATGGAGAGAGGTTTCTCGTCCGTTTTAAGTGACAATGGCCAAATTTATACACTCATACGTCGTTGGGGCGTATATAGTCGTCACCCTGTCAGTCAACAATAATTAGCTTGTAAACGAGATACAGGCTCCAGATTTTGACAGATCTTTTTCTTGAGAGGACGAAACTCAATGGATTTTCAACAAACGCAATAGTTTTTAACGGATTCCTTTTCAAATTAAAACAGACCAATCGCATTGCTTCAAATATATATGCCTGATTCGAGTTGTTTATTAGAAGCTGTGTCATTGGTGCTGTTTTTCACTCATTATTAAGAATCCGTCAAGGCCGATGAACCATCAAGGCCATTTGTCGGTCTATATGATAGACAAATCTTTACTAAACATGCTGGTATTCTAAGTTCGTTTTCTGTCACCCTTTAGACCAACAACTAAATCTTCATCAGTGTCAATTATGGCTTTCCTCTGAAGAATATTTTCAAATAACGCCTTCTTCAGGTGAATACTTTCAAGCAACGCCTTCTTCAGAAGAATTTTGATATACACTGTTTTTCACTCAACATGTGGTAGAACTGAAAATCTAAAATAATGCCTCTTATCTTATTGTCTTTAAACCCATGCACATCGTATGTAAAATGTAGCTTATTTCATTGGTTCTAATTCTTTACCCCGTGTAATTAGTCACATTTCTGTACACATTTTGTAGTTGGTCCTTTTAAATTAGAGATTGTATTTTCAGTTGACTCTTAAGCTAGGATAATGCAGTTCAATATTACTCGTTTAGAAATATATGGTAGGTCGGTGGGGGAACTGTATATAGATTTAACCAATACCAGTGTCAAATTATATGGTAGAGCAGTAGGGGAACTAAGTTTAGATATTAGCAGTATCAAAATATATGGTAAGTCAGTAGGGGAACTATGTTTAGATATTACCAGTATCAAAATATATGGTAGGTCAGTAGGGAAACTACATTAAGATATTGAGAGCATCAAAATACATGATATGTCAGTAGCGAAACTACATTAAGATATTGAGAGCATCAAAATATATTGGAAGGGGGGATTATGTGAACTATGTCTAGATACTACCAGTATCAATTTCAGCTAATATATGTTTTATCTTCTCATTAGTTCGTCTACAATATGCATGTTGTTATGAACTAATTAAATAATCACGAGATTATTGGACTAATAGTTATTTTTTATAACTGTTAGTTTAGGGAAAATGAGTAACATTGTTTTCCTTTGAGTAAGGTTTTACTTTATTAGAAATTTAAAATATTTTATTATCATTAGTAATTTGATATTTTATCCTGAAATAAAAGTACTTTTAGAAAGTTTATATTACTTCAAGGTTTCTTGAATAAGATTTGGTATCAGGTTTTATGGGAACTATTAAAATAAGATATTATATATTAGAATAACATAGTTCGTTTGAATATTTATCCAGACATTATTTTGTTGTACATTAAATAAAGTATAATACATTTTACAATATCTGTACATTAAATAAAGAATGATACATTTTATATTTTCTGTAGATTAAATCTACCCTTTTCATTAAATTATAAGCAGGGAGATGGCCTTACTAATAATATACATATCTTTTATCATTTTTGAATGAATAAAATAATAAACAATTTTCAAAATATGCATCAAGTGTTATATTTTATATGTCAACAAGCGTTTAATCCAGTTTTAATGGAACTTGGTACTGTATACGTGTGACACAATGCAGGCTATAATACGCTTGTAGGATTCCTTCAATTTTCTTAGACTGACTCACCGTTCCTGCTACCAGTTATTTCTGGAAGAGGGCTACTGTTGTGTCACAGTTAGTTAAAAATGACATCCTATTACGCTAACGATCAGACATCAGGTCAGAGGTCTACGCACCTTTGGTAAAGTACAAATTAGCCCAATTTCATAAAATTAGGGTTGACGTAACTGCAGCACTAGCCCAAATATGGTCAGGGATCCGCCCTGATAGTAGACCCCACCCCCGTCCTCACCTTTTTATATAAATTAAACAAACGCGTTTTCCCGGGAGACGGTTGGGCGAAATAGCCAGGGTAGACAACACAGGTTTTAATCGTGGTTAACGTTTATATACGTAAAGAACAATAGTTGTGTCTATGTTGTAAAATATATTATTGTAACATATAAAGATATCTCAAGAGTACAGAAAACTGTTGATTACAACGTCAAGTCCTACCTAGGCAGACGACAGTGTGACACCATAGAACTTCTATGGCGACACAGAAGATTTGGCCGTCCGGACACAGAGAACTTGTCCTTAAGAGTGTCACACACGTATCAAAGTTTACCCGATAAGCCAAAGCTTATATTATAATGTACCATGACGTCTTTGCAGAAAGTAAATTATTGAGATCAGGCTATACACCATCTAAATTTTAATGTGAACCCAGAAACGTGAATTTGTGTGGAGATTATTGAGATCTATAAAAAATATGTGCCCCCCCCCCCTTCCGTTAGCCCCAGTGTGACATAGTTGATTTTCGTTTTCGTTTGCTTTGTTACTGTTGTAGTTCACATATCTGCTCTTTAACAGATGATATAAACATGATTTTCGCATTATCTCCGCTGGGGACTACATCAAACCTGATTATTAGGCCTACCCTTTGCTCCAATGTATGGACCCTCCCTCGACAAAATCCTGGATCCGGGCCTGCACACCAAATTTGAAACAAAATACCCGTAAAAACTTTATTATTGATCGTTTTTACAATCCAATTGTTGGCGGACAGACAGGGCATCGACTACAATTATTATTCATTCTTCCTGAAATTTCTCTTGGTTTGGTATTAACTCAACCGATACCAATGAATTCAGGACGTAGCCATTTGGATTTCATTTCGCTATAAAATGTCTAAAATGATATCTCTAGCAACACATTGACAAATATGTAATCTTTAAAAGGATGGATTGGAACTTTCAGCCAAGCCACAGCCACCACGAAATTTTGTTAACGCTATAAAGAGGCCATGATTTAAAAAAAAAAACAGCAATGTAACAAAGCTGTTGCTGGGCCTATGTTTGAACAATACAAAGACCAATAGTTAATTTTAGGTTTATTTAAAACAAAACAAGAATTAAAACAACAGGCAAAATTACATAATTATGCAACACAAATAATAAATCTACAAATGAACGGGCTTCAATAAATAACATGGACCGATGAGGATGGGGAAGGGTAGGGCGAGGAGATAAACAATGTGTTTAATATCTGAACCCACAATGCACAGTATGTAGCGAGCTCATTAACATTTCATTCAGTTAATTTTAGTTGGTCTAAATATAGATCTAACCACTTCTTAATAATTTTCTGGTCATAGAGTCTAATTTTAGGCAGTGTATTTGTTTTAAATCATTTCTGTACAAAACAAGGCCATATGATATTAAATGAACACAAAGTTTTTAAATAGTCGTTAGCCCTTAATGTGAATGAGAGAATGGTCTAATTTTAATTAGAAAGAATGTGTATACAGAAACATAAAAATGATGAATATAAATGACTAATCAAAGAAATGGAATAATAGGATCGATCTTTACAAATACAAACGCCACAGACTGTGAAAGGTGTGGCATTATCCAATCAAATATTATACAAACCGAAAAATGGAAACACATGGCCAACGATAAAATTTGATTGAAACGTATATGTACATATATATTATTTCAGTATAATACTTAATACAGCAAATTGGGTAACATCTTGATATGTTTGTGTAATATTTTACAAAGTCTACATCCAAATTTAGTTGGTAATTATACTTGATAAAATTACATATCAACATGTTAGTTCTATATGTTGGATACATGATAATACTATTACAATACCCATAACATTATCAAAATGTGTCAGCATGCCATAAATGTCTCCACATTATCTCAACTTCTGATTACTAAGACCGTATAATGAATATGTATTTAGACTTTAATCGATTAAAGGCCAATATTGTGATTTTTCTATTTGGCCAGTACGTATGCATAATCTTTAGACTTCTTTTGCGTGGCTGTATATCGCTGATGTGCTGTATGCTGTTGTTGCTGAAATGAGATAAATAGTTGTAAATAATCGGTTTATCTAACTAAAAGTGGTCAAAGCGTTTTTTGATTTAGGTCCACATAAGATATAGAATACAGTAAGAAGGCGCGGATCCAGGATTTTTTGCAGGGGGGGGGGGTCTAGGTTTGATAAAAGGCACTCAACCATTTAACGGGGAATTTGGGGGACCTGCCCCAGGAAAATTTGGTAAATTAGATTCAATTTGGTGCATTCTGACGTATTTCCGGAAGGTAAATTCCAAAATTACAGGTCTAAAAGTCGCCAATAAAATTGCATAAAAAATTTTCAAGTCTGGACCCCTCCCTCTGGATCCGCGCCTGGTAAGTTTCGTCTGTTAGTTATATCATTGATGATGTAAGCTCCATTCAATTAATTTTTATTTCCAAAGATAAAATCAGTTACATTTTTTGCGACTCAATCTGCCGACATCAAATTTAAAATGTAGACTCTGCTGACATAAAACAAATCAATACGCAAAACAATTATATTTTTATTAATATGCAATCAAAGAAAGCGTGTCGTTATAATACTGTTGTTATCACCAACGTGTGTGACGTTCAGAACATCTAGAAAATCTAATATAAAAACATCACGCACATCAATCAAAACATCACAATAGATACTATTGAACAGCCAATGTTAAAGTATTTAGATCTTGAGAAAAAACAACACTCCTTCACCATTCAGACAAAATTTACAACAACAAAAAGAATCAAGTAAACCACAGACAAGGATTGGCAAGTTTAAACATGCATTATACAAGAACAAAATCTGCTTGTTGCAGTATAGGCCTGAATTGTTATCTAAATTATTACATTAATTAATAGGCCCAGGCCATAATCAACCCTCGATGCCATCGTCGTCAGCCTGCGATCTTTAGCGTATTTGAATATATTTTGTGAAGGATAATTTAACGTGAAAAATGGATAATCGTGACTTATAAAACTAAAGTTAGTAAGGATGATCGAGATTAGCCTATAATTAAATCGTTAATAGCTCCGTACAGAGTGAAGAAATGTGGCTGAAATATTTTCAGCATTTTACAGTATCTATTTTTAACCTATTATAACCAGAACTACCAACCTAATGCCCTTTAAGGAAACATCACAGGCTAGTACGTTTTATATTGGACTGTTTCGGAGAATAAAACGACAGAGACGGATTTTTCATAGTTTAAATTAGCCTCAACAACATATTTACTTTATACAGACAAAACAAATAACCATATTTCATATAGCTTACCACCTTCCTTGTTGTCCTTTTATAATAATAATATAAGAAATAAAATAGTTTATGGAACGGTTGTATTTGTATGGCATGCATTAATCAGTGACATATTACTACATAATTGATCGACTGATCAAATAGCTTATCTATTTATAGTCTCTATCACCCAGAAAAATATTCTATGAAGACTAGGAGGTTCTAGGTGGCCGAAACTAATCCATTTATTAAAGTCGCACTGCGTCATTTGCATTTTTTTTTCTTCTAAAAGTCGAATTTCTCTGACTCAATCCAAGCTATGTAACATTTAATAAGAAAGCACAGTCAAAATACCAATGCTGGATAATCTTCCGGTTTGGATTGAATCAGATTTAAAAGAGGTCCATCAGGTTTCTCAGCTACCAATCAAAGATGGGTGAGAGAGAGAGAAAGGGGGTTTAACGTCCACTCGACACAAACTAGGTCATTTTGGGACTAACACACGGTATCAATTTTATTTCAATAATTCGCTTGCGCGTAGGGGTCTTTAGCAGTGGGAGGAAACCCGAGTGCCCGTAAGAAACCCACGCGGTTGAGAAGGCGCCCCTATGACCATGTCGCATACCCTCACACCAGGGATCGAAACCACAGCCGCAAGCCAGAGATGACCGGCCAGCTAGAGGTCGAAGCACCGCATCCTAGACCACTAGCCCCCCCCCCCCAGATGGCTAAGTCTTTTACTGAGTCTTTTACATGGCATGCAGCACAGATGAATTTTGACTGATATTAGAGATTAAACTCACTGTAGTGTGTAATGTATTTCTATTGCACTGGAGTAACGCAACGGAACTTTATATCTGAAATAAAACTTGCTCTGTCCTTACAAAAACCGAAGTTCAACCAACCTGATTTCTTAAGAGACGATTTTTTGATTCTTCTGTGCGAGCTAAAGAATACTGTGAGGTTTCTGTCTTCGTTTTACTTGGAACTTTCCTCGGCACTCCTCCCGGTACTTTATCATAATAAGTGCCCTGTTTAAAAATAATAACATATTACCAAATAAATCACACTTTCATCCTTAAATCGCAATGGTCAGAAATCAGTGGTCATTTCACCATGAGCATGTGCCAAGAATTCTTAAATGAAGTTTCGAGAATAGTAAACTTGAGGAACTTATTATTATGCACACATAGTATTATATGCTTGTGTTGTATCCATTTTTCATTTTTTCATACATTAGCAGATGTAAACACACGTTCTACCTATGGTGGTTGAACTACAGTACCGGGTGTAACAATCCAGCAAAGAAATATATAACTACCTTGCTTGTTTGGCATATAACTACTTTTTGGCATATGTACAACCAACGCAACGAAATATTGTTTACGCTATTACGAGAGAAATATTGTTTAGCTATTACGAGAGAAATATTGCTTACGCTATTACGAGAGAAATATTATTTATGCTAATACGAGAGGGTATACCAGATTGGCGCTTATATGGATCGGATATTTATTGTGAATAACTGAATGTATGAAAGTTAAAATATATTTACATTTCCTTCCTTTTCTAATATATGATACACGCCTTGTGTCATCAACCCTGCATAATCACATTCACCTGTTTCCTGTAAACAAAATGAAACAATTAGTTCTTCTTCCCCAAAATGCACCCAAAGTAAAGTAATACATTGGGTTGGTCTGATTGCATAGGCTCTTTGGGATAAATTTTATTTTCAAAATATTAAACAAAACCGGTTTTATTTTTGGACATAAGAACAGTTAAATGATAACCATGGCTGTATGCATGGATATAAAATCTCAATATCAATAGAGGTCAACAAAATATACAGAATCAAACTATACAAAGATTCTTGTAATAATATCTAAAAGTATGATAAATGTTACAACCCTATCTCTAATATATAAAATAAGCAACTTACTTGACCACATGGTTCTGTTAAGTACCCATCATAATTTGATATGTGATTCTATAACGAAAAACAAAAATAGAAAATTTATTTTTGACCATTTAATTCACGGAATTGAAAACGGTGCAACATACTAAGCTTACAGCTTGGTACTTACCTTCACCCGGGAGATAATTAATAGTGCGTACAAGTCCAATGTTAAGGGGGCAAAGGCACGAGTTTCAACCATTCTCCCCCAGAAAATTTTGAAAAACAGGCTTCCGGAAATGCAGTCTGGCAGTATTTCAGGCAATGATCGTTGAGGTAAAGTGTCAAACGAACGGACTTGCGAACCTTGACGAACCCCACCCTCGAGCGCCAATGTAGGGAGTACTTATGGAGGGTATAGGGTCGGAAATGCTGTCTGTCAGCGTATTCAGTCAGCCACCGATCGTCGAGATAAATAAATCTGACCAAATATCGTCCGTAGCCTGATCACTAGTTTATACGATCAGAGACCAAAATGGTAAACGAACGGACTTGCGAACTTTGTGAGCGCCAAAGTAGCGAGTCCTTGTGGAGGACCTCCCCAAGAAAATTTTGAAAAATAGACTGTTGGAAATGCTGTCTGACATATTGAATGAATATTTTCGCCACTATATTTTGTAAAATAGACTGACTGCCGGGAATGCAGCCAGGTACGTAGCATTTCAGACAGTGGTTGAGATAAATAGAGCTGGCCAGATCACATTTTTTTTTTCCGAAAATTATTTCGGGGGGGGGGGGGCAAACAGAGGGCGGGCAAGATTTTTTGGGGTGCAAAGCGCCCCCCTCTTGCACCCCCCGCCCCCCCTTGGCGCCGCCACTGCGTACTAGAACAAATTTATAATAAAATGACCTCTTTAGTATGTAAAAACATGGCGGTAGTTTTTGTGTCCTAAGACGGGGGTGGGGGGGATAAATAAATAAATAAAAAATCCGGCATTAAATTCAAATATTCTAAATAGACAACGAGGCTTGGATTTCACACCTTGAACATCCGGTAAACCTACTCGTGACATTGAGCTAGAGATGACGGAGACTACATGTCATCAAACGTTTTAATACTTCCGGTCTGGGGTTTATCAAATTCCTAGCTTGGGTATGGCAAGTGAACTGGGTAGAACGCAAAACATCAGTTCCAAGTCGCGTTGAGATACTTAATACAGTCATGTAGATCTGCCTTGAAACGATGGAGCTATGCTACGTTATCAGCCTCGGCGAAAGCCCTACGATTGAAAGAACTAAAGTTAAATGGCTCTATAATTTACCTCTTGATAATATTGAGCAAGATCAAGTAACGTGCGATGAACCTTTTTCTCACCAACAATTATAAACTTTCCATTAGGCAGCTGATCAATCATATAATGACGACATCGGTCTTCAACTCTGGAAAGGAAAACCATAAAAAGTCAATATTTGATTTGTTAAATCGGTTATAGCCAATCCCTACACCCTTTGGCTATCATAATGCGTGCGATACCAATAGTTGCTAAAACACATTTTAATGTGAGGAAATAATATTATTTAAAATTTAGAAACCAGGAAAACATGTAGCCAAATAAATAATTATACTATGTATATTTAAGAGATCTATGTTTGGGTATAGTGTGGTAAGGATATGGTAGTGTGCTGTGTCTATCCATGTTGTTTGTAGAGTTTTGCTTTTAGTTGAAGTTATCCTGAGTGGTACAGCTCTGTTACTGTTGTGTAGGGGCTTATGTATATTTACCTGAATGACAGAGAATAACCAAATCTGCTCTCACTAACCCGGATTAAGAAACAACCAACTGGTTTGTGTTTTAATAATTTTTCAGCATGACTAAAATAAGAATTACATTAATCAACATTTTATAAATTAAATATTAACACTAATCAGACGTGTGGTGTCAATCTGTACTTTTATAGTTTGAGACACATATTGTATCTATTCGCAGACAATAGTAAATAAAACAATCAAAACTGATGAACTATCTGGACCGTTGCGTAGATAATGCGGTCACAGCCAGTATGTGTAGGTTGACCGGAAGTTGCGACTGTAGAGATCGGTGTTTTGTCTGTAATCGACAGTTAGTACAGCACCCAACAGCCCACCAAAACAGCAAATACAACCCATTAAATACCGGAATAAGCCAAACGTTAAGATGAAACAAAACAAAAAACAATGTCACAGAATATTTACAATACACGCTCACCTTCTGGAAATGACGCCATGGAACCATTCTACAAAAATACCCCCGGATTTATCAATTAATTGATGTACTTGTGTTTCTTCAAACCATCGTTCTGTGGCTTGTTTTGTTCCTGGTTTACCGTATTTATCATTCCTATTAATTTGAACAAATTCGTCTCCTAATATATCATCTGATCCCGAACTATCACCTTCCTCCATCTATAGGAAACATGCACAAAACATACTACTTAAAATATCTTCCATTATGTTGTCTTCTGGCAGGTCTATATAGCAATTAGACTAAATCGACGATTCCACATAAATCAAGAGTGTTTTGCATTACTAGTTTGAAAAAAGTAGTAAGGTTGAATCAAAACTGTAGTTATTTTCCGTCACAAAGGCTAACCCTTGCGACAACGTGTGTGACAACAATTGGAAGTATGGATAAATATCAAAACTTCTAACAATCTAACTAAGATTTACAAATTCCGTTCGCTTATTTTTCTGAACTTTACACTACAACCCCAAAATACACGAAACTAAATTGACCTCTGATTTTAAAGAGAGAGAAAACTGGCATTTAACGTATACTCTACATCAACTAGGTCATTTCGTGACTAAATTTGGATCAATTTTATTTCAACAATTCGCTTGCGTTTAGCGGTTTTAAGCAGGGAGAGAAAACCGGAGGACCCTGAGAAAACCCATGAGGTTGGACAGAAGACCCTACTCTTTGTCACGTGATTTTAAAGAAGTACACTTTCAAAGCGACAAAAGGAAAACAACAGTTATGCGACTATTGGTTCTTGAAAACTTTTGTTTTACTAACCTGTGTACCCTGTGTACATACTGTTTTGATGCTAGAATCACTTTGTATTCCAACAGAAGACCTGTGTTTAGACCTCGGTACATCAGGCACTGGTGGTGGAACGATACCACCGCCGCCATATTTAACTTTAGCTGAGAAAAAAACAATGATATTTATTTTAATTTTAGCTGTGAAAAAAACAATGATATTTATTTTAATTTTAGCTGAGAAAAAAACAATGATTTATATTTTAATTTTAGCTGAGAAAAAAACAATGATATTTATTTTACGTTCAGAAGCAATATGAACAACAGTATTCATTTACGGATGAAAGTTTGAACAAAAAACAGTTTCATTTCTCTTTCATTGATTTATCATAAATTGATCTCTAATATTCAGGGATATTTCGATAGACAGAAGTCTTTAATTTTATTCATTGTATCTTTAATGTATACTCTTATAGTAAAATAGAGTTCAAATAAGTTTGGTAATATATACCTTGCTTTTTTGTATCCAGATCTTTTTGTTTGGCTTCTTGGTTTGCCAAGGCAGCGTTCTGTTGTTCTATTTGTAAAGCTAGGGCTGCTAACTCTTTGGCTTCCTGTTCAGCCACTAAACGGCGCATTTTACATTCATGTCGAGCCAGAAATCCACGAGCCACTGTAAAATAAACAACAGGGAATGTTCAGTGGCAAATACATCATTGATCAAGGTTCTGGGATAACAAGAAATGGTTTCTGGCATAATATGAAAAATGACGAGGTTTAGTGGAGGTAATTTAAGCCAATTGCAGCGAATTGCTCCCAAATGGGCAACGCACCCACGGGAGCAAGCGCTGGGATAATTTGCTCTATAGTCTTGCTAGTAAAACTGTCTTCGTTGTCATTTCTGGTCATTGTTAATAATAAACCATTTCATTAAAACAGACGTTGGTCGTAAACGTGTGGTCAAGTCACAGATGTTTTCAGCTTAGCTCTGCGGCTCCTAGAGTCGACAAAGGTCATTGGAGAATCATCAGCATGGCGATTTTATGTGTTCTATCAAGACTGGACAATTGATTGACTTCCGCTTCAAAAACACCAGACGGTTAAAGTAATGAACAATAGTGCCCATGGAAACAATGAGTTTAACTTACGTTTCTGAAGCTGTATGGCCGCAGTATCAAACTTGGCCAGTATATCAGCCATTTTCTCTATATGATAGTATTTGAGAAAAACTTTAGTTTTCCTGAAAATATACAGTCATTTTCTAAGTTAGATCCAAGAAGTTATAAACCGGGTGGCATCCAGAGACTCCAAAAGTTAATATCGAACAGAACTGAGATCTTTGGGATATAAACATATTTTTAGGTTTCATAAATATTGTGATCTCTGGAGTGTCCACAGCATTGGTGTTACATGATTTTAAATTATTTGCGTAAAAGGGAGTGACCATTTTGATGGACAGTTTCGGTCCGAATTTCACGAAATTCAGTCATGAACAGATAGTGATAGGTCAACAGCAGATTAATTTACCAATGATAATCTGCTATACAACATTTGCGTGAAACTTTATAAAGCTTTGATTATCGATATAAATCTGACTGACAATCGAATCAAGGTTAAGGGTATCGCTATGTCTTGCACAGACCTAGTCGCAAACATGTCTTTAGATATAAGTTAATAACGTGACGAATGACACATTTATTATTACTCAGACAGCACCAAGTCTGTGCATCATCTACAAAACGAACTTTGAACGAGAGTACCAGTTTATGTTTTTCAGAAATTCAAATAAAAATACTTACCCTACACAATAGCCTTTCATTCCTGTAGATCGTAAAATATCCAGACAATTACCAGTTGTACCTTGTAACTTGTGTTTATGTATCAATACTTTATATCTGATAAATATATACACACATTTTAAAAGATAAATAAACCCAATTGCTATTATTGTTCATTCTGTACTATTGATTTTTCATATACTTGTCTATCATTGTCTATTTATTGCTACTATCCTCAATTGTCCATGTTTTTGTTGTTTAGCTACTATTGATTGTTCATGTTTTGTTGTCTATTGACTATTGTATATCACCAATTTGTTTGTTATATATCGACTGTCGATTGTCCATTTTGTCTTTTTATTGTCGATTGTCCATTTGTCACCAATCTTCACCCTATATTACCTATTATCGTCGATCGATCGATTGTCAGTCTGCTATTTTCGATTGCACAACTGCCATTTTACTTACAGACCCCTAAACCTGCATCACTAAAATGTTGGAAAGAAGTTGGTTACTCAATGACCCATCACGACTCTCGCTATAAGATAGAATATAATCATAATAATAATGTTCTAGACAACTTACTTGTCAACAAATTCTTGAAATGTTGGACGTATAGCATAACCCTCTCTTCTTATTTTCGTTGTTTGTAACATACCCGTATATAAAAGCTGCAATGATAAATACAGTTACATTTTGACATTTTAAAACAAAATCTAGCAAGTTTAATTATAATGAATGTGAAAAATGTAATAAAACACGATGATTAAACGTACCTGTTGATTCATATAAGGGATATTGAAATCATTAGCTTCTTTGTTATGATTTGGTTTTAAGCACCGGACAAATATGGGTGAAGATTTGGTCATTTTCTCCATCAGCATATTGAGGGACCTCTGTAGATAAAAATAGTTTATAAATTTTAAAGACATCTATAATAAAACAATTTGAATAATGATATTATGTAGACCGATGTCCAAAAACTAATAAAATTGTGTACCATGGCAGTGACTTGGCTAATATTTAACCATCTATGAACTTACCTTAAACTGTGTTCCAACGGTGACCTTTCTTTTGGCATCGCTGATGTCTACTGGAGCTTTACGACTTCGACTCTATTATATATAAAGAATACAATATCAATCAAGTTTCCTTGCTTGTATTTTTATCATTCTAGGATAGCAAAACGGCTGAACATATAACCATTTTTTACAAGAATTTTAATGGTACTGTTTAATGAATAAAATTGACAATACATAGCGGCATCAATTTCGTCGGACATGACAAAACAGGATACCTAAAGGTGAAAACATTTTTGGGTCGTGGGAGTTCAAGATGTCTGTGCCCTTGAAGCGAGCCCACCAACCCACTCAGTATGTACATACAACGAACCGTATGGATAAAGCAAGATTCTCACCTTATTGTTTCTAGAGCGAACTGATCGACGACCTTGAAGAGCTAATGTACCAGTCCTTGATATCTCAGCTGAAAAACAACAAACATGTTATCTTATAGAGGCCCATTAAATATCTTGTTGTCTTCTCTAAAATGAATACCATCTAAAGTATTCAAATTTGATTTCACTATTTTACAAATTGAACATACTTGGAAGGTAAATAACCTACAACAAAAACTGATCACTCATGTTTCAAACTTTAAAATATAATATCACCTTTAAATAGTGTTTTAACAAGCTCGTTTTTACTCTCTTTCAACAATTCTATAATACCAGCAGGCATTGTATCTCTGTTCTTTTCTAACCACTGTGTAGCATCGTAAGTTACCTAGAATAAGAATAAGACTATAAACCACAATGTCAAGATATGATACATTGACGGCATTAGCGGATTTTGTCCTAGTCTGTCATTCGGACGTCAAATAAAGCCATTCCACACACAACATACAACAGTATACATGTACTAATACAGGAAAGAATTCATCTTCAAAAACTGACGCAGAATAAATATAAAATTAAGGCCTTAAGGGATATTGGCAATGTCTGTTCTGTCAGATGTAATGATATTTAAAGACGGTTGTGTTCAGTAAGTCTCAGCATGGCATGACCAATCTAAATTCAGATAAAGTAGTACTGGTGGTTAAATGGGCATAAAATAATATATAGAATTTTATATCAGTATTTATTCATTATTCTAAGAATCAATGATTGAAATATATGCCATGAATAATCTGCTCTTTAAGAATATATATAGCCATGAAAACCAGCAACATATACCCAATGTACATTGGTTTATTTCAAATGACGTCCTTTACTGGCAGATCATCGGGTCATGTCATCCTTAGAGAACATGCTCTCAATAAAACAGTAGAATAATATAACAAATATACATATTGTCAGATATGGCTAATACAGTAGTGGTAATATTAGATGATAACACGTGACTGTAAAAAAATATCTTTTGCAACAGTTTTGCTTCAATAAATCTTCACTCGGGTGAAAGGTACAACACTGCACACATGTATGAATGATCATTGTTGAGACTATATTGGCTTTTGTTGTCTTTTTTTTTAAAAAAGTTCTCGTCATTGAGGAAGTGTATTCTATCTCTATTGTCCTTCAGTATTGGATATAAAATCAAATCATTTGCACAACCTGTCTATACAAACTTCACGAGGAAAATATATTTCTTTAGTATATGATTTCTGCAATTACTAATGGGAGAAACAGATCATAATACATCGGTGCATTGCTTGAACCGAAGGTCAGGGTGTAGAAATAAATATTGTTGTGTAATTGATGTATGTTATACTTACTTTGCCAGCATAATGGTTGATAGAGAAACATGGCGGTGATCTTTTCTGTGATTTTTGATAATGATCATTTTTACTAATACAATGGTTTAACTTTTCAACAAATGTAGTATCTGTAGCCTGAAATATAGATATCAAATGAACAATTTATAACAATGTGCTCATTATATAAGTAATGGAAATTATACAGGTTTACACTTGGAATCTAACATAACGTTTTTAGAATTAAAAAAATGCATCTTCCTTATTTTCAATGATTCTGATTTTAATTGGAGCCCGACAAAACATAGAATACTAAATATCAAACAAAAATTATTGAATGAATGAAAAAAAACAATTGCAAAATGATTTTTCAGTTGTATCATAACTCTTCCAGCCATCTTGGTTGGCATTACCGCAGACAGATACACAATGAGTTTTAATAATCCAACGGCAGTATTCGAGTCTAGGGCATTATATTCGTATATCATCTATCAGGCCGTCCCTAAGCGCATGACAAATATAATATTTATGATTTAAACCACTTACCTTAGGAAACCGACTTTCTTCATCTAAAAGAGCGAGGATACCTAGTGGTTTTACAAGGAACAAATCCTGCAATCAAAGAAAATAATACAATACATACATATACATGTATCTTTCTTATTCAAATGTCTAAAAGCATTCATGTCTTGTCTAACAGCTTCATTTATTTCCGCATGTCCAGGCTTGAACTCACTGTGCATATTACTGTTTTAGGTTAAATTTAAATTTCATGTGTTTGATCTGTGTTGTTGGACTATTTGACAGGACTGTATATATATATTCGATAACTGATGTTACAAGAACTGTGTATTTTAACATGTCATAATATAGTAAAACATAAACGATTGTGTATGTTTGATTTGATTATTGCCAACAACGTTGTTTGAATTGTATGTGTTTTATTCAATAAGATCAGGAAATTTCCAAACCACTAAAAATCAGAAATACATAAATACCATTGCACGGGCTTATCTATTCAGTTTATTATCATTCAATTTTAACTGTGATAGTACTTTTGTTAAGTTGTCCTTAGTTAGAACTTAAGACGTTCGTCTGATCACATAATAGAATTGCCTCAAATTTATACGCCTGTATATTAAATATATCACAAATATTGTTCTTACCAAGAGAGGTTTATTGTCAATAAATGGAATTTCTGTCCAACCAATACCTTCTTTTATATATTCTTCTTGTTCCATTTTAAAGATATGCTAAAAATCATTGAAAATATTATTTTATTACATTTAATGAAATTTAACAATGTTCATATTAAATACAGAAAAAGAATTACCAAGAATTTAACGGGTCAATTTTCAACATATTTTGATCCTCAACCAAACAATTTCAAAGTGGAGTCCATCATGTACATGATCCAATATACAAACTCATTAAAGACCCAAAGCGCCCTAGTCATTTTGCCCATTTAAATTTAACCAATAATATAATGATTGAATTGAAAGTTGTTATTTACGAAGAAAAACCTAGACGATGAAATAAACAAAAGTTAGGTTTGACACCCTCTTGACCTCATGGATGAAAGGGAATTATTCCCCCGTAGTCGACTCTCTTTCTTAGACACAAAAGATGACACCATAAAATCAGTACGAAAAGTCTGTAGCTTCCGTCCTTCCTGGAGTATGGTACTATTAATCAGCATATTGTAACATACCTGATTGAAGAAGAACTGTAATTGTTCATTAGCTAAATTTATGCAGGCTTGTTCAAAACTATTCTTTTCAAAATGTTCAAATCCGAAAATATCCAATATACCTACAAAGAATAAGTAAAAGAGTTGTTATTACCGACAGTGATCATGACTGAAAAACAATACAAATGTGCACGGTTTCTTAAATCTCTCGGTAATATTCTGAAATATGAAATCGATCCCTGGACTAATTTGACAATAATAATATGTCATAAAACATCCAATTGAAAAAGTACTTTTTTAACCGTTTTGGTCTCTGTTTAAATACAATTATTAACAAAGTCTAACTATCGCCAATCGATCAAAATACAGGTCTATATTTCGTTTTGTTTCTTTATACTTTCAATGACCTACACTGCAGATTGTGAAGACAAGTAAAACGAACTATAGAAATGATATAGTACTCGTGTTTTAATTCGATCGAACTAACCCTTACCTATTTCTCTGACATCACTATTTTTGTTATAGTCTGGTGCTAAGAGCTGGTTGACTTTATTCACAATCCATCCAAATACTCGACCATAGATAGCTTTAGATAGTGCATCCCGACAATCTGTTATGATAAACAAACATATTTCATTAAATATCTATACGCTGAACGTCAATGGCCCATGCATTTTGATTCAACAAAGGTGCACTTTAAGTAAACCATTCTGTCAGAGTTTTGTTGCCACTTTTGTTTAAGATTAGAGATCTGGGCGTTTATAACAAATTCCATGGATATCCGCTATTTAAAAAAATGCATACTTGTATTTTCCTTAACACCGTTTTTGGTATGATATAGAAGATCCTTTATAGGGCTTTTCAAAGTGATATAACTACCAAAACATATACCTTCGGCTTTCTCTTTAGAATAGTTGATTTTAATGTATTCCCCCTTAGTTACTGTTATCACGGAAGTTAAACATTCACTTAATTCTTTTTTATTGACTGATAGTAGATCCTGAAAAATAGGCGAAGGCAATTCCGTAATATTTTCAAGAAAAATTATTCTTATACATATTCATATTATTAATGAATATTTTGTGCAAATCAATTATCATCGCAATGACATTCTATATCAAGTATTAATCAGTAGTGCTTATTTATTTACTGTTTTTCTTACCGTGGCTTTATTCAGAGGGTCAGCTTTGGAAACAGTTGTAACGTCATTTTCATTGGTTTGAAATGAAATATTTCCCAGATGCAGGACGCTGGCCACCATTTGGAAAAGACCAAGTTGTTCCTGAAAGGTATAAAATTTGCTTCAGATAGAAAACTAGTTGAAAACGTATTATTATCCTGGCGGGTGTTGTTTACCACGTGTCATCTATTGTATTTAGTCTGAATATGTAAAGATATATAGCACGTATATATACCATATTCCTTAAGTAATGGCCCGAGAAACCCCTCTCTGGCCATTGCTGGAATAGCGTCTGTTTCTTGAACTTATGCGGGAGTGTGTCTATTCTTTCCCTTCAATGAAAGCTATCACTTAAGTACAGCAACATCACAGTCCTTCGTTTAATCTGGGTCTTCCCTAAAACTTTGGACAGTGATTTAAGGTATTAAAAACGATGAAAGTATGTTCGTTTTCAAACAGTATTGTTTACATTTCATTCGACTTTACTGCAGTATTCTGCTATGCATGGGTTAAATCGTGAGCCATGACGTAACGTTATGTAAACATATTTGGTCCAATATTGGCACTCGTTTTAAATGTAAAGCTTTTGTAGGGCAGCTAGTGATTGGTTGGTAGTCGGACTACAGACCAATCAAAATTTAAAACAACAATATCCACTCACAATAGCAGTGTGTAGTGGGATTACCTCTAATCAAACGAAACGCTGCGCGGAGTATGGTAGGCCTAATACACTTAAAGTTATGTTTTATTAATGAAAATATGTATCAAAGTAACAATGGCATAATGCCCAACTATTGGGAGATAATAAAAATAGTAATTCTGTGATTAATAGCCCTAATCTCCTACCAATCCTATCATGATCAATGGAAGAAGACATGATGTAATTAACTCACCTCATCTGTAAAACCAACTAAATCTAAAGCGTTTATCAATTCCTTATACTGATTCTGTAAAAACGGAAGATTGTTTCTTAAAGAATCTATTCCATTTGAGAGATATCTGAAATACATATGCAAATATCAGATAAAGAACAAAAGCGGGTTGGTTTTTCTTTTACTCGCGATTAGAAACACAAAACAATTTGTTTGTTATTAATGTTTCGTACGACATTTCTTGATTAATAAAATATACCATTTAATATTGCAAACATTATATTATATTTCCGGTTATCAACTTGTGGAGATGGGTGTGAATGAATTTGAAATATGGCTGATGTCAGTTGGGAATTTTATTTAAACGTAATTATTTCAATAACTGACTATAGTTAACAAAGACTATATCTGTAATATTAATATAAAGACAGTACCTGTAATTTGTTGTGGCGGCTAGCTCAAATTTATTACTTTTTTCCAGTGATTGTCCGGCAAATAAATAATAAAATATATGAAAGTTTTCGTCTTCTTCATGTTGACCTACTACACGTGACTTCTCTAAAAGATATTCAGATATCTTGGCACCTTTCACTATAAATATACAATTAATGTATATAAAGTCTTCATTTATTTCATTAATATGGATGCAAGAACCGAATGTCATCATGGTATGCTTTCAGGTAGGCAATAGCTTAATTTACACTAAAATTAAATCTTACATGTAGACAACAAAACAGCAAGGAACGATTTAAAGTTTTTGTTTGTGTGCGTCTTTTAAGAAATGGCATGGAACGAAATTGGGTTTAACATCCTATTGTTCTGCCTCGGTCGTTCTAATGAAAACGGGCATATAGCATACCGTGTACTATGAGGTATGGCCTACTCTTATATCGAATTTCAACTGCCCAGGTATCTTTTACGTGCACACCAATGTATACACAGGACCTTGGCTTTTTGTTCCATCCACACGACTAGACAAGCACAACTGACAATAGGAATCCACTTCGGACAATCCTGATTACCCTTCTCGAATACGCGACCTACAGACTAGCGAGCCAGCGTTATTCTATCAATATCAAGGTGAATGCTAGATTGGGTGAAAGCTTAAAAATGGTATGTTGATCCGGTGTGGCCGGATTGTGAGGTGTCTTAACTAAACTTCCATTCGTTGGCAAATAGAAATGGACTAGGGATAGAGGTCTGGCATGGGCGTTTTGCCTGTTCCCAAATTTCCTACTCATTTATAGTGAATAAAATGGGTCGCACCACATACAATAAAGTAAAATGAATACTGATTTACATTTAATCCATTCTGTTTTTAATGTAATTTCTAGTCCAAATTGAATGACAGTCCTTTGTTTCTGGTTATTCCAGTCTACACCGATAGCATTCTCTTGTCGGGTATGTTTAGCCTCATTCATCGAGTCGCTCCATTACAAATGGCACACGGAATCATTCTGGCATGTGGTTTAAAATTGTTATTTTGTCTTAGATATTGAATATCAGAAGCCCATCTTTTCCGATAAGATAACAACGCCAATGTTGATTTATAAAATTACCAGTAAGTCGTGTATGCAAAGTCGTGGGTGATATTGAGTTAGAGACTTGCCACCTTTAACTCAAACCGTCAGGTTTAATGTCCTCGTAAATCTAGGGACGAATCGTATGTTATGAGAAAAAAAATCATCAACTTTAAGGAGCAGTGGTGTAAGGCGAAACACGTGCAATTGTTGTAAAGAAATATGTAACTGGATGACAGACGATATCTGTTCAACTGGGTATCTTTTTGGATAAATAACAATTTAATATGGCCCTAGGAATATGGTGAATAATCAGACATGTATGTCAAATAGACGACGTAGAAAAAAAGCAACAACACTATCTTCTTCCTGGTCCCATCGTGTGACATAGTTATATGAAACGCTATTATATGTATGTATAATATAAATATAGGCGAGCTTCTTGTAGATTTTACAATAAAATGTTGAATACCACACTTAATCAAATGCTATTTGATCTTCAAGAACGAAAAAACCTAAGATTTTATCATAATACTTATACCTTAATAACGGTAATAAATCGTAGACCGTATTGTTAAATCGTATTTATGTACGCTTCATTTTAGAAAATGTCCCCCGTTTTTTTTTTGGTTGGATGCCTGCATGTGGACTATAGAAGCTGAAATAGATCTCACATCTCGGTTTGAAATTAATATTAAACTAATCTCACCTTTGCCATCTTGAAACCGTAACTGGATGTATTTACCAAATCTACTGGAATTATCATTCATCTGAGTTAAAGCATTACCAAATGCCTCGAGTAGGGGATTCACCTGTTTCAAAATATCAATTTACTATAGCATAACGTATCAAAGATATGACTGTGCATCCTCAATCAAAATGAATATGCTTGATTTCTAAGATGGGTATTGACATGGGAGGCTCAACTAAATACAGCAAATGAGCACATGTTAGAATTAGTATCACATATGACGGCGGAGACACGATCCGTGGTGACTTGATGAGTAAGACGTTGGCTTGCTATAACCTGGAGGTCATGTGTTCGATCCCTGCGTTGGCCGAGAAAGTTCACTTGGAATTTGCAATGGTGCAGAGTATAGAGAGCCTGACAATCGACAATGTGTAGTGGCTCGGTGAGACGAAAAACCGAGGTCAGATATTGACGTGAATTCAATCTGAGAAGGCCGTACTGCCACTGTCTGGGCAAAACATCCGCATAGCACACTGTATCGCCCAGTCGGAGTAGAACAGTAGGGCGCTAAATCTAATTACATTTCATTTCATATGTAAAGCAAATGTTTGTGTATGATTTTAGTGTTTATTTGGGATAATAGTGGGACATGGTTTGTACCTGTAATATTTGTTGTTCTAGTTGACTAGTCCCGTTACATAATTCTATCAACTGTTTTATTATCAACTTAGTACTTTCTGTTTTACCTGCGCCACTTTCACCACTGAAATAATATATATAACATCAATGAGACACAGACTTACAGTATAATATTACCTGATATCGTTTTCAAGATCCATTGAAATTGCAAATGATCCATGTAATAATAATAACCTAGTTTAAATATATAGAATAAAGGCAGACATGATGTCTCAATGTACGATTGTAAAATAAACACCCTTGACAGTCGTTATTTTATTATATTTTATTTGAGTTGGTTTTAAAACACAATTATTGATTTCATTGGATATTATATCTTTATAATGTATATGTTTTGTGGGATAACAATCTTTCTTTGGTAAATTGTTATGCCTGAAGATAAAGGCTGTGTTGACAGGGGGGATCCAGGATTTTCAGAAAGAGGGGGCGTGCTGCGCCAGCTTGGGAGTGCGAAGCCCGGGGCCGTGATTTTTGAGTGTAAAAAATGCCTACAAGGACTAATTTCGTACTAGTACTGTAAATTACGATTTCCAACCTAAACTATTTTCGTTCTCCTTTCTCGCGAGAATATATGGAGCTAAAAATTTATTGTTCGACACCTCAACAAATAGAGGGGGCGTGCGCCGGGTGCGCCCCCCCCCCCCACTGGATCCGCGCCTTGTTGAGACATTGTCTATTTTGTGTTCCAATGTCGACACAGTAAGTCTGAAAAAGAAATAAAAATGAATTTTTCGAAATAAAAGGTTATTCTGATACAGTTTACCCAATCACGAATCGAAATATATCAGATTACCTCATCTCAATACTACTTTTGACCAATATGAAAGGCTATTGGTCTGTTTAGGTGGATGCCATGCATAAGGTATATCGCTAGCTCTTCCACATGGCTAGCAAGTATTTGACCATGATGATCAAAGGGGTTTAGTTGTAATTGGCATCTGTTTTGACGGGTGCCATACACAAATTATACCACTGGCTCTTTTCAGAACATGTCCTATCACATAGCTAACAATTATTTGTACATTAATATGATAAACAGCGATTTAAAGATAAAAAAACAACAAACATATTTCATTTTTACCTGATTAGTATACACTGATCTGCTGGCATTAATCCACCATGTCCTATCATAGATTGAAACGCCATATCAGCCACGGCATATATATGAGGTGGGTTGGCACTCTTCTTGGCCATTTTATACATTTCTGATTCCTATTGTTATAAAACAAACATGTTAATGATATTTGGTAATTGTATATTTACTTTTAAAATTCATTGTAAATAAATAAATAATGTGTAGATCAAAGTTCCATTGGGTGTCTGTAGAAAACATCAACTATGGCCAAAATTCGTCTGACTTTTTGTATAAAATATAATTTGAACAGGTCATGTATTGTATCCCAAATAGCGACGAACTCCCGCAAAGCCCTATTGGCACTTTAAAACACTTGAATTTATATATCATTAAACTCAAAGAAAATTGTTACCTTTTTTCCATAGATGCCAAGATCTCTAAAGGGGTTTACTGCAATTAAGATATCTCCAACGTACGTCTACAAAATAAAGTTCATAATAAATATAAATGTGAATTTCTAATTTTTATGAGCCTTTACCGGAATGCATATTGCCAGAAAGTTCCGCATAATCGTCGAAAAATCCAGACTGTCAATAAATCTTTGACGCCGGCGTGACCAATGTGATATTTGTGCATTTCTTTGTGTGGCAATTTCCATTCCAATATTTGATTGTTGTCTTTTTTGTTATATAAATTTCGAAGACGTTATTTTTTATTGCTGGAATCAATATTAATATGGTTTATTATTGCTCATCTTGGAAACCGTGGAGCAAAACTCTCATTGCCAGGAATACGAAATTGCGGATATCATAGCTAAACTGTAAAATATTTCGTTTCGATGTAATCATTTATTATATTTCTGTATGATGGTTTTATTGCATATGAGACAATAATTACATTGAATATTTGTGTTGAAAAATATATTTGTAAAAATATAGTTTGTAGAAATATAGTTTGTAAAAGATATGGTTTGTAAAGATATAATTTTTAAAAGTAAATTAAAATCACAAGATAAAACATCAATCAATATGATGGAAAACTTGCTGAAATATATCGCAGAAAGACTGTAATGTGCGGGCATTAATAATAATTGTGTGCTTTAATGACGCCAATGATGGATTGTCTTATAGTTCATAGATGATATATTGTTTTATACTTATCAATCAATATGACAGACGGTTAAAATAGTAAATAAAAATTGTTCAGGAAGGGAGTTTAAACGTACCGAAATAGCAAAATACAGATAAGCAGTGCAATCAAATATGCGTTGAAATTAAATTGACAAAAAGCTATGCAATATTGTTAAGTCATGTTTTGGGCTTGATCAGGGTTTTATAGCGCTGTATGTTTATATATATCTGTAAACAGGGAAGGTTTTAAGACAGTCTGGCGACTATAACAATGCGCTCAAGAATATAAATTCAAAATGACCTATTCACATCTCAATATCAAAAATTACATATTATTTTATCTTAACAAGGAAGTATCTATTCATGTCTAAATTGATAAATAGCAAGGTATGAATGATAATCCTCGATAAGTAATTATGTCAATACTTGGTGCATGTTTCTCAAATGTAAGGATAATGTTATGCTCAGATAATATTGCTGGTGTTCATATCATATTGACAGATTTATCAAAATATCTCACAGAACAAATTTCAGATACACTGTTAAAACACGTAGCTATAGAAACGAAATTTTTAAAGGACCATAAATTACGAAAGGCGTATTTTGTTTAAGTGAGGAAAACGGGAAATATATAAAAGAGCGAGAGAGAAACCAAGGTCTACCTATACAGTTTTCCTCTTAATTGCACACGGCGTATGAATACAAAATAAAAACAGGAAAGTATTATCTTTAAAAAATGTGAAGAACTACATGCATAAAAAGTATGCGGTAAATTGGGAAAGCAAACAAGTTATTTATAATAAATATAGAAATATAATTTCATTTGGTACTGGTCCATCTCCCTGCGGTTTATTTTTTTTTTTAATGCCCCAACACGACAGATTAAAGCTTACATACCATACACTATCAAATCATTGGTTTAATTAAATTGTCGATCAAAATTATTTAAATTTAAACTGATCAAAACTGATTTCACACCCCCATCTTCATGCGTCTAAGATAAATAAAATAATAATAAGTACGATGTCTTGCTCGTATTCTTCTGGAAGGTTTATACCCGGGACTGCTTAATTACATAATATTAACACCAATTACATTTATATAGTACTGGGAGCCACGGTGGATAAGTTTGTAAGTTCATAGGGATTTTCCGACGTGGTATCCCCCTTGCCAATGGTGCAGGACTCGGGACCTGACAAAGACAGTTGTCTAGTCGTTCGGATGGGACGAAAACCCGAGGTCCCGTATATACGTACATTGGCGTGCACGTAAATGGTCCCTTGGCAGTAGGCCATAGTGCCGCTGTCCGGGCAAATTTCCGTCATAGCACACTGTATACCCGTCTTCATTAGCCCAATATAGGAGCAAAACAGTAGGACGTTAAACCCCTTTTCATATAAATAGTACTAGCTTTGACTTTTCAGCCACACCAATGATCTAATGGCCTTTAAAAAAGAAGTCCCGAATATTATGATTTATACGGATGAGTAGAGCTTTCACTTCTACATGTTTGACTTGATGACCCGAGACGACTTTTTGAAGCTCGAAATACATTCACAATATGTTAACGTGGTATTTTTGTGAGTTCAGGAGTGACCCTCCCAAAACGTGACAAAGTAATATCCTCTGTTGAACTAAAATAACTTATGCAGCGGTAAAAATACACCGCAACACATGTGTGTTTGGGGTGTTCTCTATAGCTATCTTTATAAACCACTCTATTATTCTGTGTATACACAGTTCAATTTGGGTTCAAATTATCAGACAGCAATTAAACCTGGCTGCATTTTATGATAGGTTCGGGTTTAATATTGTCATTAGTTGTCACATCAAGTCTAATATTACATAATTTACCATAACTTTGATTATGTTACCTACACCTGTGATTAGGCCCTGAACACCACTGATCAGGGCGGATCCAGAGGGGGGTCCAAACCCTGCACTGCTCAGCTACATAAAAATATTGAATGCCTTGCACCAATGAAATTAAATCACAATATTATCCTACATCGTTACAAAAATGATTTCTCTCTTTAAAAAGTTCAATTTGTATGTATGCCTCTGTAATTTAGAGACGATGGTGACTGATTTTCTTAACAGGAATCTAGCAAACCCCCTCCTGCAAAATTCCTGGTTCCGCCCCCTACTGATACAGTCGTATATAGCACACATGACAATAATATACAATCTACACATTAAAGTCTCTTCGACTAAGTGTCTTTTTGACGACTGAATAGAAATGAAACAAAATATCCGAAAAGAAAAACGGAATCAGATATTGGAATTTAAAGCTGTGAGAGATTCGGATATTAATGTAACAATATAAAATAAAAGCTTAATGCCCATGCTTCGAAATCAAAGTAGATTTATAAATCAAGAGAATATATTCTATGGACATGAAACAAAAGATTTTGATTATAACACCTGATCTTACTACATAACGTTCTGTCTGAACTGTCGTAATGCTAGTCAGGATCCTATTACAAAATCAATATCAGCATTTCCCGTAATTTGTTTATAATAATATTCTTCATGTAAATGGTTATAAAATGAAATCTGTAAATGATATATTTTTTCAAGAGCTCCACTGAAACAGCAGTATAAAAGAAGTGCCCATGTTTTTGAACCCTGATTTACATTTTAAAGTCATGATATTGATCGCAGATGGCATTGATGTAGTGGATCTGAATTTGAGTCAGTACGCGGAGTTCGATATCATAATAATAATTAAACCTGGCATATCAGGTTGCTAGATACCGGTATGTATTATTTGGATAATATCACCATATAATAGATAATAAGGGGAGATCACGTTCAAGTAAAACAATACCCTGGGTCATTAAAATATCATTGATGTTTCTCATAACCATTGTTTGAAATAACTGTAAAACAATAAACGATATCTTAGCTACACAACTCTCAAACTTGTGCCCAATAGCTGGACAGTGTATGTCAAAGGTAACATATATTGCCTGAAGGTTTATCTAGCAAAGAATTTAGACCTGCCGATACGATACAACTTACTTAATCAAAAGTATTTTTTTAACGTCACAAGTCTACTTACATAGATGATGTCTCTTTTATAACGTTCATGTATTTCCTCTAAAAGTATCTGATCATCTAGCTTAGCAAGTGTTGCTAAATCCTCCGCATATCCTTTCTCTTGTCTATTCATTTTAAATATCCTTGTCAGTAAATATTAAACACTGCTTTCACACTGCTAACATTTTATATACTAGTGTTTACGGGTATATACGGTAGGTACACGGGGCTTGGTGACTCAGCCACACGCAGCATGACGTCACTGAGATCTCCGCAATCGGTGATCGAGTGTTTACCTTTTGTAAATGACGAGTCGAAGATTACAAAAAGTAAACTTAAAATTCAAAGCGTAAAAATTCATATTAATAATATACAATGATAAAGCTAGGGCCTATAGTGTAGGCCACTCCCGTTTATTCTTCTATATTTCATTCAGCGTGAACAATTACATCATTGATTCAGGCTACGTTTATTTCTTACCTTATTTGTGCTACATGTATATATACGTTTCTTAAAATTCGCCCCCCCAAATGACAAATTGCAAATCTATAATAATGTATGTATGAAAAAATAAAAAGCAAGAAGAACAGATAAATTAACCATATAAGAGAGAGAGAGAGAGAGAGAGAGAGAGAGAGAGAGAGAGAGAGAGAGATGGGCGTCCACTAGAGACAAACTAGGTCATTTCGGGACTAACATATGGTTTTAATTTTATTGCAACAATGGTCTTTAGCAGTGGGGGGAAACCGGAGTACCCAGAGAAAACCCACGAGATTGGACAGGTAACCCTACCAAATATAAGAGAATCTCACAAGCCGTCTGAATGGTTTGCACGTACACGTGGTTTTGATTCCACGGTTGTACGAAACAAGGATCGCCTGTCCTGTCCAACCTCGTGGGTTTTGTCCGGGTCCTCCCACTGCTAAAGACCCCTGCGCGTATCATATGTTAGTCCAGAAATGAAATAGTTTGTGTCGAGTGGACGTTACACTCTCTCTCCCTCTCCCTCTCTCTCTCTCTCTCTCTCTCTCTCTTACACAACGATACATCCGACAATTTTATTGATTATACCCATGGACATGTTAATATTTTTGATTTTTGTTCTGACAATGCAGAGATAGACTGATGACAGTCTCAAAATATCCCACTTAGTAAATACCATATTAAAGTGTACGTGTCTATAGAGCATAGTCTCTTTACAGGTTCCTAATATATAGTAATCTGTGAAGCATAAAGTCTGATTCACATACAGTGATGTAATATATTTTACTTACTCATGTATTTACTGATATATGTATATATTTAGATTAAAAGAAACGAAGGGGGTCATCCTCAATCACGATCTATAAAACTAGTCATTGTCAATAAAATATGAGTCAAAAAAATTCAACGCAAAATATTAAATATAAATTTGATTGAAAATTATCTTATACTAATATTTGGTTTATGTGAATAAAAAAGCTATAAAATCTCACTATAATAAACTTTATGTCTATGTTTTTGAACACACTTGAGAATGCGAGTGCTATATAAATGATTTGACCGTGAAAGATTTAGCTAGAATCACACCAATTCTAAACGATTATTATTTATTTATTATTTATTTTATTTTATTCTTTAATTTTGAAAGTTCAAATGAAAGTCAGTTGAAAGAAAGTTTTTTCAAAGAAGACAAATTGTCATTAAAAATCCAATAAAATTAACAATAGTTTATTTGGCCAAGGAATAGTTGTGATCTACCGAACTCATTAAAAAGTACATAACTTGGACATTTGATTTTAACAAAATATTCCCAGTGTGCACTTCATTACAGTAATAATAAGACCCTTCTGTCTTCCGTTCTTACAAAAAGGCAGTCCATTTTGCGCAACTGAATGCGTAGGTATAAGAGTGGTACCTATTTCAATAAATATATTCCTTTATTAAATCTTAAACATCTCGTACTAAACGGTACAATATAATCGTATGCTTATTTATATTCAACATGCCGGCCATGTAAATAAAGCTTTCCTAAGGTAATAAAAAAACCGCACTTAGTCCTATATCTATTCATTTCATTCAACGTTTCAGGGAAGACATAAGTCTAGTATAATTAGACCTATTTGTGAATCATATTCAAAAGATTTCTTGTTCTCATTCATGGAAATAATTGGTTCAAGGTTTACAGATATATCATTATGCTTGAATAATTCAAAGATTTACATTTACATTCTTGTAATGTCCGAAAGGCTAAAGGTATAATATGAATGTGGGTCGTAAAACATTTGATGGAAGGAATATATAAAAGGGTATTACTGTTTCATATGCTGTACGTTACGTTTGTTTTTAATGAAATAACTCTATAGATACAAATTTGAAAAACAAAGACGGGGCCAAACAGCAGCAAAGGCCTACTAAGTTTCAAAAATTCCATTTTTAAAATCTCTCCGTTACCAAATTCAAAACCTAATCTGAATTTTGATACTGTTCTTGCTGTTGCCTCAGTTAACATGTATCGAAACTCTAGGAAACTCATTTGTACTATATAGCTTTAAAATACCAAATATGAACAGAAAGAAAACACGCCAAAGGGGTTCGTACGGTTTGACGAAGGTGAGGACAATACACGCCCCCTTTAAATGTGGGTGTATAAACATGATATTTTTCTCAGTTTTACTGGGGAATGACCAACCATTTGAAACGAAGGGGGTTTGCATTTCGAAACTTTATCTTTCCATTTCTTATCTTCATCAAGATGTCTTCTGGAATAGGGTTTGACTACCTTTCAGGATTCGTAACGGACAACATAGGTTTCCTGGATGAGGAAAATTGTTCCAAGATATCTACTGCCATCCAGGGTTCCCCCCCCCCCCACACAAAAGTCTCAGTTGCGCACCTCGAATATGGTCGGACCGAGGACTCCCACGGCCGGTAACCTAGTAACGGGGTTCCCTCCGATGCTCCGAGAGCCCTCCATCGGAAGTCCCTGGGGCCCCCTCAATCCATGGTGTGTCGCGATCGACATCCGAGAATTCGGTGTAATCCGGTGATGGATTACCCGTCCCTATCTCTTCGTGTAGCGCGAATTTTGCCTCAGATTAAAGTACAATTGTATATAGGCTGTAGTTGTTGTTGATATTTGTTGTGGGTATAAGCTGAATTTGATGCGATGCACATCATGATCACACGAAATATTCAGATTTCTCGATTAAATCTCGTATTACCATTTGGTACTTACAGTGTTAAACGTTCGTCAAAAATCGAGCCCGACTTGGTCGTAACGTTACGGCCTCCATTCATCAAATCATTGAGGGGGATATAATACGATAACGATAAGTGACCCCGTTATTTGTCACTGAGTGACTTCAAAATTAGGTTTGATGTAGATCTGCTCACTTACAGTGGCGGATTTAACGAGCCCAATGGGCTCCAGCCCCCTCCTCTATCATTCCATAGCAGTCGCATGGATTGGTACACAGAAATAACGCCAGAATGCGCTAATTTTGTGGCAGAATTATATTTTTTTCTGTTGGAGAACTCCCCCAGACCCCCTTTGCGGGGCTTCGACGCTCGCGGTCGCTGATCATTGGCCCCCACATGTCCCAGGCCCAAGGGCCCCCACCATGGTTAATCCGGCGTTGCTGCAATTCTTCAAACCTTCAATGGAAAAGTGAGATCCTTTAACCTATTAACCTATTTATAATTTAGAAGTTTACAAGACTAATTAAATGTTCAAATACTATCACTGCACTTCTAATTTTCAAAGTTCAGTTTTCACTTAAAATTATGCAATCCATCATCTTTCCATTGGTCTGATTCAGCTACCATTGTCTCAACATTAAAACTTTCATTTTTTTTTTCTTTTGTGCAGCGTATCTCATTAGCAAGTATAAACAAGTCTTTACTCAATGAAGTTTAATATCAAACTGACTGCCTTGTACATAGATACAATGTTACAAACAATAAGAGTAAACAATGTTCACCCAAACTAAGTTCAAACAATTCAGTTCACTCATTACTAGTTAAGGTATATCATGTACCCCCCGGATTTTGTATGATTTTGAACATTAAAAATCATATTTTAAAAAAACATAAAGTATTGTTCACTTCACAACATGTCCTTATTTCTTGCATTTTCTAATTTAAGTTCACCATTTGTATATGTCACTAAATTGTCCATATTAAATGCCACACGTAATCTGTTGAATGTGATTATTTCGCCAATATCTGGATTATCCCTACATTCTTTGGTTAAAATATCAGCCACCATATCTTTATCACCATCTAACCAACTAAATGATTCAACAGAACCATCAATGAGCTTCTCTTTCAAACCTCTAATACTGTTTCTTAATAACTTCCTCTCTACTTGTCTGCTACTAGCTATCGACTCTAGTGTTGGCTTGGAATCTGTATAAATTTTAACAGAAATATCACCATTTATATGACCAAACAACAACTGTTCTAATTGCTCTGCTAAATATTTGGAATCATCAACCAATTTTACCATACTTCTAGTCTCAGCATCTTTAGCAGAATGACACACCTGTGGAATGGTTTTACTCTTCCAATATAATGGTAATACAGCATGGTTCTTCTTATTACCTAATAAGATAATACTGCCACTGATTGACTTATCATCACTTTTATAAGATGCATCACCAATACCAAATACTTTCAAATCTTCTTTTCTACCAATTCTTGTAAACTTCACTGTACTTTCTTTACTCTTTATTCTCTTAACTACATGATTTATTTTCTTCAAATCTCCAATGGTGGCGGAATTATTTTTCTTAGCCATTAATAATGCCGTAATTGCTAAATCAGGCCTTGTGTTTTCAGCAAGCCAATTTATTTTCCCTGTATATTTTCTGTAAATTTTAGTTTCTGTCTTTGTTAATGGTTCATCTTTCTTTGCTTTCCTCACCTCAGTAATTTCTTCAAGACTCTCAGCATAAGCTTGCATAGATAAAGTTATTCCATATTGATCTTTCTTTACATCAATTCCGGTAAATCTAAATACATTATCTTCAATTTTGGATATAGTTAAATTTTGTTTTATCTTCTTGGTAGTTTCAGTTATAAAATCTGTCGTTCCAGCTATTGAAAAATCATCTACATGTGTTAAAATCATTCCAATCAACTTTCCACCTTCATGCTTGTAATAAAATGCTTCATCTCCACTGACTGTTTTCATTCCACTTTCCTCTAAAATTTGCTTTACTCTCAACCAAAATTTTCTACTCGCATCATCTAATCCATACAAAGGCTTCTTTAACTTCCACAAGGACCCAGGTTTTGCAATATCTTTTGGTGGATCAACAAATACATCCCTGTTGAGTACTTTAGACTGTAAAAATGCTGCTCTGATATCTATCGATCTTAAATGAAATTCTTCGTTAGCTGCCAAAGCTATGAATGTTTTAAAGCTTTCTCTGAGAGCTGTGGGTGAATCACTTTGGGGCTTTTCTTCTTCCTGAAATCCTCTAGCTACCAATCTTGCTTTATAATCACATTTCTGACCATCATGTTTTTCCTTCTTTGTAATTATCCATCGACTAGTTATTCTCTGCTGTCCAATATCTTCTACTTCTTCAAATGTCTCATAATCTGTTAGGTTCTTGATCTCCTTCACTTTAGCTTCTATAACTTCTGGGCTCTTATGAAATTTAACCGGTACTTCTACTACATAATTAGTTATTTCTTCACTGAAACATTCTGCCTTTTCAGCTGTCATCAAATAAATACCATTACTATCTGTCTCTAATTCTCTTGTTGTATCTCGTGAAAGTTCTTTTCTTCTGCTTCTTGTCATAATCTGATGTTCATTCTTGTTCACTGATGCCTCACTAGGTGTTGATTCTATTTTGACTTTAGACTTATTACTTCCTGCTTCAAGTTTACTGCTATCTTCATCTACTACTCTATACGGTTGAACCTTACAATCTGCAATCTTCTTCAGATCTCCATTTGCCCATAACCATACATCTCTTCCACGATGACAAAACACTTTAACAGGTCCATTCCAACTGACTCTATTCTGTTCTTGGTAAAAGACCAAATCACCTTCAATATATTTTGCATTATTAAAACTTCTATTTTGAGTCACTGCTGCCTTCATTAATTTGGTTCGATATTCACTCGTTCTGAAGTCTTCTGTAACTTTTTGGTTTCTTTCCATAATTTTCTGAACAGCTTCTTGATCAAAGAGAGATTCGGTTGCTAAGTCTCCAGTAGTAATTCCAGGAATCGTGACTGATTTTCCTGTTACCAATCTTAAAGGGTCATATCCTAAGACATTGACGTTAGTGTTATGTGTCCATGCTGCCATATTCACTGCTTGGGTTAAAGTTATGGTCTTATCACTTTCCATCATCTTCTTCACTACTACATCAGCACTGTAATGGTTTCTCTCATTAATTCCATTACTCCAAGGTGAATATGTTGGTCCAAATTTGATGATAAATCCACACTTTGTTGACAGCTCCAAAAACGAACTATTCTGGAATTCTGTTCCATTATCAGCCCAGAAACCTTTACTTGGAAAACCGAACCGCCAATTCCAGGTATTATTCACTGCTTCTATAACGGATTGTGCACTTTTATTCTTCATTACAATGCCTTGAATAAATCTTGTAAAAGAACAAACAGCCCATAAAACAAACTTATCTCCAAATTGCTTCAGATCTAGTGTTACAATTTGATTAAAATCAGTCACTTTCGGGAGAGTTACTTTTGGTTTACCCAGCGACTTCTTATACTTTTGACATATTCCACAGTTTTCAATTACTCTCTTTATTGCTGATCGAAGTTCTTTATCTAATAAATTAGCGTTTCTATATGCAAATAACATATTCTCTTCTCCCTTGTGATTTGTTACTTCGTGTATCCGTTTAACACTTTTATAATTCTTCACATCTATGCTACCATTAATGAAGTATACAGTGTCTTCTGTTGTCCAATCACTACATGATTCTAATGGTATTACCAAATGACCTCCTTTTGTTTCTTCAAGTTGAATGGCATATATCTCTCCCAAATCAATTGTCAGAATATTTGACGTGAAATCTTGTGTAGCTTTCCATTCCTTCAGAGTTTTCTTTCCACAAAGTAAAGGCACATTAGCATTTACAAGATAAATTGACAAATATTTATGAATATACTGTTCTGGTGACTTTTTCTGTTTTATCTTCAATGGTATGTCATATACTTCAGTGCTGGTATACTTTTCACTTGGACCAAATCTGAAGTTTTGGTTACGTCTTCTTACATTCAATTCTTCTTTACCAATATTATTCTTCTTTAAATAATTGTTAAACCATCTTTCACCTGCAAGACTCTCTGGTGCGCCACTATCTACAATCATAACATCAACATCATCATCAGGTTTAGTAAAATGGATCTTTACACTTTCATCTAATATTATATCCTCACTATCAATAAAGTCACAAATTTGAACGTTGGTTGTTTTCAAACTCTTCACTTCTTCTTCTAATTTCTTTATTCTTTCTTCTAGATTCATTCTCTCTTTACTCTGATATCTCTCTCTACTCATTGATCGATCATTTCTTTCCATTGAAAATCTTCTATTTGCTCCAAATCTTCTTCCTCTAGATACCGACTCTCTTCTTCGATATGTTCCTCCAGAATTTGATCTCCACCATCTGGGATTAGATGCTGACCGTTCAAATCTCCTAAAATCTGGTGTTCTCTTCCAATGTTCATATCTACTTCTATCTGAATTATTACTGGTCCAATAAGCCTTTCTCTCAGATATATCATCTCGTTGTCCTTCTATCTTCATCTCTCTGTATTTCGCCTTTAACTTCGAAAACATTTCACTTTCTTCTAAATGTTCAATCTCACGCTCTATTTCACGTTTTTCACTTTCATTTAACTGACCAGCCTGGAAACATCTTTCAATAAACAAATGTCCCATGCAATAATTAAGTTTCTCTCTGATATTAAAGTTCTCCATTTCCGAAATCATACTTTCAAATTTCATCCAACTCCTTTCACCGCTTTCATCTCTATCAATCTTCAACTCAGTAATTTTACCAATCAAATATTTTGCCTTTTCTTTTCTCGTCTTAGCAAACTTTTCTTCTAATTCTTTCAGAATATTGGTAACTGTTCTTCCGCCACTAGTTTGTAGTTTCTCTATTACTGTTGTAGATACATATTCAACCAGTCCTTCTCTTTCTTTGTTCTTCTTTAAACTTTCTATCAGATCCCAATATTTGTTCAATTCGCTATCTCTGTTATTCTGATCCCATATTTTCACTTGCTCTTTGTATTGTTCAAACGTTTCCTTGGTCCATGTGGGAGGGAGTCTGGCTTTGGTAATCTGAGTGGTGCCTGATGAAATATTCTGTTGATTGTTTTCTACCAGTAATTCAACTATTTTCTGTTGACTAGTTATAAAATCTTCCATTATTTTACTTAAATTTGTGCTACTATCTCCACATTTCTCATCATTAACCTTACTTGCTTGGCCTGCTTTGAGTTGTTCTAATGCCAATTCAGCCCTTGCAGCTCGAAATGCCACCTCGTGTTCGTACATGTCTATAATCTTCTCTTTCTCAGCTTTCTTTTGTTTAGGTTTAATAGGGCATGTGTTATCGTCATTCAAAATATGACCTAATATCGATCCACCACAAGTTTCACATACAAAATGTTCAAACTTTCCACTGTAGTCAATACTACCATATTGGTCTAAATTTTGAAGTTCATAAACCATATTTTCCACAGGTTTGTAATATTCAAAAATATCTCTAGTATTGGACATTATTAATTTTCTTTGAAGGCATTCAAGGGGGTAGGGGGTAGGTTGTGAATATATTTAAACACGCTTTCTTCGGTCCAACTGGCTCCATTTTGTTTCATTACACAACTTCTTCAGACTTGTTCCAACCATTGTGGCTGTCAGAAAATACCATTTCCATATCAAAACTTCTGGCACTATGAATATTCCTGTTCCACTAAAAGAGTTGAATTCTATAGTCTCTCTTTATGTATAACAATTTCTGAACCTTTAAACTTCATATTATCATTTCACAATAAGTCCTGATCTGCACTCACACAGTCATATCCACAGCCCCACCCCATCCCTTGAAATGGGGGAAAGTTTTTAGAACATAGTCAATCTAACTTAAATCCACATATAAAATACAACTTTCACAAGATAACTGAGTCCTAGGAACACACACGCTCTGCTACCATATAAACAAGTCTTTACTCAATGAAGTTTAATATCAAACTGACTGCCTTGTACATAGATACAATGTTACAAACAATAAGAGTAAACAATGTTCACCCAAACTAAGTTCAAACAATTCAGTTCACTCATTACTAGTTAAGGTATATCAGCAAGTCTTCTCCGACTTTTTAGAGAGAGAGAGAGAGAGACAGAGAGAGAGAGAGGGAGAGAGAGAAAGAGGGGCGGGATTAACGTCCACTCGACACAATGTCATTTCAAAAAGAGAACGTACTGAATCAAGATATTACCAATTCAATTTTAGGCTACCCTCGATCGAAATTACTACCGATTTAAAGTCTCGAATATCCATTTTTACGGTTATTTCATCCATCACAAAACGTATTCAAATCAACTAAATATCACAGGCTAACGATAACATCGAGAGTTGGTTAAGGTCTTTATAAGTTGATTACTGTCTAATTAATAATTTATTTAAAATAGATGGTATTTATAAACAGCCCTACCTTGTTAAAGACTAATCCTATTAATCATATAATTCACTATTGCTAGTTGAGAAATTGGCAAAAATATAATTTTCAACTTCAAATTCAAACATTTGAAGATAGCTATTCCATGGGGGAATAGCAAACAAAAGAGGTAAAATTGTTATTTCAGGTGTCAATGATTTTACGTGTTGGAAAAAATGCCTATGATTGTAAAATAGTGAGTTGACAACTTCTTGAGCAAAAGAAATAGAAATAATTATGTTTTGACTTTCTTAGAAAATATGAAATTCTCGCTTTAAGACCAGAAGAAAGCCACCCCCACCTATTATCCAAGCGACGCCTATTTGATTTCTGCACTCTTTATAAATATTTATTATGAGATTCATTCGGATTTACCAAACTCCTTGTTTGCTTATTATTAGTTTGTGAACAATTCGCAAAAGAGTCAATTTCGGTAGTGAATCATGGGAAGATTGTAAGAGAAACTACCCATTGCCATTCTGAAAGTAAAGATAGATTCCAATATACATTTATAAACAAGTGGTTGTCATGCAAGATATGCCCACATTTTGCAAGAGATCAAGAGATGGACAGGGATCAAACTAAAAAATGATTACATTTTTTGTACAGTGCTTACCCCCCCCCCCCAAAAAAGTTCGAATTAGCCCCCCCCCCCACACACACACACACAATATTCTGCCAACAATAATGATTTCTTAGGAGTGTTCTTAGTCGGCCACTTTCAGCCCCTCCAAAAAATTCCGTAGCTCCACCAAATTTTATGAGCTGGCTACTGGCTAGCTAGAGGGTACACAGGCTATAGACAGATTTCGCGTACAATCAGGGGTCATTATCCAGGAAGTTACGATCCGATATGCGAGAATATCGAAAGGAACCGAGATCTTTGGGCTAGCTATAAATTAAATGCAATGGGCTAATGAAGACGACTTTGGGATATAAACCTATATTTTAAATTTCATTTAAAGCGGATCAACATTGCGACCTCTATAATATATAGAGGGTCCACAACCTTGGTATTTGCGTACATGGAGCGGCCATTTTTTCGGACAGTTTCTATACGATTGTCACGAAATTCGAACTAGCGGTTCAGTTGAAAATCAATATACTTGTTAGTCCAAAGACCTTAAACTCTGTTGTGTATCAATCTGAAGTCAATCGGATGATAAGTTTGGCCTCTATAGCGCCTCATGACCTTCAACACAGTGAATCAATTTAAAGTCATTCGAATATTTTAAGGGTGATCAAGGGCAATAAATAAATATGGCAGTAATTATCGGAAATCACTGAAAATCAATGGGCTACTTCGTCTCACGACCTTAAAATATTCGAATTTATAGACAATCGGATATTAAATTAACACTGTGTATAAATTTAAAGTCAATCGGATATTAAGTTTGGCCTCTAAAGCGTCCATAAGTCTTTTTGAAGTTATCAAGGGCCATAACTCTGGTAGTAATTATCGAAAATCAATAGGCTTCTTCGTCTCGTGAGCTTATATACTGTGTATAAATTTAAAGTCAATCGGATATTAACTTTAACCTCTAGAGCGTCCGACGATACGACCACATTTCAATGTGGGCTTATACAAATGTGATCTCTAGAGATTTTTAGTGCAATCAGTGACCATAATCTATAAAATTACGATCAGATACATGCTAATATCGAATGTGGCCGAGATATAAACTTATATTTTATGCTTCGTCAAAATTGGATAAAAATTGTGACCTGTAGAGTGTCTACAAACAAATTGTAGGCGGAGGGGCAGGTCCGACGACATTATACGTCCACGTGACAATGCTATATTATGGATTAACTTGTTGTAATATAAAAAAATTCGAATAAAAATCAAAATGACATGAAATGGGGTTTAACCAAGAAGCTTTAATGGGTTTAACTTCTTACTTTTCAGCACCGAATGAGCTAATGAAGACGGGTGTGCGCCAGGGTTCAATCGCATCGCAAAAAGCGACTCATATCGCGGTAAAAGCGATAGAATTATTTTATTCATTAGCCAAATATTGTTTTCAAACTTGTGAAGTGCGATTCATTATATTTTGGATGAATGTGGAGTATAATTATAAATGCAGGACTAACTTCACTTGTTTAATATTCCAAGTTGTGGTCGTGATTAATTTGAAACAGTTTTTATTTCAATATATTCGATAACTAGAAGACAATGCAGACTCTGTTTTTAATCACACGTGTTTATAAAATATGTTACTAAAAATAGAATAAAATGACGCAGTTTTGTATGATTGGTTAACTTTACTGAAAACTGAAAGTAGACATCTCGCGAGACGTGTGAAACGTGCCATTTTTGACGAATATCTGCCAAAAATATTATGCTGATGGCATATTCTCGGGGATATTTTAAAGGCGGAGGGGAGGATGTTTTTAAAAAGAGAAATAAACAAGCAAAGCCGCACCTACATGTACAAATATTTCGATTGGAATGGTGTAATTTAAAGTACTGTACAGTACATGTAGTTTTGATTTAGACGATCCGGGATAGACGGTAACTGAAATTTTTTTTGGAGATGTCATTTTTTTTAAACTTCATCCATACATAAATCGAAGCGGAGTGTACAATTGTAGTGAACTGGATCTCCGGATAGAGCAGATTACTGTGGTAGAGTGGGCCTGGCTCTATCCGTTTGTTCTGTTGAGGGTTCACTACTGTAGAGGTGTGGGAGTAGCCAACCAAGCAGCTGGCTCAGAAAGACTAACACCAGATTAATCAGCAACTCTCTTTATTATTCTCCTAAATACAAAAATAGCTCATTTCCGACCAACACTCGTCAGCACTATACTTTTCCTAGTCGGGCTCTATTAAACGCTCCTAGAAGGGCTCTCTGTATCGCTCCTTGTCGGGCTCTCTAAACGCTCCTAGAAGGGCTCTCTGTATCGCTCCCTATAAGTCGGGGTCAGACTATAACGCTCCTTGCCGGGCTATCTCTATATCGCTCCCTATAAGTCGGGGTCAGACTATAACGCTCCTTGTTGGGCTATCTCCATAGCTCCGAACCGGGCTCTATTAATCGCTCCCTATACGTCGGGGTCAGACACTGTTATACCACTTCTATGGCTCGACTCGATTCAGACTACATTCAGACTACGACTTCAACTCCGACTACGACTGCTTAAATTGGAAAGCGCAAGGTAGTATATACCCTAGAATCACGTGACGTAACCACGTGGTACAAGAAACACCTATCAATCACAACCACGTGCAGCCAATAGACAGCGGGCCAACGACAGCGCGTGTACGGACTGAGCTACGAAAATAAATTAATAGTATACATGAAAATTAAAATATAGGTGACATAATAACATAGCTAAAGTTCTTAAAAATAAAATGTACAATTAAATTAGATAATTATTAATTACTAAATACTAACTGTGAGAGGGAAACGGCCTTCCTCGCCCAGTTACCAATAGACAAAGACTGAAATCTGCGCGATGAGTTCGTCTAAACTGAGGACGCGGATCGGGCTATAAATCAGATCACCACATAACCCACGCCTCCGCCTAATGCGTCCCGCATTATACAAAATGAACAAAGTTACAAAAGAGTTATGAAATAAAACACATAAAGTATCAAACACATCTATATATAAAACTATGAAGCAACTGTACTGTCACTTCCTAAAATTAAAGTTTCTCAAAATAATTAAAAGTTCATGAAGTTTCACAGATATCACAAACGTTCATCCACCATTAGGGTTCCATCAGTAACGTTCATGAATAACACAAATCACATCATAACCACAAAGTCTCTAATAATAACAGGATAAACTCTAGATTTCCGAACATCTAATTAAAGAGCACCATTATTCTATTAACACACATAATTCTGTAAGTAATGGGGACGTCGTGATAGTCGACCGGTACGGGAACGGAAACCTAGCCTTAAAGGATAGTCGCCGTCAGTGTCTTCGTCATTATCGCCAATACAGCCATCAGAGAGTTCCTGGTCAGACTCCTGCTCCGATACGGCACTGTGATAATCTTCTTCCGGATCAATGATAATTCTCCTCCGATACTCTCTAAGACGGTCTATGTGGACCACTTGTCGTCGGTCGGATTCTTCGTCCCAAATCTCATAAGTTATGTCCGATATCTTCTTCGTGACACTGTACGGACCACTCCAGTGTTTCTGCAATTTGTTCGGGATCCCTTTCCTCTTCACAGGGGAATACAACCAAACAAGTGAATCTTCATATAACGGCTCTCGTCCCTGCTTTGGATCGTAATAATTCTTCTGTCTTCTTAATTGTCCACTTAGGTAATGTCTTGTAAACGAATGTGCCTCTTCCATCGTTTGTCGAAGAGCTCGACTCCAATAATGGGTCTCCTTGTAGACTTCATCAGGTGGCAAACCAAACTGGAGGTCGACAGGTGTATTTACCTCTCGCCCAAGCATCAAGCAATTCGGAGTACTGTTTGTAGATTGATGTACCGTGGAACGATAGGCAAACATGACATAGGGCAACACGTCATCCCAGTCATCTCCTTTTTCTTGTACATACGATGACAGCATCGACTTCAGAGTTCTGTTCATTCGTTCGACTTGACCATTTGATTGCGGGCGGTAGGGTGTCGTTCTGGTTTTGTTGATACCTAAAAGTCTGCACATCTCCTGAAAAAGTTCACTCTCGAACTGTCTCCCTTGATCCGAATGAAGTTGGCGGGGGAGTCCAAACCTCAGGAAAAAGTTCTCCACCAAAACCTTGGCAACCGTTATTGCTTCCATATTCGGCATCGGGTAGGCCTCAGCATACTTAGTAAAGTAATCGGTCACGACCAAAATATAACTATTTCCTTGAGTGGTAGCAGGCTCAATTCTTCCAACGATGTCGACTGCTACTCTCTCCATTGGTGCTCCGGCAGTGTATGCTTCCAAAGCAGCTTTTCGCTTCCTAAGTTTAATTGGAGAGCAAATATTACACGTTTTCACATAGTCTTCTACATCGGCTTTCATTCCTGGCCAAAAGTATTTCAGTTTTATTCGGTCTATCGTCTTCGTTATACCCAAGTGAGCGCTCGTTGGAGGATCATGTGAAAGAGCAATAATTTCACTTCTAGCAGCTAAGGGTACAACTACTCGTTTTCGTAGGGGACGTAATTCTTTTCTCTCTTCTAGACACAGGACACCGTCTCGAACATGAAGTTGATTCCATTTGGACCAAAGTTTCTTCACCAGTATGCTCTCTGGAGATATGGTTTTCCATTCTGGTTTAAGATCACCTTCCTTCCAATCAATCACCATTGAAATATCTGGATCAGCTCTTTGTTGATCTTTCATCCTTGTATTTTCAACTTCTATAACGTTCGCTGCTCCTGGTATTCTCGCTGATCCGTGTGTTTGTCCACACTGAACACAAGGTTTCCTGGATAGTGTGTCAGCGTTTCCATGGACTCTTCCGGCTCGGTGAACAATATTGAAATTATAAGCAGCCAACACCTCGAGCCATCTGGCGAGTTGTCCTTCGGGGTTCTTAAAGTGCAGCAGCCACCGTAGTGCTCCGTGATCAGTTCTTATCTCAAATTTTCTTCCATACAAATATGGCTTAAAGTACTTTACGAAATGTACTACAGCCAAGAGTTCCCTTCTTGTTACACAGTAGTTACGCTCTGCCTTACTTAAGCTCCGGCTCGCGTAAGCCACGACTCTTTCTTTTCCGTCGATAATCTGGGATAGTACGGCTCCAATGCCACACCCACTAGCATCAGTATCTAGTACGAATGGAATGGTATGATCTGGATAAATTAACACAGGAGCGCTCGTAAGTCGATCCTTTAGCATTTCAAACGCTTCTTGACACTCCGAAGTCCACAAATAGGCTCTTCCTTTCTCGGTCATTTTATGAAGAGGCGCTGCTATTTTGGCATAACCTTCAATAAAACGCCTATAGTAGCTGCAAATTCCCAAGAAACTCCTAAGCTGTGTCACATCGGCGGGAACTAGGCATTCTCTAATTGATTTCACTTTATCTGGATCTGTTGATACTCCCTCTGGCGACACAATATGCCCCAGGAATTCTACCTTATGCTTCAACAGGAAACACTTCGAGGGTTTCAGCTTCAAACCAGCGGCTTCAATCTTACTAAAGACTAGATCTAGGTGCTGTACATGCTCAGCAAACGTCTTTGAGAAAATAATCACATCGTCTAAATACACTAAGCAGATGTCCCACTGTAGTCCAGCAAGCACTGACTCCATAAGCCTCTCAAAAGTACTTGGGGCGTTGCACAAACCGAATGGCATGACTCTAAACTGAAACAGACCGTGCATAGTGGTAAACGCTGTCTTAGGCTTATCTTCTGGCTTCAGCTCCACCTGCCAGTATCCTGACAATAGATCTACAGTTGAAAACCATTTGACACCTCCAAGGCAGTCTAATGTTTGATCAATCCGTGGCAAGGGGTACGCATCTTTCTCGGTAACCATATTTAGTTCTCTATAATCCACACAGAACCTAAGGGATCCATCCTTCTTCCTCACCAATACAATTGGGCTCGCCCAAGGACTCACTGAAGGCTCTATCACATCTCTCTTGAGCATGTCTTGCAATAGAGTTTCAATATCCTTTCGTTGATGGATAGGGACTCGTCGTATCTTTTGTTTAATTGGTTTCGCGGAGCCTGTCTTTATCTCGTGTTTCACTTTATTGGCTCGTCCCAAGTCATCAGATGAAGCAGCGAATAAAGTCTGATGGCGCGCCAAAAGTTTTCCAATATCCTGTGCTTGCTCCGTCGTTAACCCTTCCACTGAACGGCTATATAAGTCTAGTAGATGCCTTGGGAGGTCATTACGTTTCTGCTCGGCTCCACCATTAATGACTTCTGCAGGTTTCTCCACAATATCAACGGGGGCAAAACTTCCAACGGTCACATCTTTGTGCAACGTCTTTGCACTATCCGAAGGATTCATCACTCTGATAGTAAATTCATGTTTGTCTTCTTTCGCCTCAACTAAAGTACGGGCAGGTATTACATTATTTCTATTTACAAAATCTTCAACGGGCTCAATTATTCCAGGGGTAGACATGAAGAGCTTCGACTGGTTTCCCTTCAAATAAGCTTTGACCAATTGTTCATGTTTCGGGGGTACTGTAACTGTTTCAGCTAATTGTATTCTGCAAATACCAATAGAGCCTTGCATCTGAGCGGGATGCTCTACATCTTCGACTGTCAATGATTTCCCAGTGATATCCAAAGTACATCTGTGAGCTTGCATGAAATCAAGTCCAATGATACATTGGGATCCAATCTCGGCAACTACCGCTTCCTGTCTGTATTCAGCTCCATTCAGATTAAAAGTGAAAATTGACTTCCCATATGATTTTAATGATTCACCATTGGCAGCTTTTAGGACTTGTCCAATTGGTGATAACTCTGGTCGATTCGAGATGCTCTCATACAATCTCAATGAAACGATTGTCAACGTTGCACCGGTATCCAAGAGACAATAAGCGAGATTACCACAAACCGTGGCAGCTATATGTAGACCAGACTCGCTTGGTTCACGGAACACAGCTGAAGAAATTCGGCTCTTTATCCTACGCCTCCTTGAAATTCCTCTAAGTTCAGCTCTCCGGGTACCGCACTGACGAGCAATGTGTCCTTTTCCTCCACATCGAAAGCATGTTCGTTGATCACCAAAACTTGCTCCGTCTCTCCCTGTTGCGTTAAATTGGTGTCTGCTGGCTTCTGCGTGACGTTCTTTCGGTTCTGGTTTAACATTCAAGGTCTTCATTTGCTCTATAGTACTTTTCAGCTCGCAAATCTCCTTTCGAAGTCTCTCGGTTTCTGATCCAGTCTCAACAGCTCTTGCACGACTTGGTTGTTGAACTCGATTACTTGCATACATAAAAGCTTCGAATTCAACTGCAACCTGGATTGCTTGCTCTAAGTTCGATGGTCTTGATTGCTGAATTCTCCAAACCAATTCTCTGTTCTCCTGTAGCGCATCAAAGAAGGCATCTCGTGCAAGGACATCTTGTAGCTCTAAAGTAGCTGTAGGGTACGCTAGACTCACTTTTCTTCTAACCGCCTGTCCCAGTTCTGGCAGGGTCTCTCCAATTTTTCTGCGCATGGCTCTAAGCTCTGCTCTGTACATCTGGGTTTGGTTTGGAGGTAGAAATCTATTTCTGAGAGCTTCCATTAGTCTTTTATAATTTCTTCGCTCTTCCGTCGGCATCGATGGCAACACAGATTGCGCACTGCCCTTTAAGACTCCGGCCAAGTACAAAGCCTTCTCTGTTTCATCCCATCTATTCAATTCAGCACAGGTCTCGAAATGAATCTGATAATCCATAATTGAGCTCGTTCCATCAAATGGCTGAGGAGTAATCATGTTCCTTCTGGGCATACTAGACTTCCTCTGATCATGCTCTTTCCATTTGGTGTTATTCAATTCTGATATACCGCGGCTCGGTCCAGAAATAAAATCTTGCTCATTTTCACTGAGCTTCGGCATTTCCTGATGATAAAGTTTCTCATCTCTAATTAAATCCGGACTTCCCATGACATCAGGAGTCGCAGCTCTGGCGGGGGGTCTACAATTACTTGGTGACCGCCAGTTATCACATACTGAAGCTTCAGAGCTGTTCCTTGGAGTCAACATATCCGACTGTTGATAATCTAGTTCTTTCTTCTGTTCCGTAAAACCAGCATCAAATGATTCTTCAGCATTGGCTCTGGCTCCCGACAAATTCTTCATCAGGCTCTGTGCATTATGACTAACCGGTTTCGCTCTTTGTCTTGAGATCGTATCGCGAAGCCTTTCTAATGCATTCTTCCTCCTTGGCTCTTCTGTGGATTCTATAGTTGAGCTAACATCAAACTGGGCAGCTCCTCTCTCAGCTCTGAAATAACTCGGAGAAGTCTGGCTATCTGGCTCCATCCGATCTGTCTGGATCCTGGGGTTTGTCAATCTGTATCCCGGGTTTTTCCGGTTCCGTCTCGGGGTTTGTCAATCTGTATCCCACCTCTGCCACCAGAAAACTTCTGTAGTGAACTGGATCTCCGGATAGAGCAGATTACTGTGGTAGAGTGGGCCTGGCTCTATCCGTTTGTTCTGTTGAGGGTTCACTACTGTAGAGGTGTGGGAGTAGCCAACCAAGCAGCTGGCTCAGAAAGACTAACACCAGATTAATCAGCAACTCTCTTTATTATTCTCCTAAATACAAAAATAGCTCATTTCCGACCAACACTCGTCAGCACTATACTTTTCCTAGTCGGGCTCTATTAAACGCTCCTAGAAGGGCTCTCTGTATCGCTCCTTGTCGGGCTCTCTAAACGCTCCTAGAAGGGCTCTCTGTATCGCTCCCTATAAGTCGGGGTCAGACTATAACGCTCCTTGCCGGGCTATCTCTATATCGCTCCCTATAAGTCGGGGTCAGACTATAACGCTCCTTGTTGGGCTATCTCCATAGCTCCGAACCGGGCTCTATTAATCGCTCCCTATACGTCGGGGTCAGACACTGTTATACCACTTCTATGGCTCGACTCGATTCAGACTACATTCAGACTACGAATTCAACTCCGACTACGACTGCTTAAATTGGAAAGCGCAAGGTAGTATATACCCTAGAATCACGTGACGTAACCACGTGGTACAAGAAACACCTATCAATCACAACCACGTGCAGCCAATAGACAGCGGGCCAACGACAGCGCGTGTACGGACTGAGCTACGAAAATAAATTAATAGTATACATGAAAATTAAAATATAGGTGACATAATAACATAGCTAAAGTTCTTAAAAATAAAATGTACAATTAAATTAGATAATTATTAATTACTAAATACTAACTGTGAGAGGGAAACGGCCTTCCTCGCCCAGTTACCAATAGACAAAGACTGAAATCTGCGCGATGAGTTCGTCTAAACTGAGGACGCGGATCGGGCTATAAATCAGATCACCACACAATGAAGGCCGGACATTGGGGGGAAAAAGTATCCTCTTATACCCCGAGAAATCTGAATTGCAAATATTTGTGATGCAGGCTACGTTTTACTGCACCTCAAATATTAGCAAATGCTATTCAAATTTTGAATTGATTACCCAAAATGTGAATCTGTCACAAAAATTTGCTACTCATTGGGTTTAGACTAAATTGAACCCTGGTGTGCGCTATGCAGTGTGCTTTGGGGAAATAGTGCCCTGACAACGACATTACGGCCTACTCTTATTTCTGTCAAGAGTTTTTGTACCCAGTGCAGGACTGGTGCGCTGAAAGCCAGCGAGTTCTTTCTTTATTTACTTTACTCCCCCCCCTCCTTTCTTTCTAGTTTCTTTCTTCTTTCTCTTTCTTTAAAGGCTTAGGCCCGGATGTTTTTACAATATATTACGCAATGTCTTAAGCACGAGATCATTAAACAAATTAAAATACAAACACTCGGCACGTTAAATACGTCACACTAGTAAAATATTTCACTGATATGAATAATATACGATTGGCAAGTTGCCCGTACGATTATTTGAAATAATGGAACGCCAATCTAATTAAAATATAGATCTATATTTCGTTTCGTTTTTTATACTTTCGATGGCCAACACTCATGTAGATCTAACTCGTTATAGTGGGAGCTCACGTTCTATGACGTCAGGTATCAAGCACGGGACGTTTGACCCAATAACGTCAGTCATTCGATTAACCAATTAGCGACCGCCATGCTTTTTAAAATCTACTTTTGTTTTGTTTTGACTTCTATCCGCTGGTGTTAGTATAGACATCATTGGCTGGTAATATCTACCCACGCATGAAAAGGTCAAACGGTCGATTCGACAGACCATTTGATTGGCTGACCCCTCATTTCAGGTAGAACAAGTTCTCCAGATCCAAGAGTAGTAAAGACAAGTAAAATCGAAATTTTGAACTATAAAAAACGAAGCGAAATTGGATCTGTGTTTTAATCTGATTAAATGGAACGCCAACATCAAAGGGTTATAACGTCACATCTGTCTTTTAAGTAACAAGGAGACGCTGATACATCATGTAAACAAGAAACGGAAAACCTGGAACTAAATGAATGTTCAGATACAATTAATGTTTATTATAGCTTATATTTGTTTTCCAAGTGATGTAATATGTAGGGGCTTACAAGAAAAGGCGCCTAGTCGTTCGGGTTGGACCAAAAATCGAGATCCCATGGAAACATTTGCGTGCAGGTACAAACAGTGCCGGACTGGACCCACCCGTCCACCTGTCCGTAATAAGCTAGGTGCGAGTCTAGTATAGTTTAGTTATGATAGATAAATCGTTACAATAGATTAATCGTATACCATGTTCACACTCGGCAAACCTCGGAAGATTTCGGGAATCTAAACTCGGCTGTATGATGAATTCCGCCATATTGGAACTACTTTAAAGGTCCCGGATGAAACATGGCTGCGCCCATTCCAAACACAAGTTGGCGACCTATTTGGCTAGCGACCTATTCGACCGATCCAGCTGTAAGATAATGACGAAATTACACTTCTATTCTGAGCTGAAGGATTGGATAAAAAAAATAATATATTCTACTTTCATTTGATAGACATAACGTTGGATTTTATTGGTTGACAAATAGAGACTGTTGTCTTTACTCTAAATAGGTTTCCAACGAACAGGTTGCAGCTCGATCGGTCGAATAGGTCGCTAGCCGAATAGGTTCCCAATTTGTGTAATAGCGTCAAGTTTTCCTGTTAAAGTAAACCGGTAGCCGCATCGCAAATGTATGGGCGTAGGTACATATCACTTACTGTCATACATCCGAGACTAGATGTAGTCTACGTAGTTTACGGAATCTGTCGAGATTAGCCGAGTGCCATGTTCAGAGAAAACGTTAATGAAGGGGAGTCACTCGTAAAACACAATAAGGATGCAGACCACCATTGATTTTCCCCCTTGACTTCAACGTTAATTCTTGACTCTTTGCCCATCTCCAACTTTATCCAAATTTTCGTTAGGCTGAATGTTTTTCGCTACAGACAGAGGAACACATGGCCATGAGTCTAAAGCCAGGCTGACAATCGCACGACTTTTGGCCACGATTTTGTCGTGCCCATCAGTGTCCACATTGACACGAACTGGCACGACGAGTTCACGCATAGTTTGCGCATTGTTTACGCACTTCCCGCATTGGCACGGCGAGTTTGCGCAAATCGGACGCTGTCGTGCCGTCTCGAGTCGTGTCAATGCGTGCCACGGAATCGTGCAAGTGTCAGCCTGGCTTAAAGCGACAAAGACTGTCATTAAATTTAGACTCTTCTCGAATTTCGCCGAACATAACCATATTACAGTAAAACCATTCAAAAGTTGCTTGTATGGTGAAAAATGAAGCAAATGGAGTGATGCTTCGTGTAGTGTGTATAGGTACTTGATATCGTTCTTTTGGCAATATTCACGGTCAATTTTAATATTCAGGGTTTTTTTTAAACAAAATCAAATTACATACGGGCTGGGGTTATATTTATACACACTTTTTATACGTAAATTTTATTGATTTAAATATACAACAATGCGGTACATGATGAAATGTTGTGATATATATATATATATTACATGTAATAACAATAATATGTTTTCAGTTCAACCAGAATTCTTCTTGAAAGGATTGTATCTATTTTCTTCTTTAAATATTCGTAGACCACAAAATAGTTTAGATAATGGTGGAAAATCATCCCAATCTACCCACTGCCATCCTGAAAATAAAGACAGGTTCCAGTATTTTGAATGGTCTAACGTATGGTAAAACAATTAGAATAAATACCCAATTAATACGAAATGTGGTTTGAAACCCTACTATTCACCACCATCTGGGCTGCAGGCAGTGTGCCACAGGGTAAATTTTGTCAGGGCAGTGGCACTACGGTGTACTCTTATTTTGAATTACAACCGCCAATCATTCTTTTCTGTGCACGTCGGTGTGTGCACGGGACATCGGTGTTCGTCCAATCCGAACGACTAGACGGTGTTCCGTGCAAGGGGCCATCGTTTTGCAACAGGCTGGAAAATCCAGAGGAACTCTCTCGGCCAAAATCTATCATAATCCGTCTGGTGTACGAATTCGGCAAAATCAAGTAACTACAGAAAGTGAACTCCAGAAACTAAAAATATTCATAATTGACAGTGATACCATGTGTTCGTGTAAGGGTAAACATACCCTGCCAGATATATTTATTCGATTGTTGTAGATCTTATCAAATTCTACATTGACTTGTGGGCCCTCTTTCTTGCAGATCAGTAGGCCCTATGTCCTCAACATGAAAATCCAACGTGTAATATGCCTTATATCTGAATGATGAATGGTGACTCCGATCGGGAAAAAACAAAAGTAAAGTTAAAGGAGCTAAATCGCTAACATTTTGGACCTAGAAATTGACTCAAGTGGGTCACAACGCATATAATAAGGTAATATGAGTGTATATAAACTGATTTGCATTCAATGGTTTCCGTTTTTACTCTAATTTCAAATCAGTTATGTTCGGCGAAATAAACCAGCAGTGTCAACCTAAGGCATTTTTTTTAGCGTCTAGTTATTCCAGTCTACATACGCCGTTTGATTTGGTACAATGTTTCTAGCCTCGTTCCTTGAGTCTCTTGCTAGAACTGGGGCTGAAACGCATTATGGTACACGATTCGTGTACCAATGGTAAAATATTCATTTTGTCTTAAATATTTGATATCAGAAGCCCATCTTTTTCCGGTTAGATCACAGCATTAATTTTGATTTAAATTGACAAATAATTCGTGTTTTCAATGTTGAAGATTTTGGATGATACTGACTTAAAGACTTAGCTCCTTTAAATTGAAATCTTCCCAGAAGTGTTAACTTCATGAATGATCTAACTGTTATCTATGCAAAGCTATAGTATTTTGGTTAATCTCATCTGGTCGCACGTGGTAGTCTGGTTTCCTCATTGGTCTAAAAAGAAAATTTAATGAAATGCCCCCACTGGGAAAATATGTTTGTACGCCCCTGGCTGTTCTGTTCTGACTGTTTTAATAAAGACGTATATACACCACACAGTGAAATTTTGCCCGGACAGCGGCACCATGCCCTACCTTGTCCCCTGGCAGGCCCTCTGTTATGCACCACTGACAAGGGAAAAGCCAATAAACTTTCTCGGTCAACACCGAAATCGAATACGGGATCTTCAGGTCAGCGAGACAACGTCTTACTCACTACTTCTAAGCACACCTGCCTGCAAGTGATGTATTGAAAAAAATATATACTAAGTTTCCACACCGTGGCTACCAACATTCTAACAATTGTTTTGATAATATATATATTTACTGCACCTAAACATTTATTTGGTTCGAGGTTTTCCGGTTCTTGTTTATATGATGTATCAACCTCTCCTTGTACAAATAAAGTTACATAATGATAATTCTCTACTTGTTCTTTTAAGTTGATAGCGTTTACTACTGAAGCATAGAAAACATTCTTTAACTTTAAACCAGTTTCTTCTAGAGTTTCTCTTTTACCACAATCTTCCCATGATTCACTACAAGAGACCAAATAAAATGTTAATCATGTCCACAGTGACACTCGCGTCCTTAATTCTTTTGTGAGCTCAATCGCTATTCTTTGGCATCTAAAATCGAGATAAATGGGTTGCACCGCATATAATAATGTAATATGGTTTTACTGTAATATGGTTATGTTCGGCGAAATTCGAGAAGAGTCATTAAAATTTAATGACAGTCCTTGTCGACTGGTTATTCCAGTCTACACCGTTAGTATTCTCCAGTGGTATATGTTTATCCTCGTTTGCATCAATTCATTTTAGCGCGCGATTCGGGGCAATTTCAAAATTTTCCTTTTGTCTTAAATATTCGATATTAGAAGCCCATCATTTCACCATAAAATAACAACATCAATGTTGATTTTTAATGAAAAATAAGTCGTGTTTACAACAACGAAGACTGGGTGATACTGGGTTAGTGGCTGGGTTCCTTTAAACTACAAAATAACATTTATAGGCATATCACCCAATATCGCATGTGTGATGACTTTCATATTCTAATGAGCGATATCTCCTTCTAAATTAAAGAATTTTTATTTATATATCTGTGCATGTAAGAAAGAGTTGGGTGATAAATAAAATCTTCTTCTGGGGTTTTTTTTTGGGGGGGGGGGGGTATAAAAAAATATCAACATTTTACATTGTAGACATGTGTTGATATTTTTTGATATCAAAAAAGACGAGTAGATTTTCTGTAAATCGCAGTCGTTTCGCTTTGGGACGAAAAGGGAGTTAACTACAAATTACATAAAGGGAGATAATTCATAAATATCGCTACTGTCCCATTTTGGTCTTGAAACTATTCATTTCTAAAGCTTAAAATATTGATGACGATGTACTTGAACCATACTTACAATCAACAGAACAATGTCCATGATAATTCCAAGGAGTAGGACAGGGTACGGTTCGTGCAAAAATTAAATAAGTAGTGAATGAGTTAGCGTAATTCTAATTCTAATTGGTTGTTCAGTCGTTTGTTATGGTATGTGAATCACGAACGCTGTATGTTAACTTACCCAAACTCTAGATGACCCCCGGGGAATCCGTATAACCCTTCACCGGTAGAACCCTTTCTGATACCTAGCAGAACTCGATTCGGATGATCTGGGTGAGTTACTATGACACCAACTCCAACTTTAGGTCGCTGTTTTGGTTCATCGACATGTGTTTCCGCCATTTTGAATTATCGGGTTACTTCTAATAGACTATTGCATAATTCCCTGTAAACTACCACTGACAAAAATTAACATTTGAACTTTGAAGATAAGTTTATACTTATTAACTTATTGTTGTGACCACTTAACTCATACACTTTCTTATATGATAGAAAGTTAGAAATTGAAACAATACCCGGCACCTTTTTTTTTTTTTTTTAAGTTATTATTCATTTTCGATTGCCGTGTAACTAGAAAACACGAATTGCTGGACATCAAACGGTTCTTACATAACGTCATTGACTGTTAATAGAATAAGCAAGGTGCGAGCCAAGTATCGGTTGGTTATAATAGATAAATCCTATCGTGCTGATCATACGATTATACAATATCAATAAGGGGACATCACTCGTGAAACACTACTCAATAAAATCAGACCGGGCTGAATGACGAATCTTCATTTCTAAATATCCACACATTACAAAAAGGGTGGTTTAAGGGAAGTGAATATACATTGTTACTTATTTGATTACCACACGGCATTATTATTTTATATAATGATATTTGGTGGACTGGTACGACGAAATTGATAATAGGCTATGGCATCCCCTCCAGAGCCTATGAAATTGTATCCATTATAGGGCCAATGATGACATATAATTCGTTTTAAAGCCGTTGTAGAGGAACGCGAAAACACGGTTATTATAAGAAAACAATTTTTGCATGGGCTACAATTCAATACTAGTCAAGAAGCAGTCATGACAGGTGTTAGTCAACATGATGGGCATAATTTTATGAATAGCCCTTTTTTTTTATCAAGGCAATGTAGTGCTGCCATCATCCTAATGTTATGATTAAAAACAGTCATATATCGTGTTACATTCATATTTCGGTTGTAACTGATATTGAATTATGAATAATTTATACGACTTTGTGTACAATGTATGACCATAGTTCCAATGTAGAAAAGTACAGCCCGTCTCGTCGCTATGGAGATATTCTGCGGAGCTACTACATGTCATGACAAATTCATTTGCATAACTGGAACCATTTTCCAGTCACGAGAAGACAAGCAGAATTTAAGTGAACACAGATCGGTATCGTCTAGTCAGCAGTTCCAAACAGAAGGAGACGGTTCAATAATATTAGTAGACGTCATCTGCTGAGGATTACGATGCACTAATGTTGGAGGAAGAGGACAGTACAATATCGGTTCCTGATACCTGCTTTCCGATGCTTTCCTCGGCTTTTTTACGGATGCGTCTGAGACGTAAGTGTACATATTATTGACACGTTTTATTATGTTGATCGTGATAGAGCACCACGATGTTTATCAATCGAGGAGACACTGTAATAGTTATCTCACCTCGAATAGTAGAATTTAAGGATGGTGTGTCATATTTTAGTTTGTTATGATGGTTAGTTATAGTGTTTGGGTTTTTTTTTCCAATGTCATTCAGACATGACATTTTTTGTTTTGTCTAGTAGACAGCTAACACGAAGTCAACTAGATCATCTCATTTGACCATCGTTATTTAGTGACTGGATTAAAAATAGATCATATATACTGTTCATCAATGTAACGTTTTCCCTATCAATATTGGTGGAATTTACAAACGAATTACACAGCAGGTCGCTCTCTTCATGTGAATAAAATCGACATTTTGTACACATACGAAAATCAATGATTGATAACTGTATAGGTCAAGTAGCTGTCCACTCAATAATTATACCCTTGATTCAGCCTGGGGCTACGCAAGCACTTTCCTCATCTGAATTCATAAGTACCAAAGATTTTACGGTGAATTTTGAGTACATGCACAATGGGATTTAATTTAAAAAAAAAACAAACAAATAGTTAGTTCGAACAGACGGTACTTCTTTGTATAACTTTATATATAGCTTTAGTGTATATTTAACAATAGCCCGAAAGCATGTTTTGCCATTTTGCATTGTTTGTGCTGTATTTGTACCGGTATGATGTTCACGGTAAGATCAAAAGGCATAGTTAAATAAAGCATGAAAATGGAAGCTCTTCTATAAAATTCCGTTGATTATCAGTGTCGATTAATATGGTCTTTATGTGGACAGCGGCGCTACGGCCTACTCTTATATCGAATTGGAGCTGCCAAGCGATCTTTTACGTATACGCCCTTTTGCAAACGGCACTTTGATTTTTCGTCCCACCCGAGTGACTAGACAGCTGCCCTTGATAGACCCTCTGTCTTGTATCACTGACAACGGACAACCACGCTACAAAAACCCGACAAATATTCTTTACCAACACCGGGAGCCGACCCGCGTCTTACTCACTTTGCCACCGTGGCAATTGAAGAAGGTATCAATCCTAAAGTAAATTCCCGGTATAACATTCTCTTACATGTATGAAGAAAAATTAGAGATTATATCGCGTCCACAAAATGGCTGTTGTTTCCGGGCAAACCGAATGTCTGTTATCATCGTAGAGTCATCAGCAAATTCTTTCATGATCTAAAACGATTATCGTGTGCGTGCGGGATAATTATATTAGTATTTCGAAAACACCTGACATCTGTCTTCATTTGCCGACTTAAGGGAGCTAACAAATCTTGTATATACGTGTATGTCTGTGGGTCGTAAATCTCATTTTATTCTGAGATCAATGGGATATTAAACTCATTTGTAACTGGGTTATGTTATGATTTATTCACCTACATAGGCCTACTTAATCGACCATTCTCCTTCTGCCGTGGTGTATATCTCGGTAATCTCCGTCATTATTCTAAAAATAACATCGGCAAAGCTACGATTACACTGACACCCATTGTATGTATTTTTCGCTGATACAAAATCAATGGACAAACAAAAATATTCCGATGTTTAACGGAAATCACCAAATAAGGATATAGCCGTACCTTCGACGACGTAAATCAATTCTTTTATCTCGATTCAAATACCTTTTGAAATGCAATGTTTCGTGACCCCACTTTCCCGAGGCGAGAGACGACAGTTAGGCTTGTAGTATAACTAGCCAATCATAACGTCTCGTTTGTGAACGTTTGATTGTCGCCAAATTGGTATAACACGAACTAACAGGTCCACAACTTGATATATGACGACAAACTCTCGTCTGTTTTAGCATTTACAGTTATTTGTCATCTGCTCCCGTCTTAACCTGGCATAGTCTTAACGACGACGAGGATTAACCCATAAGAGAGAGGAATTAAAACTTTACGGTGTGGATTAGTAGGTGAGATAATTAGCATGTCATTCATAAACTAACGGTATTATTAGGGCCTATTACAGCGTATAAATTTGAATCGGAAGCAGAGCTACACAAATTAACACACTATCAATTTTAAAAGGAAAATAGATTAGTTTCCTTTTTGAAAACACTGACAACTAAAACATTTGTAGATTTCAGTTTTAATTGTATTGCTTATAAAGAGTTACACGTTAATTTGTTTCAAATCAAATAGATTTTGTTATTGAAAGTAAAAGTAGCAAGCATATAATATCACAAACCGTATCATAAATTATAGTCTTCCTGACATTTTGTTACTCGTCATGATTAGAAAATTGTTCCAAGTTTTATTCATTGATCACGTCATATTCATTAAAACACCCATCGTGTGCTATTACGTTATTGTGTTAACATGTGTAACAGACAACAAAGAAATATTCTGTTTATTGATTTCATACACGTGTAGTAGTATATCGATTAGTCTATTTATAACTTTACAATTTACCGTTATCTGTAAAAGGTTTCATATAGTTGGTTAGCATATAATTTTACTAATTAAATAGTTATAGAGCAAATAATTGAATTTAAAATAACCACAAATTAATAAAAAATTAATTTTGTAAAATGTAACAGAAACGTAATTGTGGATATTTTGGCAACAGACCTTCCCGTGGCAGCAAATCAAAATAAATACCTATAAATTGTATTGATGCATGTTGAATATCACCGAGGAGGTAAGAAAATCACAATATAATAATATGTACATATTTGACATATTGTGTGTTAGTCTTGGGGAGTGACCTTTCATTGCTAACAACAATTCCTTTTGATAATCTGTATGTACACATTTTATAGAGGCATTTAATATATATTACCCATGTAATGAATGCAATTATATATCATTGACAGAAATTTACATGATTCAAGATTTGAGACAGTTTTGTATTGTACAAATCACAATATTATCATTGTTATGGCTATTTTTTATGATTCAGTTTTGGGTTGTTCTTTTCTGTTGAAATATACATGTATAGCCTATAAAGACTTTCATGTCTGCAAGTCAAAAATAAAATATCTTTTTTTAACCTTTTGTAAAAAGTCCCCACAGATTAAAAATATAATTTGAATTAGAAAGTGTTTTAAAGATTGTAGTTAAGTATGTTTTATCGTCCATATTTAGCTTATGTTAGACCTTATCTCTTTAAAGGTCGTGTTCTATTAAAGTAGGCCTACCACAACAAATTTGTTGGCTGTGATATATTATGTTCTGTGTAATGACCGTTATCTAAATAAAACTAAAAATGACAGATAAAATTTATATGTTCTGTAGTATTTTACTTGCATTGTAACGTAGAACAGGAGTGGCCGGGTGTGTATGCATAAAGCTTCATTTGATGACCAGTTTGGTAAACCGAACTTGACCCAACCCAAAATATGGTAATTTGTAATGTGTTACAGACTGTTATCACAAGTATAAATACCACAGAGTTGAATTTCGTCTCAAATATGTAGATACACGTCCTTTAAAAAGCTGTTTTAAACCACTGTCCAGACCATTTTACTTACATACGTGCTGAAAGAAAAGAGAGCATCTGCCTGAGAACTTTCTTTTTACGTCACACGAAAGTTATATTTTTCAAAGGATAGATGTTTCATAGTTAAGGTAAACAAGTTTCAGATTGTCCGAATATATTTACTGAGAATAGAACGCTGTACGTTTTTTACCGAAAGAGCTCATGTCAATGTCAAATTAACGTAATACAGTATATGTATTCTATTATGATACGATAAAATGCAACATTTGAAATGACGCATCTCGTTGGGATATTATGTATAAGATTTAGAATGTTATTAAAGATGAGCAAAAAAAAAAAAAAATTATTATCGATGCGTTGAAATCGTTCGCATTGGTATATTCCTTTGCCATTGAAGAATACGATGCAATCATATACTCTTCACCTGGTTCTAAAATATTCTTACAGTGACTGGTGTCTTATAATTTACATAAATTCCTTAACGGTCATACTGTTTTGTTTGGGAGTTTGGTTGTAGATGACTGTTTACTTAAATCTAGCCGTAATTTACCCACAGTAGAGCTATTTGTAAATTTAGAGGTTAAATGGTCTAGAATATTAATTAGAGCACTTAATGAATCATTTAACTCGAATTTCAGCTTTTTTCGTATTTAAAGTACGGGTAGATCCGGTTTGTCTGAAAATTCTACATGAACATTTTATCCATTTATGAAATTTATGATGAAACAAAAGTAGCTATATTTGGCGTTATTCTCCATCTTTTTTAGAGGATAGTTTCTGTAGATGACCAAAAGTTTCTTTTATGGCGTAAAATAGGAAACAAAAATGAGATGGAAATACATTGTTATTATAGCATTGATCATTTGTTTGTTATCAGACTGGCATTATTGGCAAATATATCTACCCGTAGAGACATACAGTGTAACTTTGGTATGACCCACCTGCATTGGATGGTTACAAAATGTACTTGTATTCAATGAGTATTTAATGTCAGAAAATATCAAACGTTCTACGAGAATTAACGGGAGTTGAATACCCTCTAAACAAACAGTCATTACACAATCTAAAGTTTAAAACCGTCAGATTTGGATGTAGATTGTAGACCCATATCTATAAGAACTATCTTCTGAGTTGAGTAACATTGGTCCAGATGTTGACTTAGTGGTCAGTCCCACCCATAACACAAACCTTTTAAATTTATTTAGTTTCTACAAGTAACTGTAAGTAAATAAAACACATTGTATATATATCTTTTGGCGAACTGTAAAGGTGAATCTCCATGACAGCATTTTATTTGCCAAGTAACAACAAATTTACGTGTTGTGTTGAGATTGTTTTACGATTTGAATTATCAGAGGAAGTTGATATTCTTCTTCCCGTCAAGACAATACGTAGGTCATTAGAGGTTAGCATAATATCATGCTGTAATTATTTCTTTTTCAATGTAAGTAAAAGAATTTTGAACAGATGCTGGTAGCTTTCTTTTAAGTGTACTCTTGGTCGAGAATTCCGTCCTAATGACCTGTTTCTATAGGCAACCATCTTGTGTCTGAAAACACACAAACTATGTGTATGTAGGAATACAAGAATTGCGAGTCAAATAATACAATTTGCTTACTCATGGCATTTTTGGTAGGACATAATAAAATATAACTGATAATTGTTCTGTCAATGACAGAATGAAAGCTAAATCGACTATTAATACCCCCATAAATAATGTATATGATTGGTGTCTTAATTGAGTGCTTGCACTAGACTGGGACAAATGTATGCTAGAACGAGTAACAATTTTCAAGGAGAGCCATCTCTCTAGATGGGAAGGGTGTTGTATTATGTGTTACAGGAACCAATTTACGTCATTGACTTGGAGTAATCTGTTTTAGCTGATATTATATCAAGTTTTGGGGAGTAAGCGTCTTCATGACAGATTAGCCCAAGTTCTAAGAAATCGTTGAAATAGTATTTAGACAAACACGCCTGAACCGCCAATTTGTACACTAGACTATCTGAACGACTAGCCACACTGAAATGGACATCATGTTCCATCTTTTTGTAGAGTAAATCGTCAATACAGACGACGTATATCATCATAACACGAGATCTAGGGGATATTTCATGTTTCTTTTGTCTCGATGTTGTGTTACAAAGCATACCTTCGTATCAGTATTGCTCTTTAATCCTTTGATTGACAGCCTTTTAAAAGAACAGATTATATCAACCGTATCTACATATGCCCAGTGGGTTCTTCTTTTAATTGTTATTCTTCATAAATCTCCAAGGTCACATGTCGGGATGGGTCACAACATTCTTCATTGATGTTGGAAGATAGAATTCGAATAGAATGCTGGACTTTACAACCAGAGTTGGTCGATTTGGCACTTCACCATCGCTTCTTTCCCCCCATATTGTTCGAACTTCTATAGTCCATAATATTATTAATAAATTTCATATTGTAGAGGGTTTTTTTTTTGAGAATATTGGCATTCCCCGTTTTTCTGTAAACTTTAACTTAAAGACTCTTTTTGGAATATTTGTATCTACAGTTCTTCATTTTGTATTTTTTTTTTGTCGACTCTTATGGGCATGTTAGTTTCCCTAATTCGTCAGTTTGTTGACTCCTCTGGGTTTATTAGTATCATTTTTCCTTCAGTTTATAGACACTGTGTGACTGTTCTTCATTATTTGGACACTTAAGAACATTTAGTACAGAGGTTACTAATTGTTTAAGTTAACAATGTATCAAAAGCCTGTTATTGGGTAAACTGTCGTGGTTTCGAACCCCCAGTTGTACGCGACAGAGAGTATGGTCGCCTGTCCACCAGCCTCGTAGGTTTTTCTCCGGGTCCTTCGGTTTCATCCCACTGCTAAAGACCCCTAGACTCGCAAGCGAATTATTGAAATAAAATTAAACCATATGTTAATCCCGAAATGACCTAGTTTGTATCGAGTGGACGTTAAACCTCATTTCTCTCGCTCTCTTTGAACGTTTGACCTTATTACCGGAATCCTGATTCATCAAAGATGTCAGGCAACATTAAGGTCATCGTTGTATCTGTCAGGTATACAGTTTTAAATTGATGGCGACGTTTTATGTATAATAAGAATAAATCTGTTCATTATTCTGATTAAGTAGGTCAAAGAGTACTCAAAGATTTAAAAAGAGAACGTATGATACGGTCTACCGTTCTTCATACAAGATTTATATTTTTATTACATTCACAATGACTAATAAATACTCTATAGTCACTATTAAAAGTAGACCAGACAGCTGATTCTACGGTTGGTCAACCATAGGAAATCAGCCATTCCTCCACACGTTAGGTTTTCCTTGTTTCGGAACCGAAAAGCTGGACCTTTTGTCTACGTGGTTACGTTTATGATGTAAGTCAAGAAGTAAATCGGTCTCTAGACGTGATGGAATGTGAAATCCTATACTAATATCCTGTAGGTGTTCGGTTTATAAACCCAGCTGTATTTATAGAATACATTTTAAACTATCGTACCTTTAATTTGTACTTCAAGAGCACTTAACTTCAGTGGGTTACAATGAAATGTCAATTTCCAAATTAGCACGGTAATAGCCAACACTCAGATATATGTTGAAGGTTACATCGATTGAAATTCCAGTGAAAATTAGCCATCTTACTAAACTCGTAAATATGTTTGAACGTTGAATTCAAGGTTATATAGCCAAATCTATTTAAAATCAAAATGAAACATTCGTTTCGGTTTTTTTTGTTTTTTTTGTATGAAATAAAACGAAACGAACTTTGACGTCTGATTTTAATCAATAAATGAAGTCATGGATGATTACACGAATCTTGATTGGTTCAGTGAACAAAGAAATGCGTCATATTGCCTGATTCTTATTGATGTTCCATATCAATGTAAACCATGGATAAACAATACAATAAATCGAATTCACTAAAGAACACATCATTTCCTTTGTTTTTTCTTGATAAATAAAGATACGACATTGATTAGACCGTACAGTTATGCCCACCTGTTTCAACCATATAATCGGATAATAATGATATTGACTTAAACCCAGTTGAGATATCATTGATAATATAAGACAGTATTATCTGATGTTTATAATAATTGTATAACTGTTACAGGTGCGGATCCAGTGGGGGGCGCACCCGGCGCACGCCCCCTCTATTTTTTGAGGTTTCGAATTTTTTTTAGCTCCATATATTCTCGCGAGAAAGGAGAACGAAAATAGTTTAGATTGGAAATCGTATCGAGTCACAAATGTAAAATTACACGTATAATTTACTAGAATATTACTTTATTCAATGATGGACGTCTGTTGTGCTCTTTGTTTGATTACTTATTAAGGTTCGTCATTTTGTAAATATTGAAACATGAGTGTTATAGCTGCAGAATATAAATACACGAGATTCGCTTTTCAAAGCATTACAGGATAACGTATTATCATATTACTTACAAGAGTCTATGCAAAGTTAATTTGATCTTACCCTGGATTAATTCGTTTTTTATTGGACTAAGTATTTTGCAAAGCTTTTGTAACACAAATATTTGCACTTCCGAGATTACGAAATGAATCTTCCATAGCTTTCTGGTCTAGAGGTTGAACTATACTGCATAGTATGTAATTCTAAAGTCATATTTTATGTAAACAGCTTTAAGTGTAACAATCAATACAAGCTTCCATATTATTAATTATTACACTTAAAGATAACAATAAAAGGTTGAACTAATAAGGAAGTACCTGATTCATCCGGCGTGACATTTTGCAAGAGAAATCTTGTTGACGGCAAATGGCGTGAATCCCACTACGAGACCTCAAAGAAATAAAAAATTAAACTTTGTATAGGACCACTGTCCATTTGATAATGTACTGTTGAGTATGCTAAACATGTTTCAAATAATGTGGGTTACAAAACTTGATCCTCGGTGACTCAGTGAGTTAGGCTAACCTGGGGCCTATGTTCGGCGTGGTTTCCCTTAGTCAATGGGTGTAGGATCGTGGGCCTGACAAGGACAGTGTCTAGTCTTTCGGATGGGACGGAAAACCTAAGCCCCGTGTACACATTGGCGTGCACGTAAAAGTACCCTTGACATTTAATTCGAAATCGGAGCAGGCCGTAGCACCACTTTCTGGGCAAAATTTTCCATCATGGCACGATTCTTGAGCCAAGTTGGAACAGAACAGTAGGACATTAAACCCCATTTTATTTCATTTTGATATTCTGGGTATTGCCGTTATAACGAATTAAAACCCGTAAGTTATGGTCATATTTCGGGGCTAGTAAACGAATTATATTTAGTATTTGTTGACCCTGACTTTTGGCACTCCCTAATCATATGATAGATCTTATATGAATGAACAAGTCGCTTTTACACTAACAAATATTGTCATTGTCATGCTTACTTAGCTGAATAAAATATACGTATATAGATTATACCAATATTATTTTGTGACAGGTTTGACTCCTCTCCTCAATAATTGACCCCTTTCTGACCCTTTACTCATAAAAAAATATGAAATCGTGGGAGAAGCTGTATAGATCTAACATAGGATATAACTGATTAGTTGTAATAGTACGCCCACTGATATTTATTGCTATACAGGGGTTTAGTACGACATTAGGGTTAAGGCAACAGTAACGAAGTCTTTCAGATACTCCGTGTTGACAGTTCGGCACTACTTACATTACGAAACATTGCTGATAATCGAAGGGATCGCAATCGCATCCATGAGAATGTTAGTTGATGATCGAGAATAATATTATGTGAGTGGAGTTTTCGTCTGTTTGACTGAAATTTTCAATATTTTCTTTTTTTATCATCTATTATTGAATTGTTATAGCAAAAATGGACAACTCTTTCTAAAACTCTTAACTATATATGTATCTTTATCTTTGTTCGGGTGCTTTTTACGGTTGTTACGGGGGGTGCTCTCAGCAAAAATTTAGTTTATTCAACATAATTTACATTTTAGAGAGTTAGAGAGTGATGCTAGGTTTATTTTGAAACGGGGTGGACTCTCAAGTCTAACCGGGTATTTCGTGTTCCCGCATTTCTATAGCCCCCCCCCTCCCCTCCCGAAAGTGTTAAATAGAAATATATTAAATGATAGGTTTATTTTGAAACGGGGTGGACTCTCAAGTGTAACCGGGTATTTCGTGTTCCCGCATTTCTATAGCCCCCCCCCCCTCCCCTCCCGAAAGTGTTAAATAGAAATATATTAAATGATAGTCCCGAAATGACCTAGCTGTGATAAGTTCCATGTCTCTCCCACGTAATTTTGATTGTTATTGTTTGGTGGTACAAATTATAGTTATTGGTGGACTACATGTAGCTTATAAATCGTACTTTAATTGATAATTTATATGATCTTTATTTGTGTTATGAATATCTAGTTTGTTAGATTGGTGGTAAAATGTACACAATGGATATTTACATGTAGAAGCTGGTGTTTCGTCACTGGCTCGTGGACTATAACGAGGAAAGACATATGACGAGTTTGACTGGTTCTTTGGGATTCCAGGATCATTACCAGTTTTACTTCTGATGACACACCGACAAGATGATATAAAATGGCAGGGTATGATACTAGGCCATGATTTTATTTTCCTGGTTTAGATTTCAACTATAACCAATGCACGCAGGAAAGAGTAACCACGTTTTAATATAAGATTTGAGGAGGAAAAACAAACTTTATTTGCGTAATGGCTATTTTCGTCACGTCCATTCACCGCCAATGTAATTTAGCGATGTACAAATCCCATTAGAAATATAGTCCAGACATGTCATACCCTTGCTTTCCTTTGCACCGTTGTTCTATCTTAAGACAAGCGTAGGTTACGTATTATGTTATTTTAATGAAGTGAGGTATATTCCATGCTTGTAATCTGGTGATTATGGTCTGCCATGATGGATGCCCTATTTTATTTATCCTATAAACATACATACGTCTCGTGCTGTCACACCCCGTTTCTATGTAAATAAAAGTTTTAACTGACACAAACCCTTCCCTTTAGTTGCAGACGATAGTGATGTCACGTGTTTATGTGTAACAGGTGTGTCGTATGTGACAGTGTTTTTATACCTACATGTTCTAGTATATGTCAAACTGTATAACATCGTGTTATATTTTACTAGCAGACGTGTAAATGGTGTGCTATTGTATGGGAATATTGATATTAATTCTGTTGGGAAATTGAATTCAGAAGGTAAATAGTTTATTGTTTCAATAGTTGGGATGTTTATGTTTCGCAAAAACGTTATTCAGCTATCAGCTGCTTGTTCTAAATGCTATTAGCAGACAGTTGTCAGATTTATTAATGTTAAGATAAACTATAAATAAATTAACCATAAAATCTAAAGAGTGTTTTATAAACATTACCGCCATGACAGGGAATCTCTCAAGAAGATTCGGTAAATTTATCATTATAAATATAACTCTTATTAGTAAGTGTAATACATTGTCACAGGAAGTAGATTCATTATTTCAAAAGATTAATATAAAAAAAGCGCAACAGTTATGTACAGTAGTACAGTAGTAGCGGTATCAAACGTTCAAGAAAGAGTGGACATATCATGCCCATTTCTCAGACATTTTAATCTAAGGTATTTTTGTAATATTAAAAAAAACAACAAATGACTATACCATTGATACAGCAGTGTATTGCGGATTCAAAGGTATAATAATCGAGAATGCACTTACATAGTAAATGATACTTTTGGTGTCTTGTTTTCCCTAAATGTATTTGGAAGTGAGTGACCCTTTAAACCGATTTGTCAACTTAGATAAACTAGTTCCAAGCCAATAGACTTGTTTGACTTATACCTACCAATTACCCTCATGTAGAGAGATAAATATTGATATATAGATCATCATCAATACAAATAGTAAGGTCAACTATAACACGGGGTTTGTCAAGGCGCCAGTGTATAACCTGCCCTTTTAATGATAGGTGCACATGAATCCATTTCTTTTTACGTTACAAAGATGTGTTGCCCTAGGTTTGTTGAAACAAATGATGAACCATGTGGGGTACATTTTATTTCCTCTGTCTCCACTTTCAAAACACTCCTAAAATATTTGAATACGGAGCTGAGCTTTTTAAATCTCCGAAATAAATTTCAAGTATCTCATGGAAAATAGTTCCAAATTATGTTTCCTATTAAATATTTGAATACGGAGTTTGGAATTTTTTAAACTTTCTAAATTTCCAATGTTTTATGGAAAATAATTCAGTGTTCCCTTTTTATTTTTTGGGGATATTATATTACTTAGAAAACCAAAGAAATCAACCCTTGACATACATTTGGAACGGAAATTAAGTCACATTTTCTATTTCATTCTATGAATTGGCTGGACAAATTACTCATATTTGTCCAATTGTTCTTTCACGCCTTCGTGAGTGTGCATTATTCTACTTTTTCTTTACTATTCATTTCTGTTGGGGTTAGGTATGAATGGAAGTATATTGGGTTTCGTCATTGGAAATGTATCGGATAGTGTATGGGAGACCCATTGAGTCTATTCAGTCATGTACAATTGTTTATTATATTACCTATAACGTTTTGTTTGTGCTACCTTTATTGCTAAAAGGTGTTGGTAGAGCACAAAGGCTTCGGGCCATAATATTGTTAACTACCCAATCAAAAGTCGCCTATCTTGATCACCTAAGTCGTCCTACGTAATCAATCAAAAATGAGTTTAATTCATTGCGATTATCCAGTGATCTTTCTATATGCTTACAACGTAGCAATCTAATTAACTTACAAACAACTGGATAACCGAGTTTCAAATATATATTTTAACAACGTTACCACAGATAACTGTTTGATCTACAATATACAGAATTCACCCCAAATTTCGTTTTTTTGTGAAATGGATACTAGCGAAGATGTTGATTTAGTGGATCAGAATGAAATGGGTAAAGTTAATACATACATTAATCATTGGTATATCACGAATGTTGACGTAGCCTTTTTGATTTTATTATACTAGTAGGAGGAACCTAGAAATTTCATATTGTCGTGATTAAATACGTGTTCGAAATCATTAACCATATCAAAATGTGAACTCAGTTGTAAATGGTAACCTACATAAATATAGAAATGGATTAATAGGTAATATATTTTATGATTTCGGTCTCTTTTAATTCAGATTAAATTTTAAGTTTTAGTAAGGGTTTGACTAATGAATATCTTGATGAAAAAGCATTGTGTACATATACGTATTACTACCTCCACAATCTTGTTGTTATTTCGGTTAGGGCGAAAAAGCAGGACGTCAAACCCCATTTCATATTATATATCCCACTTCGTCTTTCATTTTGTGGGAACTTTGTATTTGTTGTTTCAGTGACATTTAGTAATTGGGCTGTATTTTCTGTTTTAATAACATTTAGCAATTAAAGTGAAAATTCACAGGACACATTTCTATGGAATATGATTAATACTGTTTATTACTTGATAATGACTATACACCTGTAGTAGAAATGTCGCTCACTTATAAGTAGGAGTTGTATTCCATAGATTCGTGACCTGCATATATTTGTACATATATTTAGTTACCCCTTATTATTAATTATACGTGTACATGTAGTATTGTATTCTGTTTTAAAACAAAACGTATTTGTAGTTGAAAGGCATGGAGTTATACTCATTTTTACTTTATATAAGGAAGTAGTTTCCCTCACCAGTACTAGTTATGGAGTCACAGTGGAAATATTTGTGGACACAGCATCTGCCGAGTTGTTTCTTGATTCAGTAATGTGTCTGAATAGTAAACAACAAAAGATGCAAAGAATAAATATTATTTACATTATGTGTAAAGTGTTCGGTGTTAATTGCCTTATTCTTTTGAATTTATCTTTTCAGAACACTTCGGACTTCCTGAACACGAGGAGCGACAGGCACCGAGTGTGGTACCAACGGTAGATCACGATATGACCGACGGCGGTGAGAATCCTCCAGCATTGGAGGAGAAATTGGCACAATTTAAAAATGACACAGTCGAAGATAAAGGTGAGATTCAACTATCTCTTTAGACAAGAAATCGCAATGATCCCAATTAAAGCCAATTTAACAATATGTGGCGTTGAAAGTCGGGATTATAGTAATGCAAATTGGCTACCATTGCTATTATAGTATTTAATTTTGATAATTTGCCCCAGTAAGGAAATGTGTAAAGAGTTCACAAAATATTCTCAGACTTCAGTTGAGAATTTACTCAAACTTGTTAGCCTTATTTGAACTAAAACATAGCCCTTTATAATAATATTGTTGATGTATGTGTCAAATACATCAATAGGAAACAATTTGCAATGTTTTGTGTTTCTGCTTCAAAGATATATCCCATAAAGAGTGATTGAAAGTTGAGTAAATTCTCAACTTAAGTCTGAGAATGCTTTGTGAACTCGGGGCCTGGTCTCCTTTGGAAATAGACAAGTATAAGAGACTGTAAACCTGGCTACATGAGATTCGAGGGGTTGGTGTAGGTGTATAAATTGAACATGAAATTAGTGTCTTTGATATAATGTTCCAATAAACCCTAAAATATTTCAAAGATCCATATACAATTCAGTTAGAATGCGTCAAAAGTATCCGGTAAAATATGAAATGTGTCATGAATTATATAATAGATATATTATTGACTCTTGAAACATCCCCACCTCCCACCCAAAGAAAGAAATAACAACAACAAACAGGCAAAATTATTTCATGAATGATAACAGCTGCAGCAAATTATTAATTCTGTTTGACCAAAATGTCGACTCCGGGCGTAGCCTATTTAGTTGGTACACCATTATGAGTCATCGAATGTGTTCCAGTTTAGGTCAACTTTAATGTCGTAATATTACCATGATTACATGCGGTAATTGATAATATACTGATAAGTTATTCAGCAGTGACGTACATAGGTTTAGTGATGCCTGGGGACAACTCCTTGATCGTATGCCCCCCAAGACTCAATTTAATATATAAACACAGATAAAAAAGAAATATTTATTCAAATTAACCAGCTATAGTGTGACAGAGTTAAAAACGATAATTTTAAATTTTAAAAATCTTAATTGAAATATCACTCTATGTTTGCATTATGTGATTATCAAAACGTGCAAATATGTTAGTACCAAATCTAGGACTTATTATGTTAAAAACAACAAGTTTAACTTGACCACACTCTGAGAATGGTTATGACATGAAAAACGAGTGGAAACATTCAGATTGATAAAAATATTTCGGTATCTACGTATTTAAAACAATTAAGGTCATCGAGGTTGTAAATATGTAGCCATGTCGCTGGACCATCTCCAAGAGATCAAAAAATGTTTATAGCTTGATATAAGACAAGATAAACGGGTTTGATACCATTAATATATAAAACGTAAATTTGTTGCACACATATCCATTTACAATATCCAAGTAGTTGGTTAGAAAATTTGAATAAGGATACCGAACAAATGCATATTAAATCTGAATAAGGATACCGAACAAATGCATATTAAATCTAAATAAGAGTAACATAGTATCCCTTGTCCTTACTGAATCCTAACGACAATGGCCAACGTGTGCAAATACTCCTCGTGAGAGTAAATAACGTGTGCACATCGAATATTTAAATAACGAGAGTACCAAACATTTGCATATTGAAATGAATCTTAACTGGACTGCCCAACTTGTGCTTACAGATTTTTAAATAGAGTGTCCAATGTGTGCATATGGAGTCTTTACGAGAGAACCTAATGTCTGCATTAATTCTTAACAAGATTGCACAGTACTCAACGTGTGCACATAGAATATTAACGAGATTTTCCAACATGTGCAAATTGAATTTTTAACATTAGTACTCAGTAAAAACAAGAATGTCAAAATATGGAAAATTCTTTAAATGAATGATAATATGGGTTGATTCCGTTATCTTTTTAAAGATTCATACCGTTGGTTCTGTTAATATGTAAATTCATCACATTATTATCATTTATACTTTATTTGCCTCTTTATTTACAGATCGTGATCCGGTCAGTGTAAGTGAGTGTATGTCACAACTGGATAAACGACGCAGAAATCTGATTTTCGATGAAGAAAGATTCGAGGAAACCTTTTTGAAATGTATGATCTGTAGGGAAAATTTCAACGATTATGACAAACTTCCCAAGATGCTGCCATGTCACCATACTTTCTGTCTGGATTGTCTCATGCAAATGTTCCGTGTCGAGGGCGAATTCAGACAGACGCTCACGTCTGCTTTCCGTGGAATGCCAATGGCCGTGAAAATCCAGTGCCCATCTTGTCGAAGTGGTATAATTGTATCAGAAGCCGAAATACGTCGATTACCCAGCGACCATACCATCACTGAACTTGTCTGCTTCGTGAAATCTACAGGAAAGACAGACGTCCAGTACTGTTCCAAACATCAACTTCAGCCTTTGAACTTTTTCTGTGAGCCATGTATTCAACCAGTTTGTTGTGATTGTACCGTCATTGACCACAAGGAGAAGGCAGGTCATCTTGTTATCAATGTTGACGAAGCTATGAAGAAGTATAAACCAAAAGTAGAAGAGACGATAGAATCGATGAAGAAAGATCTCGAAGAGCTGGTAGAAAAGCAAGAAGCTATCAGTAAGTCAAACGAAAGCTTGGAGCAAATTCAAACAGAGCTAAATCGACAGATCAAATCCACGTTCGACAGAATCCGAGAAACTTTGGATGAACGGGAGAAAGAACTGTTCGATTCAGCAGAAAACGAAATACAGAAAAAGGGCGTGCAGCTGGAAAAACGGCGCGTAGCGTTAGCTGATCGTGAAAAGGAGGTATCCACAGAAGTGAGAGGTTTGGATGATGCTTTGAAAGAGAAAAACATTAGTTTCCTGTTTACCGGGCACAAGGAAGCCCAAAAGGTTCTTAATAAGACGGTACATATACCTCCTGATACCAGTAATGACTTCAGTGTCTCCTTTCAGTTCAATAGCCGCCAGGAGCTCACTATACGACAACAACTAAATAACTTTGGAGAAATTGTGTTTACGTCATGAATGAACGCGGTACAGACAAAATATTAAACTAGCTGTAGTGGGGTATCAGTAATCCTGCTTTCCGTGTGCTTTTGTGGGTCGGTGGATTGACTATCAAGAGAGATTTTGTGTATGATTTAAAACTGCTTTCAGTGTTAACAAAAGCCGGATATATAGATTCCTATTAGGTAATCAAACAATACTATGTTATAATTATTTATATAATTTTATCATAAGATATTCACATGATTATAATTCCAATTAGATAATATATTATTATTTATGGTATTTAGTGACATTTCTGTTACCAATTAATGAATCCACATCGTGTTATGGACCCAAGTGTACTGTATCAAACTTGCATATCATGTCGTAGTTAAGCGAATACGCAAAGGTCAGCATGCACATCTGACGTGTCACATTTCTCGTTTTATGTTGTGACATGTTATTATTCGTGCACATCAGTTCTGTGTTGTTACTTGTTGTATATTTGGAAGAGGCTGCGGAGTTATATTACGTCATTATGAATGTATAACGCATTTAAGGTCATCACGAATTATATATAATAGTGAATATATAAGATGGCCATGTTGTGATGTCTACAAAACATCATCTAGGTACTTACGCCATACATCAAAAGGCTACATTGAAAAGAGTACAGCTATGCAAATATTGTGTAGGTGAGCGTACTGAATTATCTTATACAAAAGCAAATGAAAATCAAGTTTTATGTTTTGTAAACCATTAAATGCAGCTGGATATGAAATTGTTAGCAGTGTGAACTACCCAATGTTAGAAGTGGCATCATGTGTTCTTAACACAATCATTACTAGCTTATCAGTAAGTGTCTTTAAACTTCTCATACCCCTTTGGTGCAATATATATGTTCTTTGTCATAATAGACCGCCATTATGTGATATTAATGTACCTGGAATACTATATGCCTGGAGAATATTTAAATAAATTCTTATACCTCAGTGATATATAAATGTCTTCAGTATCTGTAATTTGTGTATATTTTGCATATTATTATGTCAATGTGTTAGTTTAAGTCCATTAAAGAGAATTGAACACCCTGCCTTACTTCAGTAGCTTTGTATATTATTAGTAGTAGTTTAGCTCAGTAATTGTCACACTCCTTTTGTTAAATTTGTAAAGTATGCCTAATTTATATGTAAAATTAAATTACAAAAAAAACATCGATCATCTTGTTTGTCTTTGTCCCAACTTAGCGAGAATTTCATATTTTTATGTTTTATTTTTAAAATATATTTTAATACAAAGCCTTAAAATTGATGATATCTATAAACAGTCCTACTTTGTTAAAGAATAATCCTATTAATCCTATAATTCACTATTGCCAGTTGAGAAATTGGCAAAAATATCATTTTCAACTTAAAATTTAAACGTTTGAAGATTTTTATGTGTAAGAATGATACTTATGAATATGATCGGTAATAGTGTGTTGACAACCTATTAAGCAAAAGACATAGAAATAGTTATGTTTTGACTTTCTTAGAAAATATAAAATACTTGCTTTAAAAGTATGTTTTATTAAATCCGCAAGGAATAGATTTCGGGTATCGGGATTCAATAAAATTCGCTTATAAAATGAAAAGAAATTCAAATTGGTGTCACTGTTTTGCGATGTAAGTCACCAATTGTCAGCAAAATTCAAAATTATGTTTGGGTTTGGGGAACCTTCTTCTCTTATTTTTTTGAATTTGCCATACCATGCATACAGGAGCTATGTGTGTAAGACGATGCGGCTCGCTTAAACCTGCATTGACCGAGAAAGTTCGTCAGGATTTTTCGGTGTGGTTCCCGCATTTCTGTGCATGTTGCCGGTCAGGGGCCTGGTAAGGGACACCAGATAGTGGTTCGGGTGGGACAAAAAACCGAGGTCACGTGTTCACATTGGCGTACACGTAAAACATCCAGTGGCAGTTGAAATTCGATATACGAACACTGTAGTGCCACTGCCCAGATGAATGCTGGTCTTCATTAACCCGGTCGACGAAGAGCAGTATTACGTTAAACCATATTTCATTTCATTTGCTATACAATACAGAAAAGTTAAGAATGTCCCGTTTTCAGATGATCACAACATAGATAACTTTCCTTGTCGCGGAAGTCTTTATATTGAAAATTAATCTCAGTTCTACGATAGTATATCTTATACCTGCAGTAATTGGCTTTGTTGGCGTTAAAGCCTAATTCACAACTCGCCGTACGGATAGTCTACGGGAGAAATTTTAGTAATCCGTACGTGACTTACGCGTCACTTGTTTGTTCGGCACCGTCCGTAGAAGATCACAGACTGGCCGTAGATATTGTCGATCTGCACAAAATTTTCACACGGTTTCTTGCTTCTGGTCTGCGAGCTTTCAAACCTTACGAATCATAAGTATCAACACACGTACAGTGGGATGTGGGCTGGGCTTACGTCTGCTCTCCGATTCACCTTGTTTCATTCCATGCACAAAACACAAAACTAATGTGACATCAAAATAACTCATCTACACATTATCCTCCATTACCAGTTCATGAAAAAACAACATTAATTTCAAAAACCACATAGGCGGACTAAGAACAAGTTGTTAATTTATTGTAACCAAACGAAATGTGGTTCAATAAACTTACACCTTATGTACCTTTTGCACCAACCATGTGAATGAAGACATACATACGCCATTCAGTCTGTAAATGACAGATATGTTGCCCAGAAATTATTATAGGAGTGACATGCCCTTGCCAGTACCATTCTCACTCAGTCACATTTTGTATTATATTTCAAATATGTGTTGTAGATTACCAACATATTTGCGAATGCACTTCACTGGGAAGCTAATCCTGAGAGGCCAGAAACAGTTAAGCTCGAAATATTAGATAATCTGCGGAAAACAGGTAAAGGGGGATAATTCATGTTTTGTCTCCATTTGATAATCCCAACAATATTCATATTTACATTTACTTATTCATATAGATTCATATTTTGATATATTTGTCTAGTAATGAGAAGAATAGTTGTATAAATTGAGGAATACCATCTGACAGTAATCCAACCAGTAATGTCCTCAGATCTGGGCTAATGTAAAGTAAATTGTAAATACGGTTGTTAAAGAATGTAAAAGAAATAAAAAAATATTATACTATTACGATATGTGGTTTTTTTTATCATATATTTGGCAGATAAAATATACCAGTTGGCGGCAAAAAAATATCATCATTGTTTTACATAAAAATTGGGATACATTTTGGCGGAAAAAAATGACAGCCAGCGTGACCCCTGACAGTTCATCTTGAAACCAGCTACTTCAAGTCAATTTAAAAGCGTTGGTGCGAAATGTAGACAGTGTTCGATATTTAAACTCAGTGCTTTCTCTCACTTTTTTTTTTATTACATTACGAGATTTCGAAGAATTTACTGAAAGATGTACTTGATATTAGACACAGAATTGCTGCTGATAAAGAGACGGTTTGGTACTAGTAGTTAAATCCTTTTTTGGAATCCTAATGCCAGGTATTAAAGATCAGGATCTACCTGTCGCTTTAAACTCTGGTGGGATATTATTATACTATCAATAAAAACAGAAATTACATGCCGCATACAGTAACAGGAACAACGTGGCAGAATCATACTACGGACAGTGTTTCCTCTTGATTATAGCTAATCCTACTAAATCACTGCTGTAACGTAAGCAAATTCCTGTTGCAAGTTATGAATGATCAATAGTTCGATTAACAACGCATATAGCTAACTGCGTTACAATATGATTACGCATTAAAGAAACTCCAAATTGGACCAAATATGTTTACACAACGTTTCACTTTTAGGGAAGACCCCCAGATGAAGCAAATTGGACCAAATATGTTTACATAACGTTTCACTTTTAGGGAAGACCCCAGATGAAGCAAAGAACTGTCATGCGTCTGTACTTGGGATAGATTTGATTGAACGTGAAGTATAGACACACTCTCTCAAAAGCTCAAGTATCGAAAGCCAATCCAGTATTGGGCAGAAAGGGATTTCTCGGACCATTGCTTCAGGAATATGGGCTGACATGGGCAATGGCGGGCAGCTTATTTTTAGGGGTATATAGGGATAAAACAATTTGTGTGTGTCACCGAGGATAATATATTACTATTTTAACAATAAGGTATACCATGGCTCTTGTTCAGATTTTAATCTTGGGAGAAAATGAATGGGGTTTAACGTATTACTGTTTTGCTAATGAAGACGGGGGGAAAAGCCGGTGAACGTCTATATTTGATCATCCTGTATATTTTTGAAAGACATGTTAGATGTAGTCGACTTGAAAATATAGTTTCTTAAACTGGGATGATCCCAATTCTCTAATTTTGTCTTCTTTTTCTGTAGTTGACCAGCGGAGCAAAGTCAGATACGAACCTGTATATAATGCAAAATCGGCGATACACCCCGATAACCGGGTGGTATAATGTAAGACCCTTGAACCCTTCGGTCCATCGGGGCAACGAAACAAATGAAAGTACGTAAGAGACACAACTATTTCAATCGATAGTAAAGATAAGGTTTCATTTTAATTTTACTTATAGCTTTCGATACTTTGACATTTAACTCTGTGGGCAAAGTTTATGTGTCTCCAGTAGCTGTTCACATAGATAACGTATTAATAGATGTGATCTCAGTTTAAATATTCAATATTATAATGTGTATCTCCTTTTTTATCACAATAAAATGATCAGAATCTAATGAGTGATTTGGAGAAATAAAATTCTGGAAACCTGCGCAGTGACGGATATGAATTGGGCAGAGGAGGCGACAGGTCACTGGTATATTTTTATCGAGATTACCTCCAATCAAAGAGCGAAACTTGAATTATTTTTATAATACTATGAATTGTCGCTATTTATTTCATCTCTATTACGTAAAATGTATTCCTTTCTCATATTACTAAGTACTAGGCATACAGTCAAGGTGTTGGCTCCGGGCATCATCAAACTCCAGCACGCCCGTTCTTCAACTAAATGATCAACAATGACCAAAAAAAAGACAAACAAAAGAAAATACTACCCACCCTCACAGAACAACACGAGAGAGATCGAGTACCAAGCAAAAGTTAAGAATAAAACCAAATGTGTGAACAAAGCGCCATCACCAAAAAGTGAAAGCGCCCAATGTTCTAAATGTATTTGGACGATTTTATAGTTGTTATATGATTACTTATCATTTTTATGCATATATAATTAGGTCGAAATCAATCAAAATAATCAAGTTCAGGAGATACACATGTTATAAAAATCTTGTTAACCTCAATGGTATATACTTACATAATGAAAATGTCATTTGAACAAGATAAGAGCGCATCGTTGATTGGATAACACGATTAATCAATTTGAATTAACCCAATCATCGCAATCGATTTTTAAATCCTAGTAATGTGTTTTTGATTAGGTTACATATATAACATACAGTATAAAGAGGATTTTTTTTTTCATTTACTTAAGGTACTATATAAAATAAAAGGGTAAATTTAGCATCGATACTTTCTCAAATCCTTCATCGAGAAAGATTACAACTGACTCTATACTGTACATATTAAAGTAGTAAGTACCACCAGATTCTTATTTCCTTCTTTGTAATCAAATGAAGTGGATTGAAAGTCCAACTTCTCTGCGACAATCGGGGCAAAGGAAGGTATATTCTTGTTTATAATACCATCAGGGTCATTTTTTTTATATTTATAAAAATCATAACACGTGATGATGATTTGAAGTCAAGAACAACTAAAGGGTCCACGGAATCGGCCCGGGCCAAGAAGAGCCTTGAGGGTTTATGACGCCCGGTTCCCACAGCGTTAGCGGACCTGTCAAGGATAGTATGTTTAGCATTGCGAATCAGATTAACCAGTAAATTTTGAAAAAATAAATTGAAATGCGGTTTAACATCCTGTTGTTCTGCATGCACCACCTCGGCTAATAAGTTTTAAGACACCGTGCAGTGTTCCATGAGGGCGATAATTTTACTTCACTCACAACCTGTTGGCCTAAATCGGACCTCGGTTTTTTGTTTCATCTAAACGATTAGACGTTGTTCCTTGCAAGGCACTCCATTCTGAACCATACGAAAACAAGCCGAATGGTGGACCATTGACAGGGGTAAAATCGTAACGTATTTAAAGACGACAATATAGTCACAATGTCTTTCATAAATGGAAAAATTTCTTTAATGACGTTACCATTACCAGATTGTCATCGTAGAACCAAGATGTAATTTTGGATTGCACTATGGTGCCACAATGTCTATTCATAATTCAATATATTTTTCATACTGATATATCAATATGTTTTCAGAGATTTAATTAAAACCATTGCCTTGTAAATAACGATTACATCTCAATTTTAATCATAGTCTCTCCATCACTAGTTGTTCGAGATTGAACTGGCTCCAGCTGCAATTATTGAAATAGAATTAACTTCTGGACCAGACACGTGCAATTGTAAAATTATTGATGTTACGTTCCGTGGCCAACTATAAATAGATATTCTTCCAAGTGCGGATTTATTGATTTTCCTATTTCCGCGGCAAATAAATTGTCACATCTGAATTGGTGGCTAAATTAGAAACCTTTTTAATATTTGTATAATGTATATATCAAAATAAATCGCACACAATAATGTTTCGTGAATTCAAAGCTGTATATTATCAAACGCAATATTTGACCCCATTGGGTCAGATGAGCGGGAAGTACAGTTTATGAAACTAGGCATGCGTACTACGGGACAATCTTGAGTCAATAACGGTGTATAATGAAAAGTACACACTTACAGAAAGGATACATATAAACAAAAAGTCGATATATATCGCCTTTACTCTGATATCAGTGGACATCTACATCGTGAGTACCTTATATCTATTACATATTATCTGGATAAGTTCTGAATTTATTCCATTTAAAACCTTTTCTCTAACACAACCCAAATCAGCATTTAAACCATTGTATTCAACATTCACACTGAGTGTAACGACCCGCCACAAATAACTAGAAATTTTATGTCAACCAATTTCAAAACAGTGTGTATAAACACGGATATGACAAATGCCTAAAACACAAAATGCATATATATATATATATATTGCCTACATTATATCAGCCATATTATGAGGAAAGATCATAAATAATTCAATAGACATCGAGACTGCTTTATCAATATCAGAAAGATGTATTTTATCCTTATAGTTTTTCATTGTTTACCTTATTTTCAGAATATGTCACGACACAGGCGTATAATCAATTTTATTTTTAATGATCCCCACGCAGACATTTATTGCTTAGCCTCTGGCTTAATATTCAACAGCTTATACCATTGCTGAGATTAGCCTACACTATTATTGTTGAACGTGCGGGTCATGGATTTAAAACAAAAATACCCATTTATTACCGAGGTCAGTTAATTATAGAAACCGTGTAGGAATGTTGATCCGTTTAAACCGGGGTGATTGAACAATAAACTTTTCTTTCACCTTAGTATTGTAGTCGTTTTATACAGCGATGGGTTTTTGAATTTGAAAATCAGTAGTCACCAACCATGAAATAAATGACCACCGTAGTATGCAATATAACCATAACACAGTTTTATAGTATTGATAAATGATTCACATGTCAATCATGGCATCCACAATAAAATTCAGCGTTCTTACTTAGGCGTGGCTATATGGGGGTCGTTATACGTGTTGACAAAAATTGTAACTTATCTTACATTTTTGTCATTGCTACGAGACCAAGAAACTACGTCCGATATAAGAATCTAAGCACGCCGTTGGTGTGTAATTTTCATCTCGCTGGCCTGTCAAATTTCTATGTTTCAATTCAATTCAAGCAATGTGAAATGAAAAAAAAGGACTCCTTTGGGACTGAATTCCTTTGGGACAGTTGTACCGTACTTAAAGCATATTATGAAAATGTTTGAATATATTTTATGTGCAGATCATATTAGTACATTTATTAAAAGTTCAATATATGTCAAGGGATCAGTAAGTATTTTAATCAACGACTTGCATCTTTTTGTATTTTGTCATTATTGTATATATTTGACTGGCTGATCATGGCTGGTATATAGTTGTTTAATCAACAGAAAAGTTGAACGAGGTACAAATGTTATGTGACACGCTCCTGTCATGCATATTATAATGCATCATAAACTTTTTATAATAGCCCGAAACTCTGATCACAGAATGAAAATATATAGCTTCCATGTGTCATTTCACTAGTTAATTTTATACAAGTCCCAAAGGTTTGCAAGCCACTTATAAAAGTATGCATATATAGTTCTATAAGTGGCATACAAAGGTTTGGTTACGCCCGGGAGCAAGCTCTTGGTCGTGTGCCTCCGAGACACAGGGTATAAAGAGCCCAGTACTCAGATATTTTAATTGTTATTCAAATTATGTAGGACAGCTTGTAGAGTTAAGTTAATTAAGATAGTTTCCCCGAGACTTGAGTGCACTGTGTAAAGGTAAAGGGAATATTGTTGAAAATTTCAGTCAAATTACTTCACTCTGAGCCGAGTTATCTCCGTTACAAGAACAGTATACCCTCGCTTGTAAATTGCTACAGTGGTTATGATAATAAACAAAGTCTCGATTATCCATCTTTACGTTAAATCATTAATCGCAAATCGTATTTTAATCTGTTGTAAATCTAGAGTGTCCAATGGCACCAGGAGTTGATTATGGTCTTGATAAATTAATTGATGTCTAAGTAATTATTTATAGAACATTGAAGGCATAAAGAAAGACCTGCAATAGGCAGATTTAGCTCATGCATAATGCATGTTTAATTGAATTCCACTATTTGATTAGATATCCCAGGATATAATTGTACTGGGTGGATCTATTAGGCGATGATTCTGCGATTAATGAACACCATTAACCTAATTGCGAAAATAAATGGAGTATAGCGCTCAAGGAATTTGGAACAGTATATCAAACAGTGCCCCCACCCCTGTCGTATATTAGGGTTATACTATTCCTCCAACGCCCCACAAGCCCCGTATGCCTATGCTAGTACAGTTTGAAGTTCATGTGATCTAAATACCGTCTTGAAAGAAAATACCAGGTTATAATTATTGTCCGTGGTGATCAACATGAAGTAACATTGGAGTTGATTCCTACTGTACGCAATGTCCTTTTCATTAAGATATTGGATAATGGGTTTTTAAAAGCTAGTTAATGTAAATATATGACGTAAATAGAGCGTCTGAATAGACCAATGTCTGTGTACTTTAATGTTTTCACTTTTGTGCTCTTACGATAAGTGTAACACTACAGATAACAGACCATCAGCATAGGTTGTAGATCTTTTATTGAGAACATGGAATAGACATAGATCGGAAGGAGCTCTATTCAAGTCTGACTTACTGTCAGTTAATTCTGGCTTTATAAAGCATACAGCCATTAAGAATAATGATACATGACAGATTAACTTATTTGGAATTGAGGGTATAGTTTCTATAACTGCACTGCATCTTCCCTTTAATGTCGCGAAGTTCTGCCGAGTGTTAAACACATAGATCATGTGTAGGTTATAAATAACATATAAATAAATAAGATATTTAATGAGATCGTGCCTTTTGTCAAAACGAGCAGAGGTCATTCGTGTGTTGCCCGTAAATAACATATTGAACAGATTAGCAGAAGTTGTATATAGTTGAAAACGTCAAATATAATATAATGTCAAATCTAGCAAAGTTCTATGTAAAAATAACTTTGTCACATTCCTTCATCACCCATGAGTTATGTACCAAAAGGACATAACAAACACAATTGAAAACGTCCAATATAATATAATGTCAAATCTAGCAAAGTTCTATGTAAAAATAACTTTGTCACATAAGTACACAACGGTAAACAGTTTGATGATTGACCTGCTGTGACCTCCTAAAACTGGAATAAAAAAAACCCATAAGACTGCTGGGTCTTATTTAGGACTGTTGTATTCAATAATACTAATAGAGATATAATATAATGTTTTGGTGAAAAGCATTTCACTAAGCAGGGAATTCCACCTCAATAACAAGTTCTTGAACATTCAAATATAAACGACGCTACACACCTTCTTCGGTGCTGCTTGCTAAATGCAGTGTAAATGAAATTAAATGGTTCTTTCGTGTCTCTGTGCATGTCGTTAGCATTTAAACTGTGATGGTTAACTTTTTTAAACAAATGGTGCTTTGTATTGGACAACAATCAATTCAGTAGCCCAAACAGATGATAAACTGAAAGTAGTAGTTAGTTGCCCATGCTGTGTACGATAAAGATCTGTTTTTAAATAGATTGAGTAGAGACCTGTGTGCATATAAATACATAAAACATAGTTATGTAGATATATTAATCAAATTGGTCAGCTCCTTGAACTTTTATGACCTTATCACATTTTCGATGCTGTAAAGAAAGATCCGTGTAGCTTTTTTTTTGTCCTGTTTTCACACCATTTATTCTATTTTTCATAAACAGTAATGAAGTTAACGCTTGGATAAACATCGGTGATTTTGTCTAAGAAAAAGCAACAGGCAAATATTTGGTTGATATTACTTACTGATAACAGATAAACGCATAATTTATTTATATACACGGACAATAAACATCATTATCACCACCTTGTTCTATATTGTTCATGGATGTATCGTCTTGATGAGAAACTTATTATAAACTATGAACCACAGTGGCTAAGTGAGTAAGCCGATGGCTCGCTAGCCTGGAGGTCGAGAAAGTTCATTGTGACTTTCCGGCGTTGTTACCTCTTGTCAGTGATGCAGGATGAAGGGTCGAACAAGCACAGCTGTCTATAATCGGTCGGATGGGGCAAATACCGTGTACAAATTAGCGTACACGTAAACGATCCCTTGGCAGTAAGGTTAGGCCGTAGCACCTGTATGGTGCATGCCCATCTTAATTAGCCCAGTCGGAGCAGCATTACAATATACTCATCTGCAACTGATGAATGACAGGTAGATCATTAGAGACGGGCGCCCTTAGTAATCGCACATAAAAGTATCTAAAACAATGTAGTACCATTTCATAATGACGGTTGTCGTACCCAAGAAGGGTGTGCATACGTTGTAAAGAAAATTTAATACTGCTTGTCATAGAGGAATTCACAATTACATGACTAGCAAAACTTTTGCTGTTTGGAATGGAGAAGTTGGGGGATTTGTGCCAAAGGCCACCCTTACCCTTTCTGCCATCACCCTTCCAGATTGTGGACCAAATTAATGTCAGGGTCGGGTGCAAGGATTCAATTATCATGTCTGTATATGGGGCATGAACGGAAGTTGCGCAGTGGCGGACAAGAAAACATTTGACACTACACCTATATTCACAAGCTGACGCCAACGTGTACGTATATCAATCAATCAAAAATAAAATCTGTGTTATTTATTGACATGTAGACTAGTTTTGATGTATGTTTAAATGACATAAAAACTTGAAGAAAACCAAGTATGTGTATCATAAATGGCAGTGACAGAACTTTAGAAAAGGGAGAACATGATGTTGGTGTAAGGAAGGCCTTCGGCTGTGATTTTGAAGTCCCTTTATGAAGTGCTGTAGCAAACAAAGTATCACATTAGAATATTCCATGTTATAATCATTTATGTAGACAACACCAAACGTGTTTTGTCCTAAATAATAACTTTTATACTGAGTGAACAGGTTATTGGTCTGTGGCTTTTAATTTTTGAATCTTTTGAAATAGAGCTATATATTATTTCGATGTCCTTAAATGAAATCAAGAAGGGAGTTTAAGAACAATTTACTTTGCCTTCGGTTTTTTTTAATGTGGTTCTATAATTCTTTTAACCCTTTTGGTTCTAGCTTCTTTGGTAACTACTCCAGTGTTGATTGCATCACATTTCTTCTATCAAGCGTGGATTATTGAAGCAATCCTTGTATAGGGCGGATTCTTTGGTTTGCTCACATTTTTCTACCCTGTCCGTGTACTGCTGGTTTATGAGAGGGACATTTCGTCCTGACAAACTGTCTGGTTTTCGCATACAACACACACGATGTCGTCGTTGCTAAAGAGTTTACAGTAATTCACTTCCATTCCTAGCAGCCATTACCCCCCTCCCCATCTCCTCTACGAGGGATGATAATATCTCACATTGGTACCTAGTCCACTTACCTTCCTATGATGATATGCAAGATTTGTTGGCGAGTATTTTTATTGCACAATTTAAACTATAGTGATTATTATAGCCTATGTGAGTGTGCTGTGGCGATACTCTGATAACTGGTTCCCATTCGATATCATTTCTTACAGGCTAGCGTAGGGTTAGGGTTAGGTTTGGATGTGATAACGTCCTGTAGTTACAGTAGCTTTTTTTTTTAATAATATCTATCTTATTTCACGTAACCCATATATATGCCATGTTTAAGTGATACATGTCAGTGTCAATTGGTTGTGTAGCTTTTGTCTTCTACTTGACACGCTCTTCGTCGTCAATCAAAACAGAAAGAGTTATGTCAAGGTTTGGTTAGCAATGATTTATCTACTGTGGTTAAGTTCCTTTCCCAGAGGTATACAAGGAGGAGAGAAGGGAACTAGTGAGAATAATGGAGAACAACAACATACCATTCAACACTAAGAACCTACTCTTCCCTAGACCAGATCTGAAACTGCAAATCTTTGAACAAATGCACGCCCTAATGGACACAGTTGGACTAAGTAGAATAGTGAAGTAAGAGGGGGTCATGATTAGACGGGCCCGGCATCTAAACACTAAACTACATAGGGGATTTATACCAAACTGGCAGGATAGTGGAGTAAGGAGGGTCACGATCAGACGGACTTGGCATCTAAACACTATTCCGTCAAAAAACAGACACCAAACCTACAGAATAGGATAGTGGAGTAAGGGGAGGTCACGATAAGACGGGCCTGGCACCTAAACACAAATCCCACAGATTACATCTACCAAACTAAGCAGGATAGTGGAGTAAGGAGGAATTTCGGTCAGACGTACTCGGCACCTAAACACTATTTCGTAAATAAAACTGATACCAAACCCATAGAGTGGGATAGTGGAGTAAGGGGAGGCCACGATAAGACGGGTCTGGCACCTAAACACTAACCCCAAACGATGACACCAACCAACCCAGAAGCAAACGAGATCATCTACCAAATGATATGTTTTTTAATAAATAAAGGGAAGAACTTCCCACTAAACCCAATCCATGGCTTAAAGCCAAATGGAAAGATTGCAAAATCATATTCTAAAAAACAGGAATCAGCTTCGGCTCTCCTAAGTCTTGTCTGCGATATCACTTATGTGGAAGCAGACGTTAAACACTAAGTAGTAGTAGTAGTTCCTTTCCCAAAACAAAGACTACGATGCCATGTTTTCGAGAGGTAGAGCATGACGTTAGGGGACAGATTCACTAACTAGTTTCTATAGATGAACCATGAACAAACGTGAAGACAATTTTTCTGGCGAATATCCTGATTTCATTTCATACATTGAAATATCAACATAAAAATCCAGGAACAGAGCATCTGAGAACCTATATATTCAAACGTCTTTGGTCTTAATTTTAATACCCGTATTTACATCATATGTATGGTCTCAACTCTAATGTTTAGACCGGAGTGTATGGCGACATCTGCTAACCGATATTTCTTTGTCAACCTTTAATACAAGGGTGTTAACAACATTTTGGGCTCTACAAATTGAATAGTATAATGGAAAACACCCACATGTCGTATCGAGTGTAAATGTGGCTTACATTGACTCACGCCTTCAAGTACAAACAGCTCACGTACTTTTAATTAGATTATATAAAGAAACTGATACTGACTTAGCCTTTTTAACACATCCTATACCACGGGTTATTTTGGTTCATATAGCTTACATCGGTCGTTGTATCTAACCGAATAGTTTACGTGTGTGCGTGACAAGGAGTAGGGTTGCCTGTCCAACCTCCCACACACACTGCTAAAGACCCCTGCGCGCAAGCGAATTGTTGAAATACAATTTAACCATGAATTATGTTAGTCTTGCAATGACTTAGTTTGTGTCGAGTGGGCCTTAAACTCCATTTCTCTTTGTGTATTAAAACAATTTGGACAAGTTCACACTATTCGACTCGGGTCGGACAAACGTATAGAAGAGATCGTGAATCAATCTTAGATCACCCTAATAGCATTCGATTAACCAGATGTTTGATGCATTTGGTTAAAGTAAAGTCGCATTAGCTTTACATAATTAGCTATAATTTGATTTTATTTGGTTTTGCCCCGTGAGTGAGATCGCCTCAATACAGTTTTGGGGTTAAATGGCCGCGTGTGGGGATCAAGTCGTTATTCAGGACTCAACGAAAAAAAAAAAACAACCCTAAACAACTAAGAATGTACAGTATCAAACAGACACAATGGGCACCGTCTCTGACTATCGGTGGGACAACCATACTCGGTGTTTGACTTGACCTTCAGGAATATTAGGACTACGTACATTGACATTATTGTAACTTATCAATTTAATCCTTTAGATAAATCAACGTACTAGTAAATTATATATACACGCTTTAAATACCAGTATTTATTTTTTAGTGATCAGTTGCATGGTCATATCGATGTCAAAAACTGTAATCCATACGTATATTTTCTTATTATCTATTGAAATTAAACCAACGAAAAGGTCCTGCATAGAAATTGAAACTATCAATCATACTGTAATCTATAGGCTACCCATGACGTATTATATAAAATGTACATTTCATTTGCTAAAGAGACTGTATAATAAGAAATATATACCTACTGTACTGTATCATTATTTAATATCTTTCTCAATACTCTTATTGTCATGTCATGTGTTGACCCATCAACACCGAAATCCATTTGTCATCCTGTGCTGGATTTACCAAGACACTCGCAGACTGCCGATTGAAGGACTGAAAATCAAGACTTCGTTTATTATCGTTGCTATGGTACTTGACAATCGAGACTATTTACACTATTTCTGGTCAAAATTTAACAGAATATAGTTATGTAGCGGAAATTCTCAATATATTCATTTCTCATTATCTTTTTGTAAAACTATTATAGCAAGAATCTAAGAACGCCAGCTCTTTTGTCTCAATCTTACATAATGCATGTAAATATAATCAGTGTCCACCCACAATATAATCGGTGTTTTATATCCGATTAATTTCGTCACGTTATATAGTAGCAAGTGAAGTAGTTTAACCTTGGCTTCAGTAATACATATAACGTGTTTTGTATTCAATAACAAAATCTCAAGTTGTCTTAAGTGCTTTGAATCGCTTGAATGTGTATACATGTCTGAAATCTAAATTGAAAAAAGCCAACACGTTGTTTTAAAATGTAAAAATGGTAAAGATGAAACCTTGATACTGTAATATTGACGAAATTAGGTGTTTACAGTTCAAGAAACGCCAACCCCGTTTTAAATCACATATTTAAAAGCTATTGAGTGTATCTTACATATCAGTAGTCTATAAACGGAAATCTAATATTTATTTTATGACGAAGTGTGTTGATTTTTTAACGATGAAAGATCTGTAATTGATATATAATACTTTAACTGTGTGACTTGTAATAGTGTGATGTGTATCAGTAGCCTTATATTTTACTTTTCATGTCAGTATAGTCAGGTTTTAAACACATAATTTACTGTTTTTATTCCAGTCTTAAATATTGCTTCATTTCGTTTCAGTTAAAAGGTTTCAAGTAGAATTATAATGGCGGCCAAAGCTTCTTTTTTTGAGAGGGAAGAAGCAGCAATGAAAGAAGAATTGACCAAAGATAAGGGTAAGTATTATTTTTTGAGTTAGTTTACTGGTGATATTATCAGACAATTCTTTAGTTCCATTGTGGTGTCTGATCATCGTTCCGCTTTAAATCTCAGGAAAGCTGAACTTGGTGCGTGTATTGATGATGCAAGAGTCTATGTATGTAAGGATTACTGTATAGTGTAAATCATCGTAATTTATGTATTTAAATGTTCGACCTGACCTCACTATGACCTACACTGGTCTGATTTCAATGAACACGCATTATGATGATTTGGTTCATTGATTTATACAATAAAATCTTGTAACAAGTTAGAACTGTGTTTAAAAATAAAGTTAGAATTGTATTTAACTTCAGATATTTTACGTTTTAAAATGATGTTAGCATGAAATAATGTGTGTGTGTTTAGTTAGAATAACCCGAGAATGAACCTATATGTAGTCCAATTTCCTGTATTATTATCATATACATTACATTACCTGTGTATCTATATAGAGCCAAATGTCATATTGGTTCTCATATCTTACAGAGAGAGAGTGAGAGAAATGGGGTTTAACGTCCACTCAACACAAACTAGGTCATTTCGGGATTAACATGTGGTTTAATTTTATTTCAATAAGTCGCTTGCGGGTAGGGGTCTTTAGCAGTTGGAGGAAATGGGAGTGCCCGGAGGAAACCCACGGGATTGAGAAGGCGCTCCTATCTCCATGCCACATACGCTCACACCAGGGCTCGAAACCACAGACGCAAGCCAGAGGTGACCGGCCAGCTAGAGGTCGAAGCGCGGCACTCTAGACCACTAGGCCACCCCCCCCCCCCCCTCATATTTTACAAATGGCATTATAGTCAATAATATATACAGTAATATTTTTCTATAATTTATATTATGGTGCATCAAGCCATATAACCCATATTAATGTATCGATCCCAAATATCTAAATCCATATATACAGTAACCTAATTTACTATATATTATTGATTCTTTGTGTCTGTTATACGTTTATTAGAGCAAAACGAATCATTTTCAGCAACCGAGTTAATTAGCATTGTTCGGCCAATTTTTAATGCGGGATACGACAATATTAAGAAACAGTTTAAATTTTACTCCCGGAGATATTAGTTATGTAGTACAATCTAGTCGCTTACTAATAATGTAAAATTTATGTATATTCAACAAAACTGTATTTTTTTATAAATGCAATTTTATGAAATATAGATTTTATAGTTAGTGATACTGCACTGGGACTTTTAATGATCCACAATAAGTTAAATAAAGTAACAGCCTTTCATAATGTATAGCATTAAAATAATTGGGTCAAGTACGACGTAATGTATGAAATATAATTTTTACAAAATCTTTAAAAAAAAAAATTAAAACTGGCGTTAAATACAAGTTTAAGACAGAGTAAGGCATTTATTTTCTACGAGTATCGTTTTTTTTTAAAAAAAAAAAACCCAACAAAAACAACCAAACAATATGTATTTTAGAAAAGGGCAGCCGGTAGAATATCGACAGTGTTAATCAAAGCAGTGGCGGGTCCAGGAATTTTTTGAGGGGGGGGTGACAACCATATGTTTTGTCTCACCGACCGCGGAGTGATGGGTGCCGCAGTCACGCATCCGAGTGTCATAGGTGCGAGCAGTAGAGATGGGTATTGGGGGGGGGGGGGCCCAGAAAATTTTGAAAAATTATCATTGATTTCCTCGCATCTGAGCCAGGGGCGTGGTGAGGGCAATTATTGAGAAGAAATTATGAGTAACAAAAAAGATTTTGGCACAAAAACCCTTTACTGACCGCGGAGCTGTGGCCGGCGAAGCCGGCCACCGCGAGCGCCGAAGGCGCGAGACCGCGGCGGGGGGTCCGGGGGGCCCTCCCCCTGGAAAATTTCGAAAATTAGAAGCCCAGAAACGCAATCTCCAGCAATCCGAGACAAGAAATACGGTAATAAAATATTGTTATTTTCTCTTGGAGATTCCATTCTTTCCAAGAGAAAATCACTTGACTCTTTCAAAATTTTTTTAATTGGGTCAGATGAAACAATTTTTCCACTTACAAATGTTTTTCATTTTTTGAGTAATTTGATTGTGATTTTGGCGCAAAAACTTTTTGGCGCATGAGTATGGCTACTCATGAACTCATTCTCACCACGCCCCTGATCTGAGCCATAACGAACAATGATTTCTGTTCGTCACCAATGTTTCATTTCGTTGACGATTTTCAAAATTTAAAGAAAAAATTTCGAAATTTATATATATTGATTATTATGTCCCGGTTGAAGATTGTAGGACCCGGGATTCCTATACACCTGTGTGTGTGGTGGGGGGGTGACTAGTCACCAGAGCCCCCCCCCCCCCTGGATCCGCCCCCGCAAAGAGAAATGAATCGTAATAACCGAAGTAAAAATCAAATTCCTAATCACCCAAGATCCCGTGTACAAGTTGCCGTAGACGAAAAAGGCGATGACTGAGCGCATTTTACCACATAACAATCAATTTCATTTTATTATTGATTAGATGAGATGTAAGTAGCCTTTGTAACATCTGTCGTGTTGGTATATACATTTAAGTAAATAAAACTTAGAATATAATATTCAAAATGGCTGTCAAAAGTAAGTTTTCTTCTTAAATTATTTTAACACGTGTGTGTTAAATAAGAAATCTAATTCTTTCGGTAACCGTGTTATAGCCTATGTAGAAAAGGGACAATTTGTTCTATACTATTCAAAAAAAAGTAGGGGATATTTGATTTTTAAGTGTTATTAAAGTCACCTAATGAAATGAAGTTCACATTCATCGATTTATTCCAAATGATCGTTAGACTAAGTAAGGTACAGACTGACCATTATAAGGGTAAAATGATACCCGGGGTCAAACAGCAAAGTTACCACAGCATCACAACAAAGTCAGTAACGGGTAAATCCTCCTCTGTTTGCCAAACAAGCATTGATCCGACGTGGCATACTCCTAATGAGACGTCTGAGGTCATTTGGGTCCAGATTGTCCCATTCCTGTTGCAACGCAGCAGCACGTTCTTGGACATTGGCAGGACGTTGTTGACGTTGACGTAACCTCTGTCCAAGCATGTCCCAGACATGCTCGATGGGGGAGAGGTCGGGACTCAGTGCTGGCCAAGGTAATGTGGTGATGTTCTGTTGTTGGAGGTAACCTGTAACAATCCTGGCCCTGTGACATCTTGCGTTGTCATCCTGAAAGATGAAACGGCGGTCACGACGTCGTGCGAACGGCACAACATTGACTGCCAAGATGTTGTCCCGGTAGTACTGGCCTGTAACACGCCCTGCAACAACATGTAAAGCCGTTCTTCCAGCAACAGTGATGCCTCCCCACGCCATCACAGAACCACCCCCAAATCGATCATGTCTGATGACGTTAACGTCTTGGAAGCGCTCGTTTCGACGACGCCACACCCTCCTACGTCTGTCCAAAAAAACAACAGTGAACCTTGACTCATCTGAAAACATCACATTGCTCCAGCGTCGATTATCCTAGTGTTGACGATCCCTACACCAACGACGTCTTGCCTGAATGTGATGATCTCTCAAACAAGGGCTCACTCTGACACCAGTGTCTGTTTGAAGAGCGCTGATCTGATTTGCTGTGATGACACGATTTCTCAAGGCCAAGGTACAGATAAATCGATCCTGGGCTTGAGTTGTCGCACTTGGTCGACCTTAGCGTGGTCCGTCCTGTACAGATTGTGTATCACGGTATCTGGACCATAGCCTGCTTATGACAGACTGAGAAACATTCATCGTCCGCGCCACAACCGCCTGTGTTGTGCCGATCTGTAGCATGCCAAGGGCACGTAACCTTTCATTTTGGGTAAGCCGACGCATATCAAAATTTGTTTTCTGGTCACTAAAACAATTAAACTGATGTTTCCACCCTGGAATTCAATGCCACAATGACTGTAACATTCAAAGTCAGAGTCGTGCAAATCTTGGGTTGGACCCCCATGATGATCCCAAGCATCACCTGCATTCCATGCGGTAGCTATTGGTGCGTTTGGGCGGCACATGTAACTGGAAATGTTTCTTCTGTTAGGTTCTATAGTGACTTTTTTCGTAGTCATTTGCATATTTTAGTATTATGCCCCCAAAATCAAATATCCCCTACTTTTTTTGAATAGTATATGATGTTATTGCTACCTTTTATTTCTTGTTTGTGTGTTGGTAATTGTAAGGGAGAGAGACTACGGGCGTGTGTGTTAACGTCCATCCACTCGACTCAAAAGCCGCTCGTGTGACCCCTAACCCGACCTCCCACTACATCTGGTCAGATCTTCACGAGTTGGGGTCATCGAAAGTATAAAAAAACGAAACGAAATATAGATCTGTATTTTAATCAAATTGGTGTTGACATGCACGTACAATAACCTTTGACAGTTGCAATGCGATATAACAGCAGACCGTAGCGCCGCTGTGTGGACAAAAGTTTCCCACATAGCACACTGCACACGTATACTCGTCTTCATTAGCCCAGTAGGTGCAGAAAAGCAAGACGTTAAACCCCATTTCCTTTCATTTCAGAACATCTTATACGTGATGTTCACCCATTTAAACATACATTATGCAAGAGCTAAATCTGTCAATTGCGCGTCTTTCTTTAGGTCTGAAATGTTATCTAAATTATTAATTTACTCGCGATGGCTTTGCTAGCCTGTGATATTTACTGGATTACAAACCTATTGGCTGCTTAACGTCCATTAATAATTAAATCAAAAATAGCTAATCGAGACTATGTTTTTATCGTACCGATTTTAGTAATGATGAAGGCGGCTATGCTCAAAATTCAATCGCTAAAATCTCGATTCAAAGTGAATCAATCGGACTGAAATTTTCGGTAAATTCCCTTTACATTATCGAGTTGTTAACTATTATAGCGAGAACTGCCATAATGTATCTAGAATATTATAATAATCTAATTGTGTTTTCTATTTCAGCTTCTGCCTTAAAGAAAAATGAAGGGATATATAACTCCTTGAACTCTCTCAATAAACGGAGCATGGTATTGGACGAAGAAAATTTCGAAGATGTGTTTTTAAGGTGCAATGTCTGCAAGGATCGTTTTTCGGAACCAAATAAAACTCCCAAAATTCTGAATTGTCACCATTCTTTCTGTATGGAATGTATCCTTAAACTCTTTAAAACAGAGGCCGAGTATCGTCTGACGTTGACGCCATCTTTACGCGGTATGCCAACAGCGGTAACAATCCATTGCCCGTCTTGTAGACATAATTTCATTTCGACGGAAGAGAATCTGCGTCAACTACCAACAGACCATCGCATCGTTCAGTTAATGGATTTCGTAAAACATACGGATCGATACACGGTGACGTTCTGCTCCAAACATAACATGCAACCATTGAATTTCTTCTGTGAACCCTGCATAAAACCTGTTTGTCGTGATTGCACCGTCATCGATCATAAAGAGACAACAGGCCATTTAGTCATGGATTTAGAACAAGCGATGAAGAAATATACCCCATTGCTTGATAAAGCTTTAACCGAAATGCAAAACGAAACAAAGCTATTAGACGAAAAGCGCATGGCTTTGGAATCTACGATCATCCGACTTGACCGTACCAAAATTGATCTCCTGCAAAGTATTCATCAGACTTTTGATAAAATTCGTGTCAGTTTGTGCGAGCGAGAGAGAGAATTGCGAGATATTGCCGAAAGTGAAATTACGAAAGAGAGGACCCGATTAACTGAAAAGATTCAATTGTTGAAAGCCCGCAACACAACACTCCAGGAACACAGTAAACAACTGAAAAGTGCCAAAGATGAGTCAAACGTGGAAGAAATGTTCCGTACTCACCAGGATATACGAGAAAGTAGAATAGCGCCACCTATAAAAGTTAGAGAATTCGATGATGGTCTTCTGACCACATTTTCGTTCAACTCGTCAGAGGACGCCATGCTTTTGTCTAAACTTTCGAATTTCGGAGACATTAATTCTAAAGTTGAACATGATACCTCACGACCTCGCGGTGCATTAAAGGCTCGGGTAGCACGGCGCTGACTATATGGCAGTAGCTTTGCTTATTTATCGTATGTTTGTTGTAACTTTCGACCATAATTTTAAGACAAACATATGTATAAGGTCGTTCAACAATACATCTGGTCCCATTCACCGGCGATTCTCAGAGACCCTTGTCATATTCCTCTCCTTGGTATCCCAGATTGGCCACATTTCTCCCCCGAGTTTAAAATGGTTTGCTATTATGCGGCTATGTTTGAAACTATATTGCTTTATTAATTGCAATCATTGAAACAAATCAGATACCTTTCACCCTAATGGCCAAATGTCACCCGAGCATCAAATATTAACATGAGTGAGCATTCAAACCTTAATAATTCAATAATCCAAAAGGGGATCAAGTCTGAACCAGCACCGTTTTGTGAACTACTATTTCGTGATCGTCCTTATGGTTGTGTATATTGGTGTTTCATTTGATATTTATACAGTTTGGAGATCCTCCACTGGCTCAAATTTCTCTCCCTTTCTTAATCGAGCCTAGATTCGCCCGGTTAGAAATTTTTCGACAGGGAATCAAGTTCTCCCCGTTTGAGAATCACTTGCCTAGAAGAACATTTGGCAGTTCCACCAAACATTAGATGTATGCAAGAGATAAAGTGACTGTTGATTTTATATGGTTGTGGGTAACCTCAAGTTACGAGATCTACTTTAATATACCCTCTTTTACTAGTTATCCAGGGATGAAATATATTTTATTATTCATTGACAGCTGTGATATGTCTCTTCAGTCTTGTTATAAGTGGTCCAATATGACTTAAAGGTACAATATTCCAGACTAAAAGACAAATATAAACTTCAAGTCCACCACACCCGTTAAAAAATAACCAGATTGGTCCATATATGACCTAAGTCATCAAAGGTGATTGAGGCCCTCTAAAGTTGTCGTTGTTTTCTATTGATTTTAATAAGACGATCACTTTATGCCTTTGATATTATTTTGAGTGATATTAACAAAAAGGTTAGTAACATACAGGTTAGTAACATTTAGCAGTAGAACATGGCCAGAATAGCTAATTCAAAAGGATTTATTTCAACCGCATTTTGACAGCGCCTCTTTATCTTCATAAAATTGCAGAATTGTATTTTTGTTATGATCTTTTTTTTTCGTCTTGGAATATTACATTATGGCGGTGGTCATTATTTAGGTGATTATTGAATTAATTTTCGGCTACGGTTCTTTAAGATTTGTGGTTAATGTTATAATTATGTTTGAACATATCTAGTCATTGAAATGTTAATTATGTAAAGCATTTTTAGATACCCTATTTAACAAAAGAAAACAATCTACTCAATATCGCTAGTTATGATTTTCTTTTTTTATCAAAATAGGCATGGGCCGTTGCCAAACAGCAGAGCCTTGTCTTGTTCGTCTGTACAATTGATACATATCTGGGGCTTTGCGCAAGTTAAAACAGCTTCGAATTTTACGTGAAAATGCGTAAAGTGTCTAATTGGGTAGTTGTAAAAAAAATCCGATCGCGTCTTTACTTCACTTGCCTACGACGGTACCAGTCCACACAGGCCCGACTCTCAGATTACGCGTCGTGAGTTACGACACTTCCCTCTAGCGGGAAAACAAGGAGCACGTGACCTGTACAGTCACATGACTAAATGCTACTCTCTGATTGGCTAAACAACGTAAGGGTTCCGACTGCATCCAACTACGACTGTATGCTCAGTTGGGCTGGCGGGCCACGACGCGACGGAAATCAATTGAATCGTGGTCATGGGACTGTCCACACTGCACTGATTATCTGAGACAAGACGATGCGTTAGGTGGAGTCTTATGGCGGTATATTAGTGCCAAAATTCTAACATGCTATCGTCTAATTTCTTACTTCTATTCATGTAATTTCTAACCTCCATTCATGTAACTTCTAACTTCCATTCATGTAATTTCTAAATTAAGACAATGTATAATTCAACTTCTTTATTTGTTCAGTGTAAATATCAATTCTATTTCATCTTATTTCTAATATTGGGGCGACAAATGTCTACTTCATTGTGGTATTACATGTTAAGCATGAACGGCAAACAAATTTAGAATTTTGATACTTCTACCTAGCAACCATCATTATGACATCGTTTGGTGTCGCCACCGTGTGCTCAGTTTGGCGATTGAACACCTGATCGGGACCATTCTATTGATACAAACGACTCGCTCTTTGTCAGATTGAGTGGCTTGCCTGAGTGTTAAAATTGGAAACAACATCGGGAGAGAGAGATGGGGACATGGGGTTTAACATCCACTCGACACCAACCAGGTCATTTCGGTATTAACGCCGTTCAATTGTATTTCAATAATTCGCTTGTGCGTAGGAGTGTTTAGCAGTGGGAGGAAACCGGAGGACCCGGAGAAAACCCACGAGGTTGGAAAGGCCGCCCTGCTCCATGTCACGTAAAAACGGGAAATCGAAACCACGCCAGTTTATTCAATGACAGACCGTATGTTACAGCGTGCACGTGCTAACCATTCGGCCATCCTACCCACTATACAACATTGAACGTGATGTAAATGTTTGGTTTGCAAATACTATTTCGAATACCGTGGCTAAGTGGGTAAGACGCAGGCTCGCTAGGCTGTGGGTCGGGAGTTCGATCCCTGCATTGGTCGAAAAAAGTTCATCCAGATTTTCTGGCGTGGTTCCCCCTTATTAGTGTCTTGTCGGATGAAAACCCGAGGTTCCCTGTACATGTTGGCGTGTACGTAAAAGATCCCGTGACCGTTAGACTTCGATATACATGTAAGTCCAGGTCGTAGATCCGCTCTCCGGGCAATATTTCCCTAAAGCACACTGTATGGTGTATGTCCGTCTCCATTAGCCCGGTTAAGAACAGAACAGTAGGGCGTTAAACCCTCTTTCATTTCATTTCATTTTCTATTTTAAATATAAGCTGGAGAATTGTATTTTATTTTTTTTACGGTAGAGCCCCCCCCCCCCGCTCAGGCTTGAAATTTTAGACCTGTAATTTTGGAATTTACCTTCCGGAAATACGTCAGAATGCACCAAATTGAATCTAATTTACCAAATTTTTCTGGTAATTGGTTGAGCGCAATTAGTTAAGAAATTATCAAACCTAGACACCCCCCCCCCCCGCCGCAAAAAATCCTGGATACGCGCCTGACAAGGTATAAATGTTATAAATAGGCCTACACAGATACTGAGTTTAATACTAAGTGGCCTCTCTCTCTCTCTCTCTCTCTCAGCACCCCTTCCAACCTTCAACCAAACGAAGAATGGGTCGTTTATACCAAATAATGGTCCCGATAAGGTGCGCAATCACCTAACTGAGCACCCAGTGGCTACACCAAACGATGTCATAAAGATGGTTGCTAGGTAGAAGTAACAAAATTCTAAATTTGTTTGCCGTTCATGCTTAACATGTAATACCACAATGAAGTAGACATTTTTCGCCCCAATATTAAAAATAAGATGAAATAGAATTGATATTTACACTGAACAAATAAAGAAGTTTGATTATACATTGTCTTAATTTAGAAATTACATGAATGGAAGTAAGAAGTTGCATGAATGGAGGTTAGAAATTACATGAACAGAAGTAAGAAATTAGACGATAGCATGCTAGAATTTTGGCACTAATATACCGCCATAGAGTCTGGGCAAGTCGTGGCGGTTTGGGCCGGGCTTAAATTTGATGAAACTAGATATAGGTAATGCTGATAAAGCCTAGATTATGTCGCCCTACGACGACGCGATAAAACTGACGGGGACTCGAAATCGGCGACTGGTTCAGTGGTTGGTTTACGATCAAGTGGAACTTGTCAGTCGTGACCACTTGGGCGACCAGGGCACTCTTACGACAGTAACTGTCTCCAGTTTCTCTGAGTTGCTCATGTTCTATAGTTTGGGATAAACTGGACAACTTTTTTATTTCGTTTGACCTACTCCCTTGAAATAAAAATGATAAATGAGACACTGGTCAACATAAGGTGTAACAAAATAATAAATTACCATAGGATAGGTGAATTAAGACCAAGCCATTATTGGTACCGCGGCATAAACGTACTCTAGTCGAATACTAATTTATGGGCCTTTGCTCTATGCCCTCGTCAAAGGTCGGGATTTCGGGTTTCCGGTTTTTATACACTGGTGCATAATGAACTACCAGCTACAAGATTTTTTTTTTTTTCCAACTTACATTATTGATAATGCATGGGAGTTAACTTCAAAATAAGAAAGTTCGCCTTGTTTAATTATCTCCCTTTAATTGCACTTACCAAATGTCATTCGAACTCGTAAGGCGAATATGATTCGGCCGAATATATCAAACATGTCTGATTCGGGCGAATCATTCGGCCGAATGACAGTGGACACACTAGGGGAATTTCGACGCCGATTGATGAGACCAAATCATTTGGCTAGTGTGTCCATTGCATTAAGAGTGGCTGAATGGTTAGCATGTGCACGCTGTATAAGATCAGGCCCGTTATTGGGTCAACTGGCGTGGTTTCGATTCCCCTGTTGTACGTGACAGTCTTGTGTGTTTTCTCCCACTGCTAAAGACCCCTATAATAAAGCCATGCGTATATGCGAATTATTTAAGTAAAATTGAACCATGTGTTAGTCCCGAAACCATATTTCTCTCACCCTCCAATTTAACACATTTTTTTGCCAAGAATGCTGAACTTCAGATGTTTGCGACAATATCCACTGTCTGCCAGTAATTTTGTGGGGAAATATCTATCTTTTTAATTATTATGGTGTAATTCTATTTCATACACTTAGTAGATGGCCTTTCACAAAGATCTGGGGGAAAAAGAAAACAGGTTGCTTTGGCATTTTTTTTTAATATTAAAGTTTCTGTGGTCAATTGTATTTTTCGTAAAATATAAAATTTTAATCAGTTAATCCACGCTAAAATGAACTCCAATTGACAATAAATGAAGAAAGCAAAATATCAACCATAATCTTTGACTTGGATAAAATTGAGTAAAAAGGGGCCCATCAAAAGATTCACTGGCTTCTGTTGATCACTTTGCATGGGATTGATTATCAATTGTTTAAATGACATTAAGAGATTTTAATCTGCAGCGGCATAGGCGTACGGGGAAATTTTTGACTGGGGGGGCGGTGGTGGTTGGTGCCCAAAAAATATAGTTAGGTGCTTAGTATGTTACACAATAATAATCATAGGCATACGGACTCAATGACAGTTAGGGGGGCAGAACCCAAATTGCCCGAAAAATTTTCGGGGTTACAGACGCACCCCCCCCCTCTCCCCCTTAAGAAAATTTTGGAATATTGACGGCTGTTTTCCTTTTATTTCAACCCGTGAAAAAAGCAACTTCAAAGAGATCAAATTTAACTTAATTAGGGTAACTTCAATTTGGTCAAATACAGTCCACCTGCTGACCCGAATTCTAAAAACAATCAATCGTCGCGGAGTATGGGGGCCTCCCCCACGGAGAAAAATTTGAAAATTTAACCACCGGAAATGCGTTTTCTGCTATTCTAGCCCATGTCAGTAACTCCAAAAGTATCCAATGGTTTTGTAACCGAAATCCCACTCCGAATTCCAACCATCCAACCAGACTGTGTAGCTGCATTTACAAATACTAATCGATGCCCGAAAACTGTCGCACAAAGTAGAATGGCTCCAGACAAACTGTTTTAATCCATTGTCGACTCAGTACAAATTCGTGGTTGTCAATTAAAAGAAAAGTAAAATTAGTGTTTTAGGACTCAAGGACAGTTAGGGAAGCAAACTAAACAGAAATTCAGGTTTACAGACAGCTGCGCCTGTTTTTTTCGACAGGCGAAGAAGCGGAGTTGACCTTGATAGACCTCCCAAGAAAATTTTGGAATATTTGACGAAACACGTTTTACTGCTATTCCAGTCCGTAAAATTAGTGTTTTATTAGATTTCGGGCTAAGTATGTGAAATTTTTTTTCACACTTTATCTGCCTGGCCGAAAAGTCAGCTTGCCCGAAAGTTAGGGGGTCAATGTTGATTTAAATTGACAAATTATTCGTGTTTTCAATGTTGAAGATTTTGGATGATATTGAGTTAGGGACTTAGCTACTTTAATATTATTAATACAAAATATAGGTTCACGTACCAGGCCTGTAAGATGGAAACGAAGTGTGCAGATTCTTTTAAAAAGCTAACGGACCGAGTACCGACTATATTTCCGATCCGAATGCTGCTAAGGGTGTCTGTGTTGTTATTTAACCAAATCACGTATGAATAAATATGCATTTTAAGTGATTCTAAGGAGTTTTTACCAAATAAAAAAAAAGTTCAATTTTTATTTGAAGGCCCATGACAGGTTCTACAATATCTCTTTTGCGATGAATAAGTTCTTGATTTCTAAATCATCAATAAAAGAGAACTAAATTTTATTTACTTGTAATATACACAACTAGAAACAGTTGTTTATGTAACTGTAACTCGTGGCTTACTGTACTGCAAACAAAAGAGGGTTCGAGTCATAAGATTTCTATTTAATTGCCTAACTATATAGACACTCTGAATTTAAATTCCCTGTTAAATTGGACACATTCAAGAACACAATATTTTTTTATACAACTTTTACAAAGTACAATTGTGTGCCCAAATTTTCCCAGCATTTGGTGCCCAAAATGGGGGGGCGGCGGCCCCCCCCCCCCAGCCCCACCAGCTCGTACGCCTATGTGCAGCGGTTAATATCAACTCTTACGTGAAACGAAAAACATACAAGAAAAAAAGATAGTTTACATAAACAAGTTTATCTCATTAAGAATCATGCCCCATATCTGCACTACAATAGATTGCATAAACTTTGTACATTATTGCAGGCAGCAAGCACTGCATGAATAATATTAATATAATATATATGTATTATAGGCCAAAATAATAACAACCACACAATCATGCCATGCCGCCAATTAGGGTTGGATGGCAATCATATATTCTTGGCTTTTTTTTCAAATCTGTCTTTATTAGAAACAATAAATAAATTTGTTTTATTTTCAAATTATTTCAATTTCTGTAAGAGATGAACCATAAGTTTATGGTAAATCTTTCATATTCTATTTGAACATACATATATATATATATTTAACACAATTTGAAATATTTTCAAATCAAGGACACATTGTTTTACAATAAAAACAACCCTGGGAAAAAAAACAAGATTAAAAAAAAAAAGCTCACAAGAACCTTCCCTTTTTTTTTTAAAACAAAATCTCTCATTCTGGTTTCATCTTTTTCTCATGAGTAGCATTTCTACACGTAATTTCATCTTTAATATATAAAGGAATGTGTATTCAATATCTATTTACAATCCGTGCATTTTCAACGCCATAAAAATATCACAAAAACATCTAGATAGGTCTCTCTCCTAATCTATCAAATAAAATAACACTCTCTGGTTTTTAATAAGATCTTGAAAAACTAGAACTCTCTCTTAAAGACAAGGCCCCATGGGTGATTGGCAAAAACATTGAATTTAACTTTACAAAACCACCAAGTCAAAATATGTGGAATTATATGCCATTATTGTATCTATGTCATCATGGCACCAACTATTTGTGATGTGAAACTACCTCACACTCACTATGTCATCAAATGATATGATATTACACTCGGAATAATTCTAAAAAATAAATCACCTCATGGAATTTTCTCCTCTCTTTAAGAACTGCTATGCTTTAAATAATACATGTTAATATTAGTCATTCTAGAGATATTTTTGTCTGTGACCATCTGGCATGTTCTCCTTTATTAGATGTTTCTTTGCTTTATCATGGCACATAATATCACAGTTACTAATTGCATTGCACTTCCAGATGCCAGCACTTCCTGCCTCAGAAACGATTTGATAAAAGAGTAAAAGCAAAGATATCTAACCAAAGAGAGCAATCCAGACAGTCATAGAAAATTAATGCTCCAAAAGGACGAATTGTGTGAATGAAAAGCAGATTGATCACAAGAAATGAATTCAATTGCTGATTAGGATCAGAAATTTACAATTAAGAAGACATTTATCATCAGAAATTTTCTATTAAGAAAACATTTCAGAAATGTACAAGCCTGTTTTATCATCAGAAATGTACAAGCCTGTTTTTTCATCAGAAATGTACAAGAATGTCAATCTACAAAAATGTACAAGCAGGTTATTCATCGGAAATGTGATTTAAAAAAACAATTATCAGAAATGATGTTTATATGATAAGAATGTACAAGCATATCTATTACAGAAATGCACTAATAAACACATACCTATCATTAGAAATGCAATGATACAAGCACAATTATCAGAAATGTAGTAATAAAAACATTAATGATCACCAGTCAGAAATAAAATAGATAGGGGTGGGGACCCGTGGTTGATGTGCTCTTAAATAGAAGCTACATGTACTAAATGTGCATCTTTTTTTTATATTATGGCATTAGTGAATAAGCAGCAGATGTATCTATTTATAAAAGCATTATTATGATATTATGTATCTTAAAAGCACTAAATTCCTGTGCAAAACGTTATGCCTTACAGAAAGTCAGGGAAGTAAAGTGATCACAGAACGTTTAATTTGACTTTATCCAGCCCATGTGTAGCTTAGAAATATAGGAATTCAACCCCATTTCATCTTTGTTCAACCCCATTTCATCTTTGTATGTAATGTTTAAGATATGACAATTGTAGGAGTGGTGAGGTACAGGTACTATTGAATTACAACAGTATAACACATTTTTTAAGTAGAAAGATAGCATAAGTTATTCTTACGGTATCTGAATAAATTTTCACAATTTTTCATTTTGATTAGAATACAGATGGTCTACTTACAATTAACAAACACAACATATTTCATTAAAAGGTAAATGAACTTTTTAAAATTATTACTGAGTTTACCATATAATTTAGAATGCTTAACAGATTAAATTTGTTCAAAATCATAGTATAATCATACAAAATATTCGGAAGCTGTTTGGGATAATTTCTATATTACATATTTTTTTATAAAATAGAAATTCACTTAGTTATGGAAGACAAATTTATTTAAAATCATTAGATTGCTACAGCATCCTTAAGTGCATAAACTACTGATTTCCTAGCATTCTAAGTTGTAGAGTATAAAATCTTCAGATATCTCAGACCTTCTTCCATCTGCTATAATTATTTATTTTAGACTGATCAGTCAAGTCAGTTTGTTGGCAAATACTTCTTGAATCAAACTAAACAACATGTTATTTAATCAAATCATTCTAATTTGACAACTTTAAATATGGTGAGAAGTGGAATATGGATATTATTAACATGTAATATTTATATGGAATTTTAAAGCCTTTTTATGGTCAGAATAAAGTTCTAGGGCAAGTTCTGGTGATATTATATAAGTCCAGTATGGCATACTTATTCAAATATTTTACTCCCATGTCAGTTAACAAATAAATCATTAAGAAATGAAAATAAAATAAATATACAGTCTACCTACGAGGATCATTCTTCCGTCCTGTGCCAAGCGATGAACCCCAAAGAATCCTTGCTTCTTTTGTAAATTTCACCTTTATAATTTGAACAGAAGATCAATTGATTGCCTACTTATACTTATATTCTACACAGGATCCACAGAACAGTATACATGTACATTAAAAATGTGGGCATATTGTATCAGGCATCAAATAGATAAGTATCTAACGAAATACAGGTAAAGTTGAAATTATGAAATGCACACCATTTACTTATCACAGTAAAATTTAAAGCCATCACAATCATATCCAGGTTGTTTTAGTTTAGATAATGTGTATTAAACCCAGCCTAGTTTATAATATTACATTCACTATATTAATACTTTAAAATAGAACATTAAAAGTAATTCCAAAAATAATTGGAACCATGTCAAGTTACACCTTGTGTTAAATTCCATGTGAGTATTAACCTAACAATATATTTATAATACATTTTGATACTTAGTATTCATATTTGAAGATGTATGATTTTTTGATATTTGAATTTGATGTGATTTTCGTTTTAATAAGATGAGGGAATAATTAAACACAAGATAGGCATTATGAATTTGACAGCATTTTAAGTTAAAAAGTTTTAAAATAATCATCATTCAAGTCTGACCAAAGAAACATGTTTAAACTTTTAATATTATTGAAGCCATATAACGTGATTAGATTACAAACCACAACCTGTAAATAAAGTTGTGTGGTGGTTTCTTACAGAGAAATTCAGTAAGATAAGTCTGTGCAAGTTGTAACAATTAGTAGTCATTAATCAGCCTTTAGTCATATCAATTGTTACAAGTTATATACATATTAATTCAGAAATTTAAAGTACCCTTACCAGGTTAAATACAACCCTAACTACAATCAAGTGCCATTTTGGTTACCTATTAATTTTAGAAATTGAGTTTTCCAAAGCTTTATTAGAGAAAAGTGTAAGCAGAATACAATAGGCTGTTTATGGGTATAATATTCCATGCTTATGAATTTTGTTTAATCAATTAATGACAACATGGCTTCTTTAGGTTTAAGTAGTGCATCATGTTTGACAGTTTTCATTGAGACCTATCATTGAATTAAGATTATGATAGTCATACATTAAACAATACACTAACTAAAACCTGTTGAAGTGTATAAACATCTTATCTGATCAGTATCACAACACAACTAGGCTACAAGAATACACTTCTTTAGTTTCATAATCAAGAGCTTTTTTTATCTTTTTATCTCCTTGGAAACTGACACAATCTATCCTTTTTTATACATCATAAATGTATTAAGATGTATATTTAGAGTAACTAATCAGATCACGAGTGTGTTATTAATATATATGACGGTGTATCGTAACAAATCCTACTACGAAATTTACGCAGCAATATCAAATTTCATAAATATATTATGATATAAACTATTGAAAAATTTATCGCCACAACAAATAAGGCATCAATGCTTACTTACAATAATATATTAAAATGTTTATAAATATTTCAAAAAGCACAAAAGAAAGAAACAAAACATTATGTTAGTGAGAGAAGGAAGATTTTACAAATACCTTGATTCATAAATATATATAAATAATAAATAAATGTCAATATTTTTTTGTCTATATTTTTTTCAGTCTTTTTTTTAACCCCCGAACCAATTTTATTTTTACTCTTTTTTTTCTTTGTATTTCAAATCAATTCATTTTCTCTATCCTTAAAAAGGAATATATCCAATTCTGTATCCTTTTTTAGGACTAATACAAACACTTTATTTCTGATGGCTTTATAACAGCCTTCGTTCCAGTCATGAATTATCTTCCTCAGCCAATCATTTATCAAAATGAAACTCATTACACCTCTGTTAAGACGAAGATCTGATTGTTGTTTATCTTATTTCATAACAAACATAATAAATAATCTTATTACAATTATATTACAATTCTATTTCCCTTATATTTTTTGCTACGCTACATTGTAATTTGACATAATTTCTGACAACTGTGTTCTGTTAGCCGGGTTCTATAAACACAAGCCAACTCTCAGATGTTTTGGATATAAAATTCACATGATTTACCACAAAATGCAGCCCTACTTACTGTATCATAATGGAATTTGATTGTTTCGTAAGAACCCAGTTATAAATAAATTATATCAGATGTGAATGTAGCAGAACATCAAAAACAAAATGTAACTGACGTTTGATTTTAATCAGATTGCAAAATAAATAATCAACTTGGACCAAAATAGGTTTTAGTCAAATATTTTTTCCATTAACCATTTTTGACAATGACAAGAACAGTCTGATATTATTATACCGCTTTTTTTTTTTATAAAAAAAAAAATAATAAAACTTGACAATTATTCTCAATCAATAAATAAAATCTTTTTAAACTGTCATTATTATTTTGGCATATATAATTAAACAGTTATTACATAAGTAACAATATTAGGGTTTTCTAAAAGATTGAGTTGTCATGCAACAGTTATAAGCACACCTATTTGCCAGTATCCATGCTGGGTAAAGTATTTATTGGTATAGTTGAAATATTGTTTAGCTACATACATCAATAACCAATCTTTCATACAACACAAAATTTATATTTATTTTTCACTGGTTAGCTTACAATTCTATCTACAGGTAGTAAATAATGTATGTCTTGTACATAAAATTACTTTTCTTATACTTTTAGATGGTATAGACAAACAGATTATCGTTCTAATTAAATAAAAAAAACCTTTATGAAAACTAGTTGTAGATGTAATATAGGCCTACTAATATAGATCATAGCCTGGCAACATTATTCAAAGGATGAGACATACGTGTATTTTAACCTGAATGATAGTTGAATAGAAATATAGAACTTTCACTTGTTTCAAGTATTCAAACAAAACCTCATTGAGATTATACATACTTATGAAACCTGTGAAATAAACAAATGAAATAATTGCTGCAGTAATTTCTAATTATTCTGTATCTTTATGTTCAAGACTGAAACTTTTATAGACTAGAATATCCGTTTGGTGTTCGTATTGCAATTTACACCCTTGGACAAATATAAGTTTCTGCGTAATGAGACACGAAGGAAGCAAAATAATCCTTATCAAACAATAAGCAGATGACATAAGGATAATTAATATATAATATTAAGCAGATTAATATTAATGCACAGCTCAAAATATGAATAAATAACTTGCACTTAATTAAGAACAAATGAAATCTAAAAATTTCTCCTTTAAAGGAAACCAAATGCTGTCTTAAACCATCAAGATTTCAAGTTCTGTGAATAAGGAATAATCATTTGTCAGATTTGGCTCACTCTTGGAATTGGAACCATCTGGGGCTAGAATATATAAAACTGTACAATTTCTTCAATATATATATCACTTGATGAATAAATCATCAATTCCTTCACTTAAGTCCATAGAAATGTGACAGGACTGGTTCCATTTCTGTCTGGTTGGAAAAAAAATACTGACTTCACAAATTTATTACGAGATCATAATCATTTGATCCATGTACAGATCCATATATAAGTATCAGACACTCCACTTCCTAATTAATCCGTTCATCCGTTCACTCATCCGTCCATTGTTTTCCATAATTTCACTGCTAACTACATACCGACTGGGAACTGTCATATTCTATTATAAGGCGTTTTATGTGGCCTAACTTTTTATGCAAGTATTCATAGCGTCTCTTTTGTTCAACATACTTGGGGTCGGTTTTCTTGGCTTCATATTCCTTGACTATTCGCTTTTTCAATTCCTGAAAAATGTAATGAATAGTTTTAAAAACAAAGCTAGTAATGAATAATTTCAAAACCTTAAGAAAGCAATAAATGAAATGAAAATGCAAGCAGACTAAATTTAGAAAAATCAAAAACGCTAATTTTATATCGTTTTGTTCAGTATAGACTTCTTAAACACACATTATGCCAGATGGTAGCAAAATCTTCCTATTGAAAGTCTTTCTTTAGGGCTGATATGTTATATAAACTATCAATTAGACATTTATTAACATGAAAAGACCGTAACTCTCAATGGCATCATATGTGTCGGATTGTCACTAGATTTGTTTCCGACCTACTGCTCAATGCCTATTGATAATCAAAAAATGGATAATCAAGACCATTTTTTTTTTTTAAACGTACCAACTTAAGTAATGATGACTGAAGCCAAGTCGAAAAATCAATCGCTAATATCTCTGTTCAAAATCTGAGTGGAGCAATTTGATTGAAATTTTCAGCAAATTTCCTTTACATTATCTAGTTTTTAACTATTTACAGTGAGAACTGCCAGCAGTTATCAAATCTCCATAATGTACATGTACCTTTAAGTCTATCAACATTTCTTCTTCTTGCATTAATTAATATCAAAAGAAGTAACTTTATTAATTCCATCAGTAAAGAGGATTAAAAAAAAAAACCACCCTCACATATTTTACTTTTTCCTTTGCCTCTCTTAATCTGGTGTAAGTTTTAATCTCAAAACTGTCGTTTCAATTCTATTTATCCATCTGATTGAGAGTGATAACAGGGAGTTAAAATAGGGATTGTAAAAGCATTAACTTGTCATATAAATGATACCGCTTACCTCAAAATCTTTGGTCCCTTCCTTACTTCCTTTCACCTGTGACCGTAACTCGCCAAATTTTAAAACAACAGATTCGATCTGTGCATGAAGTTGTCGATATTCTTCATACTGGGTGTTAAAATCTTTTTTATATTTAAGTCTTTGGTCGGTATTGGTTATCAGAGTGTATGAGCTGAAAGAGATCATTTGTAAAGCTTTGACGGGACACATGGATATGCATTTCAAATGTCTTTCATTTTACTACAATGTGTATTTCAATAGACTTAAACAAGATACCCCTCAAACCTTTGGCATTTATGCATGTTTGACTATTTTTTTTTAAGAGACAAAAAAAAAAAATATTTAACCCAGCATACAGTATTTCACTTTGGATACAATTTAAGATCCAAAGCTTGAAGATGATGAGGAAAATAACAACAGATTGGGATCAAGTGTGCATTTTGCCTAGTCAGTATACTCTTATTCAATCTTTATTTAATTATCTGTTTTTTCTGAGAACTTACCCTAAATAATTTGGCATTTCTCTTTTGGAGGAGACATCATTACCATTGTCTGAAAAATATTTTAAAGACAACTTATAATGAAAGTCTTCATATAACCAGAACTCTCAAAACTTTATTATACAGCTGTCAACCTCAGCTAGTTTTGTTCTACATGTCAAATGACATGAATACTGTAGGTGACATATGATTAAATCGATAGACAAGTCTTATTGTTACTACAATGGTATATGACCAGATAAAACTAAGAGACAAGTTATTAATAATAACATGTGTTGACATGTACTGCTATCTACCCTCTAGCTATGTTGTTACAATATAAATAGTAAACAATAGTTGATATTAACATTGTACTAAATAAACTACCATACAATTTCAACCATATGTGAAAGCTTCTTATTATACTGTTTTTCACTAACATTTTCAGCTTAGTTTATGTTTAAATTTTAAAATAGAAAAGAAGGATCAAGTATTGCATGTGTTTAATCCACTTTCAAATAAAATCTTGTAATTGCCAGTATATAAATTAGATAACATCTTTCATAAATGAGGTAATGAAATTTGTTTTCAAGGTTCTTTGAGACAGCCACTGAGAATGGCTCTATTTTTTTAACTACGAAATACACTTTCAAATAGACAAACATGTTCCATGAAATACTCGAATTAAAATGTAGGGTTGAAAGGGTGGGAAACTTTTGGGAATTTTCAGTGTAGGGAATTTTCAAATCTATTTTTAGAACGGAAAAATACTAAAATTATAATCATTTACTGTAATTTGTTTTTTCTCTTTTACTTTCATTTATATAAACTATTAAACCTTATTTAATCATGTTAGTTGTGTTCCAAATGGTAAAACTAAAGAGATAAAATTTATGTAAATTCTGCTCCCAAAGATATACAAAAAATATAAGATCTAATTTGAAACTCTTTGAAGCTGACAACGATCCTTTCAGCACAGAAATTTCAGATTTATTCATGAGGATTCAAATGAACCTAAAATCTCCCTTTTATCCACCGATGATGATGCAGATAATGATTTTGAAGATAATGATGAAATGGCAGAGTTACCTAACTTTGAGCATTAATTATAGAGTTTGTAACCTGTGTATGAACAATTGAACAATTATCAGCTATTAGATTTTAGTATACATATCAAATAATATGTTTTGTATCTTTTAGTTATTAAAACACTACTGTCACTTGCAACTCATTAATAGTGAAACAGGTTTCAATTTATGACACCAAATTGAAAATTCCCCAAATTCCCAAAAAATTTACCCGGTTTAAAAATTCCCGGGAATTTTGCAACTCTAAGTCTAACTTGAATAGTTCAAATTGAAGGAAGTCATTTACACCTGCTTAGAGCATTTGACAAGCTCTTAAAATTACTATGTTGTTGTATGTGCATCAGGCATTACTAATTACTTTCACATTGTGTTGTAGGATACATTTTTATTTGTCCATTACAAAATGGCACCCAAAACCATAAGATACACAATTTGTGTACTGATTATAAAATGGTAAATATTTGATTTTGGATCATATAGTTTGACTGCCAGACAGCAACATCAATATTGCATTTTATTTGTATTTTTTGAATATATTATGGACAAAACTGAGTTATAGAGTTAGCTCCTGTAAGAAGTAATCAATGCTAGCAGTAACTGAATTAATCAGAATTTGATATTTCCTGTACATCATGACTAGTCTTGTTGGGTGTAATTGTAGGATAAACCGGATTTATATTCTACAGTGTTTGTTTAATTAATATTGAAATCATGGCTTCATTTACTAGATTATTATCATATGACACCTACAGAAAAAGAATTTTATTGATTAATTACATATCCATGCACCGCTTCATTAAATCAAAATAAGATGAAATAATCAATACTCCCACAGTTCAAATGTACACAAAGCTTTCTTCACTCCCACAGTTAAAATCAGCATGATCTATTTTAGACATTAATAAAATAATATTGATATTCAAAAATCCCACGCAACAGCAGTACAAGTAAGACTTCGATAGAAATGAGAGGTGGTTTAATTAATATCATATTATTTGAGGTATAAATACCCATCATCAAAAGATACGTAGATCTACCGTTCTGTTCAATCATTGCTACTGTTTTAAAGGAGTGTTTGCTCTTCCTCCTCTCGTATTCAAAATAATATATTATTAGGACAATCTACCCAACCTCAAAATCTGTTTAATTTGACATCCTCTATTTTCAGTCCCAGGAGTTAGTTTTTTTTTTACTGGAATATAACCTTACATCATAAATATCATTTAGTCAACCCTTTATTCTCAAACAATAAACCAAATCAAAGCCAGGATGTTATAAAATAGTGCAACATTTTATTTTAGATCTTTGTTTTATTTCATATTTGTTAGCTGTTTTAAAATATCTGCAAGTCTTATTAAAGAATGAGTGATTTCTAGCTTTAGATTACCATTTAGACATTTATTTCTATTATTCTATTTTCATTGAGATATTTCTTATTCTAATGGTAGTAGTAATAGACGTGTGGGAAGTTATGGCTTTGATTACTTTGAATAGAACATTTGAACGAAAATAACTCAAGATAAAAGCCTTTTAGAATACCACATAATCAGCTATAGCTTCACCGTCTATGTTTCATGAATTATTAAATTAAATGTGGATTTTTTTTTCTACGCAACTGATATAACCTAAACATGCAGACATCCTGGATAGCAAGAGCTAAATGACTAAATGTATGTGTATCAGGTCATACAAAATCTGTTTTAAGACTAACTTCTTTATCTAAAATTATCATTCCTACAATGTATGTCTATCTAAGTAACCATGGGTATCCCTTGTTTCATTCTGCACGCAGCGATTCATCTACATGTACTTCATACTTTGAAAAACCTGTTCTCAGGCGGATTAACTGTAGGTAGAGAGGCAGCCTAGGTTTGGCATGGCCTTGTTTTATTCCCCCCAACCCACCATGGTGAATGAAATTAGATCATTTGAAGATTTTATTCATTTATTTTAACTGCGGTTGGGTGCAATAAAAAGTTAAAAATAGGTTGCCATGCAACGAAACATACGCCCACACAGCAGCCAAATCGTCCGGGCAGTCAACAAGAGTTGTCGCATATTAAGGAATTATCAGAAAATCATTAGAATTTGTTTGGTTTTTATAATCAAACGTTTCTTTTTAAATCGGATAACAATTTTGACCTCCAGAGGGACCACAAGCTAAAAAGGGCGATTTTTTTGGACAATCAGGGGCCATCATTCAGGAAGTTACGATCCGATGGTCGCAAATATCGAAAGGAACCAAGATCTTTGGGTTATAAACATACATGTCAAGTTTCATCAAAATTGGTTCAAAATTGTGACCTCTATAAGGTCCACAACCTTGATATAACATATTTTCACACTATTCGCGTACAAACGACGGCCATTTTGTCCGTCAATTCTAGTCCGATTTTCACGAAATTCAAACTCAACCTTCATAACCATGGAACGGTGATATAATCAAACGTTTTTTTTTAAATCAGATAACAATTTTGACCTCCAGAGGGACCACAAGCTAAAAAGGGCAATTTTTCGGACAATCAGGGGCCATAATTCAGGAAGTTATGATCCGATTGGCGCAAATATCGAAAGGAACCAAGATCTTTGGGTTATAAACATGCATTTCAAGTTTCATCCAAATCGGTTCAAAATTGTGTCCTCTACACTGTTCACAACCTTGATATAACATATTTTCACACTATTCGCGTACAAATGGCGGCCATTTTGTCCGTCAATTTTGGTCCGATTTTCACGAAATTCGAACTCAACCTTCATAACCATGGAACGGTGATAAAATCAAACGGTTTTTTAAATCGGATAACAATTTTGACCTCCAGAGGGACCACAAGCTAAAAAGGGCAATTTTTCGGACAATCAGGGGCCATAATTCAGGAAGTTACGATCCGATTGGCGCAAATATCGAAAGGAACCAAGATCTTTGGGTTATAAACATGCATTTCAAGTTTCATCGAAATCGGTTCAAAATTGTGACCTCTACACTGTTCACAAGCTAAAAAACGTGATTTTTCGTACAATCAGGGGCCATAACCCATGAAGTTACAGTTTGATACATGCCAATATCGAAAGGAACCGAGATCTTAGGGTGATAAACCTATGTTTTAAGTTTCATTGAAATCGGATAAAAATTGTGACCTGTAGACTGTTCACAAACAATTGTGGACGGACGGACGTCCGGACGGACGAACAGGGGCGACGACAATATACGTCCACATGAAAATGTGGGCGTATAAAAACAGCTATTTTCGGAAAGTCACATCCAAATTTATACATTATAAAATCAAAAATATTTTTTAAAGTTAACTGTAGTGTTTATCATGATTTAAAATGACTGCACAGTTTTCATGTTAACTTATACAATATGTAGTTAAAAACATAGACTTCACGAAAACACACCTGTAATCCTTAATTAACTATTGTATATTAACTAGTATTATTCTTCCTTAATCTATTGTAACTACAAAATAACTAACTCTATGATCAAAGTTTGGTTTTTTTTTCAAAACCAATCACATAGTAGCTATATACATGTATAGTATTTCACAATGAACTATCTCGACAACATTTCCTGGTCAATAGTACAGGGATGTCTCTACAAATACATGTCATTTACTCATTACAAATAAATATTAATAAGTTTTTAGAACAGGTGTACGATATAAGCAAATAAAACAATGTCTTGGTACATACAAAAATAAATTAACTCATCGAGGGGTGAGTGGGGAAGCAGTCAATTTCTTTCTATATCTAAAATTTTCTATTATTAACAAATTATCTAATTTAAACTAAATTAAAGTGCCTAATCTTGTAATACATTTCATTTAATGCTTTGTCAAAAAAATAACATTTTCGTTTTTTGTCAACTTTAATATTTAAAATATACTTTAACAAGCACATAAAATGAACACAGGAAAGTGGTACCAGTATGTAATTCAAACCAGCATTAAGTTTATACTCTACACCAATTCCACACCAAATTTATTCGATCAATTTTTCAATTATATTAATCACAGCTATTCACAGCTATAACCCCCCTTGATTGGTGAACAAGATCACATGGACTAAACATAGAATACAAGTTTACAGTTACACTGTTACATTCTTATGGGTATATCACTAGCCGACTAATATTTGGTTAACTATATCATATGTAATGCAGTAAGCATTGTTATTAGTGAAGAGAGGTGGGGGTTGCATTGCCTTGTGATTTAGTGTTGTGGTTCAAGCTGTAGCTGGACAGCCACCTCTGGCTTTTTTGGTACGGTAGTTGCCTTATCAACCTTGCAGGTTTTCTATACAGCTACTTTTCTCTCACACAAAGCACCCAGATGTGTGTGTGTGTGTGTGTGTGTGTGTGTGAGAGAGAGAGAGATGGGGTTAAATGTCCACTTAACACAACTAGGTCATTTCAGGACTAACATATATGGGTCAATCATATTTCAGTAATTTGCTTTTGAGTAGTGGTCTTTTGTAGTGGAAGGAAAACGGAGAACCCAGAGAAAAGAGAGAGAGAGAGAAATGGTGTTTAAAGTCCACTCAACATAACTAGGTCATTTCGGAACTAACATATGGTTAATTTTATTTCAATAATTCGCTTGCGCGTAGGGGTCTTTAGCAGTGGGAAGAAAAAGGAGCGCCCAGAGGAAACCCACGAGGTTGAGAAGGTGCCCCTATCTTCATGCCACATACGCTCACACCAGGGCTCGAACCCACAGCCGCAAGCCAGAGGTGACTGGCCAGCTAGAGGCCGAAGCGCAACACTCTAGACCACTAGGCCATACCAACACCCCGAACCCAGAGAAAACCCCAGAGGTTAGACAGGCAACTCTACTCCTTGTCACATATTACCAGTGAGGGAATCCAAACTAACACCAGTTGACTCAACGACAGACCTTATGATACAATGTTCACGCTACCTATTCATCCATGACTCAAGAGGCGACACTTGTGTAGTAGTTAATGTATATTTCAATATGGCATTGGCAGGAAGTCACAGCTTGTCAGACTATGATTTCAGCTGAATGTTCTTCTCTATCCAGAACAAGCCAATTATAACTGTGAGCAACAACAGTGATAATGATGGTTCAGAACATTCTACGAATTCTAATGAAGAAGAATCATTGCAGGTTGTGTTGGGATCAGGTCCGAGTACCTTGTCTTTAGTGATGTGCGGTTTTTCGGTTTAACCGTACGGTATCGGTTTATACAAATAAACCGAAAACCAAACCGTTAAATAAAAAAAAAACGTGCGTTTCGTTTTTTTTCTAAATTCCTAATTTTTATGTAGCCGTATTTCGTTTACTTAGTAATTCCAAAATTTTAATGTAGCCACCACTTCCGTTTTTATTTTCAATCAACTAGAGCCCGTATGTATAGAATAATAGAGTATTTAATCAGTCTGGTTGGCCTAGACTATTTATTTTCTCAATTCAGTTCGGTTTACAATCCAAAATTTTATGCAACCCGAAGCCGGTTGTCAATATAGAACGATGGCTTGCTCTAAAAAGTAAAATGTCTCAATGGCTTGCTCAATAACTATGAAAGATTAGATGACACAAAATGTAGATTTAATCTTTGTAAAAAACATATTTCTGCTGCATAAATTATAAGAACATAATTTAACAATTTTGAGTCAGGTTTAGAACAACATTTGAACAATACCCGAAAATGGCAATTGCGTTAAGTTTTGTTTTTAAGTTTATAAACGAGAAATGAAAGACCAAATGTTTCGATTTGTTGGATTGGTATTATTTTGTTATGCAAATTTATTTTGGTATTTTTTTTTTTTACAGTATAATCTAACTTTATTATGTCGTAATGTTAATTTATTATTATGCCTATGGCGTTGTGTGTGTCAGATCTTTTTTACAGTAACTTTGTTATTACTACCAGTCATAATTAAAGTCATATATATAGGCCTAACAGTAAAAAAAAAAACCCTTGTTGTTTACTATTTACATCAATATTTTTGATATTTTTTCTGGCTTTCAAGTTTTCCTATAAAATAAACATAAATCAGTACATACATTACACAGTGTTTAAATGAATAAAAAAAAACAAAAACCGAAACCGAGGTTTTTTGCCTCAGAAAAAACGAAAACTGAAACCGAAAGAAAATTTAAAGATAGGTTGCCAGGCAACGAAACATACGCCCACAGCAGCTAAATCGTCCGGGCAGTCAACAAGGGTTGTCGCATATTTTTACTAATTTCGGTAATGAAGCATTTGTAATACACTAAAAACTGATTAAGAGTAACAACTCATTATGTAATTATCAGAAAATCATTAGAATTTGATTGCTTTTTATAAAGTTTTACCCCACGCTAACAATTAGTATATACATGAAACATTTAATATCATGGATTTAACTGTTCAGTTATCTAAATTCATTGAAAATCAAAATACTGGTTCGTTTCAACACCTTAAACTCTATGTATCAATCTGAAGTCAATCGGATAGTAACTTTGGTCTCTATAGCGTCACAATAATTTTTGAAGTTATCAAGGGAGATAACTCTGGTAGTAATTATTTGAAATCATTGAAAATCAATAGGCTTCTTCGGAAATCGCTGAAAATTAATAGGTGTCTTTGTCTTATGACCTTAAACACTGTGTATAAATTTAAAGTCAATCGGATATTAACTTTGGCCTCTAGAGCGTCCACAAGATTTTTTGAAGTGATCAAGGGCCATAACTCTGGCACTAATTATCGGAAATCGCTGAAAATCAATAGGCTTCTAGGTCTTATAACCTTAAACACTGTGTATCAATTTGAAGTCAATCGGATATTAACTTTGGCCTCTAGAGCGTCCACAAGATTTTTTGAAGTGATCAAGGGCCATAACTCTGGCACTAATTATCAGAAATCGCTGAAAATCAATAGGCGTCTTCGTCTTATGACCTTAAACACTGTGTGTAAATTTAAAGTCAATCGGATATTAACTTTGACCTTTAGAGCGTCCACAAGATTTTTTGAGGTTATCAAGGGCCATAACTCTGGCACTAATTATCGGAAATCGCTGAAAATCAATAGGCGTCTTCGACTTACGACCTTAAACACTGTGTATAAATTTAAAGTCAATCGGATATTAACTTTGGCCTCCAAATCCACAAGATTTTTTGAGGTGATCAAGGGCCATAACTCTGGCACTAACTATCTGAAATCGCTGAAAATTAATAGGCGTCTTTGTCTTATGACCTTAAACACTGTGTATAAATTTAAAGTCAATTGGATATTAATTTTGGCCTCTAGAGCGTCCACAAGATTTTTTGAAGTGATCAAGGGCCATAACTCTGGCACTAATTATCGGAAATCGCTGAAAATCAATAGGCTTCTTCGTCTTATGACCTTAAACACTGTGTATCAATTTGAAGTCAATCGGATATTAACTTTGGCCCCTAGAGCGTCCACAAGATTTTTTGAAGTGATCAAGGGTCATAACTCTGGTACTAATTATCGGAAATCGCTGAAAATCAATAGGCTTCTTCGTCTTATGACCTTAAACACTGTGTATAAATTTAAAGTCAATCGGATATTAACTTTGGCCTCTAGAGCATCCACAAGATTTTTTGAAGTGATCAAGGGCCATAACTCTGGCACTAATTATCGGAAATCGCTGAAAAACAATAGGCTTCTTCGTCTCATGACCTTAAACACTGTGTATAAATTTAAAGTCAATCGGATATTAACTTTAGCCTGTAGAGCGTCCACAAGCAATTGTGGACGCCGGACCGACGGACCGCCGGACGGACGGACGGACGGGGGCGACGACAATATACGACCACATTTCAATGTGGGCGTATAAAAACCGCCCATCACTACTTGTCTTAGCACAGTCCTTCCATTCTCAATTCCTGCATCATTGAATCTACGCGAATCCTCCGAATCTTAATTAATAATACTGTCTAAAAGCAAAATTGTCTTTATTGTATTAATCTGCATAAGAAAATGGCGTAGCCAAAATAAGCTGATACCTGCACCATGGCATTTCTTCATGACAATGTCTTTTGTCCATCACCTACATTGTAACTAGTAAGTAACTTGTTAAAAAAATTTATTCTTCTTTAATGAAATCAAGATAAAACATATTTTAATCCAGCCGTGTGACAAAGATAACATTTATGTCATTAATGTGGGGTCCAATGTGTGACATAGATAGTAACATTTTAAGTAATCTCAATCACTGATAAAACTATACCAATAATAGGAGTAACGTATGCCATTTGAGGGACAGTTTGTAATTTCTCATTGTTGAGTTCCAAAGAAAAGACAAAATACAGCCGGCCAGGTTAAGAAAACTGACCCTGACTGACATTTCTCCAAGATTATTACTTTTTTTTTTTAATAGAAACCTTCACACGAATTATTTTAAGCTTGAGAGAAACCCTGTGTGTATTATTATTTGGAGATTCACATGAATTTCTAGCCCTGCTAATGCTGGATTCCAATAACATTGGTTGGAATTAGGTCAATAAATGTAGTTTTCAATAGCATTTACCCTGATGTTTTTTGTTTTTATACTCACATGCTGACAATGACGGAAGCTTAATTTTAAAAATAGGTTGCCAGGCAACGAAACATACGCCTACACAGCAGCCAAATCGTCCGGGCAGTCAACAAGAGTTGTCGCATATTAAGGAATTATCAGAAAATCATTAGAATTTGTTTGGTTTTTATAATCAAACGTTTTTTTTTTTAAATCAGATAATAATTGTGACCTCCAGAGCCACAACAATCTAAAAATGAAGATTTTTCGTACAATCAGGGGACATAATTCAGGAAGTAATGACCCGATGGGCGCAAATATCGAAAGGAACCAAGATCTTTGGGTTATAAACATACCTGTCAAGTTTCATCAAAATCGATTCAAAATTGTGACCTCTATAAGGTCCACAACCTTGATATAACATATTTTCACACTATTCGCGTACAAACGGCGGCCATTTTGTCCGTCAATTTTGGTCCGATTTTCACAAAATTCATTCTCAACCTTCATAACCATGAAATGGTGATATAATCAAACGTTTTTTTAAATCGGATAACAATTTTGACCTCCAGAGGGACCATAAACTAAAAAGGGCGATTTTTTGGGACAATCAGGGGCCATAATTCAGGAAGTTACGATCCGATGGGCGCAAATATCGAAAGGAACCAAGATCTTTGGGTTATAAACATGCATGTCAAGTTTCATCAAAATTGGTTCAAAATTGTGACCTCTATAAGATCCACAACCTTGATATAACATATTTTCACACTATTCGCGTACAAACGGCGGCCATTTTGTCCGTCAATTTTGGTCCGATTTTCACGAAATTCGAATTCAACCTTCATAACCATGTAACCGTGATATAATCAAACGTTTTTTTAAATCGGATAACAATTTTGACCTCCAGAGGGACCACAAGCTAAAAAGGGCGATTTTTTGGACAATCAGGGGCCATAATTCAGGAAGTTACGATCCAATGAGTGCATATATCGAAAGGAACCAAGATCTTTGGGTTATAAACATACATGTCAAGTTTCATCAAAATTGGTTCAAAATTGTGACCTCTATAAGGTCCACAACCTTGATATAACATATTTTCGTAACTATTCGCGTACAAACGGCGGCCATTTTGTCCGTCAATTTTGGTCCGATTTTCACGAAATTCGTATCCAACCTTCATAACCATGGAACAGTGATATAATCAAACGTTTTTTTAAATCGGATAACAATTTTGACCTCCAGAGGGACCACAAGCTAAAAAGGGCAATTTTTCGAACAATCAGGGGCCATAATTCAGGAAGTTACGATCCGATTGGCGCAAATACCAAGATCTTTGGGTTATAAACATGCATTTCAAGTTTCATCCAAATCGGTTCACAATTGTGACCTCTACACTGTTCACAACCTTGATATAACATATTTTCACACTATTCGCGTACAAATGGCGGCCATTTTGTCCGTCAATTTTGGTCCGGTTTCACGAAATTTGAACTCAACCTTCATAACCATGTAACGGTGATATAATCAGACGGTTTTTTAAATCGGATAACAATTTTGACCTCCAGAGGGACCACAAGCTAAAAAGGGCAATTTTTCGGACAATCAGGGGCCATAATTCTGGAAGTTACGATTCAATTGCCGCAAATATCGAAAGGAACCAAGATCTTTGGTTTATAAACATGCATTTCAAGTTTCATCCAAATCGGTTCAAAATTGTGACCTCTACACTGTTCACAAGCTAAAAAACGTGATTTTTCGTACAATGAGGGGCCATAACCCATGAAGTTACGGTCCGATACATGCCAATATCGAAAGGAACCGAGATCTTAGGGTGATAAACCTATATTTTAGGTTTCATTGAAATCGGATAAAAATTGTGACCTGTAGACTGTTCACAAACAATTGTGGACGGACGGACGGACGAACAGGGGCGACGACAATATACGTCCACATGAAAATGTGGGCGTATAAAAATATTGTTATTATGATTGAAGGCTGTATGGCATAGTCGTATGGAATATCATTTAAAGCTGTTTCAATTGATGTAAAATGATATCTCAAACACTGGATTTAAGTACATTTAAATTGTTGAGCATCCCAGAAAGTAGGAGTTTAATATTAAGCAGCATGATGGTGTTTATCGGAGTAAATATGGCCCTTTATGATTGAGGTTATGTGTAACTTTGTGGCAGATTCAGTGATGTAGAAAAGAAATTGCATAAACAAAACATAAATATAGATGGTTGAAACTGAAAATCAAAGCTGTCAATATGCTAGGATGGTAAGGGGTTCTTAAGCTTTTTTAAGCACAAGAATACTCTATTGACCAGGAACCATTGCAGTCATCATGGAACTCTGATACCATATCCCAAATCAAAGTCCATCAATCAATGCACAATTGTCTAAAGAACAAGTTTCATGTCGATCGTACAAGAATTGGTTTATTTTGAAGAGCATGGCCAAAAAAATCAAGAAGATTACCACAGTATAGCTAATGATAAATACAATGGAAACTAGACCTGCATGCAGGAATGACGGGTTTCACTTTTGCCATGTTACCTTTGAACTTGAACTTGTGTCACTTTTGGTGCTACGTTACCCTTGAACATATGTCCTTTCCGGTACCAATGAAACCAATATACAGGTTTCCACATAAGCATTGCACACATCAAATAAAATGGAAACAGAATCAAACAAATCCAGCAATTTTATTTTATACATTTGTTACATGTAATTGATCCTGACAAAATAACAGTACTTCCGGTGATAATGTAAATGTTCCCTTAGTCTTATGAAATCAGAAATGGCATAAGGCATCATATGGTGAAAATTTTATGTAAATCGAATAATAATTTCCACTTTTATAGACCAAAAACCTTGAAAAGTGATGTGTAGAAAATCGTCTATTTCTCGGCAACCGTACAAGTTAGAAACCATTTTTTGGTATTTATATGACCGTATGGGTTTAATCTATTTGTTGATTGGAATCAAATATCATAATTGTATAAACATTACAAATCAGACTCATTTGAATAAAATATCGGTTTTGAAGGCTTAAAATACAGTTTTTGCCAAAATGACGCTACTTCCGGTGATAATGAAAACGTTAAATTAGTTTTATAACATCGACATTAGGCTTCAAAGGGTGAAAATTTTATGAAAATCAAATAATAATTGACACTTTTATGGGCCAAAAACCTTCAAAAGTGACTTTCAGAAAATCGCCTATATCTCGACAACCGAACAAGTTAGAAACAATTTTATGATATCTATTTGACCGTATGAGTTTTGTTAATATGTGAATTTAAACCAAAAGTTAATTTTATTATTACATGTGACATAATTCTTGGTTGAAAAAAAGATCGATTTTAAAAGTTAAAAATTGAGTTTTTGACTAAATGACGTCACTTCCGATGTCAATTTTAAATAGTAATCAACATGATATGACGCACACTTGCTTTTTGAATCAAATGATGTCACTTTTGTGAATATCCATTAATAATTGACTATTTTACAGGCAACATTACGAAAACAGTGACTTATGCAAAACTGCCCATTTCTCGGCAACTGCTTATATTAGAAACTAATTTTAACATACATTCTCTTCGTATGGATTATGGTGACAGGTTTATAAAAGTTAAGTAAAAATATTTTAAAATCTGAAAAGCCTGAATGGGTTGTAAATAGGTCAATTTTACGCCTTTTTTCACCCCTTAATCCAATTTGCTAGAAAATGAATTAGAAATTAAAAAAACTGCTTCCGACATTTTTTGCGCCTTTAAAGGACACACTCTTTTAGTCATATAATTTTTCAAAAATATAATATTTGTTTTCGAAAAATGGTACCTAACTGTCAAAATTGTAGTTTTTGGTAAAATTATGCCACTTCCGGCGCCGACAGATAACACTTTTGGTAATAAAAAAAATAACAATTGGGACAACGAAGCATATGAACTTTGTTTTATACAAATCGAACAATAAAAAATTAATCTAGGACTGAAAAACTGAATTAGCTAATGGCGGCCAAGGAAAATTACTGAGACAAATTTTTTTAACATTTTTGCGCTAGTCAGATGACTCTTTAATTCTGTGCACAACACGACTAAATAATATTTATAAATAAAAACGTTAAATCGAATAATAATTGCCACTTTTAAAGACCAAAAAACTTGAAAAGTGACTTGTAGAAAATCGGCTATTTCTCGGCAACCGTACAAGTTAGAAACCATTTTGTGGTATCTGTATGATCGCATGGGTTCATTCTATTTGTTGATTGGCATCAAATACCATAATTTGAAAAAGATTTCAAAACAGACTCATTTGAATAAAATATCTGTTTTGGAGGCTAAAAATACAGTTTTTGCCAAAATGACGTTACTTCCGGTGATAATGAAAATCTTAAATTACTTGTATGAAATCCCAAATGGCATTAGGTATAACATGGTGTGACGTTTATGAAAATCGAATAATAATTGACCCTTTTATGGCCCCGAAACCTTCAAAAGTGACCTGTAGAAAACCGTCTATTTCTCGGCAACCGAACAAGTTAGAAACCATTTTATGATATCTATATGACCATATGAGTTTTGTTTATATGTGAATTTAAACCAAAAGTTAAAATTATTAATACATATTAAGTTATTCTTGGTTGAATAAAACATTGATTTAAAAAAGTGTAAAATGCATTGTTTGACCAAATGATGTCACTTCCGGTGTCAATTTTAAATTGTAATCAACTTGATATGACGCTACGTGCTTTTTGAATCAAATGATGTCACTTTTATAAAAATCCAATAATAATTGACTATTTTACAGGCAAAATAACGAAAACAGTGACTTATGCAGAACTGCCCATTTCTTGGCAACTGCTTATATTACAAACGAATTTTAACATACATTTTCTTCGTATGGATTATAGCTACAAGTTTATAAAAGTTACGAAGAAATATTTTAAAATCTGAAAAGCCTGAATAGGTTGTAAATAGGCCACTTTTACACCATTTTTAGCCTCTTAATCGAATTTGCTCGAAAATGAAATCGAAATTAAAAAAACTGCTTCCTACATTTTTTGCGCCTTGAAAGGGCACACTCTTTGAATCAAATAATTTTTCCAAAAAATAATATTTGTTTTCGAAGAAGGAAAATAACTGTCAAAATTGTAGTTTTTGGTAAAATTATGCCACTTCCGGTGCCGACAGATAACACTTTCGGTATTAAAAAAAACGACAATTGATACAACGAAGCATATGAACTTTGTTTTATACAAATCGAACAATAAAAAATTAATCTAGGACTGAAAAACTGAATTAGCCAATGGCGGCCAAGGTAAATTACTGAGACAAAATTTTTTAACATTTTTGCACTAGTCAGATGACCCTTTAATTCTGTGCACAATACGACTAAAAAATATTCATAAATAAAAAAGTTTTTTGTAAAATTTTAAATTTTCGAAATTTGGCGCCTAATATCTTCGAAGATTTGCCGAAAATCAAAAATCGAAAGTAGCGTAGCTATGTGCCCTGTCTCAGGCTATGCCAAAATGTATCGAAAGTTAAAATCCAATGATTATTGTTAAAATTACTGCAATATTTTTAAAAACGATAACTTCGGTGATTTCGGACATTTCGCATTGTCGCAGAACGTTCAAAATAGCTGTATCCTCTAAGTCACACCCACTTTCCCAGTAAAACCGAAGAAATCGTAACGATGCGACACGTAGTTGCTGAGATCTATTCAAATTGGAATCTGAATAATAATAATAATAATAATAATAAGAATAATAATTTTAACAAAAACAATAGTGTTTCACACAAGCTACGCAGTGTGAAACCCTAATTAACTGTGGCATCATTTTTAAACTTGTTTTTGTGTGACAGCTACACTATTGTGTTTACTGAAGCCATAACACTGACCATGTCACTAACATTGGTTTGTTACTGTTAAGAATTCAAATAGATCCCTTTAGATGGTATTATGATTTATGCCATCAGTACTGATAGCATTTGATTCAAATTCAAGATTATCTTTTAATAGGTATGACACTCTACTAAATCTTGAAGTGGACTCATATTTATTTTCTTTTACTTTTGCAAACAATCATTACATGAGTATTCATCTATTTGTAAAATGAACACGAGTGACTCTTTTCACATACGGTAGCCATTTTTATTATTCAATGCGTCGATAAATGCTTAGTTTAATTTTAATTAATGTCCAAACATTGGCTTCAAATAACATTTACGTCAGGGTGTCATCCAGGTCTCGGGTAATCTTTATTGGGCTCTGTCTGTTGGAAATGATCAATGTTTTGTTACTGTTTGGAATATATGGCAAAACATGGTTATTGTAGAATGTTGCTTAAACAGAAATGTAGAGTAAAATTTGAAAAAAAAAACCTAAACTGATGAAAAGAGCAATATCAATATAATATTGTGTGAATAATTACGAAAAATGTAATTTACCATCAAGATGACTTTTTTCGAGGGAGATTGGAGATGTTTTTTCTGGTTTTACTACATTGTTCATTCCATTTATCGGTTTTAATTCTTCTCGATCGGATTTCTTCTTTTTTGTATGAGAAATGCGGATCTTTTTATTGGGTTGATTATCAGCAGTATCTTCAATTTGACGTTTCTGAAAAACCAGATGCATTAAAATGTAATTTACAGAGAGATAAATCATAGTACAAATGTATTGAATCAAAAATGCTGGCTGTGGTAGGGTTTTTTTTGTAGTTGAAAGGCATAGTAATAAACTGTTCTTTAAGAAAATCTGGATTGCTTACACGATACCATTAATGCTGACATAAATTCTGTCAGTATTGTAACCAAATTTATACTAATGGTGTCCATACTATAATATTTATACCTTTACATGAAGAAAATCCTTCAAGTGCATTTCAGCAGATGCTCAGCAATATTAAACTTTTGTTTTAGCAACATATCTCAGCTATTTAATCCAAGATGATATTTTCAATGAGCAAGACAGATTTCATACCTGAGGAGCAGATGGACTCTCTGGATTACTAACAATACTAGCTGGAGAAGGCGCAGGAGAATTGGAGGCACTTCGATTTTCACCTTGTTGAATATTCTGTAAATTTCTAAAACGTAAGAATAAGGAAAATAATTTAAAATTGAAATAAAAAAAAAACAGATAAAAGACTAATATGCATCCTACATGTAACAAACAGTTAAAAATATATGTTTATAAATTCAATAGAAGTTAAAACCGCTCCATTTTGTTATAACTATTTCTGGGTTAAATATGATCAGAGTCTTGAGGTAATAAGTAGAATCAAGTTCTTTTTTACTTAAACACAACACATTTTTATCCAAGTCATTAAGAACTTGTGTTTACCTTTTCAGCAATTGGCGGTCAATATCGGTATAGAGTGACCAATCTTGGCGAACATCATTGTAGGCATGTTTAGCCAGACTGTAGCTATTGTCTTTACCAATAATGGCCACCTGTTTTAATATGGTACCTAAAGAATTCTTATCCTTTTCTTTGATTCCATCTGTAATTCATAGAAAACCATGACCCAATCACAAAGTTAGTTTTCCATAAAATTAACATTGTTTTCAAAGCAAAGCAACTACATTTAGAATACCAATTTGCAAAATCTTATTAGAATACTGCTCTTTAGCATTAGCTTACTCATTACTGTTATCTGCTTTTGCTACCAATAAAAAGGAACTACAGTCGATTCATTTGGTAGGGCAGACAGATTAGGAACTGTTATTCTGCAAATGTCATGGAAACTGACACTTTTAACACCGAGAAAACCATCTCGAAAAATAAAGAAATGAGTGATAAAGGAGGAAAATTTTGGCCAGGCAGTGGCACTTTGTCCTACTCTTATTCTGAATTCTAACTGTTAAGGGTTGTTTTACGTGCATGACAATGTATACACAGGGCCTTAGTTTGTCATCTCGATTCAAATGAATTTAGACTGTTACTTGCCATGCCCTGCAACTCATATTTCACATTCCAACTGTCGAATTAGAAAGGTAAATACATTATTTCAACCTTTTTTCCCTTTATATTGCTGGTGTATAATTCATTGTGTAAATTCTTATCTATCAACTGTAACATAATTTTACATTAAAGTTTACCTTTGTGTAATCTCAGATATAATTCAGGTTTTTTATAAGGTCTAACAGCTAGTAAATGAATGATTCTATCTCTGAAATACAATATAAACACATTATTCATAACAGACTAAATGTCTACATTATATTTATATCATACAAAAATTAAAAATTAATGGCTATAACATGTACTTTAACAATAATATATCAGTTGATTTATTTCGTCATGCAAGTTTTTTTTTTTTAAAGTGAACTACTCTCATTCCACCTGTAATTTTCCAAAGAAAATTGATTGATTTATACGAAACAACTTATACACTTATTTTTCTTGATACTAAACTATTTGCTTTGATACCATCAATATATTTTTCAATAGTAAATTGTTAGGGAATGCAAATGTCTAGACAAATTACAGAAGGTGTGCTTGATTTCACAGAATTGCATGCACTCAAGTGTAACGGCCATTCAATCTGGTACAATTCTGTCAGTCCTGGTAACGAATAAGGTGAAAGTAGAATAATAGCATCTTCAGCAATTTTCGAAAATGGATCTGATCTTAATAAGAGAGTAATCTTCTTTTCAACACATACCTGTAAGGTAACGCCATAATGGCTGGATTTACTTTGGTAGTATTTGTATTGGATACTGGAACAGATTTACCACTCGAAGACACACTGGATCCGTTTCCCTGGCCAGAAGGCGGAGAATGGTTTAATCCGCTTGGTCTATTTGGGGAATGAGATGAACTCCCATTGGTTAGATTAGAACCAGAGAGTCTATGATTGGCTGAGCTAGAGACACTATTATTTGAGCTGGGTTTGTGCATTGGTCTCACTGCACAGGAAGGTTTGCTAGGCTGAGGTTTAACAACATTACTACTGATACTACTACTTGTATTTGGCAACACTTTCTTTACTTTTTTACTAATGTGACGACCACTAACTTTGATTTCTTTGGCACTGTAAGAAAAAATATTGGCAATTAATATTCATAAACATTTTATTCTTAGAGTAGAAAAGAAAGGTAGGCACCCAATTGTAACTGACCAAAATTCCCATATAGTTCTAAACATTGGCATTTAGTACATGTTTAGAAAGCCTGGAACTAATATCAGATGCTAATTTTTTTCCAATGGTGTAATACAATTATCAATAACAACATGCGTCTAACAAAATGACATACTACAAAAGGACTGTAACTGACAATTTTTGCTCGACATTTTCTATGATATAGGACACATATTTCCATGACTGTATTAGAGTAGGGGACTAACCTTTCACACTGACCTGCTTATATTAAACATATACAATTTAAAGACAGTGAATATCACCTACCAATTTTTTTTACTTTCTTCTTCAGCAATTGTCATCCGTTCCCGAGTTGTTTTATAAACATCCTCTGTAGCACGAATTCCCATTCTATACTGCATACTTCCTGGCAGTCTCTCCAACTTTCCTTTGTTTCTGAATTTAAAAAAAAAAAAAAAAATCAGTTAAAGGCTGTACTCTCAACAGCTGACATGGTTTGATCAGTCACATTGCATTTTTAAAGGGAAGGGTACTTGTTAACCCCTTGAAAATAAATCATCAATTAAATTGATTCGCAACAAGACCCATGATTTCTTGACTGCTGACAAATTAAAGGATCTGTGTTATGGTATTTAGCTTATCAAAAACTTACTTATAATTTGACTGTTCAATACAGTCAAAACTGCCATTGGGATCTTTGGGAACTTCAGAAATAAAAAACTGGAATGAACTGACAGGTCTTGGGTCCTCAGAGGTAGACCTGGATGGAAATTGTAGCACCTAGAAAATAGAATTCTGCAAATTAAGTCAAATGTTTGTTTTCCAATGATCATCTCTGAGAACTGGGGTACTTCAGACAGGCATATGTGATAGATACAGTGTGCTATGGGGCAATTTTGTCCGGCCACGGTTTCTTTTACAAGCAATATTGCAAGCCATGTTTTACCTCCCATGCTAATGACTAAATTATGCCTCTTGCCAGGCATTCTGTTCTGTCCTGGCCCTGCACAACTAACAATGGGGAACCACGCTGGAAAATTCAGATGAACTATCTCGCTCAACAGGGGACCGCCAGGTAACCAAGCCAACAAGTACAACCAACATCTTACTGAGGCACAACAGCTCCCACAAATGATCTCACAGTAAGCCAAAATCTACAATCTTCAAAATCTTTGATGGGCATCTTTCTAATCTGACTGAACCCAAGCAAGGAGATTATCTATTGTTGACATTTTAATTTTCTTCATTAAATACTAAATAATTAATTCAAGTACATTTTAGTTTAGTGTGGATTTAATGACTATCAGAGGCTTATCAACAATAAGACTATTTTAAATTCAACTTACTCCTTTTTTGCCATTAAATTGGATGGATGGTCTTCTATTGGTTCCAACCTGAAAAATAACCACAAAGTATTATATATTTATTATCCAAAAATCGTGTCTGTATTGTGATTTATTCATAAATTCCTACATTAAAATTTAGTTTAAATATCAAAATGTGCTCAAGGAACCCTGTCTTAATATACCTTATTTGAATAATAATAAACTGTACTAACTGGCAACTATCTCACAAAACATACATTCTCACACTTAAAATATTCAAATAAATTTTCACTATAAAAACCTTGTAAACGTATTTTACAACCAACACTAAATGTACCTGTATATAGTGATTTTATTTTTAGCCCTTTAAAGCTATGAATTAAACATTCATTTATCAATACCTATCTAGTGCAAGTAACAGGTTTTGATTCCTTGCCAATAAGTTCAAGTTTTATGTCTAATCCATCAATGTTGGGATAAAAAAAAAATGTAGTAATTTTATTTCCATTTTGTACCGTCTTCCCTTACAACAGTTTTGCCATTGGCCATGTTTATCATAACTTTACCGACTTATGTCAGCTAATCAAATTTAACCATACTAAAAGCACCTTAAAGCACCCAATTAATCTAATACCAGTACAAGAAAACTTCTGATAAAAAACAAATTAATATTATTTCCTTAACAATATTGAAAATATTGCGCACATTGAATGATGATGCATATTTCTAAAAATAGTATTCAATTCCATTATCAAATAAAGAAACATTATTCATTCTATTCTGTTATCTTTTAAAGTAAACATTAATATTCACAAAAACCTGCATACAACTTTAAAAGTTTAATTCTTGAAAATCTTTCAGTCAAAAAAACAAAATTGAAAATTGTTTATTTTGTGAAGAATGCGTAGGCCAATGAAAATTAAACAAGAAGATGGTTGCATACAAGAATCGATATTTTGAGAATAGAGAGCAACAAGTTTTATATTTATCCTATACAATTACAACAAACAATATGCAGCGATCCATTGTCATTACCACTGACCTTTTCACCTATTCTTAAAGAAGAAATTTTTTCCTTTGGCTCTTTTCTTTGTTTTCTAATCTTATGAGCACAAATAAATATGAAGTTGGGCTATATATACAGGTCACAGTAATCTTTACCCATCATTTTACATGTCATTTAACCTTTTGACTGCAGTCATGGATTAGTGAATGTGTCTAGGACAAATCTTGCCAATAGATTTACATGATGCTGTTTTATAACATTATGATAAATAGCACTCACATATTTGACACATATAATATACAGGTACTGTATCATGTGTAGATTTATGTTCTACTTGGATTTGATAGGGATGAAAAAAAAAGAAATGTAAATGAAACAGGGTTTAACATCCTACTGTTCTGCTCTTACTGGGCTAATGAAGTCCAAATATAAAAAATAAAAAAATAAAAAGAGGTGAGCCACTAAAAATTTGCAAATGAGTGAACCACATTCTTACACCATTATACGATGTATATTGTCTTAAAATGATCAAATACAAAAAAACCTTTAATGCAGTAAAATAATCTAATGATAAGAAATCAGTCCACATGCGACCTAAAAAAATATTAAACATCCGTCTACATTTGATTTGATCATACATGGTATGACTACATGTAGGCTATCTTCCTGCACTTGAGATCTTGATAACATGAATTTATCAAACTACTGTCATTCATGATACTGATAGATTCATGTTTAAAGACAAACTGGATTTTTTGATCTTCAGAAACAAATGCAGGAATATACATTTTTTAAAAACACTTTCACCTACTTAAGATTTTTTATGTTCACCCGCTGATTTGGAAATTTTTGATAACAATAAGAAGACAGAAAATAGAAAAAGATCCTGTTTTCACACTTCACCATCAACAAGAAGCCATTGGAATTTTATAATTTATATGATACATGTACTAATATAATATATCTTAGTTATGTTCATGTATGTGTCACTGATCAGTATGAAATTTGGAAAGGGAAAAACCCATTATATACATGTACTTTATGTAGTTTTTAAGTAATGAGTACTATTATTACATTCTGTGACCTAGTCTCCTAGTATGAACTTAAGACACTTGTGCATCCTAATACATTTACAATTGTGTACTACATTTGAACTTTATCGGTATTTAAGCATGATTAATACGTTCACAGGTTCACAAAGCCTATTTTCTAACAGTCACCATTGTCATGACATATAGATTTAGTAAGCTTACATGTGGAATATTATGTACATACATGTAGCATTGATTTCATTGGCTAGGATGATGGAGTTTAATATGTCGATCATAATATTATTACAATATCACACTATTCAACAGCATACTTTACATATATTTTTAAATTAGGGTCAAAGAATATACTGTTATATCAAATAAAATATGCTTGCGTTTTATAACAACTCTCTTAAAATCAAAGATAGTTTACCTGGCAATGAAATACATATTTATTCTTTTGAAGTCAATAAGAAGGACTATCAAATATATATTTTTTTAAAACTTCACTGTTTTCCAATCTAATTAAAATACAGATCTATGAAGATCTGATTTGTTGTCATGAAAGGTTGTGCCAGGTCATACAAGCGGCTTTTGACCCTATGAATCAGACATTTGATCAACAAATCAGTGTTGACTTTTCTAGTGGGTTACCCATAGTTCCGTGTACCTCATACCAGAAACTCGCTGTATTGTAACACACCTTTTCATTGGCTAATCCCTCACATCATCTAGAACGCAGGTTATATAACTAGTGAAGACATGAAAAATATTTTAATCTAAAATAAATGAAACGAAGTTCATGTAGGATCCAAGTTTTAATCAGATCAACTGTTTTCTAGTTCGTCCTAGTGCCAATATTTATATTATTAGGTATTTTGATGAGAATTTAAAATTTGTAGAGATACAGGAAATCGTTTAGTACATGTAAGATGTAAACAACTCTATAAATTTCGAAAGATTCACAAATGATCAACAGCAATTATCTACCTGTACTTCTTTCTGTCATGAACAGAAACCCAGACCACTGGAACTGTGGTAATCAAATGATATCCAACGTTAACTTCACTAGACTAATTCATGGAAATGGTTGAACTTCAAAAAAAAGCTGTGGTCTCTAGAGTGTCCACAAGCAGACAGGGATAGAATTCATAGATTATCAATAAGCTTTTTATAAAGTCACAGATACAGTAATACCATCTCTATTTTATAAATACATACATGTACATATACACTGAAAGACATGTAAATAACACATTTTAAAACCACTGTTTTTATAAACAATACATTTGTCAGATTAAAATAATTCAGCAAAGAAGCTGCACAGTTTGTGTCATACGACAATTACCTCTCTATACTATTTCATATTGGCACATGTCCATCCGTTACGCAAATGTGACATATTTCAATTTTAACAGCCTATGAATAACCCAAATTGAAGAAAACATGTGCTAATACTAGTGTGTCAAGTTTTATTTATAAATGTTTAAAATATCTTATCCTATCATATGTCTTACTATTAGATAGCCTAGTTAGTTACACTTGATGTATTGACAATTCATGGCTCACTAATGTACTATAAATGTATTTAATACTAATAATAGTGGGAAGGAGATAATAATATCAGTGATAGAACTATAGAAGGCATTGCCTATCATGAATATAAACACAAGGTAAAGGGACTGTAACACACATTTCAATATTTCCAAACATGAGTTTAAATTTGTAATCTTAATGCAAAAAGATTATAAGGTCTGTGTCCTCAACATATTATCAAATAAGTGACAGTAATCCACGGCTACACAATGTAATGTACATGTAGTATAATTTAAGTTTACTCCATTACAAAATGGACAGGAAAGAATATTGTCTACATATAGAAGAGTTTCATATCATCAGACACATTACATGTAATGTGATTTTCAACCATTTTCTAGATGGGAAAATATCTACAGTAGACCTAAATAATGAAGATGATAGCAAACTATATATTCGCTGTCAATACAAAAGACAATTTCATTACACAAAAGATAGACACTTGAAAATAGATTTCATACACAATGACGGAAGGAGATTTAGAACTTCATGCTAATTATTAGAGTTTTATTTGAATTACTATCAGAGTTCCTACTACAGCTAGTGTGAACCAATAGCTTTTGTTCAGATAATTATTCAGGTTTTAGATTTACTTGCATTATAAATTTACTTTTTCCCCAGTTGACTATTACCCCAAGAACTACCTATGGAATCACTTCGACATGTGGGGGGAAAGTGGTGTATTGGGCTTAGTGAGTAAAGCATGGCTCTTTAATATGGGATCACGTACACTCAATTCTGGCGTTTGAACCCAGATAGGTTTCTAAAAATTTGGATGGGATATAAAATAAAGGTCTCCCTGTACACATTTGCATGCACGTAAAAGAATCCTCAACCTAGAGTTAAGTAAGGCTAAACAGCAGGTACAAGTGAATGAAATGAAATGGGGTTTAACATCCTACTGTTCTGCCCCTAAACAGCAGACAAAGATCAGTGAAAATGTTGATTAGTGTGACAGAGAAAAATCAAATCAAAGACTAGATCTAATCAAGAACTCAAGACTGACGGAACATGTACATGTAGGGTAGGCCGATTAACATTAGTACAGTTCTATTGAAATATTAGTCAAAGTGGACAGTAAGCTTTACTGCTCCAGTAGATCTATATTGGTTTAATAATAATATTGTCATCAATATATTGGTTGTCACTTAATCTTATCAGGAAACAGATGCTACCAACATAATGACGTACTGCTTGTCATTACAATATAGCCATTCAAGCATCCAATAATGCTTGTCAGCAGATATTTCTACACATGTAGTTTCCATCTATATCTATAACTTCCAAACATTTTAGGACAAGGATACAAGCAACATTGGATAATTAGTACCAGTAAATTTTGCTTATTGCCTTGTTCAGAGAATTTTCAGTTTTAATTTTTCAATAAATTCATACTACAAATACATACAATAAAAGTACTGTAATAAAATGTGCTATATAGCTTCTAATTCAGAATGACTTACAAGACTTTATGTTACTTTCACAATGATAAAGAGTTCCAAAATTGTTCTAATTGAATTATTATTAATCTAATCTAATTAATAACCTTACCAATCAGATAATTGTTCTATTATCAAGATTATTATTATTACACAGGTTCACGTCACTTTTTTTATTTTGCCTTAAAAAGATACTTCCCAGATAAAGTATTTATCAGGTGGTTATTTCCAATAAAAGTATGCTAATTGTGGAATGGAAGGTAGAGACACCCAATTTTACTAGAAAAATATTGTACTGGATTCATCCATGGAGCACACACGTAGAGCAAAAATGAGAGAATGTCACTAATTGGCAGTCTGGCGATTAAGGGCTGTCTGCTAAAGTGACGTCATTAGGAAGTGCTTGATGTACATACATGTAATGTATGTTGATTTATTTGATGGTGAGTGAGCGTTGAAAAAGTGGGAGAGTTAACGTAAAAAGACGCAGGCAGTTGATAATCCAAGAATTTAATTAGACTTTTAACGGAAAAGTCGTGGTAAGTTGATAATCTGAGAATTTAATTAGGCTTTGATATTCATGATAAATGGACAGCGATTACAGATAACATCATCTTTTATATTTCAATGAAATCTCCCCCGGTTTTGCACCTGTTGCTAGGTATGGCGACAGCCAGTTATGTGACACCAACAAGATTTCTTTTAATAAATTTGTTATCGCTTGGAGTATTTTCTCCTAAAATACAACATTTTGAAAAGGATCAATTAGTTTGAATATGTTTTTAGTCCAAATATATGATTGAATCACACAGTCTCTGTACTTGGGCAGATGTATCTTTAAAACATTCAACCGTACTCACTAATTCAGTACAACTATTTATACATGTACTACAGAACAGTTTATACATGTACATTGCATGTCAGGGTCCAAACATGTATTTCTGCATATCCTGTCATCACAAACAAGGTAATTTCAGGACTACAATTGGCTAGAGGTCTTTAGCAATGGTGAGAACTTGAGGACCTGGAGAAAACCCACAAGGTTCGGCAGGCGTTCAAATTCCCTGTCACATACAAGCTTGACTCAATGACAGACCTTATGATCTAAAGAATTGAAATAGCAAGCACATTATAAATTAATTGCAGTGTCAAACTAGAATAGGCCTACATTAACTTTTCGGGCAGACTGGTAAAATGGAAATAAAAATTTATTTCATCTACTTGGCAAAATGAAGTGCCCAAAATCTAATAAAACACTAATTTTACATGATGGAAGAGCAGTAAAACGTGTTTGTGCCTGTCAAATATTCCATTTTTTTTCATTTTTTTTTTTTTTGGGGGGGGGGAGTCCATACAAGGTCAGCTCAGATTCTTTGCCTCTCGAAGAAAACGGGCGCCACTGTCTGTAACCCTGAAATTATTTTCGGCCATTTCTAGTTTTGCTTTCCCCATATAAAACAACAATTTTACTTTTCTTTCAATTGAAAACCATGAATTTGTACTGAGTTGACTATGGATAAAAACTTTTTGTCTGGAGACACTCTACTTTGGGCAACATTTTTTGAGCATCGATTATTATTTGTGAATACAGCTGCAACAGTCTGATTGGATGGTTGGAATTCAGAGTGTGATTTCTATTACTAAAACATTGGATTCTTTTGGAGTTGCTTACACTGACTAGAATAGCAGAAAATGCATTTGCGGTGGTTAAATTTTAAAAATTTCCTCTGGGAGGGTGAGGCCCCTATACCCCACGATGATTGACTTGATGCATGGAATTCTGGTCAGCCAGGTAGGCTATATTGGACCAAATTGAAGTTGCTGTATTCACAGGCTGGAATAGCAGGAAAACGTGTTTCCATCAGTTAAATTTTTTATAAATTTTCTCCCAGCGGTCCCGCCATTGTGGGGACCAAAATGATTGATTGGAATTTGAATCGACCACTTTAATTTGAACTATACAGACCACTTTAAAGCTGCTTTGTTCATGTGCTGAAATAGCAGGAAAATGTGTTTGTAGTAGTCAAATATTCCAAAATTTTCAGGGAAAGGGGGGGGGGAGTAATATAGAGTAAGTTCCGCTTGTTCGCCTCTCGAAGAAGATCGGCACCACTGTCTGTAAGCCTGTTCCCCAATCCCATTCAGAAATCCTGTATAAAAAAAACTGTCATCGACTCTGTACGTCTATCAATGCCTCTCGTCCTGCATCACTGACAAGGGAAACCACGCTAGAAAATCTAGATGAACTTTCTCTGCCAATGCAATGATCAAACACCCGACCTCCAGGCTAGCGAGAGAGTGCCCTATCCACTTAGCCATGTGATCCTTGTCATTCAAAAGAGACGCTCATACATGTATGGTATAAATTTCCATCCAATTTCAAAGTCGACAGAGTAACTTGCAACAAGTGTAACTTAACTGTCCCACTAGTAAATTTCTTTTTTTTACTTTTACCAGGACATTTAGCCTACCCCATTTTACATCAAGTTTTAACACGACATGTAGCCTACCCCATTTTACATCAATTGTGCATCGATAAAGTTGCTAATAATAATATTAAGTAAAACTTACTTAGTCTAGTAGTGTATTGTTTAGTTATACCAAAGACTTTGATAAAGTTATCTAAATTTTACAATGACAGAAATGACCCAATACAATTCAGTTTTATCATTCTGTACCTCGATATCCACTGTCCTGTGACTTCTGTCACACACTACAGTCATGGTATTGCTTAGTAGGCCTATGGCTACGGTAGTGTAAATTTAGTCAACAGCTGTCCATATTTGACAAGTAATCTGTTGAAAATCTCACAATAATACAAAATATCCAACATATGTTTTCTTGTATATCACATACTTTCCTTATAATAAAAAAACCCCATCGTTTAAAACCTGATTTTTCATATTTTAACAGTGTAAACACTAGTCTGTGATATTTGAGGCCAACATTCTCATACATACTTAACTTCAGATTTATATTCCATATGGCTATCACTACCATGAAAGACAGATTAAGAATAAGAAATTCATAAAATGTATCAATTTCATGTAAAAATTATATCATTAGGACTACATATCTACGGACATTCACACAGAATTATGTGATTCATAAGTGACATTTTCCTATAAAAAAAATTACAGACCTTTTATCAAATCAGATAGGCCCTACAATATGTTGTGACTAGTTGCCTTTTCTGTGTCAGCAGTAAATATGGTACTTCGCATTTACAGTTATATATAGATAGATTTTTTAGGTGATATTACAGATAGATATTTAGATATGATCCTATTCATACCAAAAGCAATATCTATCAATACATATCCATAAAATTACAGAGAATTTCAAATAAAATCAAAGCCGTCTGTCTTTAAAAAATTTGCGAACTCAAGCATTTTCGCCGTTTCGTCAAAGATTGCCCTTATTTAGAGTAGTTAAAAAGGATATTAGCATATTCTTACTTTGATTTTAGAGAACTCTTCTATTGCTCGCAACGCTGAATCGGTTAATTTTACATGAATCACAGTTTTTTGGTCGATGGAAGTTTCGTTTGAGATGAGACCATAATCGTGTCCTTCCACCAGCGCAGCCATGTTGGTCTGAGCTAGCCTCGCTTTCAATAGTCCAATCAGCTGTGCGTTACAACATTGTAGCCAATATTATTGCGTAGGCTACTGTAGTCAAGAACTGTCTTGTCTAATAAGGCATCAAAATACCCTTCGACATAACAAGCCGCGAAATAATGGACTTGTGATTATTCGAAATTGTTTTATTGTTAATAATTGACTTCATTGTTTCTCCAAGCATTGTTAACTGCATTAGAAAAAATATAACGAAGTGATTGATTCAACAGTTTGACAAGGACATTTGAAACTACATTATACGTAGTCCTACAATATAGGCATAGTGGGCGACTGATTAAAATGGAAAAAAATAAGTCTAATATATTACAGGTTTACGCTTTCTAGATATTACTTCATAATTTTAAAAAAAAACTGAACTAATTCATAATCTAAATAGATCTAACCATTTTCTAAAATATAAACAAAAAGGATGTGAGAGGATATAATATATTATTGCGACCTTTCGACTGTAACTTCCAATTTTTAAGAATAAAAGGAATTTCGGCTATTTGAAATTGGTTGCGGTAATGGTGGGGTAACAACTCTACAAAATATAAGACTGTTCATGAATATTTGTGTAAAACTCAGATTTACTATTGGTGAAACTGATATATTTTTTTTTTTTTTTTCTTGCTATGTCGCAGAATTATCCCTCGAAGAGATAAGCGCGAACAGCGCCCCGTTCACACAACCACGTTCTTTGACGCTACATGACAAGGGTGTGGACATGCGCTTAATTTGCATTAAACAGCGATTTTCAGAAACAGTTTATTTCTTATAAACCAGCGTCAAACTGCAACAAAAGATTCGGATAGGGATTTAATACGTTGTATTTCATGATTGTCCATTGCAGTGGACGCATTTTCTGACCACCGATTAAATTCTAAACTGTGACGTACGTACTCCGTTTTATATACTTCAAGGCAAGTATATTACATAAAAGTCCGTAATACAAAAATTTACGTCGATCAGGTAGGCTTACGTGTATTACATGATAGAATATACTTATATAATAATGAGTGAAATATACTCTTACTTTACCTATAGTATATCACATTAACCTGATTACTGTATCTATGTGGTTTCCGGTCACAGTCATGTTTCTAGACACCTTTCCTTTTATTTAAATAAAAACATTCAAAACGACCTGTTAAAATAAATCTTGACTGATTAGCTGTAAGCATATTTACAGAAATAGTACCTATTATGTCGCATTTCGATTAGTTTTAGCAATACGACAAAGAGGTGCGGACCAGGGTTTGGTTAGATTTATTGGGTGCTAGACCCAGAAAATAACGAATGTGAAAGGGCATGATACCTCTACATTTATATACCGTTCGGATTGGTCTTACAATGTCTCATCTTTCTATTCAAGACAGAGTCCTGTTATAGCGTTTTTGATATACGGGACCTCGTCCATTATTTGTCAATCTGTCATAAAATATCTTTTTTTTCTGTTTGTTTCAGTTATTCTTTGAGTTTTAGGGGGGGGGGGGACTTACGAGGTTATACAGGTGACACTTATCTTTGTCACATAAACGTGTGGGGTCGAAACCACACTACTTGACTCAATGACAGACCATATGATCTAAATCGCACGCGTCAGACTATTCGGCCACCCAGCCCAATCTTTTGAAAAGAATAATGGTCCAGAATTATGCAAATCGATCAATTCAAACTTTCATGGTCATTTACAGTTTACATAAAAGAGTGTTGATTTCACCATAAGCCGTACCAAACAAACTGACCATCATTCTGCTATATATATTTCGTACAAATTCAGCTAATTCTTAGTGAATGATTTTTTTTTAAACCAACCCGGCCTCTAGAAAATTTTTAAAAAAATTGTCAATTCCGAAAATGCTGTTTAGAGCGCCTATTGTATTCCAAATTCCAACATAAAACCCTTTAAAATTTATGATAATGAAAAAGACATTTAAAAATGAACAGAGTAGTAAAAAGGTTGAAAACTTTCATCATTAGGACATGGGTATAAATGTATACCCCAGAAAAGGGCAGGTAACCATTTGTATACTCTGGTACCCGGGTTCCGGCGCCCGTGGGTAGGCTATATTGGTGTACGACAAAACTACGCACATCATCCTACTGTGTTTATACATGACCCCCTTATAGCTATAATTGGACAAATGGTTTGAACCGGAATTTTAGACACCGAAGACTATAGGTATATGGGTAGAAGTTCCAAAGTTGGTTTTTATACCGTTTTAGGGAGTTATTACCTTAAGTTATTAAACTCCAGCCATGAAATTTTTGATGAAAAGTTATCAAATTAACGGGCCTATATACGCCCTGCAGTCGCTATCCACGAGCATTGTCAATAATGTTCACAAGACGTCAGCAAGCCATTTACAAGCCCGAAACTGTTAACACGTTTTCCATCCTATATACGATGCGTTACCATATCGATTTTGCACTACTTTCTGTTTCAATATTTATATTTTCAAGGTGTCAATAGTTTTGCAAGTTGTCTCACTCCGGAAGAACGTCTGCCTTATTCCCTAATCTTTTTCCGGATTTATCATGGCGTCCCGCTTTACGCGAGCGTCGTAGTATTCGTAGGAACGGGGGAACTCTCACTGTTGGTGCATTAGTCCGCATCCACGGATTCACAGTCCCGCCGATATCTATTATTGCCATTTTTACGGTTAATGATCACGTGTAAAAGAACACCCATAACGAACTCTGACAATAATACTAATGAAATGTAAAGCACAAACCCCGACTGACACATAAAATGTAATAATGTAATACACTAATCCCGACAATGCAGGGGGGTTGGGATGGCCTAGTGGTCTACATGTAGAGTGCCGCGCTTCGACCTCTAGCTGGCCAGTCACCTCTGGCTTGCGGCTGTGGTTTCGAGCCCTGGTGTGAGTGTATGTGGCATGGAGATAGGGGCGCCTTCTCAACCTCGTGGGTTTCCTCCGGGCACTCCGGTTTCCTCCCACTGCTAAAGACCCCTGCGCGCAACCATGTGTTTGTCCCGAATGACCTGGTTTGTGTTGAGTGGATGTTAAACCCCATTTCTCTCTCTCTCTCTCTCTCTCCGACAATGCAATGTAATGCACCAACCCTGGCAATGGTAGGCCTATATTATGAAGCCTACGCAACGCCGCCACACTGGAAATGGTTATATGTAACCATTTTCCAAGAATTGGTTTAATTCAATATAACAGTAGGTCGGTAGCGCCGCTATCCGGACGAGGTTTCCCTCATCTGTATAGCGCATATCTGGACAAGGTTTCCCTCATCTGTATAGCGCATGTCCGGTTTCACTGAGCCCACTGAGCAGAACAGATACGTTTAACCCCATTTCATTTTTTCTACTTTTCTGCCCCAATCGGACGTGGGGGGCTCCCCAGAATGGTTTGAAGAACTAAAATGCAGTCTGGTAGTATTTCAGGCTCTGATCATTGAGATGAACGAAGCCCCCTCAGAATTTCCTGGAAGAGGTCTCCAATACCCCCGTAAAGACTTGCTACTTTGGCGCTCACGTGGGGGCTTCGTTTATCTCAATTATCAGAGCATGAAATATTACCAGGCTGCATCTCGGCCAGCTAGTTTTCCCCAACTTTCTGGGAAAGCGCCTCCCGCCCCAAACCGTATTTGAAGCTCGTGCCTTTGTCTGTCCCCTTAACCTAAGACTTTGCCCCAGTCAGGCGTGGATCCAGGATTTTTTGCAGGGGGGGGGGGGGCGGGGTCTAGGTTTGATAATTGCGGTGGGCGTCAGCGCTGAAGGCGCTTAACCAATCAAATTAGATCCAATTTGGTGCATTCTGACGTATTTCCGGAAGGTAAATTTCAAAATTACAGGTCTAAAAATCACCAATAAAATCGCATAAAATTTTTTCAAGTCTGAGCAGGGTGGGGGGGGGGGCGGACCTGCGCCTGACAGTTTTGCCCTTCCAACCATCGACGCTATAGCGCCACCACTGACTTTGTGACCTCTCTTATATACACCTGTGTTAACTTTTTTATTATTATCTTAGCGCACGCAAGGGGGTCTATCATTTGGGAGGAAACCAGAGTAAACCCACTATTGTCGGTGCCGGAAGAATATTTTTATATAGGCAGTTGGGATTGAGATGCTGACTGTAAAAATTATCCCACGCTAAATTACCAACCATATTATATGATATTAAAGTATAGTGTTTTTGTTTTGTTGTTTTTATAATCTTATAGAAATATTAGGCCATTTTCATTCCATGTTCTTCTTCAACCCATTGAGCCCAGCAATAAATAATAATAAAAAAAAAAAAAAACTCTAGATATTATCGCAGATAAGTCAAATTGATAATTAAGAATGTTTTTGAATCTTCGTTTCTACGTCATAAATTGACTTCACACAAAATACATTTCCTGACAGGTAAAAAAAAAACACATTGACGTCATATAGTAGCCCTACATACAGTGTCAAAATATGCCAGCTCGTATTGTATTTTAGTCACATGATTGTCACAAGTAAATAGGTTACTACAAGGAGTTTAGCCATGGCAGCGTAAACCCCAACTCTTTACAAAAGCCATAAACGGATTGATATAATACCATGGACCGTATACGGTTCATAATGTTACCGATTGTATATTTTCTGAATTTATTTACACTTTTTACATCTTAATTGTCAGTCAGCACAAAATTTCATAAAATCTACATGAAAACTGACCGCTTCTTGGTTTGTTGTTTAACTCTAATGATCGACTGTTCTTCAACCATAAATTAATAACCAACAGCTTCAAGGTATAAGGTTACGTGTATATAATATATGTAGTGCTCATTTTAATCAGTTTTATTGGTATTTAGATAGAATCTCATAATGTGTATTAATTACTCAAATCATCAATCATCTTTACAATAATAAGCCACATTTTTGTCCGGCTTTATCCTATTCGCTGATGTATAATATAGTTTTTTTTTTAACGTATTAACATCGCTCAATTTTCTCTACACTCAATTTAAAGAAATAACACCCGTATACATTGTATATTATATAGCTGTAATTGACATTTTCAATATTTCCGTGTCATGAAGTTTTGTTTTATTACGATGATAGATTGTAACTGAAATCAGTGTGATAAGGATATAATGACCACGGGTGGAGTGGTTTTTATATTATCGCCTGGAGTCATATCTGTCGCTTTTTATATTTGACAAAAAGATGGTAATCCTCATTTTAGAACTTATAAGAATGAATCCGGCGCCACGTTCGATAAAGCGAAAAATGTGGTGATGCTGAAGTATGAATTTGTTCCGAATATTTAATTAAGGACTATAAAAAGCACTAATAAACAAAACAATCGGAACGGATAAGACGAGGAATTTAACATTAATTGCTAATTAATGAACAGTTCTACGTAATGGGGAAATTACAGGATTACAGAAAATTACTGCAAATCTCATGAACAATATAGTCTATCTTCTCTGTATACAAAATAGTTACCGATGTTAAGACAAACTCACTGGAATAACTCATTGTATATAATAAATGTTGATATAATGCCGAACTTCATTAACATAATTAAGTATTGTTATAATGTTAATCTACATATCTACAGTAGATCTGATATATTAATTACACTATTCTCTATACATATCTTATTATCTGATGATTCAAGCAGTTACTATTTCTACTCCAATAGGCCAATATAGTAATATAATTATCATATTAATAGCAGCAGGAGATTATGAAATTTAATTAGGATCTGGCAGGTCAGGCCGATCAGTAAAACCAATGATTAATTTGCCACTTTTTAGATTGTTAAATGTCTGGTAGCCCCATGTGATTAAAGTCATTTACGGCATGAACTGTTTAGAAGTTTACTGTGTTAAACCTTTGAGTACATCCATTAATAATTCCTAATTCGGATTAGAAAGAAAGTGGGATGAACAGAAAACTCCATGTAAACGGACTGATAATACACGTAAAGCATAATAATATAACAAGAAATTACCAGTGTCCCTATGGTCGTCTCAAATCCACTCGACTGTCAAACCTATCCGCCGGGCATTAAATTGCCTTGCAGAAATTGCTTTTCTTACATATCAAACCTATATAGCGGCTTAACTGACCTTACCTTCGGTTCAATTGCCCATTGGCCTGGACATCGGACATATAATGCATTAGGATAGGTGCACTGAATCGAAAAGAACTGCTCATTTTTAGACAATGGGCTTGAGTGACCTTTGCAAGACTAACTATTCACCTATATATGAGACTAATGATGGGCAGCAAGCATATCAACACGAAAAATTCTATCAATGCACACCAGGTGACATTCTTAAAAGACGTTTATGGGCCAGGAATTATGTCAGTCATATATTCAAACGCTGTGTACCAATCAATATCAGTTGTTATAAAATTATTCAAGTAGGATGAGTCTTAGAGATTTGGAATAACCCGTCTTCATTTTACAGTCTGTTGTCATTACGAATTGTTAATTGTTACATGCATATCAGAAATTTAAACAGTTAGCACTGGATGAGGTCGCTTACAAGAAACAAATGCAATGTGGGCCACGAAATGAAATAAATGGTATTTAATGCCATACTGCTCCGGCTTTGCTCATGAAGACCGGCATAGTGTAGGCCTACTATGAGGAAAATTTTGAAATGACATAGCAGCGCTACGTCTATCAAATTCCAACTGCCACGGGGTCGTTAACGTTCACGTATACGTGTACTCGGGACCTTGGCAAACGGGAAAACCCCGAAGAACCCGCGATCACAAGGCTAGCGACCCAGCGTCTTACTCATTTAACCACCGATGCTCCAATTGGGATACAATAACTTGAGTTCTGATTAAGTGAGAGTGATCAAACTCGGTGTATATTTTCATTACATCAATACCTTGACCAAGTTCGATAATGAACGTTTTCTGCTGAGGGTAAGCAGATCGATAAGCAATTTTATTGGTAGAGACTTTGTTGAAACACAATAACTTTCCTTCTAATTGAACAACAATGTTCACACTTGGTGCAGGCGTGCATTAGATGAATGCCTTGTTGATGTTCGAGATGAGAAATTTCTGCTTGGGTAAGTAGAGATAAGCAATTTGATTGGTTGATGCATGTTGCATAGTTGATAATCAGTTTGCTCGCTCGGCACTAATTATTGTGTCGTCTAATTATTTCGAGATTTCGTTGGGGGACATCAACATCACTGTTGATCTGTCATTATAAAGATGAGACGTAGGAAGTGTTTTATGAAATTCTATTACTTTGCTCTGCTTTAATTATTTTGGTTATAAGATTGTCTTCTTTTAAACCTGCAAAATCATTACATGCGCACATTTATAAATCTTTCAAAATTCCAAGTAAATATATTTATTTGCTCTTATATATGCCATTGATTTAAGAGTAGAAACCAAATCAATACTGACATTGGTTTCCTGTAGTTACAACACATTGTTTTAATTCGTGGACTTGATTTTTACATGAAATTTCCTATGCCAGTTTGTTATCTGATCAGGCTAAACAAATATAGTTCACATAAATAATAATCAATAGTTAAATCATGCGACTAAAATTGTTCCTATTTGCAATTGTTTATGCGAAAGCAAAACAAGAGATCATGCATTTTGGACCATGATTTATTAAAAATTTGTTTTGCGGTTAAAATGTCCTAAAAGGGGAGGTGTTGGTGGAGTGGATTGCATAATCGATAATGTGTATTGCTATTTTGAGGAGGGGTGGGGTGCAGTCCCATTGATTTTGATAACGAATTTTTGTTGAATATAAGAGTAAAATCAAGTAACAAATGGTATCAGGTGTATCCTTTTTCCACACAAACCAAAACATATCAACTCACAAGAACTTTTCAGTTCCGAGTAGGAAACCCTTGCAAGTATGAGACAGTATGAAACGGATTGTCTTGCATCAATTGTACACAAAGTTATAACAACATTTGGCATGCAATTACCGAATCAACTTGAAACATCAAAATGGCTTTGTATTTCTTAGAAATCAAATTATCACTGTAATCGCATAGAATGTCGGTCTTGCTTCTAGAAGCTATAATTTCTAATCGAAAATGACAATCAGTGCTATTTGGAGGCATAAATGTTAAGAGAAAAATGATGACGGGAGTTTGAAATATTGGGAAAATCGTGCTAAATAACCAACAAGTAACACAGCAGTCTATCAGAATACCTTGTCACCAACTTGACAATACTAACTTCTTTGGAAAGAATTATTCCATTCTTTCTTGTATTACCAATCATTCATCCGTAGATAGCAACCGCAAACTAAGGTGAACGAACCAATGATAACATTGAAACTTTTCGCCTGGTTTCTTGTTGAAAGCACCAGTTTAGTGGACGTTATCAATTAAATAAATATACCTTACGTTTGAGTTGTTGTTGGGTCATGGGTTGAACTTATAAATATGGTTGTAGCCTATATTATGGACAGATTGACATGGCCCTCAAGCCATATAACCGCAGATATGATTTTAATCAACTTATATCACACATTCTATGAGATATATATCACAGGGGTTATATTCTACTCTATAGATATAATTCACTCATTGGCTGATGATAATCACTGATTTATATGGGAAAATAAACAATTTATATTTTATTACATTTGATGATTTCATACAGGTTTTAAGAGAGAAAGATTAGTAGGGGGTAACGCCACTATATCTATAGACACAAACTATAGGTCATCACAGGACTAACTTACATATGGTTCAATTCTATTTCAGTAATTCGCCTGCGTGTAAGGGTCTTTAACAGTATAGAAGCGAGGGAGAAATGGGTTTAAAGTCCACTCGATACAAACTAGGTCATTTCACGTAGGGATATTTAGCAGTGGGAGAAAACCGCAGGACCCGGAGAGAATCCATGAAATTGGGCAGGCGACCCAACTCCTTGTTACGTACAACTGGGGAATCGAAACCAGGCCAGCTGACTTGACTCAATGACAGACCTTATATGATACAATGCGCACGTGCTAACCATTCAGCCATCCACCCCACCCACATTTTGTTAAAATAAATATCTAACTGAATTATAAATTTAAAAAAATATCATTTTATAGTCATTTTAGTGGTAGGAATCTTGCATGTTTTATGATTGTATATAAAATAAGTGATAAAGATAAAAGGTGTCACAAATCTATTATTGAATGGATTAATTCAATCAACAGGTCACGCTGTAGTCTTTATTCATTTTTACTGTTTTCAAATATATTGAACATTGACGTCATGAAATTATCTAATCTACACCTTATTGTTTTAATCTTTTATATTACTATTCTTATCCTTCTGTCTTTGTAGGTGTTCTGTTGCTCAGTTAAGATGATAAGGTTTGAAAATAAGTTCACACTATCCAGGGCATTGAGGGGGCAGTTGTGAAAATGGGTTACCAAAATAGGTCAGTAATAATCACACATACTGTATAGATTCGAAGCAGACCACCAGTAATTTCCCCATGGACTTCAATGTTAATTCTGATCTCTTTTCCGGGCTCCAACTTTTCCCCAAAGTTCCATTGGGATGAAAGCTTTTCACCACAGGCAGCGCAATGGTCATGTCTTTGCTCCAGATTCTGTATGAAGTGGACCAGTGAAATTTTGAGATAGACAAACTTAAAGTAGCATACTAAAAACATGCTACTATCCACCATACATATCACAATAACAAACAACTTTAACATTAAAATTCAAACCCTCTTCTTCTATTCTTGACCAAAAATGGCCATAAAAAGGGGAGGGAGAGAGAGAGAGAGTACACTTTGTGGGCACCAAAAATGGTGAAATTTAATGGTCTGCCACCCCTCCCCTATAGATTCGATCAGAGTTAATTTACCCTGCAATAACATTTCAGTAGCATGACAAATTATGATACAACATAAAGTCTATAGGAACCAGTAGAAATTATTCTATGTCTACATCATTGAAAGACAGAATTCATACGAAGAACAAACACTTTATTTTACCTAGTAGAATAGCATCTAAACCTGGAGTCACGCTGGCTAACTGGATAAGGTGCTGGTTCGCTAGCCTGGAGGTCAGGTTGGATCCTTGCATTGGCCGAGAAAGTTCATCATGATTTTCCAGCGTGATTTCCCCTTGTCAGTGATGCAAAAGGGGGTCCTGACAAGGACAACTGCCTAGTTGTTTGGATGGTACAAAAAAACAAGGTCTCATGTACACATTGGAGTACACGTAAAAGATCCCTTGGCAGTTGGAATTTGATATAAGAGTAGGCCATAGTGGCGCTGCCCAGGCAAAATTTCCCTCATAGCACACTGTATGGCGTATGCCCGTCTTCCTTTAGCCCAGGTTAGGAGCAGAACGTTAAACCCCATTTCATTTCATTTCTATTTCATTTCCAACAGTTTTGTAGTTTAATAGTATCCTCCCACGGTATACATTGGCTAATAGTTATTATCCCAGTACTGTAACATTATATTTGTTTTTGTTTGTATCAGGCATATTCTTTATAATCCCTGTCTTTTATAATCTGTGTTTTATTTAGTATAGATTAATTGATTTATTGTTAAAAAGCTGTGGATCATATTGCATGTTTAACATAACAAAAGACTAAACATCACATTCAGCCTAATACAGTAGTTTCGTTTATCTTTTGGTAGGCTTACACAGTATGAAATTCCTGAGTGTAATATCCAAAAAACGCATATAAGATTTCCTGATTAGCCCACAAATAAACAGACCATGACTTCTACTTCTGAAGGCCCTAGGCCTTAGACCTAGATACTTTATTATGTCACAACTAAGCAAAATAAGCATGTGCCAAGGGCCTCAAGGGAAATACCATATTATTTTTTTGCAATGTAATACTGATGCTATCATTGTGTATCCTACAGATAAATCTTATTGTATGTATGTATGCATTGTTTTATTTCGGAAAAACATTTTTTTTTTTATGGCTTAGTATTGTTTTATTTTGAATTATATATATGGTACCATAATCTTTAGAGTGCATTAATATAGCCCTTAAAAGTCATTATCTGGCCTTGGTTTAATGGCATAAGAGCTGTTATAGATAACATTTGAGTAGATGCATTTCTTATCTGAATCATCATTAGCAGCTTATTGATCTACAGTATTTTGGGAATCTAAAGGAGGTCTGTTCTAAAAACATTCAAGAGTGTTGGTTGACATAGCTATCTTATGAATTGCATCTATTTAGAGAAAATCATCAAAACAAGTTGCACATCTGTCTGTCTAAACAACAATTTTTTTTTAACACAACTATCAAACATTTTTTTTTGTCTAAAACAGATTAAAGTAGATTGTGAATTTCAAGAAGTTAACCTCGTCTTATTTTAATGATCTTAAAATTCTTTAAATTTAAAATCACCAAAATCTGATGTCTATGAGATATAATTGATCTTATTTGTTTGTGTTGACACAGAAAATCAAATTGGAACACAGAAAAGCCAAAAGTTATTACAAAAGTCTATCTGCTAAAAATATTTGAGTTTATTTTTTACTTAAAGGCTTAATGCATCATTTAGTGCTATACGAATCCTTTGCAAACTATTATATTGTGAAAAGTGAATCTAGAACAGGAATACCAGTCATAAAGGTTCATTTTCATTCAATGTTTACAAAGTTATGATTAACTGAAATTTCATCGATCTGTGCTGCTTCAGAGTAAACTGGTGGGCCTAGTTGCCAGGAGATTATCATCCAAAATCTTCGACATTGAAAACATGAATTATTTGTCAATTTAAATCAACATTGACGTTGTGATAGTAGCAGGAAACAAGGTGCCGCTGCTATCCAATATTTACGACAAACATTTTAACGTTTCAGCGCTACTTGTAACAGGAGACTACATGAACCAGGCTAGACATATTTCACAAGGCATGTCATATTTTTATCTGCAATGCATGCACAATAAATACTATTGGTGTAGACTGGAATAACTAGACATTAGAGAATGCCATTTAATTGAGACTTAGCTATTTCGCCAAACATAACTGTTTTGAAATTAGAGTAAACACGGAAAAGTTTAAATGTAAATCAGTTTATATACATTTATATTACATTATTATATGTTGCGAATCATTTGTGTCAATTTCTAGGTTGTAAATATTAGCGATTTAGCTCCTTTAATTTTTAAATAATCAATTAAGACATGATAATATTTTATTTTAGTGAAAGTGCAAATGATGCATCAAGCCTTTAAATTATTGGCTTAAAGAACCTTAATCTCTTATAGGCTTAGTCTACTAAATTTGCTGTTATAACTAGTAATTTTAAAATCAATTTCTTTTCTGGTACATTTAAACTACACAGCACCAAAAGTTAAATATCTCATTTCAATTCAAAATAGCTCTTTAAAAGGAATTTACATTTATACATATTTGGATTTGGATTTCTTTCTTCATCCATGTGTTTCCCATGTAACCATTGCTTCACAACCACATTGTACCTTTCTCTGCAACTTAAACACTGTATGTAACTTTTTAATCAAATCTTACAAACACTTCTTCTGAAAATCTATATGAGGTCATTCCTGCATACACAACAATGTTTTTGTTTTTTTCCTTTATCAAAGATCGGTGGATTAAGAATTTCTAAGATGCCATCAAGATCCACTGTGAGAACCAGTTCGTAAATTGATATCCTCACCTAACACTTTTGAGAGTTCATCTGACAATAAATCATGTAAAGATTGTCCGTCATGTTTATATACCCATTGACCGTTCACATAGTCGTATCTCTTCGGACCACTGAAAAATACACGCAAAGAGTTTTTACACATTCTATTCTTCTGTGTCTCTCTATAGAAAGACTTGATGCATTTAACCACTGATTGCACGGCAAGATACGTCCATATTTTGCAAGAGATTGATGAAATCCAAGTTAGCACAAAATGTTATTTTTTTGTACAATCAGGAGCCATAATCAAGGAAGTTATGGTCCGATAGGCACAAATATTAAAACAAAGATCTTTTGTGACTATTTGCGTACATATCCCAGCAATTTTGTCAAGCCATTACAGTCCAATTTTTATGACTTTCGAAGTGAACCATGATTAATGCATTTTTAAATCAGATAAAAAATGTGACCTTTAGACGCTTCACAAGCTAAAACCATGATTTTTTGTAACATCAAGTGCTATAATCCCGGAATTCCGGAAACTCATACATTTCAAGTCTCATCAAAATCGAATAATAATTATGACCTCTAATGGTTCCAAAACCTTGGTATTGCATACTTATAGACTACTTGCGTACAACAGGTGGACATTTCGGTCTGCTTTTTACGAAATTTGGACTTAATTTTCACTATGGTGTAACAATGATATATTTGAACGTTTTTGAAATTGAATCCAGGCTAAAAATGTTATTTCTCGAACAATCTGGGGCCATAATCTAGGAACATTTCCACTTTTTACGTTGGAGGAGCGATCATTTTATTGCTCTTAACGGTAATACATTTAAACATTTTTTTAAAATCCAATAAAGTCTGTGACCTCTAGAGGAACTATAAGCTAATAAAGGGGATTTTCCGTACAATCAGGGTTCATAATCAAGGAAGTTTGCGTGAAAATCGAAAGTAACTGAGATCTTTGCATTATAAACATACATTTTAAGTTTCATCAAAATCAGATAAAAATTGACATCTCTAAAATTATGTCTACAAATTCACTCGGCAAATCTTGACAGATTCCGTAAACTACATCTAGTCTCGGCTGTATGACAGTAAGTGATATGTACCTACACCCATACATTTGCGATGTGGCTACCGGTTTACTTTAACAGGAAAACTTGACGCTATTACACAAATTGGGAACCTGTTCGGCTAGCGACCTATTCGACCGATCGAACTGCAACCTGTTCGTTGGAAACCAATTTAGAATATTTAGAATAAAGACAACAGTCGCCTTAACTCATCTATTTATCAACCAATAAAATCCAACGTTATGTCTATCAAATGAAAGTAGAATATATTATTTTTTATCCATTCCTTTAGCTCAGAATAGAAGTGTAATTTCGTCAATATCTTACAGCTGGATCGGTCGAATAGTTCGCTAGCCAAATAGGTCGCCAATTTGTGTCCGGTATGGGCGCAGCCATGTTTCATCCAGGACCTTTAAAGTAGTTCAAATATGGCGGAATTTGTCATACAGCTGAGGTTAGATGTAGGTTCCAGAAGTTACGGAATCTGCCGAGGTTTGTCGAGTGTCTACAAATTATGTCTTATCAGGGGCTATAATCCATGAAGTTATGGTCAAAGAGACAACTAACTGTCACAAATATATATACATGCAAAGGAGTATTCATTGTCATCTGTATTTAATAAATAACTAAATATTTACCTTAAAGGGGATGACAGCCATATTTGTTTATTAGGACTTTGTTTATTAATTACATATGTACCATATTTTTCACCAAATTTAATTGTTAAAACACCACTCTGTAATAAGAAGGAAAACATGTACATTTATTAACAAATTTACTTAGGACTTGTCAGATGTTTTAGTGCAAATGCAAAGTTCTAGCCAATGGTTTCTAAATTTTATTGATTTCACACTGACATTTTTATGTGAATCATATAAATAAAGTAATAATAATTCTTCTATCTCTTTAACTGATTTACATTCAATCTTTTCCGTTTTTACTCTAATTTCAAATCAGTTGTGGTCATCGAAATAAGCCAGAAGTCTCAATCAAATCGCAATCTCTAGCGGCTTGTTAATCTAGTCTACATTGATAGTATGTACTGCCCATGCTCTCCAGATAAGTTTTATCTCTGTAGAAAACAAAGAGTATGGTATAGAACAAAACATATCTGTGAGATGGATGAGTAGATGAATAATTATTTATACCATACCCCAAACATGACATCATAGTCAAAATCAAAAGTAATTCTTTCAGGAAGATCTTCAAAATATTCTGTGAGTGAATCTAAAGTTTCGTCAGCTATATCTTCATACTGATTCGGTGTAAGTTCACTGAAAATAAACAGTTTTATTCTAAAAAACAAATGAATTTATTCATGCTGACAGCTGAAATAATTCTGGGATTGCTGAAATTATTCCAATTTGCATTAATCATATACGGGAGGCCTAGGCAGGGGGTAATAAAATCCTGAAATTGAAAAATAACATTGTAAATGCAGATTTTCATATGTAGTGCAGTCTCAAACTATCAGGTTTATTGACCTCAAAGCTTGTTCATTTTGAAATATATACATTATTTAGAAATAGGTAAATTTAATTACTGGTAGAATTTACATGTGGATTAAAACCAAAGGGTATTTTATGTTCCTCTCTTTGACACGGATAAGAGCCTTGCTATTAGCAAAATTCTAAGAGCACATTGATTTTGATATACACTGTCATTGTCAACAAACAAGCCTAAAACTTATCTTATGTAAGCTATGTTTGAAGCTCTCTAATAAAAAAAATTCTAAGAGCACATTGATTTTGATATACACTGTCATTGTCAACAAACAAGCCTAAAACTTATCTTATGTAAGCTATGTTTGAAGCTCTCTAATAAAAAAAATCTTGTTTATTTGAACATAAGGTCCATGTTTGAACTGAACAATGTCAACAAGAAAATCTGTAAAGATTTTGACTCTGAACTTGAAAAATAAACCTCAAAATACAAACAAACACCTTACCAGCCTAAAACATTTGTTGTATGAAAACATCCATGTGAGGAATTCTTTGTTTGACAGGATTGTGTATCCCTTATTGCACCATTCAAAGAATTAAGTAATTGAGGAAATCCATCACTGGAAATCACCTGCCAAAAAAAGAAGAGATCAAAGAAGTAAATACGGAGTTATCTCCCATACACTGATGTGGGCAGTCATGAACATCATACCAATCATAAAATATCTCATCAAAAAAAAAGGAAAATATATTGATAAAACCTATATCTTTGAACACAAAGAAACTTGTAAATAACTAATGTATACTGACAGTGGGTCTACTAACATTTATTAAGAACTCGAATGAGCTAAACTTTTTTGATTTAGTTCAAAATAAAATGTTGGATTAGGTATTTTATTTCGAGGTAATATTTTGAATAAAGGCAGATTCTCACCCCCCCCCCAAAAAAAAATTTAAAATAAAATGAAACTGGCAAATCTATTTTTGACCCAGATAAAAAGAACTAGTAAATTTATACTTTTTCTAGTTCTCTGCGAGTTTTATTCTCTAACAAAATTCTTCACATCTTAAAGCCCCAATACCACTCTTGTTGTAACTGAATAATATGTCCCAATCTTCATTCTGGTCAACAAATTGTATTATTTTACAATATTCCAATTAATTGAAGATATAAATTTCATTTTTACACACCTAATTTAAAAAAGTGGAAAAATTCAACTTATTGATTTGAAAAGTCTAACGTAAACCTTTTCAAATGTGACTTGGATTTTAAAATATTTTCGAACCCTCTGGAAAAGTAAAATAGGATGTAATGGACAATTTACACAACAGGTAAGACACTAAAATATCTAGTACTTAGAATAAGGCTATTATTTATTTTCTGGAGCTACCAAGCCAGCAAGAGTGTTATTGTCCCTTTAACCTCTCATATTATGTGATTAAGATTAAGCTGCCTTCTGCTTGCAGGTTTTTGGGGGTTTTGGGGGGTTTTTTCCCTTCAAATACTACATCAATGATTAATTTATAAATTAGTAATTATTACGCGACACGCCCATTATATCAATCAACTAAAGTAAAACATTGGAATCGGATGCCTGTGATACCAAATGGATCACCTTTGACATTTAATAATTTAACGATAAATGGATAATCAAGACTATTTCTATGATCTTAACAATGGTCCTTGACGATCAAAACCATCCTCATAACTGTAAACAACCATAACTTCGCCAAGTGTATTGATGGAACTTTGTGATCACTGACACTGGTAGTCCAGGGGCTGTCCCATTGAATCAATGTCGAAAAAAATTGGAGAACAGTCAATTTTACTGGACAACATTTCACTGCTAAACGACGGGGTGTCAATCCGGGTGAAAGCCTGTACAATGTAAAACCTGTACATTTCGTTTCTTCTTGTATGACCGACATTCCTGAATGTGGACGTTGACCTAAAGTTAGAGTGTCATGGCGGGAAAAATGTAACTTGATAGGAGGGGTCGTATTTTTAACAGCGTGTTATGTCGCCCATACTGACTCTAGCGAAGTAAGCAAAGTCTTATTTTCTCACTTAGATGTTCGTTTATTGTACATGCGTCCACACGGATTGACACCCCATCGTTTAGCAGTGAAAAGTTGTCCAGTAAAATTGACTGGGGCGCCAATTTTCTTTCGACATTGATTGAATGGAACAGTTTCTGAACGCTCAGGGTGAGTGTAATGAGACCGACGTTCAGAGCTGAACCATGACACTGGTGACTCCCCTACTTTCGATTTCCACATGATATAAATGTACGATCGATTACAAAAATACCTTACATGTGACATATGTCTTGGTGGAATGATAAACAATTTGCACCCATCTATATTTCTGAGGAGTCTATAAGTCCTGCTAAAATGGATTATTCTGCTTCGAAGCATATTTATAAAAACCCTGCAGATTCTTGTTTACAACCAGACTATCGAGGTTTGCCGAGTTTGCCTGGATCAGAGAGCATTAAAAGGGAGACAATAACAGGTGCGCGGTGTCGTATATGGAGGCAGACCACCATTAATTTCCCCATTGACTTCAATGTTAATCCTGGACTCTTTGCCCACCGTTGGGCGGAATGCTTTTCACTACAGACAGAGGAACACATGGCCATGGTATTGCACTAAAATTTGTATGACATTGACCACCAAAATTTGAGATACATAAACTTGAAGAAGCATACTAAAAACATGTAACTATTTGCCATACATATCACCGTAGCCAACCTGATAACTCCTTGTCTTTAGTATCAAACCCCAATTAGTTTTACTGGGCAACTTTTTACGGCTAAACGGTTGCGTGTCAATCCCTGTGGACGCCCATAAAGTACAATGTAAAGACACATTTTAGTTAGAGATTAAGACCTGGCTTACCTCGCGTTCACAGAGACTGACACGCGACCGTTTAGCAGTAAAAAGTTACTCAGTAAAATTGATTGGGGTTGGAAACTTTTTCGACAAGGATTCAATAGGGCGGTTCCCGAACGTACAACGCGTGTACGAGAACTACGTTCAGAGCTTTAATAGGGGTAATCTAAGACATTAGATATAAAAGGGTGTTTTTTTGGGTTTTTTTACGATGGCCTTTTAGTGCCATACGTTGATTTATACTCTGTTTTGTAATATACCTCATAATCGCAGAGAAAAGTATGAAAAATCAAAAAAAAAAAAAAAAAAAAAAAAAACTGTGGTGGCCTATTAGTGCCATACGTTGCTTCATACAATTTTTTTGAAATTGACCTCATGAGAAATCGCAGTGAAAACTATGATCAATCAAACAAAAACATGAAAAACCTTTCCACCGCGGAGAAAATTTCATACCTCGGCTGAATGACTGTCTTGGGCGTGGATTTAGTTACTACTTTTTTTATTTTCATTTGAAGCGGTCCGGTAAATCCCGCTGCAACAGCCTGATTGATCGGAAGTCAGGTCTTACATATCAGTTGGACCACTTTTTAGTTGCTGTACTCATAGGCCGGAGGGAGGGGGTGGCCTAGTGGTCTAGAGTGTCGCGCTTCGAACTCTAGCGGGCCGGTCACCTCTGGCTTGTGACTGTGGTTTCGAGCCCTGGTGTGAGCGTATGTGGCATGGAGTTAGGGGCGCCTTCTCAACCTCGTGGTTTTCCTCCGGGCACTCCGGTTTCCTCCCACTGCTAAAGACCCCTACGCGCAAGCGAATTATTGAAATAAATTAAACCATATGTTAGTCCCGAAATGACCTTGTTTGAGTTGAGTGGACGTTAAACCCCATTTCTCTCTCTCTCTCTCACAGGCCGGAACAGTGGTAAAGCACGATACGTTTAGTGCTTTCAGCGCGTTTGTGTTCAGCCGACTAATTGTTTCTGGCAATACTACCCCGCCTCCTCATTCGTTGCGGCTTCTACGCTTTCCCAAATAATTTTTTTTTTTATTTATTTATTTATTAAAGTGTCACAAATCATAAAATATATCAATATATAAAATTCAGTACATGGTGCATTAAGATTTTCGGCCAATATTGGCCTACGAGACACTGCAGTTAAATACTATATGTTAGTGTAAAATGTCCGGACATACTAAAACTTAGTAAAAACAATGTACTGTAAGATACTCTACACTATACATAAAATACATTAAGGTCTATTATTCTACATACATAATAAAATACATAATATACATAATTAAAACGTGCAACAACCAGGGTATGTTGACTCGAAAAATCGCTTATTATAAAACAAAATCAAAGACAAATATATCATAGAATACGGTATGGGGAAATGTTTACGGTTAGACGGAGAGCTGTTTTCGTTTGTAATACATCTGTTCTAGAAATTTACCTAAACTTGTTTGTGCGTAGTCATCGGACATGATCATCAAAAAGAGCTCATATGAATATTCATCATAATTTGGACTTGTATTGTTTACAAAGTCTGCAAGGATTTCACGTCTGATATCATTATATGCTTTACATTTCATTATCACATGGAATTCATTTTCAATTTCTTCCTGGTCACAATAATTACATAGCCGATTTTCTAACAGTATGGGAGGTTTACTGTAACGACCCGTTTCTATAGCAATTGGTAACGAGCCACTACGGGTCTGACTGATTAACCGTCGTTGGTGACGAGTTATCTTAGGGTTTGTTACATAAGATTCGGTTATTCGGATGTGTTTAAATTGTCTATAGGTTCTGAGTTTATTTCCATTAACATTGTTTTTATCATTATACATATCATTTGACCAGTTAAGGGAGTCAAGTTCATCAAATCTGAGTTTAGCTTCATTTACAGCATATTTGACAGAATTTATATTAAATTTTATCAATTCTCCTAAATTAATTGATTCTACAAATTTTGTTACCGTTGTCTACCACGAATTTCTAGTTTTGTGAATCATTAGGTAATTAAAGTATGAACTAAGATATCGGTTTGAGTCTAAACGGTGTAATTTACATAATCGTCTGAACATTCAACTTTTTGCTTGGTTTCGCAGGAGGTCCAACCAACATCCCCCCTAGTTGCTAGGTTTGAAGTGGTCTTCCCAACCCCAAGAAAGAACTTGATGGCTTTATTTTGAATATTATTGACGCAGGAGTAGGACTTGGTGCCTAAATCAGTTGGGGATTTAGTTCATTGTGAGAGCCACGCGGTGCCTTGGTGGGTAATACGTTGGGTGAGATAAAACGCGGGATCCGTGTTCAAAGAAATTGTCACCTCTGTCTCAAAGACATCTCCATAAAATTAGCCAAATACCGTTACTATGGAGTCTGTCAAAGCATCCGACCCCGTTGAGTTAGTTTCATATAATTTGTTCAAATGCAGGGGCGGATCTAGGAATTTTGAAAAGGAGGGCGCCGCAAAATGAGGGAACTGACTGCGGAGGGGCGTTTTTTTTTGGGGGGGGGGGTCCCTCAAAGAAAATTATCCGACATTTCCTTGCATCTGTAGCCATTCCAATAGGTATTCAGCTGATATTTTCGTCTTAGTAAACGTTCGGAATGGACATATTTGGATCTGAGAAAAGGCACTTTCAGCCCTTGGATCCGTCTCTGAAATGCACACCATTGTTGTAGGAAATGATGAGATCCTACCTTTATTATGCACCAGTCGAGTCAATTAAGAAGAGCATACATCATGCATTCGGCCTATCTATCTAGTCACCATTGAATTCCAAGTGCGCAGGACCCATTTACCCACATGTCAACGTGTACATTGGACATCCTGATTTCATAGCAACGGAAGGACTAGAAACCGTTCCTTGACACCCTCGTTCTGCACCACTGTCAAGGGGAAACAAAGCTGGAAGATCTTGAGAAACGTGTTCAATAGAAACCCGGGTTAGTGAGATAACACTTTAATCAGTGAGCCATGGTGACTCTCCAGTCTGCGAAACGGTAATAAGGTAGGTAGTCCTATCTTTCTACAGTAATGTAAGTCGAATTTTCGACCAATGCCGTATAGGATTTTGTTAAGTAAGAGTATTCCTGGTCGTGTATAGTCGTAAGTCTTAATGAATAATGAATGAAATCGGGATTACTGTCCCACATTAAAATTTCTGCACCAGACTAATAATGTTTCGAGGACAATTTACCGGACGGCAATTAGAGTTCAACATGAAGGGTTCTTTTACGTGCACGCCAACCCGTCCACTGGACATCGGTTTGTAGTCCCAGCCGAACGACTAGACACCGTCCCTTATGGAATTCCACCATGCACCACTGACAAGGAGAAATCACGGGGAAGTTTCTCGGCCAATACCGGGATCAAACCTGGAACACCTGGTTAATGTGTCGGCGCCTTACACTCAACCCTAGAAAATCGTGAACTCTACATTCGAAAACAAACAACCCCTTTTGTCCGGGAAAAATTCCCCTAGAGCACACTGTATGTCGTATAACCGTCTTCATTAGCCGGGTAGCCCCAATCAGAGAAGACCCAGTACGAGTCATGTATTCAAAATTGATTACCCCCCTTTTTTATTTAACATTAACAGATTATTCGGAATTTGCATGTGTTTGTTCAGCCCCTACAAGACAAAATATACGTGGACAGAAATAGAATGCTAATGTTTATAATAAGCCTATTACGTCATTCAAGTCAGATATTATACTGAGTAAAACAGGTCGTAGAATATCGAATTGGAATCTTAAATTAACCGATTTGTATGCATATCCGGACATAATCGAAAACCTTGAAGAGCCGTATTCTTTATTGATATAATTTCATGTGAATTCTACACGCAGCTTTCAGATTGAATTACTTATAATGATGAAACAAACAGCCACCGGTTCCAAAACATTGTCAATGGATTCGGGAAATGGCTGATTAATAGAATCTCTTATACTAACCAAGTTAAAGTAGCATCACGTACACTTGCATATTGACACTGCAGGTTGAGGGCTATAACAGCTTTATATATACTCAACATGGAAATTAATTGCTTGTTGAGAAAAACGCCTTTAAATGTGTATAAAATGAGAACAAATAGTTTATTATGGGAAGATTCAAAGGCTCCTTTCTGGTCGATTATTTCCTTTATTCTGGGAAAAGCGATGAAAAAAAGGGGGTATGTTTATTCGAGTGTTATATAAAATGCTGTTTATACTCCTCTGACGGTGCACCAACCGGGATTGTGAAGATTGCACACAGTGTGCAATGGGACAAACTTTTGACAGTCTCCATTAGCTTCACAGAGATATAACTGAAAACAATAACAGAAAAACGGGTTAAAATTCGCAACAACACAAAATATCGACACTGGCCAATTACAACACACAGTCTTTTTTGATTTTCATTTAGTAATTGAACATATACACACAAGGTACAATTTTAAGGAAACACAATTACTGAGTTTGATACTAAGCGAAGTTTTGACGAGGATACTCTCGTCTTTGCTCCATAAAATTGTACCTTGTTGTGTCAATACATTGTCATTCCAAACCAAAATTTATCCTTTTTTAACTTAGCAGTCACTTCGACGTCTTTATCGATTGCCATAAAATTTGAAACATCAACACCTAGTGAATAGTTGCTTTAAATCCATTTTACATGATTAGACCATTATTCTTGCGTTTTTACTTTACGATTGGCATTATTTATTTATTTTATTAGATAACGACTTGCTAAAAGCACTATTATTATTTTCTCTCGTCTAAAGCTTGTATTATCACCGCGTAACGTGTATTTAGACTGTCAATACCTTTTCTTATTATCTACGCTGCAAATTATCCGCGATGTTTCCTTATTTGGACTTAAAAATTGACCATCACCATAACTCCCGCTCAGTTTTTAACAATCGAAACTATTTACGTCAGAGATTGAAATCGATTAAAGTCATTGATCTGTGGTGCCGTTGGTTTGCCTTTCTGCATTTAGAATCCGTATAAGGAATAGAGGTATTGAGATTAAGGAGACGACCGCAAAGTACACAAGCTGTGCTATCATAAGTGGAAGTCTTATAAAACACGAAGTGTATGGCTGCCCGATTTTCACACTTGATCAAAAGTTTAAAAGACTACAGTGTAGGGTGCTTTTTTTTGTATTTCAAAAGGAATACAAATGCAATTTGAATATAATTTACACTTTATTTTTCTTTGATCTTCGACATTTTAAAGAATAACATCAGTGATGGATGTCAGTTAATTGTCATTTCAAATTTATATAAGCTTACTGGTATATTTAAATATGGAAGCGTATTTGGGTCACTACTTATTGAGATAATATCCAAACATATCGACTAAAAATATGTCAACTTTATGAGTTATATTACAAGAAATCGACTTAATAAAGTTGACTTGACGCATTAAATTCACCCTATGTCGACATGAACTATGTCGATATGTTTATCATGTCAATGGTCGATTTGACTCAAAATTGATATTTCATGTTTTATTGCATGATATAATGATATGGCCACAGACCACTTATATGATTTCCCCATTAACTTTAATGTTAATTCTTGTCTCTTAGACTGGCTCTAACTTTTTCACGAATTTTTGTTGGGTGGAACGCCTTCTGCCACAGATAAAACAACATGTAGCAAACTCGTGCCCTAAAGCATGTATGAAAATGAAGTGAAATGAAATGGGGTTTAACGTTTTACTCTTCTGCACATAACCTAGGCTAATGGAAGACGAGCATACGCCATACGGTACAGTGTACTATGAGGGAAATTTTGCCCGGGTAGCGGCGCTACGGCCTACTCTTACATCGAATTCCAACTGCCAAAGGATCTTTTATGTGCACTCCAATATGTGCACGGGACCTCGGATTTTCGTCCCATACGAACGACTAGACAGCTGTCCTTGTTAGGCCCTCCGTACCGCACCACTTACAGGGGGAAACCACGCCGGAAAATCGAGATGAACTTTCTCGGCCAATGCAGGGATCGAACACCCGACCTCCAGACTAGCGAGCCAGTGCTTTACCCAGTTAGCCACGTGATCCCCCAAGCATGTTTGAGGTTCACCATGAAAAACCTAAGATACACAAGCTGGAAGTAGAGACAAGAAAACAAGCAATTTTCGGCCCTACATTTCAACGTAACCAACTTCTCAACCCTTGTATCCCCACGCCTCAAAATCATGTATATTTACTATAACCTGGCAGAAAATGTATTTTCAAACCCTTTCTTTGATTCTACACCCAAAAGGCAACAAAAATAGCCATGCAAAAGAGGGAAAAGGGAAACGGAGAGAAAAAAACTAAAAATATCTTTCGCCTCACATTCGTAGATGACAACATAGTAGAAATATTTGGTGAGCTGTGTAGTATATAAGGGTAAACTTCAAGTATATCAAAGTTGTGGGCCATCTAAAAGTCACAATTTTAATCGATTTTGATGAAACTTGAAGTATGTCTTCATAACCCAAAGAAATTTGTCCTGTCGATATTCGTGCATATCTTATTGAATAGTGTTATTATGGGTGTTTTCTGTGTAATATGTTTATATCCTGTTCCATTTTTTCACAGAACTCAAATACTGCCTTTAACAAGGAAGATTTTAGCTTAAAAGATCCATGGACCTGAGATGTACATAAAGCAACATGTGTACTTAAAGGGTCATCATTTTTGCAATTATTCTTTGATTTTTTCTTTTTCTTTCACCGGTATGTTTTCAGAACATATGGAGAGCATATAACAAAGGCCTTTTGGTGATACCTGAAGTTTTACCCCTATATACTACACATCTAACCAAATATTTCCAAGCCGTAGGACGATAGTTATTTTTAGACTTTCTCTCCCTTTCCTTTACCTCTTTTTGCTTTTTTTGTGTAAAATCAAAGCAAAGCGTTTAAAAATACATTTTATGCCAGGTTTTGGTGAATAGTCACGATTTTGAGGCGGAAGGATACAAGAGAGGTTGGTTACGTTGAAACGTAGGACCGAAAATTTCATGTTTACTTGTCTCTACTTCCAGCTTGTCTATCTCAAATTTTTCATACATACTTTTGGACAAGAGTTTGCCACATATTTTGCTTTATCTGTGGCAGAAAGCGTTCTACCCCCCCCCCCCCCCCAAAAAAAAAAATTGGGAAAAGTTAGAGCCGGTCTAAGAGACGAGAATTAACATAAAAGTTAATGGGGAAAACATTAGTGGCCTGTGGCCATATTATTAAGTCTATACATTATGCAATAAAACCTGACATATCGATTTAGAGTTAAATCGACTATTGCCATGATGTAAACATATCGACATAGTTCATGTCGGCATAGGGTGAATTTAATGCGTCAAGTCAATTTTATTAAGTCGATTTCTTGTAATATAACTCATAAAGTTGACATATTTTTAGTCGATATGTTTGGATATTATCTCAATAAGTAGTGACCCAAATACGCTTCCATAATTTAAACGTGCACTTTCGTCTTCGCATAACCCTAACTCTTCATCGGTGTATAGCGATACGGCCAACACCGAGAAATGCCAGAGGTATACGACTCCTGGTATAAAGCCAAAGGTACAAAGGAAGGGTAAACAACTGATAGTAGATCAAATGGAAACTACATGTATGTTGTTTTTTCTGTAGATGCCAATAAGATTTGATCAACTCTATTAACCATGATTACGTTAAGAGTGAAGCCTGTACAGTGCGTTGAACGCCTCGCTTACGACTGGCCCTCGGATGTTTCCGGATCCGTTCACTTGAATTGATATTTCTTGTTTATTTCTTGCAATGTCTGTAAAGTTTGTCTTGTCCGCAGGTTTGAGTTGTAAATTTGGTTTCGTGTGTAACGAGGTTTTGTTGCACTTAAACTTTGTGAACACGTGCGAGGGCTCTCGCATTTGCGAATTGTCATGTCACACTGTTCAATCAACTTTTGAAGTCTCAATATCGTCCAAAGTCTTCGACATTGAAAACGCGAATTGTCAATTTAAATCAACATTTAAACGGAAGTGACTGAATGTAAATCAGTTTATATACATTTATATTACATTATCATTTGCGTTGCGGCAATTTCTAGGTCCCAAATATTATCGATTGTGCTCCTCTTAAGGGTCTGGTTACATGGGAAGGGCTAGCTCGGATAGACGGGTTGGCCCGTCAAGTTCAGCCTTGTACTGTAGTTTTTATATTACAGCGGGCCATATACACGAGCTGCGACGAAATCAACGGGCTATCTCGTCGAAACTATTTATATGACGTCGGTCTGAAAACGTAATTTTAACTGTTATAAGGGGAGCTATCTCGTCTGAAGGTTTACATGAACAAGAGGCTACCCGGGTGTCCTTTATATGGACGTGATAGGTGGGTTGGGACAGTCCCAATCCACCTGGGACATATCACGTGGTCTAATATAGGAAGCAAAATGGTGACCACATTGTATATCAAATTAAAACTTTTTATTGTTTTATTAACTTTGAGTATTTGGTTGGTTTCGCACTTCAATTTGTTAGTGGCATGCTTCCTATGTAATGAACAAGCAAAAAAAACGCCTTCGTATTCCATTTTACTTTATAGTCCGTAAAGCTGTCAATTAGTGATTTTATCATATCTTGTGGCCAAACAAAACGCCTTGCCTTGTTAGATGTTAAAGAAACCCCGCTTGACAACTTTCGCTTTTGTTTGTTGCCATGTTTATTGTAACAGTACCATGCGCATGCGCCAGTGATGAAAATCTTGGTTAAGATTGGAACCGAGATGAAAATATTTCCCATGCGCATGCGCCCGCCCTGCTTGTAACACACAATGTTATTTATATGAAAGAAGGGCTGGCTCGTTTTGCCGGGCTTCCCGGTTTCACAAACGGGTGCCCCGGTTAAGCGAGCTAGCCTGGTTTAGATATAAACAGTGTTTCGTTTTTTTTCATTTGATTGCATTGCAATGACGTCATACCCGAGGCCCCCGTTTAGAGAAGACGTTTCGCCCAACCGGGTTAGCCCCCTCCATGTAACCAGGCCCTAAGAGTGTGTCTATGACCCATATTTGCATGTAACATGTCACACTTTAGTATCGTGTACACGGCAGTATATCTGACACACGAGTCATACTTCCAATACTCTCTGTAGTCAAGACGACCGGTGTTTTGGGGAGTTATGTATGGTAATATGACCAAAAATAACAACAACCAGCTGAACCAGCTTGTCAAACCCCAGAATGTATAGGATTAAAGGCGCAATGTGTTGTTTGTCCACCATAATAATTTACCAAACCAATAAGTATTCATATTTTACAAACCTACTTTTATCAAATTAAAGAAAAATAAATTTCAACAAAATTATTATAATCAATAGTTTCCTTTGAAAAACTCAACGCTTAAATTATGTGCATTTTTTTCCCAACACATTCTAGACATCTAAAGGAAGCACATAAAGAAGAGACGAGTTTTATTTCATTATCAACATTAATCTCCAGGAAGAAAGCTATATACAACCTCGACCCCTGTGTTCTTATGACGTCGATTAGTGTAACTTGTAAGTAAATGTTGACAATATAGAGAAAAAAAAACATGGTCTATCGCTTATATTGATAAGAAATTGCGCCTCCATCTTTAAAAGGACAATGTAACAAAAAACTGATTCATTATTCTCACTAATGATGACATCTGCAATTAATTAAACAGGCATTATGTAAAAATTAAATCTGCCTATTATACAGGCCTTTCTTTGGGCCTTAAATGTTATACAATTTATTAACAAGACTATAATTAACCTTCGATGCCTTCGGATCAGAACGGTTCTCAATTTAATGACTTAAAGCTGCATTAGTTAAGATTAGATAAAGAGCTGGCAGTTCTCACTATAATAGTTATAAGTAGATAATGTAAAGGGAATATGCTGAAAATGTCAGTCAAATTTCTACACTCTGGGCCAAGAAGTCCTCATTTTAATAACACTGTAGTCTCGATTGTCATTGTAACCGTTGTTCTGATTATTTACTTTTACAGTTAATCGCCAACCGCCGTTGAGCCGCAGATTGGATTCAACTCTGTTGAAAATCGGGCTTATCAGACAGCCTATTTGATTTTAAAACTACAACCATCGCTCAAAATAAACATTCATTTTGCAAGTTGCATTATCTATTTTTGAAATATTATAGCGAGAACGGTCAGCTCTTTACCCAAATCTTACATAATAACCCTTTAATATATGTCATGCGTTTATTTGGGGATTGAGGTGGTGGACATTATCCTCACTTTTGGCATGCCAGCTTAGCAGTGACATTAATAAAAATTGTAAAGAATGGTTTCAAGAATATTACAAGCATTTTATTAAGTTAATAGATCTCGATATGCAAATGGAGAACGCCAATTTCGGATTATGATCTACATGAGCTCGTTTGGTAATGTTGAACTTTTTACTATTAGAAATTCAATCCCCCACATATATTTGAGGTACAAAAACATTCGAGAAGTATTATAAATAATGTAAGAGGAAACTGGACGAAGTACAAACGCGTGGTCTGAAACTGAAATAGCTGTATTTGTTCGATCGGAGGGCCTGTATATCCGTTAAGATAGCAATATCATGGCCTGGGACCAACGCAGGTAGTTACGTAAAACTAAGTGTTAATATTGTTTTTATTGATTCGTGTGTTTTATGAAAGTGGTGTTTTAATATCGACTTGTCATAGCATCTATGTTTTCTATAATAAAACTCTTGTGTATTGATTACTCTTTATATAATACATACACTTGGACATTAAAATCTAAAATCTTACTTAAAGTGGCAATGTGTGCTATACATTGATGAAAATAAGGTTTGGGGTCACACATTCGAGTTATCGCATGGAAACAATATATCGTAGGCTACTGGTTTTATTCCGAAAAATTAAAATCATGCACATCCCCGAGGATTGCGAGTATTTTCCGATGTATTATATGGAACCACGACTTGACTGGTGAGTGGTGACAATACCCCGAGTTTGTCACCTATCCAATAACTTCGGCTTCCGAATCATTCCAAAATCAACAATTGACGTACACGACCATTCTGTCTACACACAATCGATAACATATTATTTACGTGGTACTGTTGCATCAAAGTTTAAGACAGGTTATTTACTGAAATAATATATTGATTAATTATCGGTTGATGTAGACAAGGTATTTAAATTATGTATGAAATAAACTTTGACTTTAATGATGGAGTCATAGGAGTACTACGTACAGACCGATTTTCCTTGGCTGTATATCACCTTTACCCGAACAGCCAAAGTTCGCCAGGATTTTCCAGTGCGGGGTTCCTTTGTCAGTGCTGTAGGCAAGAGGACCTGAAAAGGAACAGTTTAGGAAAAACTAAGGTCAGGGGCCTATTTCACAAAATTTTAACTAAGATAAGATCTGAATATTTAGTTATTTGATTAGACAATATTAGACTGATTTTAGTTCTTAGCCAATCAAAATTGAAGTATCCGCTAAAATTTGGATTTTATCTTTAGTTAAAATTTCGTGAAACAGGGCCCTCGTGTACGTAAAAGAAACCTAGACAATTAAAAATTCAATATAAGAGTCGACCACAGCGTCGCCCCACCCCAAATAGCATTAAGCCAGAGTAGGTGTAGAAAAAAGTATGTTAAATCCCATCGCATTTCGTAAACAGGTGTATATGATATTGTATATAATAATATTTCCTTTAGACGAGATAATTATGTATATAGGAAGAGGTAATGTCTATTAGTAGTAGTTAGTATTAAGTTTGAGTGCGAAAGGGGTCACTATATATACAGGTACACACCGTGTAAATTACCTGTGTATTTTCCTTCCCGTAATCAATAGCCATATAGTGAAGACCCTGTGCTCGAATCAGATACAGATAAGATAGAATAGTCCAGGCCAAGCCATTACTAGATAAACCCGTTCAAACGCTTACCAGTGAGAAAACGGTATACGTCAGGGAAGTTTTGTTACAGTGTCTCTCTATATAGTAGAAAACGGGTCGGTGGACTTGAATCGTTGCATACTAAATACAGGTATATATAACACTGTCCTATAACACACGGTGACTGATAGCTGCATGTATCGTGTTATATTGTGTGCCAATAAGAGCAGTTAAGTTTAAATGACACACCAGTCGACTTAAACTGACAGTTTTGCATCTATATAGGGTAAAACGGGGCAAATATTTGATATATTTATTTGAATTGTAAACTTGTGGTTGGATTATATGTTGCGGTGAACCTAGGTATGTATGATTTCTTAAATATATAGATTCTTCTGTATCATTTGTTATATACGCGTCATATTTTCAAGCAGACAGACGTGTTATAAACTTTCAGAATGTGTTCAACAATACATCCAGTATAGGTTACTTGAATATTTACTTATAAGTGTTCAAATCTACTATTATAAGCCTACCCTTTATTTACGTGACTACACCTGTTAAATTAAAAGTTTTTAATATACTTTATATTTATGTATGTATAAGCTTTAATTATGTTTAATATGTAAGTACATGACCGCGTTATATTACAGTATGAATATACCAAATACTTTCAAAAATATTACTTTTATATGCTTTCATTTGTAATATAGAATTTGATGATGTTTTTGATTGACATCTGTCATATCCATAAACGGTGCTTATTGTATTGCATCAGTAAAATTTCATTATGTAGGTATTAGGTACGTTTCTAAAGCAATTGATTTCGTGATTCTATTAGTTTTGTATAGAGCGACTGAGCGTGTACACGTAGCTCTAGTAATATGTGTTGCTGTCATTGTGTTAGGTTATGATTTCTTCACTTTTAATGTAAGTATGAAGCTCTGTTTTATCCAAGTTTACCTAATATGTGTCGACATTTTCGCATTCATGGACGGATGTATCTACACGACATGGACGTGTTTATGCACTTATGCTGTTGGGCTATTTTTCTTTTATTAGATTAGATTAGGTAAATGAAAAAGCATGAATATCCACAAATTTTAAAGTAGTGCTGAACATTTGTAAAGGACACATTTTTCGGTATATTTAAATGATAACAAACTGGTTTTAATGCTGAATGAAAGAACTTCCTGTTTAGTTAGCAACCTTTTCTCGCTCTGTGCTACAATTGGGTCTAGATAGATCTTGTCTATCATGTCTACGATATCACCTCTGGTGGAAGTGGACGTAAAACTTTAGGAACGAATAAAGGAACGTGACTATACCAGAGCCATATGTAGGATTTTAAAAGTGGGGATGTAGTATAGTGGTGGTCGGGGCGCCAATATAACGCCCGAGTTACGGAGCTTTGACACCGAAAATTTTGAAAATTAGACTGTGACAAACGCGTTTTCCACGTACTTGGAGCCACAATCAAAGTCGCTAGCAAGTGACCCCGTGTATCAACTGCATTGGCGCTATTTCTCATTTTGATGTTAAACACACCAAAATAAAAAAATGTGTGGGTAGGGTGACCAGGGCGAGAATCTTTCTCATACATGTGGAAAGGCCTTATCAAATGTGGATAGGGCGACCAAACCGATCCATCTCGTGTCAAGTTATCCGCCCCAGAAAGGGGTGATAGGAGGGGCATTTCGCCTGTCACGGTGGCAACCACGTCTGAGGTCCGCACTCTGTCCGCTTAAATACAGTTCGTAAAGGAACTACCCTGGTGATATCCAAGAGTCGATTTGGTATTTTATATGGTGTTTATATTTTCAGAGGCGGCTGATTTTTTAGGAGAGGCAGTTGCTCCTAGTACTTTCGCCCCTTGGCTCTGCGTAGTGTTGGCGCCCCATAGCCTCCACATAGGTGATATAAGAGTGTTTGGATCAGGTACCCATTGACGTGTGGGCACCCTGAAAACCGACAGATTGACCAGTGCCTTCAGAGCGTTACTGGGTGATGATAATCACGTGTAATACCTTATTTTTCTGGGGGTGCAATGTAACGATGGAAGCGGACGTTAAACAACACGAACAACAACGTGTCTATACACTTTGTTTTAAGCAACAGCTCTGGATTATCTCATCTATCTTGAGAAACAATGGAACAATTCTAGGTAAAATTCGGGTGGTCATTTCCTGACGAAACTAACTATTTATTTGTTAGTTTAACCCAGAAAATCTCCTTTTGAGTTTTAGAGTATTTCAAAATACCGATAGCATTTCGATATTCGTCTTTAGAACGATGTCTCCCAAGTGCATGGTGTATAGAACATTTTAAAAATTAGACTGAAACACATGAACTGTAATAAATTGTATACGTTCACAATTTTATTCAGCGATATCGACTTTCCTTTTTACGATTGGGCTGCATTGCTTTTATTTCAAATAAGTAATTTTATTCGTTCTGATGTCCCTATTCTTTATCCAGTCCGACCAACCTAATTGGCCATGTCTTCATCGTCGCCTTCTTATATTATTAGATCGCCCCACTTTGAACAACACTGTCTCAGAATACCTTGCATTAAAACATTCAGAAAAAATGCCAAAGATTGTAATGCTTTCGTGGCTTTCTATTAAAAGTCTAGTGGCGGAATAAACATGTCTGTTTTGCCTAGATAGTTCATGTATCAAAGTGACTGTTATAGCCAGTGTGCACTTTCATGATTGGTTTATAGTGCAAAAAGTGTGAAGAATTGTGTTAAAAATCTAAAATAGTCTGTCGCCGACTATAATAAACTCCAAACTGTATTAAAGCTGTTGTTTATATTAAGGCGTAGAATGTTTGAGAGAAGGAGGTTATTAGGATAATAGGCCGGTCTTGAACACCTGTTTGATGATGAGGTAGGTAGAATCGATTGTATTGACTTGAACAGAACACCTTTCAAGTTCCAGTAAACCCAGGGAAGTGAAAATGGTTCTGGATGCCTTCCTTATGACAGAATTAAACTTTTACGGAATTGTAATAAATAGTTAGTGAACAGGCGCGGATCCAGAGGGGGGCTCACCCCGCGCACGCCCCCTCTATTTTTTTGCGGTAGGGAACAATTTTTAGCTCCATATATTCTCGCGGGAAAGGAGAACAAAAATAGTTTAGATTGGAATTCGTAATTTCCAGAACTAGTATGAAATTAGTCCTTGTGGGTTTTTTTGTCCACTCAAAAATCACGGGCCGGGCTTTGCACTCCCAAGTGGGTGCAGCATGCCCTTACCTTTATGAAAATCCGCCCCTGGTGAGAAACATTGTTTTTGATTTCATGGTTTCCAGATCTATTTAGTTTTGTTTTCAAAAGCATAAAATTTATATGAAACTGTGCCAAACGTAGTCTAACAACTTGAATTTTGACTGACGTTACAGAAAATAAATATAACTTTGAAATATCTCGCGAACGCTCTATAAGCTAAAGTTATTACCCGATTGACTAAATTTCTACACAGTGTTTAAGGCGAGGAGACTAGGAAAACTAATGATTTTCATCGACAACCCATGTGGGCTGTTCCGACGACTTCGCTACTGTGGGTGAATGTTTCGTGGTCAGACAACCTATATTTACCATTATTATGACAAATCGTAAACATTGCTGGTTACTGAAACTTTATGTGGTAGGTAAATATAAAAACACAACGATAGTCTCACTAACGGGAGTGAGGTGGTATCAAGCACTTTACATAGTGAAAACATTTCTTTCCTTGTATACGACACTCATCGGTAGGCCTACTTACAAAAGTTAAAGGTTGAACCTGGGATAATCGTGGAGCCAAAGTAATATTTGGTTTGGTTTTGAAGAGAATATCTGTCATAAATGTTGTATGATAGGAATATAATGGAAAAACATCTCAAGGCTGTTTATATATTAAATTGTTTATCGGATTTATTTATTGATCAATTCTGTAATATCTTGATAATAAATGTCGGAGTTCAAGATCTGTAGATGAAACGCGTGTTATTATTTTATACGCTCAATCGGATTAGAACACAGATCCAATTTCGTTTTTAGTGGTTCTGTATTTCGTTTTATTTGTCTTTACTACGGATCTGGAAGAGTTGTTACATGCATGGCTACAGACTAAAGATTTCCCCATTGACTTTAACGTTAATTCTCGTCTCTTAGACTGAATTTTAACTTTTTCCCAAATATTCGTTGGGTAGAACGCTTTCTGTCACAGACAGAGCAACATGTGTCAAAATCTTACTCAACAGCATGTATGAGGTTCACCATGAAAAACTTGAGATACACAAACTGGAAATAGAGACAACTAAACCTGCAATTTTCGGCCCTACTTTTCAGCCTAATCAACCTCTCAACTCTTGTATCCGTCCACCTCAAAATCATGAATATTCACCAAAAAGTGGTTGAAAATGTATTTTCAAACCCTTTCTCTACACCAAAAAAAGTAAACAAAAAACAAAAATCGACATGCAAAGGTGTGGGGGGGGGGATAGAAAGACTAAAAATAACCTTCGCCCTACATTCGTAGAAATATTTGTTGAGCTGTGTCCATATTACCGGCGTTTTGGATGAAGTGAAGGATTAGCCAATGAAACTGTCTGTTACGGCGAGTTCTTGGCGTGTCATGCACGGAACTATGGATAAACTACTAGAAACGTCAACGCTGATTGATTAATCAATGTCTGCCTTCATAGGGTCAAAAGTCGTTCTCACGACCCCTGACACGACCTTCCGGTACGGCTTGCCAGAAGATCTTCATGTAGTGTAGGCCATCGAAAGTATTAAAAAAAACGAAACGAAATGTAGATCTGTATTTTAATCAGATAGCTAAACGCCCACATTTTCATGTGACCGTATATTGTCGTCACCCTTATCCACCCACATTTTTTGTGGACACTTTTGGTATCTTATTTATAAAGCAATAACTACAACAAACAGAAGCAGGGTTGGTGTTTCCAGAAAAATTTTGAGCAGTCTGCTTTGGAACGATCCAGTATCAAATTTGTTTTGAAGCAGAAACAGTGAACGCCAGATGTGACCACGACGTGGATTCCTTTAGTGCACATGACAGTATACCGGCATCATATTAAAACCAAAACCACCGCCAAGGCGAAACATGATACGAAAATCTGATTACCCCCTTCATTTTTCTAAAAACAATATGAGCTGCATGTAAAATTCCGAGCTCTGAAGTTGTGAAATGAAATGGGGTTTAATTTTATACTTTTCAACCGGGTATACGCTATGCAGTGTGTTGTGTGGCCTTTTTTTTTTTACCACACATCAGTATTTCAGCCTACTTTTCATGGGACTCCCTGGCTCGTAAAAAGTATGGGATCGAAACCAAGCTACTTGGGTCAATGACAAACCTTATGATCTAAAGCGTACACATTGAACCATTCGGCCATCCAACTCCCTCGTTCTCTAAAAAATCATTATGCACGGCGCATGGACGGAGCTTGGTGGCATGTGACTTTAAACGACTATTAACCCAAACTTTATGTCTAGTATTAAAACAGTTTCTTGTAGGCGTATATATACCTGTATTTATCATATATGTATATGTCTAGAATTTAATTATAAAGCTTGTTTGTATAGCACATATTTCATTATGTTCTATAGCCTAAAGCTGACTGAGTGCAACGTCTTCAATTTTACCTATACACTGCGTCATTTTTAATTCATTAATAATAAGGAAGGTAAGAGAAATACATGTGTATACTTAATTGAATACTTTTATCCTGTTAGCTTAAAGGTATTCTGTATGGTGTTTGTTGTTTTGTGGTTTTTTTTTCTTTGTAATACATATTTAATGTATAAACCATGTATTTACGCGTCTTGCGTCACGAATAGAGAATAAACTTTTCTTTTGATAGATTGATATTTTCTATATTAATCTAATTTTTGTCTTTTATAGGGCGGTGTTGATTTAGCACAGTGCAGTAATACGAAGTGAGGAGTTCAACTTAACAGACCTGAGTGATAATCTTTATTTGATATTTATTAAACACTCGGATCGCGTTCACACAGTATACGGTTAAAACATAATGGCGTCACGATGACGTCATTTCAAAATGGATATATCGGAGTAGCCTAGTTATGGGGCTATTTCTGATGCGATGAGATATCGACTAGACCATGGTTTGCGTATTATGTGCTTAGTGTGCCGTAATCAGGAATCTATATGCTTTAATTGATCAGTGAGCTGACAGAGGCATTATAAATAACGAAAAGTGTCAAACATTTGCAATATGATAGATCTTCTTTTGGTGCGAATTTCTGACAGTTAGAAAAAAAAGACAAAAACAAATCAGCGGTGTGGTTATATATATATATATATTTTGTTATAAATTGTGCTCGTTTTAAGTTCTGTCTTTTGTTCAGAACGTTAAAACGATACTAAATATTTTAAATAATTTTTGCCTTGTTTTAACGTTAAATATTTTACGCTCAGTTTTAACGTTATAAAGCTAATTGTGTTCGGTGTTAACGTTATTTTGTTGAAACCTTGTGCGAATTTCTCCACGTTTCATTAATATTTCTAAGGAATTTTTCACTGTAATTGGCTCAAGATGCAGAAAATGAACGGATTACGTGACGCTCAGGTAAGAACACTATACCATAACTTGTATACTATTGCCTGGCATACATGACATATTCCTGTTTCTCAGGTCCCCTCAAATAATGACGCACATCGCTTATCAATAATTCACAGTATTGTTGACTTTTTGACAAGAAGTAAGTCGCTATGCTTGAACAGAAGGTCATCTATCATCAATTGGTGACAAAGACCAAATAAAGGTCTAAGATCTTCTATCCTAAAAACTCTTATAAAGTCCCATTCTCAATAACCCGAATTGATTTACTTTCAGAAAAGGTTCAAATTCGTAAGCCGTTTTATATTATTTTTTTTTTGTTTGTTAATATTTTATACCCAAACAATGGAATGCACGTCCCAAAATGAATCCAAGAATTATTACTATCCTATTCAAATTTATATGTCTGATTGGTTGGTGTTTAATGTCTGCTTCTATTGTAATAATATCGCAGACAACCACTAGGAGAAGTGGTAAATTGCGCCTGTTTATCGTGGATCAGTTCGGATGTCTGATGGTGAAGGACAGATTTAGGGAATAGTGGTATGCGATTCATCTCATCCCTGTATATCCCACTCAGGGCCTTATTTAGAGGGGGAGCAGAGGGTGCCTTGCACCTCCAGAAAAATAAGGCACCCAGAGAAATGACGCCCCTATGGGAATACCTGCTAGCGAGGTGGATTGTGGCAGTCGCCGCGCTCAGTAACTTGGGCATTATATTGGCGCCCCTACACTGCTGCACCCCCCCCCCCCTTTTAAAATCCTACATACGGCCCAGAGTCCACTAACACATGTCTTGTAGCGCATTCTTTTCTGCATTCTCATAAAATGATTTAATACGTTTTGTCATCCCTAGTTTACATATCTCTTCTGAGATTACTGGTCGTTGATCGTGTCATCCAGCTAGGTTTAAACAAGATGGCCCATATATATTGGATTGATTTGTAATCTAACCACACGGTTGAAATCAGAAATGATGTTGCAAAATGTTGCTGTGTCTCCTCGAGTCCCTCACTCGTTAGTCAGCCCTCTTCTAACCTCAGCGTATTTCCGTCATTTTTATTTGCAAAATGATTTCTAGTCTCGATTTGTCATTCTCGAGTGGCATAGGCGGTCATTCCCGAATTACTTAATTGCTTTTGATTGTATATAACTTTAAACGTTCTATTATTAATCCTTATCTGACACGTTAGGACTTAGAACGTGTACGCATTTATTATTAATACATGCAGTTACTATATTTTAAAACCTCATCTGAAATATCAATACATGCTGTTGAAACAGAACCGGAATATGTAGGAGTTAAATGTTAGAACAAATTGGTGCGGTGAAACACTGGAGCATGTTATCTGAACCATTTCAATACAATTTACCCATTTGGGACATGTTTAATCAAGGTACACTGCATGTACATGTATTGTAATTTCAACTAAAGTGGTTTTTGTGTTTAATTTTTCAATGCAAGGTCTATTTCAAGCAGTAAAGGTGAAATGTGTGGCTTAATGTTAAAGTAATGTAACGCTGATCAACACGTTTGATTGGAAAACTAATCAATTTGTACTTGAAATATACAGAAAAAACCCACACATGATTTTGCAAACAGATAACCGACCACTTCATATCGCTCCGCCATCGCTGTCGATCGAAATATTGTGTTAACGTGTGACAAACATGCTTTGCGATTGGTCTGCGTGTCGTCATAAGATCACCATGTTACTTATGATAAAAACACAGATTGAACACATTATGTTAAATATGTGACCCTATGTAACTTGAGTAGGCTATAGATCTGATATGAAGTTTTCATTCACAGTAAAAAAAAAAAAATAAAAGAAAGGTAACTTAAGAAATAATATTTTTATGTACTAAATGTCTGTCATTGACAGAGGTATAAATCTCTAGTTTATTTTAACGCATGACAACAGATCAGATGACAACAAGTATTATATAAAATATAAAGTAATATCACTAATATCGCATGAGTGCCCATATCACATGAGTGCCAATAGTAACCTAAATCAATGGTAGTTACAAAACAATGTACTACTACTACTACTACTACTACTACTACAACTACTACTACTACTACGAGAGAGAGAGAGAGAGAGAGAGAGAGAGGGGGGGAGTTATTGTCCATATAGAACACTTTGGAACTAAGGCAGGTGGGGCTAAACCCTGGACGTTTAATGGGATTCCTTTACTTTATTTTTGTTTGAAATTGTATTATGGACTGTCGTTGAATTAAAATCAACAAACAATTTGTTTTCTGATTTATTTTTTTTTATTACAATCCTAATTTAGTGTACGGCCTTAATACGAAATTCTGTGTTCCGAAAATATTGTAGGTTGAACTTTGATGGGGTATTTGAGTGAAAATTGGTTGGGACACAACTGTATATATATAGAGGGTACAGATCAAGGTTATGTTTTGTTGAATTTTAATTTTTCACTAAATTGTGGCCCTTTGTTGACATAAGATAATGCAATAGAAAAGGCAAATTATTTCTTGAGATTATGGTCTTTTAGCATTTTGTCCGTACTATGAACACTTCTGTGCTTGGTGTAAATCTGTACGAAACATATGTCACTATAGTAACATTCGTATATATTTATTTGTACAGTTTAAAAGTATAATAGATCTAGACAAATAGTATCTTAAATATCTGTACTAGTCTGTGTCTACTGTCCGTAATAGTGAAACGGTATATTATAATATGCAACAAGAATACGAACCATACTTATTTCGCTTTGACGTCATCAATTGTGAATTGAAATATGAATATTTACTACACTACCCGCATATCTTTTTGAAATCAAAAACAGAATGATATGGATTGTTTGTTTTCGCAAAATGTTAGGGAAGCCTAATACTTATATTATAAAACAGTAGTAAATATTAGTAGATTTTACAATTTTACAGATCTATATTTCGTTTCGTTTATTATTCTTTCGATGACCCTCGCACGACGGAGAACGCTAGATCGGAGACGGTCCTAAGCATTTTATGACGTCATATGTGAATTGTGGGTTAGGGTAAGTGTTATGCTTGATCATGGGTTAGGGTTAGGGCTAGCCCTGTTTACATCTCGGGACTTTGACGAAATCTACGGGTCCTAGCCCTTACCCTAATACTAACCCGCAATCTATATATGACGTCATAATTATGTGCTAAAATACGGAAGACTGTCTTCGATCTAGCGTTCTCCCCGCCTGACGTAGCGAAGACAAGTTAAACGAAATACGATATGTGTTTTGATCAGATTTTAACTTATACTTAAGTTATAATGATTGTACGTTAAATGGTCGACCAAAACATTGGAGATCTTTCATGGTAACGCTGAAGGCTAAGAACCATTTCAGATTTTGTCATAGGTCACTAGATGTGAATAGGGTCACGAAGTAGTGGTCCAATAACTTTTTTTTTCAGGTGACCTAATTTATTTATCAGGGTTGTTGTATTTTCTTCCCATGGATTATGTTTTAGATAAGACATCGTTTGTTTTAAATTCTATAATTTTCATAGTTCAAGTGCTTTTTTTTTATCAAATTTGATAAGATGTCTACTGACGTAAAGTTATCTCTCAATCGTTGTAAGGCGCGTTTAATTGCCCATGATTGCTGATAAATTATATTTGTCCATTTGAACAAGATAGTGACCTTAGCGGAATGAAGGGATAACATATAAAAAAAAAACTGATTTGTTTGATTTATATAAAGTTCCCATCAAGGAAATTCTGCAATAATACACACCTGCTTTTAATCGATGGTCTATAAACGTTCTTGGCTCTCTTATTCTTTCTGTAAAACTTTGGATTTATCGTTGCATTCGGTATAACATCGTTGATATGGAAGAGACAGAAACACGCATACAACATAAAATCTTAGCTTTTCATACATTTTGAAGATGGAGCGATCGATCTATGTGGTTTTACTTGCGTGGAATCCTTTCCTATATTATGTTGTTCTTTAGCTAATGACATCGATTAATGTTTAGATTTAACATCAAAATCGGAGCCAATTATTTCTAGAATGCATATTAGTGATTTTTACCATAATTATTTTGAATAGTTCATTGATTTAAGGTAATTATCTCTCTATGATCGGTGAAATTATCGAGTTGATATGTGTCTTGTTCTTGCTTTTGGTGGTATAAGATTCGACCCATTCACAGGCGTTGCCACCTTTTGTGGGTAATAAATAAATGCCTCTGTAAATGTTGTTGTTTAGTAATGAATTCTATCAGAAGACCAAGTTTAAGCAGTCATGACACATCCCACACAAAGGCCCAAACCTTGCCACTAATGTTTGTGAGAACCCCTTCATGCCTTGTTCCAGAGTGACAGAACGCAGTTTAACATGGTCGTTTGACCTGTTTAGCTACGTTTATCTTTCGTTCCTCCGTGAGAGTGATATCGCAGGACGCAACACAATGCATGCTTGTTTTATTATCGTCCGTTACGACTGTATAGCATTTGTGGATGCAAACTTATAGATAAAACATAATGTTTTATATGGTAGCCTAAACTGATACGAGGTCAACTTATTACCGTGTCTGTGCATGCTTAGAAACGTTTTTATTCAGCGTTTATGATATCTTTTTTGTTTCGTTTATTATCGTCATCCATGTTGTCAGCTAATTTTGTTCTCACAGGAAAACATGTTTAAACTGATAAGTTACACGAAAAAGCCATCTCTGTATTCCACACAAATGCAATGCAGTTAATTAATGCTGTTCTAGGCTCTCCAACATTAATAACCGCAATAGACTTGAAATTACAATAATTCAACTGCAGGGCATGTACACGAAACTATTTTGATTGCGATGGTTAATAATAATAATAATAATAATCAATTTGTATAGCGCTGAATGCTCCAGCTAACAGCTGCTCCACGGCGCTCTGGTTAGACATTTTTTTTTTATTTTAAAACATGGTATGTTAATAACCGACAGCTAGTCTGGCCTTTCTTACTGACATGTCATACAAAATATGATGGATCTATCACGGTGTAAAATGTGTCGCCTTCGGTTGTCTTTTCGGTCATAATTTTCGTAGCTGTAATATAGCCAAGGGATATTAGCACCGTGTAATCCTAGTTTACTGCTACGTTGAAGGGGAACTCCGTTTTCACTAACACTTAATTACTGTTTAGATTCAGCTTTCAGTACACACCATAAACATTTGGTTGGCAATGTGTAGACCCACGTTTCCATCACCAAACGTTTGACCACAGAGCTAGGCGAGATTAGTTTCTTCAGAAACTGTCTCTGATCGGACGATATCCTCTGACAGTTCCTATGGAGCCCTCTAGCTGCAATATGAAAATACCACCCATCCCCATCTCTGTTCTAATGCTATTTTTTGAAACCTTGTCGACTATTTTTCATCAAGATTCTTCTTTGTTTGCCAAAGGAATCATTTCTTGCCACAGCTGACACACAGTCATAATAATTCAAAACTATTTTCAAGTAGAATTATGTGACTGAAAACACACAAAATACGTTTGAACTGAACAACCATTACGAACTCGAACATGCGCAGATCACATGTTTATTTAATTGCTAAGTTCTACTTGAACATAATATCGAATTATTATAAATTTGTGTCCGATATGACGAGAAATGATTCCTTTTGCGAAAAATAAAAATTTACCTCGAAAAATATAAGGTAAGGGTTTCAAAACAGCCTGAGAACAGAGGTGAGGAAGAGCGGTATTTTACCGTATTTTCATATTGCAGCTACATTGTATATAGAGCTCGATAGGAACTGTCAGCGGACGTCGCCCGACCAGAGACAGTTGCGAGATGTGCCCACTGATGCTAATTGGAACGAACTGGTCAGAGTAAAACACCTCAGTGTCTGAAACGGCTATAGTCGTTTACAATCTGCACACATAGATCAATATACTTCGAGAATAGATCTCTGCCCTAAATGTCTACCATATCCAAAACTTAGTATACTGTTTTGTAATATGGTTCTACTGCGTTACACATCTATCATCCAAGACTAAATAAAATTTCAATTTTATTAAATGGACGCTATAAATATTTAGTGTCTGTTCTCCAACGGAGCTAACTGTAGACATGCAGCCTAATAGTGTGATTCATATAGGCACCCGTCTTTCACAGTTTATTGTGGAATGAATGAATGAATTAAGGAAGGAAGGAAGGAAGTTTAACACTACCTTTCTACATCAACAATAGTAATGAGACGGACATACACCATACACGGTGCTATGAAGGAAATTTGCCAATACAGCAATACAATTCCAAGTGTTGAGGGTTCCTTCACGTTAACACAATCGTGTACACACGCGATCTCGCTTTTTAGTCCTATCCGAACGACTAGACACCATTTCATGCCTGGTCCGTGGTATGTCTCACTAACAAAGGGAATATGTGCTGGAAGTTTATTATGTCGTAATCTGCTTGCTATCTTTTGGTTATTTATCAATAAATGTTGTGAATTTTCAATCCTTATTATTTGAAATTCTGCATTTCTAAATTAACCAATTCAAAAATACCATGTAATATAGAACTGTTTTGCATTATCATTATATAGTCAACAATTTCATTCACGTTTTAAAAATAATGGTTCTAATCTATTAATATCAATAATTGTTAATCTAATCAATAATTCCAATTTATCCGTCTTCAAACGTCGATTTCCCCTTCAAGTTAACTTTGTGTGTGTATTTATAATGTAATTAATACAAACAGCTAGGCCATGTTTATGTATTGATAACCATGTGATTACAGTTCATCTAAATTACGTCATTATGATGTACAGATAAAATGGAGGTCAGCAGTCGACAAGATTCTAGTTACGTTTATTTATTAAACATCTCGAATGGGTAATAAAAATGAAATACATTAGTTATTAAGAAGAAAAGGATGATTGTATACAGTATTTGATCTGTCATTAGAGTTTTGGAATAATGCTATCAGCTATTAATAATTAATTATATTATACTCCATTCACCTGTTAAATACAAACAATATTATATTCCTTCTAGTCCAAATATTATGACAAACTAAGCTATATTGTATAATTCAAATGAAATGAAATGTGTTTAGCACCAATTGAGCTAATGAACACGGGTGTACGCCATGCAGTGTTTCCGGCTACTTGAATTCCGACTTTTTACCTGCGGCCAACCTATATAATATGTTTGCCAAGTCTGCGTCTTGCATCACTGACAAGGACGAACCATGGTGGGAAATCCTGAAGAACTTTCTCGGCCATAACCGAGATCGAACCAGGTTCCCGGGGACCATCTGGTTTGTGAAGCGGCGTCTCACGTTCTCAGCTGCCATTGAATTGAAAAACCGACAGCCGAAAGCAAAGCTCCCTGCAACTGAAACTAAAACCTTCATGTCTAATATATATGCTGATCAAAGACACATTAGTGCCATGGTAGATGGATTAGAAGTTATCTTGAGTTTCCTGTTATTCAACTATTTCTGTTGAATCAGAACAATGTTGCCGATTTTATTGGATTAAATAGAATGTGGTATGATAATCTGTCGTTGTTCATATAATTTACGTCTATTGGTAAAATTAAGGTTGACGACACATTAAGCCGTTAATGAAACTAAAGCTAATAAACGGGCCTACTTCCGGTTAATCTTTCGATAACCACATTGACCGTACAGAGCTTGTCTCATCATTCATCTAGGCCATATCGGGACTTACATAATATGGTTCAATTTCATTTCAACAATTCTCTTGGGCGTAGGGGTCTTTAGCAGTGGGATGAAACTGGGGGAACCGGAGAAAAACCCTAAGTGTTGCACAGCAAGCTTAGTCCTTGTCACGTACAAGCGAGGAATCGAAAACACGCTGCTTGACTCAAGAACAGACCTTGTTATTTCGCGCACACGCATTAATTAAGCCATTCGGGTACCCCCCCCCCTTCACAATCAAAGAGGTGTAGCTCCTTTGATATTAAGAAATATGTGTCAACTAAATCATGAAACTAAAATTGCTGCCAAGAAGATAGTTATATTATCTATCGTTATGGAAAGATAATCAGTTTTTAGAAAGTATTAACTCTCTTCAGCAAAGAAATATAAACAACGTAGTTATTTATGGATTATGATTTACTTATTTATATAAACCTTGTCAATCAAGGAGGGTTTGTTATGGTTTTTGTTTTTATTTTTTTATTTAGGGGAAGGGTTTATTACTTATCATAATCTTTCAATTTGTTTTTTACATGGATAATAATAAGATAAGCCGATAATAGATTATATGTACGATGATATTATTTTAATTCTCTTTACTTATAATGAAAGCAATTACTCAGTGTTTAAAAAAAGCACGTAGATTATATCAGTAACAGTATCAACGTTATTGGGATTAAGAAGGAACGGCTTGAGATTTAAGGGTATTAATGACGATCGATTATTTGGGTGAACTAAAGGATAGATAAGTTGATACCATTTGGGATGACGAATGGTATCACACAGCACCACCGGACAGTGTATCTCTAAAGACACGATATCATCTTTAATCACGGAAACGATGACGGTAAAACTTTCTTAATAGCTTTTCTGTCCCCAACCTATGCTAGATTAATCCCTCATTTACGATCGGTTCTTTTTTCAAGTTCCATAGGAAACACTTGTCTGTGATATCCTAAACGAATTGGGTTGAAATAGACTCCTACAATTCTGTTATGGCTACTACGACTGTGTTGTTTTTCTTTTCATAGTGGACACAATATTGTTGGAAATGATTCCCCAGAAATAATAATAAGTTTTTGTGTACATGCACACACGTAATGTGTAGCTCCACCATAACATTTTTAAATCAACAATTACACACTTTCAGAAAAAACGTTTAGATATCTTGTTGGATGTTGCTCTTTTAGTTGGTTACATTTTTGTGAGCGTTGCATTTAATAAAATACCCACTGTGATTCAATTTTACACTACGTATAGTGTTTTTAACAGTTTACAAATCTTTGGTTGATAAAATGGCAAAGGGGATAATAAAATGGAATATATGTACATGTGGCATCATATCGAATTGTTGAACCAGAGCAAGAGTGACGTAAAAACGACATTAAAATGTTTGTAGCTATATGACCTATATATGTAAACGACATCCTTTAATCTTGACAAAGTTGAAATGATTTATTTTGTCAGTTTCCTGTCTTTAATAATACAGGAGTTCAGAGGTGAATCGTAAACTCCATTTTGTTTTTCCCCTTCAACTGGAAACTCCACGTTTCCGTTGCGCTGTATAATAATGCTAAAACTTGATAATAAAATAAAATGAGGTTTAACGCCCTTATTTTTGCAACAATCGAGCTAATGAAGGCTGAGTTAATAATAAAAGTGTCGTTTTAGTTATTTTATTTTAATGGAGACAGTTCGTCTACATCGTACTGAATTATTTATAAATTTTAACACGACCCGCATTCATGTATTAATAGACCGAATAACCAAATTTGGGTTGGAGTGTTGTGTAATTGTTATGCGTCCATATTGTTATGCGTTTATGTTTTATATTATCTGTTCGTATTAAATTCCACATATTTCAACTGATGCCATGACACATTACATGAGTTCGAATTCGAACTCTATTGAATTATTGGCTTGGGGATTAAAATAGGTTATAAATAGATTTCGAACGGTTTGGTTTCTACAATTTTAACTGGTTTCGATGTGCGTGACTTTAGTTTTAATTAGAACACGATTCGTCAATTATTCACTAATTAATGGCCAATGAAATAAATAGTTTATATTTATCGTCCGTAGGTACATATATAGTGAATATATATCGTCATGGTTTCATATGTTTAGCAGATCATCACTATATAGATCTTTATAGCGAGGTCACATTCTCTGTTATGATAAATAAGTCTTAAGGCAAAACTGAGAAAGTCTTTGGTTAGAATTGAGAAAGTCGTCGAATGCTGGATGATTTCAACAAATCAGAAATTAACTAATGTCGATTTTTAATTATACCTGTACTTATCTCGGGGTGTGGTGGTTGCTGATCTTGTGTAGGAACAAGCACATAACAAATCAATATTTATGTCATTTACTACCACTTATCATCTGAGATTTTTTTTTTTTTTTTTTTTTTTTTTGTTTTGGTTTGTTGTTGAAAATTTGTAGCATGTCTGAGCCACAATATGTCTGAGCATGGGATTATTGTGTTAAAACTGCATCGAAACCACGCAAATCTTTTTAAAGTGTCTGGGTTAATTAATCTTTGTTGCTTGGATAAACATATCTACCAAAATATGTAATGATGTTATACACAGGTATGGTAATTTGTCGGTTGTATTTAACCATATTTTTATTATAGAGTCAGTTATTATTGCACTGCACACAGTACACAATCCTACACACAGCCAATGTTTTGCCCAAATCTAGTCTAAATAATGACTTTAATGTTAATTGCTGCCAGCAACAGTCATTTATAATTACTGAAAACTACCATTACTGCGGTATTTGGGTAGCATTCCCCTCCTTTAGTTTTCCAGTCTGTGGATACGACTGAATATCTGGTCAGTCTCAACAGTCCTCTCGACCACGGGGACCAGGGTGGCTAAGTGAGTAAGACATTGGCTCGCTAGTCTGGAGGTCGGGTGTTTGATCCCTGCATTAGCCGAGAAAGGTTAATCCAGGTCTTCCATCGAATGAGACGAAAAACCGATGTCCCGTGTAAACATTGGTGTGCAAGTAAATAATCACTTGACAGTTGGAATTCGATATAAGAGTAGGCCGTAGTGTCACTGTCCGCGCAACATTTCACTCATAGCACACTGTATTGCGTAGGCCCGTCTCCATTAGCCCCGTTAACAGCAAAACAGCAGGACGTGAAACCCCATTTCATTTTCATATCGACCGCAGACTGAATATTTGGTGTTATGAAATCAAATATATATCCAGTTTTCATCGACCCTATATGAATTCAACACAATTATCAATAATGGTTTGTTTTAAATGTTAATATTGAGACGAATGATTGGCACTAGTGGGACGAGTTTGGTGATCTGGGTCCATGACTTTAATGCCCGTAACGTTAAATTCGAACCCATGAACAATATCTTCCCATTGGTATACTATAAGAAATCGGAGCTATTGAACAGACCATTATAAATTATTGTACATTCATATCTTGGAGGAACTATGTTATTAAACATAGAAGACTAATCATTGATCGAATACAAATCATAGGAAGTATATTAATAGACCTGACTTCAACAATACTCTTCCTGTCTGGTGGAAAATACCAGAAAGAAAGGCCATTAATATTAATCCAAGGAAGAAACTGGGTTGGTTAAAAAGCCAAATATACATTATTATTGTGCTTAAAAGTCGACATTGATTGAACAGGCAATTACTACACAACAATAGTATGATTGACGTAGTAAATGAAGAATTAAGTCCCAGGAAATGTTATTTGTACTACCTCTACATAGGGGATATAAATCACCGTTCACGGGCTTTAGCTTTAAAACGCAAATTTGTCCAAATGACAACAAGGAACAATTCGACAAATAAACAATCCTCTGGGAGTTCAACATACTACATATGGCTCAGGCATGGTTACTATGGTAAACAAATGGTATCTTGAGTTAACAATACGATTTTTGATCGATATTCAGAATATTTATTGTCTTATCTTTTCCTTTTACAACCATGGCTTCCATTGTTCCAGCGGCTATTGTCCTTTTCTAACAACTTAAAACAGCGATATTCGATTTACGATTTTGCATTATTCTATAAATGTCAAATTATTTAAAATATCCCCAAATGGCAGTTTTGTTTTAAAGTTACGGTCTGTGATGTCTTGCTTTCTCACCAGTGTTGTTTTCCATAAAATAAATTACAAGAATCCATTTAGACCAAACTAAATCGAAACAAAGAGTTCAATATATATATAAGCACTGTACTTTTCGCAATGCACTAGTATATTTCTTTCAAACCAAAACGTAGTACGAAAACACATCACATTGGACTATTTAATCAGAAATGTTTCATGACTTTCTTCCTTCTGTGAGTTATATTCTTGATAAAGTGGGCTGTCTTTACGAAGGCGGATCATGGGGTCGCTGGGCCCCGAATGTCCGTTGCAGACCAACACCCCTATGATAAAAGTTTATGTTGAAGGAGCTAAATCGCTATTCTTTGGCACATTGAAATGGGCACAAATGGGACATAATGCATAATAATGTATTTTCGTTCTATCAATGTTTATAGTAAATTCTTATCGGCTATGTTCAAGAAAATACACGAAGAATGCGAAATGAATGTCAGTCTTTGGTGTCTGGTTATTCCAGTCTACACCGATATTTTTCTCCTGTGGGATATGTTTTGCCACCTTTTTCGAGTCTCTTCATTTTAAATATCGTCCGAAAACATTATGTCACGCGATTCGAGTGCCAAAATAAATGTCTTAAATATTAGATATCAGAAGCCCTTAAAAAACATCAATGTTGATTTAAGTCGGCCAATAAGTAATGTTTACAATGTCGAAGATTGTGGATGATATTGAGCTGGAGACTTGCATCCGTCATGGTTTCTACTGAATGACCCTTAAACCCCTCCCCATCCCACCTATTATTCTTAAAACTCATTTGTCTCTTTTGTCCTCGCCATGATCGTGAATTGTCGAGATATTTGAATGCCACCTTAGACGTGATTCACATTTTAGAAAATCGCAGCCATAGATACCATAATATTTATACTTCCCGTCACAGCGGAAACAACTGTCGCTTTCATGTCATTCTCCGTACCTTTAAAGCTAAATCTTAGACATCTTCATTAGTTATTGTTTCTGTAAGACGATTAAGAGGCTCGCCTAATGAAAACTGACAGATATGCGTTCAAGCCATTCTTCGTGGTAATTTTATAATTGATTACCTTTCACAAGCGGCATTCTTTCTTTGTGTTTTGTGTATTATTAATTGATTTTTTACCCTTGTTGTTTCTCGATGATGTGTTATAAACTGTGTAGTTGATGGTCCAGAAAATACGAAAACGTGTCTAATGGTTTACTCTGAAATATACATATACGAAAACATGTCTATAACTGTGTAAACATTATCATTGAGCATAAAATAACATTATTTACATTACTTGTTGAAAACATGTTCATTGTGTCCTTTGGCTTAATGGTAAACATAGATATTGTTTATGGTGTTGCATTAGATAATTGATTTTTCATGTCAAGAACCCTGTGATCGAGGTTTTGGCTTATGTCAATGAAATACAAAAACATTCAAATTAATACATTAGTTACATTACGCTCATTTCCATTATATAACTCATGTGTAATGTCTATGCTTACCATTTCCAAAACATTATATGGAGGCAGACCACCATTAAATTTCATCAAATTGTAGTCCGTCTATTTATAGCAAATCTCTCTGTGTCTCCCCCCCCCCCCTTTGCATGCCCATTTTTGTTGATTATTTGGCCTAGAATGGACGAAGAGGGTTTGAATTAACATTTTCTGCCAGGTTTTGGTAAATATTCATGATTTTGAGGCGGAAGGTTATCAGCTTGGCTACGGGCGATATGTAGGGCAACTATCGTTACATCGTTTTTAGCGTGCTTCTTTAAGTTTGGGTATCTCAAAATTTTGGTCGTCAACCTCATACAAATTTTAATGCAAAGACATGGTCGTTTGTTCCTCTGTCTGTGTGAAAAGCATTCAGCCTAACGAATATTTGGGGAAAATTTGGAGGTGGGCAATGAGTCGAGAATTTACATTGAAGTCAATGGGGAAATTAATGGTTGTCTGCCTCCATATTATATATAACGCTTCTCATCTGGGGACTTTATAATTAGTTAACGATACACTATTCCAGACTAATTGGCAGATACAATCTTTCAGATTTCATATAGATCCATTTTTATCTACGAACACGGCAAACAAAACGACATTTAGTTCGGATGGAATTACTGTCTAAAGAACACATTAACTCTCAACTTGATCAACGTCTTTTTTTTTAAAAACATGGTGTCAAATATTAGTTTGATATGTGATCATTCGAGAAACGATCAGCTGGTGATTTTTTTTTATGAAAACATAGGGTTGAAAGAAATTGGATATAAAACTAATCTCATTATTTCCTGCCTACGCAATAATTCAGCCTCGGACTGGTTATTGCGTGATGTGAGATTCTAAATAAAAATAAAAGTACAAATCAAGAAATTATGACATCATAATATATATACAATCGACAAATTGGCATGGCTATCTTTTCTCCTGTAGACGTTAACCACTTCTTAGATAACTTACGAATTTAAAATTATAATTTCTTTTGGTGCATGTGGTACTGATGGATTATATATCTCACACTTGTATATTTTAATAGGTATACTTTATATGTTAAATTTATACAGGAAGTCAGGGAAATCTGCCGCCATCGTCTCTAAATTACGTAGGCATACAAACAATTTGAGCGTTTTAAAGAGAGAAATCATTCTTATAATGATGTAGGATCACATTGTGATTTAATTTCATTGATGAAAGGCATTCATTTTTTATATGTAGCTGAGCAGGGTGGGGTTTGGACCCCCCCCCCCAACAAACCATCCCTCTGGATCCGTCCCTGGAAGTTTGAAATTTATCACTGTGTAACTGGCCGAACATTTATTTGCCTTGACGCAACTACAGACATTTAAATGGTATCGAGGTCCGAGGTTTGATAGTCCAATATTTTGATTTGTGTAGAGGCAATCGAAATCACCAAACAACGAAACTAAATACAGATTAGTAAGAATGGGGTATTAGCCACTCTACGAATACTAACAAATTTGTCCAATTTATTAAATGAAATATCCAACTGTTAAAAGATCAAGGTTGACACATTATCTCTTTGGAGTGTCATGTTGAATTAAACACTCATATATCACCAGACGTCAATAATATATTACAAGTAATCTGTTTATTTGATTGATAACTTCTCTTTAAACATATTTTTTTTTAATAACAATACTTTATTGATAGTTGAAACATAGGTCTAGATATATATTAGTACTTTAAAACCAACCAGGTCATTGTTCGCCGAAAGTTAAAACATAATTTCATTATCTGGAGAGACGATGTTGTATTTTTGACGTTTATTAATTTTAATAAATACCAGATTGTATTCAAACTGGACAATTGATTAGCCACATCGGATAGCTACATGTTTTCAGTAAATTTATATATATTTCAAAAGCGCATATGGCCACTGATCACTAATGATTTCCCCATTGACTGTTAATTCTCTACTAGACCGGCTCTAACTATTCCCCAAATGTTTGTTGGGTAGAACGCTTTCTGCCACAGATGGAGCAACATGTATGGCAAACTCTTACCCGAAAGCATGTATGAGGTTTACCATGAAAAACTTGTGATACACAAGCTGGAAGTAGAGACAAGTAAACATGTAATTTCCGGCCCTACATTTCAACCTAACCAACCCTCAACTCTTGTACTCTTCCGCCTGACATTTTTAAATATTCACCAAAACCTGTCAAAAAATGTATATCCAGCCCTCTTTTCCTTGATTCTACACCAAAAAGGCAATACGACTTGGCCATCGCCCACGTGTTGCTCTGCCTGAGGTAAAGAGCTTTCAGCCCAACGAAAGTTCGGGAAAAAATTGGAGCCAAGCAAATAAATAGAATTTAACACTTAAGTCAATGGGGAAATTAATTGTGGTCTGCATCCATTAACTTTCTGTTTACCAAGTGCAGCTGCAGTTGTAGTAGACCAGAAAACTATTCTGTTTAGATTCTATATTTGACTTGAGTTTTAAACTATGATCAGGGGATTCGTATTCATTTCTCCTTGATGCTCTTTAATTCACCCGTCTACGGATTCATGGATAGAATTGTGTTAAAAGTATCCCTAGAAACCTTATTTGTTAATCACTTCTTTTGCGTCTTAATGTCACGAGGAGAAACACGAGTTCCTCAACATCATTGTCACGTATGGATTAAGATTCCTACGCTGTAATAAGATTTTGGCAGTTTTGAGGTTTCCTTAACTGGTTATAGTGACATTCTTTTTAAAATCGTTTTGGATTTCATGTTGTTATTTAATTAATAAAAAAACACAAATTGTTCTTAGATATATTTATTGTCATTGATTGACATATATATAAATGAATTACTGACGTGCACAGCGGGATCTATCGCAAATTAGATTTCCTCTTTCGTTTCAATTTTAAAAAATATTGTTGATCGATACAACAACTACATCGTGTTTCATTTTTCGATTGAGATTGCGTTAAAGTTTTTGTCAGTGCACAGAGAACGAAGGAAGACATACTTTGGAAAGCTCGGGTTTTGTCCTTTCGTATACACGGAACGTAGATTCTCAAGTTTATTCATGCAAGTTAAAATAAATGAGAAGTCAGAAGTTATGGTGTTTACAACTCGGTTCATTCATTAACAAACAAGGTGATAAAATGTTATTATTTTCAACTTTGGCTTACAAGACAATATATTGTAATTCTTGTTAGCCCCGACATACAAGTTGTGAAATAAGTCAACTGTGTTTTGCTATCCGTGTGTACGAATAGATGTATCTATAGCTAGAACAAACCTCTTTCAGATCATGGCCATAGGACAAATACATTTCTATTATATGCTTAGTATTTAAAGGTACATTATATATGAGCTAAATCTACACATTGCAGTTCTTTTATTTGGCTTCAATTGTTATATAAAGTTTTATTTAGACATTTATTCATATGGAAAGCCCATAATCAACTCTCTAAAACATCGGTTGGCTTAAATATAGTTACTTTAATTAGTAACCGATTCTTTGCTTTGGCCTCTTCCGTTACTGCTTCATCCTAAACACAATTAATATGAAAATATCACACACACCCCTCGGTTCTAAGGGTATTTTGGAATCCTTGCCGTCTATTTTCCACCACGATTCTTCTTCGTGCGCCAAAAGGAACCATTTTTTGCCAAATCCGACGCAGATTTATAATAATCCAACCCTATTTTCGTGAAGAATTTTGAGACCCAAAAAGGAAACATTTTTTGCCACATCAGACACAAACTTATAATAATACAACATTATTTTGATGATAATGAAACTCAACCTACACAGACCGGAAGTCACAGATCCACAGCTGTGCTCAGCCAATACTCCAGTAACAGACGAAACTGTCAATATTGATAACACCAAAATGTATGTATTCAACATACAAAAACAATTATTACATAAGATCGATTAATACATAATTGAAGTACAGCAAAAATGTTCATTCACGATAATATTCCATTATATATTTGTTTCAACTATTATAATTTTATAGCAAGAATATTCGGATCTTTATCTAATTTTACTCATATATAACGCATGTTTAATTCTATCACCGATTGCCTTGCCGGAACTATATCTGTGACCCGACAGCCATTAAAGCTTTTCAATGACACATCTTATTCGAAATAAAACCGGGTTTATAAAATCGAGTTCTCGGTCAAACCACAAAACTTTTTCCAGAAAACACATGATCTATTAAAAGCTAGGCTTGTAAGGTTTCATAGATCCTCTCAAATAAGTTATTTTAATTGCGTATGTACTTGAAAAAAAAAATAATTGATAAATATAGGTAGAAAAGAATGTGTTTTACATAAGCGTGAACAAAACTCATTAAGATGTCACGGTGTATTAAGAAACCAATTACCTCTAGTTTAAATGCACTGTAGTTTATTTAGTTTAATTATGGTGTACATCTCAGTGCATATTATATATAAATAACTTATGTTGGACACGATTCAAAAATAATAACATACAAACGATCATTTACAAGGCTGGACGGTTCTACAACACTTATAGGTTCTACGACGAGTATCGTCATTTAGTAACAATATCGCCAATACTTGGTGGTAATCAATTGTCAAGATACGTAATGCAGACAGCTTTATGGCTTGCAGGATATGGTTTTTAGAAGAAACGCAATCAATGTATGTAATTAAACAGATGGTTTCAGTCAAAATAATGCCAAAACAAGAAGAAACCCCACCTCAAAAATATGTAATACTTTTGTGGCAGTAGTTAAACAGTGTGATTGGGTCAACATCCTGCCAAATATAATGGGGAAAACGAAAAAAAAAATATAAACCAGAAAACACCCTACAATGTATTCGAAAATATGACTGCAACAAGGCACATTATTTTAAAGTATTCTGACTTGTTTGCTGAACAAGAAAGATGTTGTTAATATACAAACTGTAGCTATATTCTGGGATTTCTCCTACACCTGTATCTTTGTACATTTTTTTTTAACAAGCTACAATCTCATTTTCTTGTAAATAATTAATCACCAAGCCACGATTTTGTATGTTAGTCACGTGACATTCCAACGGGTATGACGTCAAAAGATTCATTTAATGGCCAACAATTCATTAGAACTCAGCTGTAACATATTTATTTTACTAATGATAATTGCCCTAAGGTACTAACGAACTCGAGATCTGTAACACTAATAACAATACTTGTAACAGATCAAAACAATTTTGTTCTATAATTCCCCTATTTGAACCTATAATATAGTCATCGAAAATACAAAATTAGTGGACATTGAAATAAAATATACCTGTAAAGATAAACGTCATCAGATAATAATAATATGTTGATGGTCTCGTTTTGGGTTTCTTCTCATGACGTAAATAACAGTAACCGTTTGTCTACTGACATCGGGGTTACCCCCCCCCACACACACACACACACACACACACACACACATTTTTAAAAAAAATTTTTTTTTGGACTGAATTTTACGAAATACAATATGAAGGTTAAACATACATTATGCAAGAGCTAAATCTGCCTATTGCGGGTCTTTCTTGAATAAACTATTCATTAGACATGAACAGACCTTTAACCATCTCTCGGTGGCATCTAATGTGTCGGATTCTTACTGGATTTAAAATCCGAGTTGCTGCTTAACGTTCAATAATGATTTAATCCAAAAATGGATAATCGAAACTATGTTTTTATCGTACCGACTTAAGTAATGATGATCGAGGCTAGGCCTAAAACTAAAACTACCTAATTTCATTATTCTAGTTAACGGGGTTTTTGTTGTGGAATCACAAGTAATTATATTTTTACAGATGCCATTGATGTCCGCAAATGTCAAATTAAGTTTGATCACGGCATCAACCAATCATATTTTGTGTGTTAATGCGCTGATTGCATGATATTAGGGTATTCGTGTCCAAAGCAGTCAACCAGAACCATGTCTATTGCATTTCAAGGGATCAACCAATCTGATTTAGAGATGGCATCAATATTAGGGTATACAATTTAGTTCATATGTTTGCAATGTCATTGAAATTCAAAGAGAACTCTAGAATTCCCAACCATCTTATTACATATGTAATAAAAGGTACTGAGTCGAGTGGTTATCAAGGCACGTGAAAAAACATTCACTGCACGTTAGATTGCGTGGGTGGTCTTCTGGATTGATTGTAGGCAACTTAGTGTGATAAATTATCACTGATAATAAAGGTGTATTCCAAGTTTATTAAATTCCATTCACTAAAATGCAGTTCCAACAAGATTGCAGTAGGTCAATTAAATATTCTTAGATAGCAGTGATGTTTGACCATATAAGGAGTGAGTGTGAAACTGGAGATATATATCCAGTTTTCACCACAATCTGTTTCTTCAATGTTCGAACTTAGATGTATATAGTAGTCAGATAAAACTTTCAATCCCTGTGTTCCACCCCTGCATTGGCTGAGAAAGTTCATCCAGAATTTACGGCGTGGTTACCTCTTGTCAGTGAACGTAAAAGATCCCTTGGCAGTTGGAATTCGATATAGTTGTAGGCTGTAGTACCGCTGCCCGGGCAAAATGTCCCTCATAACAACTGTATGGCGTATACCCATCTTCATTAGTCCAGTTCGGTGCTGAACAGTAGGACGTTAAACCCCATTTAATTTAATTCATTACAAACCTCCGATAATTCACACCTTTCCATGAACGCGTGCAGGTGCATACAATACAAAAATACAAAACAATAATACATGTTTGTGACCTGGTCATGACTGGTTACAAATAATCTTATCTTAATTCTAATAAATAGTGTTTGTCTTATGGTAATATCACTTAACTGTAAAGATCAAATATACTACTAGAGTATAATATAGACATATTAATCTATAGATTGTATTGCATTCATCCTAATCTGTATTATCGGTGTGTTAAATCTACGTTATAAGCAATAGAAAGATCAATTACGGTATTTATTTGGGATTAACTGAGGTGGTCTGCTGTGCAATGTATTAACTACATGTGTATGGTGTTAACTAATATAATACATGAGTTGGTGAACAAGGAGCTAAAGGATAGGTGTAACTGTGTTAAATGGCCAGATAAGTAAATTTATTTTATTGAGCTTATATATCATTAAACAAAATACCGCGAAGTACAACCTGTGATTAAAATTAAAATGTATTTTTAAAAATGTGATGTTTTTATATGTGGTTATTTTAAAGTTTAAGCTACTAGAGTTAGCTGGTGTTTAAGAACAACCCATTCAGCTTTCAGAAAAAGTAAAAACAAGCCTACAACCCGCTTATTCAAAATAACACATTATTTATACCAACTTCAACCTAATTCAACATTTTTTGGGGCTAAATCAAACAGCTCTGACTTCTATATACGGGCCAGGTCAATACAAGTGCATTTCTGGCCCGTTCTTGTTTTTTCTTATGTTAAAATAATACTTGTTCTTTTAGACCATATTAATAGAATGCCTTACCAGCGTACTGATCCTAGAATTATTACAATTAATCGTTGATTTCTTGCCGTTATATATAAATAAGGAAATGGATATTAACTGTTCTGATGCCTTGAGTCTTTAATTTCAACAAATTCTGATATATATATAGCTGACTGTTGGATATATCGATTCTGGTGATACATAATATATCTGGTTGTGGGGTTTATTGATTCTGATGATAAATATAGTTGACGATATTAGGATATATTGATTCTAAAGATTGATTTCCCAATTTTCGATTAATGTTTACAAAAATAAGCCATTCAAGGAAGATATGTTTTTTTTAAACGAGAGTGGAGTGAATTCAAAGGATATTTTAAACTGCTAACGTATACACGAAACGATGGTTGTCTTGCCGTCGGCATAACTAGAAACAAGCATAAAACAGCTTATGTTGAAGTTACACAATGTGGCATTAGACAGAGAACTGGCAGTTCTCACTATAATAGTTAAAAACTAAATAAAGTAAAGGGGATTTGCTGAAAATTTCAGTCAAATTGATCTACTCTGAACCGAGAATTTGGCGATTGAATTCTCGGGCTAGCCTCGACCATCATTACTAAAGTACTATAAGAAAAAACATAGTCTCTATTATCAATTTCATGATTAAATCATGAATGAAAGTTGAGCAGCAAATGGGGTCCTAATCCAGTAAATCTTGCAGACTAGAGATGACACCGAGAGTTGATTACGGTCTGGATAAGTTAATTAATGTCTAATTAAGAATTTAGATAACATTTCAGGCCTATAATAAGGCCTGCAACAGGCAGATTTAACTCTTGCATAATGTATGTTTTTAACAAATGACGATAATGTATTGATGTATTTCATTAAAGTTATGGCTGGTTTTAAGGGTTGTATACTGTCGTGTCTATTTTGTTCTTGTCGTCATAATGGTCATCGTAAAGATAAGATCACACGTCTGTCATAACAACATCTTACAAAACGCAACATGACACTCGATATATACATAAATCTAATGAAATGTTAAATTTATTCTTTTCTGTTTCTACATAGTATTTAGTTTTGTGAATTCAACACCAAATTGCCTCAATAAATGCGATCCCCTTTATCAGGGGCAAATACATTCATAATGTTCGGTAGGTGCTCTGAATGGCCACAAACATGTCTCCGAATCGCTAAAATAGTCATACAATACGGTTAACTGATTTCTTATTGTAGCAATGTTTTGAAAAAAAATTTACGACGTGTTTATCGCGAATGAGTAAAATTGATACACACGTTGATAAGAATGCTTTTCAATGAAGCGTTTTACACGGTCTAATAGAGCATGTGATTGATGTATACTTTTGAAAAGCACACATATAAGTTCATATCTTGTACACGAGTACAAAAGCGCAACATTGGCCATTGCTAAAATCTAAAATAGACCTACACCCAGCAAAAGAAATGGAACTAACGAAATCGAGCAATGGTAATTAAGTCATAAACAAAGAGCTTTATTGAGGTTCCAATCAATTAATACTTGTTGTGTAATGTAACTGATCGTTTTTTCGTAGCCATTAGGAGTTTACTTCCGGTTAATACAAATTATGCCAAATGGTGTCTGATCACGCTGTCCAATCTGACATTTAATCATACATGTACATATAAAAGCATCGATACAGATATTGTTTCCAGAGCAAGGTTCTTTAGCATTGATGGGTTCCAACTTCCTGTTCAAATGAGATGGTCAGTTGCGCAGGGCGGAAGATCTGACAAGAGACAACGTGTAGTTGACCTAATTGTGTGTACGCGTTGACGTACACGTGAGTTAGAATTCGAAATAAGAGTAGGCGTCGTAACGCAGCTGGCCGGGGACATTTTCCCGTATAGTCCACTGCATTGCGTATGTTCGGATACATTAGATATGGTGATGCAGAATAGTTGGACGTTAACACCGATTTTATTTCATTGAGATATTTGGTTAACCATACAAGTAAAGGTGAACGTGAAAGATCCATTTGACGCGTAGGTGGTAACTTGTTTCTACCGTAGTAGGTATTATAAATCAAAAAAAAGTTCACTCCTACAAACACTTGATGATTGCACACGATGTCCCTATGTCTAATCCTAACTTGCAGATACAAACGTACTAAATTCTCACGCGATCACTTTCTATGTTGATCCAAAAGTAAATGGAGCAAGGAGGACAAAGCGAACAAATATTTTAAAAGTATATATTTGAAGGATCGCATGACATGACTATAACCTCGTTATTTTAATCCTTGTGTCACCTAGTCACTTTCCTAATTCCAATATCAGCCTTTGATATCCAATCGTGTCAATATTTTCATTCATTTATTTTCCCCGCTACCCTTTGTTAAAAAGATAGTCATATTTAAACAAGAAGGCCTATTAATAAAAAGAACAGTGTTACCGCGTTTTTGTCCAGATTTATATTAACACACGAAATAAATGACTTTCGTTAACAAAGAAGTTTGCAGGTCGTACAATGATTGGGCTATTGCTGTGAAAAGAAATTTATATTAATCGTTGCGTTGAGGATAAACGTTTTTGGTTTTGGCTCCACCCAACTAGTTCATTTCGGGACTAACATTATGTCAATGAAATGTCATTAACTCTATCGAGTGAGCATACCTAACGAAATCCAGATGACCACCATATATGACAAACCCCACAATGCAGCCAGTTTGACCCGTGGGTAACGCACGTCCTCTGATGTGTATAAATTCAATCTGATTAAAATACAGATACTACTTCGTTTCGTTTTACTTGTGTGTACTACACTAGGATCTGGAAGAGATTCTATGTTACCGGCGTTCTGGTTGAAGTGAGGGATTAGTCAATGTTACGACGAGTTCATGGCGTGCGATGCACGGAACTGTGGGTAAACCACTAAAACGTTAATGATGATTGATTAATCCATGTCTGACGCCATAGGCTCAAATACCGCTTGTACGACCCCTGACGCGACCTTCCAGTACAACCGGTTCGATCTTCATGAGTATCAGACATTTGATTTGTGGATGAGTTTATTTAACGTCAACTTTATGCCCTGATGGTATCAGACACAGTTAAAGATGTGATGACTGAGGTTAAGATTCGTGCTCATCTCGACTTTTATCGCAGACGATAATGTGAAAGAGAGTGTGAGTTTCTTGGTCGTGTTCATTCAGTAATTGTAGACATGTAGGCCTATGCCAGTTTATTTATTTATTTTGTGTGTGAGTTTACATAGGGTTTACATATTGATTCCGTGACGTCACTCTTACTGAGGCCGTTAAACAACATTGACCCACTAATCATTTTGTACCTCACCTAAAAACCATGTTAACAAAATAATCAAACCTTCACCCTGTCAGAGGTCACATATATTGTGTTTTATAGGTGTGCGTTGAATGCCTCGGTTGAAAGAATTATTCTCGATGTGTGGAAATGCGTGTGCCTATACGTCCTATGATTGCCCGACTTCTTCAAAGGGATAATTTCCCATTTTCTGTATATTCGGGTAGAGATGCATTATTTTTGAAATTTTGACAATAGGTAGCGTAGATTGTTTATTATCATAGTAACTGTACTTGACAACCGAGACTAATCCCGGAATGTGTATTTTATCGTTAAACTCTTTAATTGTTCTAATATACTTAATATCGCAGTCTTTCGATGGCCCAGATTGTTGATTATGGTCTTGTTAATAACTGTTTACATATATAACATTTAAATACCTGCAATGGGATGTTTAGTTACCTAGTACATAAGGCATCTTTAATAGGTTGTCAAATCACTATTATCCAACCACACGAATCATTCTAACAGTTAAAAAAGCGTTCACATAAAAAATAAAAATAATTTCTGCCTGCCCACGGTACTTAGCATTTGTATCATTTTCACTGGAAACTCAAGTGTACACAATGGGGGTGATAAGACTTGGATTATCTAAATCTGTGGTTAAACACATGATTATGCCAGGATGAACGGATAGACCCCCTTGTTTTGGGGTCTCAATTGACACTTACAAACATGAACGTTTTACTTTCATCAAGAAATAATATTATATTTGCTGATTTCTCAACTGACACAAGTGGATTGTAGGATTGATAAGATTATTCATTAACGAGGTAGGATTCTGCTTAGATTCCATGTATTTTAAGGCTTTATTTTTTAACATAATATTTATGATTTTTAATTTTAAAAAATGCAACCGTGGCTTTAATGGTCGTATATAACCACGACGAGCTCCGTAATGGGAGAATTGAACATCATTGTATCAAATACACCATCCGATTAATCCAATTGAGAATTTTATTTTGAAGTCAATCAGCAAGATATACTGTTCCTTTTCAGACAATCAATATAATATTCATATTGTGTCAAATGTCTGTTGTGAAACTTTTGATATAAGTAGACAATTGTCTTATAGAAAAATGGAGGTAACATAATGATTCTCGTTCATCACCGTCCTATTCATGTTTGTCCAGCGATCGATGTTCCATGTCCTTGTCTGTGAATGGTCATGGATTATCTATTGTTACATAGAATATATTGTGGACTTGTTCAGAAAATCCATACATTGTTTTATAACGCCTTTTAGCTTTTTAAACAGACAATTCTATCCAAGTCGAAAGTAAGTATGAAAAGATGATAGGTATTTTTACACGCCCAATAATTACTTAGGTAGATTACATACACTCGAGGAATATTGGGATAAAGGAAATTTAAAACCAAATCCCACAACATAAATATAAAATCATTAAACCGTCTAGGTAAAACAATGGGTTGTAAAGTCTTAAAGTAGCTAAGTCTCTAACTCAGTATCATCCAAAATTTTCAACATTGAAAACACAAATTATTTGTCAATTTAAATCAACATTGATGGTGTGATCTTAGCGGAAAAAGATGGGCTAATGATATCCAATATTTAAGACAAAATAAACATTCTACCATTGGTACACGAATCGTGTACCATAATGCGTTTCAGCCGCAGTTCTAGCAGGAGACTCGAGGAACGAGGCTACAAACACTGCACCAAATTAAACGGCGTATGTAGACTGGAATAACCAGATGCTAGAAATTTGCATTCGATTGAGACTGTTGGCTTATTTCGCCAAACATAACTGATTTGAAATTAGAGTTAAAACGGAAGCCGGTAAATGTAAATCAGTTTATATACATTCATAATATAACAGTAATATATGCGTTGCGGCCGACTTGTGTCAATTTCTAGGTGGCAAATGTTTGCGATTTAGCTCCTTTAAGAACTGGGGGATATTGAAATGGTCGATAATTCGCCTCATTTAATCAACAGATGAATACGGATAACATGCGATCATGTCGCTCGTGCGATCTAGGGCGGTTTTGGCCGGTAGTGGGTTATTCTGCTATATCAACCCAGCAATCTCACAATAATAAGACCCATTCTCGATGACCCCCCCCCCCCCCGTGGGTGATTTGTTGTACGACCACCCCAGTCACATTCTTTATGACCACGTTGCAAGAGTATGTGCCTTAAAATTCAAACGGCCCACTTCTATACCGACATTCGAATACCTCTTTACCTGTTCCATTTAAATGTTATTGTTATCCCGGATGTTTCTTTTTAGATAGTTCATTGACCTTATAAATCTGGTACAAACAAACTTAAGTATGCTGTTACCTAATAGACAGTATACTTACTGTCAATCCACTGTCAACATTTCGTTACATATTAAATTATTCTAATAAAAAATAGTAAGGCGTCAGAAAAAATGTAATTTACTAGACATTTTGTGACATACCTGGGCTTCTTAGTCACCAGACTAGTAAAGGAACAACCGGATGCAAGCTTCTGCCATGGGCTGAATTGTTATTACTTTACTATACAGAAAATGTTACCCAAGTTACAATTTTATGGAATTCAATTACTGTTTATTACAGAGGGACGTTTCCACTATGTTCCTCTACTCTTTATCAAACAATGAAATGGGGTTTAACGTCCTACTGTTCTGATCCGATTGCACTAATTGACACATGCAAACATTTGTCAGTTGACTCAATTCGCGCCCCCTCCCACACACACACACAGCAATTATAACAAAGAAGGGGTGTACTGTATATCAATCGCACAGCGATTACGTGCAGACGAATTACATCCGTTTAGAAAATGTCTATGTCCTTTTTGTTTTGAATTTTAAGTGGATCACATTTATATCCCATCTGTCAAATACTAGTTTATAGAATTCCAAAAATAAACAATCCTGCAACTATTAGAAACAGTTGGATTGACAGCTTGCGTGTACAGACTCAGTAGACTAGACCTCATTGATTTGACCATTACAATCGAATGCCATAATGGAAACACTTCTGCAACTACTAAACGTTTTATTTTAAAAAAATAACAAACGTATCTATCCACTATGTGACGTCAACCGTGTCAATCACCGTGCTATTTTATCAATCTGCACATACCCACGCGATGCATCTTTATTCAATAGGCTACATACGTCATGCATAAATGCATGTAGCAAATAGTGTGTGCTCAGAATGAGCTATAGATTATACGAATGCCAATTTCGCCTACTCCTGTGATATTTTGCCGGATTTAATCTCTTTTAGTGTGTAGGCCCATTTCCTGATTTTCTCACGTAAGTCAATGGATCAAATTGATGTTGGGGGTAATTTGTTCCATTCATATTTGAGCAAAAGCATTAGATTTAAATGTCAACGCCAAATTGGAAAAAAAAAATATCATGCACAAAAGCCATTCTCCTTGAACAAGTTACGTCATAATGCTTTAAAGTAATTTTAACTCAAAGTTCAGTTTAATTTCATTTTACATAAAAGATGATGATATAAATAGTTTACGGCTGAAATTTAAACAACAAAATTTGTATAGCTTCATCATTCTAACTAAGAAATTATTCGAGTGGAGTAGGTGGGGTATCACTTTGGGACTAACATAATACAATGTTATTTCAATAATTTGATTGCGCATAAGGGTCTGTATCAGAGAAATCCCACAAGGTTACACAGCGATAATAATTTGAAGCAGTTACTTTTACTTTATATGTTGATATCTTGTTGTGTAGCTGCATGTATCGTGTGCAGAAAAATCAAGGGTGGGGGTGTCCTGTTTCGGCGTGACGGACAGTGCAGTCTAGAGGAGGATATGGGGTTCCCCCCCACCTCCAGGAAAATTTTGAAAGTTTGAAGAAGATTTCCTTGCTTCTGAGGCCATTTTCACTGTCTTAAAGCGAGAATTTCGTATTTTCTAATAAAGTCAGAACATAAGTATTTCTTTTGCTTAATAGGTTGTCAACTCACTATTACACGATCATAGGAATGACTTCCCACTCTTATAATAAATTAGTAACACCGGAAATAATAACACAATTACCTCCCTTGTTTTTTTTATTAACCCCCTTCCCCATACAATAGCTATATACAAACGTTTGAATTTGAACTTGAAAATGACATTTTTGCCAGTTTCTCAACTGGTAATAGTGTATTATAGGATTAACAGGATTATTCTTTAACAATGTATGACTGTTTATAGATACCATCTATTTTAAGGCTATATTTTAATACATTATAAAAATATAGCATTAAAATATGACATAACCGCTTTAAATGTGTCGGGTCTCTCCGTGGTCTCTTACGATTGGCTCCGCGTGAGCAGATCTGACAGTTTGAATTCTCATTTAAGAGATATAAATCAATAACGGATTCTACACAAAAGATAGGAAATGTGAGGAAAAACGATGATAAAAATTTTGAATGAAAGCCATCAGTTGTCTGTCATCTAAATGTACACGTGAAACAGGAACTACTAGTTATATAAACAGGTCATAAAATGTTTCTATCGCATACGTTTGCTGCATGTTAAAGGAGCTAAGTCTTTAACTCAATATCTTCCAAAATCTTCAACATAGAAAACACGAATTATTTGTCAATTTAAATCAAAATTGATGATGTGATATTACCGGAAAAAGATGGGCTTCTGATATCCAATATTTAAGACAAAATAAATATTTTACCATTGGTACACGAATCGTGTACCATAATGCGTTTCAGCCCCAGTTCTAGCAAGAGACTCGAGGAACGAGGCTAAAAACATTGTACCAAATCAAACGACGCATGTAGACTGGAATAACTAGACGCTAAAAAAAATGCCTTCGGTTGACACTTCTGGTTTATTTCGCCGAACATAACTGATTTGAAATTGGAGTAAAAACGGAAACGATTGAATGCAAATCAGTTTATATACATTCATATCACAGTATTATATGCATTGCGATCCACTTGAGTCAATTTCTAGGTCCCAAATGTTAGAGATTTAGCTCCTTTAAGTTTAAATATGCAAACAAACAAATATTATATAGTAAAGTGAGCGAGAGAGAGAGAGAGAGAGCGAGAGAGAGAGAGAAAGAGAGGGGGTTTAAAGTTCACTCGACACAAATTAGGACTAACATGGTTTAATTTTATTCCAATAATTCGCTTGCGCGTAGGGGTCTTTAGCAGTGGGAGGAAACCGAACAACCCGGAGAAAACCCACGAGGTTGGCCAGGCGACCATACTCCTTGTCAGGTACAACCGATGATTCGAAACCACGGCAGTAGACTCAATGACAACCTTTATGATACAGCGCGCACGTGCTAACCATTCGGCCATCCAACCACCTAGAACAAAAAGAACACAGCAAAAGGATTCAATAAGTTTCCAAAAGAAACAAGTATAAGGGTACGTCAATCAAACCTTATTTTTTTTCTAATAATGGGAGTCATTTGTGTTATTTTTGATAAATCATCTCACTAAACTAGACCTTGATAGTGAATCAGGCGGTGTGAGGGGTGTCTAATATAAGCCCAATTAGGTCCCGCAGCTTCTAAGGCCGATCCTGTCCACACTTATTAGCTTTTGATCAAACTAGTATGCCCTACACTGCAGCTCACAGTTTCTGGCACCTATGCAATTAGAAACACGAGACAGTAGAATCAAGATATGATATTATGACAGTTGACTTAAAATATGATATGACAGCTGACCTACTTTGAGTTTACATGGCTTAATCCAGTGATGTGCCCATTTAAATGACAACTTCCTCTAAGGCTTGATTGACATGCTAAAAACAATGTTGTTATTTTGTACACATAATACCTATTCTGTCTATATAATGCGCCTTGTTATTTATAAGGCGTGGGTGCGTGCAATATTGATGGACTAAAGGGGGCTTTAATGTTTTGTGCGTTTGATGTAAATCATGCTGAACCTGTCTGACACGTTAACAACTACAATTCATAGTAGCTATTTGTTCTTTCTTGTGAAAAAGGCATTACATTAAGTTTTACTACATACACGTTTTTTAAATAAAATATAGAGAAGCACTCAGACAGTGGCATTATTTGTTTATATGTAGTTGGTAATAGAAAGTCGAACCTCCAGCATCATAATGGTATGTGTTTGTATATTTTTCTAGATGATAATATATGATATGTAATTATGTGTATCTCAAGGACATGTGCGTATCCTTTACGATAAGTCAGTTACTTCCAATAACTTTATTTAACCTCACTCAACCGTTATAACAACACTTATGATATTTATGCTTGTATGTACTGAAGGGTTCATGCACCGATACGCCTTAAATAATGGTAGTGTACTGGGTCTTGTGCTACAATTCACACACAACGTACACGTAGTTGGTGTAACGTTATACACGTTTCATGTAACGGGATCGAAGTTTATTTACCCTGGTTTCTATTAATGTATCCGTGAATGTCTTTTTTATACTCCCGTGCACTTGCGTGTTGATTTTGTAGACTGCGTGTTACACATAATCACATATTAACAGTCTTTACAATGGTACATAGATATGGCTTTTAAATGTATAAAATGCGCACGGTGTGGCTTTAATAGTCTTCGGTTGTAACTTTATACAAACAGAATAGGCAACGACATTCAGATGATAACAATATACCCGGTAATATAGCCCAGTCAATCTAGCTGAAAAAAGGGCCCAACCCAAAACTAATTGCAACATAATTTCTTTTGGTGGTATGCATTTCAGTAAGGTCTCCTTTACATCATACTAAAAATGTTACAAAATATTTTTGGTGGAAAGGGGTCAAATTGTGTGATATGCTAATTAGCATAATGTCATGTTTCAATTTGGTTATCAAATGCTCAGATTCGGTGGAAATTTTATCCCAGCCCGTGTTTTCGTGGTCAGGGACACATAAACACATTTAGAATATAATCAAATAATAACCTGATGCACAAGATGCAAATTAACCACCGCCATTACTGAAAAATTCCCCCCCCCCCCCCGTCACACAAAAAATTAACAAGTCTTTGACTTAGCTCCATGAAACCAGTACCTATGCCCATAATTACAGGGTAAAGGGTGCCGAAAAACACTTGAAAAACAGCACAGTTATATTGCATAATAATAATAATATAGAATATGCAAATTAGACACCTCGGTTCTGAACTAAAAATACACTTTTAATCCATCTCAAAAAACATTTGCAGTGATTATGGGTGTAGATACTGCTTTCTTGGAGCCAAGTCAAAGAGTTTGTTTCAGATTATGGGTCGAAAATAAGTTTTTTTGCTAATGGCATATTGTGCATTAAACAATAAAGTGATTATATTCTAAATGCAGTGTTTATTTACTTCCCAGGCCACAAAAACATGGATTTAAACACAGTTTCCACCAAATTTAATTGGCATTTGTAGCATTAAGTCCATTTTTGAAATATGAAATTATGCTATTACGCAATTTGAGCCCTTTGAACCAAAAATATTTTTGGAAAATTTATGGGATGTTGTTTAGGGGACTATACTGAAATGTATTCCGGTGAAATTAATTCTGTTGCAATTTGTTTTGACTCTAACCCCAGACTGACTGGACTAATATGTCTGTACATCATTTCTGTATTTTTATTTTTCGATTTTCATATTTGCTTTTATATTTATATTGTAAAGTGCACCGGGGCACAGTAATGTGGAAGTGGCACTATACATGCATAATAATAAATATAATATGATACCGTTAATACTTTTTCTCAAGAGTGTGTCAATATATATTTAAGAAATGCAATGTCACGGGGAATATCGAAATTTCCGTTATTTAGTATTAAGAATGAGTCAGTATATTGAGTGTTGTGTAAGTGTTCTATTTTCTACTATTTTGTAAACCCTTGGTTGTATAATCTGAAGAGTATGGGGGGTCTCGGTATTCAATACGGAGGAAATTGAGATCCGTAATGGTCTGTCTGGAATGAAACTATCTGTGTAGTTCACCCTGGGGGTAAATTGGATGAACCACGGAGACTTTAGTATCTACATGTATTTCGGAAAAGTGCCAGATTGGGCGGTTGTCAATATATGCACAGTCTTTCACGCATGTATTCCACTATAGGCAGTCCGAATCAAATACCCTCGAATGTCGACAACTCACCGCAACTCATGCCAACCAATGAACTACGACTATTTTAACATTTAGCACATTACAGTAAAGTTTTATTTTAACCCCTTCAAGTGCCTTAGTTAACAGCGTAAGCTAATGTCATCCATATAAAGTTTTGTCTAAGCCCATTTCGGCTATAGTTTAGTATCAGTAAACATATTTCTGCCAGAGGTTAGTATTAGTAAGCAAATTTCTGCTATAGTCTTGTATCACTAAGCACATTTTTTATAGTTTAGTATTAGTGAGCTCATTTCTGCTATCAGAAAGCTCACTTCTGCTATCAGAAAGCCATATCCGCTGTGGTCTAGTATCACTAAGCAAACTTCTGCTTAGTGTCAATAAGCTTATTTTTGCTGTAGTTTAGTAACAGTAAGCTGATTGATATTTGCAATAGTTTAGTATCAGTAAGCTAATTTCTGCTATAGTTTAGTGTTTCTAAGCTATTTTGATTACATTTTAACTTCACTGAACTATTATTTACTAAAATAGTTTAGTATCATTAAGCTGATTTTAGCTATAGTCTGTTATCACCAAGCACATTTTGCGCCATAAGCTTATATTTTAAGAATGAAATCAGTTTCCTGAAACTCAGATTAATAGTTCTAAATACATACACTTGTGTAAGCCCATCTGTCACCTAAAATACTTGGATCCATTTTTCGTTGTCACAAGTGACACGGTGTTGGTGACAGGTCGTCTCGCTCTACATGTTTTATATCACAGATACCTTGTTAGAAGCTCATTACCATCGCTATGAATGTATTAACCCGATTAGTCTCGTTATCCATTTGATATCTATCACATTAAAGTTGTACTTCCCCGTGCACGCGTGTAGAAACATAAAGTTAAATACTCGGTCATAAGTATCTTGATGGACAAATAACTGAAAGTGTAAAATGATAGCATACATGACATTCAAAAAACAGTAGCATGCGAGACGGCACATGTACGATAATAATTTGATGGGTATAAGTGGGTTCGTTTCATAAAATGGGTCGGATTGAGCCGAAATATATTCTTAGGTTGAATATTCCTCAATTATTGGTGCCTAAAACGAGTAACCTGACGATTCAAGCTAGTCACAAATGACTTATTCAAAGTCAATCTGTTTTACAGTGAATTACGAAAATCTTCTAATAATATCTCTGTCACAGATGACTGTTTTCAACACGTGCAATGACATCACGCAGCGTCAATCATTGGTTTAATGGCGCGTGCATTGTTTACATTAGACCAAACTGATTCGGGGAGAATGATGCCTTTTACTCATGTTAATACCCATTTACACTAAATAGGGAATATTTTTAACTACAAATACTTCAAACGTTCTTTATTGATTTTTCTAATACATAGAAAAATGTTTTAGAATATAATTTGTCGGAAGAAAAAAGTTAATATTGGGAACTCATTAAGTCGCGTCGATGTCATCTTTATCAGTGATTGTAGCGGCCAAGCGAATATTCACTACGGGATCAGTGTGATTCAAAGTGTGCCGCGGTCGACTTTCCAAATTCTGGTGAGTCGGCGAGAAAATTTTGGACTGTTCTTGATGACTGTGCAATATTTGCAGTTCATAAAAAGGAAAGAAAAAATGAAACGAAATATTAATATTGTACCGAAAGACTGAACAATTTTATGCAAAAATAATCACTAATAACGTCCTGCTGAAAAGTTTAATTTCACAGGCACTTGAAAATATAACTTAATACTACTGCTTGATTACATGCTACAATGACAGCAAGGTGCATCAGTGATCTATAATACACCGAATTAATGTATAGATACGACATTTTAATTCTACAGAGATAAACATCAACACAAAAATAACTTTATTGTTCGCTCAAAAGAGAGCATCCATTTTATAGTTGGACCTGTTTTGAGACTTGTTTCAGCGATGACATTTAATTGAATGTTATTGTTTTGTACCGAGGTATTCAGTTCATTTGCTGCAAATTTCAATTTAGTTCAATATTTAATACTTTTACTAAGCTAGTTCATAAAATAAAATATAATAAAAACTCTCTATAATTGCTTTTAGTGGTATGGGTTAGATTACGAGAAAAATCAGTTCAGTCATTTGTATTGTGCGATTAATGCGATTAAACCTGATTAAAACACAGATACTGTTTCGTTTCGTTTTTATAGTTCAAAATTTCGTTTTACTTGTCTTTACTAGACTATAAGGATCTGGGAGAGTTGTAGCCATTGACATGTTTTGTATGATGTAAAGGGTTAGCCAATGAAACAGTATGATACGGCGAGTTCTTGGCCTTTTGATGCAGGGGACTGTGGATAACCCAATAGAAACGTCATCGCTGATTGATTAATCAATGTCTGACGTAATATACGGTCAAAAGTCACTCGTTTGACCACTGACGAGAACTCCCCCTATTACTTGTCATATACTATTCAAAAAAAGTAGAGGATATTTGATTTTTAAGTGTTATTAAAGTCACCTAATGAAACTGACGAAGAAACAAATGACAAAATGAAATGAAGTTCACATCCATCGATTTATTCCAAATGATTGTTAGACTAAGCTAAGTAAGGCACAGACTGACCATTATAAGGGTAAAATGATACCCGGGGTCAAACAGCAAAGTTACCTCAGCAGTTACGTCAACGTCAATAACGTCCTATCAATGTCCAAGAACTTGCTGCTGCGTTGCAACAGGAATGGGACAATCTGGACCAAAATGACCTTAGACGTCTCATTAGGAGTATGCCACGTCGGATCAATGCTTGTTTGGCAAACAGAGGAGGATTTACCCGTTACTGACTTTGTTGTGATGCTGTGGTAACTTTGCTGTTTGAACCCGGGTATCATTTTACCCTTATAATGGTCAGCCTGTGCCTTACTTAGTCTAACGACCATTTGGAATAAATCGATGAATGTGAACTTCATTTCATTTTGTCATTTATTTCTTCGTCGGTTTCATTAGGTGACTTTAATAACACTTAAAAACCAAATACCCCCTACTTTTTCCGAATAGTATAGATTTACAATCACCCGTTGTGCCTCAGTATCTCAATTCCAACTTAATGATATAGTTTGAGAATAATTTGTATATCATCTTAATAATCGGCAAAAAATACAAAATTGCACGAGGTGAATGAATGGATTATGGTGATCATGATGAGATTATACGTAGTCTACATAGGGTATATATGTGAAGTGTACACTATAAGGGATTAATGGGAAGATAATTCGATAGATTTATGATCCCCAAGATATTGCTTGAAGGGTACTTGATTATATACCCCGACAATCATAAATTCATGCCACACTGTGCTGTTTGTTAATTCCTACAGATGATGCAGCATATTTTGGGTGTTATAGATTATATTTTATTGTCGGATGCATTTGAGATTCCATCCTAACGGTAATTATCCATCTTCACGTGGCAAATAGACATCAGTTTAACACAACCCAATTCTCTCGTTATCTGGAAAAACTTAGCTAGTCAAATTTTGCTGAAAATTGAGTTAGACCCATATTTGGACTTAGTACACATGTATATAATAATAGGGTTTTTTCTCCTTATAATTATCTTCATCTAATAAGACAAAATAAAATTGGTTTTATATCCAGTAGCTTAATTCTGAAACAAAACAGTTTTCCTTTCTTTTCTCGAATCTACATGCAACAGTGTTACTAGGTTTTTCCAGATTACGGGAGAATTGATAATTACTGGATTTACCTGTATTGATTGCTCTAATATAGACCTATAATCATACTTAATATAAGTCACAAATGATACACATTTTCATTTTATAACGAATTGAAATGATAGCTGATCGAATGATTTTTTGGGGAGAGGAGGGAGAGAATAATTTCTTTTAAGCATGCTTCTTAGGGAAGAAAGAGTCACGGTGGCTCAATAAATAAAAGGAACCGGGTTCGATCACTTGGTGCTGGCTTAATATTATTGTGAGTTCTCAGTCCGGTTTTCTCTTGCCACTGGTACATGCCGTAGGTCTGGCAAGAAACGGGATCTAGTCATTCCGGTAGGACAAAAAACCCTTGGTCGTTGGAATTCGACGATAATATAACTATGCCCGTCGCCATTTTATTCCAGTAGGTGCTTAAAAGTAGGCCTATAGTAGAACTTTTAACCTTTTCATTTTATTTCATTTCCCAAAGCAGGGTGTCTGGCCCCAGTCCCTTGAATCTTATAAACGCTGTACAGGTTTTAAGAGATTGTTTCCGTTTCCCGGAATGTTCAACTAGTCATAAGGAGAGACTCGTTCATCACGACACCGAAAAGTGTCAAGGTTTTACAGCTATTACCATTTTTCAAAATACTGGTGGTTGGCATGTCAACTCTGTGTTAAAAATAGTTACATAGAAGCCTCTTGCAGTGTAAAGTAACTGTATAGTTTTTTATTGTGCAGAAAGTACTATTTTGAAATTACAGATAATTGATCTAATAAATGACAAAAGAATTTATCATGACAAACCTAATAATGTCGGTTACAGATATATAGTAGATATAAATAATATATCATATTTACCCTTGACCTGTATATAACCTACATAATATCTGTATAAACATAATATACTAAGTATAAATAAAAATAAATACAAGTAACAAAAAATACAATAGTGAAAAGTTATGATATAAAATATGACAATATGGCGTAAGGATTATTTATCTAGCTATTTAGATTACATAGGTATATAAATATATGTATCTTAAACACACTATACAACTTATTTATTAATAGGATAACGTGAGTCTTGGACATCAGCCCCATTGTGTAAGGCGGTGGCTTACTGAAGAGGGAGGGAGGGAGAGAGAGAGACAGACAGAGAAAGAGGGGGATTAACGTCCACTCGACACAGGCTAGGTCATTTGGGACTAACATAATAGGCTTGAATTTTATTTCAATAAATAACTGTTTTAAGGGTCATCCCTGTATTAATGATATTATGCATAATCCATACTCGTGTACGATCATTGATTAGCTACCAGTTGTTCGACCGTAGACCTCATCTGAAAACTTGCATGATACCAAGCTAAGCATTGTATTATTTGCGTAAAACAATATTTATAGAGCCCGTAACATGATGACAAATTGACAATTAAATAATTATTTTTTGGAATGATATATACCGTTATAAATCGTTCTGTGGAAGTAAACTGATACACCAATAAAACAAATGATCATTTAATATAGTATCTATTACTCTATGGCTTGGTCTACAAGTTCAGACACAAGTTATTCCACTGTGTTGACGAGTTAATGGGACATTATCCCTTTTATCTAAGAAATAAATTCATTCAATATCTTTTGCAAAGCTAACGAAAACCGCCAAACGCCTTGCAGTGTACCATGGGAGTAGCCGGAGAAAACCTACGAAGTTGGAGAGAGAGAGAAAAATGGGGTTTAACGTCCACTCAACACAAACTAGGTCATTTCGGGACCAACATATGGTTTAATTTTATTTCAATAATTCGCTTGCGCGTAGGGGTCTTTTAGCAGTGGGAGGAAACCGGAGTGCCCGGAGGAAACCCACGAGGTTGAGAAGGCGCCCCTATCTCCATGCCACATACGCTCACACCTGGGCTCGAAACCACAGCTGCAAGCCAGAGGTGACCGGCCAGCTAGAGGTCGAAGCGCGGCACTCTAGACCACTAGGCTATCCCCGACACCCCCACGAAGTTGGACAGGCGACTCTACTTGTCACGTACAGCCCAGGAATCCAAACCACGTCAGTTAACACAATGACAGGCCTTATGATACAAGGCCCATACGCGCTAACATTCGGTCACCTCCACCCACAACCCTATTATGAGGGAAATTTGACCAGGGCAGCTATGCCATTCCAACTATTTCCAATGAACAGTATTATGGCCAACTATAGACTGTTTTATTTACATGTACATCAAAAATTATATAATATACATGTATAATGAATTGGTATTTCTTAATAGCCTATAGTATAATGAGTTTTTTTCTCTATGCAACGATAGTGTTTTTATCATCAGATCGAGGTAATTGACAAAACATAATAGATATACTACATACATGTAGGTCAATCACTGTCAAATAACATTTACAGGGAAGTACATGTTCTGTGTGTAGGTGTTCAATCGTTCTCATGTCACCCATTACTCCCATGTATTTCCCACTTTACACATCTTTTATTGCCACTGAATCGATAAAATGATACTTGAATGTCGATCATTTCGAGATGGCAAAACCATATCCCGAGTTCCAAATAGAAGGCAATTAATTGTTTGGGCTTTACCACAGAGGATATCTGTCGATCGAACCTTCATTTTTTCGGATGGGGGCTATTAACCATATAGTCATCATAAATTATCTTGCTACGCGACAATTGAAGTCATTTGTACTTAAAACGTATGTATTTGGTCTATATCATACGACAGAAAAGAGAACTGATTATCAGGAATCTTCATTAAAGGGAAATAACTCCACAGTACCTGTTGGTCTCTGCGACTAGATTTTAAGTTCAAAGAAGCGGGGCATTGTTAAAAGACCTCGGCGTGTAATTCTGTTAAGTGGGTGCTTACTGTTTTCTCAGTAACCTAATAAAATTATGGGCTCATTATTGCTAGATAAAAACATAGCGGTTTGGTTGAAGCTTACACCCTTTAAAAGTTGAAATTATTACATGTCGGGACGGATAGATCGAGAACTTGAGTAGGGCCTGTATGTACCCTCTTCCGGTGGGTTACCTCATCAAAAGAAATATTTTTGGATCTTATTCTACACCATGAAGTACCGCAATGTATTTGAAATGATTCGAAATCTTGTTCAAGACCATCTTAATTTTACCATGTTGGCTATAACTTTGAGTTGCCTAGTTCCTGGTAGCTGGGTTTACTGTTCAGAAATTGGACGATCGGGTTACTGAAGTAGCCAGGGTTATTACAGTAAAGTCAGGTTAACTGCAGGGCATGTACAATCATATTACTGAGTTACTGATGCAGAATCAGGTTTACTGAAATAAAGCTGGATTTATGCAGTACATGTACAATTTAGATGACTAAGTTCAAGTCAGAAATACTGATGCACAATAAGGTTTACTGAGTTAAATTCAGATTTACTAAAATATAGTAGGGTCATTGAAGTGCATTTACAATCAGATTATTGGATTAAAGTTAGATTTATAGATGTAGAATTAAGTTTACTAAAGTAAAATGAGGTTTACTGAAGTAAAGTTACAGGTTTACTAAAGTAAAGTTAGGTTGTGCTCACCCACCCACATTATCAACAAATGTGAAACAGTATTAAATTTACTACAGGGCAGCCAAATTACAGTCACGTTACAGTAGAACAACCAGACACCGTGAACAACCAGGTTACTGTAGAAAAACCATGTTACTGTAGGACAAAGCAGATTACTGTAGAACAAACCAGATTACTTTAGTACAACCATGTTGTAGGATTACTGTCGGACAACCTGACTACTGGAGAAAAACCAAGTTACCGTAGAACAAGCAGGCCCCGAGTTCACAAAGCATTCTCAGGCTTAAGTTAAGAATGTATTCAAAATTCTTCACCACATTTTTACTAAAATATAGCCCTTTATCATAATTTTGCCAGTTTAATGTATCAAATACATCAATAAGATACTATGTGCAAAGATATTAATCATAAACAAGGATTGAAAGTTGAGAAAATTCTCAACTTAAGACCGAGAATACTTTGAGAACTCGGGGACAGGTTTATGCAGTAGTCAGGTTTTGCTGATGCTGGGTAATAGCCCACCCACGTCATCCGTATCATCAGTTGCTATCTCATACATAATATCCAAGGAACACGACAAGATGTCTGAGACACAAGTATGATCTATAATTAATTTCTCCTGCAGTTAGATTGATGCATATATGTCAGATCATATAATACTTAATACATTTTCCATAACATTAACCAATGGTCGATACAATTGCCTTAGTAAGCTGCTGTTGTACCATCCGTAAGATATTATATAAAATTGATGTTATGATTCTTTTTTTCTGTAATAACAGCGTATACACAATAACAGAGAAAATTGGTAAACCTGACAGCTGACACGGGTCTATCATTAGACTTACATTATATCAATCAACTTATAGAAATATACGGTTTTCACTGAAAATAACTGATGATCTGATGTACATGTACATACGTCACTATCGTTATGTAGTTAAATTACAAGTCAATCAAGTATATATTTACTGTCATGTTAGCGTTTCTAATAGATAGCTACCAAACCGCAAGCGTAAATCAACCACTTGCTAATTTAAAACAGAATACAGACGGAATACGTTTCACAGATAGAAATATTCTTAACTTGGAATAGGAATCCATAAACGGTTATTCAATCTTCTAGAAATGTATTCTATTTGAAATTAAATTCCGTTAACATTAGATAAATCGTATGTTTTTAGCTTGTATAATTCTATTTGTAGTTTTGTTACGGTATTTGTCTATTTCGTTTCGGTTTTAAAAAAAAGGGAGGTGAAACAAAAATAATGCTGAAAGTGTCGATGATACATTGTTCGATTCTCGTCATTTGTTTAACGTATAAAATTAGATTTATTTATATTCGATGTTTTCTTTTTGTTTGAATATAATATTATTCGCTTCCAAGAAGACTGTAAACAGTGTTCAACGTCTTAATAACAATACATATGAAAAATTTTCATGGCTAAATGCTAAAATGATTACTATATAATGGCAGCATGTGTATCAAAGCAGTGTCTAAAATACAAAAAACTAAATGTCTTGAACCGCAAAGTTAATAATGTGAGATGGTGAACTAGAGAAATACTTACCACTAAAACCCAAATGCGTACCAATAGAGTCAATTATAATTTAATGTGCTTATTTAACTTTAACAAATATTTATTTAGTTGACTAAACCATAAAGATGTTTTCACAGATATATTACTCCGATGGATGGTGCCCATTCCGACTTGTTCAAATGAGGGGGTATATAGTCACTAGTCAGTTCTACATTATTAAAGTAAAAAAAAAAAAAAAAAATAGACATTTTCGCTCGATTTGGATTTCTTCTCTTAAACTGTTGGGTGCGCGTCAAAACAAATTTGGCACCTATTTTGGTACATGTTAAGATATCTTTAAATGATGTTGTTCGGGATGGAGACATCTTAAAAGAGACAAGCTACATGTTGACAACCCGCAACCATCTCCCAAAACACTTGATGACTTTCAAGCAAACATGGTTGATACATTTTTCCTGGTTGGTGATTAATTTTATTTGTTCATATTTAGGCATTTCGTGTACTAATTCAAGTTTAAACTACTTGATGGGCTTTAACAAGAAAATAGAAGTGTGTGTCCGTTGGAGGTTTTCAACTTTCTCTTCTAAGACCATTCAATAGATTTTAACCAAGTCAAGTACTATAAAGGATTGGATGGTGGTTGTTCATAGTTGTTCGAATTAAGTTACTGAGTAGGAAATTTAGACAATATCTTTTTGCAATTTGAACATTTTACAAGGATGCTGTATTTAAAATGCTTTAAGAGTGGGGGGGGGGGCTAGTGGTCTAGAGTGCCGCGCTTCGAACTCTAGCTGTCGGTCACCCCTGGCTTGCGGCTGTGGTATCGATCCCTGGTGTGAGCGTATGGAGATAGGGGCGCCTTCTCAACCTCGTGGGTTTCCCCCGGGCACTCCGGTTTTCCTCCCACTGCTTAAGACCCCTTCGCGCATGCGAATTATTAAAAAAAATATTTAAACCATATGTTAGTCTCAAAATGACCTAGTTTGTGTGGAGTGGACGTTAAACCCCATTTCTCTCTCCCTCAAATGCTTTAAAAACATATATAAAATGACCGAGGTTTGAGGAGGGGCGCGCGGGTAAGTCCTTTTGACTCTTGTTGTTGTTCGGGGCCTCGCATAGCCATGTTAAAGCATAGCCATGTTAGTCTCCTAAGACACCTTATTAGATTATTGACAACACGTCTGAGATTATTCTTGTAGTCGCTCAAATGACTTATAGTGTCCTCATATACTATCAAACGAAAATAACATTTCCTTTAATACGGATCAGATCGAAAGTATAGAAATAGAATGTTTAGAACCGCAGCTAACCACGGTTATCACAAACCACGAATAATCTCCCATATCTAAACAAATCAAGCGAGATATTAATATGATAAAAGCTTTGTTGGACATTGGTTCGTGATATTCCTGTGTGTTTGTGTCTGTTGGAGCTTGTACAAAAGCACTGATGAGTTCAAACTTGCGGGCAACTGATTTAAGTCAACGACCACTGACAGGAGAAATGAATTGGAATTAATTTACAGTGCGCGTGTTCCAGTGATGTCGTCTCAGACACCATATTAATATACATGGTATGTAGATATAAAATCTTTACGTTAGGTTGCTGACGACTTTATGGTTTTTAAATAGGAGACGGGAAATTCGATGTTCTGTTAGTTAAGTTGGGATGATGTTGTCAATGTATTGGTTGTCTAGCCACTAATAAGTGACATACAATATGAGACATCTGATTACAAAAGCAAAAGGAATTATTAGAGTAAATTAAAGCTAAAATGAAATACTAGATGGCTAATTGGTAGATGTAATAATGGATGTCCATATTGATCATATCTCGATGCTCGTCAATCTATTATTATGTTGGAGATTTCAGAACGCTTTCTCGTTAAGCCAGCATCGGAATCAAAGACTTCAACCAATGCACTAGATCACAGCTTAATTTCGGGATTAAATATGCATTATTGACTACCTGTTTTTAGTTATATCGTTAATCCACTCTTCTTTGTCGTTTTTGTGTTACCTTTTTACGGGGTGGGTGGGGCATTCGGTCTCACACTCCATTTCCAGAATGAAAAAATCAATATTATTTTAAAGATGGGTAGACATATATTGATTTCTTTTTGCTAAGTTTGTTGGTTATGTGTTTCCAGATTTGAATAAAATTAAACGTTATAAATAATTCCAATTAAAATAACATCAGTCGATATGCAATGTTTAATACGTTAATAAATTTACAGAATGAGTGCGAATTTCCATCATTTCGATGGTAACGTCAGGATAATTACGAATTTGGTTTTATTCTGAGTCAGCAATATTGGCCAAAATTTGTTAAGGCATTTCAGATAGTACAATTATTTAGTTACATTCCCGGGTACAAACTGGGTGATTTGATGATATATTAGGACTTAAAACATATTCAATCTAATTAATTTATCATTATTTTGCTTCAAATCCTTCTGGAAACATTGTAATTGACAAGTATACCCTGCCATAAAAATCGATCAAAAGAGGCAATGGATTATCCCTCTCCGTACCTATAGCAACGACGGCGGAGACAGGGGAGAATTCGTAGGATACACAAGACGATGTTGTCTGTATGACTATTTATTACAAATATCGAATCCTAATTAAATTATCGGGTTATCCACTGCCCGCGTCTTTTTCGGTGATATTTATCCCTGAAAGTGTTGTACGTCTAACTCTTCATAAAGTTTATCAACATGTACACAAAGCGCTGAAGTTCGCGTGCAGCCTTCAACGTCACGCGTGCAGATATTCCTAATCGTCGGGCTGTCTATTACGGGAACCCTTACATTTTTGTCCTGTATACGCTTCATGGCTGTTTTTCAGGGAATCCAGTATTTTTGTCGTAAGATTGGATATCTCTACTTTCCATACATACCAAAATTGTCATACTTTTATTGGCAATAAGCATCCGATAAATGGTTTTCTGGGAACGCATCTTTAAATGAAACAAGCAGAAGCATTATTAGAATAATTGAGATGTTTTGCAATTTCTTCTGGCCACGGCAATCTTACTAGAAGTTACTATCCGGAAGTCAATACTCACGGAAAGGTTAATATCCGGAAGTTCAGTCACTAAGAATTTTGACTGTCAATCACGTGTCAGTATCAAATATCAAAAAAATGATTAAATTTATAAGCAAAAATTCAAATGATGTAAAATTTTATTTTTAAATAAAATGAAATTTTATTTTGAATAATATAAAATTTTATTTTAAATAATATAAAATTATATTTTAAATAATATAAAATTCTATTTTAAATATATAAAATTTTATTTTAAATAATAAAAGATTTTATTTTTAATAATATAAAACTATATTTTCCCGAATATAATATAAAACTTTACTTCAAATAATATAATATAAATAATATACTATTTTATTCTAAATACTATAACATTTTAAATATAATAATATAACATTTTGAATAAAATAATACAAAAATTTTATTTTAAATAATACAAAAACTTTAATTGGCTATCCTTTCAATGAAAACTGTTTTACTAGCGCTCAATAACAGCCTATCGTTTTCCGTACTCGATAACATTTGACTGGAGTGTTAATTAGTACAAAATAATATCTTCAAGCAAAACTACAGTAGGCGGGCGTTTATTCTTGCCCCATGATTTAGTTTGCTCCAATTTACTAATTAGAAAGGTTTCACTAGATTGCCGGCTTCATCGGATTTCCTTTCTCCTGTCCGCGTTTTGTTAACAATGTCGGCGGTTACTGTCTAAATATATCTAGGGTGGTACACTCAAAGAGCTTTTATTCAATTGATTCTTCCATTGATGTGACTCAGCACTCACAGACAACGATCGCTAGTTGCCTAATACATGTTCGATCATCTTAAACAGCTCTGTCCAATTCATCTCTATCCCTCATCTTGAAACTAAATTACCCAGCCTGAGGCGACTAGACGTTCTGACGTCATTGTGACGTTACCTTAACTATCCTCTCTATAGTAGGTGAGTTCCAACAGAAGGGATGTCGAGGCAGGATGCTTGTTGGGTAGAGATTCAATTTCAGATTATTCCCTTCACTAAGGAGTGACGAGGCTTGTTAATGAAGGTTTTGTTGAGTTGTGCAAGAAACTGATTGAAAATGGACGTGGTAAACAGAATGAGTAACGACGTAATAGAAGAAATTTAGAAAAACAGAGGATATGATGGAGAATAAAGTGGTGATAGTTTAATAACATAAAATTGGTGTGGCATTACCGTACATTGATCATTTCTAACAAACATATACTTCCTCAGATTTCTCACGTTATATATATACAATGAAATATAATTGGGAGAGTATAATATCATCAATATACAATTATTGATAATAACTATAACAACGTGTATTATATATAGACCCTAATTTGTGGACAGAAACATGACAGGATATAAGTCCTCACTGGGAGATGTCATCTCTCTATTTCATATTCCATTTTATTCTACAACGATAACAAACTAGAGGCGTGTCTCTTAAAGGGAATGTTCTTAATTTCAACAAGAAAATATATGTAACTGATTTTATATACCAATCGTCTTCATTAACCCAGTCGGTGAAGAAAAGTAGGACGTTACGCCCCTCCCCCATTCCATTTTAGAATACCATATTCAAAATCACCTCAAACTCCGAAATTAACATCAATCTAAACATTTAATGGGTTATGAAATAATCGTTTTGTTACGTTAGGGGCCCTGCGATTCTAGTCAAGCCCAGTGCCCCGCTCCGGTTAAGCTGGGTTTTGTGGGGACCTTGTAAATAACAAATGATGTCGATCTTACAAACATGTCTGAATTGTGTAAATTCCAATTAAAAATGCATTGTGCAAGAGCTAAATCTGCATGTTGCAGGTCTTTCTTTAGGACTGAACTGTTTTCTACATTATTAATTAGACATTAATTAATTTATCCAGACCATAATCAACTCTCGGCGGCATGGGATTTCTCGGATATTAAATAGTTTAGAACAGTTCAGCCATATTTTGATTTAAGCTAAAACTGGAGGAGCGAGACTTTGCTTCGAACAACCTGTTATTGCACACGTTTTGTCAAACTTTCAAACAACGGCTAATATCTTCGATCGCAATAGAGTAATTTGAATGAAATTTTAAAATTATTCATTTTACGTTATCATTTTTTGAACTACTATAGCAAGAATTTTATCTAAATCTTACATAATGTATCTTTAACCAATTTCCGAAATGTCAAATTTCAATAGAATTATATTGTGGATTATTAATGGATTATGGGGGTGGGGTGTTTTCTGCTGTTACTATTAATTGACGTATATAACGTATGTCATTTGTTTTAGCAATATTGAAATAATAAAACCTGGAAGATTTACTGGGAAATATGTAAGTGAGCATATAAACATCTTGTGCCCATCAATATAATGATGTCGTAGGATGATCTAGCTGTATACCCCCTCAATAAACTGGTGCTATCAGACTTCGTATCATAATGCTGGAAGGCCTAGTTATTGCCTTCTATTTTATATTACCAATAATCGCATTAATTGTGTTATTAAAGTTTGGTCGTATTGATGGCGCTACAGGCTATCTGAAAGTAAGGGAAGCAGCGAATCTACTTGATTCAATTTGATAGTTTCCCATGGCGGTATTAAGAACACGCCTGAGTTCATACATGGTATGTGTTTGTCAGTAAAGTTAATGTCTTTGATCGACAATTCATTTATTCTGTCGCTCTAACTGTTTCACAACCTCCAAAAAGAATAATTTAATATTTTTTAATCTAAAATCTAATTATTTTACAAACTTTATTTTAATGAGAACACAATAAAGGATTCTCGAATAAGAAATGGAATAAGTCCTTGAAGAATAAGTTCGATTGTCTTGAACAACCCCAATTCATGGTTTCCTGCGAATTTCGTCAAGTTGCGGCCAAGAACGGCTAAATCCGGTAACAACAAAACTGTTTACTACAAGAAGAGAGAACAAGAATGTGAGTGGGAATAAGAGCTGGTATAGGGCTAGCAAACCAGGCTCCATTTTCTTTAAAACAGTCCCCCCAATGGTGACCAACGATGCGTCCTTATCCGGTAAGCTACGGAGTATAAGAATCGTCTTGGACATAATTGATCACGGATCAATCATCCTTAAAGATACCTTCCCGTGTACTAACTGGGTGATTTGGTGATATATTTGAACTAAAACATATTCAAACTAATAAATTTATCAAACATTTGCTTCAAATCCCTCTTAAAACACTGTATTCTCGGGAAAATATCCCAAGTTATAAAAGCATCTATTAAAAGAAGCCACGTGTGTGTAACGTTACTTGGCTGTAACTAGTAACGGACGGGTGTGAAGCTAGTGGAGAATTATTTATTGCATATGAAAGATGATGTTGTCTTTAATTGCTGTCCATCTATCATAAATATCGAAGCCTCTGTAAATTCTCGTATCCCCTGTCCACGTCTTTTTCGGCGGTTTTTATCCCAGATATTGTTGTACGTTTACACGTCACCTCGCCATCATATACATGTATAATATATTAATTTATCAACATTTACATCAATCCCTCCCTAACGCCAAGGGGGAGACAATCTAGACGTGCAACATTGGGCGACACTCGAGCAAACAGCAGTCCTTAATGGGCAGGCTGTCAATTAGTGACAGCCTCTCATTTTTGTCCCATTGCTGTTTTTCTAGGAATCCAGTATTTTTCTAGTCAGATTGGATGAATCTATTTTTTACATATACCAAAATTGACATACTTTTATTGGAAATAACCACTGGATAAAATACTTTCTTAAGAAAGTATATATCTTTAATATAAATACCGATCATAAATAGGGTCATAGTGAAGCACCACACTTTGTTGAAATAATATAAAATGAAATGAGGTTTAGCGTCCTACTGTTCTGCTCCTAAACTGGGCTAATGAAGACGGACAGTTTTTTGAGTAAACAACACAATAGATAAATAAAAACAATGGGGGATTAGCGTCGTTATCCATGCCGGTGATTGTAGGTTAATGAATTTCTGGCCAATTATTTTCAAGCGGTTAATTTAAGAAACATTAATTATGTAAACGATTGTTGGTTTTCACACTATTATTACATAAGTAATCATTCCATGTATAAATATTGTAGGAAAATCGATAGAGAGATTGTGTGAAACGCTACCTAACAATATCTTTGCTTTGATTTTTATTAAATTCTAGATCAATAGTCTTATTGTTACCAGAGATCCACAACGCCCACCCTTCCCCAAACGTTTTGAATTAACTCCATCCTTCATCCTTCAATTGATCTCCTCGTTCAGTATTTGGTATTATTTATCTTTAAATCGCTATTTGTTGAAATTATAGGCAAGCAATGAGTTCGTTAATACTACTTTCTATTTTCATCCAAATTGGGCACATTTAAACTGAATTGATTGGTTGAATTTTAATTGGTTCTGTCGAATACCAAACTAAATTGTCTGGGTATTAGTAGACTATCGACTGTTTTATTTAGGGTCGTTATTTGCGATAAAAAAAAAATGAGACGAGCACCAACATGGAGCTGGATAAGGAACGGCCACGATAACACCGCGAGCAGACCGCTTATTTTTCCAGAGAGAGTTTATGCCAACGAAATAAACCACGAAGAAAAGTGAATGACGAAGCATATTCAAGTACCGCGATTTAATGCATTCTGGGTGTATCATTTCCCTTATATGATGTAACCTCCGTTTTACGACAATGAATGTCGTTAGCACATCAATAACTTTCACAAAACATTGATGTATCACTACAAGAGCATGATCAAAATGAGTTCATTACACCAAGAATAGATTATGTTGGTTCGATCAGACGATCATACATTCTAATGCCGCGACCATACTTTCATTTTATATATTTCCTTTTATAAAATATAAATATCAGACTATCTTCAGGTTCAACAGTGGGTTAAGGTCCGAAATTTATTTTACAAACGGCTTATTAATATTTTATAAAAACAATTTATTTTGATATCAACCCAGCTATTGTCACTGAATGCCAAGCTTATCTTTCTCGCGAAAAGGTACTTCAGAGATGGTGCATTATTGTACTGGACTGCGATAACTTTTTTTTATCTGTAAGTACCTTCTACGAAGAATTATTCTGTTGAAAGTATTTCTGGAACGGCACAATTAGAACAATGTTATTTCATTTTCGTCCTATCACTTATTTTTTCTACCCTCTGTATGTTGAGAATTCTTGTATAGAGGCCCGGCGCAGGGTGTTGTGGTGATTCGGTTGTAAATAAAGGTGGAAGACTGGAGAATATATAGAGTTTGGCATATCTCTCGTTGAATCGCAACCCTTTTTTCTAACAATATTTATTCAATATTTACATATTATAAAGATACAACATTGAATTATGAGATCTGAAATCAAGCCGGGGCTTATATAAATTCATTTCCCGTTATAAATTATTAACAGATATATAAATACATTGTTTATATTTTATAATCACGATTTACATACATTTATACATATAATTGCAAAAGCAAAAAAAATGTTTATTCTCACTCGATGAAAATGTACAAAATACTTAATACACATAAGTTAATGTAGTTAGATAACCTTGTTGACAATTAACTGTAAGCATTTTATGATTAAAAGAATAAAAGTTATTGGGTTTTTTTTTCGATTTTTATTTAAATTTTGACATTGATGCTGTTTCGTTTCGTTTCGTTTTTATAGTTACATGTACCTGTCTTTACTACTCTTGGCTTTGGAAGAGTTGTTTTGATTGATGTGTTCTGGGAGATTAGCCTATGAAACGGTCTGTTACGGCAAGCTTCTGGCATGAGGTGCACGTAACTGTGTATAATTCACAAGAAACCCAAATACTGATTGGTTAATCAAATGTCTGACGCCATAGGGTCAAAAGCCGCTTTTATGACCTCTGACGCTACCCCCCACCCCACCCCCCCCCACCCCCCCAAAAAAAATGGTCAGATCTTCGTTAAGTGTATAGTATATATAGTATACCATCGAAAGTATAAAAATACGAAACTAAATATAAATCTGTATTTTAATCAGAACCAGCATTTCTGTTCGCCCTGTCCGTAACATTAGAACATCACGGCTAGTTCGTATGACTATCGATACCATTTCAGTCATTTCAAAAGGAAAATCACAAACAATTTATCATGTAGGCTGTTTACTGGGGACAGGCATCCGGAACAAAAATCCGTGAAATATCAAAACGCTGCACCGCTGATTACCAATCGAAAGGAAGTGTTACAGCCACGAGTAACATGACAGATGAAACAAATGTTAATAAGATAAAAGATTTTAAAATCTATATTTATTACTTTGATATTTATATATGTTTGGCTGATCATGTAATATAAAAAATATTAGCTATAATCCGCTCCTGTTTTTCAATGGGAAATATGACCGTTCAATAATTCCAGCGGTTGTTATTAAACAAAATAGATTTTGTTCTAATACTTTAATACAGTATTTCTGCGTATATAAGCTGACAGGTGGTCGTATTGAAACATATTTTCTCTTTTTCACTGTATTTTGTAATATTTGGGGATAAAAGCTTGGATTATTGGATATTGATGTTTTAACAAGCTTTTGTTACCATAAAGCGTGTCAAATCTTGTTGTATACTGTTAAGCTTATTTTAAATCAATGCTGGAACACGTATTGTCTGCTCAAACATCTATATCGTAAACACTTTATCCAATAGTACTGCATAACGGTCTCATATCGACAATGAGGGACAGCTTGCATACATTGAAGGTGTTCGGTGGGCAATTTTAGTTGTGACCAATAAGATATTTTTTCTTGCATTAATTCTCTTGGGTCCAGTGCTTTAAAATCTGGTTGATGAAACATGAGATAAATAATCAGTCGATCAAACCGACTCATGGGATGCTGCCCAAGATGTACAGAAGACAAACCTTATCTTCAGTACAACTTTTTAGATTAGATTATTCAGCCATAAACCGATGTACAGTCTCCATACATTCCAATTAGTCCAGTAGGTTGTCTGCTATTTTTACAGAACCGTAGTTTATAAGTGCTCCGTTAATTCGAGTATTTCTCTTTCTTTCGTTGTTAAAATTAGCTGGCTTGTCATTGCGGCGTTCTGATGGTTCAGAAACTGTTTGACTATGGGGCTAGATATTTCTGTCGGATTAATTGGCCGTCAGTCTAATCGTATAAGTTGACTTTTCCACGCAATTCAGAGCTTTACTAATCACCAAGAGAGTGATTCAGACAGAGATGGGTATAACGTCCGCTCTACACTAACTAGATTAATGCGACGACAAACATTCGACTCTTTCAATAATTTGCTTATATGATCCGAAGCACGCGCTTTAGACCATTCTTCGAAACTCGCACTTCACATGTCTCTATAATGAACGTCAGTATAAAGTATACAGAGACCATCATGTAAATATATTGACTAGAAGAATTATTGTTTAAGCTCACCATGTAATAAAAGTGAAGTATAATTATATGAGTATGAATAGATATCAAACCAAATCACGTAATAAATAGAGAATCTCCTATCAAAACAAGTTGATAAGTTAAAAAAAACAAAACGAGGCTCTGTCGAGTTTTTTCTTACTTTATCAATGAGTGTTGATATTTTTTGATATCAAAAAAGACGACTTGGAGATATTTTTTGATTTTATTTATCACACAACCCTTTCTTACATGCACAAATAAATAAATATAATTCTTTAGTATAGATTTCACTTTTACTGAATCTGATTACATTACAGCGTTTTTGACATCAGTTTATCTATTGCAAAGTCCTATATATTGACCCAGTATTTCCTTCAAGTTTCTTTTTAACAAAAAAATAAGTTACTTTTTATTTAAAGCAATTTTTTTCTTTAAAATAGAAGAAAGTAGTTCCTGTTTGATTGAACAATCAAATTCATGTAAAGCGATATCTTCTAAGGAGATATCGCAGTTCGCAGTATATTATGTAATTTATCACACACGTGATATCTACGGTCAAATGTGTTATTGGTCATGATAAATATTAATTACACTGCGGTGTGTTTATTTCATAAGTCAATCAAAATAAAATCAAGAATATATTTAAAAAGACTATTCTGTAATCAAATGCTTAATAAAAATTTGTTTGTTTTATTTTAATCTCACAATTTGATGATATCATTTCACGACTATTATTCAGTAATTTCAAGAAGTATACTCCTCTTTGTATATCAAGTATAATCTATGTTTAAACTGCTTTTTGGAACATGGTTACCTTGAGTATAATTTCAAGCTTATTAAAATGTCATTTGGAGCATTGGAGATGACTCAGGCGCGGATCCAGAGGGGGGGGGGGGGTGGACCCCCCCCCCCCTGCTCAGCGACATAAAAAAAAAAAAAAAAAAAAAATTATGCCTTGCATCAATGAAATTAAATCACAAAAGTGATCCTACATCAGTATAAAAATGATTTCTCTGTTTAAAAAGCTCAATTTGTATGTATGCCTATGTAATTTAGAGACGATGATGCCCGATTTCCGTGACAGAAACCTGGCAAACCCCCTCCTGCAAAAATTCCTGGATCCGTCCCTGTGACTATGCATAAATTTAATAAATGAAATCACCAGTTGTTCTTGGAAGTTAACGTCCTCTTCCACCGAGTGATAACGCAGAAAAATAAAATCCGCCGCATCCGATTAAAACGTGTTCGGAATGATACATATTATTAAGTAATTTTGAGACAGGTGTTTATATGATTAACACCTATGTAATATTATTGCAGTGTACAAAATTCTGTCACAAACCGCAAGTTCTGTCATATGTAGCCCTATTGATTAGTATGCTAAAATAAAGTCAGGTTTTTTCTTTAAAACCAAACTCGGGTGTGCTTAGTTAAATAATATATATATATATATAGGCCTACACATTCTTTAAATTGAAATAGGGAATCACGGTTGCTAAGTGGGTAAGGCGCAGGCTTGCTAGGCTGGAGGTCGGGAGTTCTATCCCTGCATAGGCCGAAAAAGTTCATCTCGATTTTCTTGCTTGATATCTCCTTGTCAGTGATGCAGAACGGAGGACCTGACAAGGACATCTGTCTAGTCGTTCGGATGGGACGAAAACCCGAGGTCCCGTGTACACATTGGCGGGCATGTAAACCATCCCTTGGCAGTTGGAATTCGATATAAGAGTAGGACGTAGCGCCGCTGCCCGGACAAAATTTCCCTTATAGCACACTGTATGGCGTATGCCCGTCTTCCGTTAGTCCAGGTTAGGTGCAGAAGATTAGGGCGTTAAACCCCATGTTCTGCACACAAAATTGTCTGTTCGAAAGCGGGGCTGATTGTAGACAGTTTAAATTTATTATGAGGAATTTCCAATACCAAAAGGCACTTTGAATTGAGAAATAAATGGGGGGGGGGGGTCACCATAGGATACCCTTTAATTGTTATTAAGTTAACATATTAATAACAATAGAACGACCGCGGAAACGACAGCTTCTTGTGCATATGATAGGAATAGGTTATTTCGGACAATTATTGATAGCGAGGTCACCATCAGCTTAGCCTGCTGATAAAACATAAAAATAAACGCAAAAATAAACGCAATTCGAAAAGTTTTAGACGAAAAGACCCTCTCTATCATTTCAGTCTTTTGTTTTTAATTTGCATAGAGATATAGCACTCATCTAACAACACGCAATGTGTGTGAGCCAGGCGTCATGAACGGCAATAATCCAAACATCGATTGAAACATACACATTACACAAGATTAAAAAGGTTTTGTTTATGACGTCAGGTGACTTTATTCCATTGAGGAATTCACCAGCTTCGAATTAGTGTTTAGCTGTTTGCAGGTGTCGATAATTTGCTCAACTAGACATAAATTGAACTATTAAAAGATTTCTGTAAACTGATAAAAATCGGTGTCTAATTTGCAGTTGTTGATGACGTCACCATTTGTCGGATTTGAGGGTTCAGATTGCCGCCTACCATCACTTATCGCGTCTCTTTAGAAGGAATAAATCGAGGGAAAACGAGACAAATTAGAGTATTTGTGTCTATATAATTGTGAATTACAAGAAAGGGGTTTTAGACACCCAACACACATAGCCGAGGGGTGATTTAGAAGCGAAGTACTCAGACCGGAATGAATTGATTAATTCTGTAGACTAATATTCTGTGCGGCGGGATGAAGGTAAGAACAAGGCCTGGATTATACTCTACTTGTAAATCTGTATAACCGCGGCGTCAAGAGGGAAAGGGGTATGTTTTAAATTTCCATCGAAAATCAAATGCCCTAGCCTAGTTTAGAGCATTGGTATGCAGTTTCCGCCAAATTTCGATATTTGAAATGGTTATATTTATGTGGTTGTATATAATATTTTGCCATAGATGCACAGATGCACATGTGCATCGAAAAGGGGTTTTGAGGTGTCCAAAACAACTTTTTTTATGAGAAAGGTGTCACGGTCCTCTGCTTTATCCTTCATCGTCAGATAGTGGAATGGGATGGACATTCGAAGAGCTAGATAATAATATAGGTGCAGGCCCGTAGCCAGGGGGTGGCAAGGGGGGGGGGGGCAATGCCCCCCCCTCAAAAAAAGGTTTTGCCCCCCCGAAAGAAAATTTGCCAACCATAACTCTAAAATACCTACTGTTGACTGTAACGGGTGTGCCCCTCCTAAAAACTGCATTGCCCCTCCGAAGCCAGCAAGCTGGCTACGGGCCTGTATAGGTGTGATATCGTAATTAATGCTTGTGATCGCATTAATCCATAATAAATACTGACGTCACACGTGATACTGGATTTCTCGCTTTAAAAGTTCAGTGTACATTGTATATACGCCAAAATGACGATAAAAACATGTATATCTCAACAATTTTCAAATACCCGCCCCCCTCTTTCCACACAGATATAATTTGTTATAGGAATCTGGCATACCCCCTCCTGCAATCATTCCTGGATCCGCCCCAAAGTAAATATTAAGTGAATTCTAATTTAAAACATCTAATGTCTGCTCTATAGATCGACAGTTCAGAGTAAGGTATTAAACGAACACCAATACTTTGATATCCGAGTTTTGATATTTCAGCAATTTTTACATTTTGAAAACGTTTTCCGAAATAATATCCGTAGGCCCTATTATTGACCTTACAGCGCAATGGAAGCTTAATCGCTAATATTTGACTTGATACGACTTGTGGAATTTACAAATAAAACATAGTCATAGGCTTATCAAATATTCTGATTACATTTAAATCGCTATCAAAATAAGCCCTTGCACCTCTCTCTTTTCCTCAATTTGTTTTCCCCATGATAAAAACGAACGTTATAATGAAATTAATCGTCAATTTTTTTTAAATCAAAGTCTAAAAACCTAGTTTATAATTAGTTGCGAGTATGTTAACAGATTTCTTTTTTTTTTATCGATTTTTAAAGACAAATTGGCTATTTAAGTTTATTTTTGTATTTTTAATGCGGGTAAGGTAATTTTTTATACGTATTATCTTTTGCGCGACAAATAGCTAAAAGATTTTTTCTCTTTCGTCCACGGTCTAATTTTATACTTTTAAGTGCCAAATGCGAGTATTTAAAAGCCTATTTAGGAAACGGTGTCTGCCCGAGTCTGTCCAGGATCTGTCAGTATAGCTTCATATTGATAGACGATTCGCGTAATTTCTTTGGGAACCAAGCGGAATATTTTATATCTCTTATCGATTGTTTTGGGTATATAGGTCTACAAATCAGACCCCGTTGTTTCATGCACGAGGTGCCACCAACTGAATTTTTGTTGCGACACGCGATAATTGTCGAGAGCGCTCATGAGTGTACTGGCTACTCTGCGCTCGCGCTTTGCATTGATTATATATACCCAATATGACACGATTCTTTCAATTCGGGCTCATTTTCACTCGAGGCACTCGCTAGGTGAATTATTATACCGTTCACGGTTTCTAGCTTGGTTAGCTATAATTCACGATCATTCTGACAGTAGCGCGATCGATTAGCTTTGCAGAGTAGTAATTTAGTGTACATAAACATGGTTCGAGTTGTATTATCATAAAATTATACCACATAGCGCCTCAAATATCATATTTACCGGGGATCGTTTGACGTCATTGAAGTGGATCACGTGATCTGTGGAACGGCAGGATTGGTGGAATAGAATTCTATAGTGTTGACATCAGTCAAGTCATTCGGTTCCGATGTAAACCACTGCATTTAACAATCTTCTATTCCTTTGTCAACCTTGACACGCGATGTCTTATCATCGTTTCTTTCTAATCTCGTCGGTTTTTGTTGAATTGGGTTGTTAAAGGAATCGGTGATTGACATGGCTGTATGGGATGTGAATACTCAATGCGGTGTTAGCCTATACCAGCTGTTGGCAGACGAATTCCTATGATGGAATAATAGTAGAAAATTTAACCAGCTCTCTCCATACGTAAGGTATATTATTACATCGGCTTTTAATACCAGGCGGCGTGCTTGTTGGATATTTTGTGAACCGAAATTGCTATTGGGACTCAAGCGAAGTGTGGCGGTATCTAAAAGTAAAAAAGGTCGTGGGCCGTTATAATATTGAGAGAAGGTAGGCCTATTATTATTTCATACGCGGTCAGCACTAGTGTCATTGTGGAACTGGAACTGTAAGGATCCACGCGCACTAACTCGACACTGTCTGGATAATTAATAACCGATGTCCGTGATGTATTTGTTGAAGTATAAAGTGGGTCGTCAACTAGGCAGTGTCAATTAATAGATAATAATAATATGATCGATCAACCGTGGAAATGGTGCTTCTGTGTTTAGAAACGTCTTATAAATTCTTTTTTCAAGATCTGAAAAACATTGCCCCGTTACAAAATGGATAATATTGCTCGGAACGTCCACTGAAGAATAATCGGCGAGTGAAATTGTGAGGATATTTTTGAAGTGAAAGGAATGGGCTGTACACCAAGTATCCATGTTTCTCAAACCGGGGTTGTTTATTGTCGTGAATCGGACGATTCAAATTCACCCCGCCCTTCTTACAGTACCTCAACGTTTCACTCGACGCACGGAAATATCTTACGTTCAGACAACACGGAATTATCTGCAAACGTTCCGGATTCGACTACCGGTAAAGGAAAGTGCTGTGTGGCCGTAGATTCCACGGACGCTGAAAACCAGACGCGCGAAGAGAGAATGAAGGTATTTCGCTTATTTCTATTTTAGATAATCACGATCCCGAGGCTATATTATACCCTTTGAGACACAGAAAGTTATTTGATTGTAATCGGATATAACGACACGTTTTAGTTTCTTTTCACACTATTACTGGATCGTAACCCATAATTTGTCAAGATCCAAAAACTATCCCTTGAGTACCCGACACGTGGTTTTGAGCTATAACTGGTTATGTTAACCTTGTCTTTTATACTGGAAGTTTACATCCTTCAGATTTGTTTCTCTTCAATCCTACATTGTTGCTCTCGTCTATTCCAACATTCTCTACAAGGTAATTTTTTGAAAAGCAAGACAATTTTATGTGTAATATTTAATTCAGTGGCCTGTGATCTGTCATATTCATGGCGTGTAGGTGAGCTTCATTTCTGTCTTGTTGGTTGCAAACAGTCTATTCTCTTACAATTCATTCTCTTTGCACATGCCCTTCAAGTCTCCTTAAACAATATCCTAGCTCTGACTTCTTCTTTAATCGCCCACCAGTCCACCCACCCATCTCCTTTGTCCAAACAGAGAAAAAATGAGATGGTATGCCAAGACCTATCATAACTTATAGCAAAATAAATGTACCGAAAAAATGTTATATCAAGCCAATATGAATCGAAAATAAAATGAACAGGTATTATAGACTAAATCCCATGAGGAAAATCAGCACCTCTTCATGCCAGTCTCTTATTGGGGCTACTTCCAATTTTCCTGTTGCACAAACACTACATTTCTTTAGTTAGCCAAAATTTAAGTGGGAAATTTAGAGTAATCATCTAGTATACAAAATGAGCATTTTATGAAGGCAGCCATGTCATTGAATGAAATTTGTTGATTAAAATGAATATGAGCAATGACAAATAATAATGTATATATATCAAAATTATTCCTTAAACATACATTATGCAAGAGCTAAATCTGCCTATTCCAGGTCTTTCTTTAGGCCTGAAATGTTATCTAAATTATTAATTAGACATTAATTAACTTATCCAGACCATAATCAACTCTTGATGTCATCGCTAGTCTGAGATATTCATTGGATTAGCGTCTGATTTGTTGCTCAACTTTCATTCATGATTAAATCATGAAACGGCTTTAGTAATCATGATCAAGGTAAGGCCAAAAATTGCTAAATTCTCGTTTCAGTGTAGATCAATTTGACTGAAATTTTTAGCATATTCCCTTTACATTATCTAGTTTTTTTACCATTATAGTGAGAAATGCTAGCTCTTTATCTATTTTCCCATAATGTATCTTAAATTTTATTTTGTCAAATCAAAGAATAATGCGGGGGTTTTGTTTGTTTGTTTAGTTCATTGAGTTTGATTATGAAAAAAAAAAATCCTTTTAGTCTTGTGTTGTGGAGAAATTGAGAATATTATTTATGAATAAGGTGATTAGAAAAGGAAAGATAACAGATCATTTGTTTAATAAGTTTATAATGATGATTATATAAGACAAATTACATGTATAATATTCTGTTAATACTGTATTTCTCATTATGTAATTTAGTTATCAATGTTATTCTTGTGGGAAGTATGAAATGCTGTCTGATTCTGATAGCAGTATTATATATGTTGGTAAGACAATTAGCATTAGGCAGTTTTGTCTTGATTGAAATTGATGTTTTCATATTTAGTATAAATATTATTATTGGAGTGAGTGACATTAACTGATTTATGTTGTCTGAAAGAGATATTTAGACCACTGATTAGACAAACAATCAGTGTGTTACATCCTAATTGAAAATGACATTTAAATTATACATGGTTACCAATGAGAAATATTGACTTTATTTTGTGAGATTTAAATTCAAGTGCATGTAAAAATATTCAAATCTTTATTTTCTTGGAAATGTAGTCTCTGACACATGTATATGTATTGAAGAGTTATGTTAAAGCTCTAGAGACTAAAACACGAGTAGTTTAATGTTTATGTTTTATCAAGAAAATTGATGGGTTCTGAGCGTTTCCACGGACGATTCCGAGAGACCCAGGAAAATAACCCACATTCATTTATTACCAGTGGAAATTGTATGATCTGGGTTATAGTAAATCTGACATTTTTATCGACTAAAACACCTTTAATGTTTAAAAAGATAAATCACTGAGACTGATATGATTTTTGGATTCAAATCCACTCAAATTTTCCCACATACTGTGGTTAAACTTTATGTTGACTTCAAGGAACAGCTGTAAATTATTGGCTATTTGTCATGGATAGCAAAACACAGTTGTTAGTAGATGGTATTCATTAATCACCTTTAATTATACTGCTAAATGACTTGTCATCAACATTCATATATATATGTATGTTCTATAATGCTAGAGACTAATTACATAATAAATTGAACCTGTATTGACCGTACGCACACTGTGAACGGATTTCTGAGCAACGATAATTGAGGAATAGGCACAAACTCAAACTTTTAAACATATTAGATAATTAAAAGGACTGGATTAGTTTCAAAGAACTCTCGGTCACTTACATTACCAATTATTACACATAGCAGCATGACAGTAATAGCTTGTGTTAGGGAATTAGAGAAGGTTTATCAAAACCTACACAAAAAGCTCTGCCTGTAGCTCTAACTTTCTCCATGTACATACATGTACCCAATGGAAATAGACTGCTTGGTTTCAAAGACAAAGCACAAACCTATTTCTCAATCATTTAGTTTTTCTGGCATCACTGTGTATCATTATCTTGAACGTTAGACTAATCTCCGGAAGGAACATTAAAGGGGGCAAAATGGCAGCATTTCAATTAAGGATAAATTTTGTGAATTGATTACAAACGGTCATGATAGCACCGTAACCTCCTCCCCTTCAATCAATCCTGTGACATCAGGAATTCACATTGTTGATAAAAAAAGGTAGCCGGGATTGATTGGGAAACCTACATATCCTCATCCTGGTTCAACTTAGGAAAAATGTTCTAGAAAGGTAAAAAAATAACATTAAAGATTGTTATTATTGGATGAAAACTATGTACAGTATAATAAAATCTGAATAAACTTGGCATCAAAAGACATATTAAAGAAGTGTCATATCAGGTCAAGGCGAACAACATAGTCTGAAAACAGTAAACAGTTTAAAGAGAAATCTAGACGTAATCATCTAAATCTAAAAAGGAAACTGATGACATTTTGATAAACATATTTTCTGATCATGATTAGAAACAAAGAAGGAAAAAATTCCTATTCCTACGTGTATATCATAAGCCATCCGTATAATTTGTGTTACGGATTGAGACCGGTAATGTACACATGTTGTTCTCTCATTTTCTCTTTTTCTGACCTTTCCATTGCATTATGTGTTGACTTTTATGGATGGTTTTGAAGATTGTTAATGATTTTGAGGAAGAAAGATCAGTGCATAAAACTGGAAATCTCATATTTTGATCTGTAAAAAAATCTCTTTGTGTCTATTTTTAGATCAAAAGAGATTAATTGATCGAGAAAAGTTTTGTGTTTTACTTTTAGGTTTTACGTTTGAAACATTCCAGAAACAGATTGTGTAGAGGGTACCAATAAGTCACAGACATACATGTACCACTAAGTTATAATACAACCTTGGTCAACATATTTTGAAAAAACATTTGAAGAAAATACCACACGTAGTAATTAGTATCAGTGGCACAAGGTAGGACCTTCACGTCCACCATTACCCTCTATGCAGCGAATAGATAAATCATTCAAAAACTGACTGACTGTGCCTTTCATTCAAAGCTTTCCCGCCCCCATTTTGATCGACACAAAGATGCAATTATTTCTTTTGAGTATGTACATTTAAATTATCAAGAACATACTCGATTTTATTCTTCATGAGTCGGTTTCCCCCCTTTCTGATCGATGCCTTGTTTGTCTTGAACATTTAGCTATATCATATTTTACAGTTATTATATATAACAATTACATGTACATCCAACAAACATTACAAATATGTAATTGAAAATTGTTATTCAAATGAGATAGCAATATAACAATTGTATTGTATAAAGATATCATCATGTTTACAGTTAACTGGTTTTATTAGATGTTATCACTTGATGCATACAAAATTTTCTAACAATGGGAATCCAATTAATCTTTTTATACTATGTAAGCCATAGAAATGTATTTAAAAAACCTTGAATTATATTCCTGTGACTCCACTGTTTCTACTTTAAAAAGACATTTCGGTTGGAGTAAAATGAAGCTGAAACAAACGATCTACATTTCGTTTATAATATTTATAATGGGCCTGTTTTTAATCAAATGAATCCAAGCTGGGATATTTTGATTTTGTTTTTTAAATTAAATGTTGAATAATCAGTTTAAGTACATTTTACTGTTTTAGTTTGGAAAATGCGATATTTAACAAAAAATGTAAGTGCACAGAGACTTTAAAAGAGACATTCAATTATGGCATACCACAGGTTACGTCATGCAGGCACTTGCCAACACCTTTGAATTCCACAAGCTATAATTGTAAATATTAATATTTGAAATATTTGACATTCAATTCAACAAGTAACAATAATGGATTTCTTTACAGTGTGTGAAGGCCGAACCATATTCACAATAAAACATCTGTGTTACAAACTTTGTGGAATCCTAATATTACCTTCCATTACTGTGACAACATCTATAATTTCCCTTCCATGCTAGCTTTATGAATTGATTTTGTTAATATTTTTGTCTATCTTTATGAAAATCAACACTTTTAACATGTATGTAAAACATTTGAGACATTGGGTCATGTCAAGTATATTCCGGATGTACCCAGACAAAAATACAAGGCGAGTGGGAGTATTATTAAATTACATTATTCTTAAGATATAAATAAATAGAGTGTATATGGAATGAAAGATTATTGTATAGCATTTTATTTTTGGTAGGAGAATTATGTCTGGGTTAAAACTTCGTAATATGTGATGTCAGTCGGTTCCCACTGTCCTGCGATGCATTACAAATGTGCAGATATGTTCAATGTTTTGATACGGTCAATACGATTACCTCAATATTTGATAAGACCTGATAGAATCACCATGATTGCTCCACAAGTATACGATTTCAACCTTATCATGAATCATAATAGTGGGAACATTGCCTAACCATTTATCTGCTAAGCCTTATTGTGAATACAACAACTTACATGTACAAAAGACCCCCATACCCCCAAGTAGAATTTTTAAAAAAAAAACTGGTATGGATGTAAACCCATGAAACCAAGACAGCCAACAATCCAAAATGAAATTTCCATAGTTTACAGCTTGTTCCGAGAAATTGGAAACAAATTGTGAATGATTTGGGTTAATAATAACAACAGCAAGAGATTTATATATCACCATCTATGGATTTCTAGCTACACTAGACCTTTAAATTGAAGGCTTCAATAATCCACAATCGAGAGATTCCTGGTTAATCAATAACCAAGTGAAGGGCCATTGTTTTATTTATTTTTTCATTATTATCCTGATTGATTGTTGAGTAGACATCAACACACTGACTAATTATTAAAAGAAGAAACCTGAGGTTTTAAAGAAATATGAAAATTGGTCCAGTGGTCCTCCATCGATCAACGGTAAAAATTGCATTTTTTAGTGGGCATCAAGTTGCACAATGTAGTAAACAGTGTTCATAAATCAATGGAAAATTGTTAACATTCTTGAGGAAAAGTTGACCATACTTGAAGAGCCTGAGACTTGGGAATTTTGGAAAAGTTATTGACGTATAGTAATCCTGGCAGAAATATGTCAGGAAATAAAATACATGTATGGCATGAAAGTAATCCTCATGCTCACCAAGTTGACATGATGCTAAATTACATTTATTTGATGGGATATTGGCCACGAAGGTACACTCAAAGCCTACACAGTGTGACCGATTTTCTGTTTTTCTCATTGAACTCATTTACTGCAAGCAACAGAAGCAGACTAAAGTGGTTGTGGTTGCTTTTCTTGGTAAAGGTTTTCAGATTGTAAATCAACTTCTATACCACTTAAACTGTCTTAGTGTTTTTAAGAAGGAACAAATTGAAAATATAAACATAATTATCGTTCGGTTTGAAATATACCCTTATTCTTGCTATTGAGAGCATTGCAGATTTTTTCTCAGCAACGCCATGAAAGAAATCTTGTGAATCGTGAAATTTGATAAAAAAATGTGTTTATGAAGAGAGCACTGAGAGGTATTGTGAAAAACCTAATGAGGCAAATAATAAAAATCTATATTCATTATGTTTATGTAACATGTTACACTTATACACATGATATACATGTAGATGGTATGTATGTCGATTTTCTGTTTTAATCATCCCAACATCATTAGCTTCACTTTATGTTTCACTGACAATTATAATCCTATAAATCAGCCAGTGTAAATTAAAGACAGGGGGAGATATAGAGAAATTTGGTTTAGAATCCACTTTATATAAACTAGGAAATTTTGAGACTAACAGACGTAGGTCTTTATTTTAATCATTTCTTGTCACATAGGGATCAGAGAAGTAGGAGGAAACCAGAGGAAAGTTGAAAGTACAAGCCTGGGATCATAATACATGACTCAATGACAGGCCTCACATGTTTGATCTAAAAGGCACACTTTAGACCACCCAGTCACCCTTGACCCTACACTTGTAGAAAACCTACAAAACTTATATAAAATTTAATCAAATAAATTACTGTTTAAAAATATTTCCCAGTTATCCATTAGGTATATTGCGTCTGTAAGTTTTTCGGTCAGACGATCAAAACTCATTATTTAATTACTTGTTATAACTCCTTGTGGGATATGAATCCGTCGATGTAATCTTTTTACAGAAATGTTGGACCATGGGAATCATTCCGGCGACTGTCATCTTTCCTTTAAGGATTAAGTGTGGATATTTTTAGATATATTTCTGCAGGGAATCACCAACCATTAATTTCCACTCTCCAATATTTTCTGGACAGTATTTTTAAATTCGGCAAGGTTTTATGTAAACAGAGGAATCACATGATGACTTCACCTCTTGAATGGAAATCATTTAGTGTTTAAATCTTGAATTTCTGCGGGCTTTAAATCCTGGCTTTTACAAATATTAAAGTTATTTTGAAGGCTAGTAATGTGAAACCTATAAAAAAACCTATAAGCTGATTAGAAACCAACAAAAGAAAAACATCATCGGAACTGGTCATTGATAAAGGGAGGTACAAAATGAAAATAGTACAAATTTGATCCCATATTGCACGATTTTTCTTGGGAATTTGACATTAATGGATTCTGTTTTATCTTTAAATATGAAATAAAATAATCCCATACATACTATATATTATGGAAAAGTATATGTAGACATCTCAAAACACATTGACCTGGCTTCTGCCAAGGAACTTTCCCATTTGAGAAATTAAAATGGATACAACAGTTCTCTTGGTTCTCTTGGGGTTCATTTTGAAACATTTATTACCTTTGGAAACAATGTAAGTGATTATAAGCCACCTATTAGCAATGGAAGTCATCAGAAAACGAGATTATTGTTTGTCAAGACCAGTAAATGGTCATTCTAACATCGTGTGCAAAAAGTGAGAGAAACTGGAGACTAATTTGATTATTCCCTTACATATTATATGTTTGTTTATAAGAGTCAGGTGGCAATTCTCTAACCTAAGAGATGTTTTATGGAGAAATTGATTTTATAATCTCTTGTCAGCTCCAATTCATGGATCCATATGCTCAAATTTCCTTCCTATTCATATAATAAAAGAAAACAATTCCTTTCAGTGACTTTGTGTTGAATATTTTCCTGATTTAGCGATAAAAGTTGGTTTCTCTGTAAACCGATTACGAGCAGCTTCTCTCATTTTCTGATTAGAGTTTCTGGATAAATAGAAATGGGATTCTTCTAGAATTTTTTTTGAAGGGGTCCATAATAAGGCTGCAAATCATAGAAAGTATTAAATTGACAAATTTCTCTCCTAGTTTAAATCTGATCAGAAAATAAAATCTTCATTTAATCAGAATATAAATATTTAAAAAGAGCATGGATCTTATACATCTCATGAAATCTGAAGAGTAACATGGCAATAATATTTCTATGGCTTATGAGATAAATGTGCCAGAAAAATTTAATCAAGGCAACATCAGGAATGCATATAGGGGAAATGAATGGAGGTTTTTATGTGTCTTTTGCATAAGCTAGGAAGCTGATGTTCCCATCAATTAATTTGGATCCATAAAAATACCCATCATATTAGAATAAAAGTTAAAGTATAGATTTTGAAACGGCACACAATCGTAAATAATTGTTTTTTTTACAATTTTATTAAAATTGATCGATTCTGACTTATTGCCATTTATAGTTTACATTACATTGGAGTTTCTATTGATTTCATATAGACTATTATATAGTAAAGATATTTCGGCTATCTTTTTCATAGGAGCAAGTCCATTATTTTTAAAAATTATAAAGATTTCTTTTATACTCAGATGTGATAAATTACGAAATTAGTAGATAGATATTTTTAAGTTTCGAGAAAAAGCATTATGTGAATGAACAGACTTGTCATTCCATTTTTGCCGTACACCCTTACAATGGTGAAAGTCTATTCGTTAATAAGCGATCATTAACTTTTATTATTGATAATCTGTGATAATAGAACAGCTGTCTAGCTATAATCATGATAGGAAAACTAAAGAAAATCATAGCAACTATTATGAAGACTGTGTGTAAATTAATTAATGACCAGTTTTTCACAACTCTGGTGGTTTCAGACAAGCTAATCAACAACAGTTAGACAATATCCTGTGATGTAACCATTTAGAAACAGAATAGCTGATGGGAACAATAAAGGTGTTCTGTAAAAATGGCTCTGTCTGTCCATCACACTTTTTGAGACACAATAACCCTCCCTCTAATTGAGCTAGAATGTCCAAACACTTGATGCAGGTGTTTATTGGGCGAATGCCTTAATGGAGTTCGAAGATGAGCAATTTCTGCTTAGGATAAGCAGGATAAACCCTTTAATTGGTTGTTGCTTTGGGAATGATAATTTTGATTTTGATTAAGTGAGAGTGATGAGACATGGTGAATGGTTTCATTACATCAATACCTTGACTAAATTCAATAATGAGCATTTTCTGCTTAGGGGAAATGGAGCAATAAGCAATTTGATTGGTCAAGACTTTGAAGTTCAGTTATCGATAACTCTTATTCTAATTGAGTGAGAGAGGGGAAACTTTGTGTATAGTTTACTACACCAATACCTTGACTACATTTGATGTAAGTATTTTGCTTAGGCTAATTAGAGACTTCAATCTCATTGGTCGAAACTTTGGAACACAATAACTCTCCTTCCAATCGAGGTAAAAAGTTTAAACTTGGTGTAGATGAATTCCTTGACAATATAATCGAGTGAGAGTGATGAAACTAGATGGATCATTAGGTGACTGTCTTGACAGAGTCCAATGATTAACATTTCAAGCTGAAGCTTAGCAATTTTATTGGTCAATGCTTTTGGACAAGATAACTTTGACTCTGGAGTGTGACTAATTAACATGTATCCTCTATTTATTTCGGGATTGCGACTAGGGACATCAGCCTCACTGTTGACTTGTTTTTGTAATTTTAAGGTTATCTTTAACTCTATAATTACAGCTTCCGAAATCCAAGTTAAAATTAAACGACTGCTGTGCAAAAAAACAAATGTGTTTTTTTCTCATAGAACACTTAGTATCACTTTTCATTTGAGAGACTCATAGCTTAAATATTTTTTGGGGAGTTTTGTTTTTTCAATTAAATTCTTGCAATTTTGCTGCTCCAGTACTTCTAAGGTTGCATTTACCATTGTCTCAAATGATGTAACACCTACAGATCTTTGGCTAAAATAACAGATACACCATAGAACATCAACTTATATGAAAAATAAAATAATTGAAAGAAGAAAAAAGATATGAAATGTCAAATCTCTTGAGTTTTCACTCACTTGTAAAACCTAAATGATTTTCTTTCCGATATGTCATAATTAAACGTGCTTCATTCATTTTTTAGTTTTTTACTGTATGTTTACAAATTTGTTGGTTTTATATTCCTATGACAGTTTGATTTCACATATTGAAATATTAAGAAGACTCGAATCCAAGTTATCCATTTTATTAGTGTAAAGCAGGACATGTTGTTTTGTCAGTGCTGTCTGTCTGTTTCTGCTTGCAATATATCACATCTGCCTCTAGAGACAAGAAATTAATCAATGTTTGTTAGTTGTTTAAGAAAATTGCTGCTATTTTTTTATTCCCTTGATACCACAGTGATTGTTTGTTTAAAGCTAGTAATCTGGGCCACAATGATGTAATAAGCAAGCAGTGTTTTTTACCACCTCTAACCTAGCTGTAATTGACTTCAACCCTTGAACTTTAAAAATTTTACAGAGGGATATTGTTTATTGATTTGGGTGAAGATTAGTAGTTTTACTGTTGTCATGTGAGTTGAAATGCTTTGTTTTGATTTTTTTTTCATTGAAAATTAGAGAATAATGGCATTTAATAGAATTGTCTTATCAGTGCTAATGTCATTTTATAAATTACCGGTACTTATCATTATTTATCTTTAATTGCTATGGTTACACATGCAATATTATCGTAAGTAATATGATGACATTCGAGCACACATCCAAGAAGGAATGAGGGTGACTAATGAAGCATTGCATATTTTTATGTATGCTGGAATCTTTCTTCTTCTTCTTCTTCTTCTTCTTCTTCTTCTTCTTCTTCTATTAGTGTTTAAGGTCCACTTCCACCGAGAGTGATGTCACAGAAAAGTTGTCTGTTTTTATAGCTGTTGATAGTCAATTGCTTGGATTCCATCAGACTAGAAAAAGGACAATCAAAAGACTTAGCAAAGATTATTGTTTTAAACATAACCTGTTTAAAATATCCTGTCAAATGTTGACAAATTTTCAATTCATCATACATGTAACATTCAACACCTACAATGATTGACTCTAATTTTAGACAGTTGATACTGTTGGTCTTGCCTGGTTATGGTTGAAAATACTGTAAATACAATTAATACACTAATATCTCAAACTTGGCAAGTATTTACTTTTTGGCGGAAATGGTATTTTGAAGTTATGCTCTTTGCATATAAATAGTATAGTACATAATTTGTTTTGACAGATAAATATTGTGGTTAGAACTGAATTGGTTTTTACTAATATATTGCAGAAAAATCAATGTGCCTCCCTTTTATCTTTGATAAATGTAAATTATTATTTTACAGAGCTGTGAAACTATTAACTTCAGCATGGCATTACATAAGTTAAATCATTTCACCTTTTGTCTCTATCTGTATCATGCATTATTAATCATGGAGATTTCCATATCTGTCGCCAATATAACAATTCGTCCTATTATCACTGACTATTCATCTTTAGTAATCAGTTTTACTCTCCTGCTAATAATCTCTACAAATAGATTGAAAGAGAAGGAAATGTAATAAAATGAAATGGGGTATTATCATACTATATTATGCCTTACCTTTCCCCTCCAACTGGGCTAACGATACGGCCAAAAGAGAACTGGGAAGTGGAGATGAGAAATTTACCTCATAACACACTGTATGGCATATGTCCATCTACATTAGCCCAGTTTAGGAGCATAACAGTAGGTTGTTAAAACCCATTTCATTTCATTTCATTCCATTTGCCTCAAGAAAACATATTTATTTATCTATATCATATCCTTGGTGTTATTGAAGTTGTTGGTTCCATCTATAAATCAACATGAAACATATAATTTCTTACGGCAATGTTTATATTGCCCGTTACCAGAAACAACTAATTGAAAACAGATTAACCATTGATTTCGCCTCGTTGTTGAACTTTCCCATTTAATAGACAGATATCGGAGGATTTTTCTTGATGAATAGCTTAACATAAATAAAAATAATTGATGTGATATGTTTTTTATTTTGTCATGGTAATCCCTTTATAAGTATATTATAAATGATAAGTATGTTTTTGGATAATCGCTTTATTTTATTGGGCTAATTGATCAATTATTATCAGATCAGTTGGTTAAACTCCTTTATGTAAACATTTGATAAAAATATTGAGATTGTGATCATGATCTAGCTGATTGAGACTGTAATTCGGCAATTAGTTTCTAGATTTGCAAATTTGCCAAGAATCGAGATCTAATTGAAATCCAGATCTTGTGTGTGAAAAGAGCAGATTTTGTCTCCTTGTGAAGGTCACAACCATTTAGAACACTGATCATCCAGGCATTGAGTTGAAATGTAGATTTCTGTAAAATTCAATGTTTTGCAAATGTGAGCATTAGATTTATTTTTTCTTTGCCAATTCTTTTTATATTTGAATATGTTATGTTTTAAAGGGATAAACTTTTGTTAGAAGCATAGTCCTCCTTTTTGATTTTATTAGCCCACATTGAAATGTAGTTTATGTTGCAGTCGCACAAGAATAAATTTACGTTAGTAAGTACTGCCAGTATCAGCCAATTAATCCTCAGAATTATTTAACATTTTCGAAAGACATCAGAACCTTTTGGTACCTACAGCTGGGAACAATACAGGGAAATTGTTGTCTGTTGCTTTAGATGGTGAAAATCTTCTTGCAAAACTGTGGTATTGGCAAATGTAGTAAATGCTGATTTTATGCAAATTGAAAATGTATCATAATGTCCTTGTCTGTATAATACACCATAATCATGTACACGTAATCAAGCTCCTGGAATCTTCTCCATCTACTTTATTTGTTTTATGTCCTTTTGCCTTCAGTTTGCTCTTCCACGACCTATTATATATAGTGTATATGTACATATATTTCACTGAATCACATCTTAATAATAAATGGATCAATGTAAAATATCTTTTAGATATTAAACTCTAGATAATGTGAATCACATGACGTAAAGCATCTTGGTTCTCCTGTATCATTATAGTTCCTGCAGCCATGTGGTAAGCAACAGATTGATATACCTCAGAGGGAGGTGACTGCTATAATCATGTCTAACTCTCTAGAAATGTGCCATACAATATCTTTTCCCTTAAGACATATTTCACCATTTCTTCATTGTGCATTCTAAATATTCTTTTTTAACAGTTCATCTTTTGTTGTTGTTGCATTTGTACCAAAAGACATGTTTCTATTTTTAGCAAAATAATTATATAATAGTTCAATGCTATTTCCTGTAGGAAGAAATTTTTTGCACAGATGTCAAGTCATCTCTTTCTATATTACCATCATCCTAATTATAGCCATTTTAGATTCAGCATTAAATGATGATGTGATTTAAATATTTACACTTTGATTCATGTATAAAATTCAATAAGTATTTTCATTAGAATATCCATAATTGTAAGAGTGATCATACACATCATGAACTATGACTACAATTTGTTATTTATCTTATTGATGTGTTATTTTCAGCGAGGCTTACATTTGCATTAATATAGGAATTTATACTATTTGAAATAAGTGCTTAATATTTCAGTGATCTGCTCATTTTATCTTATTTCCCCCCTTCACGAGTATATAAATGGAAATTCTGTATTCAAAGATGTTTGAATTGCTATGTGACATGCATTTATCTTGATAAATAGCCAAGATATTTAGCATGGAAGTTGGTAATACACCATAACATTGATTTCCAGAAAAAAGTAATTGTCACAGAATGGTTCCATGGCAACCAAAACAGCAAATTTCATACATTACTGATAGATTTATATGCTTGGTTATGTGTGGTATAGAAATATACAGTAATGTAATTTTTGAAGAATAATACATACAGGTGCAGTTAGGTGAAATACCTGGTTAATTATTAAGATAAATTAAAAAAACACCATATAACTATGTTAGTCGAGAAATGACAGATAAAAATGTAATGTTTTTGTTGTGTTTCTCAAATAAATATGTGATTGAAGAGGGACCACACCACACACAAATAGAAACACAAGACAAACCTATGGACAGGACATAATACACACGTACATGATTTTACAACATAATGAGGCTTAAAGCCACTTTTATATGTTGTCAATGATCAGCTATGTCTTAATTATGTTTCTATCAAATAAGCATTGTATAATCACCATCTTTCATAACATTCGTTGATTAGCTTTTACCATTCAATAATTATGCCATCCTATCATCATCATTATCACGTTTATCTCATTCATGTGTCTTAACTAGTTTTCAAATAAAGATTAAGACAAGTTTATGCTGTTCGTTATGCATATCCCCTACCATCTAAATGTAAATCTGGACAATGATTATTTGCGATAGTTGTATCAGATTTGGTTCATATCATTATGATGACATTGTAGTGCCGACCAGAAGGTAATGTGTGGTTATAATGATTGTTCTATGTCATAATCATGTTATGTACAGCTCTTTATTGCCTTAAAATCTTCCAATAGTGGTTCTAAATTTTTAGGGCTCTTAAATTTGGTCTGTACTGGTGGTCACTTCGCAAACCACAAATAAGTCAATGTAACGACCAATATCTTTTTTAATGGGGATGCTCCATGACAGAAAAAAATACAGTTATCTGATATAATATGAACTGAATCCTTAAGTCCTGATGCTACCATAAGCATCCAACCATGGTACAGTAGCTATTTATCCCTAAACATTCTTATTCTATTTACCAGTATGTAATTAAGTTTTATTTAACCGTCAGTTTGAATATCCCTTGGCAGTCTGGACTCAGTTGCTGAGTCTTAAGATATCTCACACTTACACTTGCAGCCACTGAATCTAACTTTGTTCATTTATTTAATGTCATATATTAAGATTTTGATAAGGGAAAAAACTCAACTGATGGTGGGTGATGTGATACTGGAACTAAGACAGATGAAAACCTATGTATTATTAATGATATAGATATCATTGTATTATCTTTCATTTTTTGGTTGCGTTGAAAGTGATTAGTTTAGCTGCATGATTATGCCATCTGCTAATTTTGTAGTATAAACTTCGCATTCTTCTTATACAGAATCAATTCACAGCTATCGCCAATCAGATTCATCTCGAGTTCTACCCAAGATTAAAATACCTCACAACATGTTCCTGCAGAGAAAGAAATGAATTTGTCAGTCGATAAATTAACTGAAAGTATAGGTTGAAGTATGTGAATTTATCTTCTGAAAAATGTTATAACACACTGATGTTATGACTCTCAGTAAATTTTGGCAAAGGTACAACTTGTTTTGCAAGATATTAAACATGAAAATTTGTTTATGGGGTCAATTTTTATCAGGATCAGGATAACAACTACTTGAATAAAGGATGAGTTTGTTGATTGTTGATAATTGGGAGCTAAAAATATCATTTAAAGGGTCCCATTTTTAAATCACAGATCTAAATTTAGAATTATCTATCTTGTCGATCCAAGGGGGTTGCTAGTGAAGTGGTTACACTTGCTTGATTTCAAGAGAAACATTTTTTAAAAACAATGTGTCTGACCCAATTGCAATTTAGAAATTTATTCAAAATGTTAGTTTATGCATATTACACTTTTGGTTATAACAGTGTGGTTATAAGAAAGAATGTTTTAAGAAATGGAAGAACTATACTTATCTATTTTAAACACATACCGAGAGCCAGCTTAAAAAGCTGCAACAACAAGTCGTATTTTCCATTTTCAGACACCTCATTGATATTCCTATCATCATTATTTTGCTAAACTAATTCTACAAATTAATGAGAAAACACTTTATCCAGATCTGCAAGGAATAAATGTTGCTCTGTGTTGCTAGCTTATTTTGGGACATTAATTATAAAACCAATGTGTCTTTTACTTGTTAGTCCTTGAAATAAATCCAACTTGACAGTTTTTGATTCCATCCCATCCTGATTTTATCCATGTCTGTTTTTCATGCCTAAAGCAGTTTTTCTACTTTCAAACTTACATGGACCATTATAGATTTTATGCAGTCTGCCATTATATCTTTAGTTACAGAAATAAGATGGACCAAGCATCTAAGGATGCATTTACAGTGATGAGCATACATCTCAAATAGATGATGGTATAAAAATAGACTAGTCAAAATCTTCTCTGATTCTTTTAAGTCGACGAAATTACTTCGTTTACTACAGTCATCCTCTAGAAGAAGTCTTTACTAGAAAATTGATGTTTGGCTGGCATCCATTCACAAAATGCCTCTATTTGCATTGTATAATTGCTGGTCTAAAAATATGGTGATAAAACACCATATATGGTCGCTTTAGGCTATATTTGGTAAAATTGGGTTTAAAGATAACAAATGAATAATCTGCTATGGGTCATATACAACTCTCATGGTAAGAGGCAAGCTGTGATCTAAGTGTCAGAGATGACAAAATTTCACAAAATAATCGATTCATCTGAATTTAAACGTCCAGAAATAGATTTTAAATTCCATATCTGTATGAATCTTTTATAATACTAAGAATAAGATATGTTTACAAAAACAACTTTTGGAATAAGCAGCATTATAAAGCAAGTTTGAAACAAAAGAATTGACATTTGGAAATGGAAATAAATATTTTTTTGAATGAAAACATCTATATTAACTTTTGATTTGATGAAACATTTTATTTATTTAGATGCTGTTGTGTCATGAGGATACCTGTTATTAAAGCTGCTTTTCTTAATGAAACATTGTTATGTTTGATAATCCATTATAGTAGACAAGGCTACATTTGTCATCTGATCTATTTGAAACTTTATTTATTTTACTGGGCAGAAGATTGATTTCTTACAATAACTTCAAAAGTTATGGTATTTGATGATATCACAAGAGCATGTATTATCTTTCTTAGATTCTGATAGAATAACTCTACTTGTTGACTTTAGTATTGGGGTATATTTCATTGACTGGCAACTTATCGTTCTAAACAAATATATTACAATTACAAGTCTTCAACTTCCAGGAATAGGATTTTTATTCTCATGAATTCAAGAACTGGGCCAATAACAAGGAACTGAGTTTCAAGTAAATAGTTTTCAAACACCCACCATTTGTTGCTCTCAAGAGTCAAATACCAAGCAGACACTAGATTACACATTCCCTCAAGCTGCCTTTGATGTTTACTTATTATGCTGTATGCAAATGGCTGTCATTTTACTGTCAACAGAAATAACTAATTTTCAGATAAAACAGAAATTTGGAGGGTAAGAATAAGTGACCTAATATAAGCTTTCAAGGAGACATGTCTTCAAGCAACTGAGAAGTCAGAGCTTTGAACTAACAGACACAGAAATCTTGAAATATTTATGAAGCTAATGTTATTTTGAGGTCGTCTGCACGATCACATTATTATATTTTAAAGCCTGCATCAATGTTGATGGATATTTATTCTGCACCTGGTTCTACTTAAAAACAAATTATCTCTGGCATCAGACTGTTGAATGTTTGCATATGTTGTTATAACTTTAAATGTATTCTATAAAGATTAAGTACCCCAGTCAAAAGTTTACAACAATTTCTAATTCCAGTATGATAATGGTTTTGTCAAAGTTTGGTCCATCGATTGCTTTTATTATTTTTGGTTATCTTTGAGTAGGCCACATAAATGACTAGTTTGGCTATTCCATTTCCACCGTGCTGTTACGGATAAAAATTTCACATGGCCAAAAGAGAACTGGGAAGTGGAGATGAGAAATTTCCCTCATAACACACTGTATGGCATATGCCCATCTTCATTTTCCCAGTTTAGGAGCAGAACAATAGGAAGTTAAACCCCATTTCAGTTCATTTCCATTGTTGGTAGTGCAAGATGGAGGGTCTGGCATATTAGAACAGCTGCACAGCATGAACGTAAAAGAAACTTAGCGGTTTGAATTCACATGCTGTCTGAGCAAAATTTCCTGTGTAAAAGGCTTTTGAAATAAATCAGGCTACATGTCTTTCTTAAAAGACCTAAAGCTTTTTAAATGTACCATGTCCTTTAAACATAGATGATTAACTTTCACTTATCAGAAACGTGTTAATTACTGTCCAGAGACCATGATGATATAGGAACAGTTGCTGCCTTCTTGGTTACATTCACAATTGAGAATGAAATTCCTTCTCAGCTAATGAATGAACATGCAAGTGAAAATGAATCTGGATTTATCATAACAAGATAAGAGAGTGTAAGATAAGTCGTCAATGGTACAGATTTTTAAGCTTGTGAGGTTATCATTTATTTTAGTGCAGGAAAAAACACGTCTGAAGAACCGGGATTACTCAATCATAATATTTCTTTACTCATCATTATAAAAAAGTTATACCTCTTTCAACTCAGGTTTTTATGTTGTATTTCTTTCTGTGTCTTGGAAAATGATAGGTAGACTATATGAGTCACTTGTTACGTTGAGTTTGGAATGGATTTCATGAAACCAGATTTTAAGAGCATAAGTTCAAAGAAGCATTGACAATTTAATTTGTCATCCAATCTGAATGAAATTTATATGCATTATTTAAATTAGTAAAACGAAAAATCTGTCAAATTTCAATAATTTCTGTAATTTAAGGCCTTTGTTTCATTTTGTAGAACATTGTGTACCATCAAACAACAAAAATTATAATCTGATCTGAAATGTCTTGTAAATGATACTATTACCTACAAAAGAATAAATATGCGACAACTCTTGTTGACTGCACAGATGATTTAGCTGCTGTGGGTGTATGTTTTGTTGCTTAGCAACCTATCGTTACAGCATAATAATACATTCGTAAATATCATTTTTTTGTAAAGAAAAGACAAAAAAATTAATTGCTGTTTATTATCCATAAATAGGTTAATTTTTTGTAGAGAAAACCATTTTATATGAAAGTAATTTATGTTTTGAAGACTGTCTAAATTAACCTATCATAATCTTGTTAGAAATACCAATTTGTTTCTACTCATCATAAGTATAAAAAATAGATTGATAGTTTTTAAAATGGAAATTATATGATGTACTCTAACTAAAGCTGCATTCACATTGGTATTGCCATATCCACATAGGTTGCTGAACCACTTATGAATGTTCTTATGACAACAGTTTCCATCCAATCTGTATTAAATTTATATGCATTATTAAGATTAGTAAACCACAAAACCTAAATGAATTTCAGCAATTTCTGTTAAATACTTATAGAATTAAGGTCTTTTTCCAGCTTGTTAAAACCCTTGTAAAGGCCCCGTAGCACACTGTATGGCATATGCCCATCTTCATTAGCCGAGTATAGGAGCAGAACAGTAGGACATTAAACCCCATTTCATTTCATTTTATTTTCTTTGTAAACAAAAAGTTATCATTCCAGGCAACCTATTTTTAGTCCTGAAAAATTGAAATAAAAATATTCCAATATATTAAACCTCATTAATCTCTGTCTCTCTCTGCCTTTAAATGTTTAATAATATGGGTTTTTTGGGGGTTTTTTTTTGGGGGGGGGTCAGAGATTTCAAGGATATTTTCCTTTTAAGCTGTAATCTAGCTATTTAATTTAGTATGGTTGAACATATCTATCAGTTTCTATCCATCATTAAACTCCTGATTGTTTAATAACAAAAAAAAAAAGACACCGAAGCTATAAAATAATGGAGTCTAGTAATAGAAAAAAAAATGCTATCTAAAACATTTTTTTAAAGGAATTTATGGGTGAATACAGAGAATGAAACTTGATTCCTTTCAGGTAGTCATTGACGTCACAAAAGCTTAATGCAGATTTTCCATTTATAAATTTGTCGATTTAGACCAGTTATAGTTTATTTTTATAGATTGTTTATAAGTTTGTGTTTACTTTATTTGATAGATGGAAGAGTTTACCTGCTTAAAGAGAAATTTGATGTTACAAAGAATATTCCTGAGAAAAGATAATATTATAATATGTATTAATTAACTATACTACTTTAAATCAGGAATAGCAAAGTTTTTGTCATCTTTCTGCAATTATCATAAAAATCAGAACTGGCATGTGCGCCATAATACATAATATTTATATAGGTTCCTGATACTTGAGAAATGTTACTGACAATTATCTGAACAGATAAATTGCCATAAAATGTATGGTATTTAAACAAATTCACCTAAATTTTATTTACTCAAAGAATTACAGGACATTTTAAGCCTATAATAATTTTATTAAAGTAGTTCGTAACCTTTAAAGATGAAAATAAAGTCACATAGTATGTTTTATATTTTTTTAATACTTTTGTGCACAAATTTATATCCATAGTTTATTGAGTTACATCTGTAATTGTTAGTTGTAAAATCTTTATGAGAGAAAAAGTTAGAAGCACAACTACTTTTTCAAGTTAAGATTCACAGTTACTTAAAGTCACATTCCAAAGAAAATGCAACATTTTGTTAACTAAACAGATTAATGAATTATTGCCAGTTTGTTCTAAGTAATTGGCAACACCCTGCATTTTTTTCTGGCTAATTTAGAAACTGTGCACATGTTATGAGATCGTTTACATTGAATTCTGTGGTTGTAAAAAATTCAGAAAACAAACTATTTTCAAGCCAAATATTACAATTTTTTTTATTTTTATGGACATTTTAACTTCAGATGTGAAATAATGCATATATATCGCAAGTCACGACACTTGCTCTCCAACCAGAAAACAAGTTTTTTTTAAAGCTGTATTTTTAACATTTTCATTTACATTGCAACTTCATAAGCAGTTTCCAAGCAACAGTTTCATGATGTCAATATAATATGGCATAGTGTATATCCATACCAAGTCAAGATATTCAAATGCAACATGTGTAGACTATTTAGTACCAATCAATGTCTTTAACTTGTTAACAGATGTTTTCATTAAATATAACTTTTTATAGTTTTTCTTCCTCTGACTAGAAGTCACACAGAATGCTAATTTTACTATTCAAATATACAATGTCATTGATCAAATTTTCTTTGATCCATATGAAATGTGCAATTTTTGGTGCTTTTTGATTTCATTAGTTTTAGTTAGTGTGAAAATTGAATAGTCTTGAAAAACAATTCAGATTCTTCGACAGAACAATTTATAAACTTGATAAATCTCTTGCATAATTCAGCTAACTTTAGACTTTCAAGCCGCAGCTGCTCCAAGTATATGTTATATTTTTCCAAAATCAGAACCAAACTAGATGAAATGAAATCATATTTTATTAAGATTAATTGTGAAATTTTGAAACATTCATTATGCAGTGGATAGGTACATAATGAATTTTAATTGACGTTGTAATGTGAAGATTATCAGCAATAAATTTTAAATTACCTGAGTACTACACTAATTGATACAGTTAACTAATTACATTGTTTCTGCTGGAAGTCTAATGGAATTTGTCATTTCTACATGTTGGTGAAAAATGTGTGAGTACATATTGTTACTTCGAGGGTGAAATATAGTTAAAATGGCTGAAATGTGCCATAATATATTACTTTGAGGATGAGAAATGTGCAATATTTTATTAGTTCTAGGGTGTGGAATATGCCAATATTATTACTTCTGGGGTGTGAAATGTGCAACTACTATTATTTCTAGTGTGGTAAATGTGCAAGTAGGGTGAAAAAGGTGTGGATATTGTTACTTTTAGTGTGGTGATAAGTATCTAGAGTTATATCTAATAGTAGAGTGAAAAATATGTTTATTAACTTTGTTATTGTGGGAAATGCTCAATTATTGTTATTCCTGAACTAGAACATTTATCTGAATCATGGGCATGCTTCTTTCTGAGAAAAATCTGAAAAAAAAAAGAAAAAAATCAGCTCAAATAACAGTGACCAAACCTTTCAGGAATTTTCATATTTCAAGCTTTGAACCATCAATCAGCCGCCATGCACATATATGACTGTTCAATTAATGCATTGATATACAGTATATATACTCTTTATCTATGTCTGTCTATATGCTGGTGATTCAAGGTGGTATGGTAAATATATAAGGTGATCCAGATGACCTCTTGTATATAAATAATCTTGTATGATGAAAATACACCATCATGTTGGCACATAGTGCCAGAAACACACTGTAAAAATTGTAGATGGGTCGTTTTAGAGTGCCTAAACATGTGCTGTTCTGAAAGGTGTTTGGTTTGAAGAGGATCTTGCATTTGTATATATTTTCAAACAATATTTGTCTTTATCTCTCGTAAAACTAGGAACAGAGATGTGTAGGTTTACCATCTCGTCTTCCATAGCAATGCCTGGTATTCTTGATTTTACGATTACATTTTCCATAGATTGTTATGTACAGGTACTTTTAGTTTCTGAAATGTTACACCAACTGATAGGTTTAGAAGGAATGTTTTGACAAATAACAATGTGTAAGTAAGAATTTATTTCCTGGCAAGTATTTCATCTTTATTATTTCATTTTGCATTGGGTTTTCTGAGAAATAGCCTCCCGAACACCTCTCGTTTGATATTTGTAATGAGCGAGAAAGAGAGCTAGATAGGGTTATGGGGAATAAATTTTCGTGCTGTGCCTTTGCCATCCCTTGTTCTCTTGTAAAAAACTGGATTTTCATTTCTCTACATAACACTGTTATTCCTTATCAACCTGATACTTTTATTTGTTATCTACAATAATATCTACAAAACTTTTTTATTTATCCAATAATCGGGAGTGCTCTAGTTCATAAAGATTGTGTTGGGGGGTGGGAGGTGGTTAGCAAAAATATGGCTTATGCACATCCCCCAAACACGAGTGGCGCAGTCAAGAGCTGAGCATCACAGGTGCAAGTTTTTTTAGGGGCCTGTAGCAGGTTTAGAATGAGAATGCCAACAAAAGTCAACACCACTTATTTTGCAACCAACTGCCTTTATTTTGCGACCGACTATTCCCCCCCCCCCCAAATTTACGCCCCTGAGAATAATTTCTACACAACACTTTTATTCCTCTACAGTAGTATCTACTCATCATAATACACAAGCTAATAACTTATACTCTTCCAAAAAAAACAGAATAGTCAATATTTCTTTGGGCAGGTTTATAAATACTTGTAATGCTCTGATGACTGATTTAATGGTTATTCATTGCTTGTTCTAGAACATTCTTATGTCTGCATATTTTAACAGCCGTTTGAAAAAGATATAACTGAGCTCATAAACGTCCTTCATTTCTTATGAAGGTGTTGCAATTACAAAGATATCAGTAATTATAAGCAGTATTCAAAGGGAAAAAACATACCATTTCATGTTGCCTAAATGTAGTGCCTGATCTGAACGTTCAGTATAGATGAATACGTAGGAATCCAGAAAATATGTTTGTTCAGTTGCTACTCCATATTGATTAAGGACATTTACAAATAGATAGCAATGGTCTCAGTTCCCAGAGATTTACTAATTCAGTAATTGTTGCCCTAATATTGTTGATAAAAAAATATCTCAGTACAGTCTTCCCCGCCAGAAGCCGGAGTCAGTCAGCCATTGAATTCAAGAAAAAAAACACAAGGACCTCATCAGTAGTCTTTGTCTGCAATTAAAACGAATAGAATCAACACACCATTTAAAACTAATTATAACAATTTCTTTTTTTCGTGTATAGTCATGTGTGCAGTACTATAGGGGAAGAAGATTTTGCTTGGACACCACAGGACTACTTCTGGAAGATGAAGTAGTTATGATGGACTGTACATCTGGCCTGGTTCAGGCATAACAAACTTAAAACAATTTGAAGCAGGATTGTCAAGGCTAATTTTTGATTAAGATGATCTTATCCTGAATTCTAAGTAGATACCTACATTGAATGAGGAGTATGGACACCTACAAATATCCATTAAAATAGATCAAGATATACATCGTGTATTAGTTTGACTGAAATTCATAAATTATGACACTTATCATTATTTTTATTTACAACTTATCTGGTAATAAATACACAGGTGATTTCAAATCCCCTCTGTTATCTTTAAATATTGTACTGAAAATATTCATCAATACAATCTGGCCTACGTCATCCCTCCCTCTTATCTAAAAGTACTGGCCATAATCTAATTTAGATAACCAATTCAGATTGCCAATAACAAGCATTGTTCATGATAGGCAAAGGTATTGTCCGTTTGCAAAGAAGAAACATGGGGGTTGTCAATATGGTGAGGCTGCTGTTTATTTGAAATTATTTTGCGAAGGTATTTTTTTTGCGGGGGCGGGGGGGGGAGGTAATATTATGGAATATCATAGCCTATATATTGACTATTTGTAGGTTTTTTTGGAGAATTATTTGGCGTGGATAACCTGTTTATATATTTTGAATATAGGTACAGAAAGTCATTCATTATGATGTAAAATTCGTATGCTATATCCTGTCATCATATAAATTGTTACTGCAATTTAAAAACTTAGATTTATCTTGATAAAAACTGGTGTTCTGGGAAGCTGAGAGACTGTAGTTAACACCACATGGTGTATCACAGTTATTACTATAAACAGTCCATATGAACTTTAATAGTAAATATTGCAATGACCAACTTTATTATGTAGGCCTACCGGTAAATCTGTCAATGTTGTTGCTGTGACATACATACAGTAGTTACTGTTTACAGATGAATATTAACTAGATCAACTTATGTTTCTACCTCCCAAAAAATAGAAAACGTGTGAACATGTGTATTTGGATTAATTTAGGATTTCAATGTTTGTGTCATTGGTACATTATATTTTGGGCAGATCTTTTTGTTCAACAACTACATGAATTCTAAATGAAATATTCAATTTGTAAGTGGTTTAATAAATAGTTGGTTATAGCTTGGTTATTTGTGTGTAAGTGTATATTCCAGACATGATTTAACAAGTATACACATATGTATTATTTTTAAAATGACTACGCATGATGTCAGCTGAGGATTAATTAAAAACTATGTGTTGTTGGTGTTATTTTTGAGGCATGAGAGGATATGGTTCAATTAATAGTCACATAACTCTTGATTTACTATTGTTTGGGTGATAGAATGGTATTATGAAGTTACTCTTTATGAGGCCTTTTTCATGTATGTTTTGTTGAGGCTGCATACTTTTGGAATTTGTCGACTGCCCTGTAAAAGCTCCAGCCTTTTGTAAATTCCTTGTTATTGATCATAAGGTAATGTTCAGTATTGTACGTAGAACAGTATTTTCAATATATGAATGTCTGTAAAATGAATCCTAATGAAAGCCTTAGTTGGGTTATATACATAAATTTATTGATTTGCCAGGTTAAAAACCTATTCTGATTGTCATCTATAACCTTTTCGTATATAATCAGGAAATGTCAAAAGCGAGAAATAGGGTTTAATGTCCACTCAAGACAAAATAGGTCATTTCTGCTTTAACATAATAATACATCTATATGTTATATCTTTATTTCAATTATGGGCTTGCATGCAGGTGTTTTTCATAATGGGAGAAATTATAGTGAAGGTGCAATTAGTCCAGCAGGTGACCTTACTTATTGTCATATGCAGGTATGGGATCAAAAACATGACACTTGCATCAATGACAAACCATCATATAAGAAACATAGACAGTAGATGTTAGGTGAGGTGTATTTATACACCCACAATTGATATTGATGGATAATGTCATCACCCTTATCAGTCTGTCCATCCATGATTCTTGTATGCATTTGACGTCTCAGACACCTATGTTTTCAAGAACAGCATTTGCTGGGTTTCTTTGGCTAATCCTTAGGAGGAACCTCATTGAAATTAAGAGTTGTCAATTATTTCATCAAGAGTAAACTACTCCCGTCACCTTGATGAACTGTATCACCCATCAAAATATGAAAGCCACCTTTAAAAATGCTGCTCGTTGTGGAGATTTGTTACCTGACAGACAATTCATTGTTTTAAAATAAAAATGTTTAGCTCTCAGAAACAAGACAAATTTTATATGGCATTTTCCTTATTTTTCAGAGTTTTGAATTTGATATAAAGTTTGGACCCCTGTATATTCATAAAAAGGCAATGTCAGTAAGTATTATTTATATATAAGATTTTAAAATGATATGATTTCCTTTTCTAAACTACCAAAGACAGGGATATTTGAGAATGTGATGGTTCCCTTGACACAACTTAATAATTATTTAAATTGACTGACAATTAGTTTACTACTTACCATTCCAAGATATATCATCAAAAATTATTGTCTTATTTGTGGAAATAAAAAATACATTATAGATACCTTCCTACATACAAACTACGTGATTTTATGATATATTTGGACTAAAAACATAATCAACAATTTGCTTCAGATCCCTCTCAAAACACTTTAACCATTTAATCAAGAAATAACAACCTGATACATACTTATAATTACGAGACAATGTATCTTTAAGCTGATGTCAATAAATACATATTAATACAAGATCCAAAATGAGGAATAAAAGGTTTTTACTCCCTTAGTTCTTATTACAAACAGTCGGCCTCAAATAAAAACTTTTCTTTACTATAAAACATAAACAAATAAACAAAAGAACTAACTCTACATCTGCAATTAATGCATCATGTCTGCCCTACTCTAGTGCAAAAAAAATGTATGTAGCTAATATCAATATTAAATTTTACCTCCCAGAATAGAATAGATTAGATTGTGATGCTGAATTTTTTCTGATGTTTGAGCTTTTTTCCCACGATATGATCAGAAATGTCTTTGTGAATATGTATGAAAAAGAAGTTTTATAACAAAATGTCTACTTGAGGTGCAATGTAGTTGAGTTTGGTATATAGAATTTACCTAAAGCGCTGTTTATATTATCACTTTTAAGCAAGCTAGGAACGGTTCCGAGAGCAAAATGGTTAAATATTGAGATCGATTAGAGTAAAATAAGATGGTCTTGGAACCGTTCTGAGAATGACATAGTTTAATTTTCATAGTGTAAATGTATCCATGTTTTCAAAATCTACTATACGCCTACATTTAATATGGTAGCCTAGTATATTGCTGTATTTCTATTAGTCTGTCTATCTGTTCAGCCCACAGTTCTTCTGTCTGTTTAAGTCAGAGTTTTTCTTTTCTATAGAACTGGGATTTGTAAGACCAGTCTTTTATAAAGGAGAACATTATCGAAATTTAGTCATTTTAGAATTGAGTTATTTTCCTTTTAAAGAAACCTTGTAAATACTTGCACGGTCAGAGGTTTCATAAAAAATATTTTTCTTCCTTGGGTTGTTCTGCTTATGACAAAAAGAAACTCTACTGAAATTCAATTACACATTACGTTATTGCCCCGGTTAATGTTACAAACTCCATTATATTTGCAGAATTATTTTCCTTGTCCTTGAAACGATGTTTCATTTTACAATCAGTGTCACCCAACTTATTATTTGTTAGTTTTCGAACAAATAAGCTAATTATTTAATTTGTTTGTTTTCTAGGTTTTACTTGTATTTAATAAAGAAGATTCACAGAGCGACAGCTTGGGATGGGCAGCAGAGAGAATTGGTTATAAATACACCCTGGTAAGAACACCAGAGGCTGCTTTAGAAGCATACAGTGTAACACATCATGATGTCATATTTATAGATCACAGAAGTTCAAAACATTTTGATGCTGAAACACTTTGCAGGTAAATAAGACATGAATTATCATTATAGAATGATCCCCCTTGTCAGTGATACAGAATGGAGGGCCTGGCAAGGACAGCTGTCTAGTCGTTTGGATGGGATGGAAAGCCAAGGTCCTGTGTAGCCTACACATTGCCGTGCACATAAAAGATCCCTTGAAGGTTGGAATTCCATATAAGAGAAAGACGTAGTGCCACTGTCCTGGCAAAATTTCCCTCAATACACACTGTAGGCCTATGCTGTATGCCCGTCTTCATTAGCCAAATATGAAACAGAACAGTAGGACTTTAACCCCATTTCATTTCATTTTCATTAAACCATAAATAACAAGCTATGCGAACTCCTTAGATGACAATTAGTTCCACAAAATCAAAATTTTCAGGATTTTGACTAATTATAATGAAATTCCAAATTGCCAATTGCACATAGTTATTACCTTTAGCTCTTAATAAAATGTGGCTGTAGCATTCATTGCCTATCACTAGCAATAACATGTTCTTGAATGCCTATGGCAACCATGAAAATTGGCATCAAATCAGGAGTTATATATTTCATGTTGAAAATAAAAGACAATATCCTGTAAGTTAATTGAGATAGTGCCGAAAATGTTAGATAAAGAAATAACTTGTGTTGTTCATAGGAGGAGAAATAAAACAGATGTAGAGTGACAAAATGATTATAGCCCAAGTGATGAAAATCTGATGGAAAGATATGTCACAATAATGATTCAACAGATAATATCTAGATTAGTCCAAGAGCAGAGGAACATTATTAATATAGAGAATGACATCTGCTTTATTTCATGTATCCATTTACTTAATTTTAATGGCCTCAACTTTATAAATAATTCAAGAATTTCAACTTTATGATACATTGTATAATTGCTGCTAAATTTATTAAGAAAGGCAATTGTATTGGCTGTTCAAAATAATAAAATAAACTTATCCTTTATTCAATCAAAGGAGGCAGATCTAAGAAAATATAAAGTTGGGGTGCTAATCTTGGGAATTGCTGAAGTTCTGAGTGAATTTCAAATAATTTGGTCCTCCTGTGTTATAAATCTTTTGAGTTAAAATAGCATTATGCAAGAGAAAAATCTGCTTATTACAGGTCTTTCTTTAGGCCTGAAATGTTATCTAAATAATCAATTAGACATTAATTAACATATCCAGACCATAATAAACTCTTGATGGCAAGGCTAGCCTTCGATGTTGGCGGATTAAATTCATATATGCCGCTTAATGGCCGTTGATAATTAAATCAATCAAGTGGATAATCGAGACTATGCTGTTTATATTAATGATTTGAGTAAGGATGACCGAGGCTATGTGAATATTTCAAACGCTTTTTTCTCGGCTAATAGTAATAGTGGATCAATTTGACTGAAATTTTCAGCAAATTACCTTTACACTATCTAGTTTTTAAGTATTATAGTTAAAACTGCCGTCTCTTTGTCTTATCTCCCATAATGCAACTTTAATTAACTTTGTGATATTTTAGCATTGAGAAAATAAACTTTGTGATATTTTGGCATTGAGAAAACCACTTGTTGTTCTAATCTTCTTTATTGCAATGTGTCAATCAATTTAATTTATGATTTCAATGAATCAAAATTTCTAATGGCCCTCTGTGCATTTGTTCTCAATCTAATATACATTTTACCCTGTGTCTTAGGTTATAGAAGTTCACATTGGGATTAGTATCAGAATTCAGAACCGATGTTCAGATATAAATCCACATGGTTAAACCATGTATGTGTGAAGTAGGATCTTGATCTGAAGAATTAGATATAAACTAGAACCCATGTTGGAGTGCAATGCTTCTCATGAGATAGAACTGACAAGAAAGAAAATAAGAATAAATTCTCCTGCAAGTGCACATGCCTCCATACAGATTTCTCCATGTCAACCACCTACATGAATGTCTCTTTGAACTTAAACATTGATCCAATTTTTTTTGCTTCCAGTAACATTAATGTGAATGCCGTCTAAAATAGGGGGTTACTATATTACAAACAAGTAAAAACTACATCTATATTAGTCTTAACAGAATCTTTCTCTCTGCATTAATAGCATTTCAACAATTTTGTACACTTAAAGCTTCCAGTGCAGTGTTTCGTCTGCAACTCTATGTAAGAATCCAAGTAAAAAACATCCATGCTTGTAATTTGCTGTAAATCATGAAGATTTATTAAGTTTGTGTAACAAAAAACAGGTCTTGTTTATTGATTGGGATACTGCATTTGAGATAACATCAAATATATTATTGCAGAGAAAGAAAAAAAATTAGAACTAGCCGAAAATCCTAGTTATTTTTTAAAAGTAAGAATTTTCTGAAGAGATTTATCACGTAGAAGTTTAATCATTTTCTTACCTAACAATTTTTTTTTTAATTTTTTTCTTTTTAAGACCACATGATCTGAAAAAATTACATAATAATAGACTGGTTTATATATAAATAGCTTGTAGGGTTGTTTAGGACACTTTAATAAAGACGAAAGTTTCTAATCTAATATAATACATGCAGAATTAATATGATTTAATATGGATGAAGAGAGAATAACAACTTTTAAATTCAATCCAGAGCATATATTTCTTTATATTTCTCGCAAGTAAATCAATATGTAGAAAGATTTTCATCTTACTGTCGAATGAGTTTGGAACTCTTCAGGGAATCGTGGTGTTTGATTACAGATATTTGCTGCTGACAGGTTCAAATTGCTTTCATTGCTTGTTTGTATCCGGGAAATGTTCACAGTTCCTTAGTTTTACAGCCTATAGGAGTCGACAATTGATATTCATTTTCTGTCAACCACAGATTAATACCAGGTCTCAATAAAATAGTGCCACACTTCAGGATTTAATCTGAAAAAAAACCACCACATTGAATATGGTTGTTTAAATTTTGGCTGATCAATTCGTATATCCAATTGGTATATTGATTAACATTTTAAAAATTCAGTAGCAATAGACATTTGACCTGTCTTAATAAGGTAACAAACTCCTAAGCCAAAATTTCTTTACTTTCGTTGCTAATCTGATCTGTAATTATACTTGTGACTTTAATTGATTATGATCTAGCAAACAGAATATTAAAATTAAAGAGAGTGTTATTCTGTACAGATGAGATTTATCTTTAAATATCTAATTTAGTAATTATCATCATGCCTATTTACAGATCAAAATTCTCTGACTATTGGAATCAGTACATGTACCAGTCTTTGCTTGCATTGTGCAATGAAGTTAATGTCAGTGTGGTTAGCATGTGTGCGCTGGATCATAAGGTCTATCATTGAGTCTACTGGCGTGGTTTCGATTCCCCGGTTGTATGTAACAATCAATGGAGTAGAATCACCTGTCCAACCTTGTTGGGTTTTCTTCCGGTCCTCCGGTTTACCCAAACTGCTAAACCCCCTACGTGCTATCGAATTATTGAAATAAAATTGAACCATATGTTAATCCCAAAATGACCTAGTTTGTGTCGACTGGATGTTAAACCCCATTTCTCTCTCTCGGTTTTGTCTTGTTAAATCAAATGATCATGACCAACACTGTATTAATGAAATTAGTGAATTAAAACAATACCTGTGTAGAGATCGTTATTTTATCCATACATGTAGGTTCAGTAATGTAACAAGTCTCAGATGGTCTTGTAAACCTGTTGGTCAAGCCTGAACATAAGGTACTGGTACGTGTGATAGACATTGTCAAGCACAAATTCACACAAACGTATACATTGTGTCATCTTTTCATTTTCAACATTCGCTTTTATACTTAACACGGAACAGTAGGACGTTAAACTCCATTTCATTTTATACTTACATGGGTGAAAGTAAAAACAATTTCCCTTAGTAACAAGGAACGACTGGACCAGATGTACACATGAAATAATGATGTGGTACACATTCATAACAGATTATGATTTTCTATGTAATAATAAGAAAACATACAATCTTTTTAATTTTGACCAATTGGTAGTTACCATAAAATAATTTTCTGGTTTCTTCCATTCAGTACCAATGGCTTGTTGATTTTAATCTTGGATGGCAGCTTTATATGGACACATGATTGTGTTTTTACTAATTAGATTATATTTTGTTTTGCAAAACTTGCATCTGTTGCACAAAATATGGTGCAATTGGCACTGGTTAAATTGAGCCTGTCACACTTATTACTTTTACCAGATATTCTATCCTGTCTTATAAACTCAGAAAATGACGAAAAAGTAATTTCCTTGAATAGAATCACATTACATTTACTTAGATATCCATGCAACCTGCTCTCGGGTTTAAATGGCTTTCTAATTATAATTCCACGATTAGGATATTTTTGTCCAATGTACGTCAGCAAAATGGATTTTATCTGCGTAAAGGCTCAATAAAGTGAATATCCCGACACACAAAACTTCAACACCAATACATAATGACTGAAATTAATTCCTGAATCTCACCTAGGGGAATTCATTAGGTTTAGAATTGATTTCTGGATATAGTTTATCTGCAGCATTGCATTGGATAACTGAAAATGGTACAAACTATATTGATAACAATGGTGATTTTGTTTACATGTTAATATGTTGCCTATCGTTTTATTTGCCGAGAAAAGGTTATTGATATTTATCAGTATAACAGCAGACGTCTAAATATGACACAATTTAATCTGCTAAAGTATTTCTCAAGCGTTAAACAGACATAGCCGTTTATGCAAAGGTTATTTTTGTGTGGACTTTCTCAAAATCATAAAGTCTGAACTCGAACTTCTTCTGAAATTAATGCAAACCAAACGGAGAGATATCAATATCAGTTAATATTGTTGTGGAGGTGTGAAATGTCAGTCACTCGTATTAATAGGATTGGACACAAAAACCCAAACTATTTATATTCTAACCCTGCTAGTGGCATAGTTGTGTAGGCTAATTCAAGAGTTATCTCCCTTAAGTTGTTACGTAATATTGCCTACAGTAGACCTAATTGATAGACAATGATATGGAGTTTATAGCCTACTAACACTAGTGAGGGGTAGGATGGGTGTTCACAGGGAAACATTAAAATTACATTCAAGAATTATAACCAAGCAGAATTTCATAGAAATGATAGTCTTTGTTACCCAAAACTATATTATCTATGTCCGCTTTATGAAGAGAGCATAGATGACATCTTTGGTCTGCTGTTCTGCTTCTACTGGGCAATTGAAGAGGTCCATGCAACCAAAACTATTGCCTACTCTGTTTTTTAATTCCAACTGTCAAGGTTCTTTTACATGCAAACCAATGTGTACACGGGACCTCTGTTTATTATACCATCCGAACGACTATCCACTGAACCACCATGACTCAATCATGGAAAAAAACTCAACCTTTCCAGATAGAAATTCTTACCCAGTCTGGGTAACTGAGACTAAAACTATAATACTTCATAGTTTGGATGACATTGATGCCCTCCACTGTGGTGTAACTTTTAACATCTTTGGTATTATTAGTGATGCTTGTCACATATTGCATAGATCTTCGTTGAATAGGCCTACTGCTAATCTATGTTTCAAAATGTCAGTCAATTAATGGGTCTCAAAGGCACACACAATAACAGACATTGATTTCATGTCAAATTAAGATTCTTTTCACAGAAGATTGTATAGAGCCAATAACACCATTGATGTGTTTGATATTTAAACAATGTTAAAATAAAAGTAGGCCTACCACCACTGTACATATGATACTATACAAAGTAATTAATTACTTAAGTAGGGCTAACATTATATTACACATATGATGTTATTATACAAAAGTAATTACATAACTAGACCTGCATGCAGGAATGACGGGTTTCACTGGTGCCATGTTACCCTTGAACATGTCACTTCCGGTGCCAAGTTACCCTTGAACATATGTCACTTCCGGTACCAGCGAAACCACTAAACAGGTTTCCAAATTAACATTGCACACAAATAAAATGGACGCAGATTCAACAAAATCCTGCAATATCAATTCATTTTATACATTTGTTACTTGTAAATGATCTTGACAAAATTAAATTACTCCCGGTGTTAATGCAAATGTTCAATTAGTTTTATGAAATCAGAAATGGCATACGATATCATATAGTGAAAATTTTATGTAATAATAATTGCCACTTTTAAAGACCAAAAAACTTGAAAAGTGACTTGTAGAAAATCGGCTATTTCTCTGCAACCGTACGAGTTAGAAACAATTTTGTGGTATCTGTATGATTGTATGGGTTCATTCTATTTGTTGATTGGCATCAAATACCATAATTTGAAAAAGATTTCAAAACAGACTCATTTGAATAAAATATCTGTTTTGAAGGCTAAAAATTCAGTTTTTGCCAAAATGACGTTACTTCCAGTGATAATGAAAATCTTAAATTACTTGTATTAAATCACAAATGGCATTAGGTATAACATGGTGTAACGTTTATGAAAATCGAATAATAATTGACACTTTTATGGCCCCGAAACCTTCAAAAGTGACCTGTAGAAAACCGTCTATTTCTCGGCAACCGAACAAGTTAGAAACAATTTTATGATATCTATATGACCATATGAGTTGTATTTATATGTGAATTTAAACCAAAAGTTAAAATTATTAATACATATTAAGTTATTCATGGTTGAATAAAACATTGATTTAAAAAGTTTAAAATGCAGTTTTTGACCAAATGACGTCACTTCCGGTGTCAATTTTAAATTGTAACCAACTTGATATGACGCTACATGCTTTTTGAATCAAATGATGTCACTTTTATAAAAATCCAATAATAATTGACTATTTTACAGGCAAAATAACGAAAACAGTGACTTGCACAGAACTGCCCATTTCTTGGGAACTGCTTATATTACAAACTAATTTTAACATACATCTTGACAAAATTAAATTACTTCCTGTGTTAATGAAAATGTTCAATTAGTCTTATGAAATCAGAAATGGCATACGATATCATATAGTGAAAATTTTATGTAAATCGAATAATAATTGCCACTTTTATAGACCAAAAACCTTGAAAAGTGACGTGTAGAAAATCGTCTATTTCTCGGCAACCGTACAAGTTAGAAACCATTTTTTGGTATTTATATGACCGTATGGGTTTAATCTATTTGTTGATTGGAATCAAATATCATAATTGTATAAACATTACAAATCAGACTCATTTGAATAAAATATCGGCTTTGAAGGCTTAAAATACAGTTTTTGCCAAAATGACGTTACTTCCGGTGATAATGAAAACTTTAAATTAGTTTTTTAACATCGTCTATGACATTAGGCTTCAAAGGGTGAAAATTTTATGAAAATCGAATAATAATTGACACTTTTATGGGCCAAAAACCTTCAAAAGTGACTTTTAGAAAATCGCCTATATCTCGGCAACCGAACAAGTTAGAAACAATTTTATGATATCTTTTTGACCGTATGAGTTTTGTTAATATGTGAATTTAAACCCAAAATTAATTTTATTATTATATGTGACATAATTCTGGGTTGAAAAAAATATCGATTTTAAAAGTTAAAAATTGAGTTTTTGACTAAATGTCGTCACTTCCGGTGTCAATTTTAAATAGTAATCAACATGATATGACGCAGACTTGCTTTTTGAATCAAATGATGTCACTTTTGTGAATATCCATTAATAATTGACTATTTTACAGGCAAAATTACGAAAACAGTGACTTATGCAAAACTGCCCATTTCTCGGCAACTGCTTATATTACAAACTAATTTTAACATACATTCTCTTCGTATGGATTATAGTTACAGGTTTATAAAAGTTAAGTAAAAATATTTTAAAATCTGAAAAGCCTGAATGGGTTGTAAATAGGTCAATTTTACGCCTTTTTTCACCTATTAATCCAATTTGCTAGAAAATGAAATAGAAATTAAAAAAACTGCTTCCGCCATTTTTTGCGCCTTGAAAGGACACACTCTTTGAGTCATATAATTTTCCCAAAAAATAATATTTGTTTAAGAAGAAGGAAACTAACCGTCAAAATTGTAGTTTTTGGTAAAATTATGCCACTTCCGGTGCCGACAGATAACACTTTTGGTAATAAAAAAAATGACAATTGAGACAACGAAGCATATGAACTTTGTTTTATACAAATCGAACAATAAAAATTTAATCTAGGACTGAAAAAGTGAATTAGCCAATGGCGGCCAAGGAAAATTACTGCGACAAATTTTTTTAACATTTTTGCGCTAGTCAGACGACTCTTTAATTCTGTGCAGAACACGACTAAAAAATATTTATAAATAAAAAAGTTTTTTGTAAAATTTTAAATTTTCGAAATTTGGCGCCTAATATCTTCGAAGATTTGCCGAAAATCAAAAATCGAAAGTAGCGTAGCTATGTGCCCTGTCTCCGGCTATGCCAAAATGTATCGAAAGTTAAAATCCAATGATTATTGTTAAAATTACTGCAATATTTTCAAAAACGATAACTTCGGTGATTTCGGACATTTCGCATTGTCGCAGAACGTTCAAAATAGCTTTATCCTCTAAGTCACACCCACTTTCCCAGTAAAACCTAAGAAATCGTAACGATGCGACACGTAGTTGCTGAGATCTATTCAAATTGGAATCTGAATAATAATAATAATAATAATAATAATAATAATAAGAAGAATAACTAGACCTGCATGCAGGAATGACGGGTTTCACTGGTGCCATGTTACCCTTAAACATGTCACTTCCGGTGCCAAGTTACCCTTGAACATATGTCACTTCCGGTACCAGCGAAACCACTAAACAGGTTTCCAAATTAACATTGCACACAAATAAAATGGACGCAGAATCAACAAAATCCAACAATATCAATTCATTTTATACATTTGTTACTTGTAAATGATCTTGACAAAATTAAATTACATCCTGTGTTAATGAAAATGTTCAATTAGTCTTATGAAATCAGAAATGGCATACGATATCATATAGTGAAAATTTTATGTAAAATTTTAAGACCAAAAAACTTGAAAAGTGACTTGTAGAAAATCTGCTATTTCTCTGCAACCGTACAAGTTACAAACCATTTTGTGGTATCTGTGTGATCGTATGGGTTCATTCTATTTGTTGATTAGCATCAAATACCATAATTTGAAAAAGATTTCAAAACAGACTCATTTGAATAAAATATCTGTTTTGAAGGCTAAAAATACAGTTTTTGCCAAAATGACGTTACTTCCGGTGATAATGAAAATCTTAAATTACTTGAATGAAATCCCAAATGGCAGTAGGTATAACACGGTGTAACGTTTATGAAAATCGAATAATAATTGACACTTTTATGGCCCCGAAACCTTCAAAAGTGACCTGTAGAAAACCGTCTATTTCTCGGCAACCGAACAAGTTAGAAACAATTTTATGATATCTATATGACCATATGAGTTTTGTTTATATGTGAATTTAAACCAAAAGTTAAAATTATTAATACATATTAAGTTATTCTTGGTTGAATAAAACATTGATTTAAAAAGTTTAAAATGCAGTTTTTGACCAAATGATGTCACTTCCGGTGTCAATTTTAAATTGTAATCAACTTGATATGACGCTACATGCTTTTTGAATCAAATGATGTCACTTTTATAAAAATCCAATAATAATTGACTATTTTACAGGCAAAATAACGAAAACAGTGACTTGTACAGAACTGCCCATTTCTTGGTAACTGCTTATATTACAAACGAATTTTAACATACATTTTCTTCGTATGGATTATAGCTACAAGTTTATAAAAGTTACGAAGAAATATTTTAAAATCTGAAAAGCCTGAATAGGTTGTAAATAGGTAAATTTTACACCATTTTTAGCCTCTTAATCGAATTTGCTCGAAAGTGAAATCGAAATTAAAAAAACTGCTTCCTACATTTTTTGCGCCTTGAAAGGGCACACTCTTTGAGTCAAATAATTTTTCCAAAAAATAATATTTGTTTTCGAAGTAGGAAAATAACTGTCAAAATTGTAGTTTTTGGTAAAATTATGCCACTTCCGGTGCCGACAGATAACACTTTTGGTAATAAAAAAAATGACAATTGATACAACGAAGCATATGAATTTTGTTTTATACAAATCGGACAATAAAAAATTAATCTAGGACTGAAAAACTGAATTAGCCAATGGCGGCCAAGGAAAATTACTGAGACAAATTTTTTTAACATTTTTGCACTAGTCAGATGACTCTTTAATTCTGTGCACAATACGACTAAGAAATATTCATAAATAAAAAATTTTTTTGTAAAATTTTAAATTTTCGAAATTTGGCGCCTAATATCTTCGAAGATTTGCCGAAAATCAAAAATCGAAAGTAGCGTAGCTATGTGCCCTGTCTCAGGCTATGCCAAAATGTATCGAAAGTTAAAATCCAATGATTATTGTTAAAATTACTGCAATATTTTCAAAAACGATAACTTCGGTGATTTCGGACATTTCGCATTGTCGCAGAACGTTCAAAATAGCTTTATCCTCTAAGTCACACCCACTTTCCCAGTAAAACCGAAGAGATCGTAACGATGCGACACGTAGTTGCTGAGATCTATTCAAATTGGAATCTGAATAATAATAATAATAATAACTAGACCTGCAAGCAGCACTGAACCGGCTTTCAGGAATCATACAGGAAGTTCATTATACCATAGCCGATCCATTGAGCTACCAAACTATACTTTAATTGTTTTGCTTCAGTGACACCTTCTATCATATGTAAAAGTAATATTTGCTGGCGAAAAGACCAGTCAAAATTGTAAATTATGGCAAAATTACGTCACTTCCGGTGCCGAAAGAAATTTTTATAGGTGAAAAATAAGTCGAAAATACAAAATACAAACTTTGTTTTATACGTATCGGGCAATAAATAATCAACCTATAACCCATAATCTGAAATTAAGAAGGTATAAAACTTAAAAGTGACCCTGGGAAAATTGGCTATTATTCGACAAGGGAACATGCTAGAAGCCTTTTCTTGATATCAATATGATGGTATTGATTCAATCTTACTGCCCATTAGAGTCAGACGTTATAAAGTTAAACGAATAATAAATATAAATCCCTTCAAAAAAATGTTTGTTTTGAAGGCTAAAAATACGTTTTTTGCAAAAATTACATTACTTTCGGAGATATTGAAAATGTTAATTTAGTTCATAGAAGTCATAAATGGCATAAGGCATCAAATGGTAAAAAAATGATAAAAATCGAATAATAATTGACACTTTTATAGACCAAAAACCTTGAAAAGTGACTTATAAAAAGATCGCCTATTTCTCTGTAACCGTACAAGTTAGAAACCATTTTGTGGTATCCGTATGGTCATATGGCTTAATTCTATTCGTTGATGGGAATCAAATATCATAATTTTAAAAATATTATAAGGCAGACTCATTTGAATAAAATATTTTTTTTTAGGTTAAAAATACAGTTTTTGCCCAAATGACGTCATTTCCGGTCACAGTGTAAATGTAAAATTGGCTTGACCTAGTCCAAATTGGCATTAAGCATCAAATGGAAAAAAAATATTGCAAATCGAATAATAATTCACTCTTTTATAGGCAAAATAACGTGAAAAGTGATGCATGCAAAATTGCATATTTCTCGGCAACTGCTCATATTACAAACTAATTTGCGCATACATTCTCTTCGTCTGGATTATTGCTACGAGTTTATGAAAATTACAAATAAATATTTCAAAATATGAAGACGCTGAATGAATTGTAAATAACTGAATTTTACACTTTATTTTACATTTTATTCGAAATTGCCCGAAAAAGAAATTGAAATTAAAAAATCTGAGCTAAGGATTTTGTGCACCTTTGCAGGGTGCATCCTTTTAGTTATATCAGTTTTGAAAAAAAATAATATTTGCTTTTAAAAAGTGGTACTGAACGATCAAAATTGTAGTTTTTGTTAATATTACGTCACTTCCGTTGCCGACAGAAAAATTTCACCGTAACAAAAAAAATTACAATTGGGACCACGGAGCGTATGAACTTTGTTTTATACAAATCGAATAATAAATAATTTTTCTGGGTACGAAAAACTAAATTAGCCGATGGCGGCTAACGCAAATTACCGAGACATTTTTTTTTCTCATTTCTGCTCAAGTAGGATGATATTTTTAACCCTGTGTAAAATATCATCAAAACATATTCGTAAATAATAAAGGTTTTCGTAAAAAAATTAATTTTTTTCAAAATATCGGACATTTTTTCGACTACTTCCGGTTTTACGATCGTTGTAGTGATAGCTTTACGAAGTTCTTTGGATAATTAACTTTCTGTACCAGAAGTGTCAGAAACATCCATTGAGTAGTTTTGGAAAAAAGGATAAATTAAATAGCGTTTCCAAAAATTTAACGATTTTTCAATTTTTTTCAAAGTTTGAGGCCATTTTTGGACCATTTTTATTATTTCAATGCATTTCATTTTGGATTCACTATATAGACAACCGATAGGACTTTGAGTAAGAAAAGTTTGAGAAAAATCTGCGGCCTCGTTTTCGAGGAAAGGGCGTCCCAGAATGTTAAAAAATCGGAAAATAATATATTTTTGGCATACAATAATTTATTTCCTTACCATCGAAATCGTATTATTTAGATACCATATGATGGTCCATTAATAGGGCTATCCAGCGACACTTTAGTTCTTTTGGTCCGCTATTACCTAAGGGAGAAATCAAGTTTCTCGCAACTGCGACAATGGTTTTAACCTTTTTTTTCATTTTTTGAATACTTCCGGTATGGTTATTATTGTCGGAATAGTTTTAATAGCCGGTTTGGGCACTAAAATAGCCACGGGGCTCTGTAATGATATATTACATTATCTGATCAGATAAAATGCCTCTGAGAAATCCTATGTTCAAAAGTGCCAAAAATGCAAAAAAATTAAAATATCGAAAATTAAATTTCAATAACTACATACATATTATACATCATTAGAATCGTAATTAGGTCAGCTATCTGAATATACAACCTTTTTTTGAAAATCTCTTAAAATAAAAAAATAGTAGAGCATTTTCCAAAATTTCACGATTTTTCGGCTTTTTTTGATTTTCAGTCCCTTTTTTATCATATTCCAGACATTTCAAAGTCTTATTGGATGGCATAATTCACAAGACTATCGAATGGACTCTCGATAGAGAAAGTTAAAAAAAAAGTTGCGGTTAAGTTTTCGAGATACAGGCGTCCAAAAACGCTCCAAATCAGAAAATACTTGATTTTCAGCATGTCATATTTTGCTTCCTGCTCGTCGTATCCGTACAAATTGGGTATCATACGATAGCACAATACTAGTGCGGTCCAATGGTACCCTAATTTGTTTAATCCATTGATATCGGACGGAGAAGTCGCGTTTTTCCCCAAAATACCCATTTTTTGCATTTTTTTCAAAATATCGGACATTATTTCGACCACTTCCGGTGTACAGATTATTGTTGAAATTGCTTTATTCCTTGCAATGGTCATTTGGCTTCATGCCTCAGAAATTTCAGAAACGTCAATTCGGCCATAAAACGAAACCCGAGCTCGCAAAATGGGTAGAAAATTCGAAAAAAATCGAAAAATAAAGGGCGATAACTCTGAATGAAACTTATATTACTGGAATCGGATGGACTTCAGGTATCCAAAAATGTAGGTCAAATTTCAAAATTTTGAAAAATAACAAAAATTGTCTCTCAAACAACATTTTTCATTTTTCGATCGCAAGAAGTCAGCGATGAAGTTTCGAAATATCGAAATTTTCAACTGCTATCGTCCGAGAAAAGACTCAGGGTTTCCGAAAATGTCATTTGTATGAAAATAGGTACAGAATTGACGAATCTACGGCCGTTTTTTGATTTTTTGACACCGCACGAAATTCAACCACTTCCGGTCTGCGCAGAAGTTTCAAATATAGTTTATCAAGTAGCCAACACATGGTTTCCCGATAGAGAATTAGGTCCCAGATCGGTATCTGTTACAGGCACTGAGAAATAGGCTCCGGCGAAAAAAAAAATAATAATAACTAGACCTGCAAGCAGCACTGAACCGGCTTTCAGGAATCATACAGGAAGTTCATTATACCATAGCCGATCCATTGAGCTACCAAACTATACTTTAATTGTTTTGCTTCAGTGACACCGTCTATCATATGTAAAAGTAATATTTGCTGGCGAAAAGACCAGTCAAAATTGTAAATTATGGCAAAATTACGTCACTTCCGGTGCCGAAAGAAATTTTTATTGGTGAAAAATAAGTCGAAAATACAAAATACAAACTTTGTTTTATACGTATCGGGCAATAAATAATCAACCTATAACCCATAATCTGAAATTAAGAAGGTATAAAACTTAAAAGTGACCCTGGGAAAATTGGCTATTATTCGACAAGGGAACATGCTAGAAGCCTTTTCTTGATATCAATATGATGGTATTGATTCAATCTTACTGCCCATTAGAGTCAGACGTTATAAAATTAAACGAATAATAAATATAAATCCCTTCAAAAAAATGTTTGTTTTGAAGGCTAAAAATACGTTTTTTGCAAAAATTACATTACTTTCGGAGATATTGAAAATGTTAATTTAGTTCACAGAAGTCATAAATGGCATAAGGCATCAAATGGTAAAAAAATGATAAAAATCGAATAATAATTGACACTTTTATAGACCAAAAACCTTGAAAAGTGACTTATAAAAAGATCGCCTATTTCTCTGTAACCGTACAAGTTAGAAACCATTTTGTGGTATCCGTATGGTCATATGGCTTAATTCTATTCGTTGATGGGAATCAAATATCATAATTTTAAAAATCTTATAAGGCAGACTCATTTGAATAAAATATTTTTTTTTAGGTTAAAAATACAGTTTTTGCCCAAATGACGTCATTTCCGGTCACAGTGTAAATGTAAAATTGGCTTGACCTAATCCAAATTGGCATTAAGCATCAAATGGAAAAAAAATATTGCAAATCGAATAATAATTCACTCTTTTATAGGCAAAATAACGTGAAAAGTGATGCATGCAAAATTGCATATTTCTCGGCAACTGCTCATATTACAAACTAATTTGCGCATACATTCTCTTCGTCTGGATTATTGCTACGAGTTTATGAAAATTACAAATAAATATTTCAAAATATGAAGACGCTGAATGAATTGTAAATAACTGAATTTTACACTTTATTTTACATTTTATTCGAAATTGCCCGAAAATGAAATTGAAATTAAAAAATCTGAGCTAAGGATTTTGTGCACCTTTGCAGGGTGCATCCTTTTAGTTATATCAGTTTTGAAAAAAAATAATATTTGCTTTTAAAAAGTGGTACTGAACGATCAAAATTGTAGTTTTTGTTAATATTACGTCACTTCCGTTGCCGACAGAAAAATTTCACCGTAACAAAAAAAATTACAATTGGGACCACGGAGCGTATGAACTTTGTTTTATACAAATCGAATAATAAATAATTTTTCTGGGTACGAAAAACTAAATTAGCCGATGGCGGCTAACGCAAATTACCGAGACATTTTTTTTTCTCATTTCTGCTCAAGTAGGATGATATTTTTAACCCTGTGTAAAATATCATCAAAACATATTCGTAAATAATAAAGGTTTTCGTAAAAAAATTAATTTTTTTCAAAATATCGGACATTTTTTCGACTACTTCCGGTTTTACGATCGTTGTAGTGATAGCTTTACGAAGTTCTTTGGATAATTAACTTTCTGTACCAGAAGTGTCAGAAACATCCATTGAGTAGTTTTGGAAAAAAAGATTAATTAAATAGCGTTTCCAAAAATTTAACGATTTTTCAATTTTTTTCAAAGTTTGAGGCCATTTTTGGACCATTTATATTATTTCAATGCATTTCATTTTGGATTCACTATATAGACAATCGATAGGACTTTGAGTAAGAAAAGTTTGAGAAAAATCTGCGGCCTCGTTTTCGAGGAAAGGGCGTCCCAGAATGTTAAAAAATCGGAAAATAATATATTTTTGGCATACAATAATTTATTTCCTTACCATCGAAATCGTATTATTTAGATACCATATGATGGTCCATTAATAGGGCTATCCAGCGACACTTTAGTTCTTTTGGTCCGCTATTACCTAAGGGAGAAATCAAGTTTCTCGCAACTGCGACAATGGTTTTAACCTTTTTTTTTCATTTTTTGAATACTTCCGGTATGGTTATTATTGTCGGAATAGTTTTAATAGCCGGTTTGGGCACTAAAATAGCCACGGGGCTCTGTAATGATATATTACATTATCTGATCAGATAAAATGCCTCTGAGAAATCCTATGTTCAAAAGTGCCAAAAATGCAAAAAAATTAAAATATCGAAAATTAAATTTCAATAACTACATACATATTATACATCATTAGAATCGTAATTAGGTCAGCTATCTGAATATACAACCTTTTTTTGAAAATCTCTTAAAATAAAAAAATAGTAGAGCATTTTCCAAAATTTCACGATTTTTCGGCTTTTTTTGATTTTCAGTCCCTTTTTTATCATATTCCAGACATTTCAAAGTCTTATTGGATGGCATAATTCACAAGACTATCGAATGGACTCTCGATAGAGAAAGTTAAAAAAAAAGTTGCGGTTAAGTTTTCGAGATACAGGTGTCCAAAAACGCTCCAAATCAGAAAATACTTGATTTTCAGCATGCCATATTTTGCTTCCTGCTCGTCGTATCCGTACAAATTGGGTATCATACGATAGCACAATACTAGTGCGGTCCAATGGTACCCTAATTTGTTTAATCCATTGATATCGGACGGAGAAGTCGCGTTTTTACCCGAAATACCCATTTTTTGCATTTTTTTCAAAATATCGGACATTATTTCGACCACTTCCGGTGTACAGATTATTGTTGAAATTGCTTTATTCCTTGCAATGGTCATTTGGCTTCATGCCTCAGAAATTTCAGAAACGTCAATTCGGCCATAAAACGAAACCCGAGCTCGCAAAATGGGTAGAAAATTCGAAAAAAATCGAAAAATAAAGGGCGATAACTCTGAATGAAACTTATATTACTGGAATCGGATGGACTTCAGGTATCCAAAAATGTAGGTCAAATTTCAAAATTTTGAAAAATAACAAAAATTGTCTCTCAAACAACATTTTTCATTTTTCGATCGCAAGAAGTCAGCGATGAAGTTTCGAAATATCGAAATTTTCAACTGCTATCGTCCGAGAAAAGACTCAGGGTTTCCGAAAATGTCATTTGTATGAAAATAGGTACAGAATTGACGAATCTACGGCCGTTTTTTGATTTTTTGACACCGCACGAAATTCAACCACTTCCGGTCTGCGCAGAAGTTTCAAATATAGTTTATCAAGTAGCCAACACATGGTTTCCCGATAGAGAATTAGGTCCCAGATCGGTATCTGTTACAGGCACTGAGAAATAGGCTCCGGCGAAAAAAAAAATAATAATAATAAATAATAATTTTAGTAATCACAATAGGCTTTCATTCGAAAGTCTGAAAGCCTAATAAATAATAATTTTAGTAATCACAATAGGCTTTCAGACGAAAGTCTGAAAGCCTAACTAGACCTGCATGCAGGAATGACGGGTTTCACTGATGCCACGTTACCCTTAAACATGTCACTTCCGGTGCCAAGTTACCCTTGAACATATGTCACTTCGGGTACCAACGAAACCATTAAACAGGTTTCCAAATTAACATTGCACACAAATAAAATGGATGCAGAATCAACCAAATCCAGCAATATCAATTCATTTTATACATTTGTTACTTGTAAATGATCTTGACAAAATTACATTTCTTCCGGTGTTAATGAAAATGTTCAATTAGTTTTATGAAATCAGAAATGGCATACGATATCATATAGTGAAAATTTTATGTAAATCGAATAATAATTGCCACTTTTAAAGACCAAAAAACTTGAAAAGTGACTTGTAGAAAATCGACTATTTCTCTGCAACCGTACAAGTTAGAAACCATTTTGTGGTATCTGTATGATCGTATGGGTTCATTTTATTTGTTGATTGGCATCAAATACCATAATTTGAAAAACATTTCAAAACAGACTCATTTGAATAAAATATCTGTTTTGAAGGCTAAAAATACAGTTTTTGCCAAAATGATGTTACTTCCGGTGATAATGAAAATCTTAAATTACTTGTATGAAATCCTAAATGGCATTAGGTATAACATGGTGTAACGTTTATGAAAATCGAATAATAATTGACACTTTTATGGCCCAAAAACCTTCAAAAGTGGCCTGTAGAAAACCGTCTTTTTCTCGGCAACCGAACAAGTTAGAAACAATTTTATAATATGTATATGACCATATGAGTTGTGTTTATATGTGAATTTAAACCAAAGGTTAAAATTATTAATACATATTAAGTAATTCTTGGTTGAATAAAACATTGATTTAAAAAGTTTAAAATGCAGTTTTTGACAAAATGACGTCACTTCCGGTGTCAATTTTAAATTGTAATCAACTTGATATGACGCTACATGCTTTTTGAATCAAATGATGTCACTTTTATAAAAATCCAATCATAATTGACTATTTTACAGGCAAAATAACGAAAATAGTGAATTGTACAGAACTGTCCATTTCTTGGTAACTGCTTATATTACAAACTAATTTTAACATACATTTTCTTCGTATGGATTATAGCTACAAGTTTATAAAAGTTACGAAGAAATATTTTAAAATCTGAAAAGCCTGAATAGGTTGTAAATGGGTCAATTTTACACCATTTTTAGCCATTTAATCGAATTTGCTCGAAAATGAAATCGAAATTAAAAAAACTGCTTCCGCCATTTTTTGCGCCTTGAAAGGGCACACTCTTTGAGTCAAATAATTTTTCCAAAAAATAATATTTGTTTTCGAAAAATGGTACCTAACTGTCAAAATTGTAGTTTTTGGTAAAATTATGCCACTTTCGGTGCCGACAGATAACACTTCCGGTAATAAAAAAAATGACAATTGAGACAACGAAGCATATGAACTTTGTTTTATACAAATCGAACAATAAAAAATTAATCTAGGACTGAAAAACTGAATTAGCCAATAGCGGCCAAGGAAAATTACTGAGACAAAATTTTTTAACATTTTTGCACTAGGCAGATGACTCTTTAATTCTGTGCACGATACGACTAAAAAATATTCATAAATAAAAAAGTTTTTTGTAAAATTTTAAATTTTCGAAATTTGGCGCCTAATATCTTCGAAGATTTGCCGAAAATGAAAAATCGAAAGTAGCGTAGCTATGTGCCCTGTCTCAGGCTATGCCAAAACGTATCGAAAGTTAAAATCCAATGATTATTGTTAAAATTACTGCAATATTTTCAAAAACGATACCTTCGGTGATTTCGGACATTTCGCATTGTCGCAGAACGTTCAAAATAGCTTTATCCTCTAAGTCACACCCACTTTCCCAGTAAAACCGAAGAAATCGTAACGATGCGACAAGCAGTTGCTGAGATCTACTCAAAACAAAAGAAGAATAATAATAATAACTAGACCTGCAAGCAGCACTGAACCGGCTTTCAGGAATCATACAGGAAGTTCATTATACCATAGCCGATCCATTGAGCTACCAAACTATACTTTAATTGTTTTGTTTCAGTGACACCTTCTATCATATGTAAAAGTAATATTTGCTGGCGAAAAGACCGGTCAAAATTGTAAATTATGGCAAAATTACGTCACTTCCGGTGCCGAAAGAAATTTTTATAGGTGAAAAATAAGTCGAAAATTCGCAACATACAAAATACAAACTTTGTTTTATACATATCGGGCAATAAATAATCAACCTATAACCCATAAACTGAAATTAAGAAGGTATAAAACTTAAAAGTGACCCTGGGAAAATTGGCTATTATTCGACAAGGGAACATGCTAGAAGCCTTTTCTTGATATCAATATGATGGTATTGATTCAATCTTACTGCCCATTAGAGTCAGACGTTATAAAGTTAAACGAATAATAAATATAAATCCCTTCAAAAAAATGTTTGTTTTGAAGGCTAAAAATACGTTTTTTGCAAAAATTACATTACTTTCGGAGATATTGAAAATGTTAATTTAGATCATAGAAGTCATAAATGGCATATGGCATCAAATGGTAAAAAAATGATAAAAATCGAATAATAATTGACACTTTTATAGACCAAAAACCTTGAAAAGTGACTTATAAATGATCGCCTATTTCTCTGTAACCGTACAAGTTAGAAACCATTTTGTGGTATCCGTATGGTCGTATGGCTTAATTCTATTCGTTGATGGGAATCAAATATCATAATTTTAAAAATATTATAAGGCAGACTCATTTGAATAAAATATTTTTTTTTTAAGTTAAAAATACAGTTTTTGCCCAAATGACGTCATTTCCGGTCACAGTGTAAATGTAAAATTGGCTTGACCTAGTCCAAATTGGCATTAAGCATCAAATGGAAAAAAAATATTGCAAATCGAATAATAATTCACTCTTTTATAGGCAAAATAACGTGAAAAGTGATGCATGCAAAATTGCATATTTCTCGGCAACTGCTCATATTACAAACTAATTTGCGCATACATTCTCTTCGTCTGGATTATTGCTACGAGTTTATGAAAATTACAAATAAATATTTCAAAATATGAAGACGCTGAATGAATTGTAAATAACTGAATTTTACACTTTATTTTACATTTTATTCGAAATTGCCCGAAAATGAAATTGAAATTAAAAAATCTGAGCTAAGGATTTTGTGCACCTTTGCAGGGTGCATCCTTTTAGTTATATCAGTTTTGAAAAAAAATAATATTTGCTTTTAAAAAGTGGTACTGAACGATCAAAGTTGTAGTTTTTGTTAATATTACGTCACTTCCGTTACCGACAGAAAAATTTCACCGTAACAAAAAAAATTACAATTGGGACCACGGAGCGTATGAACTTTGTTTTATACAAATCGAATAATAAATAATTTTTCTGGGTACGAAAAACTAAATTAGCCGATGGCGGCTAACGCAAATTACCGAGACAATTTTTTTTCTCATTTCTGCTCAAGTAGGATGATATTTTTAACCCTGTGTAAAATATCATCAAAACATATTCATGAATAAAAAAGGTTTTCGTAAAAAAATTAATTTTTTTCAAAATATCGGACATTTTTTCGACTACTTCCGGTTTTACGATCGTTGTAGTGATAGCTTTACGAAGTTCTTTGGATAATTAACTTTCTGTACCAGAAGTGTCAGAAACATCCATTGAGTAGTTTTGGAAAAAAAGATAAATTAAAGAGCGTTTCCAAAAATTTAACGATTTTTCAATTTTTTTTCAAAGTTTGAGGCCATTTTTGGACCATTTATATTATTTCAATGCATTTCATTTTGGATTCACTATATAGACAACCGATAGGACTTTGAGTAAGAAAAGTTTGAGAAAAATCTGCGGCGTCGTTTTCGAGAAAAGGGCGTCCCAGAATGTTAAAAAATCGGAAAATAATATATTTTTGGCATACAATAATTTATTTCCTTACCATCGAAATCGTATTATTTAGATACCATATGATGGTCCATTAATAGGGCTATCCAGCGACACTTTAGTTCTTTTGGTCCACTATTACCTAAGGGAGAAATCAAGTTTCTCGCAACTGCGACAATGGTTTTAACCTTTTTTTTTCATTTTTTGAATACTTCCGGTATGGTTATTATTGTCGGAATAGTTTTAATAGCCGGTTCGGGCACTAAAATAGCCACGGGGCTCTGTAATGATATATTACATTATCTGATCAGATAAAATGCCTCTGAGAAATCCTATGTTCAAAAGTGCCAAAAATGCAAAAAAATTAAAATATCGAAAATTAAATTTCAATAACTACATATATATTATACATCATTAGAATCGTAATTAGGTCAGCTATCTGAATATACAACCTTTTTTTGAAAATCTCTTAAAATAAAAAAATAGTAGAGCATTTTCCAAAATTTCACGATTTTTCGACTTTTTTGGATTTTCAGTCCCTTTTTTATCATATTCCAGACATTTCAAAGTCTTATTGGATGGCATAATTCACAAGACTATCGAATGGACTCTCGATAGAGAAAGTTAAAAAAAAGGTTGCGGTTAAGTTTTCGAGATACAGGCGTCCAAAAACGCTCCAAATCAGAAAATACTTGATTTTCAGCGTGCCATATTTTGCTTCCTGCTCGTCGTATCCGTACAAATTGGGTATCATACGATAGCACAATACTAGTGCAGTCCAATGGTACCCTAATTTGTTTAATCCATTAATATCGGACGGAGAAGTCGCGTTTTTCCCCAAAATACCCATTTTTTTCATTTTTTTCAAAATATCGGACATTATTTCGACCACTTCCGGTGTACAGATTATTGTTGAAATTGCTTTATTCCTTGCAATGGTCATTTGGCTTCATGCCTCAGAAATTTCAGAAACGTCAATTCGGCCATAAAACGAAACCCGAGCCCGCAAAATGGGTAGAAAATTCGATAAAAATCGAAAAATAAAGGGCGATAACTCTGAATGAAACTTATATTACTGGAATCGGATGGACTTCAGGTATCCAAAAATGTAGGTCAAATTTCAAAATTTTGAAAAATAACAAAAATTGTCTCTCAAACAACATTTTTCATTTTTCGATCGCAAGAAGTCAGCGATGAAGTTTCGAAATATCGAAATTTTCAACTGCTATCGTCCGAGAAAAGACTCAGGGTTTCCGAAAATGTCATTTGTATGAAAATAGGTACAGAATTGACGAATCTACGGCCGTTTTTTGATTTTTTGACACCGCACGAAATTCGACCACTTCCGGTCTGCGCAGAAGTTTCAAATATAGTTTATCAAGTAGCCAGCGCATGGTTTCACGATAGAGAATCAGGTCCCAGATCGGTATCTGTTACAGGCACTGAGAAATAGGCTCCGGCGAAAAAAAAAATAATAATAATAAATAATAATTTTAGTAATCACAATAGGCTTTCAGACGAAAGTCTGAAAGCCTAACTAGACCTGCAAGCAGCACTGAACCGGCTTTCAGGAATCATACAGGAAGTTTATTATACCATAGCCGATCCATTGAGCTACCAAACTATACTTTAGTTGTTTTGCTTCAGCGACACCCTCTATCATATGTAAAAGTAATATTTGCTGGCGAAAAGACCGGTCAAAATTGTAAATTAAGGCAAAATTACGTCACTTCCGGTACCGAAAGAAATTTTCATAGGTGAAAAATAAGTCGAAAATTCGCAACATACAAAATACAAACTTTGTTTTATACATATCGGGCAATAAATAATTAACCTATAACCCATAAACTGAAATTAAGAAGGTAAAAAACTTAAAAGTGACCCTGGGAAAATTGGTTATTATTCGACAAGGGAACATGCTAGAAGCCTTTTCTTGATATCAATATGATGGTATTGATTCAATCTTACTGCCCATTAGAGTCAGACGTTATAAAGTTAAACGAATAATGAATATAAATCACTTCAAAAAAATGTTTGTTTTGAAGGCTAAAAATACGTTTTTTGCAAAAATTACATTACTTCCGGTGATATTGAAAATGTTAACTTGGTTCATAGAAGTCATAAATGGCATAAGGCATCAAATGGTAAAAAGATTATAAAAATCGAATAATAATTGACACTTTTATAGACTAAAAACCTTGAAAAGTGACTTATAGAAGATCGCCTATTTCTCTGAAACCGTACAAGTTAGAAACCATTTTGTGGTATCTGTATGGTCGTATGGCTTCATTCTATTCGTTGATGGGAATCAAATATCATAATTTTAAAAATATTATAAGGCAGACTCATTTGAATACAATTTTAGTTTTTTAGGTTAAAAATACAGTTTTTGCCCAAATGACGTCATTTCCGGTCACAGTGAAAATGTAAAATTGGCTTGACCTAGTCCAAATTGGCATTAGGCATCAAATGGAAAAAAAATATTGCAAATCGAATAATAATTCACTTTTGTATAGGCAAAATAACGTGAAAAGTGATGCATGCAAAATTGCATATTTCTCGGCAACTGCTCATATTATAAACTAATTTTCGCATACATTCTCTTCGTCTGGATTATTGCTACGAGTTTATGAAAATTACAAATAAATATTTCAAAATATGAAGACGCTGAATGAATTGTAAATAACTGAATTTTACACTTAATTTACATTTTATTCGAAATTGCCCGAAAATGAAATTGAAATTTAAAAATATGAGCTAAGGATTTTGTGCACCTTTGCAGGGTGCATCCTTTTAGTTATATCAGTTTTGGAAAAAAATAATATTTGCTTTCAAAAAGTGGTACCGAACTGTCAAAATTGTAGTTTTTGTTAATATTACGTCACTTCCGTTGCCGACAGAAAAATTTCACCGTAACAAAAAAAATTACAATTGGGACCACGGAGCATATGAACTTTGTTTTATACAAATCGAACAATAAATAATTTTTCTGGGTACGAAAAGCTAAATTAGCCGATGGCGGCTAACGCAAATTACCGAGACAATTTTTTTTCTCATTTCTGCTCAAGTACGATGATATTTTAACCCTGTGTAAAATATCATCAAAAAATATTCATAAATAAAAAAGGTTTTCGTAAAAAAATTATTTTTTTTCAAAATATCGGACATTTTTTCGACTACTTCCGGTTTTACGATCATTGTCGCGATAGCTTTACGAGGTTCTTTGGATACTTAACTTTCTGTACCAGAAGTGTCAGAAACATCCATTGAGCAGTTTTTGAAAAAAAGATAAATTAAAGAGCGTTTACAAAAATTTAACGATTTTTCAATTTTTTTCAAAGTTTGATGCCATTTTTGGACCACCTATTTCATTTCAATGGTTTTCATTTTGGATTCACTATATAGACAACCGATAGGACTTTGAGTAAGAAAAGTTTAAGAAAAATCGTAGGCGTCGTTTTCGAGAAAAGGGCGTCTCAGAATGTTAAAAAATCGGAAAATACTAGATTTTTGGCATGCAATAATTTATTTCCTTACCATGGAAATCATATTATTGAGATACCATATGATGGTCCATTAATAGTTCTATCCAGCGACACTTTAGTTCTTTTGGTCCGCTATTACCTAAGGGAGAAATCATGTTTTTCGCAAGTGCGACAATATTTTTAACTTTTTTTTTTATTTTTTGAATACTTCCGGTATGGTTATTATTTTCGGAATAGTTTTAATAGCCAGTTTGGGCACTAAAATAGCCACAGGGCTCTGTAATGGTATATTACATTATCTGATCGGATAAAATGCCCCTGAGAAATCCTACGTTCAAAAGTGCCAAAAATGCAAAAAATTTAAAATATCGAAAATTAAATTTCAATAATTACATACATATTATACACTGTTAGAATCGTAATTAGGTCAGCTATCTGAATATACAACCCTTTTTTAAAAATCTCTTAAAATAAAAAAATAGTAGAGCATTTTCCAAAATTTCACGATTTTTCGACTTTTTTCGATTTTCAGTCCCTTTTTTATCCTATTCCAGACATTTCAAAGGCTTATTGGATGGCTTCATGCAAAAGACTTCCAAAAGGTCTCTCGATAGAAAAAATTTGAAAAAAATTGTAGGTTAAGTTTTCGAGATACAGGCGTCCAAAAACGCTCCAAATCAGAAAATACTTGATTTTCAGCGTGCCATATTTTGCTGACTGATCATAGAATCCGTATGAATTGGGTATCATACGATAGTACAATCCTAGTGCAGTCCAATGGTACCCTAATTTCTTTAATCCATTGATATCGGGCGGAGAAATCGCGTTTTTCCTCAAAATATCCATTTTTTGCATTTTTTTCAAAATATTGCCCATTATTTCGACCACTTCCGGTTTAAGGATTCTTGTCGAAATTGCTTTATAAGTTGGTATTGGACTATAACTTCGTGTTCCAGAAGTTTCAGAAACGTCAATTCTGCCATAAACCGAAACCCGAGCTCACAAAATGGGAAGAAAATTCGAAAAAAATCGAAAAATAAAGGGCGATAACTCTGAATGAAACTTATATTACTGGAATCGGATGGACTTCAGGTATCCAAAAATGTAGGTCAAATTTGAAATTTTTTAAAAATAACAAAAATTGTCTCGTAAACAACATCTTTTCAATTTTCAAACGATAAAAGTCATAGACGAATGTTCGAAATTGAAAAATGTGAGATAGCCATTGTCTCAGAAAAGATTCAGGGATTCCAAAAATGTAATTTGTTTGAAAATGGATAAAGAATTGCCGAAACTATGGCCAATTTTCAATTTTTAGACAACGTACAAAGTTCGGTCACTTCCGGTATGCGCAGAAATTTCGAAAATATTTTATCAAGTAGCCACCACATGGTTTCCCAATAGAAAATCTAATTCCAGATCGATATCTGTTTCGATCATAGAGATCTAGGCCCTCGCGGTAAATAATAATAATAATAATAATAATTTTAGTAATCTCAATAGGCTTTCAGACGAAAGTCTGAAAGCCTAATAAGAATAATAATTTTAACAAAAACAATAGTGTTTCACACAAGCTTCGCAGTGTGAAACCCTAATAAGAATAATAATTTTAACAAAAACAATAGTGTTTCACACAAGCTACGCAGTGTGAAACCCTAATAATTTTAACAAAAACAATAGTGTTTCACACAAGCTACGCAGTGTGAAACCCTAATTAAACAATATTGTCCTTTAGGATATGGGGAAGGGTGGCCAAATGGTCTGTCATTGGTGTGGTTTTGAGTCCCCGCTCGTAAGTGACAAGAAGAAGGGTTGCTTATCCAATCTTTTGGGTTTTCTTGAGGTCCTCTGGTTTTCTCCCACTTGTAAATATCCCTGCGTAGTGCGTGCAAGGAAGCTATTAAAATAAAATTGAACCATGTTATTCCCAAAATGACCTAGTTTGTGCTGAGTGGACATTAAACCCCATTTCTTGAAAATTAAGTCCTGTATTTTGTACAAAATTGGTGTTTTGTCAATTAGATATTAATGATCATGTTATACAATGTTCTATAATATGAAACAAACTTATGACAGTTTCATGATATGTCAATAAGAGATACACATCAAAATTCAAAGGGGAATCCCCCTATGCTCACAAAACTCATCATAATTTTTGAAAGGAGTCAAATGCCTGGGCCAGATATGACCACAATTGGGTTTTATTCAAAGACACTTTATTATCTTTGGCTATGTCCAAAAAAGAAAAAAATCCCTAGAGAGAAAAGGGTTTCCAACATAAATGACCAACTATATTAGTCAGTTGAAAGGTGAAGAAATACCTATTACTGAACAACACCAAATCTTTATTGAAGAAGTTCCAGTAGGGAGTATTACTGGAACTAAATACTGGATACAGAGAACAAAAACTTTGTGTAAAAATAAAGAGTTAAAACGATTGTCTTTCAGTACAAAAACCATAAAGGATGAATGTTTCCAAGGGGACATCCAGAAAACACCACTCATACAAAGCTAAAGGGTTAAGTTAAAGCTATAGTGAGTGGATTCACAGACACTCACTACAGATTTGGTTCAGAGTGGACAGTTTACAATAGGTTTAAAGGGATCCTACAACCATTATTAGTTTTAGCTAGTGCAATTTAAAATGTCTTCTGTGATAAGACCAAATGACTATTATAAGACTTCACTTTATCACAATGATCTTGTCTGAAGATCTAATTTGAATGTATTTACTAGTCATATAAACATGCATTTTCGACCTTACAAAGAAATTCAAAATATCATTGCTCTCATATCACATTATTATCGAAAATCTATTTACCATATTTTCACGAACATTCATCTGACTCGTTGAAAACCAATAAAAGATTTGTATGATTTGAAACTGGAAGTTAGTTCAGTTATGATATGGAAGATTTGTTTAAACTTAATTCCATGCTATTTAATTTTGATGTACCTAATGTATATTTGTATGTGGAAAGAGATATAAAGTGCTTATACCTCTTTAATATCATTAATGATTCCCTTTACTGCTCAAGGTCCATAGAGCCCAATTTCAACTTTTTTTTATTTGTTTTATTTTTTTTTTAGATCTATACGAGCCATAAAATCTAATGAACACACACTGATTATTGCTGTAACCAAGAAATAGTAAGTTATTTTTAAATTTATCAATTCTGTCTAGACATTTTGAACAAAAATCTGCAGACTTTTCCCTAAGTATCGTAAAACTGCAATTAACATAAGGTGATGTTTCTCTCTTTTGTAAGAAAAATATATTGATCAAATAAATCAGGTGCAGGATGAATGAGTTAATGATAAAAGAGGAATTTAAAGGGTTAATGGGTAACTTAGATGTTTGCAACTGATCAAATGTGCAAGTATTACCAAGACCCCCCCCTCCCCCTTGACTGAAAAAGGAAAAGTTATGTAGTTGTAGTAGTTGTATGAATAACCAATTAGCCAACATGGAGGGTTGGATGGTCGAATGGTTAACGCATGTGCACTGCATTATGAGGTCTGTTATTGAGTCAATTGGGGGGTTTCGATTCCCACGGTTGTTCGTGACAAAGAGTAGGGCTGTCTGTCCAACATTGTTAGGTTTCTCTGATTTCCTCCCACTGCTAAAGAACCGTATGATAGTCCGGGAATTAATTAGGTAGTTTTTGTTGAATTTACATTAAACCCCACCCCTCTCTCTCTCTCTCTCTCTCTCTCTCTTTAGCAAACATAATGAAGAGATTCATTGCCATTTAAAATTCAAAGAAAAGAAGGCAGAAACACCACTTTCTTAAAACAAATTGCCATGTTGTATTGATGAGTAGAAATAAGAAAAACATACTGTATCTTAGTTTCAAAATGTTTTAAATAATGTGCGGAGAAGATGTTAAACCCAATACCAACACTTGGGTCAGGAATAGAGTCTGTATAGCTGTTTTGTTATTGTAATTTCTATATTTTGCTATAAGTTGTGTTATGGAAAGTAACCATAAGTATAACATGATTGCTTCCTCTTTATAATGAGAGTTGTGATAAATATCAGACAAGTTTATTTAATTATGTGTTATATGTTGCATGTAGTTATTAGTGTGAAGATGGGAAATAATTAAATATGTGTTTATTTTCAGCCCAAGTGATAAGGAAGAACCATCTATATTACCATTATTAAAAGCTGGATTTAATAGGGTAAGTTCCTTGGTTCTAAATAAGATATATTTCTTGTTACCTGTGTGAATTTGTTTGCTGATTCACTTGCTCTCTAAGAGATGTGTGAAAAGAGTGTAATGATCACGTTATTACACTTAAGGTGTTGATATGATAAATTTACATATACCACTTCCTCCCCCAACATACAGAAGATAGAATATCACAACAAAAGATCATTTTATCACAGCAAAATTGAAAATATATCTATCTCTGATATTTCATACAAGTCATTACTGAAAGTGTTATGAAGTGAAATGTCCTTGTCAGGTCCTGCACCACTGACAAGGGGGAACCATGGCGGAAAATCTGAATTTTCTCAGCCACCTGTCCTCTGATATGAATAATCCCTTTATCACTAGTTTTTAATACTGTAAATGTTGTGAATAATCTCCCAGTCACCAAACCATACTGAATGTGTAAGAATAAATTTGCTATTATAGCAAGATCTCGTACTGAAAATGGAAGAATGAACTCTCTCGTCATCAACAGTTTCATACTAAAAGTCTAAGAGGGATTCCTCTATCACTGGTGTCTTAGATAACTAGGATCCAATTCTAGAAGTGTTATGCCCAAACAGTTATAACATGTAGCGTAATACTAATAGGATTGTTTCATATATCTTCTTTGATGGGCATTTAGTAATTGAACATGTTAACATAAGGTACAATATAATGGATACATTGCAATTACTGGAGAAGAAAATGTTAATCCAATATTATTACTTTTCAAAAACTACATCCAAATAATTTCTTTTTTTTCAGAGATTTGTGGAAACTAGCAATATTGGGACTTGTATGAATGAATTATTACAGTTAGAATATGGAGAAATAAGATCGAAGTTAAAATTACGAGCTTGTGGAGCTTTATTTACAGCTTTAGATAATGTTAGCGATCTAGTCGAGATAACCAATCAAGACCATGAAATTCAGGTATGTTCACTATTACAAAATTAATCATCTCTTAACATTTTGCATCATGAATTTATTGCCAACAGTTGATGAAAATGCAGATATCTTGTCAAAGTAGGTTCTTCCCTGAGTTGAAGTGATATATATATATATACATCTCTGTGATCATCGACACTTATTACAATCATCTGACAAGAGAATTAACTTTGGCTGTCATTTTACATGCCATACAATTCGGTATTTGAAATAATAACTGTAGTATATAATGAATACAGTTAATTTTGTAATTTATGTTGTAAAGACACTAACAAATAGATTTATGCTTAGAGATAGTGCTCAAAATTGTTGTATTCATTGGACACTTTTCATGGTTAATCTGATGCAGCTAGGCATCAATGTTGGTGGTTGAATTTGGTTTGGTAATTTAATATTTTCCCATTTATATTATATTAGTATTAGTTTCGCTTGATCACCAATTATAGTGCTTCAGGAAAATTCAATTTTGTTATAAATTGTTAAGCATGAACACAATATACAAAAGTTCTAGGTAGAGAGGAAATTCTATTTCACAGAACAAAAAGATGAAAAAACTTATTACCATCTGAAAGTGTTTAGCGCATAAACGAATTATGTTACTAGAATGATACAGAATGATTCATTCATAAAATAAAATGTCAGGTTGAATTTGACGGGTTGCAGTTTTCCAAATTTAGTTTTCGATTTTATTGTGTTGACTTCATTGAAAAAAATTCAACAGAGAGGAAAATCGTTCATAGCGAAAGTTCAAGTGGAAACCTTTTGCACTGCTTTCTCCAAAGTAGGACTTTGATTGCTGAAGTTAATGTCAAATTGTCAGCAGACACAATTTACAGTAACCGAACAAAAATAGATCAATATTTCACATTTCACATAAATGGCCTTGGAATTACTTTCCAAAATGGCAGGATTTTATAGAAGAGGTTTAATTCCACTTGAAGTTGGATGTTACTTAAAATAAGTAACTGAATTGTGGTTTTGACTCGCAAATATCTTCAGGCTCATCATAGAAATAACTGAAGTGTTTTTTTTTTACGTGAGATTGTAGTAAATATACAGTTTTTATGTAAATGAATATATGATAATTTCATGATAGATACAATTTGCGTGTACGCAAAACTGTGAATGGATTTAGTTGTGTGGGATTTATTTACCTCTGGGCAGTTTTACTTCCCACTCCTTGCTCATTTAATTACATTCATTTATTACAGAATAATCCCTTTACCTCGTTATAAACACTTTTTACAAATAAACATGTAAAATAAACCTCTGTATTTAATCTTTCTTGATGATGCAGACAAAGTGTAGGAATTTTTTTGTGAATATCTCTTTCTATACCTGTAAGTCATGCCAAAAAAACCCTTATAATGCTTATGGAACACTTTCATTTGATTGGTGCTATCTTCAAGGGGTATGTACAGGGGGGTTACGGGGGTCAGAAAGAAATAAAAAGGATATGTTCATACATGAATAGGGTCACTGCAACTTTTGGAGGGGGCCCCGAATTTGAACATCAACATTTGTAAAATAACACCACCCCCTACACCTGTCATACACGAAATGATATTGAACCAAGTTACGTTTGAAATAATTTGATAAAAGTATTTTTCTTAAAAACAGGAAGTAAATGGCATTGTTTCTCAAATGGCTTTTTAAATTTAACCCTTTCAGTGCCAAGTTAAGTCAAAACATCCTGGTGTCAGGCATGCTTTACCATATCCTCAGGGTTATGTAGCAAGGAAAGGTTAATTAAAATTTTAAAGTGGAATCCTTGGTTTATACATAAAACATGTTTACTACCCAAAGTTACAATAAGTGAAAAATTTTGGAAAATGTCCCCAATGATTATGGTTGAAGGTAAATTAAATGTATTAAATACATGACAGATACCAGATAAAACAGATCTGAAAAATCTCTGCTTCAAATTTTTTCGGATATTAATTGATACTGCTACTGTAACTACTACTACCTTGTACAATTAAAGATGCATTATGTAAATTTAGATAAAGAGCTAGCCATTCTTGCTGTCCAAAAATAGATAATGCAAAAATTGGTTTATTCTGATCAAATATATTAACCTTTGAAGGTTTGACAAGATATGTGCCCTGATTGTAAGTCTGTTCTGGTTGTTCCAGGTTTAGCCTCGCTTTACCATTTTTAGAGCATCATCTGCTTAAAATCGGACCTATCCCATGGCATCGATACTTGATTATGATCTTTTGTTAATAAATGTCTAATTAATAGTTTATATAATATTTAAGGCCTAAATAAAGACCTGCAATAGGCAAATTAGCTCTAGCATAATGCCTGTAACACGAAAGCCTAAAAAATGACTGGCTGTTTGCCAGTTTTTCCATGTAATTTTAGCATTGATCAATTCAACATGAGCGAGATTCCAAACTTTCAGGACATATAGTGCATGCGAAACATCCAAAGATACATGTTTTTCGAATGTTTTTTCTTATTGAAAGCACAAATAAATTCAAATTGTGTGACATACTGGGACCCAGATAATATAAACCTTCATTATTTTACAAATTTAAATTGTAAACATCAATTTGAAAACAAATTTTAAGTAATCGTCAACAAATAAAGAGCATAATATGCTATTTGTACACACATTTTCCAATATATAATCCATTAAATATGATTTGAATAATGCTAATTACATACACTTATATGTAACATATGTACAGGTGTTTATTGTTTACTTGATAAATTAATGCACCACTTTATTATAGAATCATCATTTCTCACTTAGTTTTACATACAGGGAGTAAAATCTATTTGCACTTATACCAATTTCCCTTAAGCGACATAACTACATGTATGTAGAAAAAGGAGCTGGTATAACTTCAAATCTGGATGCATGCTGAAGACAATGTTTTAAAATGCAATTTTGAAGGAATATTTTTTTTAAATCATCCACTCAAAAAAGAGATTCAGTGGTTTCTAAAGCTTGATTCTTGATTTAAAAGTCTTGACTGACTAGTGATTGATTGAGTGGAAAGTTTTCCTGTCATTCAGTTTCCATTCCACTAAATTTATAGTTTTACGTGTAAAAATTGATTTATAAATCGAGAAAATATTAAAGAATTTATTTTGAAAAACTTGTTTAATTGACAATTGTTTAAACATGATAAATAAAGTACACAAAACATTGACAGATATGTTCAACGTCTGCTGTTAGTTTAGATTATTTTGATTTACGTTATTAAATAAATATTTTGTTTTGATGGATGCAATATGAAAAACACATTTTAGCCCGTCTTTCTGTAGTTATAAATGCATTTTGTCTTAACTGTAAATTTTTTAAGAATATTAATTGTTTTGATTGTGTATCAGTTTTTTTTCAAAATAATTATAATGATGATGTTTGTGTCTCATGTGAATAACATCTTCCTGGAAAAACCTTTGATTTGATTTCAGTTTGTTTTCAGTTTGATTTAAAATTATGCAAAAATTGAAGCTAAATTTAGTCTCATACTGTCGTACAAAAAATGTCTTATATAGTTTGAAAAGTTTATTAGATATAAGAGGGAAATTTCTAGACCAGACTTGTACATCAAATGATTTATAATTTCTAAAGTATTGCTAATTGATTCTGGTTTCTTTTATGTGACTATCAGACTGACCAGACGACTTTCTCTACAATTGAAAATAACTTTGTTATGCTTGATGTTTTTAAGCTGTCTGCTACGAAACAGACTTTTCCTAATTCCATGGCATTAAATGAAAATACGGCTTTCTGAAGTATAGTACATAAAAGGCTTTGTATAAAATCTGAAAAGCAGACGTGATTTCATGTACTTATCATTTAAATTTAAAGACAGATACATTTTTATCTAAAATTAATTGTCAGATCTTATAGCTTAATGCTCACCAACAATAAAGAGACATTGTGATTTTCTTAAAAACAAAAAAAAGCTTCCTTTTCACCAATCTAACCATGGACCGTATTATAAGGTCCATGATCTAACTAAGATTTGAGTAAACGTACAACAGACTTACAACTGGGCAATGCACATCATAATAACCATGGTTTATTTTAAAGTTTCGCTGTGCAGTTTCTAATTTTGTATTTTCCTTATCAAATAGCCACTTTATTAAGCAATTGATGGTATTTTTATTGCAACAGATGTATAAGACTGAAACGGGCAGTAATTTATACTTTGGATAGAAGAAATATCAAGATTTGTCATCTATTAACTGTTTCAGTAGTGAAATTATTGAATAATTAGGATAAAAACAAATGATGTTATGTATTTTATGCTAAGAAGAATAGCTGGAAACAAAGTGGGAAAACTATGTTATTATGTGGGTATGATAAAGAATGACATAATATGAATCATATCATTCAATATCATATATCCATGTCTACTTCCTGTTTTATTTGTGGAAAGTCTTTGTCTGGATCTGACATTAGATGTTCAATCTTTAATGCTTAGATTCAAATATTTATGAAATATGTCTAAATATTAAACAGTATTTTTCCATCGTTTGTTTCGCTCTTTGAAATGTCTAGAACATGATATTATTGTCTTTTCAATTAGAAAATAAATCTTGGACACTTTTGTTGCTCATAAATCATTGACATTTGCACCATGTGTATAACATATATTTAGTTGTACTATTTGTATAACATTATTAGTTGTACAATTTGTTTAACATTATTAGTTGTACTATTTGTGTAACATTATAAGTACAATAGTAGTACTACGGTATTTGTTTAACATTATTAGCTGTACTATTTGTGTAATATTACTAGGACTATGGTATTTGTTTAACATTATCAGTCTTTGTGTAACATTTCTAGTACTATGGTATTATTTGTTAAACAATATTAGTTGTACTTGTGTAACATAACTAGTTCTACAGTATTTGTACAACATTATTATTGGTTGTACTATTTGTAGAACTTTATAATAGTTTGGATGCAGCTATGGCGGGTGTGGCGCGCCAGGCAGGGTAAGCTTACTCTTCCGGACACCTGTTACCACTGTTTGTTGTGTATTTCGTACATGATGAACAGTCCATTTGCTGATTACACTACTTTGCCTGACTATTTTGCCTATAACGTTTTTTAGGACTTCGAGTTTTGCCTAATGGTTTGGATTGTTCGTACTTGGTTTTATTTTATTTATAATATTTTGCTATTGACTTCATTTTTTGAAAAATTTACATAACTTTATTCACGGTACAACTGATATAACTTTATTTATTTTACAATTTGTATAAATTTATATAATAGCACAATTTGTGTAATTTTTATAAGTTGTACAATTTGTCACACTCTGTCATGCGGAAACTTCATCGGTAAATTAGAATTACATTACTTATAAATACAAAAATATAACATTCAGTTTGTAAAAAAGTTGTTTTTTGGGGGTTTTTTGACCATTGTCTATCCATTCATATATTGCATGGAACTGGGTATGTTGATTAAATCCAATTTGAATGTGATTCATTGATCATTAACCAATTGTTGTCCTTGGCAACACCAAAATAATTTTAAAAATTGCATTTGAAAGTGTCTAGGTTTTTTTTTTGATTTTAATAAGACTTTATATGTATTTTTAAAATGTTCAATAATTCAGTAGTTATTTTTGGTGTGATTGCTGTTGAGTTAATCAAAAATATGTCCATATTCCAAAAGTTGCTTTATGTAGTTACTGTGAAAAGCTAACACCTCACATTTAACCTTGTTTGATGGCTGCTATCTATGTTCGAATAATTTTCACTGATTTATTCATACATGTATTTCTTTATTCGGGAAACAACCATGTTATTTCATAGTTTTCAGATTAGAATATATTTGCCAACTGGCACAGTATTATTGTGGGAACTCTGCTTTGAAGACTATTTATTTTTTCTGATATTTTTTCTGTATCTCTCTTTCAGTATGTAAATCATGCATTTGAAAGATTAACTGGTTTTACAAGTGAAGAAGTTTACAGTAAAGATAGTCGAGAACTGTCTAAAAACGACAAAAATAAACCCGATTTGCATGATATTATCAATGATTACGTGAATAAAGGAAAGGTCAGTGATCATTGTTTCTTTTCTTAGATATATCTTGTCTTAAAGACATTCAATCGTTAGAAGGTCAGTGTTGCAGCAGCAGACTGCCAGATTAACATTTATTTGGGAATCCTTGTGCTGTAAAAAAAAAGAAGGCATAAGTAGATTTAAAGTAGCTATTAAAAAAAACGAGCAAAATTATCTAGTTATAACAGAATTAATAAAATGAACAAAACCTGACTAACAGGTTAATGACATTAGCTATTTTGCATTTCTGAGCTGTTAAACTTTAATTATTGGCAGTGGCATCCTCAACCATCCTTCACTCTACCTTTTTGAAATACTTATTAAGTAATTAACTTTAAAATTGTGTGCTGCTTTGCTGTTTCCTGTTGGAAATCCTGCATACACAATTTTTGGTAGTCTTTGTTTTATTTATGCTATACATGTACATATTCAATGGGGAGTTATAAGATGTACCAAATATTATTAAATCATTTATTTCATCTTTTTTTTGAGAAAGAGGAGCCGAGTGCCCTATAAACTGTTTTGGTGATCATTACGAAATGACTCAATATTTTGTAAAATAGGCTAATTCTTAAATGTTCCATTGTTGATTTGCGTTCTTAAACAACTAAACAACCTTTTTGTTTTGTATTCCCAGTTAAAACTGGATTCTCCTTTAATCATTTGATTGTTAAAGAGCAAAACACAGAATGTGCTCAATAATCACTTCTGTCTAGTCTTGTCTCAACTCATCCAAATATTACTAACTCTTGCTGCTTGTTATCTTTGGCATGGCAAAGAATTTCAAGGTAATTATCGGCCAAAGTCTATTCAGGTACATGTTTTATTCCCGATTAGAATTACGCAACTGTTAAGTAGATAAAAGGCAGACATTATTGTATGACTAAATTGATGGAATTCTGCAACAATTTCCAGGAATTGTTGTTGCAGAACGGTTAACAATGATATCACATGATCAAATCAAATAATTCACATTGGCAATTGTGTTGGATTCAGTGTAGTATATGGTGACAAATTGAGTTTTCCCAGAATAAATTCCTAATGATTCTGACCCTCTATTGTTCTTTTCTTTATGATGCTTTAATAATTTGACGTTATATTAATATTAAAAGGTTGAAATCAAAAGGATAGGTTAACAAATCTCTTTACTGGTGTTTCCTAATAAGGAAGTTCTACAGAATTTTCCAGCTTGGTTTACCCTTATCAGTGGTGCCTGGCAAAGAACAGCATCTTGTCATAGATGGGACCAAAAAAATAAAACAAGGTTCTATGTACTTGATGGGCAACCAAAAGAACCATTGGCAGATTAGAATTCAATGATGAATAGGTTCAAACTCAGCAATCCAGAAAAAAATCCCCCCCACACCACACTGCATAGTTTGTCTTCATTAGACCAAATTTATACAGCTTAACCCACAGATATGTATGGTGTCTTGTGAAATCTGGGATTGCCCTTTAAAACTTGGAGCTCACGGACTGTATAATGTGAATATTGACATAACTGTGGCTCTCAACAAATTATCTCTGCATGTTATTAATAAGAAGAAGATTAATGTCACAAGTGAATGACACAAAGGCAAAAGTTGCAGACAAGGTCATTTATGGATTTTTTTCCTTGTTTTTAAGCACTGGGAAGGATCTTACTATACAAGACGGAAAAGCGGAGAAGTGATTCAAAGTCAGTGTCGGATAACACCAGTTGTAGGTTTATCAGGGTAAGATATATCTACGCAGTTATCACACCACACCTAGATATCAGCAGTATGCATGGTTATTAAATGTAATCAAACCAGACAACCATAATTCATGGACATGTACGTGTGGAGGTGCATGTATGTGTACAACACTGTTAGGCATTCTATATATCAGACAGAATTTGACATAAAACAGTCAGAATTTAATATGTTATTTCATTTTACACATATGACAGGAAATAATTTTAAGATGCATTATCACTACAACTTAGTACAACAAAGAATATAGTTTTAATGGAGTAAGTTAAGAATCGCCAAAGTTTTAAAATTCATAAATTTTCATTTAAAACTTATAAACTGTTCCGCTGATTTGTCAAAACTTTGCATACAATTTATTTCTAACCAGAAATCATTTAGTTTACCTACTTTACAAGAACATTGTCAACAAATTAATACCTTCTTTTAAAAGTTGGTTTACAAATTATATTCCAATTAGAATTTCAATACATTTATATTTGGTTAAAATCTAATACATTCAGATACATTTGGGCAGAAGTAGTATTACACTATCTGTAAATAATGTAGTTATTACATGCTAGACTTGTTTGATAATGCAAGATTGTTCTCTAATTTTTGAATGAGGCTAGCACGTAACTGGTTCTATAAGTGATTTATTAAGGAATGAGGCTGTCTAGACGATATATTAGTTTTAATAAAGTTTCACGGATGACTATACACATACAGTTTAATATTAATTTACACAGATTTTCTCTGGTGTAAAGTAATTGATGTAGCTGTCAAAAAATGATGGAGGTGTTGGAAGGCTGGTGGGAACATTTATATTATCAATATTATTATTATCATGAGTCTATGTTTGACCTAGTAAACTAAATATTTTATTCTCACAGGAGAATAACAAATAAGGTCAGACAATAAATGATTTTAGACTTAAATCAGTCGATCAATCATTTAGTTACTATGAGACAATTAATTACCATGTACTAATAACAATATCGAGACATCACATCATCATGTATTAATAACAGATACTGAGACAGTTAATGACCATGTATTATTAACAATACTGATACGTTTAATCAATTGCCATGTTTTAATGAATGACACTGAAACAGTTAATCGCTATTTGACAACAAATGTGCTGGGCTAACAGGTACCGGTAATAACAAATATACAAGAGCAATTAATTATCATATACTAATAAGAATACTGATACATTAAGTCATCATGTATTAATAAAAGATACTGAGACAGTTAATCACTGGTATAAATCACCATTTAATAACAAATATAAAGGGATATACAATATCCATCATGTAATAACAAATATACTAAGGCAATTTAGTATTATTTAATAACAAATACATAGGAAAAAATATAAAAAAAATGGCATCATATAATAACAACAATATTCCAGAATTGTCATGTTGGCACATAATGTTTTGCCAATTATACTCTTATATTTGGAAATCAGAGAATTTAAAGAACATTGTTTCTTGTGAATATTTTGTTTAAAAGTAGTTTTGTGTTCTACATAACATAACCGACACCTTTTGATAAAGCATTTAAATGCTAAAAGTTGATCCATAAAGGAATGAAGTGGAAACTTATTTAATCTAAGTGTGAAGTATTACAACATGTCAAAAATATCAATATGTCTTACTTAGATATAGTACACTTGCTTCACTGGAAATACATTCACAAATCTTGTAAACTTGCAAAATACACCAATGACGATGAATATCAAGCCTAATTGACCCAGACTATCTGCTCGTGTCTCCTCTCTCATCTCTCTGGATAGCTTCCTCGGAACTAATCAATGTCCCTGACCTACATCAAAACATGATATAAGATAGATAAATCTGTCTGCACTTTACAGTCTTTAAAATTTCATATTAGATTTTATCTCTTGAAATATTTTATTTGATTTCATATCGCATTTAGAAAAATAACAAGCCTGACACCGTTGGTTGTGAATGAGAGCGCAAGGATGTGTAATTCAAGTGTGTTCAAATAAATTTTACTTGCAATTGCATGAAAAATAATATAAAGGCCGTTCTGTAAGCAGAAAGTGTTGCCATGGTGATTTACAAATAAGTTGTGTTTGTGTTATACATGTATTAACAACAATTTCACATGTTTGTCAATATTGTGATTTTTTTATGTTTTATATCGTCCATCACAAATGCCTTTTTTTGTTGGAATCACTGAACTTTTAGTTATTTTGATTTTCATTATTTTCACAGGCGCATCTCTCAGTATGTCACAGTGAAAACAGCCCCCTACGATCTCACACAGCACTTAGATCGAGTCAAGGACACAGAACTTTACCAGCTTGCAAATGGCAAGAATATTTTTTTGAATGTTTATGTTGGGAAATGTTTGTGGTTTGTGGGTGTAGCTTAAAAGATACTTAAAGATTGTTAAATGTGCTACCTGTAGGTTTTTTGGTGGGGATATAAATGAATGATGTTGAATTTTTCATTTGAATTAATCTGTTTTGTGGTTCAAGCTTGTTAATTTGACAGGACACAACATTTTTGCATTCCTAAAAAATTGGATCTCAAGTCCAAAACAATATAAAAAAAAAAGCATGAACATATGTTCGTTTTCAAATTAAAGAAGTTTATCACCAACCATGGACAGATTTGAGGCTTATTAATTCACTTTCCATATTTATAAATTGTTAGTCATCTCAGATTTTTATACTGCATATTTCTCACTACTCTTTCTAATCTACACACTTAAACTTGAAAGGCTGTTGGACTTAGATGTCGAGAATAAGCTTTTTTAGATAATGGCTGCATTCAAAAGAAAGAACATGCTCAAATCGGATGTTTAAGTTTTGATTTAGGTAATACTTTTGTCAACACCAGTGAGTAAAAGCATCATATTGATAAAAAAAATCTCATGAATTGTCTAAAAATCTGGTTAAACTTGTAAGCAAAAGTCTAATAACAAAAATTCTGTTGTCGAAATTTTAATTCATTCACCACATATTTCATTACCGGGATCCAGTAATATTACTAGTGCCAAGTCTGGAAAAAGAGATGAGCTGGTGCATCAATTGCTAGTGACTTAACACAGTCTAATAAAGATTTCAATTATGCCAGTCTTCATAAGAATTGCATTAATAATTTTAATAGGTTTACAGGTGTAATTGCACGTAATTTCATACAAAATTACTTAGAATAAGAATCCACCTTGAAACAATTTTCCTAATGGTGATGTTCATGAGTTCGCTAATAGGCTTGTACCTCGTGTCCTGGAATGAATTAATGATTTAGCTAATGAATGGTTATTAGATATTGTTGATCCTTACAGTTTGCAGGATGAGTTTATGGAGGAATCTCAGAAGTCGGAAATTGATATCCCCAAAATTTGTCAGTGAGGCGATTTATCTAATCATCCATTTAATGAATCCGTGAATCTGATCACCAGAACGATAAATAAAAACATGGATGTCGATGAATTAAATTACAAGTGTCCCTTAGGTTGTTCGTGATTTTCTTAACCTCATCCTTATCCAAGGGTGCAGTAGTTGAGGATGCTATTTGCATATAGCCCAAGGGCTATAGTCGAATTTTCAATCAATTTTTTAACAAACAATATATTGTATAAATAAATAGGGCGGGATCATGTATTATTCATTGAATAAACATTTGATGCAGTGGGCTATTCTTTTAAGTCTGGGTGTGCATGGTTAGGAAGAGTAATGAGAAATAAATCCTGAGACAAATTACAAGATATTGTTATTAGTAGAAGACAAGATTTAAAGGTCTTGAGTCATATTTTCCCTCCAGACAATACAAAAAAAACGTGAGCTATTCAAGTAGCCATTGTGCCTGATGTTCCTGTCTTTGTTAGTTCTCAAGAGATCTTGTAGAAAATCATCAGATCGTCAAAAACAAGTGTAAAACGCTGAGATTGTATAATAATGTTGTCTGCTCGTACCAAGTAATTATGCCAATAATAAAAGACTTTTATTGTCTTTTATCTACAGGCGGCATTCATGGAGGCGTCTCAAAAAGAAGAGAATCTGTGACAAGAATTCATTCGATGACAATTGAGGCACCAATTACGAAAGTATGTCCCTATCTTTTCTACCTATCTCTGTATCGTGAAATATTCATGTAGTTTTAGATGTCAGATTGGATTGTCTGTGCATGACAATGACATGGTTACTCTGTTATTTAAGGAGATCTATAATGATATATCTTCTAGTACTGGCAACTCTGTATGAATATAATTACTCTAATTTTCTGGCCATCAGTTCTAACTCTCAGATAAAATCCGATAAACTGTCAGAATATTAATTTCTATGATTAAGACTAATTGGGAAATATGGCCGCCGCCATCCCTTCCATAGCAATCTTGAAGATCATTGTATGTAATTTGTGAATCATATTTAGATAATAAATAAAATTATCCTTACATCAGAAAAATATGCATTGAAATATGTCTGTAACTTGGTGGAAACAAAAAAAAATATGTCACACTGCCCCCCACCTACAAATTTTGTTTCTTTGAAACATATTGATCTGAGCTGTTTGTTGGTTGAGTTGTTATAGGAATTGAATGTTATATTCATGAGCATATATGTGTCACAAATCACCATTGACACCCCAAAATTATTATGGAGGAGCCCTGCCAAATATCTGTGTTTGCCACTGTCCATAGAAATGCTTTTGTTTATGTCCTATGGAAGACAGTTTGAGACATGTTTTGATTTAATTTTTTATAGGTGATTAACATAATAAATGCAGCCCAAGAAAACAGTTGTTTAACGGTAGCCCAAGCACTAGATAAAGTACTAGAGATATTACGATCAAGTGAACTATATTCTCCGTACTTTAATCAACAAATGAAAGATGAAGACCCTATGACCTCAGATTTAGTTGGAGGATTAGTGTCGGTAAGTAATTTGTAAATACCAGAACATTAATTGTGACATTTTAAAACATAGAGTTGAGTCAACCATACATTATCAGAATTTCTTTTGTATTTCATTGAAATCTTTGATTCAAATAGCATCAAATCACAATGCTAAAAACTATCCTTGAAACAAGGATCGCAGAAATGCATAATTAACCCAATACATGTTGTACAATTTACCCCAAAAATAAATTAGTTCAAAAATTATTCCAGTCCATCAATTATGTCCATTTGATGTTTAAAGCATTTCTAAAGACTTCGCTCCACTTTGTGCATCTATTATTATGAAATCATAAAAACTATTTATTCCTCTTTTTTTCTCTAGCAAAATGTCAAACGACGTCATTCAAATCATGACACATCAGTACAAAAAATTAGTAAGTATTTTACAACTGATAAAAATTGTTCCGTTTGAATTCGAGAGAAATTGTTTTAATATTACCAGAATATATATTGATTAGAAATAAAATAATTGTCATATTCATATTGTACATGTACATCAACCGTTTCCTTCATTTAAGTATGAAACAATATACCCAGTTTTTATATTCTTGCGACACTGATTTTCAGTGACTGCTTAATGGCGCTTAATAATTTTGAAACACCTTTCACTCAAAATGTTCACACTGTGTTTGTGTTCATGAACTGAAGAATCCTATTTTGATTGTTTTTCAATAACTCAAACAGCTGAAGTTATCCTCTGATTATTGGAACATGTTTGTGTATTCTAGTAGTGATACACAAATATCTTATTGGGACTGGGGGAGCCACAATGGCTCAGGGAGTAAGACACTGGCTCGCTACCGAGGAGGTTTCGGTTTGGTTACAGTTTTGGCCACAGAAGTTTATCGTGATCTTCCCCCTTGATTTCATCTTGTCAGTGAAGCAGAATGGAGGGCCTGAGAAGGACAATGGCGTACACATAAAAGATCCTTTGGCAGTTGAAATTCGATATAAGAGTAGGCCATAGCACCAATATAAAGGCAAAATTTTCCTTATAGCACACTGTATGGCGTATATCTGTCTTCATTAGCCGAGTCAGAGCAGAACAGTAGGATCTTAAACCCTATTTCATTTTGTTTCATATAGGGATCAATTTAGTATTATTGTTTTATACTTCCAGGCCATCACACCCACCATCACATTCCATCCAGTCCTACCGCCTCCCTATCTCAGGTTCCTGAACCAATCCAGTCTGTACTTGATGAGGAATGTGACTGGAATTTCGATATAATAGAATTAGAAAGAGTCACTGATAAGAGGTAATTAATTATACATTTTGAAGAAAAAGTAGTTTTTAAAATATATTCCCATTAAACAGGCTTTGACTTTCTTATACTCTAATATTCTTGGAGATCCATCCGATTTGGAAATTCAAGTTACATTTATCAAGGTAGTCTCAACGCATTTCGGAATAGCTCAAGCCGAAAATTTTAAATCCACATAAAAGAAAACAATTTAACGAAATTGTGTTGTAGAGATGCTAAACAATACAACAGAAACTTTCAGCTAGTCTCCAGAAAATTTTTAATCCATTTAGAAACTGATGATTTACTCCTTTTTTTATGTTGTTTTTCTTTACATAGGTAAAATTTTATATCTCTTTTTCTATTTTAGACCTTTAGTATACCTTGGTTTAAAGATTTTCTCACGTTTTGATGTTTGTGAATTTCTAAACGTGAGTGAAGATGTCCTGTTTAATTGGTTACAACTGATAGAAAGTAATTATCATGCTATTAATACATACCATAATTCAACACATGCTGCTGATGTACTTCATGCCACAGCTTACTTTCTAGACCGTGAACGAGTTAAGGTGAGAGGAGCTTGTCAATATTTATTTTTATACCCCCACATGGAAATGTGGTCGTATATTGTCGTCGCCCTTTCCGTCCGCCTGTCTGTTCGTCGGTCCGTCGTCCACAATTTCTTGTGAACGCTCTAGAGGCTAAGTTAATATCCGTTTGACTTTAAATTTATACACAGTGTTTAAGGTCATTAGACAAAGAAGCCTATTGATTTTCAGCGATATCCGATAATTACTACCAGAGTTATGACCCTTAATCACTATGAAAAATCTTATGAACGCTCTCGAGGCTAAAGTTAATATCCGATTGACTTTAAATTTATACACAGTGTTTGAGGTCATGATGCAAAGAATCCTATTGATTTTCAGCAATATCTGATAATTACTGCCAGAGTTATGACCCTTGATCACTTTGAAAACTCTTGTGAACGCTCTAGATGCTAAAGTTAATATCCGATTAACTTTAAATTTATACACACTGTTTACGGTCATGATGCAAAAAAGCCTATTGATTTTCAGCGATATCCAATAATTACTGCCAGAGTTATAACCCTTGATCACTTTGAAAAACCTTGTCAACGCTCTAAAGGCTAAAGTAAATATCCGATTGACTTTAAATTTGTACACAGTGTATAGGGTCATGAGACGAAGAATGCTATTAGATTTTCAGTGATATCTGATAATTTCTGCCAGAGTTATGGCACTTGATCACTTTGAAATATCTTGTGGACGAAGGCCTTGAAACAAACAATCAAAACAATTCTAATCATTTCTGATAATTACTTAATGGGCTATTTACTCGTAATAAGATTATCATGTGTTGTAAATGTTCTCCTTACTGACAAATGAAACTATATTATGCGACAATTCTTGTTGTCTGCCCAGACGACTTAGCTGTTGTGGGCGTATGTTTCGTTTCCTGGCAACCTATCTTTACATGAAGTAGTATTACTGTTTGTGGGGGGGGGGGGGCAACAGACTTTGATTTAATCATTTTATCTGTTGAATCCTTGGGGTCACTTGCTTAGAGGCAGTTTTTACTTAGGAAAATATACTCTTCAAAAAAAGAAACGCACAACCCATTTTTCATCAATTTTTTATTTGAACGAGGTCATTGTTTCAGTAAATCTTACTTGTTTTCAATGCCATTATGTAAGGATGTAAGGATGTAAGGATAAAAGAAATTCATTATTGATTTTAAAGGTAGGATCACTAATTGTGACTGGTCATCCTTTTTGTCGAAATTTGTTATCACTTGATTGCACCAAGAAACATGAATTTAACAACTTCGCGAGATTTTCGCATGGAACCTAGATCTAAGGTCTTTAAAATCCTGAGGTTCTCGGTTTCCAAATCAGTTGCACATGTAAACACTCAACGAACCAAATGATGCCACATCTGAAAGAAGACCAACACAACAATGCTATTGGACGATTACAAGCAGGTGAATCCAAGACAGATGTAGCCAGGCTGCTGAATGTTTCTCTTTGTTCCATTTCTCGCCTTTGGGATGGGTACCGACAACAAAGTTCAACACATTAACGCCCTAGCTCAAGCCAAACAAGAGTGACCCCCACCTGTCCTGGATCGCCACTTCCGGTTACGTCATTGGCGTAAATGGTTTTCAACACAAACTCTACTGCAGTAGCAATTCCCGGACGGCGTAGAATCTCGTACCAGACAGTAGGTAAACACCTACGTGAAACCGAATAACAAGGCAGACGCCCCCGTTAGAGCTTCTGATTTGAAATACGCCAACACCTTGAAATCCAACTTTAATGGATCAGGCACTGACGGTATGGACACAGCAACACTGGACAGCAGTTTGGTTCAGCGACGTGTCGCGGTTCTTGTTGCAACAAGGTGATGGTAGAGCAAGGATATACGGACGACGACATGTAACTTTGCGTTTCTTTTTTGGGAGAGTATATATAGTTATGGTATAAAAATTTAGTTGGTGTTTTAGAACTGAATCCAAAGGGTTTAGGACCGTAAAAACATATTTATGGATTGACATATGAAACAGAGTTTACATCCTACTTTTTTGCATTAAGGTTTAGGACCAGAGCCACAATTATCACAAATTATCTGAGGTTTGGAAAGTAGAATTAAATTTGAAAGAAAATTTACATATGATCTAAGATTCTCCAACAGTATATTTACTATGATAAACTAAAATATTATATGGAAAGAACGATTTTGTACAACTAAGACTGTTAATTTATTTTATTACAGAGTGTATTTGATCAGTTTGATGAAGTAGCATGTTTAATAGCTGCTGTTGTCCACGATGTTGATCATCCTGGCAGAACTAATGCTTTTCTTGTTAATGCCGGAAACCCGTTGGCTTTATTATATAATGATTTGTAAGTAGTTCAAGTTAGATAATGTTAAATATATGAGTTATCCTTCCTAAATTATTTTCTCTACTATATGTGTGGATATTCAAACAGAATCAATATTAATACATAGTCAAAGTGCACGGTTTTCTGAATCAATCAGCCAGTAGACTATAGCTACTAGACAAATACATAAATTTCCATTCAAGAAAGGATAAGAAGATGAAATATTTGAATGAGTTGAAGTAATTCAGACATTTAATGTTTTTTGATGATCTTTTTACAGAGCCGTATTGGAAAGTCATCATGCTGCTTTAGCGTTTCAGTTATCACACCGAGATGATACCGTTAATATCTTTAAAAACATGAACAGGTAAGCTAGACTTTAAATAAGAGAGTTAAGGATTCAACAAATTCAGCTTTTCTTGTGTTCACAGAGTACGAAATTTGGGTATTAATTCTCACTTAACCTTAATGATACATGAAAGTATTAATAGGGGTAATTATTTCCAATGAAAGTATGACAAATTTTGTCTATATAGAAAAGAGAGACATCTAATCCTACTGGGAAATTACTAGACAAGAGTTATACGGCTTGGGGTTATTCTTTGTAATTGAAATCTTTAGAGTGGGATTTGAACAAATTTTAAATAGATTTCCTTTAAATATGTTTTAGTCCAAATGTTTTAAGAAATCACAAAGTTTGTATCTGTGAAGGCATCTTATAACTGTGCTTTCAAAGATTAAACTTATATTTAAGTCACTTAGCAATAACCTATGTTCTCTTTTATTCAGGGAAAATTATAGTGCAATGAGGAATAATATTATCGATATGGTATTAGCTACAGAGATGAAACAACATTTTGAACACTGTTCTAAGTTTGTCAACAGTATCAATAAATCAATGATATCGGCTGAAGAAGAAACACAATCTCTGGTTAGATATATGTTATTATACATACACCATAGACAGGTTTAGTCTGGTCATAATCTATAAGTTCTTGACAATAATAAGTCTCTGACATTTGATCATTTAAGATACAGTGCAATCACTGAGTATGGAAAACAGTATATCTAGGAGATTATAGCAAAAACAGTTGATCAAGGACTTAAAGCACAAATTAGAAAAAAATATTTTATTTTTTAAAATTTGTCTATACTGTTCCTAACTCCACTTTGATTTGCCCCAAAGTTGCAACCACTTTTGGTGAAAAGAAATAGTGAGAAATGGCTTTTTACTAAATAATTTGGGGCTAAATTTTGGTAAATCTTATTTCAACATTTCATTCATTAGTTAAGTTTGTTTGATCCCCAGGCCGTTCCCTCGAGCCTAGAAACTTGATGATTTAGAAAGCTATGAAGGATCTTATTCTAGATTTGAATAAAGTTTGTGTACTTTTAAGTGTCAATAATATGTATGTTGTATGGATATGATGTTATTTTATAAAACATGTAATCTATTTATCAATCTTATAGACTACATATCTTGCATCATTTATTTAAATTACATTATCACATGTCATTTTACAGAGTAGTCAGTGTTCTCATGACAGCACAGCAATATCATCTAAATTATCATTGCCAGAAAACCGCACACTTATCAAACGAATGTTGATCAAATGTGCTGATGTATCTAATCCTGTCCGTCCACAGAAGCTGTGTATTGAATGGGCAAAACGTATAGCAGAGGAATATTATAATCAGGTAAGATTTAGTCAGAACACAATATTATGTTACATAGCATAAAAATATTTGTAGTTGAAGTCTATTAAAGGAGGTTTATGAACCTTTTCCTGAAGCTGATAAACAACTTCTGGTGACCTACTTTTGAACTCGATCAACTCCAAATAAAATGTCAAAGGAGCAAAATTTTGAAATACTAAGACAGAAATGGGGTTTTAACATCCCCTCGACACAAAGTAGGTTATTTTGCGATGAACGTATGGTTCAATTTTATTTCTTTAATTCGCTTGCATGTAGGGGTCTTTATCAATGGGAGGTTTTGAAATAGCATCCCTGGTTAAAACTGCAAGTGTATTGTAATAATCCATTGACAGCAGCAGTCGTATACCTTACAGATCGTACATGTTCATCCAGTGGACAATAAAAACCAATGTTATCATCACCTTGTAGCTATGATTTTTGCTGACTCATAACGTAGTGAGATGTACCAGATGACAACTGGACTTAACGAAGTTTCTCTGTATTTCAATTATGCATCTGAGATCATTACCTTTTTTACGGAAAAGATCAAGAGTTTTGAGACTTGTAGAGTGGAAGAATATTGTTATTGATAACCAGTTATGTTCATGAAGGAAATGTCCACTGTAGATTTGCTATTTATCCTCTATTAATTAATAACAACACCCGTTTTATAATCTTTCAGTTTACAATCTTGTTATCAATTTTGAGTTCAACCTGTTTTAAAACTGCTGTCAGTGATAAAGCTTGTCCTCAAGTACAGATTTTAGACATCATGAATATAACCTAGTAATTGTTGTTATTTCATTTGTAGACTGATGAAGAGAAGGCTAAAAGTTTACCTGTAGTAATGGCTGTATTTGATAGAAAGACTTGTAGTGTACCTAAATCTCAAATGAGTTTCATAGATGTATTTATTACTAATATGTTTGATGCGTGGGATTGTAAGTAGATTTTGATTATTAAATTTAAAAATAATTAACTACATATATTATATGATTTAAATGTGAAAGGAATGTGTTACATAGAAAATATATAGGGAATATTCTTGTTAGAGACTATACATATTAGGATTAAGATTGTCAGGAATAATCCTTTTAGAGAATATGCAAGAGATGATAAGATATACAGGAATTGTATGAGATGTAGCTCAGTTCTGAATACATTATATTAGAGATTGTCAGTTTTCCCAGAAAATACAACAGAATGGGAAAGCTTCTCAGTATAAAGAATGAGACTCCCCTAAAATATGTAATGAATGGTGAGAGTTTCCTGAAAATATATAATGTTGATGTGAGACCTTTCTGAAAATATGTACTAGGGATGAAACTGAAGAAATATACTGGATGAGACTGAAAATATATAATGAATGGTGAGATACCCATGAAAATATATAATGAATGACTCATGAAAATATATAATTTGTGATAAAACTGACCTGCAAATATAATAGTGAGACATATATAAAATAGATAGAACTACATAACGAATAATGAAACTCTTCAGAATATATTTCAAGCAAGGCGAGACTTTTGAGAAAATATATGCAGGATGGTAAGACTCTCCACACACTATATATGTGGAATAATAAGATTATCCTTGAAAATATATGTGGGTAGTGAAAAATGGAATAGATGGTGAGCTTCAATGTAAAATATACAGAGATTAGTGAGCATAAACTTTATAATTAGAAGGTGAGAAGGTCCAGAAAATATATTGCTCTGGCCAGAGTCTGGTCTAAGCATATAATGTTGCCAAAGGGACTGAAAAATGAATATAAATTGTAAAACTCTTATTTTCTTATTGCAGATTTCTGTGACATATCGGAATTAATGACACATCTCCAGAATAATTATCAATATTGGAAGGATCAAGAAGAATTAAAATCGAGGGAAGAAGAAGAAAACACAGCTGATGAAGAAGAGAATACGTGAAGTGCCGTTTGCTATGTACAAAATACTGCTAATAAATGTTCATAATTTAATCTCAGATGGCACAGACATCCTAAGTTTCCATGTACTGGGAACATTAATTGTTTCTTTCAAGTTTCAGTAGTGACTTTGTGTTCTACAAAACTAAGTAGCTGATAAACTGTTTTTAGTGACTGAAATCAGTGAAACCGTGATAAATATATAAATATAGCGTGCACAAACATTTATTACTGGATAGAGCTGCAACGTGTTAATAAAATGGATGCTCTTGTTGGAAATCAACCAATCTGTCAAAATGGATGAAAGTTAATAAGAAAATACTTTATCTACACCTAAAGTGTGAAATTGCAAGATCTTGAATATGCGTTGAACATGAACTCTCAATAATGAGTCAATTTGTTTATATACTAGAAAGGAATATATATATATGTAGTTGTTTCAAGTTGTTTATATTTTGTATACAGTTCTACATAGTAACAATAAAAACGGCAATTGTTCAACAGTCATGTCAGAGGAATAATGCTAATAACTTTTCACAAAATAGGTTTGAGGATAGGGCTTTCATCCTGTGAAGACTTTGGATGCATACAATTTCTTGGATGATTTTAAGGTGACTTGAAAGGATATTTTCAAAAGTTGTTAAATTGTGGAATAAATCAGGGATGTGTCACAATATTATGTGTGGTTAAAACTATTTGACTGTAATGTGAATTTTGTTTTGAGTGGTAGAAGAGACATTATTATGTAGAGAAAATACTGGAGAATTGTAAAAACTTATATCACATTTTGTTACTCAAAATAATTTGGTTAGACAAATACTTTACAATACCTCACTACAAAAACTCGTTATTTATCTTTTCATTTTGTACAGTTTAACCTCTAAATGTACAAGTGACATTATATGGATTAACATTTAACCTCTGTATCTACAGAAATAACATTTAACCTCTGTATTTACAGAAATAGCGTTTAACCTATGTATCTACAGAAATAATGTTAAACCTGTGTACATACAGAAATAATGTTTAACCTGTGTACCCAGAGAAATAAAATTTAACCTCTGTATCTACAGAAATAATGTTTCTGTATCTGTATCTACATAAATAACATTTAACCTCTGTACCTACAAGAATAAAGTTAAACCTCTGTACTTATAGAAATAATGTTTAACCTCTGCATACATCAATAACATTTAACCTCTATCTGTACCCACAGGAATAAGGTTAAACATCTGTACCTACAGAAATAATGTTAAACCTCTGTATGTACATCAATAACAGAACACAGTTTTTATGGGATACAATCACTAGTTTTATTTTAAAAGCACAACGTTTCGACAAGTATCCTCTTATCATTATCAAGCACAAATGACAATTTAGTAAACTTGAGGTGAATATATATGAAATAACATTTAACATATACCCAAAGGAATAAGGCTGAACCTCTGTAATAGCGTTATACCTCTGTATCTACAGATAAAATGTTAAACCTCTGGACCTGAAGAAATAACATAATACCTCAATACCTACAGAAATATTGTTTAATCTCTGTACCAACAGAAATAACATTAAACCTGCAGAAATAAAGTTAAACCTTGATATATTATGTACAACTGTCTAGAAATAATGTCATCTCTGTACAGTCATCCAATAATATTGGTATATATAATACCTACTGTCAGGAAAAAATGTAAGTTGTGTATTATAACTGCAATTGAAACTGGATTTTTTTGTGCATAAAATATTAAAATAATGAAAATTATGTTTCTATATGTCACAGTGTTCATTAGGCAAATGGCTGGTAATTAGTTGCCAACGCTGGGAGGTTTTAATGTGAAAGCATCAGACGGCATGCCTTCCGATTGAGGTTAATCAGGATCAGCTAATAGATTTCTCATGTGGTTGTTTTCTGAAATGAAATAATTTATCTATAAATATAAAGAGCTTACCTGGATTATAAATAATCAACATTATGGGGTAGAATAATGTCACATCTTGTTTCTATATTACTAGCATTAATCTTACTAATTGGTTTCATTAATTCCACTAGTGACTACAAATATCTCAGTATAGGATGCAAATTATTAATTCAACAGAGGTTTAACTTTAGATCTATGGAACTGTTCTGGAAAAAGAAAACCATGGCAACTTAAATGTGTTTCACCATGTTGAATAGCGTGGAGGATTTGACTTTTATTTAATCTTTTAGTTGATCATTTTTTTTTACTAACGGCATTTTACAGGTTGTTATACTGCTGTACAATGTAAATAGGATTGAGTTAAATATTTGTATGTATTTATGTATATTTTGATGTATATCTGTCAAGAAAACAGTATACTAGTCTTTCTGTCAAATTTAAATACTTAATTTATCATAAACCAGGTAGTAATTGAGTAATACCAGTAGATGTGCTTTGCAACTTCATTGGGGAAAATTCATGATCCAAATATTATTATCTGCCTTAAAAAAGAAATTATTTAAATTCCAAATCTGATTTATGAAAGCAAATTTCAATTTGGTTTTGTCAATACAAAACGATGCTTATAATTCTATATAGTATAGTTCAAGACTACCGGTAAATTCCTTGAATTTAACAAATCCCCCCCTCAACGACCCCCTAAACATTTTTTTTTCCCGAAGTGACAAAGTCTCTTCTATGATATCACCATACTAAATGACAGTACAAGTGCCGTGACCCCCTCACCTACTTTACCTGAATACTAATACTAGTTACTGCTGGAATAATGTGGAATAACAGTTTCATCTAACTATATATTTTTTGTCGTTATAAGTATCATTGATTCTAATATTCTCCATTATTGTACGGATAACAAAAATTGGTGTTCAAATTAATTATTTATATTAATCCAGTATTTTAGTATATAATCTTTAATTTTCAACTGACTGCTCAATCATACATACCAACTGTGTTTGAAACAACTTTTTTTATGGTTTAGTTAATTGTTTTAAAATAGATTTGCATTATAATGGAACTAGAAGGATATATTAATTATCTTATATTAATTATAGTCCAGGCAATATAGCATATAACCTAGGACTAATTGCAAAAGTTTTCATTTTGCGATTTTTTATCTCTAATAACATCATAAATAAACATACTAAAAATATAGATCGAAATATTTAGTGGAAGTTAGTTAAAAATAGGCCTCAAATTACTAACAAAATGCGAGTTTGCTGCTGGCCCCAGCAGACCACCATACCAATCAAGGGAGACTACTCAACGTACACTGAAGAGCGATCGGCCGTCAACGACGTCAACGCTGATAACAGTTATGAGGATTTTCCGGAAATAGCACCCTTATACATGGTAAGTAGTAGCTACAAATACGTTTTATGTCGTAAATATGCGTTAATGTAACTGTGAAAACAAACAATTGGGATAAAATAGTGAAATCATGCGAATTTCGTGATACGTAATCGCACGCATTTTGAATCACGTCTGCTGACGGCAATAACATCAATTACATCATTCTACACCTAATAAACAAGGAAGAAGCTAGAAATAGTTGAAAATGTTTATGAAATTGTTGTTTATGTAAAAGAATATTACATATATGTGTCAAAATGTCATCAAAACATAATTAATATGTACACGTCGGTTTTTCCGTGAAAAAAAAAGTATGAAAACCAATTCGGGCCAAAATTGTAAATACAAATGTATGTGACAAAAGCCGCATTTCGTAGACTCTTGTGTACTTTAGGCTTTTAAATGAGGCAGAATCATTTTTTATTTAACATTTTACTATAGCTATGTTCAGTATATGTTCTTATCAGATAACATATCATTTTGCATGCGAAAATCATATTTTAAAAAACATCAAAACTCTTTTAGAAAAAAGTATGACATGGTTTATTCAGGGTATATATTTTAGAAAATATTTTTCTTATATCTTGATTAATTATTTTCTTTTTATAATGATGATAACCGATAGCTTTGGAAATAAATGTTAGTGTTGCTATATTTATAATTTTGTTAATTCCACAATATATAGAAATCATTATGTAAACTATAAACATATAATGTTTTGAAGAATTTATTGTCATTAGTTTCTAAACTCAAGTACTTACCTTTATTCTTTATAATTTCAGATTAAATGGTGTGATGGAAGAGTGCACTTTTTGCAAAAGATCCTTGTCAGGTGACGAACCAACGGTTACCTTAACAGCCAAAGGATGTGAAGGAATACTCAAAGCAAACGAAGAGAGGCAAACTAACTACAAACTGTTCCCGGCCAGCATGTACATACAAAATGTAGGCGTGAGTTTGTTAATCCAAACCTGGTAAAAGCAAAGAAGAGGCAATATTTTGAAGATTTACAACTGAAGATAAATACACGGTGTGCTCTAAGATCAGATGGAAGCCACTTTGACTATAAGAACATGTGTCTTTTTTGTGGTTGCAGAGACGTGTATGATGGTAAGAAACAGGAGCATCGTCTAATTCCAGTGAGGACAATGGACTTCCAAGCAAAAATAAGCAACATCTGTAACGAAGTCATCAATGATTGGTCAAAGGCTGTGCAAGATCGCATCTCTGTTGTTGGAGATTTGCCAGCAGCTGATGCTGTGTACCATTAACAGTGCAATGTGTCTTTCAGAACTGGTAGACAGATACCAAAGATCTTTACTGCCAGCGATAGCCCAAACCCACCAAAAAGAAAAATGAGTGGAAGACCCAAGGATTCCATACGATCAGAAGCATTTATCAAAGTGGTTTCATATCTAGAACAAAATGAAGATGAACAACTCACCATCACAGACCTAATACAGAAAATGTCTGACTTCACTTCTGATGAAAATATAGAACCATACAGCTTCAAACATATGAAGAAGGAACTCAAACAACACTTTGGAGACAAGCTCATAATTTCAGAGATCCGTGGAAAGTCCAACGTTGTCTCTCTCGAAAGTACAGCATCAGCAATTCTGCAAGAATTTCATCAGAAACAGCAACGGAGTGTCATCGATGAGGAGTCACAGATCATAGAGACTGCAGCTCGTTTCATCAAAAATGACATCAAACAAGTACAACAAAACAGAGATGTATATCCTGATGCTCATGACTTGTCAGACGTAGACAAGGCTTTGGAGTTCCTACCATCCAGTCTGAAGCATCTTTTGAAGTTTATATTTCAAGGAAAGAATGTGAATGTGAAGTTGGCTTCTGTAGGACAAGCAATCATGCAAGCATCTCGGCCACGAAGTATTCTAGCTCCAATGCAGATAGGATTGGGTGTTCAGCTACATCATCACTTCCAGTCCAAGTTCCTCATCGACTCTCTTAACGAACATGGATTCTGCTGTTCATATTCAGAAGTCAAGAGATTTGAGAGATGTGCTGCTGTAATACAAGGGACTGAAATCCATAACCATTCACCTGAACACTTTCTTCAGTATGCAGCAGACAATGTGGACCACAATATCAGAACCCTTGATGGAGAAAAGACATTTCACGGTATGGGAATCATCTCTACAATAACACCAAGTGCAAAAGTGACCACACAAATAAAGAGAGCAGACATTTCAGTTGAAGAAATCACAAGGATTGGTAGGATCAACATCAAGTCTTTCATTCTGAGAAATGATGCTTTGTCAGATATGTACTATGGACCACTCGTGTATCCAGCTGCACAAGAACCTCACCAGAACATTGATCTGCTTTGGAAAACATCTTTGTTGCTGAAAACATGGAGACCACAGTGGTCTGGCTTTATGCAACTAGTAAATCAAAAAAGCCACACAGGACCATCATCAGTCATGTTTCTTCCTATGATAGACTTGGATCCGAATGACCTGTCATGCATCTATTCAACTCTTGTATTTGTGACATCCCATGCTAAACGGTACAACTGTACTCCCGTCATAACGTTTGATCAACCTTTATGGTGGAAGGCCAATGTAATTCTTGAGAATGAAAGAGGCAGTGCTGACATAAAGGGCATGGTTATTCGTCTTGGAGGGTTCCACATTCTCATGAGTTTCCTAGGATGCATTGGACATCTGATGGGAGGATCAGGACTTCGTGAACTACTCGAGCTAGTGTATGCTGCCAATACAGTAACTCACATGATGACAGGTAAAGCAGTTGCAAGAGCTGTTCGTGGACACATGATGATTGATGCTGCTCTGAACACTATGTTGTGCTCGAAGGCCATGAGCGCACAACACACAAAACAAAGTGATTCTGCAGAACCTGAACACAACAGCCATGTATGCAGTCCAGACATCACGAAGCTTTCTCACCTTATGGAACAAACATTATCTGGCAACATTTCCTCAGAAGAACTTGACAACAATGCAGATCTAAATGAACTTTATACTAAACTTGAAGAGTTGAAGACATCATTCCGAGATCAGAAGACACCTAAGTTGTGGATCCAGTATCTCACAATGCTTGACTTACTACGCAAGTTCATGAAAGGGGAAAGAATGGGAGATTGGCCTCTGCACCTGCAATGTCTTCACGGCATGTTACCATTCTTTGCGTCATCTGGACACAACCTGTATTTGAAGTCTGTCTATCTCTACCTCCAGAAAATGTCAAGTTTAGAGGAAGAGCACCCATCAGTCTACCAACAATTCTGCAGTGGAAAACATGTTGTTCGAAGATCAGACAGGGCATGGGCAGGTCTCTCTGTGGATCTTATTATAGAACAGTGTCTCATGCGCAGTATCAAAACAACTGGTGGTTTGACAAGAGGGCGGGGATTCACAGAAGCACAGAGACTCATATGGGTCATGTCTACTCCAGCTTGTGCCGAGGTGAACCGTTCAATGCAAGAACTGACTGAAGTTGTATATACAACCAGTGACCAACATAAAGAATGCACGAATGCCAGAATCACCAAGGACATGGAAGATGCCGGTATCATTCTGAAACATCTGACTGAAATGGATCCCTTTGGAGCAGATTCGACTCTAAGAAGTATTGCCACCGGCGTTGTTGCTCATCCTACAGTCAATGTCTATGATGCGAAGTCAGTTGGTGATAAGATAGTTCAGTCCATGGAGGGTACAAGTGTGGCTGCTCACTCATTTCAGAAGAAAAATCAGGCAGTGACAATGGATATGAAGATAACAGTGAAGGTGAAAGGAGAAGAGATTCAAGTAGATCCCCACCTACTGTTCCAACGACTAGTGACCGCAGGAAACAGGTCATGTGATCTCTCCGATGTTTTCAAACACGAACTCTGTTCATTTCCAACGGCTCTGTTTGATTCGAAAACTGTCATGAGACTTGCCAACAAATCATCACTTGCGAATGCTCTCTGGACAACACTTTCTGCAGAGTTTTCAAGGCCAAACACTGAAGAGGTCAGGTATGTTCTTGACGGAGGTGCTTTACTTCATAGAATCCCGTGGACCAAGGGCAACACATGGTCTTCTATTTGTGGACAGTATGCTCACTATGTAAAAACCAGGTATCCTGAGGTAACTGTTGTGTTTGATGGTTACACTGATGGTGCAACAACAAAGGACTGTACACATGCAAGAAGAAGTTCTCAGGGTATTGGTGCCAAGGTCAATTTCAAAAGCAACATGCCTCTACAGATGAAAAAGGAAGACTTTCTCTCAAACAAAGATAACAAGCAGCAGTTTGTTAACATGCTTGGCGACTGCCTCAAGAGTGATGGAAATCATGTTCGCCATGCAAGTGGAGATGCAGACGTTCTGATTGTTCTAACAGCCATTGAATCAGCACAACACCATGATACAGTGCTAATAGGTGAAGACATAGATTTGCTGGTCCTATTGTTTCACCACATAAAGGATGCCAAGAACAAGGTCTTCTTTACGACGGAACCAAAGAAAATGTCATTGAAACCTACCAAGTGTTGGGACATTACAACAGCAAGGTCTCTGCTTGGCCCTTCACTGTGTGAACATCTCCTGTTTCTGCATGCTGTAAGTGGTTGTGACACTACTTCTCGGCTGTATGGTGTTGGCAAACAAGCGGTGCTAACCAAAGCTAGAAAAGACGACTTTCTCATCCAACAAGCACGTGTATTCATGGATCAAACAAGTTCGAAAGAGGAGATTGTCAAAGCTGGCGAAAGAGCAGTTGTACATCTGTACAATGGAAAACCACATGAAAGTGTTGATGTTCTTCGACTGCAGAAATTTCACGACAAGGCAAGATCTAGTGTTGCTGTTGTTCAACCACATGCATTGCCACCTACTTCAGCAGCTGTAAAGTACCACAGTCTCCGTGTGTATCTGCAGGTTCAAACATGGATGTCAAACACATGTACCTTGTCACCGGATCAATGGGGATGGAAATCGGTACAGGGAAAGTTAGTTCCAGTGCTAACAGATCTACCTCCAGCGCCTCAAGAGCTTCTGGACATTGTGAGATGTAACTGTAAATCAGGTTGCAATACTGCACGGTGCACATGTCTCAAGAATGGACTAGAGTGTTCCATGGCTTGTGGTGATTGCAAAGGAGTTTGTGAAAACTGTTCTGTCTTTCCCTCCGATGTTATGGAGGAAGATGTTGATGATGAGTCTCTTCTCTAAATCGTGTACGTGTGTCTATTTAGAGCAAAGAAGACATTTAAAGACTTTATAGATCATGTATGCTATTGACAGATGTGAACTATTCAATTGTGATAAATGATATGCTTTGACAGCGTATTCCGGTTATCAGTCATTATCTGATTCACTGTTCTGACAGGGTAAAAAACGTTCAATATTATATAGTATATATCAAGAATGTATCTTCAATAATCTTAAAGGGGCTGTGGCACTTTTACTGAGGGAAATACAGTGATCTCTCGAAATATTAAAGAAATGTGTACTGCGATGTTTAACCCTTTAAAATAATATATATTGCAGAAACTTATTTATAAACGGTAAATATATTTAATGAAAAATAATGAGCTACAGCCCTTTAAAGACTTGATATCATTAAGCAATTTATTAATTATTTGGTTCACTAATGAATATTTTAATTTGTAATCTGATATGAATGACAACAATAGTGTATCTAGCATTGCATAATAATTATGAATTTGTAATTTCAGACCAAAATATGTATTTTCAGAAAAAATATGTATTTTCAGAAAAAAATATGTATTTTCAGAAAAAAATATGTAATTTCAGAAGAAAAAAAATTAAATTATTGAATTACATGCTGTTCTGAAACTTAAAATAGCTTTCTTCAGTTATTTCCCTAGGTTTAATGGTCAAATACAAACAAATATTCATGTAAAACCTGTTGCGACGTAAAAGTGTGTTCACGAATTTGGTCAAAATACGTCCAAAATAGGATGGGGGGGTACCTGTCTTTGAGGGTAAAATACAATATGTTCCACTAATTATATTTTTCTATATTTTGGATATGATACGGTACATATATTTATCTTCAAAATAAGCCTACTTTAGTTACTTTTGCAATTTGTCCTAGGTTAACCCTATTTTGGTCCTAGATTGCCTGGACTATTAGTGTAAATAGACGATGTTATTATTATTATTATAGTTGTTTTATATACATAACAATATAGATATATATCAATGTTTTTTGTTGAGTTTAAATAACAAAGCAAGACACATAATAATTGTAAATAACAATATGATATGGTTGATATCCTTTGAACTGTATTGGGTTTGTTAATAAAAGAAGTGTATTGTTTACATTGATTTCATTTTTTTCAAGAAAAATCTTTCTGAATTAATTACCAACATTTGGTAAAGTGTAAAAAAGGAAGTCAATTTAAAAAAAAATGAATTCAATTTAAGTTGAAACTGCTTGTTTGACTGGTTCTTACTTAAGCTAAAGTCATACTCTCTTAACTAGTAAGATGTTAAACCTCCAAATTCTTTTCATTTGGATAGAAATATTAAAGGTGAAATTAGAAGTTTAAGCACTGGCCAGCTTAGTTTTGAACTTGTTGACTATAGGGTATCCCTTACAATCAATTTTAAATTGACATAGATGACCAACACCTCTTTAAATTGTAGATAATTACAGTAAGATATATGGTCATTGATGACAGTTTAAAGTTAAAATTCTCCTAAGTATAACTTTAGCAAAAGTGTGAGCAGTGCATATAGCTCTATGGGTCCTTGAGGTCATACCATATTTTGAAAGGATTATATTATATAAATTATGTGTTTGTTGCAATGAGTTAAAAATATGTGATGTATGTTTTTATTATACTAATAACCCACTTTATTGTTAAGGCACACAATGTTTTAATTTTTTTATTTTTTTTGTTAACAAAATAATTTCTTCATTGTAGAAGATACAAATTGTTAAAGTCTTGCAAAAAAAAAAGTTTCTTGCATTAAAATTGATATCCTTTGTTTGGCATTATTCTTACTCATACCTAATGTTATCATGGTGCCTTATTTTGAAATAAAATGTTATTTACATAACAATAACACCAGTTCAACATTGCACTTATGTGGAAGACTACTTAATATAACATCCCTTTTCATCAATTTTATTTATGACATTGTGTGCCATTAACATACATTATTGACACAGGACTGGAAAATTATTGGTCTTAAGATGTTAAAAAGAATAGGACTTAAAGATCAGGGCTCTTAATTAGTTATTTTATACCCTGGTTATGTACAGAGATTAAAATTATCCAAATGTGAAATGACAAAAATGTTCATATTTTTGAAAATAAAAATATTTTATTATAATTTGGATAAATCAAACTTTACTGAATAAAATATGTATATCCTCAAATTTATTGATCAAGAGACCTGATTTTTCAAGTTACATAATAATCTTGTTTAGATTATATCATGGCACACTAGCTCTCAGTTGAGAGGTAAGGGAATGCTGCTACAATGTATACATAAATTACTTAAAAGAGCTCAAGATTTTTATTTAAAAGAACACCGGAATGAAGCTCGATATCATTCATTTGAGTTGAAATCATTTTATATGAACTCAGTTGTATTTCATACTTTGTTTGTATTTATTGGTTTGTATTCTGTATTCATTTACATTTCATTTAATGTACCCATTTTTTCTTTAGTTTAATTTTGACATTTTTACTTAATTTTCATACTAGCTAAATTATACTTTCTTCCATGTTTTATCTTGTCAAAGAAATCTTTTATACAAAAAGATGCCAAAATAGTTTCTTTTTTTCAAAGGATTTGAAGTGCTACATGGCACTATCTTTTATGTTTTGATGATGATTTCCTTTTTAAAATGATTAATATTATTGACTGTTTTATTGCTCTAAATCATAGATGCTGTTATTGCCAATTATGCTGTAGATAAGGTCTTAAAAGACAAATTGTTCAATTATTGTTATTGCTCTTGTGAAATTTTATTAGCATTAATATATATAGCACACATTCTGGTTAGTTGTGTTGTACAGAAGTTGTCAAGAGAATTGACATTAGAAGCTGTGAAAAATTACGATTTTTTTTGTGATTCTTTGTGATACCTAGTTAGTGCATTTATTTGTTGTTGACCTCATTCCCTGTTATTATGTGCTTCTGTTAAAATAATTATTATCAAGGTGTATTATAGAAATTGACATAAAGTTCTTTATTAATTAATTACAGTAATTAAATGTAAACATTGTGTTGTTCTGTTCCCTACCCTTACCCAAACTGTAAACATTGCAAATAAATTATATTATGTAAAAAACCCAAATGAGTACATTGTTACAATATTGTTTGTATATGTATGGGCAGAAGTATCAGTTCAGGAATTTTCTGAATCTGAAATGCATCTTACCAACCAGGCTAATGAAGATTGGACATGCAGTGTACCCATACATTTCATTGAATTCCAAATGTCATGGGTTCATACACTAATGGCTCTTTGTTGGTTTTTTTTTTTTTGTTCCATTCTGCAGCACTGACTAGATCAAACAAGGTATCATTAGACTACAAACGTAGCGCCTTTAATGGATAACCCATGCATTATTTTCTTACTGATGAAACTGAGATGTAAGTGTTGTATTAGTTTATAATCCATGAAAGATGTATTTTCCTTTACCCCAAATGACATTTGTTTAAAGGGAGATAAACCCTAACAAAGGCTTCCAAGAGAGTTCCATCACCCCACTCGGGTTGTATGAACATAATATTGGTAGGTTATTACTGTTCATTTTTAAGGTGCTTTTTTAATTCCATGTTTTAACATCTGCGAAATCTAGTCTTAAATCATAGGTGTACATCTTTAATATAAAACTGCAAAGTTTTAAAGATAATCCAAACTAAAGACGGCCTTATGACTGCATATTATATAGTCTTCAAGTCTTATTAAACTCTAGTCAAACCAGTGGTTGCCATGGTTGCCAGACATGGATTGAGGACTAGCTAAAAAAAAAAGCAATTTTTTGTACCATCAGGGGCCACAATCCAGGCAGTATCAAAAGGGGCTGAGATACTTAGGATATAAAGATATATTTTAAGTTTCATTTAAATCGGATAAAAATTGTGAATTCTAGAGGGTCCACAACCTTAGTAATACATACTTTTACACTATTTGCAAGAAGCGACCACTTTGTCAGGCAATTTTGGTCCAATTTTCATGAAATATGAACTCAATCATCATTAGGTTGTAATTTGTAACAGTGATACATGTAAACGTATTTTAAAGTACAAAAATTGTGACTTCTAGAGTGTCCACAACATAGTTTTACACAGGTTGGGTCTGTTTTTTTACGAAACACAAAAGGAACCAAGATATTTGGGATATAAACCTATTTCAAGTTTCACCAAAATTGAATAAATATTGTGACAGACGGAGGGACAGGGTCGACAACAATATACATTCATGGGAAAATGTGGTTTTGATTTGGTCATTTTGACCTTCAAATATGACAGTCTATTTCTCTTTGGTTTATTCATGAATTGTCAGACATCCACTTCCCCTCTCTCCTCTTATCTTATGACAGACAACCTCATAAAAAATAGAAGGTAAGCGCCTCCGAAAAAGTAGGCAAGAATCACATTCTGATCTCATAATAACAGGAACACTGTATCTTTTATCTGATCAAGTGAAGAGTGAAATCTTGGCTTTTATATGACAAAAGATAAGGCTGATGTAATTAAAAAAAACTAAACAATGAAATATGACATTTAATGTTTTGATAACAATCATTAACATAATGAATACTGTTCTATTTGAACTTTTTTCACATTAACAATTACATTCCTTTTCTAAAGGAATATATCTGAAAATAATAGTACATTCACCTATGTAAAATACTCCAGTTTATGATACATAATCAACCTGATTAAAACAGGCTCTATTTCATTATTTATAGTCCAAAATTTTGTTTTACTCATTTTTACTACACTAGGTTGTGGAAGAGTTGGTATGTAACTTGCGTTTTGGATGATGTGATGGATAAGCCAATGAAACATCTGTTATAGCAAGTTTTTGGTGTGAGTGACACAGAACTGTGGGTAACCCACTAGAAACATCAGCCCTGGTTGGTTAATTAAAACGTCTGGCTCATGGTTTCAAAAGTCGCTTGTATGACGTTTGGTGCGACCTCTCACTACAACTGGTCAGACCTTGATGTGGTAGAGGCCATTAAAAGAATATAAAAAGATAGGTTGCCAGGCAACGAAACATACGCACACAACAGCTAAGTCGTCCAGGCAGTCAACAAGGATTGTTGCATATTGTTTCTTTTATCAGTAAGGAGAACATTAAGAACACATGATAATCTTATTACGAGTAATAGCCCATTAAATAATTATCAGAAATAATCTTATTACGAGTAATAGCCCATTAAATAATTATCAGAAATGATTAGAATAGTTTTGATAGTTTGTCTCAAGGCCTTTGTCCACAAGATATTTCAAAGTGATCAAGTGCCAGAAATTATCAGATATCACCGACAATCAATAGGTTTCTTCGTCTCATGCCCTTAAACACTGTGTATAAATCTAAAGTCAATCGGATATTAACTTTAGCCTCTAAAGGGTTCACAAGATTTTTCAAAGTGATCAAGGGTTATAACTCTGGCAGTAATTATCAGATATCACCGAAAATCAATAGGCCTCTTCGTCTCATGACCTTAAACACCACGTATAAATTTAAAGTCAATCGGATATTAACTTTAGCCTCTAGAGCGTTCACAAGAAATTGTGGACGATGGACGGACGGGGGCGACGGCAATATACGACCACATTTCCATGTGGGCGTATAAAAATGAAGAATATATCTGTATTTAAATCAGATTGATAAATAATTGGTAGATAACCTTGACAAGCAATCAATATAATTTGACATAACTGTCTGAACATACCTCCATAGGACCAGTGATAGGCAAAATATTAAGATAATGAAAATTGGACTATACAAATCTGGAGTATACAAATCCTTTGGTGAATCACTTAATTAGTGTACCATTATCGCCTTAAACACAATGTGCTAACTTCCTTATTTAAATGAGCTAACATTCTATACTTTGGAACCTTAAAATGACGGAAAATTGGTTGAAAAGCAAATTTTCTTTTGAAATTTCAAATCAGTTATGTTCTGTGAAAAGGATGTGATGTACTGCATGCAACAGCGTCTATTGTAATGAATAATAGGGACCTTTTGCATCGGTACAAAAACGAATGCGAAAACGAACACATCATCGATTCCTGTGTACTTGTGATGTCAATAGGTAATGAATATTCGGCCAGTGAAAAACGTTACGCGTATGGAGTTGGATTCACTGGGTATGCAAACGAAAATGCTTATTATCTCATATAGTGAATTTTCCACAATTTTTCGATGCCTTGTGTATATTGTTGAGTTTGTAGAATGTGCTCAAATGCAATATTCTGCTTGATTTGTTGTACCAAAATATCGATTGAAAACTTTGCCAAGACAGATAAGTTCACAGACTCATGGAGTGGAAATTAACACCATCTAGCTATCATCCAACGTCGGAATGCGAAACTGTGTGTTAGGGGATAAGAATACGAAAACGAACATATTATGTTCGTTTTGGTGTTCGTTTTCGGACCGATGCGAAAGGTCCCTAATAACTTTATCACTTGAATGGATTTTAATAGCAAACGGAAAACAAGCCTTCTATTCAATCAATTATTAATAATCACTGAGTAGGGGACACTGGATTATTTTGATTGTCTCCCATTTCCGTGGGAACAGTCTCAAAAGTTTCTTGTTGCACAACACTAGCCACTTCCATAGAATCCCCTGCAGATTTCCGTTGTTGATTCCTCCGGGATTTTTTCTGACCTTTTGACAAAATAACTCTTTCTTTTTTAGGGGGAGGATTATTTGAGCCAGCTTTGGAGTCTCTCATTGAAGGCGGATTCTTGTTCATTTGTTTTGTATTTTTAACTTCTTCAATATGTGTTTTATAATTGACGTAGGAAGCAGGTATTTTTTTCATTATCTGTTGAGGTATAGGGATGCCAATTATTTCTGGCACCATATAAGGTTTTAACCAAACAACAAGCGGTGTGGAACCGATTATATAGTGTGATCTTTTGTGGAAGAACAACAATCCATCAATCTAAAAACAAAAAAAACAAAACATGACAATTCATTAAAAAATAATAAGACAAGCCCTAAGCAATATGAAGACCTTAGAATATCAGAGCATACTGATAAAGCCTTCAATTCAAACAAATTCATTTACATATTTTTAAGGCATGATTATTTTCAAACATGACTATTTTGTGATATTATGCAAGAATAGACAAAAGATAGTAGGTAATCTGTAGATCTTCTAAATTTCTTACCTCAAAATTAGCTGTTGTCATTGCTATACCGATTGCTTCCTTTTTACATGGGAAATTTGGCAACGGCACAAATTTAAACTAGAATGGAAAATGAAGTAAATATAAGTCAACAAAGAGGTTTAGGTCCCACATTCTTCAACCTACAAATACATAAATAAATAAAAAATACGTTCAGGTAAAAAAATTCTCCACTTCCTCCTTGCACCCGAGGCAATTTCTGAACGAAATTTACTCTTTTAAATGTAAGGCTCTCTCCTGGATCTCACAAATACACACATTGTCATTCTAGCTCAATTAGAAGCCAAGTTTTTGTGTCCTAAAAATTCTAGCAGACGGACCCATATCAATAGTCCTTTGCGGCCTGGTTTCTTCAAAGAGTGTGGGACAACTGATGATGATCCATAGACTTGTCATTGTCTGTGGCAAAACATTTTACATGATATGATCTTCATACTTACTGGGTTTGATGGAGAAACATGGAGCACTTCTGGGGTTTCTTCTATCTTACTTTGAAGCCAGTAAAATCGAAACTCGGCCTAGAATGATATATTATTATAATACAAAATTATATGCTCTAGTAACCATTAAGTAGGAAATAGGAAATATTAAATATATATGATTTATTAGTCAATACAATAATTTTGATGCGAGAGAGAGAAATTGGGTTTAATGTCCTCTCGGCACAAACTAGGTCATTTTGTGACTAACATATGGTTTAATTTTATTTCAATAATTCGCATGTCCGTAGGGATCTATAGCAGAGGGTGGAAACCGGAGGACCCGGAGAATACCCATGAGGTCGGACAGGCGACCCTATGCCTTATGTACAAATGGGGATTCAAAACAGGCTTTATGACACAGCGCTCATATCCTAACCATTCGGCTGTCCAATCCTCCCATACCGTGAAATAATGTGCACACCCTAGGTTATAGGTAAAAACTAGTACATACTTTACTAAAACACTGACAAATGAAAAATAATTAAGAGTATGTACAATAGCTACTCACTTCACTGTCATAAACTGGATGTCCTCTCCAACACATAATATCTAATATAAAATATATACCTTGTGTTTCACTATATAAACAATCTAATATTGTATAATCTGTAAAAACGATATAAACAATATATTATTCAATTATGACAGACAAATCTTATATTCTATATAAAGAAGGATGGGTGAGGTTTACCCCCCACTTCATTATTATTTATCATGGGGTGGTCATTGCGACAAGGACGATTTTACTTAGATAACATTGATCTCCATTATATTCATTTTGGAGATTAGGTTGCTTTACAAGCACACTGTTATGATGAGTTACTTAACGGGTGGATCTTCGGAACTTTTTAGTCCTAACATTATGGTAATCATAAGGCAAGTTGACAACGGAATTATGCTCGGTCAAGGCCATTTGATTGTACATGCTAGTTAACAATTAGGAATACTTTTCTTTTTAGCACTGAAAATGTTACATAAGGCCTCAAATGCTTCACAAAAGTTCATATCAAAACTTACCAGAATATTTAGAACCCTGTCTACGATTACCACCGGGTAAGTGAGAAGGAAATGTATGTAAACAATATCCACCCTTAGTATAAGCACGAGTATTTCCCTGAAAATTAAATTAGAAATTCTGTCAATTCAACCCACGTATTCTATATAAAGAATACACATCACATCGAAAACCCTAGACTCGACTAAGAAATCTAAGAAAGATCAAAGCATTGTCTCATGTTTTTGATGAACTCTAAAAAATAGTATTTTCTTTAATTTCGATTTAAACAGCTGTATCTGCAAAAAATTGATAGGTATGTTTGTATGTTTTTATCTTTGCATGCCATCTTATTTGAACACCTCAATATTACTGAATAGTCAAAATAATTTTTTCTGGTCTTCAAAGTCCTGATGAGTCTTTACACCATATAAAATGTAGTAGATTGTATTTTACACAAGTCTATCACAGAAAGAGTAAAGAGCTTAAATGTATTTGGTACACTGTACAGAACTCATTATTACTTCGGTACATGTTAGACAATCAGTTTGCTAACTGAGGGTACATGTATAATCAATAAAAAATCAGAATTTTGAAAATAATGTTTAAATCTATTATGAATTACCTTTGAAGCAACAACTAGACATCTTTTGGCTACTGGACATAGTACAGTTACCCATTCTTCTCCAAAATCATCTGGTACCTCCACTAACCATTCTGAATACATTAACTATTTAAAATAAATCAAGTACATCAGTTATATATTTTGAGAGGCATCAGGTTCAAAAATGGAAGTCATTTTCAAATAGACAATTATGGCCATAATAAATGCCGAATTATAAAATAAATCTCAAAGATAAAGGGAGATAATCACTTGTTTACCAACACTTTGGAAACGAAATGAAATGAATTGGGGTATACCGTCCTGCTCTGAACTGGGCTAATGAAGACGGGAACACATACACATGGATAATATTAATATCATGTAACACATCAACCATGCTCACTCTTGGTCAAGTGGAATTCATTACATCCTGTATGTCATTATATAGCATTATAAGTGAATAGGAAGTAAAATGTGTTGTCAACTGTCACTTTCAGACTTCTGACAGGTAATAATCTGGAACATCAGTGCCAACAGCTATATTAATAATATGAAGACAAAGTAATACTACATAATATCTTGCAAGGAAATTTCAGTAAAATCTTCATTCCCATTCATTCTTTTATACAAATTACTGAAGTTCTTGTGTAATGATGTGATGATGTAAAGTGCCAAATGTCATACAAACATTGCAATCTTCAACTGACCTGATTTTTAAAAGAGCGACTTGGTTTCTTCAATACAGTTTCCACATCCATACCTTCTTCCTCATCTTCTGGAGATGTCACCTTCTCCGATGCTCCAGGAGCTGTCCAACTGCCATCTGCTAAATTACGGGCATGTGACATGAAATCAAATCTCCGACTGAAACAAATTTACATGAAATCGGAAATGTAGTGAAATGAAGTGAAGTATATACTTGGCTAACAACTCTATCAAGATAGCTTTACATGCAACAGTAGAAAAGTCTTTTAAGTACTTGAATAAACTGGAATACTTCTTCTGACAAGATAAAATATATACAGTGGACTCTGTCAAATCCGACATCGTAGAGGATCGTTACAATATGTCGGATGTCACAGAGATCCGGAATACCCAGTTTTGTCAAAACCGGAAATATTGTAACTTCGAAAACCAGAAGTATTATTATAATTTTGCTTTATTCCATTTAAAAATGATAAACTTTTCTGTACATTCAAAATTTTCCAACATAAATAATTAATTCATTATGCGTTGGCATTTTGAATAGGTCGAGTCTGGCGTTAATTTATCTTCTTCGTCGTCTTCAGCTGATCGCACGCTTGTGTTTGCTGTTAAATAAAGTGTGTTGCATAACATACCTTTTCTGAATTTGTAAAAGTTTCTGTCGTCTGTCTTCCTGTGTCTGTTGTGAAGATCTATTTTTATATAAAGCATATCTAGGGTGCTCTGCAGCTGTTGTGTTTGGGTCACTGCTGACTGCAAAACTTGATGCAAGGGTAGCTGTTAACTCATCCATTTTGAATATTATTCTTGAACTAAAATAAGGACAAAATACAAGTACCAGTGGTCAGTTAATTCATCCATTTTGAATATCATTCTCCGACTAAAATAAGAATGAGAATAAAATACCGTCAGTACCGATCTAACAAAACACCAAGTTTCATCACTCTCACTGGGATCAAAGTCATAGTGTCCCCAAACTGACATTCCTTCAGGAATCATGTGGAGTCACCCCCCATCACTGGCCATCAGGGCATCAGTGACAGCAGTGAAATTTAAAGTAACGAAACAATTTTTATGGCTGCTGTCAGCATAGTAATGTCACAAGGTTTGATGCCATTACCCATTGCCTCCAATGGTAGCCTACATGGTAGTTGAATAAAATGATAATAGCATGTAACAGGGTTGTTCTTTTTGATTTTGGGTTTCTTAGTTTTTTCACAGTATATTATTCATAGCCAAACACTATTTTCTAGTAGAATTTTGCAAAATGAAAACATGTGAGTTGTGGTGAGAAATCAATTCCTTTCAGTGAATTAAAAGGAAGGAACTCCAAAATAGCTATTGAAAGGTGAGGGCTGTTCGTTAGTTTAATTAATTTTATATTTCTTGTAACTTGTAATAATACTAAATAAATAGGACTACAGTTTTCTGTCCATCTGAATGACTACAATATATACTGGAAATTACATTGTCCCTTGCCAATTAACATCTTTATTTACTTATGCCACCATGGCTTATGTGGCACAGTGACTAGTGACGTAGTGTCTAAAGTGAGGACAGATATTTCTTTACTTCATGTTGGTGAGATAGGGACAAAAAGTTGTGACACTGGGTCAAATGCAAGAATATTTTAAGCAGAAAGAATACAATTGTGCACTATACAATTGCCTCTTTCTAAACTATATGACACTCGACATTCAATCCATACAAGGGATCACTGTGGCTAAGTGGGTACAACGCTGAGTCGCTAGCCTGGAGGTCGGGTGTTCAATCCCTGCATTGGCTGAGAAAGTTCATTCAGATTTTTTGCCGTGGTTTCCCCCTTGTCAGTGAAGCAGGACAGAGGACCTTATATAAGGACAGCTGTCTAATTGTTCGGATAGGACGAAAAACTGAGGTCCTGTGTACACATTATTGGCGTGCACGTAAAATATTAAGATCCTTTGGCCGTTCAAATTCCTAGGCCTTCGCACACTGTATGGCATATGCCTGTCTTCATTAGCCCAGTTAGGAGCACAACATTTCATTTCATTCCATACCCGTAACACTAACACAAAGGAGAACTACAAGACGTGAAGTTTCAACGCATGATATTGGATCTAGTATCTACACTTTGATACCAACTTTTATTTGTGGGTTGGGGTAAGGGTTAGGCTTGGTCCAGGGTTAGGGTTAGGGCTAGTCCTGTTTACATCTCGAGACTTTGACGAAATCTACAGGTCCTAGCCCTAACCCTAACCCACAATCTGCGTTCTCCAAATATTTAGCACGACGCCGAAGATCCAGTATTGTGCATAAACAACACAATATGATATGAGATTGAGGGGAAACGGAAATCTGGTAATAATATTCAATCACTTTCAGTTCAGTCATCAGTGGAATAAACAAGAACGGCCGAATGAATAGCTGTGTAAATAATGCAATAACATGAATACCGTATTGAAATCTTGCTTAGCTTATATAATATGCCAACTGTCCATGAGCAATTCTGAGTGTTCTCGCTATAGGCCAAATTGTGACTAACTTATACTGCACCGCATTGTAAACATTTCAAAACGTTTTCCACGGTGTCTGGATCACCGAGTACATTCAGTCAACTATGCACCGTTAGGGGGGACTTGACTTTTATCAGTTATGGTAAGCAGACAACTCGGACCATTCTGTATGTGAACAGCGTTTACCGGCATCAAATTGAGTCATTCGCTTAGATTGTGCTATTATTAATTATCACACGCATCGAATACTAAAAACTTCGAATCGCGCAATAACAATCGTTACACTTTTGTCATATCGATTTACTGAGGTCACGCCAATGTCACGAGATATGAACAGGTCAGTGCCGAGGATTGTCATCTTCGCTGGACAAAATGAAGCGATTCGCTTCTCGTAACCCTTGACCTGCGAAGATGTAGGATTGTGGGTTAGGGCAGTTCTTGGGTTTGGGTTAGGGTTAGCGCGTTTACATCTCGTGATTCTCGTGACCTTGATTAAATCTACAGGTGGCCTTGGTAAATAGGTCTGATAACGGCAGATTCGGACCATGGCTGATTAGAATCTGTCTGATTCGGATCAGAGTAATAGCTGTTTCGGACCATGACGACTGATTCGGACCAGATTGGTAGTTGATTCGGATCAGATTCTCGACTGATTCAGACCATTATTGAATGACGAGAGAATTTAAAATATGTTTGCATAATATTTACTAATATAACAAAAATGACAAAAAAAGTGTAATTGGGAATTGATTACTGCAATACTAATGAGCTAAATCACGGATAAGGTGCTTCAAATGTGATTGCCACGACGATGCCTCAATACGCAATAATACATGTACATATACTATACAGTATTATCAAATGTTAACCAAAATATGAAATAGCTGCATACCATTATAATTACTGCAACGAATAACCCCATATCAGATAGCTGCATATCTATATAATTACTGCAACAAATAATCCAAGTATACAACAATATCAAAAGTTATATATAAGGTTATTGTTATATCTTTACGTAATATTTTATGTAATCTAGTGGTCTGCCTCTCAAGTTTTGTCATCAGCAATAAACGTCTGTGTAATCTTGCATCAGTTTCAAGGAACAATAATCTGAGCTCACTTTCCATCATATTTATATTCTGATAAATGTAATCAAGCCGAGACAGAGACCCGTCTGATCTAAATTGGTTGACAGATGTGTAACACTTTGTTAGCAATATTATGAACTCACCAACCTTATAATATAAAATAGGTTAATTGTTTACTGTATAAAACTCAGTATATACAAAAACCTATAAAACAGACCATTTATTGTTAATTAATGACTAAACAAGAAATCACATCTCACAACCCTCTGTGTTTCGAGAGAAGAGATGGTGCCATAGTTTTACCTTGCAAATTCTGTAAGACTTTGGTCTTTAAGATCATATTTATGATTGTGTCTGGGGAAAATAGTTAAAATACTCTTTCTTAAAAATCAAATCACACGTACTTATTGAACGGGAATATATAGCTATACAAAAAAAAAAACCCAAAAAAAAAAAACCCCAGTAATATTTTGGTAAAAATCATAACTGGTGTCAAAATATCCATCTCCTTTTTTAAATTATTTGACCTATGGTACTTATTGAACGGGAATATATAAATATGCATAAAAAACAGTGATATTTTGGTAAAATCATAACTGGTGTCAAAATATAAATCACTCTTCTTTAAGTTATTTGACCTATTGTACTTATTGAACGGGAATATTTAGCTAAGCATAAAAAACAATGATATTTTGGTAAAATCATAATTGGTGTCAAAATATCCATCACCTTAATAGTAAGTGCAGGAGGAGCGCACTACACGAAAAACAAAAAAGTTATTTGACGTTTAGTTGTCAGACCAAATTATAAAGAGTATCGCCCCATTTAGTGGTGTGAAATATAAGGGTTTATTCCATATATTTGGAATGGAAATTAATGTCAAGGTTAATCTTGGACCTGCAGAGATTAGACGGTATAAATTAGGATGTAGACCGAGCTCAATTCGATCCCACCCAGATAATCCAAGCAACCATTATCTGTTGAGAACAAGGAACCTTCGATGTCAATTCAGCTTGTAATTACGGAAGCCCATAAGGGTCAATCAAATGAAAAAAAAATCTGACTATCTTGCAAGCGAATTATTGGAATAAAATTAAACCACATGTTAGTCCCGAAATGACCCTATTTTGTGTCGAGTGGACGTTAAACCCATTTCTCTCTCTCTCTCTCTCTCTCTCTCTCTCCCTCTCTCTCTCAGTTCGTTGGCATATAGCTATCCGATAAATCAGTGTGGACGACCTTAAAATAAACTAGTTAGATTATCTTGTATAGCCAGTTCTCTATAATTATCTTGTAATTAGGCTATCTTGTAATTGCAAGATAGGCTATCTAAGACTAACTTATAATATCAAGATAGTTATCTTGTAATTACTAGATACTTATCTTGTAATTACAACCTATGCTATCTTGTAATCATTACGAGATAGTTATAAAAAAAATATGGCTATCTTGTAATTACAAGATACTCGGAAAATATTTTTTTTCATTTGATTTACCCTTATGGGCTTCCGTAATAAAGTTGTTAACCAATTAATACTGTTGAGTATTGTTTACGACCACAAGAAATCAACAAGGAAAGAAGTCCTAATAGTACTACAATTCCCAACATGGATAACATCGGAATTCATTAAACGCAATTAACGAAATTATTGATCACCAAAACAACGATTGATTATTGTTAATTATATCGAATTTCTGCCACATCCAACTACAATTAACCGTACGGTGATAATAGTATAAAAATATTATATTTATAATATTTCATTTATGACTTAAAGAAATTGAGTATGCCAGGTAAAACTAAAAGCATCCAATAGTAGCTCAAAACAAACACATTTTAGCTACGTTCTCGCAAATAATAAGCTTAGAAGTCCAATTAATAATTAGATCCGATACCACAAATTCTCTAATCGTGGCTGTCTGTGAGATCTCAATAATTTCCATTTAGTATTATAGTACATTTTCCACGATACTACAGTTTTACTTGTGTTAAAATTGTGTCTACACAACTATATTTATGTTTGTGTGTTCTAAAAAAGGTAAGCTAAATATTTTGATTGCTTTTCTATGCATCATTTATTCGCAATGACATTGTAGATTTCCGTTATGCTAGTGTACATTACTGGTATTCCTTTTATAATTTGTATGACTTGACTAAACAGTATTTTAATTAACATATAATTACACACAACATATAATACATAATAAATTATATGGATTCAGAAACAAGCCACCAAGCCACAAAGCTTATAGGCCTATTATTATTAATCCGATTCCCAGGAGTAATAAACAAAATCAAATAAAAATTGTCTAATATCTTGTCATCACCCCTGTACAGTCATTATCTTCATCTTCATCTTCATCCCCAGAATTTTTGTCAACTAATTAATATCTGCAAGGCATTATGTGACCTAGGCTGGTAAGTAAATTTAATATCAAAGTCATATTATTATCATAGCCACGATATGGCCTAGATGAAATATCTTTAAACTTGGTTCAATATATAAATCTCAGTTTCAAGTATTTTTTTTTTATTATTATTATTGTTGCATCGTCCGAATCAGCCGAGAATGTGGTCCGAATCATCTTTGACTTTTGGTCCGAATCAGCTTGATTTAGCCTCAGACAAACAATTTCCGCCATGTGTACGATTTGTAGCGCCCCCTTTTAGCTTATTTTATTGCGCTATGAAGTTTTGTCTTATTTAATAATGATTTTCCATTGAAATTCAGTGTGCATGTAAGTAAAGATTGAAATATTGCCATTTCGGTGTATCTTGCTTCAAAATTTAAATTAGTAAAATGCTACGCGTTAATTCATTTTTAAATTGGCTCACTCAGCAGATGAGATCTGTGCATAAACCGCTCTTGTCGTGCAAAATCTCTATTCTTTGGGGGTAGCACGATTTACCCAAATCTCCCAAACTACCCAAATCAACCCAAATCCACCACTATTTCAACTCATACCAAAATAATTTATATTGATATTTGATAATATACCCTTCTGTATGTGGAATTGACATTTTTAATTTAAAATCACAGCTTTTTATTGTCAAAATGCCCCTCAAAGTGCGATTTCCCAAGCAAGTTTGGAAGTCGTAGCCTAGGGTCAGTAGGAATAGCTCGTGTAATAGTACTAGTACATAAATCTACCCAAAACCACGTTATTTCCACATAATGATTATATCACAATTATGTTTATCGTTTTTTTAAAATACTATCATTCGTTTAACTAAATATTCCATAATTACTTTAAAATCATGGTCTTCTTGTCTTAAAATCCAACAATTCATGCTTGTTTCGTCGTCGTAAGGGACATAACTCGTGTATTACCCACATAGATGCAGACCACCATTAAATTTGTAGTTCTTCCAAAGTTACGTGGAAATCACATTCTGACACAAAAACACTATGATTTTAAATTCAAAATGACAATTTGACAGAAAGAACTGTATATGATCAATTATCGATATAAATTATTGTGATATCAGTTGAAATAATGGGGGATTTGGGTAGATTTGGGTGGATTTGCCTTGGGTAAATCAAATCGTGCTACCGATTCTTTGGCACCTAAGACATGGACACAAATGGGTCGCAACGCATATAATATTATGTTAGGGTGACCCTTGCACTTAAATTTTCTGTACAGAAAATTGGTCTCAACATGGCGAATCATCCGAATGTCAGAATGACTATGAGTTCTGCGTGTACACTCGTTGGTAGAGTCATCCACACAACTTAGTTTAATTTTGAGATATAATAATACGATGATAAAGTCGTCCACAAGCTTGAGCGGCCCCGTTCATGAATAAATAACAAAGTAAATCCTTTTATTCAATAAATAACAATTTCATAAATGTAACAAATTAAACCATGTTAGTCCCAAAAACAGGAACAGAGCTATTGGTATGCTGGATCAGGGGGCTTCACATCTATGCCCACATGCATTGAAGTTCCGATAGGCTTAAAAAAGTTCCCCACTCGATTTCTTTTTAATCGGAGACTTGGCAATTTAGCTACCACCAAAATAGAAAAAATAAAAATTTTCATCGAACCCAATGTGACTTATTGAATCAATCCAATATTTGAGATATAACAATCCGTAGAGCAAGTCCTGTCAGTTCACAGTTCATATAATATGTCTTGAACAATATGTTAGCCTACAACACATTTATACATTTTATTTTTAGCGTATTCATGTCGCAGATACACCCCCACCCACCCCCCACTTTCCCTACAATTTACTGAAATCAGAGTGAACAGACGCCGATGCCTGTTCACTCCAAAATCCGAGCCCGCGAATGAAGGATTGCCTCTCCATAACTGGTAATTGACTCTGGTTCTGATCATCCTTAAAAGAGGAGTCCATATTGATTGTGGCAGTTCCCAATCCCGCTCTGGCAGCTTCTCCATGACTCTGGGTTCAAGTACTTTCCTACATTTTTCCATGATGTTGTGAAGAACGCTAGGCATTTGGTCTGATGGAGGGACATGTCGTCTGCACCTTGATGAGTTCATCTGCCGGTATGGGTGTGTCAGGAAACATGGCTTTGCTGCACGTTACTCAGGGTCCTGATTTTGACTGTTGAACCATCGCTGGTTGAAGCTTTGTCTCTAATCAAATCGGAAGCAATGATTTCAGTGGCGATAGGAACATTTTTCACGACCACTGACAGGTTCTCGCGTGCATCATTTGCGGTACAAGGTCTTTCCCGGAAAATCTCAGAATCCAATAAGATCACAGTTATTCACTCGCAATATGAGGTCCGGGCCCGTAACTAGAAAAGGGCTTGATGAAAATTTTTGATTTTTCCGTTTTTGGCATACACCAAGGATACCAGTTGCCATAAAAATGGATTTGGTTGGGAACTTTTTTTTGAGCCTATCCGAACTTCAACACATATTATGTGTATGGGCTGCAAATCAGGAGTATCTGCACAACACACCATGGCGAAATGTCCACTTCTCGGATGAGTCCCAATTCAACCTTAGTTTTCCTGATGGACATCACCGTATAGATTGATCTACCGACGTTGACAGTTGACATGAACACTTTGTTTGTAACTGCATGCTGGAAAGGAATCGTTGGTGGTGGTCCAAGATAATCCAACAGCGTGTAGTGAAACATCTGTGCCAGTCCATTCCAAGGCGACTTCAGGCATGTGTAAGAGCTCAGGATAGACATAACCAATATTGACTTCAGCTGACCCCTGCTTTGTTTCATGGTTTTCTGATGTTTTGATTTTGTGCCTTTGTAATGAATTCTTTCATGAAATTATCTAGAGATGCTTGTTATCGCGATTTTGAAAATTGTTATGTACATTTGTTAAAAGTTGTTGCAGTAAATAAACTTTGATTTTGGCATTGTGTTTTTAATGGCTTTGAGTGTATAAAGTCATTTGTTTGTCATTCACCATACTGAATGCTGAATACATTTTAAAATTGCATGCAATTGTCTTGACAAATATCCATTGTTCATTTCTGGATAATGTTGCTAAAATGTCAATATTGTAGGAATAGAGATAAAAAAAATATATTTACAGGAATTTATTTGCAGTATTGGTATAGAACAGAAATCATTGAAAATTGTGATAGAATGACCGTCCATAATTGTTTGTCGATACTCTACAGGTCACAAGTCTTATCTGATTTTAACGAAACTTGAAATATATAGGTTTATCTCTAAAAGATCTCAGTTTCTTTCAATATTGGCATGTATTGGATTGAAATGTGTGGACCCTCTTGAGGTCACAATTTTGATCTGATTTTGATGAAACTTGAAATAGATGTTTATAAGCCAAATATCGTGGTTCTTTACAGTACATATCAGATTGTAAGTTCCTGGATTATGACAACTGATTGTACGAAAATTGCTTTTGTTTTAGCTTGTTATATCCTTCTCTTGCACCTGGCAATTGCTGGTTTAAATTTATATTTGAATAACAAACTACATTTCCAACTCACTAATACATGTATATACATATATTAGCATTGTTAATATATTGATTATATATAACCTGTATCACATACATGTTTCAAGCAGAATGAAAAATACTAATGTAATAAGACGTGATATAGATTTTTATTCATCATCTGAAGGGAATTGAATTGCAATGATTTTTTATGACATCATCAATTACAGAATTTTTGTAGACATATCAGTTAAACATACATTATGTAAGAGTTAAATCTGCCTATTGCAGGGGTTTCTTTAGGCCTGAAATGTTCTCTAAGTTATTAATTAAAAGAACAAAAGTAGACATTACTTAACTTATCAACTTTTTATGCCATTCAAACTGTGTGATTTGATAATATATTGGAACTAAAATCATATTCGAACTAATAATATAAATATCATAATTTTGCTTCAAATCCTTTTCAACACTGTGCACTTTGTCTTGGAATACCCCTGTTATTAAAAATTGATCAAAAGAGGTCATGTTTGTGTCACAGTTTGGCTGTCTCAGTACCAAGCAGTGGGTGCGAAGCTGGGGGAATATTCATTGCATATACACAAGACGATATTGTATTTAATCGCTGATTATTTGTTATAAATATAAAAGCCTCCCAAATTCTCAGATTATCCACTTTTTATCTCAGAAACTATTGTATCATCAAGTTTATAAAAATATTTGTGAAATTGTGTTTATAAACTTTTTATAATGGGATTGAGTGAATGAGAATTTTGGTGAAGTAATGACATCAATTTGATGGTCAAAACTTTTGAAAATAATAAAAACTAATTATATGAAACTTGGTATATATAGTTTCAGTAAATTAGTACCCTGATAAAGCTTGATAGTATAGTGAGCATTTTCTGCACTGGTTTAGCCATTATTACTTCTCTGTCTTGTGAGAGGAAATGGTCATGGGTCATGCAGGTAATGTTCTCTTGAATATATGTAAGTGGCACCAAATTGAATATGGGGACCATCTCTAAATATCAGTACAAATGTCAGCAACATTGATAAAAAATAAAGTGACACACTGTTGTATTTTCAAAACATAAAAGTATAATACTAATACTATACTGTTGACCGACTCATATTTTATGTTGTTTTATTTTAAATTAAAGTAGATTTAATCTTAATTTCAAAATCTTCAGATTTTATTTGTAACTTCCAATGATTATACAGTTATTCTTGTGATCACTAGTGTTTGGGATCTGAAAAGCCTATGTTTTTGTGATAAATGTGCCACAAAAAATAACATATTTGTTAAAGATACTAAAGATACATTATGTACATGTAAGGTATCGATAAAGAGCATACAGTTCACACTGTAATATTTACAAAACTGGAATTTACTAAAAATTTCAGTTAAATTTCTTCATTCTGAGCAAAGTCATGCATGGCTGTTTGAAGAAGAGTGTGGTATCAATTGTCATTGCTACTATGGTTAAGATAATAACTAAAGTCTCGATTATCGTGTTTAATCCGTTCAAAATAACAACCGTCCCATTGTCTAGAGAGTTGCCTATAGATTTGGCATGGGAATAAATGTGGACTGATTTATATAACATCTGAGGCCAAACTAAGATCTGCAATGTTCAGATTTATTTCTAACATAATGCATCTTTAATCTTATCTAGTTTATCAACTTTTGAGATCATAATGCTATTGCAATCCGTCAGGTAACCACCTGATTATTTTCCCAAATTGGCTTATCTTCGCCATCTGGAGAGCTTGCTGAAATAATGCACATTAACAAGTACTAACTATATTGACAGTTCCGATAGGTTGGATCTAATTGATGTGCATGCAGTTTACCTTCTCAGAGCAATTCTTACAGTACTGTACTAACTGAATATTATTTTTGACCCGTGGCTTTGGAAGAAAGCAGGGAATATTAAAGTGGGTCTATCTGTGTGTTCGTCAGACTTTTATAGACACAATAACTCTTCTAATTGAGCTAGAATATTCAAACTTAGTTTAGGTGTTTATTAGTGGAATGCCTTGATGGAGCTCAAAGATGAGCATTTTCTGCTTAAGGTAAGGAGAGATAAGCAATTTGATTGGTTAATGCTTTGGGACATGATTACTTTAGTACTAATTAAGTTAAAGTAATGAAACGTGACTTACTAAAAGTTTCATTACATCAATACCTTGACTAAGTGTAGCAATATAGTCGGGGTGACATTGTTTTAAAAGATTATAGACAAGGAATGGGGAGATAAGATATAGTTTGATGTTTCTAAACATATTCACATATATGCAGGTGTGTACTGATATCAACTAACATTTGATTGACATATTGGTATATGAAAAGGGTTATAGGAACAAAACATACTGGTTCTATATGTCAACAACATGATAACAGATATCTCATGCGCAATTTCTAGAGTAAATTTCCATAACCATAATATTATATTAGAAGGGTGGGTTTTGACGTCATTGGGCTCAATTAACCAATCTCTCTTATTATTTACATCATGTTTGACCAATTAGATAATTGAATGTCCAAAACCAGTTGATACAAAATTAGGATACCCGTGAGTATTCAGCAGACTTCGATTAGATTCCAGAGGGTTACCATCTAAGAGTCCTAGACACCGCGAGGTGTCTAGGTTGAGAAGAGTTTATTTAGCATTGACTGTAATTGTAATATGCTTGTATGTATACCTATGCTACATAAAAGGTAAAAACGAACTGTTGCATTGTTATAACTGAAGAAGACAAACGTCTTAAGAAACCAGTAAGAAGAAACACACAACGTGAAGGAGAAGAAAAGACGATCAGAGATAAATCCTAGACGATCACGAGGCTACGAAAATATGTAGTAAGAAAAGATGCATGGGTCATACGTAGGATGTGGCGACCGGTTTGACCATCGCGACCCCCGCCCGCTCTCCACGTCAGACAAAAAGGCCCAAGGTGCTACATAAGTTCAATAATGAGCATTTTCTGCTCAGGGTTAGCAGAGTGATAAACAATTTGATTGGTTGATACTTTGTAACACAATAACTCCTTGTAATTGAGGTTGAATGTTCAACTTGGTCTCCTTGGTGGAGTTTTAATATTAACATTTTCTGTTCAGTCATTTAGTTCTAATTAAGTTGAGTGATGAAACTTAGCGTATAGTTTCATTACATTTATATCTTGACTAAGTTCTATAATGAGGATTTTCTCCTTAGGCTAAGGAACGATAAGCACTTTGATTTGTCATGACTTTGGAACAAAGCAACTCTGCTTTCAATTGAGGTAGAATGTATAATGTTTATGTAGATGTTCATATTTAATAATAGGTGAATGTCTTGACCGAGTTCACTGATTAACATTTCCCACTAAAACTTTGATTCTAACTGATGAAGAGTGATGAAACATAGTGTATAATTTCACAACCAGGTACATTTTATGCTTAGACTAAGTATAAATAATCAGTTTGATTGCTCAACACTTATGTGTCATCTATTTATTTTGTGATGCTGGTGGGAGACATCAGCCACTCTGTTGGACTGTGATTTAGATTATAGTTTCTAATAATGTTTAACTGTATTTATTATACTTTCAGAATGGATCAGTGGAATCAACAACAGACGAACTTTGTTCCAAAAATACAGCAATTCAATATTGGTCCAGCAACAACTACTGATAATACCAATAATTGTTATATACCAAATGTGACTCAAACTGCAATTCATAATCTACCAGTAAATCAAGTACAGTTTGGACAAGGACAAATTCTAAATACAAGACAACCGTTCCTGGTGCTTCAGAATCCTGCTCAGAATACTGGAAATGTTCTTAATCAAAATCAGTCTGTCCGGTATCAAATTAATCCCCAGTTATTAACCCGACAACAAGTTGTGAACATACCAAATTCTGGTACTGTTCAACAACCACTGTCTTCTGGTGCTGTTCAACAACCCATTCAACAACATCTGACTGTTCGACAGCAACTGTCTTCTGCTCACAGTCATATGCATAATGGCAATTACACTGCTCCAAATAGTCAACAGCCTACATCTAAAATGAATTATATTTCAAGTCAAAGCCAAACAATGTCAATTCCTTTAGCTATAAACTCTATGTCGAATACTTCCAACATGGCAAATGTTCAGCAGATGCATTTGTTACCTAAAAGCTCAAATATTGGTAAAGCACCTATTCAGAATTGGACCAATAGTCAAATGCCAACAAATAGAACTACTGTAGACACAAGTGAGACTTTTAATATGTTGTCGAATCAAGTCCATCCAAACTCTAAACAAGTACATCCCAGCTCTAATCAAGTCACCATTAACTCAAATCATACCAGCATTAGTAATTCAAGTCCACAGAATGCACTTTCTTCTCAGACACATACATCTGCACAACCAGTGAACAAAACACCTCAAAACTTAATTTATCTCTATCATTTTCTTAAGAAATTGGTAGAAAGCAAGAATGATATCTCAGTTTACTTACAGAGCGGTACACCAGAAAACCGTCTTCTGGTTGATATTTTATGTTATAAAAAATTCAGAATAGAATTTTTAAAACGTTCAAATAATACATCATTGAAATTGCAAATTTTGAACAAGATGGGATCCTTGAGTCAACAGGCAAGTGAAGCCCTCCAGAATTCAGAATCCATGAACTCGCTCAAAAATAAGTCCACAGAAGATATATTCGAAACCATACTAAATCTTACAACTCTTCGTGGTCCCCAACCAATACAACAGACAAGATCAGGTCAACAAATACAAGAAATGCAGCAAACACAGCTGCAGACACAGCAAGTCCATCAGCAACAGCTTGGTCAAATATCAAATTCCAGACAGCCTTCACCTCAAGTACAGGCTTCCTCTCAATGCACACCACCACCTCCTCTTGTACCCATTCCTGCTAGTAAGATAAAGAGAGAACCAGGAATAATAGAGAAAAAACTGCAAGACTCTTGCTCTGGTCCATCAAACAATCAAAGTATTCCAACATCAATTCCATCTAGTGTTTCCCAGAATCCTCAGTCCAATACCTTCCAAAGAAGCATTGATGATTTGATACGAATGTCAGATGAAGCTGCAGAACCATATGATAGTTGGTTTGATCCAATAGTGAATCCAAAATCTGAAGTGGCTGACAAAACACAGGATGTAAAGCCTATACCGATCAATCATTTGTCAGTAAAACAGCAACCTCAAATTACTCCTCCTTTGTCTGAATTAAATTTAACCAGCACTGCACCTTCTGCATCTTCTTTGTTAGAACAAAGAGGAGAGGCACCAGTGTCTGAAGCAGGTGAAAAATTTTCCAGACAACTAGATGTCAAACCAATACCAGTTAATCACTTAGAAGCACAGTCAGAAAGAATGCCTTTAATGCCTAGTTTACCTGCACCACAGGATTCAACAAATGTTATGGGCTATCCAAGGTCTTTTCCTTCAACTGATGATAGCTTTTTAAATACTCTAGAAGAACTTCAGCAATCTGCAATAGAATCTTTAAAAAGTACAAATACCGAATTTCCTTCTCCAATTATCAATATCCCCAAAAGTGTAAGTGTTGCAGCAGAAGTACCGGTACCACAAAAAACACCGACTAAATTGATGAAAAAAGATGTTCCTCGTCCATTAAGTCCAAATAATATGTGTCGTGTAGAGGCTGAAGATCAGGCCCATATTTGTTCAAGTCTGATCGAGTCTAACATATGCGATAAAAAAACAAAAGATATGGTGCGAGTGAAAAAAAATGAAGTCATTTGTTCATTATCGTCAACATTGAAGCCCAAAGATTCAACTATGGTAAAAGAAGCAGTTGATAGGTCTCATTATTGGTGTAACTTTTGTGTTTTTCAAACCGACAATAAGTTGAAACTAGTGAATCATGTTATATCCGCCCACCGTTTTTCCTGTCAGTATTGTGCATTTCAGTGTTACTCACGAGCAGACGTTGTTGAACACACTATAAATACTCACAAAGAGGCGATTCAAGTATCAAAAGACTTTAGGTATTGTGTACTTTTACCAGACTATCTTAAAATAATTGAACAGATTGAGGATCAAGAGAATCAGAATTATGAATCCGATTGTCTTAGATCTTTTCAGACTAAAAAAATGCGTGCACATCCTGAGAGTGAAGCTAGTTGTCTGGAAAGTGATTGGGAAGAAGAATTTATGGAGGATACAGGATCAGAGTCTGCAAGTGATATTGATGATGTCCAGGAAGAGAAGATAGCTAGTCCAGAGAAAAAAATGACTCCCAAAACCAAAGGTCGTGACCGTAAAAGAAAAAGGATAAGGACCATATTAACTAGTGATGAAGATAATGGAGGATCTGATGATGATGATGAGGAGGAGGAGGAGGCTGAAAGTAAGAAGAGAAGCATATTATTAGCTCACTTAAGTAGCAAAAGGGAGGCTAAAAGAGCAAAATTGAAAAAATCTGAAAAAGGAATAAAAGAAGTTCAAGCAGATGCTGAAAAGGATAAAACTCTGTCATCAGCACTTGAAAATACCTTAGAAGAAGTTGAAGAGAATCCGCCACAATTTCGAAGGCAAACTAGGAGAACAGCTAAGAATAACAATAAAAATGATATTCAAAATTTTGAACAGTTAGAGGAAATATTCGGTGAGGAGGAAGATAACAGTGACTATGATGATGATAAGGATGAAGATTTTGATCCTGCAAAAGCTAATGAAGAAAAACACAAGAAACGAAAAATGTTGGAAGAGCCTATAAAATCTCCTTTAACATCACCTTCAATAAAATCACTTGTAACTTCAACATCTTTCACTGAAGCTTCTCCAATAGTGAAACCAGTTTCCGTAGTAATCGTTAAAACTCCAGGATTAGTATCACCAGTTGTACATGTGCCACCAGCAAATAAAACTCAAGGAGCAACTTCACCAGCTGTTACTAGTGTATCACAAACTAGCACTTCAACTAAAACTTATAATTTAATGCAGAGCTGTGTTCATTGTGAATACTCCACTCAGGATACCCAATTACTAAAATTACATTCCCTGGATTCTCACCAAGGTCAGTTTTTAGGCATTTGGCACCAGTCCTTAGACATTTTACTTTACATATGTCCTCGTAGATTTTGTGATTTTTACGGAAGTATGACAGGGGATTATATATGTCATTTAGAAAAATGTTCAATTGAGATGTCTGATCATGTTAAAGCATCTGTGCATGTAACCAAAGAATATGTCCAAAGACTGAAAGAGAAGAGAATAGCCAAACCTACTAAACTGAAGGAACTGAGGACAGTGCTGAAGAAAATATCTGAATATATTAATGAAAAAAACCCAGAAGCAGCTAAATTGACCACGGACCAATCATCCACAAAACAACCAGAAGAGTGGCAGATTGTTAAACCGGTAGGATTCCATGCTCCACAAACTGAAAAGACAACAGAAAAATCTCAGGTGTCGGATAACAGTAAAAATAGTTCCATGGCCACAAATGATAAATCAAAAGATGATTCTAAAAATGCAATGGATAAAGTAGAAAAGGGTAGTCAGGGTTCCCAGGCCCAAAAGGCTAATGTTGAAAAAGAAGAATTGGACACCAGTGGATTTTTCAAATGTGCTTTCTGTTCATTTAAAGCTATGTCAAATACATTAACTGTCCGATCACATAGTGTAAAACAGCATCCAGAATTTCCATTGTATACCATAAACTTAAAAGCTGTGGAAACGGGGAAAAATCATCGCTTTGTATTATTTTGTGTTGGCATTGATTGTGAGGCGGTCTTAACATCATCAGAAGAATATTTTAAACATATAGAAACTTGTGATGCAGTCAAACAATTAAAAGATGATACACAACTGTTAAAAACCAATAAGTTTGTAAAAACAACAATACACAGAGTAAGTATAAATTTATTTTTCATTCCATAGCGTTGAAATGTTTTGAGACACTTGTTCCACGTTATGAACCACATGTTAGTGTTTCACATCTACGTGTATCCGGTTGAAATTTTGACTTCTTTCCAAAAATGTAATTTATAACCAGGTGTGTTGGATTTGTGTTTCTGTTCTGCCCTCTCGTGGGTCATTAAATATTTGAATGTATGTACAACTACATGTACATTTATGGCAGTACTCGCCTATTGTCGTCATTCTTGTCTGCCCTTTGTCCATAATTATCTCTGGGACAATATTTCTGCTCATTTAGATGCAAGCATGTATAGGATTAGAGTGGAGTGAGGCCAAAACAGAGGCAATATGCTCTGTGTGACCCCTGGATTGGCTCTCTGGACGTGCATCTGGCTAAAGAGACTACAATTATCATCCAAAGTTACTTTAAATTGATACATTACACAGTGTTTGAAGTCATGACTACTCACGACTCAAAAGACAAAGAATTCTATGATTTTCAGCGATTTCTGATAATTACTGCAGAACTCAACTAATTTTATCATTTGATTACCGGTACTGGTACTGGTATGGCTGTATGTTTTGTATAATAAATGTTAGCATCAGTAGAAGCCATTCTAATTACTTTTCAGTTTTTATACACTCGTGTGGAAATGTGATGTATATTGCCGTCTTCCCCGTCCGTATATCTGTTATCTAAAATTTCTTGTGAACACTCTAGAGACTATACATTTATCATCTGATTGCTTTGAAATTGATATACACATGTATGATATTTAGATTAGTCAGATGAAGAAGCCTATTTTATTTTAATAAGTTCTTCTGGAGTGAACACTCTAGAGACTATACATTTATCATCTGATTGCTTTGAAATTGATATACACATGTATGATATTTAGATTAGTCAGATGAAGAAGCCTATTTTATTTTAATAAGTTCTTCTGGAGTAATGACCCATGTTTCACTTTGTTGAACCATATGAAATTATATCATATGCATCAGTAACAAAAGTTATTATCCAATCTGTAGGAAATTTATACGCATCATTTGGATTAGTGAAAGAAAGAAGCCTGTTGAATTTCAGCAATTTCAGTTAATTTCATTTAGAGTTGTTTAACTTTGTTGAACCTTATGAATGCTTGAATAATGAAATTTATATGCATCATTTAAATTACATGTAGTATTATACTGTACTATAAAGAATCATATTGAATTTCAGCAATTTCCATTAATTTCATCTGAAGTTCTGACCTTTGTTTCACTTAGTTGCACCTTGTGAATGTTCGTTACGACAACAGTTATCACCTTATCTGTTTGAAATTTATACAGATCATTTTATAATTGGTGATAGAAGACTCCTATTGAATTTCATCAATTTCCAATAACAATGTCTAGAGTTGTCACCCCTGTTTAACTTTGTTGAACCTTGTGAACATTCAAATGACAAAAGTTATCTGATCAGTATGAAATTTATATGCAACCAATCGTTAGTATCTTGTAATTGTTACCATTACCTACGAAAATGTGACAAGTCTTTTGTATATCTGGGTTTAGTAATATATTTGATAATGTTATATAAGTTAGAAATCATTATTTATTCAGTTTCTGTTTTGACTTCATTTCAGTTATGATGAAGAAAGAAGTCAAGTGATGATTCTAAGCAAGCCAAACATATGTGAAAAGACACACACAAATATAGTAGCTAGAAACTGTATTATGTCCTTTGCATTTAAGGTGCACTTTCACTCCTGCTCCTCTCGGTGCACCTTGACTTTCCTTGGGGGGGGGGAAGCCAGAGTTAGATAGCCCTTGATCACTTTGAAATATCTTAAGTTAATGTGATTGTGAGTGTATGTTTCATTTCGTTGTCTGGTGACCTGTCTTTGTTTATTTTTAAACTGTAAGACAGTATCTTCCATAAGGATATATAAAGAGAATACTAAATAACCCTATAGAATAGATACAGTTTGGGTCTCTTTAATTCAGAAAAATGTAGATTTACTCTTGCAATGTAATTAAGAAGGTTTTTTTTTACTGGAGCTTTTGTCTCACTTTTAAAATTGGCAGGAACTTTTTGTGACTCGCACGATTAATAAACGTGGAATACTGCCAAATATCTCTGTATTATTTATCTCAGGAAATATTTTTGAGTCATTAATTTTGAGTGTCACTAAGTTAATCATTAGATATTTTTTGAATGAAAACAGATTCTCTTGTTGGTGCTTTGTTACGATATCAAACTATGTGAGTCATATCTTTTTGCTGATATAGTGTAAAACCAATTATTCTGAACATATTGTTATAATAATATACAAATAGATTAAGACTGAGTACAGTCAGTAAACCCACTGTTAGGTATTTGGGGTAATGAATAAAGTTGTAGAGGAGTACAACTCTTTGGTCTCTGAGAAAGTTGATAGTTGTTTTAGATATTGGCAAAATCCGGGTTTTTAGTGTCTTGCATATCTTGCAGTGGACTGGACAGAGAAGGGACAAAAGCAGTGCAACAGTTTTTATACGCCCACATTGAAATGTGGTCGTATATTGTCGTCGCCCCCGTCCGTCCGTCAGTCCGTCGGTCCGTCCGTCCGTCCGTCGGTCCGGCGTCCACAATTGCTTGTGGACGCTCTACAGGCTAAAGTTAATATCCGATTGACTTTAAATTTATACACAGTGTTTAAGGTCATGAGACGAAGAAGCCTATTGTTTTTCAGCGTTTTCCGATAATAACTACCAGAGTTATGGCCCTTGATCACTTCAAAATATCTTGTGGACGCTCTAGAGGCCAAAGTTAATATCCGATTGACTTTAAATTTATACACAGTGTTTAAGGTCATGAGACGAAGAAGCCTATTGATTTTCAGCGATTTCCGATAATTAGTGCCAGAGTTATGGCCCTTGATCACTTCAAAATATCTGGTGGACGCTCTAGAGGCCAAAGTTAATATCCGATTGACTTTAAATTTATACACAGTGTTTAAGGTCATGAGACGAAGAAGCCTATTGATTTTCAGCGATTTCCGATAATTAGTGCCAGAGTTATGGCCCTTGATCACTTCAAAATATCTGGTGGACGCTCTAGAGGCCAAAGTTAATATCCGATTTACTTTAAATTTATACACAGTGTTTAAGGTCATGAGACGAAGAATCCTATTGATTTTCAGCGATTTCCGATAATAACTACCAGAGTTATGGCCCTTGATCACTTCAAAATATCTTGTGGACGCTCTAGAGGCCAAAGTTAATATCCGATTGACTTTAAATTTATACACAGTGTTTAAGGTCATGAGGCGAAGAAGCCTATTGTTTTTCAGCGATTTTCGATAATAACTACCAGAGTTATGGCCCTTGATCACTTCAAAATATCTTGTGGACGCTCTAGAGGCCAAAGTTAATATCCGATTGACTTTAAATTTATACACAGTGTTTAAGGTCATGAGACGAAGAAGCCTCTTGATTTTCAGCGATTTCCGATAATTAGTGGCAGAGTTATGGCCCTTGAACACTTGAAAATATCTTGTGGACGCTCTAGAGGCCAAAGTTAATATCCAATTGACTTTAAATTTATACACAGTGTTTAAGGTCATGAGACGAAGAAGCCTATTGATTTTCAGCGATTTCTGATAATTAGTGCCAGAGTTATGGCCCTTGATCACTTCAAAAAATCCTGTGGACGCTCTAGAGGCCAAAGTTAATATCCGATTTACTTTAAATTTATACACAGTGTTTAAGGTCATGAGACGAAGAATCCTATTGATTTTCAGCGATTTCCGATAATTAGTGCCAGAGTTATGTCCCTTGATCACTTCAAAAAATCCTGCGGATTTTGATAACTGAACAGCTAAATCCATGATATTAAATGTTTCATGTATATACTAATTGTTAGTGTGGGGTAACACTTTATAAAAAGCAATCAAATTCTAATGATTTTCTGATAATTACATAATGAACCATTACTCTTAATCAGTTTTTAGTGTATTACAAATGTTTCATTAGCAAAAAAAGTAAAAATATGCGACAACCCTTGTTGACTGCCCGGACGATTTAGCTGCTGTGGGCGTATGTTTCGTTGCCTGGCAACCTATCTTTCTGAGTTACTGCCCCTTTTACTAAAACCTTGGGGAATACTCTAAATATTTGTTCCCTGGCATTGCTGGCAATACATTTATTTAAATAATGTATCCATAACCTTTGAATACCCGTTCTTCTAGTGTTTATAATGTTATGCAATAAGATTATAAAAAGTTATTTAAATGAATTTTAATCAATTTATTTAGCATTTCAAAATACAGTATAATTATTTTATTTACCTATTTGTATAAACAAAAATATTCCAATTGCCAAATTGTCTTGCAAGGGCCTTTCCTTTAATAGTTTAGGATTAATAATATTTTTATACAAATGGCATTTTGTTGAAAGGGGAAATTTATGTACCGGTACTTGAAGAAATGTGATTGTCTTCCTGTGGAGCTATAAACAAAATATAAATAGTCTGGTTTTAAAAGAATGGATGAAATAATACAGCTAAAAAAAATTTGGATTGAATAAGTTTTGGAATAACACTGTCAAAGTTTGATTCTGAAACATAAATACATAGAGAAATTTGGATCACTTAAAGATACTTTCCTTCAAAAGTATTTATCAGGTGGTTATTTCCAATAAAAGTATCATAATTTTGTTATGGAAAATAGAGACACCCAATCTTACTAGAAAAATACTGTATTCCTTGAAAAACACCCATGGAGCACACACACAAAAAAAATGATAGGGTGTCACTAATTGGCAGTCTGTCAGCTCGAGTGACATTAAAGGTTGCCTGTGTGGATTGTCTGAGCTCTTGACATTCGGGTGCGCTTGATGTATATGTTAAACTTGATGGTGAGTGGGCATAGAAAAATTACAACAATTTCCAAGATAAACCAGCGGATAAAGATGTGGGCAGGGGATAATCAAGAATTTGCTTCAATATTTATGATAAATGGCCAATTAAATACAACATTGTCTATAATTATAATATATAGTGGATTTTCCTCCAGCTTTGCACCCGTTGCTAGTTACTGTGACAGCCAACTCACATGACACAAACAGGACTTCTTTTATAGCTTGGAGTATTTCCTCGCTAATACAATATTTTGAGAAGGATTTGAAGCAAAATTTTGATAGATCAATTAGTTTGAATATATTTATAGTTCAAATAGTTTGTCTGTGGGAAGGTACATGTATTTAACTAATTAAGAGCAGTGTGATTCACATTTAGTCTTGTACTGTATATATCATTTATTATCATGTACATAATTTATAAATCAAACCTCTGTATATTATTTATATAATATTGTAATGTATATGTACATAAGCTGATGTATTATGTATGTACATAATTTAAAAATTAAACCCCTGTATATTATTTATATAATATTGTAATGTATATGTACATAATTAGCTGATGTATTCTTTTATATTAAATAAATATACATCTATGTTGATTTGACAAGATGATGGAATCAAGCATTCCTGTGTTTATCATAGGTCAGGCATCCATATATCTGGAAAAGGTTTTTAAAAGCATTCCCCTTGAATTTGTGCAATGGGTGATAATGAACCTGAAAAGTTAATAAAGTCTGTTGTGTTAAGTTTGCAAAATAATTTGACCCCCCAAAATAAGCTAGACCAGCTTGTTTATTAACTGTGTAACACATGATTATCATATCAATATGTGTTTACACTGACTGGATGAAACTTGTTGCAGAATGGTTAGCACTTCAAGAATTCCTGCAAAATGTTCAGCATTTCAAAAATAATCAATGCCAGACATTTTCATTGCTGTGGTGGGGATATCCCAGACGCATGTTCATAATTGCCACTTAACCCTCAAAATTAAAGCTTGACATCCCTAATTGCCCCACCCCTCAAAAATAAGCCAGACTAGCTTATTTACTTAACGTGTGATACTTGTTGCAAAATGTTTAGCATATTTTGCCTGTAATCAAGACTGACCAATGTCAAGACACTTTCAGGAATGGGGTTTATAGTTATCATATTCAGATACAAAAATATTTGACTGGGGCGAGAGAGAAAAGGGGTTTGTCATTTTGGAACCAACACATAGTTCCATTTTATTTCAATAATTCGCTTGGTTTTTCAGCAGTGACAGGACCTGGAGAAGACAACAACCGGGGAATCGAAACCACATCAGTTGACTAATGACAGACCTTATGATACAGTGTGCACATGCTAACCTTTTGGCCATCTTTGCCCACATGGACTGGAGCAAAGGCATAATTGTAGACTAACTTTCATTAAAGCCCCAATAACACTCTTGTTATAACTGAAAAATATGTCCCAATCTTCATTCTGGTCAACAAATCGTACTATTTTAGAATATTCCAATTAAATGATGATATAAATTTCATCTTAACACACCTAATTTAAAAAATTGGAAAAATTCAACCAATTGATTTGAAAAGTCTAACGTAAACCTTTTCAAATGTGACTTGGATTTTAAAATATTTTCGAACGCTCTGGACAAATAAAATAGGTTGTAATGGATAATTTACACAACAGGTAGGACATTTAAACATCTAGTACTTAGAATAAGAGTATTATTTATTTTCTGGAGCTACCAAGCCAGCAAGAATGTTATTGTCCCTTTAAATGAAACTGAAAACAAAAAATAGCAGTGGTACATTTTGTTTATAAAATCAAAACAGAAAAAAAAATATCAAATAAATGCAACTCTTTCTTGGAAAAAAATAATAAATATAAATAAATATTCTTTCAAAATTACCAGCTCATTTTCTAAATGTACAATGAACAAAAACAGTTAACAGAGCTACACAAGACATTCTTTTCAAAAACCCACAAATTCATGTAGTCCTTATTCAGCTTTAACTAAAATGTTAAAATATGTGAATGAAATACTTCTTCGACATTCTACAACTTCAAAATCAAATTGAATATAATGCTGTATGTAATAATAAAGCTGTACAGACAGACACTACCAATAACACCATAATTACATATTTACAAATATTTTCCGTATAGTCTACTATATAGAAAAGATGAAATTGCAGACGTGGATGGCAATATGGTTGTTTAGTAATGTCTATATGCTATCTCTATAATACCTTAATTCATAAACAATCAAACTACAATATATAGCAATACTGGGTGACAGATGTTCCCAGTTGCAGTTGTTAGTCAAGCATTTTATAATCCAAGAATCAAACTAAAATATATAGCAATACTGGGTGACAGATGTTCTGAGTTGCAGTTGTTAGTCAAGCATTTTATAATCCATGTAATGTATAAGTTTCGGAGGTATCTTGATTGGCAGAATTCTATCTTTTAAGAGGTGAAGGTGTGTCTCCTACAGTTGAATCAAAATCAACAGTAGGTAACGATATCTGTATGTCTCTTGGTGCCTGAAAAAAGTAACATTTTTTATTTATTAATAATCTCACAATATTGTCCAATATGGATAAGGAACCAAGTATGACCTCATCACAGCCATCCTGGAATAGTGACATGCCAAACGATAGGTTGCCAGACAACTACATATACAGTAGACCTCTTGGTCTCATGACTTTAAACACTGTATATAATAATAAGTCAATTGGATATTAACCACAACAGCCATAATTCTCACAGTAATTATCGGAAATTGTCGTATTATTCTTAAGACCCTAAACACAGTGTATAAATTTAAAGTCAATCATTGTTCCTTCTTAGTTAGGGTGGTGGGGTGGGGGGTAGCCAGATATTTCATTAAGTCAACTAGTTTGGTTTTGATTTTGCAGTTGTATGAGACAAGGAGTAGGGGTTTTCTCCAGGTCCTCCGATTTCCTCCCACGACATTCCTTGGTGTATCTGGATAACAAAATAAAATATAAATTTCCATTGCGATATACATGTAAGACAATCTACAGCTGAATAATGTACACATCATTAATTACCTGTCTTGAGGGATGTTGGTTTTGTAAAGGAACATAGAAATTATCAGACCTCTGAGAGATGGGTGATATTGCTGGTGAAAAAGGCCCTCCGTTCTGAAAATAGAAGTTTTAATCAAAATCAAGTTGGAAAGTACATTTATGTTGAATCTCTAGCAGGATTACGATAGATGACACACATAGGAATTCAGTATTCATCTAATGTCCCAGTAATCCCAGCACAAAAATGTAAATAAATACACAAGCTGATAAGTAACTAGTGAGACATTATTTCTGATTTTGAGATTTATCGTCTTTTAATTTAATTAATTTGTACTATGGTATACAGTAGATTATAATCTTGTAAAGCTAACTTGTGTGTAGGAAAGTCGATGACTTGCATCAGTCAGTGTTTAAGCCACAACATAAAAATTAAAATCTAAATATAAACCAATTGGTAAATATTATTTTAATTTCTAGTGTTACTGAACTACAACAAAATATACATTGTGTAATTTTATGTAAATACACAAAATATAAAGATTGTGATGAAATTAAACCTATTTGTGAGGTAGGTATTTGCTGATCATTGGGCTAATATTTTGATACCTCTATTTAATTTACCTGCGTATTAGTATCTCTTGGGGGAGTATTTTCATCAGCAACCATCTGTCTGTGTATATCAAAGCCCATAGAACCTTGTTGTTGTTGTTGTTGCATTCTCTCCATCTGTAGCTGCATATGTTGCATAACATTTTCTTGTTGCTGTAAGACCTGACTCTGAGACAGTTCACTTCTATCAGAACTATGACTATTGTGATTATTTTGATTTACAAAACTCTGTGACTGGCGCTCTAATAACTGAGCAATTTGTTGTTGCTGCTGCATCAATTGTCTTTGTTGATTTAACATGGACTGACTCATATGGTTTAATGGTGATCTATCTTGTGGGTCCTGTGTGTGCAGCCTATTCTGCTGGTTCTTATCTTGATCACTCAATAATTTTTGCTGTTGTTGTTGAACGAGAAGCAACTGAAGGCGTTTTTGAGCCTCTTCATGTTGTTTATTTAATTCTGCAATTTGGGATTTCATGTCATCTTCTCGTGGATTTTTTGGCATGCCGCCTTGTAAAACAGGATTTCGTACAACACTTACAGATACATGAGCAGGTAGATGATCTTGTGCTTGAATGCTGACTTGTTGGTATTGTGCTTGGGAAGTTTCTACAGTTTGAGAAGTGATTGGTTTAGAGAGTGGTATTGGACGAGGAACATTTATAGTAGCACCAACAGGAGGCATATTGTAAGAATCAGAAGCAGTCGTTACACCATTGGCTAGAGCTGGTAAGTCAATCAATGATGTCTGTCTCCCTGGAGTAAGAGAAAAATAATTTATTCAAAATAATTTGTAGAACAGGCCGCAAATTCTCATTTTCTTGAAAGTTAGTTACCAATGTAGAGGGTAGATATTGTTTTTAATTGTACCAGGCCCTATCTAGAGTAATAAAAAAATGGGATGTTATTTTTTGTCAGATGGCCAATCAAATGTCTCAATAAACTATGCTGTTTAAAAGATTTCATATAATTTTCTCTATTACAGGTTTGGAATGGAGTCGTCCAGTCGCAATATGGGCATTACTGGATACGCCCTATAAAGACACCAAAAATTAAACCGTAACAAACTGTAGGCATAATTTTAATGTCACTTCCAAGGTTCCCAATAAGTAACAAATAAATGTTTTAATTTCAGTGTTCAATATATTGTCAAAACTTGTCAAAGAGTGCTTCACGATAAATGATTTAGCAGTACAACCTACAAATCTGTGACTCACTTGAAAACAATGATTCTGAATGATCCTGGTAATTATTATGTTCCTGTTGATCATGTACCCTGGTTTTTCTTACTGGTGGTGATAGAAGAACAGCCCCATGATCCTGTAGATGATCTGGTAATGATGATTTTAGAGCAGGATTTGGTAAAGACTGGGTGGTAGTAGTATGACTGGGTAGAGATGTTATAGCAGGACCTTGTACAGTACTCAAATTATTATTATTCCTAAATGTCTCTAAATACTGATACATTTCACTAAACTGTTCATCTGAAATATACATTTTCTTGGATATTTCAATTAAATTTAAGATAGTAGTAAAATATAGCTAGGTTGATTCAATTTTTACTGGAAAAAATACATTTTTAGTAAGTGATAACCCACAATTATTGTTATAGCTAACATGTATTGAGTAACTAGGACCCAAGAGTAGCCATAGCTATAATATATCTCCAGATGAAGAAGTTTCCTTCTCATTAGCATGCAATAATTTTTTTTGACTTGATATAAAATCTATATTTGATAAACCATCATATATTTTTTTATTGTTGACAATTTTCTATTGATATTTAAGCCCTACATATAAATACCTGGGTGGTGTTTTGGTGGTGTAATTGTTGTTGGTGGTACACCACTACTATTATTAACATTTATTGTCTGTACACCCATTCCATGTAAAGCAGCCTACAACATATAAATAGTATCAAATGCCTGTTATTTAGAATGGGGACTGACTCATCTGTTATTTAGACTAGCAAACAGGCTCAGATCTGAAATGTTCTGTGCAGTTTCCAAAAAAATACTTAAATATGCAAAATGTAGAGAAAAAGAAATAGAATTTAATGTCCACTAGAAACAAACCACCTCAAGACATACACTTTTATTTCAATAATTCACTTGCACTACTGAAGGATCGTTAACGGTGGGAGCCTCAAGAGAAACCCACACGACTGGACAGGCTTGGGATCTAGACTCAGTGACAGACCGTATGATCTAAAGTGCAAATAAACACTGTGTTTTACTGACTGCCACAAGTAAGATTTATTTTTTGTCTGGTCCACAAGGAAAATTGATATTTAAGGTATTTCATAAGTATAAAATCTAAACATTCATTGTAAATTGTTTGCATGGTAATATAGCCATAGATGACTATGTATGTTTATATTAACTATAAATCATAACACCAACCTTAATAACTGCAAATTCTTGTTCTGTTTTTTGTCTGTATCTTTCAAACTGCGTCTGTGTTTTACCATATTCTTCTTGGGTTACTATAATATCCTGTTCATTTATAAATCATTCTATTATATTTATTGTCGTCGTTGAAATATTATATACATGAATTGACATTTACATAAATAACATCTGATCAATTTATTTTAATGATATTAATACCTACCGATGTAAGAGCATCTATAATATTTCTCATCTGGTGGACGTCTTGTGTTAATTGTTCTCTTACAGTTATTTCAGCTTGTAATCTTCTATCAGTCTGAAATGAATATAGATAATAACTTGCAGTATATTTTAAACACAGCTTTTTTAGTTTGTCATTTTTTGAAATCGGAATATCAGTTAGACTCCACATAACCTGAACAGGAACAATGAATACAATCTATCTCCCGAATGTCTCATACAGCAATAATAGGATTTAATTTCAAATTTCTCAATTTTTAAAACCAGTCAAATGAATGAATTATTATTACCTCTTTTAAATATTTAGCTAATTTTGATACTGCATCTATTAATGCCACTGTATAACCAGAAAATGTATTTGCACGTTGTTTTTCTGCTGGTGGTCTTCTGCCTGTCTGTTTTTCAAATTCTTCTATTTCGTCTTCTAAACTTTCTAAAACCTACAATACAAAAAATGATATCATACAGAATATCTTCTTGTGTTGTGATTAAAATCAGAACCTCAGAAATATTCTCCTTGCTTAGTTAAGATACTGGTCTTTTAAATGGAAGCATAATATATATTCTTGTTCACAGACAAACCTTACCAAAAATCTGATGCATTTATCTCATTATGTTGTTTGTTGCAATGTACGGTTATCCAGTATCATTTATGATTGTTAGTAACACTTATCACAGTTGTGTACTTGATAAATGAGCCTATGCCACATTTCTGGGTTCATTCATTTTTTCTCAATAGAGCTACTTTCTGTAACCAGGTCAAAACATTTACGTGTGTTTATTGATCTGTTTTTATTTTTCATTTTTGGAAATAAAAATGAGTCATGCAAGATTAAGTGAAGTGGGATTATCTGAGAACCAGAATATTTCTGAATATAGCCTAAGTTAACTTAAATTAGTAGATATTTGCTAAAGCAATACACATTTTAAACTAATGGTAAATGATTGGGGGCAACAACAATATATGACCACATTTCCATAATATCCATGTATAGATTTTCTACAGGTTTGTTTCTATTACCTTTCTCATATCAGTTAAATTCATAGTTGATGATTGTGTAGTAGTATCTATTGATTGACTAGGTACTCGATTTCTACTCTTCTTTACTTTACTCGTATCATTTATAGCTGATCTAGGTGATCTCAATATACCTATAGACTCATTGCCATCTTTAGGTGGAGTTTCAAATCCACTCATTCCTACAAAACATATAAAACATTGTCAATTAACTCATAAAATTTCAAAAATAAATTATCATCACGGTCTTAAATATTGTCCAATAACTAAGTCAAGTAGGGAATTTGCGGATCACCATCTGATATGACATAGATTTGTCGCTGAGTATTCCTTCTCATTTACACTAGGTTAAAGTCGGTTTTCTTTACAAATTTCGCCTTGCCAGTTAGTTATTTGACAGGGAATATAAGTGACATTGTTTTGATTATAGAGGTAATATATTGCTCAATTATAATTATAGCCTTAACGTTATCATTTCAAATCCACAAATATACTACAAAATTAAGGAAACTCTTGAAATAAGATTAAGAAGTAGTAACAGGCTCTGGAAAGAGTAAGCCCCTTATATTTTGTTAACTTCAGTAGATGTTGAATAATCAATAAGAGTACAGTTTAGCCTGGATTAAGTCATAAAAAATATCCAGATGACGATCAGTAGCTTTAAATGTTAATATACAACATAGTGATGCATTGATGTGTTTACCTTGTATTTGTGTACTTTGCACAGGACCAACCTCATTGTGACTTAACTGAGCTTGACCTCCAATACTACTTAATGTTTGATTCTTCTCTTCATTAGCTATAAATTGTTGAAATCTTTGTAAATTCATCTGTGGTTGGTAAACAATGGGATGAGGATTTGATTTACCATCTTCATCTATAAGATAATACATATTTTTTTAAATTTTGAAGCAAACAGGATCAGTAAATGCACCTTTACATCAAACCCTTATTTATGAGTCTCTATACTGCATAACCTATACTTTGCTGGGATTAATTTGCCTAACAAACAATTATATTAGCTTTTTTTGTTAGGGAGTATGTGCCTTATATTATAAATAGCAGCAATATTGAAACGGACATACAGCATATCTTTAAAATAGTTTATTGCATTTGTTCAACTTGGCTCTCAAAGTATTCTTAAAATTCAAATCCAAACTGTACTTTACAACATGTAGCTCTCACATTTATTCTTAAATACCTGAATCTGAATCTGGCAGATCATTCAATGCTGAAGGGTTCATAACTGAATCACTCAAAGCTTCTATTCTTGTGTATATTTCTGGCATATCAGGTGCCAATTGACTTGTCCTTCAAAACAAAAATAATAAACAAATGTCATGGGCTGACATTAGCAAGAGTTAAATCTGCCTATTGCAGGTCTTTCTTTAGGCCTGAAATGTTATATAATATATAAATTATATACATTAGTTAACTTTACGATGACCATAATCAATTCTCGATGCCATCAGATGGTGGCGATATAACTAGATTTAGTGAGTAGACAAAAAAACATTATACAATAAAAGGCTCATTACATGCCAAAAGGTAAATCTATCAAAAATAAGGCCCCACTGAAAGATGTTTACAAGACAGTTGTCTAGACAATAGAATAAAAAAAAAAACAATGTTTATAACATCTTGACATGTCATGAAAGCAATAGAAGGTAATGGGAACTTGAGAGCGTCATATGTTACATTAAAGACTCTGCATCATTTTAACGCTATAGGAATCCCTTACAAATATATTATTGTGAAAGATAAATCTCAAATAGGAATTATCAATCATAAAATGGTTCAATTCCATTCAGTGTTTATAAATTAATGATTTATTGAAATTTCATCGATCTGTGCTGCACGCCATGTATAATACCCAGCTATCTTTTATTGGTATCGGAGAAACCTAATGGGCCTGTTTTAAATCCGATTGAATCCAAACCGGAAGATTATCCAGCGTTGGTATTTTGACTTTGTTTCATTATTTAATGTTAAATAATCAATCCAGCTACATATTTGGTGCGGATTAAGCTGTCAGATATTTCATATTTTAACGAAAATGCAAATGACGCATCAAGCCAGTAAGATTGGTGAATTTTAATCATATTTGAGTCATGTGTATGTTTAATCATCAATAATATTGTATGACATACTAACCTGTTTGCATCTCCTGCAGCTATATTATTAGGCGCTGTTGTTATATTAGGAAACCCCTTATATTTCTGAAATGTAATCAAGTTAATCATCAAACCAAATAAATAAGAGAAAAATTTATTTGATGGAAGTTAGGTCGCTACAATCACTGATAAGGTAGACATCGATGCAACTTAATGAGCCCCAAATATTAATTTTTTTCCTCTGACAAATTAAATCCAAAAACATTTTTTTATGTATCAGAAAAATAAATGAAGACGTTTGAAGTATTTGTAGGTAAAAATTATTTCCTATTTAGTGTAAATGGGTATAAAAATAAGTAAAAGGCACCATTCTGCCTGAAACAGGAATGTTCTATGTAAACAATGCACACGCCATTGAGCCAATGATCGGCGCTGTGTGATATGAGAATTGTTATAATTATATATATGATATTGTAGTATAATTGTCAATATATATGGATAGATTTTGTGGGACACCCTACCTTAGGATCATCTCCAAATAAATCTTGTACAACTGCCATCATATTGTCTGTTTTATCCAACACATTCTTCAGCTAAAAATATATAAGTAATCATTTGCTTGATAAAGACGAGAGTATCCTCGTCGAAACGTCGCTTAGTATCAAACTCAGTAATTGTGTATCCATAAAATTGTACCTTGTGTTAAGTAACCAAATGTTTATTACTTGGTTATACAACAAGTGATATTTACCCCAAATGATTTAACTTTTAGATTGAGAAATGCTAACTTTTGAATAATATTTACAACCACTACGTGGCAGAAGTAGTAACTTACTACACCTTACAACCATTGAAAACAACTGTAACCAACTGAATGCAACTAAAAAAGGTTGACAAGAGAGCATCTCACAACTCAGAGCAACTAGTTGCGGTGTTCAACTTGCTGCAACTAGTGGAAACTAGCTGCAGTAGACATGAGTGGTCTTATAACTGGTGTAAACTTGTTTCTATCGAAATGACATCATGTGATATGAGAAAGGTCTCATGTGACTTTACAAATAAGCAAATGGAAGCAAAGAAGGAAACCCACTTTTCAAATGTTGATGATGTTGACCATAATATATTAACAAGATTGTAGAAAGTCTGACTATTATTCGCTATTTTATTGTTCATGTGATGAATAAATCAACAATCATGTGTTCAGCGTAATCGCTTTTTTCTCTATTGATTTAATTCTGGCATAAGTGCTCCAAATTCAATTGTCCTCAGTTGCTGATACATATGATCAAAATAAGCACACTTGCAACTAACTAACACTTGCAATGTCGACATAAACCCTGCTTAAGGCAGAAATCAAATTTTTATAAGATATATAGATACATCCGTTCTACTCAACTCATTCCGTTCTACTCCACTAACCCCTTGGGTTCATTCATAGGGGAAAAACATATTCAAATTATCTGCCCTTGATGACTGCCATATTGTTGTGAACATAAGCAATGAGGCTCAGGCTGGTTTGTAAGCTGATTTTTGATTGGTTCATAGAATTAAATTACGATCAAGGGCCGATAATATGAATATGTGAACAACCCATAGCTGAACCCAGCATTTAGTGGAGTAGAACAGAACGAGACCACTGGGGATACTGAGAATGATATAGATATAGAGTGGACGTAGCCTACCTGACGTTGATCATATAAGATTTCTTTCATAATAGCTAATTGTCTAGCTTGCTGCTGACTGATCTGTCCACCTACTGGTGCATTACTGGAGCCTTTCTTCTCACCTTAGCAAAAAATACCAACAAGATGAAATTCATGAGGCTAAAATTCAAACAATATTTTATTCTCAGTGGTAAGATTTAGAGAATTATTTGATATTTTTAAATAAAGTTGACCTGGAATTTAATACATTTGGAAAAAGCTCATCATTACATTTACCTTTTCTCATCTGTTGAAGCTTAAATGCCATATGATTCTTTGATTTATGAGCTAACTTTCTCTGCATCTGTACAATGAAAAATATAATTAAATAATTTAAACCTGTATTACCAATACTTTATGACAAAATAGTATGCAAAGGCAGTAACATTAGTGCTCCACATAACTTTGTTAGTCTGTAAACACCTTGTTTATTGATGCCTTTCATATAAGTTCACTGGAGAAAATAATAAGACATTCAATAGTTAATATCTAAAATAATCATTTAATTCCAGTCCATTTGTTTAATTTAACTCATAATAAAAATGTGAATATCAATCAGCATCTTTTATCTTATTTTATTTACGAGACTTACTATTTCTTCATCAGTTGCTTTGTAGGCTGACAAATCATGGTTAGTATCCTGCAAAGATCATAAAATGAAACATTAAGTACTGCAACATGTTAAAATGCAAGAAAGAGCTATCTATTCCTGATCTAATAGCAAAAAAAAAAAACAAAACAGATATTGAAAAATTATAGAGCCTACACATGTATTGAAAGTTTCACTCAAATTAACATTTCTCTGAGTGAAGTTATGAATTTTTGAAGTTTTGACAAGAAATAGGAGATATGCAGCTCATGTTCTCAATTGACAAGTACCACTGCACTGCCATGATAATAAACAAGGTTTCAATGCTCAGTCCTTTTATCATCAGTCTTTAGCCATATTAGCATTTACCACAGATATGGCAACCATCTGATGTTCTAGGGAGAAGACTGCAGACTTGTCATGTGAATAAATGTCTAAGTAATAATTTACAAAACAATTGAAGCCATGCAAGTTTAGCTTCTTCTCTCACATAATGGAACACGAAATTTAACCTAATATGCTTACATAAACTACTCGGTACTTACATCCCATTTTGGTTTCTTTTTAACAGATGCTTTTTTCTTTTTAGTAGCTATCCCTGAGTAACCAACTCTGTAGAATGACATGGCTTAATTATATATCTGAAATTAATTTAGTGAATTATATACATATATAAGCTTTATTATTCTGCTAGTTAATTAAATGAAGATCCGAGGCTCAGCTAAGACTTGAAGGACGAAGGTAGGCAGCAGACTTACAAATTTATACCGTACACATATTTTGTCTAGACTGCTAGCTGAATCTCTTTGACTTTGTAATTCAATAATATAGAATCATTGCACATTCAATTCATTTAAATTGATCTCAGATGATTCCATTAACAAGCAATTTCTCAAGAACCTAAAATTGCCAACCGAACCCATAATAATCACTTTTGCATTTTACTTATAATCTTCAATTGTTGGGATTTTTTACACACACTTATAAATATGGATATACTACTTCTGAATTTATTAACATGCTACATTGGAAAGTGTTTAACCAGTTCTATTACCGTACATATTTTGATGGATAATGACCGACACCAATATTGTCCCTTGTAGGCTAAACATGAGAGACAGAGAGAAAGAGAGAGTTTGTTTAACATACATCCCACACAAACAAGCTAGGTTAATTCAGTATTATTATGATTAATTATATTTATAGTCTAGGCCTAGTTACAAATTTGAAAGCAAAATTGCCAATTTGGCACGAAGAACAGTATAATAATATCATATTCATAGATTTTATGGATTCAAATAATGGTAGATTTGTATAAATTATTCTACCACATGGCCCTAGCTCAGTACAGTAGTCAGTTCAGTCATAGATATTATCTATGGTTCAGTATTCACATATGATATTGAAATTCAGTTTTCTTGTACAGACTTGTCAGTCTATTTTTTTATTTATCTTTTTCAGAAAATAAATAAATGTCACGTATGGCCTCCATTTGACTCCTAATTTTTATAAAACTTAGATTTACTGATATAGAAATCAGAAGAAAATGTGGACCTGTAACCAAATACATAATACGGCTGTTTTAGAACGGTAAAATATTGTTTACAATCTGCTAACCTAGTTCTCTTCAATCAAAGATCCCGCTGCATTGAAGAATTAGTATGACGGGAGACTACTCTGGTGTCCTTACGTACGCTCCGGTGTCGAGAAAATAGAGCAATTGAGAAAATAACATCGGCGACGTGCTTTCTTTTTTTGAAAATACTGAAGTATGAATACAATTTTATTTGTTGTGAAGTATGGGTTGATACCTAGGATGGAATAAGTTTGGAAAATATATTATAAACACCCCATATTTTATTGTAAAAGCCCGTACTTTTCAGGTTTAGGAGAGGTCCATAAGATTTCTATAAGTCATTTTGCCCTTTCGCTGTTCAGTGAAATTACTGGTAGACCGAGATGACCAGACGCCTGCGCGAATCGAATGCGCGACGCTTATCGAGCTCCGCGAGGAAAAAGCTAAATTGGGAACGGCAAATGTTTGCTATTATCTCATTGTTATTGGATTAATAGACGGTAAGTATTCATTCTACAGTGTCGCGGATCTGTAGACTATACAACGGAGCCAAATTATGTTTAACACACTTATTAATCGCCTTATTAAAAAGAGTAAATTTAATGAAATTCAGATTCTTTTGTTCAACCAAAGAGTAAATTTTTCTTGTGATAGCAAGGTCGACGAAAAATGGCTGCTGCTATTATTATTTATCCAGTTTTTATTGGTGTTCTTCACATTTTTGCCATTTTAAACAATAAACTTGATATAATTTCAATTTTTTAAAAATATTTTGATGTGGCGACCATAGCAAGGGATAACCATAAATAAAGCTGCCAGCTTAATTGTTTTAACATGCAAATTAGACACTCGGCTGACAGTACCCAGTAACCCACCTTACCCAGTTGCAGTGACAGACTTTTTAGACTTTATTTTTGAAATCCTCCTCTGATGTCCGATCACCATATAATAGGAGGGTATTTTATCCATTTTAAACAAAACAATGCATTTAATTTCAAATTTAAAAAAAAAAAATTGATAAGGAGATCATAGTATAGCTACTGTTTGAGTCATGGTAAATAATAAACGGATTTCTTCGATTATGAACAAAAAAAACCAGTTAACTTTGGTTGTTATAAACTTACCCGTGTGTTTGAAATGAACTCCCGTTAAATAAAATCTGTTGCACCACTAAAAATCCCAACGAATAAAAACGGTTCTCTCTTGAAAGTTTTGAATATTTACTTAACTACATGTACTGTAGGTTGTTCATAATCGAAGAAATCTGTTTATTATTTACCAGGACTCAAACAGTAGGGATAACTATAAGGTATAATAAAGCTGTCGCCTGTCAGATTTTAATTTTAATACATTTGTACTTTTATATTTATTCAATTTACAATTATTGGTTTAACAAATGAGGCGAAGGTTATAGGACCTGCCCCCCCCCCCCCCCCCCCAAAGTTAAAACAATAACAGCTCTGCTGACATAATCACAGACTTTATTTTTGAAGTTTCAAATTATGTATCTCTTATGCTTTCTCCTTCCTTGTGTAGCCTACACACAATTGGGCAAATAATTTAAAAGTTCGTACAAAAACAATTCCTTTCTCAACAAAGATTTAGGTGTGTAGACTACTGCCACTGGTTGTTGTTGCAAATAAAAAGAATTTATGGGTGAATTAAACACTTGGCCTTTTGATGTACTTGTGCAATTTCTCTGAAAAGATTGTAAACGAGAAAGAAATGAGGTCCTTGCTTGCAACATTAACTAACGGATGGTATTCATTTAGGGACAGTCATATTCCTGTTTTTGAATATGCAGTACAGATTAGGTTTGTCTGGTATATCATTTCACAGGTATAAGCCAAGCTTTCCTCTAGGTTCCCTTAGCATGAATAACTGCAGCCATACTTCACGTGAATTTTTGCCACAAGAAAAACTAAAGAAATAAAAGGTGTCAGTCGGTTAATTCCCATATTATTACATCGTGAACAACTAAAATAATTTATCTAATATCACATACTGGTATTTCAAAGCCATAAGATCGGGATAGTTAGGCTGTAAAACTGTAGTTAGCAATAGTAAATGTTCTTTAATACATAATATAAAGAAATTGTATGCCGTATTAATTTTCATGGTTGAATTTATATTTATCATAATATTATTTGTTTCTTGATCTTGCAGAATTTTCATAGGGTGTTGTCTCTTCCAATGTAACAAGCCACAATGGCTTCTGAAGATGGAAACATGATGAATTCTACACCTCAACAGCAATACCCACAAGTAAGTACCAGTATTCAAAATACAGCAATATAAGTTACTCTACTCTGAACCGTGCAGACAATTTCAGTGTTTTCGCTCCATATGAACAAACCACTTAATTGTCTTTATTCTTGTCCAGTACAGCTTATAGTACATAATAATACAGGCTTTTAGCAATTTTTTAAATCACATACAGTACTAAGATTTTTAAACGCAAATCAAGATACATTCTCAACAAGGTATTTATCGGGTGGTTATTTCCAATATGGCAAATAATAGATAGTATACGCCAAATCTTACATCCTAGAAAAATACTGGATTACAACAAAAACACCCATGGGCAAGCACTGGTCAAAATTGTAAGGGTATGATCTAATTGGCACCTCGACGGCTTATTGTCTGCTAGCTTGTCTTACTTAGGGAGAGGTTATTTCTTGATTGAATGGTTAGGCAGTTTTGGGAACTTAAAGGGGTTTAAACTTTTCAAAAGAAGTTGATAGAAAATAATTCAAGAATTTACCTTGGCCTCAATATTTGTGGTAAATGAACAGTTAAGTGATGACAAATACGCCCTGAATTGTATGGTCCCTCCGTCAATCAAGTTAGGTGACAAACATGGCTTCTATAAATAGATTTTTGAAAGCTTGGGGTACCTGCATGGCTCACACTGGCTTCCATTTTTTTCTGCGAAAATGGATGATAGTTTTTAGATAAAGAAATGTTCCTATTTTTTTCCTGCCTACTTGAATATTTTATCTGCCAAAAATATGTGATAGAAAATACAATACCAGTATCTAACAATTTTATGTCTCAGCTAGGCTTGTTATAAAACATTTACCGACATATACAATGCAGTATACATGTACAATAACTTTTGAAATCTGTCTTTACATGATATATAAGCACAGTTTGGATTTAACAAGATATTATTTTTGGTGACTTTAGTCTCGTTGAACATTGTCGTACTACACTATATATTCAGTATTTACAGGTCCAATCTCGTCCAAGAATTGTCAATTTTTTCTAAATTTATGTGTTGCGTGTACAATAGACCCATTGTAATTTTCTAGTTCTGTAAAGGTAGCAGAATCTAAATCCCTGATAGAATGATACATGTATATCCAATTATATTTGCAAGAGATGCTTACAATTACATGTATAGCCGTCGTTCACCTTGAGACTATTTTGGCGACGGTAAATATGATAAAATGGTGAACCGTTTTCTCGCTCAAGTGACACCGATATTCAACTACAGTAGATCTTACGTTTTCGACCAGTGTTGATAAGATAATTTGAAATAATGGTATCCGATAGGTATACTTGTATATTTTACACAGCGTATATGAAGCCACAGTAAACAGAATTCAACTATTACAATATTTAATTCTCTTTGAGAGAACTGTCGGCCATTTTGATTACATGCATTACCATTTTTTTTAAAGACGTAACGAAACATCAAATAATCACCGCATAAATTAATCATTAGGAGTAAATAGTGACTTGAGATAAGGTTTAATATACGTCATTGGCAATTAATTATAAAGAACTGATTTGTATTACTCGTTGATGCGATCTGGATTATCCATCAGTTGATTAATATATTATAGTGTTTAGCCACGTGATTGACAATCAGTAATGGTTATTCCAGGATAAATACGATAAGAATTTTAAGATTTTTTTTTCGCCAGTTCTTAAAAAGAATCGCCAGTAACGCAAAACTTTATCGCTAGAATCAAATTTTAATTGCCACTTCCATATTTTTATCGCAAATTGCAACTTTGGCGACCGACAGTGTGAGCCCTGGGTACATGTATCTCCTTGCAAATATAAAATTTTGAGAATTATTTAAAGCCAATTTTTGATAATTTATTAGTTTTTATAAGTTTTTGGCCCAAACATATCATTAAATCACACAGTTTGTATACCGGAAGGTATCTTTAAAAACAATTAATTTGTTCAAAAACAATTCTGTATGATGACTGAGCTGAGTATCATTTGTAAGGAATAAGCTGAAAAAAGAAGTAAAATTTAATATTTTATAACATGGTTATATGGTTGGTTGGCAATACTGTGGTGATAGTAGAGTGTCATTTTAACTGTCCTGCTATGGTTTACTTACATTGAATCGGTGTTATTATCTTGTTTGTCTATAGTCTATGAATAAAATGGATGATAAGAATATGCAGGATGACTCAAGATATCCTCACATGGGAAATATGGGTAACAGAGGAAGACAAGGAATGGGAGGACCTATGCCAGGAATGCCTGGACAACAAGGAATGAATCCACAACAGAATATGCCAGGAGGACCTATGCAAGGTATGCCAGGTGGACCAATGCATGGGATGCCAGGATCACATAATATGGGTGGGAACCCTGCTTCTGGAATGTCTTCTGGACCTCCTCCAGGAATGCAAGGTGGACCAAGCCCAGGTATGCCATCAGGCCCATCACCAGGAATGCCAGGAGTTCCATCCCCGGGAATGCGAGCTGTACCTTCTCCAGGAATGAGAGCAGTACCATCTCCTGGTATGAGAACAGGTTCCTCCCCCGGAGCACAGGGGCAACCAATGTCAAGTGGACCGCAAGGTATTTAGCATATGATTTTTAATTGTAAATAGTTTCTGTCAAAAAGGATCAGATATTGTTAACAAGAAAAACGTACTGAAATGAAATTTAAATAGTTGATCGAATATTTATATAATAGTTCAAAAAAGGTCTTGTATTGTTAAAGAATTACTAAAATGAAATTCAAATATTTGACCGAATATCTCTATTTTTTTTATAGGAATGCATGGGGGTCCTCCAACGCAAGGTATGCCACAAGGTCACCAGGGGGGTAATCAAGGAATGCCAGGTGGACCACCTATGGGTATGCAAGGTCAGCAGCCAAATATGTCAGGACCTAATAATATAGGTGGACCCAATATGCCGAATTCCAACATGAATAACCCTAACATACCACCAAATATGCCTCCAGGGGCAATGAACTCTGGTATGAGTGGACAGAATATGGGTGGACCAGTCATGAACATGGGACCTGGAACAGGTGGACCTAATACAACAATAGGACCCAACATGCAACCCAGTAATATGAGTGATCCAGGCTCAAATATGCCTCAAGGTGGTATGAATATGCCAAATTCGGGAATGAATGGAGGTGGCATGGGTGGTCCTACACCAAATGTTAATAATATGCCTGGTGGCGGGATGCCTAATGTACAGACGGCTGCTATGGGTCCACCTAATCAATCCATTGATGGAAATCAAGGTAGATAATTTACTTTTTAAAAACCAAATTTAAAATGTATGCGTTCTGTCAAATTAGTAACTCTGTAAGTTTAAATTATGACACAAAATTGGTAATATATGAAGTTCTTAATGGAGTTCTTTCTAACATTGTAAATGTGTTTACTTTTTTTCCAAAATGATTTTATTGTTAAGTTGACAGATCTATATTTTGTATCTGTTTTCAGGTGGCATACCAGGACCAAGAACATCATCATTCGCTAATCCACAGCTCCATCAATTAAGAGCTCAAATCATGGCATATAAACTGATATCTAGAAATCAACCCATACCAGAAACCTTGAGATTAGCTGTAGAAGGTAAACGACCACTTGGACCATTTCCTAGGACAGGTACATCTAGTTGATATCTCATTTATTATTTAAATGATATTATACAAATGGCAAGATGTATTGCTATTTTCTGAATATTTTTGATATTTATTTATAGATACAGTGCAAATGATTAAATTTTCTGGATTTCTAGAAACTGTTGTCTGCTTGTAGCTTATTATAAGTTGTTATTGCAAAATTCATATCTATGGTCATGTTCCATGCATTGTAGAAAGCCCTCCATTTAATGAAGTTTGCAGCATTGAAAGCTGCATTTTTCGAACATCTAATAGTTCGTGGTTTGATCAACATAAAAGTGTTCATTTAAAGGTTTTAGCTAAGGTTATACAGTAGGATGCCGAATGTTGACAAAACCGTTTTGCACTGATATTACTTTTAGAGATTTAATTTTGATAATATTTCAATTCACTTACTGATGCAGTTTTCAAATATTGAACTTTGTGTACTTGCAGGAGATGTTCATCAACAAATGAGAATGCAACATCAGACTCCAGGTGCTATACAACACCAACAGATGCAACCCATGGGAAGACCACCAACATCAATGGATGGACCGGGTGGTGATCACCAACCAAGTACTGACAATGATTCCAGCACCCCAAAACCTCCCACAACTAGTACTCCCCAACCATTACCAAATCAACCGGCCCCTCCCCCATCAGTACAAGCTATGATGGCTCTTCAACAAAAACAAAATCGTGTGGCACCTGTTGAAAAACCTAAGGGGCTAGACCCTATTGAATTGTTAAATGAAAGAGAAAATAGGTAATTATTATTCTGACTAATTTACTATTTCAAGTGAATTGCACACTTTTGCCAAAGTTTAATGTTTAATTGAACATATATTCCATATAGTTTAACATACTTATTGTGCGACTTAGCTCCTGTGGTACTATTTATTTCACCAAGGAGAAAAAAGGAATCACCATAGAACTTTTTTTTTACCAAAGGGGATTTGGATGAACCCGTTTTACCCTGTCATAACAACAGCCCGAATGAAAACCAAAACTTAATAAAGCAATAGATTATCTGTAAATAATATTACACCATCTTTATCTTTTAGGGTTGCTGCTCGAATAAGTCAAAGAATTCAAGAGTTATCCAACCTACCAGCTACAATGTCAGAAGATTTGAAAGTTAATGCTATGATTGAATTGAGAGCTCTACGTCTATTAAATTATCAAAGAACTGTAAGTTGTATTTTATTTTTGTGTAAGATAGTGCTCATAGCTTCATTTTTTTTTAATGTAGGAAGTTTTACCCAAGATTTTCAGCTGATAAATAGATTTAGTTATACAACATATATCACTCGGCAAACCTCGTAAGATTTCAGGAATCTAAACTCGGCTGTATGATGAATTCCGCCATATCGGAACTACTTTAAAGGTCCCGGATGAAACATGGCTGCGCCCATTCCAAACAGGTAGGCATTTTTTTCCGTCCACCGGAGCCAGGTCTTATGACGTCATATGTGGATTGTGGGTTAGGATAAGGGCTGTGACCTGTAGATTACATCACAGTCTCGAGATGTAGACAGGGCTAGCCCTAACCCTAACCCTGAGCCAAGCCTAACCCTTATCTTAACCCACAATCCACATATGACGTCATAAGACCAGGCTCCGGTGGACGGTAAAAAACGTTTACCTCCAAACACAAGTTGGCAACCTATTTAGCTAGCGACCTATTCGACCGATCCAGCTGTAAGATAATGACGAAATTACACGTCTATTCTGAGCTGAAGGAATGGATAAAAAATAATATATTCTACTTTCATTTGATAGACATAACGTTGGATTTTATTGGTTGATAAATAGAGACTGTTGTATTTACTCTAAATAGGTTTCCAACGAACAGGTTACAGCTCGATCGGTCGAATAGGTCGCTAGCTGAATAGGTTCCCAATTTGTGTAATAGCGTCAAGTTTTCCTGTTAAAGTAAACCGGTAGCCGCATCGCAAATGTATGGGCGTAGGTACATATCACTTACTGTCATACATCCGAGACTAGATGTAGTTGACGTAGTTTACGGAATCTGTCGAGATTAGCCGAGTGCAACATATATCTCACTGTGGAAACATTTACCTCCCCTTTTTAACCATAATTAAATGGCACCAGTCTTTTATTGTAAAATATACATTTGCAAGAAAATGGTGTACCTATTATTGTTTATATATTATTTGATACCTTTTACAGTTGCGAGCTGAAGTTGTGTCATGTATGCGAAGAGATACAACATTAGAGACAGCCCTTAATACTAAAGCTTATAAACGAAACAAGAGGCAGTCGTTGCGTGAAGCACGTGTAACAGAAAAACTTGAGAAACAGCAGAAGGTTGAATATGAAAGAAAACGCAGACAAAAACACCAGGTAATATTTTAAAATTTAATTAGTTCTTTTTAACCAAAAGATCAGGAAGTTCAAAGGCCCTCAGTTTGGCTCTAAACAGCTGTTGATTTGGGTGGTGTTTCTGAATATTAATCCGTAAAATTGTGAATTTTAACAAATAATAATATATGAATTGCGATGCTCTTTGAGGTGTCTTTTTTTTCTAGATTAAAAATCATAATAATAAAAATATTTACAGTATTCAAATTGTCATTGTTTCTAAATTTATGTTATAGGAATATTTGAATGCAGTAATACAGCATGCCAAGGACTTCAAGGAGTTCCACAGAAATGTAACAGCTAAGATTGGTAAATTGAATAAGGCTGTAATGACTTACCATACAAATACTGAAAGAGAACAGAAGAAAGAACAAGAAAGAATAGAGAAAGAACGTATGCGCAGACTTATGGTAAGTTAAAGTTGTATAGCACTATATAGGAGATAAACACTACACATTTCACATTTAGATGGATGTTATTGTCCCTTAGAATTTACATCAGTTTAAGTATTGTAGCAGATGTGAATTTGGTACATATATAGTCTCTTTTATAATGTTACAAATTTCTATTTTTGGCTTTTGTCAGGCTGAAGATGAAGAAGGTTATAGAAAGCTGATTGATCAGAAGAAAGATCATCGTCTGGCTTATCTCTTAGATCAAACTGATGAATATATATCTAATATTACTAAACTAGTCCAAACACATAAAGAAGATTTGAAAAAAAAGAAGCGAGAAATGAGAGGAAAGAAAAAGAAGAAGGTGCCTAAGGTATATTATTTTAAGCATATAAAATCTTTTTATGTTAGGGAACATGAGTTGATTATTTGAAATGCATTAAATTATAGTCAATTACAATTTGTGTATATTTCATTAGCCCAGTTTCAAACATCAAAATGGCATTTGTGAATATTTGATGATCAAGACTGACATCACATTTGTCAATGATGACAAAATTCAATGGCACAAAGTGTTGGAAGGGGGGTGTAAAAAACATCACCCTGCTACCAAAATCTATATTAGAATAAGATAGATATAATTTTGAAATCTGAAATTATTTTAACAATTCACGATTTCCACACTGACCTTACAGATTGAAGCTGGGGCAGAAGCCCAACTTATGGAGGTAAGTAGGCTACATTATTTGTGGCATTGTTCAACAGAAATTAGTTCTGTTGGCCTTATATAATCTCTGTAGTTTTACACCATTTAGTTGCTTATAAAAATTGACAGCTTCAGATAATTTGATTTAATACTGTACTTGTTTAATTCATCCTAGTCTTGATGTGTTTTAAAGCTATTTCATTGTTGCCTGTGTGTGTATTATGTTTAAATACAAACTGACCAGATTTCATTCTAAATGGTGATCTGTTTAGCATGGAAATTCATTTAAACTTATGATTTGATTTTGTCACAATCAGATTTAGTAATCTGGATTACAGTGGGGCCACTGTATATCATTCTGATTTGTCGAACATGTATGGACATTATTCAAACACAATATTTCCGTTTCATAAAGACAACAAAATACATATTTCACTGTGCAAACTGTGTGAGTGAAATAGTGGGTTGTTTACATGTCCTATTTAACCTTTTAGGTCAAATATATGAAATACAAACAGATTTTTAGAACTAAACACTTTTATTTCTAGTTTAGAATGCTAGATATTATTTAATGCTTTGTTAGTGATTTTGTTTGTGTGTATTAGAAAGAAAAGGCATAAGCTTTTGCTTTGTGTAGCTTTATCAAAGGGGGGTAACTAGAATTCAAGTCCCAAACTTCATATTATCTCCCCCTAGACTACATACTGCAAGTTTCAACTGTTCATCACATTCTGCAATGTCTTTAATTATACACATTAATTTTATATTTTTAACTGTAGCTACCTGAATCATTTACAAGAAATGATGATTATTGTTTTGATAAGACTTATTTCAAATTGGTCATTTTAGAAAACAAAATATGTATAATTACCAATATTATTATCTGATGAATTTTATATCTGATTCGTGAGAAATACCTTAGTTGATTATATGTGCATGTATGTTATGCAAAGTTTTATATAATGTTTATTAATGACTATTTTCAGCCTATTGATGAATTATCTAATATGAGTAATCCAGAGAAGCGTTTAACAGTGGTACATACTGCTACTGGTCATATTATATCTGGAGATGATGCACCATTTGCTAGAGATATACAAGAATGGATGGCCCAGAATCCTGGGTATGACTATACACTTTATATTATTGACTATTTAAAAATTACTTGCCTTCTGAATTTGATGCCGGTTGTGATTGTCATTGCTTGTGACTCAACAACAATTTACTGTGTAAATTTATTACAGAATTAAACAAAAATAATCTTGTTTTATACTAAAATAGAATCTGTCATTGTCAGGCACAAAACTTCTGGTATCTGTCATTTTGTCAGGCACTGATTTGTCTTTTCTTTTTCATTGATATTATTAATACATATCCCGCACTTAGTTGAAAATGTCAGGTACTATTTCCATGCCTGATGTTACACAAGAATAACCCCGTATTAACGTAATAATTTAGTATTCTTTAAATTCATGTCATGGGTAATCTAATTCCTGTAGGGCTGCAGCAGCTTTTATTTTGACTATGAATTTGTTTTGTATAGTTATGAAGTACAGAAAGATGAGGATGATGATGATGACGAGGAGGAAGATGAAGAAGAGGAAGAGGAGGTAATATTATATATTGTGTATCAAAATAAAACAGCACTAGTCACATTGTTCCAAGGAATGTTTAGTGTAATCTCATCCTCCTCGTGGTTTCACAACACAAAATAGTGTGATTAGAATTAAAACAGGCTAAACAATCTTTACATAATTAGATAATTTATTGCTTGAAGTGTAATTAATCAGCAATTAACAAATATTTCATCTGTGGTGTTTGTTTTTATTTTGCATCGTTTTAGAGTGAACCAGAAGAAGAACATAAAACACCAAACATTGTAACGTAAGTAAAGTAATCATATTTACATAACATGTCCTAATTGTAAACCAGTTTTAAATTAACATACTACAAAATGAGAAATGCATTGAATGAAAATGCCTTTAAAAATGCATGCAGAAATATGCATCCAAAAGCATTTTAATTTCTTTATTTATAACAAGTTATTAAGACATCAATTAAATGGTAATTATTGAAAATTTTATTTTGATATTTGATTATAGACCAGCAAGAGATGATGATGAATATACTGTTGACAGTGAATCTCTCAATTATTATGGTATAGCCCATACTATACGTGAAAAAATTACACAACAAGCTTCTATAATGGTTTATGGCAAACTTAAAGAGTACCAGGTAAAACAATAATTCAGTTTTAATCCTGAAAACACTATCGCAATCATAAATTTTTTATTCATTTATTTTTTAATTTCCCCTTTTAAAGTTTTATATCCCTTGTCTTACACCATTCTTGAACATAAGATAAAGGGGCATCTCAGAAAGACAGATATGTAAGCACTCTTTTTGTCCCCCGCCTTTCGAAGAAAGTTGGGGGACTATTAAAATGGGTTCATCCGTCTGTCTGTCTGTCTGTCCGTCACACTTTTTGGGACACAATAACTCTCTTCCTAATTGAGCTAGAATGTTCAAACTTGGTGTATGTGTTTATTAGGTCAATGCCTTGATGGAGTTCGAAGATGAGCATTTTCCGCTTAGGGTAAGCAGAGATAAGCAATTTGATTGGTTGATGCTTTGGGACACGATAACTTTAGTTCTAATTAAGTGAGATTGATGAAACTTGGTGTATAGTTTCATTATAGTAATACCTTGACTAAGTTCGATAATGAGCATTTTCTGCTCAGGGTAAGCAGAGCTATACGCAATTTGATTCGTCGAGAATTTGGAACACAATAACTCTCCTTATAATTGAGTTAAAATGTTCAAACTTGGTGTATATGCTTATTAGGTCAATGCCTTGATGGAGTTCGAAGATGAGCATTTTCAGCTTAGGGTAAGCAGAGATAAGCAATTTGATTGGTTGATGCTTTGGGACACGATAACTTTAGTTCTAATTAAGTGAAATTGATGAAACTCGGTGTATAGTTTCATTATAGTAATACCTTGACTAAGTTCGATAATGAGCATTTTCTGCTCAGGGTAAGCAGAGCGATACACAATTTGATTGGTCGAGACTTTGGAACACAATAACTCTCCTTCTAATTTAGTTAAAATGTTCAAACTTGGTGTATATGCTTATTAGGTCAATGCCTTGATGGAGTTCGAAGATGAGCATTTTCCGCTTAGGGTAAGCAGAGATAAGCAATTTGATTGGTTGATGCTTTGGGACACGATAACTTTAGTTCTAATTAAGTGAAAGTGATGAAACTTGGTGTATAGTTTCATTATAGTAATACCTTGACTAAGTTCGATAATGAGCATTTTCTGCTCAGGGTAAGCAGAGCTATACGCAATTTGATTGGTCGAGACTTTGGAACACAATAACTCTCCTTCTAATTGAGTTAAAATGTTCAAACTTGGTGTATATCAGGGCTTGAAAGGAATAAAATCATGGAGAGCTCTAAAAGCTGCGCCTAAAATTACAAATTCAGAAAATCGCTGTCCTAAAAACCGGCACCTCAGATATTCTAGGAGAGTGTTTTTCAAAAGCAGATTTTGCTTATATTAAGTGCCCAAATATGTAATATTATGTGATAAATCTGTCTATTTTACATCTTTTTTTCTCAGTCAAACGGTTGTTATAGGCCTGACGATCACAACCCGTTCAATATATTTATTACCTTTACAAACATATATAAATGCATTCTTCGTGCGTACGTAGAGGATTCGACTCAATGTTTTCTGTGACTTAATCCTTCGTATAATAATACAATAGCCTACATCGGTCACTTTATATTTACTTCAAAGTCTCAATCTCAATGTAGCCTTTTTTCCCCCCAAACGATGCTGAAATAAATTCACCCTCATTTAAACAATACTTTCATTAGAAGCAATAATCGCCATATCATTGAATTCGCTAAATTGGATATACCCAGATGTGTAAATAACCCGGAGTTTTCCCCCTAAACTTTCAGAATTCGTCTGCTCATTATAAATGACTGATAGAAGACAAAAACGTTTGTATCTTTTATTCGGAATCAAGGCTACATTATTTTAATAATAAACAATTTACGAATTCGTGATAACAAGTTATTTAGGCTAATAAATTTTCTTTAATTTTTGCACGCGAATTGACAACGAATTGTCCGCCATGTTGGTATTGGTATCTCTCACGTACGCAATGTTTTGAATCGACTCGTGCTCATTTTATTTTGGTTCCTCCACATACATCGGCCTATCAACGGTATTTCGTCATTCAGAACCAAGGCTACATTTTTTTAAAAATTAGGTTTAATTTATACGTAATAAGAAACGTTTTATTATTAATTAGACAAACAAAAAACATCTATCGCAACATAGTATGGTTTTGACTTTTAAATACGTAACCCATTCTTGGTTACGACCGTGAAAATAAGATTGTTTCGATACTATCAATCGACATTTCAATGCCGATTATCGATAGTAAAAATAACTATTGATACCCAACACAAATCGGTGACGATTCATGGCCGTTAATAGTTGAAAATCTTCCACGAATCTGCGGACAAAAATTCTAAAATTCGGAGGCCATTGCTGCCGAGGCCGACGGCATGTCGAGCCTTGCTTGAGACAGTTAAATAAAAATAGATTATTTTTACGAGAATTTTATTAAAAGCAAAAGCGTTCACGTTAATTCATTTAAAAGGTCGGGTGATATTTTAAAAAGAGAACCGTGAGTTAGCCTTCGGTTCGAGGAGCGTTGTTTATAAAATCCGGGTGCGTTTAAAAATATGTACCTGGGTTTCACTTTAGGTGCGTGGTAGGTGCGCGAGCGCTTTCGCGCGCCTTTCGTTTCGAGCCCTGTATATGCTTATTAGGTCAATGCCTTGATGGAGTTCGAAGATGAGCATTTTCCGCTTAGGGTAGGCAGAGATAAGCAATTTGATTGGTTGATGCTTTGAGACACGATAACTTTAGTTCTAATTAAGTGAGAGTGATGAAACTTGGTGTATAGTTTCATTACAGTAATACCTTGACTATGATCGATAATGAGCATTTTCTGCTCAGAGTAATGAGAGCGATAAGCAATTTGATTTGCCGAGACTTTGGAACACAATAACTCTCCTTCGAATTGAGTTAAAATGTTCAAAATTGGTGTGTATGCTTATTAGGTCAATGCCTTGATGGAGTTCGAAGATGAGCATTGTCTTCTTACGGTAGGCAGAGATAAGCAATTTTTGGATGACAATTCGTGTTCAGTTTGATTGGTCGATACGTTTGAAAAAAATAAATGTGCGATTAATTAATATGTGTCATCTATTTATTTTGGGATTTCGGCGGGGGACATCAGCCTCACTGTTGGCTTGTTCACTTTATTGATAATATAGAAATATTTTTGATTTTCTTCAGGTCCAAGGTTTAGAATGGTGTGTTTCTTTGTATAACAATAATTTAAATGGTATTTTGGCTGATGAGATGGGTCTCGGTAAAACTATTCAGACTATAGGTCTTATTACGTACATGATTGAAAAAAAGCGTGTCAACGGACCTTTCTTGATTATTGTACCATTATCGTAAGTTGATTACCTTTTACTGATGTGTAAACCTAACAGAATCTAGTAATAGAAATTTATCTAAAAAATTATAGCATAATTCCATGGTCCATGTGGTACTCAGTGCTCTACTTTTTGGTTTAACTGATCGTTACGACCCATGGTCCAACAGATTTTAAAATTGCATCACAGAACAGCACTCTTGATTTTTTTTATTTGTCAAGAAAGGGAATTTTATATCAAGTTTTATTTTTATTTTAGAACATTATCTAATTGGCTTATGGAATTTGATCGATGGGCACCATCGGTAGTGAAAATAGCTTATAAAGGCTGTCCACAAACAAGAAGACTGTTGGCACCACAATTAAAGTCAGGAAAATTTAATGTTCTCTTGACCACTTATGAATATATCATTAAAGATAAATCAGTTTTGTCCAAGGTAGGTAGTTTTGATACCTGATGCATATATATTTAACATACATCCAAAATCCCCAATATCTGGGAACCATGGTGACTCATTGAGCATGGGGCTGACTGAATCCTGGTGTTGGCCAAGAATATTCCATTTTATTTTCCAGTCTGATTTACCCTTGTTAGTTGTGTAGGACAGAGGGTCTATTCATTTAAATGAGACAATAATATTGAGTTTCCCCTGTCTACCCAATGTTATGCACATCAAAGAACCCTTTACAGTGGGAAGTCGATGATGAGTTAGTAGAAATGCTCAGTAGTCATTTTGGTGCAGAAAAGTAGGACATTAAGCCACATTTCACTAAGTGTAACTGTTATTGACCAGGGGTCTGTTTCACGAAATTTTAACAAAGATACAATCCAAATTTTAGTAATTTGATTGGATAATATTGATTGATATTAGTGCTTAACCAATCAAAATTGAAGAATCTACTAAAATTTGGATTTTATCTTTAGTTAAAATTTCGTGAAACTGGCCCCTGATTTCTTTGGAAAGACCTTTTAGAAATAACAGGGAGTAGTGCTAAAGGATTAAAAGTACAAATTTCTTTTATGAATAAAATATATTTCTAAATATTTATTATTTTAATTTGTTTTAATATAGTTCCGTTGGAAGTATATGATCATAGATGAAGGTCATAGAATGAAGAATCATCATTGTAAATTAACATGTGTGTTAAATACATATTATGAAGCTCCACATAGACTGTTATTAACAGGAACGCCTTTACAGGTATGTTATTCTCTGTATAAAATAAACAGCATCATCTGTAATAAATAAAACTCCCAAAAAATATCAGTACATTAAGTGGTTTTAACCACTTAAAAATGATTTCTCAATTATTAATTAATATGTATGATGCAATCTACAAAGTTATCATATTTGATTTTCATCTACTCATTGTTTAATTTTACAGAACAAACTACCAGAATTATGGGCATTGTTGAATTTCCTGCTACCCTCTATATTTAAATCTGTAGGAACATTTGAACAGTGGTTTAATGCACCTTTTGCCTCTACTTTAGAAAAGGTAAGATGGATTATCTATTCTCAATACAGCTGGGTTCATCATAAATGATTAATTAGTGTTATTAGTACAGTACTCATATATTATTGAAGGCCACAGAAAATTGTATTTAAGATATTTGTTTTGTTAATTGTTACTTATATACTATATTTAGGTTGAACTGAATCAAGAAGAAACTCTTTTGATTATTCGACGTCTTCATAAAGTTCTACGTCCATTTTTGTTGAGAAGATTGAAAAAAGAAGTGGAATCACAGCTGCCAGACAAGGTATTGAAATTATTGTTATCGGCCTTTCAAATAAAACAATGGTAGATTAAAACAGGTTTGTTCAGTCTATTGACCTGTTTGTCACAATTTTTGGGACACAATGAATCAGCCTCCAAAGGTGTACTAGAATATCCAAACTTTGTGAAGTTGATAATCAGGTGAATGTCTGTATGAGTTCGATGAGGATTTTCTACAAAGAAACTTGATGTACGATTCCATTCTAGCAATAACCTGACTAATTAAAGGGATTGAGACGGGGGACATCCGCCTCACTATTGACTTGGTTCATTTAATATTAGTTGTACGCTATCTATATCTTGATTTTGGATCTGTATTGATGCAGGCAATAATTACAATGAAAATACTGTGTTTTCTCGGTACTAATATAAATGTTTATATATGTATCAACTGATTACCGTGTATATTTTAGGTGGAATATGTGATAAAATGTGAGATGTCAGCTCTTCAAAGAACCCTGTATAAACACATGCAACATAAAGGTGTTCTTTTAACAGACGGCTCGGAGAAAGATAAAAAGGTACTGATTCTATTATATGTTAATGAAGGAATGTTATGATCAAACAGTAAGGACATCACCTACCGTGTTATCACAATACCACAATCCTTTTGTAAAGTTCAATGCAATGGAGGAGAGTTGATCTTTTTCTGCTTGGGCTAAGCAAAGATAAGCCGTTTAATTGCTTAAGACTCTGAAACACAATTTGATATGTTGATGCATGATAGCCCTAATAGATTGGAAATGATAAAAAGTTGTACACGTAATTAATGAGTGTAATCTATTATAAAATGAACTTGAGGAACATCAGTCTCACTGTTAGTTTGTTTCTTACCCTGTGACCATCATTGTTATTAAATGCTAAAGTATACTATTGAACTATTTGTTTATTACAGGGTAAAGGTGGTACTAAAACACTCATGAATACTATCATGCAGTTGAGAAAGATCTGTAATCATCCTTTTATATTTCAACATATTGAAGAAGCATTAGCTGAACATTATGGTATTCAGGGAGGCATTATAAATGGGTAGGTTTCATTGATATAGTTTGGGAAAGCTTGTTGGCATATTTTTAGAATAAATTATTTCGAGTGACCTAAGAAAATAACTGTCACTATTTTTCTTAAACAATGCAATTCTATTCAACTTGTTTGTGCGTAACTTTATAGTTCTCAGTATCATTTTTGACTTCTGAATATAATTTTGCTGTGTTTTTAGACCAGAAATTTACCGAGCTTCAGGAAAGTTTGAACTACTAGACAGAGTTTTACCCAAGTTACGATCAGAAGACCACAGAGTGTTAATCTTTTGTCAGATGACAGCATTGATGAGTATTTTAGAAGATTTCTTTGTTAGCCGAGGTAAGTGATGTTTTACTTTGAATTACTGAAAATTGTTAAGAAAGCACAGTTGCAGGTGGCATTCATACCTGATATGATATGTATAATGTTCCGATTAATTTAACTGCATAGAATACATCATATTCTCAATTACATAATATCAGTCAAGTTTTGCTTAGAAAAATTTAAGAACTTTGAACAATAAAGAAGACCAAGTCATTCAATGAATGAATTACCAGATGCATGTATTGTTTGTTCTTTGTTTTGTTGGGCAGTTGAGCTACCTATTCTGTTATATCAGTAGAGTGCAAGCCTTTCTCCTACCTCATGTGAATTTTTGAACTAGGAACTAGTGACGAAGCTACTGTCCTTTAGGGGATAACGCTCTTCAAAAGACTACTAATTAAAGTATCATCAACATGGAACTTGGCATACTTATTCCATGAATCAAGTGACACTTGATTTTTGATATGTCACAGTTTCAAGATAGTTAGATTTTGTCATGCCCTGTTCCGGGTCCATATAGTACTATTGTACTTGTTTCTTATGCTGTGGTACATTATTTATTTGAATATATTTCAGGTTTCCGTTATCTAAGATTAGATGGTATGACGAAAAGTGATGATCGGGGCCATCTATTGGAATTATTTAATGCTCAAAATTCACCCTACTTCATCTTTTTACTGAGTACAAGAGCAGGTGGTTTAGGTTTAAATCTCCAATCAGCAGACACTGTGATTATATTTGATTCTGATTGGAACCCGCATCAGGTAAACATCCTATGTTGTAACTCTTTCAGTCATTGACATATATAATAATTCTATTGTTTTTTTTAGAAATATGATGAGCTCCCACTTTTAAAAGCACTATATATAGATTATATATAGACTTAATAAATGTATAAATAGAACATAAACTAATGTTTAATATTTTGTGATTGATCTCTAGGATTTACAAGCTCAAGATCGAGCTCATCGTATTGGACAAGAGAAGGAAGTACGAGTGTTACGTTTAATGACAGTGAACAGTGTTGAAGAGAGAATCTTAGCTAAAGCTCGATACAAGTTAAATGTTGATGAGAAAGTTATTCAAGCTGGTATGTTCGATCAAAAATCTACTGGTATGGAAAGAAGACATTTCCTTGCTACTTTACTTACTCAAGATGAAGAAAATGAAGAGGTAATACTATTAAATACAATGTGTATTGGTATATTTAATAACATCAATATTGAAATTGCATGTCATCCGAAGTCTAGTTTTGTATTACACAAACCACAATCTGTGTCTTGGAATTATAGTACAAGGTGGATTTTCATGTGTCACCATGATCCGATATTTGTGTTAATTGAATAAGATGTAGTCAGTAGATCTCAATTTTGAATTTTCTGAACTGACGACCAAGCATCCCACTAATGTGAGATAAATTTTACATATTATATTGATTATAATATTGTATGTATGCAGGAAGAAGACGAGGTACCAGATGATGAAACTGTCAATCAAATGATAGCTAGATCAGAAGAAGAGTTTGAAATATATCAGGTAATCATCTACTTTTGCTTACATTTTAAAAGATTCAAGTAAATTTAGTCTCACTGATCATTTAAACTACACAAACCATCAGGAAAAAACAGCTTTCATAGTTGCTAGTTATATATTTTTGTAAGTCAGTAGTTGTATATTAATGTATATCTTTGTAGAAAATGGATATAGATAGAAGAAGAAATGAAGTTAGAGATGGTAAACGTAAACCACGGTTAATAGAAGAAGATGAATTACCTTCCTGGATGATTAAAGATGAACAAGAGGTATGTAGAATATAGAAATATCTTCACTGATTATTTCTAAATCTGTTTTATTATATACTATTCAAAAAAAGTAGGGGATATTTGATTTTGGGGCATAATACTAAAATATGCAAATGACTACAAAAAAAGTCACTATAGAACCTAACAGAAGAAACATTTCCAGTTACATGTGACGCCCAAACGCACCAATAGCTACCGCATGGAATACAGATGATGCTTTGGATCATCATGGGGGTCCAACCCAAGATTTGCACGACTCTGACTTTGAATGTTAAAGTCACTGTGGCATTGAATTCCAGAGTGGAAACATCAGTTTAATTGTTTTAGTGACCAGAAAACAAATGTTGATATGCGTCGGCTTGCCCAAAATGAAAGGTTACGTGCCCTTGGCATGCTACAGATCGGCACAACACAGGCGGTTGTGGTGCGGACGATGAATGTTTCTCAGTCTGTCATAAGCAGGCTATGGTCCAGATACCGTGATACACAATCTGTACAGGACAGACCACGCTCAGGTCAACCAAGGGCGATAAATCAAGCCCAGGATTGATTTATCCGAACCTTGGCCTTGAGAAATCGTGTCATCACAGCAAATCAGATCAGCGCCCGTCTTCAAATAGACACTGGTGTGAGAGTGAGTGGCCAGACGATTCGGAATCGACTGCATAGGGGTCACCTTCGCGCCCGACGTCCTCGCGTGATCCCTTGTTTGAGAGATCATCACATTCAGGCAAGACATCGTTGGTGTAGGGATCGTCAACACTGGGATAATCGGCGCTGGAGCAATGTGATCTTTTCAGATGAGCCAAGGTTCACTGTTGATTTTTTGGACAGACGTAGGAGGGTGTGGCGTCGTAGAAACGAGCGCTTCCAAGACGTTAACGTCATCAGACATGATCGATTTGGGGGTGGTTCTGTTATGGTGTGGGGAGGCATCACTGTTGCTGGAAGAACGGCTTTACATGTTGTTGCAGGGCGTGTTACAGGCCAGTACTACCGGGACAACATCTTGCCAGTCCATGTTGTGCCGTTCGCACGACGTCATGGCCGCCGTTTCATCTTCCAGGATGACAACGCAAGATGGCACAGGGCCAGGATCGTTACAGGTTACCTCCAACAACAGAACATCACCACATTACCTTGGCCAGCACTGAGTCCCGACCTCTCCCCCATTGAGCATGTCTGGAACAGGCTTGGACAGAGGTTACGTCAACGTTAACAATGTCCTGCCAATGTCCAAGAACTTGCTGCTGCGTTGCAACAGGAATGGGACAATCTGGACCAAAATGACCTTAGACGTCTCATTAGGAGTATGCCACGTCGGATCAATGCTTGTTTGGCAAACAGAGGAGGATTTACCCGTTACTGACTTTGTTGTTATGCTGTGGTAACTTTGCTGTTTGACCCCGGGTATCATTTTACACTTATAATGGTCAGTCTGTGCCTTACTTAGTCTAACGATCATTTGGAATAAATCGATGAATGTGAACTTAATTTCATTTTGTCATTTGTTTCTTCGTCAGTTTCATTTGGTGACTTTAATAACACTTAAAAATCAAACATCCCCTACTTTTTTTGAATAGTATACTACCAATAAGCTGACATTTTAAGAAATTCCTTAAATTCATTTCTTAGCCAAAATTTATGAAAATGTTTTGTTGTGCAATAAATGAAAGAGTGTTTTGGGGGTTTTATTTGCAAGTGATTTATTTATTTCAAAATAGTTAACTGTTTCTGTTTAAAGTTAGATTAGTATTTATGCTTAATCCAAACTCAGTTTATCGATATAAGAAATTTGGGGGAACAAAAGATGGTATTTAAAGTATGTTTTGATATTTTATTGTAGGTTGACAGACTGACATTTGAAGAAGAAGAAGATAAATTGTTTGGTCGTGGTTCTAGATCAAGAAAGGAAGTAGATTATTCTGATGCTCTTACAGAAAAACAATGGATGAGAGTAAGTAGTATTATATTCTTTGATAAAAATGATTAGGAAAGGAAATCCCATACATAACGTAGTAAATGAAGCAATAATACAGGGGCGTAAAAATCCACTAGCCCGATGCCCGGGACTACCAAAAATAACCTACGGGCTAGTGACCTATTTAGCCGTACTTTTCCTGGGCTAGTGCCCTTTCATTGCTCATTTTTTCTGTTATTTAAAATAGATAAATGAGATGTGAAATACTGCACTTTTATTTCTCCAAACCAAATGAAACTATATAATAATAGTTTTTCTGTAGTGAACACGGGAAGGTTGTACCTCTTCTATTTATAGTGGGGCTAAATATAGATCTCAGTCAATACAATCTAAAGTCATGTGATAATCTAGACTACACTGCATGATGGGGGATGTAAGAAGCATTTCCCACCTCTCGCAATTTAAAGTCATGTGATAATCTAGACTACGATGCATGATGAGATATGTCTACTTTAGTTTTTAGTTATATCGTAGAAATACATAAGGACCTGCGTTGTCCGCTATTTATCGGATATATTGTAATGAAAACTAGTTCAAATAACCAAGAGCAAAACTTGGAATATCAATCAAATTAGTCCTTCATTTATATCCCGAGGCCACTTTCTGTTGGCGTACGTCGGCACAGTATTAGATCGGGAACAGTATCCGGTGCGGTAATTTGATATGCGGTGGAGTTGAAAAACAGTCGCCATATGGATTGAGGCCCGGAAAAATTGTATACTTCACATCGATTTATATACTCCATATAATATGGAATACAGTTCAGTAAGAAAGAATACATTTAATGTGGTCAAATGGGTGACAATCTGCAGTGTACATTATTGTCATTATTGACGATTAAAGTTTGTACGTGTACCTTGTCCAACTACGGACTAGTGGAACTGGATGCCGGGCTAGTGTCTGACAGTAGACTACTAGCCCGGGGCTTGTGGATTAAAAAATATTTTTACGCCCCTGCAATAATAATAGGATTATAAAAAAGTATAAAGTCAATCACTAAATTAAAACCATATATTGGTAAATATTTATGATTTAGATATCATATCATCCAAGCATAAAGTTCATATTTTTGGTATAAAATATATTCACCAATGTCTGTAACTGTATACCAAATTTTCTGTTGTATTTGTAATAAGAACATGATGATATTTTAGGCCATAGAAGATGGTAATTTAGACGAAATTGAGGAACTCCCACCTAAGCCTCGTAAACCTAGAAAGAGAAAGGGTGATTCTCCAGTACAAGATGCAAATACACCCAAAAAACGGCGTGGTCGACCTCCAGTTGAAAAGATGGCTCCAAATCCACCTAAGCTTACTAAATTAATGAAAAAAATACTTGATGTGGTTACCAAGTATAAAGACAAGTGAGTTGAAACAAACTTCTGTTACATGTGTAGTGTAGACTAATAATACTGTATTGCCATCAGAAGATAGTGTGAATATTTAAAATCCTATATATGATCCCTGAGATGAAATGAAATGGGGTTTAAGGTCCCACTGTTCTGCTCCAAACTGGGCTAATAAAGACAGGCATGTGCCAAACCGTGTGCTATGAGGGAAATTTTCCCTGGTCATCGGCACTACAGCCTATATTTATATAGATTTTCAACTGTCAAGGAATCTTTTTAAGTGTACGCCAATGTGTACATGGGACTTCGGTTTTTTGCTCCCTCTAAAGAACTGGACACCTATCCGTGTCAGGACCTGCATCAATGACAAGGGGGAAATGCGCCAGAAAATCTGGATGCCCTGCCAGTGCAAGGATCAAACACCCGACCTTTAGGCTAGCGAGCCAGTGCCTTGCCCTATTAGCCATCATTACCCCCATGATCGCTGAGAAGTGGCAAGTTATTTTTCATGTGCATATCGCCATAGAAATATAGAATTACTTGGGTATAGTTAAATTTATTACATTCTGGTATATTCTTGATCCCATAAAAAGTTTCAATTGTGTAAACACACAACCTTTGGATAGCAAGCAACAACTAGATGTGATATATTTTGACTAATAATTTTTATGTGTTATGTTCCATTACATTCTACTCTCACAACCTCTGTTATTGGGACTTACAGAACTCTGCAAGAATCATTCACAATGTTGTACTTACAACTGAGCAGCATCATTATAAGTCTGAGTTGAGAAAATGTATATTTGTATGAAAGAGTTCTTTTAAAGAATATTTGTTTAGAGTATATTGTGTTAATCTATTTCAGTGATGGTAGAGTATTAAGTGATATGTTTTTAACTCTTCCACCAAAGAAAGAACTTCCAGAATATTATGAAATTATTTGTAAACCAGTGGACTTCAAGAAAATTAAGGTTGGTATCAATTGATCAGTAACTGACTCTCTGCATACATTATCATAATTTTTCATAGAAAATTGAATGGATTCATGTGTTCGATAACCATTTGAACAAGATAAATTAAAAGTAGTTTTTAATATAGAATGAGTTTATATGGTAAATATATTGTGTATGTAATTTGATTTTAGGCTAGAATAAAGGATCATAAATATAGATCTGTAGATGACCTAGAGGATGATGTCATGTTATTATGTCAGAATGCACAAAGTTTTAATGTAGAGGGATCAATGGTATGTATTGTTTAATTCTCCCACATTTATTTCCAATCTATCAGATCGTAACTTAATAGATTATGGCCCTTGATTGTACGAAAAAATAAATCATGTTTTTAGCTTGTGGACACTCTGAAGGTAACAATTTTTATCTGATTTATATCCCAAAGGTCTAGATTCCTTCCAATATTGGTGAATATCTGACTGTATCAACCTGGATTATGGCCTCTGATTGTACAAATAATCACATTTTTAACTTGTTCTTTGTCTATCTTGCAAAATGAGGGCATATCTTGCATGGCAACTGTTTACTATTGTGATCAGTGCAACATGCAACTTTCATGATTTTAAATATGTTCATACTTGGACTGTTCATTGGATATTATTAACAAATAATGAATAAGATTTTTTTTTGGACCGTCATGAGCAGTAAAAATTAGAATGTGAATATCCTACAATGATTTTGATTTACAGAGAATTGATGAATGATATAGTGATTAAATCTGTATTATTTCTCCATAGATTTATGAAGACTCTATAGTACTACAGTCTGTGTTTACTAATGCTAGAGAGCGACTTGAGAAAGAGTTTAATATAGAGTCTAGTGATGAAAGTGGATCAGAAGATGAGGATGGAGAAGAGGAAGAAGAAAAACCAGTTAAGAAATCTAAAAAAGGTGAAAGTTCCAAGAAGAAAAGTGCTCCTGAACCCGAGGTAGATATAATTTCATAAATTTCATCAGTGGTAGGGTGCCCAACCAGGACTAAATATTTTCAAATATAGACAATTCTACTACGATGTATTTGTATATATAACATTTATCAGCACTAAATAAATGGTCATGTTGTATTTAACAAGATAATCATTTAAACATCAATAAAAAAAATTGGACTGAAAAGGTAAATGACAAGCAATCTTTACATCCAGGCATTTTTGAATGCAAAATAGTTAACTGGCCCTGCTGATTGTTCTTGAGCTGATTCGCAAGCGGAGATAATCAATAGTATTTTCTATGAAACATTATAGAAAGATAGATCAAAATATCTAATTTAATAACAATTATTTTGAGGACCTTGAAAAGCAAAGGAAAATACTACTAGTTTTCTATTTATGCCCAACAGGCAAGCTTCAGAGATAGTAATTGTGCTAAACCAAAAGATGCCACTCCTAACAGTATAGTTAATAATAATGAAAATTAAATAAAAATTAAAACAGGCTTATTTTTCAAAAAGCTGCTTTAACAACCAAAAAGCTAAATATTACTGTTTAGAATTGTTAATAATATATCTTTTACGGCTAAGTATATAAATCAGTAGGATTTCATGTGCGATAGCTATTTATTGGCCTAATAATGTAACGTACTCTGGATTTTGCACGTGGTCCATGTCTACACTGTAATCACTTGAGAATTTGTCATTTGGGCGTGAATATTCTCTTTTCTGAGTTCTAACTTTTAGTAGAAAAAATTTTGACTGCATGGCATTTTCTCATTGAGTTCTGATTTTTTAAAATAATATTATGTATAACAGTGTTCTATGTTCCTGTCTTTAGAGACTATCAGAATTAAATTGTATTATTCAGTTATCTTTTATTAACAATTGATTTTACTAATTATATAACTGTTATTTTAGGAGAAAGGAAGTGGTCGTAAAAGATTAACTAGAACAGCTAAAGTTAAACCAGTTATATCTGATGATGATTCTGATGAAAGTGTGAGTAATATTTAATCTTGATCAATCAGTATCTGTTGATTGCCATAGTTACATGTCTAGTGTAATTCCATACTCTCTGGCTTCAACACAAAAAAAGAGGTCAAAATATTACTTTAGAGATATTAAAAAAGATGTTGAATCCAGTACTAGTTATCATTTCACACAACTGGAAATATTCCTCCTACATCAAATACGTGTATTTTGTAAGGGTCATCTGAAAATCAAAATGTAATGGTATTATTGTTTGTTAAAAATTAGAGATCAGTAATTTTGATCCTGTAATTTATGTATTTTGATTTGTTACCTACAGTTTTATATACCCACATTGTGATCATATATTGTCGATCACTTTGAAATATCTTGTAGACATTCTACAGGCTAAAGTTAATATACAATTGACTTTATATTTATACAGTTTTAAGGTCACTAAGAATGAGTCTATTGATTTCTGATAATTAATTCCAGAGTTACAGCGCTTGATCACTTGTGGATATTCTACATGTTATTGATTAAATGAACTACATGTATTATTTTTCATTGCAAAATGTAGTGTAATCACTATTATGAATACATGTATTATTTTGTTTTATTTCAGAGTTAATAATAAAGGTGCTGGACTCCGCTATTTGAGTAATGTACATGATAACTTGTGTAAATAGTATTTGTGTATTGTAGATCATATTATAGTGTAAAGTATTCTAATCAAATTCTTTGTTATGTTTTTCATTTTATCATCAATGAATAGGTTTTGTTTATTATAGTATCAATTATATTGCATATATCATACTGCATTTAGATAAATTTCTTGTTTAAATGAACCATTTTCAATACATCATGCACATAGAATTTCATTTTAATAACAGATGTTACAGACAGACTTTTCCACAATGAATAAAATGTATTTTTATACATCTATATATTTCAAGTTTTTGTCATAATATAACATATTCATGAATTCAGTAATGTTCATTGTTAGTGCTACTGTTCAGTTCAGTGTTATTAATGTCACTATGAAGTCCATGCTTAATAATAAACAACAAAATAATTATATTCTTGGTCATTTTATTTTGTCTCAATCTCATTAAAATACAGGGTCCTGTTTCTCGAAATCTTAACTAAAGTTAAAATCCAAATTTTAGTAGATACTTCAATTTTTATTGGCTAAGCACTAAAATCAATTTAATATTATCAAATCGAATTACTAAAATTTGGATTTTATCTTAGTTAAAATTTCGTCAAAAAGGTCCCTGATCTCTATTCCATATTGTATGACTGGTTGTAGTGAAGGTCACTTTGCTTCAGAGGTCATACAAGCAACTTTTGATCCTATGATATCAGACCTTCGATTTACCAATCGGCATTGATATTTCTAGTGGTTTACTCAAAGTTCTGTGTACCTTACGCCAAAAATTACCTGTAACAGATCATTTCATTGGCTAATCGTGAACAAAATGTCCTTGAAAAATACAGTCGGCTCACAGGGCCGACCAACCATCTTCGAAATAAAAAAGATGTCGGCCAGTCCAGTTACTTGTCAGCGACAGACAAACGTAAATTTTAAACACTGCAGTTCCGACATTGGTAACTTTAAGAATAACAATGACCGTTGAAGAGTGAAGAGAATCTGCAATTGAAACATACTTTTTATATACCTCAATAATCTCCATTGATGTCCATTAAATTCACATCTCTGATCTCTATATAAGTTCTGCCATATCAGATAAGCTTTGATACATATACAGTACCAAGTTCATTAAAACTGGATTAATCTCTTGCAGACATTTAACATACAACACTTGATGCATATTTTGAAAATTGTTAATTATTTTATTCATTCAAAAATGATAATAGATATTGATATTATAGTAAGGCCATCTCCCTGCTTAGTAGGTATAATTTAATGAAAAGGGTGGATTTAATGTACAGAAAATATAAAATGTATCATTCTTTATTTAATGTACAGATATTGTAAAATGTATTATACTTTATTTAATCTACAACAAAATAATGTCTGAATAAATATTCAAACGAACTATGTTATTCTAATTATGTTACATATTATGATATATAATATCTTATTTTAATAGTTCCCATGAAACCTGATACCAAATCTTATTCAAGAAATCTTGAAGTAATATAAACTTTCTAAAAGTACTTTTATTTCAGGATAAAATATTGAATTACTAATGATAATAACCAAATAACATTTTTATATTTCCAATAAAGCAAAACCTTACCTTACTCAAAGGAAAACAATGTTACTCATTTTCCCTCAACTAACAGTTATATAAAATAACTATTAGTCCAATAATCTAGTGATTATTTTATTAGTTCATAACAACATATTATTATATATTGTATATAGACGAACTAATGAGAAGATAAATTACTAATAAATTAAAATATATACAATATAGTATTAAATAAATTATTATTATAAAAAGTCGGTTTAAAGGAGTGTGAAATGTCTTTATGAATATTCACTTTTAATATGTGTAACGATAATTTTTAGAAAATATTAAAAAGAAGAAAAGCATGTGGTATCAGGTTTCCATACTGAAAACTACATTATCGAAAACATGGTTCTTTCATAGATTATCAGGAATAAACGACGATCTTATAAGATCGAAAATATTATTACATATATCTCTAGAATGTTGTGAAGGTATAAAAAAGATAAACCAAAATATGTGAGAAATAATATTAAGTAATATAAAATCTAAGTGTAATAAGGTACAGATTATCAAGACTTAACTGTAAAACCTGAAATGGGTTGGGTTTCTATTCTAGGTACTTACTAGGCTGACTAAAACAATGAAGAAATCAAATGTAAATTTTAATATCTAATATTTTAATAAATCCCCCCACCCACACACAACATCCACACTGACCCGACCCTGCCCTGGCTCCCATCACCCATAATCAACTGAGGAAATGATCCATGTGAAGAATTTCAAACTTGGATATCTAATAAATATATGAAAATCAATTATATTAAACTCTGTTGTTAGAAATTGAAAATTGTTTTTATTTCTTTTGAGTGAATTAATCAAAATACCGCACTGATAAAACCTATACATAGTTCCCCTACTGGCCTAACATAATTGGATACTGGAGTGACAGAAAACGAGGCGTCTCTGACCAACTGGACATAAAATAACAGCGTATTTATTAAAAGCCAAAAGAGATGAAATGGAGATTAACCCCCTTACTGTCCTGCACCAAGCGGGTAAATGAAGACAGTCATTTATACCATGAAGTCTAGGCCTACATGTACATTGGGGACATTTTGCAATTCCACATACCCAAACTGTCAAGGGTTCCTTTACGTGCGCGCCCACATGGGACGTCAGGTTTTAGTCTTACACGGACAACTAGACGCAGTACTCTGACATGCCCTCCCCTTGCACCCCTAACAAGGGTAAATCAAGAGGCGTCGTAAAGTAAGTTGACGATTTACTGTATTGTTTAAAAATCTTCCTTTCCAAAACATCAACGCTCAATCCCGAATTGAAATAAATTGAACTTAGAATGCCAGCATGTTTAGTAAAGATTTGTCCATTGTACCGGCAAATGACCTTGATGGTTCATCGGCCTTGACGGAGTCTTAATAATGGATGAAAAACGGCACCAATGACATAGCGTCTAACAAACAACTCGAATCAAGCATATGTATTAGAAGTATGTGATTGGTCTGTTTTAACACGCACAAATAATCGTTCTGGAGTGGTAAATGAGGCTTCGTTATATTGTTGGAAATAAATCTCTAGGTTTCTATGTTTATTAAAACTTATTAGAACCAATAACAAGGCGCCTAACAAACTATTGATTAGAATCAATGTTATTGGCCTGTTTTGACACCGGCAACTAATCTACTTTTTTCTTGGGCAAGATGATATCCAAGCGCAAAAAACGAGTGTTGATCGCCGACACGGAAAAATTCATAGTCCATATAAATACAAAATTAATATATTACAAACTACACAATTCTAAAATAAATTTGTTCACTTCGTTTATCATACAACGAAATAAAAACTATTAAAATGTTTTCTAATCCATGGTCAATCAAAGTTTCCGACAAAAGAAAATAACTTCAGAACAGAAAGTCCGAAAATGCTTCATACCAAATTTGAAAAGAATCCGTAAAATATCGCGTTCACAAAGTTTTCGAAAAAAAGAGGGGTGATAAATATCGATAAGAATGTAATCCGTTAAAATCTATGATCCATCAAAATGTGGAGCCTATATCTCGTTTACAAGCCAATTGTTGACTGACAGAGTGACGACTATATACGCCCCAACGACATAGAGTGTATAAATTTGGCCATTGTCCCTTAAAACGGACGAGAAACCTCTCTCCATGGAACTGAGTAAATTATTTTTAATTAATCTGAATAATCACTAACAAAGTAAAATACCTAATAAGTCAATTTGAAAACCATAAAATGGTTATTGAGAAAATGTGTAAATAAAAAATATTGCCCATTTCAAAGAGTTCTACTAAGAATTTAATTTAAATTCTTATAATTCACCCCCCCCCCACACACACACACCTTCCAACCTCCAATTTAAAACAATCCATTAATAGAAATCCAACCCCAGATTATACGGTAAGAAAAAATTATTCGTTTTGAAAAAATGCTGATGGAATAATCTCATCTTCACAAATATAATTTATATCAAAGCTGAAACTATATAGATATCTTCTCTATAATGTTACCCTGTCTAACCCCCTGAAAACCCCTTTTATTTTAACAACTTAATTCTTCATATTAATATATATAATAAGCAGAGAGAGGCGTGTATAATTGTTTCTTGGTTTTATATTATAACAATAAAGATACAGATATGATTTTTCATTTTAGACAGATTAATCTTCTGCGCTTTTGACACCACAAGCGAAAACTCTGAGAATTCTACTGGCAATACTCTGCTTTCTGCTGCCTTCTTCTGAAAACAAAATCTATGTGACTATAAAGTAATACACACGAAGTGTAACTTGGATTATTGGTGGGTTACGGTAATAGTTTAATGTACAGTAGAATCCAAAATAGCTTTAAATAAAGCAACTCTCATTAGCTTAGTCAGGTGATACTACTTCCTGTCACCTAAACAGTGTGGACTCGAAACCATGCCACTTGATTCAATGACAGACCTTACGATCTAAAGCGCACTAGTTACCCCCCCCCCCTCGCCTTTGTAAATACCAGAACAGTACGATAAATAACGTAAGTTACCTGGATTGAATTTTTTAACTCGGGTGAAGGAAACATTTGACTTCTTGATTTTTAATCTCTGTAAAATCAGAAACAGAATGTGAGGATTTGTTTAAACTAGAAATAACGGTTTCCTTGATTTAATTGACATAAATAAGTAACCAAATATCAATTATAATTGTACTTTAAATTAATGAGTATATTCTGCCAATTGTTCATGACTGACTTCATTTATCATATTAATAGACTAGCCACAAAAACTTAAAACAAAGACGTATTAGTAAGAAGTGGCTCTAACATTTATCGTCGTTTTTGTTGGTTGCATGGGAACGGACCCATTACTATTGCATTAGACGGACTTTTTCGCCGGCGAAAACGTGTGCTGAAACGGCGCGAAAGCGTGTCCATGAAAAGGGATCTTCAATGTCGATGATGTCTGAGCGCGATTTGGGAACTGTTTCAGTGTACATGACCAAATCATCCATGTGCTATCTTTATCTTCAAATTTCTGTGATGATTCGCGCGAAGAAATAGCCGTGCGTACGAGTTCCTGGTCGTGTTCATGTTCGCAATTAGTAACTGCCATGGGCCTTTATAGTGTATGACCATATCGTCCATGCGCCATTTTCATCTTCAAATTCCCGAAGTGGTCACTTATCGCGATCGCGTCCTCGACAGTGTTCATATTCGCGTTTAGTATAACTGGAGTGTAGCCTATCAATTCTAGATTCTTACACAATGTGTAGGCGTTCAGAATGTATGCCACAGTAAGCATACTGTTACGCTTGATATAGTAAGTCGCATTATTACTCTAGGCAAAAGTTAAAATAATTAAATCAAAACTTACGATTAACAGTCTGTCAAAGAAACTGATCTTTTCTTCCACAATATCTTGTTTTGGTGTTTCCTCTGTGTTTAACTCTTTAAATACATAGATGAATACCAAATCAAAACATAGATAGACGTAAAACCAATTTAAAACATAGAGGTAAAAGCAACTTAAAACATACATGGAAAACCAACTTAAAACATAGATGTAAAGCCACGTGAGAACCTGTTTAATTGACAAGTTATGTTTTACATTAATTAAAGTATCCATTGCTTTTTTCTTCGTTCTTTCTAAATAAAGTATTACACGTTAATCTGCTATTAGACATAAATAAATGTGTGAATGCATAATTAAACAATGATTTTATTAAAGAATGATATGCTTTTTGTACCTGACAGCAAACGCAGCGAAGCTATGTCCAGTTTTAGTTCCTCCATTGTAGGCGCTTGTGTTTCGACTATTTTTTAAAAAGAAAAATACATTTAAGAAGCAAGTTTTTGAACAAAACTAATTAGTTATTACAAATATATTGATTTTGGAAACAAAAATAAATATATATAAAGGATGTGAATAGACGTAGGTGGTGGAGTGAGGTGCAGGTAAGAATGAAAAGGCTTGACCTTGTTTTTACTGCTGGGGTGGGGATCTACGTAATTTCAGGCTACCATTCTAAGTAAAGGATTTTGTTGTCTAGTGCATTCTTCATAATTAAATTGACAACTGTATTTCTCAACTTCATTTCATATCATATCATGGGTTCCGTTTGCCTTTGGTTTTAAAACACATATACACATGCGAAGTGATATGTAATCGAATAATCATAACTGTTTAGGCGTCATGAGTTTATCAGAAAGGAGCGCATCAACTAGTTTGGTGTCTTTGTGAATATTTTTCCGTCTTCATTAGTCTATAAGGATGTTGAAGATAAACCACATTATTGTCTTACCCATTCCAGGCACTCCAGCTATAATAGATATTGCTACTTTTGTTTCGGCAACTATATCTGATTCAATCACAATGGCCCCACCATCCCCATCCCCACCAAGTGTGTTGTCGTCTGGAGACATCATTATCTGAAATGTAATAAAATATCTATCAAAGTATTCATGTGGTTGAAAGTTTCGTATTGTTATTCTTCTTCGGGTTCTACGTGACGTTTATGCCATGGTCTGGTTGTAGAAAGCATATTAAGATGATAAACAATCACGTCGGTCGAAAATTTAGAACATCAATGGTCACACGTTCAGACGATTATATGAGAATTTAACTCTGGGTGAGTTTAACGTTTGACATCACGGGATCTGAATTACTAGAAGGAACGAATTCTAAGATCTGTAATTTCGACCAGGTTGTAGCCTACATTCAATCAATTTAGAATTCGATTTGGAAACTTAGCTTCTATATCATGTATTTCTATACTTTTTCAACTTACAAAGATTTTAACCAAATTCCCTATTTTATCATTAGGCCTATGTGTGACAAAAATGTATAATTATACTTACATATCAATGACAATTATATTTCTTAGGAGTTAAAAACTAGGTCCAGAGGAACTAGAAGCGCTATGGTGATGAGGGGAGACTTGCGCGCTTCGCGGCCTCTATTGTGACGTTGTGTGACGTCATGACGGCGAATATTTTTTTGCACTCCTGTAGTTTTTCTAATAAATAAATGGAAAAAAAGAGAGGGGGAAAGAGCGAGAAGTGTTGTTTAACTTCCACTTGACATAAACTATTTTGTTTCGGTACTAACATATTGTTCAATGAATCGCGTATGGGTAGGGGTCTTTAGCAGTGGGAGGAAACCAGAGGACACAGAGAAACTCCACGAGGTTGGACAGGCGACCCTACACCTTTTCACGTATAAGCGGGTAATCGGAACCACGCTATTTGACTCAAAGACACAAAACAAGGCGTGCGCGTTAACCATTCGACCACCCGACACCTCTAGAATAAAAGGAAGAATTAATGTTATAATATTATTGAAAAGGAGTTAAAAGGGCTTAAATTTCCATATTAATTGTGCATTGATACACAACAATACTACACCACGACCTGTAACAACATTATACAAAATTGAACACTTATACTTTGAAAATTAATATTTTGGTTTTAATTTCTTTCAATAATTTAATGGCGGGTTTTAACGTAACCATTTTTGGTGGGCTTTATCTGCAATGTCTGTATTCAAGCCCCAGATAGACTCCTATGTTGAAGCCTAGCTTCTGTTTCATCTGCAGGGGCGGATCCAGGAATTTTTGCAGGAGGGGGTTTGTCAGGATTCTGTCACGGAAATCTACCACCATCGTCTCTAAATTACATAGGCATACATACAAATTGAGCTTTTTAAACAGAGAAATCATTTTTATACTGATGTATAATAGGATCACTTTGTGATGTAATTTCATTGATGCAAGGCATTGTTTTTTTATGTAGCTGAGCTGGGTCCGTCCCTGCATCTGTGACCAGATCCAATAACTATCGGAGTATCTGAACAGTGGATTTCAGGTTAAAATTAGATATCCATCTCGTTTCAATTTTTGTGTGACGTCATGGTTTCATGAATAATGTTAGACATATTATAATAATTTTATTCTAATAAATGAATCAATAGGTGGCTGAATGTCCTATATTTTTATTATATACAATCAATTTATTATATACAATCAATTACAATCAATTTATTATATACAATCAATTTATATTTGCTTAATTTGACAGTCCGATTTAAAATTCTAATGGAACGGAAAACCCTCGCACTCTCGCCCACGACTTTTCGTGTTCTCGCCCTCGACTTCTGATCGAAACAACATGGATCAAACATGTGCGACGCATCACCGTTATTGGACCAGATCAGCAAAATAATGTCTCAGAACTTTTAATTTCGTAAAAAAATCTGGGATAATTCCCTAGATTTTTCGTTAAACTTCATGTTGTCTCCACCGCGGACCATCAATCTGTTCATATCTCTGAACAGGTTCCTGTAATACACAAAAAAACATACTTTACACAAAAACACATACGTTAGATTAGCTTGATAACATTGAGAGAATACTCTTAGAAAAGTCGCTAATAGATTAAGTAGCTGTTATTCCGTAAGTATATTAGTCCAGTCGATTTATGACATTACCCGCAACAAATTGCATAAAAAGTTTTTAATGCATTTTTGTGTTTATTTAGGTGTACTTTATAATATTCAAATTTATATGATTTAATAGGTATTTATTCAGAATTCTTATATATAATCATAGAAGGAATAATAATGAATAAATAGGATACAGTAATAAGCAACTTAATGCTTATATAAAACTGCTTACATAACAATGACGAAACATTTATGGTATACTGTCATGTCTTGTCTTTATGTGGTTGTCATCTTTTAGCTATTGTGAACTACCCTGGAAATACTATCATGATATTTCATGAACACAGTTTCTTTGGGGACGAGAGGAAGGTGCTTGTAGCGCAGTATTATCACTCCCAACAATAAGATGGCGACCACAGAAAGACATGGCGTAATAGTAATAATACAAAATAAACGGTCTATATTGCCCATTCTGTTATTGTTACAGGATCTCCTTTAATAAGCTTTTGGATCCTCGATTTACTATCACACCCACTGAGAGTGTGAAAAATCAGGGCTTGGAAACCTACTCTAGATGCGAGAAGCTTCTTGAGACAAACTATATTTTTCGCTCTTTTTGTCTGAATGAATATAATCTTTTTGCATGAATATTAGTATTTGCTCCTTCAGTATCAGAAGATATGTCTCCTCTCCAATCAATTTCGTGGACTGCAAATCTACTTTTGCCTTTCCTATAGTTTCTGCGGATGACTAAAAGTTCTTCCTATGCGAAAAAATAATGTTGTATAGCCCAGCAATCGGATATTAGGGCGTATTTGAGCAAAAGTTGCACATCAAATGAAAAGCAACCCCACGTGTCTTAGAAAATGGGGTACACCACTGAGCATATCTTCAAATGATATACTAAACCCCAAAATAATAGTTCAGATACCAAATTTACAATATTATGACCAAGCAGTGCAGAGTTTTGCCTATTCGTAAATTTGGGACTTTGATCACGGTTTGTGACGTTTCGATCGTAGGTTCAGATACATCTGAAAATGGTGTTAGGGGACAGTTACCATCAGTAGGTATACATACAAATGAGAGACGTAAGAAATTTGCTATTTTATGATGCAACAGTGCAGAGTTATGCCCATTCATGTGAGTTCTCGGTCATAGGTTTCTTCGGTAGGGCATCGGACATGAAAACCATTTCATATGAAAGACTGGTCCGGACACCCTGAGGTCAATTTCATTTGTTTCACTTAAAAATTGACTACTTTATAATTGCCTGAATTTTTTTGCTTTACAGGAAAATAATTTAAAGAATTAAGCATTTACCTCAAAATTTGCCACTTTCTGCTATTCCTATTTGTAAACTTTCAGGATGGATTCAGTACACCAAACCCTACCAGAAACCATCAAAAAATCTTTTGTTTGGGGGTTGGCCTCCCTTTTTTCATACATTGACTGATGTAGTAAAATACCTAACAATCTCAAAATTAGGTACTTTCCGGAAGTCCCATTTTGGTAAACTTTTAGGATGTCATTCAGTACACCCAACACTACCAACAACCATCAAAAACCTTGTCTTTCAATATTTTGTTCACATTCAAATACAACAGGATAGCCAAAGATTGCGTAAATAGTCGGTGGACTATATATGAAAATAACAATATACAAAAGAGAATTAGTATCTAGTATCCCGTGAACATGGAAGAGTGAACTGGATCTCCAATTGAAACATATTTTTTATATATCTCAATAATCTCCACACAAATTCACGTTTCTGAGTTCACATTAAAATTTAGATGGTGTATAGCCTGATGCATATTTTGAAAATTGTTTATTATTTTATTCATTCAAAAATGATAACAGATATGTATATTATTAGTAAGGCCACCTCCCTGCGTAGTACGTATAATTTAATGAAAAGGATGGATTTAATCTACAGAAAATATAAAATGTATTATTCTTTATTTAATGTACAGATATTGTAAAATGTATTATACTTTATTTAATCTACAACAAAATGATGTCTGAATAAATAGTCAAACCAACTATGTTATTCTGATTATGTTACATATTATAATATATAATATCTTATTTTAATAGTTCCCATAAAACCTGATACCAAATCTTATTCAAGAAATCTTGAAGTAATATAAACTTTCTAAAAGTACTTTTATTTCAGGATAAAATATTGAATTACTAATGATAATAACCAAATAACATATTTTAAATTTCCAATAAAGCAAAACCTTACCTTACTCAAAGGAAAACAATGTTCCTCATTTTCCCTCAACTAACAGTTATATAAAATAACTATTAGTCCAATAATCTAGTGATTATTTAATTAGTTCATAACAACATATTATTATATATTGTATATAGACGAACTAATGAGAAGATAAATTACTAGTAATATTATATACAATATAGTATTAAGTAAACTTTAATTATTATAAAAAGTCGTTTTAAAGGTGTGTGAAATATCTGTATGAATATTCACTTTTAATATGTGTAACGATAATTTTTAGAAAATGTAAAAAAGAAGAAAAGCACGTGGTATCAGGTTTCCATACTGAAAACTACATTATAGAAAACATGGTTCTTTCATAGATTATCAGGAATAAACAACGACTTTATAAGATCGAAAATAGTATTACATGTATCTCTAAGGGAAATAATATTATTAGGTAATATATGTAAAATCTAAGTGTAATAAGGTACAGATTATCAAGATGTAACTGTAAAACCTGAAATGGCTTGGGTTTCTATTCTAGTTACTAACTATATAGGCTGACTAAACCAAAGAAGAAATCAAATATAAATTTTAATATCTAATATTTTAATACATCCCCCACCCACACACAACATCCACACTGACCCGACCCTGCCCTGCCCACCATCACCCATAATCATCTCAGGAAATTATCCATGTGAATAATTTCAAATTTGGATATCTAATAAATATATTAAAATCAATTATATTAAACTCTGTCGTTAGAAATTGAAAATTGTTTTTATTTCTTTTGAGTGAATTAATCAAAATACCACACCGATAAAACCTATACATAGTTCCCCTAGAGGCGTCTCTGACCAACTGGACATAAAATAACAGTGTATTTATTAAAAGCCAAAAGAGATGAAATGGAGATTAACCACCTTACTGTCCTGCACCAAGCGGGTAAATGAAGACAGTCATTCATACCATGAAGTCTAGGCCTACATTGGGGACATTTTGCAATTCCACATACCCAAACTGTCAAGGGTTCCTTCACGTGCACGCCCACATGGGACGTCGGGTTTTAGTCTTACACGGATGACTAGACGCTGCACTCTGACATGCCCTCTCCCTACACCCCTGACAAGAGTAAATCAAGAGGCGTCATAAAGTAAGTTGACGATTTACTGTATTGTTTAAAAATCTTCCTTTCCAAAACATCAACGCTCAATCCCGATTTGAAATAAACTGAACTTAGAATACCAGCATGTTTAGTAAAGATTTGTCCATTGTACCGGCAAATGACCTTGATGGTTCATCGGCCTTGACGTAGTCTTAATTAATAATGGGTGAAAAATGGCACCAATGACATAGCGTCTAACAAACAACTCGAATCAAGCATATATATTAGAAGTATGTGATTGGTCTGTTTTAACACGCACAAATAATCGTTCTGGAGTGGTAAATGAGGCATCGTTATTTTGTTGGAAATAAATCTCTAGGTTTCTATGTTTATTAAAACTTATTAGAACCAATAACAAGGCGCCTAAAAAACTAAAATTGAATAGGCTCTATAGGCCTATTGATTAGAATCAATGTTATTGGCCTGTTTTGACACCGGCAACTAATCTACTTTTTTCTTGGGCAAGATGATATCCAAGAGCAAAAAACGAGTATTGATCGCCGACACGGAAATACAACATTCATATAAATACAAATATATGACAAACTACACAATTATAAAAAAAAATTGTTCACGTCGTTTATCATCCAACGAAATAAAAACTATTAAAACGTTTTCTAATCCATGATCAATCAAAGTTTCCGACAAAGGAACATAACTTCAGAAAAGAAAGTCCGAAAATGCTTCATACCAAATTTGAAAAGAATCCGTAAAATATCGCGTTCACAAAGGTTTCGAAAAAAAGTGGGGTGATAAATATCGATAAGAATCTAATCCGTTAAAAACTATGATCCGTCAAAATGTGGAGCCTATATCTCGTTTACAAGCCAATTGTTGACTGATAGGGTGACGACTATACACGCCCCAACGACGTATGAGTGTATAAATTTGGCCATTGTCCCTTAAAACGGACGAAAAACCTCTCTCCATGGAACTGAGTAAATTATTTTTAGCTAATCTGAATAATCACTAACCAAGTAAAATACCTAATAAGTCAATTTGAAAACCATAAATTGATTATTGAGAAAATGTGCAAATGTGAAAAATAAAAAAAATATTGCTCATTTCAAAGAGTTCTACTAAGGATTTAATTCAAAATTCTTATAATTAACCCCTCCCCCTCACACACACACATACATACACACCTTCCAAACCCCAATTTAAAACAATCCATTAAAAGAAATCCAACCCCAAAGAATATACGGTAAGAAAAAATTATTCGTTTTGAAAAAATGCTGTTGTAATAATCTCATCTTCACAAATATAATTTATATCAAAGCTGAAACTATATAGATATCTTCTCTATAATTTTACCCTGTCTAACCCCCTGAAAACCCCTTTTATTTTAACAACTTAATTCTTCATTTTAATATATATTATAATAAGCAGGGAGAGGCGTGTATAATTGTTTCTTGGTTTTATATTATAACAATAAAGATACAGATATAATTTTTCATTTTAGACAGATTAATCTTCTGCGGTTTTGACACCACAAGCGAAAACTCTGAGAATTCTACTGGCAATACTTTGCTTTCTGCTGCCTTCTTCTGAAAACAAAATCTATATGACTATAAAATAATACACACAAAGTGTAACTTAGACTATTGGTGGGTTACGGTAATAATTTAAAGTACAGAAGAATCCAATATAGCTTTAAATAAAGCGACTCTCATGAGCTTAGTCAGGTGATACTACTACATGTACTCCCTGTTCCCTCAACAGTGTGGACTCGAAACCATGCATGATTCAAAATGACAGACCTTATGATCTAACGCACACTTGTTAAACCATTTGACCCCCCGCCCCCCGCCTTTGTAAATACCAGAACATACGATAAAAATAACGCAAGTTACCTGCATTGAATTTTTTAACTCGGGTGAAGGAAACATTTGACTTCTTGATTTTTAACCTCTGTAAAATCAGAAACAAAATGTGAGGATCTGTTTCAATTAAAAATAACGGTTTCCTTGATTTAACGGACATAATTTACCATGTGCAGCTTTTTAAATACCTTAAAAATATCAATTATAATAATTGTAATTTAAATTACTTAGTATATTCTGCCAATAATTGCCAATTATTGTTCATGACCAACTTGAATTATCATAATAATAGACTATTCAGTTAAAACCAAAATGTGTTAGTATGAAGTGTCTGCAGCAGTTTTCACCGTTTTTTTGGTTGCATTACTATTGTAAAACAGACCTTTTATAGGCTGACGCGATTCGGGAACAGTTCGAGCGAACTATTTCTATTAAGTGAGGTCAAAGGTGTACATGACCAAATCGTCCATGTGCTATTTTTATCTTCAAATTTCCTGGTTGTGTTCATGTTCGCGATTAGAAACTGGTCCTTTAGTGTACGCATGATCATATCGTCCATGTGCCATTTTAATCTTCAAATTTCCGAATTTGTCACTTTTCGCGATCGCGTCCCTGGCGGTGTTCATGTTCCGCTTAGTAGAACTAGCCCTTTAGTGTAGCCTATCATTTCTAAATTTTTACACAATGTGTAGGCGGTAGGCGTTGCGTACAGAATGTATGCCACGGTAAGCATACTGTTATGCTTGAAATATACGAAGTCGCATTATTGCACTAGGGATAAGTAATTAATTAAACCAAAACTTACGATTAACAGCCTGTCAAAGAAACTGATCTTGTCTTCTACAATATCTTGTTTCGGTGTTTCCTCTGTGTTTAACTCTTTAAAAACATAGATGTAAAACCAACTTAAAACATACATGGAAAACCCACTTAAAACATAGATATAAAACCACGTGAGAATCTGTTTAATTGACAAGTTATGTTTTACATTAATCAGGGTATTCATTGCCATTTTCTTCGCTCTTTCTAATTAATGTCTTACACGTTAATGCATAATTAAACAATGATTTTATTAAAGAATGATATGCTTTTTGTACCTGACAGCAAACGCAGCGAAGCTGAGTCCAGTTTTAGTTCCTCCAGTGTAGGCACTTGTGTTTCGACTACTATTTTAAAAAGAAAAAGAAATTTAACAAGCAAATTTTGGAACAAAACTATCTAGTTATTACAAATATATTGAGAATAGGCGTAGGTGGTGGAGTGAGGCGGAGGTAAGAATGAAAAGGCTTGACCTTGTTTTTATTGCTGGAGGAGGGGGGGGGGCTACGTTATTTCAAGCTACCATTCTTAGTAAAGATTTTGTTGTCTGGTGCATTCTTCATGGTGAGCACCATATTATATGACCACATTAAAACTAAATTGACAACTGTATTTCTCAACCTCATATCATGGGTTCCGTTTGGCTTTGGTTTTAAACACATATATAGGCCTACACATGCGAAGTGATATGTAATCGAATAATCAGAACTGTTTAGTTTGGTGTCTTTGTGAATATTTTTCCGTCTTCATTAGTCTATAAGGATGTTGAAGATAAACCACATTATTGTCTTACCCATTCCAGGCACTCCAGCTATAATAGATATTGCTACTTTTGTTTCGGTAACTATATCTGATTCAATCACAATGGCTCCACCGTCACCATCCCCACCAAGTGTGTTGTCGTCTGGAGACATCATTATCTGAAATGTAATAAAATATCTATCAAAGTCTTCATGTGGTTGAAAGTTTCGTATTGTTAGTCTTCTTAGGGTTATACGTAGCGTTTATGCTATGGTCTGCAGGCGCGGATTCGGGTGGGGGGGGCGCACGCCCCCTCTATTTTTTGAGGTGGTGAACAATTTTTGGTTCCATATATTCTCGCGAGAAAGGATAACAAAAATAGTTTAGGTTGGAAATCGTAATTTACAGTACTAATATGACAATAGTCCTTGTGGCCATTTCTTCCACTCAAAAATCACGGTTCTGTCTTCGCACTCCCAAATGGGTGCAGCATGCTCCCTCTGTCTGAAAATCCTGGATCCGCCCCTGGTCTGGTTGTAGAAAGCATGATAAACAATCACGTAGTGTAGTTCGAAAATTTAGAACATCTATGGTCACACGTTCAGACGATTATATGAGAATTTAACTCTGGGGGAGTATAACGTTTGAAATCACGGGATCTGAATCATTAGATGGAACGAATTCTAAGATCTGTAATTTCGATCAGGTCGTATCTTAAATCATTTTAGTTTAGAATTCGATCAGGAAACTTAGTATCTATTTCTGTATGACTATACTTTTTAAACTTACAATTATACAAATAGGCCTATTAATTTAATCAAATTCGTTATTTTATCAATATGTAGGACAAAAAATATATAAATATCTACTTACGTATCAATGAGAATAATATTTCTTTTGAGTTAAGAAATAAGTCTACAGGAACTAGTAGCGCTATGGTAATGAGCGCAGACTTGCGCGCTTCGCGGCCTCTATTGTGACGTTGTGTGACGTCATGACCGCGAATACTTTTTTTTGCACCCTTGTAGTTTTACTAATAAATAAATAAACTCGAAATAAATAGAAAGAAAAAATTTTGAAAGGAGAGAAATGGGGTTTAACTTCCACTTGACATAAACTATTTTATTTTGGTGCTAACATATTGTTCAATTTTATTTCAATGGATCGCTTGCTCGCAGGGGTCTTTAGCAGTGAAAGAAAACCGGGGGACGCGGGGACACCCAAAGAGATTGGTCAGGCGACCCTACTCCTTTTCACGTGCAAGCGGGCAATCGAAACCTCGCTATTTGACTCAATGACCTTCCTTCTGATACAATGCGCACTCGTTAACAAGTCGACCACCAGGCCACTCTAGAAAAAAGGGAGAACTCGTTATTGAAAAGAGCTATACAGGTCCATATTAATTGTGCATTGATACAAAATAGTACTACCGCGACCTGCAACAACATCCAAAATTGAACAGTTATTCTGTTTTGGTTTTAATTCCTTTCAATAATTCAATGGTGGGTTTTAGCGTAACCTTTTTTGGGTGGGTTTTTGCAATCTGAAATTTTTGCTTTATCTGCAATAATGTCTGTTTTCGAGCCCCAGATAGACTCCTATTTTGAAGTAGAAATACATCATTATGTTAGTCACGAGAATCCTAGCTTCTGTTTCATCTGTGACCAGATCCAATGACTATCTGAGTATCTGAACAGTGGATTTCAGGTTAAAATTAGATATCCATCTCGTTTCAGTTTTTGTGTGATGCCATGGTTTCAGGAATAATGTTAGACATCTTATAATAATTTTATTCTAATAAATGAATGAATAGGTGTCTGAATGTTTTATATTTTTATTATATACAATCAATTTATTATATACAATCAATTTATAATCAATTTATTATATACAATCAATTTATTATATACAATCAATTTATATTTGCCTAATTTGATATTAGTGATTTGCCTCGGGGAGATACAAAGAAATCTCTTTTGCACTTTTCGGTTCCAGTAAAGACCCCCCCCCCCCCCAATTGTCCAAATCTCTGAACAGGTTCCTGTAATAGTACTGGTGGTTGTTTTACTACGTTAATGAATAATGTTTTAACACAATCTGATTAAAGTCGACCTTGCCATACAGTTATACTCTAGCTATACCAAATGAATATGTTAATTGTGTTTTAATTAGTCTTCTGTATTTTTACGAGCTTTATCAAATTCAAACTCTATTAATTGAAAATGAATAGATTTATTGTGTTTAAATTAGTCTTCGGTATTCTATGGGATTGGTAACAATTTTGAAAAAGTTACCCTAATTTATTTGAAATTCCCATACCTATCGCTCTTTAACCCTGACATAACGTAACTTTGAGATTAGCATGTGACTGTCCGTGAGAGGAACTATTCCCGCTTTCCGTATTAACCTCGGTGCCACTACTTTATTAAATTTATAATATATCCAGTATTATATTCAGAATGTTGACGAATAATGTATGAATATGTTACATATAATAAATATGAATAGGATTAAATCAAATGCGAGCCGGGTACAGGTATCATAGAATAGAACAATTTTAGAGGAGTCGACCTGCTTTCATATCAGCATAATGGCTAGTATACTAACTTTACGTAACCGCGAATTAAGACCCGTTGACCTATGACTATGAGTATCAGCTCTTACAGACTCTCGGGGCTGTGAAAGACAAGTCACCCCAATTCTTTTAAAAGATTACATACAAGAGGTATCATTTCAATCATAGAAAAATGAAATCCAAATGCCTATGCCCCGAAGTCGTTGGTATTGGTTGAGTTCTTACCAAACCAAGAGAAGTTTCATGAAGATTGAATAATAATTGTAGTCGACGCCCTGTCTGTCCGCCAACAATTGGATTGTAAAAACGATGAATACTCAAGTTTTTTACGGGTATTTTTCTCCATTTGGCGTGAAGCATTGTGGTCATAAGAGGACAAACCTTATCGATATTCAGCGTTCTGCAACCTTCCGTACCAGAGTTATGCCCCTTTGCCGAAAACCTTAGGGATGCTCGATTCACAGTTCCGGAAATCAATTCCAAAACTGGTTACAATCCAGTGAAAAGGAGGATTTCGGGGGACAACGCATGTGCCAAATGTATCAAAAATATTTCAACCAATCATGACAGCTGAAACATATCTTTTACCTGGGAATACGTCACGATTCTACTCACTCCACCTCAGCCGTTGGGACTGGCAGAACTGTGAAAGGACTGAATTCCGCGTCACTCGATTGTAATTCTGTCGATTCGGGACGTTCTGGACTGTGAATCGAGCATCCCCCGTGTGAACGCGTAGAAAGCTATGATTTTTTTAAAAATAAAAATGAACAATCCCTGCAAATAAATATTTTTATAACTAAACCCCAAAAGAACTTTGTATGTTTTCAACAATTAATTGAGGGGGCAAGTGACGATAGTATACGTCAATATTAAGTGTAAAATGATGGATCTTGTCGATGTATACGTCAATATCAAGTGTAAAATGATGGATCTTGTCGATCTATACGTCAATATTAAATGTAAAATGATGAATCTTGTCGTCTTACTATGAAAACAGTAATACACAAAAGAGAATTAGTATCTATTACCCCGTGACCATGGAGGAGTGAACAGGATATGCAATTGAAACATATTAAATTATTTTTTTATATATCTCAATTATCTCCATATAATGTCCATTAAATTCACGTTACTGGGTTTATATTAAACTTTAGATCGGCGTCGGCGTTTCCAAACCTCTGGGTCGCGACACAACTTGGGACTAGTCTGAGAACTTTAAATAAAAATGTTATCTTTTCATGTAATGGCAAAATAAAGTGCCCGAAATCTAATAAAACACTAATTTTACGGACTGGAATTGCAGGAAAACGCGTTTGCGGCCGTCAAATATTCCAAAATTTTCTTGGTGGTCCATGCAAGGTCAGATTCGTTTCAGTAAACCCGAATTTTTTTCGAATCTGTACTGGGTTGACTATGGATTAAAACGTTTTGTCGCGAGCCATTCTATTTTGTCCGACTTTTTTCGATTATCGATTATTATTTGTAAATGCAGTTGCAACAGTCAGTTTGGATGAGTGGAATTCAGAGTGGGACACTTTTAGAGTTGCTTACACGGGCTAGAATAGCAGGAAACGCATTTGAGGTGGTTAAATTTTCACAATTTTCTCGGAGAGAGTGAGGTCCCCATAACCCACGACGAATGATTGGTTGATTGGTTGTTTGGAATTTGGGTCAGTCAGGTAGGCTACCTTGGACCACATTGAAGTTGCTGTATTCGAGTTTGGGAGCGCCAAATTATCAAAATTTTCTCTAAACGGTCCCGTCTTCGTGGACTGTAAACTATTGATTGGTTGATTGGAATTCGAATCAGCCACCTTAATTACATGTAGGCTGTATAGATCACTTTGTTCTCGGACAGGAATAGCAGGAAAACGGGTTTGCAGCCGTCACATATTCCAAAATATTCTTGGGGATCCATACCCAACCTGTTTCACAGAGAATTACTAACGAATTATCCCTGTAACGGATGGCTGTCCAAAACACGTGCGTTGACTGCACGCCTCGTAGTCATTGGCTCAACGGCTCGTGCAATGTTTACTTAACACCTAACTGCTTCGGGCAAAATGATGCATTTTACTCCTTTTAATACCCATTTACACTAAATAGGAAATATTTTTTAACTACAAATATTTAATTTGTCGGAGTAAAAAAGTTAATATGCCGTACTCATTAAGCCTCGTCGATGTCATGCTTATCAGTGATTGTAGCGGCCAAGCGAATATTCACTGCGGGATCAGTTTGGGTCCATACAAGGGTATCTCTAGAGAGGCAAAGAACACCGACGCCGCTGTCTGTAAACCCATTTTTTTCGGTCATTTCAGGTTCTGCCCCCCAATTGTCATCGAGGCCGTACGCCTGTGTTTGCCGTTGCCAATTTTCGTGTAAATAAATACTTCTCTAGTCTCTAAAACGGTTTCGATTGCTTTTCCGTGAGTTTTTCAACTGAAATTCAAAACCTTTTAGCGGCTGTAAACTTATCTATTCATTTTTTGGTGGAGATCGCAATGTTTGTATTTGGATATGTCTTTGTATCACGACCTGTGATTGGACCTCTTTAGTCAATAAAAGGAAATAAAGTACCTAAGAATTCGGGAATTTCAGTTGTAAAACTGCGGCCGTTGGTTCGGGAACATGTGATCTACACAGCTCTTGTCACATTGCTAATCGATTTCCTCTCAATAATTTGTTATCTGGCTTAAAATAAGTAAACAATAATAAAAGTGAATGATAATGACGTTTCATAGTAAAATGTGACTTTGTTCTTCGAGGGGTCGCGATCTAATCCTGGGTCAGGAATTGGGTCGCCACCCAAATAAGGTTGGGAACTTATGCTGTAAATGGTGTATAGCTTAATCTGAATAATTTGCTTTCTGCAAAGACGTCATAATACATAACATAATCTCTAGCATATCGGATAAGCTTTGATATTTACTCAGTATCAAGTTCCATTAAAACTGGATTAAATGCTTACTGACATATAACATACAACACTTGATGCATATTTTGAAAATTGTTTATTATTTTATTCATTCAAAAATGATAAAAGATATTTATATTATAGTAAGGCCATCTCCCTGCTTAGTACGTATAATTTAAGGGTGGATTTAATCTACAGAAAATATAAATTATATCATTCTTTATTTAATGTACAGTTATTGTAAAATGTATTATACTTTATTTAATGTACAACAAAATAATGTCTGAATTAATATTCAAACGAACTATGTTATTATGATTATGCTTCATAATATTATAATATTTAATATCTTATATTAATAGTTCCCATGATACCAAATCTTATTCGGAATGATTATCACCCCTATTTACACATACTTTATCACACAAGAAACCTTAAAGTAATATAAACTTTCTAAAAGTACTTTTAATTCAGGATAAAATATCGAATTACTAATAATAATAACCAAATAACATATTTTAAATTTCCAATAAAGCAAAACCTTACTCAAAGGAAAACAATGTTACCCATTTTCCCTAAACTAACAGTTATAAAAAATAACTATTAGTCCAATAATCTCGTGATTATTGTATTAGTTCATAACAACATGCACATTGTAGACGAACTAATGAGAAGATAAAACATATATTAGCTGAAAATAATACTGGTCATATCTTGATATAGTTCACCTACTGTCCCCAACCCCTCCCATATATTTTGATGCTGGCAATATCTTAATTAATGTAGTTTCCCTACTGACCTACCATATATTTTGATACTGGTAATATCTAAACTTAGTTCCCCTACTTGTCTACAATACAATTTGACACTGGTATTGGTTATATCTATATACAGTTCCCCCACTGACCTACCATATATTTTGATACTGGTAATTATCCTGGCTTAAGAGTCAATTGAAAATACAATCTCTAATAAAAAAGGACCAACTACAGAATATGTACAGAAATATGATTAATTAATTACGCGGGCTTTAACAAAATGGGTAAAGTATAAGGCGTTTAAAGAAATAAGCTATATTTACATACGATGTGCCTGGATTTAAAGACAATAAGTTAATAGAAGCATTATTCTAGATTTGCAGTTCTACCACATTTTAAGTGAAAAAATGTTGTATATCGAAATTCCCCTGAAGAAAGCGTTGCTTGGAAATATTCACGTGAGGAAGGTGTTATTTGAAAATATTCTTCTGATATTGACATTGATGAAGATTTAGTTGTTGGTCTAAAGGGTGACAGAAAACGAGGCCTATTTATTAAAAGCAATATCTGGTCTGTAGACCCACGTGTGACCTTTATAGTTGAAATTCAGCATACATGAAATGGAGATTATCCCTACCGTCTTGCACGAACGACTAGACGCTGTACTCTGGCAGCCCCCCCCCCACTCTGACAAGGATAAAACAAGAGGATATTTCGCGGCCAGCACCGGGATCACATCGGGACATGTTAGTGGTTAGAGAGCCAGCCTCTAACTCACCGAGCCACCTGGCGTCAGACAGCAAGTTGATGATTTACTGTATTGTTTAAAAATCTTCCTTTCCAAAACATCAACGCTCAATCCCGAATTGAAATAAACTGAACCTAGAATACCAGCATGTTTAGTAAAGATTTTTCTATTGTATAGACGTGCAAATGGCCTTGATGGTTCATCGGCCTTGACGGAGTCTTACTAATGGTGAAAAACGGCACCAATGACATAGCGTCTAACAAACAACTCGAATCAAGCATATATATTATTAGAAGCAATGTAATTGAGCTGTTTTAATTTGAAAGTAATCCGTTAAAAACTATTGCGTTTGTTGAAAATCAATTGGGTTTCGTCCTCTCAAGAAAAAGATCTGTCAAAATCTGGAGCCTGTATCTCGTTTACAAGCTAATTATTGTTGACTGACAGGGTGACGACTATACACGCCCCAACGACGTATGAGTGTATACATTTGGCTATTGTCCCTTAAAACGGACGAGAAACCTCTCTCCATGGAACCGAGTAAATTATTTTTAATTAATCTGAATAATCACTAACCAAGTAAAATACCTAATACATCAATTTGAAATCCATAAAATAGTTATTGAGAAATGTGCAAAAATGTCTGAATAAGAAATATCGGTTTAGGAAAGTTAGCTGAAAATGTGCAAAAATTCGATTTTCCTTTTAAAGATCCTCCCCCGCGCTGTTGAGAAAATTCCATAGCAATATATAAATATATGTCTTTCAATATTACCATTTAAGGGGTTGTTGAGCCCCATAAGAAATTTAAGGATGCACTACCTATGCAATTTGGATTAACTCCACGGGAGGTTAAGAAAAATAAGTTGACTAAAATGATCCCTAAAGTGTATATATAGCAATTCTTAACTGACGACCAATTAATTAGGGTAAATAGACGACTTTAAATAAATTCTGTTCTATTGAATGGGGAGTGAATATAAGATATAGTAGCCCGTTTTAATAAATATAGATATAGTATCATTTGTAATCCTAATTAGTGTTCAGTTTCAGTGAAATCTAAACAAATCAACTGACACCCAGTTGACAAGCATTCTCAGACTTATGTTAAGAATTTACCCAACTTTCAATCACGGTTTATGAGAAATATCTTTGATCCAGAAATACAAGACGTTATACATATTTTCTTATTGATGTATTGAATATAATATAGAAATAAAAAACGTTTGATAAAGGGGTGTATTTTAGTAAAAATAAGGCGAACAACTTTGAGTGAATTCTTAACTTAAGTCTGAGAATGCTTTGTGAACTCAGAGCCTGATCGAATATTAATTAATAAAATGCTTCATATTATGTCTAATTTCCATTGCTAATTTCAAATAGTTCTACTAAAACACATCTTCCAATCCCGAATTAAAAACAATTCATTAAAAGAAATCCACCCCCAAACATTGGAAAGTATATAAAGATTTTGAAAAAAAATGCTGTTGGAATAATCTCATCTTCACAAATATAATTTGTATCAAAGCTGAAACTATAGATATCTTCTCTATAATGTTACCCTGTCTAATCCCATGAAAACCCCTTTTATTTTAACAACTTAATTCTTCATTTTAATATATATATTAAGCAGGGAGAGGCGTGTATAATTGTTTCTTGGTTTTATATTATAACAATAAAGATACAGATATAATTTTTCATTTTAGACAGATTAATCTTCTGCGCTTTTGACACCACAAGCGAAAACTCTGAGAATTCTACTGCCAATGCTTTGCTTTCGGCTGCCTTCTTCTGAAAACAAAATCTATGTGACTATAAATTAATACACACGAAGTATTATTTGGACTATTGGTGGGTTACAGTAATAGTTTAAAGTATAGTAGAATCCGGGCTGGACAGGCGATACTACTCCTTAATCGAAACCACGCCACTTGATTCAATGATAGACCTTAGGATCTAACGCGCACGTGTTAAACCATTTGATACCCCCCCCCCCTCTACTCGCTTTTATAGTAAATGCCAGACAAGTACGATAAATAACGTAAGTTACCTGCATTGATTTTTTTAACTGGGGTGAAGGAAACATTTGACTTCTTGATTTTTAATCTCTGGAAAATCAGAAACAGAATGTGAGGATTTGTTTCAACTAAAAATAACGGTTTCTTTGATTTAATTGACATAAATAAGTAACCAAATATCAATTATAATTGTACTTTAAATTAATTAGTAATATTCTTCCAATTGTTCATGACTAACTTGATTTATCATAATAATAGACTAGCCAATTAAAACCAAGATGTGTTAGTATGAAGTGTCTCTACCAGTTTTCGTCGTTTTTAGTTGAATGGAAACAGTCCCATTACTATACATTAGACGGACTTTTTCGCCGGCAATAACGAATGCTGAAACGGCGCGAAAGCGTGTCCATGGAAAAGGACCTTCAATGTTGTTTATATCTGAGTGTGATTTGGGAAAAATTCGAGCGAACGATTTTCAATAACCAATAAGATTGCGGGGTCGAAAGGTGTACATGACCAAATCGTCCATGTGCTAATCTTATCTTCAAATTTCCGCCCTTTAGGAATGAATGATGATTCGCAAAGAAGTAGCCGTGGTCAGTTGTTGCGTTTGCTTGGCTGGTCGTGGTCGTGTTCATGTTCGCCCTTAGTATAACTGGAGTGTAGCCTATCATTTCTAGATTCTTACACAATGTGTAGGCGTTCAGAATGTATGCCACAGTAAGCATACCGTTACACTTGATGTATACTAAGTTGCATTATTACAACTAGAGAAAAGTTGAAAAAATTGAATTAAAACTTACGATTAACAGTCTGTCAAAGAAACTGATCTTGCCTTCTACAATATCTTGTTTTGGTGTTTCCTCTGTGTTTAACTCTTTAAATACATAGATGAATACCAATTTAAAACATAGATAGACGTAAAACCAATTTAAAACATAGAGGTAAAACCAACTTAAAACATACATGGAAAACCAACTTAAAACATAGATGTAAAGCCACGTGAGAACCTGTTTAATTGACAAGTTATGTTTTACATTAATTAAAGTATTCATTGTTTATTCTTCGTTCTTTCTTTAGTGTATTAGACATATGAATGCATACAGTGATTTTATTAATGAATGATATGCTTTTTGTACCTGACTGTGAAAGTAGCGAAGCTAAGTCTAGTTTTAGTTCCTCCATTGTAGAGGCTTGTGTTTCGACTATTATTTTAAAAAGAAAAATACATTAGAAGCAAGTTTGTGAACAAAACTAACTAGTTATTACAAATATATTGAGTTTGGAAACAAAACGATCACAAATAATAAATATATATAAAGGATGTGAATAGTACTGAATAGGCGTAGATGGTGGGTGAGGTGCAGGTAAGAATGAAAAGGCTAAACCTTGTTTTCATTGCTGGGGAGGGAGGGGGGCTACGTTATTTCAAGCTACCATTCTTAGTAAAGATTTTGTTGTCTGGTGCATTCTTCTTGGTCAGCACTACGTGACATATTAAAACTAAATTGGCCACTGTATTTCTCAATCTCAGATCATGGGTTATGTTAACTGTAGTTTTAAAACACATATGTGTATGCGAACTGATTTGTAATCGAATAATCATAACTATTTAGGTGTGATGAATTTATCAGAAAGGGGCGCTGAATATTTTTCCGCCTTCATTCGTCTATACGGATGTTAAACATAAACAAATTATTTTCTTACCCATTCCAGGTACTCCAGCTATAATAGATGATATTGCCGCTTTTGTTTCGGCAACTATATCTGATTCAACGACCCCACCGTCACCATCCCCACCAAGTGTGTTGTCGTCTGGAGACATCATTATCTGAAATGTAATATAATATCTATCAAAGTCTTCCTGCCTGAAAGTTTCGTATTGTTATTCTTCTTCGGGTTCTACGTGACGTTTATGCCATGGTCTGGTTGTAGAAAGCATAAGATGATAAACAATCACGTCGGTCGAAAATTTAGAACATCAATGGACACGCGTTCAGACGATTTATGAGAATTTAACTCTGGGTGAGTTTAACGTTTGACATCATGGGATCTGAATTATTAGAAGGAACGAATTCAAAGATCTGTAATTTCGATCAGGTCGTATCTTCAATCATTTTAGAATTCGATTTGAAAACTAAGCATCTATATTATGTATGCCTATACTTTTTTCAATTTTGAAAGATTTTAATCAAATTCCCCATCATATCATTATGTGAGACAAAATGTGTAAATATCTACTTACGTATCAATGACAATTATATTTCTTTTGAGTTAAGCACTATGTCTACAGGAACTAGTAGCGCTATGGTGATGAGCGTAGACTTGCGCGCTTCGCGGCCTCTATTGTGACGTTGTGTGACGTCATGACAGCGAATACTTTTTTGAGCTTTTGCAGTTTTTCTAACAAATAAATTATAATAAATATGAATAGGATTAAATCAAGTGCGAGCAGGGTACAGGTATCATACTATCATAGAAAAGAACAATTTGAGAGGTTCCGACCTGCTTTCATATAAGCAGAACGGCCAGTATGTTTACATCTACGTAGATATTAATTTTGGGCAACGTTTAATTGAAAATTCGCGAATTAAGTCGCCAACTTTGACCTATGACTATGAGTTTATCAGCACTTACTCGGTTTATAATTTCGAATATTACGGTAAATATTGAGTTCGAGAGATAGCCCCTTTAAACAGTACTTGTTAATCCCGACTATCAATTAACAGTTACTTCCCTTAGTGGTATTGCGGGATTTACGCATGAGTTAAAAATAAAAATTAATAAGTTTTCCAAGAAAATATTGATATTTATTAAGCGTTAGATGCTATCGTTCGTTTGTCGTGGTTTTATCAGAAGTATACAACGATTACAGCCAATATTATACAGAAACATGGCTTCAGACAGTGAAAGATCTAACAGATTAATATGGATTGATTTAGAGGTATTATTACAAGACACGTGTTATGTCATAAATATGGAGTACGGTAAACAAAAGTGAAAGTAAAATCCGCTTTCACCGAATTTGTTAAACTACGTACTTGGATTACAACCACTGATTTTATTGTAATCAACCTGAGAGCTATATAGCCTAGAAATCAATAAGCTATCATAATAATATAGGGCAGAAACGTGTCCAACAACTAAAAAGTACAATTCGTGAATTTGTTTGATGCAGAGCCAGAGACTGGGCCAACCCGCCGGCCAATGCCATGAGAAGACGGGCATATGCCATACAGTGTGCTATGAGGCAAATTTTGCTCGGGCAGCAGCGCTACGGACTACTCTTGTATATTGAATTCCAACCGCCAAGGGATCTTTTACGTGCACTCAAATTTGTACATAGGGCCTCGATTTTTTGTCCCATCCAAACTACACAGCTGTCCTTGTTAGGCCCTCTGTCCTGCATCACTGACACAGAGAAACCATGCCGGAAAATCGGGATGAAGTTTCTCTGCTAATGCAGGGATCAAACACTCAACCTCATGGACAGCGATGCAGCGTCTTACCCACTGAGCGTGTGATTCATGTGTACTAGTCTGTCCATCGAAGCGAATTATGTCTTTGAAAAATTATATGATATGGATGCATTTTATGTTCTGGTTGAGATTCCTATAAAATCCTGGCAACACCACCACCCACAAACACCACCACAAACCCACTGTTCCAATATAGTCAGTAATAGTTTGTGAGAGTGTTGTATTGAGAGAACTCTATCGACAGATAAATAAATGAGGAATAAGGACATTTCAAGACTTAAAGGAAAACTCAGTAATGGGACACAAACCCCAAAATATTCTTTCAGTCACTACATACCAGCGTATTTCTTTATTTCAGATGTCCGGATTGGATATAGAAAAAGAAAAAATAATAGAAATAGCCACTATTGTTACAGATGCTGACCTTAAGATTATTGCTGAGGTAATGATTTATATCATCTTTTGAAATTGTATTTTCAAAAATCCAATGATACTACCTTTATTTTAGAATCTCTTTTCTGTTAGCTATAGCAACAGACAACTTCTTCAAATGTATAAGAAATAGAAGTCCTTGTCTTGACCAAAATTGAAATGAAATGGTATAGTGTGTCATAATGAAACTGCATGAAAACGTGCCACAGTTTGGAAGAGTCCTATTTTCTGCCAATCACACTGACCCATAACGATTCGCTACAATGAAGAATCAAAATTAAACTAAATGACAAAAATCCCCTTGCTTGATATTCACTGGTTAAAAAACCTCCAAGGGTACATTTTTAAGAAATTATAACAGGCTTGGTTGTATAATATATTTTAAGCATCATAAAAAAAAGTTTGATTCTTCTTTACAAAAATTATCATCAACAATGATATTTGTTTCATTCCAGGGACCTAACCTGATTGTAAATCAAGACAAATCTGTTATGGATAACATGGGAGAATGGTGCACAAAGCAACATGGCAAGGTACATTTCATCACCATTATTAAATGTGTGAATTTATGTCCAATACTTTGTCCAATACTTTAACAGATACATTTGTAAATGAGGCTATATGAAATAACATAGTTGAGTGGTGTTTTATTTTGAATTAATATTTTATGCATTTCAGAGGGTTTGTTAGTGAATGCTCTAGGGGCTAAAGTTAATATCCGATTGGTTTTAGTTTTATACACAGCTTTTAAGGTCTTGAGACGAAGAATCCTATTGATTTTCTGCAATTTCCAATATTTACTTTTGGGGTTATGGTCCTAGACATTACTGACAAAAACAAAATATGTGACAATCCTGTGTTGACTGCTTGGATGGCTTACCAGTCGTGGGCTTATGTTTCGTTGCCTACAGTCTATCTCCTTAAAATTATCATTAGAATTATTTGAACAGAAGAAAACTGGTGATTCTCACGCCATGCTAATATTTTATATAAACTGTTTATTGTGTCCTCCATTAGAGTGGCCTAACCCAGAAAGTATTGGAGAGTAAAATCAGCCAGAAAGAAGCTGAAAGTCAAGTACTGGAGTTTTTGAAAAAACATACAGATGCTGGTGTATGCCCACTAGCTGGTAACTCAATAGCTTGTGATAAGATGTTTCTACAGAAATATATGCCAGAATTAACAGAACACCTTCATTATCGCCTAGTAGATGTCAGCACAATAAAAGAGCTCTGCAGGTAAGACAAGGATTCTCAAATATTAAAATCAAGTATGACTTAATTTGATTTAGATCAAACAGTGTTGTATTGATAACTACAATTTAATTTTCGTATAGAGTGTGTGCACAGAAGTAGCACTACTTTTAATATTGGCTTACTGTGTTTAAGTTTCAATAGCATATTTTTAAGTTATATTTTTAAAATGTATTAAAATAAAGCCCTAAAAAAGATTGTACCTGTAAACAGTCCTACCTTGTTAAAGAATAATCCTATTAATCCTATAATTCACTATTGCCAGTTGAGAAATTGGCAAAGATATCATTTTCAACTTCAAATTCAAACGTTTGAAGATGGCCGTCCATGGTGAGGAATGGAAAAAACAAGGGAGGTAATTGAGTTACTATTTCCTCAATCTGCCTGTGTCAGCCATTTTGATGCCTGTGAAATTTTGCCCATGATCGTATAATAGTGAGTTGACAACCTTTTGAGCAAAAGACATAGAAATAATTATGTTTTGACTTTCTTAGAAAATATGAAATTGGAACTTTAAATATATATCTAAACACTAGTTTTATCATTATAAGTAAAATATTCTATGAAGGCAGATTGTCATCCCACAAAGCAAATCAAGACAGAATTCAGTGAAAGCAACATTTTTTTGCCCAAGTTAAAGCATTCTAGTCATTTTAAGTAATATAATATACACTTTGACCTTGCTATTGTGTGGTTAGCATAGCTCCCCATGGTACTGTAATAAAGCCCTTGTGTATAATACTAAAGGTCGGTTGCAGTTGATATTGGATGAGATCAGTGTCATTCAGGTGCAACACCCTACGTATAGTTATTCGTTCAATGTATTTATGAAGATAGCATGTGTCTTGTATTTTGGTGTTCAAATTCCAAGTTATTATGCAATCATATTTAAATTATGTCTGAATTTGCAGTAAATATTATATAACTACACATATTTTGAAGAATAACTATTATTTTTTCAGACGTTGGTATCCAAAGGTTTATGATGAATCACCTGAAAAAGCTTTAAAACACAGGTTAGTAATTGATTCAAGGGATATTCGATGGTTATTTATATGAAATAAATATTAGTACCAACTATAACCTAATTTGTGCCTTTTTATTTTTAATCTCTTTGATAAAATTGTCCATCATGCTGGCCTTTTAGCTGCATTAATAACTTCAATTAAAGCTATATTTCTTTGGTATAAGTATTTCTCTAGCCTGTTAAATGAAATCTCTAAATACTGCTAGTCGAACAATTTTAATTTGAAACTTGAAGTTGAACAGATTGTTAAAATGATCAGAATAAATTCTGTATGTCATTCAAATCTTTTAAATGTAAACACTTGATTTAATAAGAAATAGTTGCTAATTATAATTTGAAGTCATTGATTTATCAATCTGATTAAAACACAGATCCAATTTCGTTTCGTTTTTTATAGTTCAAAATTTCGTTTTTACTTGTCTTTACTACTCTTGGATCTGGAAGACTTGTTATTTTAGTCGTGCACTGCCGGAAATGAGGGGTCAGCCAATCAAATGATCTGTGGAATCGACTGTTTGACCTTTTCATGCGTTGAACTGTGGGTAAATATTACCAGAGGATAGAAATCAAAACAAAAGTAGATTTTAAAAAGCGTGGCAGTCGCTAATTGGTTAATCGAATGACTGACGTTATCGGGTCAAATGTCCCGTGCTTGATACCTGACGTCATAGAACATGAGCTCCCACTCTAACTAGTTAGATCTACACGAGTGTAGGCCATCGAAATTATAAAAAAACGAAACGAAATATAGATCTATATTTTAATTAGATTGTTGATTTATTTAATGTGAATTAGTTTGTGTTCTGTTGCCTAGCAACTGTGTTTTCTTTCTTTCAGAGCTTCAGATGATATAAAGGAGAGTATTAAAGAGCTGCAGTATTATAGGGAAAAGATATTTGTTGCAAATAAACTATAAAAGATGTACTCAATGTTTATGGTAAAGGTGTGCAATCTCTTGTGCTTATTATAATTATGGTTAATTTTTTTATACGCCCACATTTTCATGTGGACGTATTATGCCGTCGCCCCTGTCCGTCCGGACGTCAGTCCGTCCACAATTTGTTTGTGGACTCTCTACAGGTCACAATTCTTATCCGATGTTGACGAAACTTGAATTATAGGTTTATCCCTATAAGATCTCGGTTCCATTCGATATTGGCATGTATCGGATCTGAACTTCATGGATTATGGCCCCTGATTGTACGAAGTATCATGTTTTTAGCTTGTGGACCCTATAGAGGTCACAATTTTGAACCGATTGTGATGAAACTTAACATGCATGTTTATAACCCCAAAATATTTGCGCCCATCAGATCGTAACTTCCTAAATTATGGCCCCTGCTTATGATCCCTCTGGAGGTCAAAATTATTATCCGATTTAAAAATATGTTTTATTATATCACCTTTACATGGTAATGAAGGTTGAGTTCAAATTTCGTGAAAATCGAACCAAAATTGACAAACAAAATGGCCGCCGTTTGTACGCAAATTGTGTGAAAATATGTTATATCAAGGTTGTGGACCCTATAGAGGTCACAAGTTTGAATCGATTTTGATGAAACTTGACCCAAAGATCTTGGTTCCTTTCGATATTTGCACCCTTTGGATCGTAACTTCCTGAATTATGGCCTCTGATTGTCCGAAAAATTGCCCTCTTTAGCTTGTGGTCCCTCTTGAGGTCAAAATTATTGTCCGATTTAAAAAAAAGCGTTTGATTATATCACCGTTACATGGTAATGAAGGCTGAGTTCGAATTTCGTGAAAATCAAACCAAAATTGACGGACAAAATGGCCGTCTTTTGTACGCGAATAGTGTGAAAATATGTTTTATCAAGGTTGTGTGTGGACCCCATAGAGGTCACAATTTTGAACCGATTTTGATGAAACTTGACATGTATGTTTATAACCCAAAGATCATGGTTCCTTACGATATTTGTGCCCATCGGATTGTAACTTCCTGAATTATGGCCCCTGATTGTGGTCCCTCTGGAGGTCCCATTAAAAAAAACATTTGATTATATCACCGTTACATCGTAATGAAGGTTGAGGTCGAATTTCGTGAAAATCGGACCATCGGACCAAATTTGACTGAAAAAATGGCCGTCGCTTGTTTGTACGCGAAGAGTGTAAAATTATGGTATATCAAGGTTGTGAACCCTGTAGAGGTCCTTTCGATATTTGTGCATATCGGATTGTAACTTTCTGAATTATGGCCCCTGATTGTACGAAAAATGACTTTTTTTTTTAGCTTGTGGGTCCTCTGGGGTCAGAATTATTATCCCATTTAAAAAAACGTTTGTTTATATCACCGTTACATCGTAATGAATGTTGAGGTCCAGTTTCGTGAAAATCGGACCAAAATTGACAGCTGTTCTTGTCAGGCCATCCATCCTTCATCACTAACAACGGGAAACCACGCCAGAAAATCTAGAGGAACTTTGTCACCCAATGCAGGGATCAAACACCCAACCTAAAGGCTAACAAGCCAGCATCTTACCCATTTAGCAACGTGATCCCCAGTCAAGCCTACTGAAATGCACCTTTATAACCCAAAGATCTTAATTCATTTCGATATTTGCACATATCAAATTCTAACTTAATGATGTAGGAAAAATCACTTTCGGTATTGCTTGTTCTCTATCCATCTCTCGAAAATGTGGGCGTATCCTGCCTGGCAGTGCCAGCCTATCTTTTTAAGTCATATCACTGTAACCAACCAACTCTTTATCATTTGAATCTAATAAAAATGTTAATTTTCTATAGCCTCACTTTACATTATTTTTGGTTCACTATACAATTGCAATGTTGTTAACATGTAGTATAAGATATGTATTTAACCAATCTGTTACATAAATATTTACTGTTTCCTTGGAATAGGAACTGTTCTTCAAGCGCTACTCATCTTGTAAGGGATAATGTTCCTTGGACAATTGTGCATTGATTGACAGCCTGTGTGGTCCATATAGTACTATCATACTTGTTATCATTGAATGTTGTGAAAATAATGTAACATTCATAATCTTTAGAATAAATTGCTTTATTCATAGTCTTGGTTTATATTTAATTTGTGGATTTGTGGGATATAGACGAAACTGACATCTGTTGACTGTGTTAGCCAACTTCTCTGTAAAATATGTCATTTTTGCTGGCCAGCTGCCTACTGTCTGGAGACATTTTATCATCATTATTCCTGAATAATGTTCAATAAATGTGTAAGTTGGTGTTGATATACAATATGTACACATTCTAGTTTTTGATTGCTTGATTTGTACACCTTAGTGAGCTGTGTGATGGGGTTATTAAATTTCTGCATTTATATTAGATCACTTCCATAATAAAGGGAAGTCGGCATATACAGTTAAGGCATGAGATGACATGCTAATGATACAATCTGTAATTGGCACACAAGGAATGTTGAATTTCGAATCGTACACAACAAAATATAGCCTTATCAAAAGCATACTCATCAAAAAAATATTAAAATTGATTTATCCTGTTATAAACTGTATGACTATTTAGAGTTGCTAGTGCTTTCTATTGATTTCTTTTTCTAGGGTAATACTTTGATGGAACAATCAGTAATTGAATTGTCTGAATACCAAAAATAGTGACTAACAAGCAAAAAGCAAGATTTCGGGTTACCATGCATGCATAAGAAAATCTTTCAACCAACCACGACAGCTGAAACATTTATTTGTTGTGTTTTTGTCACCATTCTACTCGCAACATCTCCAGGAATTTGGATCGTTCTGTACTGACAATGGACCATTCCCATAGCTACTGAAAATATGTTTTTTCTATCGATAAACATCCATGTCAAGATGGCATCAAACCTAGAAAATTTGATTTACTCATATAAATTACGGTTTAAAGAACTTTTAGCCATTTGGCAAATTGAGGCCTTTAACAAGAGGGAGAGAAATGGGGGTTTAAGGTCCACTTGACACAAACTAGGTTACTTTGCGACTAACATATCTAAATAATTCGCTTGCATATATGGTTCTCTAGCAGTGGGGGGGGGGGGAAAGCAAACCGGAGAAGGGACACTAGTTGGACAAGGGACACTAGTAGGGTCACCCTACTCATGTACAACTGGGAAATCTAAACCCAAAACCATGCAAGTTGACTCAATGACAGACTTTATGATGCAGTGCACACATGCAAACCATTCGGCAAACCAACCCCCTCTTTTATTAAAGAATTACCGTTAGTTGTTCACTGATCCTTGTCCTCTTAAACCCTACTTTGGGTAATATATAGAATGGGGTTTATTCTATCATCAATACAATGCTTTGTTTTTTTGAGACTAACACATGGTAATTTTTATTTCTATCATAATTAAAACCAAGACAAGTGCACCAATACAACAGTTTATTTACAGAAGAGAATAACTTCTCTCTACAGTTTGATTATTACGAACAGTATTCATAACTAGTATAATAAACAAACATTGAGCATTCATTTATACACATTGAAAAAAAACTTTTTATTTCAAAACCTTATAGAGTTTACATGTAGATCTGTTATTTGTTAATTCTCCAAGGAACTAAGTAGAGACCAAAACTCATGGGATATCAATTATGAAAAATTTAATAGACATTAAGAATATGGCATTTCATGCTGCTGCAGTCAAACATTTTAAGGCAGCATTCTTATAAGGTTTTGGCTTCATGAGAATTACCTCAAAATTGCATCATTCTTGCCAATTGCCAGGATAAATTGTAGTTTTGTAATGCTCGAATCTAGATGGGATATGCCAATTCAACAGTATTTTATAAGTAACATATTACACACATATACAATGATAAACAGATTTTAGCAGTTGCATTATTACAGGGGAAAGAAATCGAAGGACAGCAATAGGCACAATAAGGTAACTTAAAGAAATCAATTATTAAAACAGTGCTCTGGGTTTTATGAAACTGTTGTAGATTTAGTAATATTGGTATATTCTGCTTTACACACGTACAATGCATAGTATAAATTTAAAAATAATTGTTTACTTGAAGACAAGCATATAAACAACTTTAATTATAATTTTATCGACAATTTTCACATAATGTCCACATTTTATATTCAAAATAATATATAGTAATACATGTCAGCATATATTTTAATTTGTATATATTTATATGGGTTCAATTGAATAAGGGTTATAATTACACGAATCAGAAGTACATAAACTATTGTACGGTCAAGACTTCATGTGAAATCGTAATAGTATACTGTTTATAATTGTAGCCAGTTACAAGCAAGCAGATGTTTTCAAAAGCACTCACAATATGATATTGCAATGAATGTTACATTGAATGAATTAATAACAATCATGATCAAATAAACTGAATATGATCATTAATGTTCAAAGAGACATGTCAAGTTATCAATTTATTCATTAATAGATAAAATATAAGTGACTATAGGTATGTATATATATAATTATTTTGTTTTATTAAGAATTTCTTTTTACAAGGATACAATATTTAAATAGACCCATTTATTCATACTAATCAAAGAACACTTATTTAGGGGTTCTCGACTCTCGAGCACTAGTGTACATAAATAAATAAATATATATATACAGTATATGACTTGAAGCTTATTTATTGAAGACATGACACCATAAATCAACAGTTATCTTATAAATTTTCAAAAATCAACAATACTGAGTTTGGTTACTTGAACAATTTATTAAGGATAGAACTAAGATAATAAAGGGATCATGTCTCTGATACTATATCAATTATTTGTTTTTGACTATTAAATATTACATCATATACATGTATTAAGTATGATTGTATCCTACCAATCTAATTTTTAAGAATTTTATATCTACAGATCAATATTTCAGAAAACTCTTTTAAAATTCAAAATTATCTGCAGGTTCTTTTTTGTTTAAATTTCACGCCAAACATTATTGTGAAGTGTTTTCTGTAACATGAAGATTACTATAATTGCCTGAGAATTGATTAAATTAAACAGTTATATACCATTTCCTCTTAGATTACAAAATGTACAATTCTTTATACAAAATATAACAAATTTACAAAATACAATTATTTACCAACATTATTAATTTGAAGCAACACTTAAACCCACAACAACTGACAAATATATTCAAATAACGAAACATGTATATTGCTCTAAATATCAGGATATATAAGCATTATTTTTGTAGCAGTCGAGAGATAATAATGTAATGATGATCATAAAAATAGAATATGTATTTTTTTGAATGATAGATATAAACAAATATGATAGATCAATTTGTATGTCATTGACATTAAATATCAAAATAAAGTATCTCTTTTAATTAATGTATAAAAATGAAGAAACAAAACGAAAATATTAACTATTCTCCAATATTATAAGCAATTTCCAATAAAGAATAAGTATTTTCTATCCCATTTTGAAACTTAAGTAAAGGACAAAAAGAATTTATTCTGTGCTAAATTTCTGTTATTGTTGCGAAATCAAATGTATTTTTACTGTATCTAAAACATTAATCTCAAATATTACTATATAACTAATCTTGAAAACTAGTAGAAAATAGGAGAATGGTATTAAACTGTGCCATCGCAATATTTAAATGATTATGTCTGATAGTTATCAGAAATCAAGGACGGACATTATGGCCGATTAAAGGCACCCAGTCACACAACTTGACAACCACAATAATAGCATACCATCTTACCATGACAATCACATGACACATGTCCATTTTAATAATAGCGTTAATCTTATCTTGAACCTTTTAAAGTCAGGCTACTGAGCAACAAAATATACACCCACAAAAATATAGAATAAGCACTTACACTGTTCCACTGAAAATGCAGACATTATATATTTTAGAGGACTTAGATTATTCCAGCAGTAAGGTAAAAATATTAATATGTATAGTTTTAATAACAAAACATACATTTATGTCGGTTAGCTTTGTCTTAAAATCTTCTGTAGATGCAACAAGTTCTATTAGATATCTGAATATAGCAATAAGTGGTATGATGTTCCAACAAATAATCACTCATTTTCTAGGTAATATGTGTTTTAAATCCACATAATAGGTAATCAAAATCCGATAAATTGAATTAGTACATTAATAAGTATAGAAATTCTTTTTTTTGTCTAAATAAGAAAAATATCTGCTACTAATATAAGAATAAGGAATTTAAAAATTTACATTTTTAATGTCTATTTTTTCTAGACTAATGAAAAAAATAATTCAGAACACTCTATAATGAACTGATAAAAAATTGAGTTTATAGATTAATCATAGTACATGTATAGTTTTCAGTAGAGTTTTTAAACTGTTTCTACAATATATGCTAGACATTAAGATTTAGTAATTGTATATCATTTATTATCGACATAAAACTAATATTCACCAATATTGGTTGTAGAAAGCACTTTTTAATTTTAAGAGAATAAACAGAAACTTTTTGAATCATCAGGTTTTCTTTAAAATAAATTCTCCATATGTTGTATTTAAATCAAATTTAATTTAATTTTCTTCCATTAAACAAAGATATATGTAAATACTGAAATATATAGAAGTTTAGTTTCAGTAATTTAATCATTTACACATTGGAGACGTCAATTACAGTAGTATGCATCGCTTGTACCTTGTTGGTAGTTAAACAATAATTCCCTCCAATGAATTGAATGACTTGACAACCCCAAACAAAGAGGAGATCCCTGTCTTTAGTTAATTATTATGATTACGATTCAACTGCCAACAAGGAATTAGCTTGAAGCCTCAATCCCCTTTATAGAAGTACTCGAGATTTATATACAAAAATATATAACTGCTGAATAAGAATGGAATATTAAGAAATATATATGCTATAATTTAACTTATAAAAGAATCTCAGCATTTTCTGTCTTTGTTTTAACATATGATGTAAATCTCTTCAAGAATTTTGGATATTCTCTTTTATATACAGCTCTAAGCACTGAGGCTGGTGCCCAACCACCTGGATTTACTGGAAAAAAAATTGAATGGTGTACAGGTTATTTACAAATCTCAGTTAAAATTTGATTTATTTTCATGTTGGCATTAATATTTTAAGAGTTGATCTATCTTAGTTTTTTTTTTTGCTCTGCAAGTTCGGCTTTATCTGATAGGATTAATATGAGTACAACTATTGTTGTACTCATTTACTAGATTAAACCATATTTTGAATTCCCCCCCTCCCCCCCCTAAAGTATCAATCGATTGAAAAGGGGGATTTGAGGCTACAATATTTCCCCCAACCGTGACAGCTGAAACATATATGTTGTTTTTAATTACATCATGATTCTATTTACACTACTTCAGTTGTCGGGACTGACAGAATTATGACAGGACTGAATTCCTGTTAACACAATTGCAATTCTGTTAATTTGGGACACACTTGACTTCGAATCGAGCATCCCGATTGAGATCATAAAATCACCACAAAATTTTTCATTAAGGAGAGGTAACTCTGGCCAAAGTGCCTAGACCACAAATGGAAAGCTTACAAAGTTTATATGAAACACAAAGTATATCAGCAGAAGCTACAATTTGCAGATTAAATCCCATGACATGTTATTTTCATATAAATCTCCATCACATTATCTATAGATGTATGAATATAAACTTACCTTCAGCTGTATAGATGATTTTACATGTTATATCATCTCGACTGATTTTACCGTCTGCTGGTGGTTTTATCATAGTCTCACAAACCATAGCCACATTCATAAATACTCTCACATATTTAGAACTCTATGGACCAAAAAAATATAAAATATATAATTTCAACTCTCATTACAGAAGCATCATCCACAATTGAATCTTACATTAAGCTGATTTGTTTTGACTCTACCAAGGTAAGGGCTTTCTTCCAAAACATACACAAGATTGTTTACAAATAAACATTTACTCAATAGTTCTCCTTTAGAAGATATTTTTGTCCTGATATAGGTCTCCAAATGGTATAAGTTCAACCAAATCAAGAAGATTATTATCATCATAAAATGACAAAATTGAGATTTTTATGTTACAACACTGAAGACTAAATTATGTGATGCCAATCATTTGTGTTATTAGTTTTTAAAATACCATATTAGAAGTGATGTGAAAGATGGCAATCACAGATTTCTATAGCAAAATGAATGATAAAACATTATCTAAAAGTGAATTAAAGATATATTATTTAGAGACTCTAATATGTGAATGAAACTATCTTCACAAGAGAACAAGATAAATGTAAAGATAATACTGCAGATTTTATTCCCTTCACTGAGTTTTGTTAAAGTAATATGATACTCTACTGATTAAATTTGTTTATAAAAGGATTATGATAAATATATATATACTTACAGGACAAAGTTCATGTTCTGTAGAATAATTAACAACAATCCATCTATCAGGTTCTTCATCCTGATCACTACCAATATGTTGTATGTGTGACCAGAATAACGCATCTCTCTGTGATGCTGGCCATACTCTCTTTATAACATTGTGACTCACAAATGTGTCTTCTGATAACCATTCTACTACCTCACTAGAATCCAATGTAGCTGAAAATTTTTTTCTAAATACAATAAACTTGTCGCTGAAGTTGACATTCTTAAATTTAAATACTGTGCCCCATTTAATTCTCAATATGTAAGATTATATGAATTGGCTTTTTTTTGTGCCCTGTGCTTGTGAGGTGAATTCTATATAATTATAATACATCATTTCTGCTTCGATTAGAAATAAATTGCTGTATAATAAAGTATTTTTTCCAGGTTCAACATACAACATCTTACCTTCCCACTCCATCCTAAAGTCAATATCCCAAAAATACTTGCAGACTTCATGGCCAGTAATACCCTGTTATTAACAATACAAATCATTTAATAAAGCAAAGATACATGTATATTAATTAATCTAGATTATGTCAGATGATAGGTTTACACCAGGAGATCCAGAGATCGTTGGAAAAAGATCTAAAACCATTAACTAATAAATTTCTGTGAAAAGGGCGTTATTCAAAACCCACATCCACAGCTTAATGGTATTATGAATTATATATCTGGTAGTAAGAGGGGTTTCAACTTTTTTTTTACTTATATTTGTAATTCTGCAAAATCATCTTTGAAAATGCACATTTTTTGTGAGTAGATTACTAACTGACCTTAACAACATGAACAGCTCTAAGTGGATCTATTACGATACCATCTTCTTCCAGTTCTCGTTTATAGACTTTTAATTCTCCTTCCTCTGCAATACATGTCCATGATTCCTCTAAGTTTTCATTAATCTGGCCCAAATGATGTGTCACGATTTTGTTTACCTAGACAAGAAAAAATAATAGAATTTAGTAGATTCCACCAAATTTATGAATTTTTTTCTTATTCACATTCATTCCAATATTATTTAATATTTAGAGATTTAAATGCTTTTAATCCTAGAAAACTAAAACCCTATTATTATAAACTTACTTCTGCATAGTATTTATGTTCTGGTGACAAAGAAATTTTAGGTGGTTTTTCTACAAATGCAACTGTTCTTTTCTGTAATAAATCAACACACAATTCAATAGTAAATAATATTTACATTTAAATAACATAATAACATAGGGCCCACAGACATAAAAATGTACTAGTACCACAAAAGTTGCTAGAATAAATTTCCTAGATATTTCCACTTAGAAAAAGACATATATTATTGCCCATTATTGCTTAGAAATACATTATGCAACAGCTTTATTTGCCTTTTACAGGTCCTTCTTTCAGCCTTAAATGTTATATAAATTACTAATTAGACATTTACTAACATCAACTCTTGATGCAATCGGATACTTGAAATTTTAACTTAGAATGGTTCGGCCATTTAATGATTTAATTTAAAGATGGGAAAGTGAGACCAAGATTTGAATATACCACAACCTTGGTCACGATAATAAAACAATGAATGCATGCATCTTATCAAAACTACAGACAATGATAACTTGGCTCAGAATACAGTAATTTGAATGAAATTTTCATTATATTCACTTTGTATTATCCATGACCAGCTCCTTATCTAAATCTAACATAATGTATCTTAATAGAAAATGTTAGCTTTTTTTAAAATAGGAAAGGATTTGGTTTAACGTCTAGTGAACAAAATACTTTTAAAATCTTACAGATTCTTCTTCCTTCTCAAGTTTATCTAAAGTAGCATCAACAGCATCGTAGAATTCTTCTTCAGGAATTAAACAGTGAGGTCCTTCCTAATTTCCACATAATTAAAAGAAATAAACACATTTAATATTACATATACTGAAGTAAACAACAACAAGAATTAAATTTAGCATGATGAACAACAAGTTATGTTAAGCATGATGGAAACAAACAAAAACTTATAGTGTTGCCACTATTCACACAAGTGTAATACATATGAACAAAAAACAGAAAAATGCATACTTTCATCACATATAATGTACCACTGTATTACTATTGTTTCTACTGTAACCCTTAGCAACCATAGCCATTTGTAAGGTAGACAATATTGAGACAATTACATACCTCATAATCAGGACCACCTAACACAACTGCTTTAGGTCTTTCATTTAATAAGGATTTATAGGATTCTTCATATTTCTTCCTTTTGTCTACCTCCTTAAAAAAAATAGCACTAAATTTTTATTTTTGACCTTTATCAACTATGTATATGATTTCGACAAACAAGTCTTAATAATTGAACTATGTGAAATTGAATCAATGCTGTAAGACATTTTATTCTAGCATATCCATCAAATATTTAACAGCAGAATAACAATTAATACTTAGCACCACCTCTTTCTGTGGTGTATTCAACAATTGTTTAACAATATCAGTAAATTATAATGGCTACACATGATTAGGATCCAGAACAGAATGGTAAATTTTACAAGATATTATTTTTGTGGGGTGATAATAAGTGTAACCAGTGTTTCTATTGTTGTCATACCAAGCCAAAATATAAACTTAAATGTGTAACTACTCAACTTCCGCTTAATCTTTAGAATCAAAATTTTAATTGTGTTGAGCTTGTCAATAATAAAACATCTGACAAACCAAATTTTGTTGTTCACTTTGATCTAAACTAAGCAAGCAGATTTAGCTATATGTTCACCATTTTCTTAGTAAGAACACATGAATACTGTACCTTTTCTAGTCGTTTTTTCCATGCCTCTTCTCTCTGTGACATTAATTCAATACAATGAGACAGTGTAGCCACAATACCTGCAGTTGTAGCTTTAAATGTAAAAGCTTCTCCCTTAAAGTCCACGGAATGACCTCCATGTTGTTGTAATATACAGGCTGAAACAATAAATACTTTATGTAAATCAAATGTATTTTCATTTTAATCCACTTTTACATAATAATATAGATTTTCTTGAAATCTAAACTCAAGACTGTATGGATGACTTTTAATTGAAATGTGACCAGCTCTGTAAAATTCATGAAAAAATATAATGAAAACTAACAAAGCCACTAAAAACAACAAAATTTATGGGGTATTTAAAAGAAGTGTTCATTGGTGATCACATATTAAATGTCAAATAGAAGTATCAAGTTTAGAAGCAATTATTTCTATTATAAAATATTAGCATTTACAAATATTCTTGAAACGTTAAAATCAAGAAAGCAAAACTTTAATTGAATGCACATGTCTTTCTACTGTTAATTGTTTAAATTTTCTACGAATTACAAAATTCCTATACTATTATCAGATCTCCTTACCAATATCTCCTGTTTTGAGACCTTCAAATTTGTGACTAAGATTTTCTGTTGAAGATGTTGAGCTAGGTTCCAGATCATCGATATCATCAATATCATCATTGTCAGTCACTACAAATAAAACAATTAACACAAATATTTAACATATAAAGTGAATCTAAATTAGAAGTAAGGGTACCGTACAGTAATTGTGTGATTCATGAAATCAGCCAGTGTCAAAATTACATTATCATTTTAAATTGACTAAATGAATGTGAAATTTAGATTTCTAGATGTAATCTTTTATTTTGAGCACTAAAAGAACTCATTTATTTTCACTAAACAAGAAACCAGAACAGTGGAAAAATGGATTATTATCCAGCATGTATGCCGACTCAAGTATGATTGAAAACGACACTTCAATCTCGTACTGGTGGTAACAATCATCTTGTCCCTTCAGGTCTGTTGCTTTTTCATTCACTGCAAATCAACCATCATGATGTTCAGATATTAGTTAGACATCAGTGTAGGAGGGTTAATAAATTTGAGCTTGGATCTATCCAGATTCTTGGGTGTGTATTCTTTAACTGACTTTATTCAATTATTAACAGCATTGTATTGATAGTTAACTTACATTGTTGATGTGTACCATGTGCTACAGCTGATGCACAACTATCAAAATAGCTCTGTAATGTATCTATCTGACGACATAAAATGTCTCGGAACGTTTCCATTTCATGGAGTTTTTCCCGCAAACCACGCCCTCTCTGAAAATATTAAAATAAAATTATTTGTGAATAATACACATAACATTAACATTGATATTATTATCCATACATTTTTAAACATTTTTAAAATACATTTACTTAAGTTAAAAAGAAAGAATTTACTACGTGTATTAAGGGACATGGATGTACTCTTATTTTAGCCAAATCAAAGAAACATTATTCACTCTCAGTCAAACCCAAAAAATAAATGCAAATAATTCTAAGAAATACAATATTCAGAATAAAATCCAAGCACTGACCTACTGTTTGCTAAGAGTGAAATATAGATTTGTCCCAACATTTGCCCACAATTTAATTTGAACATTGTTCTTTTAAAACGGTACATGTATTTTGCACATGTATTATAGTATGGTAACTCTAGTCTTTTTTTAAACTAGTTACAAACAATTTTGTTTTAAAAAGAATCCTACGTAAAGTTATACCATGAAATGATACAATGAATTATCGTTTCCTGATCAGCATAAAATCAATATAAAAACGAAAGATAGAATCTTACTTTGAATGAGGAGGCTGATGTAGTTGATAAACTGGTACCAGATGCCAAAGATAACATGGAGCCATGGCGGCGAAGATTATTTTCACTTCCATATCCAGACTCAGCTTGCTAGAATTAAAAACATTTCATTTTTCATTGTAATTTTAAGATACATGCTATGTAAATCCACTTAATTAAAGAATAATTAATCCTCTCTTGTCATTAAAGCATGATACCGAACCAGAGTTTATCATTCTGATTTGGTTTTTAAGTTTGTGAACATATAGACCTGTCATAATGTATGGTATTTGGATTGATCTAATTTTATACACTACCAGTTACAAACTAAAACTCCATTATCTTATACATATAATAATGGTATATAATCTGGTAGCTTGGATCATAAAATGATGAGCTTTAGTCAAACTGTCAGCCAAAAGCAATTCCGAAATTGGTCATATGGAGGGCATGTTTTATAAAGGATATTGATCTTTTGTGCATTGAAAGAGATTGAAAAATATATAAATTTTTATTCCCCTAAATAACAAAGACCCCTGCCCAGGGGGGAAAGGTGTGTTTAAGTACTTTATGGTTTATTCATTGTAGAAATAGCTATGTTAACAAACAAAACAAGAATTTTTTTTTATTTGTTCATACAACTCGTCTGTTTCCAGGTAAATTGTAAATAAATATACTATTCTCTGATCTGTAAGTCCTATATTATATTACATGTACTAGAATATTAATAGTTTTATTACAAAAAAATCTGATACTTTATCTAGTATAATATAACTTTATAATGTCAGTAAAACTGTTAAGGTTGTAATTTACTGGAGAAGTCATGTGATCATGAATAGAAAGTTTTAGTAATTTGATATAATAGAATGTTTCTTTTGCCTGCACTGCAGATCATAAGACCTGTTATCTATGCAAATGATGTGTTAAATCACAGGCTCTACATGAAAAGAAGTAGGATGGCCTATGTAGCCTAGTAAAGACCAAAGCATGCAAAGCTAATTTAATTTAAATATTTGTTATGACACCTGTATTATTTTATACCCACTGCCTTGGCTGTGCTTTATATGTATATACAGTACATGTACAATCACCAGCATAAATATTAAATGCTAACCGTTTCCATGGGTGACCAATGTATAATTGTTTGTACATTATTAATATCAGCAGTAGGAGCCAGTACATAGAACAAAACATATCTATTTCCCTGGAGAACATCAATAGACGATTATTATTATAGTTGACTGTCAGCAGCACATATTCCTATTAGAATAACAGTGTGTAGCTCTAGGCTGTCTTGTCTAAACATATTTGTCAATCTCCAACTCTACATCAGTAATTTGTATGATATTAAGATGTTATTATTACATCACAGGAGATTTGTATTGTAACTATCTGTAATACAGTGTAATACTACAGGCCTAAAACATACCACTCCTGGTGGAGAGTACTTATAGACAACAATCTCATCAGTTTTTGATCGTTTCTTTAATTTAAAGATAAAATCAGATTTCTTCAATGGCTTCAGGCATACAAATATTCTGTAACAGCTTGAGAATGTGAAATGGTTGACTGCAAACCTCCTACAACAAAGGTGTGTCAAGCATTTTTTATTTTCTTCAATATCATTATCAATTCAAAGTTTGAATGAATAATAATAAGACATACGAGACCAATCCCTTACTCAACTGTATCTCTCATTCTGAACTTATATTGCCACATTTCTTATTAGTAATGCACATATGTTTAATTTATTTTCCAAACCAAAAAGTGATAGAGAGAGAGAGAAATGGGGTTTAACATCCACTCGACACAAACTAGGTCATTTTGAGACTAACATATGGTTTCATTTTATTTCAAAAATTCGCTTGCGTGTGTTGGTCTTTAGCAGTGGGAGGAAACTGGAGAGCCCGGAGGAAACCCACGAGGTTGAGAAGGCACCCCTATCTCCATCCACATACGCTCACACCAGGGCTCGAAACCACAGTCGCAAGCCAGAGGTGAACAGCCAGCTAGAGGTCGAAGCACAGCACTCTAGACCACTAGGCCATCCCAACCCCCCAAAAAGTGATAAATTATAGCTGTACATGTATATCTCAGGGTACCCTGAAACCCAAATCAATAGCTCCCTCAAACTGACAGGGTCACGGTAATAGCTCTGTATTTATTGTATAATTGTATACTATAATAAGTTCAACACGGCTACTCATGTGACTTGGTGATTTGGGGTTCTGTAAGGGGCACTAGTTTTGAGTGGTCCAAGTTCTAAAGCCAAAGGGTTACTCCTATTACTGTAAAACTATTATCAACATAATAAGAAACAATGTTTTAATATAAGTAATTATGTACATTGTTTGTAAATGTAATCAAGGTATAATGCAGTGAATAGCACAATGCCCTCTATAATATATACTGACCAGGTAAATGTATTATATTATTATCACTACTCACACCTGTAAATGTCATGTTAAACTATTTAACACTTTACCTGCTTAAAACAAGAACCTCTAGGATCTAATAATATACATTTAAGGCAATACCATAATATTGTATTTCCTTGATAAAATAACATTCAACAATTCATCAAAGCTGTTGATTTAAACAGTTTTGCCTATAAATTAGTATAAAACTCTCCATCCAAATGTTAATTTTAACGTGACCAAAATATGACCAATTTATAAGTACATGTATATCACACATTAATTAAATACTAACTGATTAATGAATCAGATCTAAAGTGGTGAATAAACATGATGGCCTCCTTCCATCAAGAATAAAGATGCTAACCTGCATTTATACCCAATTTTTTCATAGCTCAATCATACGGTACTGTATCGTCCACAGTTTTCAAACGCAACAGATTTAATGTATGGTGTGCCATGGGGTTCCATTCTGGGCCCTTTATTATTTACTAAATACACAATAGGAAATGTTACTTCTTAACATAGTCTTAACTACCATCTGTACGTCGAAGACACTCAAATTCATATACTGATATAAATTAATTATTAATCATTATCATTACAGTGGATGCCGAATATTGACAAATTTCCAATTGATTACTGTAAATACTAAACAGAATCATTTTTGGGCTGATGAATATTCCTTTAAGTGATTCAACTTTATTGCCTTTATTCTGGAATATGGTGGCTTTAATAAAGAAGAATTTCAGGAATTTCTGTACAGAAAACATATTTTGATATTCATTGATTGGAATCTTGTTGTGAAGTGTAAAATTGATGTACTGTAAAACAATAAAATTATGCATCATGAAATAAATGTGACATAAGGAGATGGATATTAATGTGATGAGTGTTGTATCGTCTTTCTTTTGAAAATGACAATCACATTGACAGACAGTGAGAAGAATTATTCAATTTTAATGAAATTTAGTATTATCTTAAAGTTTAATTAAGTTGCCAGGCAACAAAATATACAGCTAAGTCGTCCGGGGAGTCAACAAGGATTGTCACATAACATTTAAAAACAATTGCCATAATCATCGGAAATCGTTGAAAATTGAAAATAAAGTGTATAAATCTAAAGTCAATCAGCGACAGCTAGTAATGTTAGCATCAAGAGTGTCCACAATATATTTTACAGGGATCAAGGGCCATACCTCGGGTAACTAGTAATTATCAGAAATTGTTGAAAATCAATAGGCATCTTTGTCCCATGACCTTAAAGTTGGTTTGATGAATCAGAACCTGTAAATACATGAACTAAATGTAGAAGGTTGGTTGAGTCATCTCATTCCAGGTAACATATTGTTGGTTTAATACAACAATCATATTATTATTATTACAGTCGAGCCTGTTACAAATTTATTAAAAACTAACTTGTTCTATTTTATATTACATAGTTTCTAACAACTGAACAAATTCACTTTCTCAAATTATCAGTTGGATAAAGTTTATCAAATCATTTTCCTTTCAAGTTCTTTATCATTATGTATAATGTATGTTATCAACTAGTATTAATGATAAGATGTTATGTATAATATTAGTAAGGAATAAAAACAATGGACAGTTGATCATAAACCAGACATCTAACATTCCTTTCTTGTTTTATCATCTTTTTATAATATTATCACTGACAGTCAGAAGAGTACATTAGTGTCATTAGAGCTTTTTTTTAAAAAAAAATAACATGGCAACCCAAATCACCCTCCCTCATCTGGACTTGGCCATATTAATATCACCATTTGATGTCAAATATAACAGGATTTACTAAGGTACCATACAATCAGCAAGAGAGGCAGAATGAAATGGGTAGGTAATTTTGGGACTAACATATGGTACAATTTTATTTTAATCATTTGATTGAGGTCAATGAGGAGTCAGTGGGAGAACCAGTGAAAATCCATCAGATTATGTCTGTTTAGGACAGTAATTTATACACATATTTTTGTGACAACCCTAAGTATTGCAAAATTCAAGCATAAGTATATTTATCAAAACTGTTGTTGTAACCATAATTATTGCGAAATACAAATGTAAGAGTATTTATCATAACTTATTGCAATCTATTTTTAGTTAGTTTATTCGGTATGCTATATCCACCCCTGCATGGGCTGATTTAATTCCCAATTCTAAATCAATCCGGTATTCAACAATAACATGTAGTCTGTGTTTACAGTTGGTGAGAGAGTTTCTAAATCAAATCCTAGTTTATTCAACCCAAGTGTTTAATTGCCTTGTGATAGTGTTATGCTGTATATAGACTACCAAATAGTGCAACTTTATTGATTTTCTCCAGCAACCTACTTAACTATTGATTTGCATTTTACATGAAAAGAATACATATGGTATATTGAAAATTTACACAAATCACATAGGTATTAATCATATATCTGACATGATAAGCTTGTAATTATCCCCTAACAATATTAAATATTCTATTCACAGGTCATAATATTCAAACATGTTGTTAGATAACAAAACTGTACACAATTCTGTACATTATAATTTATCTTATAAGCTAATAATAGTAATAATGCTGCTTTTTGTCAGTTTCAAAAAATTTAAATTTTGATGTTAAAGTTTCATTTTATACATGTTCACAAATCTGAATAACGGCCAACTACATTAAACTGAACAAATAAAATACTAAATGAAGAGATGAAAACAGATTACTGGTACTTATGTTGTATTTGGCCGATTCTGTTCTCTTTGTTTTTAAAGGTTTATGGAATATAGATCTAGGGTCAGCTAATTCAGACAGCCCAGATTTAAAAAAAAAATATCCTCTAATGCAAAAATTCTCATATCAATGATCTTTACTTTATTGTGATTGAATTCATAACGTACATTAAAAAGACTTTTATTACCGGTAGTTTATGATGTAGACTGGCCCAGTCTCTTCTATTTATTTTACATTTCGATTTATATAAAAGTAGTAATTTTTAGTAAACCAACACTTTCGTTTCCATTTGTATAAAAAAGATAGGTTGCCAGGCAACGAAACATACGCCCACAGCAGCTAAATCGTCCGGGCAGTCAACAAGGGTTGTCGCATATTTTTACTTTTTTTTGGTAATGAAACATTTGTAATACACTAAAATCTGAGTAACAACTCATTATGTAATTATCAGAAAATCATGAGAATTTGTTTGCTTTTTATAAAGTTTTGCCCCACGCTAACAATTAGTATAGGAAACATTTAATATCATGGATTTAGCTGTTCAGTTATCAAAATTCATTGAAAATCAAAATACTTGTTCGTTTCAACACCTTAAACTCTGTGTATCAATCTGAAGTCAATCGGATGATAAGTTTGGCATCTACAGCGCAACAAGGTTTTATGAAGTGATCAAGGGAGATAACTCTGGAAGTAATTATTTGAAATTGATGAAAATCAGTAGGCTTCTTCCTCTCAGGACCTTAAACAGTGTGTGTAAATTTAAAGTCAATCGGATATTAACTTTGGCCTCTAGAGTGTCCACAGGATTTTTTGATGTGATCAAGGGCCATAACTCTGGCACTAATTATCGGAAATTGATGCAAATCAATAGGCTTCTACATCTTATGACCTTAAACACTGTGTATAAATTTAAAGTCAATCGGATATTAACTTTGGCTTTTAGAGCGTCCACAAGATTTTTTGAAGTGATCAAGGGAGATAACTCTGGCACTAATTATCGAAAATCGCTGAAAATCAATAGACTTCTTCGTCTTATGACCTTAAACACTGTGTATAAATTTTAAGTCAATCGGATATTAACTTTGGCTTTTAGAGCGTCCCCAAGATTTTTTGAAGTGATCAAGGGCCATAACTCTGGCACTAATTATCTGAAATTGCTGAAAATCAATAAGCTTCTTCGTCTAATGACCTTAAACACTGTGTATAAATTTAAAGTCAATCGGATATTAACTTTGGCTTTTAGGGTGTTCACAAGATTTTTTGAAGTGATCAAGGGCCATAACTCTGGCACTAATTATTGGAAATCGCTGAAAATCAATAGGCTTCTTCGTCTTATGACCTTAAACACTGTGTATAAATTTAAAGTCAATCGGATATTAACTTTGGCTTTTAGAGCGTCCACAAGATTTTTTTAAGTGATCAAGGGCCATAACTCTGGCACTAATTATCGGAAATTGCTGAAAATCAATAGGCTTCTTCGTCTTATGACCTTAAACACTGTGTATAAATTTAAAGCCAATCGGATATTAACTTTGGCCTCTAGAGCGTCCACAAGATTTTTTGAAGTTGTCAAGGGCCATAACTCTGGTAGTTATTATCGGAAATCGCTGAAAAACAATAGGCTTCTTCGTCTCATGACCTTAAACACTGTGTATAAATTTAAAGTCAATCGGATATTAACTTTAGCCTCTAGAGCGTCCACAAGCAATTGTGGACGCCGGACCGACGGGAGCGACGACAATATACGACCACATTTCAATGTGGGCGTATAAAAAATTGAGTAAACCTGTAACCAGCACCAGAGACTGGACAATTTGCGAGCTTCACAATAAAATGGGCGTTTCTTGTCCTGTTTTACGTTGTTCCTTATTTGGAATGATTGACAGTTGTCAAGCAAGCCCCGAGTCACGTGACACGAATTTATAAATGTGATGTCTAAGATGAATTAAGTTCGATATTTACCTTCATGAATCATGCGTCTCGAATGGAGTGCAAAGCAGTCATGCTGAAACCGTCTGCGGGCTGATGTCACGTTTTTGTTTCCATTCGCCATACGGCTTCGTCCCGATACGCATGAACTGGCTTCGTTAAGTTGTTATAATGATGTCGTGTGTAATTATTTATGTTCATTCACCTCATCCCATACGTTGTATCCGTTCATTTGACAGATATTGTCCGTCAACTAAATAACAATAACTGTTATCCACAACAAACATCTCGCACCTACACCAGTTTGCCAGTGCAAATGCAGTAATCCCGTGCACGACGTCACACGACCTACATAATGCAGATTGACCTACTAGATGAGAATGAAGCTTTATTTGCCCAGTCTCTAGAGATTACGTTTTTTTTTGTTTTTTGTTTTTTGAGAGGACTGGCCACCAGTCTATTTATGATGTTATAAATATAGTCATTAACCTCATCAATGCAAACCTGGTGTTTTTCAAGCTACGTTAAGAAGAGATTAGAAACAGTTTAATAATAACTTTGCTTCTCAAATTTTATCCAATAATTTTTTATGTAATAAAAATATAGTTCAAGTGAAATCTACCTGTGGACATGTATTGTAGGGTCATTCCAGCTCAGATCAACACACGGTGTTAACCCGACCCCCTCCGATTTTGATGAAATTTTGCATAAGTGATGTCTAAGACTAGAAAAGCCTAAATCTGAAATTTTAGCCAAATCGACCTATTGGTTACTGAGATATGACCTTTTCAACTTTTGACCTTTTCCACATATTTCGCATTCCCCTGAAATTTCAAATCCTCATATCTCAGCAACCAGTAGGCCTATCATGGAATAATTGGTGTCGTTGGAAAGCTAGAAAGACAAGGAATCCATTTATGGCATCAGAACTCATCAGGAACACTTTTGGGGGTTTCGATATCTTTACCCACGTTTTGACCTTGACCTTGACCCAAAGGCCCTGGTGACCTTGACCTGAACTTTTGTCCCAATGAAAGCTAAGACAGTCTACCATCATATATCAAAAGATCCCAATGGTAAAATTGTTCTTTCCCAAGATATCATCAATTCAATTGTACCATGCTTCCATAAATTCAGCATGGCAGCAGATCAGATTACTGTAATTAGCTTGGTAAAGTTCTCTGGTAGTGATTATTGTGAACCCCATTTATTTAGCTGCATTTTGGCGTTTGTTTATGTTACTCTGATAAGGAACTTGAACATCGAGCAGATTCACAAGATAACTCCTCACAAGTCACAGCCAATTTCAATGGTTGGTCAGTGTCTAGAGCGTCTTCTGTACATAGACAAATATGTAGCAGTTTCAAATTCATTTGATATTCGTTTAAATCAATAGTTAGTTTCTTCATTTTGCGGATATTGTTTTTCAATGCAAACATGGAGTTGGAGGATTGTAGCTTTTCTTCATTGGATCAGTGTCATCAGACTACCCACATTCGAACGCCGTCCATACGACGGGTGACGGATAGACAAGAGAGAGTGGTATTATCTCTGCGGACTAAATTGGACATGGAGTCTATCTCTAAAATCTGTGCACATAACTAACTGCTTCTGATTCGGACCTCCTAATCGCTGTCCATATCTTACTTAGTTTATGTTGACTGAAATACTTATGCTGCAATCGTAGTGCTGCTTGTGTACCATAAAAATGATAAATGAAATCGATAAAATCTGATGATCAGTTTTAAATGAAAATGGCTCTCAATAAAGCTGAATTGAGTTTGAACTGAAGATTTTTTTATTTTGAATTTTTTATGTACCACATAGTCCAGATATAGCTCCCACCCAGTGAAATACTGTGTTATTGATGTAACCATGGTGAAATTAAAGACATGGTATCTCGGAAAAGAACAATTTTACCATTGTGATCTTTTAACATATGATAGTAGACTGTCTTAGCTTTCATTGGGACAAAAGTTCAGGTCAAGGTCACCAGGGCCTTTGGGTCAAAATCAAGGTCAAAACTTGGGTGACAAAATCAAAACCACTAAACTTGCTTCAAGTTAGATTCTGAGACCGGAAATGAATTCCTTGTCTTTCTAGCTTTCCAACGACACCAATTACACCCTGATAGGCATACTGGTTGCTGAGATATGAGGATTTGAAAATTCAGGGGAACGCGAAAAATGTCAAAAAGGTCAAAAGTTCAAAAGGTCATATCTCGGCCTCCAATGGGTCGATTTGGCTAAAATTTCAGATTTGGGCTTTTCTCGTCATAGACATCATATGTACAAAATTTCATCAAAATCGAAGGGGGTCGGGTTAAAAATTTCAGATTTCTGTGTTGATCTGACCTGGAATGACCCTGTATTTGAATACTGATCAAGTCCAAGGTCAGTTAGTCATATAAATGTGTCTCATGGGAAATATTGTTATTACTCCAATCAATACGAGTTGAACTTTGTTTACAAGATGTATACGTAGTAAACAAAATACAGTAATTTATATCACCCTACATCTGATAAACATATACATATCAACTTCTGGCATTCATTGTTGTACATAATAAGATTAGACTGAACTAATATCTTGGTTTTATTTAAGATAAATCGAACTAATATCTTTGTTTTATTTCAGATTTGAATATCAAACTGATATTTTTGTTTTATTTAAAGATTAAATTCAACTAATTATACTCTGACAGTAGGCATATTATAAATATATACATGTACATATCTTATAGAGAGATAAATCATAAATGTACATGTATCTGTACTATATCGTCTGATCTGTAAAAACAATGGTAATATCTTATTTCTCACCATGAGCATGTTAATTAGCGCATTAAATCCCACCGCAAAGGATAATGAATTTACAGATCAATTTTTTGGGACTAGTTATTATGCCACTTGTCACTGTCTGTTAATCATACAGTAATGTTATATATAAGGTTGTAAAAATATTACTGCTAGTAACTATTCATCTCTCCTGTTCCCAGAAGTCATATTTCCTGATAGCTTTCGCTCTAGAAGGAGATCTGCAATTCCTTTATTCATCCAGGCTATTCCTTGTCATATTTCTGACACATTAATACAAGTAATTTATGTATTTTGTTATGATCTGATTTAAGTGTGTGACAATAACAGCTGCAGTTTTTCCAACATTTTGTATCTGCATGTAACAGGGTTCAATACAAGAATTCATTTGAAGTCTAGAAATTATTTTGAGTTAATTGTTAAGTTTGTCAGTAAAAAAGAATGAAGATTACTATGTTTTATTTTAGAAAATTATACATTCATACTGTCCGAATAATAAAAGTAAAAGCTTCTACATAAAATGTAACGACTAATTACTAAATCAGTGTCCCCCCACCCCACCACTCCATCCTCAGGAATTCTATTACGTATTCACTTATTCTGTGGGTGAGGGAAATATTTTCCATGTACCTGCACTTAACCTGTCGGTTTATCCTAGTATTTACTGAATCATTTTCCAAAGTAAATAGTTTAGTAAACATAGTGGGACATGCCAGGATGATACTTCATCTAACATAAACACACTTGTAATTTATTGCCAACTTTAGTGTCAGAGCCAAACAATTAATCCTAATTGGAGAGTGTTGTGTTTCCTTAACTCACAGTAAATATTTGTATTTTCCAATAATAAGCAACCAAAGGGAGCTAGTAGAAACATGTAAAGATTATCCAAAAAGTTACAATCCAAATTTCTTCCTTGGTTACTGTATATTTGTTTCCAAAAATATCTCACAATATCTACAAATACAAAATACAGTTCTTTTCGGAGCGATCTCTCATGGAAGACCCCTGCCCACTCCTGTCCAATCAAATTAACCTGCCTTATCAAACCTTCACTCTACCCCAAGTCTGTTCTAAGGCTATTTTGGAGACCTTAACTTGCAGTTTTTACAGTAATTCATTTTTGTTTGACAAAAAAAATGATTTCTCACATCTAACAAATCTACATGTATAATAATCCAATACTATTTTCAAGTAGAATTTTGCGAGAAGTTATTACATATATATGTAGTATCTCATAGATTTACTAATTTCCCTCAAATGGGAGAGAATGGGGCAAAAACACATATTATTAATAATGGTGTATGAATGTATAGGCCTCTAAATTGATTTACATTCTTTTGGGGGACGTCTTTTAGTAATTTCTAATCAGTTATGGCTAAATACATGAATGATAGTTGCTCCAACCTTGTTGGTCTGTTTTCCATCAGAAGGACTGTTTTTACCTCCTTCATCAAGGTGCTTTATTACAAATGGCACTCAAGAGCAAAAAAAAAATACATTGTTGTGTATTGGTTTTAAATATTGGATAACAAGAGCCAATATTTTCAGGGTAAGATAACAACATCACTATTCATTGGCCAATAATTTGTGATTGTCATATCGAAGACTCTGGACAAAACTGAGTTAGAACTTTATGTCCTTGACATGCAATAAAAAAAAATGGCCAAAAAACATATGCCCACAACAACTATGTCGTTCAACCCCATTTAGGACATAAATGATTATTTAGAATAGCAGTTTTTGGTCACTTGAATTTTAATGGTTATCAGGTGCAATAGACTGTAAATCAGAAGGTTATTACCTTATACGAAAGAATTAAAAATCAATAGTTCTATGTCAGTGTAGAAATTTAAAATCAATCCAATGCTTTTACAAAAATTAAAAACCTATTCACCTAAGAATATTTAATAGTTACTTTTACTTAGTACTAGTACAGTAATAAAATAATTTAATCAATATACTACCTCAATTCAATTAACTGAGGATTTGAGTGCTATATAATGTTTTCAATAATTTAACAAGATGGTAGGAGAACTGCAGTTAATGTAACAGGATTGGTATCCTATCACTTTCGTACCCTTTAAAAACATCAATTGTTAGCTATAGGATAAATGCCAATATTTGAAGGTGTAATTATCTTGTTAATATCTCCTAGTTTAACACTAAACAAGATATACAATACTTCAAGAGGAAAGTTGTCACAAAACTCAATATTATTTCCAGTTAAAGTAAATGTCAGGACTCTCTTATATTGATTATATCAGTAATAAATAAAACATCTTAACATCTCCTGTCAATCATACTGTATGTAGGCCTACATGTATATGTAATTTATACAACAAGAATACAAGAATCACATCAGCATCTTTTGGTAGCGTTTGTAACTCTGAAGATAGCAGGTCAACAAGAAATTAATTTTAAATATAGTTTTCACTTCCTTTCCTCAGATTATTCAATTAAGGGTCTGTTGTCATGGAGTTTGGTCACAGCGTATTTTACATGTAAGTCTTGCCTGCACTGTAAAGGTATTCTTCCACTCATCGCCTTTACTTTCAAATCAGGAGTTAATTAGTAACAGTCTTGGAATATATTTCATCAAATACAACATGAAGCTTTGGCACTCTAATTTTACATAAATAGTTCATGGAACGTACAATGAAACCTACCAAGAAGCTAGCTAAGCTGTGGCCAAACCAATTTATGTTTTAGATCTTCAAGACTTGATAAATAAATAAACACTAGAGTTCGGTGACCAATGTTTTGTTTAAAATATCAAAAATTTTCAAATTAAAGTCAAGTGCTTTTTCACCAGAGTAGTGCGTACTGTAAATCATTAGTAGTATGTACTTATGTAATTACATATTTCTGTTATTAGTATTAACTTGTTTGTTAAGTTGATTAATATCAGCATGTATTAAAGATAAATGTATTGAGTCCCATGAAGAAAAACTGAACATACATGTTCATGTTGAAATGATACCCTCTTCTGATCAAAGACATAAATCGAAATTCACACGGAGAGACTCTGGGGAAAACACACTAACATTCTATAGCCTGAAGATGGAATTCCACAATGATTTATTTATAGAATGAAACTACCATCCTATGATTATTAGAGCAGCAGGTTTTCTATATAACTGACATTTCCTCATGTTCATAATATGTAACAGTTTGTAACTCATATCAGATCGCTGTATTGACAAAATTTATATGATGTGTTATGCTGAGTGAGTTAAGCCGTCAAGATAGAGAATATCAAGCTACATGTAAATGATTGTAATATATGTATGTAAAAGATTACCACAATTATAAAGAAATAGTTGCTAATTCGCAACAATTTAACCGAAAAAAAAATTAATTGAATACCACACCACAAATAGTATCATTAAACAACAGGATTCAACTTGTCAGTCAACATTTTTATGTTGTAAAAAGATGGTAATATAATATGAAATAAATCTTTAATATCCTGCTGTCCAGTGTGCAGGTCATAATATAACCTGAATGTAAAGAACTCTCATAAAATACATGAAGCATGTCTTGCTTATATTCATGTACACAAAATTTTTGACAGCTACAGTGATCATGCAAAATTTCTGCAATTTGCACAGGCGCTTGACTTCACACTCCATTGAATGTGGATGGCTAACAATCAATTCATGATTAATTTGACATCGACAACATTGGTCACATGAGCACTTTTATAATTTCTGAAATCACTTTTCTGTTTGGGTATTCAGTTGTTGTTTTTTTAGCACATTAATAGGCTAAGATTCTACAATTATGTTCAATGTGACCATGACCTTATTACTTATACACTAGGTTTATTTCCATTATACATGTACATACTAATACTAGTTATAGATAATATTTGATATATATCACAAGGTACACAATATGTACATGTATACAATCACAACAAGTGTGACCCTTTAATTTTCTTTGGAAAAATTTCACAATTAAATTCCAGGGGGGGGGGGGATATTTAGAAACAACATATGACCAAATTTCTAAACAAACATGATTGATTTTTACTTTTGTGATAAAATGCAAATAGTCTAATAAGAATTCACTAGATTGCAGAGAATAGATTTTTAAAATCATAGTAGTTAAGACATATGCAGGCCTGAATGTATGTAGTTCCTGATATTTTCAACTTAGTGTAGTGTCAGCAGACATGTTTTAATAATACCGGTATTAAAAAAAACCCACAGAAAATAGACAAATTTGTGCCAGAGAAAATGACATATTTAGTGGAGATTGTCACTCACAATATTTTACATGATATTAAGTCTGCCTCCAAGCAATTGTAGACAAAACATTGACATAACAACCAAGTTGAGTCAATACAAAACAACATTTCAATGAGGAACTTGAGAAAGAAGATGAGAAATAATGTACAAACCCTGTGTATTTCTATGTCATCTATCCAATGTTGTCTTTCTTCCGGATTTGTGGCACGTAAATACCACACACTGTCACCAACACAGACATCAAATCTACATTCATCGAACTGATGAGGCTGTAATAACAAAAGCGTAAATTGTAGAATCTCTTAATACAAATATTCAGTTTCAAATCGCATGACATAATAACTGCCCTGGCTTTTATATTGGTTTGCTTTTATGACATGTGTAACTGTAAGCTTATCTTACATGGAAGTTACACAGTTTACGATATCAATATTATTTGAAAAGATGACCAGTTCAAAGAAACACTTTCGGCTTGGCAAAAATTTACATTTGTATGGATACATGAACTACAGTTACACGTGTTCAAAGTCTGTCACAGAGTTTGTCCAGTACAAATTATCACACAAACATGAAAATTCAGTGGAAATACAGCACCTGTCACAGGCATTGTCAGATACAAATTATTACACAAGTACATACATGTATGTATGTTATACATGTATGTTGTGCGATAATTTGTATCTGACAAATTGACAATGCCTATGACAGTTAAATTACATGTTATATTCAGGCCTGCATGGTCATATTCATGTATCTCTTGATATGAACTGCATGAACCGGTAGTTTGATGGGTTAAAGGTCATTTTTACATATACCGAAAAGAGTAGCAGAATTTTCCCCAATGAATGACATCTTAATTACAATAAGCGTGTAGGTAATACTAATATGTGACCTACTGATTCAAGCCAGGCATCCACTTTTCAAATAAATGTCAAATGTAGTATATGTATAGTAACAGAATTGTGGCAAGAGTGACACCATCTTTGGGGTGCTTCTTCTAAGTTATTTTCCTTTTTGTTGATGATACTGTACATGTGATAAATAAATTAACAGTCACTGTTATTGTTAAGTTCGCTATTGTATTAGCACCGAGTTTTAATTCAGTTGCTCTCAGTAACCCTCAGTTGCTGATTTGATGGAGATAAGCCCACCAGAAACTTGCTGAAAACAGAACTTTCTCCCAGTTGCAAAGTCTATATAAGCCCATATTCCTGAAAGCTATGGCCCGAGTAATCCCTCTCTGGCCATTGCTGGAATAGCGTCTGTTTCTTGAACTTATGCGTGAGTGTGTCTATTTCTTCCGTTCAATGAAAGCTATCATTTAAGTACAGCAACATGACAGTTATTCGTTTAATCTGGGTCTTCCCTAAAACTTTGGACAGTGATTTAAGGTATTAAAAACTGTGAAAGTATGTTCATTTCCAAACAGTATTGTTTACATTTCATTCGATTTGATAGCCTCGTTTGTCACGCAATTAGTTTTACTGCAGTATTCTGCTATGCACGGGTTAATTAGGCATAATAAAATCGTGAGCCATGACGTAACGTTATGTAAATATATTTTTTGGTCCAATATTGGCACTCGTTTTAAACAGTGATTGGTTTTTAGACGGACTACTGACCAATCAAAATTTAACACGACAATATCCACTCATAATAGCAGTGTGTAGTAGGATTACCTCTAATCAAATGCAACACTGCACAGAGTATGATATAAGCCCTGATTTTAATAGTTTATTTAAAGTTTATATCAAAAGTCAATTAAGCAATTATGACAATGAACAGTTTAATTTGTCTTTTAAAAATGAATAAGACTTTTTCAACATGTGTCACATCGATCTAGCCATGGATGAATTAGAGATTATTTTATATTTTACACTTAATCCATTATGATAATTGTGTATTGTTAATGTGCAAGTTAATAGAAAATTAATTACACCTTGTGTGGATGTCAACAATACTGGTAGCTCTTGAGTCTTAACTGGTATTGAATAATGGCAAACTGATGAATGGGTGTTACTTGTAGATTCACAACAGGTTGTGTAATTATTATTAAATCTTTTGATAGCATACTTAACAATTAACAACATTCATGTTCCATCAAAAGATCCATACTGGGCAATGACAATGTGGACAGGAAAACAACAACTAAGTTCTAAATGAAATTCTGTTGACCCATAAAATAAATGTACCAGCATAGGCTACCACATTTAGATGTTGTTTAGTAAATATAAATGAAATGAAACAGTACTTAAAAGAGCTAAATCGCTAATATTTGGTACATAGAAATTGATACAAATGACAATGAGTCGCATGCAACGCATATACATGTATGTGTAATACATGAGTGATTTTAACATATTATTAATTCAATCATTTCCATTTTTACTCTAATTTCAAACCAGTGATATATGTTCGCCAAATTAAACCAGAAGTCTCAATCGAATGGCAACCTCTAGTTTCTGGTTATGACAGTCTACACCTATGCTGCTAGTATTTATTGCTGATAAAAATATGAGCTCACTGTTTAACATCACTTGCCGAATATGTCTAACCTCATTCTTTGAGTCCCTTGTGTTACAAATGGCGCTGAAAGTGAAATGCATTACGGCTACCAATTAATTTTGTATCAATTATTATTGTAAAATTAAATTGACAAATAATTCAATTAATTCATGTTTTCAATTTCGAAGATTATGGATGATACTGAGTTAGTGGCTTTACCAAAGTACCGGTACTAGGCTATCTATAATCTTATGCAATGTGCTTAGCATAGGCATATATATTCAATTCAATTGTACTTTGTATGAATAATGAGTGCCTTAATAATAATATAGCCTTCTCTGCCATCATCATGATCAGGGAGGATACACAATTAATTTAGATCACTTGATTTTTATAAAATAAAATATATCACCATAAGCACAAACAAGTCATTCTGTAATTCAATACACTACTTGATCAGGAGTAAAAGTCACGTGAAATGAAATACACTTCACTACCACTCTCCAGCAGTTCAGGTGACATTCATTATTATATTATTAATAGGAAATTATTTGTGGAATTTCAGAAATGAAATGGGAGTATTGGAACTTACCGTAACAGTAGCTTTACTCAGACTTACGGCACCTCTACACCCAAATGCCGTTTCATCTTCAGATTTATAATAACTTAGAGTTGAATCTTTTAGAACAATAAATCGGTCTTGCCAACCATGTAAATAATTTGTCCACTTGCTGATTGTACCCTGTAGCTCTTGCGCCGACGGTTCTTCTTCTAATTCGTCCTCATCGTCGGTAAAACATAAAATGTCCCTCTCCTCCGACATCATCAATAACCTCAATTGTAACAAAAGTGATAACCATTCGTTTAGGAACAAGAATTAACAAAACATGCGGAAATAACGACTAGCCTACATAGTTGTTGGCCGATCATAAACACCACTTGCGGAAGCCATTTTCGGGTCACGATGTTACAATGACGTCATCAGCGAGATAACATTTGATCTAGGGGCGACAACTCCCTCAAAGTTAACATAAAAACCAGGGATCACGCCACCATTCTTTTTATTCCTTTACATATATTTCAATGTTAATTTCATTTATGCAAATCATTTTGTTCCATCATTTAAGTGTTGATTCAGTGCAAATCTTTTTGTTCCATCATTTAAATGTTAATTCAGGCAATGTCTCTGCCTACAACATGTGCAAACTACAACCCTTTAAACAGTTGGATTTTAATACTAAATATGAGTTTGTAAAGTTCCAAAGTAAGTATTAATCATTATCAACTTCTATGCAGTGGAGTTTAAATATATTATCTTTAATTATTACCATATTTTTATACACATGATGCATATATAAAAATATGGTAAGTATTAAAGATACATAGGGTACAATCATTTTGGGTGAGGGGAGTAATACAAAACTTCTAATCAACTCTTTGGTGACCTCACGTCTCTACTACTGCAACTCGTTACTCTACAACTTACCAGCATATCCAATTAATCGACTACAGAAGATTCAAAACAAAGCTGCAAGAATTGTTACAAGAACTAAATTATACACCAATATTACTCCCGTTTTGAAAGAACTTCACTGGCTACCGATTAAGACCAGAATTGATTTTAAAATTCTCATGCTGACTTTCTGTGCTTTGTCATGTGATGACTCTCCTCTATATATTAAAGAATTAATTCAACCCTACCACCCTACCAGAAATCTTCGTTCTGGATCTAAGTACCTTATTAAATCAGTAACTGCAAACTCTTCTATCGGTAGACGCTCCTTTGCTTTTGTGGCAGCAGAACTGTGGAATTCAAATGATTTTCCCATAGAACTCAAGTACTGTGCATCAATTGACAGTTTTAAAAAGAATCTTAAAACCCATCTTTTTAGAAACGTTTTCTTTTAATTGTTGATCGCATACTCCTTTTAACTAGTGTTTTCTTTTAACTGACCATAATGTTACCAAAGAGCAGCTTCGGTTGGATTTTAGGACATTATTATTATTATTATTAATGCAGAAATTTTATTCATATTGAGTTTCAGAATAATTTCTACTGCTATTAAACACTCTTGCTCTATAGCTATCAAATTACGCATCTATATCAAAATAAGTTAAAATTATTGTTAAATGATATGGTGAATATGGTATCAAATGTTTTAGATAAACAATAGCTTCCAGTAATTATTGATGACATATAACAATGAAGGGGCCAATCTCGATTATATTTTGGAGAATGAAACTGCTCAATTTTGTGTTTAAATCTCTTAAAACCTTGGGCCCAAACTAACTCAATATACATGATATGTTTTCAATTTTAACTTGTCAGTTTTCATCTGGAAATGATCACCGGTGTTTCAAGCTGTACTATATGGTGTAGTTGAAACTTACCTTTAGTTATCAAGTACAGCATGTGGGTCATGCATTGTATAGAGACCTCTACAGGAATGATCCCTGGATTGTTCCTAATCTGATTAAAATACAGATCTAATTTCATTTCATTTTTTATACCCCCACATTTTCATGTGGACGTATTATGTCGTCGCCCCTGTCCGTCCGGACGTCCGTCCACAATTTGTTTGTGGACTCCCTACGGGTCACAATTCTTATCCGATTTTGACGAAACTTGAAATATAGGTTTATCCCCAAAAGATCTTGGTTCCTTTCGATATTGGCATGTATCGGATCAAAACTTCATGGATTATGGCCCCTGATTGTACGAAAAATCACGTTTTTAGCTTGTGGACCCTATAGAGGTCACAATTTTGAACCGATTTTGATGAAACTTGACATGCATGTTTGTAACCCAAAGATCTTGGTTCCTTTCGATATTTGCGGCTATCGGAATGTAATTTCCTGAATTATGGCCCCTGATTGTCCGAAAAATCACCCTTTTTAGCTTATTCGATTTAAAAAACCGTTTGATTATATCACCGTTACACCCTAAGGAAGGTTGAGTTCGAATTTCGGGAAAATCGGACGAAAATTGCCATACAAAATGGCCGCCGTTTGTACGCGAATACTGTTAAAAAATGGTATATCAAGGTTGTGGACCCTGTGGAGGTCACAATTTTGATGAAACTTGAAATTCATGGTTATAACCCAAAGATCTTGCTTCCTTTCGATATTTGCGCATATCGGATCGTAACTTCCTGAATTATGGCCCCTGATTATACGTAAAATCGCCTTTTTTTTTAGCTTGGAGGTCACAATTATTATTCGATTTAAAAAACCGTTTGATTATATCACCGTTACACCCTAAGGAGGGTTGAGTTCGAATTTCGTGAAAATCGGACCAAAATTGCCATACAAAATGGCCGCCGTTTGTACGCGAAAAAATGGTATATCAAGGTTGTGGAACCTGTGGAGGTCACAATTTTGATTCGATTTTGATGAAACTTGAAATTCATGGTTATAACCCAAAGATCTTGCTTACTTTCGATATTTGCGCATATCGGATCGTAACTTCCTGAATTATGGCCCCTGATTATACGCAAAATCGCCTTTTTTTTAGCTTGGAGGTCACAATTATTATCCGATTTAAAAAAACGTTTGATTATATTACCGTTACACCGTAAGGAAGGTTGAGTTCGAATTTCGGGAAAATCAGACCAAAATTGCCATACAAAATGGCCACCGTTTGTACGTGAATACTGTTAAAAAATGGTATATCAAGGTTGTGGACCCTGTAAAGGTCACAATTTTAATTTGATTTTGATGAAACTTGAAATTCATGGTTATAACCCAAAGATCTTGGTTCTTTTCGATATTTGCGAATATCGGAGCGTAACTTCCTGAATTATGGCCCCTGGTTATACGCAAAATCACCCTTTCTTTAGCTTGTGGTCCCTCTGAAGGTCACAATTATTATCCAATTTAAAAAAACGTTTGATTATATCATCGTTACACTGTAAGGAAGGTTGAGTTAGAATTTCGGGAAAATCGGACCAAAATGGCCGCCGTTTTTACGCGAATACTGTGGATCCTGTATAGGTCACAATTTTAATTCGATTTTGATGAGGAAGGTTGAGTTCTAATTTCGTGAAAATTGCCGGACGAAATGGTCGCCGTTTGCACGCGAATAGTGTAAAAATATGGTATATCATGGTTGTGGACTCTCTACAGGTCACAATTCTTATCCGATTTTGATGAAAAGTCACATTTCTAGGTTGTGTACCGTCACACCATAATCATTGTCGGTTTCGAATTTCATTAATATCAGACTGGAACTGACCAACTAAATGGCTGCTCCCAATACAGTATGAAATACAGGACTTAAAGATGTAGGAAAAATCACTTTCGGTATTGCTTGTTCGCTGTCCATCTCTCGAAAATGTGGGCGTATCCTGCCTGGCAGTGCCAGCCTATCTTTTTATACTTTCGGTGTCCTACACTACATGAAGATCTGACCGGTTGTACTGGAAGGTCGTATACTAGCGGTTTTTGACCCTATGACATCAGACATTGATTAATTAATCAGCTTTGACGTTTCTATTGGTTTATCCACAGTTTCATGCATCAAATGAACTGAATGTTCATATTGGTTCTGCATAGCAATGTGTATGATACATTTTTATGCTCCCTCCCTCAAGCAAAATAAAGGTAAACAAAGAAAAATTGTTATAAATAATTTATTGGCAACAGATATAATTTTTACTGTTACATTTACAGATTATATCAACCATAAACCAGCGGCTGCCAGGCAGGATACACCCCCATTTTTGAGAGATGGATAGAGAACAAGCTAAAAAAAAATGTATTTTTCCTACAATCAAGGGCAATAATTCATGAAGTTACAATTCGATATGCGCAAATATCAAAAGGAACCAAGATCTTTGGGTTATAAACCTGCATTTCAAGTTTCATCAAAATCGGTTCAAAACTGTGACCTCTACAGTGTTCACAAGCTAAAAACATGATTTTTCGTACAATCAGGGCGACAATCCATGAAATTACTGTCCGATATATCTCAATATCAAGAGGAACTGCGACCTTAGGGTGATAAACCCATAAATATTAGTTTCATTGAAATCAGATAAAAATTGTGATCTGTAGACTAAAAAACAATTGTGGACGGACGGACACATATTAATATATGCAGATATATTGTCACAACTATGTAAAAATGTCTTTTTCCAGATATGCACTTTCATCAGCAGTAATATCTGTTTTACTCTAAAAATAATTGATCAACACCAATGTCTGTCAATGCCATAGTATTGATAATTACTATATCCTGGTAGAATATATAAGTGACAAATGAACTAATTTTAACTCTGCAATAATTATGTAGGTTTGGTTATGATACTGTGTTATAAGAAAGTGTTTCTTCCCATCCCAAAGTCTTGAAGCGTCTGTATAGTGCTACAGAATCCTTTGCAATCTATAATATTGTGAAAGATGAATCTAGAACAGGAATAACAGTCCAAAAATGGTTTCTTTTGCATTCAGTATTTCACTGATCTATGCTCTTTTCTATGTAATAAGACCCTGCCATTTTATTGTCCACGAAAAGTCGTGAAAAATTTGATATTTTAGCGAAAAATACCAATGATCCATCTTTACTTTAATATTGTATGGTATTTGGTGGGGTTTTTTTTTGTTTATTCACTGACAAATGTTTTTTTAACTTTTCTTTTCTCAAAACTCTGTTTTTTGAGGTAAGGAGTTTGGCATTATGTGTATAAAATCAGTTAAACAATTCCAATAATATAACAAATATATTTCATATCAAACAATAACGATATCATGTACTGATTTTATCAAAAAATAACCACATAACAAATCTATGTCATGGAATAATATAATCATACATACATTTCTCTGAGAAATTAATAAATATTATGTTAAATTAAAATGATACTAAGATTTGAAGAAAAAATCTATGGATTTAGTATTATTACTGCCATCACTTTTCCTCTTCTTAGAGGCAGGTTCTGCTTTTGAACCAATTGCATCTGTTCTGAAATTAGAAATAAAAACACGTTAAAATTACATGTTAAAGGAGTGTTTTCAAATTTTAGTTTAACCATTGATACAAGTGGGTTTTAAGAATTCAAATTTAACACCAAAATCTGAAGAAAGAGTCCAATTAACGTTTCTGTAACAATTTCTGCTAAAAATATTGAAGCTTTCAGAATTATCGCTAGATTTGCCAGGGCAATCTAACTTCTTCAAGGAATTCCAAAGTTCAAAACAAACCTTTTCTTTTTAAGTCCATTTTGGTTGACTGTACATATATTCTTTTGTTCCTTTAAAATTTCTTTTATAGCACCTTGGCTAAGACATGAATCAACATGGAAATTAAACTCGTCTAAGGTACAACCAACTCTTTCTAAACTACAGACAGGACAGACATAAGTTGTCTCCCTTGGCACATCATGTAACATACTGGATGAACAGGGTTTTGATTCATTTGATGCAGACTTCCGACCTGTAAATATAATAATATATGATCTATGTTCTCTCTTAAATTATATGTCTTAAAGGTGTATTCTACCATCTTCAGCTACATAAGTTGGAATATACAGAAAATCTTCGCAGATTGGGAAAACCATAAAATCAACAGGTCTAACTAATACTAATTGGCTAGAACTAAAGTAGAAAAATCACGAAACTCAGTCTAGGCATTCACCCGATGAACATCTACCTCAATTAGAAGGAGAGTTATTGTGTCCCTAAAAATTGTGTCAGATATAAGGGCGAGCAAACAACTTACTATCGGGCATTGTCACATTAACACAGCAATTTCCTTCTGGTTTCTTTTCTTTCTCTAAAGGAAGGTCTACACTTGGTAGCTCTACTGATTTATGTTGAATATTATCCAATCTTGATGAAATTGTTGATTCACTTATTAAACATTTTTCCACATGTCCATTCATTTCATTTAAAGTGGTGCATTGAATCTCTTTGTTGCACACAGGACACATAAATCTTGAAGCTTTAGAAAACAGCTGTTGTAAACTATCTTTGTTAGGATCTATAACTGTCTTACTAGTTTTCTTAGGTGAAATTTTCTTTGGCGACGTTGATTTCATTAATTTAGAACTAAAAGTACTTATGTTGGATTTTGTGTTAGAAATATTGTTAAGTATATTTTCACTCTCTTGATTTTGCAATTGTTTGTTATCACAGCTATCATCATTAATAACTATAGTTTCTGTACAATGTTCACCACTGGTTGTTGCGGTTAGCAGCGGCTTATACACCATCTTTTTAATAAAACTGGAAATAGTATTCTGTTTAGATTTGGGACACAAACTCTGATGTAAAAGATTTGACATACGCACTCCTGTTAGAAAAAAAAAGGGAATTTTTTTTTGAAAGCTTTCTTGAAGTATCACTTTAACTCTGTCAATGAATTTGGTAAATGAAAATATTAAAATAGCATTATGCAAGAGCAAAAATTTGCTTATTATTTCTTTAGGCCTGAAATGTTATCTACATAAACAATTAGACATTAATTAACTTATCCAGACCATAATAAACTCTTGATGTCAAGACTAGCCTTTGATGTTGGCGGATTAAATTCATATTATGCCGCTTAATGGCCCTTGATAATTAAATCAGTCAAGTGGATAATCGAGACTATGCTGTTTATATTAATTATTTCAGTAATGATGACCAAGGCTATGTGAATATTTCACTCGCTTTGTTCTCGGCTAATAGTGGATCAATCTGACTGAAATTTTCAGCAAATTACCTTTACACTATCTAGTTTTTAACTATTATAGTGAGAACTGCCATCTCTTTATCTTATCTCCCATAATGTATCTTAAATAGTACCTGTATATAGTACCACACACACGGGTAGATCAAACCTAACTGGAAGACATTTCAAAATTCTACAACACTAATATAAATGGGAAAATTCTAACAATTTACTTACCCATCAATCTGAGTACCAACGGTCTGGGAAGAGCATTTTGTATTTCTGTACGTAACAGTTCTTTACAAGTAGAAAATATAATTTCTTGATCCCATGTGTAATCACGTAGAGTGTGGGCACGCGTTTTAACTTCAAATGTTGCTGTCTTTATTTTAAGAGTTACAGTCTTTCCCTTTAAAATCAAATACATGAAACGATAGGTTTAAAGCAATATGTATATTTCCCATTTTACCCAATTAATTTAGAAACATACAGCATCTGATATAGTCTGACATTTTTCTAGTACACCTTCAAATTTGACGGGATTCAATGGCCTCATTAAATTAATTTGTGTATTACAATAGCAATTTAGGCAGAGAGCTACATACTCCTTACATTATTTCATTTGTTAAATAAATCTACCCTCAATGTTACTCTTTTAATACATCAAATTTGACCGGATCCATTAAATTAATTTGTGTATCACAAAAACAATTTACACATAAAGCTATACATTAATTGATTTGTTAAAAAAAACTAGACTCAACGCTGCTTTTTCAATACATAAATTTTGTGTTTAACTGACGCATCTGTAGCCTACTGGTCAATCAAATACCTCACTTCAATATAGTTTCACAACGGTGATTACCCAAATAATAACATTACATCCAATCACACAACAAAACAATTCACAAAAAAAAATTACAGAAACAAAATTACTCGCAGTGGATACAATTATACCTTTAATTCTTCAGATTTTAGATCACCAACTAATGCTTCACTCAATTCAAAACATTTCTCATATAAATCAGCCGGTTTACTCATATCTCGAAACGTCCTTCAAAAATACACAAAGACAATTACATAGCAGATCACTGATGATGCAAACATTTTCTTTATAGAAGTATTTTATTGATGTATTAGCCATGATACACTTGTGTGATATTAAAACATAATGTTAAACAAAATATGGTACCGAGATCCATTAGTTTGAAGAATGGACCTATACATAAGTAGGCAGTCATTAGCTTTTACCTGTTTGTAAAAATCAGATTTTTGATTTGACTATACATGCAGTTATCAGGGATGTGCAAATTAGATTGTGTGTAAAATTTTATACAATTCTGCAAGTAATCGTTTAGATGAAGATGTTTGAACAATGACTTTACAGGTCATACACATTTTAGTGGTTTTTAAGGTGTTTAAAGAAGACTTGTTTAAATTTCAATCTCATTATTATTAGTAGGTCAATTATTACACGATTTACACGTCTTCATTAGCCCAATCTAAGCAGAATAGTAGGACGTTAAACCAATTCATTTCTTACATGATTTATGAAAATGAGATATGATGGAAGTTATTTTGAAAGTGATATGATTAATTAATCACATCTATTTTCTTGATGAAGGTGATAAAGCCTATTCAAGGACAAACATATTACCATAGAATAATAATATCAAGAACATACCTTTCTGTACTCATACTCTTTCTCTCTGTATCTCTATAATAACATAAATACAATGTTTCGTTAGTAATATTTACAACTCTTAAATATGATTCAATAAAGGGACCATTTTTCAGCATGGACCTTTGAAAATTTGTGTAAAAGTAATAACAAATTGTCAGATCTATCTATCAATTATTGTCAAGTTCAAAGAATTTCATTGTGAACTAAATACTGTGATGAAATCAGAAGAGTAGTAGAATCTTTTGATTTTGTTACGGCAGGGTTGGTTTCAACAATAACATTTAGAATGATTCAGAAAAAATTAATTCTGGTTAATTTCCACCTACCTTTCAACAGTTGTTGATCCAATACCTAGACAAATTCTCATGAAATAATTAAATGATATATCAGAATAAAGATGATACAGAAGTGCTCTCTTCTCGTATAAATCTGTACAACTGACAACATTCAGGGCATTTAACATCTGTTCTGTTACTTTACCAATACCAGATATCTATAAAATACATAAACATACTGTTACTTTACTATTAACAGATATCGATAAAATACATTTATACATACAAGATTATAAATTTTAACGAAAAGTATTTGGTTTCTGAATTGTGTTCACTAACATTGGGAAAACATAGTCCATCATACCAACACCACCGTCTAGATGACCTGTATTGCTTAGTAGATTCTGTCAAGAAATCACCAGTCAACAACTAAACAAAATGGACTGAAATCTAAAAGAAAAATTCCCCAAATAAGTCTTTTTTCCCCAATACGTTTATATGTGTGCAGAAATCTGTTTGGTTTGTGGATATGACCCTTATGCAAAAATGATTGAAGATCCGGATATAGCTGTACTACAATGTACTATACATTGATTGTTACCTTTCTAATTGGAAGATCCTTTATGAATGTTTGTATGGCATCTCTTGTAGGTAAAATTCTATACTGTCCATTTGGTTTGTTTTTATCTGAACATACTTTAGATAACATCATATTTGGTGCAATACCTAAAATCAAAGTTACAATAATATCAAAACTTGTCATAGAGACAATCATACAAAAGTATTGCAACACATAATAATGCATGAGATTGACAACCAAATTATATTTTATAGACCTGTTCTTAGTAGGAGAATGAACTATGATGTTTACTTATCTCCCTTGAAACTTTATTGCTCTATAACATCTATATTTAAGCTGCAGTGTGTTATTACTCTACCTGCACTCGCTGTTAGTCGAGTTCTTTGTTCTATTCTACATCTCATTTCATTTACAGCCTCTTCTATATCTTTACCAAATATACGAATATCATATGGTGGGTAGGGTTTATTACACACAGGACAAATATCACACATCTGTTTTTCTAATTGAGATGAATCAGAAAAGAGTGAAGAATTCTGTGAAATCATGACTGGCTCTTCTATTCCATCATCAATGGTCACATTTGAAGTCGTTTTATTTTGAGCTTCATCAGAATTGCTGTGTGAGACACTTTCAGACTCATTAACAATGTCTGTATGCCCTAAAATCACTGATTTTCTAAGATGTTCATTTAAATCACAAATACATAATGTATTGTCATCAGAAGAACAATCTTTGGTTAAGAATGTTCGGTCTTTTTCGGAAAAATCTTGACGTAAGATTAGATGTTCTGTAAAGTCTAAATATGCTTCATCCAGACTCATCGGACAGTAATTGGGGTCATATTCAGCCATGACAGCTCTTATTTCTTTACTGACTGCGCGGTATTTATCAAAGTTGGAATTAACAATCACCAAATCTGGACAAAGTTTTAAGGCAATGAATCCTGGCATTGCTGCTCTTACTCCAAATTTTCTGGCAACATAATTAGATGTAGACTAGAAAAGAAGAAGAAACCAAGAATAAAACTTACTACAAATAATAGCTTCCTTCATTACATATTCAGTTGAAAAAAAAGGATTCTTTTTAAGACAATTTGTTTATATCCCATATGTTTTGATTAATCAATTTCCATTGTGCATTTTCACAGAAGTTGTTCTGTTTACTGTTCTTTTTTTGGTTTTAAATAGACTTAAATTAGCATATCAATCAATATTGGGATAATTTTCAGATCTTGATAACACTTTTAAATAACTAAACATCATATTAAAGAGATACATTAAAGAGCTAAATTTGCTAATTGCTGTTTTTTTCTTTTGGTCGTTAATGTTAGATAAACTATTAATCAGACATTTATTAACAAGACAAGAACATAATCAACTCTCAATGCCATCAGATGCTTGAGACTTTAACTAGATTAGAACAGTCTGGCCATTTAAAAATTTAATTTAAAAACGGAGAATCAAGGTCGATTCAAATATACCAGTACCATGTTTATGAAAACAAACAATCAATACAAACATTGATTAAGTAATTTGACTGAAATATATTCATTTTGCATTATCTATTTTTGAACTATTATAGCAAGAACAGTCAGCTCTTTATCTAAACTTTACATAATGTATATTAAGTTTAATATGAATGATAAAAGAAAAAATTCATCAAACTAGATTTAAAATATTATCGATATATTACCAGCATACTCATTCCACCCACTGCCATAGGTTTATGTCTTAAAGTCGGATCATCTTTCATTTCTACTGCAGCATAAAAGGCATCCATATCTACATGTACAATGGTACGACTCAAATCAAACGAGTCTTCAAGAGCTTCTAGTAAGGCATCTCCCTAGAGAAGAATACAAAAATTGTTCTCGTTTACATTAAAAGTTACGTTTGTCTGGCAACAGGTGACAGGACCAGAAAACAATGCCAAAACAATGCACTGAGATGACAAATTGGAATAATTCAGCCGTTCAAATTTAACTACTCATAGATCTACTATGTACCTCTTTTAATCCTTGCTGTAATTGTTCAGATGAAATATTTTCCAGTCTCTTTCTTTGTTCTTCTATTCGTTGTTTCATTTGTTCTTCTTTCTTCTTTTCATTTTCATAAAACCTTGATCCTATAGCAATACCAAAAATATTTCGAAATTCTGTTGATATGGGATGCAAAGCAGTCGCCTTTGTGGGACTAGTGAATTTACATAACAGGAGTTAGCTAATAACTGGTAACCTCTTCCATATGAATAGCCAAATATCAAAGGTTTAAATTTTGAAACATTACCAATACATAAACGTTAAATTAACATGTGATCCCATGTTCCTGAAGCAACGACTGCAAGTTGTATAACATCTAGTCGTTGCTAGATTAGTCTAAAATAGCATAATCATTGTGGAAAAGCTGAGTAACACAATCTTGCCATTGAACGAACCTTGAACTTTGCCACTCAATCATCCCAGCCAGACATTTCAGTAGAAAAGTGCGAGGCTTGGTATTCGCGATGATATTTTCTATCAAGGAATCTGAGAGGAGAGGGTCTAGAGCTGGGTTACAGTGTGAAGGCCATGATAAGATGTAGATCAATCCTCGTGACTTTAAAGAAAAATATGTCAATGCAGCAGACCATACAAAATGAAACGAAGCATCATTAACATTTGATTTTAATCAGATTGTCATCCATTCCGGCAAGAAAAATTGAAAACCCTATAGTCTCATCATAACATTACTTTTACTATAAACACAAATACCTTTTGAGGCTTCATATATAATCTTATTTATTTTTGCTTTATCAAGACCTTCCATTCCTGCTTTATGGTCGTTTAATTCCATTCTTGTCATTAAAGAATCAGTTTGTTTGTTTTCTGGAAACTTGGCAACATTTTCATTTGAAGTATCTGTAACTGATAATTTAATTACACTAATAACTATGTCATATTCTCATGAATAAATAAATACATAAACATAGTGTTAGATGGTGTGATCTACAGATCATCTATATGTAATATTTGGATTATAAAACATGTGCAAATATCTGAAGACAGGACAGACAACTTCACTAACCAAGGCTGCAGCATATATTGCTACACATCACCTTGTAATAATTAATGTAATATTTAGGTTTAGGTACATGTATGAGCCTTTATTTCCACAATATACATTCATTAGAGTATGGAATGCTCATAGATTAAAGGGACAATCCCGATAAGAACAGAGTCTCAAAAATTAAAGTCCGAGAATTTATGAAATTTATGGACCAAAATATAGTGGCATGGTGTATTTACCTTGTCTCAAAATTTCAGCTCAAAATATTGAGTCGTTTGGACGTGAACGTCAACACTGCTTATCCGGACACGTAACCCTTTTAAGATTTCGGATCAATTTTTTCATTGGGTGACCTGATAATCGATTAATGTTTCTTGAGAGGTCTATACAGTGAATGACCCATGCCCTGTACTTGATAACAAACGATAAATTTCACCTACATATTATTTTTATAGAAAAAAGTCTGGTTTTATCCAGATACTGTATAATAAAACGTTCTCCATTTCCAGATGAAGACTGTCAGGTTTAAGTTATTTACAAGCGTATCACAAATATCGGGTTAGTAGGTGGGCCTTAGGTTATGGATTTTAAAGGATTTTAACACAAAATTAAGCAGTTTTATTCGCCAAAAAGTTATCGGGATTGGCACTTTAATGCCAATGCAAGATCCAAGGTTGCTCTGCGGGTTGGGCATGGCTTATTAACAAGAAGGTTTTCCAAGTTGATTTCCACTTGTCATTGGTGCAGACACAATGCCAGGGATGGAAAAGCATTTAGTCATTCAGAATCAGATGGAACAAAAAGCGGAGGTCCACCCATATACTTGGTATAAAGGCTCAGGTCTGGGCAAACTTTGCCCTGTAGCACACTGCATGGCATCAGCCAAATCGTTGCAAAGAAGTAAGATATAATATTTTTTCTTTAATTTATATTATTCACTGATTGTTTACCTTGTGAAATATCATGTTTCTGTGGACTGCTTACATTTTCTTCTTGTTTTGGTTTGATTGAATTTTCCCAGTCTGTAGTTTTCCAGTCTTCTTCATCATCACCACTGTTATCAAACAAATCTTCATCAGACTCCATTGTCAATCTTGTTATTCTTGAAATTCTTATAATTAAACAAAATCAGGTTGTAATTTAAAAATAAAATATAAAGTACCACATACTTCATATTGATTTAATTAATCGTGTGAAGTGAATAATATCTGCTCAACCTCTGGAGTAAGTTTCATCAGTTTGTCAGACTGAAGCCCAATGCAAAATAAATTATATAAAATAACGGTTAGTGGAATTATCATCGCTGAATATTGTCATTGCATATATATGCATTACATAAACCATTTGTCAAAAATTGTATAACATTAAAATGATACAATTTTTGACTAATGGTTTGTATCATGTTCAAAAGAAGAGATCCAATCAAAATTTGTTGTGGCAAAAACAGCATTTCATATTTTCTATTTATACAGTAGCAATTATCAATTTTTAAAATGTGTCTCAAATTAAAACTTGTAAAAAAGAGAGAGAGAGAAAGAGAGAAATGGGGTTTAACGTCCACTCAACACAAACCATGTCATTTTGGGACTAACATATGATTTAATTTTATTTCAATAATTTGTTGCGCATAGGGGTAGTGGTTTATATTTTCAATAACCATATGTTTGTATACACAGAAATGTCAATTTATATTTTGTTTAATATTTGTGATTGTTTTATTTAACGTAATTTTCTTTTTGTAATTTACATTCATTTGTTTATAATTGTACAGCCGGTTGAGCACTATATTTCTTAATAATACAACTAACTCCTGCAGTTCTTACCCAGGGTATATAAAAAAATAATTCATCAGTACTCATGTAGGCCTACATTAAAATCCTCCTGTCACCCGGGCAACATCCACATTAAACCTAATCTATAACCCAGGGCAAGTCAATAATATAACCTATTCAATTCTAATCTAAAAAGAAATTGAATGAACCTTGTTACACTATAATTATAATGTGAACTATGTCAATCATGCCATTGTGATTATATACCCTGAGAGACCGGCAAGAGACTACCTACTCTAGAGCATCGCAAAAGCAGAAGCGATATGATCAAAATTTACAAGTATATCCATGGGATCTATGATTCAGATCGACCAAAGTTTGATATCATCAGTGACCGCCCAACAAGAGGGAACACTCTCAGGATCAACAAACATCGCTGTAGGCTAGATGTTCGCAGCTGAACTTCTCTCAGAGAGTGGTTAAAATGTGGAATGATCTTCCGGTGTGCGTAGTGAGAGCGCCATCCATGAGCAGCTTCAAAAACAGACTCGATGCTCACTCGAAGGACCTCAGGTAAGTGTCTACAACCCAACCTGCCAGTCCTAAACATAGTTTGTTTTTAATTTTTGCCACACATATCAGCGCCACGTATGCTACGATAACAGATTACAAGTTTTGGAATGGGAATGATGAACAAGCCAGAAGGCTTAAAGCTTCTCAACCGGGGTCCATGTGCACGCGCAGGGGTGAATTTGAAATGCTTGGAGGTGAAATTTGGAAAAAGGGGGAATTGGTGGTGAATTATACACAAAGGGATGAATTTTGTGAGCAGGGGGAATTGGCATGAATTGTGTTTTCGCAGGGGGAATTTGCTTGAATTGTGTTTTCAGACTCCTGCTGACCGGCAGCCATCAGTCAGAATGTTACCGACTACAAACCCGCGTCTCATCTGGAGGTAAGAGAGAGATAGAAATGGGGTTTAACGTCCACTCAACACAAACTAGGTCATTTCGGGAGTAACACATGGTTTAATTTTATTTTAATAATTCGCTTGCGCGTAGGGGTCTTTAGCAGTGGGACTAGGATACGGGTTGCATATTGAGATGTTTGGTAAATATATTTTCACAATATGGTAATGGTAAGCAATTTAACAGTTTGTAAAGCGACACCAGACCCCCAGTCCCCATTCCCATAGTATCCACAGTGACATAGAGTAGTGTATTAGTGAATAGTCCACGAAAATAACGAGAAGAACAAAATTATAGAAATTTAAAATCATGAGTACCGTATGAGAAAAATAAAGCAAATTGTTTGTGTTTTACGCTATGGCAGTCATATACATCTATCACAAATAATATATACAATGTAATAAACGTAGAAAATACATGTTTTAAGAAGATTATGTTATAAAAATGCCTACATTAAAATAATATTAAGACTACACAGATCTACTCAACAGGAAAAAGGTTTTATCTTTCACAACATTGCGCTTACATTCTAAGGGACGTAACTGAGTTACCTCAAATTTTTCTCTATAAAATCAGTTTGGATAATCAAGACTAAACAAAAATCTCAATGATATAATGTCTATGGGACATAATTTCATTTTTAACTATGACGTTGGAATCAGACTAGTGTTGGTGCAAAATATTATCATTTGCGTCACATTGCTATATATTAGACCAAAACGTCGGATTACTAGTATGTGTCATAGTTTATTATCATTTAATTATTTATTACAAAATTTATATAACTCTGCTTTAATTTACGTGTTCATGATGCTTTACAGAACAGAACCCTTTTCACAATAAAACCACGGCATGACATAAAACCAAGAAATCAAAAAATATCGCAACAAAAGAAGAATATCACAAGAAAAGTAATAATATCAAATGGAACGATTACATCACAGGATAACCTGATATAAACAGCAATAATACAAGTAGAAAAAAAAAGTACATGAATATGAAAACGTTATATTTTTTAAAATTGAATGTAAATAGTGGTACAATATCTAATATAATGAGGTGGGCTTGAAAAGTAAAAGAACTGTAATGAAAAGTTTGGTATATTTTGGTTTTAAAATAATTTTGGTATCATGATAATCGTTCTCTGCGGAAATCTGACATTTTTAGACGAGAAACTGGTCGCTAACCGCTACCCATCTCGCCCCTCTTCTTCTTCTTCTTCTTCTCCATGGGGTGACGCTCCCGAAAAAGCGACCATAAAAAATTGGCATGAATCTTTTTTGAAAATTCTGCACCGATTTCCGAATTAGATTTTTCTTAATCTTAATTTCACCCAACAAAATTAATCAAGATCAGTTCTTGGTCCATAGCACGATCATACTTGTTTCCCCCCAAAAAATAGAAGACATCGTTCCGCGTCATTTTTAACTTTGATTTTACAGTTTACAAGGACGAATTCTCTGTCAGCGGACATTGTCCGATCAAAGACAGTTCCTAGAGAAACTATCTCTGCTGATGATCGTATTATGGGTATAGTACATATATTTACAATTCAGATTTATGGTTTTCTCTGCTAGTGAGCTGATATGCTGGTATAGTACATGGTTCTGTATAATTTTAAAATTCAGATTTACGGTTTTATCTGCTGGATAGTTTATGAATAATAAAACAGTTTGTTATTGGGATGAGCTCTCGGGGGTTATTTTTTTTTTTTTACATTTTGTATTTCCTGCAGATAACTATTCATCTTATTCATATTTATCACTAGTATATATATAATTAAAATACATGTTATTTCCTGTTGTTCAATCACACAAGAACGAAAACCCACGACGAAAAGTGCTTCAGGTATATCAAAAAATAATGTTCTTGAGGAAAGGTCGTCATTTTTTCGAACCTCATTGGGGCATAATAATTTAGTATCGATTATCATCTTATCATCTTTTTAATTTTTCTCCAGTCACTGAATCGCCCAATCCTTTCCTTATTGGGGATCTGCACAGGGGCGGTTCCAGGAATTTTTGCAGGAAGGGGTTTGCCAGGTTTCTGTTACGGAAATTTGCCATCATCGTCTCTAAATTACATAGGCATACATACAAATTGAGCTTTTTAAACAGAGAAATCATTTTTATACTGATTTAGGACCACTTTGTGATGTAATTTCATTGATGTAAGGTATTATTTTTTTATGTAGCTGAGCGGGATCCGCCCCTGCTGCATCCAAAACTTGTCCCCTTGATCGTGTAATCACTAGCTTACTGATCGATTGTGTGGCAAATCTGGCCCCAAATTACAGATAAATATGATCTATTCTAGATTTCGACAACCCGAAGATTTAGACATAATTGGAACGGTAAATGCAACTCCAATTATTAAGAGACCTTGCTTAGACCCAAACAAACTGAATGAAATTCGCCCGGTCTCGAACTTAAATTTTGTGTCAAACTTTCTTGCTAAAATGCATAGCATAGCTAAACAACATCTGGTATACTTAGACCTCCAGGAGCCGCAGGGAACATTTCGAAAGCGCTTACAGGAAGTTTCATGAACAGAAACGACGGTTACCAAGGTTAAAAAAGAACGGCCCGTGATACCTTAATTTTTTAGTGAATGATCTTCTTATGAAAACAATTTTGGATAAACTTATAGTTTGATATCTCGCTCCAAGTAACCCCCACTCTGCCGAACTTACACTGGCTCCCCATCTTGTATAGTATTAACCTGTGCTACATGTTTACAGATGTCTACTTGAAGTTCATGCCCCTGCAAGGAATCCTTGTGATCTTCAGATAGATACCGTTTGAAGTCCAGATTTATATAATTAATTTCGGGGGGGGGGGGGCGCTAGTGGGTAGCGCGCGATATATCATTAAGTCCGTCATTGAGTCAACTGGTTTTGATTTCTCGGTTGTACGTGACAAGGAATAGGGTGGACGTCCAACCTGGTGAGTTTTCTCCGGGTCCGGCGGTTTCCTCCTACTGCCAAAGACGTCTAGGCGCAAACGAATTATTAAAATAAATTTAACCATTTTAACCATATGTTAGTGCTGAAATGACCTAGTTTGTGTGGACGTTAGAACCCCCTCTCACCCTCTCCTCTCTCTTTCTCCCCAACAAGCTCATAATTTTTGGAATGATCTTCCTTTGGTTATTTCATAAGATTAAATTACGTTTCTCTGTTTTTCTTTATTTCTTTATCAGTCAAATTTCACTTATCTTTTTACATTGTTACTTATTTTCTGTTTTAATTATTTTATTGTAAAGTGTCTCTGAACACATGTAGAAGAAAAGGTACGTCGCGATATTTAAAGTTGATTTATAGTTTATCATACTATACTTGTTTATTCGTTTTCTTTTCATTTCTTTTCATGTCTATTTATTCATTTTTAATACTTGTTTATTCATTTTTATCATTATTGTTTATTCATTTTTATCATGTTTATTCATTTTTATCATTATTGTTTATTCATTTTTATCATACTTGTTTATTCATTTTTATTATACTTGTTTATTCATATCATACTGGTTTGTTTATTTTTACCGAGCTGTTACTGTAAATCGCATCAGAGCAATTTTAATTACTGTTCAACACATAGAAAATGATTCTTATGTAACTATTTTTCTTAATGATTGAAAATCTGCATTGGTTTAATCTCTCTTGAACAAAGTTTTAATTATTCCATTTGGTTCGTAAGGAATTTTCTTGTTTGTTGTGTCTTTAACTAAATATTTAAACATCTCAGATTTTCCTATCATACTCTTGATAAGACATAAAACCCTTATCAATAAATATGATAGGAAAATTCAAAGGTATAATGTATACTATATATACTACCCGTACACCCCTCTAAAGAAATCACCTTGGAAACATGTAGCAATTCATTTTATCTGGAGTGTATTTTTGTAAGAAAATTGTATAGTGCCAGATACGATACTCGATAGGTCTTCACTGAAAATATATAGCTAGCGCAGGTGGAAAAACAGTTAGAACTTATTTACTTGCACCGCTTTTTACAGCCTAATTTTCAACTTTGCACGTCTGCAAGCGAGAGGGAAACTTTATCGTCTGGTTATGAAAAACATCATTTTTGTTATTCTATATCATACTCCCATGCTTCGTTCAGCACAGTAGAGTTAAAGATAACCCGAAACTAGTGACGTTTGAGTATTGAGGGGTTTTTGAAGCTGTGGAAAGTTTTAATATTCTTAAATATCTACCGGGATTCACATAATGGATTTCTTACGTATAAACAACGAAACGGTAAGTTAACTCAAATATGCGTATTAATCGTTATGGCTTTTCTAAATGACATGATAGCATCGGGCTTTTATTAGCAATCAAAATAAGAATAAATGCAATTAGTCTGTATAAATACACTCTGATTATATTGTATACGCAATGGATTGTTTAGTACAATATCTGATCATTTAAATACATGTACAAGAACCCGAGGTAATAAATTGGAGAAATACGTTAGGTTAATATGCCATTCTAGACCTCCTACAACACCATAGGGGGTGGCAGGCATTTATATTTAACAGCACTCATTATTTTGAACGCTGCCAATGCTTAAGAAGTAGGCCCCATATTTAACTGAAACTGTCTGACCCCGTTACATCATAGGTTTTGTGGAGAAAATGTATATCTGTGTGTACGAGTATCTTGTTACATCTCTCTAGCAAAGTGTTGAAGGATGAATCATACAGTACAGACGCAGGCTCTCAAGTATTATCTTAGAAGCCTACTTCAAAACCAAAACCTAACCGATTTTAATCTATATATGTAAATAAATAAACAAATGAGAAATCAATCATTCTGATTGCATAACACTATCGATTATACTTAAGGACAATATTGGCTACATTTTTCTTTGTCTTATTTCAGAATAAAAATGATTCGGAATCTCTTGGTGATTTTTCGGTGAGTAAATGTTCACAAATTGTTGCGTATGCAAATATTACATCCAGACGTATACAATATACAATGTATACTATATAATGTCTACTGTGACAAGCCTAAAAAATATAGGTAATACCTATAAGAATTCTTTTTGATTTCAAAGACATTAACATACATGCATGAAGGATCCATAGGCATAAAACTTTAATCTCGACCAAAATGGGGGCGGGGGTGATGGCCTAGTGGTCTAGAGTGCCGCGCTTCGATCTCTAGCTGGCCGGTCACCTCTGGCTTGCGGCTGTGGTTTCGAGCCCTCGTGTGAGCGTATGTGGCATGGAGATAGGGGCGCCTTCTCAACCTCGTGGGATTCCTCCGGGCACTCCGGTTTCCTCCCACTGCTAAAGACCCATACGCGCAAGCGATTTATTGAAGTAAAAACTGAACCATATGTTAGTCCCGAAATGACCTAGTTTGTGTTGAGTGGACGCTAAACCCCATTTCTCCCTCTCTCTCTCTCTCTCTCTCTCTCGACCAAAGTGAAAACATAAATTAACCTACGTGACCATTCGCCGCCCATTATAACATCTTATGACAAGATAAATTTAATTCCAAAGTTACTTTTAATTCCATTTCAGATTTTTAATGACTCAATATCGACCATGGAGCGATCCAGAAAGAATTTATTGGGTTATTTACAAGTGATATTGGCTTTATTAGCGATTATTTGTAACCTGTTTATTGTTTGCGTCATTCTTTCATCTAGAACACTGAGGAACTCGTCCAAGCACCTGCTCATCCTGAACTTAAGTTTTGTAGACTTAATCAAAATAGTTGCCCTGGCATTATACGTCTATATGAATTTTGCCGAATCGCTTGTTTATGCGTGTGATTTGGAATACATTTCTCGATTAATCACAGACTTAACAACAGGTTTGTGTGGTTTCTTTATATTGTTATTAAATATAGACTATATAGCTACCACAAACGACTCCACTTCGTATCCTGGGCGCCGTTTGGTTGGACCTGTCATACTCACTTTCTTCAACTATGTCATTACTGGATTAGTTCTCGTTCCACTGTTAGTATTACATATTAAACCAGAAAACTTCATCGGAACACCGACGTCATCAAATTGTTGGATATTCGACAAAGAGTACACTTTTTTGATTTATGAGGCAGTTTCTGTCCTTCCACAAACGTTTCTCATCCTCATGTCTGGTGGAATGACCATGGGTGTCTGCCTCGCCCGCTCGAGTTTGCTCAATATCGCCAAGGATTCAAATCTTGTCAGACGTCCAATCGATTTAAATATTGCAGGATTCCTAACCCTGACTTTGTACTTTGTACCTTATGTGTATTCTCTGATAAGGAAATTTGTGGATGATTGTCAGATATGTAGTCCGTACTCACCCGCTTTTCTCGTAATACCGATGTTACCCTTTCTGAAATGTGTTCTGTTGCCATTTGTATGGTTAATGTGTCCAGATGTTCGCGCAGCCTTAAGTATAATGTGTTCAAGAAAAAAAACAGCTAGTCAGACAGGAAATAGCATAGAGGAACCCCAGCCTAAGCCCCACGCAAGTATAGAGGATCCCAAGCCTGCACCACCCACCAGTATTGAGGACCCTAAACCGAAAATGTATGTAAGTATAGAGGACCCCTATCCTAAACAGTATACATACGTAAGGGATTCGGAATCACCAAAAGGTACAGAAGAGCCTAACACGGAAAATGCAGTAGAGCCCAACAATGACACAAGTGTAACCAACATTGAAGAACCTAAGGCAGATCGGAGTGTAGAAATCCCAATGACCAGCAACATCATACAGGAACAGCCTGAAACGAATACCATAAGGGAAGAACCCACGAAAGATAACGATGTCGGAGAATTGGATGCAGAAAAGAATGTGGCACATTTAGATCCCACGCCAAGTAGTGATGTAGAAACATCCACAGCAGACAATTGTGAAGACGAATGGATGTCAGGTCCGGGTATAGAAAAAACTCCATGCGATGATGCTACAGATCAAGCAAGAGAAAGCAGTGATAAAGACGTGCCAACTATGGACAATAATGTAGAACCAATTGCGACCAGTGATCTAGACGATCGAATTACAGACAATGGATTAGACTACCCGACTGCAGATAATGATTTCGGTTACCCAATTGCAGATAAAGATCTCGGCTATCCGCTTCCTGATATGGATTATCCTATGACAGACAATGGTATGGAAGATCCGATTGCAGATAATGATTTCGGTTATCCGATGCCAGACAATTATCTAGGATATCCTATTACGGACATTGGCCATGAAGATCCGGTCGCAGGTAATGATCACGTTTATACGATACCGGGCAATGATCAGAATTATCCGTCTGGAAATAACGGCCTGGAAAATCCGATTGCTGACACAGGATATCCCGTTTCAGATAAAGGTACGGGAGAACAATTAAAAGGCGCGGGATTAGATATGTCGAAGAAGCTCGAATTAGGCGAAGAAATAATATTGTAACCTACGAATCTTACAAATTGGTGTATTTTATGACAGACCTTCTAATTTTAAGACATTGGGGCTATTATTAATGACATCGGATGGTCTGTATTATGTTTAAAAGTTAGGCCTTAGATTGGCCTACATTATTCAAAAGTTAGATATTTCAGTGTGCTCAACAATATTAATACATCACAACTTTGAGACGTCAGGATCTGACAAATTTTGAATTAATTTGGGAATGAATTCCCACCTGAAAGGATCTATAAGATTCATTAAACTGTGAAGTAGTGATTTGATTCTGTAATGTTTATTAATGGTTGCTTTGTAGATATTAAGCTTGATGTAGTTAGCCTTGCTGCCGTATAAGACTAGTGATATAATAATCAACATGTTCATTCATTTTATTGTTGTTTGTAACAATCCATTAAAATACATACATGCTTTGCTATCAGTAGTATAAACCATTTTTTATACGTTTGCTTTGAAATGTGGCAGTCCGTCTTCCAAGTCTGGAAACTGAGTTATATGTATTATTACCATTAATGAGGCGAAGTGGCTGATCAAGTGTCAAACAAGTTCTTTACAACACTTATGTGATTATTACCCTTGCTCACCTCACTGAATATAGTGGCCACTGTGAAGACATTATTATGTAGCATCCGATCTGATTAAAAATCTAACGGCAATGTTCAAATCATTGAGAAAAGAACTTCGTCGATTAATAACAATATACGTCGATTACTCTTAGAGTTGATGTCCTTAGCCTCTTTGTACGATCTTGAAACCTAAGTTTTTTAATTGTTTCGATAGTTAAGACAAATTAGCCTACCGAGTAACAGCAATTTCAGATAACAAATTATTAGTTAGTGCAGGAGGCTCATACTATACGCAAAATAAAATCGATTAAGACACAGCTTGGACTAAGAAATAAACAACAAATATCAATTCAAGAGAGTGGATATTTGATTTTGTTGTCGCCCTAGTGGTGTTTATCAAGGTCTCGCATTGTTTTATTTACCCAAAGACTTATTTGTGGTGAACCATGTTTTGCCGCTTTGCAATCTGACTTATGAATTTATTTTGTTGTATTGTAAACCTATCATACAGCACTGATGAAAATTATCGATAATTCTCCCGTAATCTGGAAAAACCTAGCAAGTCAAATTTTGGTGAAAATTGAGTTAGACCCATATTTGGACTTAGTACACATGTATATAATAATAGGGTTTTTTCTCCTTCGCCGAAAGGGCTTCTGATTGTCTCCATCTAAAAAGACAAAATCAAATTGGTTATATATTCAGTAGCTTAAAACAGCTTTCCTTTGTTTACTCAAAACTACATTCAACAGAGTTACTAGGTTTTTCCACATTACGGGAGAATTGTGTCACCACTTCTCCACCGTATAAATTAAGTTTCAGGCTATACTTTGACCCAATGATCCGTTTACCAACAAATATTTGAAGCTTAATCACTGTTTAGTTGAAGTTGTATGGTCGGATTAAAACATGTCTCAACTATCCCCAGCCACTAAAGTTGGTGCGATTTTAAACATGGTATATGGGTTCACTGTTTTATATTCTAATTCTAGAACAGTGATTAAACAATTCAGTAATAATATAATGTTGTAGCCTACTGAACTCAGAAGTCTGTATCAGAAGTATTCTGTTAATAAAGGACCGGTGTTACCATGCTGACAGCCTGGGCGCCCGCGTGAGGGATAAGGCACAAAAGATTGGTTTGTTACTTATTCTCAGAATTTGAACTAAATAAGACAGTTTCATGTTAAAAAAAAGAACTTAGCATTATCTGTTTTCGGCTGAAACATACTGTAGTGTGTTACTGGGAGAGAGCGAAACGAGGCCCCGAATCCATTCGACACAAACTGTGCCATTTCGGGGCTCGCATAATATCGCAAATTTATTTCAATAATTCGCTTGTGCGTATAAGTTTTCAAAAATGCCTAGGTTCGAAGACGAAATGCCCATTTATCATTTGTATAAAAGTGTGTGTTCGGTATAAAACCAGCATAGTGAGACAGATTACTTCAAATCGGGCAATTATCCAATAAAACATTTAGTTGCTCGTAAATGTAAATATCAATATATGTAATCTTTTATCTTTCCTCAAAACTCCATATATAAATAAAGATGATTTGAATAGTTTAAACATTATAAAATCAGTATAATAATAAACATACATGTATACCCATATAGAATGACAATAGGACCATATCAACAGGTTTTTAGAAATGTCAAGCTCTATAACATTTTACAGTTATAAATAATGTACGTATAAATAATGGTAGCAGTAATAGAAATATAATTAGATAATTTACTTGATTCACAGTGTAACAAATGTTGACTGTTGCGTTTGTGGAGTTTCTAGTGAATAGAACCCGAGAGCTTGCGTCGATTGTGGACAATAACTAAAACTACTCAGCTCTTTTTCTTGTAAGTATTTACTTGTTTTCATTGACAGTTCTTATTTTATTTTCTGATCTGGACACATTTCAAATAAATACACGATTTCGTCCATAAATTATGATCTGGACATTATATCGCTATGTTATCAAAATATGCTGTTTAGGCTTCCTGCCATATCACCCCTATCATTCTCAGTAATTAATAAGCTAATTAGATTGTCTGAAGTTTAAAGCAGCGTCTGAAACCACAACAAATTGTGAATTTCATCATTTCTTTAGAGACATGCCTCAACGATAGTCCTATTCAGTTTTCTCTATATTACTTAGTCACTTGATGAGCAATTTCAGCATTATTTATTATTTTCTTTAGTGGCATGCCGCAAAAATCGGTTCATGGTCCTATTCATTTTTCTCTCAATTACTTAGTCACTTGATGAGGAATTCCTCTAGTCACGATGACTCACTTATTATACAAGTAATCAAATTTTATATGAGATCATGAATCAATTCAAAATCTAGCAATGGTACTCAATATGCGTTAAACAGATATGTTGAAACCGGAAATGCATGTAAGTTATTTGGAGATTGGGGTAGAGGAAGGGCAGGAGCATTATTCTCTGGGATCTGTACTTCCATCCAAGTGCTGCAAAAACATAATCCATAATATGATGTCCTGAAAAAGCCCAGTCACTGTTATTGGATGTTAAACTCCATAAATAAACAACATAAAATTCACACGAATCTAAAAAAAAACCCGATTGATATTCGTGTTTCACGCACACTATGTAGGGGATCCCAGTTTATTTATCAAATAAACAATGAGCTCCCAAAGTAATACAAACATGGATACCCATTCCTAGCACTCCCAAATCTCCGAACCGGAAATTTTTTTATCAAATTAGAGTCGAACACTGAATTTGGTTGATTGCCGTGTTCCAATGCCGTGGTGGGATACCGACATGGATTCCAATGGTATCCACCTGTTGTATCCTTGATCTATATCGCCCGATAACATCCCTTTTCTCATACATGTATTAATCAACGAGTTCTCGAAACACTGACCCTCGAATAAGATTTCATATATCATTCTAACAAATAAGTAATCCTTTCTGTTTGACATGTGTAACAAATAACTAACAAATATAAATTTTTATGAATGCACTTTAGTCTACCAATTTCCCAGAACATACTTCAGCTAATGTGTTCAGAGCTTATATTTTTCAGACCATTATAGACGATAGAAATAAACAACAATGGAAAACTACACCAGATCCCAGCCTCCTACACTCGAGTCAGAGGTAATATCAGGAACAAGAAAAATAAATCAACACGATGTACACGTGTACAATACGAGCTGGACTCATTTAGGGCAGAGGTTTCTGCCTATTTTACTTGAATTCCAGTTCGTAATGACAATATCACCTGCTCCCAATAAATAAAAGAAGACTGTGAATTCGTGGCGAAATGGATGGGTCCCAGCCCAAGGAGACGGTTATTAATCATTTCAACACCTCTATCGAATAACGAACTAAATCTCATTAACAACCATTTTCAAAATTGTAAGGGGATGGTCCTAAGCACCCCTTTGCTGAATCCTTCGTTTGTCGATGCTTTATTCCGCATCTGCTCATAGATACTGCACGTTGTGTCTGAAGAGAACCTGGAATCAGATTCACATACCACTGTAACTAACAGATTTTTATTTTTATTTTGTATGTTAACGAATGTTAAAGATACATTATGTAAGGTTTAGATAAAGAGCTGACCTTAATTGTTATAATAGTTCAAAAAAGATAATGCACAATGAATATAATGGACATTTCATTCAAATTACTTTATTCTGCATAAGTTATCTTCGTTTGTAATCTTGACAAGATGTGTGCATTGATTGTTTATTATTGTAACCACGGTGTTTTAAATTAAATCATTGGGTGACCGAACCGTTAGAATTTAGCCAAAATGGTCTTGTTATGTGAATAAATTATTAATTAATATAACATTTAAATAATGAAGAAAAAGCAAATTTAGTCCTTGAATAATGTATCTTAAAACAATGGGCAACAATATAATACGTCTTTTTCTCAACTATATATAATGTAATAACATGAACATGTATTATTATTTTCAGAAAGCAAAGTATATGACAGTGGTAGACGTGATTTGTTACACCATGATCGCTGTCATAGCATTATTTAATTTAGGTGCCATTATTATCATTCTGTGTACCACCAAGCTGCAAAAAGCCCCCAAATATATAACAATTATCAATTTAAGTATGGTGATGTTGGCTTTAGGACTATTTGTGTTAATGGGGCAACATGCTAATTTCGTTCATTTGAATGCCTCGTTGTATTATTATACTGGCTTATTTCATTTTTTGTGTATGGCATGTATAATATCCCTGTGTGTGGTTCTAAATGTAGATTATATAATGAGGATTGTCAAGCCCACCATATATGAAGGAAACAAGAAATTTGCGTTACTTGTTGCGTTGCTGTTTGCTGTGTACTGCATCAATGCTCTTCTGATTGTACCCCTTTATATTGATACGTATGTTTTGGTTCGCCAATTAGGTTCAATGCTAATACAAACGACTAACCCCCAATATGAATCAATTATAGTTATTTTGAGTGTCATCCCACAGACCGCCTTCGTGCTTATTACGGGAGTATTGGCGATTGTTGTCTATCTCGGGTACCGGAAGTCCCAACTAGACACCCCTACCCCTTTAGAGCTTCTTGTAACTGACACGGTTGTTGTTTTGTTGGCCAACATTCCCCTTGTTTTAAAGTATTTGTTACCATTAAATTTTGCGTATTTACCTCTGGCTTTAACTGTGTGGCTTTTGCCCTTTTTGTTGCCCACAATATTACCACTGAATTGGCTACTGGATAAAGATTACCGCCACTCCTTTAGAGATCTTGTCTTGTGTCGATGTCGCAAAACAAGAGACACGGATTCGTATGAAATGATGTGAGATGGAGCCTAAACCAGTTTAAAGTTTCAATATTGAGAACAAAACTGGACAACACATTCTTCCTTGGACATTGGGTTAAATGACGTTCATGCTGAGCACTGTAATCAAACTTAAACTACTTTGTTTGTGTTCAGTTAATCCGATGATACCTTTACCCAAAGCCTAGCCTTAGGCAGAAGTATAATTTATCCAATCACAATAGCAAATTTCTAACCGGAAAGACAATAGTTAGCACAGGGGAATATTGAATAACAATTTAAATGGTGTCTTGTTGATTTCTGAATTATATTGTCAATATGTATAAGGATTTTCTATAATGTCTAATATACTTTTTATTCGTAACTTTTGTATTTTTAAATTATTTATAAATATATTATTGTCTTACCATCCCATAGTGTATGTTTTATTGTACTGTATTATTATGTATACAAAGATGCCATATTTTGATTCTAAAGAGGAAAGTCCGAAACGCCTCATCACCCTTTATGCAGTCATTAATTTTATTAGCTATACACGCACTCCAAACAATGTAATCAACAAAAACAATCCTACATACGTGGCCATATTTTAGAGTAACCCATACGTAGTTTATTATTGTTTCTCTTCGTACCAGACCATCTTGTGAAACTACCCAATCCAATCACCAGATGGTGAAACTGGCTGTATGACAGACATCAAGTATCTGCAACTAAACGGACTAACCCCAACACAAATACCTGCCACTTTAGGGGATGATGCCCCTTCCACTTCGACAGTAAAGAAGTGGGCTGTGGAATTTAAGCTTGGTTGAGAGAGATTGACTTGGGAGGTCATTAACAGCAACCGTTAAGGAAAACACAACCCGGGTGCATGACATAAGAGGATTGAGCACATCATCGCCAACGAGTTAGGTATGGCAAAAGCTCTTGACTACCTATTAGAAACGTGTCAGATTCCGGACGTCCCATACTGACAATGTGTGCCGGTTTGAAGTAGACCCTGCTAATATTGCCAGATTTGTAACCATGGCTGAGACCCATTTCCAAAATGGAGCTAACCCATCGTCATTTTCCTAATCATGACCCCACGTCAACTGTGAACGACATTTTATTCCTGGCCGGAACCAATATCGTTGGTAAAAAATGTGTACATCTCGAAGGGGAATATGGAGAAAAAAAGAAACCATCGGCTTTTTATAGGAATTTTACAGGTAGGCTTAGAACTTTCCAGCAAGCCCTTGTAAATATCTCTGATCTATACACCTCTTGCCACATTGCCACCTATCTTTCCTCTTTTACACACGGGCAACCTCAGCGGCTAAGATGCTAGTTTGCTAATCCGGAGATCGTGAGTTCGACACCTGCATTGACCGAGAAAGTTCATCGGGATTTTAAAACCTGGTTTCACCTGGCCAGGGATGCAGGAAGGAGGGTCTGACAAGGGCAGTCGCGTAGTCGTTCCTTTGGGACGAGACACCGATATCCGCTGTATGCATTGGCATACACGTAAAAGATCCCCTAGCAATTGGATTTCGATGTAAGAGTAGGCCATAGTGCCGCTAACCGAGCAAAAGTTTCCCCACAGCGCACTATATGACGTTAAATCTCATTTTACGTCATTTCATTTCTTTCACATACACGATCTGTAAATAATGATCACGAGTGGGTGACTTTTTTCTTCGAGGGGCCGAGATTAGAAATCGGGTCATAACCAATAAACGGTTGTGAACCACTGATCTAGAAGTGCCGTGATAATACAAGCTTTGGTTGGTATTTATTGGGTCTTAATATTTGTTTATTAAAGGGAAAATAACACTCTTGCTGGCTTGGTAGCTCCAGAAAATAAATAATAGCATTATTCTAAGTACTGGATGTCTTACCTGTTGTGTAAATTATCCATTACATCCTATTTTACTTTTCCAGAGGGTTCGAAAATATTTTAAAATCCAAGGCACATTTGAAAAGGTTTACGTTAGACTTTTCAAATCAATAAGTTGAATTTTTCCAATTTTTTAAATTAGGAGTGTTAAAATGAAATTTATATCATCAATTAATTGGAATATTGTAAAATAATACAATTTGTTGACCAGAATGAAGATTGGGACATATTATTCAGTTACAACAAGAGTGTTATTGGGGCTTTAACATTCATTATAATACATTCAGCTAAACCAGCATCACGTTAATAATACCACACGTATTATTGGGGAGGATAATTACTACTAGTTAAATGTCAAGCAAAATAACATATATAAATCACAATGCGATTTCTACTGTTACTGATAGGTTGAAGTTTATAGAATGATTCTTCACAGAAACGGGTAAGTTGTGTGTTTTTAACAATTCTTTACTATGTGTAGCGTTCTCAAATTATATGATTGTGGGATCAAAACCGATATAAATCAACTTTTGTTTCGAAGACGAATTTTGAGACTTGAGAGGCAGTCTGAGGTTTCGAGGCAAAGGGTCTGAAATATATAGCATAAACCAGCGCTTGCCAGACAGGATACGCCCATATTTTGCAAGAGATGGATAGAGAACAAGCGAAAAACAAAAGGGGACCATAATCTGTGATATATTATGTTGGTTTTATCAAAATCGGATAAAAATTGTGACTTCTTGATGGTCGACAACCGACAATACTTTACACAATCTGCATACAAAGGGCTATGTTTTTGTCGGGCAGTTTAGTTTTATTAAAATTTTCAATTTTACAGAAATTCGAATTCAACCTGCATTAGGGTGGAATGGTGATATATTTAAACAGTTTTTAAAATCAGATAAAAATTGTGACATCTAGAGAATCCACAAGCTAAAAAAACAAGATTTTTCATACAATTAGGGGCCATAATTCGGGAAATTAAAGTCTGAAACGTGTATGTGCGAATATCGAACAGTACCACAATCATTGGGTTATAAACATACATTTCATGTTTCATCAAAATAGGATCAACATTGTTGCATTTAGAGGCTCCATAACCTTGATACCATATATACTCTTCAAAAAAAGAAACGCAAAACCCATTTTTCATCATTTTTTTACTTGAACTAGGTCTTTGTCTCGGTAAATCTTACTTGTTTTTAATGCCATTATGTAAGGATAAAAGAAATTCATTATTGATTTTAAAAGTAGGGTCACTAATTGTGACTGGTCATCCTTTTTGTCGAAATTTTTTATCGCTTGATTGCACCAAGAAACATGAATTTAACAACTTCGCGAGCTTTTCGCATGGAACCTAAATCTAAGGTCTTTAAAATCCCGGGGTTCTCGGTTTCCAAATCAGTTGCACATGTAAACACTCAAAGACCCAAGTGATGCCACATCCGAACGAAGACCAACGCAACAACGCTATTGGTGGATTACAAGCAGGTGACTCCAAGACAGATGTAACCAGGCTGCTGAATGTTTCCCTTAGTTCCATTTCTCGCCTTTGGGATAGGTACCGACAGCGAAGTTCAACACGTGAACGCCCAAGCTCAGGCTAAACAAGTGTGGTCCCACTTGTCCTGGGTCGTCACTTCCGGTTACGTCATTGGTGTAAATGGTTTTTAACAGCGACCTCTACTGCAGCAGCAATTCCCGGACGGCGTAGAATCTCGTACCAGACAGTAGGCAAACGCCTACGTGAAACCGAATAACGAGCCAGACGTCCCCGTTAGAGCTTCTGTTTTGAAATGCGCCGACACCATGAAATCCAACTTTAATGGGTTCAGGCACTGAGGGTATGGTCACAGCAACACTGGAGAGCAGTTTGGTTCAGCGACGTGTCGCCGTTCTTGTTGCCATAAGGCGATAGTAGAGCGAGGATATACTGACGACGAAATGTAACGTTGCGTTTCTTTTTTGGGAGAGTATATATTCTTTGCACTATTTGCGTACGTGGGACGGTCATTTTGTCCGTAAGTTTTGGTTCGATTTTCACGAAATTTGACATACGGTGATACGATGATATCTTCAAACGTTTTTGTTTTAAATCGGATAATATTTGTGACCTCTGGAGGTACCACAAGCTAAAAACGCGATTTTTCGTACAACCAGGGGGGCCATAATTCAGAAAGTTACGGTCTGATATGCACGAATGTCGAGAGGACTAAGATCTTTGGGTTGTAAACATCCATAACACGTTTCATGAAAATTGGATAAAATTGTGACCTCTAGAGTGTCCACAGACAAATTGTGGACGGACGGGTGGACAGGGCGACGGCATAATACGTCCACGTGAAAAAGCGGCTAGAAAATCCACCGAAATCTACTCGATCGAAATCTTTGAAATCTCGTCTCGGTCTTATTCACGGACATAGTCCAAACTGGTTGTATTGGGTGTGAAAGTTTAATATGATTTTAAACCTTAGCTTTGCGACGCGGCCAAATCTTGAATGGGATAGGACTGTTAAAATGAATTCTACTGGCCGTTGATCAGGAATGAAGGAATTATTTTTGTACGGCAGTGTTGAGAGTTGGAATCGTAAATATTCTTATCATTTGTTTTCAGGTTGTAATAATATTAATACAGTGATAGAATATGACAAATTTAACTGTAAGTATGCATGTATTCATGTCCTATACAAATCGCGTTCGTTTGTATTTTCAACTGGTTTCAAGGAATCTTGTTTTAATGCAGTCATTCTCAACCAGTGTGCAAAATCTTCCTAAGGGTGCCGCGAAATTTTGAATGGCACACTAACACAATGCGAAAAACCATATGATCCTAATTGAGTATTCACTGTAAGTTCATGGCTGTGTTTTTCTTTATTTGGTTTGAGTCACTCGACGTGTCCATGGCTAGTCTGTGTCTACGGTTGTATGTCGTCTGCGACTTGTCATGTTTTTATATTGCAAAATTCAAATATATTTCCTAGGTGTGCAGCTATTTTTTCATGTGTTCCAAGGTATGTCGTTGCAAAAAAAGGTTGAGAACCACTGTTTTAATGGGACGAACCCCCGTGCACATAGGGGCGTACGAGCTGGGGGGGGGGGCGCCTCCCATTTTTGGCTCTAAATGCTGGGAAAATTTGGGCACACAATTGTACTTTGTAAAAGTTATACAGAAAAACATTGTCTTCTTGAATGTGTCCAATTTGACAGAGAATTTAAATTCAGAGTGTCTATAGTTAGGCAATTAAATAGAAATCTTAAGACTCGAACCCTATTGTTTGGAGTACAGTAAGCCACGAGTTACAGTTACATAAACAAATGTTTTTAGTTGTGTATATTACAAGTAAATAAAATTTACTAGAACCTGTCATGGGCCTTCAAATAAAAATTTAACTTTTTTTTATTTGGTAAAAACTCCTCAGAATCACTTAAAAAGCATATTTATTCATACGCGATTTTGTAAAAAAAAAAAACAAACACACACACCCTTAGCAGCATTCGGATCGGAAATATAGTCGGTAATCGGTCCGTTAGTTTAGTAAAAGATTATGCACACTTCGTTTCCATCCTACAGGCCTGGTACATGAAACTATATATTTTGTATTAATAATATCAAATTGTAGTTGCCATTACCCTCATTCAGATAGTTTAGTCATTGTACAGTAAAGACGTCTTTCCTCTGGGAAAAACATTTAATTTCTGTTGCCGTAAAGTTATTGATGCAGTTAGTTGGAAGCCATATAGTAACATTACATCTGCATTTTAGTGATTGTTTGATAATGATCTTACCACATTTTTTGGGCACAAGCACCGCCGCTCTCTGCCCCCTTCCCCCAGTCAAAATTTCCCCGTACGCCTATGCCCGTGGACACACTGACCTCCATATAAAAAGAAAATGGCAGACGACATTCGATCCCGGCAAAATTAAACCCATAGCACATCCGCACAACGCTAATCTTCCATAATAATATACATTCGAATGGTTGGTGCAGAAAATTTGAACGTTAAAACCATTTTTTATTATACGCCCGTGGTTATATAGCTAACAAATTTGAAAACATATTCAAATGATCGTAACAGCATCAAATCTTCAACAGTTTTATAGTTTATAACACAAAATATCTCTCCAATACGGAAGACGATCCCGTCTAAATTATTTGTCGCCATAAATACAATATGAAACATTACAACCGGAAGTTCAATAATTTCCGGATTTTTCATATTATTGTCGAAAAAATGAACATATTTGTCAACCCGCTAATTTTCCCATTTGATTAAACATTGCAAACTATCCAAGACCTCTAGCACTGGCTCTGTGCATTATCTCAATATATATTAACCTTTTTTGAAAGCCTGCATAGCTTATGTATGGTGGCTGTTAGCGGCTATTCTACATCGTCGACTTGTCGGGTTGTGAAGGCGACAAGTCGCGGCACGACAAAGCGAAATAATTGCATTTCGTCGACTTGTCGCTTTGTCGGGTTGTGAAGGCGACAAAGCGACAAGTCGACAAAATCAACCCGACAACGCGACAAACTAACCCGACAATCGTCGCCCTCATTTTGTCGACTTGTCGGGTCAATTTTGTCGACTTGTCGCTTTGTCGCCTTCGACTTATTCACAACCCAACAAAGCGACAAGTCGACAAGTCGCCGAAATGCAATTATTTCGCTTTGTCGACTTGTCGCTTTGTTGCCTTCATAACCCGACAAGTCGACAAGCCGCCGAAATGCAATTATTTCGCTTTGTCGACTTGTCGCTTTGTCGCCTTGGAAGTCAATCACTGCGCATGATCGAGCAGTCTTCGGTTAAGTATGGAAGCCTAATCTCGACGAGGCGAGGGTGCTTTTTCAGCATTTGGTTTTGTTTTGCTACACCTGACCATTACATAGATAGGATTGAAAAATTCATTTGGTTAGATTTGCATTTAAGGACCCATAAAATTAAGAATCTATATTTCAGAGGAGTGTCAGTTTTATATGTTGATATGTATGTTAATGTATGCTTTCAATATATCTATCGTAATTTAGAATTCCTTCGCATCTTCACTGATTACCATCAACAACACACTTTACCCAAATACATGATAATAATCAATCTACTAATATCCCAACTCAAATCATATATGTTTTTCGTCGTGTTTTCCCTTTGTCAGTGATGGGCCGAAAACCGACGTCCCGTGTACACATTTGCGTGCACATAAAAGATCTATAGGCAGTTGAAATTCGATATTAAAGTAGGTCGTAGCGCCCTTTCCAGACAAAAATTCGCTCATAGCACACTGTATGGCATAATGCCCGTCTTCCATTAGCCCAGGTTAGGTGCAGAAGAGTAGGACGTTTAACCCCGTTTCATTTCAAGTGAATATATTGTTTATGGTGAGTATCCAAGACATGCGATCCGGATCAACCAATTGACCTAAAGGTGCACGAAGGTGGACCTGATAAGGCCAGTTTTTAGTCGTTCGGATGGGACGAAAACCGACGTCCCGTGTACGCTTTTGATGATCAATATGTTGTTTTACCTGTACATGTATATGATGAACTTAAATATAGAATAAGCGATCAGTATTCACAGGAATGGAATGAAGATCGGTTGAAATATTCAAAACTAAATTATTATAACCTTTTCAACATTGCCTTATCACAAAAAGAATATTTATCAAATATCTCAAATCATAATTACTGTGTATCTCTATCCAAATTTAGATGTGTATCACATAGCTTATCACATACGATACAATTAACAGAATGATAGAATTTGTAAATTATGCAATTTAAATAACGTTGAAGACGAATATCATTTTTTACTTTGCTGTCCATTATATAAAGAACAGCTTATTCCTTTTTATTATAGAAATCACCCTTCACTCCAAAAATTTATAGACATTATGTCTTTCACATCACCAGTTATTTTAAACTCGTTAGCAAAATATATACATTTATAATTTATTAAACGTCATTCTTTTCTTGACGCTATTCTTCCCTAGAACTTTCATTCTTTTCTAACTTATTTTGTACTATTTGTATCATTAACACTTTTACATATTTACAAATTTATTCATTGTGTTTGCTATAAGTAACTTTCAGCAATAAAAAATTACTTACCTACTTAATATACTATTTTGTTAATTACAAATCATATTGTTTATAGTTAAAACTTATATACTTTTGATAAACAAAAACAAACATTTTGGGGACAGACAACGTTTATTTAAACTATGACTTAGTTTATCAACCAATGTACTTTTCTGCATCAATGAAGACAGGCATATGTTATGCCGTGTAGGCCTATTACGGGGTAAATTCTGTCAAGACAGCGGCGATACGGCCGGGGTACTTTTTTCTGCCAACATATTATTTTAAACTATTTTTCGACACCAATGCAGTGTGCTATTAAGGAAAGTTTGCCCAGACACCAACTCCACGGCCTACGCTTATTTGAAACAATTCCAACGGAAAAAGCTTTAGTGCATTCTGTAAAGGAAACTTGCCTATAAACATCCTAAGAAGAAAGGATTTAAATTTTAAATATTTTTTAATGTAGCAAAGCTAGCATATTCTATTCTCAATTACCATAGGTATTTTGAAAGCATAAAATACATATCAACATATAATTTTATGGGTCGTTAAATGCAAATTTAACCACATGAATTTTTCAATCCTATTTGTGTAATGGTCAGGTGTAGCAAAACTAAACCAAATGTTGAATAAACGCACCCTCGCCTCGTCGAGATTGGGCTTCCATACTTAACCGAAGACTGCTCGATCATGCGCAGTGATTGACTTCCAAGGCGACAAAGCGACAAGTCGACAAAGCGAAATAATTGCATTTCGGCGGCTTGTCGACTTGTCGGGTTGTGAAGGCGACAAAGCGACAAGTCGACAAAGCGAAATAATTGCATTTCGGCGACTTGTCGCTTTGTCGGGTTGTGAATAAGTCGAAGGCGACAAAGCGACAAGTCGACAAAATTGACCCGACAAGTCGACAAAATGAGGGCGACGATTGTCGGGTTAGTTTGTCGCGTTGTCGGGTTGATTTTGTCGACTTGTCGCTTTGTCGCCTTCACAACCCGACAAAGCGACAAGTCGACGAAATACAATTATTTCGCTTTGTCGTGCCGCGACTTGTCGCCTTCACAACCCGACAAGTCGACGATGTAGAATGGCCGCTAACAGCCACCATACTTATGTCTGTCTTCGCTAGATTCCATTTCATTTTATGCAACAAACTTATGGTTAGCTTAGCATTGTGTTTTGATTGAATAATGATAAAATGTGTACAGTCTGATTAAAACACAGATATTGTCCAAAATAAAGTTCAAAATCGCAACCGCATTTCCATTTGCAAAATATGAGTTTTCCCTCCAAGCAATTGTGGTAATGGCTGACCATTCGCTCTTTTGATAATACATATTTTTCTTCTTTACAGCATTATTACGCATACTTTGAACAGGGTGATGACAACCAAGAAACCCTATGGCTGCTGACTTTGCTGTCTTTTGAGATGTTGTTAGTTATTCTCAATGTTGGTTCCATACTGGTCATTTTATCATCGCCCATTTTAAGATGTACACCGAAATATGTGTTGGCCATTAACCTCAGTATCGTTTTCCTGGTACAAGCTCTTCTATTACTTTCAATCTGGATTGCAGCTCGTTTCTACTCCCAGATACAAATAGATTTTTGTACTTTATATTATTATCAATTCCTGGTCGGAATTCTCTGTGTGGCACTTATTGGAACATTTTGTGCAGCCATGAATATTGTCTACATCATAAGAATAAAATCTCCGAATTCGTTTGATAGCAACAAACAATATTTTGTCTTGGCCATATTTATTATTTTGGCCTATTTTGTAAATGGCATCACTGTGACACCAATTTACAACAAATTTGTTGATCGTGTCGAATATATAATGGATTCCCAAAGCGTATGTGGCTACAAAATCTTGAACGCTAGACGAGAAATTATTCTTCTGGTACTGGCTAATGTGCCACACTACAGTTTGGTAATATTGGCGGGAGGTTTGATTTTGATTTTATACAACAGATACAAAAATTGTCGTCGCATTTCAAAGCCATACGACTTAGTCGTTACAAATATTGTAGTATTAATTTTATGTTTCATCCCTGTTTTGATAAAGTTATGGTGTTTAAGCCATCTACAAATGAACGCAATGTGCAAAGATGGAGGGATCTGGCAACGTATTCAGAGTGTTGCCCCTTTAACTGTTGGTATTTTGGTACCATTTATTTGGTTTCTAAATCCAGTCTACCGTCATGCCGTTCGAGATTTTATAACCTGCAAATGCTGCAAAGCCAGTCTAACAAATTCATATGAATTGGTATAAGTTGCATAATTGTTAACATACTATTTTAATTTATATGCATTATAACCATTAGCTTGTAAATAAAAACTTCCTTATTTAGATGGTGTCTATTTCTTCTATAAATCTCAATGTGGATACATGCATTTTATAACTACTGTAAAGAGACTAGCGATTATGGGTCCCAGATTAATTATCCACTCAATTACCATTGCTTCACTGAATATGGTACTAATCCACTGGGTCGGGCAAAATGCCCAAAATTACTCAGAAGTGTAATAGCAAACTGGTCATCAATGATAATGCAATTCTATTAGTTTGGGGAAATAAATAAATGTTGGTCTGACATCCTACTGGAACTTTCAGATTTCTGAAAACCGAGATCAGACCTGTAATGTCTATCATTGACTAACCAAATTAATAAGAAATTAAGAGGTTTTCATGTAGCTTTTACAACCAGCTACATGTAGTCTCAAATTAACCTTTCAGTTTTATCCTTGGCATTTAACCTATAGTGTCACATAACTAACTGGAATAAATGATTCAAGATGACTCATAATACAGTTGCAAATAAAATAATATTGTACAAATTGTCTTTATTATTATTATACACTTACATACAATATAATTGCATCATAAATAAATCGGGCACTTCATTACCTAAATCCCTAAAACTAAATAATAAAATAAAAACACAGTAGATTGCAGGGATTCACAAAACTTGGGCACAGCATCGGAAACAGTTCTCTGTCCCTATGTATTAAGTCGCTACATGTACTACTTCTAATAAAGCAGAACATATTCTGCAACAAGAATTAACTTTTTGGCAATGTCTCAAACACATTTGGGACATGTAAATTTCACTCTTGTGGTAAATATAAGTCCCTGGATTTTTCCAAGATCAGCATTTCTAGCACAGTCAATACATTAGGTTAGATAGCATTATAGAATAATGTATTGTAAGCCAATTATGCATACATGTTAACTCTCAAACTGGTAGGCCTACATATACATGTATTGTAGGCTAATGCATACATATAACTCTCAAACTAGCATCTATGTAGTGAAACCCATAAATTTAACCGAGAGACAGAAAGCAAAACAAGCTATTGAGAGGTCATAGTTCACCTGTAAATAACACCAAAATTTCACCATTGCCATCCAGGTGGTTTACGACAAACTTCTGAACCCAAAATAGTAATGTCATCTAAATGTTTAGCTGGAATGTTAGAACTCATTTGAGGCATCTCATTGTGAAATAAGGGATGGATCGTGATAAATAATGCTGGTCTTGATGTCTTGTACTTGATTGACAAAGCTTTTTGTAATGCTCGACTAGAATTTAAAGTGGAACCAGTGAATAGTTGTAGCACAATAAGGGACTTAACATTCTCAATAAAAACTGTGACACCTTCAGTATCAAAGCTGCCATTTTTAGACAAAATACACAATCTTTCTAGATTCTGACATGATCCAAGGGCTCGGAAAAATGTTTGATCTAATTTTACATGAGGCTGCTCAAGCCGAAAGTCAAGTAATTTCTGGAAATGGGGTAAAGCTGCACACAGTGAAGACATATAACTACAATGTCCACTCAGTCCCAGATAAGCTATGTACAATTTTTGTAAATTAACACAACCCTTGGCAATGTTTATCAAACAGTGTCCTTTTAGAATTCCATGTAATCCTGATAATTGTAAGTATTTTAAATTTTTCCATTGACCGATACATACAATATCTTCATCCCGTACCCGATATGATGAGCAGGCTTGATAGTGAAAGGTTTTGGGATGCATTCCAAAGTATTTATTAAACCCTGAACGAAAATCGGCTCCAATTAGCTCAAAAGATTCTACATCTGAACATGACGGTATTAGTAATTTGGGGTGACTTTTACCATTTTCTGTTGCTTCCTTTAAGGGTATAACTTCTACTGGCTGTGTTTCTATTCCTATCCTCCTTTTTTTACCAAAAATATTTGTATTATCACATTGACTAGACAGTCGTTTCCCAGAGATCGTCGTTTCATTGTCTGTATTTGATTTGTTGTACTTTAAACAGCAAGGAGAAAAGGCAACACTCTTCCATGTTGAATTAATAGAAAGCATTTCACACAAACTACCCCCTGAAATTAACTCATGAAAATGGATTCCAGCCAAGTTAATGTGCTGTAATTTTGACAAATTCAATAACATAATTTGTAGACCACTGACATCAACTGCACTTTCATCCCCATTTGTGGTTATATTATGACAGTTATTCAGATTAATACTTATCATGTTAGGACAACATTCGGCAATAACACGTAGACTGTCAGAAAAGAGTTTATTGTTATCTGCTAAACTAAGAAACCTGAGTTGAGTGGCACGTTCTAGTCTAAAGAGAGGATTTGGAACTTCCACAGAAGCTCGGGAAAGATCAAGATTCTCAAGGTCATCTACTTGTTGCACACATTTGACAAAATGTAGTTTATGTTGCAATTTTTCAAGGTTTGATACAGGTTGCAGTATTGTTTTGAATCGTAATGGTAGTTTACAGACCTCAAGCAATGTTCCGAAGAAAAACATACGTGCAACAGGATCAATTGCATCATTGATAGAGAGAACTGTTAGGTGTTGAAGATTTTCTTTCTTATTGATCTGTGGTTGAAGGAAATATTTGGGCATTCCTTTGGTACAACTGGGATGACCCAATATGTGCAATTCTTCGATATGTTCACAATATTCAAAGAAAGATGGTTGGGACAAGAAATGCATAGAAATACTTTTAGAAAATTCTAACTGGTGTTTGAAATGAACACATATTTTTTTGATATTGGCAAGTGTTTTTTGGGCTACTGAATTTTGTGTGAGCTCAGTGTGGAATTCCTGTATATCTTCTGTACTGAAAGCGAACGTCTCTAACTTCACTAAACATGACATCAATCTACACAATCTTTTGACAGAAACTTTACATTGTAGAAGCTGCAAATTTGTTATATTAGTGCACCTAGAAATTGCCGATTCAAGCAGACTCCCGGATATCCAATAACTGTAATTCAAGTTCAGACTTTCTATGTGAATTGTGGAACTGGACAAAAATGTCTGCAAAATGTTATCAGTCAAGTCATAACAGCTATTAAAATCAGAATGCTTCACCAACGAACGGTCGTGACACAACTGGAAAAATCTTTTGTTCACATTGCTGCATTTGCACAAGTCTATTGTAGGCAAATATCCAAGAATTTTCAGCAAAACGTCATCGGATAACAAACAAAAATTATTCAGTGTGGACGCCGCCATTTTAAATTGTTGCTTATAAATGGACTTGGATCCAACGAAAACTAAACCGGTAATCAAAAATATAGACGAGGATTTGATAGTTCCATACCTTCCAGGAGATGTTCTTGTCTGAAACTCATCAATTATTGCTCATCCATTATACTTGTAGGTATAGTGTGTGGAGACTGCTGTAGACACAAATAACCAAACCAGCCTTGATATTAATTTTTACAGCTGCAGACAATAAATATAGTTAGCTCCCTTTATATATCTTTTCCTCGTATGCCGAGTTTAAAGCGAATGTGGCAAATTGTCATTAAAAAGATAAAATAGATTATATTGGACAGAAATAATTAGGTTTACAGTATTCGAGAAAAAGAAAAAACACAGTGAAAATGGATTTTGTGAATGAATTACCAAATGTTCTATATTACATGTAGGCATGGAACTAGAATAGCCTACTAACTTAGTATTCTAGATCTATGGTGTAGGCTATATTTGCGCCACATTATCATGCAATATGTGCACCATGTCCATATCCAGTATTCTGGGCCAATTCTATTCCCTTCCAGCCTATCCATATTACGAAGAAATATAACACAACCCTGACATATTACTATTATTATCTAATTCGAAACAAACGATGTTAGTTCAAACCACGCGGGAATTTCGATTTAAATTCGACCTCTCAATAGTGAGAATATAACTGAAAATTTCACCGTTGCACTTCTCACTGACAGAATTCTGGGACACGCAAACAAGGGTACATTCAATGTGCCCGAATGTTTGTCATTAATTGTTTTTGCTTACTAATATTGATATTAATATTAAAGATGCCTTCCCGCGTAGCTCTGATTTGATAATATATTTGGACTAAAATCAGATTCGATCTAATTGATCTATCAAAAGTTTGCTTCAAATCCCTATCACATCATTTTAATCAATTCAAGAAAACTAATATATTTTTATCAGCCTTGTTTATCAAGCGACTTGGGTGAAGGGACAATCAGCGTTAATAATAAAATGGGATTCAATGTTTTACTGTTCTGCTCCGCGACGTCGTTGTATTGAGACTCGGTTTTTCGTCCCATTCGAATGACTAGCCTATACGTTGTCCCTTGCCAGGACCTCTATCTTCCACCACAAGAAGGAAACCACGGTGGAAAATCATGATGAACTTTCTAGGCAAAATGCATGGATTAAACACTCGGCCTCCGGGTTATTGAGCCAACGACGTCTTAGCCGTTGAGCTACCTATAACAAAATATATCAGTGCTTTTATTTTTAACCCATGCATTTAACTATGGGTTTAAATTACTGGAACAGCCTTCGTTTCACGTTCGTTTTTATAAGGGTATAGATAACCCTATTCATGTCCATTTAAAAAATGATATATATGTAAATAATGTATGTAAATTCGTTTATATTTTATTGTATTGTCAAACTCTAGTACGTTTTGCTAATTTTAAATATGTATAACATGTGTATGTTTCACATTTGTTATAATTATTAATATTCGTTCATTGTGTGCAGTGGACGTTAAAGAAAGCTATTCACACACACACACGCACGTTTTGTTTATTGTTACTAAATTTGCTTCCTCCATGGGTTGATTGGACTGTGTCATGTATGTATGTAGTATTGTTCAATCAGTGAGGGTATTCTGGCTTATACCCGAGTATAACTGATCGAAGTTTTGAATTGACGAAACCACTTAAATCAACCTACCGGGGTAGCGAGTTGCAACACCCTTCTTAATTAATCACGTGGGCCTATATTCTCATATAGAAGTACGTGTTTGATCCTGATTAATGTTACACGCAAACGATCAAGCGGTTTCAACGCGGTTTCCAACATTATAATCATAATGCATTAATATACCATAGGTCAGATATGCTACAAATCGACTCGGGCATCTTCCATTTAGCCCAATATTACCAGGCGGCAGAGGGAGGAGCCCCCACCCCGAACACATGTAAATATTAGGGGGTGGGTTGGAAAGGGGAGGGGGTTATTTCCTCACACAAAAATTATGGATCAGTGACAGTTCCTAAAGGAACTAATATGTACCTTGTAAGGAGGGTCGATAGATTTAATAACACCTTATTTCTGTCTGATCAGCACAATTATCGATAAGCCTGGATGATTGAGTCTCAAGTAAAATGGTTTGGAGGTAATTGATCACCCAATGAGATCCTAACAATAATATGAAGTATAAATACAACAAAAGATAACAGTTATATACCTACGTTAATCTAAGGATCTAGGACATAGTTCTGTACAAAGGATTAAGGTCAATTATTCTCATTTATTTACACTGATCAGCGATCAGTTCAATAAAAGATTGGATGTGACTTCTTGTTTTGACCTCGTATGGAACGGTAGCCATAATAAAGTAATTACTCTCACCTTGAATACACAAACACTGGCAATAGAACGGGTTCGATATATTACAGTAATGTTCACTGATTGAATTTGTGTGGAAAATTGGCTAGGTCGATGTCTACAGTAGCTCTTGTGAGATGTGAACAGTGTGCATATATATAGTGATAAAATATACAATGTTCATGTACAAGTAACATGTAAGTATGATGTATGGATTTATGAATGAATTTGTTATATGATAATGATAAGGTCCATGGTATGAGTATATATGTCTAGATTCATTTATGTCAATTTGATAACTGACATAAATTAATTGAAATATAACACCTTAATGAGTGCATGGTTACCTATCATAAATATTTATAAACTTGTTGGCATTTAAATTTTGAATGCAATTCCAGTTTCTGTGGCATTGTGTTTTCAGGATTAACAATTACCAGCATTGCTTTCAGAATGCACAAAAAGTGGTGCCATCAGATACAATAGATGATAGCAATATAGATCCACAATAAACATGTGTGTAAAAAATATTCATTTGTGGGTATGAAAAGTGACATGAAATGAATCCATCACTTTAATTAATATCAACAATTTTTCAACAGCAACTGAACAGTGAAAGTTGATTATACATTGTACTCAAAATAAACCTTTGTCCATGAATACAACTATCCTAGAAAAATGTCTCTGCTGGAAAATGAATCACAGTTGTTGAACATTTAATTTATTTATTAAAAATAAAAAATAATACACAAATTTTTAATGATTGATTGACATTATGTAAATATCGCTCTAGTACGTAGCCGGGTCCAAAATCTCAAACATTAAAATATTTTTGGTTTAATATATTATTTGCAAATGGTCTATATATAAACCCAAGGGTCTGTAAAAATGTTTTAATAATACAGTATACTTATTAGCCAAGAGGCAAAATCTTAAGATATAACTATACTTAAAATGTTAAAATTTTAATAGATAGGGTCCTAGTACTTCGACAATGTTTTGGAATTGATGTAATGCTTTTGTATTATTTTTATCAGAAATTTGAAAAAATATTTTTCAGGAATCACAGGCAATTAATTCCATCAATGGAAGACGAAATAGGGTGTTATGATTCTCCGTGTAGTTCAGATGTAACCGAAGATTCAACTTCCATTCTAAGTGGCACAAACTTGTCTAATAATAACAATAAATTATTATGTTGGGGCTGTAGTGATTTTGGACAAAGTGGCCATGGTTTGGTGGAAAATATATCGTTTGAAAAGAGTCATGTTCAAAATGATTGCTGGGGTCGGATAAAATTCATGGATTGTGGATCCAGTCATACAGTAATAGTAACAGGTAGGTTGTAAATTAGATTCAATATTTCAGCAACTTTGCACTTCTGAATAAGTAAAATCATCATTTATAGAATATAAGTGTATTAAATAGAGGCCCAATATAGACTTTTAATCTTGTGTAATTGAAACAGAATTATTAATTATTTGATCATTTTTTCAAGTGTTAAAACCATTTTGGAAAGTTCATTTTGTCAAAAAGTTTTTCTTGAATCTTGAAAAACGAAAAGAGGATGACAAAACATTTGAAATATATCATACTTTAAGACACAATGAGCCATTTTCATTTTTACTAAAATTTCTATGTTCTTAAGTCTAAATACACTCTCAATATGTACTCATTTTGATTATTTAACATTTAATAAAGAAAACAAAATCAAAATGCAAACTAAGTTCATCAGGTTCCTCTGCAACCAATAAAAGATGGTGGCATCTTGTTTAACGCTCAAGCAGAATATATCAATGTAATTTCAATTTATCATAACAAAACAATATCGAAACATTTTTGATCTGAAATTTCCTATTAGAGATTAAACTTAAAGGACCAATCCTGATAACTTTTTGGGGAATAAAACGGCTTAATTTTGTGTTAAAATCCTTTAAAATCCATTATCTAAGGCCCACCAACTAACCCAATATTTGTGATATGCTTGTAAATAACTTAAACCTGACAGTCTTCATCTGGAAATGGAGACCGTTGTATTATACAGTATCTGGATAAAACCAGACTTTTTTCAATAAAAATAATATGTAGGTGAAATTTACCTTTTGTAGTTTGCAAGGTATTTCTATAGTACCGTACTGATGGACATTTTAAGTACACTTCAGTGTAGGCCTAAGCGCAAGTACGTTATTATGTGTACCAAGAAAAAACTTCAGCACAAATTCGTTCTTCAAATTGTCAATCTAAGCATAAGTTTCAAGCAAGGTATAGGGCATGCTTACCAACCTTAAGTCTGTTTCTGCTTCAAACAATAAGGCTGACTGTATTAGAGTTATTCGACGGCATTTGCTACATGTACACCTTTTGATACCCAAGAGCCAATTGAAAGACAGAAAATCCCTTAGAAACATATTCTCAAAGAGAATGCTATAGAAAATTTTGCCTCTACCCTAAAACCATTTTATTTATTTACAAATTGGTAAATGAAATGAAATGAAATTGAGTTTAATGTCCTACTGTTCTGCTCTGAACTGGGCTAGTGAAGACGGGTAGTCTATACACATTACAGTGTGCTATGAGGGGAATTTTGCCCGGACAGCGGCACTACAGCCTATTCTTCTATTGAATTTCAACTGTCATTCTAAAATATTAGGAAAGAGATATTTAGATAGAGTTGACCTTTGGAAATAAAATTGAGTTTAACGTCCTATTGTTCTGCTCCGATTTGGCTAATAAAGACAGACATACACTGTGCTATGAGAAAATTTTTACCCACACAGTGTCACTATGGCCTACTTTCGTCAATGGATCTTTTACGTGCACGCCAATGTGTACACAGGACCTAAATATTTTGTTCCATCCGAAATGACCAGACAGCTTTCCTTGTCAGGTCCTCCGTCCTACACCACTGACAAGGGGGAATAAACAAGGGCTACTTTTAGATCAGACTTTCTCACAATTATTCCGTCTGTTTTCATTTGCTTTCGAGTTTTTTTTTTTTAGCTTTTTGCACATTCTATATGTATGGGCCTATGCATCTAAATCGACTATTTGCCCGGAAGCTAATGTCATTGATCTATATATAACTCTATGTAGACGAATTTATGATGTAATTTGCATACCAAAATTGTTTTTATGATGTTAGAGAGCATCGTAGTTTGAATTTACAAGTCACACAATGTGCTTTTCTAGAGACAGTATTTTATAAAGTTTGTTACGTAAGCTAAAGTGAAGCATGACTTTGTGCTTACTTTTAATAATTTTCAAGGAACCAGGCCCAAGACTTTATGATATTTATTAAATAACTTTTCCCAGATTTGCTCTTTGTGGATGAAATAATCAAATAAATGGAATGGATAAGAATAAGTTATAAACCAATATAAAGCTTGAATTGAACCCCGAACATGGTCTGATATTTTCTTTAAATGTAATCTTAAAATGAGTTGTCTCCCTTTAATCTCCTAGTACCTCTTTCAATGGCCAAGAAGATATATTTCCAAGTTGATTCCTTCCATATAGACACATGGTAATTGGTAAATGGCTTCGATGAGATCAAGGTGCACATTCATAAATATATTCCTAACCCTTGATTATCTGGGAGGCACAATATTTCATGACATACTGACAGTTCAAATTATAAAGTACTCTTAACAAAATACATATTGGTCCAAATATTCCCCAAATTAATCAATCCAAATACCAATGGACATTCTGGCCATTTAAAGTTACTTTCTATTGATTATATTCAGTTCATCATTTCTTTCATGTCCGATCAAGCTTGAAAAATACTTCACAAACAACTAACCTTGTTTTTTTTAAAAATAAACACGAAAGTTATATGGATAACAATTACTATATTTCTATTAAAGCTACGTTTCAACAATAATTCTCTTGTCGTTATCAAGCACAATGTTTTTTTTTGTATTAATTGTTGAAATTACTAACTATGGCCACAACAATTTGATTCTCTGTTTTTCGGTATGGTGATAAATAAATAGCCACATGAATTATGTGAAAAATGCTCTGGTTGAAATTTCGAAACTTTAAAAATTTGGAACTATCCATTTGAACTATGCAAGATAAAGATTATTTCCTGAAGAAATAAGAAGGACAATTTTTACAGTTGGTCGCGAAGAACAGAAATTCATTTGGTGTGGCCTAAAGAACACTTTACTTCCTTACTTTTTTTAAATCTATAAATGGAAAATGATTATTGGTCTTCTGGCTCATTGAAACTTTTATCTTTTTATTTCCTGTTATATTTTAACCATTCCTCAATCTGCATTATATCTGATCGCTTATAATTATTGCACCTCTGAATTGTATTAAAGTGGAAGTATATAATATCAAGTATTTTTCAGAATCTTATTCTGTCTTATATCTTGTGATAGAAAAGAGTCACATGATTTTCAAATATTGTGTCATTGTTTTCGATAGAATATTTTCATATTACTAAACAATAGTGTTAAATTTTTGTTTTCGATTTCTTAGCTATTCAAATTTATTGACTTTTTCATGTTTATTTGTTGTCAGAGTTCTACATGCCTTTGCCAATTATTGAATGAGCCTGAACAATATCTTAGTCAAGTGGCTTACAGCCTTTTTAATAACCCTCTCAAGGTTGCTATGAACCACAATAGCCCAATGTGTAACATCTCATCCATTGTGCCTGCGGTTTGACAATTTATTTGTGTTGTTAGTTTTTAAGTGATGTTGGAGTGTGTAAGTGATGGTTATTGTTACGCTTTGCCCAGCGTAGCCTCGTGTAAATCAGCTACTATTTCCTGTATCATCACGCTCTGATATCTTACTTGTCAAATGAGAGAATTTTTTTGTTTTGGAGATCAGCAAGTGTGCCAATTTCCTTTACTAGCAAGATGTAATGTAACTGTCAGTCCTGGCTCTAACCATCAAAACCTCACTTCCTGTCATTTGCATAAAATTGTTTATTCAATCTCTTGTTTTTTTGTTCTCGTTGTTTTCAAACTATTCCGACTTGGGCAAACAATTTTCTCCTAAAGCAATTGAGTAGGTCGGGGGAAACATTGGTGGTGATTCTATTAAAAAAGCCAAAGTGAGCAAGAGTTGAAATTAGGTAAACCTGATTTGAACTGTGGTGTTGATATTTTTTTGCTTTATCAATATGAACGAAAATAGAGGTGTCATTCAAATCAGGCGCTACATTGCATAAGGTCTTTTCAAAAACTCGGTAAACCAATTTATGAAAGGTTTAACTAAGCTGACTCACAGGGCTTCCAATTATTTTTGCTGCTTTTCATTTTTATTTGATGTCATTTTTGAGGAGTGAAAAAGATGAAATTGATAGCGAAGAGTTGCCTTATTCTGTTTAGTTGTAAATTAAGTTTGCTCAGAGGGCAGCCCTAGTCAATATTTAATTGCCTGTCGCTCGGGAATTCCGAATTTTTTCATTCAAAAAGTTGCTAAATCTAAAATAAAACTTCTTTTGCTTCAAAATCTAATCTTTCATCCAATATCTGAATATTTTATTAGGTCAAATGTGGTTATTTTTTCTGATTGATTCAAATTTGTTTGTTGCTCCTGAAATTGGTAAAAGTTGACTTAGGCAATTGTTAGAATTAAAGGTCATATGATCCAGATAAGAGGGATTATATTTTTTTATTTCAGTGATTGGCCAATTCAATAACAGAAAAGGGAAATAACACCTTATATTTCTGTATCAACCTGATTAATGAAGATGGGTATATCTGCCTACTTGAATCATACAAATAAATAGAGACCTTTCCTTGCCCAGTCTTTTGGAGAGTAATATTGGTTATCTATTAAGATAAACACAACAGTTCTGTGGATAACAATTACTATATTTCTATTAAAGCTATTCTTTTGAAACAAATAACGTTTATGAATTTTGGCTATTTTTGACTAAAATATGTTATGAAATATTGTTAGCATCTTATATTAGAAGCCGCAATTATTATCCAATATTTCTAGAACTTGTATGAGTTGTTTAACTCATTTCAAGGAAAAGGCCTTTTGTTGTTGTAGAATTTCCATACTGATGGCCCTTTTGCACTAGTGTAGAAACTACAATAATCCAGATATATTTTAGAAATTGATAGAAGATTGTAACGAAAAAAAAAAAAATTATTTTCATTATGAAGGTTTTTTACTAAGTATTGTTAGAAATTATTAAAGATACATTATATAAGATTTAGATAAAGAGCTGGCTGTTTTTGCTGTAATAGATAATGCAAATTGAATATATTGAAAATTTTGTTCAAATTTCATTGAAGTTATCGCTGTTTGTACTTTTGATTGTTTATTATTGTAACCACAATACTGGTATATTTGACGCTTAGCCTTGCTTTCCTATTTTTAAATTAAATCATTAAAAGGCTGAACCATTGTAATCTAGTTAAAATCTTGAGTATTACATGGCATCAGGAGTTTATTATGGTCTTGTTTTGTTGATAAATGTCTAATTAATAATTTACATAACATTTAAGGCCTAAGGAAAGATCTGAAATAGGCAAATTTAGCTTTTGAATAATGTATCTTTAATCCGTCTTTATTCGAAAAAAAGATGTTTCTGATTTTCAATGATTTTCTATTATAAGGTCCATTGTTTTTTGCCTTTGGTATGTAAACTTGAAGGCTTTTTAGGTGTTTTAATTTTGTGTTGTTTAGCTCATAACTGCCTCTAGTTTGGAGGACATAGAGAGGGTGGTATATGCATGGTTGGTGTCTGGCAACCAATACTTAAGGAAACAAGACAATTAATCATCTTAAGAAAATGATACATTATATAAATATATTTTAGACTGTAACATATAAAATAAATTTGACAAGTATTGTAATTAGAAAAATTGCTGAATTGTATGTTTATTATATGATGTTTTTAAGTGATTAATGTTGGTCTTAAGATCAGAGAGAGAAAATAACAAGTCTTCTCTGTCTCAACTGTAATGATTAGCTATCAAGATTGACATATCGTTATTGGTGAAAATGTTCTGTTACAACTAAGAAATTTCTCACTCCATTAGTCTTAGCATTATTGGTCTACCACAATCCATTCCTGGATATAGCTGGCACTATTATTTATAGCCCTAAATCACCAAACCTTGTAATAATGAATGCATTGGCCCAGAAAAGCTACAATTTTTAATATTCTGTCAATTATAAGGTTGTTGAACGACTCACCATTTTGACATTGAAATTTGCTTGGGATATTAGTAGATTTGTCCAAACAAATAAATAGTGTGAAAATAAACAGTATAGTCATGGGAATTATGGATAGAGAGGGCCATAGTTTTTTTATATAAAAATATTTAAGTAGATTATAATAAATTTAATTGTTTGATAAGTAGTATATCTTTTTATGTAAAAATATTTATATAAATTTAATTGTTTGATAAGTAGTATATCAATAAATAGTATGTTGATGCTTACTGTGCTTATGAAATGTTATCTAAATTTTTAATTAGACATAAGTTAATGTATCCAAATCATAATCAACTATAGATGCCATTGCTAGCCTGTGATATTTAGCAGATTGGAATAACCTATAGATTTTGAAAAATAATAAAACTTAAAAATGGATAATTGAGACATCAGTTTTTATCGTACCAACTTTAGTAATGATGATCGAGGCTATCCTAAAATTTGAAAGCTAATATCTCTGTTCAGACTGGAGCAATTTGACTGAAATTTTCAGCATCTATTATCTACCGGTATATTTTAACTATTGTAGCAGGAACTATCATCTCTTTATCTAATCTCCAATAATTCCCCTTTAATTTCATTGTAACACACCTCAGAAATTGTGGAATATATACAGGATTTAGCAATTGCATAATCCCAAGTCAACTCTAATGATAACAATAAAGACAGTATAGGGTAATATATCTTTACCATTGATAGTTGATATAAATTAATAAATATGGTTTAGATATACAAAGACTGTTAGGTTTATTAAAACATTATCCATAGAAATAATTGTAGATTATAACTTCCAGTTGAATTATTGTATTATAATTAAAGAGAGAAACTACTAGACCTTTAGGCAAGTAATAACTCTCCTTAAACATGACTATTAAGATGTAAGACACAAAATCTTAATACTCGGTCTACAGCCAACTAAAGATAATTAAATAGCAGATCTTCTTCACACTCTCACAATGCATAAAAAGTAAGCAGGTGATGGCTCCGTGTATCCATCTGTATGGTCATCTGTCTGTCACATTTTGTCTGAAACAATTGCTCTGCTTCTAATTTGTGTAGATGTTCATTAAGTGAATGCCTTTATTCAGTTTGATAATGAGCATTTACTGCTTAGGAGCAGATTCACCTCTTGGAACACATTAACTTTATTTCGAAAGGGTAAAATAATAACATTGTTACAGAACTAGTTCAGGTTTTATGTGAATTTGTTAATTATATACTGAATTATGGCCCTTTGCTGACTAAAATTCAATGAAAATTCTGTTTTCAAAAAAAATACTTTTGTTTAAACTTTGAATTACTTGTTTTTGGTAAAGGGTTGTTATATTGCTGTTTATATCAGAATTACAGGCCAATTTAGTGAATATTCAGGTTTATTCCATATGTAGATAATTGGATTATATTCAGCCTCTTATTAGTAATGCAAATACACGTAAATTTGTTTGTGTCTGGTAGGGTTGTGTGAGTACTATCAGAATGCTTGTCTTAAAAAGATAAAGGTGATATCTGATTTTTATTTATTTTCACTATTCTACATTAATTACCTACAGTTTTCATTTTCTTTAAGAAAAACAAAAAGAATCTCATAATGACAGAATTTTTTTTTTTTAATTCTTTTAAAACATAAATTCTCTGAATTTGGTCAATTACATGAGAATACGCAGCTGCACAAAATGCACTTTCTCATTAAATGTTGAATTATTACGAAGATGATACGTCAGAATGTCGCCGTTTGTGTTTTTATCTCCAAGTAATACAATATTTCAAATTTTTTTATGTCAAGATATGCATGATTATGATTAATATGGGTATTGTTGTGGAACCTTTTTTTTAGGATGTAAATTCGTCACTTGGGCAAGATGATCTGCTCTGTCATTATTATTTCATGGCAACTTTTGTCACGTCAAGTCAGCCATACTTTAAATGTCTTTATTCAGTAATTGGTAACACGTCAATATAGATATTTTAATAACGTTCTCCCACATCTTCCCCTTATTTATTATATCCGCAAAGTGTGGAGAACACAAATTATGGTTAAAGTCGGGTGTCAGGTAATCATGTATGTTCATTAGCAGAGGGTTTATTAAATAAAGAGATGACATGTTGCAACCTATAACACACCAGATATCATTTCAATTACTACCCATCCCTTGCTCATTGTTCCTCACAAGTCACCTTTATTATAGCAGGTATGGTCTGTGTCAAGATTATGAATACAACCCATGGTAACAGATTACGGCACTCTGACACCAGGCTAGAGGTGTCGTTAGTGAAACCAGAGGCCAGCAACTTGCTAATTCTGCGGCTGCCCTAGGCTTCCAGCCTTTGTCTGTTCTGCCAGTCTCTGGTCTGTTTTATGAGGTCTCATAATTACAATGTTGAAATGATTAATAGCTTGCTGTTAGGGTGGGGGTAATCACTCAGTGTTCATCTCATAATCTGGCTAGTAATGCGAACAAAATGCAAAACCCGTTGCCTTTGCAATATCACGACTGTCTTCTCTACACCGTCTCTCCACATTTTATCATATTGATAGTCAATTTGTAGGGAATATCATTGCCCTGGTATAACACATCAATCATTATTTTTGATGGGTAATTCTAACCCTCCATGCTAACTTTATTTACATGCGTATGGAGATATGAAACCTAGTTTGCAACAAGATAAATGTCATTTTTTATTTTGGCTTTACGAATCAATGGCGTGGTTTTTGTGTGAGGAAATTGCACTCCTGACTGAGCAAGCCAGTGAATAGTTTTGATATAATATCGGAGATAAAGAAAGGCCAGCAACGGTTATGAACTTGTGACTGAAAATTGGAGGCAGGCAACCCAGGCCTGATTAAGTCTTGCCTTCCTGAACTGTGGCAACTAATTCAATGTAGAGTTGGCCGTCTTGTCATTTCGATGATAAGTGAGTTAGTCGGAGATGTGTTCATTGTATGGTTATAACTTAATTTGGAACCGCTCTTGGTCCTATAACCATGCTTTCATACTATTGCCACAATTGTCGAAATTAGATTAGGTTGAAAGATAAGGAGGCAAAATGGCTGCATGGTCTCTTAATTTATTGAACAATGACTTCACATATCTTTCTACTACTCTATTAATGTTTCAATTTGAAAATTATTTCATATCAGCACAGGAATGAAAAGGTTGTTTAGCATCTTCATCATTTATTGAGGAAATAATTAAGATGGCAACTGCATGGATTTTGTGTACTTTTCTTAAAAATGATATCTGATTTTAACAAACATGCCTAATATTTTTGTCTTGTGAAATTTAATTTTTATTTTATCCTTATTATGTATAGATAATTTGTTCAAATTTGATTTGCATTTAGATTTCGATGATTTTCATTTTTGGTTTGAAAATTTGTGGCTAGACTATTAAATGAATATTTGGCTACAACCAATGCGTAAAATTCCTACCCCAAAAATTGCCCCAATAAAAAGAAATTCTGAATAGACAATAATAGTAATAAATCTGGCAGAAAAATTTTCACACATTAAAAGTATTTCAGGCGTTTTGAAAGACGATTCAGAGAGCAAACAATTTCACCGATGATTATGAGAAAATATGGCTACAAAACATTATTCACAGAGATTTTATATAAACAATTTCTATTGCCCAGGAGATTGAAAATTTTTCATCTATCCAAACCTTGAGGAACGTAAATTAAAAGGATGAGGGCTTATTGTCGATTGACAATAAGGAGGAATTTTATGGAGAAATTTGTCACCATTTGCATGAATAGAACGAGAGGGAAACCCAGGAGAAGAAATTGGCCAGATTACCATAAAAACATTTTCATGTCTGACACGAGATTTGTGTGAATTTGATGTCGATAGTTGTGTATGACTATATTGGCCTTCTTTGCCAAAGATTGTCATATTGATAGCCTTAGATAATGAAAACACGAAAGGCGATGATCTTCAATTTCACAAGTTATGTCAATCGAGCGCAAGTCAGAATAGCAATTAGGTGCTAGGTTAAAGTTGGCTGCCTTTCCTTAATTCCCGTTCACCTCAAACGACCGAGGATTTATTGTAGAGATACGGTAGAAGGAATATTATGTTCCTAGTGCTATTGACTACTGACAGGACGAGCAATATTTGTTATGACCTATGGATATTAGGTCTTCCCCTTCTGGCAGTTATGGCCTGGCTTTTATGAGTGACTGCCCCAATATTTCATACAAGATTTTTCCAATAAGCTGTCCACAAACGAAGGTCTTTAATTTTCCTCACATTGACCAACTATGTCAAGAGAGAGGATATCTCATAATGAATTTTCATGGCTGGCTTATTCTTCAATATCTTTGTACTAACATGTTCTATGTGATGAATTACATTATTGGAAATGTCTAATACTCTTGTAAATATCAGCTGAACCAAAAGGCAAAAAATAGGAATATTAGATTGAAAATCTTTGATGCCATTTCATTCTCTGCCGCCAAGAAAGAAATTAAGGATAAAATTAGAAAGTACACTAAAAGGAAACCCATCCGTCAGATTTAAAAGATTTTATTTTTATATTTTGAGGGTATTTCGGAGTACTTTTACTTGAATCCTTCATCTTTGGGAAGGAAAATCTTATGGAGAGGAATCAATATTGAATAGAATAAAAATGTGACCATTTGATCAAGATTTGTTTAAATACTGGTACCAGGTACCATGTGCAGACAATCTCGAAACCAGAAAAATTTTTGAAGAAATTTCTCTGGTGAATCGGGGTAGCCATTTTCCCGGAAAATGACATGTAATTCCTACACGCGAAATTTCTCGTTTATTTGCGTCTTACGACCCTGATTTTATGTGCCTGGATGACCGAATCACTTAAAAATATACCCACGCGTAGAAAAATAGATCTTTACAAAAACTTGAATTTGTTAGTTTAGGATACAATTTGTTTTGTCAGTGAGTTGACTTTGACTCGAGGATCATTTTACAACAAACGAAACGACGATCTGACCTCTAGTTTTCGAGAAATCGACCCAAAAAGATTGACCAATCAGAGGTCCGAATGGGCGGGGCTTAGGTTTGAAAAAAATTGGAAAAAATGGACGGTCTAAACCGTGCCAGAGGCCTTCGGCTCCGCGGCTGCCTCTGGGAACGAGATTGATGTGCAGACTGACAATTTTTTTTGGATTTCCCGGTTCTATAAAAACCATCATTGTCTTGTACTTGTACTGTTACACCTGAACGTAAAATTTCTGATTATATTAACAAATAGTGAAATGGTATTGCCCTTTTCCTCAGGGGTTGTTCAGTGATTTAGAGAGTTGTATTAGATGGCAATATTATGTTCAAATGAAAAGTACTATATAAATTTATAATTTTAAATTTTTGCGAATGAATAAATCCATTCTCTCTTCTTTTTTTACAGATGAAAACAAAATCTATTCCTGGGGTAACAACAGCAGTGGACAGTAAGTGATATATAAATCTAAATAAACTCAATTGAAATGTGCAATCAAACAAAGTATTTCATAATTTAATGGATACCCTATCTTAAAATATGAATATTTATACCTAATACATGATAACAGTAAATGAGTTTTCTTTAATCAGTGAAAATCAGAACCTATTAATTCTTTTCCAGTGTGTTATTTAATATTGATACATTAGCCGAATATTTCGTGACTGCGGCAAAGCATGTACCATGACATCTGCCATTATGTATTAAACTAAATTTTTCACCACCTTTTTTTGGCCGCAAAGTCACGAGGGAGTTAACGCTGTCTTTTTTATTCTGCACATCAAGAGCATGAAAGCCTTTGTTCGTGCTCATTGCTAATTTTCTTTGAATCGCTTGAGTGAACTAGTGCTCTGCACCAGTAGCCCCTTTTTTTCATCAGCCCATATTAATGAATTAAATAAATGTCAATCACAAAGTTAGTTGGCAATGCTTGTGGTTTCTCTCTTTCTGTTCCCTTGTCAAAATTTTCAGAACAATTGTTTTGGTTGTCAGAATTAATTTCGTCATATTTGGAAGCAGCATGTTTGATATAGTAATTAAATGTGCCATTTCAGCATGGAATCAAATAGTATTTATCTCTTTATGCTATTTTTATTCTGCAGAAATTGGAATAAAAGAACTAATTCCGTCTGAAGTTTGTACATCAGATGCTATTATTTGCACCATTTGCATTTTTTTGCTGATGATGAATGCCAGTTTTGTTACTTTTTGTGTCTGATGAAAGTTAGATTATGTCTTATCATAGCAAACTTCACTAACAAATCAGTACAAATTAAAAATTGATTTTTCTTTAAAGTTTTTCAAAAAATTTCTTTTATTTTTCACTTTAAAGTTTATACTGGTAATATGAATCAATCTTTTTCCAAAACGAATGTGTTTCAAACATTTGATTTAAATTTCTGTAATGTGAGTTATGAATGAAGCAAGACATGAGAATTTTTATTGCCAGCTGTGACTTACTCCCTACGCAACGAGCATAACAATATCTTTTCTGTAATCTCATTTAAACAGTTCAAATGTTTGCTGCCATTTTATTGCAAACAATAGTCAAATGCTTTTGCCTTCGGTGAACATGCGAAATACGTCGCCCCCACCCTCCAATGAAACAAAATGAAAATGAAATGATGTTTAACTGCGACTGTGCTGCTATGACTGGGTTAGTGAAAAAAGTGTGCAATGAGGTAAATTTTGCCTGGACAGTAGCACCACAGCCTAGACTACTCTTACATCGAATTCAAACTACCAAGGGGTCTTAGACACAGGACCTCAGTTTTTCATCCCATCTGAATGTTTATATGTTGTCTCTTGCCAGGCCCTCTATTCTGCACCTCTGACAAGGTGAAACCACACCAGCAAACCCAGGTGATCTTTCTTGGCGGCAGGGATTGAACACGAAACGTCCAAGTTCGTGAACAGTTGACTGTAAATGACTTTTGATCAGGAAATAGTCTATAGGCTCAGATATGCCATAGATGTATTTACAAATACGTTGTTGTTTGTTACAAGAAAACAATTATTAACACCACTATGATTAGTTTTAAACAACTACATCAGATTTTAATCATCTACACGCTATAACTATAACTATAACTAAAAAAAATTGTTTGTAACATGACAATGGATAAAAAATCCAAAACTGATATATTTTAGCAGTCCATAATATCCAAAACCAATCTGTTGATTTGATCTTTATTATTATTATTAGAGGTTTTGTTTCTCTCCAAAATAGAGTTTGTCCAAAAAATGAACTATTTGCAAGAATTTATTTATGAAGCCTTCAGTGATAAACATATCTCAGATTATTTCTTAGTTAATACATGTAAAGCGAATCAAATTATATGTCATAATAACATTTATTCAAGTGGGTAGATTGTCTACTAGTTTTTTTCTTAGATTCTTTGTTGTGTGTTTATGTGGGTGTTCTACATACAGTTGTTGAAAGTGATGAATGATGTTTACTTGGTTTAATATCAAACCATCTTGTCTTGTATTGTATTCTGGTTTATCTGATCGGGGTGGATTAATACAGCGTATAGATTAGCCCCGCTTGTCCCTCGCTTGTCTCGTGCTGACTTCTCTTGCCATTGATCACTTTAGATAAGAAAAGCCTTATTAATGACATTAATACCATAGCAGACGGGCAAAGAGATGAGATGATTTACATAATATTTTGTAGCAGATAGAACCACTCAAGCATACAATGTCAAGCAATTTCAGTAAGAATATTATGACTAACATCTGATTAAAAGATTTTGATATTTGAATTTTAATTTGATTTTATTGTTAAAGTTGATATTGTTAAATCAAAACTGTATGTATTTTGGTACTTTTTTTTCTTTCACTTGTTATGCTAAAATTCAAAAACTTCCGTTCTTGCCATCAGTATGCGTTATATTAAATTTCAAGATTTATAAAAGAGAATGCAGTTGTTACCATATATTTTATAACAGCCCAAAAAAGGTGTGCCACATGTGGAAAATTTAGTCTTGATCACCCCAGCCCAAACACTCTCTACCTCAAAATGCAACACACATTGGTCTGAACGAAGTAGTGTCAGTTGCCTGGTTGTTTGCATATACAGTTCAGATGATGACTTCAGAGTACATATACCATTCATACACGTGTCTCTGTTGTTGCGGACAGTTAAAATTTGTACTACATTGATCAAGTCAATTGAAAGTGATGTAGTTCGTGGATGGATACTCTCTGTAGAAAAATCCTAACTACGCCACTATGTGGGATAACATACATTGTAGCTTTCTGGCTTCTGACCCGTTTTATGGCTTCAAATTAGTTTTGCACAGTTATGGGCTAAATGTAAATATCGTAAAAACCATAGGGGTCATCTTGTGAAGAGAAAACAAAATCAATAGTCATATCAAAAACATAACACCACTTTTATTATTGGCTGCTGAAATAGATCATTGGTGTCAATTTCTGATCAAAGCTCACTAATCTTTCGGGATAAGGTCGGATTCAGGGCACCACCACTATCTTAAGTCGTATGGTTTTTAGAAGCAAGGTTAACAGTCTAATAAGAAGATGTCTATGCTAGATTCCCCTCCATGTTAGAACAATAATTAAGCAGGCATGTTCACTTTGATTACTACTCTGATCTTTGACCTTAATGTGTGCAGGAAGCCACCAGGCCTCCGCTTGCCATTCAATGAGAGTTTTGTGAACATGAATGAAGATTAAAGGTCCAATTACATCTCTGATTGCCTCTACTTTATCTTTCTTTTAGCCAACTCTGGCGTTCACTTTTGTGTTTTTATTACTCACGAGTTCAGATTGCATAAATGACAAAAAAATCTATTTTGTACGAGTCTGTGGAATGAATGGGATGTTGGAAGATTTCTTTGTTAACAGATGAGGATCATAATTACTTCTTTGACCGTATTTGGTTTTTGCTGAGGTCTAAAGCCTATGATGAATGTGTTTTTATTATGATTTACAGATATGAGTGTAAGATGATATTTGTATTAAGATTAAAACACCCCAACTGATTAATGTTGAATAAAACAAGTTTCATATAAAATGCCTAATTTAACATTTTCTATGGCTTTTGTTAGAAACTGCTTTGTTCAAAATTGATAAAGTATCTATTAATTACCTAACACTTCTTTCTGGTACCTTAAATTCCTTGAACTGTAAGCAAAATTGTATTTAAAATTTCTAATATTCGTAATTATCTTTGATTAGCCTTTTAAAAGAAGATTGATTTGCAGTCTTCATGCATTTATCATCCGATCTGCAGTGTTCTATTAGAAATGTTTTCAGGTCCTCGGTGATTCTTTGTTGCCACAATCTTCTGTATCACCTCTACAGGAGTTTTCTCTGTTATTTGTATGTAAATTATTGGGTTTGGTATCCCAGGGGTATCTTTCTGCCTAGGGTCCTCTTCTCCTAAAATCCTATTTCTTATCGTTTTCCAGCCTTTTTGAAAAAGTACAATAGCTTCGTGAAAAGTGACAAAAAACTATTAATAAATAAAATAAAGATAGTTTTATTATGAAAACTTCTCACAATAATTTGAAATTAATAATGGTAAAACTTCCACTGTTCTATGTTGTTAACCTATAAAATTCATGCCATAATGGCGATAGAGTTCACTAATCTAATAGAAACAATACAAGAGTAGCAGGAAAAAAATAAAAGGCCATGTGGTGCCTACTGTGAAATTGTCTGCCAGGGGCGGATAATTTGACATGTGAGGTTTGGTTCTGTGGTGAGATCATACATAATTAACCCAATGCAGTTTTGATATCATTTGATTGCCAATCGGAATCCCCAAAGCCCACAGATAGGACCATAAAATATTTTCTCTTCCCTCCCCTATGATGAAAATTCTGCTTGAGTTAGTAATGAAATGTAGTGCTTTCTATGGATAACTGGAAATTGAGAGACAAACAACATCCTAGGAGTCCACTGGGTCCCCTAACCTGGTCGAACAAAATGTCTTGATGTCTTCCACACGGCACTTGGTTAGTTTGTAATTTATGGGTCAGGTTAGCCGAGGGAACAAGGAACTTTGTCTCAAGTTGTTCAGGCGAAGAATCGGAACGGGAGAATGATATCAATAAGGTATATTTGTGTAAGTGATACATGAGAAATGAAATGAATTTGACCATGTGTGTTAAAATAATAAACAGCATATCACAAGAAAATTCCTTGAATAAAGTTATATTTCCATTTCATTAAATGCTTAATCAACTATAAAGATAAATTGAAATGTAATTTTCCCTTGAATAGAAATAAATGGGGGTTTAATGTCCCACCTCTTACTCAGCATCGATCTGAATAACTAGATATCGTTCCTTGCCAAACCCTTTCCCCTGCACCACTGACAAGGGGAAAACACAAGGAAATTTCTTGGCCTAAACAGAGATTGGTCCGGGACCTCCTGGTTAGCGAGCCAGCACATTATTCAATGAGCCACCATAGCGCACCTTTGAATGGGGTATTTTTGTTTCTATCAAGGAATCTTGTTTCAGAGGTGAGCTTACACAGAAGATTAATAGAGTACACTTGTTTTCTCATAAAGATTAAGTTAAGAACATATAATGTAAAACATTAGAAGTAAGATATGTGAACTTGACATGAGGTTGTAACAAAATTATCTGTAACTTGTGTACCTATTTACACCAAATATGTAATTATCTGACTCTAACTAGAAAAGATACCATAGCGACATCCAACATGGGGTGGGTGTGTGTGTGTGTGGATGGCCTGGTGCGCACTGTATCGCATGGTCTGTTGTCATTGAGTCACCTGCCATGGGCCCAATCTCGTTGGTTTCCTCCAGGTCTCTGGTTTCCTTCCACTGCTAAAGACCCCTACGCTCAAGCGAATTATTGAAATAAAATTAAACCGTGTGTTTGCCCGAAATGACCTAGTTTGTGTCCAGTGGACATTAAACTCATGCTCTCTCTTCCATATAACATCCTATATAGTGCTAGAAAAATGTGTTTAACTTGTTGGTGTTGAGTTTGATGTTAGACCTGGTTGGGGGCAAAGGGTTGGGGGATATGATCCAAACAATATTTTATTCAGATAAGATTCATTTTAATTTGTTTCCTTGGGTTGAAAGGTATGCTTATTCTCATGTGGCTTTATTTTGTGCAATCTCAGTGAAATTGATACCAAATTTTAGTGGATTGACAACAGAAAATTCAAGATTACTATTGGAATGGGTAGGGCTGGGTTGCAATCTTGAGGAATAGAGTCTGGCTACTGCACTTTCTTACTTTCTGGTTATCTGGGTAAAGAGGTATTTAGGTTAGACACTTCCCCAAATTCATATAAAAGAGACAATCTGGCTTAGACACTCACCCAAAATAATTTAAAAGAGATATGTATGTTAGAATCTCACCCAAACTCATTTAAAAAAGCCATTGAGGTTAAAGACTCATCCAAACTGATACAAAAGAGCCATTTAGGTTAAAAACTCACCCAAACTCATTTAAAAGAGACATTTTGGTTAGAGACTCATCCAAACTCATTTAAAATTAGTTTGCCTCTTTTTGAATTGCATTCAAGATAACAAGTAGCTTTTTTCAAAAGGAGTTGGACATGCAAAGAGTAACTAGCTGAAGTTACAATTAGTCATAAATTCCAGTTTGCATGATTACACAGGTACCAAATAAAGGAGGGGAGAGTTCTGTGCATTGAGTAGGATTGGGATACCTATCTTGTATATACTGGTAAAACTTATACACACAAGGAATGTGCTTATACAAACAATATACACAATGTGTATTTTGATTCAGCCAATATATATGAGGTGTATTGTTACATATTGTGCATATTCCTACAACCAATATTCTCATGGTGTATATTGATACAAATCAGTATCAGAAGGTGTATATTGATAGACCCAATATCCATAGTGTGTGTACTTGTAGAACCAATATACATAGAGTGTATACTGGTAGAACCACTATACATGTATACTGATGAAACCAATATACATAGTGTATACTCATAGAACCAATATACCTTGAGTGTACACGGTTATGATAAAGTGTTAATGTTTATGATAAAGTTGTTCATGAACAAATTGTTAATAAGATGGTAAAATCATTGTAAAATCATGATGGTAGTAACTATTTGAATTGTCACACCAAACCAAATTCCTGGGGGGGGGGGGCGGTGGGATGGCCTAGTGGACTAGAGTGCCTCGCTTCGACCTCTGGCTTGCGGCTGTGGTTTTGAGCCCTGGTGTGAGCGTATGTGGCATGGAGATAGGGGTGCCCTCTCAACCTCGTGGGTTTACTCTGGGCACTCCGGTTTCCTCCCACTGCTAAAGACCCCTACGTGCAAGCGAACTATTGAAATAAAATGAAACCATATGTAAGTCCCAAAATGACCTAGTTTGTGTCGAGTGGACGTTAAACCCCATTTCTCTCTCCCTCTCTCTCTCTCCATCCAAACCAAATTCCATATGACTTACATTCTGTGCATAGTTCCCATAATTATATGCAATATATTATCAAATGATAAAGTGACCGAATCCTTATAACTATTACAGTCCAGTTTCAATTTTGAATTGAGTCAATAACATGTTTGCCCTGAAATAGTAAGTGCAGAACAACTGCAGCACACATGACAATGAAATAGAAACCCAGAAGATAAAACACTGGACAAGAAAAAACCAGCACATATTATGCATAGGTTTATGCATTATTACTCACAGTATGATATCACAATTTGGACCAATTGGTTGCCACCAGATCACCTGAGGGAATCTATTGCTTATAAATAGTATATATTTCTTTATCCATTTTTTATACACCAAAATGGAAATGTGGTCATATATTGTAGGTGTGGCTCTATGTACTTCGAAAAGTCTTGAGGATGCTCTACAGGGCAACGTGATCAGTCGATTGACTTTGTATTGATACACAGAGTTTAAGGTCTTGAGACGAACAAGTTTGTGGATTTTCAATAACATTTGATGATGTGAACAGCTAAATGCATGCTATTAAATGTTTTGTATACTAAATGTTAGCATGGGGCAGAGCTATAAAGTCAGACAATCAGATTTTAGTGTATTATAAATGTATATTACCGACCGACAAAAGAAAAACTATACGACAACTCTTGTTGACTGCCTGGACGATTTAACTGCTGTGGGTGTATATTACATTGGTGGGCAACCAATCTTTCATTTTTGCTTTCATTTTCAGATTAGGAACAGGGAATACTGAAACTTCTTTAAGACCAGTTCAAATTCGTTTTGAGGTTAGTTATCGTTTACGTAACCCAACAGAGTATAAATTAAAAAGCAATTTAGAATAAACTTTATCGTTATACTTTTTGCGTTATAAATATGTTTCAAAAGGGTTTGTTGCCACGTTCACAGAATATTTTCTCAATATAGTTTCATGAATGATCATATAATATCTTTTGATAGATGGATTCTAATATTGCTGGTATTACATGTGGTGGTAGACACACAATGATATGGTTAGATAATGGACATGTTTATAGTTTTGGAAATAATTTCTATGCTCAACTGGGATATGATTTCAATGATGAATTGTACAAGGAAAACCAGGTACGTAATATTTTTATTAAGGGTTTGATATTTTTTTTGGGGGGGGGGGAATTTTTGGAGTGATATGAACCAACACTATGAATTTTAACTTAAGTTTTAGAACTTATATATGCCTACATTATCGTATATGTTCATGTTTGTCCACAGTTCCTAACACTCACAGGTCAACGTTCATGTCAGAATCTTCTCAAGTGAGAACGGATTGTTGATCAGGACATTTACATTTTTATTATCCATTGTTTTATATTTTTTCTTCTCTAGTTGTCTCCACATCATATGAAGTTTTTATCCCATCGTCCAGTACAACTAATCACATGTGGTGATAAACACTCTTTATTTTTATTTCAAGATGGTTCTTTAGCTGCTGTTGGGTAAGAATATATATTTTTGAGTTCTAAATCCTTTTCAATAATCTCTTTTATTTTATTTATCTGTATTGATTGACTTTTAATTCTTAGTGGTAGTTTGGCTTCTGTGTCATAAAGAATGTTTATCTGTTGCAAGGTCGAGTAGTATTGCCGTTGTCATGAAGTTTCAACTCGTGAGCTAAATAGTTTACTCTTTATTACTTTAAAACTCTATAAAGTCTACTGTAATTGATTGATTCAACATAATTACTTTTTACAGAGTTATTACTCTTGATTACCTTGAAGAAAGGTTGTGGACACTTGTCAACTGATTAACACTTTGTAACACTTTCTGATCAATAATAAATTCTATAGTTACCTAATAAAATCACAATGTGACATACTAATTTGGGCCATACTAATCACCAACAAAAATCGATGAGAGTGCTTTTTGTCAATATTTCTCAAATTATTGTAAAATATGACCAATAAGCATATCAAAAAATTGATAGAATTAAGGGTAACTGAAATTGACCTAAAAATTGCTCTTCTATCAGTTCTTGTCAGTGATTAAACAGGTAAAATACAGTAAACACAAGTAACTTCTGGACATGTCTGATATCTGAATATGGCTTCCGTTATGTACATTCACAATGGTTCATGTTAAATCACCAAATTATTTCTACAAGCTTGAGATTGTTGGTATATGTTATAAGGAGATCATTATGGATTAGTCAATCATTAGAGATCTCCATTAATTAGTGCGTTTGGGAAGTCGCTTGATATAAGCCTATTAAACCCCATCAGACACCATGTTGAATTACACAATATTTAATGTTTTAAAACTTAACTACTTTATCGATTAAACCACAAATCTAAACTTGGGCAGTTCAAACCATTTTTATTTTTGTTTTACAATGCTCTACCCCTGAGTGTTCCAACTTTGGATTTATATTTAGTCTTTCAACCCTCTCACAGGTGTTGACTCAACACCCTTATCTATATACTATCTCTTATTTTTATGACGAGTAACAATGTTACAAACTTGAGCAAATCTCTGCACAACCCTGGTAACAAATTCGCAAACCCCTCCAAGAGGTCAAACCTGGTACAACTCTTTTAAGCTAGTTGCGGACCCCAGTAACAATTCGCAAATCCCGCAAGGGGCAAACCTCGGTAACCCAGCCTATTAGTAACCATGGAAACCCTGCCAGGGTTTGGGAATAGTATAAATATAAATGCTCGCCATGTGAGTCTAATCAGTCTGAAGAATTCTACATGAACAAAACTAATCACTGACATCCGGGATAACTAGGTATTCAAAGCCACTTTTATCTTCCAAAATACATGTACAACAAACAGTAGACTACTGATAAAACCAAAAAATTCCCCAAAGTTCCTAGTAGGAATCCAGTCCTGTTGGTCCTGTAAATCACAGTCTGGTCTATTGGTCAAATTTGTTTGTTTGGCTTAAAGGGCACATAAAACCAAAAAACGAAACTGATAAAACTTATAGACATTGGTTACTATATGCATGTCCGGTCGTTCTATTTTCTCACGGCAGTGATTAAATACCCTCTACAATCGTGTGTGCAGTCCAAACGATTCGAGATACATTTTCGTCAGAAGAGTATTGTGGTTCTTCTAATTTACCCCAAATAAAAGAGTATGGGAGTAAATAGATGTAGTCATGCCAAATGTATCATAAACATCAAAAATGATTGAAACGTGATTTGTAAGTGACAATCCGTTATCGTCATATGGCGCCTTTCTTTCTGCATACGGCTTTGACTTCATTACACTGAAATAGACCTAAAAATGAAATATGAAAAAATATCTCAATATATGTCAGAATTAACAGTACACATACATTTTGTTGGTAACCATCTTAATGGAATAACAGATTGAGAAGGGTCATCTAACTACTTCGTGTATTGATGGCAAGTGTAGGGTCGTTTATACCTGCCATAAATCAATCAGACTAACGTTGCTCAGAGATTGGGTCATAAATTAATTCTTAAAAGAATGTTGATTAGGTAATTATCATTTTTTACGCCGACCAGATTAATTAGCTTTGTTCACAGATGTTTTTGTAGCCTCGTATTATTTGTTGATTAGTGTTCAAACATCTAAATATAAATCATTTGATGGACATACATTTGCGCGATAAGATCAGGTTATAATGTCTAACATTGTTTAACTTTTTTTAATAATAAAGGCATGTTCTCTGCATATCACTGTTGTGACTGTACGTTGCCAATCAGGATTTGAATTGTTTACAAACGCAATCCACTCTTTCCGTAGGATTTCATCCTTGGGAAATTTGTGAAACGCCGGTACATTATTCCTTTCCTTGCTGGAATTTCCACAACTCTCGATAACACAACGATGACGTGGCATCTTGAAATATATAATCTATTACAACTCAAGACGAGAAAGATCGACTTTTGAAAATGCTTTGACTTGTATAGTATAGTGATATGTAGCTTACATGTAAATAATGATGAGTTAATGATTACGCCAGTCAAATGTTAATTGGACCGATGAATACAAACGTGTTAACTGGTGGTGTGTATACAGTGATATATTGTATAGATTATGTGTAGTGCCTGTGCCGTCACCAGCCAATCAACCGGATTAAGGTTGTAATTGAAAATTTGAAAACCGTTTTTGCTGTCTGATGTTTAAACGTTAATATCTGAATTAATTTTAATCAGATTGGTGTGAACTTGACGTAAAATGAATGTAGTAACCCTTGGCTATCAATATATGCAATTAAGAATTATTATTTTATGTGGTCTTTAACATTCGCTTGAGCCTTGAACCAAAGGTGATATCACAAATAAATATTGGTCAAGACTTATTATCATGTCTTTAAGGTTAGATGATTTCTTTTCATTGTAGAAGTAACCTCAATGGTCAGATTGGGTCAGGTGACAATATGGAAGCTGTCATACCAAAACAAGTCGACCTAAGTGAACCAATCAAATCAATAGCGTCAGGTGCCAATCATAACTTAGCTGTAACAGGTAGGTCACAATAAACTGTAATATTTATTGCAATATGTAGCTTTGAATTTAGTTACTATTTTACTTGGAATTTTTTAAATTTGATTGGATGCTTGATATCTAATTAGTTTAAAAACATATTCGAACTAAAAATGTGCATACAACTTTTATTTAGACTTTTGATAATAAACTAATTATTACAGAAATCCTTTTATTTTTATCGTAAAGAACCAACACCTAGCCAGTTCTTTGCCTGTTTTATTTGCTATTTGGTGTAATTACGATATTCCCCATGGAATAGTTGATCATGCGATTAAAATTTATTACAGGTGATTAAAATTTATTACAAAATGTTCTTGTTTGATGCAAAATTTAATATCTTATCAATCCTGATTTAAAATATATTATTTGTAAGCAGTGTAATTGGATTAAACAAAGATTCAGGTGTTGTATAGGTGAGTTATCTCCCCTGGACTACTAATAGCATGAAACACTGCTCGTGCTCTAGTGACTTTTCTAGTATGGATTAGCACTGTATTGACTTGTAACATCTCTAATCTTAGTTTTTCATGTGAATGTACAAATTGATTTTACTGCTTGCTTCTCATTAAATATCAATGGTAATTGTAAAAAATGCACTGAATGTGATAAGTGTTGATCTAAAAGATTAAAAACATTTAAAGAATATTTATTGTCTATTATTCCACGACGTTGTACTTCACCTAGATCACTTTTCAAGCCTTTAGATTTTATATTTTATGGATCATCATATTTTTTCATAACAGATATAGGTGATATTTATTTGGTTAAACTAGAGGTCTGATCCACTAAATTTTTAGGTATTTTTTGGTCATATTTTCCAAATGGCCCACCACACATACATAATAATGTCATGTTAATGTCTTTCTGTGCTGTATTTAATATCATGAGAAATATTTTTGATATAATTATTGCAGCTTTATTATCTTTTTTAAAACCTACACAAATTTTAAGAATTTAATATTGATCACTAAAATTGTAATTTACCTTTAATTGTCAAACAGTATAAATGGGTTAGGGCCTACTCACTTTTAACAGAATTATTAATTTCTGAAGCTTAATGGATATCATATCAAAATGTCAGAATGGACATATTTAGATGTTTCATCTAACAGAACAAATATTTTTATATGCCATTAAATATGTAAAAATTGTATCATGATATGCTTACAGACGGCCCCCAGATCCGTTCACTTGATTGGATTTTTATAAGCCTTTCATGTTTATTATTTGCAATAACCGTGTATCTTATCTACAGGTTTTTCTTGTGAGTTTTGTATGTGTGTGGTGCAGTCCTCTTGCACGTATTGGGGGGCTGGGATGGCCTAGTGGTCTAGAGTGCCGCGCTTCGATCTCTAGCTGGTCGGTCACCTCTGGCTTGCGGCTGTGGTTTCGAGCTCTGGTGTGAGCGTATGTGGCATGGAGATAGGGGCGCCTTCTCAACCTCGTGGGTTTCCTCTGGGCACTCCTGTTTCCTCCCACTGCTAAAGACCCCTACGCGCAAGCGAATTATTGAAATAAAATGAAACCATATGTTAGTCCCAAAATGACCCGGTTTGTGTTGAGTGGACGTTAAACCCCATTTCTCTCTCTCTCTCTCTTGCACGTTGTCAAGTTTAAATTCATTGATTATGGTGACATTTATTGATCTTAACAATTGTGTCGTTTTAAATTTTTGACATATGTATACAGAAATCCATCATGGCGTTACCTTTTTCCAAGGTATCCTACTAGTATTAATTTCCAGATAATATTAATATGGTATTCTATGTCTGAGAGAACTAATCCATATTTGATCTTATAAATTGAAGAGGAGAAATAAAAGCAAGCCCTAGGCCATAAGAACTCAGTGAATATTGTATCCTATCAGTTTATTATTGGACAATGAAGTCGCACAATAGAAAACCAATACCGAACCATCAAGACTTTTTATACAGATTACATAAACCCAAGGTTGTCTGTCAGACCTATATTTAATGAATCAATGTTTCAATGATTTTATTACGCGATATGAATAGTTACTCATCTTGTCTTACGGTACGTTCATTGAGTACCGTTAGTCTCTATAGCCATTCTGTTAATATGATGAATCAGAAGTTCAAAATCAGGTTCTGTGAGACCAATTCTATTGTCTACTTGTCTGGATCTCTTAATTTGTTAAATCTGTCAAATATCAATAAAACTTATTGGTTTCTGTTGTCCTAAATCTATAAAACAAAACAATGTAGATTTTGTCAAGTTTTGTTCAATAGTTCTTGCTGTATGAGGTATTAAAGTGGCATGTTCAATTAAGTACGGAAAGTGCATATGAGAAGAGAATTTTCATTTTCATTCGCTTTGTTACTGTTGTAGTTCACATATCTGCTTTTTAATAGATGATATAAGCATGATTTTCGCATTGTCTACGCCCAAGCAATCCAAGGTTGCAATGTATTACCCTTTGCTCCAATGTATGCCCCCCCCCCTCGACAAAATCCTGGATCCGGGCCTGGTAACTATAGCTGAATAGGCTGCATGGGTAATGGATCAGGAACATGATACCGACAGGACGAGAGATCAATCAAATAAATTTAGGGATCGCACACAACAACATCACAACATATTTGGTTTAGAGTAGAGATTTTTTAATGATAATGTTACAGGCTGATAAATCTGTGTGGGTACTGGATCATGAAGATGATACCGGGACATGACAGCAATAGAATAAATTTTGGAGTCTCTGCACAGCAGAGTTGGTTTAGAGTCTGTTCAGCTGCTATTATTGTGCAGGGATTCCTAAATTTATTAAATAATGAACGTAATTGATTCTGGAAAATATTGTATTAGAGGAATAAAATATAAGACATTTGTAAGAACTGTTATAATTTATGTAAGGCAACTTTTAGATGGGTATTCTCTTAATGTTGATAGATTACTATTTGAAAAAATCGCCTAAAAATGAATAATTGTTCTTATCTTGTAGTTTAGCATGTAAGAGTATAGTCAGATCGTGAGTAAATATTGTTGCATTCTGTATTTAGCTGTCTCAAATATTTAATTATTCAAATGAACGAACCTATACTTATATTTATTTGCGACTAAAATTATTGCTTTATATCTTTTTCCAAAGGACCATAACATTTCTACATTTAAAAATTAAAACTTTTAGTTGAAGGTTCATAGAAGCAATTGACTCAATTTTAATGGTCCAAAGAATATTGAAAACAGATTGTCAATATATGTATGTGTGTATTCATATCCCTTATACTGTATTTAAAAACAATAAAAGCATTTATTGTGGGCACGTCTTTGTTAGGATGTCTTGTGAATTTTAAAGTGCTATTATGCATTATATAAGTGCATATTCATATGTAAATGTACACATGATGGTAATCGAAACTTTTCTCTAATGCTTAATGAACATATATATATATATTACTGGCGGCACGGATAGCCTTTAGGTAATTTAGGAACCAGAAAAGGGTTGGAGTAGTGTTAAAAGGAATCTTTTGTGAAGTTGAAGTGGCTAGTCAGCTTGTGGAATTGATTACAGATAATGTTTAGTATATTTCCCCGCAGGATAAAAGCGGTAATTGACTAGGTGTTAACCCGATAGAAAACACTTGTGTCTTAGACATCTTTTACCAAAGACCTTTTATACTTTCAGTCTGTTTTAGGTCACATTATGTCAATACGACACTTTTTACAGTAAATACATGAAAACATGGCCGCCATCTTTTACATTTCTTTTGATTTTCACCTATATTCTTTAATCGTCAAAAGTGAAGTGTGGCCGAGAGGTTGATAAAAAGGGATCTGGGGATCTGAATATAAATCTACCATCGTGTGTAGGTATATATCTTGTCATCTTGACTTTGTTTACCTGTAAACAAAACTAAAAGAATGAATGCACAGGTTTTTCGATTTTTGAGCTTTAACAAATCCAATTTAATTGTTGGAATTAAAGACCAATTTAACTTAGTAATTTCAGATCATTTTTTGATAAACAGCAGTTAATAATGGAGGCTAATAATGGACGCCAAAAGCAGATGTATGCTCACACAGTTTAAACTGGAATGAACATTTATAATTTTCTTTCAGGTGGTTGTTTAGTAAAATTATTTTGCCGTTAATTTTAGAGCAGTGTTATAAATTCCATTATTTGTATTTACTTTTACATCAGTTGACAAAAAGTGCAGATTAGACCAATTATGAAAACGCATCTCCAATGATTTCTGGGTCCATTGAAAACTTTAATGATTTTGTACTGAAATAATTTTTTGGAGAAAAGTCTTTATTTACTTTCCATTTATTTGTGCCCGAGGTACAAAGATTGTGGCTTTTATATACAATGAAGGTCGATAGCATGAAATAGCATGGCAATTATTACAGCTCTTCAGTTGCCTATTATTGTCTTGTAATGTCAGCAATATGTGAATCGTTAATAAAGTAGAGGAAGCTAGGTTTTCTGTGGGAAATATTCCTCCACTAAAAATGCCTTCGGTCTTTCCATTATTATTTGTTCCAAAGTAATATTGAAATGATTTGTCAACATTGTTTTTCCATAGCTCCCCAAATCTTCTAACAAGTCACAATGCCAAGCAGTCAAATAACGGATGAACTCCTAGGGGTTTATATGGCGATTTATTGATTCCCTTTTCTAAACTCTTTTATATGATAAAAACTCATATAGTTGTCATCTTGTTGTTCTGTCATCAATGCAAGTTTCTCGTTATCTCCCTCGACTTTTTTTTGTTAAGAGGATAAGTGGTTGATCAATTAACTTCAGCCATTAAATATGGCACACTTGTATGACACAAAAACATGTTGTGCTTTTAATTGGAGAGTAATTTTTTCTATATATATATGTTAAGGGGGATCAAGTTGCCAGTGTGTGGATACATGTTTCCAGATTATTGAATGGATGATCATTCGGCTGGCCAAAGAGAAATACCTAATATCAAAGGTGAGGAAGGATGTATCGATTGCAGTACAATCGACCTACCTTTAATAATGTATTGAAATCATCTTGCCTGAAACGATTACCTACTCCACAATATTGTTTTGCCTAAGTAGTGTACAGTGCCAGAGGGGTCAAAAATGGCAGATAAAGTTAAATAGCTATCAGAGTGCAGTCAATTTTCTGCTTGTTCGGTTCCGCACAATCTCCTCTTTGGTCTTTTGGCTGAGAATGGAGAGAAAATGAGGTGATTTTTACAGGTAGTTCACGTTGAATCAACACATCTGATTTCCTGATTTCACCAATCGAGTATTTGTTTGTTGATCAATTAGTGTCCGTGTTGACCCGCCATGTTTTTTCAAGTGATTTGCGTCAATAAATTGCAATGCTATCTGTCTCATTATAACACCTTTATATGGAACAAATAATGTAAGTGGATTTTGAGGTTAACAAGTCCACGATTTATAGAAGCCCTCAGGATATCATTTGAATTGTAATCGAACAATACCAACTCGATCGAAGCAAATCAGTTCTGCTAAATCTCGGCTCTATTCATCTCTTCGTTTACTTGATAAAAAAAAATTCAATTTTCCAACTTATTTCTTTGAAGAAAAAAATCTGAAAAATATCTTCTAGCAAATAAAAATTGAAAAAAAATTAATGAATGCAAATATTCCCTCCATTAGTGAAAATTAGGAAACATTTCTGTAAATATTGCTAAATATACAGTGAATTCAATTTCTTACCACTGCTCGAAGTGAACTTGATTATACCACTTACGAAACTATGGCTTATGTATACAGTTGTAGTCAATACAATCATAGTTTTTCTATAGAATATTATATTAAATGTTTTTTTTTTGGGGGGGGGGTCTTTGTTAACTATTGTTATATTAGGCAAGCTTGATAATTTTGTTGAACATTTACATTATACCATTAAACTTGGTGAATTGTTTAAATAAATAATTTGTTTTATAACTATATTGTAGCTCACAGGCTGGCAAATTATCTCTCAAGGTTATGTAATTCGTACTTGTTTCATTTTTGACAAATATCAGTTGATCAAGGTTTTCGATATTTAGTGATAGCCAAAAAAAATTGACATTTGAAAAGATGGTGATGGACCCTTGTTCGATTTTCTGATTTTGTCACATATCTGTTATCCCTACATGCTTCTTGGTCTAGAGACTGGGTTCCCGGTACCAAGACGTCCAACATCTGGACGCGAATAAGTGAAGGTCACAGCCCAAGAACTGACTATATGTATTGTATACACTATAGCATTACTTTCTTCGTTTATCCTCAATATACCTCTTTCTGGTACCAACAGTTCTTTTAGGATGTCCAACTTCAGAATTCAGGAAGAGAAAGTTGTGGACGAAGATCTAGCTGCTCACGTTCAAAGGGTTAAATAAAGCGTATTTGATTTGGTCTGACGTCTTGTCAACACTATACGTTTGGTGAAAGGTGCTGAAAATGGGTATGTTAGTCCCAAATTGACATAGTTATATTGAGTCGATATTAAACTCCAGTTATTTTCTTTCTCTGGTTACTGATAGGTTATAATATTTGACATGCTTTGATGTTATTTAAATATAACAATTTAACCTGTGTTCAGTGATATTCTAATCTTATAATTCCTCATATATAGGTGCCATCAAATTTTCTCCCTTGATCTTTCATTTTGTTTTGGAGAATATGAAATACCAATTAACATGGTGGAACAACATTTCATTAATTCCTTCTAGTTTTAAACATGATGATAAAATGCATTAAAACCAACAGACTTTCCATAAAGTGTCATGGTTGACAGCAAATTATGTTTTGCCAACTTCATTTTGATGGGTTTACCAATATACTTCTTAAATAGAACATACTCACAAAGAAGGTCATACCAGAAAGGTCAAAGAGGGCATAAATTTGTTTTTGAAAGTTATTTTTCACCTAGGAATTTCTTAAACAACCTTTAATGACTTTGCAGCTCTAAAAATGATCATAGAAAAAATATAAACTTTATGTTTCTAAGTGCATTAAATTGGCATCAAGGGATTTGGTTGATGATGCTGATAGATATTTAAGTTGGTTTACAACAAGATTTACAAAATAGTTATTACAGAAAAATTCTATGTTTGTTTGTAAGAGATTTTACCAAGGCAGCAGACTCAAGAAACTGCCACAGATTGATCTGTAAGAATTTAACACAAAACTACAAGAATAAATATAAATATATAGATGGTGGCACTGTGAACAGTGATGGTAGAGAGAAGGGGTGGGTGGACAGAGGAGGTGATAGCCCTGGGCATCAATTCCAGGAGGCATTACATTAAATAGTGCAATTAAATTAATCTTTTTGAAATTATCCTTGTTAACTTTGTGGGACAAGCTGCCCTTCTTAATTTGAATTAAAATTTCTTCTGAGTACTAGGGCCTAGGTCCTATACTTGATTTTTGGGGATAGGCGATGAGGGCATACAATCCCATAGTTGGCTCTGGGCATCACCCAAACCCATGCCTGTCACTGCCTGTGAGTTGTTTCCTATTAATGTTTGATGATAATGTTAGGCTGGTTTAAACTTGATGAAATATCATTGAGCTAATTATCATTTGGTATTAAATGTGATGTTAAAACAGTTTAAATATTCTTACCTATCTTTGAGACGTTTTAAGTTTGACTTTTGAATGGGTTGGCTTAATATTTACATTGATATTTACATAAAAAGCAATGTTGAAATGTCAACATTTTCTTGCATATTGAACAAGTTATAAAAATAATAGAGATGTTAAAAATGTTGACAAGACTAACTTTTTTTCCTTTGGCCTAATATTATACTGTGATTATCTGGCTCTACTCCAAACTATTTTTTTGATTTGATTTAACCAAAATTAAATATTTCATCAAATAATTTGGAAGATCTTTAATTATTACAGACATGAGATTACAAGACTATCAGGAACTATTAGAACTGTATACCATTGCAAACATTTTCCCAGGCATTATCTGGCGGCAATGTTGATTGTTATGGTAAAGGTTGTGCTATGATGATAACTTGTTTAGTCTAAAATGTGTATACAGTCAGTTGTAATTTATGATAGAAAACATAGCAGGATGTTTTATTTCACAGTGTGGCAATACTCCACTACTTGACCTTTGACCTCCAGACACCTTTACTTATTAAAAACAGCCGTGTTTTGACCTAGACATGACTTATGATATAAGTATTATTGTATCTAGTATGTAGACATTGCCTAACTGCCTGTAACTGTTTTTTTTATTACATCTGTGTAGAACTGGAGCTGTAATTCATGAAACCTTAATACGATGCTACCAATATACCCTCATAAAACTGACACTTCAGGGCAAAAATATTTTTCAAATAGTTTAATAATGGACCTGATATCTATTATTCATTAATCATACACACAAACGGAAATGGTATCGGTGTATTTATATTCTCATTTCATATATTTTTGGTGTTTTACATACATGTAAAACTAGATATTTATTTGTGCTAAAAAGAATGAGATTAGATTATACTTTTTTCTAAAAACCAATTGGCATTTGGTGATGGAATGCAGGTAGTAGGGATGGCCAAGGCCCTGAAATAGTCTGGTACCTGCCCTGTATAAATATGTGCTGAAATTAATGACACTTGTCTACCCTCCTCTTTTTTTGTTTGTTCAAAATGACCAGTTTGTCATTTGTTGCAATTTTATACAGTTATTACATCTTTTTAAAATGATGGGTTATGTTGTGTCAATAAACATTTGATTTTATTGTTTTAAAGGGGGTTAAGTTTGACTATACTGTTGATAATCAAGGTAATCACTCCATATTGTGTAATTCAAACAGCATTATTTATTAATGTCTTATTTTGCAATACTGTTTCATTTTTGAGGTGTTTTTTATCATCAGCATTAGAATATTTGTTATAGGGATGTAAATAACATAGCTCTAGGCTAAAATTTCCATCAGAGTACAGGCCATTACATGGTATCATGTGTTTGTTTATATTATGTAATGTTTTACAACTGTCTGTTCTAACAAGGTTATCTCAGGGGATTATATTACTGAACTCTTCTCAGGTAATGTCTGTTTAATTTAAGGTTGTTTAATTATATTGTTTTGGTTATCACTAGTAACAACTTTTGAATTATTACAATGATCTTTAATTCTGATATTAGGAAAAATTTATTAGGGAATATTTAACAGATACATTTTGTGTTTTAGTAAATCCATTGATAATTTCCAGAGGTTTATTAGATCAGTTTTAAAATAGATGAAGGAAGCATTGGTATTGAACAAAGTAATAAATCCTGGAGATTATGAAACTATTCCCACAATGTTGAATATCAGGAGCTGGTTAATCTTCGAGATAAGTTACACGACTATGGCAGTAGTGATATTATTGACCCATTGGGTGTGCATTGAGAGATTAGGATCTATAATTGCTACATTTAACCATTTATTTGATTCCATGTCCATTGGGACTTCGATACAGACATTTAACGTTAATCTGAACAATTAGCTGACTGGGTTGAAGAACAAATATTAGTAAAGCTTCCATGTGTGCATCTTATAGGATCCATATGGTCAGTCAAGCTTTAATTAGGTGAAAGATATCACTTACTTGACCATGCAAGATGATGTCATTTCTTGTAATATCTCCAGTGGCTAATGATTAGATTTATTTAGGCTCACATTTCTGGAGTCATCTAAGGACAAGAGGATTAAAGAGTCATGATCTTTACGAAGGTCACCTAATGATGATCTTTTTGTTTGAAATTCATAGAAAAAAAACATGATGTGAAATTATATTGTTGTAAATTTAAATTGAACTTTTATCTTTGTATGGAGGGTTGATTATGATATATACACTTAAATTACCTCAACAAAAATCAAACTTATTACATCCATTAAACAATATTAGACATAATAAGATAATATGATGTACAGATGAATAAATGTAAATTGGATTGTGTGTATAGCCATAACTTTAGGTATAATTTAACTGTGAAAGAACAGTTTATTATGCATTGGCTAACATATTTTTAACAGACAAGTCCCACATCTTCCTTGAATATCAATTTAATTTTAAAAAATTTGTTAAACTTCTCGCTCCCTTTCAGTAATTTGGCATACCTATCCTACTATAAAAGAATTATTCAACAATAAATATTTATTTTTTTCATTTTATAACTTTCCTTACATTAATGTGGTCCCTGAATTGATTAGATAATTTATTGGAGCTTGGAAAAGAGTCCAAATGAGAGGAGCGGAATGGTCCCTAGTTTCCTTCCACTAATAAAGTCATATTAACGAGCAAGTGAATTATTAAAATAAAATTGAACCATATGTTAGTCCCGAAATTACCTAGTTATGTCAAGCAGCCCAGGAAATGGTATACGTATTGTTTTCTCCCCCCCCCACCATATGAGGGTTTTGGTATTGTGGTCCGACCATGGTTTATTCTGAAATCTCATGAACATGAAGAACATAACCATCACAGGTTTTGTATATACAGTTTTAACATCTTTACACTAACAATGTATTTTTAGTTGATTTACAGCAGATATCTCTTTTACTTGTTATGTCAATAAATGAATGTGGTCTGGGTTGCACAATGGGGTTAATAGCACTACATAGGAAATGTCAAGGGCAAGACTTGGGTCTTCCAAACCAGCAGGAAGAATATAACCGTGAAACCGATATCCACTCAAAATACATCTGGATTTCAATCAAATTCTTATGTTTTGACTGCTTGCGTGTATATGCATCATGGCCTTTAACAGACTGGCCAATGTGTTGATTTTTATTGCGTTTCTCCTTTTGGTTCCCTAACTTGTCGACTTGATGTAGGCCTACCAGTTTTTCTTTCAGTGAAATATTATGAAATATTTCAAATACGTGCCTACAAATCATAGTTATGAAATAAGATGTGAATAATATATGCGGATATTACCAAAATTAAACTCATCCATTTTTAAATATTTCCTCTTAATTAGCTGCATTGAGCATCACTTAATGTTGGATTTCAGATTCCTCTGTTATCTATCTCACATATTTTTTGTAAAATGGTATTTACCACATTCTGTAGAACAGCTCTTCATGTGTAATCAAACTCTGCTTTACATGTATAAGTAAAATGAATTAGTGTTTCTTAATGTTCTACCATAAACCCCATTTATAATATGATAATAGAATGGAATTGTCCAGACCTAGAACCATTCCGGAATGTTGGGGTTTTTTTTAGATCCAGGATGGAAAACTCATGAACATGAAAAATGCTCTGGCATTGATAGTGTAAATAGATATAACTTCTTGAGTTTTATTGGATTAGGAGGGTGGGTAAGTGTGGCATGGGGGTTGGGGGCAGGTATTGAACTCCATATTGGTGACGATGTAAATGGGATTATTCAATGTAAATCAGGGATTTGATCATGTGGGGAAAATAAAATCTGTTTTCTGAGACCATGGCCATCAATCATGCATTAATACACCGAAGAACAAACATTATACTACTTTCACTTTAAATATTTTGATGTCACCAATTGAGAAATGATTATAAATGTATCCAGTTCAGTTATTTATATAAACTTTTGTTGATGGACAGGTGTTAGATAAGAACCAAGCCTGGAGTTTGTCCAGTACTGTGGGAAGAATAATATCTCCATTTCTCTCAGCATATTGTCAGGCCATTAGTGGAGGATTAAGTCTGCTGTACTATTCACATGTCAGTGAGATGATGATAGTGATCTGTGTTACCATTCCGCTACAGACACCCTCATACTATCTATAATCCAAACATTAGTCAGTACAAATAATACATGTATTATCAAAATATAGTTAGGGGGACCAGAGCTAATGGACACTTGAATAGTGGACAATAGAATTGTGTACCTGGTGATTATGGTCACTATAACTTGACCAGTTATATGACCCAGTAACAAACAGATCACCTTAATACATGCACATGTTATTGGGCAGGTGAACATGTCAAGTTTTGATATGACAACAGGGATTTTACTTTTCTCTTAGAAATTATTGGAGACAGGACAAACTGAATTTAATATTCAGGCTTGCCTAATGATTGATATGTAAATGAAATGGGGTCCATCATGAGATGTCAGCACTTGAACCCAAGGCCATTTAGGTACATTAAAGTATTTTAAAGTGGGGCTTGTGCAATAAATACAAATTGTAATGGTTTTCTTACTTAATCTTTGAAATCAATTTATTTTGTTTTCTAATGGGTGACATTTATTGACCACCTGCAGATTATAAACTGAAGGAGGGTAAAATCCTCAAGAGCCTGGAATTTTATCGTCTTAATGATAAATATTGTAAGTTTTAGTTTTGTAACTAGATTTTCGAAACATAGCATGATGATAATCAATAATTTTTGATGTACCAGCACTTGAAGAACCTACATTACATTAACCAAAGCTGACAAGGAAAGTGTTGTCTAGAATGAGACATAAAACTAGTACACATTGATGTGCAAGTAAAAAAAAAAACTTTAGCAGTTGTCTAAAAGTCTCTAATATTGTTACTTAGGCAGTTTCAATATGATTGAACGTGTATTTAATACTCTCTATGGTCTCTTTATAAGTTAATCTAAGCTGGCATCATAGTTTATGTTATGATTGTTTAGACTACCAAAGTTTGTGTTTGATGAATTTTGATGTGTGTTGATGCTAAAAGAGAAAGTGTGAGGGCTGTCACAAATGACCTGTGACATTGAAAGTTACTTGTCTAAGATTTGGAAGAAGAGAAGGTGTCACCTTGAGTATTGACCTGTATGACCTGTTATATGAGGAAGTGACCTCTGTTTTCATCAGGTCAAACTCCCAGGCTCCCAGAAGTTCCCACGAACTGGTCAGTTTTAGGGCTGAACTCAGGGTAACAATACAACAGCACTTGATGCTGTTCAAATGCTGATTCCTCTGAAATAATGAATCTACTTCAGATAAGAGAATATGGGGGTCCAATGCATTGAGTCTTGGATTGTGAGGGTGAGTGGGATGGGTGTTAATGATCTATATTCATGAAAATCAACAGAAACAAAAATGATTTTATGATGAAACATGTGAATACATTTTTGGTGTGATTCTATCATTTTGTGATCAGCAATTGAAACAAATTACTGCATGTGATAAATTAGTTAACCCTACTTCTAACCTGAGCATTTCATTGGTGAAATCTTAAAACCATTTAATTGTATATTTATTTAAATTTTCTCTGAACAATTTATTGAGATATATATTTATGCAATTGGCATGTGTACTGAAATGAACTATTATAGAAATATATACAAGGATATTCTTATTTCACATTTCTTCAATTTTTCAGCTGAAAAAATAAATTCTGTCATATAATACCTCAATAGTGTACAGTAGACATTTTGTACAAGTTTGGTTGGGGTTAATTCACAGAGATTCTGATCCACCTAACAGAAACCCATTTCACTTTTGGGTTTGTCCACTTATGAAATGTGATCCCTGCATCTGCTTTTATCTTTTATCAATTAGAGCTGTTGGGTCTGCTATTAGAGACTTTTGTGTCTGAAAACAAAAATGGGAAAATGCTAACATAATACTGTAAGAGGCATTATCCACAATGGTTGATGACCCATGAAAATTTGTCCAATTGTTGTGATGGCCATTTTCTTTGTTATTCAATCAGTCCTATTATGGACATGTCAAACTTTTGGCAATCAGTTGTCAAAGAGGTGAAGAATGTACTGCAACTTAAATAAACTCTTCAAATAACTTTAATTCTTCCATTCGCTTTTCTATTCTAAATGTCAGATTTTAAATTTGTTTTATGGCCCTCAGCTAATGTAACAGTACTTGATGTTATTTAACTTCTTATGGGAAAATTTGACATTGAAGCGATTAATTTCGGGTCTGGAAAAGATATCTTGCGATTGGTAAAGTAATTATGGTGCACATATTCATATCACATGTCTTGCACATGTACAGTTTCTACATCACCTGTTGAGTTAAAGTTAAAAATATGTCTTTACCATTCCAATGTTAATTTAATTACAAAATAAATAGAGACCTCTGTTTGGGATTCAATGATTTATTTTTTTCAGATAATGGTCATGTCTATATGTGGGGCTATGCAAGAGCTTGTGGGCAAAGAAGAAATGATATTTTGGTACCTGAAAGGGTACCTATTCGACATTCTGTGGTGAAAGTTGCATGTGGAACCAGTCATTGTATGGCGCTTACAGGTGAGAAATTTACATTTTACCATTATTATCTCTGCAGAATTATGAGCAAGATGGAAAGAGCAGAATTTAGAGAAAGAAGTAGATTCATAATCAATCTGGATGAAAATATTCGTGTTAGATTTGTAAAGCTCTGAAACATGTTATGATGGTTATTTTTCTTTTAGATTTAAGTTAAGTTTAAACTTATATAATTACAATTCTGAGTGGAGGAACTTTTACTCCTCTATTCACAGATGTTCAGTCATCAGCTGATATGCAGAGGATAGGCTGATCATGATTCATGTGAATTGTGGATCGTATTATGATTTAATTTGTAAATTTTGGTATATATAAAGGTCGATAACTTGGAATAGAACTTATTATAAACATGTTGATACTTGTATTTATGAAAATCAATAGATATGTACAATATATTATAGGTTTAAAACATGTATTGTTTGATCTGTCTATGTAGATATGTCTAAAAATACATGCATTTACATAACATATGTAGTTCATACCTTTATTATTTATTGAAAAAAATATTTGGTTGTAATGAAACAAATCCTGTTCGCATGAGGTAGGTTTGTGTAAAAAAAACAACAAAATAAAGCTTAGTGGCTTTAAGGATATGATATATATTTATCATGTACATGTTATAATATTAAAATATGGGAGATCGGCGTCATAGAAATAGACGTTAAACTTTTTAAGATTTAATTTCATTGTGATTTAATAATACAAAACCCAAACAAGAGAATAGAAAATCTATATCTAGATTTAGATTAATGGTGATAATTGCTTTAAAATGCATTTGTAATTAAAGCTGAAATGGATACGATCTATTTGTCAACACATGAGCTTTTATTGTTTGCACCTTTCCAAATGTGTCACTAGTTAGCATTGGGTTACCCTCCCTATTCTTTTGTTTGTTTGATAAATGGTCAAATTTTTTGTATTTAGTATCTCATATTCAGATAAAGCTTTTATCTTGAACCAATATTTTCATTAAGTCTGCCAAGTCCAGGCTTGGTTTTCATCCACAGAGGTCATACATATTTTGTTAAGACAAGTTAAGCACCAGACCTGATGGTGTGGGGTGTTGGTAATCTACAGCTTGACTCGGATTGCATTAGAAATGTGACAGAACCCATAGGCTTTAAATAAGGTTTAAATATGATTGCTATCGTTGATGGCCATCTAAACTTGTACCTCTACATTTACACCTAGGTCAAATTACATGTTAAATACACATAAAGGCTTTGATCAGCATATTATTGGCACCTAATTTATAGCAGAACATTAATTTAACATTTGATATCAAATTGGTATATTAGATAAGGGCATAGGGAATGTCATTTGATTAAGATTGATATTCAGAAAAAATATATATTTAGATTTGCAGCAGTGAGACATCAGTGTATACAAAAGTAAGACAAACACATTGCTAGTTGATTTTTTTAAATGTTGTGTATAATAAGTTGCATTCACATTGGGATTAGCCTGCTTTAACTTCAGTTATTATGTGAGTGTAGTTACTTGCTTTGGGTAAATCACTATCCACTTACTTTTTGTGCAGCTTGCTATAAGCTTGAAATGAACAGGTTTAATTCCCTAATTGTCTGCACCAATTGGGCTATTGAAGACAATTTAGCAGTGGGAGAAAACCAGAGTGCCCTGAGGAAAGCCACGAGATTGAGAAGGCTCAATTGAGAATGGAGTTTGTGAATTTGATGTAACTTTGATGTAACTTTTATATATATAAGGAAGATATGCTCAGTTATTGATATTTTAAATTTATGACAGCTATTTACAGGGTTACTAACCTTGGTAAAAAAAAACCTGGTTAACGAGCTGGAGTGTTATGTCATAAATTTGATATATTGACAGACTTTCAATCTTGCTTTGTAAGGACTATGGTTGTGAAGCTTTGGAATCAGAATTTTGAACAGATTTGGGCAAACTGTCAACATGTACAATTCTCCAATAAACTTCCAGAGAGCCACGGTGGCTCAGTGAGTCAGACGTTGGCTTGCTAACCAGGAGGTCTAGTTCCAGTGTTTGATCGCTTTGTTTATGGAGAAAGTTTATCAGGAATCTCCTGCATGGTCCACCTTGTCTGTGGTGCACGACGGAGAGCCTGACAACGGACAATGAATAGTCATTCAGATAAGACGAAAAAATGAGGTCCTATGTACACAATGACCTGCACGTTAATGAATCCTTGGCAGTTGGAATTTGATATAAGAGTAGGCTGTTACTCCAATATCCAGGCAAAATTTCCCCCATGTCACACTGTTGGAGCAGAATAGTAGGATCTTAACTTAAACCTCATTAAATTTCGTTTCATTTGAATGGACATCAAGATGTAATACCTTTAGCTGCATGGACCAGTCAGTGGCATATTTAGCTTTAGTTCTCCCCATATAAAACATAAATATCAAGGTGTCCTAATGAAATAATAGATTGATTTATGTGTTGACACATTCTCAAGGCACCAAGTGTTTCAATACTTATCTATTAAATGACTCCTTTTATCTGAAGAATGGCTTACAGACTTGTAGACATGTTGGTTTGAATCAAATTCTCAGTCTACCAATTAGTTTTATCTGATAAATATAATTAGCTATGGGCCCTATCACATATAGTTAAGCATGTCTACTCTTTAGTTTATTACTGAGTTTAGTGGTTGACTAATTGGATGTAAAAAGCGGACAAAAAACAAATTTAACACCCAAACTGGCAATTACGTAATTCAGATGAAAAAACAACATCAACATCTTGGTTTGATTTATTCAATAGTTTTAGGTTTTTTTAATCGTAACAGTTGTTTTTGTGTTGATGGTGTTGAAAACTTACGTAACAGTGTCTCTAATTAATTTTATTTATGTACTAAAGAGATCCCAGATCATTTTAAAAAATGTCTTTCCATGTAGAGCGATTTATATTCAGCTTGTTAACTCTTTAATTTATGTGTCTTCTAATTAATACAAATTTTTTTCATAAAAAGCTTTATCTGGGTGAGATCATCCTTTAGATACCTTCTCAGTTTTCTAGCAATTTTTGTTTGAAAGCTGTTCATACATGTTTTTTTTTTCATTTTATCAATTTTGTAACATGGGTGCTGAGTGATAAGAAATTGATATTCATAGGGATAATTGGTCATATAGTATGGCTTATTACCAGGCTTCTAATGGTTGATATATCCTACTTATCTGTCTGTGGTCATGTTATTTATGACATAGGGTTAAAGGTCAAGAGGTAAAGCTTAACCCCTGTGAATAAAAAATGCTTTAAGATTTCTTTGAGTTGGGATTAATTTGGGGTTGAATGTGAAACATGGCTCTGTCTTATCTTGATGTAAAGAGAAAATAAAAAGGGAAACAAGACGAGTATGGTGTTCTGTCTTGAACTAGACGGTTAGATTTATTTATGAATTATAATGGCTCAATTTGGATACAATATATATGGCACATTGAAAAATTAAGTCATGACAGAGCAGAGACCAATTATATTTGTTGTGAACATAACTTTTAGATGTTAATTCATATATCATACCATTCGAAATACTGATCTGTCTCAATTACACATAATTTTCCCCTCACAATAGCCTCAAATTCCCAAATGAGGTCTGCTTTTGGTAAGGATCAGAAGGCATGCTTTTGTCACTGAGGTTAAATTAACGCAACCATACAGACACATATCAGAAGGTGATGGGTTAATTTAATAGTTCCTTAACTCTCAAAGAGTTTGCACTCCTATTATACTTTTTTTTACTCAAAAGTTGATCTGTATCGATGACTTCCTAAAAAATTTGCATAATTGACAAGGAGTAAAATATTAAGATCTTGAAGAAGCATGGTCTGAAGAATTAGAAAAAAAGGCGGCTGTCAAAAGTTTAAGTCACTGAGATTGATTAGGTCAAAAATTGTATAATTAATAAACTAACTCATCTCAGTACAAGACACAAATGGAATTGAAGCAGAAACTTTTCATCATTAAATGATGGTTTTGATTATTTCTGGGAATTAATTTTTATTAATAACTGATTTTTAGATTATCCTTCAAACAATTCATATATTTGGTGGATACAATGTTTATTACATGAAAATAGTTCATGGCGCCCTGAGATGAGATGTTCACAAAGCTATGATCTATAATTAATCAATATTGCTAATAATTTGGGATATATTGAATATTAAAATGTATATTTTTTGGTTGAAAATAATATCATGGTGAATGGTTTTGATGATTGCATCTTTGGGCCAATAAATTGGTTAAAGATGCATTATGTAAGAATCAGATAAAAGTTGTTTATTATAGTAGCAACAATACTTGACAATCAAGACTAAGTCTTCATTATCCATTTTATTGTTAAGTTCTTAAATATCTTGTCATCCAATGGCTCAAGAATTGAGTATGTGCTTGTCATGTTAATAAATGTTTAGATGATAATTTGAAGCCAGAAAAAAAACCCTGCAACAGGCAAAATTAGGTATTATGTAATGAATCGTTAATACATAAGTATTTAGATAAAAACTTTTGACTCTCAATCCTTTCCCTAATTGTGTTTTTCATAACACAGTCTTTATGTAGTACAGTTTTATCTATTATTGTATTGCAGTACTTGTAGAAAATATTTATTATGTGTTTATTTCTCCCTGTCAGTTTAATAAAGGTGAAGATGTCTGACCCTTCAGGTAAATGGTCTGATAAATAAACAGCTCTTTGATTTCTATTAGGTCATCTGTCTTAAACCTGCAAGTCATTTCTCCTCTGAGAAAATGGTAATTGGTCAGAATCTGAGCAATGGCAAACCTCTTGGCTCTTCCATTCAGTTGTTGGTCTAGGATTCCACAGAATTTTTTCTCCGCGATTATGTAAAAGAAGTAAAATATATGCCACATTACAAGCATTAACTTGCTTTAGTTTATGGTATTTGTAAATAAATGGATAATGTTGAACCGTTTTTCAAATAACTAATCACAAGTGGTTCTTTTCTTAATGGCATAGAGATGGAATTTCTTACATATGCTTTTGGTTTTTTTTTTTATTGTTTTTCTGTCCCTACATAAATCTTTGTGAATCACAAATGCCTTCAGCCGTAAATAACCTTTAGTGGCCAGTTGAAGACCTGCTGAGAAAGCCACTAAGAGTTATCACCTACTTGTAAATAAGTAAAGTATACATTATACACTTGAATGACCACTCCTGTGACCAGTTTGTTATTATTTCACACACAATGTGGGCCAAGTGGCCTGAATGAGTTAAACCTATTGATAGAATATGACCTGTCAAATAGTTGTAGGATTAGACTGATAGTAAGATAAACTACTAAACAACTTTAGTAGATATTGTAACGTGATCTTTATTAGTAGATGATAAGTATATAATGAACTCCTGTAAACTAGAGAGTAATCCCTTTGTTATTTCATCATTTTACTCAAGAAAAAAACAGTGTAATTGTATAAAGGTAAATGCACTTCCAAATCTATCTTGAAGGTCAATGGTATATGTTATTAAAAGACATGGAGAGAGTGGTGATCCTTGCTCAAACACCAAAAGTATTGAAATATGAAACACTTATGTTTATATTCACTATGGTTATAAAGTAGATATTGTTGTTTTTGAAATTGATATTTATAGCCCATTTACATGTTCACAACGTAGATTATATAGACTTTCTTGAACTTTAATTCAAGAAAACAATTGCGAAGAGCAGTATTGTTATGAAAACCCCTTTTAATTATGGAAAAAAGGTAATTTTCAGAATTTTATCATTATGACAAACAATTTTCTTAATGGTGGTAGAAAAACCCTATTTAAATAATGAACCAAATTACTTTTATTTTGCTTCATGATTATGGTGGTATCATTATAACTTTGAAAAGAATTATGTTGTAATATCAGAAAAGGACGTCCATAAAGATCTGATGTATTTATGTTCTCCAGGAAAGAATGTATCAATGTCACGATTATCTGAGAAATATCACAATTATAAATAATTTTGATGGATCCTCATACTTCATTGTCAATTTTTCACACATGGCTAGGTCATGGTGTCGTGAAGGAATTTTAACCACACCTGATTCTGTTAGTTGTAACGAGCCATTAGAGACGAATCAAAGAAGAGCCTGAACTTTTCCAATTACAGATGAGCTGACAAACAGGTTTAATGAGAAAATGTTATTAATTATTTTATTGTCATCCTTTGTTTTAGTGGTTACAAGGATAATAACAAATTTCAAGAATCACCAAAAGAGATTATAGGCCTTGACACCATGTCATCGTCCATTTATACATATCTTTGGAGATAAATAGGTTTTATATGCTGTTTTATCCTTAAAGGTATCTTAATCCTGATCAGGGATGTTTGTCCACTTGGTCTTCTCTTTATTAATTGGTTAAAAAAGGAATGTTAAGAAAAGATAAAAGAAATACTAGAAATGAGTGTGTCAGAAGTTTTTTTCCTCTCTTGTAAAAGGAGATGTTGTTGACTAAAGATCAAAGTGTTTGTATTGTATATGTCACAGTGTCGAGTTAACAGGCTGTTGTAGTGGGTCAGAGGACATGGCCCCTGTTGTTTTGTGCTAAGGTAGAGGTGATTTGTAGCAGGGTGATTGGTCGCATCTGCTTTTATTACACCTGTCTAACTGGCCTTGTATATACTTTAAACATTTAATGAGGCAAGTGAAAAGATGGACAATTCTTCCAACAGTTTAACTTTTCTCAATTGTTAGGTGTTCACGTCATTGATAAACTTATTTTAAGTAACTTAATCCCCTGATTGTAAGTCCTCAACAGCATAAAGGTTTCTTTATTGACTTCTTTACCTACCTCAATTAACTCTGTCACTGACGATACATCGAGAGCAGCGATTAGTATTTGGCTGGGACAAAAGGGACCAGATGATGCCTTTTCTAAACTTGTAGATACCGTTTATTGACGGGTGGTAAATTCAATCAACGACCAAGACCAATTCTCAATAAAAACCTATTCTATTACACCTTTGACACACCTTTGTACAAACAAGTTTGAATTAGCTGTTTATAACATACTGTTTCGCTTGTGTAGTTGTAGGGGATGAAAAGAAAGGGTTATTTACTATATGGGCTGGTACTGTGTGAAATACAGTCTCTTCATTCATTGGCACACACAAACAACAAAGTCAACCATGCCAGGAACTAGAAAAACATTTTGAAATTTGATTTTGGTTGATTTGACTGTTTGCATAAATATGATGATAAAGAAACACGGGTGATAATGTTAATGTATTTGAAACAGATCTAGAGTGTAAAGCAATATTTTTCTAAGTTTGAAACTTTCTTTTCAATAGAAATTAGCATCAGACATGTTGATCTCATGCAGTTGTTCATTATTATTTGGTGTCAGAGTGATGTTGTGAATTAAAATGTCTTTGATGAAATGAATCTGTAGAAGTTTCTTTATTTGGAAATGGAAAATATAAACTGAATACTGGTGAATGACATTTTTTTTTTAAATCATCTATTGATTTCTCTCACATTGTTTAATTTTAAAATGTATGGATGTATTTGTGTTATGCTTGTCAAGCCCACTTCTAAGTAAACTTTGGGGGAACTGACCATGTGATGCATTCTGATTAAAATACAGATCTATATTTTGTTTTCAATGGCCTTCACTATATGAAGATCTGACAAATTATACTGAGAGTTCACATCTGGGGTCAAACGAGTGACTTTTGATCCTATGACGTCAGACATTGAGTAATCAATCAGCGTTGATATTTCTAGTGGTTTAGTGCACCAAAAGGCCAAAAGCTCACCGTAACAGACCTTTCATTGACTAATCAGTCAGAACACATCAATGATAACAACTCCTCCAGATCCTAGTGCAGTAAAGACAAGTAAAATGAAATTTTGAACTATAACAACGAAACGAAATAGGATCTGTGTTTTAATCAGATTGCATGAGATCTGATGTTCCACAAAATAGATACCCCCATGAACCCAGGCTTGTTGACTCCAAGGGTTGGATCCCAAGCATACTTAATATGTTGAACATCTTTTTGAATGAGATCCCGCCAATCAATGGTTAGTTTATTGGATGCCATTCAGTTAACTGTAAGATTTTCCTAGGAATCCAGCCACCCACTGTAGTATATCACTATTTTGAGCTAGATTTGGAGAAACTGCAGCCCTAATTATTTAGATTTATGTAACATATAGACTCTTCAAAAAACGAAAGAATTCTATGTACATTTTCAAGGGTCTTTAATATCAAAACTCCAGAAGTGTGTAGGTACTGTGTATATGTAAAAAAAATTTTAACAATAATCTGAATCTGTGCACCACCCACATGTACAGATATCTGATAGTAACACGAGCCTTGCCGTTAAAGTAACACTTATGACATTTTTAATCAATATGACCAACTTCTTGAATACAGGTGGAGCATATCTTGTGTTACTCTGTGACGTATGCTAAAGGTAGCACACCATTTTGAGTGTTTTCCTTCCTAAATTTCTCCACATACTTCAACTTAGATTTTAAAAAAATCAGAAAGCAATTACTTTTGAAGTTTGAAGTGCCATTGTGAGAACTTTTAATTGTTGAAAAACATTTCATTGAAATTTTAGAATAATATTGACATTACTGGCTTCTTGAATTTAGTTTATTTAAATCACTGAAATATTTTCAAACTGCAAATGTTAAAAGTCTTACACCTTTGGTTATTTTATGTTTGCTATGTTGAATTTTAATTGACATTTTCCTTAATTTTGATGCAAGCTGATATATTCTGGTTTATATGTTTTATATTTTTTGTATTAAAGATTTCAATTTGTCCAGAAAATTGTCTTAATTTTACGCACTATACATAAAATCTGAAAGATATGTAATGAAATGTGTGTTGGAAAAAAACTTTTTCATGATGTAATAATATTTCACTTTAATTTTTTTAAAGACTTGATATTTCTCACCTTTTATCTGAATGCTAAGTCTATGATCGAGTTGCAAAACTTGAGTGATTATTTACATAAAAATCAGATATAACAGACTTAATCCCTGTATTTTCAACTTGTATTATTTTTAATGAGACCACACACATTACATGGGGTATGGTGATAATGTGCTAATCTTCTGTTTGCATAATATAATATATTTGATGGCCCTTAAATGATAATGATAACCTTGTAATTATATTGTTCAAAGCTATGTTATTATTAAGTAAGTTTTTCTTACATTAATCTAAAGATATGTGGATATTAATGATAAATGTATAGTATATGCATGCAGGGAACAATCAAATAAGTGCCATCAGCTTGAAATATATCTCTATTTACTCTTGGCTTTGATGAAACATTCTGTGCCAGGTCCTGATCTGGTGCTAACAAAATCCAAGAAGTTGTACACAGTACCAATTTACATTGCCTGTAACTAAAACATTTATAGTTTACAAATTCTAAATTTTAAGTGATGTTGATCAGTTCTGGATAGTGACCACCCAACATCTGAACACGGTGGACAAATTTCAGTTGTTACTGAGTATTGTGTCGCTTATACACCAAACTGCTGAATACAGTACTGTTCCATTGTGGTTGTGTGCATGTAATGAACTGTATGATACTGTTCAAATTTTTCAAAAATAATGTTTGAATGGCTATCCCAAACATAGCGAAACCTGATTATTAATTTGACTACCTGATCAAAGAAGAAACATGCATTGTTAAGTTTTAATTTTACACCTCATATCATTTGCATACTTCAGCTTTTGATAAACTTTTGGCCATGACTGTGATAGAAATGAAGTTGTAGATATGGGGTCTCTTAGAAATACATTGCAAGAAATAACTTTAATAAAAAGATTTGGGTTTGATTGAAAATTACATAATCAAACTGATGACAAAAGTTCTGTGGGTGTAAGGCGGTAATGATTTTACAGATGAATGCAAGAGGTTCTTTATGGAATGCAACAAGGGATAATGACCCCTTGCTGTTGATGAAAGACCAGGTGATAAGGGAGAATCGTCCTCCTAAAAAAAACCTATTATTTCAACTCCTTTGATCTTCACATGTTCTTAATCAGCTTTAAATAGACTCCCGCAGTATTTTAAATCTGATTTAAGGAGATTATTTGTCTATTTTACGCCAACCTGCAGAGAATTTAAATTGTCTGCTTTATTCTCTTTAATTAATTTGCTATTATCACTGATGCTCGCATTGACTTCAATCTTGAAACAGTTTGTAAAAGTCACTGAAAGAGTTGTCAAAATGTGTTAATTGTAGTATTGAGATTCTATATCATATATTTAGTTTTACTGTGGATTTATGATTAAGAAATAGAAAACAGAATGTATTTTGTATTTAGTTTATACACAATGTCAACAGTATTTATTTTCAAACAAATTGTAGAATTGTAAAGACATTAAGAATAGCATGATTTTAAAGGAGAAGTTCCAGTTTTCAGTCACTGTATCTCGGAAAAAAAAGGTTTGCCTAGAACTCCAAAATGGGAAGAATAGCTAATATGCCTTGTCTGCAAGTTTCAGCTCAAAATCTTCAGTCTATCTATTAGCCAAATGATCCTCTGGATATACCAGTAAAATTATTTGCTTTACTGGTCCCTACGTCCCTTAACACTAATAATTATGGGCATTATTAATGTCCTTAATAATTAACCAGTTCATTGGAATATATTATTAACTATGAGTCGGGTGTGGTACATATGGTTTATAAATCAAAAAGATGTAATAAAAATATCATTTGATACATTAAACAAGAAATATAAGCCAATCTAGTTTGATATATAGACCTTTTCTTCAGAAGTTATCATTAAGCTCAGGGTATGGTCCTCATTTACTCTGGTTCAAAGCCACAAGTCAAAGATCTCACCTCTTTGAATGTCCATTGACAAAAAACTGACCATTACTTGTAAAACACTATGAAGTCTTTGTAAAGGGGTTAAGTACTTGATGTAGATAACAGAGTTGTCTTATCACCTGTTAGCCCCAGGGTCAACTTTCCCTGTGTTGACTGCCAGACCTTTAGTCCACTCACCGCCCACTGGTCAGTGGTTATAACCTAAGTGTGAAATACTATATATTTTTTCACTATAGGCTAGGAAAGGCTACACAATTATTATTAATCTTGAGCTGGCCTGTGGCAATTGAGTTAAAAAAAATGAGTAAAAAAGGTTTAGAGATGATAATATGAATAGTGTTTGCTTGAAGCAAAACATGTGTCAAATTAAATGTTTGATTGTATCTATTTTCTTAAAAATTGAATATCTTGATCTATTCATAACTGCGATATTCAGATTTTAAAATAAAAATTTTCTTAAAAGTAACCATTAAATATGTCTTTAAGGAATTGGTGATTATCATAAAGTTCATCTTTTAAAAGTTTTTGAAAAACCTTTTTTGTGGTAAATATTTGATTAAAAAACTTCTAAACATTTGTCGATGATTCAGTTACAGAGTTTTGATTAAAAGCAGACGATGTCACATCAAAGGGAGATAATCTTTTGCTCTTTTTTTATTAAAAGATTGCCATCTCATGTTTCTAGCAATAAAGTGCAGTTAATAAACAGACAATTTAGTTGTGAAGTTTCATTTTATTTTTTAATTTGAACTTTTGTCAGCCAGATGTAAATGAAGTAGAAATAAAATTTGAAATATTCTAAAACTCAGACAAACATTTGGTGAACTTTTTAAAATTGATATAGACTTTTATTTGTGAGGATTTCGCACAACTTGTGTTTATTTTTATTCATTCATTTATTTCATGGCTCCCTGTTCATTCCTGTGTCTTGTTATTGAAAGGTCTCGGTGGTGCTTCCTACGATTTTGGCTCCATTTAAACAGGAAGTCCATGTTAGCTATATATTGGCAGGTTGTTTTGACAAGTGATATAAAAACATAGACACCATTTTCACAATAATACCTTAATTTTAGCGGGAGTAAAATTTCTTATGTAAATAATTTTTGGAATCATCATAATAGACATGATGTATTTATTTGACATATAAAGGTATGTTTTTATATCACTGATATCTTGGGTTCATTCTTCATGTGCCACATACTTTTGCTCTATGGTAACTGTATGCCATTCAGATGCTTAAGTTAAGCAAGTTTTAAAATGCCTGTGATTGTTAAGCTAGCTTAATTTTGTCTTCTGAATGCGGAGGTCAGGCAAATAAACACGTTTAAAAGTCCTGTCTTTGAGAAGTTCCTTTTTTCTAAGCTGACTTTTGGCCTTTTGAAATTGTTGGCTTCAAATGGACAGTTTCCATTATCTAAGAGCATGTACAATTCGGTATTTTTTTTGTGGAAATTTGGAGTATGCATAATTATCTATAACCTCTGACCCTGGCATTGAGAATGGTTATTTTATTAGAATATCAATTGTGTGAAATATACCACATTTTATGTAATGTTATATTTATATCTTATATATAATGCTAAAAATAAATTACAATTATCAAGACAAATTTTAAATAATTTTCAAACATATAGCTGTGACCCCCATCGGGCTTTACAGAAACAAGTATTTGGTTATGATGATTGGGTCCTCATATAATTCATTCAATGAGAGTGATGAGGTACACAGAATTTGGGAAGTGGGCAATTGAACATTAACAGAGAGTTATTTTTTTATGACAGAGAAAATTTGAGGATATGCACTTATAAAACATAACGTAAATTATGAAAATTATTTAGATGTGATAAGAAATCCAAAACACAGAAAAGCACTAACAAATTTAAGAATGAGTGCACATAAGTTGAAAATTGAAACCGGGAGATATCTAAAACTAGACGTAAAAGATCGCTTGTGTTGTATATGCCAGGAGGTAGATGACGAAATTCATTTTCTAACAAATTGCAAACGACATGACAAAAATAGAACAGAACTGTTCAGGCTAATATTATTCCAAGAGCCAAATTTTTATAAAATGAATGCTTCACAACAATTTAAAATACTAATGATAAATAAAAAGGTAGAAATTCTGAAATGTTTAGGAGCTTTTATATACAATTCGTTCATGTCTCTGTAAAGTATTTATGTTTATATAATTATGTACATGTATGTATTATGTATCCTTCATTGTCTCATTTATATTTTATTAATTTCCTCTGTATATGCACATAACCTTGTAAGGTTTTTTATGCAATAAAGTTTCTTCTATATAGTGTTGTGAAAGAGTAAGGAGACGTTGGGGTGTGAGGATGTGCTGTACTCCATCCCTTCCTAAGTTATTTACTGTTTAATTTACTATTTGTATATTATGAAGAGATCAGTGATCATTAAAATCCTACACTAAAATAAATAAACCTGCTAATCCTCAGAACAAACCATCAGGCCATCAAGGTCAAACAGTGAAATGTAATGTCAACACCTTTCATTTCAGTTTATTTTCTGTACTGTTGCCTACTAAACATTAACTTAATTGTATAGTCTTCATATGACGGACTTAAATTTTAATAGATTTCAGTTATAGAATTGACTTCAGATTTTTGCATACAAAATCACAGTAGCAATTCATACTAAAATGTGTTGTCCAAGTTGTAGGGCCCCGAAAGAAGAGAGTGTTAAAATACATTGCATGTAAAAATGAAAGAGGACCATTTAGGTTTCATGATGCGATCGATGGGTTCCACTTTTGGGGGGGGGGTCCACTTTCTTTGTTGCACGGGTAATTGACTACCACACAATGTCGAAAACAATTAAAAATGATATTCTACAGAAGTAGTGGTTTCTGATTTATGAAAATGAATAAAAATTGGGATGATAATTCAATAAATCTCATTGTTTTAATGCTGATCATTTCTGCTGGATGACCCCGCATGTTCAGTACAAAGTTGTGAACTTTCCATCGTATATCAAAGCAAATTATGCAATTAATGCCAATTGGGGGAAGATTAGAGTTAATCTTCAAATAATTCTCGATTGTTTATGAATGAACATCTGTGATGAATGCCGAGGTGAGTCAACCATGATAAATTACCCATTTTAATATTGACATTTGTCATTATTAAACGGTTAGCACCCACTGGATATCGGGATTTACCTCGAAAATTATGAATATGATATTAATATAGTTTGCACCCTGTTCACATAACACCTCTTTAATATGTTAATTACAGATCAAGACCTATTATAGTGATGGGAACACACTTAATATAATTATTACTCAATGATGCCATTTGATACCAATCTGATATGTAAATCAAACTGATGACATGAGTTTTCTGGGAACCTTCGGTTGTTTGATGTCTTACTTTGTTTTCATAGTTTCTGTGTTATCCTGGAAATAGAAAATATATATTGAGATAAATATTGTATCTGAGACTGAGCATTTAAATATTTCATTTTAGATTACCTGATGATGATATAGTATTATTGGAATGTAGTTGTCTTTTACACTTTACTGTGGTGATGGTCACTGATCTCATTGATCATCACTTGAGTGATTTGAGTTTTAATACTTTGCAATCTACTATATTTGGAAAGTTGAATTATTAAAATAGGTATCAGTCTAAAAATGGTTGTGTACTTTTCAGTGTTTACAAAATCATGATGATATTCTTCATTCATGACATAAATTCTTTGTTGGGACTTTGTGTAATCCTACTAAATTTACTTGATCCATAACAGGAGATAATCTGTCTTTGATATTTACATTTTGTTTTCTTAATTGAATGTTAGAATAATCAAATTTATCACCAAATATTACATTTGACAGTAGATATCGCTTGTGTGATAAACTACATAATCTACTGTGATATCTTCTAAGGAACTACTTTCTTGTATTTAAAAGAAACCACTTATTTTAAATAAAAATTAACTTCTTTTTTTTTTGTTAAAAAGAAACTGTTTTTATTAAATTGACCTTGAAGGAATTTGCAATAGGTAAACTGCTGTCGAAAAATGATGTATCACTACGCTGTAATGTAATCAGATTCAGTCACTAGGCAAACCTCAATCGATTCCAGTGCCGTACTGGACACAACCCTAATTGTTTTAGGACTAACAACTTTATTTCAACAATTCGCTTGAACGTACGAGTCTTTAGCAGTGGGACAAAACTGGAGGATCCCAGAGAAAGCCTAATGATGATCCTGTCTGGGGATTATAACTATGCAATCTGACTGAATGACACCTTAGAATATTTTATTGTAGTGTTATTGCTTTAAATTCTTTTTGTGTTGCAGTAAATATCACAATATTAGGTATACTTTTAGAAACTGTTAACTAGATATGGAGCACTGATAATTAAATCTTAAAAATACACTGCTTAGAGTCAAAATTCGTTTCTGAAATTCTGTAATGTATAATTATTTTCGAATCTTCTATGGTGGTCGTCATCTGATTTCTATCACTTTGTTTAAAGCATCTTGTTACTTCTATTTGTGTTATTGCACCTAAATCTGGATGTTTAGAATCTCTTTGTTTTGTTATACATCTACTATTACCATAATATATTTATTTATATAGTGTCAGTTATATATATACACAGTAATATGTATAAATTGGGATAAAAGTCATCATTTTTTACAGCATACATCAAAGATTTGATTGGTTCCCAGATGGCTAATCACATCCCTTAAATGCAGTCATGATTATATACTACCTTTATGATAATATCATAGACTTGCTATTGAAACTGCTGCTTTTTATACTAACATATTATTCTAATTGGTCCATTTAGTAAAAGGTCAGAGATCAGAATATACTAATATATCATATATTTGCTTTACATGTTGTATCAAAATACATCAAACAATGTTTGAAGGTTCTCTTTAGCTCTTTGGTTGGGGCCTTTGATTTCTATAATAGGCAATATTTGGTTAGCGTAAAAAAAAGAGTAGATTTAGTGGTTAATAAAGAGTGACCTTGGTCGTCTACAAATTGACTGAATGGACCGGGGCCAAAGAGGTGTGAGGAGTTTTCATAATACATATTATTATTGAAATTAACAGTCTGCTCTTGAAAACTGTAACTGTTATCAGACAAAATATTGGTAAAATAGGTTTTAAAAACCCACAAAGAATCAGTGCCAGCAACTTTATCCATTATCAGAAATATTTAATTCCACTGATTATAGTGTGGAATTTGGCATTTATTATAAACTTTTGATAAAACAAATGAAATAGCCTCAGTCAAGGTATTAATGATCAATTAACTTTGTCCTAATGATTCGTTTGCTTAGTTTCAGTAAAATTCAAAGAAGAAACCATATTTTTTAGGATCAGCAAGTCAGTAAATTCCATGTATACCTCGATCTTATTGAACTAACAAATCTGGTTTCACATCCAAGGTTTGAGTGCTGACAGGAAGCCGCCATACAAAAGTAAAAGTAAATAATAAAAAAGATATATCTGCTATTCTGGGGTTTCACAGGTGAAATATAAGGACATAAAGAAATATGGTTACCAGATATCTGTCCAATTCGTATTTTATCAGTTAGGATAGACAGTTTAGTTCAGACAATTCGTCTGAAGCATGCAGTATTAAACTGACCATGTCCTTAAAAACGAATAATGTAATATTTAGATAAAGAGATGACCATCCTTGCTCTTTCAGTTTAAAAATAATAGACAATGAATATATTGAAAATTCCAGTGAAAAGTACTTTAATCAATTGTCATGTGCCATTACTACAATAACAGATGAAGTCTTGATTTTCCATTTTTACAAATATATGGCAGACATTGTCTAATCCGCTCAATATCTCAGCCATTCGATATTCTAGTGAGTTAATTAAGGGCTTGTCGGATGAATAAATGTTTGAATAATAATATGTAACATTCGAGCCCCCCCCCCCAAAAAAAAAGAACCGGCAATACTCAGATTTAGTTCATCATAATGCATTTTAATTGAGACAATTTAGTCTGAGACATATATGGTTTTATTCAGCTGATTCAATCTCTATTAGTATGTAGAGGTCAATAAAAACATACAATATTTGAGTGACTTTAGTAAACATCAACAGATGGATCAGTGTTCAGATCACAGAATATGATTACAGTCAATCTGTACATTTGGTACAGTACGAATCGAGTTCAAGTATCAAGCGATTAATTTTTTAAATGCATGAAGGCTTAACCCTATCATCAAAATCTAATCACTTTGATCTTTTTTTTTCTAATGAGAATTTGAATGAAGTAGACATTTTATCAGATGGTTGATTTGTTTGTGATCTGTGGACAAAAGCTAGGTGACCACTGGTCAGCCTTTATGGTCTTAGTTTATCATGATATGTCAAAGTCATGATGGAGAAAATGACCAATTAAATCTCATGTTTTGTTCAAAAATTCATCCCTTCTGCTATGTCCACTACACTTTTTAAAAGAATTAATCAAAAGCAAAGACCTACAGAGTAAAGGTCACCTAATAGGGTCACCACCAAGGCCACAGGTCTGTGAACTCTTGACCAATGGCCAGAAACCTTCCTCAGGACCCATAGAAATGGCCTATGGTCAGTCAGACCATGTCATGCCCTCGCCACCTGGTTTCACTTAGGCCAAAGTACCGTGACATTCCAGTGCAGTAAATTTATATCTGCTTTATTTGAAATTAGAGGACTGGCCAATTTAAGCACCTGCCTGATGGGTAAATCTGACCACTGTCCAGCGTGGGAACTTGTTGAAAGCCAAGCTGACCCTGGTCATTCACTCACTGGTCATATTATTGTTTTCTCCCTCAAGAGTAGTTCAGTATGTCTACACAATAAGCTAGAGAGTTAGCAAGCCATTCCATTGTACTTGTTTTATTATGGTTAGCAGTAAAGTTAAGCTTTGATGTTTTAGATGATAAAGACCTATAATCTATAACACTAACTCTATTATTACAACCTCTTTTTACTCTCCCATTTTACCTGCACTTCACTATAATATGCATTAGAAACAGTTCTTAAATTTCTATTAACTGTCTATTTGTCTCACTTAAGACTCAATGATGTTAAGATTTTATTCATAGTTGGCAAAAGTAAGACATAGCTTAAAGGTTTAAGCTAAATGTCTTTTGAAATAGAAGACTCGATGCAGATGTCTTTATTTGTTGGAAGAAAACTGATTAAGTTTACTACCTTTGTAAAAAAAGAAATAACTAACACAAAAGTAAAATGTTATCTATATCTCTGAGGTCATTGTCATTTAATGTTCTTTAATAGCAAAATTCACTTTGGAGCACCTGGGCACCCACTTCTTTAATGCAGTTGTTATTCTTTTGTCATGAAAATGTCAGTAACTGTCATAGATAGATTGAGGCTTTGTTTTACACAGTTTGTTGTGAGGAGGGGCAAAGATTTGAGGAAGTAAACAAAACTGTATTATTGATATTAAAAAGACAGAAACAGAGTTGTACATTTTATCAACATAGTAGTTGGTCATTTAGAATTGAAATGAAATGAAATGTCACTTAACTTTCAACTGTTCTGCTCAGATCTGGGCTAATGAAGACAGGCATACGCCATACAGTGTGCTATGAGGGAAATTTTGCCCAGACATCGGCACTACGGCCTACTCATATATCGAATTCCAACTCTTAAGGCATCCTTTACGTGCACGCGAATGTGTACACGGGACCTCGGTTTTTCATCCTATCTGAACACATCATAACTGTCTTTGTCAGGCCCTTCATTCTGCATCACTGACAAGAGGGAATCACATTGGAAAATCTGGATGAACTTGCTCTGCCAATGCAGTGATCAAACACTCGTCGTCCAGACTAGCGAGCCAGCGTCTTACCCACCTAGACACCTTGACCTCCTGGCCATTTAGAAACAAAGATACAATGTGGTCATATTTGCAATTCCAGGGAGGATAATTTTGTGGCATTATCGCCTAATTAGAGTTATGAAATTCAATTTATAGCCATTTTAAAGATAAATGTTAAAATGTAATGTCATAATACAAGGAAAACCTATGATGTAGGTATATGATACATTTCCTCGGTGATAAAACAATTTTCCTTTACAGGTCTATAATATATATAAATTATAGTCTTTACACACACACAGTGTCCCCCCCCCCCAAAAAAAATGTCATGGTCTATCGTGAAGCTTGTATTTTGTAAAGAATAGTAGGAGAGAAAATTAACGTGAGATTGTTATTTACAGTCTTTTATCTATAAGAAAAGATGGTGGATTAGACGGGTCACCTGACACCGCTAACAAACAAGTGTTAAAATTTGGCAAGAAATGAAATCTCCCAATTATTATTGTAGATCTGTTTATTTCAGTTTTATACCCAGCCCTTTTTCCTTCATACAACTCACTTAGCTATTGTAAGGCATGCTCCTAAGACACGAAATAAACAAGGTCGCTTGAGAAATACTTTGCGAATCGTGATTCTTTTATTCACCTGAAATTTACGTTTGTCATTTTTTCTCTGATCTGATGCCTTGTGTTCATTTCAAAAACAAATATTTGCTTGGGCAGTATGGCCGTTGTCATGTGTGTGCTCAACCGCTGTTTGTTTGCGATCTGTTCTTTGCAGCGCATTTTCATTTGATAAAAGTATAGTTGACAAAGCGCGCACACGGAGATCTCGACAAGCTATCTATATTGACAAAAGCAGGTAGAGGTGAAGATGCTGTTAAGTGGATTTGCCATGTTAAGCCCTATCGTATGTGTGAGGCTTTAAATCTCTGTTTAATGTTTAATTTGGGGTCTTTCATGAATTTGCTTTTATTTTTAGGTCGCATGCATAGAATATTTGAGACCCGTGTGGATGTTGACTGTTAACTGTAGTTATGTCTATCCTGCTTTTGATGAAATATCCTCTGCTTTTTTTCTCGTCACTTCTTTAGCGCTTCCATACTTGTTTAGGAGGGACACTGGAGTTTTCTATTAGAGCCAGCCTTGTTCGTAGAATTTCCTTAATTCAACCTGTATGACAGTTGACCCTTTGACAGCCAACTTGACATATTTAAGAGAAAAAGGTATAGTTCCAAAAATGTTTCCAAATGTTTTGGGATATCCTTATGTGTGTGGTAATTGTTTCTTAACTGAAATACATGCTAACTTTAAAAAAAAAACAGGTTTGAAAAAAGAATGCGAGTTAGAAAAATATCTGTGACACCTTTGAAAAAATATTTTAAACTCCTGTTTTGACATTTGTCTGCTCTTTTTTATATATTTATTTAAAACTTGTCAGTGCACATAATGAGTACATCGTGATCAACATAACCGTTCTAAAACAATGTAATTTACTAACATTTGTACAAGACTTAAGGGAGTATGATTACTGTTGGAATGAAATATTTTCTTAATTTGATGCAATTCTGTAGCAGATTAAGGAAAATTAATATCTTTAGTGAAAATGTGCTCATTAATAGTGACACGTATACCCCGATCAGCCCGCAGAAGCTGACTAGGTTTAGCATTCATTTATGCTAAATTGTATTCAAACAGATAAATTTAACGTGTAATTAAGAAAAAACTAAAATTAATATCAATGGTTTATAATCACCCCGCTTGGATCCTATTGGATTTAAAATATTCCTGTCCAAAGATTTCATACATTATTAACAGGTGGCATGGCAGCCAAGGTGCCTCACTGAATAAAGCACTGGCTCACAAACCAGCAAATCACAAGTTCGACCCCCCAGGGTTGACTGAGAAAGTTCGTCTGGATTTTTTAGCATTACTTTTCTTTGTCAATGGTGCAGTACGGAGGGCCTAACAAGGAAAAGTGTTTGGTTGTTAGGATGGAGAGAAAAATCGAGGTCTTGTTCACACATAGCTGTGCACATTAAAAAATTTTAAAAGTTGGAATTCCACGAAGAGTAAGCAGAAACAGCCATTTTCTGGGAAAACTTTCCTCATAGCAAACTACATGGTGTATTTTTCAGTCTTCATTAGCCCGGTTGGAGTAGGAAAGTGGGACGTTAAATCTCATGGTACTGGATTGTTTCTATCATCTGCAGTCAGTCTTGATTTGTTACAAAGTATTTAGTTCATAAGGTCTTGGTAAATAGGCCTACTGAACAATATCGAACAATTATTGGACCAAGATTCCATTTAGAAATTCATCTTTCATAATATTGTAGTTTGTAAGGGATTCTAAAATCCCTCAAATGATTTTGTGTATTTTAAAATCCTTATTATGGTGAAAGTTTAGAATATAACCCTTCAGATTTTTAAACCTCTATCATTTTATTCAGATAAATTGGGTTGACTTAAATTGCCTGAGGAATTATCTTATCCTCATGTAACCCTGTAATGTTGATTTAATTATACAATGAACTGGTCATTATATTAGTTACCTTGTATTATCTAGTATTACACAATATACCAGGGGAGTATTTACTCTAATCACATATGGTGTTACACCATTTGTCCTGTTATATCAGGACATCTTGTAAATTTGTTAAAAGTTCACAATTCAACAGATGTTGCCTAGTTTTCAAGCCTTTTCAGTTGGGTGATCAGGATACGATCTGCAGCAAATACATTTAATAAATTTGAAACATAATTAATATCGGAGGACGATTCTAATCGGAACAATAGAAAATGTATTAGGTATTTTGCTTCTCAATATATTTTAATCATTTTACACCTAAATGTTGTACACTTTGTTTTGTACAATTCCAGTTAAACTGTGCCCTCTACACCGTAGTGAGCAAACCAATTTCTCCAGCTGCTTCACGCCAACCATCAAAATTTATGCAGTCATAATGGAGCCCATGCCTCTAGGTCCCCCAACTTGACCCACAGCCTATCCACAGTTTAAAGATGCCAAGTACAAGGGTCAGTAAAAGTGGGGAAAACTTCTCAATGAAATACGAGGCACAATGTAGTTTGAATTCATTACTGCAACACAAATCTAACACTACAGTTGTAGCCTGAAACATTTCATTACCAAAATAAAACAATTTCAAAGACACAACAAACAAAAACTTTGAACACAAACAATAATAAGTGCTCTTGCCATTTGAAGTTTACAATAATTTCTAATGATTTCATGGAACTATCTTGAAGCATCTGTAATGATCTGATATATATTTGATTTGTATCACTGGTATGGACAATTGACATCAACCCTCAAGGAAACGTCTCTTTAATTAAAATTAAAATAGTAACTTTGTTCCATATTATGTTTTTGTGTTTATTTGATATTCTGTTGTTATTATTGTGTAATTTAATCAGATTGCGAATTGCTATCTGAATAATAGTTTTCAGCTCTTATTTCTTTATAATATTATTCAATAAGGAAAGTTTGTAAAACATGTTTTCGCCCAGTTTGTCTATGATTTAGATAGGAAAGTTTTTACAAATTAGCCTCTTAAAGGATATTTTTCCAGAGTTTTTAAAAAAGAAATATAAAGAGAGGAATGTGAAATGGCATCTCATATTTTCATACATAATGTCTTATTGTAACAGGTATGCACTGAAGCTTGGTCCATTCACCTCAGCCCATTGAGCACTCATAGATATCTGTAAATATATTATGGTTGTAATAATCACAGTGAAAAAGTAATAATGATTATTTGGTGCCAGTTAGGATAACACAAACATACAATGCATGATAAAATGTTTATATTCCTCTTCCAATTACATCAAACATACTCAGTGAATATTTGTTTAAGGTCTCTTTATTATGTCATGACCATTTATCACAGTAAATAATGGTGACCTTATTTGGCCCCACCCTAGGGGGTTGTATGTTAATGTGACGTGAGGTAATCATGACACAGATTATGTAACTGTTATGTGATCAGTTAAATATCTGATTGCTTTAACCTCTAGACTAAGAGGCTGAGGTTAAATATTCTTGGAATAAGAATCTATAAGGCATCATTCTGTTTATATAGATTTACCAAAGTTATTAATGTTATGTTTATATAGATTTACCAAAGTTAAGTAAGTTTACATTTGTATTAATTAATAGTTTTGTTTTTCTATTTCTATTTAGTCTGAAAGATACCAAAGAACTGGTATTGATATTTTGGGGAAAAAAATGTTTCAAATATATATTATGTTCATTAAAGAACGGTTTAAAGAGGTTGGGAAAATCTATTATTGTTCCCAAATGATGCAGTTTGGCAATCTTGCTAGTGGAGACACTAGAATCAGGATAGGCAGCATCTTCTGTGGAACTGAAAACGCTTCTTTAAGCTGATCAAAGGATAAAAATGAAAAGCTGATAGCGATAAATTAATCTTTAAGATTTAATTTCAAAATAAATCAACAACAAAAATGGATGTAAAATGTTCTCTATTTATTTTAGCAAATGGTAATATTTACACATGGGGTTCAGGAACTGAAGGTCAGCTAGGTCATCCAAAGCTGCTGTTTTTGCCCTTTCCCAAAAAACTGAAAACTCCACAGCTTTATCACAACACGTCTGTTATATCTTGTGGAGAAAGTTTTAGTGCTGCCATTTCAAGTAAGTGAACAAAGGGAAAACAATGGCGGAGAAATTGTTCTGCTTGACAATAAAATTTAATGGCTGCCTACACCAATTGATTCCACTGATTTTTAATTTTCGAAATGTCACGTCTGATCATTTGTATAATACATATATCTTTTGACAGCAAACTAACATTATCGTAACTTTTGCCATTTTTTAGTTTTATGGTTGTTCGATATTAATGAAGGTACAAATCAAAATCATTAAGGTTCCCAACTTTTGCTAATAAGGCTAATGAAAATCCTATGAAAGGATGCTTAAACTCATTTCCTATGACTGATTAAGAAAAACTATTAGTAATCACTTGATTATCACCAAGAACTTGCTGCTATTTTAACTTTGTCTGGAGCCTTAATCAGTGGTCGTAAAATCTAAAGACTTTCCATCTGCTGCAGGCAGCCATATTGTTTTTCTCCATTTTCTTTTGATGTGTGTAACAATTACTTTATGAGCTCATTTCTTTCTAGATTATTATTACTGTTGTGGAAAAGGTTGGATTGTTTAAGAGTTGAAATCTTTTTCTAAAAGAGAGAGAATCATTATTTTCTTACAGTTACTATGAATATTGTCAGAAAAGTGATATTTTTTGCTGGTTATTCTGTCAGCCGATGGACGGAAAATACATCCGAAATTGTTGTTGATTTGTAAATAATGAAGAAAATAAATAAAACAAGAAAACTTTAATGGAATACAAGAACAGAATTTAATAGAAGCAACATTTAACAACAATAATTATGCTTTGGTTATCTAGCGCAATATGGATATAGTTTGGAAATGGACTTATATCGAAATACCTTGTTAATTGAAACTGCACTATGATAAGTTGTCCTTTTAAAGTCGGTAATTGTATTTCCTTTTAAAGTCGGTAATTGTATTTCCTTAGAAAGATTTATGTTTTATTTAATTTCACCAAGTACTAAAATGACATGATCTAATTTCTTTGAATGGATTTGATTCTTTCACAAACAAGAAGATTGAAACTTATTTTCTACATAAATTGTTGTTTTTAAGTTTTTACCTATCTGTGGGTGCAGCCATGGATACAAAGATTCCACAAATCAAGGACAAGATATGAAACTTTTATTTTTAATATGAAATGATGTGTGTATTTCAGACAATGGTCAGTTATTTATGTGGGGTAAAAATAGTGATACAGTTGATCCAAGTAAAAAGTCATCTTATAAACAATTAACACCATCATGCATGAATACTGATATTGTAGAACATGTCTCTGATATTAAATGTGGTGGATGGCATGCTGTAGCATTAACAGGAATGCCAGGTAAAAAAATGAAAAAATTCTGACCAGACTCAACTAAACTTACCTTAGGTCAATATATGGTTACTAGGGACTACAAAATCTTAAAAGCACAGCATATTTTGGTTGGGTTGGCCCAAATGCCCACATTACCTTTTAAAATCCCATCGATTTTGCTGATATAGTTTTGTTTGATATTATATGTAAGAATGACCATTGCTCCAATGTTCTGTATTTTTGGTTGGTTTTTCCAAAGCAGCTAAATTGCCCTTTGAGATTGTAATTTTATCAATTTCATTGACATAGCTTTGATTCTAGATGTAGGAATGACCCATACTCCATCAATGTTGATCGTTTTACTGCAGAATCAAAATATATAAAATGTTGTACTGTATTTTTGGACTCTGTATATATAGATCCATCTGTGTTGATTTAAAACTAGATAATGTTGAGATCAAGAAATGTGAGGTTTTTTTTATGTATGATAAAACTATAAAAGATGTTAGACTAAACAGTTAATGTCATATTAATGTAAATCATAATGTTTTTACCACATGTGCATTTTGATAATTATTTATTTTGACTTATTTTACAGATCTTCATGTAATAAACGACAGTGTCAGTGACACATCAAGTGATAGTGACAGAGACAGTGATGATGACATTACAACTCATGTCACAAAACATAGAGTAAATGACGATACTGAAGATACAACGCAGGTAATAGCATAATCATTTATCACAATATTTTATGATGTCTGCTAAATGAGACATGTAGGTCAAAATATTAAAACACATTTTAATTTTCTATTCAGAGACCTTTAAATTTGTTTGTGACGTACACATTTATCTTTCAAAAATTGGTTTGTGTAAATCGTAGAATTCATGTCCAAATATGCTGGAAATTGAAAATCAGTAGAAGAGAATAAAAAAATTAAATCTTTACATTTTTTTTTTGTATCACAAATTTTTTAATTAGCCAAACTATCACATTTTTCTTTTTTACAAAATTGATGTTAAATATGTTTGTCTGAAATTTGGTATATGTGACTTTATATGCAACAGATCTCAAATGCCTAAAGAATTATAATTTTTCACTTGATTCATTTCATATTCAGTTGATTTTTGTATGTAAAGCTAATACTACAATATCACAATACCACAACCTAATCTTTCACTGCTGGGGGTGGGTGGTCTAACATATGCACTTTAGATAATAAGATCTGTCATGGAGCCTAGCTTGTATATGACATGGACAGTACAGTTGTCTGCCTAACCTCATGAATTTTCTCAGGTTTTCCTGGAATTACCCATTTTGTGTGAATTAAGTGGACATTAAATCCTATTTCTCTTTCTCTCTCTGTTAGACTGGTGCCATTTCCTATTAGTTATCTGGTAATATGGAGACGTCTCTTATATTATTTTGGTATATTTTATTAGTAGAGTAAATATTGACAACAGGTACTAAATATCAGATACAACAGGTGGAGATGCAAATATTTCCCCCAAAATGATTACGTTTATCTTCAGCATTGTTTTGATCAGTGATGCTCAACATTTTATATGGGATATTTACGACCAGCAAATCAAATTTTATATTCTCCTCTTATATTTTATTTTAACACCACCCATTGAGCAAGAAGAATACAAATAATAACAGTAATCGATAAACACAGATTAACTTGGCGTTACTGTGAGTTTATTATTTTTATGACCATCAAACATTAAACTTGGTTTTTACAATTCATATTAAAACATAGACATATATCCATGAAAATGTTTTTCCTGGGACAATGGTCAATCCAAAAGGTTTCATTTTGTGGTCATAAATGTAAATCTTAAAATATCAACAGATTTTCAAAATATTATTTTTCATTAAAATATTTTCCAAATTTGTATGAATAGTGTATTAATACGCACATTTTATTGTACTTGCGGTTCTTTGTGAGTGTTGATATCTCGTTTGCGGACGATTAATATCGAGATCAATATGCACTAGTCCTAATCATAATCAGTCTCTACTCCAAAACCAACCGCTAAAAAGATTTCCTAATTTTGCTGAAGTGTTTCTGAAAGAACCACTAATATTTCCAAAGTGTCTCTAATGCATCGATTGCTGTTTTTCCTTCAAGGACTGGCTTTGTTTATTGAGGCATTTAATACACACTTTAACTCTCTCAGAAATATTTGTCAAATTGTGGAACGAAGTTAGGTCGTAATGCCAAAACAATAATTGTACGTGATGGACATTTCACGCTAATTGCTCCCCCATACTATGACCTAGCCCATAGATAAATATTGATGATTTGTCAGTTTGATTTGAAGAAAGAGATTTAAACATCTTTGACGGACTCTCTGACCGTCTGTAAAGTTATGAGTGACTTTGTTGAATGTAAAATAATGACTGGCGTTTTGAAATATGTCCAACGTATCTCAATCATTCTAGACTTCAAAGAAAGAAATATGGATTATACTTAGGTTTGGAAAACATTCATAAAATTAGTAAGGCTTTTTCTTGAAATATTTTTAATGGAAACATAAGTATGTAAGACTTTTGACTTGTGGTGATTTGAAATGAGCAATCAGACTTGATAGGTAAATATCTGCAGGCATTTGTTGTATTTATTATACATGTATATAAACAAACCGTTTTTAGTAAAAAAAAATCACAATTTTCAGTTGAAAGTACTAAACATTTAATCTTATTGTCTTTTTGTGTGAAATTAATTGGAAGGGAACATATCCTTAAGATAAACACATAATTAATTGCAAATAATTTCTTTGCATCAACAATTAAATAACAAATTGAAGTTTCAATCTTGAAGGATATTAATGCTGAGATATTTAAGTATCAAATATGCTAATAGAAAATTGATTGTATGAGGATTTTTTTTTTAATATGAATGATACAATAGTACATATTAAATTGTAAAATAGTACAGATAGATTAAATTATAAGATAATTTTAACATAAATTATAAAACAACACATAGTGAATGATAATATATAATGCACAGTGAATCATAAATTAGAACATGGTAATTGTTAAAAGTATTTCAGTCTATGATAAAAATAATTTAAGTTATAATAACAGTCTTTACTGATGCATAAATAAATACTTAATTACTTATAAATGACTAATTTGAGATAAAAATATATTTTGGATAGATTTGATATTAAACATTTTATCAATTAATTGATAACAGTTAAATTTAATACTCTATGTTAGTTAAAGTAGCTGGTCGTAATTTGAGGACATAGGAATCCCTTGAAAACTCTTATGTGAAAATTGAGTCTCTTTAAAAGGAATATAAGTCAAAAATTGGTACAATTCCATTCAGTATTTACAAAACAATGATCAATTTAAAATTTGTCAACACTCTGCAGATGACGTCAATGAAATATGGTCAAACAAGCCAGAGCCACCTATAATCTTTGCAAAAATATTTTTAATTGAATCCATGCCCTGAGATTATCTATACCACATTTTTTTTCTTAATTAAATGCTAAATAATCAATTGGAGTACATTTCAGCGTGCATTAAGCCATTAAAATCTAAATGTTGTTGTCCCTGGAATTGGAGAACATTTTAGATTTTAATTAATTTGAAATTATACAGTTTTGTAACAATAACAATAATAATATGATTTTGTTGTTAAAATTAACGATTTGAGAATAATTTGTATGTTAATATTCATGTCAGCAGAAGAAAATTAATATTTGTGGACAATCATCAACAATCAATACTTATTAATGAGAAATTAATTTGTTGAAAGATAACTCTGTCAAACATGAAGCTTTTAGATATATTAGATGTTTTTTGCTTGGTTTTATTTCTGGTTGTGTGCACAGCTCAAAGAGACCCCATCTGCTTTTAAACATATTATGAAAAAATTCATTGAATTGAAACTAAGTTGGAAGTTCCCAATAGACACATATTCCATGCGATAGTATTTTTTCCATTCTCGGGTTGCACCAATATTTGAAACTATGTGTAAACCTAAAACCTTCAAAGGCGGCCCACTCAATGATAATGAATAAATTGGATCAGGCAGATTCTCTTTGATGAATCTAATTTGAAATAAACATGAAATGACATTTACTATGATTATAGACAGTTCAGTTTTGTAACTGGTTTTGGACGAAATCTACAGGGACAGTTTAGCTATTACAGTAACTCAGTTTATGAGTCATAAAAAATGCCCCATTGAAAAACTTTCACAGTGCAAAATTCTAATAACATCATTTTGACATTACCTATATGACATTGAATATGAATGTACCTTGATTTTTTCATGTTATTTTTCAAACATTGACGTGACTGAATTACGATCAATGGTAATATTGATTGAGTCGTAAATTTTTACTAAACACGTAGCAGATTTTCAGATAAATGTAAATTTCTTACATCTGAATTAAATTATTTTTTAGAAAGTGATTTCTTTTGTTGGTAAATAATTAAATTAATTGTTTCAGAATAAATTTGATAATGCTTTGATTTCTAAAGAAAATGTTATTGTGGAAAACCTCAACCAGACGCCTCCAGTTAGTTTTCTGCAGCCTAGACCACCTAGAAGACAATACACAAAACAAACAATTGGTGAATTTTACGCATCATCAACAGATAGTCATTTAATAAGTAAGTACATTTAAATAATAAACAAGGAATATTACTTTCAGAGAGAGAGAGAGACAGAGAATATAGATTTTATGACCAATATACAGTAATTCTTTATTTCAATAATTTGCTTGCACATCTGGGTTTTTAACAGTGGTTAGGAACACCATCATACTCAGGTTTTAGCAGTCACAGGAACGCCATCATACTCGGCTTTTAGCAGTGGTTAGAAGGGTCATCATAATCAATTTTTAGCAGTGGTTAGTTATGCCATCATACTCAGGTTTTAGCAGTGGTTTAGAATGCTATCATACTCAGGTTTTAGCAGTTGCAGGAATGCCATCATACACAGGTTTCAGAAGTGGTTTAGAAGGCCATCGTTCTCATGTTTCAGCAGTTGCTGAAATGCCATCATACATAGGTTTTAGCAGTCACAGGAATACCATCATACTCAGCTTTTAGTAGTGGTTAGGAATGCCATCATACTCAGGTTTTATCATTGGTAACAAAATAAAAACACTTAACTTTGTGATAGGCCTTATGATATAAAGCCTTGTGTTAGACCATTGGTAGACATAACATACAGTGTGTGGTGCTGCGGTTGTATGATTTCAATAGGAAGTAAGTCTATGAGATATTATCACCTAGCTAATTAATAATTCATTGTTAAAACCCAAGAGATGATCGGTTTGTTTATTTATAAAAGTCAATGATCTAAGTTTTAGAGCTTTAAAGAAATCTATGTTTTATGGGTCAGTAATGTTATGTATATTTGTGTCTTGTCAGTACCTACATATATATGGCAGGTTTATTAAGTTGGGTGTACCCAGGTTTTTAAATGTTTTAATTTTACATCCATTTTCAAGTTATAATGGTGGTTTTATAGGCAGTGATAAATTAAACTTAGCATGAGGTTATATAAATTAGCATATTACATGCGTCTTGACTAACTTGACATTCTTTCATGCCTCTAAAAAGCATGCATTTATATCCTACCCTCTTTTAATTCTAAAACCTTTTGACAGCTGTTTGTGACCTTTTAATTTCTGTTTTCATTATAATTAAAGGCACTATATTCCAGACTAAAAGACAAATATAGACTTTCATTTGATACACATTAACAGGGGTTGGGTGGCCGAATGGTTAATGTGTGCGTGTTGGATCAGACGGTCTGTCATTGAATCAAGTGCTGTTGTTTCGTCTCCTTGCTAAAGACCCCTATTTAAAGAAATAAAATTAAACCATATGTTAGTCCTGAAATGGCCTAGTTTTTGTAGAGTGGATGTTAAACCCCATTTTGCAAGGGATGTGGATGAGGACGTATGGTTTAATATCGTCACCATCAGGATTAACACAATTAGAAATCAGCTAGTTATTTAAAACAAAAGTCTGGTTCTTTAATCAAGTAATGGTGTATTATAATTTATGGTAAATATATGGAATGTAAGTAATAGGATTATTTAAAAGATATGAACACCTGCAGGTTGTGACATATTTATATCTATCCTGTAGTATATAATAAATGGCTTCTGTTCTTTATTTCATTTATTAACTAACTTTACACATATAATTTTTTTTTAAAAGAATAAAAGATTTTTATTCTTTAACATACCAAGATTGACATTTCTTACAATAGGCCTATAGCAGATCATTTTTTGTACAACTTTACGCCCCAAAATTCCCTATGAAATATATATTTGAACATATCAGAATTAAATTAACTGCATACAGGTATTCAACTGTGACGTCATTTGGTAGCCATCTTGAATTTCTGCCATCTTGGATTATTTCTCATCAGAAATAAACTCAGCAACTATATAAACCCAATAAATGACATATCACAGGCTGTATCTCAGTAAATGGTTGCATAAAAAAATAAAAATGAATTAAAAATAATCCACCAATTTGGCCGCCATCTTGAAATATCACTCTAGATCAACCTAAATATGTCAGGCATTGAAGAAGTCATACTGTATCACCAACTGTACTTATGATATGTGTATATTATGTGTGTGATGTGCAGGGTTTGTAGTCTGATTCTCTGTTTGGTTTTTGTGTTGTGCGGATCTCTGTCATTTACTATTTATTTATGGTTTTTAAGCTGATGACATGAATATCTTGTCTATAAATAGGGCTTTGTCTTTGTAAGTGTGAAAATGATATCTGCACTTTTATTTTATACACACATATTGAAATGAGGTCACGTGTGGCTATCCCCACTGTCCATTCACAATTTCTTGTTAACAAACTGAAAACTCCATTAAATTTATGATGCAGGCTTTTAAGCATTGTCCAGATTAGTGAGAATCAGAAACCGTAGTAGTTTCAACAATTTCCAATAATTGCCTCAAGTTATTACCTTTGCTCACTTTGTCAAATCTTGTGAACTGTGAACATTCTAGGAACAAAATCACTGTTTACTGCTTCTTGAGTTATGGTCGTTGTTCTCTTTGTTGTAAGATTTCATGAATGCTCTAGCAATCAATATTAACAGCCGATCTATTAGAAATTGCATTGGTATAAGTAATGAAACAAAAAACCATATCAAACTTGAAGACTTACATGTTAAACATAATGAGGACTTACCATGTTAAACATAATGAAACCATGTGAAACATAATGAAGACTTATGATGTTAAACATAATAAAGAATTATGAAGATAAACATAATAAAGATATTGTATTTTATGCTGTTGTCTTATGCATGTGCTATAGGCTAGCATTTATTGCCAATGCAATCTCTCTTTGTTCATTTTTATGAAAACTTAAATATTTTATTATTTAAAATTTATTTTTAGATAAATGTGTGGTGGAACAAAATACTCCAAGAAATAGTTCCCAACCTAATAACCACAAGCCACCACCTTACAAAGTGCATCAGGTATCTTTGAACAATGGTGCCAGTTCGCATGAACCAGTTCATTCAGAGAAAGTGATATCTAAAAATATTTCCACAGATCAAAGTGAATCACAGAATTCAGATACCAGACATCTTGACCCACATCCAAACCCATCTTTAAAATCTGTTAGTCAGAGAACAAACAATGGTTCCAGGAATTCAAATAAAACCAATGCCAGAGTCAGTAACAGACAGACCTTACTGCCAGGTTCCAACAATTCCAGAAATGTTCATTCTCAGACATCAGATCATGTTATTAATTCTCCTTCAGTGCCCAATGCCAAAAGAGAAAACAAAACAGACTATTCCCATAGTACTGTAAAACCTAAACAAGCACAGATATTTTCTAGTAGTGCCAAAGGTACAAAAATACAAACTCATAAACGATTGTTTGAAAATATATTAGTACCTGAACAAAATTATAATATTGGTACAAATGTCGAAAAAAACATTAGAGAAGCAAAGTCATCAAATGTTTTGCTACCAGGGACATCTCCACCAACTGTCACAGCTGATATAGTTTTGGAGTCAACACCTCACAATGGTGATGATGTTTTACCTAAAAACAAACCAAAGACAAAGATCTCGATGGATTTTATCCCACAAAAAGCACCTGAAAAACTAACAACAGGTTATACGTTTTATAGAGAAAAATCCATAGTTTCACCCAGAGAACTCAATATTATGGATGTTGAAGACATTCATGTGAAGAGATCTGTTAACCGCTTGCTTCAACCAAAATACAGTCGATCTGCCTCCAGTATTACCAATGAGAACCGAAAAGAGTTAGATAATCTTCTCAGCTCTATTCTACCTAGACATTTAAAATCAGAGCAGGATATTGATATTGTAAACGTAAGTATTGTAGTCAGTTTGTTCAGTAATTTTTACAAGATATTTCATATCAGTTTTTCTGCTTGATGTGGGTCTTTGATAGATAACTGAAATTGATTAAGGAAAAAGGAGATGTTCACATTTATTTCTAGAACAATGGCTCCATTGACGATCATTCGTGGAAAAGAATTATTAACTCTTTCTATTTATATTTTCTACTACATCTCACTATAAGTTGACCATGCAAGAAAAACTACATTCCATGCACCATTAAACTTTTGATTGACATGAAAATTACAATCATGACACAGGTATAATGACAGTAGTCGATGGTTGTCGTGTAATTAACACACACGATGCAAGACCGGCCTTTAAGTGATTAACACAGAAGGGAATTCAATAATCTCGTTTGATTTCCTAAAAGCCGTTTATGTAATTGAAGTTTTATTAAGCGACGGAAGTTCTCTTGGTTTGCCACTGAACAAACAAGTATTAAAAACAGCAGGGATTAAAGCTAATCGTCCAAGTGTTAATCTAGTGTATGGAAGCGATAATGTTATCTCTTAGGTGTGATTAACTCTCTATCAGTTATATGGCACCACATGGGTATTGCTTCCTATTCTTATCTTAAACTATCTGTTTACAAACAGTTACAGGATAAATTAAAACGTGAATATGGTTTTATTTGAATATCGTTTTTATTTTGAAAGGTGTTTGTTATCAGGAAATTACAGGTGAACAGATACGATATTCAACACCCACTAAGAGAAACATTTAAATTAACGCACATAAATATGTTTGAAGATTTAGTCGAGGAATTAAGCGATTTTAAAGTGCATCTTCCAGATTGTAAAATGAACATATCTACTTAGCTACTAATGAAATCGTTTTGGACACCCTATATTCTGCAACTGCGATTGTTGATATATTTTTCCAAAAGTGCAAATTAATCTCCCGTCCTATTTTCTGGAATAAGAAACTTTCTTGAAGTAAATAAAATGTTTATTACTTCCTTGGATTAAGGTTCATTGCCCTTTATTTGACTAATCCTTAGAATTTTCTTAATGTTTCAGTTGCACCATTCTAAACAAAATTCAAGCATCATAACAAGAAAACCTCCAAAAATTCATAGACAGCGGACAGTTCCAGGACCCAATGACCCAAACGTCACCAGAGATAACAGAAAAGCCCCAGTGGATGGAGGGTGGTGTTTTCCTGTTGCATCACCACCGGCCGGAAGAAACATATCTCCAGCGCCAGCCCTGACTGCCGAACATCCAACGTTCAAACCCGTGTTTTCTAGTGCTTCATCATGGCGTCGACGGGGTGACTCCACACTTTTGCTCGGTAAAATAGGTTCAGATTTTAGTAAAGGATCTGACAGCAAAGTCTCGACGCAAGCTGCTGATACCCGCTTGATATTTCCTTCCTCGGATAACGAAACCTTAAAATTTTCAAGTGATCTCCATAAATGTCAAAATAACAATGTTCGAAAGAAATCTTTGTCGGCAAATTATAACAGAATGACACATCCACGAAAACCATTACAAAGAAAATTGAGCAGCTAGCATAATGCGTGATTCATAAAATCATTTTTCTTAGGACATTTAATACAAATTTACTGTGATACTACGTATATATATGTTGCTCCAATAACTTTTACAAAATCTTTTGTCTTTATGATTTATATTTTTTGGGGAAAAGAAAAACAAAACGAAATGCGTCGATCTTGGTTTTATTTACTTAGAAAACAGGAATGGTACTGGTAGGTGAGTATTGGAGAGTTAGATCAAAGAGAAGACAAGAGTCTATAAAACGGCCCATTGACCACATCATATAGGTTAGAAATGGACACCTCAGCCCTGTATATTGCTCATTATTACCCTGTCACGTGGAATACTAGTAAACAAGAGACTATGGATACCATTGACTGAACAAACATAATAAGAAGATATAGAACGTCTGTATGGTTTATATAGACATTAGTAAGTAGGTCAGCAGGTATATGGTAAGTATGTATATACCGTGACCTTAGCATGTCTGGGTCAACGTCTAATGGTGTCTTATGGTCTTACTCGATACTATAAGTAAAAAGCTGTAAGACTAATAAATAAAGGGGTGGTTACCTATTGCCGTGTATTTAGCTACTTATCATACATATGTAGATGAGTATCTTGTTGGCTGTAACACCTGTTCGCCCTATAGCACCTTAACGCCATAGATTATGTCAGATTTAATCATAACTTTGATGAATATTAATAACCCCTTTTCACTCAAAACATATAAAATAGATTTAATGTTTTGCCTGCCTCGAACTCCACACATGCCTATCATTTAAAAACTCAACGAAAATTTTAAAGTGGATTTAAATTATACAGTAAAACCATTACTTAACTTAAAATATCATACATAGATAATAATATAGATATATTATGTAAAAAAAACCCCACTCCGTCTGAATATTTTCATAGACTTTATCACAGGAATACAGAAATAATAACGTGTGTGCTTTAAGTCTGCTCGTTTCTTTTTAAAGTGTAGTATCTTCACAAGAATCCTAGAAATAGCAAAAGATTCAAGTGCAAATCGTTTTCAAACATCACATTCTCTGGTTAGACATAGGAAATACAGTTCCTCGTTTAACCTAAACACAGACCGGTCATTCAAATCATTAATTTACAGCTCGGTACCGTAACAGGCCCGGGACTGTAAAGCGCAGTGGACGCTTACGGCTGGCCCCCGGATCCATTCACTTGATTTGATATTTTCCGCAGGTTAATCTTATAGGTTTTTGTTTTTCGTGTAGTGCGGTCCTCCTGCACTTACTAATAGATGTGGTTCTATATTTAATTTGTGGCAGCCCACGGATAATTGGGGTTCTTCATTGACAGAGAATATAAGTTTTGATCCCTGCATATGAAATTTAATTGTGTTTAACGTCCTACTTTTCTACGCTATCCAGGCTAATGTTGAAGAACATACATTATGCAGTGTGCTACAAGGGCACCACGGCCTACTTTTCCCCGGATATAACAATATTGATGTGGTTAATAAAGGATTTGACTCGGACAGATATTTTGCAACCCATGGATTTTACACTGTTGAAGGGATTTTGATTTAATAAATTGCAGATATGAAAGAAATCATAAGATAACATGAGGTATCTTCATACCAAAAGCTGTTGTTCCTTTAATTAACTGATTCACGATGATGATTACTTTATTTATACAATAATTTATTTTCTTTTACCACATGCTGTTTGTGGAGATGGTAATGGCCTGCTTTCCGACAAAACGTGACAACTTTTCAATTCCACTCGACAAACTTGATAGTAAGATGACCACAAAATAACACACTATCATACACCAAGATCGTGAAACACTAGACCCTACATGAATAAACTACGACACCATTGTATTGGAACAATCTGAATTTTTTATGACGCCTATCGCTTGGCATGTGTGGTTTTTACGATCGCCGTGTTACGCATTGGCAAGAGAACGTCTTGCAGCTTCGCCCATATCCATAAATATTACGGCTCATCTTTTATTCATAATATTATGACAAGGGAGAAGAGCAGGCAGATTACATTTCGCTTCTCAATCTCGTATTCCCCAAAGTCTTCAGTTCTCAACTCAGTTTGGGTCGGACTATGTTAAAGCCTCTTTTTATGAGTTATTTACTTAAAGTTACATTATGGGAGATAAGATAAAGAGATGGCAGTTCTCACTATAATAGTTAAAAACTAGATAGTGTAAAGATAATTTGCTGAAAATTTCAGTCAAATTGATTCACTATTAGCCGAGAAAAAAGCGTTAGAATTTTCACATAGTCTCGGTCATCATTATTCAAATCATTAATATAAACAGCATAGTCTCGATTATCCACTTGATTGATTTAATTATCCACCGCCATTAAGCGGCATATACGATTTTAATCTGCCAACATCGAAGGCTAGCCTTGACATAAAGAGTTTATTATGGTCTGGATATGTTAATTAATGTCTAATTGATTATTTAGATAACATCTCAGGCTTAAAGAAAGACTTGTAAAAAGCAGATTTTGCTCTTGCATAATGCTATTTTAAATAAGATATTTATCGAGTGATTGTCTCACTAAATGAATACACCCTTACAATATGTTGGTGATAATGGCAGTCCGCTTTGACATGAATTATGAGGGGTAATCCTCGTTGCTGGAAGGTGATGTTAGACGTCATCATCTGTGCAGTTGGGGGATTATAACGAAAGCGTGTTTGCCCTGTGAAATATCCCTCGCGTGAATATAAAGGAAGTTGGGTAATTTATCGCCTCGTTATTCCATGCTTTAAGTATGCTATAATGGAGAAAATTTTGCCAGTGTAGTGACATTTTTTGATTCCCATGAACTACACTATGTAGAAAAACTTCTCAATAAACTGAATTTAAAAAAGAAAGGACACAACGTTCCAATACTAACTGCAAAATGTCAAATCAAAAATAGTTAGTTAACATGATATCTGCTTCGCTGATCCACACCCACACGTGAGTCACTGCCATGTCATATCAAATCTCACGCCTGGTACCTACAACAACCTTTAGATGAAAACAAAACGAACTCCAATTTATGGAGTTTCCACAATTACAACAACCTTTAGATGAAAACAAAACGAACTCCAATTTATGGAGTCCACAATTACCAGACAGTTTCCAACTGTCTAGATGCTTACTTGCAAACACGTACAACTGATCAGGAGCCTTGGTGAGGACGCAAGTCTCCAGGAATCCGAATCGTGAGACTTGTCCAACATTATGGTATAAACATCGTAATACTACCATACAATTAAGAGATCCCATTCCTAAAGCAATGTTAACAAGCATAATCAGCTCATTTGTCATTGCTTCATCAGTTCATTTACCATTGCTGCATCAGATGTCAAGTAGGGCCGATTCTGCGCTTATACGCTAAACTAAAATAGTCGTTACCTCCTACAGGATCTTTACTTCGTGCGTCGATCAAAACCACAGCTCTCAAGCCTACAGCTCCGGGAATAGAAGTTGGATCTGCTCCTGGAAATAGTCAGGAAAAAAATTACAGCTTATTGGTGGTGTACACGGGGGGGGGGGGGGGTGTAATTATAGAGTGAAATTAAAATTGATTTTTTATATGACATTTTCGCTGTAAATAACTTCTCGTTGTGCAAGTTGCCCCACAATCACACAAACTGATGAGAATTTGGACCCTATTTTAGTAAGAGAGGCCAGAGTAGAAAACTATTTAAAAATGTAGCAAAGAAAAGAACAGTTTAAAAATTGGGCAGCCAGAAAAGCGGAAGGGATACTTCGATTAATCTTATCAAAATTAATAGAACATAGATTAGATTGATACATTGCCATGGTATTTCAGATCGCTCGCCCGATCCTTCAAGTACAGTCATTTTACTCGAGACAGCTAGATCAAATCGAATGTATAAGATTGAATATTATAATAGCCACAAAACAACAGTTTACATTATTATATTGTTGAATGAAATTAAACACTTTACACATAGGCTAAACGAAAACAATTATTTGCACAATTAAATGCATATTTATTTATAGCTTTATCAATACTAATCGCAACCCTGATTATAATGTATATTAACATACATGTATTTCTGCTTAAATTTTGTGCACATATCAAATAATAAGAACTGGATAATTATGTCTAATACGAATCGAGGCTATGTTTTTTGTGTCAAACTCATAAATCTACCAGCATTTTCTCCCTAGCAAATTAAGAGTCATAGAAATGGAGACGTATCTTATTGACGTAACGTAACTGTTCAATACCAAGGTATAGGGGCCAGCGGCAACTCATTACAAACCGAGATTTATGTAAACCACAATAAAACATGATTATTATTCATTGAATTGAAGAAAAATTGATTTGATGCCGGCTAGATAGTGTCTGCGGTTTCGTAATTAATGCCAGAGAAACAGCTCAACATTGCCTGCTGCCAATTGTGGTTTCTTGATTAGAGTCCGTTAAAAATCTCTGGACAAAAACCTAGGAGTTTTTGATGGTGAAAATTATAGTGAAGTAAAACGTTGCAATCCAATTACATTTAACGTTAATGAGAACTTCGGGAAACTAGCTAGCATTCAACAGCTAACTACAGAGCCGACTGCTGGGTAATTTAGCACAATGATTTGCCGTTATTACCCAAAGAAAAGGCGGTAACCCTCTCCAGGCCTCATAATCAAACTCTGAACCAAAAAAAGGTTTTCGTATGCTTTAAAATATGAGCTCATTTTCCTATCATATTTTGGATGAGTTCGTCTATCATTGGATCCTTTCTCCAGGTTGTCAGGCGCGGATCCAGAGGGGGGGGGGGTCTGGACCCCCCCCCCCCCCTGCTCAGACTTGAAAATTTTTTTATGCGATCTTATTGGCGATTTAGACCTGTAATTTTGGAATTTACCTTCCAGAAATACGTCAGAATGAACCAAATTGAATCTAATTTACCAAATTTTTTTTTTTTTTGGGGGGGGGGGAGGGCCCCCAAACCCCCCGTTAATCGGTTGAGCGCAATTAGTTAAGCAATTATCAAACCTAGACCCCCCCCCCCTGCAAACAATCCTGGATCCGCGCCTGGTTGTATATGCGGGTTTCCGAATGTCTGATATGCAAGTTGCCATGTAGACACTGACGTGTGCTGTAAAAAATAGTACGTCGAAGTTATGTTTACAGATTTAGTTGCATCGAAGTCCTAAAGTCACTGCGTCTGGATAATCTATAGGTAGCTTTAGCCACTATTTCGCGTTTTTGTTCAAGGCTGGTCTGAAATGAAATTTAATTGGGTTTAATGTCGTGCTGTTCTGCTCCGGCTAAGCTAATGGCGACAGATATTCTCCATACAGCGTGCTATGAAGGAATTTTTTCCCGGACAGTAGTGCTACCGCCTACTCTTGCATTGAATTCCAACTGTCAATGGATGCTTTACGTGTTTGCCGATGTGTACACCGGACGTCGGCTTTTCGTACCATTCGTACAACTAGGCAGTTGTCCTTGTCCGGTCCCCCGCGTTAATATCTATGTTATATTTATTTCCAATCGCTATAGTCATGACTTATATAATGTTTACAGTATTTACACTAATTACCTCTTTCGGAGATCACTGTTGAATATTTTGAAATCCAATTTACATCGGTTACAAATCAAATGAAATGGGGTGTAACGTCCTGTCTTGGCTAATGAAGACGGGCATACGCCATGCAGTGTTCTATGAGGAAAACTTTGCCCGTACAGCGACATTATGACTTACTCTTATTTCGAATTCTAACTGTCCAATGTTCAATTACCTGCACGCAAATTATGTACACAGGACCTTGGTTTTACATCCCATCCGAACGACTATACGTCGTCCCTTACAATGCCAGTCCCCCAACACCACGAACAATGTGGAACCAGGTTAGCGAGCCAAATATGGATGAGAAGACGGGCATCTCGTTATTTTTATTGTATTGTGGGGCCTGAAATCCATAAGTTAACATGAAATCTATGCCCTTTAATAAAGCGTGAAATAAGCCTACATTTTTTTTCTCAAAAAACTCTTTTAAAAAGCACATTCTCTGTACGTGGGCTTAAAGAGACCAACCAATAACACCTAAAAAATTATAGAATTAATCGTATATAGACTAACTTTGAGTTAGAAACCGTTATTTTTAATGAAACCTGTGCGTGATGAGATGATGAAGAGGATAATCATTTGCCTTTTGTTATTTGTAAAATTGACCAAAGAATCTATTGTTGTCCATTCAAGGTTTTGTTCGCTCCTTAGATGTCGTGCAAGTCATCAGAAAAAACTCACGCGAATTGTCACATGATAATAGATGCGTTAAGCTGTAGTCATACACCATTCCTATTAATTTCATTAAGCCGTTAATACAAAATAATATCATCCTTATCCCCAACTCTCTCCGTTTTCTTTTATTATCTGTTATCAATTATCTGATGCTCATTTCGTGTGCAGGACTTGCTTCTTTTTTTACCACATTCAATATGTTGGAAATTACTCTCCAGTTTGATAAAAAAAAATAACTATATATTATTCCCCCAAAACACACGTTTATTTCCATAAGTCAAAAGGTTTTGGGAATTGTTTTATTTTTCATTAAAATCATAGCCATCGTTTTTTGTTGTTGTTAATAGTTCTCACTACATCACTCAATCGCAATAACACGAGGGGTTGTTATACCTCCATTATTTAAAAGCGATAAATAAACGCCAGATTAAGGATTGTATTTTCCCCTTTCATTAATAGAATAGAACTATATCTTCTCATAAAAAGTGTGCAATATAAACTGTTTGTTTTTGATCGGCGGAATACAGCATTAAACATAGAACAGTTTCTACAGAGCAAAGATTCGGATACAGCATTAAACACAGAACAGTTTCTACAGAGCAAAGATTCGGCTTATAACAATCCAAATTTTCGACGAAAAATTCATTTGCTATTTCATGATAGCCTCCCTGAAACTGTATATTTCAACTTTCAATTCATTTTTAATACATGTATATTTTTCCGTGGGTGTGATAAATTGCATTGTACATCAAAACTTCCGTCATTGTTTTATCAGATTTTCAAAATATATCTTTCAAATATTGTTCGCGAGAAACCGAATTCGAATATCGCCCTCTTGATTTTTTTTTGAGATAAGGACAACCTGAGACAAAAACCATTATTCTGCGCTGTGGATCAGAATGAAAATTATAGGTAATATGGAATAATTGAACCATTGCTATGGTATAAATATCTTGATATAACTATTTTCTGACATTTCCCATCTGACATTCTGTAATTTGGTATCTGTCCTTCGTGACGTATATAACGATATAAATTGTAAAGAACAGAGATTAATGTATTTATCGGACATGATAAAAGGGAACGAGGAATATTGGTAATTGCCTACAGCTAAGTTAACTTGTGACAAACCAATATTTCCTGTAAAATATTTTAAAGTGTCAGTATATTTACCATTTTACCGAAGCAATGGATCCGTGGTTGGGTGGGGGTGAAAACACGCCCCTTTAAGATCAATTTGATCCATCTATTTCATTTCAAAATTTTGTGCTACCCTTTGGACGTAATCAATAAAAGTTTGTGCTATTGTTTGGCGGTATCAAGATGTGGATACAGAGGATACAAATTTCACCAGAACTATTGGATATGGTGGGGTTTGTGCTAATATTATGGGGTAAATATCAAATATCTTTCGAATTGCATTCCAATCGTCAGAAATTTTTCATTTAGGATATTTAGCAAAAGCAAAATCCATCCTCTCTGATCCTAACGGTTGTGCCATGAACTATGCGCAACTTTATAATGTAACATAACCTAAACCCTTTCCTTTATTCAATTAGGATTATAGTTACTCGAATCAAATTAAACCTGTAACCTAATAATTTCGTATTGCTCTAATTCATACGAAACCTGTCGTTAGTTTTAAAGATGTAAAAATAACTAGGTATGTCCGATTGAACCAACATGTCTACTCCAACATTCTTTTTGTATTTTAGTTTATTTTCAGCTCATTAGTTCTACATTAGAATATATATGCTCTCACGTGTAGTATCCAATTAAGATTAGTATTCCTTACAAGTGATAATAGTCTTTGTCATTTTTACCTGTTGGTTGGAGAGATTGTTATTTCGGCGGCTGTCTCAGGATAATTCAAAAGCCTATCGGGTTACAGTCTAAGCTGATTACTGGAAGTGGAAAAAAATACCCCAGTACATGTTAATACAAAAATATGTATTCAAATCAAGTAGGATATGGAGAGCTTGATATTAGCTGTCAGTGTGAATTATTTGCGCGGATGAGTATAATTTGTCGAAATTAACCCATGGTATCAAGGGAGGGAAAATCCCGTCGAGTCACACTTGACCCCTCTGTCTTCTCGATGATGCCTAGTTTGCTTGTCAGCGACAAGGGTTAAAGTTGGACCCCAGCTGCTCTGTGCATTGCATATAAATTAGGAACGGTAATCTATGAGCGGATTTGCAGGAATCACTGTGTCATTTTCTGGCAAAATAAGACTAAATATTCTTAGAAATGCCGACAGTTTTAATAATTCATGTATTGCTTTATGATGGAACGTTTTTCTTTCTGTCCTTCTATATTAAAGAAAGTGTTATAGTATATATTTTCTATTAAGATTTTCTGACATAATCTTGATTTAAATATATTATCTCTATAAAACCAACCTTAAATATAAAGCTAAAAGGTGTTAATTATTGTTTACATATTACACATAATTTAGACGGAAATTCATAAGGAAATAAAGGTGCCGTTTTGGTAAACAAGGTTTAAGATTTAATAATGAAATGTGATGTTAATTTGAATTGTCAAAATAATATTATGTGATCGAATTTTTTGTTTGTTCTTATAATAATCTATACAAAAATATTTATATTAAGAGGTTGATTGTTATATTGAGTTGCTTTGTTGTCTGTCTTTTTGTGGGATAATTTCAGACCCCCTTCGTGTTAATTACATTTTCATAAGAAAATCGACCACGTCAACTCCATACAGAGAGAGGAACTTATTGACAATGTTATCAAAATTTGAAATTCAAGACCTCCCAAATGATATTATTTGAGTGCAAAGGGGGTCACGTTTCTGACATAAGTTTTACAAAATTAACTGCAATTACACATTTATATAAAAATACGATCTCATTGATAAGCTCAATTTCAAATTAAATCCTTTAATTAGGTGCGGGCTTAGTTTCGTATTAAACATTTATTTCGTACTGATTAAATTGAAGTGTTTAGCGAGACTGGATTTTTTTCTTAACCATTATGTATCAATTAAAATGTCATTTTCCCTTTTAAAAAAAAACTTGTTTCTGTGGGATTTTAGTGGTTTGCGTTTTTCCGTTAATTTCTGTAATCTGCATATTATATTCACTTAAACTGCATGTTAATTGTCGATATGCGTAATTCACGTGCACATCTTTCTGTGAGTTGACAGAATTCTCTTAAGCACGTGCCCTCAAAAAGCGCGTGTGGTAGATGGCGCTGGGGCTGTTCCTGTTTTCACCGGATGTCGAAATCCAAATTTGATTACCAATATATGTAAATAAACTAACCCCATGTTAGATTTCATTATCTTTATTTTCGTATTATTACACGCTTCATTTCCAAACTAAGCATATCTATTCATAAGACCATACTTAAAACAGATTTCAAATCTCACAAAGAATATTGTGCATGTCGTCGAATAATAGACGCCATTATGTTGTCGTGTTACACCGCATCTGTATTTTTATAACAGTTGCATACACAAAGAAAGGGAAATTTTCAAATATGATTGTTGTTTTCATATGTTAAATCTCTAAATGTTGTGATTAAATTAAAGATAATAAATTGCACTATAGTCTAATATTTCTGCTAGTTTTCGCCGTGTTTATGAACAATAGACAATAATTTTTCTTTAATTTCAATTTAAAAGAAAAAGCTTAAACATGCATAAGTTAATATCGTTAATGAAATAAAAAAAATACTCAAATACTTTTTAAAAAACCCCAACCAAACACGTTCACCATTTGTTGTCTTAAAGCCAGAAGTACAAAATTTAGGCTATTAATGCAAAAATTATGCATAGAGAAAATCATATTTTGTAATTTAAGACAGCCAAGATACGATAGAGGGAAACTTTAAAACAAGTTCATATTACCAATTTGCATTTCAACTATTTCTCACTACTAAATAAAGGAAATTTTAGCTGATTTTAAGTTTGATATGAAATGTCTCAAGTTGCATGAGCACTATGTCCTTCATGTGGTTATCAATGTGTTAATGTTGTGTTAAGAAGACATTTTGTTTTTGTACGTAACCAAAACCTGCCCATAACTACTGGTATTACATTAACACTAACCCTTTAAACACTAAACCATACAGTACAGTATGGACGGAATGTCAATATTGTGTTTTCATGTCCAATATTTCAATTGTTTCATTTCCAGAACCAGATTCTTCCTTTATTTTCATAAAATGTTTTCATTTTCCCTTCTATACAATGTCCTGTTATTGCAGAAACAGAAATGGAGCCGTTTCTCAGAGACGGTTTTTCGAACACGTGTGATTATTGTATACACCCCACCCCTTGACCCGAACACACGTGACCCCACTCTACCCTCACCGACCCTTTGGCCCCTCCAAAACTATAACTCCGCCCCACAGATGCCCGGCGCGTGGTATGGTCACATAAGTTTGGCCCTGGGTTTAGAGGGTGATTCACCCCTGTCATTACTGTACGGCCACCCAGAAGTGATATAACTGCGAGAAAAAAGTCGCTGTTCCACCACGATTAAAATATAGGATAGTAAAGACAATATCAAATTCATAGCAATAATATATTGTTGTCACCTTCATTTTATATATCAAGTTTCTGTCTAAATCTCCAGTGTTAACTATTTTCTCATAAAATGTTGACAATTTTTTAATGCATTGAAATTTTAAAAAAAATATGTAAGACTATAAATCTAGATACATTTAGAGTATTCATATGCACACATGATTTATGAATTGAATTATGAGCTCATGAAATTACATAATTACTGGGAACTATACGGTACCCTGGGCTGTCTTTTAATAGATTTCTAACCAATTTAAAAACAATGTTTAACATAAATTCTTCAAAATAAGAGAAAAAAACGAATAAGCTGACTAGTTCATTCTCTGTCTATTGCATGGTGTATGGATACAGTGAAATGTTGCCATTGTTCTGGGTGAGAGAAAAAAATCATCATCTCATGATCTTGTCAAGTTTTAACATTAATAAATAACTTGGACTGAATGTTAGATTGAATGTATCAATATTTTAGCTTAGGGGTCATCGCGTGGTGACCCCTCCCCTCGCGAGGAACAGAGTACGTATTAAATGCGCGGACGAGCATCCCCTAGGGAACTGTTCTGCACGAGACTTAATCCAAATCGGGCTACACGCTCTGATCTCGAGGGGCACGAGGTCGGCCATGTTCTTCAACATTTTCCGGTGTTAGTGACCCGGGCCATTTGAAGCAGGAGTTCTATCGATGGCGGGAAAGGCAATTTGATGGCAAAGAAATAAATCTAGATAGAGTTGTGTGACTCGAGAGAGTGAGGTCGGACGAGGGGTTACGGTCGAGGTGGGCGAGTAGGCCGAGGAGTCGTTTTGATCAAATAAAAAGGCCATAAAGACGAAAAATTAAATTAGTGGATTTTCTGTGGGATTTCTTAGATCATGAGATGGGAGATTCTAGCAGAAAAATTAATTTACTTCACAATGGCTTTATTCTCTTCATTGAATTTCTCCGTCTTTTACTCGAAAAAACCTTTGTTTTTATTCTTTAGTCGTCATATAATTTTGACTTTTCTTATCACGCAAAAAGAGCAAAATATTAACCAATAACAATGAATCATAATCTTTGTTATTAGATACCCGGTATTAAAAAAATATATATTAATATCATATTTTATGTAATATTATTTTAAAGAGACATTATTTTGAGATAAATTTACTCTTTAAAAGTATTTTTTTTAAATCTTGTATTCGACTTTTATTTTGACTAGCTTTTAAATTTTATCAGAACAGGCTAAATTATTCTATATATCAGTGGAGATTGGGCACGGAAATTGTTTTTCAGATTTTGATAGAACGCCGTGGGGCGGTTGGTGGGGGTGGGGATGTTGGACAGCGGCGCTGTGAAGAATTTTAGGTGAAATAAATATGACAAAAACCCAGCGATTTTGTACTGATAATGTAGATTGATTTAGCCACTAAATAGGTGTATCTTTTTTTATTCAAAAACAAATATGTTACTATATAGAGAGTGGATTATTTTCCGATCTAAAGTGTAAGGATGGGGACAGAATAAGTAGATGCATAATAAGAAGTAATATTATATTTTAATCAGTAGGGTTAGGTCTGTTTTGCGACCCAAAGTGTAGTTGTAGGGATTGGTAAAGATAGATACACAATAAGCGGTAACATAAAATTAAATACTTGAGTTAGTATGTCTCCTTTACAGTTTTTTTTTTAATTCATAAAAACATTTTGTCATCTGTTCACGACTCGTCATCTTAGTCATAGTTTTTTCCCAAAAAATAGTAGGACGTTAAACCACATTTTATTTCCGAAAATAAATAAGAAAATCATATCATTTATCATGGAGTGTTTCAGGTTAGTGTAAAGAATACACTCCGATATTTAAATCACTTATTAGTATAAAGTTATTCTGTTTTGTTCTTTGTGGTAAATTGATTATTGGACTGACATCAATTTTAAAATTATCAAGAAGAATAAGTTGATGTTTTTTTAATTCCAAGAAGACGACTGTTTTGTTGCATTTTTGTAGAACTTAATCATAGTCGGAGTCATTTCAGATGACAAGGTGCTTATTTAAGTCAAATTTATCTGCCTTTTAAATGAAGGTCTATATTTTTGTGTGCTACCACAAAGACGGTTGGGGAGGTTTACGAGCTGGAATCACGACAGAGAAGACGTTCTTAACGCGTGGCTTTATTAATAATTAATGTATGACAAAGAGAAAAGACAAAAAGCAGGATTAATTAACAAGTGCTACGAGTCAGAAAGTATCGTTTTAATTCAAATGTCATTAATAAAAAAAAAACATGTTAAGTTTTTACCTGGTTCGGTTTAATTGAGAATTTACAGGTTTCAGATCAAATCAGCGGTAGTGATCATGCGACCAATAATCAACTTGCAACAGGGAAAGAAGAAGATGTTCATCATAATAATATAGGAGATCTGAAACTCATTCAACCTAATTCAACTTCTTTGTTCTAAGTGTTTTGTTAACATTGATGAAGTCTTCAATGATCAAAATGGGATAAAAGTAAATTAAAATTGTATTTGAATAACGAGGAACCATTTTATAACTGATATACTTGAATTAAAAATCTATTGATTCAAAAGTACAAAAACAAAATTGTAAGATATGTGAACTATTGAATAGGGAGATGGCCCTAGGTGTTCTATAAAGAGTAAACATACCATTATATGTAGTGGCCCATCTTTATTCAAACATGTAGTAGGTCTTTGACTGAACTCCGCATACAATACCAACAGTTCAATATTTGTTGGGGTTTTTTTTTTTAAATTAAAAATGATATTTTCACAAATGATAAGGTGCACCATTTTACGAAACGGTCTTTTTGAATCATAATCAATTTCATTATTCAACTATATAATTTCAATATATAATTTCAAGGAAATAAATGACAAAGAGTGGCCTATTTAATTTTAGAAGGGAAACGATTCCTCGGGCACGTTTTTTTTTCTTCATAATATTCTTCATTTAGGGAGAAATTAATGGCTAGCATGAGTTTTTGAATAATACTACTGGGGAAAAGGGAATCTTTGATTACCCCGTTTGATTGATTGAAATGACTAGCAGCACGCGCAGCCGCTTTACTGCTGACGTAATACACCAATCAAAGACTATTGGCATTAATTAAAGCAATCTGTAGCAATGAGTGAATGACAGCTAGGGGATGAAGCCGATGACCGCAAAGTCTGAAATTAACATGATGGCCAAAGGGTTTGCGTGCCGCGCGCGCCACAAGAGCCCGCGCTAACAAACCGAATATTTATTATTGACAATTTGCGGTTTGATTGGCAAGATTGAAATGTACATTAGCACTAGCGTATCTAATGAATCTTAATTCCGTACAAAATACACCAGAAAATTACCCTCCAGAGATAACATACAATTCGTCTTCATTTTTTTCCTGCTTCTTTCTAACTTTTCTATCTTTATAGTTGCAAATCTTTATAAGACCTTTGAGATACGCCTTGCCTCCTGTGCATTTTATAACATCATTGCTTTTTGTCTCCCCTCTAACTCATTCTCCATTTGGCTTTGCAAAGATTAATATAACTTCTAAGATTTTCCCCAAGACAGGAATTAACAGGAATTGAAAGAATTTCTGCTTAAGTTAACTTTAAAAAGTTTTTTTGTTCAGTTAATTTATACTGAAGCACATGTTCATTTGGAATATATAATTTCTCTCTGTGGATCATTACCCGTGACATAAAACAAGAATACCATAAACCATAAGCGATTATAATAAACCATAAATGGTATGGAATCAGATCAAAAGATATCCACTGGTTTATTTTCGCTTATTACTTCTATTTCTCTTTGATGTTTCGTCGAGTGCCATATGTATCAATGTCTTGACAGATATATGCGGTAAAAAGATAAATCACCGGACTTATGGTCATCAAAAACTAGTGGTCACTTTGACCACCTGCTAGAGGATTAGATCTGCACCACGTCATCGCATGTGCTGGTCTGTTGACCGTGGTCGTTTCACCTTGCAACCATTATGACACGCATATCGCCTCCTATTTCATGATATTCTTTAATATTCACTCGTTCATTTAATGATGAAGTGCAGACGACCACATTGACAGATGGACTCGGTATTCCTTGTTTGAGTTCCAATTTAGAATTTAGAAAGATGGCTGACAATATTATGGCGTGAAAAGGAATAAAAGGAGCGCGATAATACTTCATTCTTGAAAACATAATCGGGGTCTACCCAAAGTGACCTAAGCTCTAACCTGCCGACAGTTGTCCGTTAACCCTCGACCCTATGTAACCTTAACTCTGACCCCAGCAAAACTGCGCATGTCCAAGGTCTTGACCCCGAGCTTGCGCCAACTGGCCTCAATGAAGGAGATGACTGCCCCCTGGTCAGTTTTGTCCGAAGAGGGCTTAATATGTAGGAAGGAACGATGTTATTTCATCCCAGATTAAAAATCCAGACAAAGAAAAGAACACATTGAATGTTTCTGATTTGAATTTTAAAATGGTCATCAACAGAACACCATGACCAAGTTCGAAAATGAAGGCGCGTTATTTCAAAAGCAGCGATGAAAACACATAAAAGGCATGGACATGCAGATTATGATTGTAGCTCATTTATTCTTGGGAATTTTTATTATAATTTGTTGCATATCGCAATTTATTCTTGGGAATTTTTATTATAATTTGTTCCATATCGCAATCTGTTTTTATTAAAGAGCAATATTTTAATAGATATCAAATCGGTTTTAATTATTTGTTTTTTTACGAATAAGTACATCGATTGCATCTAATTGCATTTTGAAATAACAATATGAGATGATATTAATTGGAATATTACCCCCCCCCCCCACACACACACACACACGCACACAAATTTTTCCACACACAAAGAATCCAAAGAAATTCCCATCCAAATCACATACAAACTACAACAAAAAACCCACTCCCTCCATAAAAACAACAACAACTGACAACCCAACAAACAAGAACAACAAAAACACACCATCGTCAAACAACAATAACACCAAAATATGAGTTATTTGACCCTTGTGTCTTTGCTCTCAAAAACTATTGTTGTTTTCAGTGTCGCGTGCGAGAGCGGCAAGATCTATAGAATATATCAACATAAAATTAGCGAAGATGATCGTATAGAGTATAATAAAATATTTTATATACAGTATATAATTAACAAGAACCATTCCATATCTAACTACATGTATATAATCAGCTTTTAATGATTCGTAAAAAAGACGTAATTAACATTTAAACTTTGACACAATTTACAAGAACTGATTTGATTAAAACTGCATAATAGTAAATGCAGGAGGAGCCCACCACACATAAACAATTACTCAAGACATCCCCCACGGACAGGACACAGGACGCAAATTTCATATGACACCAAGGATGCAATGAATTAAAAATATATATTAATATATACGGCCTTTAATATATTGCAGTTTTTAGTGCATAACAAATATTTCTTAATCTTAAAGTTCAGAATACGATATCGTGACCTGGTTATTCTTCAGTTACAATTACTCGCATTTTATGATAAAAAATTAATAGTGACTAAACCGACGGGAACTAATTATTTTGGTCATGTTTACAAATTTGTGAACACAAAGAATTAACCAAATGAGTCACTTTTATACCAAAAAAATCCTCGAAAACGACTGACAATATAATTATACAGCCCATCAATGGAATAATGGCCTAACAAATTACAAAATAGAATTACCAAAAAAACAAACAGATGACCATTTTGTTATATTTTTTTGTTGTAAAAATTTACAACAGATGTGGACCTTGGTTGTTAAATTTCAAAATATTCTTCACGTGGATTATAATTAAAAAATAGAGAAATGACCAGGAGATTACAAGTTAGACTTTAAATATAGACTGGTTGGATCAAAACTATTGGCAATAGTTCGTGAAATGTAATAAATAGTAATAATTCTTGAAATGTAATAATTAGACGACCCATTCTTCCACTATAACAAAAAATCATTTTGTATAATCATAGCCTTAAGGCTGAACATATCATTAGTGATACAGTACTATAACGAAACGGGTTGGTTTCAAAATTTAATAAAGCAAATTCATTATGTTTATATTCTTTGTGACGTTCTTTTCAAGATGTTCACTAGTAATTACTATTTTGTTCGCAGATCGTCTAATGATCTATAAAAATGGTTAACCCTTGCTCTTGAAGTACTTGTGTTTTCACCTTACCGAGTAGCCACAAAGAATGAAATTAAGCACGGGGTATTATTTTTTGTAATACTTTAAAGAAAAAAATCCCCGGGTGTTTTACCGAACATATAAAGTCATCTGAAGAAGGTCGTGACATTTGTGGCCCTTCGTGACTCCGGTGAACTAGAAGCGTGGTTGGTATTAAGGGTTTTTTTTCTGGCTAGATGCGTATGTTTTTAATGTGCTATGTGAAAGGTGTTTGTTAAGGGTGACCCATGACCCCAGGTTTGTCTGGCAATTTTAATATTCCCAGGGTGGAGAGATGAAATCTTTTATACTTCTCTATCCCCTTGATGAAAAGAAGCAAGCAGCCTCGGAGATTCGGACAAAAAGCTATTGATAAAACGTACGGGCTAGTATCCACTTTCACTGTGATGGGAGATATAGGGAGGGTATTACGTTATGTTGTAACTATTCTTCAGGGAGTCTCGACCTTGTCGACAATAAATGTATTTTTTTATGTGTGGGGTATTAATGGGAACAAAATGGGAACAATAGAAACAAACTTACGACCAATGACCAGAAAAAATAGCATTCCAAGGAAATCCTATCCTTTATGATGAGGGCATAGATCTCGTAACAAAAAACCCTTGTTCTCAGATCTCCTACTCGTATTTAGTATCCAATCACCTTTCTGAAACTGAACAAAGAAATGGCAAGAAATTGTCATCATCGTTGTACAGCTAATAATCACACTTTATAGTTATTTCTAAGACCTTTAGTGTCACGCCGGTCATTAAAACTGACTTATGAAGGCCATAAAACTTTCAATTTAAACTAAAACCAGACATCATTCATACAACTCGCCGAACCTCGCCCGAATTTTATACTGTATAATATATAAAATACATATAAATCATGTCATAAACGATGACTTGTTGTCACTTGGGTGCATGTGTACGATGCACAATATTTTAGGCTATATTCTTTTGCGTTAAGTCAATGACACAACCCAATTAGCTAAGTTAAACAAATCTAATCATTAAGTTATCTGAAAGTTACATCTACGATTCTAGAATGGACGAAACCGTATGCATATTATTACGGACTTCCCTCGAAAAACTAGTTTTAATGTGCCATGTCTATACCTAAAGAGAAAATTAGGAGGCTTGAGTCAACCGTATTGCACGCTTGACCATATAACATACCATTTTTGTTATAAAATGACCAAATAATATGTTGACCAGATGTTAAATATCAAAATTTATACCGCGATTAATACTATTCAATAATCATTAGTGTAATTTGTTGTTTCCTTTTGCCTTATTTTATGTTCTGTACGTGTATAGAATAGCAGTCATGAGTGACCTCTCGTGTTATTTATATATACAATAATCATAAACTTCTTGTATACGAAACATTTGTTTAAATCTGAGAAAGTAAACACATAACCCGCTAGTCTGGGGGTTTGGTGTTAGATCCTTGCATCCAGATTTTCCGGCGTGGTTTACGCTTGTCAGTGATGCAGGGCGGATAGCCTGGCAATGACAGCTACCTAGCCGTTCGGATGGGACAAAAAAACGAGGTCCTGTGTACACATTGACGTGCACGTAAAAGATCCCCTGGCAGTTTGAATTCGATATAAGAGTAGGCCGTTGTGCCGCTACCCGGGCAAAATTACTCTCATGGCACACTGTATGCCCGTCATCATTAACCCAGTTTAGAAGCAGAACAGTAGGACGTTAAACACTATTTCATTTTATAGTTTTATGAAACAAATTTGATTAATATTTATTTTAATTGGTTTAGTTCTGTATTGTGTAAATATTTGATCGACGTGAAGATGATGTGCTTCAATTGGAACTTCGATTTTGAATAGCAATTAGCATTAGATATTGGTATCTATATATTTACTCCATATGGCACGCATATACATATTATCGTGTGTTTTGGTGGTTTTATGGGTCTGGGATGGGTTCGGGGTAGCAGTTTTCAGTCAACAATTACATAATTCATGGGCAGTGATCTGCAATATTTCGGTCAAACATGATACCGCCTTCCTATAAGGTCACTTCGGCATACTTTAGGTTGTGGTCGTCTATGGGTCACAACACAACGGAATCTTCTTTTTTTTTATGTGAACTTCTCAAATAACGAAGGCACATATAGATGCCTAGTTTACAAGCATACCGGCTCGCTGACATATTTCACAGTTTGTATCACCGAGCACATTCAACGCTGTGCCAAATAGGATCGACTCAATGTTGCCTGAATTGGTGCGTTGTTGATTGACGTATTTGATCCAGATAACCCAATCTGAACCTAAACCTACACCAAAACACGTTCTTCAATTGACAATTATGACATTTATAACACGACCTTCATTTAGTAAAGGTCAAATCACTGATATATAAAATATTTAAACCCAATGTTTATAATAACAGCGTATCAAAGGTACAATAGAATAATATTAATGTTAAATATTATCATAACTTTATTGTATTTTAATTAATTGAGGCTACGACCTTTAACAGTGTGCCAAATAATCAATTTCAGTCCTTAAATATACATGTCCAAGTTCAACAAAGGTTGTGTCAATGTCATTGCCATTTTTAATTTGTTAATAATTTAAATAAAATCATATTGACGTATAACTACTGAATTGATATTTTGTTTTGGTTGTAGAGTATTTACAATCATAAGCGCGCGAACTAATAATTTTAATCATTAAACCAGTTTAAGGCCCATGTTCATAAAACATTTGAAAAACTTTTATTTTAGTTTCTCAATAATATATCAACATTCAGAATGTCTTTGGGTAATTGTTTTTTTTTTATTTTTGGTCAAAATAGCCTAGAAGATAGCATTATGAATATACTAAATTAATAATGAAGGTCTTTTACGAAGACGGTGCCTTTAAATAATTTGTCAAACCCCTCAGGAAAGTAGCGCCAAGTTGATATCCTTCTAGAAATCAGGAATGATTAGCAGGAATAAAGCTTGTTGAATATGTCTCAGCCAGAAATTGATTGTAATAATTAGAGTTATAAGTCCAAAGACAAAACCATAAACTGTCGACAATCACATGACTAAACATTGAAAATATGTGATTGAATAAGAACAGTATTTACTCTTGAATGATAAATGAGGTAATTGGTGGCCAGAGAGAAAATTACACTCGGCCAATGGTCAACAACATGTCCGAAATGTCTGCGTGGTTTATTCTAGAATGACTGATGAGATGTGGTCAGTTTCTGCCAGACTTGGCAACGCATTTCGAGAAATTTTACGCCATTTAATATTTTTGGCGATAAACTTGTTCTATATTTAAGGACGAGGTGCTAAATAAGACTTAAAACGGTAATAATTAAAAATTCTTTTAGAAAGATACATATATAGTGGGTACATATTTATATATCTTGAAATAGACAAACATGAATTTAGTACGTGGGCCTAGGCATGGGGATTTGCCACTCCACAATTCCGGTAATTGGACCGGTTCCTGTGTGATTTTGATGAACTACTTTCGGGGCATAATCCATTTTCCCTGGCAGATTCAACTATTCGGTTCTACTAATCACCAAAACCGACAAGAACCAAAAAAAGCAGCTTTTTGTTTATCAATAGCCTCCAATCTATTTCCAACATGGCCGACAGTAAGGATATGTTATAGATATGCATATTTTACACATCATATCCAAAATCTAAATGATGGGTCGTGCATGCTGTTCTATAGTTAAACCACATATTTGACAACTTAAACATCTTAAATTGTTAATTTATAATACTTTCTTGTGTTCTGATTTGTCCATTATATATATCCTAATCACATAAGCACTAGATAATGGACAAAAGAATAATTCCCTTAATGAGCATAATGTTTTATAATTTTCCTATTATACGGAACCCTCTGTGTTGCCGCGATATGATACCATAACCTTGAGAGTCAGTAACAATATTTCCAGATTTTCAGTTACAGCTGACACTGTCTTATAATCGGCAAACAGACATATAACTCATCATATCCTCCATTTTCTGTAATCATAATAATGTTTCTAAACTAATTGTTTTGTATATCATTATAGAATATAGATGAAAAATAACCAGTCATTTTATGCAATTCAGCGTGTTTAAAAAGTTAGAAAGTCAAGTGAAGCCTTATCCACGGGGTCATTGTAAACTCTTACGTATCCCGTTTAACCAGTGTCGGACAAATTATTGAAATAACCATAGGTATTTACGGGAGATGTGTATGGGGTTACGTATGCTTACTTTTAAAGAAGGTCGATTTTCATTCTGCTTATATCATATGTGAGTATAAGAGTGTTAGAAAATTAATGCATTGAGCATTTTGAAACAGAACAAGTAAAGAAAAATACCATTGGTTCCTCAGTCTCACGCCCAGCGATCACGACATAGGAGTTTGGTGGGATACGAAAGTCGGAACTTCAAGCGTAACCCAAAATGGAGTTTAGCAACGGAAGATGTTACAGCAATAACAGTAGGCCTATGCTAATATATTATTTTATGTAAATTCAGTCGTGAGTTGTTAAAGACAGAGAGAACATGGGCTAGCAAGAGAGGTCCCAAGATTAATGAGTTCATCAATGAACTACAACTACAGCCAATGTAAGTCTTGCCATATTGCGGTCACTGATTGAAAGTAATTTGCACCCCTGGGTGTTTGGTCAATGTCGCCATATATCACTATTGACTTCTGTTACGGGTTGTGAAGCTGCGCAGCTCTATACTCGTTGTGATGCACAACTTCATATTTCAGACTGACATAAGACATAATTTGCTTGTCATCAACTACTTCCTAAAGTCATTAAAACTACCTGCGATTCTCGACTTCTCGTTAATTCTAAACCACACACCACTAATTGGTCTCCAGAAATGGCTAACATGTGTTCATTATGACACTATATGGACTTTCCATTCCTACGGGTCCCTGAAGAGAATAAATTTTAACCATGAAGCACGTCTTCCTTTTATAGATGGCCATAAATTTTAGCCGACATTTAAACTTTCTGCTAACTTGATGGAAATCAGCATAGAAACTGTTTCACCTTTTTGTCGTCTGTCTTCAAAAGAGAATGGAGGGACTTGTTGAATTGAATATCACCATTTTAAAAAAAATGAAAATTCTCTTTAACTGTGGAAACGAGCTCATTAATTAATCTGAATATGCCTATCATGTAACTAATTTACAAGTGCAAATGGGAAGAATCAGAATAAAACTACTTTAAAAGCAAGGATTTCTTTTCAATCCTTAGTAAATTGCAAGGATCTACCTTCAAATATTATAAGATGTTTAATGCTTTGATATTGGGTTTAAAAACATATGTTATGAAGAAATGGACCGTAAGGATTTTAAATTGTGCATATTAAATCTGAATATCAGTAGGTGACAATATTGCAGGGTTCGAACTTCGAACTATCGACGTAACTGTTTGTCCCAAAATTAAATCGAAATGCTCCACACTATGCCTATTATTATTTTATTTTGTGGAATAATTTTAAATAATACGTCTCTCCTTTCTTAAAGTAACTGCCATTCATCATTTATTTCGTACATGGACGCCCTCGTGAATTAAGGGTGTTCAATTTAATCAAGTATGGGAGTTATAATAATCAGGTATTTCATACTTTAATGACTTTTGACATCATTGTATCACAGTATTATTATTATCAACCTGAAATTATGTAAGACAACGGCGACATGGTGAAGGCTGATTATGTGTGATTTCTTGAGAACCATATTGTTAAACAATTCCCATTTCTCTCACTCTTCAATCCATCAGTGGTCAATCAAGCGATATCCCACAGTGATGACCACAATGATATCAGTCGCTTAGTTATGGTTTTCCAACCGAAATAATGATATGGGATAAAATCCTGTCTGTATAGTAATCAAGAGGGTCGTTCTCAAAATAAACATTTGTTCAAATATCCGGTCTGAAAAATAAAAGCCAGGAACCAAATTTTTCAATGATTTTTCTTTGATAGTTATCTTGATGCCCAAAAGAAACCATGTCAAGACTTTGGAAGACCACTAACTAGAAACACGCCCCATTTGAAGAGATATTATGAAATTTCGAACCGGAAAAAGCTCAAAGCCATCGGATACGTTTAACCTTATTCCTGTCCGTTTATATCAAGTTATAGTTTATTTTTTTGTCATTTTTGAATCGTGTTATTATGTTCAATTTCTCTCTGCAGCTGCTTTATTGTCAAATAACAGCCAGTTTAGAAAATTTATATCTAACCGTTCTTAGACCGCGTAGCGTTTACACAACGAAATTTTAACCGCGCCGTACCGAGGACGTTGCCGAGACTACCCCACTGACTTCAGTGATCCAGATTAGTACGGTTCTCGGTTTGACACTATAAAGAATTAACCATTCCTTTCACGCTTAATACTTATAAAGTCAACAGGGTTTCAGTGACTGAGGTGACCTTGTTTAGAGGTCCACCGAATTTTGTTAGAATGTAGTATGGTAGTCTTTTATCACCTTCCGAACTTGCATATGCCATACATCATTGTACTTCTTTTACAGAGGCTGCTATACAATTCGCAAGAAAGTACAGCTGACTTTTTTGCCGATAATTGTCTTACTTAGAATTATGAAATTGTCCCTTTTAAGATGTCTCGTTTCACTATACATCAGATGACGTTTAGACAGTTTGTGAAGTTATTACCCAGGGACGATTTGTCTTTAACGACTATGATGACATATCGATACAATTTAAACACTATCTAATGTCCTCCAAACACTCTAAATCCACAGATAAACACCTCCATTTTCTTCTCACTGTCACCCATTTACAGGAATGGTTTGTGTAATTACCTTTCTTTAATTGCCTTGCTTAATGACAACTTTTCTCCTCATTTCCTAAACGATCCGTGATTTGGTTAGTCGAGATCGGATATGAAATTTACAAATCTCTCTTTGATTACACAACTTTCCACTGTATGAATGGTAATTTCGTTTCAGGTTTGTGGATTTAACACTGCAGTTTTGAGATCGTATTTCGTTTCTAAATTCCGGTGCGGGTTTTGATTATTTGTAAAACGGTATTAATGTTGGCCGATAATGATACGGTGGTTTAAATGTAACCACTTCCGACTTGGTGCGCTTACTGGGCTTCCAATCAATACTTATTAAATATAATAATTCTTTCGTTGCAGTTAATCGCTGGATTGGAACAAACTGGATATTAAATAGTGGAAAATATCAGAGAAGTCGTCAATGGGATTCGATTTTGTAACTTGGAGATTATTAACGACATTAACAGACATTTCAATAATTCATATACCGTTTATTTCTGCTTGTATGACTTTGTAGATTTTAAGCCTTCATCAAGCCCAGATAATAAGGAATAATTATTATCTTTGATATGATTTAAAATAACATATATAACCTCTAACTATGGATTTGGAGATTTTTCGATGGGAAATGGCATAATTAAAGATTAAAATCTAAATGACTTTATGATTAAAAATAAAAATGGACATGCGTTTTCATGTCATAGTAATCATGATAAAGTTATCGAATATCAATTAAAGGGGATGCCTAATGATTCGAATCTTTTAAAATATAAAATAATTTGTATTATAATCTGTTTTTAACTGCAGTTGACAAAATAATGATCCATGGTTTTATCAAATTTGCTGGTTTTAATTGCCATCATGTTTTTAAAATGAAGAAATGCTATTTTTTGTTGTGTTTCAATAGCTTGACCTTAGACTCCACCGGTGGTCATTTTATATTTAACAAAACAAAATTGCATAATAAAGATGCGATACGCCACAATGACAACCCCTCCTTTTTGTTAGATATTAAAAAGGTATGGACTGAAGGGTGATCTTTACATAGTAATTTAGACGATTTGATTATTTGTAAAACGGCGAATTCATGGAATATAATTTGAACTATAGATTGCCATAACCCACCTTTTATTGCGCATGGTCTGAAATTGTATACCTTCCTTTAAATCTGGAATGGCGGAGCTAAAAGGACCAGACAGTATTTCATTTCTAAATTTTAATTAGAAATAGCTATTTGAAGTCTCTTTAAATTGGCTATTTACCTATTTATAAAATAAACCAAACACCATGGGAGTTTGTTATTGTATTTGGAATTTATTATTTATGTATGGTAACGATATCATATAAAAAGGTAAAAGATGAAGTGTCGTGTGTTACTGTCACAAGTTGTTACTGTACACTTCAAACCCACTGCTTAATAGCTCTTTATTATTTAGTTACTCATCCATCCAAATGACCAATAAAGGTGTATATCAGTAGACTTTGTGTGTAAGTACAATGGCCGACTATTTAATCATGACTGAAATATCCTTGAGGCTAATCCCTAGTTGTCTTGTTAACTCTTTTTATCGCAGTAAAAGGTGACAAGAGACCATAAAAACGTGAAAGGATTTGGTCAGCATCTTACAAACCTTTAACTCGCTTATATATTTTACTCGGGTCAACGGTCATGGCTTTTGTATACCGACATTTTGCCCTCTTGAGCGATTACCGCCCCGAAAATGATTATATTATCAGCGACAAAAGATATAACCCATCGTTTAATGCCTTATCTCAATTTGTATTGTAGCTTAAAGAGTTACGGGTTAAAATCTTGTGAAGATATAGGTCTTAAAGGTGTTGACCCTTATGTTAAGGGTACAAGCACTATCCTACAATTTTATTACGGGACATTTCTTTAAACTAAAATAATTTGAAACAAGAACTTATATCGCAGGAAGTAAGTTTTATGCAGAGTAAGGATAGGTTTTTATAGGCGGTGAAAGCAAACAGGGCACTTATACATGTATAATACCGGCTTGATTTATAAAGAACCCAGGGTCTCTATGACATAAGTTTTTTTCCTCTTGCTTTGTATAAAAAAGACCGATATAAATGTTATCAGTCGACACATAAGTAGTGTTTGATTTATAAACCCTTAACCTATTCAGCTATCTGGGTATTTGACTAGACTAATAAAGATCTACCCAGCCATGTATATTAATACTTATGAAAATACTTATAGAAAGCATGTTGTTATAGAGAACATAATATAATCATAAGATATAGACTATTGTCTACATGTATATAAAGTATTTTTTGTACGAATTACGAAGATCAGTGATCGGATTATAGACCAATGACCCTTTTCATCTAAACACTGCTATCGTTTTCAAACTATCTAATAATTGATGGTGCACAAAGTACAACTTTAAAAAAAAATCAGTTATTTATAATAAGAATCTAAATGGCATAATAATCACTGAAATGTATATAGGTAAAGGTTGCTACGCAATACCATGATGTTTAAACCATAATTAACTGGATGTGCAAGAGTAGATGTTTATGTTTATTTCAGTAAGTATTAGTGCAAATAAAAATAAAAATATATTACCTTTTATCCCAAGGTCTTTACCATATTAAAGGTCAGTAAATACAATCAATTGAAAAGATTGGAGCATGACAAACTAACAGACGTTTAACTCCTCCGTGATCAATAAACGACACCGGAAGTCGGACATTTTTTAACTGTCGATAGTTGAAACAATTTCGGTTATAATTTTCATGGTACAATCTAAAGGAGTGAATGCAATAGCTTTATCAACAAAATAAATTATCCTTTAGGATATATTTAACCTACATATCAACGAGAGCAAGTTTGTTATAATTCATTCAAATATTTTTTCTTTGGTTAATCTGACATTTCTGCACTAAATACCATGAATTTATCGCCCACGTTTTTAGATGAAGCAGGTCCTGATAATTAGAGCATAATATACAGAGCATGCATTAATATAATTTTATATGCATTTTGGTTAAAGTGGGAGGCCGATTTCTCACATACTAAATGAATTTTCGATGAAGCAGACAACGGTCTAAATTTGAATTGGTCCCGTCTGGATATCTAAAAGATCGCTAACAGCTATTTTTGAAATCATTTCTATAACAAGTACAATACCCAGGTTCTGTAAATTTAAAATATTGTTAGTTTTCATACTTAGCTTGTACGTTATGTGTCGTTTTATCGGATATGTAAACTTACTGTTATCTTTCATCACTATTGTCAATCAATAGTAATGATGGTGTACCGAGTAGCATGTATAATACCATCTATTTATTAGATTAATCTTCAACTTAAACTTATGTTCACATTAACATAATCACTAACTGATTGTACCTTTACTACTCCCATTAACACTCGTTCATTTTAACATACATCGTTAAAGAGACATTACGCTTTATATCATCACAATATGTGTGCAAACATTTAATATGTTTCATTTTTATGGTTGAGTGTGTAATACGTTGTGGGTAAATTCACACAGACAGCGTCTGGCTCTATTACGCGTAAGGGAACATTTGCTTCGAAAAAACGCCCGTAATTAAGAAGTTATTTCAATTTAATTCGTCTTATTGTAAACTGCTATGACATAGAGTGGTGGGATTGGAAAATTTTGGCTAACTGGCATATTCCATAATATTCTCCGCTGAACCATCCCTTTAAAAATTACCATCATTTTAGCACATTTATCCATGATTCAAGGTAAAGCAAAGCTAGGAGTGTTTTGATGAATGCATGTTTCGCTCGTCATGTAAACTTAATTTCTTTACCTATTCTCTACTTTATTGTCTATTTTCTACACCATATCCAAATCCTTTCAAATCCGGGGTTATCATGACCCGCTACAGCTTTTGATAATATCTAATCCTCATATACATAATACTAGAACCTAAACTATTATAGCCGTGTTTGAATAACAAGGTTTAAAAACCCGAGATATCATAGTTACCGAGCATACGTTTTGAATGCATTTAAGATATAAAAAATAGGTTGAGATGAATTGAAAAATTGCTAGGCGTACAGTATGTCAAGGTATAACAAACATTTTAATCACAAGCCTATTCAAATGTCTATTTCTTAAGATTTAAAAAAAGCCCATGATGTTCGTACAGAGAATAGAAGGTCGATTTGATGAATGCGACCGTTTATTGTAGATACTCTGAAATATTTCATCACTAAGTTATCAACATTACGTAGTGGTGTACGTGGATCTGTTATAAAACTTTTCGGTATTCGTTTAAATAATATTTCACATGAGTTAAACTGCTTTGATCTATGGAAAAAAGAGCGCAAATGGGCTTAACTTCCACTCGATACAAACTAGGTTATTTTTGGATCAACATAGGTTTCAATTCGTTTTGCGTACGGTCCTTTAGCAGGGAGAAACTGGTGGACAAGAATAACATACTCCATGTCACGTACAAGCTGGGAATCGAAACTACGACACTCTTCAAATAATGACATCATTTTAAAACATCGACACAGTACCATGCAAGAAGATCTAATGCAACTTCCATTTTGATTTATTAAAATAGGGATGCGGAGAGTTGTCTAGTCGTTCGTACGGGACGAAAAACCGAGGTCTTATGTATACATTTCGTGCATGTAAAATATCACTCGATATAAGAATAAGGCATAGTTTTCAAATCATAACACACTGTATCGCGTATGCCCGTATAAGAACAGAACAGTAGGACGTTCCACTTCATTTCAATTCCTTTTATTAGTAATGTTCACATAGAACATCATATAAGTTGGGGTACACGGTAGATTTATTATATATACATCACGACAAAATATATTGTAGCATGTCTAGTTTTGTTATGATATTAATGTTTAGTCTCACGCTAATAAACACTTGCTGACTTGTTGTGTCTAAAATGTAGAGTTACTGGACATCAGGACGCCTAAATGTCATGTTTCCCTAACATTTGTATTGTCTCCTACCTCAAAAACACCAGCTATATATATATATACGTGTCAAGTTTTATAGAAAGGGAAAGTACACCCTGCCTTGCGCACGACTGGTTATCTGATAGTTAATTGTGTATATTATTTTGGTATTTGTGATATAACTTCGAACCCCATTAAATTCGCCCCTGAAACTATGTTATAAATTTTGGGATAGAAAAAATCTAATCTAATCTAATATAATTCTTCGTAATTTGGTAAAATATCCACAAACACGTTGCGAAACAAAAGAAACGATATCTGTCTGATAATGACTGTTTTGTGTATAGTAGAATTGACTCATCCAAAATGAAGTAATCTTTAAAATAAGTTTCGATAAATTTCGTGATTCAAATCAAATTCTCATCTCTCTGGTGAATTCTCTATGTCGATGACAAAACATGAGAAATGATTTTTTTATATTTGATAGATGGTTCAAGTTGCGTTTTTACCTGCCTATAGTGGTTTCAGTGTCGCGATAATATCATTAGCCATATTAACACGTCATCTGTCTAACAAGCCATGGCACAGGGGCAGCCATAACAAAAAAATGGCGTGCCCCTTAGCGACCAAAACAGCGCGATGCGACATCCATTTTCATTGACTGTCAAATAATATCAGCCAAATAAGCGCTGGAAATAAATAATATTTCGTGACACAGAATGTGGCCAGGATAAGGCAGCGATAATGAAATTTCCCCAGTGGATGAGACAAACGCCATCATCCTATGTTCACCTCCCACGACCTATAAACTCGAGTGGGTATGATTTGTGCCCGCTTTGAAAAATTAATTACTGATTGCTACTGCTAATTAGTAATTTGGTAGATCGAGACGAGAATGTATTGCCAAAGTTCATTAATATCTAACACTAGATTATGGTCTCTAACATCCAGGCATCTGGGGTCTCATACATCATTCTGTGATAAGTCTATCGCCGGATAATCGTGACGGATGGACAGTGATGTATAATGTCATAAGAGTTAGTCCAGAGTTCCAGGACGACTGTGACGTGGTTCAGGATTTAATTTGTAAATGAGGTGAATCAGGATAATTTGCACGGCCATCAGGGCCAGCTTCCCAGCACGAAGTTGACTAGAACAGACCAATATGCTCGACCCGGGTTTATAGAAATGGTAAAAGGGACGACTGGATCAAACGAAAGGTGATAGAATGCCACTCAAGCATGCAAATAACTCATTTTATGAGACTGGCACTATCTCTCGACATGAAAAACACATATTAGTTGTTTATGTTCTTCCAATATAGGAATTGTGTTAAATTGAGTTAAACACGGGTTACTGGCACCCATTAAGACGAGTTAATGGGATTGAGGTAAACATGAATTCCTATCTGGAATGAGAAAAAAAATCGACCTGTTCGATTGCTTCATTTGTATATAACCCAAGAAACATCATAAATGTTAATTGTATTTTCATTGGTTTTAGAAACCTGGTTAAGCAACAAAAAACTTATTTACAAACATAAGAAAATGTAAAAGTGGTCTGTTTGATAAAAAAAAGTTTTTTTTACTTACTCTATACCTATATGTACGTATACTATTGTACTGAAATGTTCATGTTATATTCATAAACACGTTCCTGTCTTTGTTCACGACATGCCATAAATCTCAGCATTACCTGGGGAATGAGAGATGTGTGGCGACCATAATGCCGTTAGCCCATAGGGTGGTCCATATCAAACGACTGGGCAATTAACAATAAATCATTAACCACGTTTAATTTACACCACATCATTAACATAGGAAAGATCTCAAATAACATTAACAATGATATTAAAATATTGTCTTGTAATAATTAATATTCATAATGTGATGATTATCACATTGATTAAAAAATATCAAATTCGCTCTTTTAAATAATTATAAACGAATGACATTAAAGATGTTGCCAGAACTCAGTTGCTGACAATTACAGCTTCCACGTTTTCCACCTTCCATTCATTGTGTTCTTTTTTACGTGTTTACATCATTATTGCCCTTGTTTCCCCAGTACTTAACATATTTCTCACATTGAACTTACATGAAATGAAATGGGTTTAACGTCAAGCAGCTCTGCTCCTAAATGGACCACTGAACACGGGCATACGCCACACAGTGTGCTACGTGGAAAATTTTGCCCTACGACCTCCTCTTATATCGTATTCCAACTACCAATGTGTACACGGGTCTCGGGTTTTGTCCCATTCGAACGATTAGATAGCTGTCCTTGTCAGGCCCTGCATCACTGACAAGGAGAAACCACGCCGGAAAATCAGGATGAACTTTCTCGGCCAATGCAGGACTTGAACATCCGACCTCCAGGCTTAGCGAGCTAGCGTCTTACCTACTTAGCCACCGTGATCCCTCATCGTTAGATACAAGTATGCATGGAGACTAAGTCGCGTATTATGTTGTAGTTTTAGACACCCAGGGTAGTTCAGATGACTGCGGCAATTTCGTGACTTACAAATCTTTGGTGTTTATTCTTTTGAATTTTAGACAGCTTACCTTGGTTTGCAGAAAAATGGCATAAATAAAAGTTAAGACTGATTTTGTTGCGTAAGTAGACAGGTGCGATAGACTGTATCAATTTAATGGCACCTGTCAGAATATTTCATGCCAGTTTTATGTGAAATTTTCATGTGAAGATAATCCTCAAGTAACGAGAACAGCAGCAATTCATTACCACCGATCAGTGTTTCATTTAAACTTACCAATAAAATTTCCAACCCCCTTCTGACACAAACAACAATAAAATTCAATACGCAATAACAGCAATGGTGAATAACTAATGTTCTCCCCTGAAAGGACTCTTTGTTATTAGGAGGTGTAAATGACCGCCTCTAAGTGAGCAAACGTCATCTTTGAGCGGTGACAGTGACGAGTGTCCAGTCAGTCTAAGTCCAAGCTAAAACCCGTGCAATTAAATAATGATGACATCTATAGGAATCTAATTCTGAGAGAATTGAATACGGTATTTAGGTACAGGTGAAGACGCCATCGGGACAATAATCTCTGCATGGAGCCAAAGTTAACCAGCCGTCCAGCAGGTGACAACGTCAGATATTAATACAGCACGAACTGTGATTACGTAATAGGTTCCAGTGTGCTTTATGGAAATGGATAATTATGTATGCTGATATTTTGATTAAGTTTGGTTAAGTACTTAGTGAAACACGCTAACGGCGGGGCTTATTATGCATTAATTTCTTGCACATTAATATTGTTATTTTCATAAAACGAAAAGAAATGCGATTTATCTTTCTTATTTTCTGCACGTCTACGTTTTTCATAAAATATTGAACCAAATAAAATATTATGCTTATTTGCATTTTCGGTGTAGTCATTGGCTCAACGGCTTGTACAATGCTTACTTAACACCTAACTGCTTCGGGCAAAATGATGCATTTTACTCATTTTAATACCCATTTACATTAAATAGGGAATATTTTTAACTACAAATACTTCAAACGTCTTTATTTTTTTTTCTTTTACCTCAAAAAAATGTGTTAATTTGTGGGAGTAAAAAAGTTAATATGCCGTACTCATTAAGCCTCGTCGATGCCATGCTTATCAGTGATTGTAGCGGCCAAGCGAATATTCACTGGGGGATCAGTTTGAAGGTACTGTTGTAATGAAACTGGACACCATATTTCACTTAAACGTGGGGGTATTGTGTCCTACTGTCCCAAGCAATCAAATTGCTGATGTTTGCTTAGCCCAAGCAGAAAATGTTCATCATGGAACTCAATCAGAAATCCTACAAGTTTAAACATTCCATCGCAATTAGAAGCAAGGTTGTTGTGTACCTTAAAGTGTTAAGCCACATACATGTCCATTTTAATAGCCCCTTGTTTCCATGGAAAGGCGGAGGAATAATTAATCATCCATAAAATATGAGTAGATTTCCATTTTATAATGATTATTGGAACAGTTATGGGCATTGCTAATGGTTTAATATTGCCAAACCACATAGCCTGGGTTTGCAGATTCCACGGATCACTGAAATAAATGCAGGTTAAGTGAACTATTTCTGTTACCGCTATACACCGGAACACTGGAATATAAATAGTCCATGTTTCAAAGAACGTGCACGAGACATGCCACTGAGTTAACGTCTTATACGTTAGTCTAAATCAAAATTTATTTGAACCAAACCCGATAGGATTTAAAATACAAAATTAACTCAGTGCTCAGTTTGATTACCCATTCTGCATCTTTAGATTTCATTACCACGACCATCTTTGTATATTTCCAAAGAGTATGACTAAGAACAAATTCTGCTCGTTTAGTGTATATATTCTTAATTCAATTGTAAGGTAATGTAATGCTATCAAACGTTATAGCTATAATTTCAAAATAACAGACTTTGATCACATATATCTCTATAAATTTTCAGTGATTACGTTGTGTTCCCTGCTACCATTTCGAAATTACTAGTGTTAAAGATTTTCCTTCTCGTGTCAGAAAAGAGTTTATTAATGTTTCTGTGTGAATGAAGACCGTGAATGGGTTGAAGAGAAATATTGTTGACCAGGTTTTATCTGATTGAATGTCCACGCTATTAATGGCTGCTTGTTGGACAATATGGATACTAAACACCATTGTACTTCTTATCAGATTTGATCCCCAACATATATAATTAAAATTTAAAATGCCAACTCCTCACGTAATATATGACCAGACTCTGAAAAGCTTTAGCTCTCTTAAATACAGTGGATTAAGACAGGTGTCCATTTATTAAACCAGTTAATACGAAGTATTGAATTGACTGACATGATCACGGCAGCTAATTTCAAGTGCACCTTGAAAACCTTTCGTAACTGTTACTGCATTCTCATAGTCAATCAAGACCATTAACATCATCGTTCTCTTTTCTCAGGGCCATCATGAAGTCCACACAACTGCCTCATCGCTCTCAGTGGCATAACAAAAGAATTAAAATCTTTGAATTTTATTAGAAAAGCGAGACAAAAGAATTAAAATGAAACTGCACCTTGTTGGGATGTTAGATTTTGACACGATTTAGAATCAGCTGTCCACTTCTGTTGTTTTTAAGTAACAGACATTTATTGGGGTGTTATCGACGAACTTTAGTCGTGAACTGGTGTAGTGGAACTCTCCCACGCCGAGGAAAGTGAAAGGCTTAAATGATTCTGTCATTAATGGTGCTCGGCTTTGTGCATCAACACCAAAGATTTATGGGTAAAGTACTAAAGACTAATGAAACTAAAACAAGATGTATTGAATCAAGTGTGACACGGATTCGATAACGTGTCGTAAGTGACAGAACAAGCCGATTTTAATTTAAACATCATTAACTAATAATGTAGAATGTCCATGGAGAGTCACTAAAAACATAAATATTGTTTTGACTGTTCATTTGATTTCTGAATTGTTTAATCCAGAACCACACCCAGTGCCCACTTTGGGTTCAATTTTTCTTCCGCCAATTTTTCATTTTAATTTATTAGCCACATATTTTTTCCGCTCCCCCAAAAAGAACGAATATCTATTCTATTATATTTTTTCCGTAATTTTTATTTACGTATAATATACATATGATATTACAATGTGCAAAATTCTTCACTACCACACCCTACATCGCAACCCCATCATCCCTTAGCCCCCCACCCCCCGTAGAAAAACCCCAACAAACCCTGGATACATGAAAGATCATAAACATCAACCCCATCCAAGGAAAACAAAAACAGGATCGGGCTAACTAATACATTGAAAAATATTATTAACAGAAAATATGGAATGTATGAGCATGGGGTTGAAGAAATTCCTACAGAATAGCTATGCGTTCGAGCGAATGAGACAACGGTGTAAAATAATATTTTTTTGTTGTCAGTATATGAAAGCTAAAGTATCACATAGACTTGTAATATTGATCACTGTTCTTGGTTGTCGAGCAGGTAAGGGTACAATACACTCGAATATAATGTTGGGGGTTCGAATCCGTCAATGCTTCGGGCATTTTGCCTGTGTGTCTGACAAGGAAATGTGCCTAGTCGTTTGCTGTACCCGTGCAAAAACACCTTGATATTCGAAAATCAAAGAAAAATAGGCTGTGGCAACATTTACCCAGCATGCATTGCATGATATGTAACCATAGAGAGATATATAACATTTCCACTATAGCAATACATTTCTATGAATATGATGTTTATAAAACAGTTGATTGATTTCTTAGAAAAACCTAAACAATAAAACAATTATAAACCATCTTCTCAAAGGGAATCTTCCATTTCACAATAAAAATACTTCAAATTGCTGGAAGTCGACAATTCATACAATGATCTGCTAATTTCAGGGTCTTTTTATGGTGAGTTCTCGTGTTTTTGTTTATTTGAGGAAATTACTGCCTTTAGGGAATGTCCAAACATCTGAAATATCAGTAGTGCTCTTTAAAAATAAACTGTATTCATTTTTGAGTGAAACTACACTCGACTGCGAAGGAACGTTTCCGCTATTTTTCAATTTACTGACATCGATATATTTTGGTTTGGGTCAGGAGTCTTTGTTCATTTGTGTTTGGTAATAACACAGCCCACGGGGCTTTAAAATTAAATCAAATTTAAATTGGAGCTGTCGAAAACTTCCGACTGGGTCAGTTGCGACCTTTGACCGATAGATTGACCGCTGTAACTTTAACTTTATGAAGCGCCAACCCCCTGGACTAAAGGTTTAAAATTACTTTTGTCTTAACTACCATAGTAATTTCTTTACGAATTTGTGTTTGATTTGGGTTGTTCAAAGTTCAACCATCCTAAAATCTGGTTTAATTTATTTAGCTGTCACACTGGCAGGAAAATATCAACTTAGTATCATTACTTTTCGTTACTTTTAATGATTTCGAAGACGACAAACAAAGAAAATTTAATAGTATGTTTTTAAACACAGTAATAAGTTAACCGATAAATGCCATTCTGTACAGTGGATTAATGGACATTTTTTATCTGATGGAGTTAACAATTTCAAAAATTTATTTTCATATGGTAATGTTTCTATTAAATGTAAAAGAACTATTAAAATACTATTAGGAGCTTTTGTATACCAATTATTTATGTTCTAATAAGTACATTTTTAAGTTCCTATAAATAGGGTTTTTATTTGTTCTTTCCAAACGTGCAAATTTCTTTTTAATCTATAGGCCTGTAGTAGAAACAATTAATAGAATGAAATGTGCCGTGCTTGGGCATCGTTGCATAATGCCAGATATATAGTATTATACAACTGTTGCTTATAAGAAAGGATATTCAGTGTTCCATTACATTACATAATTTGAATACAAATAAAACCCCACATCTTGGTAGATAAGTGTTGACAAAAAGTAATAGACAAAATACAAAAATCGGCACTTAAACTGACACGTGCGAGATTTAACCTTTGGTGATCTTTGTAAAAAAAAGGTCAATAGGTTTTCCTGAAAAAAAGCTCAAGGCAGATTGTTTTTTTATCCCCTTGAAAAAAAATCTGAAAGCGTGGAAGATTTATTGTGATACACGAGTCAGCAACTGACCAGCGTGTGTCGAACTGACCTTGAGAACGGGTCCGCTGACCATGGGTCACAGGTCAGATTAACGGACCAATGTGATTAATGCTGGACATTAGATGGACATCAGTTTTCCAGATCGGCGAACTTGAATACCCTGTACTGGTCAGTTGGTTGACAGGGGACAATTAGATCCTCATTTCGGCCATCAAATTTTGAGACATTATCAGAGATTGTCATTGATGAAGAGCAATGCTCTGTGCACTATTTGTGAAGAACTAAAGCCTTTAAAGACGTTATGTTGGTATTACGGAGTGGTCTATTGGATCTTATCCACAATTCCCAGGCTTCAAGATGACACCCCGAATCCTTCATTCACATCAAACTTTAAAACCTCAGAATCTTTACCAACAAAAAAGAAAGTGGCCCATCTTTTTTTTCCTTTGTGGCACCCCGTTCCTTTCATTTAGCTCTGACAAGATTTATTATAAAAATGAAAAGTCAAGAGATAAAAGTGTTTTATTTTTCTGATTTGATTTGTCTTGAGGTCTGGTTGTCAAGAGACTGGCTTTTAAACTCCTTCTTCTTATACAAAAAGATCTCCCTTGCTACGGTTTCCTTGGTTTCACCCAAAGACGCGTATCAAATAAATTGAAGCACAAAACAAAAAAGAGAAAGAAACCAATGAAATGAAAAAGAATCATGACGGAATGATATCAAAAGATGCAAATAGATTAATTAGGGCTTTCTTAACGCTCTTGGATGAACCACAAGAACTTGCGGCTTTTTATGTAATCGAATTGAGCGCAGAACACAGGTTTTAAACGGCTGCCATTTGCCTCCAGGAAAGACCCCGTAGAGACGTTTTCCATGCTACTTTTTGCGGCTATTGATTTCTCGCTCCTGAGAGGCCAGCGATATTAGAATAGCGTGTTGAACAATCATTTTGTGTTCAAGACAGTGAAATGTATCTCAGAAACCGCAAACCGCCTTTGACGCGCGTTTAATATGCTTGCACGAGATGTCGGCATCTAATCAAGACCAAGTAATCTTTCGTCATCCAATCAAAGGGGTAAACACGCAGGATCGCGCCCCCACGCGACAACCTCGCGCATAATCAAAATGCTTCCAGAGATACCCACAGGCTCTTTTTGTTTTTAGCTTTTAATTCCTGATGAAAAAAGTAGTACTAATAGCTCGAGGGTACATGATGTTATAAGAAGGGAATCAGAAATGAATATAACTCGAGTTTCTTTTTCTGCTACAGTCTTGTAAAGAAATTCTGCCATATTATGTGGGTCGTTGCCTTCGATTAAGTTCTTCGAGAAGGTTCGTCTATGTGTACCTTCTATAGCATGCTTATACCAAATGACCCAGAGAAGTTACTCAAATATGAACTAATTCCGCTTAAATGATTATACTTTAAGGATCAATTCTGGTTTATTACGGACTCTTAAGTTTAAATTAATCTCTTGGGCATCCTTTAACGTAATTTGCCTAATTTTTATGATTCGATATTGGTAAGTAATTAAAGAACTCAGACTTTCAATCAGTTTTAGATAAATTGTGAGCATTTAGGGTAAAAACATAACTAGAAATGGAGAAAGTGTCTGTATCTTATTTGCGGTTGGGGATAATTATCATTATTATAAATCGATTTTGGCCTGTCAATATTTTTTCGTAAATTATTACTGAGTGATCTGACATTGGTTTTGATTAATAGAGAAATAAAATATTCAAGGCAAAAACTTGGAGATGCCATAAAAAGACAGAATGAGAACTAATCAGAAATATTGGCTGTAACCAATAGTCTTGATGGAATGAATAATTCACAACGTCGTCTAATTCTCATATTCCAAAATATCCACTAGTTTCAGCTGTCGTATCTCAAACATTTTTTCCCTTCCAGTTCTCCCATTTATTTTAACACATTTTACCCCAATGTCATACCGCAATTTATTTCCCTGTATCATATTTTCATTTCGCTTCCTAATCGTTTTTATATCAAGATCGGACTCCAACCTTTGGTCATTTGTTGTGAAACGCATATCAAATGTAGCGAGAGTATGACGCGTGCTTTCGTTTCGTTTATCTGCCAATCCATTTTTTATATGTTAAATATCATGGCCGGAGCGAGCAACAGCATTCATCAAAGACGAAATCTTGTGCAGACGAAGCAAGTTTCAATTTTCTTGACTGCAACTGATTTTAATGATAGGCATCTCCAAACATTTGCTCAAGGAAAAAAAAATGAAGAGCCATCCAAAAACGCAAAATATCTTTTAACGACCAGTAATGTCGCGAGATTTAACAACCATAATAGTAAATCAAGTTATTTAATACAAATTACAATTTTATGTCATTTAAAAAAATAAACCTAACCCACACTAAAGAAACTGCTTCAACGTACGCTTAATTATTGGCACATCTAGTATATTTTAATCTTGAGTACATACGCCAACGCACTGGTGTTAACATTTAATTCCACGCATTTACAACCCGCATTTAAGTTCCTGTATTGTAAATCATTACCAAATGTATATTTATAATTTATCTCTGTATATTAATTTATAGATGAATTACAAAGAAACGGGCCTGATATTACATATTTTACACTATATATTATGACAACTGTTTACGATTTAACCTCGACATTCGTTTTTTTTTGTTGACACGTCCAGGTTTAGTAATTGCTTAAATTATGCAGTTATGATCCCTGACATAGCTTATATACAAGTGGATATGAAAATGTTACCGATCATTATTTAAAATAGCTCTTTAAATATGACAACACTCGTTTCCTCTTGTCAAAAATAGCACCAATTTTCCTGCTGTTTTACAATATATTTTTTAACGATCGCCCAATAATAACATCACTGTTTTTGACTTTAAATGTGGAAACAATTTTCTTTCTATAATTTTAACGTGTAAAACTGCATCCGCAAATTTCGAGAAACAGCAATTTTCGGTTAACCACCACGGTCATATGGAAATAAGGGTCACCGAAATTATGATGGTATAATTGCATTCTCATTTCATTTTAATTACATATTTCAAGTTACTATGATGATTAAATTGTTCTTTCGCACATTGATATTGTCGTCTGTTTCTAAACTTCCGGTAAATTCTCCAGGGTAGATATTTTCTTTACTTCCGGCAAAAATATGAGATTGATCATCCCACGGATGGCGTAATGTCGGTTCTACAGACAGAACTTAGCGGAATTGTACGTCATAAATGATGGAAAACGTTTGTCATGCCATAATGAGTTACTATAACAAATTCAGTCATTAGTTTGCGGGAATGGAATGAATTTGGTGTTTGCAGAAATAATGATGCCAGCGTGGTTTTGTATTATGGAATATAATCAAGACGATTGCGCGCGTGCACCGTTGGTTGCCGTGTGTATTTATTTAGTGGTTATCATCATTACGATTATTCACAATTTTAATGACGACCCAATATAAAGCCAAACAAAAGATAAACGCAACAGGAGAATTTGTATTACGCACAAAACTGTGAAATTTACTTGAACGTCTAATCAGCCCGACCGTTAGTCAATTAGAAACTTATTGAAGCGAACTAAGGACCCAAGTTCCTGACGCCTGCCTTATTTACTTTCTGTTATATCTCTTTCGTCTGCAACTTCTTGACCATTTGCGACTGACGACCGACCAAGAGGGGATGAGATCACCGAAATTCTCTCGTTAGTCGGTGAAACTTCACGACTACTTGACTGAATCATGTGTACATACAGATCTCTTTTACCTATTGTATAGGCTTTGAAAGAGGAGAAATCTGTTTACGATGACCTGGGGTCAATATAAAGCCACTCGTGGATGTGAGGATCTCAACAAGAAACTGTTAAACCTACAGGGCGTGTTGTTCTTTACCCCCGTCGCTTTGGTCAGTGTCTGATTTCGGCATTTAAAGGACTTGTAGCGAGTTGTAAGCTGATTTTCCTAGATTAGTCCCCCGTTTGATGTTTTTACGTACAACACATCTAAAATTTCTTGTTTAATGAACTACATGATTCATTTTCCGTTCTATGATTCCGTTAGAAAAGAACGAATTTGATGACCACGTCCAAATGGCTAGTCTAATGATTAATTCCCCGCAGATTATAACGGTATAGTATTTAAGATCGGTCTTTCATGTATTGAATGCTCATTTCAGATTAACGGGACTTAAAGGGCCGATATATACAAACCTTCTAGGGTCTTAACATAAAGTAGGTCCCGTTTGATGATAGGAACGTTGACTTGAAATGTTTCAGGTCACTTTTGGTTTCTGGTAATTTCTCTTCTTTTGTAATAATTTGCGTCAAATCTTACAAAACAACGTGAGAAAACAAGCCCAACAAAGTCCCACGATAAAATGGAATCATTTCCAGTGAGTTCCCATGTTCGAACTTGGTTTTCTTGCACAATTTTCCCATTCTACAAAAATTAAATGTGGCGAATTTAGCGTGTGGTTTTGCACCGATAGTGCCAACGCAGATGGCAGTTAGGGATACTCACGTGACGATTTCTTAAAGCAAGGCGCGAGAAAAGAAAGGCGGGAATGTATTATGTTTTTATGTGCCGACAACTAATTATATTATTATTCCCTTCAGACAGGTCCGAGTTGGGCAGTTCATGAACTCGGCCAACATGCCTAGATTTAGTCATTTTTTACACGTTGTGCTCTTTGTCTTTTGGATAAAGCTGAGGGGATCAGTACCTATTAAAACGTGAGAGATAGGTTAATCAAGAGATGCCCCTTCTAAGCATATCCTATAAACACATTCATCCGTCTAGAGGTTATCTGATCAGCGCATTTAACTTTTATAGTGACACTTTTAACATCGAGCACATGCTCTTTTAATTCCAAGTTGAACCCGCTTCATGCATGATTTGACAGAATTCTGCGCTCGGGATATAAAAAATGAACAGAACTGACCAATTTGTGCCGTGCTCAAGTTACTATCGCCAGTGGCAGTAATCTTTTGGACACTAGAACATGTACTTTCTCAATAAACACAATTACTAGTTTCATTTTATGGACAAATTTAAGGGATTAACAGATTTAATCGTCAACAAATCTAATTGTCATCATAGATTGCTTGTGATATACATTAATATTCACCCTGGGAAAGCGACGGAGTTGGCTATAAGCAAAGGTGAATTGGGGCAATGCTCTGAAGCCTGTTTATGTTAATTTAATACTTCTCCATCTTTCAAAAAATAATAACAATTGATGCAAGTGGTAGAAGTTAAATTGAAATATCAAAGTGATTATAACTGAGACACAAGAATTATTTGTTAGTTACTTGTTATTTTTACATACCCATACCTCTTCGGAACGTTTGGTCTGTATAATGATAACTTTCTGGCCAGTCTTTTCTTTTTTGAATTTGATTTAAAATTCTTATTAAAGATTCTTTTAAACATTGCAATTTAATATATTTAAGGTTGTTTGATTTTAAGTTTGCTTTACAGAACCGTGAGATTTACAGTAAGTAAATATATTTTAAAAACCCCAACATGTGAAACGTTACAAAATTGTAATATATCTGGCACACACCTGATATTAATGGCCTAACCCATTTTTAAAAAAAATGAGAAACGTTTGCGCTTCACTTCTGCTTTAGATAATGGACCATGCCGCATGGGGTTAGGGTTATACTTTTTATACCTCTCGTTTAGCACTTTGTCTAACTTATGGACCTTCCATCATATTTGGTTCTTGAAAAAAAAAAACACTTTTTAAGATTATGATAGGATATAGTATGATTTAAGGACATCCTCCACCTGCAGTGTGTGATAACAGCACTGAGAAAAAAACGCTTTCCCCAAAAATTACCAGATTGAAAAAAAAAGTTGCGAGTAACATAAATGTTATCACTATACATGCTGTGTCATGCATGTTAACATGGACGAGTGGTGCTCTGTTCCCGTAGCCGATCAAAGCTAGATATCACAACTCAACAAGCATATATCACCCATACCCGGTTCAAAAACACACAAAGGGTCTACAGTTGTTGAAATAGCCTGATAAATATTTGGATTACGCCATAATGTATATAGGTCATATAGACAGTGAAAAAACGCAGGTTTTATTCGCATATGTTCTATTCTTGAAAAGATATAATCGGTGACCGCGAAGCTCAGCGAGGCCGCCTCCTTGTGTGTATAAGATCGTTTTCAAAAGAAAGAAGTTTAAAGCGCTTTGACATTTTTATTTGTATATTATTTCAAAATGAATAGATAAGAATATGTAAACATTTGAGTTTGGGGTTTGTATTTCTTTAAATATGCAGCATGTTAAACAGTGTACATAAAGGGTTGGGGGGAAGAAAAGGAAAGTTAGGGCTGGATGTTAAAATTTTAATGATAGGACTTTTTAAATATTTTGAGGGGTGTTATAATAGTAAAATACTCTGGATTTTCCGCATCACACGAAATAACAATGATAAATGTGTTACCTTTACAAATATAGTACAGATAAAAAATAATTATTATCTTTACTAATCCAAAAACTGATGTTTTACTTATGTACTGATACTGAGTGCTAATACATTAATTTCATACCCCGTCTTTTGAAGAAAGCAGGGGACTATTAAAGTGGGTCTGTCCGTCCGTTATTCTGTCTGTCTGTCTGCTCTTCATGCTTTTTGGGATACAATAACGCTACTACATGTATTCAGTTAGAATGTACAATCTTGGTTTATGGATTATGCACAGTCGTGTTAGCGTTGAGTGAAGTTCATAGAACTGCATTTGTTTAAAATAAATGTCTTAATGATAAGCATAACTCAAAATTTGCTACAGTATCTAATGAAATAAAGGACTTACACAATATTGTTAGACATGATAAAATTTGTTTTATATTAAGAATACTGTACATGTGTTGATTTTGAACCATGCAATGATAGGATTATTCTATTGGGAAAGATATTTACATAATTTATATTTTAGGCGCTACCAAATTTCAATTTGTGTGTTAATGGAATTATGATAACAAGGGGTTATACATTCCAAGGCATTTTACGCATTTAAACAAAGACTTGCATGCTTTAAAACGTTAATGGGAAATCCTGTACCTTTTACTTTTACCCAAGGAAGCTTGTATTCATCACAGTATGATTTCAAAATAAGATAATTTATGTGACCTATGGTATAAAAAATAAAATATGCATGTAGATTGCTTGGAAGGCGTTGTTACATAACATCATATAGGTTAGTATATGAGTTAACCTATACAGTAAAAGGGCGCGACATTAACAAACAGATGGTCTTAAAGAGCACAATCTGGGTCAAAAACTTGACTAACAAAAACTTATCAACGACCTTTTGCACAAAGAAAGGGGTCACAAAACTTGAGAAAATTTGGTTATCAAAACCCATGCGCATAAAAGATATACTAAGAAATATGTGGACACGCGGGTCAGTGTTGTGCATTTCATGACGTTTTCGTGAATATTTATGACAAACGGTAGGCGAGAGAAATTGCTGCCTTTAAAACAGAAGTAGCTAGATAGGTAGGTATAAAGGCGTCTCGTGGTTATTAGCGGTGATATATGATCAGCCCTACCACATAACCCATGTGTACCACTTGCGCAACATGCATAACAGAGTGAATGTAAGAGGTCACCGATATACCCGGCTATAGGTTACATCGGTTGTGTACCGTCTTGCCATATATCTCCGTCTAAAACTGTGACCTTTGCGTCAGGTCACGCAAAGAGATGATAAAAGTAATTATGCTGTTGTTCCTCCTTTCGGTTCATACCGAATCCGTCGCATTATACCACATTAATTCAAATAACTAGCAGTTATAAGTATACTGGTATTGTGTAGAAAAGTGTGATTCTTGGCTTAGTGTCATGGGGGCAAGTTCAGGGTTTAACTCTGTACGTCCAAAATATGTTATCGGTTCATCTTTTTTATTAACATGACAAGTGGCCGTATCTGAAACATATAATAACTACAAGTATACATTAATATCTAGACTGTTTGTATTAAGAGTTAATTTCTATGAACCTAGACGTTTAACCCTAGAGCTCTAGCGTTATGCTTCATGAAGCCCGTACTCTAGCAGACGAACTTTCGGGTCTAAGAGCATACCGCGCAAATATCACATGAATCGGTAATTATTTTGATGAGCATAAAATTTCCACCTCCCACTTCTGACTCTGCAGTAATATTCACGTTTGGCCTTCCTCCACAGAGCGAGCGGCAAGGCGATTGGCCCATTGACGCGCGTGACCTGTAAGAGCAGACGATACAACAAGAGCGTAGTGATATGAGCTTTTCGCCTGACAGTCAAGTCGGGAATAATGAATGACGTTGAGGACCAATCAGAACAGCCGTAACTGTTAGCGGTTATGCCCCGCGTGGCGAGGGGCTTTGACCAGACGACAGCAGTTGTCACTCACCGCTACACTTCTTCAACCTTAGTGACTCCCAGCGCCATATAAGGAGGTGTAACCATAGAAACTTAGCAGTTTGAAGGGAGAAGTCAGAGTTCAGTGAGCCTTAGTACTGTCAGACGGTAAAACACGCTCCAAAACAGTTTGAGCTGATTCCTACGCGCACAACACTGCTTCGCACTGATTGAGTATATAGATTGAGAAGAGTGGGACACTAAAGACAGAGGGCTAATGACAGTAGAACAGCATCATCTAGGATTAAAAAAGAACGGATGAAAGATCGAGGACTTTGTGTTATTTCATAATTTGAACTTGTTATACGGGCCAGATGACACTCGTGTAGAGATATAGATACTGTGACTAAAAGTGTACCTTCCTCGTCGTTATATACACTACTATGGCTATGACTCCTACACAGCCTACAGTTACTCCTTGGAGAGACCCTAATGATGATTTAGGGGGTACGACACCAACAGCGGTGCAACCTCCACCGTTACCTCCACCTCTCCCACCGGCTGTCACACCTACGCAGACCCAGATACCAACAGTTAATACCCCTACCCCACAACAAAACGGAACGTCGCCGAACTCGGAGACAAATAACAATAACAAACAACACATAGAATGTGTCGTGTGTGGGGATAAAAGTTCTGGAAAGCATTACGGACAATACACATGTGAAGGGTGTAAAAGTTTCTTTAAGAGATCCGTGCGACGGAATTTGACGTATACATGTAGAGGCAACCGAACCTGTCCAATAGATCAACATCACAGGAATCAGTGCCAGTACTGTCGTCTGAAGAAATGTTTGAAGGCGGGGATGAGACGGGAAGGTAGGTGGGATACAGGTCAGTGGATGGTGGGTGAAAGGGCCCTTTCTCTACCCTCAACCCCTAAAAAATGTAAAATGTTGTATATATACACGTACTAAATTTTAATGACACTAAAACCTTCTTAAACTGGGCGGTGGTGATTTCTTTAATAATCTTTCAGCACAGACTTAGATAGATATTCAAAATATGAATAACCGACGTTTTTGTTTTATTCATAAAAATATAACATATTTATTTGATTAGCTAACCTAAATTCTGAACCACAAAAAGTAATGTTTCACAAATAGTTTTACGTATTCATCACTTTTAGACTGAAAGGGCTATAAATTCTGACAAATAGTTTTCGTTTTTTTTAACTTCATTCATTACTATTAAGAGAAAGATTATCTGAGTTTGTAACGTTTGATTACTAGGTGCCGCGGGAAAGTCTTAATACGTGTTAAATGTTAATAGGGTATAATTAGGGGCGTAGTGCAAATATATCATTTACTAGTCTAGAAACAGACATATTTACGAATATATTTAATGGCATGTTGATAATGCCTGTATGTGTAATATTGAAAACACGCGGTTGCGCTAGACAATTTGATTTATTTGGACGAATTTTCGAACGTTGGCAAATCTTGCACTTCTAAATGTTTCTATTTAAGTATTTTAACTATACATTGACGGTAATATTATGTTGGATATTTTGCATCGATTTGGCGGTAAATTACAACGGCTAAAGTATTCTGAAATCACTCAAAACAACTTGGCTGAAAGTGGAAAGGGTGTGTGGCTACAATTGCAAAACTGATTTTTAAATATAACCGGCACTTGTACATTTCTTCAAAGGTTTTTGAAGACATTGAGATTGTTTACTATATGTGTCAACAATATGGGTCATATGTCCATGCTATAGACAAAACGACGTTTTACTATTTTGCATTAAAACCGGCACACGTGTGACGTTGACCCAATAAATGAAATATTTATATTATATTTTTCGATAGTAAATAACGCCAAATCTGAGACGAATCATTTTTACGCTTCACGGCATATTTATGGTGCTTTTACATCTGCAGTGATGCCAATAAATATTTTTTGTGTTTGATAATTGCAGATGATCATATTTTTCAAATACAATTATATAAACTTTATTGAGAAATCCTGTGTCTATTATCAAATAACTGAAAGGGTTCTTTTTTGTATTAAAGTTTAAAAAGTAGGTAGTTATGTCGATAGTTATTGCTATATGTAGAATATTATTGTGTTCGCATTTTCTCTATTATTCATGACTGATCAATGCCAATAGTTTACTTAAAAGAACCGTTATACTTGATATCTCGGTGCGAAGATAGACATCGGTATTGTTTTAATAATACCAAATGTATCAGAGTTTGATAACATGTAATGTGTTTGAATAATTCAGATCCAGATATTAAAATGATATTAAGCCATAAACCGTCTAGACGTTTCACTCTCTTTGTGCCGAGTTTTATAGATTTATATTAATAAGAAAATTATTGACATGTGTATGTTGAATTAATACGTAATATCAACAATCCGTTAAACTCGAGTGAACTGTAGGTCTACGAAGAATGCATGGATGTTGTGAGTTAATACCAAAAAATCTATAATTGGAATAAAGGAAAAGAAAGTCCCGACTTTCGTATCCCATTAATTATTACTGGTTTGCGTCGTCCCATGTTGAATCCCACAAAAACATTTCTATTGGGTCTTTGAAACTTAACGCTTACACAACATATAATTTGTACTTTGTCAAGAATTTTAACAATAGCTTTAAAGAGGCATTCTACCTATTCAAATTACAAAATGACTCGGGTATTATCCAATATACTTTCGCAGAATTTTTAATCATAACTTTTACTGGCATTCTTTTAAAAGTGTAAAAGTTTTATTGTATAGAAGTAGTAACGAGTCATGTAATATTAAATTGTACTCCATATATTCCAGAGTTAAATTTCTCTTTAATATCGGATTTTACAAGCGTGTATTACAACTGTAACATATTGAATGACAATTGAAAGTAGATCCGAGACCTCGGTCAGTACCATGCGCTTAAAGCGACCTACCGTTATTTAGGACATCTGATAGCTTCCCCCTGTTTAATCAGTTATTGTCGATACGTCTACGTATTGTGCATTGATTTATTACAATCTGACACACTGCTTATAGAAACGTACGTCAACTAGGAAATGAAATCTGTTGCTATATGCAAACTGCATAGAAATATATTTTAATATACGACATTCACATACATTACATAAATCAATATTGAAACGTGACTTCGCTTGGTATATAGGTTAAATATAGGTTAATTGCATATTCAGTTTAAAATAGATTCGCGTTTGCAAATTTGTATTATGTATTTTATTTTGCACAAAAAAAATCATACTGTTAATGTAATGTATTGAGAGCCATAAATCATATTTTTTATCTATAAATGCCATCCTTGCAATAATAATTAATATAATTTCTAACAAAGATATGGCAAAGTCTATATATGTTACAACCATTACAATCATGGGAAACGCGAATTAATAAATTAAGAATTAGAACAATCGAAACGATCTAATTAGAAAATGAATTGAATATATGAGTAGGATAATCAATAGTCTTATTTAAGATCTTAATTCAAATAAAAAGCTTTAGAGGCATTGGATTAAAGTTATAGAAAGTTATCAAATTAAAATGAGTTAATCAATTGTAATTATATGTACATTATTTAAATATTGATCAGAAAATTGCACAAAGTAATGTCATTATGATTAAATAAGTGTTTTAGGTTTTGAATTTAAAAAGAAACAAAACAAAACTGTTCTACCACGTTCATTAACTCATAAACATGGAGAAACACGAATAGAACGTTGTCTTACAAATGGACGAAAGTCACACTCGAACATCGAAAATTTGTGAGGAAAACAAGATAGATGTATTTCACATTGTAGATAAATATTTACATAAACAATAGAATTACTTATCTGATAATAACATTACTTACATGATATGTAACATGATGTCACTGTATGTAGGACAAGATTGTGTTTGTTACAAAAGGTGCAGCGAATAAACATAGATACATCATGTTAAAATAACTTCATAAATATATCAGAGTTTCTATTACTTATAGCTTTATCTCAGTACATCATTCAAAATAAACATAAAGGATTTTTAAAACGTATAATATCCTGTATCGGTGTTATGGATAGCAATTTCTGGTGATTATCTCAAATTCTATTTTCTTGACAAAATGGCGTAAAAATCCGTTCTCTTACTACGGTGAAAGAAATGTAGAGGAATGCAATCCGTTCAATAAAAATTGACATTCAAGACAGCTTTATCTTTCAAAATTTATGTTACAAAATAAGTTTCCTAAAATGTTTACACCATTAAAAAGGAGGAAACGTGAAATATTGACTTTCTCTTAGGTTAGCTTTGTTGGAATATCAGTCGAATGTTTTAAACAATAATATTCAAGATTTTTTGAGATATGGAACAATAAAACAAAATGCCTATATGTTTATCCGTAATAAAAGACATGTATAAAACTTATGAAAACCCTTGTGGCTGTTATTTCTATATAAATACCGTTACTAAAACATATACAGCAAGAAGCTTGTTTGGGTCTGATCTGGAAAACATATCTATAGACATGCACTGAAACTTGTATTTGTTTGAAAAATATATTGACTCATTTCGAGGGAATATGGGAGGATGATTAGCCGCGATCTTTAGGAACAAAAGTTGACTCTTACTCTTAGATAATCAATGTATTTTTTAAGCCGAAAGTCAATTATATATAAAAGCGTCTACGGGGATATGTAAATATTGATCATACATAGAGAAAAGTCTAAATATTTGTACAATAGGAAATCTTTAATATAATATGTAAGGCAGGGATGAAGATATATAGAGGAGATCGCACATAGGAACCTTATCATTACGATTGTTCATACAACATATATCCGGAGTATTTTCTATTAATCGACCTCTCCAGAAATTTTCATTGTTATCTTATCATAATACAGTGGTGCACGGGTGGATGTAAATTATTAACAATAATATATCTTTCATAAACATTTGTTTGGATGGAATCTGGTGCTTTTTTTTTTTAAATATATATATAAATTCTTTGGGTTTTTTTTGTTGAGAACTTAAAAGTAATACACGATATAATTATGTTAAAATTATAATTGATCAAATCTGCTTTTATGCTTCATTCAGTTATTTTTAAATTTATTTTTTTGGATCTGTTTCAGCTGTTCAAAGAGGGCGGATTCCACCAAGTCAGCACCCTTTTGCTGGACAGATGGGCTTCCCAAATGGCGATCCTCTAAGTGGTCATACCTATCTATCAAGCTTTATATCAATGTTATTAAGGGCTGAACCTTATCCTACATCAAGATATGGACAGTGTATGCAGCCAAATAATATCATGGGTATTGAGAATATATGCGAATTGGCCGCAAGGTTATTATTCAGCGCCGTAGAATGGGCACGTAACGTCCCCTTCTTTCCGGACTTACAAGTAACCGATCAAGTAGCACTTCTCCGACTCAGTTGGAGCGAACTTTTTGTTTTAAACGCTGCCCAGAGTGCCATGCCCTTACATGTTGCACCACTTTTGGCCGCAGCCGGACTCCACGCATCACCGATGGCGGCGGACCGAGTGGTAGCCTTTATGGACCATATACGCATATTTCAAGAACAAGTAGAGAAACTTAAGCAGCTTCATGTTGATACCGCTGAATACAGTTGTTTAAAGGCAATAGTTCTGTTCAGTTCAGGTAGGTTGATTTAATTTTAAAACATCTTGACTTTATTACATGTACTCTGTTACCACCTTTTTCCTGTACTGAGGTCATGGTTTTGTCTTAGACGAGCAGGCGGAACATGTAACGGAACTTTAGTCAAGCAGGTCACTATCTTCAGACTTAAGAGAACTCTTTGTTCCTTATTGGCACACACAGTCTACTTGTATTTTCAAACAAACTTTGTGTTTTATATATTAAATTGAATAAAATAGTAAGTGAGTTTGAATAGAAAGTAAGTGAGTAGCTGGCGTTTTTAAAAGTAGGATATACTTTACACTTGGGTGGTTAGAACTATTTGTTTTGTCGGAGCCACGTGTGATGGGCTAATTACAACCTGGGAAAGTAGAAAGGCCAGACAACAAACAATAGTATGTATGACCTTTGGTCACATTGAACATAAAGTATGTAACAGCACATTGGAAAACATCTCGTGTCAGTCACTGGAATTCTGTTACCTATAATATTACAGTAAATAGTTCATAGTCGTCTGTTCGACACAAAATGTCGTCTGTTTGTGGAAATAGAGACCTATCATCAATACACCCACCATTTAGGTCAGGGAATAACCAACTTTAACAATAAATTAACCTTGTCAATAATTTTTATCAGTTACGTGTAAAAATAGCGACCTTTATCCAAAATTTATTCAGCACATTTATAAAGTTGATATACTGTAGATAGCAAAATAGCACATCACACCAAACCTATTATGTGTCATAGCAAAATGAAATCATTCAATTGTTGCTACAATTTATATCCCATAGCCAAAGTAATCGCTGTTCTGTTGGGTTAATTTTGATTCCAAATTTCGATAATAATTTTGTTGGCTATCGGTTTTTAATGCCCGACTCGGGTCTAAAACAAGAGTTAACAGGCCTTTGATTAAACACTCCTGTTCAATATCGGTGGTGTTAAAACACGATTAGACTGCACACCAATTATAAGCTTATCGATTCCAACCGGGTAGAAGTGGCCAATCACGAAACTCCTTACATCACCATCCGGTGACTTAACCGCAATATTGAATCGGCAATGGATGAGCAAGCCATACAATTCCACCAAACTCATTTGTCAAAATGGTTTATGGCATTTTCTCCTACAATTACTATCGATATACAGTACAAAATCTGATAAAATGCTCCCCGGAAAATGGCCCATATAATATAAAGCCAGAAGAATAAAATGTTTTGATGACCTTTATAACAATATAGAACAATTACAATACTTTATTTATTTATATATAAACGGCGCGTTGAATGATAATTACAAATAATGTGATATATGTGTGTTTATTGCATGATCTATATATTGGGATCGATGCCTGAAAAGCGGTGTGATTGAAAATAGAACCGTGAATTGGGGGGGGGGGGCAAATGGGTTTCTATATTATGCAAGGCCTGAAATGTTATCTTATTTATTATTTAAATATTAATGAACTTATCAAGACCATCATCAACACTCGATGCCATCGCTAATGATGACCTAGTATGGGTCTAAAATTCAATCACCAAATTCTCGGTTCAGTGTAGATCAATTTGACTGAAATTTTCAACAAATTCCCTTTACATTATCAAGTTTTTAAACTAATATATAGTGAGAACTGCCAACTCTATATGTAATGTCCCGCAATGTATAATAGTTGCAAACCTATTCGTGACACCGTGGTTATTAATTTCACCCTAGAAATAGATTATTACAAGTTGATAGTTATTGTATTCGATGCAAAATGAACATTTCTCATTTATTACTTGGCTTGCCTTTTTAATATGGCTTATTGTGTAATGAATTCTTGATTAATGTAATCTGCAATATTAAAATTCTTCTATAGTATCTCAAATCAATGTACAAATTCTAACAATATTTGCACGAACACGCTGATTCAGTTACCAACAAATGCCATATATTAGCCATCGTTTTACTGTTAGAATTTACGTTTATGATACATTATTACTACAATATACAATAACTATAAGGTGATATTATTTATTATTCTGATAGCGAAATCCATATTCGAAAATAATCTGATGAGTTTCGTGTCTAGACGAAGGAAATAGAAAATATTGCAAGTTGAAATTAGAATCCTAGACGAAAATAACAGCCCATATTATCTTTTCAATTGTACTAGTTATGCAATGAACACGAATGCCAATATCAAACTAATGTCATTCAGACATATACAATATATTCAATAACGGTACCTAAATTTAAATTTTATTTTTTCAAATATTAGTGTCATGAAATAATATGGTGAATTGTAAAGGTGCATTGGTAATAACTAATTAAAGTGACAATTTGCCGACACAAAAGAATACCACCCTACCTCATTGAAATTCGGTATAAGCATACAAAGAAAGGTTTTTCTTTATGGTTTTATACATGATTTGGACTCAGAAATGCACAGCTATCCAAGGATTGTGTGTCCACTTACGATCTTTTTATTTATTTAGTAATGAAAATCATACCCAACAAACTGTCCCTTGATTAAATGTAACAAGCCACAGCCAGGGTGTTCGAATAGATCCATAAAGCATGTAGTTAATATGTATCGCTTTCTCATATTTCAAAAAACATTTTCTTCTTTTCTTTCACGTATTTTCAATGCGACAAGACTAGCTCGTTATACAAGTTTTCAATAGAAATTTTCGGGGCCTAGTTTTTTCTTGTTTGGCTGATATCCATTAGTAAACAGTAGTCTACCTGAGGTGTCTTATTAAAATTAAAATTTGGTTAGTGAATTCTATCGTCTGGAAGCGAGCGCAACTTAAGACCCTTTAAACTTCCCAAACCCATTTCCCTGGATTTTCTCGGTGGCCTGATAAACAAAACTTATGGAGGTTAAGCTTTTACTAACAAATCACCCTTGGTCATGTTAAACTTAGTTAAACTGATGCATTTCTAAATGATTTACAGAAGTGAACAAGTAAATGAACAAACAATTTGTGCCACGGGTCTGGTCGCCGTTGGTTGCCTAACTCAAACTCGGTCGAAATGATGACAGGCAAACGTGTCAAGCCGATGGCTAGATGCGACTTTAGCGCGATTCTGCTGACACAAAGGGCATTTTATATTTATCTGATCAACGAAAGCAAGTCAGCATTGTCTCAAAGAGCGTGACATTCGATGTTTTACACCTTTTCGTTAAACAGAAGTCACGCTTTGAGTAGAAGTTGACGAAGGAAATAACTAATCGAAAAACAACTTAACACAATCATTGTTTCATTCCGCTTGTACCTTTTTTTCAAATTTAACAGTTGTCTTTTTCTTTTCAATTTTCATTCATCTTATCTGTAAGAAAAGAAAGATACAGATATTTGAGATTCACTGTAAGCTTGTTAGACTTTGGTACTTACGCTTTGATGAAAGTCGTCTTTAATACGACAGAAAGCGAGGATTTAACATGTTAAAGAATAACTTGAGGGCGGAAAAAATAAATTAATAAGATTGCTGTTTATCATTGAAGAATTTAAAGTTTATCTTTTTAAGCATTTCTTGTATTTTTTGTACTCCGTATTCCGTATATAGCGCTTGAAGTCACTCAAGATATATTTTTAAAAAGTGATTCAAGATTTATCTATACAAGAAAAGAAAAGACGGGGTTTCTTTGCATGCTGTAAAGCTATCACAAGGGTTAGAATTTCTTGGATTCTTTGCCGACGTCAATTTCTAACCATTACCTCAGCACAAAAACATGCCAGGGCCATTCGTCTTAAAGCTGTCGAAAGAGATCACATTTCCGCAGTTAGTGATGGAGTGAATCGGTTTACCTCTAATGTAAATACTTTCAACACTAATCAAGTAATTTACCATCAAACATTTTGTTCACACTTTTGTGGTGTTGTCAATAGACGTAATTTTAAAATCGGACTAGATTATGTTTAATGGACGCCATTCTGACAGACTGTTTAAGTACATACAGTTTCCAAATTCCCCATAACTGTTTTCTATTTAGAATGTAAACGAAACTCACTCATACTTTCAATTTTCATAGTTGCTGAATTTATTTATTTATATTGGTTCACAAAAAGGAAAAATCACCAATTAATAAGTTAGTCTTAATAAATAATCGAGTCTTGACTGATTTTTTAGGTAAATGGAAATACTAGTTAATTTTATAGCGTCGTGAATTGAAATTCTTTCTAATAAAAATAATTCATATTTCAAAATGTATATTAGGCCTATATTAGTAATTTCTCTTATCGGGAAAGTTTTAATGGGGATGGTGCATTATTATTAATTAAAGTGTCCCTTAAGGGCTTCTTATCTATAAGCGTTTCTTGTTATAACAATTAAGATATACTTTTAGAGAAAAAAATACGAAAACTTTCTGATTTGTGTATTACACTTTGCCTTTGAATATAAATAAAAAGATAAGAGAAAAATATGCAGGTATATTGAGGTACAAACTAGGTAGAGAGCAAGGTGTATGGAGCTTATCAACAAGGTCATTTAACATGCATCTGTCATAAGGTTAGAGAGTATAGACCACTTTATCAGTGTGCGATTTAACCCTGGACGATAATATACACTTTATTTTTCGGGTAAACCCTTGTCGGCTAGGTACTTGCATAATTATATATTTATCTCTAAATAATATGATCAAAATGGTTAATTCCAGGAACCTTGTAGTTAAAAATGAACAGTTATGGGTCTTTTCAGTGTTATCTAAACGGTCAACAGATTGTAAATTGGTATTCCGGTTTAGTCAAATATTATTCATGGTATGCTTTTAAACGTAAAGATTATGATATCACGTATTTGACTATTTATCCAAAACAGGTATTCGCATTCCCCTTTCATGATATTATGAAGTGTATGTTCGTACTTGAACATGCATAGCAAATCTTAAGGACGGGTCATTAGAATGATATATGCATTCAACCAATCCTAAGTACTTAGTGATCATTATTAGTGATATCAAATGTTTGCACATTTTTGTCCCAACAAGTGAATTATTGACAGTATTTTGGCGACACCCCCGCCCCCAAATCCGGAACCGTTAGGGGGTTGATTATCTAGATATTCCACTAATTGTGCGGTCGAAATTCATTAAGTTAAGAGAGTGTTTAGTTGGTTGAGTCAATCGCGCCTGATACTCTCACAACTCCCATTGGGTGTTTTCGTTTGAAGTGATCCTCCGCTAGCTTATATTTGTTACATTAAAGGTAGATAGTTTTTTTCAACCCTTAGTCGTCTTACATAGGTTTATTTTATAGACGAACGTGGGGAATATAGAAATATTGTTATTGGGAAAAAGACTGTTAGTTCCCTCCGTGAGGGCTTCGGTTGTAAATTTGAAATAGCTGTGCAAACATGTCGACCGATACCGTGGAAGTGAAAAAAGAAATGCAGTTAATAAAGTTCGCCATGTGGGGTTAAAAATGCTCTTGTTACAAATGTTATACAATTCGCTTCCCTATTTCTCTCCCTTTTGGCCATGAGGGTTAAACATGCCAGGGGAGATGAACAAAGGCTAAAATATGATCTTAGTGTCGAAACAAACCGAGAAGAATATTGACTTGTGTCAGAATTTGTCTGAATTCCTACAGATGTTAATGAATAGTTGACTTAATACTCCCCGCCTAAACCCCTGCCATCATCCACGAGCTCATCTTAAAAGAATAATATATGGAAATTAACACGGTGTTAACGCAGTGATATTTATCCAAGCGTAAAAAGTATTAAATATTCCATTCTATAATAGAATAGAGAGGCCTTGTATGTATCGTCTAGGTTAAGTTGCCCATAAATTGTAGGCCTGTGAATTGAAGCGAGACTAGATAATATAGTTAAGAGATGAGCTAACGATAAACACTTCTACGGGTATGTAATACGAAGGGGGCGTTGGCGACATCCCAATAAAAATTCTTCTTGTCCACGCTTAAACTGAAATGGCGTTAGTGTTTACGAGCAGCATATTCAATGGAATATTTATTAACTTATACCAAATTTTTAAAAAAAGATGAAATATCAAATCTTTAACGACGAATGTGTATTATATTGTCTTGTGTAATACACAAATCAGTGGTCCGCATTAATATTTTATGGTGACTGTGTATTGCAAAATGTCCAGCGCGAAGATCAGCTGACCAAGAAAGAATATTGTACAGAGCAAACTTATAATCAGATCGGACATATTACTTGCAGTTACATAAATAGTTTTACGGGAATTTGGTAGTCGAGGTTTGATGAAACCCGGTTACTAATGTCGGACATGCTTTCGTATAAATATTTCCTGTAGCTACCAGCTCCTTGTATAACGATGTTATCATAAGTATTAACATTGGCAGTTTGAACAACTCACATTAGAACTATTTATAGTGACAGGAGATATAATATCAGTTGATATGAAAAACCGTTATTTGAAATCTATTGTTTCGTTAGACAACCGTTGAAAACACCATTTTAAAGCGACAGAGCATAGTATGGCCCATGACATATTTTTACATATATCGATCAAAGATCTTTTGAAAATTACTACATCGTGTAGTTTATTTTGTCATAAGTGCACGATAGAAATAACGTAGTGAAATGTTAATTATGTTTAATATGTTCATGTCAACGAATAAACGCATGAACGCTCACTGATATTTCCATGCTTGTCAAGTTTTACTGGCAATAAAGCAGGTCTATATTTTTTTTTTCATCTGAAAATAAATTTGTGTTAAAATAAAATGAGATATGGTCAAATGATAGTAAATGGAACGTCCAGTTTATGGGGATGAAATTATATTTGTTAGAAAAAGTAAATATCAGAATTTTCAAAGTAAATTATCGAACCTTGATCTGATTATCTGCAATATTAGATTTGGACCTATTGATTGTGTGGTGATAATTAGACTAGCTTAGGAGTATGGCCCTTGTGTATGTGTAATAATATTTATAGCAGTATATAACTATTGGATAGCAAGCAATCTGTTACAACAAAATGACCTAACTGACATTTTAGAACGTGACCCTATCACAACCGCTCATGAAAATCACTGAATGTGTTATACCGATATCTGAAGCACTGAAAGTAGAATTCGATTAATCATTGTAATAACTCCATACCACGCTAATACAATTTTATTCTGTGTTATGATGAATAACCCATGATGGTGCTACAAGAAAATAGCACAACATATCTGGGACGAAAATCCTTTGGATTAAGTGATGTCCCTACTGTGTTAAGCAGCTTCATATCGTTTAGGTATTTATGTCATAACAGATGTTACCGCATACAATCTGCAATGTATATTATGTTCCGATTAAATAATTTAGTAACTTTTCACTGTATGTTTTAACAACCACAATTGTATAGAATGGCGCACAAACAATTTATAAAGCAAAAATAAAGTGGTCTTCAATAATGAATTTTCGATAAAATGTGTGTTAATGAAGACACTAAATAACTTACTCCAGTTTACTAATTTCATAGGATGTATTGCCCTACACTGTATACACGCATTGTATACAAATTAAAGTTTAACATATTATTAACCACTTTCCTAGATCTAGGTTGGGTGATAAGATTTCATATAAATCTATACCAAATTTTCTGCTGGCCAGACTCTAAATGGATAATTCAAACCTTGCTCTGAAATGTTGATCTTAAAATGATAAATAGTTCGTTATATTAACAAAGTTTGCAATCCATTGCATTGTCTGTGAAATAAAGAGGTTGTTTTTAGACTAGTAAAGAATTATTGACAGCTAAATCCTTTTATATCTTGTCATTTTAACGGATAGACTTGGGTCACACTAACCCCCTTCTTCAGCGAAAAAAAGAGGAAATTACATGCTAAGAATATATTATATATACACATTTGCAAGCAAAGGTGCACATGATAGATAAAACATAAGTAAATGTTTAGGCATATATACATAATGATAATGTCGGTATACATATATATTGCTACACTATATACTGCTTCACGGCTAATTTTAAACGTTTCCAAGGAAGAGACTCAGACCTCCAGCGACCTTATTATTAACATGTGGCGTAAGAGGGGCTGAATTGGGTCACCGGCAAACACGTCTTAGCAATAAGATTCACCATCCTAGGTCATATAACATACTATTTTGAAGCTCTCATTTCTAACATATGTATTCAAGAAACGCGACATTTCGTGTCGAGGCATATCGCTTTTCTATTCACCATCGACGCGATGCATTTAAAAGGTTTTGATAATGCATTATACGAAGGACATAAGATACGACGATTTTACGTAAGGCTTCAGTGAACGAGAATAATAGTCGATGTAAAAATATACATAAAACGATAGGCTAGAGACATAGGTTGAAAATATCGCTCACAAAAAATATAGATATATATATATTTATTAAAAGAAAGGTTAAAAATATCGCTCACAAAAAATATATATACATATATATTTAATAAAAGAAAGAACCCATGGGTTATTTTATATTACATAAACCTTTTATTAACACCACAGAATGCCAAGGTTCTAAGATATGTAAAAGTTTAAAATGAAACCTTCATATTATTACTAATCTGACCCTTCGAGGTACAGCAAACATATCGTTGACACAATCTCTTAAAAGTAAAACTCTCGACTATTTTAATGTCATCATGGCTGTTGTGTATTATATGTACTCTCAGGTATTTAAGAAAATGAAATGAAATAACTTCATGAAGAACGGGCTGGATTGTACGAGTTATCGTTACTCCATTTGTCTAAGTTAATAGAGATCAAAAGAACGTAATGGAAACTTGAAATGTCCCAAACTTAAGTTAAAATTGATAAATGGACCAAAATAAAATTTTATGAAAAAAAAAAGAAATAAAAGTACTTTTGAGTGTGCACCATCTTCATCAGTATTTCAATCTTTATTCTAGCATGTTGAGGCTTTTAAATCAAAAAAGGAAATATTCAAAGCCTCCATCGTTTTTCTTTACCTATTCTATGGTCTAAATATAAATGTTATGACAAAGCAACTTACTTTTATTTATGTTACAGTTATGTACATCACACTATGGTTTATATTATTATATTATTAATTATAATATGGTAATAACACATGAGTGCTGAATGTGAAAGACCTAATGCGTAATGTAACTTACTGTCAACTCCACATTTTATATTATAAAATTAACCCTGTTTATTAAATACCCAGAAATGTTAGATTTCGATCGATGATTTCGATATGCTTTGACCTCATAACTTCTAGGACTACTTATGTAATGTATATAGCCGGCATTATGATGTATATCAATAGACATATTGATTATGTCAATGTATAAACACCAGATGTCACTTCACACCTAGAACTTCGTATTAACTCAACATTCTTCATATTTGTTTATATTTTCAAATTATTAGAAACGATAAAACATGTAATTCTTCTAAAATATAAAGATTGAAGGTTATATGAAGGGATGTACTTCACTTATAATATATCAAGTCGACTCCTCTAACCTTAACTAACATGTAGATGAGATATAAGTCGCATTCTTGAAGGTGCATGTTGGTATACATCATTATTCATTAGACATGTATGTTTATTTTAGCTTATTACATCTATATCGTGTGGAGGACAAAGACTAGGGGTATTTAAACACAGTTTAAAACAATACATACATTGGTATAAAATTCCTTGGAAATGTATCATAAAGATGCAATTGGGCTCTATTTACAATCACATTTAATTATTCATAATATTCCAACTTTAGCCTACTGTGGTATATATTATATCCCCATTAAAGTACAGCGATTAAAAGTGGCAACTATATAAAATAACCAAGCATTTTATCTCATTTTCAAAGGCAACACAATATATTAGTTCATTGTTAAATTACTGCTCTGTAACTTAAATGTCAGAAAAAAGGTTTTATAAAAAAAAAATGAAAAACATAAAATAATGTTTTGTAAAATATTCAAAGGGAATAATCCCATACAGCCCTTTGAATTAATCAGAAGTATTACCATGCAAGAGTAAGTCTCAAGCTTTAATTAAAATATATAACTTTCCATAACGATTAGATCCTACTGGATTGTGATGATGATGATGATTGAGAGGAAGCAAGAACATTTTGTTTCTGTAATAATACAATCTTACACGATTATTTATTAAAGCTAGCTTGTCTTCGGTTAGTTGAAAAGTAGTTTTAAAAGGGATTACTCTTCTTGGCGGGAAAATATCGATTTTTCCCGCGCTGTTTGTCAGCAGAAGGCGGAATGATATTTGCCACTGACTTGCAACCGTAGTTGTTGTGGTTTTTGTAAAACCATTGAACGAGCTGGATGAGCAGTTAGCGTGTCAATACTTGAAGAGGATCATCCATTGCGATAATTAGCTACAATAGAAGAATGATATCTCTATTTGCTTTAGCCGATCACTCGGAATAAAATCCATTGTTTAACATTTCTTCTAGGCTATTTAGTGGGCAATTCACGGAAACACTCAACGAGACGAGGCACCATTCCGTGATCATTGAAGTACGGAAGGTATCTTTAAAGGAAGCTTCCACAAAAACTAATATTTAGTATTTTCAAATATTTTATTGATATTATACATGTATATAAACCGATTAGAAGTTTTAAAAATCTATAAACTTTTTATATTTATTAATTTGACATTGCCATTTATGATAAAATGGAATGGAATTGACAGGAAAATCGTCTAAAATGAGAATCAACGTTCTACGTTTCTGCATCAACCTGTGTAATGAATGCAAGGCCATAGAGGAAGCCACTGGGTACTATCTTGGTCTGCACTGGGATCGAAACCGGGTCCTTACTGACCCCCTATCGCAACACATAGAACATCACACGGTACATAAAACAATACTATAATGACTGTAAAAGAAGTTTCAAATAAAAAAAACAAAACAAAAAAAAAAAAAAAACAGGCGAACGAGCTCGTTGACATTACACAATAACAAATATGTAGTGCAGTTACTAATATAGTTCATGGCATGTACGTCTTTCTTATAACATCAATGTATCTAAGTCAACATGATGAACCGATATGTTCTGTCTGCTTTATGTTCTATATTTAATATTGACAGGTAGTTTACCTACACTACGATATAAAGATCTATATATCTAGACACACTCCACACTCGTAACAACTTTCAAACAAAAGTCTCGAACTAACGTTTATAAATACACATGTAATTTTTTGTCATAGATAAATAATAAAGTGGGTTTGTTTGGGACTGTTAAAGGAAAAAAAAGCATCAGCAAAGAGAATTATAATGGCTTTTAAGTCGATTTTTAAACGCTCACATTGAAATGTGATCGTATATTGTCGTCGCGTCCGTTCGTTCGCTCGCTGTACATATTTTATGATATATACCGTCGGAGTTATGGTCCTTGATCAACTTGAAAAATCTTGTGGATGGACTTGATATTTTTTCACAGTTACTATTTCATGAACGAAAAAGCCTATTGATTTCGAATAATTCCTGTCGGGTTATGGCCTTTGATCAACTTAGAAATTGATTTAAAGATTGATTTAAAATATGATACAATGTGTTGATTTCCGATAAGTAATGAGTTATATCCCTTGATTAAATTAACTAAATATGTTTATGTTCATTTCGAATTTTAATTACGGGTTGATCTGAAAACTTTTGTGTACGCCGCATTTCTTGGATTCATGTCGAGAAATTTCTCCAGAAATTATTAATAGAAAGACCATTGATTGTGTATGTGTGGGTTTTAGAGTCCGTTTAATCATATCTGATAAAGTATCCCATACTAATAAGAGATACTGGGAAGAGTGAATTCAAGTCGTCTAGTAATGGCGTTAGAACTAAGGGGATGAGATTAGTGTTCAACAAATCAACTTTTGTCAAGAACGAGATTGGATTGATTGCCAGATTATATGAAATAACGACGAGGAAATAACGATCGCCTTCCATCATTGATTGATATAATGTAGCGATATGAAATATTGGTCCATAAAATATTAGAGCGGCCAGACTGTGCCTACATAGCCTGCGGGAATGCCATTGATCCGAGGAATTCGGACATTAGTAGGCCAGAAAGTCATAAAAGCCATAATACACGTCTAACCTTGATATTCATAAATGATCAAAATAGAGAAAATTCAAAATGGAGCTATTGTGCACTTCTTCTTGCTTTCCATAAACAAGTCAACGACACTCTGAGATTATTAACAAATGTTGGTTTTCGTAATCGGTCTTTGTATTTACAATTGATATTAGATAATTGTAAATGGCTTTAACTTTGTGACGACACGAATCTACGATATTACTGCTTGCAGTGTGTACAAGTCATATTTTTGTATCGACAGACTGGTCTTATTTAAAATTTCTTGGTTGAAAGAATGTTCGATAATGTAAGATATCAATATAAGGAATAATTGGCCACATCTAATAGTTCATGTTTTATGAAAATAATGGCCAATTTAATACTGTAGTAATAATCAATAAGCTTTCGACCTTTTTGAACTTTCTTTACTGAAGAGCAGAGGTTTTGCTTCTATCTTGTGCCGAGATCTTCGTGGATTTGGTCGATTGTATATACATAACCCAAGATCAAAGTAATTTCAATATTAGAAAATTATTTGGGCGTGCGATGTTTTAATATACCGTGATATGGACACAGATGTAGACAAAGGAAGACAAAAAATAAGTAGTTTATGAGTTTCTATGCGGGTACTGATGTTAAATCGCGTGGAAAATTGGTCCAGTGGATACTGTATAGAAATAGTATTTTAGTTAGTTTACACAGTAAAACTGTGTACTGACCGTAATTCTGTTTATTGAATTCCATAATGGGTAGTACTCAACAGATGTTTAAAAAATGTGCCAATAAATGTAAAAGGTTGTGAAGAATTTGGAGATAGTGACACTGCTCGTCTTCCATATTATTCTTTCTTTATAATTCGTGTTTAAATTACTGTGCATATAAACAATAATGTCAAAATGTGATTTACCGTGTATTTATTGGTCACCTTTATTGTATATTACAGATGCCTGTGGTCTATCTGACAATAACCATGTTGAAAGTATTCAAGAGAAATCTCAGTGTGCTCTGGAGGAATATGTAAGGAGCCAATATCCTAACCAACCAACACGATTTGGTAAACTGCTGCTACGACTTCCATCTCTACGGACCGTCAGCGCCCAAGTTATAGAACAACTATTTTTCGTGCGACTAGTTGGTAAAACGCCCATAGAGACTCTAATTCGTGACATGCTTTTGAGTGGTGGATCTTTCAACTGGCCCTACATGACTATCCAATGAAGCCAGGCCGATGTCTCTGGATATTCCAGGAACTGGAACCATTTTCCAGTCGGGGCCTATTATTGATTTACATCATACGATAAGCCCAAATAAGGAATTTTTTCCCGAGATAGTAGAAAAGCTACTCAGTGTGGCCAACCCGTTGGCTGTCTACAGTTCCCTTTAAAAGGTTTTGGTCAAGGTGATGGCCATCGTATTATATAGACTCTTATTACATTCGAAAAGACATTGAAAGAAGTGTAAAATATATAAATATATATAAATATATATACCAATAAATAATAAGGGCAGCTGTAAGAATTTACAATAGTGTTTGTATAATCGCCCTTTTATCTCTAGTGTATTATTATTATTATTATCTTATTATTATTATTATATGAATTAACTCGACATATACCTGAACTGTAGAAACCAAGTTTCACAGAGATTCGGGTACGGTAGCATTTTATGTGTCCTATTTGACTCATGGTTCTAAACCTATTACAGTAAGTAAGACCTGGTTAGCAGTTCTTTTACCGCGTCAAATGACATTATCATTATCATCATACCCGCCATAAGACTATAGATCTTGTGGAACTGATACATCGTCAGAATCTGTGCACTGAAATCAATGACGTCATAATTCTCATTTTTACTACCACCATTAAGTCATAATTTATCGCCTATATTTTAATTTTTATCACTTTAAAACCATAATTCATCATATTTTTGATAGTGATTACAATTTCTGATTTATCCTCTGAATAAAAAAAGAAAAGCATAATCATAAAAAATGGTCTCAAACCACTTATTCTAAGAACTACTGATCTAATAATCCGTGAGAATGCTCGAAGCATAATTTTCGTTTTCTTATTGCATAATAATGCCATCTTTTCAAGAACAGATTTTATGTTATAGTGAAAATCACGATTGTTAAAATCTAAAATTCACCCATAACCCTTTGTTTAATATTTTTTGTTGTTATTTAACTTGATTTAATCAATTTCATGTAACATTTTTCTCATTTTGATATCTTTATTGCTGGGTTTTGATTTATTTCATAAATTTCCCCAAATATTCCTTTCAGATAGAAACAACGCGTGTTATAGTAGGTGTCATATACATTAACTCATAAATCTTTAATAGTGAATAGAATAACCAGGTTATAATAATTATAATAAGAAAGGTCTCACAGTCTGTCGATGTATCACTTTCATTTGAAGTTTATCAAGGAATTCCTTATTCCTATCACCCCCCCCCATTGTTGGTGACTGTAGACTATTATGTACCATGTAGTTTTCAAGTGACTGTGTGTATATTTTAGTGTGTTTGTGTATTGTGCATCCGAATGTTAGTGTTGTTGGTTACATTGTCATGCCAACTGGTTCAAAACCATCTTCGTCATTTATCTCCAAAGTCATACATTATTAATAATATGTCACGTTCCTTATAATAGTATCATCATGTCAGATCTTTGAATTCACAGGAAACCAACTTTTAATGTTTCTTATTTTGTTTATTTATATTGTTTTCTATTTAGTGCTAATTGTGGTGTCGTATTTCAGGATTTCTGAATACGACATTGGTGCATTGTTTATAAGTAATGATTTTAGAACAATTTATTAAAAAAAAAAACCTTGGTGCTTTTCTTACATTTTTGTTTAATTTTCGGCTGATGTGTTTGAGTTGATTTTTGTTTATCCATTTTCGATTTCATTTCCCAAAGGCTTCTTCGTCTCATTACAAAATTTCCCATCATCATCTATGCCTGTGAATTTGAATTTCTTCGTATAGTGCTAAGCTAAGATTTTTTTTATAATTGTATACATGATGTGTGCTAAGCATGATGAAGTGAGTGCATGTGATAGAATAATAATATTAAATGATGTCACCCTATGCTCCATTATTACTGCTTTTGCCAAAACAGGTCTGTGTTTATCCAGCAGACTTTAATATATAAACGTATATTTAATACTAAACGTGTATGATATTCAAAACGGTGGTTATTTATGCCCGAATGGTGAACATTACATTACGTTAAGCTTGAGTTACTGTATTCTTCAAAAGATAGCCTGGATAGTTTATAATCTAATGGACTGTTTTTCAGACAGTTTTACAGTGAAATAAAGCCTAAATCTTTTTTCGGTTAAACCGAACACAATGTTTAGACATTGACATTGAATGCAATTATTTTATAGAAAATCCAAATAATGTATTCAACTTCGTAATGAAATTAATTGTCCGGGTACCAGTGTCTCTGTCACATTGGTTAAAAATCTTCATTTACCATGAGAACCATTATACCACCTTGGCTATTTATAATTATAGGGCAAAAACATCACGGCATGTTTTAATTAATTTTTCAAAAACAAAGGGCATAAATTCTGTCATTATTGAAAATTAAATAAACCTTATTATATTCTATATATAAACATCCAGGCTTTATCTTCTATTGGCCAAAGATATAAATATAAATACATGTATATTATAAATAGTTTGGTTAATTCGTAATCTGTATGTGTGTATTCACGAGATAGAATTTTTCTCCATTATAATTGTTGTGTTAAAAGATTTTTTTTTGTTTTGTTTATTATTGAAGTATTGAAATTGTGTTGTCAATTTTTTTTTATAAAAAAATTAGAATCGTGTCCAAGACACCCTTTGTTTATAAAACAAACGCTCTGTTTGGCTTTAATTTAATTAAATCCATTAGAAGATAGCTCTTCAGTCTTTAGCTTTATATTTTCTTTAGTAGTTTATTTAATAAATTTCCAGAAATTGTAATGTCATCCTTGATATGTTTAACGATTCTCACTTAAGATTTGTTTTGTGGGTTGTGATTGATAATTTTGCAATAATCAGAGAATAAATCAAACCTTTACTCGACAATTTAAGAAAAGGAAGAAAACAAAGAATTTATTTTACCAAAAGTTTAATATTCTCTCTTTTATACCCCACCCTCTCCCCACACAAAAGTTTTGATTTAAATACAAAAATGAAAATAATGGTAAAATTTTGGTGCCTAATATAACAATGGTTTAATTAGGTTGTATTCTAAACAGATACTCTCCTCTTAACTAGTCTCAATATGAACCGGTGAATCATATTCAGCATTCCACACGAGGTAACTCTTTCAGACAATTCGAATATTTAAACATAATCCCAAACATTCAGATATTTCTAACGGTTTACCCTTCATTAGAATTTGTGAAATATCAAAGGCGCCAATATGAATAAAATAGTGGTATCCATTAATTTTAATTACTCATTAGATTATATTGTAAGAAAATGATTGTAAGATTTATGTTAAATTAAGAAGTTTAGTTTCTAGTCAACGAAATATACCGAAGAAGAGACCGAAAACTTCCGTAATATGGCGATTATGGTGGTGACGTCACATCGATGTAGTTGTTGAATATTATAAATATATGAATTGTCTATACTCTCACCTACTTTTACTGTACAACTGTTTTCATGTGTTAGACGTAACATGCTCAAATATTATATATTTCCTTTCCTTTTTTAGAGCTGTGTAATTTGATTATGACTATCAATAGAATTATTAATAATGTGACAAATTGTCAATAAATTTTTAAAAAGTTCACTTACTGTCTTATTTTTCTTTATATGGGTCTGAATAAAGACTAAAGGGTCAAAGGGGGTGGGGTGGTGAGGTGGTGGCGATCTTTGTGATTATTATTGTTGCTATGTTATGTGTATTATAAATGAAAGACAATATAGCAAAAATGGGGATATAGGGTGCTGTGTGCTAACTTATCCCCCCCCCCCCGGATACGGATGTGTTTATGACGTTGTTTTATCACGTGACCACCAGAAAATGAGACATTAGCAAATCCAGGGAAGGAAACCGCAATGTAATGGATACACGAAAAGCGTGATTGTCTTTTGTAGCGCGCGAACAAAAACTAATTTACTGTGGTTTTGTCAAGTCAACGAGGTGGAAGGTGGTACAGATTGGATTTATCAGACGATTGCTTCAGTGGTTCCTGCTAATGTTCTCGCAGACGACAATGAAGAATTGGAAGAAAATTAGATATTCCTATTGCCTTGAATAGTTTATGGCATGTCAGACTGTATAGGAATAAAATAATCATGAGATTAGGCACCGTATTTACTGCAAAATTATGTAAAATAATAATTATCTTCAAATGAAACCGTGGTCTAATTTCAGAGAACAATGAAAAACAGTATTAATACTTCTCAGCCAGATTAATATGAATAGTTGCTCGTTAAACTTCAAGTTTTTGCACGAGTGTGTAATTTAAAATGACAGTAAAGTCTTTAAGTATCATAAGTTATATTTATCCCCTTATAGCATCTCATTCATCAAAACTATCTCTTACTTAACCCGCACACCCTGTTTATTTTCACAGACACCAACAAAAAATACTTCTCCAATTTACTTTCTTTTCATTCATTCTTGTTAGAAATAAACTTGATTTTCAGAATGACTCAAGCTTCTGTTTGATTGTAATACTATTTCTTATATGAAAACTCGGCTTCATCAGTTTAACAGGATAGATAAAAACAGGTTATTTACAGAAACACCACACGCGTATTTGCTTCAATGATCTAACGTGTTATGTAATATTTTATTACACCATAATAACGAGTGCTTTACTCTCAATGGAGAACTAGATTTCATATATCATTAACTTACATTCAACATCAAAGATGCAGAAATTGACGCTAAAGCATATTCTTTTCTTTTAATTTCACGAGCGAGAAGAAGAAGGGGATCAGAGTAAAACTAATGTTTTCTTTTATACGCTCACATCATGATGCGGTAGCATATTGTGCCCCACCCCTTAACCCGTCGGCCACAGTATTTTCTAGACTGCAGTTGCTGTATGTGTATTGCTAAGAATAACGAAATGAAACAGCCGACCGAATTTCATTATTTCTAACAGTTGCTTTCAGAGTTATTGCCCTTGATCACCATGACAAATGTTGTGGACGTTCAAGGGTTTAAAGTATTATTTAAATGGGCTATATCGCTAATATGTGGGACCTAGCAATTGACACAAATTAGAATTGTAATACGGATGTATATTAATCTATTTACATTAAATCGTTTCTGTTTTACTGTAATCTCTAATCAATTATGTTTGGCAAATTACGCCAGAAGTCTCAATCGAATTGCAATCGCAGCATCTGGTTATTCCAGTCTACATCTATAGTATTTATTGCACATGCTCTCCAGAAAAGGATGGGGGGTTGGGATGGGATGGCCTAGTGGTCTAGAGTGCCGCGCTTCGACCTCTAGCTGGCCGGTCACCTCTGGCTTGCGGCTGTGGTTTCGAGCCCTGGTGTGGGCGTATATGGCATGGAGATAGGGGCTCCTTCTCAACCTCGTGGGTTTCCTCCGGGCACTCCGGTTTCCTCCCACAGCAAAGACCCCTGCGCGTGCGCTAAGATAATGAAAATGAAAAATAAGACTTGTCTGCGATATCACCTTCAGTGGAAGCGGACATTAAACACCAAGAACAACAACAACAGAAAAGGATATGGCCTTACCGTTTTACATGAATTGTGGAATATCCCTAGCCTCGTTTTTCACGACTCTTATTATAATGGCACCGAAACGCATTATGGTACACGATTCGTGTACCAATGTTACAATGTTTATTTTGTCTTAAATATTGGATATCGGAAGCTCATCTTTTCTTGGTAAGACCACAACATCGATGTTGATTTAAATTGACAAAGAATTCGTATTTTCTATGTCGAAGATTTGGGGTGATATTGAGTTAGAGACTTAGGTACTTAAAAGCTGCAATTTCTTATTTTTAGTTATATTTTTAAAATGAATTAAAATAAAGCCTAAAAATAGATGATATCTATTACCAGTCCTACGTTGTCAAAGAATAATCCTATTAATCCAATGATTCACTATTGCTAGTTCAGAATTTGGCAAATATATCATTTTCATCTTCAAATTCAAACGTTTGAAGAAAGCTATTCATGGGGAAAATAATAAAAAAAAACAAGAGAGGTAATTGTGTTATTATTTCCGGTGTCAATGATTTATATGTGGAGAATAATGCCTATGATCGTATAATAGTGAGTTGACAACCTTTTGAACAAAAGACATAGGAATAATTATGTTCTGACTTTCCTAGAAAATATGAAATTCTCGCTTTAATCTACTGATCTTTTAGATGTGTTCTAGAAAGCCTATCAAAATCAAAGCGATTTCCGGTGGACGCTTTAAAATGAGGGAAATAACCTACTTTTTTCCTCAATTAAAAAATTATATTTCTGTGTTTCCTTTTAAGCAGTTTATGGTGTGATATTGGTACTAGTGGTATATTCCCAAAATATGGCAGGTAGCCGTATATCCACTTAAAGGATATGAACTTCATTGATTAGGTCAAAACAAAGTGTTGGTTTGAATCAAACCGATGCCTTAATACAATTAGCGGTGGGGGAAATCTATGTAAATATTGAATTCAATATTAGGCGAAAAACAGTTTGTTTACTGATTCTAGTTTCGGTTTAGCTTGAAATAATCAGTTACATCTCAACATTGCCTAGGCTGATATCAACTTCGCAAAGCCATTGGACACATCAAACTTAATAGAAATCGACATGTTTACTTTTTTAGCCAAAGCAAAGCGGTCCAGTCATTTTATGATTACTTGAATGTTTCTTTAATCAATAGTACATCCATGAATAGTTTTTACTATGATACTATCCATTTTACGATAGATATTAAAAACGTATTTTCTGCTTTTTACATTCCTAAAATGGAACCCTTTAATCTTGCAATTACGAAGCCATTATTTTCTTTCATTAATTTAATTTAAAACAGTTGTTTCAAATGAGTCTTTGTGAAAAGAAACGAGATCTGATCAAAGACAACATGATGCACCGGAAACCTGAAGAATACAATTGTGTTTTTGCAACTATTTTTTTAACTTTCGGTGTAATGAATGACCTTTTGTCTTCGGTCGTCTTCTAGAGATGTTACTGGAGACCATTCTTATCAGATAGTTAATGCTTCTAGGTCGCCATTTTTCTATTGTGTGGGATGGATAAGCTAATTAACTTATCTTGGCTTTTGTTCTCTTCAACTAATTTACTTTCACCAGCTCTGGCCTGATTTACAAGATAAATATTAGACACTATCGACTGTATATCGTTAAAGCTCCAGATAACGATGACATAGAAATAATAGGATTAATGGCCCAAGTCATTACTATGCTTACAATTCCGTCCAAATCTGCATGTATTAGCAGGATAATTGTTTGTTATCGGCGGAGGTAGACTACAAATGATAAAATTGTTAAACACTCCAGACTATTTAACCTTTCATTCAATTCAAATTGAACTGCACTAATGTATGGGTACCCGTATGTTTTCAGCTATTGAGTTTATGTCATTTCGGAAAAAAGAAGGCCGAGATGGACAGCTAATTCCTTGGACCTGACATACAGCAGCGTATCCTTGTCTGCCAACCTGCATGTAAATAAAGGCTGCGTTAGTAATTCTTTAAGTGGATCAGTGCACACTTTAATGTCTTTCACAAAAGAGTACACATGAATTACAGTAAAATTACATTCAAGCCATGCTCTCATGACCGCTGTTAATGATAATAAAGCCCCCTGTATCCACCTTTTTATCAAGATTATCTCACAGTTTCATTAGAAACCCATTAAGAAGCCAAGATGAAAGACATAAGTAGGAGAAACAAGTTTACGTGTCAATTAGCTAACTTATCTTAATATCAGTAAAACGTTTTTGAAATTAAATTCGAATCACTTTTTACGTACAAAAATTTGATTACTCCAATTTAATTTCATATAAGTGAAGTAGTGTTCTTGAACGAAGGTTAGATGCCGGAATATCCTTTTCATGCACCCTTCTTGTTTATGTTGTTTATTTTGTTCTGGGATTTTAATATCTTTATGACAATTACCAGTTTCTTCACTATTGGGCATATCCTTCGTTTGGTGGAGATGATGTTTTCGTGTATGTTGGTGTCATTTATTTTCAGACAGCTAATCTCCAACCCTAAGCTTCGGGTTGCGTTACGTAAAGCTTGGTGCACACGGGTCATATTTTTCCTTGTTGAGCAACGAATATTTTTGGTGCAAATAGCGATGCTGCCAAAATCAGGACTTAGGTAGCACTAGGTCTCGGTCATGTTGAGACCGCCTGCCAGCTTGTGCGTAGTACCCCTGGCTCTGAAGAATGGATGTTTACGTTTAACAGGTCTACGATATCACACGGGTGGAGGCGAGCAGTATACAAAGTCATATCATACAATTGGACGGGTAAGTTATTCAGTCCGTGCATGATATTCTTCGAAATTTGGGTGCTGGTGGTGATTTTGGGCTTGACAGTCAAAAAAGCTTGTTTTGTAAAGACAAAAAAATGCATCAGCATGATATTAAAGGAGAAAAACTTGCCGTAAATTGCATATAGTAACCATAATAGCTTTAAGTACGTATGCTCTTTAAGGATTAAATTAAGGATGTTTATCATTGATGTATTAAACAGTATCAGTGAACAGATGAATGAACACCAATATACAACTTAAGCAGATTCATCACGTTGTATGCCTATCTATAGTGTGTCCTTATAATATTGACATGGGTGAATGCATCTGACTTGTATTAATTATTACTCAACTGTGTTAGATTCGACTGCAGTTTATAAAAAATGATAAGCATATTAAATATAAGCGTTATACACGCTACTTGCCTTCAATGCAACCACTGAGGGATGCTTCAAAATCTAAATTTCATGGAAAGATAATGTTACATAATATTTAAACTAGTTTAAAAGTGCCGGGCTACGTTCACACGTAATATAAGCCAAACCAGTTTAAATATTTGAAACTCCTCGGTCAAAGGTTGGCCGTCATTTCGCCAGGAAGATAATTTACTACCCGTGCTGGAATCGGCGTTTTGACGCCAACTTGCCCTACCTTTGCATTCAGACGACAAAGTTAAACCGGTTTAACGATCGCTGGCGTTTAAACCAGGTTAACTTCAGCGTCTGAACAGCATTGTACCCCCTGTCTTCAATTGCAAGCCGCGAGGGGGTATTATTATACGTGTTGTTTGGAAAGTTCATCTTTTTAGAAATGTCTATTGTCTTGCTAGTATCTTTCACTGTAGAAATACATATCAGGATTGCCAAGAAACCAGGTTCATCGGATAGGAAAGACTATCAGACTACAGTCTATTCCAAAACATTTTAATGTTACATTCAAGCTTCTAAAACGATTAGATTGGAATTCTAAAATATTAAAGATGCAATATTGTAATCAATAACGTAAAATATAATATATTATATCCATTTACAACATACTGTATCACAAAGCTTCCAAAATTTTCTCAAACATGCGTTTGAAAGCCCACTTTAATTAACATTATCTAAACAGATGATATGATCAGAGGGTATTTTATATAACTGAGTTTAAACTTCCAAATTATGTATTTTTATTATTTAGCAATTAGAAAGATTAAAGGCAATGTATTCCACCTGAACCCATCATATTGTCACTTTAAAGTTAAGTCACTAACCATAAGTGAAATCAAAATTGATAATTGGGGACATTCACCGTGTAGAGCATAAATCTGTTGAAAAGTGCAACATGTCAGTGCCCATGCAGTTATGTATAAAAGTTTAATAAAGAATGTAATAAATTTGTCACGGTGACCCCATCGTACATTATATGCCAAATGCATTTGACCTGGTACACACTATTGATAATCGAACAAACACACATGCATATATTCAATCATTTACATATCATTTATATATTAATGAGTTTCAATTTATCTGGCTTTAAGTTACTACGTGACGGTTTGAAAGGGTATGGGGAGGAGTCTTTTGTCCAACCATGCAGCATTATGCAATTAAGGCCTTTTACAGAAATGATCATTCTATGCTCGTATGAGTTAAATACATCTTTCTGACTTCAAGTGTGGGTTAGTGTATGGGAAGATCAGAGTCGTTTTCTGGTTGTTTGAATTAAGTTAAACCACTCCCCTGTGCACGAGACAAAATGTGTAAGATCTTTCAAGTGTTGGCTCAATGTACTTCTTTTCAACAATCCATTGATATACGTGTTAATCAAACCATTAATTTCCACTACCTTAAATATGATTTTTATTTGCCGACGCTTTACTGCTCGTCGACTGTAAATTTGGGTCATGTTATGACTGGATTGTAAGTCAATCGTTTTTCTTGTACTGTTATATTGCTTCGCGTAACGTTACATCTCAGGACTATTTCTTTACACAATTCTCTACGCCTTATTACACCGCTCGCATTCTTCACCAGGGCAAATTCTCCTATCCTTAGCTACCTAGGGCAACGAGCGAGACCTTTTCTTCTTACGTCCGGTGTTCATTACATTAGCCAGTTGGCCTCACATGCCCTACCTTTTTACGTAACATGCAGGCCTTTGCCATGGTGTCACGTTGCAGTTTGAGGCAAGTGGTAATAAACTTTTTTTTTCACTGGTTTACATTACTTATCTTTCAAGCTTATCGTCTATGTACAGAAAAGGTCGTAAGTCGGCTAAGCTGATTACATTTGCCAAAAACTAAAGCATGTAGATGAAGATAAGCAGACGATATACAACAGACAAAAACATAAAATGAACAATGCCTCGAGTAAAAGAAACATTTGGGAGAGTAGTTTTTGCGGTAAACACATGTCGAAGTCGTAAGAAAAGTAATCAAAAGTCATAGTTTAGCGCTCTATGTCTGTGACCCTCACTATAATAAGCATCGTTAGAATTATCTTTATATAAATAATGTTATTCGAGTGGGATATGTGTATACTTCTCATTTCTTTGTATCATAATATTGATGTTTATGGACAATTAGATTACATGAACTCTACAATTATTAAATTATTACGGAACACGTTCTTTCATTATCCATGTCTTTTTAAATTCGATAACATTCAAGCAATATGTTCTTTTGATTTAAAAATTTACATATGAATATTTCAACTACATAATAATAAAAGCACAAATGTAATTTGTAAATTCGATTTGCAGTCGTATAACTTTCTATTATTAATACCTATTCTAAATTGTGTATGTCGGTTTGGAAACAAATTTTGGTACAAGTTGTATTTAATTTGAAAATTAATCTTTTTAAAATAAATGGAAATGGTAAATTTATGGTTTCGTACACTTTTTTTTATCAAAATGATACAGTTAGTGATTCGTAGTTATTCAATTGCTTCACCACATTAAAATAGTTGAATGTATATATATACATACAGTGCCAATTTAGTAGATAATTTAAACCATTCAAATGTCTATATGCAACTGTTTGGTGGTTTGTTAATATGTTTATGGTGTAATATTGAATTATTTACAAATGGGTTATTATTTAATATATTTTTTTTTTTATCATCGAACGTTACTAACAAGACTTCCCGGTATCTCGCTGACATATTAATGACTCCATTTAGCGCTATCTGCCTGCAGCGACATAGCCTGTCTCGCGAAGTAACGGGGGTTATTGTGTATATATCCCATTACCTATTTTTGTTTTGTTTTGGGAGGAAGTAAAGAAATAAGGAATTATGAAACAATTAATTTAATTCGGGTGTTACAATCTGGACAGAAACTGTGACAGATACTGGAAATATAAGGGTAAAGGTAATCAATTATATCTTATAGACTACATATTTAAAGGGATTCTTTGCTGGGAGAAACTTTAAATTTATCGAAATCAACAAAATGAAGGAAAAGGGAAGACCTGTGAAATTACAAAATACACATTTAGTTCAAAATATTACAATAGCCAGTGTATTTAAAGTGTTATTTCCAAGTTTATAATGATATAAAATGTCATTGATAATTTCAGTCCTTGACCTCCATTTTCTAACCTTTAAATTGAAAAGAAACCAATTACCATAATCATTAAAACAAAATCATTTATATTTTATAAACAGTATTGAATATTATACCTATGGTATCTGTAACCTAAACAATTATTGAAAATCGATCTAATAGAACGTCAGCATGAACTATTTATAGGACAGTCTATATCATTACAGCTATAATTTGTCAAGGGTTTAAAGTTCCGCTATAAACATGACCACATGTCATAATCCTAATCGACATCATAGCCTTACATGACCCCACACGTAATAGAATCTCGCAACTTACCATCACTGGTTAGATCGAGACTAGTAACGGTAATAGCTGTTCAGTTGAGATTGAGATACCGGATATTAAAGTCTATCTCGAAACCCGTTTCTTTTTCTTATATATATTCTTATTCAATGTACAAAGGTTAGGGGGTTATGTCTTTTCTTTAAACTGAAGGTCGCCGATGTCATTGTAAAGCGCATAAAGGTTTCAATCCTTTCAACCCGACCACGTAATCCAAACTCTTCAGCACGCAACACCTGTGAGTCGGGTCTATTGTATGTCTAGGGGGTGAAGGGTTATTTTATCTATTTACATATGACCCATGTTATATTAAGCAAACAAGGTTAAATCATATGACTCGTATCAAGAGATATGATATCGGGCTAATAGAGAACGCTATCTTATTACACTTAATACCAGAAAAGTTATAACCAAGAAAAAACTCATGCATTTTCACCAAGTTGGCTGAATAGTCGACACAGAGATAATCGAATTACAATGGGTTCTTTATATCAATTGGAATTTTGTAATATAAGTAGATACATAATAATGTGCCCGTATACATAATCTATATTTTATCTATATAACATCTGTTTATTTCACTGCTATATAGTGTCAATAAAACGTTAATATATTTCATTTGAATGGGATGAAGACATGTACTGTTAGTGAATATACAGCCTACACATAATATCTTGTGATTTGTGGCCTAATAATAAAAAATAAAATAATTAAAAAATGACGTGGTGTCTGCTTTTGACCCTTAACATACGAAACTGCTGACGACATGACAAATATGGCTGATTTATTAAAATTGTGCCTAAAGTTAAAAGCATTTGCCATATTTTTATAACATCGCACAGATGGCAAGATTTACTTTGATAAGAAAACCAACTGCACATATTCATAATAAATACACCAGTAAAAAAATCTTGAGTTACTCTACTGCACATGTGAAACTTAAAACAGACATGGAGATAATCTTTTTTTAGTCGTCCCTTCGAAAACATCTTGACAAATTATTTCGAGAATTCCTGCCAGAATATTAGACGATGTCAGACAACGAATTTGTAACCATATTAGCGAATTTGACGTCCACCTATAAATAAAGAAAACAGGGGCAGATTACATAAAATAGTTTTTGACTGGATGCTGAGACGAGGTGGGGGAATATTCATCTCCCGCGCGATTTCTATTATTATATAAAAAAATCAGACGGGAAAAGTGATGAAACGAAAGACAAAAAAACCCAAAAATAACAGAAAAAAAATCACAAATAAAAGAAAGAAATTAAATAAACATCAGGCTATAAATATGGAACGCATACCCAGTAAATGTCATAAAATTCTCTCATAGCAAAATAAGTTATTACAAACGGGGACAGAAACAAAGAAGAAACCCGTAATAAAACTGAACCAAAATATTTCATGTAAAAGACAATCAAGTTCGATCATTGGTTGGTCTGATCATCTGTCAAGACAATGAAATGACAAGGGTCGCCTTTTCCTGCCCTCTTCGATTTTTTGGCAGCCCGTAGCGTGCATAATCCACAAAGTCAACATGAAGGCGAACCAACTCAGATACACACACACACAGGCTAATAGAAAAATCAAATTCAACCCTATATTTACTTTGGGAAATTGACCACAAATCTGTTAAAGGGCGATAAAATATCAGTTTCTTTTTCCACAAAACGACCCACTCCACTCGACTATTGATTGTTTTAATTGATTTAATTTGTAAAATTGAAGGGGTTGTGTGTATTAACAGGCTTCTTTAATTAGAATCAGAAGAAGGACACTTGACGCAGTAAAAATGGAGGGATATGTTTATACCCATAAAAAGTTACAAGGAGTAATATCTTTAAAGCCACCAATCGTATTTTATTTTGTTCGAAATATTATATGAAAAGGCCTTATACATAACTTTTATAGTGAATGGAATGGGGTTTAGCCAACAGGTTTCTACGCGTATCGTCAATCCAGGACTAAAATATTAGTTAATTGTATTTCAATAATTCGTTAGCGCGTAGTGGTCATCAGCAGAGAGGGAGGAAACCGGAGGGACCCTGAGAAATCTCACGCAAGAGGTTGGACTGGCGACCTTACTCGAAACCAGGCCAGCTAACTCAATGACAGACCTTATGATACAACGCACACGTGTTAACATTTGGCCATCCACCACTAACCCCCGGGCTAATGAAGACGGGCATACGTCACGTATTGTGCAATGCTCGAAGTTTGCCCGAAGGTCAGTTGGATATCAAGTGATCTTTTACGTGTAAGTCAAAGTGTAAATAGGACCTCTATTTTTGTCCCATCCCAATGACTATGCACTGTCCTTGCCCAGCCCTCCTTCCTCCACTACTGACATGAAGAGTCATTGTTCCTGAAAATCCATATCTATTAGGTTTTGATACTTTTCTTAAGAAGTAAACAAAGTGTATCAAATTATATCATTTAGAGATGTGACACTGAACAACAACGATAGGCATGTTGCTACCCATAACAAGGCCTCTTCTTAGTAATTGAGTAACAGCTACACCGATGTTGTTTCCACGGAAATGACATTATGTTTGACTACAAAATCTCTTGAAAGTTAAATTATACGACACGACTTGACAAACCAATTATTCATGTAATAAAATCCAAGGAAATGACATCAAAAATAACAGTTAAATATTTACCGTGGAGCGTCAAAATAGCAATAAAACAATGTTAATGTGTCAAGAAGACATGTTTTAAAATATACTTTATGATTCTTAACAATCAAGAAAAGGCCCTCTCAATTTATTCAACTGTTAAATAAACGAAATATTAAAATGGATTAAACGTGAAAACCAATAGTTTTAAAATGGTACTATCAATTTGAAAATATTCGGATTTTCGTACCACCCGAACGACTGTATACTATTCATAATTTGACCTCCGCCCGGAAGTATGTAGCACATGCTATGCCTGTTCCTGTAGTTATCACTTGCCAATCAACATCTACATCTGCATGATTTATAGAAATAGTCCCGGATTTTCTGGTTCAGTAGTTTATTTGGTATGTTGCTACCCATCCTCCCACAGTATTATCCTGTTTGGAGTCTTCTACTCCCAGTTTTGCTCCAGATCTTACCTCTGGAGGAAGAGGGTTTAAGTTGAGGAAAGTAAACTCTCCTTGTCAGGTCCGCATCCTGAACCAATGACTAGTATATATATAGGGGAAACCTCATCATTAAATCCCAGGAACTCTCTCGGCCACAGTAGATAGTGATCCCCCAGCCTCAATACTAACGAAAGGAAGAAAGGCGTTGCAGGGCAACAGTTACGTTTCGAAAACCACCATGTCCTGTAGAAATTAAAATTGTACGCGTCAGCAATATAAGATAAATAATACTAATTAACTTCTTTAAAAACTAATTAGACGCATCCAACATGACGTCAGTTAAGCTTGTTAATTACCGCCCGTGTTTCGAGTAAATAATCTTGAAGATGGCAATGCAAGGTATCTGAGAAATAACACGTTTGTTGCCATACTATTTCAGAGGGAACGAATCTGTCAAAACATACAACATGGAGATCATAAATACCTATGTTTTTTCTTGCCTCTCACTTCCGGAATGCCATGGCACTGCATATATATCTTTTGTTTTAAAAGTAAAAGGTGGTGGCCCCTCCCCAAGGATCGAGCCGTGATTAGAAAAGGTTAAGACCATACTGGGACGGAATACAAACAATCTATAAGCGATATGTCTCCGTTACGACTACACACCTACCGATACAAATACAACCAGGCGAGACATTTGCCAGCTTGGTGTTTGAATTTCACGCCATCGACAATTGGCTAGTCACATGCTTCTGCACGATCCATGAATGAGCTGTGCGTGAACAAAATTCATTGAGCACATTTATGTTGACCAAATCTATTATGACCCTTTTTACAGGATCATCTGAGATTTCTTTTTGAAAAGCCTCTTCGTTTTATAATTAACCAGGATGCGTTTTCAGTGTGTGAGATTTGATAGCGCCACGACACATTAAAAGCTTGTTTTTATGTCGAAATATAAAATGACAAGAATGTCTTATATATTGATATAGAAAGTGACACAGTTTCCCTTGTATTTGATATTTTTCCTTAATGTTAATAAGAAGTTACACATGTGCATATATTTCTTTTTTGTCATTGACATTTTAATGGTTTTGCTCAGTATTCATGTTCGCGAGCTGCTCTATTCAGTAATACGATTTCAAATTTGACAGTTATATTTTCCAAACACGAATAAACTTTATACAGTGAGTATTGTCGGACATTATTGAATTTTCTGTATCTATAACGGCCCAATTTATGGTTGTTCGACCAGCCGAATATATGCGCTGTGGATCAATTGGTCTGTCATCTATGTTTGATCGTGAGTTCGATCCCACCTTTATAACCTACAAAGAGCGCGAATGCTTAAGAATTCTGCGCAATCTATGTATCGAAGTAAACCTTAACCATATAGTTTTAGATCCTGTCTTTCACGAATAATCCAAACCATACAAAGCTCATCAATAGGATATGTATTTTGGATATGCGTTGAAGTTCAAGACAGGCTTACAGAAAATCCACTGTAAGAGAATCAACCCCCATCTTCGCCACTATATTAAAAACAATATTAGATGTAGCAGAGATATTAAAACCCATTCCTTTGGATCTGTCTCTATTTTGAGTATCATTTGTTAGAAAATGATCCAATAGTCCGAGTTAATAAGCATCTCACTTTTTGTCATAATATGCTGTGGCTTAAAATTTATCGTATAATTGGAGATATAATCAGATTTTTAACTTCAGTGGAAATAAACTACATGTTTCATACATTTGTAAAAGGGACAATTTAAAATAACCCGGGCCGTGTATTAATAATTAAACAACCTCCCTAACTGCTTTCCGGCCCAATGAACAAATCAACTGGCTTACTGCAAAAAAGGGGGAAACGCGATCAATTAGTTTTGACACTCGCTGGCGTAACCTGGGCAATCATATCATAGAATATGAGTAAAAGAAAATTACTCCAGATAATTTCTATATTGACTTCTTTATTTGCATGTTTTATGTTTGCTCAAACAGCACAGGGTTTAATTTCTTTGTTAAAGTATCTTTGTCTGGGTCAATGGTTTTTCAAGATAAAAAAGGAGAAAGGAAAATTGATTAAACAGGTCGGGTGTGTAAAAAATGAACAACAATACAGTAAAACAAAAAAAGAAAGAAAAATAAACGGGAGACGAAATAAAAAAACAGGTCTTTGGGATGCTGAATAGTTGATGTTATCAACACAAGATGCTGAAATTTTAACAATTTAAAATTTGTTTTTATCCATCTTAAAAAATGAAAATCTACTAGTGGTATTCATCAAGGCTGTCACGCATTGCCACATCCATTCTGAATGTGACTGAATGGAATTCAATATCTGAACCATCCGTTTCTAGTATTATTCACTCTATTGTAGATGGCTTATTTAAAGTTCCATTATCCCTTGACATTTGTTGTTTTTTTACAGTTACATTAATAGTAAATTTGTATCTTTGAATTAAAGTTGCATATTTATATTCAAATTTTGCAAAATCTGATAAACTTTTTCACAAAGAATATCTCTCGCTTTTTATCGGGGAGAAAAGAATAGCAATTTTTGATAAGCACGACGAGAAGTCATTAAATTGCTCCATTAATGCTGCCTTTGCCTTGCCCAGAATAGTTTATGAACAACATCTCTCTGAAAATGTATGTTCCAGATTCTTGATTTGGGTTTATTCATATAATATGATATTCGCCATGTGTTGAGCACACAGAATTCTTTTTTTCAGAAACATGGTACCCTAGCTGCCAGCATAAGTTCAATAGGTATACATATTTTTTTCTGTGTTGATGTATGTAATTATTGTTATGAAGTAAAATACTGGGTATATGTATATGATGGATGTTGCTATTGTTCTAAGTATTTTCGTATCATGTAGGAGCTTGTCGAATCACAGCCAATTCTCGTTGCTTTCTGAAATTCAATACAAGGAAAACAGCCTGGAGGGGTGTAAAAACAATTCAATTAGTTACCTTGTGTAAAAAGTACGATGACGGAGAAGAAATAAGGACTTGTTGAAGTTGTTTTTAAAACCCAATGCAACCTGGATCAGTTTTCTTGTCAGATCAAGTTTAGAATAATATCATGAAAAATTAGAAAAAAAAAAAACTAAACAGCCGAGTGTTAAATTCGTGATGAATTTATCTTCACTTATCAACGGTTAAACTTAAATAATAAAAGTCATTTGGTACACACTTTACTCTGCTAAATGTATCTTTCTTACACTTAATTTCATATCATTTTGTGATTTGCCAGATATGTTTTCATAATTTAGGCTGTGTGATTTACCATTATTATGCTATTATTATTTAGATAGTCCCATTTGACATGCTGCAAATGGCTGATAAGCACGTAATTTGTATTTTGGAAATTGTGCGAGGAACGAAGATTTGTGTATACAATTCGACACTAATGCCAGTCAACAAGGTGTGACGTCTGACCCTTGGTTAACCCTAATTTATATGGAGTTATTTCCCTTGGCTCTACCCATAAGCGATGCTTGCTGCAGTAGAGCCATTGACCAAATTTAAATTTAAGACCGGATTTTGCTGTTTCAGGATTGAACAGGTTATCTTGAAACACTATTTCAATTTGGGTATAAAACAACTTTAATGGCCCCTTGGACAATATTCAAACTTTGTATTCGTTTTTATTAAGCCAATGATGAGAAATTTCTGCCCAGGTGAAGCAGAGATAAGCAATTTGATGGACTATGCTTTATAAAAAGATAAACTTTCAAGTAATTAATACATGTATGAGATTCATCGATTTATATTGGGGTTGTGTGGACCAGGAGGCATCATCCCCACTGCAAGCATTGATGTAAATAATTCATAAGTACTGAATAATTGTCTAATTGATTTCTCAAGTATTGTAAAACCTCACGCTGTCGCCTTTTGTGTTTGGCTAATGCAAAGTATTAAATTTTATCAGAGAGCAGGCATCTTGGATAGTCTCGTGTCAGCACTTAATTATTAATAACGACTAATTACAGACCTGATCACAACTTTTTCTATCAACACAGAACCTAGCGGGTCTACAGGAAGTAATTGTGTTCATTTTAAGTTAGTGCAGGGAACAGTCCGGAAGTGATAATAACTGTATAATTTGTCACTTTGTAACACATTGAATCTTATGCATTTTAACTTTTCGACACATTATTATGGTCTCTACTGATTAGCTTTTTTCACTTGAAACTTGTTGTACTTTATGTCCTTTTTATTGAAATGAAATATAAGTACCGTTATATCTTGTTCGGCATTGATAAATATACTTCTAACTACTTCTGTTACAAATGAATTTAACTCAAGTGTCGTCTGCTTACGCTCGTGTCGTGGTCGTCTGACATTTCCTAAAACAGTGAAATGTTAATTTAGCAGATAAATAATATTAATGGTGTGACTTAAATATATAAAGAATGACTATAAAAATCGTTAAAAATAAAAAAAATCACCTTAATGAAAAACGATTATCCAAGATAATTGGTGAATGGATGTGGGTTGGAAGATCTTGAAAGAATCAGAATACTTTCCTCGTATACTTCATCTGCCACAATTACAATATTAAACGATTTAAACACACAATGGACGGAAGTTGTATTGAAATTGTGATGCTAAGATTGAGGTTTTGATTATTATCTGACATCGATGGAAGCGGTCAGAAATTGGTTCTAACAGATTATCGACGAACGTGATAGCCGACAATAAATTGTTCAAACTATCGCAGCTCTGTTTTGTATGGATGGGTTTCAATTTCCTCACGAATAGTGTAGTGTTTTGGATATAATTATGTATGTTTGATCATTTAAGTGTTGGCTAGTTCAGGGAAAGTAACTTTGACCTGCAGTATTGATACCATAAGACATCTCTAGCACTTTGGAATCCACAAAACGGCAATTCTAGATACATAATATACATGTATAGTGTAGAACGCCCGTATATATCATTGAAAACTAGCAGGTTAAATCCCACTTTAATATACCCACTGGGTGATGTTATCCAATAAAACATTAAACCTATCGTCTCGTAGTAACACAAGTTGTAATATTCTAGATCCAGTAAATGATGTCATATTATATATCAATAGTTTAAGTTTGATTACCCAATCGTTTACTTGGTTTTACATACATATTTTATGTGTTTTCTTGTGAAATACATAATAGTATGACCAATTTCTTTTGACTATATTCCCCATTATTTCGGGTATGAAATATACCGTGCATGAAGATGATATATCGACAAAACAACACGAGGCGTTGTGTAGAAAAAAAAAATATGAGGAAGAGGCAGAAGCAGGTTAAAGATCACGTGACATCTGACGTGTTATGACTCGTGGAGCAGGACCGGGCCATATGTTACATAACTGTCGAGGCAGGTTTTTCTGGAGTTCTGCCAAAGATATACATTGCATTATATGAAAGGCAGCGAAGCGATGATTTTGAGTTGACTGGTCGATAAGTCTTCTTGGGATAATGTGTTTAATTTATTAATTTTCGAACAGCCGGGTGGTAGGAAAGAGTACGAGCTGCACGTGTGCTGATTTTCTGCTATGACAGTGAAATATACTATAGTCAAACGATAATAGACTAAACACAGGACGGCGCGGCACCCCCTTTTCGCGGGACTGAACATTCGGCTTTAAGGCACTGACAACCCCAATCTTCAAATATTTTTTAATGAAATGGGGTTTATTATATTATTTTTCTGCACCAACCGTGTATTACACAGACTGACGTGCCATGGTGAATTTTGCCTTGCCAGCGGCTCTTTTATGTACTACCAATACAGTTTACTATGGGGGAAATTTTGCCCTGGCAGTGGATTATTAACGTGCTGTCAATGTGACTTAAATGTAAAAAGAATGACTAATATCGTTTTTTTCCCTCACATTTGCGTTCAAACGACAAAGTTAGACTTGTTTAAAGTTCCAATAGCATTTTTTAAAGTTATATTTTTAAAATGTATTAAAATAAAGCCCCAAAATAGATTGAACCTATAAACAGTCCTACCTTGTTAAAGAATAATCCTATAATTCACTATTGCCAGTTGAGAAATTGGCAAAAATATCATTTTCAACTTCAAATTCAAACGTTTGAAGACGGCCGTCCATGGAGAGGAATGGGAAAAAACAAGGGAGGTAATTGAGTAACTATTTCCTGTGTCAGCCTTTCTAATGCCCAAAATATTTTGCCCATGATCGTATAATAGTGAGTTGACAACCTTTTGAGCAAAAGACATAGAAATAATTATGTTTTGACTTGCTTAGAAAATATGAAATTGGAACTTTAATGGTCTCCGGCCTTAAACGTCTAAACGGACTATTAGTGGCATCCGCTGACGAGGGGAAAACAGGCAGATAGAATACCGAGGAAGTTTTTCGACCAACACCGGGTTCGAACTCACGACCTCCCAGATAAGGAGTCCGCTCCACGCCCCAAGCGACCGTGTGTTATTTTTTTTTAAATATAGGCCTATGTGGCCGGTTGCTAATTTCTTCAGTAAATGAAGTAAAATAACTGTACTGAGAATATAAAAACTTGTAATCTTAATCCCTAATCCTGGTTTTCATATAGGTAATGGCAGCCGCCAACCATTTCTACACAAAATAGACTTTATATGGCGGACTTATGATATAAAGTAATTTTAAGGACCCCTGTTCCGTGTTTGCCTCAGTTTAATACGACAGTCCTCCATGGTTACAGTTACCTTTCCATGTGTGCACATGGATCATGTTGATTGTACATTAACCTCTGTAAAACAAACCCTTTAATTTATCCATGTGGAATAAGAGTTCGCATCACACATCGTATAAAATCGTCCCAGTGGGTGACGATCATGTTATGTTTAGAGCAATTTTCCATATATATATTAATGGTAAACTAACTGCAATCTATAAATTGGCATACATTATCATATCAATCATTCACAACAGATTGAACTTAAATCCAGTTTTATGTAAGCTAGCTAATTAGAAGTTTGAATTTTGGCTGCACGATGCTGATGATTTCTTTTATTCTACATTCTTCTATTTTCCGTTAACGCCTGCTGTATGCATGGCCTTATATGTCAGTTTAAATATCATCGGAGATCAAACACCTTATACATAATTCTATACAGTGATTGTGCGAGTCATTGCAAATTGCCCCCAGATGATTTAGAAAACGAATAATTTCCAACGAAATAATTAAATAATACATTTTGGACATTACGGACGGTAAGGTGGTGTATATTAGATCGCCAATTTGAATCGTTTAATGGAAGGGTTTCTAACGTCGTATTGACCGGGTGATGAGACTCTTATACAGTAGTTAATAATTTAATATACAAGTCAGGCATATAGATCACATGACGACCTCCGGCTAATACACCATCTCCGTCTCAACACTCTCCAGAGATACATTCATCACAGTTATATTGCTCTAATCTTCCAGTTTCTCCCGCCTTTACAAAACCTCTTACGACCTTTACGATCGAAATGGTGACCTTGCCCAAGCGCACAATGTAACAAATTGAAAGACACTCAACAGCAGACAACAGCCAAATGAGTAAAATAGGACATATGTTTTGACCTTTACTTGTGAAGTGTTATGGAAGTCTGCCTAACGTTGCTGATATTTAAAACCCAAAATATTTAGCCATAACATCTCTGTACGGGGGTCGTTACTTGTCATCAGCTGCACAATATAAAGCTTTGACCTTTCACCGGAAATACATCCAAAACTTACTTCCGCACGACTTTCCACCTTTTCGTTCCGTCATTTTACCATTTGTGAATTTATTACAACCACAAGTAAAGTAATAACAAATTGAAACCAGAGATTGTTTGGGTTGGGGAAGTATGAATGGATTTCTTAGTCTGCATTTACGTAAGGTTAGAATTTCAATAATTCAAAAACTATTGAATCTTATGACGCCGGAATTACGCAAGGATATAGGAGAACTAAAACAATATTTATCAAGGCATTTACAAAGGTTTTTGGTACATTAACGATTAATTGAATATTGTTCATGACTTAAAAAATATATACAACTGGGCGTTCTCGATATATTGTATTGTCCTACATTATAAATTGGGGTTTTTAGTGTTATATTTTTTGAAAACTGACATTTGAATTATGAAATTGTCATATATTGGTTTTGTATATTTTTCTAATAGTCATGAATGGTTTATGGATTTGGATATTTACAGGCTATACGAATTTTTAAAAGTAAATCAGACCTGGTACCGATATCGGGGTGTTAAAATGTATACTTGGATCAGGTACATTACGAAGAAGAAAGTAGGAAAAGCATTTCGGTCATAAGATGGAATCACCGTAGAGAAATATAAAGTAAAACAAGTCATTACTTTCTCTGATGGCTCATGATGTTTGGAAGACCAAACAGCTCTTTATTCAGTGTTCTTAGTTCTTAGTTCTAAATTCTTAGTCCTTAATTCTTACTTCTTCATTTGTTGTCGTATTTCGACATTTGTACACTAAAGTTAACATTTGTATCTTAAATTCAATATTTGTTTCACAAATCAGACATTTGTCATATCAGATTTGTAAAATTTATTTTAATATAAGATATTTATTTTTTCTTAGAAAATCAAAAAATAGTCTTTATTTACATTCATCAGAAAAATACAACATAAGGTAAATATCAAACAACAAATTTCAAAATACAAATCTCCAAATACAAATCTTGCAAAACATTTCTCCAAAAACATTTCTCTAAATACATTTCTTTAAAAACATTTCTCCAAATACATTTCTCGAAAAACATTTCTCGAAATTCATCGAACCGGAACAACCTGGCATACAATAGGTCACCATACAATAATGGGAATCGAGTATAAGCACATGTACAATAAGAACAATCGCTCGGTGACTGCGACGCTTGTGATTCGATCCCCCAATAAGCTCAATCGCTCGGTGACCGCGACTCTAGTGAAACCATCCCTTGGCAGTTGGAATTCGATATAAGAGTAGGCCGTAGCGCCGCTGCCCGGGCAAAATTTTCCTCATAGCACACTGTATGTCGCATATCCGCCTTCATTATGCCAGTTTAGGAGCAGAACAGTATATATAGGATGTTAAAACCCATTTCATTTAATTTCTTTAGTGAAACCACGTGCGTAGAACGGCTAATGGAACCGGGCCTTCGATAACGAAAATAAATTGAAAGTAGTCTATTTTCAGAAATTAGGCTTTGTCTGATGGCGACATATTTCTTTGTTCAAAGAGAGGGAGAAATGGAGTTTAACAACCACTCGACACAACTAGGTCATTTCGGAACTAACACATGGTTCAATTTTTATTTCCATAATTAGCTTGCGCGTAGGGTCTTTAGCAGTGGGGGGGGGGACCGGAGGCCCCGGAGAAAACCCACGAGATTGGACAGGCGTCCCTACTCCTCGACACGTACATCGAAACCACGCCAGTTGACTCAATGACAGACCTTATGGTACAGCGTGTACGTGCTATTCATTAGACCATCCAGCCCCCCCCCCTCTTTGCTCAAACGAAAGAATGTTTTACTTCTTCTAAATCATGTTTTCGTGAATGTGTCTGGGAATAAGTTCATACAGATTTTCCGGCGTTATTTCCTCTTGTCAGTGATGCAGGACCGAGGTCCTTACAAAGACAGCCGTGTAGTCGTTCGGATGGTACACGAAAAACCGAGGTCCTGTTTACGCATTGGCGTACACGTAAAATTTTCCCTTGGCAATTGGAATTCGATATAAGAGTAGGCCGTAGTGTCGCTGTCCGGGCAAAATTTCCCTGATAGCCCACTGTATATATACCCGTCTCAATCGGCCCAGAATAGTAGGACGTTAAACTCCGTTTCCTTTCATTTCATTTATTAAGTGAGGGGAGTTGGCAGGGATTTAAATCTTAAAAAACGATCTCAATTAGAAATTCTCAATATTTGTTCATATACTACAGGAAAGTATGTTTTTATGCTTGCTACAAAATGTAAATTTATATTTACATAACTTGCAAAAAGAAAAACAATTGCCTGGCACTAACAAATGAGGGGTGGGGAGGGTATTTAACGTCAAAATACCGGCCATAACACAAAATCGGGTTGCACACCATTAAGAAGGTCCAAATACATTTTAACAATATACATATTTTCTGACATATACATAATTTAGAAGGGATAAGTCCTCTTTCATTGATCCAACTACTTTCAATTTATTGTATTTAATGCTATATCATATCAACCAATATATTTATATATAGAAACATAACAAGCACATGATTTCATTAAAGTCACAGTCATTGTACGATTTTACTTGTTGTATGCTTGCTTGATTCTTCTTTATTGTATGGTGACTTATTGTATGCCAGGTTGGTTTCTAATGTTCCGTTCGAGATATGTTTTTGGAGAAATGTATTTGGAGAAATGTTTTTGAAGAAATGTTTTTGGAGAAATGTTTTTAGAGAAATGTTTCAAAAGATTTGTATTTGGAGATTTGTATTTTGAAATTTGTTGTTCGATATTTGTTTTTTGTTTCATTTTTCTGATGAAATGTAAATATAGACTAATTTTTTGATTTTCTAAAAAAAATAAATATCTTATATTAAAATACATTTTACAAATCTGATATGACAAATGTCTGATTTGTGAAACAAAAGTTAATTTTTAGATACAAATCTTAATTTTGGTGTACAAATGTCGAAATACGACAACAAATGAAGAAGTAAGAATTAAGGACTAAGGATTTAGAACTAAGAACACAGAACACTGAATAAAGAGCTGTTTGGTCTTCCATAATGATGTAGTGCGTTTATTTATAGCAATTCTCCCAACCCACCCCCACCTTTGCACGCAATGTTTTGTTGACTTCATGGTCTAGAGTCAAGAAGATTGCTTGAAGTTGCGTTTTTTTTTTTGCCAGGTTTTGGTAGAATACCCATGATTTTAGGCGAAAGGACCTGTGAATTTGATATGACTTGAATTAATATGATTGGATTCACAAAACATAAGTGAATATTGCATAAAGTGAGCGTCGGATCTTTCTTAGACCGGCAGCATGTTCGGGATTTCAACTGTTCCAGATTAATATTTTCAATTCCCAAGTCCCAGAGAGAGAGATAGAGAGAGAGAGAGAGAGAGAGAGAGAGAGAAGAGAGAGAGAGAGAAATCATAAAGGGACTATTAATTTAAAAAGTAAAATGATTGTTTATTTGTCTGATAAATTCATCATGTTGGTAAGAACCGACATGTAAACGGAATCTGCATACAAAGATAACACAAATGGCCTTATATTCACGTCAGAGATATTTAAGTTTAATCATAAATCACTGTCGGCATAATAAAAAAAATCGAGATTGTAAAAAATTCACCTCAGATAAAGGTAACCTTGTTGATATTTATGTATAATTTCCATCTTGTTTTCTTCCACTTATCGTCTGCTCACTTCTTGCAACCGGAAGTAATGAACGTGTAGGAATGTACAGCTGATATGAAAACTCCCTCCTCTCCTAACTTTCTCGCATCTGTTGCTAATCGGGGATAATAAATAAGGATGAATCCTTAATAACTGTTATTTCTTCCTCAAGACTCGGCTTTAAGATAAAATGCTAAAATTTAATCTGATAATCATGTGAACTTTAAAAAACCAACAAATATTTTAAGCTACATTTTTTGAAAAAAATTTTTTTTATATACAGTTTAATAGGTTTAAAATATTTATATACACAAGCATGTGATATAAAGGAAACTGTGGTCTAAGTGTTAAACCCAACCAACAGGCCTACATCCCCTCAATGAAAACTGTAAAAACCCTTAAAAACGTGTATGTTAGAATCCATCCTCGCTAAACAGGACATTATTAACGTATAGAACATCTTGTAGATCTAGTATAACAGTATCGGAATCAAACAACTAACAAATGAATGGGTTGAAAACGTCCTATCTTTCTGCACCAACCGGGATAATGAAGATGGGAATACGAGAGGTAACTTTGTCCGTACAGTGGCGCTTCCGCCTACTCGAGTTCCAACTGTCAACGGTCATTTTACTTGTACACGAGAACTCGAGTTTTCGTTCCAGTTCTACCCGGAAGTCTAGATACGATTGGAGATTCAACTTTCACAACAAGAAATCCACAATTTCGCATACGACGTACAGAAAATTTAAAGTAGAATGGATTAAACCGATTTTTCGTTTTCGTAATTATTTTTATGAAAAGGATTAAATTTTATATTATTTTATAATAAGTTGTCTATTCTGTTTCACACAGAATAGTATTCTATTATACATAGCATTATAATATCTGCGCATATATAAACTGCAGATCATCATAGCTTTTTCTGACAACCCCATCTGAAACCTGTTGAAGTCGGTCTTTGAAATAAACAATTGGTATAAACCAATTACCAATATTTATCCTCCCTTGTCATGTGTTCTCGCGAAATTACCAAATTTATGCCTGGAAACGTAATATTAAACGAAATCAAATGCTACAGAGCAGATATCAGTTAATATTGATATTTATTCAGTGCTGGGTGTATATTTGGACAGTCGGTATTACGTTTAATAATGTAAACTTTAACATACGCGCCGAATGTCAGTAAAAGAACAGGTGATGACCAGGACTAAAGTTGATAGCCTCGATTATACAAGTGGCATGGAAGATTGGCACCTATTTAGGCGGTACCGTGCAGACATCTGCACACACTGGATGTTTAGTAAATATAATAAAATTTGTATTAAAACCGAAAATATTTTAGAAGATCATATCCTTTTGAAACAATAAATGTATGTCGTCATTCAAAAGTGCGAATTACGTCGCAACAATGTAAAATCAATTTGTGGTGTAATGCAAAGGGAGATAAACAGAACAGCGATTAATTAAGTTAAATTACAAAAGTACATTACAAATATTACATGTTTTATTCTACATGTTGGTTGTAGATCAAGGTTCCTCGCTTTTAATGTGAAAACTTGATCACGTACGTCTAAATCCTTCCACTAATCATGGCCTCTTTGCCGTGTATGCGTTTTACGTGCTTAGTCAAACAAAAACTCGTGTGAGTAAAGACCGTTGTCGTGTTTCTAACTGTTTTACAAATCCCTTCTACCCGTGTTTAAATATATTGATTAATTAGACGTTCTACACCACTTGAGTCGAGATCTACAATGTAATCATACCACATGACCAAACATCTTTTTTACAGTCATCAACAGTTTAACCTCCACTTTCTTGCACCTTTATGTTTTTCTGGGCGTTGTCTTCGTGGGTTGGGTATGGTTAGCGGGCGTACTCCTACATACATGCGGAGAGTTCAAGTCAGCAACATATGTAAGAAGTATTTATAGAAAACGTTGCAATCATTATAAATGAGAATAGTACATCTACAGTACTTTGTAATTCAGAATGGCTAGTAACACTTTTTAGGAAAATGGTGTTTAACGTCCTACTATTCTGCTCCGAACTGGGCAAATAAAGATGGGCCTACGCCATACAGTGTGCTATGGAGGAAATTCTACGCGGACAGTGTCACTATATCGAATGCCAATGTGTCCTGCGTCACTGACAAGAGGGAACCACGCTGGAAAATCTAGATGAACTTTCTCAGCCAATGCATGGATCGAACTATTCAAACACCCGACCTCCAGACTAGCGAGTCAAAGTCTTATCCCCCGTCCCCACAACACTATATGGGGTGTCGATTATTTCGACAACTAAGCAAACGGGAAGTTATTGTAACGTAAATGTAACCGCATTGACTTCCGGAATGCTACCTATTTAAACGTGTCAGATATTGGGTCTAGCCGTTTGCATGATGATACAACCAAACAATTTATAGTTGACAGTCATTGACAATCCAGCAATGTTTCTGGTTTCAATTCTGGCCTAAGCATACATAGGTATGTTGTTCACAATAATCTTATTCGGATAGATTATTCATTTATCTTACCATATCCACACCTACGTTCTCACTAGCAGTAACTAGAGCACTGAACTCTACTGGTCCCGGTTCCTAGGAAATTCTTAAAGTAAGCACAAAGTTATGCTTCGCTTTTTCTTACGTAAGAATCTTAATAAAATACCGTCCCTAGAAAATTCTCAAGACCGTTCTTACGTAAACACAACGCAAGCACGGGAGCGCCTGATCTTAAAGTAGCCTGTGTGTTTGTGTTGTTTATTAATAATTGGTAAATAAATAAAATAATGGTTTCAGGGCAGAAGCGAAATTTTCTATAGCATACTTTTCGAGAATATGTTTCTAAAGGATTTTCTCTGCCTCCTACGTATCAAAAGATGTAGGAAATGCCCTGGAATAACTAACTGTCAGTTATCTTGTTTGAAGCAGAAACAAACTTGCGGTTGGTAAGCAAGTCCTATACCTTGCTTGAGACTTGTACTTAGATAAGAACAAAGTTGCGCTTAAGTTTTTTCTAGGAACACCTAATAATGTACTTTCACTAAAGTCTACTTAAAATCTAAGCACAAGGACGTTCTTAAGAATTTTCTAGGAACACAAACTGCGATAAGTTTACTTAAATGCAAAGTCTACTTGAAATCTAAGCACAAGAACGTGCTTAAGAATTTTCCAGGAATCGGGCCCTAGTTTATCTTCTCAGTCATCTTTAGCATTAAGTGTCATCATAATAGGTCCAATACACTGGTTTATGCTACGTGATCGGCACTTCGTGATTACTTCTTTGATTGGAAAGATTAAGTGGAAGTCGGTTTGCTTACAAATTTGAAGGTTCACTTTTGACTTACAGTGTCGACTTCCGAACATCCATCGATTGTATCCAAAGACAGATTATCAGCCCATAATTCAAATCATCACATGAAATTCATTTTAATCGACAACCATTTTATATATTTAACTCGTTTAATATAATTAGTTGCTTTGACATGGTAGCCACTTACATTTACTTTATTTTGTATTGAGGGATTGTTTTATATATATAAATCATTATTTCTTTCTTCGGTGTTGGGCGGGGGGTCGAGTGGTCTAACTCGTTTCGATCAAAACGCTTCCACTTGGGTTGGGTTGCATGAGTTGGGTTGCATGCCCAATAGAGGGGGGTTTTCTGCGGGTCCCCCAGCCCAGAAATGACTTAGTCTCTTTCTCTCTCCCTTTCTTCGGTAGTTTTATTTCCATAGTGCTCATTTGAGGTCTTGTCTGGAAATTAATTGTTCGTGGACAAATCTCTTTAGCAAATGTTTTCATGAGTCCAACTATTCAACACAAATTGAATGTGTTTTCTATGGGTTGCTTTATTTGGGTTCTTTCTTTGACTTTTATAATGTAATCATCATTACCAGTTAAAGAGACTAATAATAATACTCCCATCAAAACAACACAATCACCATTCTTCTCTCATGCTTCACACGCTAGTAATAAGCAACATGGAGACAACTAGTTATTAAAAATACTGTTTTTAATCACGTTTTCTCGCTAACTTAATTTTTGTGGCCATCTGGACAACCTGTCCAGTCTATGATGACCGCTCCCTTCTGTCCTATCAGTGCGGTCAACTAATCGTTAATTTGTCAGTTGAAAAAACTTTGGACAATGGGAAAGTGTCAATTTTGGTTGCTCGTCGTGACAGTCGTGTTAGATTAACCACAATTCCATTATTTTACAGCCCAAGTGTTTTAGTAAAATGTGGTTTGCCAACACCATAACCATAATTACATTCTTTGTTTCGCCTTTATTAATAATTCTTCAGTCTTCCCGAGTGACTCATAATACCTCTTCTACCTTATGTCCATTTAACAAAATGTGGAATATGAAACAAAATATAGGAGAAAACTACAAACTACATTAAATCATTATGGAAGTAAAATAAATTCCATATTCCAAATATCAATATTTTCCATGTGCTTAATATGGCAGGTTTTGAGTATAAACAGAACAGGTGTTAAATGCAGTCTTGGTGAATAGTTCCTGACAGTCTTCCAACAGACAGCAACCACGAACCTTTAAATTAAACCAAACAAAGATTAAGCAACTTTTGATATATGTTTCCACGTGGTTTTCAATTTTTGTTTGTAATGTTCTTCTAATCCCCGTCAAAAAGGCTCCAGAAACCAATAAACTAATTTTCTGACATGTAACCGACAGGAAATAATTATTCTATCAAATGATTGATGCTAATTTTTGAAAACTTCAGTCAATATCCCATTGTTAAGTCTGGAATTGTGGATTGTGACTCAGTAAATTTCCTATAGAAAAGCCGTCGGTTCTTTCTTTGTCGCTTGCCGTAAACCATATTGTGTTACACGTATTGTGTTTTAAGGCAATTCATTAAAGCTTGATTGCGGTACGCCGCGAGATTCACCACTAAGCGTTTAAAACACACAGTAAAAAGAACGGTTACAAGGGAGATAATTAAACTTGAATTGAATGGCAGCTACGCGGCGTTCTTCCAACGTGATTGTATACCAATTTTAGGATCATAGCTCTTATTTGAATAAATAGTTATATTTTGACAACAGGAAATTAAATACGAGATATTCACTTAGAAAAATTGTTAATAGTATTGTTTGAAATGTTCAATAATGTGACCAGAAATAAATACAACGTAGGCGTTTTTTATTCAGGGACTGGTATATTTGAATAACGGATTATGACCATTGAGTAAACGTAGCCTATTTTAAAATTATCTTATATCTTAATTTTGGTTTATTAAAAGGGGGGGGGGGGGTAGCTAATTTCCAAAGTTTTATTTTTGTTTAAAATAGTAGTAGTCAGTCAATAGTAAAATGGTTATAATCATTTCAAGTCTACATTACTTGGCCATCGTTATACGTCCTTGATGTTTTGAAATGTAATTGATTTATAATAAACATTGATGTTAAAAGATGAATCAAACCTTTGTTATTCGCGTTGTATATCAGGTTATTGGTCTTTAATCTAAACATGCCGTGTAGTTTATTTATACGTAAATAAGAATTTCTATTGTTAAATTATTTTGACAACATTATATGTTTCATAAAAAATAAAAATAATCGAAACCGGAAATGGGAAGTGAAAAAATTGTAAATAAATTAAACACTCTTTTCATCAGTTAGTGCATTTTTTTCGACCACTAGATCAATGACGAAATGGACTAAACGATTTCGCCTTTAAACCAATGAGAAGGGGTCAAAAAAGGGCATTAACTTATTACAATTTGGCAGAAAACTGTATCGATTGTTTTCTGTGCTATGGTTAAAAAGTCATATCTCTAAATGACAAGCGAGTGGTAGCGATTTATAGCTAGCGAATTCTGTCACAACACAGATCATGTGCGCTTCTATTCAGTGATAGTAATCTTAATCGATATGCGTTTCGTTTTATTTCCCTAAATTTACTTTTTTTTAAACCATTCAAAATTTCAACTGGCAGTTACCCAAACGAATATAATTCTCGTTTAACACGATAACAAAAATAGCTAAGATATCATTCGATCGTGTTTATCGTACATTTAAGTTGAACATTTATTACATTGAACTCAGTGAATTGCATTTTTGTCTACAAATATTATATATTGTCTCATTATCAAACAACATGTTAGATACGTTGCAGATAAGAAAACCAGCCGACCATTTTTACCGCAAACAAAGAAACCCTGGAATGAAGAACCCCACTTGACTGAGTGACGATAACAACTTGAAAATGTCATTAAACAATGGCGTGTAATTTTATAAAAGAGACAATTTAATGTGTTTATTGTTTTTCGAAAAATGTAAAAACACTCCTAGATTCTACGACTTTTATATCATTTCTAGCGGTTTACAGCTGTTTGCTTTGCTTTTTGGTTTTCATAATTAAAAGAGAATTCGTGTTTCCATTGATTTTATTTTATAACTTTATAATGAAATCTTTTCCCCTATCAACTTTTCTGACAAAAGATGCCACCAGGCATCACACGAGGTCACAGGTCAACTCATACTCGGATAGCGTTGTCGATTTCATAATTAGTTTCTCGTAGCTTATGAACTTCTTGTCAAACTTATTACAATTTTAAATTTAATCTGGTAAAAAGATGTCGATTTTTTGTCTGAATTTGACAAGATTCACAAAGACCTTTGTGGCTAGCAGATTGGTGTTACGTTAAGGCCACGTGCGGAGCGCGAGAGGTCACCATGGTAGTGCCTAGAGATCTTGAGGTAACACGCTAGCAAGTCAAATTCTAATGATATGTGTCAAACTATCATGGACTAATCAACTGTAATCGCTATTGGAGTGCTTTTACAGTTTGTCTTTTTTAATACACAATATTTAGTTTGAAATGTAACTTGGTTAATTAATAATCAAACATGCGTAACCTTTTTGAGATCATAACTCAAAATCGGAAAATGACTTTTTGCTCTCAGTATTATTAAAAAATTTGATGTTGATGATGTGGGAATATATTTTACTTGAGGATAATAGGCCTACTGGATGTTAGTTTAAAACTGTTTACTACATAACATCTCACACAAATGTATACTACAGATTGTATTCTATGGTTGTTCTTACAGTGTAGAATTATTTTTCACCGAATATATATTTATGTACTGGTTAGGCTTCATAATCTGCCCACCTCCCAGATCAGGGAGCCGTGGCGGCTTAATGAGTAACACGTTGGCTCGCTAACCTACAGGTCCCGTGTTGGATCCTGGGATGACCGGGAAAGAAAGTCAATCGGGATTTTGCGGGGAAGGACGGAGGGTCTGCCAAGGAATAACGCTTAGTCGTTCGGGTGGGGTGAAGAAACCTGAGATCTCGTAAACACATTGGCGTGTATGTAAAAGAGTCCTTGACAGTTGGAATTCCAAATCAGAGTTGACTGTAGCGCCGTTAGTGGACACAATATTACTCTCGTCACACTGCATGGTGCATACCCATCTGCACTAGCCCAGCGGTGCAGAACAATAAACCCCATTTCATTTCTACCCACATAAAGTAAACATCCGGCTTACCCAGGATCCGCAAAAAGTTGGTGGACATTAAATTTGGTTTTAGTATTTTCGGGAATGTCAGTATTGTGTGAATAATGTTATTTAGCTAGATATGAATAATGTGCACCAAGTAGCTTGTATTTGATAAGCAGTATATTTAACCCACACAATTATCATATCTTAAACTTTAATAATCCTGGTCGGGAATTTCTTTTAGAAAACAGGATGACATATTTTTATTTTCCTTTTTTTATTAAAATTTTATCAAGCCATGAAGTTAAATGACGTCATAAGAAGTAATGGGGTTTATAAGCGTGTTATCAGTGGTTACACCGTCACTTTAACCTTTTTGACATGATAGCTAATCTTTTTCTATATAATATCTAATATGCACACTGTGATAAATCAGTTAACTTGAACGAGTTTTTCATCTTCTACTTGCTAATCTACCAGCCAAGTTGTGAAGTATAGACCCATCTTAGCATCTAACCCTGAGTGCAAATAAATATCCATAAAACGCATCTAGAAGAGTTTCATGTTTCTGACTTTGAAGTTGTAAGTTGGAGCACATCTGTGATCTAACCACGGCCTAAAATTAACACATTCGTTAGAAGAGGAAAACTGAGATTAAAGTACTGCCACTGGGGAAGAAGTAGGCGAATAACACGCCGGTGTCGAAACGCTAGTTGCTCTTCTCTCACAGGAGGGCGAGAAGGTGCACACCAGGTCTAACCTTAATTAGTCCTTGACCTGGCGCAACCCTTAGCCCGGCATGCATATGGTAATGAAGCATGGTTGCGCAACCCGTAATAAGATAAGTTTGGAGACGAAGCAGAACTGATATAAGTGCACCACGGGTATTACTAGTGAGTGCGTTACTATTTTGATATAATTCAACATGCCACTATACACCGAAGACTAATCTTTAGGTTACGAACTAAGGCCTTTTGCATATTTTGATATGAGGAGGCGTGATCTGTCTGCAAGATTTATTATTTACCTTTCAAATTGTGAAAGATCAATGGTGCAATTGTTAGATAAATAACAGGCTGGCAAAGGGCCAGTGTGAAATAAAGGCGTTCACAGTGCAATACATCTGAAAAGACCTGTTTGACACGGGGTTATATATTGCTGCAAGCTACAAAATGTTATCTATAATTTTCCTCTAATATAACATATGATAATATATAGAGGTAGTAATTAGTGTGAGAATATTATGGAAACACAGTGGTGAATAAATCAAAAGTTGCACACTATAGTTTTAACATGATTTGTGATGATAGAGGAATGTGTTGGCAGGCGATATAATATAAGATATTGTATGTCAAGACATTACCTAGAAAATAAACAATCATACCTACATACATATTTCATACATACGCAGACGGTAATATATTGTTTTTTTGGATGGAAAATATGATACACAAAAATATTACGTACATTTGTAAATAAACACAAAAGACGAAGAAAGAAGACATCCAGCAGTGTCCTGGTAGGGGTTAATTTCGTGAATAACCTTATAATTTACACATTAATAAGAAAAAGACCGTGAGATAACATCTCCTTGCGACATGTCCACCGCTGTATTATGAGTTCAGATCATGCTACCTTTGAACAGGGTGGATGCTAGTACATTTGTACGGTTGTTTTGATTAAAATTTCATTTATTTTGACATAAGAAAAAATTACAAATACAGATATTAAAAACATATTAAATTTAAATTGTGCTAGTTTAAAAAATGATAGTAACATTTGTTTTGAACAAGAACGATTTGACCTGTCATCTTATATATTGTGATTTCCTCGTTTTCCCTATTATGTTTTGTAACCACATTCTAAATTTAGGTTTACACTTTTTTAAGAACAAAAGTTAAATATCTAACATGAAGTATTTAACCTTATATGTTTATGCATATTTTATATTTTGCCAGCTTATGTCGGTTTTATGTGCTCAGCTATAATAAGAGTTAATCAAAGAGGAAGTAATCAGTTACAACTGTTAAATAGGAAGAGAGGCTAAAAGAAAATATGGCAATATATCAAATCACATTACATGAAACGAACATGACCAGAATAGCCGAATTAGTGTATTTTTATGTATACCTTGAAGATTTCTTTGATACTTGCGTTAACTCTCCTTTGACTTCTTAAATTAAAGGTTATTTATTTTGTACATGTCAGAGTCAATTCGGAGGCCTGTCAAAATTTTAACACCAAAGGTCAACTACCAAGTTTTGAAATTAGCGCAGTGTCGTGAAATATTTTGTGTATATTTTTCATTGAATGCCAACTGCTTAATGCAGACTTGTAACAGTTTTCTGCGTGCGAGTTTATTTATATTAATACTTTGGCATGTTCACACATATATGATATGTCCGTAATATCGGAGGTGTTTCTCGATTGCGCTTTCATTCATTACGGAAATATGTTAGATTATAAAATTACTCACAGTTGACATGCTGAGTTTTTGTCTCCTTGGAAAACGACAGAAAAATACTGTAACTAGGCAATACATTTAAAATTATTTATTTGTTAAGTACTTTTTCACACCTGGTTAAATTAGTATAATAAAAAATAACATTGTTTTGATCATATCAAAATATTCAGAGAAAATAACAAAACAATAGATATAAAAGATATGCATATAGATTTTTTTCTGTAAATAATATAATATAAACGTGACATAGTACATGTAAACTGCCGTTTTACCTATATCCATAAAAATCACAACTTTCGAAAAAAGAAAAGTTATGAACTTGATTTACATACATACTGACCATACAACTTGAGCTATAGTATTGTTAAATTAATTAATACTATTTAAAGGTGAATAATTATCGTTCCGTTTCCGAAAAAATAATGTAGAGTATCTCATTTTCTGCCAAACGTTTGAACACTGGATGACACGAGTCTGGTGCTACTCAACCACTAAGAAGGTTGAACATACGAATACCAAGATTAATATTAAATTATATTTCTGAAACATTTTGACCCATAATAAACATGTAAAATTTACAGATAAGCAGGTTATGGAAATTAAGAATGATACATGTAGAAGATTTAAGTGTCTACCTACGATGTAGGTAATATTGATTTGATTGCCTGAAAATGCATTTAACATGGTGTACAGTTTCCATTTCTAAAACTATAAATAACCTGGGTGTTATTTTTCTTGAAACAAGATTTGAGTTTCAGACATATCAATGAGAAAATAGTAACAACAAATAAGTCTTGTTGATTCAGTTCTTGATAATATTTCCCTTGATCAATTGGATAAATAATTTTCATTGACTTAATGCTACGGGTTTTTCGTTATGTCAGCATTGAAAAAGAAGACGTATTGAACTATAGGAGTTTATGTTGGCCCGAGCTATGTACACTGATCTCAGCCCACCGGTGATTCAATATATTATATAATAAGTCAAACGGATATCAGCGATTAAGATCTTGAGGTGCTTTGATGCTGCCATTGATCTGTTTATAGTGCAGATATGAATTTTTAACCATAATAATATAACTTTGTTGGTTTACGCGTAATACACCGATAATTGAGACGTGTAGTCAGCTCGAAGAATATTCTTTTGTATTATTCCTGCATTTCTTTCCAAAGAAATCGTTAAAGGAGAGCGTCACATTTGACTTTGGTCATAGATGATTATTTTACTCGTGTGCTCGTGTCAGGCATCGAAAATGGTCGGATTGGCAGAGTTATGTGCTCTTATCGATTCTCATCTGGTCAAAGGGTTCTTATTTATTTTAAGTTCGACTACTTATGTGGTGTAATTCGTCGTGCTACATAACAGATTTTGTTTGAAAACTTTTTTCAGTATTTTTATTTTTGATGATTTTGCTTTGTGGTAAAAAATCAAAAGTTAATTATAAACGACATTATGTTAGAAATATTATCCTTGGTGGGTTCGGTAATCGACAGAATAATTAGAGATTAGAAAACGCACACCAGCATTATGCGGGTAAAAGACACGTGCAATGTCGACGTACGACAAGTGAATACTTTTTCAGGGAGTGTGGGACCCGCACTTCAAGAGAATATCTTTTCGGGGGAGTGTGCGACTCGTTTCATTTGTACCTTTATATTTTGTAAAATCCTAGCAGCATAACCATTGTATGTTTCTGGACAAGGAGCCGTGGGCTTTATCTGGGTTGAATATAAATCCTGGGATCGTGATCAGTGATGTCATAAATAATTATTGCTCTTCTATCAAGAAGAGAATTTCGGTATGTTGAATGTACCATCTAGAAAACTGCTAAACTTTGGAACCATGTTCAAAGAAAGCTAAGTTAAACTATGTTTCTTCTTGGGTCGATAAAACTATAACTATTAACTTGAGTTAAAAATGGATGGGTCTTTGGAAGTCCAATGGACCCCTCTTCGTCTACACCCGGAACAATGTATCCATGAGGTCTGTGGTGACAATAGTTATGTCGAAGAAGTTCCCTATAGGGAAGGATTTGTACTCTAAAGCTGGGGATCCCAACTAATGAATGTATTACCGTCGCCAACATGAAATAAATATTAACTACTATACTACTGCTACGAAAATTCAATTCTTGAAATAATGTTTTGCTACATGATGCTATATGTCATAACGTTTCATCCACCCCAGTAATACATTTATATAGACAATCATATTTTCTATTTTATGTCTGTTGAGTTCAAACATGATTAATCAAATACTCGATCAGATGTAGACCCACATGTTATAGGTCATATGTTAAATTCATAGAACGCGCATTACTCGAATAATATGTTCAAAAAATTCGCCAGATCACATTTTTTTGTGATTATTCGTGGTGGAAATGCCATAAATATACAGAGAGAAGGTCAACATAGTTATTATTTGCTGATAAAAATGGAAATTGAAGATATGCTGGAATTTTAGTCTATTATCCTTGAAGGATGACACTGACAATATGGTCAATTCAAATAACTATCACCGGTGAATAAAGTGTGGCAACTTGTCACATTGCCGTATTAGTAAAACATAACAACTGGGTATTTTTTCTTCTTCTATAATATTGCCTTTATCGATTTTCACCAGCTTCTAAAGGCAAGTGGTGAAGTGTGTGGTTTATGAAATAAAAACGTTATCATGACTTGAATTATGGATCTGCGGGTGGACAGGTTGTGATTTCTAGCAGGCCTTTAACCAATCTCTGAACCAAACTTCGCTTGTTAATCTAATAACCTATCACTACCGCTTCCCTAATCTGATTAACGTAGCTAACCCAGTCACATGTGGCCTAGCTTAATTCGTTATCCTAAAAATATTCCATGGATTAGCAAAAACATCGCCAAGTCATCTTAAATAAGAGGTTACATTGAAACACGCACTTTAGATTCGGGCCAGAAAATGTCGACCAAATATGGCCTTCATTTCATTCAGATTGTCATGAGGTCTCGTCAGGGCTTTACGTGATTTGATGAGGTCATGCAAGGTTTCGTTATGATTGTTAAGTATTCCATGAGGATTTGATTCCAAGTGCTATTTATCTATGACTGTATAATTTCAGAATAACCTTAACCATTTATGCTCTATATTTTTTCATCTGAAGTTATTTGATAAGCGATAAATCCATTTATTTCGACTCGCTTCGTGTTGATGTAATATTTTATAAATGCAATAATGCCCATTCGTTGTCAATGGTAATATTTTTATGTGAAAATGTATAGAATTATGTCAATACGATTTCAATTATGGTTGTTATACTGCCCTTGAACTAATTCATTTCAGATAGTCATTCCTAATTTTTGTTTTTATACCGGAAGTTGTGTTTAAAGTATCAATTTTTAAAATTGTTTAGAAATTCCTGAAATGGTATTATATCGGATAATTATTGTTTCTTTATTCTGGAATTTGTACATGTGTTAGGAAATACCTATTGACATGAATTTGATGTTTTGATATATGCAAATGTTCCCCGCGTCCATATGTTTGCAAGTGTATGTTTTCAATGGGGCTGGGTTATCACATTTTAACTTAAAAAAAATTGAGTTATAGTCGAGCTAATAATTATTAACATTTAGCTGCTTTGGTTAAGATTTGAAGAGATGTTTACAGGAATATGCTCCAAATCTCATTCATAACGATTACAGAAATGTCCTTTAATAACTTTGCTGAATTCGAAATCGCTCTGTTAAAGACTTTATTTCTAGTATAATTGAGCATATTCTCTCAGGGCCCTGTAAGATACAATTATTGCATTATACATCTACTTGTTCAAATACAGTGTCACTTGGTAGAGATTGTTCCCCATTACCCATACTTGTTAAGTTTACTTTCCAATCTACTTATAAATGTGCATAAATATACAATTTACGTAACTGTAAATGTTAGGCTGTTAAGCATGTACCTTTAACAGAAAATACAAATAAAAAAAATTGAAGAAGAAAGTTGGATCTCGCACAAGTATGTTATAGAAAAAGACGATGAATACTGTTAAGCCTCCTAGAAAAGACTTCAATTTAATTGATAAGACGACTGTTTGAGAAATTGGAAGAGAAGTAGAATTGTGTCACCTCTACATGCGACCAATTAAAGGATGAAAGACGAAAGGAAATAGTCTCCATCTATACACCTAAATTAATGTCAATAAGAAAAAAATAAAAGGTAAACTTTGATCTTCTCGTTGCTAACGTTGACATCTTTGTATTTGTTGCGTAATGAAAACATAGGCTATGCGCTAGTGTGTATGATATGTTTGCTGAATCTGTCTGTCAGTCGGTTTCTCACCTAAGTGTGAACATCCTTACATGCTCTATTTTACTCTCTCACTTCCAATTAAAAAAACCCGTGTCTTTACCAGACGTCATTCTTCTTCTTGACGTCCTGTCATATGCCAAGCTTTTTTTCCTTAGCTTAGCCATTCCTTGACAGGTCTAAAATTTTGGAGCTGTATAGAATTATTCATAATTTTTTTTATTTTGTTTACTTCGGAAACCCAATTTGTCAATAACTGACACTTTAAATATTTTAGAAAAAAGAAGTAGCAAAGTACTACAAAATGTGTTGGTAATACATGTATATCCCCGTTGCTTTTGCAAAGATGCCCGCAAGTCTCCAAATGACCACATGCGAGTTGGTGTGACGTTATATCCTTGTTCTGAGTGGTGTATGACTCGGGTATTGATCTGTTAATCATGAATACTTCGACTATCTACTGCTTTTAACAATATTTAATTTTGTGTAAATGAATAGTCAGGGATTGTAGGTAAATAGTTATTTACAGTTAACATCATAAAAGTTATAACTTGAACTATACGTTTAATAATAATGGTGATTTGACAATGAGAACAGGGCAGGTTTACGATCCATGTGGTTTGTCAACAACTTAAATAGTTAGGTAAGAATGCAATAGGTCCGAATCTAGCTTTGGAATTATCCATGGAAATGTAATGCCCCCAACACACCAAAGGCTTATATTGTCCCGTTTACCCAACTAATGATTAATTGAAAGACTGGTTTGTCGAGACTACCTTGGTACAAAAACCAGATAGGCCTACGCCAATCGAAACACAGCGCGGTCTGCAATAATGGTATAGTAGAACTTTGCTGGCCGAATTCTAGTCAGTGTTATAAAATATGCTAACTTTATAAATTATAAATGACGGCGTATTTCCTATCTTTTAAATGGTTAAAGCTTGGATGTTTCAAATAAACAATTTTGTGTTATAAAAGGTGACAAGTATATAAATTATAAATGATGCCATAGTTCCTATCTGTTAACTAGTAATAAAGCTTGATGTACCAACTAATTTATTGACCAAACTACTTGGGTTTATACATTCTGTGGTCAGACTAAGAAATGGTCGATATACTTCTATCGCATGCTAAAACGCTTTCATGGTAAAGAGTTGTGCAGAGATATAATGCAAGCCAACCTCTAATTCGCTGCCATTTGACAAGTCATGCTGCAGCATCAAATCGCCTCTACAAATCACTGATCAAGGAGGCGTTCTGTATCGATCGAAAACCTCGTTCACGTTTGGCAACGAAATTAACGTCTACTCAAATGCAACATCAAGACGAGGCCAAAAGAGCCGAGTCTTGTCCACCGTGAAACAGCTAATCACGTGATCAGCCCACTTTTTACTCCTGATTGGAACCTCTCAAGATAATAACTTTTTGCCTCAAGTTGAACTTGATGTTGGCCCGTGGGTCAGAAGCGTGACAAGGGGAGGGAATTTTTTACCCCTTTAATCAATCTATGGAAGAAGTAATCAAGCGAATGGATGTTCGTCACTGACATGGAATGGTGATAAGTTTTATATTCGCCTCAACTCATTTTCAACTTTCTTAACAGGCGCAATGACGTACGCACATCGCCGTCAAATTATTCAACTCACGAAAAAGCGAACGACTATAACTGCAACTTTGATAGATATCTCACGGAGTATGCTAATGGGTAAAGAAAAGCTTCAAAATATTAGAAGTATTCGCTATAATTTACTGCAACTTTGACAAATGAAGATAAATTATTGAAGAATGCTAAAGTAAGTTAAGTAGAGTTAAAATAGCAACTTTAAAAAGTAACGGTACCGTTGTAAAGAAACACAAGACACTTTATTATTAAGGTGGTTCTTTTATATTTTAAAAACACAACATTTATTGTAGGCTAGATAATATAGAGAAGGGAAGAAGGGGAAAACCCACAATTGATATATACACAGATGATATATTATAAACTAATGTCACGGACAGACGTTGATATCCAAGAAATTTTAATTTCAAACATTTTAAGCTTTATTAGGATTTCTTGGGATGTTATTTTAGAATAACGTATTGGGCATGTGGTAAATATTTATCTTGTTAAGATCACCGAAATTGATTAAGGGATAAACGATGGGTAAAAGCTGTTTCATAACAGAAAAACATTGATTGTTTCCAATCAGTGCTCTAATCTATTTTCCCTTTTAAAAAATAAATATCTGCAGTTTTTCTTTTGACATTCATCTGCTCTGCTTAGGAATAAAATTTTATGCCCTTTATTCAGTTGGGAGTAATCATACATATTTTTCTGTATGATTTAATGCGTTAAAGATTGATACTTTTTTGTTTTGTTTGGTTGTTTTGTTTTTGTTTATGTTTTACGAAGTTTGTCAAATTAGGCCAATAAGAAGATATACATTTAATTGAATCAATAATAGTATTATGCATATTTACATGTTACACAAGGGGGTTTCATCGAGGTAATATTATTCTGCCACTTGCCTGGTCGTTTAAACTTATCTTTTCTGTCGTTGATAATTTAGCGCCAGTATTACTTACGCGGTAAAAATCGACGTACTGCGTCATCGCCTTGTTTGCGTACTGCTAAATGGCGTCTAGACGCCCCCCCCCCCCCTTGTAAGAAATTATTTGGATTCTTATGGTTTTCAATCGAGGGTTATTTATTTAGGATCGGTGCGTTGATGAAAACAATCTTTTGGTACTTTTTTTTAAAAACCAATTTGTTTATTTAAAAGTACTTTTGATAGTGGGATGTGGGCTTAAAATTACATTCAATCGGTATTCTGCAATAGTAGAGCTTTAAGCCTAATATTGAAAGAAAACGAGAGCGAAACTACAGCGCATTTCACAACAATGTCAGAGCTTCAACAGAAAATAAATCTGGGATTTTTTTAAAGTGAACAGACGGCACGAAGAGTGACATACACGTGATTTAATTGTTTAGCGCGCTCGAGAGAAGGAGTGAGGTTTTGAACTGGCCGCAAAAACCACAATAAGTCACGATGGAATTAGTTTAAAAGTTCCCCTAGGCCCTCTTTTTACAATTCTAAACCCACTTTTATTAAAGAGTTAGATAATTGGATTAATATTATGAAAAAGGGAAACGTGTGCACACAGTTTGATGACATCATCAAGTACACGGGATGATCAAAATTAGACACAACATAACCAGAAAAGTGGAGAAATAGAAGTTTGCTGAAAATTTCAAACAAAAGACATTTCCTTTTCTAGGAAAATATAAATTTGGGAAATATTTTATGGTCATATAAAGTGACTTATACCCACCCTTCTATTTGTGTCGGTTTTACAAGCTACATTTTTTAAGATTACTTTCAATTCAAGAGATAATATCTCTTCCTCCAAGATATTAATAATCGTCAATTTCAAGCCATATGATATTCAAAATTACTGTTTGCTAAAAAAAAAAATATATAGTAGCTTAATATACATGTATTTACGGCCATGTCTCTAACTATTTTACACGCCTAATATTGGCTTCTACTAGAATTGCACTAATAATAAATTTTGTAATGTGTCCCATGTGTATTGTCAATGTAAAAACTGCACCCATCCCACCACAAGGACGAAAATGAAATTGAAAAGCGGGTTTATGTGGTTAAGCGCATTCATCCAAAATCTGCCTTCTGCACGACCAGAAATCAAGTTGAAAGAAAAATTATGTTTACTACTCCACTGACAAAGAAGCCTATAGACAACCGTCAGCAATTTTTATCTTTTGGCAGTTAGTAGAGACGCTGTTCTGATAAAGTCCAACGATTACAGATATCTGCCATTCTGTATTAGAAGGTACTAATTATATTTTTATTGTTTAGTTAGTCCATTTTGCATCAGGAAACAGTTGACTTGTGGAGTTATTGCCCCTGAAAAAGTTTCAAAGGTCTGAGAATTCAAGATGACCATCGAGCAACTTTTCGTTTAGAAATCCAAGTCTAAACTGTCGAATAGTCTTTATATTACCTGTTACAATGTCTTATCTATTAATCGTTGATAACATTATTTAGTTGTACTTATGTATTTACATTTTACATGCAGAAATTTGCTTTCGACTCTAAAAGTCATGGATGTAGAGACTTCAAGATATATCTGAATATTCGTTTGAGATAATTATGTTTTGTTTGTCAAAGAGGGTGGGGTGGATAGCCGAATGGTTAGCACGTACGCGCTGTATCATAAGGTCTGTCATTGAGTCTGCTGACGTGGTTTATTCCTCGATTGTACGTAACAAAGATTAGTGCAGCCTCTACAACCTCGTGGGTTTTCTTTGGGTCCTCCGATTCCCCCACTGCTAAAGACCCCTACGCGCAAGCGAATTATTGAAATGAAATTGAACCATGTCATGTTAGTCCCAAAATAACTCAGTTTGTATCGAGTGGACCTTAAACCCCATTTCTCTCTCTCTTGGTTGTCAGAGGAAAGAAACCTCAAATTTCAATGTGACATGTTTTTCCACAGTTATTTCCTATTACTTTGAACGTTGACCCCTATATACCAAACCAGTTTCCTTGTGTTAACTTTAATCTTTTTTTCAATTATTTTCAATAAAATAAGTTAAAAGGAGCTAAATCGCTAATATTTGGGACCTAGCGGTTGATACAAATTGGTCGCAACGCATTTAATAATGTAATTTGAATGTAGATAAACCGATTCACATATAATCCTTTCAGTTTTTACTCTAATTTACAAATCAGTTATGTTCGGCGAAATAGGCGAGAGGTCTCAATTGAATGGCAATCTCTAGTGTCTGGTCATTCCTTTCTACAAAGGTGGTATTTTTTGCGCATGATAAGAATATGACGGCACCTTTAGACATGAATTGTGGTATATATCTAGCCTCGTTGTTGAGTCCTTTGTTACAAATGGCGCTGAAACGCATTTGGTTTATTTTTTCCTAAATATTGGATATGAGAAGCCCATCTTTTCCCGGTAAGATCACAACACCTATGTTGATTTAAATAATTTGTGTTTTCAATGTCGAAGACTGTCGAATGATATACAGTTAATGACTTTAAAGTAGATAAGTCTCTAACTCAATATCATCCAAAATCTTTAACATTGAAAACACGAATTATTCTGATATCCATTATTTAAGACAAAATAAATATTTTACCCTTGGTGCATCATAATGCGCTTCAGCTCGAGTTCTAGCAAGAGACTCAAGGAACGAGGCTATCACATTGCACCAAAACGGCGTATACAGACTTGAATAAACAGACGCTTGAAATTGGCATTAGATTGAGACTGTTGGCTTACTTCGGGGAACATAACTGATTTGAAATTAGAGTAAAAACGGAAACCAACGAATATAAATCAGTTTATATACATTCATATTACAGTATTATATGCCTTGCAACCCACTTGTGTCAGTTTCTAGGTCCAAAATGTTAGCGATTTAACTCCTTTAAACTAAACTAGTTGTCAGGAAAGCTTACCACGCTTATTTAAAATCATCTACAAACGAAAGAAATTTAGAGGTAAAAATTTGAGGACGATTAAACGTTTCTTCCATAAATCCCTCAACTGCATCATTAAATGAATAAAAAATCCACGTTTGTCTTATTACCTTCGATTGTATTAACCTTTTTTTAATAAGAATTTAAAAGATTACACAAAAAATAAAATTTATTTCAACCAAACAGAAAAGCTCCATTCTGGATAATTATCGACTGGGATACAATACGTTTTTATTTCAAAGATACTGTTGGTTGGCGGGATAACAAGCCGTTCCGACAAGGTGTGCACATTTTAATGCACTTTAAGCTTTCTTAAAATATTAATCTATCGTAAAATTAATTTTTTTTTTAGACTCTAAAGATTGAAAAGACATATTTGAAGAAATGCATTTAAGCATAAATTATGTTAAAGATGAACAGATAAACGCTGTGAAGGTTTGATATTTTTTAGCTGTTTTAATTATGTAGTGGAGATGGCGACCCCCGACTGTGTCATCTTCTTTTACCCCCCACCCCTTTACCTGCTATAATTAATGAATATTATCAGACCTTCTATTTTATTACCTAACCTGTTTTTATTTTAACAAATCCTGTTCTATTGTTAACTCTCTATTTTACCTCTTGATTAATTCAGACGCTTTAAAGTTTAAAGGTACCCGGACCTATGTTCAACGAACGATGCGATGCGGTAGACTTGAATTGTCTGGGTACATTATTTATTTATTCATTTATATCTCTTATTTGTTTTGTTTTGGAGCCAAAGGTTTTGGTTTCGCTGTCTTAAGTGAAAGTGAGATTTATTTTCTTCGTTACTCATTCAGTTTTCTTGAACTCGATTCTTTATGTAACAAGCTGTTCATTCAATCTTTCATTATAGAGGTATTACAATACAGCATGACATAAAAATATAGATAACTTCAGTAGAGTGATATTTGTACTCAATGATACATCATTATAGACAGGATATCATTTTTATACGCCCATGTGGACGTATTATGTCGTCGCCCCTGTCCGTCCGTCCACAATTTGTTTGTGGACTCTCTACAGGTCACAATTCTTATCCGATTTTGACGAAACTTGAAATATAGGTTTATCCCCAAAAGATCTCGGTTCCTTTCGATATTGGCATGTATCGGATCAAAACTTCATGGATTATGGCCCCTGATTGTACGAAAAATCACGTTTTTAGCTTGTGGACCCTATAGAGGTCACAATTTTGAACCGATTTTGATGAAACTTGACATGCATGTTTGTAACCCAAAGATCTTGGTTCCTTTCGATATTTGCGGCTATCGGAATGTAATTTCCTGAATTATGGCCCCTGATTGTCCGAAAAATCACCCTTTTTAGCTTGTGGTCCCTCTGGAGGTCACAATTATTATTCGATTTAAAAAACCGTTTGATTATATCACCGTTACACCCTAAGGAAGGTTGAGTTCGAATTTTGGGAAAATCGGACGAAAATTGCCATACAAAATGGCCGCCGTTAGTACGCGAATACTGTTAAAAAATGGTATATCAAGGTTGTGGACCCTGTGGAGGTCACAATTTTGATTCGATTTTGATGAAACTTGAAATTCATGGTTATAACCCAAAGATCTTGCTTCCTTTCGATATTTGCGCATATCGGATCGTAACTTCCTGAATTATGGCCCCTGATTATACGCAAAATTGCCTTTTTTTTAGCTTGGAGGTCACAATTATTATTGGATTTAAAAAAACGTTTGATTATATCACCGTTACACCCTAAGGAAGGTTGAGTTCGAATTTCGGGAAAATCGGACGAAAATTGCCATACAAAATGGCCGCCGTTTGTACGCGAATACTGTTAAAAAATGGTATATCAAGGTTGTGGACCCTGTGGAGGTCACAATTTTGATTCGATTGTGATGAAACTTGAAATTCAAGGTTATAACCCAAAGATCTTGCTTCTTTTCGATATTTGCGCATATCGGATCGTAACTTCCTGAATTATGGCCCCTGATTATATGCAAAATCGCCTTTTTTTTTAGCTTGGAGGTCACAATTATTATCCGATTTAAAAAAACGTTTGATTATATTACCGTTACACCGTAAGGAAGGTTGAGTTCGAATTTCGGGAAAATCAGACCAAAATTGCCATACAAAATGGCCACCGTTTGTACGTGAATACTGTTAAAAAATGGTATATCAAGGTTGTGGACCCTGTAAAGGTCACAATTTTGATTCGATTTTGATGAAACTTGAAATGCATGGTTATAACCCAAAGATCTTGGTTCCTTTCGGTATATGCGCATATCGGATCGTAACTTCCTGAATTATTCGAATTTCGTGAAAATGGTACCAAAATTGCCGGACGAAATGGTCGCCGTTTGTACGCGAATAGTGTAAAGATATGGTATATCATGGTTGTTGACTCTGTACAGGTCACAATTCTTATCCGATTTTGACGAAAAGTCACATTTCTAGGTTGTGTATCGTCACACCATAATCATTGTCGACTTCGAATTTCATGAATATCAGACTGGAACTGACCAACAAAATGGCTGCTCCCAATACAGTATGAAATACAGGACTTAATGATGTAGGAAAAATCACTTTCCGTATTGTTTGTTCTCTATCCATCTCTCGAAAATGTGGGCGTATCCTGCCTGGCAGTGCCAGCCTATCTTTTAAAAAAAAAATAGTTACAATATAGCTGGACAAATATCATCCACAATCCACCTTGAATGTCCATTTATTTCTACCACCGCCGCCGGTATGTGTAGCAAAGTAAAACGTATCAAAAACCCATTTCATTTCAACCACCCATAACCGCTGCAAATACAAGTTAGTTTTTAGAGGTGATACCCCCCCCAAAAAAAACAAACAAAAAAACCCAAAAAACAAAAAAAAAAAAAAAACAACGAAAGATTATTCATACCGATTCTTTGATTAAAACATTCATTTTAACATGATTGAACACGCTAGTATAAATTTGTACAACAGTGTTTTTGCAGTGTACTGTCAACATCATTTTTGTATGACAACTGAAAAGGGTAAGACGTGTTTCAGGTGACATAAGGCGGGGTTATGTCCAACTGACACAAGCTGGGTATGTTTTCTAACTTACTGTGTCAGGCAGGCGAGGAATGTTTTAATTACCTTTACTACCAAGCAAGCTTTGTGAGAAACATAGGTAAAGGGTGAGAGATGGTCGCCATACAAAGCCGAGTATTCGCTTACATACATTGTTGTCTTGAGCTTTTCTTTCAACAGCCTCACCTAACCGTTAAGGTGTGTCAAGTTATGCAAAGCATCCTGGGAATATAAATGGTGGTGGTGAGAAGATAGTAAAGAGAGAGACATGTCTATGCTATTATAATAAATAAAATAATTGCATAGTAAAACCAAACGCATTTAGCATTTAATGTTTTCTCAGTTGACAGTAGATTATTACAGATTTTAACAGCAGACTCACGCTTTTAAAAACAATTCTCAACAAAATTCACAGAAAAAGAAAATCAAATGTTTTCTCAGTTGACAGTAGATTATTACAGATTTTAACAGCAGACTTACGCTTTTAAAAAAAATTCTAAACAAAATTCACAGAAAAAGAAAGTCAAATTCCAATTACAAACAATATATTTTGTTTTTTGAGTGGGTCACACTACTGTCCACTATACGCAAAATTCTTCCAGAAATCTGAAATTGTTCAATTTTGTAGCTTTTCAAAACTACACACCATAAGAAATAAAGTGCAAAATGTAGATTATTTTTTATTAATTAAATCAAACGCTCCCCCGCCTTAGCTGATGAGAAGTAACGTGTACTGAATTAATGTAATAATAAATATTAGTTATTTTAATATACTTCATATTATACTATATTCCGCTGTGCCAATTATCTAAAATATAAATTTAACAAATTGTATTTCTTACATTCTCGACACTTCGTTTTTCTTAAATACAGCAACTATAACATGTGCTGTAAAAAGGGCTGTTTTACACTTCACGTACTTCTTAGAATGAACTCGAAATCTTAGTATTCTTTTCCCCAATATCTTTTTTTAAAACGTGGTATTTGACTGTCTCTTCTGGCAAGCCACAATTATCACTGGACTGAATGTTACAGACGAATCGTGCCTAACAGAATACAATTTACAGCTCAACAATGTAATGTAATTATTTTCTTCATTTTCTCAGAACGGATGAGTCAGTTTGAATCTTCCGCCAATGTATTAAACTTGATAAATCTGATATTAAAATTAATAAGCGTGTTAAAACGGTGCATAAAATTCAATTACCACTTCATGAAAACGGCGGGAAAAGCCATGCATCACATTGCGAGCGTGTCATAAGGTCCGATGGGTCGGGCTGAAATCGACAGCGAATGGCCCGGGGGGTCAGCTACGTTAGAGAGGTCTGCCATAGGCTTCGTAAATGGCAGTGGAAATTGATCCCCGGTCGTTACGTAAACAATTAATTTTTTGATTGATTATGGAAAGTATCATTTGTGGTGTGACGATCTAGGTTTCGGGATTAATTCACACTGAGTCCAGTCCATAACTAGTTCATTTTTTTCGATAACAAAAAACTTCTCCAACGTTCTATTCCGAGATTTCTTTTTTATTTTTTGTCTTAATAAGCACCAAGAACAAATCATAGCATCGCAAACGTATACCCGCTTCACATGTGTATTCGAATACGAATTATGTATGGCAGTGAAGAAACAACACTTGATTGTTCCCGTGAAACAATTATCAAATACTGATATTTGTAGTTCATGTTGGTATTTCTTGATTTAACTTGTACAAAATATTATTATTCTTTTAGATTTATTTTGACTGAGGAAAGTGATCATTTTGTTTATTAAAAAAACCCAACATATTATTCAAAAATTCTAAGGATGTTCTTTTGTATTATTATATAGCTGTTCCGAATATTTGTTGCTACTGGATGTATGCTTATTTTGATGTTTTAGGTATGAACGTAATTAGAGCATAAAATAAAATCAAGTACGAACAATCCAAACCATTAGACAGAATTCGAACTATACTACTTCTCAATTGAGGAGTTCACACGTAGCATATCTTTAATGCACTTTTGAGGAGTCCACATAGCTAGCATATTAGTATATAATAATGCAATTTTTAAGACTCTGAATCCCAAGTACGATATGCTGATGCACTGTTCTTATTTTATTTTCATACTGAAGGATTAAAAAATTCCGAAGTATCATTATTAAAAACTGTAATAAATTAAAAGAGAACTCCCCCATCCCGTGCGACACACACACACCACCCATGTCTATCTTGATTGTCATATAGAAGGGTGTCCATTCATTTTATTCTGTCTGAAAAGAAACAAAATGTACACCCACGAAAAAACTAAAATGCGTGGCGTTTGTAAAAGGTTGGACCCGAGTTCACAAAGCATTCTCAGAGACCTAAGTTAAGAATCTACTCAACTTTCAATCACCGTGAGAAATATCTTTGTTCCAGAAACACAAAACTTTGCACATAGTTTCTTATTGACGTATTTGATACATTTAAACAACAGAAGTATTATAAAGGGCTATGTTTTAGTTAAAATAAGGAGAACAATTCTGAGTAAATTCTCAACTTAAGTATGAGAATACTTTGTGAACTCATGGCCAGGTCGCATTGATTTTAATAAAGGGTTTACACAAATGGCAAACATTGTTTAATGTAGGCCTATAGTACCAACAGAAAGTTTTGTCACGAAGATAAATACTCTCGCAGTAAATGTTAAAAGCTAGACCAAACCGAAGGCAATCTTTTAGTTTAGATATATTATAAAAAATAATATATTCAATCGCAAAATTACAAACAAAATGTAAGATTGTAAAGCTCGCGTCACTATATATGACACAATTTCTTGTCTAATTCGTTCCGCCCCTTGGAAGTCGATTTGCTAAACATATTATTGTGCTTTAAGAACCAGGCTTTCTCTGATATAATTTACCTACATAAATAGCTGCTGAAAGCTGTCTAAATTATGGACAAATTAATTATATGTCCAACCATAAATATCATAAAGTTACGCAAGCATTATCTTCTTAAACAATATGTGTATTGACATACTCAATATGACATGTTGGGTACCATTATATTCTACTCGGATCAACAAAATGGCCTGCAGCTTTTAAAACACATCTTAGCTAATCACCAACACGGTTAAGAATATAGTATCAATTTCTGATAGTGCCAACACCAATACGATGCAATGAGTTTGTTTCCTAAGTGGATTGCTAAAGCGATGTTGTTGCCAAATTCAATTAATGGTAATACTATTCCTGAAATCTCTCTGCTGTAACAAGCAGGTTTGCTTATGCTGAAATCAAATCTCGGCCTTTTTAGCGGCATGGTCTGTAAAGCTTCTGGCAGCTGAATCGCTCTCAAGTCGTCTTTCCCAGCCATTACGTAAACGAGATAGTATTAAAAGGAGAAAACCACAGCTTACAGTGAGTGGTTCTGTTTTAGATATCAGAGAAAAAATACTGAATGAGTTTACAGCGAAATGAAAAGAGTGTGTGGGAGCAATTCCAGTTTAAAACAAGTCTCCTACATCCAGACACAATCAGACAGTAGGTATTTAACGACGATTCGTAACAATATCACCCTTCTTTTCATTAACCATCTTGATTTATTTATCGTAAACGAAGTTTATTAGTCTGCAGCAGTGGGAAAATATCCTATGTAAATTATAACGCAATGATGACACACTTTTTGGTACTGGTTAACCGAATGCGAGCTTCCGGCAAATTTCTTTTTAAGCAGTTCATCAAGAAACCATTAGGTGCAAAGATGGCGGCGTGAATTAACCTGCACTCAAATGACATTTATGAACATTTCATTGATTATCTTTTCATTTTCAATTAATTTCACTGAATGAATATCACAAGTCTGGGAAACTCTTTTCAGAAATTAGATTTTAAGACCCATGTTGGTTATTTCTTGTAAAACAATTTATTTATAAGCACACGTGGTAAATATGTATTTTGTTGACCATAAATCGGTGCATAGGCAGATCATAAACGACATTCAATTAGTTAACTTCTGCAAATGTGTGTGTGCATGGTTTGCTGAACGATTCTATAGACGACTATCAATATACACAGAAATATAACGAGAACAATAGAAATCCTCTTAAATCACCGTGATGCAGATGTTAATTACCAAACCTTTCAACTGAATGTGCATCATCAGCATTGCCAACATTACCAACAGACAAAGTTGGTTATGAGAATATAATGTCGCTGATAGCAATGCCAGACTCGACTGCATTTCGTTTCTGGTTTTCGTGTGTATATCTGTTAGGAATGAAACGAGGTTGCACATCTGTTGTACGAGAAGGCCAGCTGCTGATGTATATAGACGGGGAAAACACGGCATCTCTTGCAGGAAATAGTTGCGTCAGAGAACTAGCTGAAATGTATACTCTTGAATGTTGGAACCGGCGGCAAACTGAGCCTTTTGATACTAGTATGTTTTGAGTGTGAAAGAAGCGCGCGGGCATTGAGTGCTGGATAGATGGAGAAAAACATGCCAGTCTTCTTGTTGCTGGTTTTACTTGGCTGCTTTATGTTGTCTGGCTGCATTAGTTGACTTGGTAGTATTACGTAATAAAATTGGCCTGGAAGATTTGCTGTAGAAGATTTACTCTCTCTCTCTCCTTTTTATACACCGGGATATACGTCTTGTACTAAATTATACCCTCATCACAGTATATCGACAATAGTGGTAACCTGGTACATTCTAATCACCACATTCTGCAACGCAGCCTTCATTAATTTCATATGCACAGTTCCGAAACATTTTAGGTCATTGCAAATTTGGTGTCGTTATATCGTTATAACATTTTTTTTCTCATACTTTTACACGTAATAGATTTCTGGAATGGATTAAGTTCACATTAAGAAAATAATATAGATACCGCATTGTCGTGTTTAATTTTTTTTTTGGAAACATTTCCAACAGGGATCGTCACTGTGACCAGTTCTATTCAAACATTTTAGTGATAGCAAAGAAACACAAAACGATCCTAATCTACGGTCGAAATACGACCAAAGTGTGGTTTGCGGAGATCAAGAACCGTAGAAAGAACAAAAGAAAAGAAAAAGAAACGCCCTGACACTCTAAAAAATCCTTGTTTCACTATTGACAGTGAATAAAAATAAAAAGATGAAACAATGAGGATACGTTTATTACATCATTGAACCACCACACATTACGTCCAACAATCATATGTCAAGTCTATTGTCCTTTAAGTACTTGGCAATTGCTGATACGTCTTTTATTTACTTTTGCAAAACTATTCCTGCAATTAAGGTCTTCGGATTGAAAACTATTAAATTGTGCACATATACTTTACTTGATGAGAACATATCTTGTTAAAAGACCAGAAATACAAAAGATAAACAGATATTGAAAAAAATCCAGTAATTACTTGCCTGCCCAGTCAGATATCTTTTCTTTTAAGAAAAAAAAAGAACACTTGATATTCCTCTTATCAAAGCAATTCAGAGTTCAACACGTTACTCTAACTAATGGAAAATTGTACACAATCAAGTTATTCTTTGAATTAATTATGTTTATGATGTTTAGCCAGATGTTTTTTTACATATAGTTATATCAGCTAATGACTAGCAGGGAAAGTGCCAAACTTTCTTTAAAAATTTAGTGCATTTTGCCAGTTGGTGAACTGCTGGGAGGCGACAAAATTCAAATAAGGTAATATAATTACAAGCATACGGATCTCGGATGATATTCGACAAACTTTAATCACTTTAAAACATGGCTCTTGTAAATTTTCTGTCATTATGGCATAGGGATATGCGCCTTAGCTGCAGTATTACATAACTTGGTAAGCATACAAACGATCACACGTTTCATTTCAAGCTTTATTTATGTGATAATGTGATTAACATATCATTGTATGTAATTTCAGTCTTTTGCCTGTATGTAAGTAATTATTCATGTAAGTTATAAACCGCGCATCCAACCGTTTCTTCCTATTGTTTAACTTAAACATGTGACACGTCAGAGACTCTACAGTATCTTAGCTTATACGGTTTAACTATACTGTTTTTTTTAAAGATTTTTTTGTGTATACAATGTTGGCTTAACTACTTAACGAATTCTCGTTAAACGATCAGAATTATCATGCTAAATTCTCAACCCGAGTACTAAAATCTTACTCCACATTATCTACAGTTCAAATGTAACTAAACTCTATCAAGTTTCCTATTTTCTTCTAATGTTTGCTGTTTTTATAATTGTTATTGAATGTGCATGCACATGATTGTGATTCACCAAAATTTCCAATTACTGTAGACAATTTCAACAACTTTTTGATTTTTTTTTCTTTTAGCGATATTTTTAAATGTTAATATTAGTTTTACGAAAAAAACATATTTTTTCATCCTGTTATTTAATGTTGTTTTTGCTATTAGTGTATTCTTTATTTGTTCCATCTTCATTGAATTAGTGAACTCAGAGGGAGGTTATCTTATTTTATTCATCCATATTAATTGTTTAAATAATGACAAAATAAAAACACGGATAAGTTGTTCAGTATATTCTGGCGTTATCGCTCTAACATAGATGAGTTAATTTTAATACCCGTTTAATTTGATTTTATGCAAAAATATCACAATTATCAGGAGGATAGTAAGTAAAGGGAAATAATCCATTGTTCTTTCTTTATTACAACACAACAGCATTGAATTACATTAACAACCTGTCGCAAGTTGAGTCTCATTAATACAAAAAAATATTTTTTAAAGCCGATATTGAAGTTTTAATCCTGTGTGATAAGATTCAGTACATTTAATAGATAACGGTTTAGATGACAAGTGGAAGAATTATTCCAATGATGTGTATGAAATGATAGGAAAAATTAACTAACGTGTTGAACCGTTATTACGATCATTGCAGGTAAATAATGTTTAGAATTATTATATGTGCCGTTCAAGTGGATTCAGAACGCCGTTGATCGTTAAGTTGGCCTAACTTTGAAGTTTAAAAGCTAAGGTTATTAATCGGTTCACTACCTGTCTTGGAACATGCCTTTTTTCTAAGTAAGCCAATCTTGGCCACATTTACAGATTAGCTTAAAACTGCCATTTTCTGCCACAGTCGCGCAAGCGTATATTTCATATACTTATGGGAATTTGCGGTTTCGATTATGATATAGGCTCTAACTTAATCAGCTTCACACTCAGGTCGTTGCTACTCTTATAGAAGTGGAATTTAAATAAGGCTATTTCAAACAGACGTCATTACTTAAAGGACGTATGGCTCTATTATTTGGAACATTGAAATAGACGAAAATAGGTATAAACTTTAATTGACTATGAATGTATATAGAGTGAATTATGTTCACTTTGATCAAACAAATCAAAAAAAAAAAATTGTTATTTCTAATAAATTATGTTCAGTGCAATACATGATCAGTTCAAATTGAACGTTTTTTAAAACCTTTTTTTTTTTTGGCGTTTGTGAATCAGCCATGAACAACAATATTAGTCCCTTGATGGATGTGCATTTCTCTGCTTATTTCAATACTATAGAACACACGACTCGTGTACTGATTACAAGACGTTAATTGTGTTTATAATAATATTGGATATTAGTGTCATAATTTCACGTCATAAGCTTCACCCCCATAAGTATTTAAACTAGTTTTTATATGCAGTTCTCAACGATATATTACATAATTTACACGCAATATTTTACAATTGAATTCCATTTAAAGATTATACAGTAATTGCACTATTAACTAATTATTCATGTTCCATCCGAAGGGTCAATCATCCCTCTGTCAGCCCAGCAATGAGCTTCTTCACGGGCTGTCGTATCAGAGATATATTCAGAATTACGGAATAAGGCAGCCTCGTCATCATTAACAAGATTTCTAAGTGCTAAAATAAACAATCTCTATTTGGTATCAAAGTATACAAAATATTATTCGTTCACATCTTTCTTTTTGGCCAAAACTCACTGGATACTCGATGCTACCCGGAAGGGTGGGGTTGTATTTTACTTTGTGGTAAAACATTTATCTTTTGAAATACTTTTTTACCGATTTATAATCCATTCATTGCACCTCAAGATGAGCAATGACATTAACAGGTCAAAGCTCAACAATTCAAGTCTTATAATTATTAATTGAAGTCTTATAATTTTTCCTGATCATTACAATTAGCCCGTCTTCATTAGCCCAGTCGGAACAGAAAAGTGTGACGTTTTAAACCTCATTGCATTTACAAATATGAAAACAAATTTAGATGGTCAAATAGATGACTTACTTACATATTCGAGTTATAAAACAAATTGTAAACAGTTTGATATTATGAAGATGGTTATAATACTGGTGTGAAAAGTGTATTAAATATGTAGCAACATGTTGCTATCAATGATCATAATAATTAAAGTTTTTGTATAATCAATAACAATGTAAATCATATAATTATAGATGTGTTAACAACAGGAAGTAAATACAAATATACAAATATATTACAAAACACCTGTATGATTTCATTAATGGACACTGACCTGTGTATTTAGCTATGCAATTTCATTTGAAACAATTCTTTCAATCCATTCCTTGGATACCTGAATCGCATATATAACCTGTAGTAATGCTAACGAAGGGTAGATTGCATTTCGCTTATTAGTCGCTAAGTGTTTATTTAAAACAAACTTTAATGAAATTAAATAATTGATTTCTTTAGGGAGGTATACCAACTATCACGTTATTCAAACCCAAGAATATAGTCAAGATTATTTCGAGATGCTCACACAAGCATCGAGACATAAGAAATTACAGGACCATAAGATTCAGTGGCATCACGGTGGATATGGGACTGAACTCCCAATTATCAGCCTCAGAAAATATACCATTTTTGGTAATTCAGGAAATTTTCTCCCATTTTCTTTACATGTGCACAAACTTCATGGTGTGACTATCTAGCACATTTCAAACCTCAATCCAAAATCGTTGGTTTTCCAAGACGGTTGGAATTGAATTTGGTTGGTAAGAATTTTATCCACGGAATCGTGTTGAATCACTGCAAAGAACATTGGATTGTAGATAATATAACCACAATACATTATTGTCATTAATACTAACATTTTACTTAGGATATTATAGTTTTACATACAGGTTTTTGTTTCAAGTCATATAATGAGTAAATGGTAACAGCTGGTTCAGATGTTATTAATATGAGTGGTTTTAATTAAGCGTCTTTTATTTATTATGTGTTTAGATCTGTTTTCAATTATACTCTATCCACATAATAAGTATATGCATATTAGTTTTATTAATGGCGTTTTGGGCGGGTCTGTGTTTTCAATATGCCGTGTGTTAAATTTCAATATATTTTGGGAAACATTAAACAGTACATTCGTTAAAAATAATAAAAAGCAATATTCTGGGAAATCAAATGAAACAGACTGAAGTACTTTTTTAAAATTATTTTGTCACGCTACAAGAAATGTACATGCACTAATATATAGAACTAAATTATCAGCAAATCCCCAGAAATTCTTATGGAACGTTTGCTAATACAATTCAATATAAATATAAAAGGAAACTTATATAACTATATATATATATATATATATATATATAATGTTTTCAGTAACACAATTGTAGTTGGATTTAGTTTTTGGCAAATTAATCTTTGAAACAAGTTATATTTTCATACAGGTTTGAAATATGTATCTAAATATTATTTAATATGGAAATCCTGGTGTTAGTGCGGGTGTTTTGTTCTAGAAATTTAAAAAGAAATGGTATTATATCAAGGTTATAAAACATTTTCAATTCGTCTTCAAGCAACCAAAATCCGTCAAAAGGCAGAATGATACATTCAAAATAATGTGAAACTAGAATAGACTTTTAAAAAAGCGATGCTTCTCGGTATAAAACGTGGCTAACTGATTTATTTCCATCAAATTAATTATCTTAAGACCCGGAGGAGTTGTTAGAAGACTAGCTTTTTTTTTCAAACAGAAAGTCGATTTTTCTGTAAGAGTAATATTTGGTTGTCAATCGTGGGTCACTTTCAGCAATATATCATTACCCTACTCTTAGACGGATGTTTTTAAGTCATGCTACCATAACCATATTATGTTTAACCATATTATTCCCAAACACTCGTATCTTACAAATGACATTTCGTGTTTAGATTTCCTTTTGGCATTTTTAACTCAAGATCTAAGAAGAATGCTGATCTTTGAAATCACCAATAAGCAATGTAGAAACATGACATGGGATAAAAGGAATTCCATTTAGTGGCTTGGAATATCGCACTAATCAATTTTATTGATTTTAGGGACAAAGGCTGGCATGAATAACCTTAGAATTTAGCCTATTGGTAGAAAAAAACCTGACCACTTAAAGCAAATTAATGGACTTAGTTATGAGATAGTTCCCCCTCTCAAATCAAACTGTAGCCTGTTCAAACCCCTTGTTACCCATTGGCTAGTTCCAATTTGCTGCTGACATGACTTAAGTGCCAGCCAATCACTGAAGGTTATCTCCTTCGTGAGCGGTCAAGAAATGTCAATTATTGCCCTGAACGTGCTGTAACCATTGTGTCAGTGCACGCAAGTGGAAAGATAAAATGACACAAGTGAACCCGTGTGATCGAAATCCACCATGATGCATATTCATGGCATGGATTTCTACATTCCGATTCTTCTAAAAACTTCTTCAGATAACGCTGGCATTAACATTAACAGCAAATTTCAATCTTGCATCTGAAACTAAAAAAAAAGTAGTTATGGAAATTTGCATCTGGCATTGATGACATTTATACTATTTAAAAATGAACAGCACTATAATTTACTGGATGTTTCTGGAATGGGAGTTTAAAAACACCCCTGAAAATGCAAACCATAATAATTCTGTTATACAAACCTTCACTTAATAAGTATCATGGTATTAATGGCATTTGGAAAATTGTTAATATTGCTTAAACATATTATGATTAATGTCATCTACAAACTTGTTGTATTTTACAAAGATCTACATTTGTCAAATACGACGCTTGAAAACTCTAGTACTTAAAATTTTTTCGCTTTCAAAACGGCTTTGTTTATTTTATATAGTAAACGACTGTTATCATATTAATACGTATTCAACAATCAACGGATTAAAAGATGATTTATGAAGATAAATTATCATGACTTGAATAGATTTACTTCCTCTTTAAAGTACGAGATCTATTAATTTAAACTTGTCATATTTCCAATCTGTTGTCACAATTTTATATTATTAGCGTCCCATGTTATCATCACGAAAACCGCTACATCATTATATAATATTTATGCACCACAATTCTCAACGCTATCATTAGACCAGGGACATCTCATTAATCTGTATATAGTTCTAGTTATTAACCAACATAACTAGATCATATCGACAAGTATTTTTTCTATTGATATAATCAAATCTAAAACTAAATAGAAAGCATTCTGACAAAACTGCATTGAGAACTGCACCCACAGGACCGTTTGGATGTTTAAACAGTGTAAATAAAACATATACCTTGGTTAGCAACGCCTTTTCTCCGTACATGCCTACAAAGATATAAAAGAGCACCTTTTATCGTAATGAAATTATAATACATATTTTATATATCAACAATGCATGAAATCATTAGATCATAGAGAACCACCGTATTCATTAAGAGAAAGCCTTATTTAATACACGAATTGTCTAATAATGACATCGAAATATAATTAAATTTCATTTACCAGCCTTAGTGACTTTGAATAATTGATGTAAACGGTTTTGTGTTTGATATGATTTTTAGTGGTTGATAAGTTTCAATGATTAACATCCAAAGCAAGTACGATTTGATTTTTGCTATAGATATAAGCGTTCTAGTTGATTTCCTATTGATAAAAAACTATTAGCTAATCACCGAGCACTGTGCTTCAAACAGACTTAATGTTAGAGTAGGAAACTGTGTTTGTATGCATGCACCAGATATAGACCCAAAGTATAATTTCGAGAAAATAACAATGTAATGTCTAATTGTTAGAAATAGCTCAAAGGACTTCAAATCAAAACGTTCGTATGCCGGTTTTCGGGTGCCTTTTTTGTAAAAAAAATGATATAAATATAGTAGATTTTCATGGTCAAAAAATAGAATGGGCAATATGCTTCTTTAATGGCAATATCTCTTTCCTCCAATAACAGTGCGCCAATGACAGCAGCATGGCGGCTGGATAGGTGAGCATGCACCGGAATTCCAACCGAGTTCCTTGTTGAGTTTCTGTCAAGAGTCGCTTGACCAGTAGACGTCATACAGTAGATGGACAAATTAAGGAGGAACAAAATGTTCGGTGTTAGCACTTCAGTGTCGAGTAGGCTAAATCAAACGGAATACTGCGCAGTATGGTATGATGGGTGAACATATTTGGTTTCGAATTTGAGACGGCGGAAAGTCCCATTTAACTGAGACGTGTCCTGAACCAGCAACGTTGCAGACAGCCAACTCTGCTTCAAGTAAAGCATTTTTTTCTTGCAAATTCACCGAGGAAAAAAAACCCCTCAAAACTTTACTTCCCCCTTATAGAAAAAACGAGAAGTAATTCTGCATCTAATATAATACATTTATTTTTATACCAGTGATATATCCAAGTTATTACTAGAAACAGACGACCGATGATCCCTTCACCCTACATACTAATATAAAATATACGTTATGTCATATGTGTTTATTATTGTATATATATGCTGCTATAAGTGTATGCATTATTAAGAATATTAGTTGAAAAACGACCCGCCCTAATGTTTACGTTTGCATGAACGATGACATTCAAAATTCTTTTCAAATAAACAAGGACAGATTTGTTCATCTGACAATCTGTTGCCCATGTGCTTCCAGCCCACTATATTTTAGTAATGTAAACTTGGACTACGCTTTATTATCAATTTTATTCCATAATATTTGTGAAAGGGCCACAATGCTTTATTTATCTAAAAACCGTGTTCCTTATTTTTACAGTATGTGGTTTCACCATGTCATAATCTTCATATATATAATTGGTGATTTATTGGGGGTCTTTCTATAGCAGTTCCAGAAAAGTCAGTATTTCAACGCTCGTGTACTGTGTCTTAGAATGAACCCAAACTACATTTAATATGCCTAAGAATCTTTATGTAAAAGAAAAGTACCATGGACTAAGTAGCTTTACTGTGTCTTAGAAAGAATTTCTGTCTAAAGCAGGTTTAATATATTGTTTCAATGGCATTTAGTAATTGAACTGGAGTATACAGGTCACAATTCTATGGAATGCAATTACTGAGCAATGATAAAATATGAAAATATGACAAGACAATACATGCATGTTCAGAACAATACTTAGTTAATGTTGACCAACGAGAGATAACCCTTAATTATATGTACCTAAAGGGAATGAACCTCTGTCCGATGTAGATTTACTGTGCATTAGAGTGAAATTTTGTCCAAAGTATGTTTGATATGTCTTAGTTCTGCCCAAAATAGGTCTATAAACGTATTTCGGACGAAAGCTGTTTTCAGTGTCGTAGAACGAACTTCTGCCAGAGGTAGCTTTGATGTGTCTTAAAGGGACAATAACATTCTTGCTGGCTTGGTAGCTCCAGAAAATAAATAATACCCTTATTCTAAGTACTAGATGTTTAAGTGTCCTACCTGTCGTGTAAATTATCCATTACAACCTATTTTACTTGTCCAGAGGGTTCGAAAATATTTTAAAATCCAAGTCACATTTGAATAGGTTTACGTTAGACTTTTCAAATCAATTGGTTGAATTTTTCCAATTTTTTAAAAATAGGTGTGTTAAGATAAAATTTATATCATCATTTAATTGGAATATTCTAAAATAATACGATTTGTCGACCAGAATGAAGATTGGGACAAATTATTCAGTTACAACAAGAGTGTTATTGGGGCTTTAAAATGCAGTTCTGCCAAAAGTCGGTTTACTATGTATTAGAAATAATTGGATATATTGATCACATTTACATTTTACACTTAATCGAATAACAGAATATGTAATTCATAACAACAAATACAGTATTCATTTGGTAGACCTTTGCACTAATCTGCATTTAAACCGTCACAAATTTTGGCAATTTATATAAGTCGTAAATTAAATACCAAAGTTAAATTTTGGTTTTATAATTTTAATCCCCACCCCACCCTATACTATTACAAGATTATCGTCCACATGCACGATAATGTCATAAACAAGGATTTTGATAAAACCCAATCATATATTGCAACCCTCTGATGAAACTTTTACATTTGTTTGAAGAAAAATCTTATTCTCGCTGCACATAAAGGGGGATTTATCTTCTAGCTAACTACATTGACAAAAAACTCACAATTTGTGTGGACATGCCTTCTTCAAGAAAATTAGTTCTTTTGTTAAAAAGAGATTTAGACTGCCGTCGGCTAACTAACTTCGCCGAGTGTCTTACGCCTCAATTTACGCTTCTCTATTGGAAATACCACAACGACATGATGAACAAACCAATGCAAATTTATTCATTTGTTCTTTATCGATTTTTTAACCACAAAAAGGCGCCTTGAGACAAAGAAGTTTAATATTTAAGCTCACTCACTACAAAAACGGTCGCCAATCCGATTTACAAATTGAGAAACTATCTTTCGCCGATTTTTCCTTTTCACCGCAAGGAGTTGTTAATTTCCTCGGTGCTAAGAAATTAAGTAAATTTGATGATTACGGCATCATTGCTCAAGCGATTATTACTTTGTAGCGAATGGGCGTCAAATCTCTTGAAAACCGTCATCTGACAGGAAACGATCAAAGTCATTGCGCATGACGCTGGAATTGTTTCCGGTTATGGGTGATTGTCGTAAAATTTGTCTGTGTATTAGACGAGATTAGACGAGGAGCTAATAATGAAATTGATATTAGGTGACTATAATAAAAATATTACTCATACCCAGTTCAAAGAACAATAAGGGAAAGGCAGAGAAAGTTATAACTAGAGGAATATATGGAAATGGAAAGATCAATTGCACACAAAACAAAGCTAATTCCCCAACAGGATGATGACGGCAACTTCCGGGTTAAAACCACCCTGAAATCACCTTTCAATTACTAACCATTTGAAGTTGTGAAAATGTCAATAATTTCTTGTAGAAAACTTAACAGTTGACTAAGCTCACTTTATTACATTCAGTTGAAAATATCAGTTGTCAGACATAACCAGTACAATATCCATGTTAACAAGTAAACCTTCACGGCATTGTTTAATGATGCATCTATTTTATTTAATAATAATGCCCATTTCTTGAGCACCAAATCAACCCATAAACATGTTCAGAGTGCTATTAAAAGTTATAAACGATACAAGTCTATTCGGTTTAGTATACATAACATGACTTAAGCCAGTTTTAATTGTGAATATTTTGAGGTAATTTGTTCCATAATTTTGATGAAGTAGTGTTTAAGCTTCTGTTTCATTTTGATGACGAAATGAAGAAACAATTTGATGCTGGGCTCACAATGTACGATTTGTCTGGTATACAAGTTAGTTTTGAAAGATACGACGGTGTTCTGCCCTGTTGACTCTGGGCCGTCCATCATGAATATTGCATCTTTTAAATTTTCCATAGTAATAACAAAGAGACTAATCTTATGTAGTTGTTTTTCTGTTTTCAGTGTAACACCCTTTGGATTGAATGAGCCTAAAATTTATATTGACATGAATGACTGAGTTAAGCTTTAATCCTAAACTCACATCAATAATTTGACCACGTCACGGTAAATTGCCGCATTAGATGATTAACAAAGAAAATAGACCAGAAATAATTAGTGGTATGAACCCAAAGAAAGATCAATTCGTGACGTCCTGTAGCCAATTTACGAAAATAATTAGCAATGCATATTTTAAGTCTGATAGCACATACACAACGAATACACTTGTTAGTATCCTTTTAGTTGTCCAACTTGTAATTAATTTTTATTTATTTAAAAAAAAAAGCGATTTGTCCATGTCCATTATTCAACCTTCACCTTCCTGGGTTTTTCTTCAAATAGAAAAATATATGTCTGGCCCTGTATGAAACTTCTAAAGATGAGGTTTCTATATGGAAGCAAAGGAAATAATACCTTAACGATATATTAAACTGATAAATATAAACTTTCTATTCAGCCCCGATGGTGGTAGATCACCATACTTCTTTAATATAGTAATACCATATAGATTAACTGGTGCTCGATCGATACCAAATATGTTGAATCATATGATTGAATAGATTTTGACCAATTACAACACTCGAGACAATTCTACTGTGTTCAATAGCCATTCGTATGGGTCAACATCATTAATTAGTCCATAACCTTTGTACTAACCTGTCTCATAATTCACGGTGTAAAAGAGATGAACATAATGACCAGGCGGTGATCAAAAGGCCACCAAAAACACAAGGGAGCAAAATGTCCATTTTCCTGGCTAGTAAATTTAATTGCGTGCGGGAGGCAAGTCGAATAATACAGCAATTCTTATAAATATGAAATATGCACATCTCCATTTTAAAGAAATTCGATGAACCCAAATTTTCTCCTAATGCCAATCAAATCTCAAGGGAGTGCGCAAGATTAAGATTTATTGCGCATGAAATTGCGAGAGTAATTTTTCCTTTAGTGAAGTTACAAAAGGCGTTACTTATGGGATTTTCGACTTGTGACGGCGGTACTGATTTTAAATAAAGCATATTGCCATATATTAATGACAGCTGAGATGGGTTATTTGTTTTTGGCGGGAAGATATATAAACGATGCATTAGGGAGGTACTTTTAACCATTAGTTAAATCTCCATGGAATACACGACAGGTTTTATATATGTTCATTTCATGTGAGCACTACTATCAATCGACGAACTTCAATTTTTACAGAACGCAGAAGTTCCATTCTGGGCATAGGGTATATGACAATTCACTAAGCCTATTAATACGTTTTTGTATATAAAAAAAAACCCCATTCAATCCTGGTACCTCGCAGCGTATCACACTTCAATTGTTACAAAATGCCGAAGTTTCCGTCTGGACATCGGGTGAATTGTAATTTAACAAGCATATAATATATTCATACATTTTTAAAGACACAATCCTGTTACCAAGCAAACATGCATGTGGAAAATTAGATGAACAGTTTTCGCACACGTTTAAGCAGATCAACCGTATCCTGGACATGTAAAATTTGATGAAAACTAACAAAATAAAACGATGTCCAGAAAGATAAACGTTTGCGTTTACTGCCAAGAATAATAGCGTGTTGACGAAACATTTACATTAGAAAGATCAATTTAACTTTATAATGTTATTACATTAATCTCTGATTCCAAATCTGATTTACATATTAGACTATCAGAAATGAGAGAAAAATATCGAGTGACCAGTAGGGATCAAACTTAGGCGACCCTTTTCGGAAGTCAATCCGCATTATACCATATGAAAACAACAAATCATACTCATATACATATGACCTTTACCACCAAGCAGGTAATTAAGGTTCGTAATTTCTTGGGCATCGCCATACACTATAAAAAAAACGTCACCGATTTGCGTGTTCAATCGCAGTATATCATTGATTTAAGCGTATCACGTGAGCATGGGTTTGTTAATTACGTCATTTAAGAATTATGGTATGCAGACGCTGTTTTGGAAACTCTTAACCTTGTATATCACTGAATGGTGGTAGGTTCTCCATAGTGTGTGCTGTCAGATAGCCAAGAGTAAACTATTGAGAAAAGTAAATCAAATTTGAGAAGAGTTCAAAAAGAAATATCAAAGATCATGTAAGGAAACGTGAATTAAATTAAGAACCGACCATACCCGGACGTCTATTCCTCGTCTGCTTAGAGAATTAGACCATCATAATAATTATTTTATCTTCTTAAAATTCATAAAATATGAACCCATGGGAATTTCCTACCATTTTATTTTTCACACAATTATTTCTTAACAAAGCGCGCGAATCTTAAAATTAACCATTGTTACCAAAGGTTCCTTTTTGTAGTAGCCTCCGATGTTAGAAGGTTTTTGTGGATTATTTTCTATTATTTGCAAAGAATGGCCCAGTTTCGCACACATGCATGCGTCCAAAAGTCGTGTGCATATCATAGATTACTTTCCTGATACTTTTGCTTTGTAATTGTTTTTTACATTGAATCAACACATAAGGGATTGACATCCCGCCCTTCACTAAGTGCAAATCGAATTCATATAATATTTTCAATAAAGTCGCACGAGATAATTTTTTCCCAATTCAATTCTCATTCAAAATAGATGAACCTTTTCTCATCAGTTTAAACCGTTATTAAAGTTTAGAAAATGTTAATTTCCAATTTAACTTGCGTGGGTATTATGCGAATCCCATTCCATACAAATTCCATGCATTTTGACAATATGAACACGTGACCGCGCATTTCAGCTTTCATTTCGTAATGAGGTTGGGGTCACGTGATTGATTGGCATTTGATTGTGTGATGACGTAAGGTCAACGTCATCAACAAATGCCATTTATGCCTCAAAGTCAATAAATAATGTTTAGCGATATCTTTATTTATGAATATTGGGTAGATAGATTACTTTATCACACTTTCCCATTCCCACAAAGACATGCCACAATTGTGGCAATGGCGGATCTATTGAATGTGTAAAGAGTTTGAGCTTGTTATATTTAAATAGGGGAAATTAGAAAATAGCTTTTAAATAATTGTCTGTAACGCACATTATGAAGTGGTTCTCTGTGATTATTTTAATTGTCAATATTTCGTAACCGCCGTCATATTAGCATTCAGTAATACCGTTGTTGATTTAGTTTGGCGTCGATAATCAGTTTGTATTCAAGATTTTCCGATAAATTACCGCTCGTTTCTACAAGGACGGAAAGATAGTTTGAAAGCCTATGGTTGTAACTGGCCACTTTATGGCAATGTAACTCCGATACGCCGACAGATTTTGAATGCTTCTTGATTTCATAGCGAGAATAGTAGAGCCGGCTAATGTTGCGTCAAAAACCTGCATATACACCTTTTGTATGCAGTATGAAGTACTAGAATCATTTTCAGTAATGGGAATGATTCAAGTGATTCTTAAATGTATAAGCCTGTGACGAGCCTACTCCTTGATATCTGACAAACAAGACAACGCGGACTTTGAAATCAAAATTTATTACTTTAACAGTGACTGATATTTTGTGTTATTCAAAGAATGTAGATGGGAGGGGGTCCTTTTAATGTATATTTTAACTGGGCACTGTATAATCCATCCACTCTGAAGCTACATTAAAATTGCTATCAGAAACATAGTTTACAAAATGGAAGCCAGGTTGTCTTTCGTCTCTAGAGAACTCGAACATGATTTTAATGATGTATATAAAAATGCACTTATTACTGTACAATACTATAAGCCTTTAAACGGTTTAGTAATAAACGTAGGCCTATGTCTTGGTGATCGTGATATTTCGACAATTGTAAATTGAATCCATGTGTTTCTGGTAATTTTATCTAACGCCTTTCTTTGATGAGGTGCAGGCAATAGTTTGTAAATTGTATGAACCCTTTTCTACGTCTGCACACATCTGTCCGTAGTTCAATGTTACATAGGCTGGCATTTTCCGCCAAAACAATCAACTATTGTATAGTTGAACGTAATACACACGCATGTGCTGTGGCAAAAGTTGCATTTCCGGGGCGGGTGAAAATAAAAACACGAAACGAAAGTAAAAATAAACACGAGGAGATTTCTGTATTTGATGGAAATATTATTAACTGACAAATGAAAATATTATTATGAGTCATATCAACCAGTATGAAAGGGTCACTAAATTTATTTAATATTTAACATAACACGTATGCGAAGGTTGTGTGGTTTAAGATCAGACGCCATTACATTATTGTTATCATTTCGTTTCGTATCTCCGCCTTGTTCAGATATCACCAACAATAAACAAATAAACCGTGGTTTCGTATTGTATATTTTATATCCACATCTACTTTGGGATTAGGAGAAATGCATATTTTGGGGATGTTATCTTGGTAAGGCAATACATACAAAAGTGACAAACATAATGGACCACCATTAGAGTGCATGTTCTCTACATCAAGTTTATGTTATTTGCACTTCCTGACGTTTGAAAGTGGAAAAATAAAAGGACCCGCGTCTGTTTCCCAAATAAGCCTCATTTTACGTTTACATGGGCAACTAAAGACTCCCTAATAGCAATAAACAACACAATTTATATGGAAAGTAACCACTGATTTCTACCTATATTATATTATAGCAAAACGATAAGAGAACATTTGTCGAAACGTCGCGCTATATGTGTTCAAATAAGTGATTGTTTTCCTTGTAAATTGTGGTGTGTGTGCTTTTTAAATTCTTTTTGATGGGTTGATATTAATAAAATGGAAATATAATAAAATTTGGGGATGCTTTCCCAATTAATAGACAATGCATTCTTTAAAAAATAATAATGCCAGATGGTAAACATGGGATAAAATCAGCGTTGTTACTTCATGAATTAATTTAGACTCCATAATGTTTATTATCTAATCATTCACCACAATGGTCTTGAGCGGTTTAACCGAAACCATCGCAGATAAAGAAAGAAAACTAGTTGTTTTTTTTTAATCCATAATGTTTCACTCTTTCAACTTATATTTACTAATACTATTACCATTTCATTTAAAATCAATAAATTTATCATATACGTGTATTTAGTTTTCACCATCAATTTATTTCAACATGCAGGACATCTGTGGAATGAACTAGGCTAAATGCGTGGCTTGGGTTTTTAAACTGGTTTATTTGCACCACATATGCGTTCAGACGACAAAGTCAAACTGGTTTCACGATCCCCGGGCCCTTAAATTTTACACTATGTGAGACTGTGCATGAGTACCTGGATAACCGTTCTTACATACTTGCGAAAATATTGGGAAGCGATCCCTGCGATTATCAAGTCACTTACACAAATGGACAAGGATATTCCTTAATATTTCTGCTTGAAATTGTCTCATAATCAGGGTATTTATCCACATATTTATCTGATGCTGCGTGGAATCTCGGAATTTCCGTTTATAAATTATATATAATAATAATATTTTACAAACATTACTTCCCAAACATACATTGATCAATTCTTTATACGCCTTTATTTTGATACAAACTAACAAAAATTCTTCATTGACATATAGTGACATTTGTTCAACAAAATATCCAAAATGCCAACCAGTAATTCAGAATAATATGTTTATATATAGATATAAATCTATCTTGTAGCATTTCACACGTTCTTAGTCAACCCACTTTAAATTGTTGCTAAATTTATAACAATGGCAAATGACACAATAATAGGTAATTTTAATTTGAGTCAATTATTGGTCAATACGGTACACAGTTATATAACTGTTATAGGTCAAAAGGAAAACCCATTCGAAGCTGCTCTGGGCGTTGATTTTCTTATGGGCTGATGAAGCAATGTCTTAAAGTGCGTTAGCAAAATTAACTGAAGTTGATTTACAATATTCTGCAATGCACACTGTGCCCCATCTCCGGAAATCTGACAAGTATTGGTTTTTCGGGATGATGGGTAGCTGCAGGAGGTAATTAGATACGATTTAATTGCGCATTTTTTCTCCGGTTCCTGTACATTTGGTATACGCACCAACAAATAATCGTTTGTGCGCGATGGGTGTAAAAGCCCGGGTATCGTTGTTGTCGACAAAATGTTTATGTCCAAAATCTGTGACGATGTTAGTTTGACATCTAATCATTCGAGACACGTTGCTTTATACGTAAGGATGTGGTCAAACTGGACATACACATTATATAATTTATTTCATAAGTATCGTTACCTCCATTAATTCAATCTGAAACTAACAAACAGGTCTGATATAGAAATTATGGTATGACACAGCCGACAAAGTATTATACTGTACACGTATTACATTTTTGTTATATATGGATATCCATACAACAAAATAAACGAAACCGGAAATTCAACCCGATTCACTCCTATGTCATGATTTGAATTAATATATCCGCCAATGTTAAGTGGGCCTATGGTCTACGTCACGATACCATAAATTATGTGTATGGTTAATATCAAAAATGACTTAGGCATATTTATTATTTCCTACCTAGATGTTTTTATTTGCTTTCTTTGATTATAAAGTTGCAGGTGGATGAATAGTGAGAAACCATTATGCGCTTCGTTATTCAATGACGTATTTCAGCCTTTTTATGCGCTCATATAACAAAATAGACAAAAAATTACTTACAAATGAAATAATTACAACGTAAAACATATGTATCACTTGGCTCACAACTGCAAATTACCGTTCTTAATACATTTTCAGTCTGCTCAATATCATTTCAGATAGGAATACGTCAGAAATATGTATAGTTGCCAAACCCTGGATTCATTTGTTTTTGCGACCAAGGGGTTACCATTAATTTTAATGTCAGAATTAGGTACAGATGCTAAATTGGGCTGATGACATGAAAGAGTTTAGCATGCATATCAAAACACTCTGCAAGTTAAATACTTGTAATTTATATCATACTGTTGTCGGCCAAATACTGAAAACTTTTAAGGCAGACTCTTGCATTTCTGTTAAATATAGACCCCTCAGTTATATTACATTTGGTGTATTTGTGGAATGCATATGGATATCTGGCATATTTGATCTCCATATTTGAGTCGCCCCTGTCCGTCCGGACGTCCGTCCGTCCACAATTTGTTTGTGGACTCTCTACAGGTCACAATTCTTATCCGATTTTGACGAAACTTGAAATATAGGTTTATCCCCAAAAGATCTCGGTTCCTTTCGATATTGGCATGTATCGGATCAAAACTTCATGGATTATGGCCCCTGATTGTACGAAAAATCACGTTTTTAGCTTGTGGACCCTATAGAGGTCACAATTTTGAACCGATTTTGATGAAACTTGACATGCATGTTTGTAACCCAAAGATCTTGGTTCCTTTCGATATTTGCGGCTATCGGAATGTAATTTCCTGAATTATGGCCCCTGATTGTCTGAAAAATCACCCTTTTTAGCTTGTGGTCCCTCTGGGGGTCACAATTATTATTCGATTTAAAAACCGTTTGATTATATCACCGTTACACCCTAAGGAAGGTTGAGTTCGAATTTCGGGAAAATCGGACGAAAATTGCCATACAAAATGGCCGCCGTTAGTACGCGAATACTGTTAAAAAATGGTATATCAAGGTTGTGGACCCTGTGGAGGTCACAATTTTGATTCGATTTTGATGAAACTTGAAATTCATGGTTATAATCCAAAGATCTCGCTTCCTTTCGATATTTGCGCATATCGGATCGTAACTTCCTGAATTATGGCCCCTGATTATACGCAAAATCGCCTTTTTTTTTAGCTTGGAGGTCACAATTATTATTCGATTTAAAAAAACGTTTGATTATATCACCGTTACACCCTAAGGAAGGTTGAGTTCGAATTTCGGGAAAATCGGACGAAAATTGCCATACAAAATGGCCGCCGTTTGTACGTGAATACTGTTAAAAAATGGTATATCAAGGTTGTGGACCCTGTAAAGGTCACAATTTTAATTCGATTTTGATGAAACTTGAAATGCTTGGTTATAACCCAAAGATCTTGGTTCCTTTCGGTATTTGCGCATATCGGATCGTAACTTCCTGAATTATTCGAATTTCGTGAAAATGGTACCAAAATTGCCGGACGAAATGGTCGCCGTTTGTACGCGAATAGTGTAAAGATATGGTATATCATGGTTGTTGACTCTGTACAGGTCACAATTCTTATCCGATTTTGACGAAAAGTCACATTTTTGGGTTGTGTACCGTCACACCATAATCATTGTCGACTTCGAATTTCATGAATATCAGACTGGAACTGACCAACAAAATGGCTGCTCCCAATACAGTATGAAATACAGGACTTAATGATGTAGGAAAAATCACTTTCCGTATTGTTTGTTCTCTATCCATCTCTCGAAAATGTGGGCGTATCCTGCCTGGCAGTGCCAGCCTATCTTTACTTATTATTATGTACTGTGTTGTATTACACAAATCGACATTTTACTTGTAAAAATGTCAAGGTTAGGGTGACGTTTTGTAACTGACAGAAAAGTAAGGTATCATGCCAAACCGTGTACTGAGTTAAACCGCCTTACTGCATATCTAAACAATATCATATTCAATTCATGAAACATTAGATATTTTATAAAAGATTTTTATAAATGTATTTTGTGATATCCATGAATAAGTAACAAATCAAACTAGATGTAAACTGGTACCTTCATATTATATTTATCTACATATATACATTTACTTACTTTTATAATACATACATACTCTTTATATTTGATATCTGACTCATTCATTCAGTTTTCTGACTGATCGTGGGAATAGCAATAACTCATAATTTGGCATTTGTGTATAATAAAATAATAACGGCTAGATAAAACGCTTTTTATGCGTTGTGGCATTTCCAGTATTGTTTGACAAGTGTATGTACATGTAATTATGATATAATAGTAATAATATGAAACTAGACCTGCATGCAGGAATGACGGGTTTCACTGGTGCCACGTCACTTTCGATGCCAAATTACCCTTGAACATGAGTCACTTCCAGTACCAATAAAACCATTAAACAGGTTTCCACATAAGCACTGCACACATCAAATAAAATTGACGAAGAATCAACCAAATCCAGCAATATCAATTCATTTTAAATATATATATATATGTTACTTGTAAGTGATCCTGGCAAAATTTCATTACTTCCGGTGATAATGAAAATGTTCAATTAGTTTTATGAAATTAAAAATGGCATAAGATATCATATAGTGAAAATTTTACGTAAATCGAATAATAATTGCCACTTTTGTAGACCAAAAACCTTAAAAAGTGACTTGTAGATAATCGCCTATTTCTCGGCAACCGTACAAGTTAGAAACCATTTTGGGGTATCTGTATGATCGTATGAGTTCTATCTATATGTTGATTGGAATCAAACATCATAATTTTAAAAACATTACAAATCAGACTGATTTGAATTTAATATCGGTTTTGAAGGCCAAAAATTCAGTTTTTGCCAAAATGACATCACTTCCGGTGATACTAAAAATGTTATTTAGTTTTATGACATCACAAATGGCATAAGACATCATATGGTGAAAATTTTATGAAAATCAAATAATAACTGACTTTTTAATAGACCAAAAACCTTGAAAAGTGACCTGTGGAAAATCGTCCATTTCTCTGCAACCGTATAAGTTAGAAACAATTTTGTCATATCTATATGATTGTATGGGTTCATTTTATTTGTTGATGGGAACCAAATTTCATAATTCTAGAAATATTACAAATAATACTCGTTTGAATAAAAAATGTATTTTTAGGGCTAAAAATTCAGATATTGCCTAAATGACGTCACTTCCGGTGACAGTGAAAGTGTTAAAATGGTTTGGAATAGTCGACTGTGGCAATAGGCAACAGACAGTGAAAGAAAATTGAAAATCGAATAATAATTGATTCGTTTACAGCCAAAATAGCGTGAAAAGTGACTCATGCAAAATTGCCCATTTCACGGCAACTGCTTATATTACAAACTAAATTTCACATACATTCTCTTTGTATGGATTATTGCTACAAGTTTATGAAAGTATCGAAGAAATATTTTAATATATGAAGACACTGGATGGGTTGTAAATAGCTTATTTTTACCCTTTTTTTTACCTTTTATCCGAAATGGCCCGAAAACAAAATCGAAATTAAAAAAACTGAGTCCGAGATTTTGTGCACCTTTACAGGGCGCATCTTTTGAGTAAGATCAGACTAGTAGAAAATAGTATTTGCTTTCAAAAAGTTGTACCGAACTGTCAATATTGTAGTTTTTGCTGAATTTACGCCACTTCCGGTGCCCACAGGCAACCTTACCGGTAACAAAAAAAATGGCATTTTGAACCACGGAACATATGAACATGGTTTTGTACAAATCGAACAATAAATAATTAATGTAGGACTGAAAAACTGAATTAGCCAATGGCGGCCAAGGAAAATTACGGAAACAAAAAATGTTGACATTTTTGTTCAAATCAGACGACTCTTTAACCTTGGTTAAAATGTCATATAAAAATATTAATAAATAAAAAAGTTTTTTGTAAAAATTTAAATTTTCAAAATTTGGCGCCTAATATCTTCCAAGATTCGTCGAAAATCAAAAATCAAAAGTAACATAGCTATGTCCCCTGTTTCTGGCTATGTCAAAATGCATCATATGCTAAAATCCAATGATTATTGTTAATATTACGGCAATATTTCAAAAAACGACATTTTCGGTGATTTCGGACATTTCGCAATGTCGCAGAATGCCGGGAATAGCTTTAATCTCTAAGTCACACCCACTTTCCCAGTAAAACTGAAGACATTGTATCGATCCGACAAGAAGTTGCTGAGATATAAGCAAATTGGAAAAAAAAAAATAATAATAATAAGAAGAATAATAATAAGAATAATTTTAACAAAAACAATAGTGTTTCACACAAGCTACGCAGTGTGAAACCCTAATTAATTCAAGGTCTGCTTTTTCAACATATTGCACAATAAAATAACACCTACTCTGAGAATTAAAAGAGTTGTGATAATGGATAACAAAATTTTTAAAAAAATCAATCAGAAAATAACCTTTCATATTCTAAAATATGCGACATCTTTGTATTTTTAATACCCATCCCCAATACTAACGACTACCCCGTATTGAAAAAAAAAATCCGTACAGATTATTTATGCACTATAAAAAGTATTCTTATTTGTATAAATTTGATCAAAATTTTATTGCCATTTGAAGTTTATATGGGTTCCTTAGGATCAATTTATTTATGTGTCTTAAATACATGTTGTAATAATAAAATGTCTTCCCTTTACTATCAAAACAGCCTATTCGTCGTGGGGAGTTTTTTCACAATAAAGAGAACAGCCTCTACGTAAAATAGTAAATATTTTGACTTTTCATATGTGAACGGCCTCGCTTGATGTCCCTTTGAACAAATGTTACATATTGCACATTTTTCATACAGCGGATTAAGAAAGATATACGTCAATATTCATTTAACAAAATAATAATATGAAAAATTCGTGTTAATGAAATCCCTCTAGCGTATTATTAACAACAGTTAAGCCGCTTACCTTCAACGCTACGCTCAACTATTTGAAAGAAAATGAGAGAAAAATTGGCGGTTAGATAAAGCGAAACGCAATCAAAACCAGTTGATTACAAATCTCCGCCTGACTTTGACACATTGGCTTACTAAAACGAGATACAATTAGGAAAATCAAGGTTTAGTTCACTTCTTAAAACGTTTCATTAGCTCGGAACAAGGAATTGTTAGAGAGATAATACATTTGAAATCGATAAATTGAGTTTCGATGCAGGAGATGTATTAATAATAAATAATTATATTTTTGTTTAAACTTGTCTTTCTTTGATTAATGATAATATTTGCCACCAAATCATAAATACCTCATCCATGACTGCTACAGATAAATAGTAATAATGAAATAAGTATCCGACTTTAGGGAGTATTGTTGTCTGATTAATGTAGAATTGTTTTAATTTTGTGCTGGAGGGTGGGGTGGGGGTGAAATTAGTTAAGTTATATCCCCTTTCACTGCGCCATTGGAAATTACCGTTTATAAATATAATGGTTATACTCATTTATTAGTGATGCAAAATTTTATTGGGGTTTGCATGTAGAAAAAGCTATTTACTGTAATAACATATATTAACCTGACATTCCATATGTTATTTTTAATGATTAAATTATCTATTATGCAAATATATTTTCGATAAATATTATTGTAATCATAACTGATAAGACAGTGGCTGTAAACAGTAGGTGATTCATAGAAATTATAACTCATATCTCACTTGAAATCTCAACAGGGATTTTATCTATATATACTGTGTAATAATAATTGATTCTGAAAGTTTCACTTGTTTTAGTAACTACTATCCTAGAGCTTTTGACTTGAGAATAAAAACTATTTAAACTTTTACATTAATTTGAACGATTATACTGACTATACAAAAATAGGCGTGCGTGAGTTATTGAAGAGTAAGCCACTTCTCGGCCAAAATTCCCACTTGCATTAAAGAGAAAGAAATGTGCATCCATGTGATACATTTAATTCAAAATTTTTAGAGAAGTAGTATTATAATTCAGCTATCAAAACTTTCAAACGACAAGTTATTCAAATAAAAAAGAAAAACAGTCACTATCCCGTCAGATAAATGGTGCATGCAATATTCAGCTTGGTTTCTGGCATTTACGTCAATGAGTTCAGGTCTGTTAAGTTGACATGCAGAGTAAGGGTTGGGGCTAAACATGTCTATCGACTAATTCCCGTTAAATACGTATATCAATCTCCGCGATTGAAAGTAGTTCCCATATGTCGAGTTTTTCTGTGTTCAGAATGAATATCCCAATTGCTTTATCAACGCTGAGTGCTGGTTGTAACTCCTATTATTTGAATTGTCTTTTTATCAGTATATTCATTCATATTGTAAATGCAAAGAAAACAACATATTATACAGTAAAATGTAAACATGTAACACTGATGTTTCTGCTGAATATACGATAGTTCTTTTAAAGGAGGAATTATACTTACTTGTAGTGAGACAAGAAATATGGTATTCTTTATATGATACATACAGTATTTTATATCGTTATAGTGCCTTTAATTTTATACCTATGAAAGATAACGCTCGAATACTACCCATAAATTAATTGAAATAATGAGATGCGTATTCTCTCCGTCTTATTTTAATTTCATAATCATGCAACAGCTAATCCATAAAATGGTTATTTTTGGCATTTTTCAAAAATACAAATATTATGCTTTAATCCAATGTCCCCAGAATTTTAAACAAACCCCAGCCAATCCCAAAAAAGGTCAAACACGTTATTTGAGATATTTTGTCATTTTTCAAAAAAAAAAAAAAAAAAAAAAAAAAAAAAAGAAAAAACAAAAATTAAGATGGATTAACACAACTTGCATATTCAACCATACACGTCAGTATAAGGGATTAAAATGGATGAATTTTTACAGGTATAGTAAAGTTCATCCTTCGTCACAAGGTATTTAATAGAAGAACACTGACCTTTCTATTAAGTGGGCATTTAAAAAGACAAAATATATGTACTGAATCATTGTGAAAATTGTGTTTCATAAACAACAGATAAAGTTTTTGATACAGTATGCAATAATTATTGTGTTATTATGCATGTTTCAAAAAATAAAACCCCATCCGTACAACGCTTAATAACAGAAAAAGTATTTACTAAAATCTAGCCAACAATATTCCCAAAATAAATAGATGACACTCATGCCATTAATTAAAATAACTTGCGAGAGAGAGAGAAATGGGGTTTAACGTCTACTCGACACAAACTAGGTCATTTTGGGACAAACATATGGTTTCATTTTATTTCAATAATTCGCTTGCGCGTAGGGGTCTTTAGCAGTGGGGGGAAACCGGAGTGCCCGGAGGAAACCCACGAGGTTGAGAAGGCGCCCCTATCTCCATGCCACATACGCTCACACCAGGGCTCGAAAACCACAGCCGCAAGCCAGAGGTGACCTGTCAGCTAGAGATCGAAGCGCGGCACTCTTGACCACTAGGCCATCCCAACCCCCCAAAATTACTTGCAGATTTATCTTTTTATAAAACGTTTATCAATCAAATAGTTTATAACACTCTGCATAACCTAAGCTATAAATGAATCATATCATAAGCGGAGTTATAATATTATGTTTTAGGTCTGCTTATATGCTTTTCTTTGCTTAGCCGAGGAAAAGGATGTACATCAGGAACTCGCACAAGATATTCACCTCATGAACATCTACACCTATTGTGTTCCAAAAAAGGTTTGACGATGCGGATTATTATCATCGGCGACGTTAGTCAAGGGATTCCCCTAATACACACAAAATTTGAGCATTATTCCAGCTAGACAGACAGCTAGCTGAGCGAAGCTGGGCGAACCCATCTTTAAAAAGTCAAATGGCAGTGAAGTGATAAATAAATATATATTGTGAATTATTGATTTCATACATCTATTTAATATTATACTACATGTATATTCATTTTCTAATCTTTAGTCCGATTTGTATAGAGCATTTATGAATGTAAATATATCTTAGATGGGTCATAAAAGCATAATTTCCACGCGCTTATTTCAATAGAGCCTATAAATGTGGGATTGTTTGGTTAACCTTCGATTGCCTATAGAATTTAAAATTGTCAACTAAAAATCCTCAATAATCGAATCTCAGATAGAAAATTGTTGGACAATCATTTTTAAGACCTCATTGGTATTCGGCTCATAGGTATGTCAGAAGAGGCACCAGATATGAATGCTCACGTGAGCCGGAAACTCAAGATAACTCTGCTGAACCCTTTCTCATCTGAGTATCACGACGAATAACATATGACTTTATCGCTGAAAAATAATATCAACCCGATGGGTGTCCATAATCATACCATATATCTTAATATTGCATAATATGACCTTTCAGACTATAATGAAGAACGATATGAATGTAAGAAAAACATGGTGTCAGTAAACTAGAAATGTGTCCCGTTTTATCCTGACTTTTGTTAACTTATTCAATGCATCCTTTAAGCAAAGTTTCTATGACGTGCTATTCATAGACAGGGATTAAATAATTTTGAATGCTTGAGTGTGCATAAAAGCTAAGTTGACATACGACTAAAGAATACGTCTAGGTGTTTTTTACATGTCTCTTTATGTCGTTATTGTAATGCAAATTAAGACGAGGGCACTAATGTTGAAATATATTATCAAGGAAAATAGTATATTGTCAACGGTACAGAAGTGATTATTTAGAATTTAATTAAGATAACAATATCAAAATATCAACGGTAGATAACCTCTCGACAAATAGATTTTATCAAATCGTAAATAGTTGGGTGGCGCTGGTTTGTTTTGATCTTTTACCGTTTATATAGTCTGTAGAGGGTGCTAAATTCAATTCATTCTTCACACCCATGTAAATAATGAATTGAACCATGTTTGGACTGATATATGCGCATAAACATATAAGTTTTTTGTGCAATAATGTTACATAACCCAGACAAGAAAATTATTTACGAATGCTTCAATATTTTGATTTTTAATTACTAGACAAAGTAAATAGGATTTTCATAACATCTGTTTTTCGTTTTATTTACATACCTAATTCTATTCAATATGCCCTGTGTTAATCTGGGACTTTGTTCTTGCGCTGCGTTTGTTACAGGGTTCAACCCGGGGATTTTCTTTGGGCAGAATCCATTTCTTTTAGAATCTATGTCGAAAATATTGTCACAGATCTACAAGTACTTACAAATCGGGTACACGACAGTTTAAAACTACGGACATGTTGGTTGTCGATGAGAGTAACCACTTTAAATGAGAAAGTTTGCTTTTTAAAAGTGAATGCTAAATGTCGAGACATCTATTTTAACAATGTTCTTTTGCGTATGTTTAAGTTTTACGAGGCGCCCTTTTAGTGGCGTTTAACAAACCTACAAAAAAGGCTAATTCGTAATAGATTATCAGGCACTTTGATTCTCTACACTTCAAACGAGTGTAATGCCGGCTTTCCGCTGTCGGCCCCAGCATGCTAGTTGAAATTTTATCAGATCCTCGTGTAAAATGTCGGGAAATTACCTCCTATCATTTACGTAAGAGGTCGAAGAGGCTTGCAGCAGCAATTCACCTTATCATTGATAGTTGTAAATATTGTATTACTCCAACCATGATATTTTACTCTCTATATACTTAACATTCAGCATTCAGGCGCCCCCGCCCAGCTTGTTCCCTTTAACACCAAACATCTTCCTGTGATGTTTGGTGTTGTAAGAAATCCGTACGATCCTTGACGCCCAATGCATCACCGAGCGCAGTGTTTATCCCAGGAGAGGTTGCATTAAATGCCACTAACGTGAAAGATTATCGTATTTATGACGTAAATGATGTCGGGTCTATTATGCGAGTGCATGAATCCATGACCGAACCTGTATTCATGTCCCGATCTTTTGGCACATACGAAACCTACACCATAACCTCGATATAAACTTATTTTATAGAAAGATAATGCCGGGGTGACATTCGAAATGGCCGATTGGCATTCCGTGCTCACAGTAAACCCCATAAAATATAAATGAATGGCTTTTGGTCTTATTAGCATAACGGTGTCGATAATATCTTCAAATTTTAATTAAAACTTTTAAAAGTGGGATGAGAGTGACTAATAAATTATGAAAATGGGAACTCCAGTCCGATCATCCACTATGGATGCGGAAAGGTTCCGGGGATGTTAATGGCGCACCCACAATGTACATCATTTACTAATGCTAGTGCCTACATCCAATACAGGATCGATGTAGCGTAATTTATGACATCCCTTTGATAGTGCAGATATCAATGCATCTACAGTTCACAAGGAATTATAAAAACAACCCCTTGAAATTAGCCTAAGAGTTATTATATACACGACTGCGCATACCAAATGAATACGCTTAGATGAAAGCCTGTGGTACATATACGCCAACGCAATGTAACAACACGTGTGATTCGGCTGATCTTAACACGACCGGTTTTTATCTCCCCTTCATTAAAGAGAATAAATGACGTTTATTTACTTCCATGGGAACTTTTGATTTTTGTTCAGGCCAATAAACTTTAATTAAGTTTTATCCTGATGTACTTCGTATATACGAAAGAAAAGATGGTGGAAAGGTAAAGTGTGGGGTGGGGGGGCACGTTTCTCCGTAACTTAGTTGTGTTTACAGTTTGTATGTACAATAACCTTTTGTCGCTTTCATACAGATTGTGTCCTTGTTTCTAGGGCCGAGTCCTACAGACAGATGTCTAAAATTCACCTGGGCTCCTTCCTAACATCAACGACACATTAAACGGTTAATAGTCGGGTCGTTGTATTGTTTTGTCATATTTTTTTAGCGACTATTTAACGAAAGTCTGCTCAAAGAAAGTATGTTAGCTTGGCAGTTAGTGAAACAATTTTTTGTGTATCGTTAATGCACTCTAGTATTTGTTTCAAGTAATCAAAGCTATGGTTTTAATTTTGAAGATTTATATTCAAGCTACATTTAGACATAGGGGCAGATCCAGGGGGGGGGGGGTTGGGGGGTCCAAACCCCACCCTGCTCAGCTACATGAAAACAAGCCCTTGCATCAATGAAATTACGTCACAAAGTGATCCTACGTCAGTATAAAATAATTTCTCTGTTTAAAAAGCTCAATTTGTATGTATGCCTATGAAATTTAGGGACGATGATGGCAGATTTCCGTAACAGAAACCTGGCAAACCCCCTCCTGCAAAAATTCCTGGATCCGTCCCTGAGACAACACCACTGTAAACGTGGATTTTTTTTTTTTTTTTTTTAAGGCGCTTCTACAATAAATAGTATCTGGTGTTATTGAAGCTGTGTGAGACAGTTGGTACATGTAGACTAGAAGTTCAAGCTATGGGTGGATTCTATCCGACATGGGATGAGACCTTTTGCCGAGTGGTATTACATAACCAGATGCACCCTGACATCATTCAATAGAGCCAAAATTAGAAGGTTAACTAAGGTCAAGCTGTAGATCACATTACGCGACTGATCTATAGTAAGAAAAGATATGCAGATTTTTTTTATTCTCTGTCTGAACTTCAATGTGCCTAAAATGGCAGATAAACAAATATAAAGGTCTGGTGGTTATTTAGCCAAGAAATTGATCTTTACGAGTTGCTGTCACAATAGACCATACACCGTGGTAATGATAGCTATTATTACACAATATAGCAAAATAATATATACGAGACACCTTGGATATGTTTGACTGTGTCTTAATCGAGCAAGGCGCCTACTAGAATACATGTTAATACAGTGGCAGTTTTTTCCATTATATAATATTTGTGAGTTTGAAAGAATATCTCTTGAGACTCAAATAGTACTGTGTTAATCTTTTGACTGGTTTGACCCTTGTCAGTGACACAGGGCGGGTAGTCTGACAAGGACAGCTACCTAGCCCTGTGGATGGCACGAAAAACCGAGGTCCCGTGTACGACGTAAATGGCCCTTGACACTAATGACAGTTGGGCTTGGGAGTAGGCTGAATTATGGTCCTTTTGGAAATCAGACAATCTTAATCGCAATCTGCTTCTAAAACATTGTACCTATAGAAAAGGTGCCGCTTGAGAATATCGGCACAGAAAAAAAACCCATGTAAATGCTTGCCCCCAAAAGACTTTAAAATAAGAAAGATTTGCAAAATAACTTATTTATGGGTCGCGACTAAATAAACTGTTTCTAAATAAACTTAACGATGCCAGGCAACAAATATGTACACCCACCATAACAATTCAAAAAGCATTTCTAAGGCCGGTGTGGCAGGGGCCATAACTTCCTCCTAAATTGTGACAAATCGAATAAGTCACAACAGGATTCTGTTTATATTTTGGAGTAATTGCAGACTGGCAATAATATCTATTTTCGGTAATATTTCGTCTTCAGATTATTCCAGTAATCGCGGCAGGTTTAATGACCATATGCAAACATATAAAATGATATAAATTATGAAAATTTTCTACATACGATAAAAAAGGCATAATATAGACAATCCCTGAAAAGATACAGGAAGATGTATCAAGTCAGATGCTAGAAGATCGTAGTTGTAATAATATATGCCAGGTGGCAGAGGTTGACATTCATTAACATCCAGCAAAAACATGCAAAAAGACGAAAAAAGGTTTTCATATCAAGAGCAAACTTTCAATGAATTGAACGATTTCCAATAATTTAAATAAGTGATTATTTAAATTGCCGAGGAAATGAAATGAAATGGGATTTTACGGCCTACTTTTCTGCGCCGACTTGGCTAATGAAGACGGAAATCGCTTAGGATCTTTTGTACACCAATCCTATATGTAACAGTAACTATATATTTGTGCATATTTAACTCTGTTTTCTTCATGTACATTTTGTTATTCTTGTAAGCAATAAAGATGGCCTTCTTCTATGCTCTTACATAAAATTGTGTGAGCATATACAACCTCTGTAAGTTTGAAAAAAACAATCGTCTAGTTTCTAGTTTGCAGCCTCGAAAATGGGGTGTATGGGTGAATAAATATCATGTTTTAAAAGCTCATATCATTTTAAATTATCTATTACCCAAATGAATCATTAAAACTATCTGTTCCACAGAACCACTTGCGATGAGATGTCCACGTACATGTTCCTGATCGAGTAATCGCAACATAGAAATATGGGCGTATTCGAATTATATCATAATTAGCGGATAAGATACCGAAAGGACAAATAGCAACGCCTACTCTTTTTAAATTAAGTTAAAATATATAGAGTAAGTTGTATGCATGTGTTGTTTAAAAAACGCTGCATGAAAAAGTAACAACATCAATTATCATGAACTCATCAGACGAGAAATGGCATCAACGTAATGTATCTATTATTAGATCGTTGTCTTACGGAAGGCCAAAATTAACGCCCCTGGTTTAGTACCTGCAGAATATAAAACCCAAAATTCTAACTTCAATTATGGTCATTTGAAATTTACATTTGGTTTCTATTGATTGCACTAGACAAATATATAGAGAGAAATGGGGCTTAACATCCACTCGACTAGGTAATTTCGGGACTAACATATGGTTCAATTTGTTTCAGTAATTCGCTCTAGCGTAAGGGTTTTTAGCAGCGGGAGGAAACCGGAGGTTCCGGCGAAAATCCAGGAGGTTGGACAAGCGACCCTACTCCTATAAACGTACAACCAGAGAATCGAAACCATGCCAACTGACTATATTATGACAGAGCTATGATACATCGCGCACGTCCCATCACCCGACAAAATTATAAAATGAACAACAAAAAGAATATTCAGGTAAATACTAAATCATACCAAATAACTATAGTGCTTTGGGGACAAAACCTGCCATGATAATTAAAATGGACCAACACAAGCATCGTATCCGTTTCCTCCTAGTAAGTGAGCCAACGCCTTGAGCAATTAGCCACTGTGGCCCCTACAACTTATTGCCGAATTGGACAAGATTTAGATTTTCAAAGTGGAAACCACGTACCTATAATGAAGAGCCAAAGATTGCAAGACGATGGATATCTTTGTTGTTATCATTTCCCCCATATTAATAATCTATGTTTATTTCCCGCACCTGCAAAAGAAAACGGTTCTTGGGAATTATTATCTTCGTCTTGAAATTAGGATTGGTGAAAAAAATGACTCAATGTTTGTCGTGCTCTTTTTTCCAAGCTAAAGGTGTATACTATCATCATTACCGAAAAGATTAGATATATAAATACTAATGTTATATGTTGAGTGTTGTTTATGTTATGTCACAGTGATGAAAGAGTGAGAAATGTTACGATAAACATGCTAAACTAACATCCCCGGCGTTAAAATAACAATAAATCTACATGTAGACCCCCAAACAAAGTAACAAACTTTTTACTTAATGAGCTCAGAAGACATTTTTTTCCAAAGGGACCATTACTTCACTTATCTGGGCTGTAAGTTCTTCTGGAAGCCTACTGTGCACTATGATTAAATCTCAACATGTGCTGTACAATCTGCCTGCACGTGCATGCATGTGTTCAATACTTGTTGGGTAAACAGAATTATAACATTTCAAAGAAATGGATCAGATGAACTACTTCAATGAGACTTTCGGGAAATTTCAGCACAGATATTCGGAAGACGTGCCAAAGTAAGTCAAAAGCAACAAATTATGCATATTTCGGAAAGAACCCCCGACAACCAACCATATGACAGAAAAAAATAACCCCCAAAACAACCGCTGCATAATTTAAAACGTTAATAACCACATAAATCTTAACATTTATTCAGGAACAGGTCCTATCAAATTAGTTTCGACAGATGGGCGTGTCACTGGTAGCAAATATGGAAATCATAAATTGCAAAGTTCCTCCTAAATTGTGCATTTGTTACCATTAGTAATTAACGTGTTCATTTTAAGAAAAAGAATTTTCAAATTAAAATTGATAACATTTATTCAGGAACAGGTCCTATCAAATTAGTTTCGACAGATGGGCGTGTCACTGGTAGCAAATATGGAAATCATAAATTGCAAAGTTCCTCCTAAATTGTGCATTTGTTACCATTAGTAATTAACGTGTTCATTTTAAGAAAAAGAATTTTCAAATTAAAATTGATAACAACATGTTCAGCAACACCTAATAAATTTTTACGAGTTACAGAAGTTAATTGGTGCAAGAACCCGGTTATGATTAGGTCCATTGACTTTTCTTATTACTTCTTGTTAAAGTTTATCACGAGTTCATTTAAAACTAATTGAGTTAGTTGGTAGTTAGACTGTGAATTCTAAATTGCCTTCAAGGCGCATCATATTGCAGTTATATGTAATTTTAATTTCTGTTTTTAAAAAAGGGGAATTGGTGCATTGGTACGTAGAGTGGGTTTCTTTTCCACTGGGAGGAGTAAATGTGAATATTGGCTATTAAGTTGTATTCGTGTATCTACTGTAAGCACAAAATGTTTCATTTGAGGATTTGGCACAGCTAACACCCTTTGTGTCAATCGTAGATTAAACTATGACTTTTAGTTTAAAGGAATAACGAAATATATTTTGCATACTTCAAGGCAAAAATAAACAATAGATAATAGATACGATGTTTTAGGCCATATTTTTTCTGAAATATTGATATACTGTACATGTATTGGTCGATTAGTCAGCGTTCTGGGAAGACAGTTGTAATGTTGTTTCCAGATCGGTTATTGGCAGTATTGTGTTTAAGATAGGTTGATGTTTCTGGAGATAGTTATGTAGATGTTTCAGATAAGTTATTAAAATGAAGTTGCTTGGGGATGTGTGTTTTGATGTTTGGGATTAGTTAGCTTTACTTGTATTGATGTTTCTGATTGGGTAATGTTTTGGGACCAAGGTTGTATTTATTTCTTCATACCTTTTCCTGTATATAATGGTATTGATGCTTTAGATTGGCTAATGCGTCTAATGGTTTTTCAGATATGTTAACTTTTCGGGCGATTGTTACATTGATCTTTCAAGTCGGGTATCGTTACTGGGCGATTGAGTTTTTAGACAAGTCAACTATCCCACAAGGTATTGGTGTTTCAGACCCTTTAACTTGTTTTCTATCTAAAGATGATTGCATTAGTGAACCTGATTGATTAGTGTTGTCATTCCAGGTGGTGAGGTTCTGTTTCAGAACGTTTATCAGATTAATGAAGGTTTCTGGGATGTTAAGGGTACGGGTTTTTATTGATATCTAGGACTTCTAAACGAACGTTACTTCAAGACGATTGTAATGTATGGTTGGTTCTCTTTTCAGGTCGGTTATCGTTACAGCAATGTGTTAAGATTTGTGGTTGGTTCTATTGTGGTTCAGGTCGGGTCTGTATCTCCACCTAGATTATTGAATTTAGATATTTGAAAATCCCCACACAACAGAAATCCAAAAACAGACTTAGGTTGAAATGAGGGTCGATTTATTCATCTTCACAACGTTTCAGGTTACAAAACCCCTTATGAGATATACCACCTCCCATTTTTGGGGATTTTCAAATATTTGTTAAAGTCTACTCTCTGCACCAACATCACTGTTTGATCCAGCAACTGCACATACAGATCTACCAGCATCAAGTATCCCAGTCTCTTTCAAGGATGTGTTGCCACTCCCTCTTCTTTCCTATTAATGAATGTGGGTTAATTTGTTTCGGACTACTCTCCGGTTATTTTTTCAGATTTGTTAACGTATGTTTGTTATACAACATGCTGCCATAGTAATTTCATATTCTATTGCCCAAAAGTTAGTACCTGGCCTAAACCTCAACACATAATAAAACAACTATTTTAATTCATGTCACCTGTAAAAGTCTAATTCTATAATTAATGTCGTTTAATAATTGTGTATGGTTATGGCATGGGTATGTGGTTTACGTCCATACAAAAGAAACACGCTTTCTAACAACAGCGGACCTACCCAGTGCTTGGATGGGTGAGTGACTGTGGACACCCGGAGCTATAGACATATCAAAGCATGTTCATTATCCCAGTTGATGCAGAAACGTTAAACCTCATTTCATTTGAATTAATTTCATTTCTAACTAATACGAACCTTTACCCATACGCCCACGCGGAAGTCATTCCGGAAAATTTTACATGAAATGGGTAGATTAGGATTTTGTTCTTTCATTGATAAATGACTTATAGTTTTTCAACTGTCATCTGATGCCGTTGATATTATGAAAAATGAGAATATTATCACTGATGTTCACGGTGCACTTTATACACACTTTTAACTGATTAGACAATTTATTTCTCGTGTCGCTTCTCTTGCCCTCAACTAGAAGAAATATGCTTGTTCGGGTGAAGGGTAGATATATATTTCACTTCGTCTTCAAGAGATCTACAAGGGCATGTTTGCTGGTAATTTTATACAAATATGCCCTGCCCTGACCTAACCGCGTAATTGATAGCGCGACTTGTTCGACCTTAAAGAAATATATCGTGCACCTGGCCTCATACCCACAAATAGACAACATGTAAGAACCACAGCAAGCAGATCTGCGTTTCGTTTATAAATCCAGAAAGCACCTCGCATGTTTTCTCGGCATGTGTGTATAGCCCACCAAAAAAAAAAATCAAGAAGATTGGGTGTACGTAAATGAATGGATCTTGAGGAACATTTTGGCAATATATAAACCATTGAACTTTCCATGCTAGTAGGTTAGGTCACTGTGACTTTATATGTATGTAATATACAGCTGTATATATTGAGATAGGTATAATGTTGATTTCAACCAGCTGTGATCGGATCGGTGAAATCTACATCTTTACCCTCCGTGAACTTCAATATATAATGTCAACTACAATTCTTAACTCACTGAAAATCAATTTGACCGCCTTTTTTACGTAAATTTTGTTCGAATATTTTGTTTTATTTTTAACATCAAACTTCAAAACATATTAATGACAATTCACATTTCATTGATCCATAAATTCGTTCTAACTATAAATGGACAAAATGGTTCATGATGAAAGAAGAACAAGTTTAAAAATCTGTCATCAGCTGTTTCCAAAACCTAATCATAGTTACATTATGATATACAATTATTACCCGGTTAATGAAAATTAGATGTACCTTTATCCGCTTATGTACGTACATTAATATATAAAATGCTATAAATCAACCATCAAGCTATTAATTGCCTACTGACGATAAATCAACAACAAAAAATTAGACCAATTTATTTATAATATACCCTATTGGCCATGTCGTAATGTCATATTGACCCGTGAATTACCGTTAGTGGGACGGAAGGGGTAACACTGAGTCTATACAAAAATTACTTATGTTTCGAAAATATTTAAGGGGTGCCATTTTTCAACGAATCCTGCTTTAGATTAGTTCCATGGATTTTTCGAGTTGCTGTGTTAAACGTCATTTTTTCTACATGAACTTGACTAATAGAGGCTGTCAATGGTTATTTTACGTGCATGCCAATGTGTTCGTCCCATTAGACCGACTAAGCAGGCTGTGAAATCCCGACGAACTTTTTTTTGGCGAGCACCGGGAGCAAACTTGAGATCACCTTGTTAGTGAGCTTACGTCTAACTCACTGAGCCACCTATGCCCCCATTTAAATCGGGTTGTTTACTTATAATAGTGTCCTATTTGACTGTCAGAAATTTTAACGCAGAAAAAATACCCGTTTCACGCATATGATCTGTTACGGTCTGGAATCAGTGGTTGTGAGCAGTATGTGCACATTAACCAGTGCACTCAGACTAGTATTTATCCTTGTAGTTCCTCGTTCTCGCTTTGGCCCCCTTTTGCATAATAATTTTTGTTGACTTTTGGTCTAGAATCGAAGAAGAATGTTCCGGTTACCATGTCCTGTCAGATTTTGGTGAATATTCATGATCTTTGGACGGAAGAGTCAGATATTTAAACATATATGAATTAGGATGACCGCCTACTAATATGACGTCACTACCCCTACAGATTCCTTTGAACAGGCCTAACAAAAAATCGTAATGGTCATCTTCCGTCATATTGGACTCTGTTGATATAAAGATCGGAATGTTCAAAAAATGTCAAGCAGTCAATGGGAGAGAACATTACTAGTCTGATTCCGGATTACTGGATAGTTATTTTCCCATGAATCTGTTTCAGATGTAAACTTTGAAACACAAACTTTGTGGTCTCCTTATAACAATTCATTCTTATGCGTTAAATTTAGATTAGCCAATAGTTTATATGACGTTAATAACTTGAAGTTACGCCATCTTGATTTAATAGCCGCGGTTGGTAATTGTGATTGGATGAGAGTAAAATTGTTTTTCAGTCTTTCATTGTCGGTACCCGCACATGTAGCATTTAATCTCAGCGATAACATGTCTCCATTGGTCAATTCAAATTTTCGTTTTTTGGCGATAAATGTTTACGTTTTTATTACCCCGATATTTATATTAGGGTTGTTGTTTTTTTTCTGTTTGATAATCAAGCGATCGCCCCGTGTGCAAGTGAACTAGGTGTAAACATGGGAAAACATATATTCATATAATAATGTTCTTACGATTTAGGACTTACAATCTCTCTTGTACTGCTGCTTATTTATATTAGGGTTGTTGTTTTTTTTCTGTTTGATAATCAAGCGATCGCCCCGTGTGCAAGTGAACTAGGTGTAAACATGGGAAAACATATATTCATATAATAATGTTCTTACGATTTAGGACTTACAATCTCTCTTGTACTGCTGCTTAGATTAAAATTAACTTATTTGCCCGAAAAGATTAATGGTGATCCTCTTTGGTGACCAATAAGAGTTTTATAACTATAGGAGACGTTTGCAGGGAAAGTGGCGTTTCCACTTACTCTTCTATGACTTCCAGGGAGGGTTCTGTTACAAGCACGCCTTTGTGCACTAACATACCCCGTATTCATATCCGTGACAGTCCAGCGCACAGTCTAGTACCACGACAACTCGCTTACTGCGACCCCCGAAAACCAACATGTTCAGGGCCCTATTTCACGAAATTTTAACTAAAGATAAAATCCAAATTTCAAATATTTCTTAAAGAGATTTCGCTGATTAAAAAAATAATAGTTTTTCTTTGAAATAAAATATATTGTTACAAAACCAATCTACACCCACGAATTAATCATTTGATGCTAAAGAAGCAATGGAATAATTCCAGTGAATATATATATTTTCTGTTATTTAAAATTTCATAATATGTGGGGTATAAATGCCAGCTCATCAAAAGCGGGGTTGTTGTCCTATAACAGAACTAATAATATGAACAAAGTCCTTTATCTGTGAAGTGCATGGTGAGGGCACAAAGCTCGGGGATGTCGGAAGAAGGCTTGTGATCCATTGAATAGGGGATAAAAAATACCCCCGCACTTTAACGTGGTATCTATAAAAGAAATATGCTATCTGGAGGGTATGATCAAGATTCATCATGATGACTGGTAATAAGCAAGTGGGTTGTAATTGTTCCTGTTACAATAGTATCCTTGATCTACCTTCAGGCCAATAGCAATCACATCCTCATTATTAACACTTCTTTCACGACAAGCAGAATGTCTTTTAATTTCATCTTTTACATGCTCAATCTCTTATGGTATTATTAAAGACGATATTTATTGTGAATTAGAATATTACTAGGTACTGCTTATTTCGTATTGCAACTATAAAATATGGGTTGTTGCAACTTTATTAATCATACTAAATTACATACACGCAAAAATTATTTTTAAGAATAATTTTTGCGTGTATTAAATGAAATGGTGAGCATACCTGCCATGTACACTAATTGTGGCGCGAGGATGACGACAACTTAATTTTATATTCTATTCATACCATTCAAACTGCTGCCCAAACAACATGTCCTCGCAAAGCACACTGTATGGTGAACGACCGTCTTCATTGGACAAGTGTGGAAAAGTAGGGTATTAAAAGCCCCATTTCATTTCCATTAATTTCAGTTTCAGTTAATTTCAGAAAATTGGATTTAGAGGCATTCCTTATTTCCCAATATCGCCAAATTTTGAACAACCGTAAACAGTAGATATCTTGGTGATCTGCGGTCGAAAAAATCTGATTAGATAGTGTAGGCTCATTTGTCTTGAAATAAATATTCGTGTCATTTTTTTGGTAAAAGCAAAAACTCTGTTGATTCTGAAAGAAGACATCATAAGTTTTCAAAAAAATTAGGGTGCCATTTTTTTTCACGTCCTAGGGGTCCGAAATCCAAGATGGCGTCCAAAATGGCCGCCGTTCAGCAATAATTCAATATCTTCGCAAGTACACATGCTATGATGCAAAACAAAGTATCTAAATATTGGTTTTCTGACATAAGAAAACCAATGGAACCATCAAATTTAGGCTTAAATGTGATTTACATGCCTAATTTCAAGATGGCGTCCAAAATGGCCACCGTTTAGCAATATAAATAAGACTTTCAATGAGGAACCCGATGATAATAATAATGTAGATTTGTAATTGCGCTAACTCCATCCATATCGCATACTCTAAGAGCGAGGATAATAGCTAATCCTGATAATATGTCACAAACAAATGAGTTTTGAGTTTGGATTTGAACACAGCTAATGATTGAGAACTCTGTATCTCCAATGGTAAGTTGTTCCACAAACGCGGTCCACAGACACTGAAAGCTTTATCCCCATATGATTTCAGTTTAGTTTGCGGCACAGCCAATGAGGGCTTATTTTGTGAGCGAAGTGGTCGATTTGGTTGATATGTTTTAATGAGATCAGTGAGGTAAGATGGGGAAAGGTCATGTTGACACATATAAACCAATGTTAGAATCTTGAAAGTTGTCCGGGCTTCTATTGGTAATCCAATGTAATGATTTTAAGATGGGAGTTATGTGAGAATACTTTTGTGTTTTTGTTATTATTCTGGCAGCGGTGTTCTGAATTTTTTGGAGTTCTGCACACAGGTTTTGGGGAATTCCAATCAAAGCACTGTTGCAGTAATCGAGCCTCGAGAATATCAAGGAACGCACAAGCAGCTTACAGGCTTCCACTGTCAAGAGGTGTCGAATATTGCCAATACATCGAAGATGGTAATTGCACGTACGGCAAAGTTGTTCGACCTGTTTCTCCATGGTTAAGGAAGAATCCAGTAGTACACCAAGATTCTTCACACATGATGAAAACTGAATTTTGGTTTCACGGATTACCACACGTTTACATGTCCCTACGACGTTAAACCCCATTTCTCTCTCTCTCTCGGATGTCCCTACAAGCATGGCTTCCGTCTTGTCATCATTTAGTTTGAGCTTACTCTCGTTCATCCACGATTTACAGATTTAGAGCAGAGTGTTACCTGATGAAGAGACTCATCAATTTTATTTTGATATCTGTCACCAATTAATTGGGTGTCATCAGCGTAGGAGTAGTGACTGATCCCGAAACTGTCTAATACATCACCAAGGCATTTTGTGTATAAGACAAACAACACGGGCCCGAGTACGGACACCACAATCGAGTTTGACAGGATTTGATTCGGAACTGTTTACGAGAATCTTTTGACTTCTATCTGACAGATATGATGATATCCAACCCAAAGCCGTTCCAGATGTATGAAAATATTCACGTAATCTAACAAGGATCTGGTGGTCCACGGTATCAAATGCTGCTGACAGATCCAAGAGAATTAAGGATGCAAGCCTACCACCATCAACTATCCGCAGGAGATCATTCAACACCCGAACTATAGTTTTTTTCAGTACTGTGATGAGATCGGTACGCCGATTGAAATTTGTCCAATAATTTATTATTGTTGACAAAAACCTGTACTCGATTGTTAACAGCCATTTCTATTAATTTGGAGAGAAAGGACAGATTGGACACGGGTCTGTAATTTTTGAGGATGTTGCGATCCAGGCCAGATTTTGTTGATTAGAGGTCTAACCACAGCCTGTTTAAATAATTCTGGAAAAATAACCAGTTTTCAGACTGGTATTAATAATTACTGTAATGACCGGCAGAAGAAGATCTAGGTGTTCGGTTAAAAGTTTGGTTGTTATGGGGTCTAGTGGACAAGTTGTCTTTTTGGATGTATTTATAATCCTTACTATTTCATCTTCACTATAAGGCTCAAAATCAGTCAGATAATTATCACATGGTGGAAGTACCGAAATATGAGTTTCAGTTACTGAATCGGACTCATCAGGTTGCTTCCTTAGTATATCAATCTTATTCGAAAAATATTCTGAGAACGTGTTAGCAAGCTTCACGTCATTGTCTGAGTCTGGAAATATGGTTTCTGAGGTGATACCTAATAAACATTTTATAACTGGTGCTTCAAGGCATTCATGTCTTGTGACGATGAGATCCTGGATGCACTAGCAAGGCTTGGAAATGACAACGATCTGTCGTCTGATGTATGCTCTCAGCTGGAACGTTTTGTTTGGGTGCTGTATCGATCAAAACTCCACACAACAGTGAAAGAACTTCGCTGGTTCCTCTTCTCAAATCGTGCAGCCGAAGGAGAAAACCTTCCACCAACTTCTGCTTCAATGGATTTACATATTCGGCGTACACACTACATAGCCATGATTTGGAAGAAAGCTGATAAAAATCACCCATGCCTCCCAGCACCTGCTGAATTTGGTTGGACATTTGACGCATGTTAGTGTTAACGTCGACCATTTTGGGCGCCATCTTGAAATTAGGCATGTAAATCACAACATTAGCAAAATTTGATGGTTCCATTGGTTTTCTTGTGTCGGAAAACCTATATTTAAGTACTTTGTTTGGCATCATATCATGTGTACTTGCAAAGATATTGAATTATTGCTGAACGGCGGCCATTTTGGACGCCATCTTGGATTTCGGACTACTAGAACGTGAAAAAAAAATGGCACCCTAATTTTTTAAGAAACTTATGATGTCTTCTGTCAGAATCAGCAGAGTTTTTGCTTTTACCAAAAAAATTACACGAAATTACAAATGAGCCTACACTAAGAGCAAAATGAAAAATCACACCAATTTGTAAGATATCAATGTACACCACATTAAATGTACACCAGCGTTTCCTTTGTGAAAATAAATATCTATACAGAATAGAACGGTATAGGGTGATAGGCATATTTTTACCTACCATGTGCAATGCAACACTACTTATAGACAAACTTGGTGATAAAGTGAACATGAGTTTCCAAAGTGAAATGGAATAGGGTTTAACGTCCATCTGTTCTGCTCAGACTGGGCTTATGAAAACGGGCATACAGTGTGCTATGACGAACATTTTGCCCGGACAGCGGCGTTACGACCTACTCTTAAATTGAATTCTAACTGCCAAGTATTTCTTTACGTGCACGCCAATATGTACAGGGGACCTTGGTTATCCGAACAACTATACGTTATCCATTGACAGATTCGCCGTCCTAAACTACTGACAACGGGAACCACGCCGGAAAATCACGGTCAACACAGATATTGAACACGGGAGCCCAAGTTAGCGAGTCATCGCCTTACTCACTGAGTCACCATGGATCCGTTCAGTTAGATTTGATATTTCTTTTCCGCGAAGCTTACGGTCCGCTTCCGACCAGTAACGTTTAGTGCTTTAAATATTTTATTATTTTGGGATAAAGAAACTCATGAAACATGTTTACAACAAATAAATAATTTGCCACTACTGGATAATAACCGGTTAGGTGTATTATTTATTTAAGAACGAGCCAACTCTTAGAACTATAAATTATATTTATGTTATTTTTATGAACTAAGTGAAAAAAATATCTAAATTTCTCCTATATTTATATAATTTATTATTCATAAAATCAGACGAGATAAGAATTTATCTACTAGACAGGATTTTTATTTTATACTAAAATTTTAAAAGAAGAAATGGAAACCGATGTCAGACCAAATTAGTGTTTGCCTGCAGCTTTTTTTCTTCTTTTCATCAACTGTTTCTTTGAGGCACGAGTTTATTCATCATCAACTTCTCTCCTTTTACCAAAATGTTAGACCGCAATCTTTTACAAAATGGTAATTTTGGCAAAGAGCATAATCTGATAAATTAACAAATTATTTCGTGTTTGCTCTCGGCCACAAACTAGCGTTTGCGGGCAAAAATATGAGTCATTGCGGTTGCTCTGATTGGCTATCACAGTAAACATAATCAAGTAAAAACTAATTGACATAAAACTGCCAAATGTCGTCCAAATGAGCGATTGGGCAGACACGTGAGCAAAGAGGTTGACCACATTATTTTAAGGGCTGCTAAAGTAAATTTTACCATCTTCACCATCAACATTTTAAATCGTCTGTAGGCGAAGAACACAAGTCCCTAATTAACTCTACTCATTCCAAATCGCAGTCAGTTATTTGATTTGGCGTAACTATGTTCTCTTTTCTCGTCAGAGATGTGTCATGTCAGCGATTGGAAACACCGAAGAACAAATAAAGAAATATTGGTTTATTATTATTCTGAGATGCCGAGTAACAACTTTAGTTTTTCTTTGCCCTCATCTAAGCAGAAAAAGCGGACCCGTGTGTTAATTGTCTCTCTGGCTTCATGATCCGAATTAGTGAACCGAAGTTTCTTAAAGATCGAGTATGGTTTATGATAGAACATATTAATTTCTGGCCATTAAAGAAATACAAAAATGTGTTCCTCCATAGATATGAGTTAACCTTTGTTTCAATAATTATGGTATATATTAAACAGGAATACTGATTTACGAACATTTATAATCCAGTGAGACAATATAAAATACAACGCTGTTTCCACGACCCTGTCAAGATAACTTAGTATTATTATAATTGTTTAAGACAAGATTATGAGCAACGTGCCATCGGTGAGAAATTTTAAGTAACTTTTTTGACGGCCATTTAATAATTGAACATATTACCACAAGGTACAATTTTATGGATACACAATTACTGATATAATCCTAAGCGACGTTTCGACGAGGATACCCTCGTTCTCGTCTTTATCAAGCAAATTATGACGTTTCAACGAGGATACTCCCGCCTTTGGTTCTTCGACAATCTTTATTCGGAATTATCTCAATAATGGCATTGAATACAAAACAAATTTTCTTAAGACGGTTTTTACAAACTCTGGTCGGACAGATACATTCCAGAATTAAACGAAGTCACCGGTTAATTTAATGGAAGATCAACAATTTCGGAAGTAAAATATTGATACCAGTAACAATTTATATTTGTTTTAAATAAAAATCATGCCAAAGATTTTTTCAATTGACAGTCGGTAATTGATTTCATAGTGAAATAAAACTGACAACCAGAATTCTGGACAAAGTTTTTGAGTCATGTTAAATAATAATTTCTCCTATTAATGCGCTTGATACGTAGATAATTCTCATAGATGAAATCATTTTCAATCTCTGTACATGTTAGAAAAACAAACTGATGTATAACGTGACGTCATCATTTGATTGCTGGGAACGTGAATTGATTGACTGCGACCCCTTAACATGTAATCATAAAGCGTCAATTTTTAGTTATGACATAGAACATAATAAGCGATCCCTGATCACCCAGGGTTGTTTGTTAGAGCTCTACCAGTCGGAGAGGGTCATATTAGAATAACCTTTGACCCTCATTACTGTACCTATGTGTCTGATTGTTGATTCATTAGGGCAATTAGATCGCTGATGGTCGTCAGTGGCGCTCATTTTGAGAATCAAGGGACGTTGATTCATGAAAGGGATCACCCTGGGTCAGCTAACGAACTTGTTGCTTCCCTTCAACTTCCAATTTTTTTGTTCCTCAAAACCAAATTATGTAGAATTTTATCGAAGAACAAGAATTGAATGAGGCACAATTATTGAAGTATTGGTCGAAAATTAATTCTACTGTCTTAAATTACTTTGAACATAAAAGGCACCAAGATGGCAGCAAATTCAACATTTGTGAAATGTTTAGGAGCTTTTATATACAATTCGTTCATGTCTCTGTAAAGTATTTATGTTTATATAATTATGTACATGTATGTATTATGTATCCTTCGTTGTCTCATTTATATTTTATTAATTTCCTCTGTATATGCACATAACCTTGTAAGGTTTTTTATGCAATAAAGTTTCTTCTATACATGAAAGATGATAACAGTAGTCATATCTAAGTGGACGTTCAAGTTTAAATAATGACGATAAAATAAAGTAAATATCATGATTCAAAAGTATGACACCACAAGTATAGATATTTTCAAAAAGTGTTCTAAATATTTTTCCTTTGTATTTTCTAAAGACTATTTTTCTACGGATACTGTTTTATTGAAATTCACAAAAGACAAATTTAAATTGTATTTTTTGTAAAAGAATAAAGATTAGTCCGTTCTTTTCTAAAAAAAAAATGTATATCATAATATATTCTAGTAATATGTACCCGTTAAGTTTTTTTTTAACAATTCTCCTCCTTTTTATAAGTGATCCACAGTTCATAATAATATAGGTCGATGTAAATTGATTTGAGATAACAACCAATTGATTCCGTGGAAAGCCTTTTTGAGGAAACTGTAACAAAGGTTATTGCATAAAATTGGAATAAATTGCGAAAAGAATTGGTGTTGGTTCCTTGTATTTATAGGTGTTAACTTTGTTGGTTTTTATGGTTTTTGTTTTTTTTTTAAATTAATAGAATATGAAATATGAAACAAAGTTGGACTAATCTTAAGTAAGTTATGTTTTTTTTTTTATAATTTGTCATGGTTTTGTTCTTTGTCTTCGGGTCCATTCCATATTCTCGCCTGCCCATGGAATGATGTAAGGTCAAAAGCAAAAACCATTCAAAGAATTGGTTTAAATTTTTAAAAATTCAACGAATTTACATGAAATTGTTTTTATATTTTTCAGCTGAAGCCATATGGTTTATTTAAAGCCTAAGGATTCTTTACTAACATCATGGAGGAGGAAGGAGAGAAGTGTCGAACAATTAAAAAAACAAGTACTCAGAACTTGAATCTGGTTACGCCATATGTCAACAACATGATATGGTTCCATGTATCTAACCACAGCAACGGATGTGATATCATTATTACTAATTTTGATAAATTGCCTTTTTGAATTATTCAGAATATTTGACAGCTCGCTCTTTTGTGGTGGAGGTGAAAAGACGCTGTGTGAGGTGAACACACGAGATTGATCTTTTCCTGACCCATATCAATTTCCGTGGCGACCTGACGTAAAAGGATTAATCCTGTCATTTTAGGAAGAAATATTGTCCATTTGAGATAGAAAAATAGACGATGTCATTCATGAAATATTAAAAATTAATCAGAATAAATGGACAAATATCAGCAAACCCACAATTCCCGTGTTTTTTCATAACTGTAATGCGATCATTAGTCTAACAAAACTTAAAGGAGATAAGAACAGAAATTACATTAATGACTAAAATATTAAAATAGTTATCCCATAATTTGCCAATATCTGAATTGTTATCGCACATAGAGTATTTCTTTAACCTTTATGGAACCATAAGCTTGCACATTTTCAACGGAAACAAAGTGTCATAAATTGATAGCTGTCCGTCAATGTCATGCATGTTATTATGTATACACGACACAATCGGTCTTTATCCAATCAAAGAAGGATTCATTACTAATAAATCAATAATTCTAATAAATTATGACCACAAATTATATTACCAGATAATCTGTGATCTACAATTTACATGTATTACAGACTAATATTGAAATACGGTTTATCGCCTTACTTTTCTTTACCAACCAGACACAATTGAATTTAACGTGGCGTGCTGGATTCGGTTGATTCAATCTCTAAAAGACGAAGCTTCATTTGATGAAAATTTCATCCTGCCCAGGCTCCATTTGATCAAAGTTTCATTGCAGTCAAGCTCCAAAATGAACAAAGTTCCATTCCGGTCCAACTCCATTTAAACGAAGTTTCTTTTCCAAATAGCTCCACTTGAACAATGTTTCGTTTCGGTCTAACTCAATTTGAACAAAATTTCTTCTTTGTCAAGTTTTCTTTCAACCAATCAATCCCATGTCGTTCTGTTTAATTATTTTGCTTTCGCTTTTCGCACAGACTGTCAGATTTATGTTTATATGTATCCTTCGTTGTCTCATTTACATTTTATAAATTTCATCTGTATGTGCACATAACCTTGTAAGGTTTTTTATGCAATAAAGTTTCTTCTTCTTCTTCTATAGAGTATAAGGAATCAAAAGTAATATTACTTTTAAATAATTTGATCTGAAAATTACTCAAATCGATCTTGAGATGTAATCATTTAAAGTTTGTTTTGGATTGTATTGATTTGCATTACCACTGTCTTTGGGTCTTTGCAGACAGATGACTAATACTAATAGCTAGTGCTATCTTTTTCACACATGAAGTATTATTGTTATAATGCCCGGATGTGCTTAACTACAACAGTTCTTGCATTAAAATAGTACAAATTTTCTACTTTGATGGTATTTTTGAACGATCTATACATATATTTAACACCAGATTAGGTCCATATTTTAAAAAATGTAATGATCAATCGAGGCGATTATTTTTTTCTATTTAAGTATTTAATTATTCCGTAGATAACGGAAGTATTTAAATTGATCTTTAGAATATGTTTAATCTGAGAAGTTTTATACTACAGTACACCTTCTAGAAATATTTACGTGGCTGTTTTTCGGAATGAAATTAATAGCACCGGAGATACAATTATAATGGTATTCAAAAATAACTTCGTCTCATCTTTGTTTGCTGGACTTCTGTTTCGATTAATCAGGGTAATATATGAATAAATTTGACTAAAAATGTATTGGTTTTTATATACAAGTTCCATGTGTACACAAAGTTTGCTTGCAGACAGACACAAATGAAAGCCATCATACATGCAGCACAGTTGTTTAAGTTTTATCTTTTTATAAAAATCTATATCTTTCATTAGTGCACAATCAAATTCAAGGTTATCTTTAAGTTGAACATCCTTATGATCAATCCGAAATTCCATAATCCGGTAAAAGATTAGAGTTTTAATAATATCAAACAATTGGTGATAAAAAGGCAAGCACTCAAGCCCAGCTCACATTAAAACAAACCCCACGTAAGCTAAAAAATATTAACTAAGGGCGTCCTTTCAAAAGTTTCTGGTAATTTCATCGTTCATCTATTTTAAATTATGCAGTCCCCTTTCTCTGAACTACCAGGCATTGTTGAAATCTTGATTCTTTTTCGATAACATTTCATATTGTCAACACCTCCATATCTGATTTTAAGGGTCATGGGCATATCTGTTGAAGTTGCCCTGGTGACGTAACGCATGCAGCCGCCATGTTAATCTTCTAGCGTGACCCTAAGATCGTTAAAATAATAAATGCTTAATTTATCAGTCATTAACACCGGTTCCGAGGTTGAAGAGTTCACTAACAGTTTGGCATATTTACAAAATGAATTATGACGGGTCAAATATTATAAACATAGGAAAGGAAATGTTAGTGATGTTCATATTACGTAATTCTAACTTCTGACATTTTCTATCCTCATGATAAAGAAAAAAAAGTTCCATAAAAATGTCTGTATTTTTTGTGTTGGTGCACATGCTTGTTATCAAAATGTTATATGTGCTCCATGTCACGTAGAGCAAATGGCAGTGATGAAAGTGCATCTTTTATAAATAAATATTCTTTTAAGTGGCGCAACTCGATAGTGTAGAGCACTGTACGCCCTGATGACAAAATCAGATGATGTTGGGTACTGGAGATTATAAGGAGTTCTATCTACATCATATCATAGCATCTTTCAACAACAACTCCAGGTTATTCAGTATACACTGCATGAAGATATATTGCTTATATTATGCAGAAACCATTACAGATATCTGAGACCTATAAGATGGAAGAGCAATGTATATTTTTATATTTGCTGTGTGTTTTACTTATCTCAACAGTTACACTGCATCCTTGCTCTTTTTCAAAGACTTCTTGTTCTCCACAAACCCATAATATTTTCACAAAAAATAATCACTTTATATAGATGGTGATATCTTTAATACATGGCAGATTCTGTAAGCGTTTATTTAAAACGACATGGATAAAACATCCACACAATATACACTAAGTTGTTTAGTTTCTATTCAGGGATCTCATATTTTGATAATAAAATTTTCCTGAATTGACAGTCTTGTAAGGTTATTCTATGCCCTTCTAGTTATACAACTGAAGGAAGACTACATCCAACAATATTAGGACATAACCTTACCGTTTATTAAACAAACTATACGTATTTACATCTAGGACCCTTCTTATAAAATATGACAAAGATAACTTTTTCTTAGGAATTGTTAGCACCAATTATACTGGAGATAAAGAATATCGATAGGAGTTCTTCTTTGATGGAGGGGTCGGGTAGCAATACATAAATGTCAGTTCAATGGAGTTGTATGTAAAAAATCCAATTTAGCTAGGCACGAGCCTTAATTTACTTTGTGAAACGGGTCCTATACAATATATGATTACCCAAATCACAACCTCGAAATATGTAAAGTGATTGTTGGAATTAGTGACAACAAATACATGTAAGTCGGTAGGTCGCGAACCTGTAAAAACCAGACCGCTAAATCACGTTTTGGACATTCGTAATGCAATCATTTGACTAGACGACTATATATTATGTATTACAATTTGTGAAATCTTCAGCTTGTAGCATTCTATTTTTTTATGTTCATTTTTTCTCAGGTTAACGTATGTGTCTCATTTGCCAATGTTATGGAACCCCCGGAATGCTCGATTTTGTCAGAAATGTATTTTATTTAACTGTGAGTTACAGTTATGCAACGTGAACGCCTTTAAAACTGACAAAAAAGGAGTAAATTAAGAATATATATTGCATTGAGAAAGGAGAGAAATTAGTAAGATCAAAAGCATATGGTTTAAATAGTTTCTGTAGCAATTCTTCAAAGGGATGTGGTCTTTTTTACACTAGGGTGCTGTAAGTTCTGAGAACCTTTATACACGAGTGTTAAGCTTTAATTGGCGTTATTATCAGCTCGTTATCTACATGTAATAACATTTATATCACATGGCTTCTCTTAGATATTATAAAGTATATCTACTGATCTTATTAACCGCTAGGGAATGGGTAGTTCTCCTTGCACCAATCCTTACCAATTGTGTTAATTGGCAAAAAAAGTTAAGTCAAAACATTATAAATATCCATTTAAGTCAGCTCTCTCTTGGCTTTCAAACAGCCTAAAAGGCTTTCAATGTTATATGACGTGCGAAAAAATCAAAAATAAAATCAAACGGTTCAGAAGAAATTATAGGGCATGATATCTCAAAGGCATTTATAATGGCAGTAGTATTTCACCAAAATATAGTCCGGAAGTGGTCAGGTCAACCCTGGAGATTCCAATAAACTATTATAATGCGGGATTCATTTTGTGTTTTAGTCTGTTTGGGGACATATTAGGAAAAAGACAGACAAATTAGCTAAGAAGTATTACAATCCCACTGGATTAAGTTAAAGATTACTCGTTTATGGATTAACCCTCTAATATTATATGATTTTGTATGTATATATACTGTAAAACTTGTTTTGATGACTGCATAGAGAGGTGGTGGGGGCACAGTCTGCAGTCGGCAACGTTTCTCGGGGGGGGGGGGGGGGGAAATATTTTTCGCGGAGGGGGGGGGCATTGCCACCCCCGCTTTGTCCCCAGCTCGTTACGGGCCTGTGGTAATATATACTAGTATTCATATTATAATCATTGTTTACAAGAGCTATATAAATAAAAGCTTCATGTTAAAAACAAAGCAAATACTGTTATCTGAAATATAATGTAGTCGACTTCATCCGCTGTGATATTTTCTTGTGTCCTTAACAGGTAGGTAGGGAAATAAGATAAAAAAAAATGTCCAGCGGTCCTCAAAGAGTGAGCCATTTGAAATTGTCAACAAATGGGAATACCCGTAGCACAGATAACAAGATGTATTATTTACATCGTACCTGTTAGACGCCCCCCCCCCCCCCCCCCCCGCAGACACACACACACACGCGCACATAGAGTAACACACAATTATAAAATCATCAAAAACATAATCATTACGATAGTCCATAATTAGTGTTCAGTTGTAGTTAACCCCCTTTATAGAGATCATTTACCCACCACTATCGATTCTTAATTTATTTCCTGAAAAATATATCAAATTGGTTTTGTTTGATGATCTTAAGTTTATAAAGATTTAAAAAAAAACACTAAGGTTTCGGTTAATGCTAATTTTATAAATGACACAACATCAATATGTAAGATACGAAAACAACAATGTTCAACCCTATGTCAGGTATATAGTCCGAAGGATAGATATCCCAATGCTTTATCAAATATATATTTGCTACAGCGTATTTCTTTTATTGTTCTAAATTACATCTAATGTGGGGCATTTTCCTTAGATTTTGAGAAAATGCTGCTAAGTTCAGTTTCTGCGAACAAGGGATGGTTGTTTGCCATTTGTAACGCCAATAAAGGTAATGAGTAAAATAAATCAATTCAATTTAAAATTTGGGAAAAAGGCTGGTTTTAGTAATTTAATTTAAACTGTTGCAGGAATCGAATATCCGTGTTATCTGACACGAATTCCTTTTATTTTCGGATTATACGTGAAAGAATTATTAGAAAGGGCGAACAATACTATATGTAACACCCATTAAGGGCATAATTCAAAATAAATGTAAAGATCAATATAGAAAAAAAACATGTACAGCATATACATACAGACACGATAATATAAACACACGATAATCAGCAATATAGAAGACTAGATGGCATTATAAAAAACACCATAAACCACAATATAAAAAACAAGATGACATTATGAAAATCATAATAATCATCAAAATAAAAGACATGGTGACATTATAAAAACCACTGTAATCAGACATATATAAGTCTAGACGACACAAAAACAACTACATGTACATGTATAATCAACAATATAAAAGACCAGATGACATAATAACAACTGTAGTCAACAATATAAAAGATTAGATGGCATTCTAAACACCACAATAATTAACAATATAAAATACAAGGTGGCATTATAAATAATCAACAATATACACGTAAAATACAAGGTAGCATTATAAACAATAAACACCCAAATATAAAGGACAGGGTGGTACATTAAAACAATATTATTATAAAGAACATGATGATTAATGATATAAACAATACATACATATTAGGATACTTAATAATATTACATTCATATTAATTGACAGTGTAAAATAGGAAAAGCAACAATATAAATATATCAAAATCAACAATATGAATTATGATATCAATAATATCGAAAACATTATGTTAATCAACTATCAAGACATATTATCGACAATAATATTAAAGTTATAATCATCAATATCATAAATATTGACGATAATCGGCAATAAAAGACACGACAATCCACACTGACGTAAATTAAAACTCATGATAATCAAAACTATGTAAAATATAATGGAACACTTTGCTCAACAATATAAAATATATTATAATGAACACATGATGATCTAAAATAATAACATTAAACATGGTGATCAAAAAAATAAAAAAATGATTAACAAAATAAAAGCATAGTGATTCAAAATATATATAACATAGTGATTAACAATGCTTCCGTAGTCTGGAAAACCCTAGTAACACTGTTGAATGTTGATTTAACAAACAAAAGAAAACTGTTTTATTTCAGAATTACACTACTGAACATAAAACCAGTTTTATTTTGTGTTTTTAGATAAAGATAATTAGAAGCCTTTTCAGTGTAGGAGAAAAAAAACCTATTATTATATACGTGTATTAAGTCCAAATATGGGCCTAACTCAATTTTCACCAAAATTTGACTTGCTAGGTTTTCCAGATTACGGGAGAATGGGTCATCATGTTATCCCCCCCCCTCACCCCGGCTTTGATTATCAAGTACAAAGGGAATACAGTTTTACTCCACTTCACAGAAATGTGGTTACCAACAAAGGTGGTACTTGACAAAAAAAAGATCTTTATTTGCTTATTCCATTTACTATAGGGGGTGGGATAGCCTAGTAGTCTAGAGTGCCGCGCTTCGACCTCTAGCTGGCCGGTCACCTCTGGCTTGCGGCTGTGGTTTCAAGCCCTGGTGTGAGCGTATGTGGCATCGAGATAGGGGCGCCTTCTCAACCTCGTGGGTTTCCTCCGGCAATTTCGGTTTCCTCCCACTGCTAAAGACCAATACGCGCAAGCGAATTATTGAAATAAAATTAAACCATATGTTAGTACCGAAATGACCTAGTTTGTGTTGAGTGGACGTTAAACCTCATTTCTCTCTCTCTCTCTCTCTCTCTCTCTCCATTTACTATAATCTACGTGAAATAGACAAAACATATCAAAAGCAACTCATAAATCCACAAAATATGAAATAGCATCAGCATTCAATAACACTTTTACTTCCGTCACCAGTTTGATTCTTATATAACTACAATGGTTCTGTATTTTCGTCTTCGGAATAAATCGTACATGAACTTGATCGCTTGCAATTTTAATTTTCAAAGATATGTTCGTTCATTCGTTTCTGGGGATTTACGTCTACTTCCACCAAAAGTGATATCGTAGACAAGAAAATATAATCTATGCCGTAATTGGAGTGATATATCCTTATACCAGATATAAGGATATTCATCACTCAGATATGTCGTAATTGTAGTGATAGTGAGTTTCTAATCATATATATGATTGATTCATGAGTAAATTTTGAATGCTAGAGAAATGAATAATATTTAAGATGACAAATGAATTTATCTCATATATTTAACATACGCTGAACAATAATTATAATGATGTAGTCCATCCTCCCCTGTTTTTCACGTCCTCTACAATAGAAACATTGTGATTCATCATATATAAAACATGTCCATAATATCATATCTATTATGTATTACACCGTGAATCTTTAATAAACAACTCCAACAACATTATATAAAAAAAATAATTGTATAATGATCACAAATATAAAAGAAACAAATATGAAAGGATACAAAAATCGAAAATCGCCCTTCAATACGCGAAACTGTGCGGGATAAAGAGGACGTCAAAATCGTTTAAATCCTAGAATGCGATCTAAGGGGGGTAACTCTTGTTATAAATAAATAAATAAATATTTAAACCTGCGCGAATTGGTGCATAATTCGTAAATGCATCTATGCACGAAGCCTTATAGAAAAACATAAGTAAAGATAATTAGCGTTACATAATCTGATTATAGCCGACTACACCATGAATCATTCCCCCAAATTAGCAAGAATCTCGAAAAACTGTTTACCAGATAGTTACTTGCTGCACATAATGCATGAAATAACGCCATAAGGGACCCATGAAATGACAAGAGGCGTTGATTTAAAAATTACAATTTTCTCATTAGATGAATATCCGAATGAATTATTTTTGAAAATTCGCTCCTTAAAATGAAAATACATTAATCCTTGTTAAATTATCACGATTGGAGAACGTGATAACTCGCATCCAGCGGGCAATTTATCTTTACGGGCCAACCAATTTTGACAAATTGTAAAAGATAAATTACACAAGCCTGGCGAAATCAAGCGATTGATCATTTCTTTGCCATGGTTAAAAAAGATCCGCCACATTTGGACAGTTTAAATGAATTATGGGTTGTCGTTACAAAAGTGACTTCTATCCGCTATCCTTTCATCAAGCCCGGGACAGTATCAGAGGTCCGCGTTTTTACAATCATAGCAAGGAAGGGATAAGAGACAGGGTGAAATCTGAACGTTATCTTGAGGTTGATAATTGGTCTTCGATTATTTCACCGCCAAACGCCCAGCTGTGTCTCCCAAACCACACAACTCATTTATCAAGAACCGGAGCGACCTTTCGGCTCTTATACAATAGTAATATTATCACTGCTCGTACATCATACATAAAATCTGTCCTAATATCTTGTGAGTAACACCTAATACCAGACTGTCGAGATTTAAAAACAAGTGGTGAGATGTATACTTAAAATATTAGGCATCTGGCGTGAGTGGGTTTATTACAAATTGACTAATCCAATGCCAAAATAAAGAAGATTAAAAAGTCAACTATTAAAGTGATACATTATTATTTATAATACTATAATTATTATAAAAAAGACCAAGATTTGTGGTTATGGACACGATCTCTTATTCCCTTACCTTAATTATCACAGACACAAATCAGTTTACTCGGGTGAAATTCGAGAGAGAGAGAGAGAGAGAGAGAGAGAGAGAGAGAGACGGGTTTTAACGTTCAATCGACACCACTATTCGGGACTAATAGTTCAGTTTTATTTCAATAGCTTGCTTGAGCGTAGGGGTCTTTAGCAGGGGTTGGGGTGTTAACCGGATGACCCGGAGAATGCCGGCTAGGACAGATAGGCGACTCTATCTTGTCACATGCGACCGGGGAATCGAAACCACGCCAGTCGACTCAATCACATACCGTATAACATTAACATCCCCCCCCCCCCAAAAAAAAAAGAAAAGTGATCGGTGAGCCATATATTATACAAAACATATAAACAAAACAAATTTTAGTAAAGCAACAGTTCCCATTTCCATCCTTTTGAATGAGGTCGCATATCCTTTGGCACTTTACTATTTAATTAAGAACAGAATATCAAGATACATATCTCCCGGCTTGGATCAAATGGGAAAATTTTAGAAAAGATTAAATGTGACCCCCCCCCCCTGCTCAGGCTTGAAAATTTGAAACTTAAATCTATGCGATTTTATTGGCGATCTAATTTACCAAAGCGCAATTATCAAACCTAGAACGCCCCCCCCCCCCCCCTGCAAAAAATGATGTGGCTCTGGTTTTCTTGTAGAGGATTAAAAGTTTAGAAATGATCAATTTCAAACACCTTTGCAAATACTAAACGGAACTGAACCTTTCTAGGACTGATTTTGTTTCGAGATTCAAATCTTAAATATTCCCCAACAGAGAATTTAATATTGCGAGAGAGAGAGAGAGAAATGGGGTTTAACGTCCACTCAACACAAACTAGGTCATTTCGGGACTAACATATGGTTTAATTTTATTTCAATAATTCGCTTGCGCGTAGGGGTCTTTAGCAGTGGGAGGAAACCGGAGTGCCCGGAGGAAACCCACGAGGTTGAGAAGGTGCCCCTATCTCCATGCCACATACGCTCACACCAGGACTCGAAACCACAGCCGCAAGCCAGAGGTGACCGGCCAGCTAGAGGTCGAAGCGCGGCACTCTAGACCACTAGGCCATCCCAACCCCCCTTAATATTGCGAAGCAGTTTACCTATTTTAAACTAAAGCAACACAAGACATGATTTACTATACATGAAGGCTCACGTAAAGTTTTGGGGAACGCAAACGCGTCAAAATCCTTCGCAATTAAAATATTTAACAATATTTCTGGACAATTTAATTTTAATATGAAGGGAAAAAATAGTCCTTCCAAGTTGACTGACAAATTATAAGTATATACATAATAATTTCAATACCCTTACTCTTATTACGAATTCTACGTCGATAAACGGGACCATCCGAGCGACTATGGACTGTTTCTTGCGTCACTAACAAGAGGAAACCACACCGGAAGTTTCTCAGTCAACACCCAGTTTTCAATCCAAATTCTTTTCCCGACGGTTCAATTTCATATTATATCAGAATCTTTGCACCAAATTCTGATAAAACACACCCCTGAAGAGTGGGCGCTGTTCATGTGGGGTATATTAAATCATAAACAATATCCAACAAAACCCAATGACTTTAAGTCTTTAAATGGAATAAATTAATAATGAATACGGGAATTCAGTAATTTGTTATAAATCACGGTATTATAAGATACATGTATATAAGCCATTATTATGTGGTGGTTTTTTCAAATGTCAGATGTCCTGTAAATTGAAGGAAATATCACAAAATTTAATCGTTCATGCAATTGTATTTTTCCACCCGAAAAACTTGTCCCGCTATTGAACCAGACCAAATTGACACCCAGGTTACTTCGAGGCTGTAACAATTTGACTACACCTCTCGCAGAAATGAGATTTTGTGTTTCTTCCGTTAGCTTTTTATTCAGCTACAATCAAGGCCGGGGCAGATAATTTGAAATCGTGGAAACCCTATTGATTAACCCAGGGTAGAATGGAATGAGACCACTGGGGATACGGCGAATGTATGATCCTTGGTTTACTGGAAAGTTCGTTAAGATGCAGTCACGAATGGTTTGTCTGTAATTCACAAACAACACTACAGCTTTAAAGCTACGGAAGAAAAATTGGAATCGGGGTTTAAACAAATCTGAAAACCTACCCTTTTGTTCGACATAAATTCTATTAAAAATTGATGCTTCATGGGAGGTAACTCCATTTTACCACCACGGTACCACGGTACAAGGAGGCAGAAAACCATTAATTTCCCCATTGACTTCAATGTTAATTCTGGGCACTTTGTATGATGTTGACCACCAAAATTTTGAAATACACAAACTTGAAGAAGTATACTAAAACATGTAACTAGTTGCCGTACTTATCACCGTGGCCAACCTGATATCCTCGTTATCCTTCCGCCTAAAAATCATGAATATTTACCAAAACCTGGCAGAAAATATCAATTCAAACCTTCTTCATCCATTCTAGACCAAAAAATCAACAAAAATGGGCATGCAAAGGGGAGAAAAGAGACAGAGAGAGAACTGCTATAAATAGATGAACTACAATTTGTGGGTATTTAATGGTGATCTGCTTCCATAATTTATTTAGGGTCCGGTGAAAGTTACCTAGAGTCCTTTTTCATCCACACAAACAGTAAGAAAGCAAGCAAAAAATAAGGAAATATTACCAGATCCCTGCATGTATGATGTGGATTTACAGGGTTATCAATAATTTCTCTTAAACAGCCAAACATATTCTATAAAATATATCCAAGAGTTGATTTCTTTTGAAAGAGTGGTGCTGCACATAATAAAATAAATGTTTTTTGGTGAATCAAAATCATTCCATAAGCTTAATGTATTCTGTCAGGTTCCTTTATAAATTCTCTGTCTCCCCAAAGTCAGTATTCAAGACAGACAGTAGAACAACTTGTATATTGGCCTAAATCCATAATAGCCCTTCCCCCTATACTTTTTTCTCAGTGATCAATAAGAGTGATGATGATGAAACATTTATCTTTGGAGATTGAGTTTGACATCCACTCACACAAACTAGGCCATTTCGGGACCAACATAATGGTTCAATTTTATTTCAATAAATTAATTGTGCATAGGGTTCTTTAGCAGTTGGGGGCAACCAGAGGATCCAGAGAAAACTCCCACTTGGTTAGCCAGGCAAACCTACTCCTTGTCTCAATAACAGATCTTATGATATAAAGTGGATATGTTAGACCATTTAATTCCTGCTCCAGATTTATCTCTGGTTTTAAGACATGTTTTTGTTGTTCCATACTTCTTTAACAAACACAAATAACTGAGTTTAGTTAATATATTGTAATAGATACAATTACATTCAGAGGAAAGAAAAACAATGAATTCAAATCAAATATGTGATTTCGACAAACAATAAATAAAACAAAAATAAATTAATTTTATAAGTAACAATTATCAACAATTACTAATAGCCTTTGATTGATATTTAGTGGACGGAATTAAGTTCATCTGAACTTTCTATTAAACGTCAGGCAAAATTAGTTAATCTGAAACTATGATGCCATGAGTTTGAAAATCAACAATATTAGCAATATGATGTCAATGGTCATATTTTTGTAACAATGTATGTCTTATAGTCTTATCAATCATTTCTGTCAGAAAGGATATCTGTCTGCCATACTAAAGTACAAGTAAAGTAGTTATAATGATCTACCATTTAAACAATAAATTTATAAGATCTTGTTGTAAGACTTCAATAAATAGATAAAATATAGGACGGTTTTTCTATCACATTTGTATGAATTGTATCTATTGAAAAGAGTAATTAGGATTGGGTGTGGCACCACAATATTCACCAACAAATTTCAGAACATCTTGTAAATCAGGACTGTGTGAAACCTGGAAAATAAAATTATCAAAAACTTTTTAACATGAATAATTTTGATATCTTAAATTTCAATGCGTTTTACATTAAATATACAGCACACAAAGTCTATTTTTCTAAGCCTATTTCCTTTTCCATAAATCTGCTCTACTTTACGGTAAAAGCGGAAGGTCTTTTCAACTTGTCAAAACCTATCAATATTTGATTCTGTGAAGAATATTTCTCCAAACATACCTTTGTTGCCATTAAAAATTTATTCCAATCATCTTTATTGGCTACTTTTCCAGGTTTTTTAAATTCTACTTTATTACGTAGAACGGGGTAACCTGGAATTAAACAAATGCAATGTAACAATTAATTCAATTTAATAACATATTCTCCATTATTTGAATCAAGAATTAAGAGATAAATCAGAATAAAGTGCAAAGGGGTTTGAATTGCGACAAACATAAGACATCAATTTAATAAGAGCTAAACCTACCTTATGTTTCTGACTTTAAATTTTATATCAATCAGTACTTAAGACTTTTAGTTTCAACTCTACAGACCATCAAATGGCAAGGATATTGAGTGGATTAGACAATGCTGTATGACTAATATGGCTAGAGATGGTTTATAAAGGGACTGACAATCAAAAATTTGTTGATTATCATGTCAGTGGTATTTGACAGTCAATAAAATGAACTATGGGGGGAGTTTCCATTTGTCAATTATGGTTATTTCTTGTCAAAACTTCAAAAAGTCATAACTTTGCTCAATAACTGGGAATTATATTATTCAAGTTGGCATTATCTACTTATAATTAGAGCAACTACTGTCAGATCTTCCTTTAAATATTGTATAATGTACCTTTAAATCATTATTCCCTTGTCTACCAGGTGCTAGTATTAAGGTGGACAGTATTTATTGTTGTCATTAACAACCATTTTATACTCTTAAACTAAAAACAATACCTGATACTACACAAGGTAATGATCTTATTCCTGTATCACTGGCTACTAAAGATGCTTCATATGTATTGCGTTCATCTTTTGGTAAAATCTGTTCTACTCTTTGATCCATAGAAACAGCTAATACCCATTCTTTAATCTCTTCATGTTGTTGATTCTGTAGAAAATTAATTGATACCATTATCACACGTATTTCATTATTCATAGAATAGGGTTACATTTTGAAATGCTATTGTGTCATAGTAAAATTAAGTGTTTCGTACTCCAACCAGTCTATTTTTGTTAGTTTAACTTACTGTTAGGAATGGTTTTTCAGGTAATGGAATTTCGAAAGGAATGTCTGTGTCTTGGAAATCACTATGATCTAACATTTCTAATGTTCCATCTTCAATTGCCTAGAAAATAACAGAAAACAGTAATATAGTAATGTAACAGCAGTAACATTTGTATAATTAGAACAAAATTAATTTTCAAGAAAGAACAAGACACCAAAAAAAGAATTCTTCTGTTGTGGTCGTGATAATAGATATTTCCACGAGAGAGAGAGAGAAATAGGGTTTAACGTCTACTGGACACAAACAAGGTCATTTTGGGACTAACATATGGTTTCATTTTATTTCAATAATTCGCTTGCGCGTAGGGGGCTTTAGTAGTTGGAGGGAACCGGAGTGCCCCGAGGAAACCCACGAGGTTGAGAAGGCGCCCCTATCTCCATGCCACATACGCTCACACCAGGGCTCGAAACCACAGTCGCAAGCCAGAGGTGACCGGCCAGCTAGAGGTCGAAGCGCGGCACTCTAGACAACTAGGCCATCCCACCCCCGATATTTCCACGAAGTCATTAACTGTTTATTTCCTATGCAAATTTTCTATAAAACAGGAATGTATAGATATGTATAAAAGTAACGTACCTCTGCTATGTCTAGACATCTGTTCAAAAATACAAAAGCCATATTTTCTGATCCTACAGCCTAAAACCAATACATCAATAATTAACATAAACTATTTGTTAGCTTGATAACATTGAGGGGATACTCTTTGAAACATTGCATCCAATACCCTAGTACCTGTTTTCTGTTTTTAAACAAAGTTTGTATACATTCAAAAGAGAGAGAGAGACTTATTAATCGTATGTACAAGATATATCTATAAAACAACAGAAAATATCTTAACCCTTTGGACACCAAGTCCCTGAAAAATTTGTGGCCGATCCATTGCATTCTTGTGACAGTTGTTTACTAGACATTAAATGTATGGACAAGTGATGAGAACTGGTTGCTTGTAATGTTAGCTTTCTAGATTTATCTCCAATATTCTATGGTGTGGTTCAAGTTGTACCAACAGTTGTCTGGACATCCAACAATGTCAAAGGGTTAAGAACCAAACTATTTAGATTGGAATGTATGATAAGTATTTATCAGTTATCTGATGTAAGTTATAAAACAATGTGCATGTATATATATTATTTAATTGATATTGTACCTTGCATTGTGTTCCTGCTTCGTAAAAAGCTTTGTCTGCTGGTATCATATCTGTATGACGTAATAATGCTACAGATAATTTAGTAGCTAGACTTTCCAGTGATTTCTGACTCATGGCCGCTGATCTTACACCATAGTAATGAGCTATAAGTGTCATACATTGAAAATCTTCATATTGTGGACTCTTCGCTTCCTGTGATTTACTCATATTTTCACACTGAATATACACAATTGAAAAATCTTGATTCTAAAGTTCCTGATCCTGATCTATTATCTAATTTTTCACAACATAATTCACACTAAATTATACTCCCATTAATTATTCAGCATTTAATTAATAATAATAATAATTATTATAGCACTGGAAACCCGAACCAAAATCTCAACAGCACATAATCTCCCGATTTGGATTTAATTGCATTATTAAGAGGCCCATCAAATGATGTAACCAAACATTTATAGGTGGTACTGGCTTGTTTATATTTGAAGTTTATGATATCATCCTCAGAATTAACTATACTAGCAACTTATTATATTTCAAAATAGCAGAAAATTGATTTGTGTTGTTAGTGACGGATTCTGACATGAAATAGAAGTGACAGAAGAGAATTTAATCTATAATTCAGGATCAGAAAAAGTTTAAAACTGGAAAACTAAGACATACCAAATCATAAAACATATCTCGAAGATCAGCCCATGTTCTATAAGCTTCTGGTTTATTTAAACCACCAGCACATACTATGTCATTAAATATTCTTTTATAGATATTATAATTCTGAAATATAGAAACATTTGTTTTTAAAATACTGTGCTTTGAGAAAGCAAGAATGGAATGATTATTTTATCACTCCATTTATTAGAAAGATGCATTATACACATCAGTTAGACACCACTTAATGGTGCTATAAAAATGTATTTCTTTATTAAATATATTTTTTTACAATATATATTGTACCTGTGGGTTTGGAGGTGTACCAAACTTGGCATACAGACCAAGGGCTCTCGTTGTTCTATCACTTTTTATCAGATGTGTGGCATACAAAGCAATATATTTATGAAGAACTTTGGGATTCTGAAATGATCAAAGAATACATATTCATAAATCTGGCAAATTATATCTGGAAACAAGTCATTTTTGCCTTGGAGAAAATGAAAGAGGTTTTACAATAAATTTGAAACTCTCCTTAGGCCTATGTATGTTTGTTGATTTTTGTAAAATAAACTGTCATGTTACAACCATAGCAAAGATCTCTATGTTAGAATTTTTATATATAATGTGTTCTATGATTCTATCATGTATAATGTGTTCTATGATTCTATCACATATCTAAAATTGGTGGACAACAACAGTGTCCTTTCTGATATCTTTTGTATTAGAATGATTTGAAGGACATAATGGGACAGCCTATATGACACAGCATATCGTACCATGTCATTGCTACTATTCTTTGCACCAATTCATATTCATATCCTTGGCATTTAAGCACATAGTGTACAATGTCATTTTTACCCATGGCATCAAATAATATAGATGTAAAATAATTAAAACCACTCTACCTGTTGTTCAGCAGTAGAAATACATTTTTCCCATTCTCCTTTTTCAGCATATAAATCTAAAGCTCCAATTACATCTACATTAGCCAGCTGGAAAAAAAACAAACCAATGACTACAATTCAATATGATACAGAGGAAGACATCTTTTATACAATAAATCTTACATTTAATTATTATTTACTTGCATTATGATCTTAGTACTAAGCCAATGAACCATCAGTATATTTTAGTTTTCATGAATATTGACGTAATGTGGTCAAAGGGTTAACTTACATCTTCAACTTTTCCTTGATTTCTACAATGATCTTTATATTTATCATCAACATAAGGTTCCAACCTATAAAACAAATTATTTAATTACTGAGTATCAACATGATTTAAATATGATTACAACAAGGTATAATAACTATCTGAACACAAAGATCCATCATTTATCATGAAATTAATATACAGTAATTTCATTAACTGACTACAATCATGTAAAGACTATAAGTATAAGCATACTATACGGATCAAAAACAGAGCAAGATGTCATCATAGTCATCTAGGAATAAAGCGGTCATATCAAAAACTAAGTTTTGTCAGTTGTCCATGCAACAAGCATGCCAAATTTCATGAAATGAAATAGGCTTTAACATTTAACTATTCTGGTCCGACGGCTGGGCTACGATTGGTTAAAGTCTAATGAAGATGGACATATGCCATACAGTGTGGTATGAGGGAAAGTGATGCTACAGCCTACTCTTCTACCGAATTCCAACTGCCCAGCGATCTTTTATGTGCATGCCAATGCGTACAAGTGACCTTGCTTTTTCATCCCATCTGAATGACTAGACAGCTGTCCTTGTCAGAACCTTCGATCTGCACAACTGACAAGGGGGAAACCACGCCAGAAAAGCCTGATAAACTTTCTCGACCATGAGTGGGAACAAACGTGTAACCTCCAAGCTAGCTATTCACTCAGCCACACTTTTTTTTTTTCGAAGAATGGCTCTCCCAAGAAAAATAATACAAGTAGTACTTGGGGACCCGTTCCTGGTCTAATGAATAAAATGACAAGGGGTTTAACCTCCTACTTTTCTGCACCCACTGGTTCAATGAACTTCCAATTACCTGTGGTTAACACATAGAACAGAAACCAAATCTATATTTACCTTGGTTCCAGTTCTTTGGCAACCTTCTTGGCTTTATTCCAATCACCACCAGTAATTAACATATCTATAGCTTCTTTTATCATATCTAATCCTAAATATAATTCTGCTGCCTGGTAAATAATAATAAATAAAACCTATCATATAATATCAGTTTCTTTATGATTGAGAAATTGTAATCATTTTGAAAAACTATTTACATGATTGTACTTTCATTGGATATAAGAACAAAGTAGTATAAAAAGCACAGCATAGAATTATTAGTTCTGAACTTGAAAAGAGCAAAAATCAAAAGTAAAAAAAATAAGAGTTTGAGGATGGACAAAACTTACTGAGCTGTATTTTTGAATTTCTGCTAGTTGTGGACAAGCTACCTCAATAACAATCTTCGATTTTTCTGTTCCGAGGAATTTCAGTGCTAAATCTCCCGCCTATAAGCCAAGAAAAAAAGAATGTACGTATAACCCTTTGACATCTTATTGGTTTTTTTTTTTCATATGATGAGTAACAAAAAACCAGGCTTGAAACCTGTTTAAACTCTTGGGGTGGCTCTACTCCAGGGGTTTACCCAATTCTGATACGACTGACATGAAGAGAATTGTGGATCTTTTGACATTCACCACACTCAGTTCCTTGTCAATACAGTACCCTTTTTTATATCTATTTCATATTTTCATGTAATTTTGTTTCGATTTCTAAATCATCATTAATTTTCTCCAATCAAATTATGTAAAATACCTACCCTCATCCAACACTTCTCTAGTATATTATAATCTGTTGTTAGTTTTGGTGTAACTTTTAAAAAGCATTCAATAGCTCTAGCATATTCTCCACTTGATTCCCATTCTCTAGCTTGTTGTATCATAGACTCAGCTCCTCTATAAATTATTATTAATACACTATCAATATCACTACTACCAGTCGTAATATAAAATCATCTCCTCTTATGTTCTTCAATTGAACAGTAGCATGTGTGACAACAAAATTGATGAAATTCTTGACAGATCAAATAATAGCAAACTTTTCTAATTTCCTTGATGCAAAACAAATAAATCTTTTCTATGTTATATCATTGGCAAAAAATTTTACGGCTATCAAAATTTATTTCTGTCATGGAAATAATAGGTATAGAAATATTACACACTGGACATACAAAAGAGATATGGAACTTTGTAAAGAAAGAAAAAGAAGAAAGTTATGGAAAGCACACAGATAGTATCAACTATCAAGTATAGTGATTTGTGAATATGTTTTACTAATAAGATATAATAGAAAAAAATAGAAATAGTTTAATACTTTAAAAACATAAGATTATTCGGTAGCATATCATTTCAGTCCCGCGTCATTTTGGACTCAACACAAACGTCCACAGAAACACTTTGCTTTGTACGCACTAATTTAGCGATTGGTATTGACAAGCAGGAGGAATGCATGTCAACGTGCAGCTCACGGATTATCATGAACAATTTCTAGGGACTTGTAAAAAGAGTGGATGTCGTGTAAATAATTATTTATGTTGTATGTCATTTTCAAATAAATTCATCAGCATATTATTGGTTTCAAACAAATACATTACTTTTACGGGAAACGATGATTATCCAAAGAACCGTAAGTGCAACTAATGTTTTATTGTTTAGTGGAACCTTTTACTAACCATGTGTTTCATGTTAATAAATACGTGCTATTTTTTGTTGGGCTATTAAGAATAGCCAGGGCGTATTATATATTGATTTGACAGTTATGTTCAACCTTTCTTTCAACTTATTCCTGAGTCCAAAGCGTCACCTACCCGAGTCCGAAATGTCATATACCCGAGTCCGAAACGTCAAGGCCATATGTTTTGGAGTCCGAAATGTCGTAAGTCCGAAATGACGCGGGACCGAAATGACATGTAATCGATTATTCCAGTGACACTAAATCTAAACACATACATCTACTTCAAAGTAATTACTCTATTTTTTTCAAGCGTTGCAAAAAATAAAGGGATATAAGATTTTTTTTCATCAGCGAGTCTATTACCATTCAAATAAGTGCTAAAATATTCATTTAATTTCATAATTAAGATATTGGAATAATATTCCGATTAAAACACCTAAAATGAAGCAAAGTTGTCAGTGCTAGTTCTAACAGTTAAAGCCCATTTCATTTCTCATAAAATCCTGCTGAGCAAATTTTTTTTAAAAAATGCATTATTATAACCAATGCATTAAAAGTAAAAATGTGAATGCAAACATAACTTTTTGAAATTTAAAATTAAAAAATACAGGTTTTTTCTTTATATTCTCTTGAGAATTCTGTCCTGCTTTGCAGTAACAAGATATCATAAATTTGAATAACTCTGGATTTCGATAATGTTATCAAGAAGTTACAAGAACATTGTCTTTTATCACTTTCACAAGCTTTCATTCATTTAAATTCTGTTCTTTCAGCAAATTTGAATAAATTCATCCGCTGTTCACAAGAAATTTTGGTTGGATGCAACATGCTCACGAAAGTATTTACAGGGTAGTTATTTTCGATGCAAATTTTTAAATGTTAAGTGTCCACCTATTTGTTTTAAACTGGGTTTTAAGGTTATAAAATGTTGAAAGAGGATACTTGAAAACTGTCAAATTATATATATGCAATGTAAATCATATATTAATTCAGACTTGTATTCTTTGCAACTCTTTTCACTGGATACCTACCTAGGGTTCTCCTTTGATCCACTATTCAGAGTAAATATTAATCAATATTAGAAGCTTATTCTAAATAAAATGATTTATGGCATTACTGCCTTCATAAATTGTGGCCAGTTTTGACTTCGACAAATAGTGGTGATAGTTGTTCATGATGATTATGATGCAAGGGGTTATAATACTTCTGCACATGTAATACGTTTGTAATATGTTCTATTAATGTGTTCAACTCAATTATCTATAGTACTTATAATATCATTGAGCATGAAAAATTTAAAATGATCAAACTTCAAAATTCTCAGTCAATGCTAATAGTATTTAGATTAAATTATTTTATGAATTCTAAATTTAAGTCAAAACGTAGTTGTATTCAATAGAATTGTACCCTGTGTAATAGAACAATTGATTATGATTTATATCAAATATCATATACTAGTCTATGTTTTCCTGTAGATTATAAATCTTGAAAAGCTTCTAGTGTCATACCTTGTAGATTTATCTGTCATTTCATTATCATATTCATCCTGTAAATGTTGTAATTTATGTGGTACATATTCTTTACATACACGTAATGCATCTTGCCACATGCCAGAATCCTAAATTATTAAAAGAAAAAGAATCTTACTATAATAATGGTTAAAAAACACATATCATGGTGCACCATCTCAACAAATGTTCTCTTATCGTTTTAAAGCACAAATGATAAATAAGTTAATATTTGTATAATAAACCAGTATTCTATATAAAGGTTGTATAATAATAATCCTCTCAGCATCAGCTGTTGCAAATCACTGAAGATGAAGATTTCAATGGACCAGACGAATATTTTAATATTAAGAGTCAGATAATATTGTCAGAAAAAGTTTATATTTAAAACGCTGATAAATAGTTAACATTTTGATACAGGAATAATCATCTCAATTCAAGTCTTTAAAAGTTTAATTGTCCTTTAACCAAAAAGCTTGCATCTTTATGACAACATATCACTAATAATTCAATCTTTTTGTATTTTGTAGTTAGTTTCTTATATTTCTCTTTTTCTCACGAATGTCTCAGGTTCTTAGAATAATTATTAAATAAATAAAATAACGTCACCTTATAAAATTTAACAGCTAATTCTGGTCTTTGAGCTCGCAGTAAATGGGATTCAGCTTTAGCATATTCTTTCTCATCAAAAGCATATCTTGCCATTCCAACCAAGACATCTGCTACTGAATTTGGATCATATGATTCTGCTACACGTTGTGCAGAATCCCAATCCTGATTATGGACATACCTAGAATAAAACAAATCAAAAAACAACTTCATTTTGATTTATGGACCATGGACATACCAAACACCCTTTCTTGATTATGATGAACCTTCTTGGCCAACACCGGGATTTAACCCACAACCTCCAACCTAGCCAGCCAGCATTTTACTCACCGAGCCATAGTTGTTGGTAGTAATTAAATTATTTTTACAATGACCGTACTTACATGAGAACGGCTTCTTTAGGTTTATTAGCTTTTATAAACTCTGCTTCAGCTTCAGCACATTTTCCTTCATCCTCTAAAAACATGGCATACTTCAGGTGGATTTCTGGCATTTTATCTTTCATAGCAATTCTTGCCAAATCAAAGGCAAATTCAAAAGCACTAAAACAAAAATTGATTCAGTTCAAGAAGAAGTAAATTTGATAAAGATCTTTAGTCTTATTTATCCTTAAGCCAATAAAATTTTGTTAAAATTGTAAATAAAGGGAGAATTAAAAATAATAAAAAATGTATCCCCTCAAACAATATTGTATAATAAGCTTTCACGTAGAGGTGGATTAATTTATATCAATGTAAACACATTGATTGATCTATTTTGGACAGATAAAAGAAAATGTATGTGCAACTTTCAATTAAGTCAATTAGAACAGTGATACTGGCATATACTGTGTCACTGGGTAGTGATCACCCACTTGTTCGTTCGTTTCTTGAGGCTTTATGTACGCTTTCACCTTGGGTGATATGTAAAAGTGTTTCCTGGGTAACTTAATAGAAGAGCCAAATGATAGACCCTCCTCTCATAGGTAGGAGACTGAATTTATTTGATTCTATTTCCTTTGGTATAGACACAATGATTTTGAGGGGTAGCGTGCAAGGTTAATTTCATCCAAAGGATTTGCTCCCAGTACAATTAATCTGGTATTCCGTACGAGACCGTAGGAATGATGGTGAGTGTGTGCAGTTAGGCACGCGTTGCCATCAAGGATACAATCTCACATCTAGCTTTAGTGGCACAATGAAATGAACTGATTCATGCATTTATATACATGTTTCTATTGTATAGTAAAGAATAAGTCCTACCAGTTTTCTGTAGCATAATCTACAGCTGGCTCTAACAATCCATATTTATTTAATAATTTAACAGCCGCATCACCACCTAAAGTCTTGGCCCACAGATACGCCACCTGTTTAGATGCATTATGCCCACCATGACTTTTAGCCACCTGTAAAAAATTACATCACAAAGCAAATCCATTATTACAAAGTTGAAACGGAACGAATAAAAAAAATATTTGAATAAATAAATCAGCTAGATTGATCTAACTCACAAGCTTAATGAAGAAAGAGAGAGTAATGGGGTTTAACGTCCACTTGACACAAACTTGGTCATTTTGGGACTAACATATAGTTTAATTTTATTTAAATTAAATTGCACGTAGGGGTCTGTAGCAGTGGGAGGAAACCAGAGGACCCAGAGAAAACCCACAAGGTTGGACAGGTGACCCTACGCCTTGTCACGTAAAACTGGGAATTCGAAACCACGCCAGTTGAATCAATGACGGGCTTTATAAGAGAGAGAGAGAGAAATGGGGTTTAAAGTCCACTCGACACAAACTAGGTCATTTCAGGTTTAATTTTATTTCAATAATTCGCTTGCACTTAGGGGTCTTTAGCCGTAGAAGGAAACTGGAGAAAACCCACAGGGTTGGACAGGCGACCCTACTCCTTGTCACGTACAACTGGGGATTCGAAATCACGTCAGTTGATTCAATGACAGGCTTTATTATACAGCCCGCACGTGCTAACCATTCGGCCATCCAACCCCCCTCACAGGCTTTATGATACGGTGCAGTTGTGCTAACCATGCAGCCATCCAACCCCCCGCTTTATAAAAAAGAAATATGAATTATTATTTACTACACATTCAAAAGTACTAATTTTGTTTAACGATCATTTTACATCACACCCATTTTAGCCAGGGAAATATTCACTCCAAGGCTTTTGGTTCAAATTTCTAAGTTTTAAAATATTAAATAAACTATTGTTCCCAAGATTTGAGTGGCTACTTATCAAGATATTGAAGAACTAAAAATAAATTGTTTTGGGCGTAGATAACTTACTCGATAAGATTCATCCCACATATCTAGACTTCTGTACATATTAACTGCAGCTTTCCAATCACCAGCTTCCACATAATGATGTTCAGCTTGTCGTGAATTATTCTCACCTTCTAATTCCTAAAATAATTAAATATATTACATAATAATACTACATTAGCATGTTCCATAAAAGACTGTCAACTTGAGAGCCATTATTTATTTGCGGTTTTGTTTGTGTGAAGTGTGGTCCTCCTGCACTTACTATTAGTCTTATCAACTTAAAACTACATTAAGAAAATTATTTTGATGATGCCTAGATTACAGGTGTTGAGGTTTGTGAAATTAAATAGGGTTTAACATCTTACTGTTCTGCATCAAACATGTTAATGATGACAGTGCAGGTTTGAGAATAAGTTTAGAAATTAATAGTAATAAATAAAAACACTGTTACATTTCATATAAAAAGATAGGCTGGCACTGCCAGGCAGGATACGCCCACATTTTCGAGAGATGGATAGAGAACAAACAATACGGAAAGTGATTTTTCCTACATCATTAAGTCCTGTATTTCATACTGTATTGGGAGCAGCCATTTTGTTGGTCAGTTCCAGTCTGATATTCATGAAATTCGAAGTCGACAATGATTATGGTGTGACGGTACACAACCTAGAAATGTGACTTTTCGTCAAAATCGGATAAGAATTGTGACCTGTACAGAGTCAACAACCATGATATACCATATCTTTACACTATTCGCGTACAAACGGCGACCAATTCGTCCGGCAATTTTGGTACCATTTTCACGAAATTCGAATAATTCAGGAAGTTACGATCCGATATGCGCAAATACCGAAAGGAACCAAGATCTTTGGGTTATAACCATGCATTTCAAGTTTCATCAAAATCGAATCAAAATTGTGACCTTTACAGGGTCCACAACCTTGATATACCATTTTTTAACAGTATTCACGTACAAACGGTGGCCATTTTGTATGGCAATTTTGGTCTGATTTTCCCGAAATTCGAACTCAACCTTCCTTACGGTGTAACGGTAATATAATCAAACGTTTTTTTAAATCGGATAATAATTGTGACCTCCAAGCTAAAAAAAAAGGTGATTTTGCGTATAATCAGGGGCCATAATTCAGGAAGTTACGATCCGATATGCGCAAATATCGAAAAGAAGCAAGATCTTTGGGTTATAACCTTGAATTTCAAGTTTCATCACAATCGAATCAAAATTGTGACCTGCACAGGGTCCACAACCTTGATATACCATTTTTTAACAGTATTCGCGTACAAACGGCGGCCATTTTGTATGGCAATTTTTTGTCCGATTTTCCCGAAATTTGAACTCAACCTTCCTTAGGGTGTAACGGTGATATAATCAAACGTTTTTTTAAATCCAATAATAATTGTGACCTCCAAGCTAAAAAAAAGGCAATTTTGCGTATAATCAGGGGCCATAATTCAGGAAGTTACGATCCGATATGCGCAAATATCGAAAGGAAGCAAGATCTTTGGGTTATAACCATGAATTTCAAGTTTCATCAAAATCGAATCAAAATTGTGACCTCCACAGGGTCCACAACCTTGATATACCATTTTTTAACAGTATTCGCGTACTAACGGCGGCCATTTTGTATGGCAATTTTCGTCCGATTTTCCCGAAATTCGAACTCAACCTTCCTTAGGGTGTAACGGTGATATAATCAAACAGTTTTTTAAATCGAATAATAATTGTGACCTCCAGAGGGACCACAAGCTAAAAAGGGTGATTTTTCGGACAATCAGGGGCCATAATTCAGGAAATTACATTCCGATAGCCGCAAATATCGAAAGGAACCAAGATCTTTGGGTTACAAACATGCATGTCAAGTTTCATCAAAATCGGTTCAAAATTGTGACCTCTATAGGGTCCACAAGCTAAAAACGTGATTTTTCGTACAATCAGGGGCCATAATCCATGAAGTTTTGATCCGATACATGCCAATATCGAAAGGAACCGAGATCTTTTGGGGATAAACCTATATTTCAAGTTTCGTCAAAATCGGATAAGAATTGTGACCTGTAGAGAGTCCACAAACAAATTGTGGACGGACGGACGTCCGGACGGACAGGGGCGACGACATAATACGTCCACATGAAAATGTGGGCGTATAAAAATGTTGTTCAGACCAAAAGGAATATATATCGCTCTCCCGTACTTATATTCTCCATATGAATTATTAAATATACAAACTTTAGCTAGATGTAGATGTGTATCTTGTAATAAATCAGGATGATATATTTTAACTAGTCGTATCATATCACCATATAATCTTTGTTTTTTATACATAGTAATTGCTAAATCTGGCTCTTGTACTGCTACATACAACCTATTGAAAATATAAAAATTAGGCATATTATAAACAGAGAGACAGAAATAGGGTTTAATGTCCACTCGACACAAACTAGGTCATATCGGGACTTATATACGGTTTAATTTTATTTCCATAATTCGCTTGCACAACAGGGTCTTTAGCAGTGGGAGGAAACTGGAGAACCCAGAGAAAACGCTTGAGGTTGGACAGGCGACCTGGCACATTATAAAATCTCAGAGAAAGAAACAGGGTTTAACATTCACTCTACAGAATTATGGTACAATTATATTTCATGAGGCTGAGCAGATGACTATCTTCCTTATCATATACAAGCTTGGGAAACCATGTTACCACTTATAAATCAATAGCAGACCTCATCATCTAAAGCCCATGTGTTTTACCACTGCACCCCCCCCAACCACCCACCCCCCCAAAAAAACAAACCCCCCAAAAAAATTACACATCCGGATCACAGAATAAAGACCATTCAAATAAATGAGCAGTACAAAACTCTAGTTTTGAGAAAACTTAAAAAAAAACTAAAGTGAAAATAGTCAAAAAAATAACTTTCAAACAACTTACTTTTCAGCATCTTTGAATTTGCCTTGTTCTTCTAACTGTTTAGCTTGTGTAATATATAGACTTGAAACATCATCTCCTTTCATATATGTTGATGCCAACTAAAAATATACACATTATTACAGTAATCTACTTACAATTTTATTACGTCACTACACTAAAAGGAACCATATGAGATGTGCGCACGCATGTGTTCTTCAGTTCGTGCCTTGTGTTCGGAGACATGACACGTTTTGTGTTTGTCTTCCTCTACATGTAAGTAGATATTATTCAACTATTAGAGTTGGATATATTTCTAGAGTATTCTAGTTTAATATATTTGCCGTTATCATTTATTATTACGAGGTAATAGTAGTTTGTGTTAGATTGTTACGAGGTAATAATCAGTTTTCTTTTGTTTGTTGTTTAGGTTACCATTATTATTATTCAATATGGCGGAAACTAACAACAACAACATGAGTATGAGTAACGTGCTTGATAGAGGCCCTTCAACTAGCTCACAAATAAGTCTAGAAACAAGTAGTGGCGTGGCTACTACTTCTAATATTAACTTGTGTGAAAAAGGTTACACTTCAAAAAAGGCTTCAAAAAAGTCTTGTAAAACTTCTAAATCAAAACAACAAGATCGTGAGACGCCAACAGATGTTGGTGTAGGCGATGTACTCACTTTTCTTAAAGAATTTGAGGCCAAACAAGAAGAAAAGTTGAAAAGTATGAGTGACAAGGTAGATGAGCTCTATTATTACGACTATGATGAGGCTGAAGAAGGGCTTCTTCTTAGAGAAAATTCAGATAATAAGCCTGAAAATATAAACCTTGCTGAGCCTCCTACGAAAAAGGCAAAAGCAGCAGACGATAATGACCAGATCACTATAGTAGATACAGAGAGTATGTTTTCACTGTATGCCAAGAAATATAAAAATTCAGAAACCACTGATGCTGAGGTAGACTGTGGGCTTGCTGATATGGTCAATCTCGTCTTTCGTGAAGGCTTGACTGACGAGAAATTAGCTGACATAACTAAATCTATAAACAGACCTGCCAATTGTACCGCATTGCAAAAAACTAGAGTAAATCAACTGGTCTGGAATTTGTTGAGCAATGAAACAAAAACCGATGATTCCAAATTTCAGTTTATACAGAATTGTATTATCAAAGCATCTTCTAATATAACCAAAGTTGCTTGTGAGGTTAATAAACTTAACCAGACTGGTTCGATGCAAACCTGTCTTCAAATGATTTCTGATTCTTTAGCTCTGTTAGGCCATACTAACAAATTAATAAATTTGAAAAGAAAAGAGCTGCACAAACCCGATTTAGGTAGAGATTATTTTCACCTTAGTTCACAAAGTGTACCGTATACAGACTTATTATATGGTGATGATGTTACCAAAAATGTCAAAGAAATTCAAGACATCAATCGGATTGGCAAGAAACTTACATCTCATAATACCCGAGGTGGTTATGACAGGTTTTTTAGAGGTCGAGGTCGTGGATCTCGTAGAGGTAGAGGTGGTTATAGAGGAAGAGGTGGAAGATCTAATTGGGGTCGATGGTCTTATGACACTGGTCAAGGCTGCCAAGAAAGATTCAAAAAACTTGAAAGCGGATCACAAATAAATGAGGTATGTGCATATTTTAATGAAGCAACATGCAATACCAATGAGTGTAAGGCAGGCAGACTATCTCATTTTATAGAAGAGTGGAAATCCATAACTTCTGATCCAAAAGTGTTAGACATAGTATCTAACTGTCACATAGAATTTGAAAGGTCCCCACCTGTAAATAATTTGTGTTATTCTTGCAAATTTAATAAAACTGAAACTGATATAATTGATAGACAAATTGACAAATTTTTAAACATGGGTATTATTAAAGAAGTTAGTCCTTGTGATGGTCAATTTCTGTCACCTATTTTGACTAGGCCCCAAAAAGATAATCCAACAGAATATCGTATGATATTGAATCTGAAAAAACTTAATGAATTTATTTCTTACCAACATTTTAAAATGGACACATTTGAGTCAGCTTTAAGATTAATTAAACCTGATTGTTATTTGGCATCTATAGATTTACGTCATGCCTATTATTCTGTGCCAATGGCACAAGAACATCAAAAATATTTAAGATTTTGTTGGGAAAATAAGATTTATCAGTATGTCTGCCTACCCAATGGTATTGCTTGTGCACCTCGTTATTTTACTAAAATGACCAAACCTGTATACTCAACATTAAGGAGGTTTGGCTACACAAGTGTAGGGTACATAGACGATTCATTGCTTGTGTCTGACAGTTATGCTGAATGTGAACAAAACATAGATTGTACAAAATATCTTTTTGAAAAGTTAGGTTTTATAGTGCATGGGAAGAAATCTGTTTTACAGCCCTGTCAAAGAATACATTTTTTAGGTTTCATTATAGACTCTTCAGCAATGAAAGTTTATTTACCAGAAGAGAAATGTAATGCTGTTATAAAATCTTGTTGTAATTTACGGGATAAATCAACAGTAAAAATTCGACAATTAGCTGAGGTAATTGGCAAAATTATTTCTACTTTTTCAGCAGTAGAATATGGTCAGTTGTTTTATAGAAAGTTAGAAACTGCGAAGATAGCAGCTCTAAAAGATAATTATGGTGATTTTGATAAAAATGTTTTGATAACTCAAGATATGAAAACTGAACTTAACTGGTGGGTGAACAATTTAAGATTTCAATCTCGAAATATTATAATTGAAGAGCCGAACAGAGTTATCTATACAGATTCATCATCCCAAGGGTGGGGTCTGAGTTATGAAAACGTTAAAATAGGCGAACGCTGGACAGAAGATGAAAAATCTCATCATATCAACTATTTGGAGTTATTAGCTGTCTTCTATGCATTAAAAGCAGTTTGCTCAAAATTAAAAAATCAACATGTAAAAATCATGATAGATAACTCTTGTGCTCAGGCTTATATTAATTCAATGGGAGGAATCAAATCTCCTCTTTTGAATTCCTTAGCTTTAGACATTTGGCTTTGGTGTATTGAAAGAAAAATTTGGCTGTCTGCTGATTTGATTAAAAGTGCCGAAAATGAAGCCGACTTACCCTCCAGGAAATTCAGTGATCAGATAGAATGGAAATTGGATTCTTCAATATTCGATAGAATTGTTAAAATATATGGTACGCCAGATATAGATTTATTTGCAACAAGAGTTAATACACAGCTTCCGATTTTTGCAAGTTGGAGAGCTGATCCAGACTCAAATTTCATTAATGCATTTTCTTTTAGTTGGTCACAATATTATTGTTATGCATTTCCACCTTTCAGTTTGGTTGCAAGAGTTCTCCAGAAGATAAGGAAAGACATGACGGAGTGCGTAATAATTGTTCCATTATGGCCAACGCAGTGCTGGTTTCCACAGCTACTAGAAATGATAGTGAGTGTACCGCTAATTCTGCCAAAATGGCGACATTTGTTGACAATTCCGGGAACAAATCAGACAATCAGAACACACCCGTTGAGTCCAAAACTTGTTTTGATAGTTTGTCGTTTATCAGGGAATCGATTAAAAAGCATGAATTTTCGGAGAGATCTACCGCAATCATCATGGAGTCTTGGAGAAGCAAGACTAAAGGACAGTATTCAATTTTTATCCGGAAATGGTTATTGTACTGTTGTGAAAAGCAAATTAGTGGAATTCAAGTATCTTTAGTGAATGTTATTGATTTTCTAACAAAATTATTTGATGATGGAGCTGGATACAGTGCTATAAATACAGCCCGGTCATCTTTAAGTGCTATAGGTTTAATTTTTGATGGATTTTTAGTTGGAAAACATCCTATGGTCATCAGGTTTCTCAAAGGTGTGTTTAATTTGAGACCAAGTTTATCCCGGAGTGAACGTATTTGGGATGTAAATATTGTTTTGCAATATTTAAAGAAACTATCACCAGTTCATTCAATTTCTTTAAAAAATTTAACATTAAAATTAGCTATGTTAATTGCTTTAGTTACTGCTGGTAGATCTCAAACACTTCATTTGCTTTCTATTGATAATATTCACAAAGAAACAGACAAATACATATTAAGCATAAATGGGCTATTAAAACAGTCGAGACCAGGGTCAACTAATCAGGAAGTGGAACTACGTGCTTATCCACCAGATAGAAGATTATGTGTAGTGACATGTTTGAAAGAATACTTACTACGTACATCAGACATTAGAAAGGAGACTCGGTTTTTGTTTATAAGTTACATAAAGCCTCATAAACGTGTTTCAAGGGAGACAATTAGTAGGTGGATAAAATGTATAATGCAAATGGCTGGTATTGATATATCAGTGTTTTCTAGTCATAGTACTCGCTCTGCTTCAGTGACAAAAGCAAAAGAAAATAGAGTTCCTATTTCACATATTTTGAAAATTGCAGGGTGGTCTAATTCGGGTACGTTTTTGAAATATTATGATAAAAACATAAATAAACCTGCTGCTGAGTATTATCAGAAAGCAGTATTAATTTGTGATCCGCAATCTTCAGATGACTGAACGAGTTGTATTTTTGTATTGTACATGTAATTAAAGTTTAAATCACATGTTTAATCAACAAAAGTAGTTGGTTTTTTCTTAGAAGATTGTGCACTTGAGCTTTAAAGTCTCATATGGTTCCTTTTAGTGTAGTGACGTAATAAAATTTAAAAAATAAACGAACCTTACCTTGGTTAAAGGTGAAGTTTGTTTATAATTTTATGAGTCACTTAACACAAAAGGGATCAGATGCCCACCACAAAAATAAAGGAGATACTTTTTTTACCCAACCCTGGAATTTACTGTCGAGTATAACTAATTATGGGCATCTAGTTATTAATTTAACAAGTGCAAAATCTGTCTTTAAAGACTGAAGAACACATGCGTGCGCACATCTCATCTGATCCCTTTTGTGTTAAGTGACTCATAAAATTAACCAAGGTAAGGTTCGTTTATTTTTTAAATTATCACAGTACATCTATGACAATGTAGTTTTTAGAGTCTGTGTCTGAATATGCATGAAAAGTATCAGTGATGGCCATCTAATGGTATTCTTCTTTTTGTTTTCTTTTTTTTTTTTAACAAACTACAACTTACTTTATGAGCAAGATCCCATTTACCAGCATTGTTGTACATGTCTATTGCTTCTCTTGTACATCCAGACTCTACATAGAATTTCTCTGCTGTCTGGAAATTACAAAATATATAGCAATGTTATTTTGTTGATGAGATTTCAATTCCTAGTACTGTTTATACATTACAAATGTAAAACACCAGAGGTATGGAACCAAGACATTAGCATCATATCTTGATTGAAATTTACCAGATTTTTGGATTTTACAAATCACCAATCCTCTTTGAATGTTATACTTCGTGTAATTTCATATTGTTTTGTTTGATAATGATTCAGTATATCACTTTTGAGGATACAACAAACTGCATGAACCAACGTAGTATTACCTCATATTCTCCAACAGACGCGTAATGATCGGCAATCTTTTTATAATAACCAGCAGACATTGCTGAATCCTGCATTTCCAATATCTGTACAGCCTTCGCCCATTGTCTAGAATTAATAGCTGCATCAACGGCTTTCAATGTAGCACTAAAATAAGAAACAATAATCAGGTGTCACAGATCCAACAAAATGGAAATAAATACTTACTCTTACCGTAACAATCATAATTTTTATAACAAATCAACAAAAACCCAAAATACATATTGCATGGGGATCTGCTAACTTTAAAATACATTGCTGAAATTATACCTATATATATATATATTGTAATCTCCAGTCCTTCCTTTCTCTTCAAATAAAGTTAAAAATTGTAATAAATGACTACATGAAAGTAAAATTACCCCGCCTCTATAAAATGATTGATAGCTGCATCAAGTTGTTTTTGACCAACCAAAAAGTCTCCCCATTCTTCTTCTAACTTAACAACATTACTTGGGAAAGCATGACGAGCCAATTCGACGGCTGAAAAAAATCCAAACAAAAGTTATTACTTTTATATTTTAAGTTGAGTGTGATACATAATTGGGATGAATAAGAAAAGTCCTATGCCTATGGAGATTACCAATAACCAAAAGTCACTTGATAAACATCATCCAAGTCACAATAATTTAAATCTTATATTACGCGTCTTATCTTTACCTGCTTAATATGTTCATAGCGCACGATGCTTAAATTGTTGTAATATAAATATATTACATGATTAGCAATTAACTAATCTGCTTACCTCTTCTATATGAATTTCCTTTCTTGAAACAATCCATAGCTCTTTGATAATCCCGAATCTTTTCATACAGATCACCAGCCTGTAGAAGACACAGATAATTACATATAAAACACAGATAAAATAATTTAAACTAGTGATAAAAATTGAAATTAAAAAAAAGAAAACATATCTTCTACTAAATGTGTCTTAAAATGGTATGTATGAAAATATTTCAAATATATTTCATATTCAATACGTATTATCCAGGCAATATTTCTGAGAAAAAAAACAAAAACTGATATAGTCTATTTAAAAGATATTATCCCAGCAATATTCACTAAACAAAATCAATCCAGTCTTTACAATACTGACAAAATGTGTTATGCATTAACAAATAAAAAAAATTACACAGATATAATAAATACTAACTCGTTCATATAAATCTGCTTTAATTAGAGCACCAGCTATTCGACTGATGAGATCAGAGTTAGACATTAATTCTTCTCTAGTCGATGCTAATCTAGCAGCTCTAGCAGGTAAACCAGACTTCATATATAGATTTATAGCAGACATATAATCTCCTTCTCTTTCTTTTAACTGAAAATAGGATTTTATTATGGATTTAAGAAACGTCCTTATATATAATGTCAAACTATCACTGACATGTTACAGTGGGATCTTCACAATTTAACAATTTGACTTTTGTTAACTATAAATAATAAGCAAAGTTTAACACCAATCACTGTACTTCCAAATCTATCTGGACGATTTTTACCAACCATGCGTTCAGAATAACAACAGAACAACATTTCATTAATCATAACCTGGAGGTATAAATGGCATAAAAACAACAAATTTTTATGAGTAAACAACTGTCCTGTCTGTTTTCAAAGACAAATAAATATTGAATATACTTACATCACCAGCAGCTTCTTCTTGTCCAGTTTCCATCAACCATTGATTATAATTACGTTTTAACGTTTCGAGTTCAGGATGACTCTACAATAAAACAAACATTTTAATCTCTGTCCACTTGCATATACAGGTAAAATCTAGATTTTCATGAAATATCGGAATATTCATATAGATGATTTGAACTTTATTTTCTTCTTTTAATGAAATGTTCCTCCAGTCATTTTGAAGCGAACATGATTAGAGGCAACACAACCGAAAAATACATTGAAGCAGGCATCATATAAAATTTGATTAAAATTCTCTAGATATATTAAAACACTGGTAGTACCTTAGCTTCAGCTACCTGAATAGCTTCATCCCACATGTGTAACTCTTGATACATTTCCATAGCTTCATCTACATGATTCTATAAACATAAGTAAAAACAATTATACAACAAACAGGAAGAATCAACACAAGTCATTAAACACTTAAACAAACCATTTGTGTCCTATTTTCTATGTCTTAAATAAATCGCACAATACCTTCAAAATAAAATGATTAAAGTTAAACCATATTACAAAAAAAATGATCATCTTTGAAAAATAAACTAAAAAGCAGTACAATTCTGGTTATTTCAAGTTGTGTCCTATCTGCACTTGCTATTAAAGACTATCAAATTAATTTCATCTTTAATATTGTTGATAAATAAAAATACCATCAATTACAGTAAACTTACCTGCTCTAGATATATGCTTTCTGCCTCTTTAAACCGTTTATCCATGATTGCTAATCTAGCACGTACTTTATAATGATTATATCCATCACCTCCCTATAAATAAAAACGCTTGGGCGTTTAGAAAATCCTGACATTTGCAAAAACAGCTTGTATCATGCTTTCTCACCAGCAACCCAATAGTTTATTTAGATAGAATTCTAAGTCCAGGCAAGTTTTAAAGGATTCAAAGATTTATAGCTGTTTTAAAGTATGTATTATTAAACATTACAAAAGTAAAAGTATATTATATATTTATCCATATTAAGATTCTCACCGTATGTTTAGCAGCTTCTTCAGCTATTGTCAAGGTATCTTTTAAAAATCTGGCTTTAGCAATATCACCTAGTGCTGAATAACATCTAGAAATAAAATTCAATATATTTCAAAATTGCACAATAGATATAGATGTATAGCATTAGTAAGTATATAACTTCATAATTTCACATATTAAACTTTAAATGAAATTTGATTATTAAGATAAAAAGTCATAATTACCTCTCTGCAATATGAAGTTGTCTTTCTTCTAAAGCTAATTTACTTAATGTTTTCCACATTGCCTCTGTCTCAGATGACAATTCTAATGATTCAAGGAAAGCTACAGCTCTGAAAGCATATTAAACCATTAATTAACTTAATTCTGTTGATCTGCAGATCAAAGACTGTAGCAAAAACATATTTCCTACAAATTCTATTTTAACAAATAAATGTTTTATTAATCTTCTTTACCTTGAGTAATCACCGTCATCAATAGCTGTACCAAATTCTATAAGTCCTTCATCTAATGTATAAGTTATAGTTTGTACACCCTCTTTTACTATCACTTCTGTCTTTCCTTCATTTCTTTCTAAATCAACAATATCTCCCTATAGATAATTCAAAAATATCATAACACTTAATACCAATAACACAAGCACTGAGTTAATAAATAAACCAGGATTCATACACTGGCATGCTTCAGTAATTGTCCCATCAATAAATCAATCCATCAATAGCGGGGGTAGGGATAGATGGGGCGATGGATTAATGGTCTAGAATGTTGCGCTTTGATTAATGCACGATAGACAAAAATTACCCAATTACCTATTAATTTAATAAAAAAAACCTGAACTAACCTTAAGTGGAAACATTGTAACTCGTTCAGGAGCATCAATATTATACCAAACACATAAATTACCTCTATTCTGTGCAACAACTACATCACTTCCTGGTACCCACTAAAATAGTTAATAATATGCTGTGTAGAAGTCTAGATAAACATTTCTATATACTCGTCAAAGTGTCAAGCGATTATCTTGTTCATCATATTTACAGTGTCATGTGCCTTTTTAAGTCAGAAATATGTGTAAATATGAGTAAACTGAAACACAATTTATTCTGAAAATTGAAAATATAAATGTTTTGCATATTTATATACTTACTTGGACATAAGAACAATAATTGAGGATACTTGACTTCTGTTGTGTCTCTATGTCATACAAGTGTAACTGAAAAAAAAAAAAGAACCATAACAGATTCCAATCAATATATTGATTACCTATGTATGATAAACATACATGAAGTTAACTATATGATCCGTAGTGTATTGGCATATTAAATGGGCCTTGAGAAAGACGCATAGTGTACATGCAGTATGTTGATATAAATTAAGAATATACCTTCACCATAATATATCATATCAGAAAATATAGATATATTGAAATGCATAAATATTGAAAGTCACAGAGACAATATTAACATGTTGATAACTCATTACTTACCTTCAATTTCTTGTCTCTAAATAGCAACGTTTTACACGTTTCATTGAGCTAGAACAAAACAGAGGAATATGTAGTTATATTTTAACAATATCATGAGTGACAGACTAGACAGAATATTTCCTAATCTAGACATTAAATAATGATCCAATCATTTACAGACAAAAACAAAATCCCAATAAACAGGAGAGAGAGAGAGAGAGAGAGAGAGAGAGAGAGAGAGAGAGAGAAAATCCTAATAAACAATAGAGAGAGAGAGAGAGAGAGAGAGAGAGAGAGAGAGAGAGAGAGAAATGGGGATTAACGTCCACTCAACACAAACTAGGTCATTACGGGACCAAAAATATAGACTCACCTCTAGCCAGTCAATTTTTGAATCATGATTTATCTGACCAATACCTAATCCACTCGACAGGTCCACTGAAAAATAAACCACATGTATTGATAGAGATCTAGATCTGGATTTGAAATGATTAAAATCACAGACTGCTGCAATTCCCTAACAAATATATTCAGTAAGGAATAGTCAGACAGGTTAGGTAGAAATAAATTACATATAATGAATACATGGAACTGAAGGGTAGCAAGGTATGCTTTCTAGAACATTAGATACCACTTCTTATTTTTTTGCTGGGGTATTCTAACTTACTTATAGCTATTGTTTTTAAATCTACCAGATAAGCCATCTTTTTATTTTCTCCACCACCTCTTTGTTTTCTTTCATTTAGTCTTACACTGAAAAATAGATATCAACACAATTAAAATGTACATAGATGTCAGTACAATGGATATCATCTAAATGACCATTCAAAAATATGATGATTCTAAAATTGAAGATGTATTATTTTCAATGATATGTCATAGGGAAGATGGCTTCCATGGATATATGAATAATAGTAAAAAAAAATGGAGTCCAATATTTTAGCAGTTTCAAAAAATAAGTTAATTTAAACATAACAATATGTGTTTATAATTTTAATACCTATGCATGTAGCATAAGTAATATAATCCATCATTATGTTTATATTTTCAATATCTATAATCCATATATACCTTGTTTCCCATAATAAATAGATTAATACCTTATCAGGTGTGGGTTCATAAATTCTGTTCTAACACATCCCAAGATTTCATTTTCACCATACTGAACTAAAGCTAACTCTCCAGCATTAAAAATCATACAAACCTACAGAATAAGAAATTTTCATTACCAATTATATAACATGAGCCTGAATATAAACAAAATACCTTTGTTTAGATAATAATTTATTCACTTAAATCGCATAACACGACATGGCACCTGATGTGGCTTTGAATAATAAAAAAGTAATATTTATTAAACAATTCTTTATGTAAGTGCCATGTACTCGTTTATATTGTGTACGATAATATATCGTACACAATATAAACAAATATTATTCATTTCCTCTTTGTTACATTTTACATTGTCTGTGATATATTCATGTCCTATTTTGCTCAGTTTGGACATTTCTAATTGTCTGTGATATATTCATGCCCTGTTTGTTATAAAAGATTTTGCATTGTCTGTTATATATTCATGTTATTTGTTACATGTTTGAGGAGTTAGGATCTACTGCCTACTTTTACTGACAGTTATCCACATCTTCTATCATATATTATCTTATATTTCTTGTAAAAAAACAACTTACATTTTCATTATCAAAATAAAACTTTTCATTGCCTCCAGCAGACTGCCACTGAATCTCACTGAGTTTTCCAGTGGCTTGATCTCCCAGTAACAACGTATCTGATGTATGACCAACAAGATAGCGATCTTTTCCTAATATTCTTACATCATCAATTTCATAACCATAGTGAGATTTTAAAACAACTTTTGAATTGTTACCCAGGTTCTTTACTATAACCTGGAGAAAGATAAATGAAATATTCTTTAGAATCATATAGCAGGTATAAGGATTTATTCATAATTCTGATCAATAAAATATTTCAAAATGTCAATCACTGGCACAATATATAATTTATCATACATTTTACAATAATGATTTTAAAGGGTAGTCCTTTGTGTGATACGGTCCGTGGTGACAGGTACATTGTTTTACATCAATAAGCTTTTAAGCTCATGACATATTCCTATACTCTTGCTTATGCCCCTCATCCAGCATCAATAGATTACTTGATGTCTCACTCTCAAGTATCAATAAACCATATATAATTACCTACTAACCCCAATATATTACTAAATAAAGAGTCATTGACACAAGCTAATGTTGAAAAGTATTGTTTTCTATTGAACATAAAATTTGTGATATGTAAAATAAAACTCTACCTGACTCAGCCCAACATGTGTAATTTCAAATTTATTTTTATAGATGGTTTTCTTGAGACAACAATCAAATAACTCAACACCTCCACATAGAGTTCCCTAAACATAAAAATAGAATTATATGTATATAAATATCAATAATATAACAAAACAAGTATTAAAGCAAAGCCAGTATTCTATTCTTTTTTACATTCAATATGAATTGAAATGAAATAGGGTTTAATGTCCTACTGCTTCTAAACTGGGCTAATGAAGATGGGCATATGCAATGCAATGCAATGTGCTATGAGGGAAATTTTGTCTGAGCAGCGGCGCTATGGCCTACTCTTATTGAATTCCAACTGCCACAGAATCTTTTACGTGCACGTCAAAGTGTACACAGGACCTTTCTTTTTTGTCCTATATGAACAACTAGACAGTGATCTTTGTCGGACCCTTCATCCTACATCACTGACAAGGGGAAACCACGCCGGAAAATCTGGATGGACTTTCTAGGCCAACGCAGGTGTCAAACACCCGACCTCCAGGTTAGCAAGCCAGTGTCTTACCCTCATAGTCACCGCTATCCCGAAATTCAATATATATGCCATTTCTTAAAACTAATAAAATAACATGATTTTCAACTTACAGCAGCTATTCTGGAACCATCTTTCTTCCATGATAAAGCAGATATGGTATACATATTACTAATTTCTTTAATCTGTGGTTCATCCCACATCTGTCTCCTGGGACTCCAATTTAAAGCTTGAATTCTAAGGATATAAAAATAATTAGTCAACATGTCAGAGCAAAAAAATGGTATTGGCTTGTATTAAGTCGACTCATTTTTATTTCCTTTAACCCATTGCACTTGCATAGCCTGATAATTGAATCATAAATGAAGACATTAAGATGGATATAATAGTAAATAGTAAGCATTGGAATGCATAAACATACATTCCATTAGTAGAAGTTATTCTCCCCCTTAAAAATATAACATGAATATGATATAGCAAAGACAATTGGAATATAAGGGTTAATACAATGAGAATTTGGTGCAATAAAGAATATCTTTGCGTCTTAGGATTAATCTTCAAAAAATTGACTTACAAACTTGTTATGTTATACGTGAGAAACAGAGTAAAGAAATACTGGCCATACCAAATGATCTCGAATAGATTTACTAATACTAATACAATACTTTAAAAGTAATAACTATGAATAGGTCACATTCAGTTTTTTCAACTATGTGAGTGATAAACAATTCACAGTAGCAGTAACGTAACACTGAAATGCCATAATTTGCTCTGTATGCCTACCTATCATAGCTACCAAAGACAACCGATTGACCACTGGGACTACAAACAGCTACTGTAAATTCATGCTCATCATCATCACGACTATAATCAAAGTGTTGAAAACTTCTTCCATCTCGTCCATAAGCAATAATTCTCTTGTCACAACCAGCAGCAACTACTGAGTTCTGTGAGAAAACCAGGGCATATGGTGGACAGGGGTGGGTACACAGCTTACCCTGAAACATAGAGGTCATAATATTAAATGTATGAGGAAATTATTACTGTCACATAAAAATTGCAATGCTACTCTCACGAGCCTTATCATCCCTACAAATGCCTTGACATTAATAAGAATGGTTTGTGATATTGCTTATGAAAGTGTTGAGTAAGCAATGATCCTAATATTCACAACAACCCATTGACATGAATGCTCAACAATACCTATGAATGTCTGGTAGATCACCTTGTGATCATTGCGAATTGGTTGAAAATTGTATTGCTAAGCCCATTTGACACCATATTGGACACTATGTGGCAAATGTGAGAGTAGCATTATGGATGCAGTACAGGCAGACTAAACTTTTTTGTGACCCACCTGGTAAATGTAATAAATATCTTTAATTCAAGATGTAAAACAATAAGCTCATAACAACATAAACAAGTTACTTGTGTGTTAAAATCAAAAATCAACACTTACCTGACTATCACCCGTACCTTCATCATCAAAAAAAAATCTAATAATAGAACCATCAGCATGTCCAGATAGGAAACCCTTTCCTGATGGACTGAAAATAATTAAAAACAATCAAACTGACATTATCTTTTTAGAAACTTAATTCTAAAATTTTCTATGTATCATAAAGTAGGATCTCTCAAAGCCAGGGATCACCACATGCGGTCCTCAAGTCATATCCGTGTCATGCGCCATACCTTTATAAATCATGATTATTATGTTGTGATTTTAGTTAAAAAGGTTGGGGAATAGTGGCGCCTGGTCCAAGATACAATAACATGAGTTAGAGAGTAGAAATATCACAAAAACTTTGAATTGAAATGAAAGACTTACTTGGCAGCTAAAGAAACAACGTAGGATTCGGTACCATAAATAGTGGATGATTTGTTTGTTCTTGTGTTGGCAGCACGCACCTGAAATATAGAGAAAGTAAGGTAAAGAGTAAAAAAAAATCTTTTAAATATATCAATGACATCAAATACATCAAAGCACTGGTAATGAATTTCGATTTTACGATGCATTTAGTCAATAAAACCTCAACATATACATCAAGCGCACTCTAATTCTTGAGAGCTCAGACAATCTTTGCATGAAATCTTGGACATCACTTGAGCAGACAGCAATTAATTGTCAGGCTGCTAATTAGTGACCTCTCATTTTTGTTCTGTTGCGGTCTATGGGTGTTTTTCAATAATTCGCTCGCGCATAGGGGTCTTTAACAGTGGGGCGAAACCGGAGTGCCCTGAGTGCACTGTACACTCAACAGTAGCATTAAATATATACTTACCTTTCCGTCTGCTAAACCATAAATAATAGGTTGATCTGGTGGCCATATTAAACATGTCACAGCACTTTGTTGAACAAACTTGTTACAGATAACTTTTTTATCTGACCTGAAATAGATTATTAAGCCATTAAAAACATTTTAATCTGAATCAACTAGCTTTCAAATATGAGGCATTAAGCTTCTAAGTTCAGCATTTTAACCACCAGAGGTAGGATTGTATGTCATTTGAAAGGATATGGCCCCTATCTATGAATTGAGTGATAAATTAAGGTATCCATCTGATTGAATTTGATCGGTTCTGAGAGTTAGAAATCTATCTAAGAGTAGTACTAGTAAAAAAGATGTGTACATGAATTATGGTTAGATATATATAATCGATGATGTCTTTATTTTTTTTAAGCTATTGACAGAACGAAACTAATTACTAAAAATAACACATATAATGTCAGACTAATCCAACACTTTTTAAAATCTTAAAGCAAAAGGTCATTGTCAATTCAGCTCTTTGTTATTGGTGGTGGAATTTGAACCATCAACTCTTAACAACGCATTCCTACTCCTTTATGACCAACCTCATGATGGCCGAAGAGGCTTTGTTGATTTCTCTACCTATTTCTTGCCGACTGATGACAAGAACGTGCAGGCTACTTACCATTCTTCACCAATCTTATAAACAAAGATAATATTATCAGTTTGTCCTATAGCTATTTTAGTTGAATCAGGTGAGAAAGCTATACCTTTAACAGTATAACTCTTTTTACCATACTGAAATAAAAATATTAAATTGATAGTTTCCCTTTTCAGGGGTGAGTGGATCTAAACAGAAACTTTAAAGTTTATTCATTTAATTACTATATAAAATGTCCATAAAATGATGAATTCAGAATTAAAATTCCCCATCTTATGCTAGTCTGGCTCACACACGTGGTAAAGGGGAATTAAATTTGTAATACCACTATGGAAGGAGAGGGAGAGAAATGGAGTTTAATGTCCACTCAACACAAACTAGGTCATTTCGGGACTAACATATGATTTAATCTTATTTCAATAATTCGCTCGCGCGTAGGGGTCTTTAACAGTGGGGGGAAACCGGAGTGCCCTGAGGAATCACACGAGGTTGAGAAGGCGCCCTTATCTCCATTCCACATATGCTCAAACCAGGGATCGAAACCACAGCTGCAAGCCAGAGACTGTTTAGTCTGAATGAAATCCCTTGAAAGGATTCAGAGGCATTGTAAAGCAAACAAGTTGGAGATTTGAATTATCTCCCTTCATTTTATGTATCAAGTTTGTATGAAATCCCTTGAATGTATTCTGGAACTGCATTTACCCCAACAAATGTTTCCTACACCACAAACCTTGTTCACAGAGGTATAATAAATAAAAGTCTTAAAAATTTCATGATCCTGATATAGTATTTTTATCATGGGAGTCGCATCAAATTTCGTTATAAATTTAAATGTAAAATTGAGACTGGTGAAAACAAAATATGGCAATTTTTGAAAAAGTTCATATAAGTTATTATAAGTTTGAAATAGTTCCTAGTTACCTTATTATCTGCTGGTTTTAAAGAAAATTTATCTCTTTTTTCTCCATGCTCATCATAAAGAACTATAACTCTGTCTGATGTACAAACTGCGAATTTATGATTATTTGGTGACCAAGCTAAAGCACATATTTTGGCAGCCCCATCCTACAACAGAAAAACAGAACTATAATATATGAAGAACTCAACATGTAAACATCTTCTTGTGAAAGGAATTCCAGTAATATTGTGTGTCTAACAAGCCAGTTTAACGAACATCAGCTTCAATGTTAATTCAGGAATCAAATGGTATTTGTGTTCACCTGAACTGTAATGCTCAGAAAAAATATGTAACAAATGAAACCAATCTGTCTGCAATCATACACGGCTTAGTGCATATAGTCTACAGATTTTTACAGATTATAATTCTTGGAGATAATCTTTCAAACGGTACCTCAGTTTTCAGGATTTGGCTTGTCTTCATAAACAAACATCAGTAGAAATTTACTGATTCTTCTACATCAATCAATCACACAGTAGCTGATTATAGCAGAGGTACCAGAATGCAAGCCCCACCAAAATTTGAAAATCTCCAAAAATAAAACTGAAAAGGGCCCGTAATACAAAAAAAGGGTCCCGAAGTCCAAGAGCAGGGGACCTATCAGGGAAAAAGGGGCCATTTGACTTTATGGCAAGGGCCCCGGTGTCTGTACCATACATGTGATACCTCCCGCAATTCGCGGGAGTCTCCTGATTTCACCCCTGATCTCCTGAGCTCCCGATCGGGAGACAAATACTCCCGCTTTTTCAATTCTTGTAATTTTATTTTCTTGGTAGTCATAATTGTAATCGAATAGCATCGAAATAAAACGAGACAGACTTTTTTTTTGTTAACGCCACCGATTTCACCTATCTGTATCTGGTTACGCAAATTGAAATATCGGGTACGTTAACAAATTTATTCACATTTAATCAATATTTATAAACGCTAATTTTGTGACGCAGGTCTAAATTATTAGTTTTTGTATTATACAGCACAATTCAATTCATTCATTCTTGGTATTTTATTTCTCCATCAGTCTTACCGGTAGGCCTTCTTTCAGTTTGACAGATCACATATTTTTGACATCAGTTTAACATCACGTATTGTCCAGTTGCAAGCAGGTTAAATGATTTAAAAATATCCCTGTCCTAATTCTTTAAATGATTAGTTATGTCATAAATATTTGAACATGTCAGCTATATTTCCAAAGAATTTACTACACTTGTTCTTTTCACTGTAGCCATGCTGTGCGGTAGTACCACAGAAAAGCAATGACCCGTATGTATGTCGTCAACTTTGACCCCCAACCGGCACATGGCATCACTTGACTGCTAATGTAAACGATTTTACTGTCCTGTCGTTTTCAATATTTTTTCATCACATTAAACTATAATTTATTATGTTTCCTTTTTATTGAGTTTTTGTTTGTAGAGTGATGTGGTTAATAAATATTATTAATTTTGTCAACCGGTCCCTACCTATGATTGAGGCTATCTCATGTTACGTGCTTGGAAAAAAAGATTACAAATGACAAGTCTAGTACTAGTAGTAGTATTTATGAAAGATGTATGCGGTGTCTTCAATGACTGAAAACAATGTGGTACATGTAGCTACCATTCCTGGTTTTAGAATTTCAAATATGTTATGAAAACGAAAATCCATTTAGTTACTTTTGGAACAGATTGATAAAAGAAATATTAAAATATAGCCATTTAGAGAAGTGGAACAAATATTTCTTATGTTTAAATGAGAACACAGTGTGTTTTCATGTGTTTTGTTAAGTTTGTGTAATTATAACAATCAAATGATAGTAAAATATATAAATTAATTTGTCTTTTATTCAAGGTGGATGGGTAATTTTAACGTGTGATAAAGTCTCCCTCTTTTGACCTTAATTCTCCTGACATTTTTACAAAAATCTCCTGACATTTTACTTGTGGCCAATCACATGTATGGTCTGTACTCTGTGTCTAGTAGTAAATTTAATTCGCTGAATTTGTTGTTTGGCTATGATACACATATATATATAGTTGAATGCTGATATTAATTGTATTGATAATACTCCCCAATGCATACTGCTATCAGGACTTACTTACGGCAGGTGTATTTTATGGGTGTTTGTTTATGTTTGCTGGGCCTGTACTTACTATTATCCACATAGAATTCTTTCTCCGATCTACAGAGTGAATCAGTAAGACATTAGCTAGAGGTCCTGTGTTCGATACAGGTGTTGACTGAGAAAGTTCATCAGGATTTTCCGGCATGGTTTCCCCATGTCGGTGGTGCAGGACAGATGGGACAACGAATAGTCACTTGGGTGGGACAAAAAACCCAGGTCCTGTGTACACATGGGCGTGCACATAAAAGAACCCTGATGTATTTTATATAAATGATGATGTAGAGTAATTATAATTAACGACAATTTGATAAAATTAAAATGCATTCATCACTCTGCTGAGTGAGAGTCTGATTCCGATTCTTCTGATCACTGACACTACTGATAGTGATACTGATACAAACAAAAGTGACATTATTGACAGAAACATTTCATAGAAATTTACCTGAGGTGCCATTAGATTCTTAAAATGTTTTAATCTCATGGTTATGGTGTGTTTTCAGAACTGCTATATAAAAAAATTTGCGTCTCTGAAATATCAATCAATTATTTTCCTCAACACCTATCATTTCAGATTATCAATGTTTACAGGAATGTTAGCAACAGAGAACCGATAGGTGGCGCTACGTATGTCTATTTTTCAGTTTCCGCCCAATCTAAGGTGGCTTATATTTGTTTGCAAGTTAGTAGAATTTACACACTGAGTTTTGAAAAATTTCTAATTAATTCTTTTTTTTATTATTGTTATTTAAATAAAATATGCTTGGCGCCCCCCACCCCACACACCACCAAAAAGAAACCGATCTACAAAAAATCATCTGAGCACCTTGCGTGGAGCTTGATTAGTTTCGTATGAATCACAAATTATTATCGTGGACCATGGTTCTTTTGTTATTTTAGTATTCAACTTGTAAATATTATATGTATTCAAATTATTGAAGGCCAATTTTTATTTTTTAAAGGTAAGTATGCATTCAAAAGAAGAAAGCTGTGAAAAATAGATATATTCGAAACTAAATTAAATATCGATGTTTCAAGATGGCTGCCTTCAGAACCAAAAATTTTTTGTATCCGCGAAATATCTTGCGTATTATTGAAATTGTAAGGAAGTCAGAGATCAGCTCTATTTGATGTTCTATTTATTCTGTTTTTATATAGCTGAGTAATTTGTATTTAAACAATATTATTTGATATAGATATAGTGGCACTGGATAATTTGTGGAACCAATAAGGCAATAATAATGAATAGCGTGCCGAAATTTCAGAACCGGAAACCATAATAATATATTAGAGAGAGAGAGAAATGAAATGGGGTTTAACGTCCACCCGACAAAAAATAGCTCATTTCAGGACTAACATATGATTTAATTTTATTTCAATAATTTGCTTGCGCAAAGGGGTCTTTAGCAGTGGGAGGAAAACATAATATCTGGAGAAAAGCCACGAGGTTGGACAGGCGACCCTACTCCTTGCCACGTACAACCAGGGATTTGAAACCACGCCAGTTGACTAATTGACAGGCCGTATCATATGGAATATGCTGAAAATGATAAACTCTGAACTTCAATGTTAGCGATTGAATTCCCAACCTATCCCCAATCATCATTACTAAAGTCGGTACAGTAAAAAACACAGTCTCGATTATCCATTTAATGATTAAATCATGAATGAAAATTGAACAGCAAATCGGATCCTAATCGAGTAAATATCGCAGGATAGCGTTGACATCAAGAGTTGATTATGTTTTGAATGAATTAATTAGTGTCTAATTAATAATTTAGATAACATTTCAGGTCAAAAGTGGCTAAAGAAAGACCTGCCATAGGCAGATTTAGCACTTGCATATTGTATGTTTAATAATTTCGTTTCATATAAAATTCCAGATGTTTTTTTTTATTTAAATTATATTAAATTAAATGAGTAGAAAGAATCTATTAGATTAATTTTGTTTTAAAAAAAAGCAAATGTGAGAATTTTAAAATTTCATTGGTGTCATAAAATCCGGGGCTCCGACCGACTTTAGGCATGAGTAAGTTACACATGTCTTCTTGGTAAAATGACAACATGTACCCATGCTTAATTAACTATAACCTGTAACCAACCAGGCTATCAAATGTGTAACTCAGCAATGACACAGACCTGAGCAAAATTGTCAACAGTCATTATTTTAGCTAACTTGGAAAGTTACTAAACGGTAGGGTGATCCACCATAAATAAATATCTCAAAATATCTTGACAATTATGCCTCAATTTTTATATATATATATACCAGGCCTTAAATCAGTTTTACACATGTATAGTCACTAAATAAACGGCCATGTTGTACTTGATAAGCTATGACCATATTTAACAATCTATAAATAATAGACTGAATACTGACTGTGAGTGTCGTCCATAACACTTTTGAGTAAAATATAGGTTTCATGCCCTTGTTTTGAAATTAGTCTCACTTAACCAGTCTTCGACCATTCTACGTCTAATTGACAGGTCGGGCTAATCAAGACTACTTTTTTTTACGAAACAACAGAAAGCTGGAACAAGAAATTGAATTTAGAAATACGCACTCAACAATTGTTTTAAGAACCTTGTAAAAGTAAAATGAAACAACCGCTAGTATCATGTTCTTGCTAACGAAAGTTTTTCAGAGATATTATTTTTATAAACCAAAAGATGCCGCTTTTAACGGTACAGTTAATGATAAAACAATTTAAAAAAAAAAACGAACGTAATTTCTAAAGCTGCTGTAATAACCAAGAAGCTAAATTTTACTGCTATTCAAAGTTGAGTCAAACTTCCTGTAGAGTGCACGGGTCATCCTATAAACAGTTTAAAAGCATGGTGTGACTAGCATAGGAGTATATAATTTATAAATGCCAAAAAATTTAATAAATACCAATAGGTATTAACCAATGATTTCCAATCTATTTGTAGAATAAAAGCAAACATAAATCTGGTTTTGTTTGAACTATTCTAGTATTTTCAATTCTACAGAATATAAGTACATATAAAGTCTTTTTCTTCATTGATTTTTTTATTTTTCTTCATTGACTTTTTCTTTCAGTTGTTAAGTATTTTGGCATTTTCACTGATTGCTAGCTGGAAAAATCATGGATTGGGATATCTTAGCTTAAATAAGGATGATTACAATATAATCAACAATGTCAATTTTTTTCTGGGTGTGTCCGTCCTGACATTTATGGCTGCCATTGCTATGTGTATATTAATCCTCTTCAATTCTTCTTTCATATCTCCATTGATGGTAAGTTTCTTAATTCAACTACATGCACAAATACTAATAGCTTGATAATGTTAAGAGAATACTTTCGAAACGTCTTCCAAAATAATTATGTGTTATAGTTTTTTTTATTGCTCTATCCAGTTACTAAATTGCATGTAATTCAGTTCAATTCAAGTTTTTGAGTTTTAATTAAATACATATGTGGTTAAGCCCCTTGGACCTGACCGATAGGACAATTGATGTATATATTTTGATATATAATTTTGTGGCCAAGATTACAGTGAAATACAGCTAACAAATAAAAAAGGATTATTTTGTTGAACACAAATTGTGTTATATTTCAAAGTGAATTTCATAATATAATGTAGGCCTATGCATGTCTAACAAATTGATTTAGGCATATAATTATCATGAGGATATGGAATTGGATTTAATCTTCAACGGTAGTAGAGTTTTGTTTATCTAAACAATATTTACACATTCTATTATCTATATTTCAGGATTTGTTGATCAATGGTATTTTAGGTGTATTGTTGTCTTTGGCTACTATTATTTTATGTGTAGCACTGACAGAGGTTTCAAAATCTGTTCCAGTTCAGGAAGCCAATTTATCATTTTCACATTTCGAAATTGCTGTGGTAAGTATTATCATTATTAATATTTATTTAAAAATATAGATAATTGAACATGTAATTTGAAACTGTAGCTGTGGTTCTGTGGTCATAAAGCATGGGCATAGTAGTGAATAGGACTACAGTACATGTAGGTCTAATTTTATTAATAATACCTTAGGTTTACATCTTGGTCCTGAATCCAGACATGATCTTTGCAGTATAACCCATGTGAATCTTAGCAACCTCTCTGTCATAATTTCAAATAGCCGAAGACATCTCGGATCAGTAGCAATCTTAATATGGAAACCAACATCAACCATACAGTGTATCAACATTGGGTGCATCAGGAAGTATCTTAATGCTGATTCTATTAGGATACTGGTGTCCTTGATTCTCTCCAGAATAGATTACTGCAATAGTTTACTAGCTAGTGCACCTACTTCTCTTCTTTCGCGACTCTAAAAGATCCTGAAAACAGATTGTGATCTGTTAAGGACTGTGCTTTGAGCATGCTCATGCATGGATACTGCACAATATAAATAAACTGTTAAGAACCCTTGACATATGGAATTCAATTGCTGTCCTAACAAAAAAATGTAGCCTTTCAGAAAATTTCTATTCATTTTTTTAAGATAGTTGAATTGGTTTTATCATGACATCTTGAATTTGTTGACTTGGTTTTGTCATGACTTGGAAATGGCTGGATTCTGAGAAATCGTAGTAATTGATCACAGTTAGTTGCCTAGAAAACAATGTTGATTGAAATCATGATTAGGTTATTATGACCATTTGATTAGAATGTCATAGTTTGTTTATACATATGCGGCTTATGCCTGTTATATTGAACCATGGATTACAATGATTAGATATTTATTATTTGTAATGTTGGTGTCCTTCTTGAACTTCTCATAATATATCTACCATACACAAGTTATACATACATTAAATGGTTGATGACATATTTTGTTGTATTTCAGGCTGTTGGGTTTATGTGTGCAGTATGTTTACTGGGTAGTACTTGGTATGCCTTTAGAATTCACATAAAGAGGAGTGAATTACCATTGAATATGTCCCGGTCTAATGCTGATCTACCAGAAGATATCCCCACGTAGTCTGTGATAACGTAATATTGCACCCATTAATTAATCTAAAATAGTTGTGACCGATGAAACATTTTTTTTTTATTGTGTTGTGTTATCCTAGTCAGGAAAATATACATTCCTTATAAATATCATATCAAATCATGATAATATATGAATCTCATTTTAACAATATTTATTATAGTAGTTGTACTTGTTCATACATTCTAGTCACCCATATATCTTTTTATGCTAATATTTATGTCTCAAATTCCTTTTTATTTATTTGATAACTGTTGTTTATTTAAATCCACTTCAAAATTGATCAATTAAAAATATTCCAAATTGCTTAATTGGTATTTGGAGTCAGGGATGGTAATGGCAAAGTAGGAAACAAGCTTGATCTTTTTGCCCTCTCCAGTAGTTTGTCAAATTATGCGTGACATTTATCCCATTTACTAATGTCTACTCATTGATGATTTGTTTACAATAATAAAATATCAAATTAGTTTATTACCAAATGCACTGAATAATTTTTTTCTTTTTTTTTTTAAATATGTTAAAAGTTTATTCATTCCAAGCTTTTTGTGTGTGAAATTAAACAAGGAATGGTTACTTATATAACTATGTACCATCCTGACTACCAATACAGGTAGCTTTATATCGGTAATCTATTCAGGAATTATTAAAGAGTATACATATGTATTATGTAGATTAATTATAAAGTAGAAAACATATTATATTGTTGCATAATATATTAGAAATTTACAGTTTTTGTATCACTATTTTTAATGTACATAAGTGTTTTCTATACAATATAGTTTAATATCCTGAACATTTTAGTTTTTTATAGATTTCATTTTGAAACAGTTTAATAATCTCTTACAGGTCATTGTATGGCTTTTGAATAAAGTTTTTTCCATTAAAATCCAAATAACATGGTACTTAGGAAATACTTTGGTTGAAGCCAAACAAATTGTTATTTGATAGAACCCTGTTTTATTTGACATTAAAAGGCATTCTATGAACTAACTTATATTCAAGAATTGAAGATTGAAATAGAGCTGCTACTTTCTAATACATGTTGAAAAAAAGGTTTTGTGAATATTTAACTTGATAGTAAGTGCAGGAGGACCACACTACATGCAAAACAAAAATCTACAAGATAAAGCTGCGGACAAGACAGAAAATAGACATTGCTAAAAATAAACAAATATCAAATCAAGCAAACATTAGTTAGATATGATATTGATCACAATACAGAACATTTTATACACAAAAACATTTGAGTTGCATTTGAAATTGCCAAAACTGACAATATTGTATTTATTATGCCTATTTCTATCCCAAACCTGTGCTTTGTTCATCTTTGTTTTTACAAAAAAGAAATAGTTGTTATTGATATGTTTATTTGTTTTTTGAGTGAACATGGACTACACATTTTGCCTAGCATGGTGTGATCTGCACAGTTGCTTTAATATATACAAGATAATAAATATATTTTTTAATTTATATTAAACGTTTTATTCAATTTATTATGGAAAGATCCTCAAATATTGGACTTTTCAGTATCCACAAGAGAAATCACATGCAAGAATAGGTCACACCCCTTCCCTCCACCCAGAGTTTTTTAATACTGAATCTAATACCCATTTAAATCACTAGAGATGGACAAAACGGGCTGTAGGAAGTCACCAATTACCTGCAACTGAAAGAACTAATCTCAACACAGATAAATGCTGGCATGGTCTCTGCTTTAGTAGTAAGTGCCCCTTCCTTATCCACAGTAAAGAAGATAACCAGCACTCTGGAATGCCATCAACAGCAACCTTCAGGGGCGGTCGGACATAAAAATGAAAAAAATAATTTTGTCCAATTCGTCTAAAACACCCCCCAAAAAACCCTTTTTCTGCTGAAAATTATATGGGGGAGGGGGGTATTTGACCGGTCATGGAGCGATGATGATCATGTTTTATGTGGCCGGTGGCTTTAACTGGAATGGGCTGGTACAATAGATTAACCGACGCTGTCGCCCGCAAATTTACTAATCATTAATTATCCCCAGTTTGTGGGGATACTGCAGATACCAAAATTAAAAAAAAACCCGAGCTTTTATGAATTTCACTTTTGTCACTCTGTACTAAATTACTAATGTGTCCCGTGGCCTTCCATTAAAGAAGGAACCAACTAGCGCTCCCAATGAAAATATTCCTACTTATTCAATATTCCTACTGGTTAATCAAATGGTCAAAATTTGGGGTTCATTTTTCAAAAATTTCCAGGAGGAGAGCCCCCAGACCCCCGACCCCCTGGTCCGGGCTCCGCGATCAGTAAAGGGGGCCGCTCCCGCTCCTGCCAGAAAACATTAGCTGGGTGCATGACGAGATTGCCAGTGTTGTGGGCATCTTTCATGAGAGGGTTGAGCAAATTATCGCCAAAGAGTTAGGATTGACAAAAATTTCTGTAAGATGGGTGCAAAAACGATTGACTGCGGTTCAGAAATGTATCAGATTCCTGTGCCGTTTTGAAGCAGATCCAGATAATTTTTTTTTCGCCAGATATGTAACCATAAATGAGACCTGTTTCCAAAAATGAAAAATGGTCATTTTCCTAGTAGGTTGATGTTGACATGTCATCTGTGAGCGACTTTACGGCTTTGGAAACTTACCATTATGACGTCAAGATTAAAAGATTTGATCATAGAAATATATTTCTATGGATTTGATAATAAAACCGATGACGTCATTTCTATTGTTATATCACAACTTTGCCAGTTTCAGAATTAGAAAGACCTAGTTTTGTTATTTTTTTGTGGTAAAATTGTTATTGGTCAAAGATTTTTACTACATACGAATTCAAGGTAAGTGAGAAAAAAGAAATTCATACTTTTCCAATATCGTGTAAAGAAGTATTAAAACATTGTAAGGATTATTTAAAAACATAATAATAATAAATAATACGACTTGAACTTATTCTATTTTGTTTTTAAGTTTTCTATAATATTAAATACAAATTTAGTAGTCCACACGTTAAGCCCCCGTCGCACCAAACAAATTGTTAAAAACGCCCTACCCCGTTCTAAAAAATCGTAAAACGGATTGTGGTCGGGGTAGAATCTGTAAATAACGTCTATAGTTCGTTCATAACAATCCTGAATGCTTCTTTCCCGTCTGTACCCCATCCACAGTCAGATCATATCACGTTCAAACCGAGTAAATTCTCATTTCCTAGCAGCCCGAGCTCGCCCGTATTAAGTTTAAACCCGGGACTAACATGACATATGGTTTAATTTTATTTCAATATTTCGCTTGCGCATAGGGGTCTTTAGCAGTGGGGGGGGGGGATCGGAGGACTTGGAGAAAACCCACGAGGTTGGACATGCGACCCTTCTCCTTGTCACGCACAACCGGGATTTCGAAACCACGCCAGTTGACGTTCAGAGACAGTTCAATTCGTTCTCCTTTGTGCATTCGAACGGGCCCCCTATCGCGTGTGCAATCACCGTCTGACTTTACTAAAGTGAACATGTTGTTATAAATCCGTGTATGTTTCAAGTAGATTGACGGAGGGGATTTATTTGTTGAAATCATGACAGGTGATTTCCTTTTCTAGAGGAATTATATACGAACCATTAAAATTATATGAATAATGAAACATAAAACTTAAACTAATCTACAAATTAATGTTATTTCAGATATGTCTGTAACTGAGGAGATTTCGGGTGCCGGCGATATAGGAAGAACATCGCCATATGCGGTTCCTTTAAAAGAAGAACTAAAAGAAGTAAACACCTTCGCAATAATGGAAGCCGACAAACCAGCAGATATTTCCAGCGAAATCTCCGAATTATCTGAAAAGGGTATTTGTTAAATACATATTTTGGTTATTGTTAAAAGGAAACTAACTCGTCTTCATTCAATATATAAGATATAAATATTCTATACATTGTTTTTGTTTTTATTTGTGGTGCTAGAAATCTGATATAATAATACGCGATGCATTAGTTGATATCTGAGTTTAACTCAAATTATGTTACATCGGTCCTTTGTTTAAAATAGTTTATGGGTGCAGTAGATATTTCTACTAAACAAATTATTAGATCTGAGGGTGGGTATACATAGCTGGTTATGTTATTTGTTTATAATTAATCTGTTCCCGGTGTATACGGTATGATTTTAAGAGAACGATTTAGGTATTTTCTGCCATTTTCACTAAAACGGTCGAAGTTGGTACCGCGACGCCTTCATTATATTCATAAATTGTTCAAATATAATGATTACATAAGTTGTAGACAAAAAATTTCACTGAGGTGAATAGGGGCATCTTGTCATATATTGCATACAATATAGTTATTTTGTTCCGTTACGGCGTTATAGACATTACTGAAATTCTTTAATATGTTCGTTTAATTTTAGCCATTAAGTGTTTCACTGACAATAAAACTTGTACACGTGGTTTGCGAAGAGATCAGCTGAAGACGGAGGTTGTGTCACAGACAGGTATGGAATAATAATCACACGATAACTTTGATCTGGGTAAAAAAAAAAGGATAACCTAAACTATATAATTTGCTATACGAAGTGTGCATTAAAATTTTGGGTCCCCAGACAGACTCAATATAAATATTATATTATAATATAATCGATAACTTTAGACGATAAAAATGAAACAAAAATTACTAAGTAACAGATTTCGTCGTTTGAAATCAAAATTTAATGGTATCAATTTTTTTCCCACCAATAATCGAAAGGGCTCAAAGACGTTTTACAATAAATGTTAATAAAATAACATTAATTGCTTTAAAATATTATTATATTACATCTCTATGTTTCCTTTATAGAACAACGAGTTGCTAAATTTGTTTTAGAAGCCAGTGCTGCTCTACAAACTGGTAATTATTAATATTAAAATGTGATATTCAATCAAAAAACTAATTATATGCCAATTTGTTGTTCGGAAAGGGGCAAGGTTTGACAAATCAAACTAAAACCAGTAAACCAAAACTTCTAGTTTGTGTATACCGGCGTATCACGAGGTTTATCTGCCAAATGTCTTTTTGTGTCATATAATAAGGCTTGTGTTCAGAACCAAGTTTTGATAAATGAAATGAAATAGGGTTTAACGTCCTACTCTTCTGCACCTAACCTGGGCTAATGGAAGACGGGCATTTGCCATAACGAGTGCTATGAGGGAAATTTTGCCCGGGCAACGGCGCTACGGCCTACTCTTATATCGAATTCCAACTGCCAAGGGATTTTACGTGCACGCTAATGTGTACACGGGACCTCGGTTTTTCGTCTCATCCGAACGACTGGACAGCTGTCTTTGTCAGGCCCAGTTTTAATAAAGTCTGATGAATTATTTAAATACTTTCAGAAGAAGTCGTCACAGAAAAGTATAGTCGCTTTGACAGATTTTTAATCGTATGTATCAAAACTGAACTATTTTACATATATCAGTTCATCTAAACTGCATTGTCCCGTACTGATTATTGGCATGTGGCGACTTGGTTTTAATAAATGGCCTGCGTTGATCGCTTTCAGTAATAATACACGGAAATCTGATATCAATCCAAATCGACATTTGATGACTGACAATACGAAAGTGATTTGATATCAGCCCCACAATTTTAAAACTGTTATATAAGGTTTAGATAAAGAACTGACATTCTTGCTATAATACATGTAGTTCAATTAATAGATTATGCAAAATGAATATATTGAAAATTCCAATAAATCACTGTTTGCTGTTCTGACAAGACTCACCCCTCAATTTCTTAAATTAAATCTAATCTAGTAAATATCTCGAGCATGCGATGGCATCGAAAGTTGATAATTGTCTTGTTATGTTATTAAATTTCTAATTAATAAGTTATACAACATTCAAAGCCTAGTGAATGACCTCTTGAAATAATGCCTCTTTAAGTTCAATGTTGATTTGGGGAATTCATTTTTAATGTGATGATTCTGAATATTTAATGATGTTGAGATCAGCTAATTGTGTTTTATTTGCTTCGTTCTTTTTACGCCCACATGTCGACGTATTATGCCGTTCCCACTGCCCGCCCGTTTGTCCGTGGGTCCGTCCGTCCTTCACCTTTTGTTTGTTGACTCTTTACAGGTCACAATTTATATAACTTAAAAAAATAGGAATATATCCCAGACACATCGGTTTCTTTCAAGATGGGATAATAACCCCTGATTGTACGAAAAATCATGTTTTTATTCTGCGGATTCTCTAAAAGTCATCGTATCTTGGTGAAACATAAAATATGTTTATAACCCAAAAGTCTCAGTTCATTTTTATATTGGCGGGATTACTGTACGAAAAATCGCGTTATTTTATTGACCCCAAGAGTTCAAAATTTGTATGCATTTAAAACAGTTTAAATATCAACGGTACAACAGAATTACGGTAGAGTTTTAATTTTGTAAAAATCGGACTAAAACTAACAGACAAAATGGCTGCTTCGTTTATTACAATGTGTTTTTTAGTGTGTTGTCTGTCCATCTCTTGCAAAATGTGGGCGTATCTTGCATGGGAACCGCTTGTTCTTTACACACGTACATTCTACTTTTAACCGGTTCAGCCAGTAGTACATTTTTTATTGCAGATGTTAAAAATCAAAAAGCCAGAAATAACATACAGCAAAGTTAAAGCATTTAAAGAAAACACAGGTATTATATTGGTATTAATTATTTTTAAAAATAGCAAAGTTAAAGCATTTAAAAAAAACACAGGTATTTTATTGATGTTAATTTTTTTAGAAAAAAATACAATTTACTGTCTATATATAAGACGATTGTGAGGTTTAAACTTTTAATTTGACATCAGTGTGCTATGCTAACAGATGGATTTTATCAACAAATGAATTGTAGGTATTGATCATCTTTTCATTGGCTTATTTAATCTTTTTCTTTCTAGGAGAAACAAGAAAGAGAAGAATCTTTAACCGATTCGTTGGTTTATTTGTCTGTGGCGCACAAAAAGAGGAATAGCTGTTTTAACAATTTAAAATTATTGCATGCATGCACTATTTCAAAATAAATATGTTTTTCTAAAACCTGCCAGTAATTACAGCTATTAGTTTCAACTCTCGCTATTTCAATTTTATCTTCACACATTTCTGTTTGGTGAATTCTTTGAAACAATTTGGCCTAGAATGTTTCTTAGGGTTCAACTGTATGAAATATGTATTTATATTTATCTTTTAAAGAATTAACATCGTCTTTTAAATTTACTTTATGAAATATTTGTATCTAGAACTTAATTAGATCTTTGTAGAAAAAAACACAGTCTTGAGATTAATTTATCTTACTATGAATATCAGTTTTTAACAGCTTTATAGAATTTAGTGGGTAAAGTTTGTGCTTGTTCCAAATTTGATATATAAACATTAAAAAAAACGACCAGCTTTGATAAAACCACCGAATCCCACATAATTTCAACAGATAATTTATTATTTAGGAAAAAGTAATCCCTGAAATTGGCCTTTGTTCCGTGAATAATACCATAGTTTACTTTCTGTTTCCCACATTCGGTCAACTGAAATTTGAAATGTGTTCTTAAACGACAAATCTGATAATCTTAATGCATGTTAGAAATTGTAATTTATTTTCACCAGAGATAGCGTATACTGTTTTACTCGCTGTCTGATTTTATATCCATAGACAAGATTTTTGTCCATGGACGCAGGATCTGGAAGATAATTTAGTATACGTTATGGAAAGTGAATATAAATACAGTTGGTCATACATATAGATAGTCAGGTTATATAATTTAGTTCACACGCCATATTTTTTATTTTCAAAACGTGTCAGATTGTAACGGGTATGTTCTTTCACAAATTTGTAACTTCAAAATCTTTTTTTAAAATCTTTCGAATAGTTTTTGTAAACACGTCCATACTGAATGAATTATTACCGTAATAATAAGAAGGAAAATACATGATACTCCCCAAGTCCCCTCGAACCAATCAAAGGTGAAAACAAAGTTAATAATTCTATTATTTCACTGCACAACAATTTTTTACTTACACATCTTGCATAGACTGATTATAATATTAGGATTCATTAAACATTGATTCAGCAATTGAATAAAATGGGACCATATAAAGATTAATACAAAGTAAATTGTAAACGAAATCATTTTGGAGATATCCATGTTTGTTTTTTGTTTTTTTTTATAAAACTAAATCTGTTATTAAAAGTATAAAATTATAAAACAGAGAGTTGAACATAAAGTTTATTTTGGATATTAAGTATGATATATATTGTAATAACTGTGACATTTATATGATATTAAATAAAATAAATAAGAATTTAAACCTTGTCTTGCTTTATTTAGATTTAATATTTTATCATCCTCTTGCGTTTCTATCGTTCCTCCACAATTACTTGGTGGTGTTAGTGTTCATAGTGGAAGAATCCCGTTGATTTTCAGTGATTTTCGATAAGCATTGACAGAATGCTGGCCCATTATGGAGACACTGATACTCTAATAGAGTAAAGGCTAATAAAATTAACACTCGGTTGACGTGAAAGTTGTACTCTATATATATATATATATATATATATATATATATATATATATATATAAGGACATACAGCCAAAAACTACTGTCAGTATTATTGCCCTTAATTTGCAAGTCTAAAGTTGCCATCGGACATCGGGCTGCCATGGAAATTTAATTGTTTATAATATCCACCATAATCGGAAGAAGCGTAGACGTATATGCCAGGGGGTGGGCGTTACAGCTGCCTCCCAAACATCCGGGCGATCACATTTTTCGGGCAGACGTGTATTTAGTGAAATTATAAAATATTTTGGTTTTCTTAAGCCTAGAAGTCGTTAAAATAAAGTACCTGAATTCCGATTATATGTTTTGGGTGTGGGAGCCATTTTGCTATTTGACGAGAGTTTTCGAGCAACGGTCGTTAGTTGTTAAAACCGAAATATGGCTCTCTTACGAACACATTCAAAGTACTATACACACTTCCCATGCAAGTCCCACAAACGTTACCCCAGAAAAGTGGGAACAGAGCACGAGCAACCCCGAAGTATCTTCTCGGCCTGCAGCAGGATTCCAAAAATAGATATCCTAATAGAGATTATAGTACCTTGTTTTTTTTATATATATTTCATCATACATTTAACCAGGTACAGAAAAAGTGTAGCAAGATTGTTAGAATTTTTGATCTTTAAATCAAGGATAGATAGCATTAATTAATGTCTTTGGCGAATTATTAAATTCACACGCGGTATAGAAATCATGGCTGATAAATGTAGTATGAAGAGTGTTCACGGGAAATTGTGGCGACGACAATATGCAACCGCATTCCCATAGCGTATAAAAACAAAGGAAGCGAAATTCTTTACGAGTCAACGCAGCTCACCATTTTAACATCCAGAATCCTCAGATGAATGACGTTGAGAGACTTACCTGACATTGAGATGTTTGAATACCTTATATAAAGAAAAATATGATTAACGATTTTTCATCATAAATAGAAGTGCAATTCTCTTATTAAGATAGGGATAAAATATCAAAACCAATTCCTTATATTTATTCGTCAAATCACAAAGCCAAGAATATATTGTGCGGATCAGTACGCTTCCACTAGCGTAACACCGAAATTTGCAAACCAAACCACAAACACCTTTACAAACAATATTACGCACATACATGTATACTCGTAAATGCAAACATCATGGCTTAATGAGACTTAACATTTAAATGGAATCAGATAATTAAACATGCATTATGCCAGAGCTAAATCTGCCTATTGTAGGCCTTTCTTTAGACATTAATTAACTTATCCAGACAGTATAAACTGTTGATGCCATCGTTAGCCTGCGATATTTAGTGGATAATCGAGACTATCTTTTCTTTAGCCTACCGACTTTAGTAATGATGATCGAGGCTAGACCCAAAACTCAATCGCTAAATTCTCGGTTCATGGTGGGTCGATTTTCAGCAAATTCCGTTTACATTATCTATTTTTTGTAGCGAGAACTGCCAGCTCTTTATCTAATTTTCCACAATGTATCTGTAGTAATTACGATGGGTAAAGATTCCAAGTATCTATGAGAAAAGTGGTGTGATTTTACAGATTATTAAACACAGGTTGGCAGGCAACGAAACATACGGCATATCGGTTGTCAAAATTATATTTATTCTTTTGTAGGTAATGTGAGCACTTTTTTTTCACAAACAATTGATTTTGAACGATTTACGATAATTCAATTTTAATATGGGGCAGACCTCGTAATAAGAATTTAATATGTTCTAAATGTTTGCATTAATGACATAATGAAAGTATGCCATAACCCTTGTTGACTGCTCGGAGTATTTAACTGTAGAGGGCTTATGTTTCGTTGACTGACAACCTGTGTTTTTAGCTGGTTATGTTACCACAGTATTTGTTTTAGTGGCGAAAGGCTACAGCTATGTAAGTTAACAGAATATTGGCCCGGGTCGTAATCCCCGTTGCCTTTGGGTGAAATATTGACTTTGGAATTATTGACACGAAATTTATCATGGCGAACTTTGGGGGGAGAAAGCGATTGGCGAGAGAACCTTCGCATACGTTCGAAATAATTTGCAATTTGTTGAGACCAGCGATTGAAAAACAAGATACAAGACACTCTGGGCCCAGTGGCTCACCACGAGCGACTGGCTGTAACACTTTGGAAACTGGTAACAGTTGTTACCAGACTCGGGTACAGAAATTTGGACTTGGACGGTCAACAGTTTGATCTGAATCAAGCCTGTCATCACACTCAAATCGTGACTGCGAATAACCCGATGTTCCGGAATGAATTCGGAAAAATATACGTATTCGTTAATTCAGATTCAGTTCGGTTTTTATGAAATAGTGGTCTAGAGTGCCGCGCTTCGACCTCTAGCTGGCCGGTCACCTGTGGCTTGTGGCTGTGGTTTCGAGCCCTGGCGTGAGCGTATGTGGCATGGAGAAAGGGGCGCCTTCTCATCCTCGTGTGTTTCCCCCGGGCACTCCGGTTTCCTCCCACTGCTAAAGACCCCGAATTATTGAAATAAAATGAAACCACATGTTAGTCCCAAAATGACCTAGTTTGTGTCGAGTGGACGTTAAACCCCATTCCTCTCTCTCTATATATATATATCCCCAACGCAAGAGCTAATAGGGTAAGTGGAAAACCCAGAGCGCATAATCATACGCTACAGCAACATTTTATTCTTATTCTCGACAAATAAATTTTCAGATCTGTGGGGTCACTTTAAATTCAATACGCAATCAAAACGTATATATTTGTGAAATATGCATAATCTGAATGCTTGTCCCAGCGAGTCTGGCTGGCTAGTATTGTATCTATACTATGCTTGTATTTATGTATCCGACTATGATATATAAAGTGTAAAAACTAACCTTTGCATTGTTCCCGGGAAGACAAATGTGACACTAATAAGATATGTAGTGAGAAAGGATGCATGGGTAATACATAGGTTTTGGCGACCGTTTTTAGAATGTCCCGCTTTCCACGCCTGAAAAGACCCATGGAGCTTCAAGAATCTAAAATCGCCCCTGATTTGTAGACGACAGAATCATCATTTAACGTCTGGCATTTTTTTATTTAAATCGGCGTTCAGATCGTATGACCTAATGTTCGGTATTCGCATACAAGGCTCGTTTTATTTCTGATAACATTTGACTTTGATAAATGAACAAGGTTAGGTGTAATGGGGCTTTGGTTATACAGTCTGTATGGTTGATATTCTTAGACTATGAAAGACGGAATACGGCTTTCATATAAGAGTGAGAGAGAGAGAGAGAGGGTGTGAGAGAGAGAGAGATGAGGTTTAACTAGGTCATTTCGGGACTAACATATTATGGTTTAATTTTGTTTCAATAACGTAGAGGTCTTTAGCAGTGGTAGGGAGCCGGAGTACAAGGAGAAAACGCACGAGGTTGGATAGGCGACCCCACTCCTTGCCACGTACAACCGGGGATTCAAAACCGCGCCAGTTGACTCAATGGCAGGCCGTATGATACAGCGCGCACACGCTAATCATTCGGCCCCATCCCCCGGCTTTCATATACAGTGGGTTAGATAACAATGTAACGTAAAAAAAATAATATATATTTATATATATAAACACGAAAAGCAATATAACTTTAATAAGACGTCAATGCAATACAATACAAAAGACCATGTTAAAATAACATTATTTATATTTCCATCGATAAAAAGTTATGTTCAACGGGGGGGGGGGGGGCAAAAAATGAAGAAACTGTAAGTATCACGAAAATGATTACTTGACGTAAAAATATAAATAAAATATATATAAAGAAGACGAAAAGCAATATAACTTTAATAAGATGTCAGTGCAATACAATACAAAAGACCATGTTAAAATAATATTATTTATATTTCCATCGATAAAATGTTATATTCAACGGGGGAAAGGGGTTTAATAAGACGTCAATGCAATACAATACAAAAGACCATGTTAAAATAACATTATTTATATTTCCATCGATAAAAAGTTATGTTCAACGGGGGGGGGGGGCAAAAAATGAAGAAACTGTAAGTATCACGAAAATGATTACTTGACGTAAAAATATAAATAAAATATATATAAAGAAGACGAAAAGCAATATAACTTTAATAAGATGTCAGTGCAATACAATACAAAAGACCATGTTAAATTGATTACTTGACGTAAAAATATAAATAAAATATATATAAAGAAGACGAAAGGCAATATAACTTTAATAAGATGTGAGTGCAATACAATACAAAAGACCATGTTAAAATAATATTATTTATATTTCCATCGATAAAATGTTATATTCAACGGGGGAAAGGGGTTGAAGAAACATCACGAAAATCAGTACTTCCTATTAGGTAAATTAATATTATATCTTAATTTAATTTTGAATTTAATAATTAAACCACAGCAGCCAAGTCGTCATATATTAATATTTAGTATAAAAAAAACATTTAATATCAAGTCCATTAATTGTAGGAATCATTTAAATAAATAAGATTTTTTGGCTCATGACCTTAAAAACTTTGCATTGGGTATCAACTTTAGCTTCTAGACTTTTCTAGAGTTCCCACATGATTTTTCAAGGTTATCAAGGGCAATAACTGTGGCAGTAATTATCGGAAATCAGTCGCATGACTTACAACATTTTGTTTGAATTCAAACCCAATCGCACATTAACTTCAGTCTGTAGAGCGTCCACAAGATTTTTTCAAATTGATCAAAGGTCAGAACTCTGACAGTAATTATCGGAAATCAATATGATTCTTCGTCTCAAAACCTTAAAAACTATGTATAGATTTAAAGCCACTCGGGTATTAAATTTACCCCCAAATCTTGTGGACGCTGGACCGACGGGGATGATGATAATATATGACCACATTTCAATGTAAGCGTATAAAAATGGTGTAAATATATTTTTCACACATTTATGTTCTGAAATGAAATGAAATAAATCTGAGATTCGAGCTAATTAAGACGGGGAAACATGTTTTAAAATACACATATGTTACGCATTTCCATAGATCAAACAATAACCATATTTTAAAAAAAATCCACAAAGAATAACATAAATAAAACAGTATAAAAATAATCGTATATACTACAAATAAAACAAAAGACAACCCCTTCAATATTGTTTGGTCTAACAATATGGTAATGGCCGTCTTGTAATTGTAGGTCGTGGAATGTCTTCAGCATTACTTATACAGCCACGGTCTTTATAATCTTCTAACAGATTTTTCCACACTTTATCACAGCGGAGAAGATTTTCATTACCTGTAAGTAGACAAATAATCCTGGAAGTAACATGATTTTGATAACTCCAAGAGCATATGATTTTTTAAATTAATAGCTCCAAATGAATAATTTTAAACATGTTATTATATCATCATAATTTGTATTGAAATAAATGCCTTTTGACCCCTCTGATTTTGTACCGTTGATTACTGATTAAACATCCATAAGTCTACAAATGTGTTGTTATTGATGTGTTCCCATTTGAATATTGTTCACAGTAAGAATCAAAATAAATAAGATATGTTTACAGGATGATTTTGTTATACGAAAAACTAAGTGATGCGTTTTCTATGGCGCTCAGTATATATCAGCTATTAAAATCGGGCGTCAATATTACGCTTCCTTTTATTTTAGTGTTAAATCTACAGAGAATCTGTTTTAATTACGTACCTATTATAAATAAACCCTTTCTTGCTCTGGTCAAAGCTACATTAGTTTGATTTTGATCAGCAACAAAACCCAGGTTTTGTATTTTCCATCCTAATGTTGGACATGGTTCAATGTTAAAAGTCGGCTGGGATCTAACCGTGCTCAGAATGACGTAATCCCATTCACCACCTGCAAATATTCACAGTAATTGGTATGAAACAAAGTTAAACGTACATTATGCAAGAGCTAAATGACAATCGAGGCAACAGTGATTTCAAAATAAGGTTTTCGTCGCTTAAGAGTGACGCAACCAATCTGACTGAAATATTCAACATATTATTCCTATTAACTCTATTACATTATAGTGGGAACTGTCCGCTCTTTATCTAATTAATCTTCCATAGTGTATCTTTAAGTACTTACATCCATTTAATAAAATACACGATTTACAACCACAGCATGCGAAAAGAAAAGTAAAGATTATCCAGATCCATAAATATTGTGACCTAGCGGATTACCCGGCGCTACACGGGTTGGGTCTATAACTCAAAGCCACTACAGGCATTTGTTACTCCCCTGTCCGAGCTACCCGTTGCTATAGGTACGGAGAGATGTAAGTCACGTGACACAAACATGACCTCTTTGATCAATTTTTATAGCAGGGTAATCCTTTGCAATTACAATGTCTTGAGTAGGAATTTAAAGCAAAATTCTGATATATCATCAAATCACCCAGTTTGTACGCGGGAATGTATCTTTAATATTAGTGTATTGATACAAAGTAAATACGTAAAGGTCGATGGCAATGTGAAGTTGAATCGTAGGTCGATTTATACTCCACAAAAAAAGTCATTTGTATTCTATTTCATCCCTTTCGCGCGTCGCACTTGTAAAATTCGCATGCCGCGTCGCTTTTTTTTTCAATGTTAATGAAATGTGGGTACGAAAATCCGCTACTAGTTCAAAACTTCCGAGAAAAGCATTTATGCATAAATATCAAATAGTAAATGTAATGAAAATAAAAAAAAGAAATAAAAAAATGCAGGTGCATTTAGGAAGATTAAAATGTAAAATAATGAAGTTTCCCCTTAGGGAATTCTATTTATAAAGGGCAATATCGTGACAAAAAGTCGACGTCGCCTTTTTTCTCTCCCAAAAGCTTAACATTGAAAAAAAAAAAAACACTGTGACGGATATGTGTTTATCTTAATGACACTATTTCGTTAAGTCCATGAAATCTGGTCTCTTTAGGCTCATAGCTACAAGTAGTGGACGAACTGTGTAACCTTTCAGTGGGTTAACTTCATTCAACACTGACCTTGCCATTCCCAGACTAGCATATAATATAGTACAATTTTTCATTGATTCGCTTGCGCGTAGGGGTCTTTATTCGTAAGGATTAACCTTTTTCATTAGTGTATTTTTAAATGCAAAAGCTCTTACCTTGACTGGCCACAACTGTGTTTACCGTGACGTCAAAATTTAGTTCCTTTAGACGTTTTTGAAGAAGTGACATTTGTGATTTGTATTGAGTCATAATGTTGATAGATTTAGGATGACAACCCTCTCTTCTTACCATGTGTAAAAATAAATAAATCTGCAATAAATTTAAGTTATTATACTTTTGTCACATTCCTTGGCTTCTATATCTTTTGTTCAATAGGTTGTCAACTCACTATTATACGACCATAGGCATTATTTCCCACACTTCAAATCATTCACACCGGAAATAAAAACATAATTACCCCCCATGGAATAGCTATCTTCAAATTTGAAGTTAAAAGTGATATATATTTTTGCCAATTTCTCCACAAGCAATAGTGAATTATAAGATTAATAGGATTATTCTTTAACAAGGTAGGACTCTTTATCGACACCATCTATTTTAAGGTTTTATTTTAATACATTTTAAAATTATAACTTAAAAATATGAAATTCTCGCTTTAAGTAGTTTAGCTTGTAATGGATAATTTGAATTTGAGAGAAATTCTCTTTCCAGATGAAATAGAAATGATGTTTTGGAAGCATTAATCAACATGAAGGTTTCGGAAAGGGAAACAAGAAAAATATAGGTGTACGATTTTACAGATTTATATGTTATTTACCACTTTATCAGCTTCTGCTGTATTCGACTTGGACTTTTCATGACCTTCGTCAGTATGAACAGTTAGAGATTCTTCAGCTCCTTCAATGTGGTAAAACATCATAACCGCATTTGCTGGTAAAAATCGCAATGGACGGTCAATTTTCCACGATAGTGATGCGGCCGTCTCCAGTTTGCCATCATAAAACTGTGTTGATGGAAAGTTACATATATTGGGATGCTGTGAATCAAAAGACAGAAATATAAGTAACTACACCCATGCAGTCATAGATATACAAAATAATGTGGGGACAGGGGGAGGATACTACGATTTAGCCTTATTGTAGTATATTCAGGGCGTCTACACGAGTTTTTCCAGTAGGAGAAACCAGAGTAAACCCACCACGTATATATCCAAGTCCCATACGCCACACAATGGATGGGATCCACGACTGCAAATCAGAGATAACCTACCAGCAGCTAGAGTTCGAGGCGCGACATTCTAGACCATCTCACGTAAAGGGGCGTGTTCATAAATTTGAAAAGCGAAGGGAGTCATTGGGTGGTGGAAACTGCGTCACGTTTGGTTTTTACTTTTAAGGTCTTAGGAACTACCCTTAGAACTTTATAATACAGGCTGCCAGGCACCGAAACATTCGCCCACAGCAACTAAATCGTCCGGGCTGTCAACAAGAGTTGTCGCATATTTTTACTTTTTTCGGAAAAGAGACATTTATAATACACTAAAATCTGATTAGAGTAACAACTGATTATATAATTATTTGTTTTTCAAAATAAAATTCTGCCCCATGCTAACGTTTGGTATATGAAACATTTAATATCATGGATTTAGCTTTTCATGTTATCAAAATTCATTGAAAATGAATATACTTGTTTGTCTCACGACCTTAAACTATGTGTATCAATCTGAAAGAAATCGGATGATAACTTTAGCCTCGAGAGCATCCACAAGATATTTTGAAGTGATCAAGAGTCATAACTCTGGAAGTAATTATCGGAAATTGCCGAAAATCAATAGGTCCCTTCGTCTCATGACCTTAAACAGTGTGTATGTAAAGTTAATCGGATATTAACTTTGGCCTCTAGAGCGTCCTCGAGATATTTTGAAGTGATCAAAGGATATAACTCTGACAGTAATTATCGGAAATCTCGTGGCCTTAAACACTGTGTATAAATTTAAAGTCAATCGGATATTAACGTTAGCCTCTAGATCGTCCTCAAGAGCGCCATTGAAAATCAATAGGTTTCTTCGTCTCATGACCTTAAACACTGTGTATAAATTTAACACTGTGGGATATTAACTTTAGCCTTTAGAGCGGCCACAAGATTTTTTGAAGTGAGCAAGGGCCTTAACTCTGGTAGTAATTATCGGAAATCTCATGACCTTAAACATTGTGTATAAATTTAACGTCAATCGGATATTAACTTTAGCCTCTAGAGCGTCCCCAAGCAATTGTGGAACGGGTGGGCGAACGGGGCGACGACAATAATATACGACCGCATTTCATTTTTCAATGTGGGCGTACAAACACGAGAAGCTCAGTGACAAGATTTCTTCCCATTTAGCTATATGCATGCATAAGATTAAAATAGAGTGAGGTAAACGTGGCGAAAATGCTTCACATGTTTTCTTGTTCGACCCCAGCACCTCTGCTCATTCGTCTCTGCACAATATAACCACAACCCCTCTGACTTTGTACCGTTGATTACAGATTAAACATTCATAAGTGTACAAATGTGTTGTTATTGATGTGTTCCCATTTGAATATTGTTCACAATAAGAAGCAAAATAAATAAGATATGTTTTCAGGATCATTTTGTTATACAAAAAACTAAGTGATGCGTTTACTACGGCGCCCAGTATATATATATATATATATATATATATATATATACTTGTACATACCATTCGATACTGTCTGTTAAGAAAAACAGCCCTTTCCGCATACCTCTCAAACAGAGATCTCTCTAAACCCAGTTTAGCTGCTTCAGAACATAATACAATAGGACGGAGCTGTTTGTGATCTCCTATAAGAACAACTTGTTTAGCTTTTGTTTCTATAATAGGAAGCATACTCTCTGGTTCTGTACACATACCACACTCATCAATGATACACTGAAAGATATTTGTTGCTGAGGTATACTTTTGACTTCCGGCAATAGCAGCTGTGCACAGAATGACATCATAATTTGGAAGTTCATGTCTCTCGGCTTCACTTACAAGTTTGTTGTAACTTCTGATAATTTTAGCAGAAATACCTTGAGAATCTGGCTTTTCTCTCTCCTTTCTAAATATCTCGTCGAATCTTCGGATTTCTTGTGCATTTAGCTTACCGGGTTGCCTTATGACATGGTGAAGTGAAATGTCGTACAGGTCTTTAGGACATCGACCCTCCCGATTTACTGCTGATTTGGATATGTATTGCCCCGGAATAGGGAAATCTTCATTCTTTATCACTGATCCATATATTCTAATTATTTTCGGGCAAATTTCACCAAGTTTATTCTTTAAATTTCCTTAAATGAGAAAGGACATACTATTAGTGTTGCAACATAATTTGAACGGAGACGGTTTTATCTATCAATGGGTCATGTTGTGAGCTGCACAATAAATCGGTACATCAAGAGATACTCTATAGAGTAAAATATGACTACTATTCTGATGGAAAGAAAACGTAAATGTGTCTGACAGTATCGTGGTAGGGTATTACCATACTCTGTAACATAAATAAAATTAGATGAAAGAAATTTGTATTGTGCAGTTCCAAATAAATCAAACTTTACATGTAGTCAGGTCAATACACAGTTTAACCCCCCAAAAATTGCAACAAAAGGTTTCTCAACTGATTCTGGCAGGATTTAGTGTACTTTATAACATACTAAAAGTTTACCAAAGTAGGACCCCCGGAAAAGGTGTTTTATCAAGATGGCGTCAAAAATGGCCACCGAAACGTCTAATGATCATAAATTTGTAACTATGAACTCAAATTTTGGTCCGATTGTGATGAAATTAGAACTCAACCGTCATTATGATATAACAGTATTATATTCAAACAGTATTTTAAATCTGATAACAAAAGTGACCTCTGGAGGGACAATAAGATAAAAACGCGATTTTTTTTTTTGAACAATCAAGGACCATAATTCAGGAAGTTACGATATGATATGCTTGAATATTGACAGGAACTGAGATCTTCGGGTTCTAAACATGCATTTCAAGTTTCGTCAAAATAGGATAAAGATAGGTTGCAAGGCAACGAAACATACGCCCACAGCAGCTAAACCATCCGGGCAGTCAACAAGAGTTGTCGCATATTGTTACTTTTACGGTAATGAAACATTTATAATAGCCCACAATAAAATCTGATTAAGAGAAACAACTCATTAAGTAATTATCAGAAAATAATTAGAATTTGTTTGGTTTTTATAAAATTCTGCCCCATGCTAACGCTTAGTATACAAAACATTTAAAAACATGGATTTAGCTGTTTAGTTATCAAAATTCATTGAAAATCAATATACTCGTTGGTCTCAAGACCTTAAACTCTGAGTATCAATCTGAGGTCAATTGGATGATAAGTTTGGCCTCTAGAGCGTCACAAAAGGTTTTTCAAAGTGATCAAGGGAGATAACTTTGGCAGTAATTATCGGAATTCGCTGAAAATTAATAGGATTATTCGTCTCATGACCTTAAACACTGTGTATTAATTTAAGTCAACGGATATTAACTTTGGCCTGTAGAGCGTCCACAAGATCTTTTGAAGTGAACAAGGCCATAACTCTGGCAGTAATTATCTTTTTTCGTCTCATGGCCTTAAACACTGTGTATAAATTTAAAGTCAATCGGATATTAAATTTGGCCGCTAGAGCCTCCACCAGAATTGTTGAAGTGATGAAGGACCATAACTCTGGCAAGAATTATCGGAAATCACTCAAAATCAATAGGCTTCTCCGTCTTGTGACCTTAAACACTGTGTATAAATCCAAGGTCAATCGGATATTAACGTTGGCCTCTAGAGCGCCCACAAGATTTTTTGAAGTGATCAAGGGCTATAATTCTGTCAGTAATTATCGAAAAAAGCTGAAAGCCAATAGGCTTCTTCGTTTTATGACCTTAAACACTGTGAATAAATTTAAAGTCAATCGGATATTAACTTTGGCTTAGGGTTCTTCGTCGCATGATCTTAAACACTGTGTATGAATTGAAAGTCAATCGGATATTAACTTTAGCCTGTAGAGCGTCCACAAGCAATTGTGGACGCCGGACCGACAGACGGGGTGACGACAATATACGACCACATTTCAATGTGGCCGTATAAAAATAATGACCAATCAGTACACTTACTAGCAACGACATCAACTGCTTTATTTGATGGGCCACAATAAAGAACTTGATGTTTCTGACTCTTTTTCTCATCTTCATCAGCCTTTGTTTTTTCTCCAGTTTTTTCTATTTCCCTGATGTTATTTATTTTGGCAAACAGATATGCCAGTTTAATTCCAGTATAGGTTTTACCAGTTCCTAAAAATAAACACACTAGAAATCCATAAACGATGCAGATCCGAAGACTAGTACAATTTAACCTAACGGACAAATTGTAATAGATTTGTTGTGCATTATATATACCAAAACATATCGACTTCTAAAAATCTCACGCCAGTCCAGATTCTGGTTTGTTGGACATTTTTCTTTTGAGAAAGATGAAGTATACAGCTTCAGTCGTACATTGTACATCAAAAAATGTGAATTGGTATCATAAACATATTCGATTAAGGTGTCTGTGTAGCTTTTGTTTTGCTAACCTGTTCACCAGTCAATTGGGTATTGAAGCTTTTATTTAATATTACGAATGTGACAGCCTAACCTGCGAAATTTCAGTCAAATTACTTTATTCTGAACAAATATATTACCACTATAATTTTACTTGAAGTGGCATCGACACCCTTTTTCGATTATGACCGATCGTTGATTGACAGGCGTTAACTCCACCTACATAGTCTCGATGATCAAGTAATGTTTACAATGACTGTGGTACTGTTAGCGTATTCGGTTTGAGACGGGACTGCAATTCAATTCGTATTACATTTATGATTTACTTCAAATTAGAATTAAGACTTTTAATATACAGATAAGAAGAGAAAGTCTGCGACAGGATTTTAAATTTTGAAAGGAGTGGACCAAATCAACGAGGCAGTATTGTAACTAAATTATAATAAATAACCGACTTCTTGCGTTGCCTGCGTGTACTGTTTTGTACTTCAGGCAGGCCTAAGTGACTCCCTAAGCAGACGAATAGAAAACAGTGATCCGATGGGGTTGCAATTCAACTGGGGTGATGTTAGCTGTGATGTTTATCAATTTCCATAATTTTACTAATACGCAAGTGACAGAAGCGCGTATAATAACGACAGTGTGTATTATAGGGAAGGCAGCGTGACGAGCTGCTAATTTCCGGAAGTATTATGATGACGCCAACGTCACGAAGAATCTCCGCCCACGACGCCATTGTGATTAAATCAATCAACGAAATCCTGTTTAAATCCGAGCCCAATCCAAGCCATCCGTGGGTATACAGGGTTGATTTTTGGCTTGTTGTTTAAATAAAGATCTACTTTATAATTTCTATGGCATCTGAGGCCCAAAGGAAGACCGACAAAAGTCAGTTTTTGCTCTCCTATAATGTATCTTTAACCTACCCATGGTTGATATGATAGAGAACACGCGGGCGCAGCCCAAGTGTTCTCTATCATATCAATCCGAGGGAGAGTAGGTTTATATCTGACATATACAACGGGTTCACCTTTAAATTTAATGGGCTCTTCTAAAAAAGGCAACAGTGATTGGATAATTGCTCGACAGTTTCCGCCAAAATGCGAAAATTACCGAAGCTGTCACGTGCAGATGTTTATTTAAACATCGCCATTTTGGAGACAGCAAAAACAAAAGGGATAGTAAAACGAAGCCAGACGAATAACAATCCATTTTAGTCACCATAATGACGATAGAATTGATGTGAATGCAAATATGATGAGGATCTATCCAAAGCCTGAGGAAAACTTGGCGTGTGTGGAGAAATAATGTGGGCGGAAAGAAAATTCTGAAAGATATCTTAGATGGAGTATGGTCATGGATAACCGATTTAAATATGCCGATAAGTACGCCGTCTATTTCTTTAATGAATGCTACAAACTGTACTATAACAATGTTTTTTTTATTGTCAAAAGAATAAAATTAATTTCTGTGATTTTTGTATTATTTCGATCATCTACGTCATCAGCGGTTGATATGAGCCGAATATATCGACCTTGGATGACGTCATCAGCGGTTGATATGATAAATCAACCTGTCATGACGTCATCAACGTTTGATATGAACCGAATATCAACCTATGATGACGTCACGAGAGGTTGTTATGAGATATAACTGCTATGGGCATCAAAGAAAAAAAACTACACCCAGTCGTATATTTAATAATATTTACCTGGGGGACCTTGTATTAAAGTAAACGATGACGCCAGAGCTTTGTCAATGGCCTCGTGCTGACCTATATTATTTCCTGGTAATTTGTTTCTCTTAAGTAGATCTTCTGAAATATCACGCTCCGCCATATTGCCTAGGTGATAATGATCGCCATCTACAAAAATAATAAAATATAAGGAATGATCAGTGTCAATAATAACTATTTCAACTCCTCGAACCGATATATAACCAAGGGGGTTTGGCAGGCGCACCTATTCCATGACATTATGATTGCTTGATTGAAAAGTTTAATCTATTTGACGATTCAGCACGGTGTTCGGCTGAGGGTTGGTATCGTATTTAATAGATTATTTAAATCTTACTATAGATTTTCCATTCAATAATTTCGTAATGCATATTGGCGATGTGGAAAAAAATATGTGTTTCTATACACTAACTGGATGATTTTGGGACTAATACTAATATATTTTTCATCGTCTCAATAATGGCTTACATGGAAGAGGTCGAAACCCAGGGATTGAAGGGGGGGGGGGGTAGCTAATAAAATATAACAAACCTAATCTTGGTATAGGGCGATTTAAAGCAATAGCTTTAGCCAAAGGCGCATCGTTCAACTTTTTAGGTTGCAGTGCATTCATTAATCGCCTGTAAATATAATAAATCACAAAACAATATAAGCTAACCAGATGTTAACTAATTACATTAAATACAACATGAAAGGCTGTTTTTAAATATCGATAAAATTTATCTCTATCAATAAGCTTAATACCAAGTGACAGCTGTCATACGAGAGGCTTTTGACCCTATGACGTCAGTCATTTGATTAACCACTCAGCGTTGATGATTCTAGGGGGACATCCACAGTTCCGAGCACCCTATGCCAAGAACTCGCCGCAACAAACCGCTTCATTGGCTAGTCCCTAACATCAACCAGAACGCTGTTTACATAACAACTCTTTCGGACCATAGTGTAGTAAAGACAAGTAAAACGAAATTTTAAACTGTACAAAAACGGAACTTAATAGGATCTGTGTTTTAATCAGATTGGCGTCGCGTTTACAATGGGGGTAACCTCAGAACAGAATCTCACGGAAGACTGAACATTGATAGGTTCTTCTCTTCATGACCCATTCCTCATACCAAAACGGCAGCTTCCATCGCGTTCACATGCATTTCGACAAAAGGGGATAAATCCGGAATGGACAGTTACAGACAGCTTAATATAAATAGTGTTAATTCTCTCGTGACCTCAATGCTTCACAGCAGATTTAAAAATAAGAACTGTAACACCGGAATGGAACGTTTTAGGAAGTTTTATGACCACAATGCTTCACACCAGATTTGAAAAGAAGAAAAACTGTTGTCACTATCGCGTTCACAAGGTTTTCGACAAAGGTGAAGGGGTGGGAGTGGGGGTTAACCCCGGAACGGTAAGTCACGGAACGGTAAATATCGATAGTGTTCACCTTCTCATGACCATAATGATTCCCACCAAATTTCCGTTAAAAACCGTAGCGCCCATCGAGTTCACAGGCTGACGATTATATACGCCTAAACTACGTGTGGAACTACTACAGAATGCCTCTTCTCGGATGATCCCCACCAAAGCAATTTTATATTTCATGGAAAATGTTGCGGGGAAAGTGGTGTTTGTGTGTGTGTGTGGGGGGGGGGGGGGGGGGCGAATACAAATATATCAACAGACCCTTCTAGATTCAAATTGAACATGTTTTGTATGCTGAGCATGTTTCAATCTAAAATTCTAGTCCAAATTCGCGATATTTACCTGAGAATATCACATATGAATGTGACAAATATTCAAGATAGTTTTAACACGGCTACATATATTTGTGCCTTTTAGCATTACACACTAGTAACAGAATTTAATGGAAAAAAATATAGCCTCACCTGTCAGTTTTAGATCTTGGTAAAATTTCTATAGTAAAACTCCCTTTGATAGCTCCGTCCATCATATTTCTTGGTATTGATGTGGATGCTTTTTCGTGTAAATTAAACTCTATACAAAGCATATTATCATCACGTTCTATAGATTCCATTACCCCATGAGCAACCCATGTAAATTTTCTATCACCGTCTTTTTCAGGAGCATAGCGAATGCACATAAAGTCAGATATAGGTGTCACCGTATCTTTTCGTGGTGCTGCAAAATCTAAACCAAATATATTCCTATCTAAGCAAAATTGTAATCCTAACATGAAACGTCCCTTTCGTAAACCTAAAAAGTCTATTGTGACATCTTCGAGAAATATCGTCTCGTCTCCACTATTTGCACTGGTCACAGCAGCTTCCATTTCTAAAACTGCATGCCAAGCGTCAATATAATCTTCCACGCTTTGCCATACTGCCTCTGATGTTGACTGATGAGCAAATTTGGCCAAACATGCTACAGGATTTTCTTTATGCGCCAGACAGAAGCTCAAGTTCTTTGTTAAATGAAGTAGTGATATTTTTGGTGTTGGTATACCTTTCTCGATCACAGAAGACATCTCTGCTGAAATCAATCTTCCAGGGGCAAAGGTGTAGCTGAATCTGAAAGAACAAGCGACACAGTGAAGCTGTTCTTACCCGGCTTAATCCCATAGAATAGACGACCCACGTTAATTATTTGCACATGTATACAGATATTAAATAGCAACACCAGACAATAAATCTTGCCCTTATTAGTCTTATTAGCTGAAAATAAGATCTAGTAATAAAAGGCAACAGTGAGGCTGATGTCCCCCGTCAAAACCTCAAAATAAATAGACAACAAATATTAATTAATCACACATTCATTTTTTTTCAAAAGTATCCAGCAATCAAACTAAACACTAAGTTTCATTACTCTCTATCATATAGTGTCAAGATTATCTTGTCCAAAAGCATCGACCAATGAAATTGATTAGCACTGCTTAGCTTTAGCTCGAAATGTTAATCATTGAACTCAGTCGAGTTTAAACATTCTACCTCAATTAAAAGCAGAGTTGTTATGTTATGTTCTAAGGCCTTGGCTAATCAAATTGTGCATTGCTCCTAAGACTAAGCAGAAAATTCGCACCATTATAACCAAAGTTATCGTGCCCAAATCATCAACCAGTCAGATTGCTTATCTCTGCTTACCGTACGTAGACAATGTTCATTATCGAACTCCATCAAAGCATTCACCTAATGAACGTCTACACCAATTTTGAACATTCTACCTCAATTAGAAGGAAAGTCATTGTTTTCCAAAGTCTCGACCAATCAAATTGCTTATCACTCTGCTTACCGTGAGCACAAAACGTTCATTATCGAACTTAGTCAAGGTATTAATGTAATAAAGCTACCAAGTGTCCTCACTCACTCTCACTTAATTATCGTGTCCCAAAGCCGAAACCAATCAAATTGCTTATCTCTGCTTACCTTTATCAGAAAATCTTCATCTTCGCACTCCATCAAGGCATTTACCTAATAAACACCTACACCAAGTTTGAACATTCTAGTTAAATTAGAAAGAGAGTTATAATTGTGTCCCCGAAAACTGTGACGGACAGTCAGACAGACAGACGGGTGGACAGACAGACGGAAATCTGCAAATTGTTTGGTAACATTTGGGAAATATATATTATTAATTTGATTTCAATTGTTTAAAAAATTAATTGGCAGGGAATGGTTGATTTTAATATTTTCATCTTGGTGACAATACCATACAACACTAACCTGCATAAATTAAGTAATGTAGTGTTGTTTCCGCCTTCACAGCTCACAATTTCGGCAGTTCCAAATCGAACTGCTGGTCTTTGTCCATCTAATCCCACTGAATCAACTATTTCCATAGCATCTTTTCGATGCCTTTTACGATTCTGTTGCATAATTTCGACATTCAACGAACTAACAACATCAGAAATGAGCTTTGCCCAGGTTGAAATCTTCAGATACACGCAATTCTGGTTGGGATCTAGCTCTAGCTTGTCGTAAGGCTTCAGTTTAGGGCGAACACTGATTTGAGTACCAAGTGTATGGTAACTTCTTTTTTTCCACGTAGTTGTTGTAATGTCCCCATTTATATACCGGGCTTGCTTAACTTCGGGCTTTTCACAAACATCTATTAAATGAAATGGGACTTCTTTATTTGATAAAGGTAAAAATTTCCATTTAGGTATCTGAAGTTGTAAACCATCGTCATCCGTATGGCTGATGTAACCATTAAAAGGAACGGGATGCTGTCCAAGATCCATTGCTAAATACATCTTTAATGTTTCCTTTTGATGCCGTTTTTGCATTTTTGTCCGTTCATTCAGATGAATGCATAGTTCTTGTATCTCACCGTTTGTGTATGGCGCACTGGTTCCGTCAAGATAGGCATGAATAAATCTATGGACAACTAAATCCACATAACGGCGGATGGGAGAAGTAAAATGTGTATATGGCTTCTTCTGTAATGAAAAATGATTCAAGTTTATACCTTCTTCGGCACTACAAGTGTATTGTGCTGTTTCCATTATATTCTCCCACTTCTTCCGGGCAACGAAATGTCCGGGATGCAGTTCATCCATGCATAAAAACCTCCTTGCCGTCTCAAAGTGTTTGTTTTGCATAGCATCTATAATTTGTTTCCAGATATTTTTTTGAATAGTAACGTAGTTTTCGTTGAGTCCTCGAGCTTTCTCCAATGACAAAGTGTGCTGTCCACCAGCACTTTCACATGAATTTCCCTGGAGATTTAAAATCACATTTCCAATGGTATGATACTGGTTGAACCATTCAATTAATGATACATTGTCGGGATTTTCCTGATAACGCACTGGTATACCACTGGGGAATTCCTTGATTAACAGTTTAGCAACAAAGAAATTGGCCATGATCATGAATTCCTCTACTAAATAGTGAGCTTCAACACAGTCTTCACCTGCATCTCCGTCACTGTACGGCACGTGTAGTATCTTATCACATAGTCGCACTTTTCTTATTGACTTTGATAATTTATACAAATCAATTACTTGATCTTTCACGAATTCTGTTTTCTCATCTTCTCCCCGCCAGTTTCCTTCTATAATTTCTTGGGCTTCTTGATACGATAACTGTTTTTCGGAATTAACAACAGATTTTTTAATCCAGGGTTCTTCAAGTTCTTCACCTTCAGCATTTAATCGAAAGTAAACTGATATAGCTTGCCTGTTCTCTCCTTCAATGAGGCTACAATGATTTTGACTTAGTGGTTCAGGAATCATATGAATTGTCCTCCACTGCGTTGGATAGAAACTAACAGCTCGTCTTCTCGCTTCTAGATCGATATAATAACCCCTTTTCACCCAACTAGCAACGTCTGCGATATGGATGCCAACGAGGAACTCATTATCAGAAATACGTTGGACATTTAAGGCATCGTCCAGATCTTTGGAACCCTTTGGGTCTATCGTGATAACCTGCTCTATACCTTTCGAAGAAGTAATGGTGCCTTTTGTTAGTTTTTTAGTTTCTTCTATAACATTCTGGGGATATACAGGATCGATATTATACTGCATGTCAAGAACTTTAAGACATGTTTCATAACTTTGACTACTTGTTATAACATCTAGTACTACACCTTTAGGATAGGCAAATTTTGAATCCCAGGTAATGTAAGCTACAACAAAGAGATATTCACTTCGTTTGTCTGGCGAAAGTCTAAAATATTTTTTGAATTTTACTTTGTGGTTATCAATCTGGTACATTTCTATACGCCAGTTTTTCATTTTGGGGAAATTTTTTGCAACCATATTGTGAAATGTGCTTATTTTTGGAATGGTTTTACAAATAGGTCGCATAAGATGGGCTTCGTGGTCGTCAACGGTGCAAACAAATACTGGATTCTTTACGTTCCTGTGGCGATTTCTATCAAATATACCCACAACTTTACCATAAACACGACTTCTATTGGTATCTGTTTGGGAATTGTCGTCTATGATTTCAACACAAACAACATCCTCGTGAAAAGTTTGTCCTATTTTTGATCGTCCACGAATCTCTATTTCACGGCCTGTTGGCGAATCCACTGGACGAGCGACAGCTATTTGTGCTGATTCAATATGTATAATACACTTCTTGTATTTATTTGGCTGTGTTTTAATACATTCATCTATAGTTCTTAAGGACTTCAATTCTGGGTAAAAGGGTTCCCATGATGGAAGATTACCTTTCATATCATCTTTAACGTCAATATCATACTGAAGGCAAACCGACAATTTGTCTTTTTTACCACTGTGTACAGCTTCACTTTCTTCAAACCAAGTAGTTTGCGGCGGAGTCTCAGAACTTTTAATTTCTGTCGCTGCATCTCCATGTTTATCTTGACTATATGTAAAGGTGTAAGCACTATCATCAGATTCATGGTCAATGCTGGACGTTGTTGTAGATACCGACAGAGGAAAGCTGTCACACGAATCCACATCAGAATCATCATCGGACGATCCACAAATTTCTAGAAAAAAATAAAAAAACAACCTATTACTGACCATCAAGAGTAAGCAAATTGCAATACAAAACCACCGGACTGTGATGCAGTGCTGATGGGTTTCACTGGTGGTCGTTAACCTATAGCTTACGTCACTTGGCCATTTCCCGATAAATTGTTAACTATATGATCGTATTGCTTTATTTTATTCTATAAAATGAAACTGTTATCATAAACACGTGAAGATTAAAATATACAGTTTTAGCCAAACTCACACCACGTCAGGAGACATTTTAATTTTCTAATTAAATATATTATGAAAATCGAACACGTATTCACGACTTTCAGGGCATGAAGCCATGTAAAGGGATTTGGGTCAAATTAAAAAAAAATAATCATCAAATTTTTTTTAAAACACAAAATCTGAAATTATAAAGTTTTTTACCTTGAAACTGGCTATCCGAAAATGTAACATCATGAGAAATTTGACATTTTGAGTAATATAATTTTTTGAAAATGCATAGCCACTTCAAATTACTTTATTCACCAGTCGACCCAATACGTCGCGCTCATTGAGAAATAAAACCAGCGGTTACCATACAAGATACGCCTACATTTAGCAAGAGATGGGTAGAGCATCATCCAGGTCTTTGGAACCCTCGGGGTCTATCGTGATAACCTTCTAAAAAAACGCGATTTATAATCTAAGCCACCTTGATAAGTTTAATGATAAAGGATTTTATACATACGTAAATATTTAGGAATAGGTGAAACATCTCTATTTTTGGATTTCTTTATTTCATCTATTGGTTTTGATTCTGGCTTTTTGTCTGACAAATATATCAAAAACAATTATGCGATTAGTCCCATAGCCAGGTATTTCTAGGGAATGTTGACCTTTTTGTCAGAATTACCTTTCAAGGTATAATAAAAGTCGGCGTAAAACACAAATGTTCAAAATATTGTGATTAACAATTAACTGATTATATAAGGAGGGCATAAAATATGCCCGATTTTTAATGTTATAAGAAGAAAAGAATAATACATCTTCTCCGTTTTCTTTTCCTGGTATCAGTCTTCTTTGTCAATCTTGTAGCTCCACTTTCCTATATTAATATAAGAGACAGGAGGTAATATTTTCCGGTGCTTAAGTTGTTTATCAAACATCTATAGTGATCATAGATTGATTTTTCATCACCTGTCGTTTTCTATTACTGCGCTATATCAGAGACCTGTGTGGGGTATTAAGCTACATGACAAGAGCCTGTGTAAAATCTGCCATGTTGAAAACCTGCTGGTGGAGACAGGGTTAGTAATTCAGTAACGGTTAAAGCAAATCTATCGCGTAACGGATAGATCCTTTCATTATATACGTGTACACTTATATATACGTGTATACACTATATTGTTGTATTTGAGATCTACAAAGATTAGCAGTGTTGTTTGATATTTATGCACCTGTTGTAACTTCTGTAGTTCTTCAGTGTTGTGTTTATTTCTTAGATCTTGTTCTTTTGCCAACCCTGACTTAATTTCCTCAATCAAACTTCCAAGTCTTTCCCTGACTTCCAGATCCTGTAAAGAATTATTTGTATTCTTGAACTAGCAAAATAGTAGTGTGGCCGTGAAGCCAGTGAAACTGTAAACACTTTTCATTACACTGATTGTCACTTGCGCGAGTAAAAAGTTAATAGATTATATACACTACCACCGGGTAAAACGGCATGTAATGCCATACGCACGTGGTACACTTAATCGTAAATTAACAAAATCATTGTTTTAGCTATTGTTTTGCGCGCTAGTTAGATATTATGTACTGGGCAATAAATCTTTTTTCCGTGTAGTTTTCTCACCAATGGTTCTGTATGGGAATATATCTTTATATCATTTGTCAATAATAGAGCCAACGTGTACAAACAAAGTGTTAGTAAACAAAAACAAATAATGCCAACAGTACCCAAATAATTATGTGTGTTAAACTGTATGTTTACCTTGGTTAGATCTTTAGCTTCCGTGGCTTTTTTTATTGCTTGATCCAATTTAGTTTTCATTTTAAAGGCGTGAGCTTGTAATTCTAAAGCCTGGACTTTCATTTCAACATCAACATCTCTCAGCGTATCGTCCACGGGCGTTAAATCAATCACTGTAATAAATTTTAGTTACTGAAATAATCCATTTTAGAAAGGAAACTGTGATAGTCAAATTACTAACCGAACACACCTTTACATGTTTGGAGATCCCCGCTCCCTCTGTGACTGGAATGGGAAGTCGCAGAATGCTGAATATCCACAGGGCTCGTCCTCTAATGGCAACAATGCTTCCCACTAAATCTGAAATGGCCCCATTAAAATAAAGCCTCAAGGAAACATGCACCAACAGCAGGCAGGTAAGTCGTTTGATCAGTCCACAAGGCTTGTCGAGTATTATTTCTTTGGTCGATTATCAGTAGGATTTGTTTGGTTTCTAGTTTTGTCCCATGTTACCAATAAGCCTTTAGAACGTCCAAATGATTTTTCTTTTAATAAGAGTCTTAACTATGATACTAATTATCAGAAATCAATGATTCATCTCTAATAACCCTGAACAATGTATATAAGTTGGTATGTTGCTATTAAAACCCCCCAAAACTAGATCTCCCGTAATCTGGAAAAACCTAGCAAGTAAAATTTTGGTGAAAATTACGACGACCCATATTTGGACTTTAAAATTTAATACTTACCGTCTCTGCATAGTACAATAACATTGTTTGGGCGAATCTGAAAGATAAATAACACGCCATTGTTAAACCCCCATTTTACCATGATAACTAGTTGTATTGGAAAATATCCTTAAGGATTAATTTGACCAAGGAAACTATTTAAAACCTTTACTTACACGACAACTGTTGGCAAGAACGAGACTAAGCTCACGAACTACCCTCGAGCGGATCAGCTCATTTGTATCTGGAGGAAGAATTGTTAGAAACTTTCTGATTTCGTTACACATAAAAAACGATGCTGGATTGAAATCTTCGTCAGCATTAAGATTCGATTTAGCCAGATCTTTTACCTCTCTACAAAACTTTATTAAAACCTGAAAGTATAGATCGCTAAATACATCAACCTAGGTTGCCAGAAAACGAATCATAAGCACACATCAAATAGAGAGAGAGAGAGAGAGAGAGAGAGAGAGGGAGGAGGAGATGGGGTTAACGTCCACTCGACACAAACTGGGTCATTTCGGGACTAACATATGGTATAATTTTATTTCAATAATTCGCTTGGGCGTAGGGGTATTTAGCAGTGGGAGGAAACCCGCGAGGTTGGACAGGCGACCCTACTCATTGTCACGTACAACCGGGGATTCGAAAATACACTAGTTGTCTCAATGACAGGCTTTTCATACAGCGCGCGCGTGCTAACCATTCAGCCAATGACAATGTGTCATCTGTCGGATTGTGATAAGCATCATCTTTATACTGAACAATAACATTTGATACATAAAATTTTTATTCTTTTAAAAAGATAAACGCAGGCGATATACTGTTTTCAAGAAATTATATCAATTGTATCTATTTTTGTTAATCTAATGCGAGATATGTGGTTGTAATATATGTATTTTGTATTGGACATCTCCATGTTCAAGCTAGGGCTAAAATGCATGTGGTTGAATCGTTTTATGAGGGGACATAGTGGCCAACACGCATTTTGGTCAGTACAGACAATTCCGTACTAAATATTATTTACAATCAGTAATGTGTGCATGAGGTATCCGCACATTCCCCATGCTTAAGCCATCATGATTGATCTGCCCATGACCGAACGGATGGATGAGGTGATGTTCTGTCCACATTTGAGAAATAGGGCGAGATTGAAACGAAGTTTAACGTCCACTCGACACAAACTATGTCATTTTGGGACTAACATATACTTCAATTTTGATACGATAATTAACGTGCGCGTAGGGGTCTTTAACAGTAGGAGGAACCGGAGGACTAGGGGTGACTATTGTTGGTTATTTTCACTATTGCGATATTATTGCTATTGGGTAAACAGCTATTGCAATACTATTACTATTGGAGATTAAATATTGCGATACTATTGGACTATTGCGATAGTTTGATCTGTTTATTAGTTTAGGTTTTAAACACATTGTCATGTATACATTTATTATAACATTTAATTAAACTAAAAAATTTGAAACGCTAGAAAGTTCTAGGTAATGACTCCGAATAATATAACGGATGCGCATATAACGGACAATCATTTATACGGACACAACAGTTTGGTGTCGATTTTTGTAATAAAAATTTCTTGTTTTCAAAGTCTTTTTATAACAGACACTCTATAACGGACAATCGTTTATAATAGACGATTTTCATTGGTCTCTAATCGACAAATCAATGTAAGAGTCCATTTTTATAACGGACTCTCGAATAAGCAGAACAAAATAATGATATTACTGATTATATTATTGGTGACCGGGTTACTTTCCCCAGAAAATAATCATAGGCCTACTCATTTTTAGTGTTGTCACAATTACAAAATTCTTGAATCGGGCAATCGCCTCGCCAAAAATCGTATCGGTTGAGATGTGTAAGACATTCCCGCATTCTGACTTACCCCTACTGCTTTAACTGCTAATTAAAAATCCAGTACTGGCAATAGATTATAATTCACTTGTTCGACATCTCCCGCCCATAAATCATTACGTAATATTTTAACACGGATATCGGTAATCATATCGACAAAAAAAAAAACGACAGAAGCGACACAAGACGGTACAGATAAAAAAAACATGTCTTCATAAGGTGCTGCAAAAGGGTGGGGGCGAGAATAGAAGAGCCCCCTAGCGGGTATCTCAGCTACACGTTAACTTCGCATTCTAATTGTGAATTAAATAATAAAGTACATTGGGTTTTTTTCTTTATATTATATAAAATGGTATATACATTGGTAGTTTGGTTACTTTTAAAAAAGCATAGCCAACTTTCCTGTCATATGCGACATGCTTTCAGCATGTCTGTTATTGGCGTACGTGACCATTTTCAGCTTTTTCGCGCCAAAATCAACAATTTTACACATTTCTTAGTAAGCCATGTCTAATATGGTATCGTTACACCCCTACGGAGGACAGAAAACGTACAAGTGGGGAATCGGAACCACGCCAGTTGACTCAATAACCATTCGACTATCCACCCCCCTCGCGTCCTCAGTTGAGCGATTTTAATGAGTGTAGTTTTCTTAGATTGGTTCAAGTTAAGTTGTAATAAAGATACATTGTAAGATAAGATATTTAATTGGATTCACCCAGAAAAAAATTCATCTCTGGTCTGTATAGATTTGATTACCTGTTATTCTAAAATGATGTATTTGTGATTACTGATAGGCTTAGAAGTCACCATTTCGACCCTATTTAAAAGATAACTAAACCGCTAATGTTAGCATTTTACTTACATTCTTTTCTGTGCCTTTTTGGACGCTGAATAATGCATTGGCCACAGCATGGAATATGCACAGAAAAGATGTGTTCACTTTCAATTCATATTCATCTCCCACGCAAATACAATAACAAGCCTTTAGGGTAATCGTCACTGAAGAAAAAAATATATTTTTTTTTGAAATAATATAGTAACAAATTTCGACATTCAATTATAGCAATCAAAATTACAGACTAATTTGAAAGTAGACGATTTCATTTAAATGTGTGCGTGTAAAATAAGTGCAATATTATTAAGTACTAGATACATACTATGAAACAGATTTCGCAAAGAGCCTATAACCGTAGCCAAACTTTGAGAACTCTGTAAAATAAAACAAATAAATATACATTGATAGCGAAGATATTTCCTATATAGCTGCCAGTGCAGATTGAGCTAATGTTTTCAGGGACCCCAAAGCTGTACATAGCTTGACTAGCAGGTTGGCGGGCCGACAGACAGCTGCGCTACGGCCTACTCTAATATCGAATTCCAACTGTCGGGGGATATTTTACGTCCACGACAATGTGTACACGGGACCTGTTTTTCGTCCCATCCGAACGACTAGACAGCTGCCCTTGTCAGGACCTCCGTCCTGCCCCACTGACAAGAGGAAACCACGCAGGAAATTCGCGATGAACTTTCTTCTCAGACAACACCCTAGGCAAACCGCGACCTCCAGACTACCGAGCCAGCGTGTTACTCACTTAGCCACCGTGACTCCCCCAATGATCTGGAGAATACATTAACTTTGTAGCATACCTGAAATATCATACCAAATCCTTGAAGTATTCGGTCCAAAATCCGTTCTATTTCATGATCTTGTTTTCTTCGCAAACGGCCCAAGAGCGCATTATCAAATTCTTCAGCTGCTTTCTTATCAAATTTACCAGCTATAATAAGATGTTCTGTCTGGTCGATAAGTTGTTCTATTTCTCCATTTAACCGTAGAACTAAATCTCTAGTATCAAACTATTGAACAAAAATAGCATGATATACTTTTAGGGGGGGGGGATAATTTTACTTTCGATCGAGGACCCCTTAGAAACATGGGGCCTACTATGCTGATTATTCAACAAAATTTTTTTTTGGAATCGGACCCCTCTAACCCCACTGTACATAACCCCTGAAGGTTCCTATCCCAATTTCCACCCCCAAATAGCGGTTTTTGGCGTAATAGTCCACAGAAATATGTCAAAGGTGGTTTGTATGTTGTTTTTTTAATAAGTTTTTAATGATACTGAGTCCGATTATTGAATTTATAAATGCGGAAATTCAAAATGGCGACCAAAAAGCCCTCCATTTTGCTTGAGATCTTTGTTTATTTCCAATGTATGGCTTGTAATATGTCTTTTTGTAGGTTTTCGTTGCTGCAAAGTCTGAATCGGATCTCGAAATATAGTTTCGGCCATCCAATATGGCGGATATTCAAGATGGTGGATACAAACATGGTCGCCATTTTGAACAACCCCATACATAATCAGGTGACAACTTGAAAAAACCCCGCAAATTTAGTGCCTAAAATACTAATATGATCTCCATGTAATGGTAATGTCTGTATGTTTATGTCTCTAACTGTGTCTATCACGTAATTGGATTTAAACTAGATGTACCAACCTGTTTCACAGAGAATTACTAACGAAATATCCCTGTAACGGATGGCTGTCTAAAACACGTGCGTTGACTTGCACGCCTCGTAGTCATTGGCTCAACGGCTCGTGCAATGTTTACTTAACACCTAACTGCTTCGGGCAAAATGATGCATTTTACTCATTTTAATACCCATTTACACTAAATAGGAAATATTTTTTAACTACAAATACTTCAAACGTCTTTATTTATTTTTCTTTTACGTCAAAAAAATGTTTGAGAATTTAATTTGTCGGAGTAAAAAAGTTAATATGCCGTACTCATTAAGCCTCGTCAATGTCATGCTTATCAGTGATTGTAGCGGCCAAGCGAATATTCACTGCGGGATCAGTTTATAGATGTACACGTATGCACTGCAGTTGTCTCATCCCATGCACGATTCGCACATTGGCACAGCATTTGTGTACTTTCAGATTTGTTATTGTAGTGTACTAGTGATGTCATCCTATGTGAACCCTCCAACATGTGCAGCTTTTCAAAAATGCCAACTTAATCTTCAGCAAGGAAAGACCTGCAGACAGAAAATAATATATGGAAACTGCAGGCTTTTTAAGTCGAATATTACCAACCAAATTGATGGTCATCGAGAATATGATGTACTTACTTATACCGACTTGAGCTAAACAAGATCAGCGAAATAAGGGCTCTGCCGAATTTATTCTATCAGAAATTTTACAATAACATTTTACACGTCTATATTTGAAATATTTTGTGAGGATGAAGATGTTAGAAAGTGTTTAGAAGTAGTGTATGGTGTCAAGGTGATTGAAACCGAATGGAAATTTCTACAAGATCAGCACAATCAGCCAAACAGTTTTGGAAAGACGACATTATGATATGCAGTCATTTGAGTCAAATGACAGCTAAAAACAGTCCGAGTAAGCAATAGACTTTTGGTTATGATGAGCGTACATATTTTGCTTCTATTTTAGCTCTCATTTTCTCAAAGGACTGCATATCATGATGTCGTCTTTCCATTGTCTTCGCCCATTGTTTGTGGACGAAACGTTTGTAAACCTGTTTTCCTGATTGCGCTGATATTGTAGGAATTCCCATTCGTTTTTGATCATCTTGTCACCATACACTACTTCTTTCTAAAACGCTTTCTAAAATCTTCATCCTCACAAAATATTTTGAATAGACGTGTAAAATATTCTTGTAAAATTTCTGATAGAATAGATTCAGCAGTCCTTACTTCGCTGATCTTTACTAGCTCTAGTCGGTCTAGTAGGTACATCATATTCCTGATGACCATCAAGTACACAAATGTTGCGCCAAAGTGGAAATCGTACATGGGATGAGACAACTGTAATGCATATGTGTACATCTAGTTTATCTAATTACGTGATAGACACAGTTAGAGACGCAAACATACAGACATTACCATTACATGGAGATCATATTAGTATTTGATGGGGTTTTTTTTCAAGTTGTCACCCGATTATGTATGAGATTGTACAAAATGGCGGCCATGTTTGTATCCGCCAATTTGCATTCCTGCCATATTGGATGGTCAAAACTATTTTTCAAGGTCCGATTCAGATTTTGCAGCAATGAAAACCTGTAAAAAGACATATTACAAGCCATATATTCGAATTAACAAAGAATTTGTTCAAACTGGCGGCCATGTTCGTATCATCATCTTGAATGTCGGCCATATTGGACGGTCAAAACTATTTTTCAAGATCCGATTTAGAATTTGAAGCAACGAAAACCTCTAAAAAGAAATATTACAAGTATATATGAAATAAGCAAAGAGCTCAAGCAAAATGGAGGCAATTTTAGCCGCCATTTTGAATTTCCGACGTTTTGTAATATCGAAAACCATTATAAAGTCAATAATCAGACTCAGCATCATTAAAAACTTTTAAAAAGACAAAATACAAAACAAATTTGACATATTTATGCCAAAAACTGCTATTTGGGGGTGAAAATAGGGGTAGGAACCTTCAGGGGGTATGTACAGGGGGGTTAGAGGGGTCTGATCCCCCCAATTTTTTTCACACATGACGAGTACATCATACCACATAAATTGAATAGGTCCTCGTGTAGCAGGTCGAAAATTTTCGATTTAACAACGCCCCTCCCCCTAATACTTTGTAAATTTATTCACATGGAAAATAATCAAGGAACAGGAATAGCCCGTACCACCCCTCCCCACAATGTTGGTATTTCTTTAAAGGGAAATTGTCAGACAACGACAAATACGCACACAAAGGCTAAGTCGTTCGGGGAGTAAACAAGGGTTGTCGCATATTTTTTTCTTTTGTCAGAAATGAAAACATTTACAACACACAATCCACCCGGCTTCTAGCTGTGTCCTATTCTAACTTTCAGCATACAAAATTTTAATATCAATATACATCCATAATCATTGGAAATCGTTGAAAATTGACAGGATCATCCACCACATGACCCTAAACACCGTATATTGATTGGATGTTAACTTTAGCGTCTAGAGCGGCCACAAGACATTTCGAAGTGATCCAGGGCCATAACTCAAAATTCAAAAGGCGTCTTCTTCAGTCACATCATCCTCCACAACCGTAATTATGGTGCAACTTTGATATAATTGAGTGGTGTTTACAATCAAATAAAAACACATGACTTTTACAGTGTCCACAAGCTAAAATGTGATTTTTTGTACAGTCAGGGACCATAGTCCATGAAGTGATGGTCCTATATGCGCCAATATCGAAAGGAACCGAGATCTTTCGGTTATAAACATACATTGTAAACTTAATCAAAATCGGATAAAAATTGTGACCTTGGTATTATTATGTATATATTTGTCAAGTTCAGTATAACAGAATTAAACCCACCATCGTCTGTGTTTTCATGGTTAGGGAATTAGAAAAGAAGTAAAATTTCACTTCATTGATGAGTAAATTTATTTCCCAGAAATCACTTAGAAAGCGTCCCGAAAGAGCTTACGGGGCTTAGGCAATCAAGAATTGCTTCCATCGGCCCTGATCGAACATTTAAACGTCAGTGCAGAATATCCCATGAATATCTTGGTAGTACAATTAATGTAGGCTAAATACCTACAGAATTGCGCTATTATGTTTATTGGCTATCAAATAATATGGGATATGTTCCATTATCGCGAAATATAATATTTATCATATACAGACGAATTGTTACCCAGTCATCATATTCTTCATCTGATCTATCTACAAAAGGAACATTTAGTTCTGGAACATCGCTTCTGTTTTGTTCTAGCTCCTGTAATTCTTCTATATATTTCACCATTCTCTTCTTTTCCTCATCACACTGAATATCAAACAAATATCAAACAAATGATTGTGACCAACCTAGATATTTGATTGGCTTCAGATAGGTAAAACTTCCGGCGATTTATACCGAACGATTCGTCTACATGATACAGTAATACAATGGTACACAGTAATCCTGGTGGAAATTAAATTAATTTCAAACACGCCCCCACCCCTTCCAAAAACAAATACCCCCAAACCAAACCAATAACAACAAAATAAATATTAAAATAATTTAAGAAATAAATGTATCGTAGATTTATATAATATGTATTACCTGAAAAATTTCTTTGGCTTCCTTTGCTTTTTGTATAGCAAGGTTGTAAATCTTTTTTACTTTATAAAATTCTGCTTGAAAACTCAAAGCGTGGCCCGTGTGGTCTTTTGTAGTGGCAACTCTTTGTACTGAAACATAAGAAGCAAAATGGTACACAAACCGAAACGGACGATGTGACAAAACATCGCGGATAGAAGTCTATCTTGTTCAAATAACAAGTAAGTTTCATAATATTTAAATTAGGAAGACAGAGCAAGGCATTGGTATCCGGTCAGCGAAACATACCCTCACCCCAACCTCAGTCATTAAATCGTTCAAGCAGTTATGACCTTAAAGCCCCACTAACACTCTTCTTGTAACTGAATAATATGTCCCAATCTTCATTCTGGTCAACAAATCGTATTATTTGGGAATATTCCAATTAAATGATGATATAAATTTCATCTTAACACACCTTTTTTTAAAAAAAGTGAAAAATTCAACCAATTGATTTGAAAAATCTAACGTAAACCTTTTCAAATGGGACTTGGATTTTAAAATATTTTCGAACCGTCTGGACAAGTAAAATAGGTTGTAATGGATAATTTACACAACAGGTAGAACACTTAAACATCTAGTACTTAGAATAAGGGTATTATTTATTTTCTGGAGCTACCAAGCCAGCAAGAATGTTATTATCCCTTTAAAGGAGCGAAAGAGCGAAATCTCTATTCTTTAGCACCTAGAAATGGACGCAAATGCTTCGCAACGCATATAGTAATGTAATTTGAATGTATATAAACTGATTTACATTCAATTGTTTTTGTTCTCACTGAAATTTCTAATCAGTTATTTAGGCTTGTCAATCGAGTCGCTTCATCACAAATCGCACCCGAAACCATTCTAGCTCGCAATTCGTGTGACAATTTTAAAGGAAGGAAATATTTAATTAATGCTACATTAGAATAGAGAATGACTTTTTCGAAATAGCATTGCCCAATTTTGACCTAAACGTTTAAAATAGTTTTGGAAACAATGATGCTTTAGACTATTTATTTAGCGGTTGAATATGGTTAACACATTGAAATAAATTAATCAATACCGTACCAGTGATCGATCTCCTAATCAGAAATATAGAATGATCAAATTATCAAAATTTGAATTTGAAACTTACTTATTTCGGCGATATTCATAACGTGTCTAGGAAATTCCTGAAAAGATATCATATTGTAAACAAAAATAAATGGCAAAATCACTTTAAGATTAAAATCATGATTACATGGAGCCTAATGCCTAAATCCCACTAGGGGAAATTATCGGCGATGGGGAAATACATACTGATTGTTAATTTATCAAGCAGAGATAGTAATGATTGAGACTATTTGGTAAGCGTTTCTGAAAGAGGTTTGGCTCATTTTCCAGTTTAATATAGAATATATATTGCATATTCTTCCATTTTCAAAAAATAAAAACCTAATTCCATTTATCTTAAAGTGATTATGCGATGAAGTACGCCGTAAGTTTTATTTTAAATATTTACCTTGCAATCTACAGCTTTACACTGCAGTATAAGTAGATCTGACAATATACAACTTTTTGTTGGCATACCACGGTTCATTTCCAGCATCAATCCGTCAATTCTTTCGGTAATAAAAACACATCCATAATTATTACCATTCTGGAAAGCTAGTTCTGCTATCCCAGTTAATTCCTTTATATACTTTGGATTTTCCTGTAATTGATTTTAACATATGAACTGTATTAACAATGCTTTAATGAAAGGTTTTACGCTCTGTCCATCTTTCTACTTAACCAAAAAACGGTTCTAACAACCAACAATCTGAATAATCCAGACCGTCGTTAAAGATACATTATGTAAGATTTAGATAAAGAACTAGCCAAAATGAATAATTTGAAAATTTAATCCAATTTACTCTTTTGCAAGCGAAGATTTTAGTCTTTGAAGGTTTGACAGACGTGTGCATTAATTTCATCCACGGTACTGGTTGATCAAAGCCAAGTCTCGGTCCTCCATATCTGATTAAATCAAAGGACCGCTGATCCATTCTAATCTGTTTAATATTGGATGAATCTGATGCCATCGAGCGATGATTAAGGCCTAGATCAGTGTCTAATGTTTAGAAATCATTTCAGGTCTAAAGAAAGACCTGCAATACGCAGATTTAGCTCTTGCATAATGCATGTTTAATATTTGATTTTTGGGGCTTTATTATTTGATAAATGTACAGTTAATGTCACGTGCGATGGTTATTAATAACCATAGTTATAAGATAATACAAACTACTGTTACTTCATTTTATTGAATGTACACACATTTATCAACAGATACATTTTTCAAACTCTCAAAATCGAAAAGAATCCTCTTGCCCTTTTACCAACCAATTGATCTGTCACAGCAGATTGATTTCAGTGAGCTAAATATCGACAAGGTTCGTCCTCTTATGGTTGTGAAGTTTGACAACAATCGTTAAAGACATTTCGGGCAAGGGGCAGAGGGAAACTGGATCGACACGACATGTTATAAGAACGATAAATATCGACAGGAATCGTCCTACAGGAAAGGAAGGTCACGAAAACACAAGGTTTACCCCGGAAAAGAAGTCTGATTGATGTGTACATGCCCCAATGCCAAAAAAACCCGTTAAAAACGGCAACGTGAAGTTGGCACGTTATTCGTGATTCGGGATTCAAATAACGAATAACGAGCCAGCTCGTTATTCGGGATTCGCGAATCCCGAATACCGTGCAGACTCGTTTTTCGGGATTCGCCAATAACGAATAACGAGCCAGCACGTTTTTCGGGATTCGACACTACAAAGAGCGGTCTACCTTCCATTCGACCATTTCCTCGATACCTCCGAACGTAAGGGTAAGTGAACGTCGGGTGGTCGACTAGCACGGAGACAGCAGCATATCCAGCGAGTACGATGCTGTCAGGTTTGTTGGAGTGCAAGGGGCAGTACGTGAACGTTGTTTGACCGACTAGCAAGGAGACGACCGTTCTTTTATGCGATCAGGGCACTTTATTCGGGATTCGGGATCCGCCACTATCTTAAGAGCCAGCAAGTTATAAGGAATTCGGGATTTCCTACTAAAACATACGGGGCATCCGATCATTTCTTAGCTACCCCCGACCGTAGTTGAGTGACCGACTAACAACTAGACGACCATTTGTCCAGCGAATAGCGTGTTGACTGGTTTGTCGGCGTGCACTGGGCAGTCCTGTCCTGCTATCACCTGTTTTATTGCCGAATCCCGAATCCCGAATAACGTGCTGGCTCGTTATTCGTGATTCGGGATTCACCATCAAAACAGAACCATCTATCTTGCATCCGACCATTTCCTCGTTGGGTGACCGACCAGCATGGGGACGACTATTTGTCAAGCGAATAGGGTGCTGATTGGTTATTTCGAGTGCACTGGGCAGTCCAGTCCTGCTCTCACCTGTTTAATTGTCGAATCCCGAATCCCGAATAACGTGCTGGCTCGTTATTCGGGATTCGCCAATAACGAATAACGAATAACGAGCTGGCTCGTTATTCGGGATTCGGGATTCACCATCAAAACAGAACCATCTCTCTTGCATCCGACCATTTCCTCGTTGGGTGACCGACTAACAACTAGACGACCATTTGTCCAGCGAATAGAGCGTTGACTGGTTTGTCGGCGTGCACTGGGCAGTCCTGTCTTGCTCTCACCTGTTTAATTGTCGAATCCCGAATCACGAATAACGTGCTGGCTCGTTATTCGGGATTCGCCATCAAAACAGAACCATCTATCTTGCATCCGACCATTTCCTCGTTGGGTGACCGACCAGCATGGGGACGACTATTTGTCAAGCGAATAGGGTGCTGATTGGTTATTTCGAGTGCACTGGGCAGTCATGTCCTGCTCTCACCTGTTTAATTGTCGAATCCCGAATCCCGAATAACGTGCTGGCTCGTTATTCTGGATTCGCCAATAACGAATAACGAGCTGGCTCGTTATTCGGGATTCGGGATTCGCCATCAAAACAGAACCATCTATCTTGCATCCGACCATTTCCTCGTTGGGTGACCGACCAGCACGGAGACGACTATTTGTCAAGCGAATAGGGTGCTGATTGGTTATTTCGAGTGCACTGGGCAGTCCTGTCCTACTCTCACCTGTTTTATTGTCGAATCCCGAATCACGAATAACGTGCTAGCTCGTTATTCGGGATTCGCCAATAACTATTAACGAGCCAGCACGTTATTCGTGATTCGCCACTAAAACGAACCGACTTACGGGGCATGCGATCATTTCCTCGTTACCCCCGACCGTTGTTGGGTGACCGACTAACAACTAGACGACCATTTGTCCAGCGAATAGAGCGTTGACTGGTTTGTCGGCGTGCACTGGGCAGTCCTGTCCTGCTCTCACCTGTTTAATTGTCGAATCCCGAATCACGAATAACGTGCTGGCTCGTGATTCGGGATTCGCCATCAAAACAGAACCATCTATCTTGCATCCGACCATTTCCTCGTTGGGTGACCGACCAGCATGGGGACGACTATTTGTCAAGCGAATAGGGTGCTGATTGGTTATTTCGAGTGCACTGGGCAGTCCTGTCCTGCTCTCACCTGTTTAATTGTCGAATCCCGAATCACGAATAACGTGCTGGCTCGTTATTCGGGATTCGCCATCAAAACAGAACCATCTATCTTGCATCCCACCATTTCCTCGTTGGGTGACCGACCAGCCCGGAGACGACTATTTGTCAAGCGAATAGGGTGCTGATTGGTTATTTCGAGTGCACTGGGCAGTCCTGTCCTACTCTCACCTGTTTTATTGTCGAATCCCGAATCACGAATAACGTGCTAGCTCGTTATTCGGGATTCGCCAATAACTATTAACGAGCCACTAAAACGAACCGACTTACGGGGCATGCGATCATTTCCTCGTTACCCACGACCGTAGTTGGGTGACTGACTTACAACTAGACGACCATTTGTCCAGCGAATAGAGCGTTGACTGGTTTGTCGGCGTGCACTGGGCAGTCCTGTCCTGCTCTCACCTGTTTAATTGTCGAATCCCGAATCCCGAATATCGTGCTGGCTCGTTATTCGTGATTGGTCAATAACGAATAACGAGTTGGCTCGTGATTCGGGATTCGCCATCAAAACAGAACCATCTATCTTGCATCCGACCATTTCCTCGTTGGGTGACCGACCAGCATGGGGACGACTATTTGTCAAGCGAATAGGGTGCTGATTGGTCATTTCGAGTGCACTGGGCAGTCCTGTCCTGCTCTCACCTGTTTAATTGTCGAATCCCGAATCCCGAATAACGTGCTGGCTCGTTATTCGGGATTCGCCAATAACGAATAACGAATAACGAGCTGGCTCGTTATTCGGGATTCGGGATTCACCATCAAAACAGAACCATCTCTCTTGCATCCGACCATTTCCTCGTTGGGTGACCGACTAACAACTAGACGACCATTTGTCCAGCGAATAGAGCGTTGACTGGTTTGTCGGCGTGCACTGGGCAGTCCTGTCTTGCTCTCACCTGTTTAATTGTCGAATCCCGAATCACGAATAACGTGCTGGCTCGTTATTCGGGATTCGCCAATAACGAATAACGAGCTGGCTCGTTATTCGGGATTCGCCATCAAAACAGAACCATCTATATTGCATCCGACCATTTCCTCGTTGGGTGACCGACCAGCATGGGGACGACTATTTGTCAAGCGAATAGGGTGCTGATTGGTTATTTCGAGTGCACTGGGCAGTCATGTCCTGCTCTCACCTGTTTAATTGTCGAATCCCGAATCCCGAATAACGTGCTGGTTCGTTATTCTGGATTCGCCAATAACGAATAACGAGCTGGCTCGTTATTCGGGATTCGGGATTCGCCATCAAAACAGAACCATCTATCTTGCATCCGACCATTTCCTCGTTGGGTGACCGACCAGCACGGAGACGACTATTTGTCAAGCGAATAGGGTGCTGATTGGTTATTTCGAGTGCACTGGGCAGTCCTGTCCTACTCTCACCTGTTTTATTGTCGAATCCCAAATCACGAATAACGTGCTAGCTCGTTATTCGGGATTCGTCAATAACTATTAACGAGCCAGCACGTTATTCGTGATTCGCCACTAAAACGAACCGACTTACGGGGCATGCGATCATTTCCTCGTTACCACCGACCGTAGTTGGGTGACCGACTAACAACTAGACGACCATTTGTCCAGCGAATAGAGCGTTGACTGGTTTGTCGGCGTGCACTGGGCAGTCCTGTCCTGCTCTCACCTGTTTAATTGTCGAATCCCGAATCACGAATAACGTGCTGGCTCGTTATTCGGGATTCGCCAATAACGAATAACGAGCTGGCTCGTTATTCGGGATTCGGGATTCGCCATCAAAACAGAACCATCTATCTTGCATCCCACCATTTCCTCGTTGGGTGACCGACCAGCCCGGAGACGACTATTTGTCAAGCGAATAGGGCGCTGATTGGTTATTTCGAGTGCACTGGGCAGTCCTGTCCTACTCTCACCTGTTTTATTGTCGAATCCCGAATCACGAATAACGTGCTAGCTCGTTATTCGGGATTCGCCAATAACTATTAACGAGCCAGCACGTTATTCGTGATTCGCCTCTAAAATGAACCGACTTACGGGGCATGCGATCATTTCTTCGTTACCCCCAACCGTAGTTGGGTGACCGACTTACAACTAGACGACCATTTGTCCAGCGAATAGAGCGTTGACTGGTTTGTCGGCGTGCACTGGGCAGTCCTGTCCTGCTCTCACCTGTTTAATTGTCGAATCCCGAATCCCGAATAACGTGCTGGCTCGTTATTCGGGATTCGCCAATAACGAATAACGAGCTGGCTCGTTATTGATGATTCGGGATTCGCCATCAAAACAGAACCATCTATCTTGCATCCGACCATTTCCTCGTTGGGTGACCGACCAGCATGGGGACGACTATTTGTCAAGCGAATAGAGTGCTGATTGGTTATTTCGAGTGCACTGGACAGTCATGTCTTGCTCTCACCTGTTTAATTGTCGAATCCCGAAATAACCAATCAGCAGCCTATTCGCTTGACAAATAGTCCGTGCTGGTCGGTCACCCAACGAGGAAATGGTCGGATGCAAGATAGATGGTCGGCGTGCCAGCACGTTATTCGTGATTCGGGATTCGGCAATAAAACAGGTGAGAGCAGGACAGGACTGCCCAGTGCACGCCGACAAACCAGTCAACACGCTATTCGCTGGACAAATGGTCGTCTAGTTGTTAGTCGGTCACTCAACTACGGTCGGGGGTAGCTAAGAAATGATCGGATGCCCCGTATGTTTTAGTAGTTGATCCCGAATCCCTAATCCCTTATAACTTGCTGGCTCTTAAGATAAACGTTCAGTTATTAGTGGCGGATCCCGAATCCCGAATAAAGTGCCCTGATCGCATAAAAAACGGTCGTCTCCTTGCTAGTCGGTCACCCAACGTTCACGTACTGCCCCGTGCACTCCAACTGTCAGCACCGTACTCGCTGGATATGCTGCTGTCTCCGTGCTGGTCGACCACCCGACGTTCACTTACCCTTACGTTCGGAGGTATCGAGGAAATGGTCGCATGGAAGGTAGACCGCTCTTTTTAGTGTCGAATCCCGAATCCCGAAAAACGTGCTGGCTCGTTATTCGTTATTGGCGAATCCCGAAAAACGAATCCCGAATAACGTGCCAACTTCACGTTGCCGTTAAAAACTATATTCTGTTCACACGGTTTTCTACATATTATATGGGGTGAAATAAATGTAGCCCTATCCTTTCACAAGATGCGTGTTGACGGACGAACTGGCGCGCAGGGTTACGACATAATGCTCATAGACTGAAGTGTGGTCGTATAATCAAAAGTAGACCTTTTGACCTACCTTCAATTTTTTAAAGAACAGCGGCATTTTTTTCCAGCACGTATCGAGAAGACTGGCTAAATCAGCCGGTATCCCAATAACTGGTGATAAAACATCAGATGGTACCAATGATCCCACATTCTCAATCACTGCAATAACTAGAAATCCAAAATTAATCCATTATAAATGTATAAAAAAACAAAACAGATAAAGAGTCCAGGAGAAGAACGATCTAAGTCATCTTTTTGTCTTATCGAACGCCAAACATACTTTAAAGATAATAACACGCTTGACATTCTTCATGTTACAAACAAAACACTGTATATAAACATATGACTGATGGACGGACAGAAGTGACTACAAAAACCGACCATATTTAAATAAGGGTCCTCATCAAATGTATTAATAACTCACCGTGAAATATATACCGCAAAATTCCAAGGTAACCTTCTAAAGTTTCTGGCACTCTCTGTAATCAAACGATTTTTCAAACTGATTGTAGACAATAATTCCGCATGTAATTTTCGGAAAATCATTAGGACTATGAACATAGAAATACGTCTTTGGGTCGGTATCTAGATGCCCCCCCCCCCACGCCCGGGAAGGCACTCTTTGCACATTGGGGAAAATCGGCTCCCTCAATGGGCGCCAAAGGACGAAATACGAGGCCAACAACCAACGTCTCCATATTAGTATTAGCCACATAAAGCCCTCGAAGTGATTGGCGCCCAACCGATGTCACTTGGTTTTATGGGCACCTCGCCAATCATGTCGTAATATATATGAGACGCTCCCCAAATAGTGAGGCGTCTCATAATGACCAACACGATCAACACCACAACTGATGGGATGCCAAAAACGCTTTATAATATTGGGCCGTACATAGTAAATCGGCTTGATCTATGGAGCATGATTTGTGGGGTGTCCATAATGACAAGATCATAGGCGCCCATAGTATAACGCTAGTGAGATTAGTTAGGCGCCCACGAATGAATTTGGCGCCCAAAACGGCTTGATCTGTGGAGTGCCTTTAAAAAATATTATTCCATCTAGTTGGGAAAATAAAGTGCCCGAAATCTAATAAAACACTAATTTCACTTTTTTAATTAAATACCGCGAATTTGTACTAAATTGACATGGATTAAAAAATTTTGTCTAGGGCCACTGTACTTTGTGCCATATTTTTAGGCATCGATTATTATTTGTGAATGCAGCTACAACAGTCCGATCGGATGGTTGGAATTCAGGTCGGAATAGAGTGGCATTTCGGTTACAAAACGATTGAAAAATTGGAAGTTGCTTTACTTAGTTGCATATGTGGTGGCTCTTTGGGATTCAGGTAAGCCATTATATAACTGAAGAAATGACCCAAGAAATCCCTCTCTAGCCAGCAACGTGACAGCCCTTCGTTTAATCTTGAATTTTCCCTAAAACTGTGGACAATGATTTTTAAAAGGTATTGTACTCGTTTGGGTACCCACGTTTGGCACGCAATTACTTTTTCTGCAACATTTCGCTATGCACTGGTTAATTGGGTATAATAAAATCGTGAACCATGACGTAACGTTATATAAAAATATTTGGTCCAATTTGAACAGTTTGTTTAAAGCGTAATAACATTGTTACGCAGTTAGCTATATGTTGTTAATCGGAATATTGAGCAGTCATAATTTGGAACAGAAATTTGCTTCCATTACAGAAATGTTAGTGGGATTAGCTCTAATTAAACGAAACGCTGCGAGGAGTATGGTACACCACCTAAGGTAGACTATATTGGACCATGTTTAAGTTTCACGGGCTGGAATAGCAGGAAACACGTTTGCGGCAGTCAAAATTTGGTCCCGACGACCCCGTCTCTGTGAAATATAAACGATTGATTGAAATTCGACTCAGCCACCGTTTTCGGGTATTTCAGGTTCTGCCCCCTAACATTCATCAAGCTCGTACGCCTATGGAGACTACGTTATAGACCCTTGCATGGCACTGTTCGCCGTGGACCGTCAAGTATATGTACATCGGCGCCCCCGGAAGCCTTTGCCCCTCCCCCTAACAATTTTTGGCTAGCTACGGGCCTGCATTTAATGCATGCTTCATGGTTTTGGTTACATAGGTTACTCTTGTACTGTCTAGTATTTAGTATATTATGTCTGTCGTTATAATATATCACCGTGTGACCGGTGGTCTGTGGATACTAAGGTTAATGGAAAAAGCGATTACAGACTTTAAAATCAGTAAACAGCAGTGAATGACTGAAATAAGGTATAACATTTTACTGTTCTGCTGCAAACGTCTAATTATGAAGATAATCTACATCAGGGGGAAAATTGTGCCCGGATATGAATTGTATTCCATCTGTCCAAGCCCGTAGCTAGCCAAAATTATTTAGGGGGACAAAGGTTTCTGGAAGCGCAGAAGGGGCTTTTGAGGGCGCCGATGTTTGAACACTTGACGGTCCACGGCGAACGGTACCCTGGATACGCCTTCCTTCGGTGAAGGATTCGCTCTACCCTCAGAAAAGTTTTGAAAATAGTTTTTGCACGTAAATTGATGGAAAATGTTAATTTTGAGGCTAAATTTTCGATATTGGCGTTTCATGATATTTTGATATGAACATATTAAAAATTTAAAAAACAGGTTAGAAATCGGGTTAGATGATCACGCTGTTTTTGGCGTCCAATTCATTTGTGGGCGCCTGCACAATGATCTCGTTGTGTGAGTAATTATGAGGCGCTTCACCATTTGTGGCGGGCGGGGCGCTTCATATATATAGCGACATGATTAGCGAGGCGCCCATCAAACCAAATGACATTGGTTAAGCGCCTGCTGTCAATGTGTACACGTGTTCTCTGTATTTTCGCACAGCCCGAACAACTAAACAACATTCCTCCCCGGGCCCTCTCACCACTGACAAGAAGCCCATGTTTTACATTTATATAGAAAGATTCCTGGTGAGTTTATCTGCAAATTAGCCAATCTGGCAGCAGTAAGCGTCAAAGTTCGATTCCGATAACCTCGTCGTATTCACGTCGGGTTACAACAAATTCTAACCTCGTTCGTACTCCTGAATTTAGATAGGCACGTTATAAGAAACCTGGGACATGCGAGGAAAATGTCGATAGACAGGCATGGTTTTCTGAGAAAAAAAAAACGTCACATGGAAAACAAGCAATAGGTTTCCTACCTTAAACACTTCCCTGAGGCGCTCAATCAAAATGCTCGTAACGGCCATGGTCCAGAAAATTATCAAATGTGGATTTGCTTCGGTGGCCCTTTTTGATGATATAAACCTTCTAAGATCTCCATGGAAATCATTCCCTGCTGATTCGTCGAATGTTTCTTGAGCAAGTTTTGCCTCTGCATCTCGTATAATAGGTTCCAAATGGGGGTCGAGACCATCGAACTTTATAAAATTATAAATAATAAAAGAGATAGCCACACAAAGTGATGATATATGTCCAGTCAGCAACAATGTCTCGTCAGCAGCTTATCCGAAATAAATGAAATGGGGTAAAACGTCCTACTCTTTTGCACCTGACCTGGGCTAATGGAAGACGGGCATACCCCATAGAATGTGCTATGAGGGAAATTTTGCCCGGGCAGCGGCGCTACGGCCTACACTCATGTCGAATTCCAACTGCCAAGGGATCTTTAACATGCACGCCAATGTGTACGCGGGACCTGGGTTTTCGTCTCATCCGAACGACTAGGCAGGCCCTCCTGCATCACTGACAAGGGGAAACCACGCCGGAAAATCGAGATGAACTTTCTCGGCCAATACAGGGATCGAACACCCGACCTCCAAGCTAGCGAGCCAGCGCCTTGCCCACTTAGTCACCGCGATTCCCAATATCCGAAATAAAAACTTGGATATTGACCAAAGGGAGATGACGCTGTAATTGAAAGTTGCAGAATCTTGAATATCGACAGGGTTCGTCCTCTAATGATCACAATGCTTCACACTAATATTGTAACTGAAACTCCTATAGGGCTCTCAATTGCTTCCCGAGTGCACAAGGTTTAAGGCAGATGGATGATTACGGAACGCTGAATATTCGTAATGTTCAGGGGCGGATTGGGACCGGGAACCGGCCCGGGCTCCCATGTCGGAGCGGCCCCTTTTACTGACCGATGAGCCCGGACGGGTAGGGGGGGGGGGCGCATGCCCTCCCCTGGACATTTTTGAAAAATGAACCCCAAATATGAGATTTGGTGGCATAACTGATTATAATCTCTGTCAAATAATATATTTCATAAATCGATTAATTTAGGCCTGCAAGTAATTTACAACCATCAACCTGTGAAATTATCATAATCGTCATATTATTAATTTACGTATTATCATTGTATCGTCAAGAGTGAAGCGAATTTAACTGGTTGAAAAATGGGACTTGTTGAGAAAATTTTGACCATTTGATTAACCAGTTAGGAATATTGAATCAGCAGAAATACTTTCATTGAAAAATGTCCTATTTTTGTTGCCGGGAGCGTTAGTTGATTCCTCCTGTGATGGAAGGCCACGAGACACATTGGTACAGAGTGACGAAAATGAAAAACATAAAAGCTGCTTTTTGAATTTTGGATTCTGGCGTATCCTCACAAACAGGGTGCAGGTGACTTAATAATTAGTGAATTTGCGGGAGACAGTGTCGGGTGAATCCGATGAAATTTTCGGTTGAAATTCGGAATCTCCATTGCAGGATTCCGAATTCTGACCCATACCCAGCACACCCGGCCCAGAAAGTCTATCATACTAGCCCATTTCGGACTCCTGTGATTAAAATGTTAGAAAAAATCGATCCCAGGATATTACTCATTGAATAAATCTAGCTTATAGGTTTCTGAGAATTTTCTTTTAGAAACCTCTATCCCGATGTCATGGAAGTATCTGAAATTCTTGGAGGGTTTCTTGCTATCTGAATGTAAGCAATGTGGGGGTCCAGTGACATCTTTTTGATAAGATTCCCTGTAGCAGGTTTATTTTCATCTTTCGCGTAGAAAATGGTATTTTAAAATGCCCCCCCCCCCCCCCTCTGAGGAAGGTATATATTGTCACGACTATCAGTCGAACACCTGAACAAAGTGTGATATTCATACCAAACCGCCAGGCTAATTCAATGAAATATACAAACCACCGTATCTTCAAAGTCAATATCGCCCCCAAAACATTCTTCAGTCCATTTTTCTACGAGATCGTTAAACTGATACTGAGACTGAAAAATTGAAAATGGTGTCGTGTGACTTGAAATTTGTCATTCATGTAGACTATGAAAAGTGGACACATACACTAATTGAATAAAAGGTTTACATTATACAGGACATTTTGAACAAAACTGAAAAGGAAAACCATTTTCATGTAGATTGTCGATGAACCAGAAGTTACGCGTGGCAGGGCAAATTCAGTCTCTTTTGCAATTCAAGATGCTAACTTTAAATTACAATCATGGTAGATTTTACTTGAATTACCATTTGAGTGTTAGTGGCACCAATTTCACCACGATCAGTTATTTCAGTTTCTTGAATTTTAACAGATTTTTCTTTACTTTCGACTATTGTCGTACTATATTGGTTTGGAACCTCTTTTGTTTTAATTGTCACTGGAATGGATTTTTCTTTATCTTTATTTTGTGTTGTTACCACTTTATCTTTAACATTCTGCTTTTCTTCCAGTCGTTTTATTATGTTAGTCATGATTTGTTTGTCGCTAGTTTCCTGAAACAGATATCTACATTATAAACTTTTGTCGCTAGTTTCCTGAAACAGATATCTACATTATAAACTGTATGTACTCAATGGTTGAAATACAAATACACAGGCATGTATTTTTCACTTTCAATTATAATACACTTTGATTTATATCAAACTGGATGACAAATGTTCTATTGTCGCCTTTCGCTATCATTCATTACTTTATCCCCCCCCCCCCCCTCAAAAAAAAATGTTAAACTTGATAATAAGATGAAATCAAAATCAAAATTAATCTTAAAAAAAAAACTAATCATGTAAAAGTTAAAAAAAAACAAGACTTGTAAAAATTAAACTTTTGCAATACAAGTACCCCATGATGCTTTGCGGCCTGACAGAATTGGCATATTTGTCATCTGTCTGATATCCATGCAAATCAATTCAAATCAATTCGATTTTATTAAATTAATCAGTGGAATTGTCGCTATAAAGAAAACCAGTATTATTTAATGTTCCAAGCAGGCTAAACGTAGGACTTACCATTCGGTTTAACCTTTGAATGTACTTTTTATTTCTTAAAGGAGCCACGATGGCTCAGTGAGGAAGACGTTGGCTTGCTAACATGGACGTTCAGTGCTTGATCCCTGCGTGGTTCCGTGGTGATGGACAGAAACCTAGCAAGGGACAGCATATAGTCGCTCAGATGGGGGGGGGGGAGCTTTTTCGATTGTCAAATTCGCCCAATTTTCTTGGGGAGACACCTTATATTGTAAGCCCGGCGCACGGAGCGCTCGCTGACGACCGGCGCCTTCGTCTATAAAGGGGAATATTTTCGGGCATTTCAAGTTTGCGCCCCCCCCCCGCCCCTCACACCACCGCCTAACATTCAAGGGGCGCGAAAGCCTATATGACCAATTCGTTGTTCAGAAGTAACTATTTCTGGAGGAAGGATTTCTAATGCCTATAGTTTTGCATCGCTAACCTCGGTTGGTCGTTTATACAATGTGCTTCATATACTAAGTTTGTTTCACCTGTTAGCACACATAAATATGCAATTATCTTAGTCAAAGTATTTGAGTCGTGTATCTATTGCTTAGGCCAAGTCTGGATTGCAAGTAGAGAAGATATAGAACCTGCTGTCTTTCATAACCGAAATTGTATGTCAGCCTAAGATAAATACAATGAAATGAAATGGGGTTTAATGTCCAAACTATTCTGCCCGAGTAGGCTAGTGAAGACGGGTATAAGTCATACTGTATGCTATGTGGGAAATTTTACGTGTATGCTAATGTGCACTTCTGACCCGGGGAATCACACCAGAAAATTCCGATGAACTTTCTCGGTCAACGCAGGGATCGAGCAGGGAACCTCCAGGTTAGCAGGTTAGGGAGCCAACGTCGTCGTCAGTGAGCTACCGAGGCTCCCTTTAAAAATAAAAAAAGTACATTCGAAGGTTGAACATTAAATATTACAGGCTCTCTTTACAGTCGAAGATTCAAATGATTAATTTAATCAAATCTCATTGATCTTTATTCTGCAAATTTATCATTTAAAAATGCACAAAATAATACAGTTTATAACATTGGCTGAGACGTGCTCAGGCGTATTAACTAAAGCTATCGAGGGCTCGACTACAGTATCTTTTTTTTTTTTGCGCATCCAAAATCAGCCAACGTAGATATGAAATTCATTTTGATTTTCATTGGATTTTGGTTTTGGTTTTGATTTTGATTTGATTTTACTTTTTAATTTGATTTAACTTTTTAATTTGATTTAACTTTTTAATTTGATTTAACTTTTGATTTAACATTTTAATTTAACATTTTAATTTGATTTAACTTTTACTTGTTATTTAATTTTAGTTTTTTTTTTTTGATTTTATTATTAATTTTTTTGGGGGATAAAATGATGAATGGGAGCGATAGGCCACCATAGTGGCGTGATATGTTGAAAAATAATAACACTACAGTTCTTGTGTCTATGGATCATTCAATGATTGTACGTGTTGGTGGCAAAGATTTATTTCAACCCAATTGATGAATCCTTTCTCATCCCTCATAATTAGACCTGATTTTTCAATTACTTGGGTTTAACGTTGACGTCGAAAACGTGACTCAACCACTCAACAACAGGTAGAAACTGAAGCTTTTAAATTATGCGCTGAAATGTATCAAAACTTGGTTACCAAAATGAACTGGCATTTTCCGTAACCACGCTTTTATTATTAATTCAAATGTTACCATACCAGTTCCGTGTTTCCTTAAAAACTTACGTCAAATTTTTCTCTTGCAAACTTCGCTCTTTCAATAGCCAGACTGTAAATTTGTTTTTCTTCGTAGGCCTCTGATTGTAGTTGGAGTGCCTGAGCACATATTGGTCTATTTGTATTCATTAAAGGCATTAAAGGCATAACTTAAAAATACAGACAAAAAATATTATTATTTGTTTATTGTTGAATTAGAAACTTAACCATGGAAAACATCCTTTATATAAATAATTTACTCAATTCTATTAAAGTGCTCACTTACGTGGTTTTATCTCCGACAAAACAAATTCAGGGTTTTTCTGAAAAGAGATTTTAAAAACAGCTTTTATTTTTTGTACCCCCTTTAACATATATTTTCACTGAACCATGTTTGATTTTTATATAATATTGAGATTTTACATTAACTTGAATTTGAAATAAATGGCATACAGCCAAGATTTAGAAAACGGCGTGCAAATCCTAGACTATGAAGGGACAAGGACCCATCGAAAACGGTCATCAGGAAAGTTTACATATTGTTACCTTAATCTCCATTGCTTTTAATCGTACAATAATCAGGTTTAATAATTGAGTCCGATTATATAACATCTCTCTAAATACAAGATGTCCCAACTTCAAAACCTCGGTCGCAATGAAAAAGCTGGCAGCATTATACCCATTACGTAGATCCTCTTTAGCGAGTTCCAAAAATTCAATTAATATCTGAAATAAAATAATACATCTATTGTAGATAATATAACATGATGTTCAAAACATCATATATATAATTTCAGCAATGGTCGCCCTCTTAATTCAGACACCGCAAAATAAAGCATGTCATTGAGTTAACTGGCGTGGTTTCGAATCTTCAGTTGTACGTGACAAGGAGTAGGGTCACCTGTCCAGTCGTCCGTTTTTTTTATATCAATCAATTTCAGGAAGTTGTTCACAGTCTTTATAGGTTACCAGGGATGGAAATGGAGATTGCTGCAAGATTTAATAATAACGCCCTGGTTTAGTAGCTGTCGCATTTCAAAAGGCCGCGAGTAAACCTGTTAAAATAGGAATCGTTGTAACCGTAGCCCTCGGTCATTCTTGTGATTTTGAACTTTATAGTTCCATTTCTAGCTATCATTCAAGGGAGCAAAATGAAATGAAATGGTATAATATCATAATTTTCCTTACCTTTCAGGCAATAAAGACGGTGATACGCCACGAGGGAATTTTTGAATGAAGACGAACATTTTGCTCGGGGAGCACATTTTCACGTACTTTTCATCGAATTCCAATTGCTTGCAAGGTGGCGTGTACATGTAAGGTTCGCATCATCCGAACACACCTCGTTTTTCCGTCCCATAGGAACGACCTGGCAATACTTGTCAGTCCCGATTGGGAACCAGGGTTTAAATGTCGGAATTAGAACCCGTTATTGGAATAGAATGTAACAGAGCTTCAACGCTTTACTTAGATAATTTTCGGATCGGCTTGCCACTATGTTCATGTATATCGTAAGGTGTATAATGTCGAATTATATTGGCAAATATGGGTGTGAATAGAACAGTTAAAAAAACTGTCTTAGTAAGTTTAAGTAACACCACATTTTTGTCATTTAATCCGAGTAGACTTAAACACTGCTCTACCAACACGGGTTTATTTTCTTATAATATAATCTACTGTTGCACGCTTATAGGGTCTTGTAAAAAAAAATTCAAATAAAGAAACGAATAGATAAGTGCTTGTTAACATTTACCGTATCGTCTAAATCTGTTGGTTTCAGTTTTGAACGCAGGGTTTTTAGTGATACATCATGAACTTGAGCATATCTTCGAGGTACGATACATGCTGGATAATCATTATCATCGAACTGACAAGTTATATCAACAACTGAAATAACTGAAATATTTACATTTAGTCAATATAATATCTATTTAATAAAAAAATCAGTACAACGAAAATGTTCAAATACGTGAAGCAGGGTCATGTCAAAAGAAATAACAGAAAGTTTAGTAGGTCTTTACAGTGTTAAGAGGGATTTGTCATGGACAATAACCTTTTAAACAAATGTTTAAAACTGACTTTTGATTTAGGACTCTTTCTTATATCAGAGAAAAACAGCTCACTGTTCAAAGTATTGTACTTAAATTATAATATGGACAATTGGCAACTTCACTCCAAATTACAGGCCAGTCGAGTTTGGAAAAAAACACGTCAAATCTGGTTTTGCCGCAGTTTACATAGGCAAATGGTAAAATATTGCCCGTTTGGTTCGTAAGCGAGACGTGCAGGCCTTTACCCCTTGTTGAATTCCTTATTTCTTCTGGTCGTATTAAGCGAATTATATCTTTCGGTTCATTTGCCGTCAATGTTTATTACTATTAGAAAACTAATTTGCATGTCTTACCATGGAAAATGTAACGCATGACACCAAACATGAAATGGACATTTTCTGGAATCGCCTGAAAATATTTTTTTTTTACATGAACACCTTTTATTTTTAACCATATATAAAGAGAAGAGGAGTGTGAACTTAAGCAACATAGACAATTAAATATATTGTCAATTTCAGAAGAAGAAATAAGATTTTTCACTTTAAATCAATTCAGTAATAAATATCTTACCTCTATATGGAAATTGCACAGTCTGTCTCTTAATAGATATACTATTTCGCCATCTAACACAATAGAATTGAGCAAAAACTCATGTAATCTGCTATGAAACAAACGACCGTTCTCTAAGTTAAATGTTCCAGCTTTAAGTTGATCTTCAGCCTGTAGGAGATCATGTTCAATATTGTCCATTAGACCTCGTCCTACGGAACTGCAGGATGCATTTGGATTAATTTGAACAGCATTTTCGTTCCTTTGAACTATATTCGTACTATATTTGTTTCCGGTCGTTTCCTCTGGGGTGGTATCCATGGTATCATTCGCTTGGATGGACTTCATTTGATCCAATTTAATTTGAGATGTTTCTGCTTTATTCACAGATTTCACTTTATTTTCAAGGGCAGATTTCTCTTTATTTCTCTGCTTTTCTTCCAGTCGCTCTATTATGTTTGTCATATTTTGTTTGTCCCTTGCTTTCTGAAAAATGTATCAACATTATAAAATTGACAACCCTGCCCACTATGTCCACTACCTACATACCATACTACAAGAAATTTACAGTGATACTGTTTTCCATATTCAAAGTATAGATGAAATCGAACTGTACACCAACTGAAACTGAACTACAACAATTTTAAATGAATTTGACATTATTTTGAAACTAGGTTACTTGAAGAATTTAGGAACATTTTAGTTAATATTTTCTGTGGAAGAAGTTTAAGAATGCTATCAATGCTTTGGATATGGTAGAAGTAGGACGTGAAATATTTAATGGACAACTAGAAGATTTTAGTTACTATTACTACTGATTATTTAAAGATTGTTCGCGACATGGAATGACAATTTCGTATTGTATTTAGTGCATGCTTACAACGTTAATTAAGCAACAGTACTTATTCAACGCACTGTAAAGGGGCTTGTTGTAACATCTGTCCTAGTAGTGTCATAAACGTAGGATCTGATGTGTACCAAAATAGAACATATTCTAGAACTTTTGATCCCGGCCTTTAACGCATTTTCCCAGTTTCATCTAAATCGAAAGGTCTATGCGCACCAAAATCTACATCACACAAAATCTGTGGATACTTAACATACATGATAAGTTTCATTTAAATCGGAAAAAATCGTGCCCTTTAGAGGGTCAACGGCCTTGGCTACGTATAACATGCTTTTACCGGAAGTTTTGATCCATTTTCACGAAATTCGAACTCAACCATAATTATGGGGTAACAATAATAATGCCGGGTTTTAATACTAAAATAAATAAAAATTGTCTAGAGAATCCATAAGCTAAAATCGTGATTATTCGTATAATCTGGAGTCATAATCCATGAAGATATGGTCTAATACATGTCAATATCAAGAACTGAGATATTCGGGATACAAACATTTATTTCAAGCTTCAACGAAATCTGACCAAAATTGTAACCTGTGAAGTGTTCACAATGTAACAATTTTATGGCCTCGACCTAATATTGGTAGCAAATTCATGAATAAATTAGACGTCACGCAATTCAATGGAAATGTAGGGTCTATTGATATCTTAAAATAACGCTGGTCATTTAATTTTTTGGTTGACATAAAATTATAACGCATATTGACGATTGTGGATGGAATCAATCAGCGTTGACGTTTGTAGTGGTTTACCCACAGTTCCGTGCATCGCAGGCCAAGACCCCGCCGTAACAGACCGTTTCATTGCCTAATCCCTCACATTAACCAAGACGCGACTTATATAACAACTCTTCCAGATCCTTGATCCTAGTGTTGTGAAGACAAGTAAAACGAAATTTTGAACTATAAATAGAATCTGTGTTTTAATCACACTAGACGGTACAATACGTCCACATGAAAATGTGAGAGTATAAAAATATAACGACATATGAAAGTTATCTTTGAAAATTACGAAACAACATTAGGGCAGAGATATTGCGCGGAACAAATTTGATGAAACCAATTACATTATCATTATCTAACAACAACCATCTTGTATTGACTATGCTCTAGCTGCCATAAGCCGTGTGTATCAAAGTAGAAATCACGGATTTCACAGGATTTAAAAATATGAATTATAAATTTGACAAATGGTCCAAATGCACTGTCTTAAAATGTGCTTATGCGTGCATGTTTGTATAACAGGGAAAAGTATGGCATGTCTAATTACTGATCAGGTAATCTATTGTACAATTTTCTGTGTGCTCCACAATTGCGACAATCACTTACAACTCCTAGGCAGGTATGAATATTTGGCTATGTCGGGAATCGTGTTGGGTTTGGGGACTTATCACCATCTGCATATCGATACTGAAGATGGTGGTTATTTTGATAAAAAAAAGTACCTTTGATCGTAAAATATAGGTTCCAGAGTATCTTCCACGCCAAAGTAACATATCTATGGAGGCTAATTATGAATTGAACGCTTTCAATACAATGTCCTTAAAATAGATTATATCTGAATAAATGGTGAGTTTCGTTTAAAACTTACGTCAAATTTTTCTCTTGCAGACTTTGCTCGTTCAATAGCCAGACTGTAAATTTGTTTCTCTTCGTACGCTTCTGATTGTAGTTGGAATGCCTGAGCACATATTGGTCTATTTGTATTCAGTTCATTCAATAAAGGCATAACTTAAAAATACAGACATTAATATTATTATTAAGAGAGTCATGTACACGTCAATTATTTGTTATTTGTTGATTTAGAAATCTTACCGTTGTAAACATTTGTTATATGAATAACTTACTCAATTCTATTAAAGTGCTCACTTACGTGGTTTTATCTGCGACAAAACAAATTCAGGGTTTTTCTGAAAAAGAGGTACTAAGACTTAAAAGAAAGTCTGTCCACAAATTTGGTATTCACTCGAAAATATTGTGACACAATCCATTGAATCTATGTTTGATATTGACAATTTACATTAGCGTGAATTTGAAATTGTGAGCATCCTGTCACGACCTTTTTAAATAGATATTTAGAAACATCTAGTGTTAATTATTGGGAGTTTATCAAGGTCATAAACTATAAAGTTTGTATAAAGTTTATAAAAACAAAATGTTGACACCCATACCTTAATATCTATTGATTTACTTTGTAAAACAACCAGATTTAAAAATACAGTCCGACGATTTATCATTTCTCCACAAACACGTAGTCCCAACTTCAAAACCTCGGATGTAATGAAAAAACTGGCAGCATTATACCCATTTTCCAAATCGTCCTTTGCGAGCTCCAAAAACTCATTTATTATCTGCAATAAAATACAAGATTTATATAACAGGACGTTCTACAGAAATTCAAGCTAGTAAACCAAAAGAATACCATCAATGCCCCCCCACCACCACTTATTTCATTCATACTCACCCAGCAGCAGCTAAGTCGATCGCATTAGGGGTGGGTGGGGTGAATATGGATGCTATCATCGACAATCATTGACAATCTACCCTGCAATAACTCGGTATATCATTATCGAACATAATGAAACAACATAAACCACAAAATGAAAGGTTAAGGCCACAAAAAATATTCCGTGTCTCAGAATCACAAATGGCACTGGATAATCGAATGTAGAGATGGCTAACTGCCAATCTGTCATCTTTTACGAGCAAAATTAATTATATTTCCCGAGAAATATGACTTCATGAAAGATGTCCAAAACAATTCGTCGTGAGGAGATTGTTGGTGTGTGTGGGGGGGGGGCATAATTCCATTTAAGTTGCCGTCAGAATCAACGCTTTAGCAATACGTATTGTAGCATTACCAAGTAATAGCAATAAAGGTCCTCAACATATAAAGCGGCAGATTTGAAAATCTAGAAAGATGAACTCACATAATTATTTGGCCGTTATTTTCAATTATTGCTTATTTAAGAGCTGAATAAATATTAAATTTATAATAGTTTTGTCTGTTTCTTAAAAATGAAAAACGAGCCAAATTGTATCAAAATAAAAACAAATAAAAAAAAAAAATTTTTGAGAACCAGAATATTTTGAGGGTGTGTGGCCTTACAAATTGCAACCTATAAAGCGCCATCAAGATTTCATAATGACCTACGGATAAATGTGAAAATCACTAAGCATCCTCGTTTGAATCCTTTCAGTCGTTATCGCGCGGGCAAAGAAATTGGAACAACATTTCGACGATATGGGTGAGTGCAATATGCTACAACACTGGAGTGTGGGCGCGTAATCAGTCAAATGCAAACAATATTCAAGATTTCAATTTAAAAATATCCGATTTGTCATTACTTCCCCACAAACACCCTCCGACAAATTTCCAGTCTGTCCTGAAAGTGACGATTGGATTATAACGTCTCGTCAACACAATATTTCTATAATGTTGATACAAACACTGGACATTATATCGTTAGTTATAGTTTCAAGTGTCAATGGTTCCTTTACGTGAAGGCCAGCGTGATTTTTTCCCTATAGATGATGAGCTTTCAACCGTTTACTTGTCTTAATCATACATGTGTGAGTCGTGCTTTAGAAATTCTTAGATTTTTCCGGTATCACGCCCAGTTTCAAACCTGGGACAGATATTGAAGATAATATCATCCCCGAAATACATGATTTTGATCAAATAATTAAACTGTAAGTGTGGTGGAATAAGATGGGGTTTAATATCTGGTTGACCCCATTAATACTGAGACCTGCAATTAAGAGATCGTGTACATGGACTAAAAGAGTGTACAGGTTGTTCGTGTTATCTGAAAGACCTGACATTCTGTCTTTAGCGTCAAGGGAAATTGGGTAACCTAATAGTTTATAACAATAAACAGCCCGAACTTTCTACTTTCGTTTTCTGTCTATATATTATTGCCACACATTTTCTTGTATACCATTACACTACAATTACATTAGGCATTGTAATAATATTATTACATATCGAAATGTGAATTATTTTTAATCCATTAATACATTAATTTACCGTATCGTCTAAATCTGTTGGCTTCAGTTTTGAAAGCAGAGTATTCAGTGATATATCATAAACTTCAAGATATCTTGTAAGTACATTCACGGAAGGAACCCCCTCATCATCACTGAACTGGCAAATGATATCAACAACTGAAACAACTGAAATAATTACAATTATAATGTCTATATCATAACAAACACAATATAAACACTACAGAATTACAACCAGCGACAGGTTTTCTTTAATTCACGAAAGAGGAATTGATGAAATGCACAGAAATATTAAAGCGGTTGGAATTTTACAGTATTTACAAGATTTGGCCATGGTTTTCGTTAATTATATCTAATTATCAAATATTCCTCACAAGATAGCAGAAGAAACTGAATAATGCCTTATGCGGGCATGTTGGAGAGTGGTGGGCTTTCAATATTGATCTGAATTGGATTTGAAGTGAGAAAATCGTAGTCGTTTACCCAGCATTAATTAACGGTTGAACTGGGGTCCATGCACTGTTGCAAATGATATGAACCATGTATATTCGCATTATAAAGTTGATCTACATAATATCTTACCATGAAAAATGTAACGAATGACACCAAACATACACTGCACAGTTTTTGGAATTGTCTGAAAATATTTTATAACATTAAACAAATTATTTTTAACGTGTTACAACAGTTCTTTTTTGTTTGTTTGTTTTTTAAAAAATGCAATCATAATTCACTTTAACTCGGTGAACTAATACAACATAAATTAATATCTTTACCTCTATTTGCAAAGTACACATGAACACCTTTTGTTTTAAAACATATTACTTAATCTTGTCTTGAGTTACATCATTTATAATTATATATAAAGTAGGGGTGTATCAGATATAAGAAAGGACATTAAGCAGCATAGATAATCAAGTATCTTGTCAATTTCAGAAGAATTGTTTTTTCACTTTAAATCAATTCAGTAGTTGATAATTTACCTCTATATGGATATTACACAGTCTGTCTCTTAATAGATATACTATATCGCCATCTAACGCGATAGAGTTGAGCAAAAACTCATGCAACTTGCTATGAAACAAACGACCGTTCTCTAAGTTAAATGTTCCGGCTCTAAGTTGATCTTCAGCCTGTAGGAGATCATGTTCAATATTGTCCATTAGACCTCGTCCTACGGAACGGTACGATGTATGTCGAAGAAACTGCTCCATAAAAAACTCCATGACAACGTTTGTAATACTCTTTTTTAATTGACTTCTAAGTTTTGAATAATCTCATTCTGAAATTTAAGTATATACATGATTTTTTTAGTAAATTGAACCACAGGTTGTAACGAAATGAAACATACTTCCACTGCAGTTTTGTCGCACAATCTTATTGTATTAGTTATAATATTAAGTTTCGTTGCCGAAATTCAAACAGATTCTTCATTTCATTAATTTAAAGAAGCCAAATCTCTATTTTTTCTTTTAACCTAAAATGGACGAAAATGGACACTAGAGCTAACATTTATGTTATATGAATGTATATAAACGGAATTACATTCCGTTTGTAATTTGAAATCAATTTTGTTCGTTGAAATGATCCACATTGAATGACAATCGCTCGTGCCTGGTTAATTCAGTCTACACCGGAAGAAATATTTGACTGTTCACTTACGGACTGCTATATTAAGCCTCATTCACCAAGGTCACGTATAACAAATATAGCACAGAACATAGATCGGTGTGTACTGGTTTAAAAATAGTCACTGTATCGCGATCTTTAAACGTTTGACTTTGAAGTTAAAATGATATTTTTGCCAATTTCGCAACTGCCAATAGTGAATTATAGGATTAATAGGATTATTCTTTAACAAGGTAGGATTGTTTATAGATATCATCGATTTTAAGGCTTTATTTTTATACATTTTAAAAATATAACTTCAAAATATGAAATTCTCGCGATGAATAATGTGTGTTTTATAGCGAGAATTAAAATTTCATAGTGGTCGGATGCTAATATTCTACGAAATGAAACAGGGGCCTGAAGGAAATTGATGAAATTCTTTTGACAAATTTCAATAATTAATTGATATCACTTTAATACAGATTGCGTGATAATTAAACTTTCGTTGATAGGGAGTTCACAGGGTTCCACGTGGTGAAATCAAGGCCATAGCGTTAGATGTGATTAACGGAAACAGATAAAATTTAATAGCCCTCGTCGTCTCATTAATGTTAAGCTAAATTTATAAAGATCAGATGGTTCAGGAGGTATATGTTGTGTGAATGAGCGTTCACAAGAAAATGTGAACGGCGGATAAACGTTCGGCGAACCGGGCGAAAGGGATCGACAACATGCAAAATGAATACACAAATGGAAATTTATTACTTTTTTCTAACCGAAGTTATAAATAGGATTGAAGTTTTGATAAAAAAAAAAAAATAGCCTTGTACCACACAGCAATTCAACATAAGTCGAAAATGTAAAAAAACCCCAAAAAACCAACTGACAGACAAAGATATAATCCCTCTGTGTCGTAGGCCATATAGGCTAAAAGAGAAGATAAGTCTAAAAAAAAAGTTATTATCCAAATTAACAGTGCTAAACAATAATTACCTATTATCTTAGGTCATTACAATTTCAGATCTTTATATTTATTTCCCATTTGATTAAAATACAGATCTATATTTTGTTCCGTTTTTTTTTCATACGAGCGGCCTATGGCCCTATGACGTCAGACATTTGAATAACAAATAAGCATTGATGTTACTAGTGGATTACCCACAGTTCCGTGCAAAACATACCTAAAGATTGCCGTAACAGACCGTTTCATTGGCTAATACCGCATACCATTCAGAACACGGTAACAACTCTTCCAGATCCTTGTGTAGTAAAGACAAGTAAAACGAAATTTTGAACTATAAAAACGAAACGAAATACGATTTGTGTTTTAATCAGATTGATCTTATCATATTGTATATCAAAAATGATGTATATTACTTCTGTCTCTATTTTGTCTAGAAACCAACGATTTATGCTGCTCCGTTCGAGAAAATGCACTAAGCTAGATGACCGACATTTTAATTCCTTAATCGACGATTTTAACTGCAAACATTAACTATGCTTGAAGGATTTTTAGAATTTTAGGAGTATTTCCTCTGTTTTCATTTAATCAAAAAACAATGGTTTTTGTGTTCATGAAAGATATAAACCGGATTATAACCATAAACCCGTTACAAATTTGTATAAGTCTACTAGTTTTGGAAATTGGTAGCCCTTTATGGCAGAGATCTATTCGCAAAGTAGATATAAAATCGATACATCGATTATCTTATGTCACCATTTACCAATTTTGTATTTACCAAAGCGCGACCGTAACAGATAAAATGCAATACCACCCTGTTATTTTATATTGTGAAACTGGTTACGTCGACTATTTATAGACTTTAAATGATTAATTTATTCATTTGCGGCGGCCATAATAGCTTTAGCATATAACATGTAGAGTCCCAGTGAATTGTGAGTATTACTGAATGCTGTGTATCAAACACGCGTAGATGATAATACTATAAACTGTACACACTGTGTGTTGCTTTTATTCGTAATGTTATAGGTTCCCACCAATCGATAAGGCGGAAAAGCCTGGAAAAATAATAATATGACCTACATTAAGTTACAACCAATTTGCACTACACCGTAGGCCTGATAAGGAAATATAACACAGTCTACGTACCATTAGAAAACTGTCATCACAGACGTAGCCTTTTCTATTAACTGACTTTAAATTCAGTTAGTGGGAAATAAAACCAATGGCAATTCGTTTACGCTGAACTGTTCTTAATACCAGGAATTTATTCATTTGGTTGAAAATGCTTAACAATACCAACAGTTCTACTTTCGTTTTCGGTTTATATTACGCATAGCCTCGATCTGACCAAATCGATTGCGATTAACAAGGACCACGCCTCGCATACTTCATAAAAGCAATACACCCAGGGAATTTAAAGTGTAAAACTATTCGCGAGGATTTCCACAACACGCAATATAATCGGCATGTTGAGTTTCAACCTTGTTGATTGTTGGGCTCAGCCATACACAAGTAATGGTAACGTTATCGTTATCTAGATAACTATATATAGATCATAACCGTAATCAGTATTTTAAGCTTTGTTTACAAACAACAAAAACTTAGTACACCAACGCAATTGCTATCAATTTGCACCAATCTCTATTACATTCATACTAAATATATGACCGTTTTATGGTATGGATATGTTCGTTCATTAAAGTCCCAATAACACTCTTGTTGTAACTGAAAAATATGTCCCAATCTTCATTCTGGTCAACAAATTGTATTATTTTACAATATTCCAATTAAATGATGATATAAATTTCATCTTAACACACCATATTTAAAAAATTGGAAAAATTCGACCAATTGATTTGAAAAGTCTAACGTAAAACTTTTCAAATGTGACTTGGATTTTAAAATATTTTCGAACGCTCTGGACAAATAAAATAGGTTGTAATGGATAATTTACACAACAGGTAGGCCACTTAAACATCTAGTACTTAGAATAAGGGTATTATTTATTTTCTGGAGCTACCAAGCCAGCAAGAATGTTATTGTCCCTTTAAGTAAAGTCAGGGGCGGATCCAGGATTTTTTGCAGGAGGCGGTTTGCCAGGTTTCTGTCACCGAAATCTGACATCATCGTCTCTAAATTACATAGCCATACATACAGATTGAGCTTTTTAAACAGAGAAATCATTTTTATACTGATGTAGGATCACTTTGTGATGTAATTTCATTGATCCGCCCTGAAAAAGAGAGAGAGAGAAATGGCGTTTAACGTCCACTCGTCACAAACTAGGTCATTTCGGGACTAACATTTGGTTTAATTTTATTTCAATAATTCTCTTGCGCGTGGGGATCTTTAGTAGTTGGAGGAAACCGGAGTACCCTACTCCTTGTCACGTACAACCGGCACCGCTTACTATATCCCGAATTTTTTTTCCGGGCATTTCAGTTTCTGGCTCCCACCTCCCTAAGAGTCATTGTTCAGGTGAACACAAGGTATTATCGATAAATCCATCTGACAGACATATGATTGAATAAACTATGACTTAAATCAGTTTTGGTACCTTTAATTCTGTTCATAAAGTATATTCTGTTACTGTTTACATTACACAATCACTGTTTATCTCGGTGAATTCCAAGCAAAATGAACAATATGATATGATTAACATGTAGCCATTTGAATTTTGATGGATTTTTTGTGGTCAAGGTCAATTGAACATCAGAATATAACTTTAGTACTAAAGAGTTCTAATAATTAAAACAAAAGTAGAGAAATGGGAGATAATTATTAATGAAAATACGGAGTGAGCATAATGCAATGTCTTTTAAGGCATGAACACCGCCACCTCCCTGACAGAGTCACTTAAAGTTCAATAAAAGTCTTTATATATTCTCTGGATCTTCAGCTTGACTTTGGGTATCTTCCTCGAGCAAACAGATTCTCGCTGTAGGACGGACAAAAGTTCCCCTTGGAGTCTTTACTCTGGCTGATCGAATTCTGTTGTCGTCGCCATGGTAAACTTCAATAATGCGTCCAAGAGGCCATGATCCCCTTGGCAAAGTATCCTCAATGAGAAGAACAAGGTCATTCACTTTAAGCGGAGGACTGTCCACTTTCCACTTGTTCCGTAAACTTAGGCTAGGTAAATATTCTTTCCGGAATCGATTTACGACATGATTGGCAATTACTTGAACCCGTCTCCAGCGTCGTCTGCTGTTGACTTCCTTGTCTTCTACGTGACTTGGTGAAGTGCTGTAATCCGCTCTGCCTATCAAGAAGTGATTAGGAGTTAATGCGGTAAATCGTTTGGGTCGGAACTGTTGTAGGTGAGAGGCCTACTGTTTATAGCTGCTTCAACCTCGATCAGGACGGTGCGAAGGACAACATCAGGAACCGTATTGGTGCCTATTACTGTATAAAGAGCAGCCTTGGTGGAGCGGACTAACCTCTCCCAGGCACCACCGAAGTGCGGGCTGAGAGGGGGGTTGAAGTGCCACTCAATTCCTTGAGGAGATAGATACTCTCCAATGCGTTGATTAAGATCTTGCAAGGCTTCCTTTAACTCGTTGTTGGCGCCTACAAAGTTTGTCCCATTATCGCTGTATATGTGCTTTGGGTGCCCTCGTCTGCCTATGAAATTGCGAAAGATGAGGATGAAGTCGTCCGTCTCTAATGAATCTGCCAATTCAAGATGTATGGCCCTTGTACCCATGCAGGTGAACAAACAACTCCACCGCTTTACTGTTCTACGACCAACTGTTGAATGCATGGGTCCAAAATAGTCAACCCCGGTGTGGTAAAATGGACCAGAGTAATCTGTCCTACATCCTGGAAGGTCTGCCATTCTTGGTACCTTTGGTGAAGCTCGCCGTTTCTTACAGAGGAAACACTGACGAATGACCTTCTTAGCCGTTTGTCTGACTGAAATGGGCCAAAACCGTTCTCTAATATGTGCAACCATATGCTCAACACCGCCATGAAAGGTCTTCATGTGAGCATCTGTAAGGAGCATATCAGTGACGACGTGTGATTTAGGTAAGATAATCTGATTCCAAGTACTATGTGGAACGTTAGCCTTTCTTAGCCTTCCTTGAAGACGGAGGTGGTGCTCATCATAGCTAGGTGTCAGAGGAAGAAGAGTGCTATGAGCAGGCAGGTCTTTGTGATCGTTGAGACAGTTAATTTCTGCTGGGAAACCATCCTCTTGAGTTTGTTTTGTCCAATGAAGTAAGGCGTTTTCATATTCCTCCGGCAAAAGATGTGATGAGGTTAAAGGGGTAAGTTCTAGTCTCTTTACAGGAACCAAGAAATTTCTAAGTGCACGGAGAAGCCATGCTGTATGGCGTAGGAGCCGTTGCCATGTGGAAAATCTCTCCGGTGACATGAGACTTCTGATCTTGAGTGAAGATAGAAGGAACTCCTGGTTGGTTCCACCGTTTGTCTTTACAAGGCAGGATATTTTGATTTCAGGATCTGTACCATCGACATCTTGATCAGTCACTGGTTGAACGGGCCATGATTCTTTGTCGCTATATAGAAATGAAGGACCCGTAAACCAACTGTGTTTAACTGTTGACTTAGAAGCTGGTAGCCCTCTAGAACAGTAGTCAGCAGGATTTTGGTCTGATGAGACATGGTACCATTGACTTGAGTTGGTACTGTCTAAAATCTCAGCAATTCTGTTGGACACAAATGGTTTAAATCGTCTGGTCTGATTATTTATGTATTGAATGACTGTCATTGAATCTGTCCAAAAGTAGACATGTTCCACTTGCACAGGTAATTCTTCTTTTAAGCAGTTCCACAACCTAACCGCTAAGACAGCTGCGTGAAGCTCAAGGCGAGGTATAGAAAGTTGAGGCTTAATCGGTGCAACTCGAGTTTTGGCAGCCACAAAGGAACAAGTACCATTTCCTGTATCAGGTAAGTATTTCAGGTAAGCAACACTACCAAATCCTCTTTCAGAAGCATCAGCAAATAAATGGACTTCGATGTCGGAAGCTGCTTTAGTAAAACCAATGTGGTGACGTGGTAATTGAAAACTGGTAAGTTCATCAAGTTCCTTAAGCCATGAATTCCACTTTCCTTCCAGATCTGTTGTAAGCTTGTCATCCCATCGAATTCCTGTTCGCCAAACCTCCTGGATGAGGCATTTAGCTCTGAAAGTAAATGGGGCAAGGAAGCCGCATGGGTCGAATATTGAACTCACAATGCTTATTACTCCTCTCTTGGTGGTAGACTTGAGCTTGACGTGAGGATCAAATATGAAGACATCATCCTGGACATTCCACTTTAAACCAAGTGTTCGTTGGACTGGAATATCATCTAAGTCGAGGTTTAGACATTTGACAGCACGCGCAGATTCAATAATGGAATCAAGAACTTCATACGAGTTGGACATCCATTTGTGAAGTCGGAAGCCACCATTACCAAGTAGCTTGGTCAAGCCTTGATAGAGTTGAACTGCTTCTGGTGGAGTTTCAACAGACTTTAACAAGTCATCAACATAGAAGTCTTTAAGAGCTGTTTCGATGACGAGTGGACTAAATTGGTCACACTTGTCCTGGGCTGTACGTTTAATTGCATAATTGGCACAGGATGGTGAGTCGACGGCACCAAATATGTGAACTTTCATTTTGTATACATCTGGAGGTCCAGGTTGCAAGATATCTTCTTTCCATAAGAACCGAAGAGCCTCGGTATCTCTGACAGGTACTCGAACTTGGTGGAACATACCTTCCACATCAGCAACAATTGCAACTTTGTAGAGTCTGAAGCGGATAAGAATGCCAAATAGGTTGTTCAACAAGTCAGGACCAGTCATGAGATTGGAATTCAGTGAAGTGCCTCGGTAAGTAGCAGCGGCATCAAACACAGTTCTCACTTTTCCTGGTTTGTTTGGGTTTGTCACACCATGATGCGGTATGTACCAAGTGAGAGGTGTAGTCAGACAGGCTTCGTCACTTGTGAGTCTCTGAGCATAACCATTCTTGATGTAGCTATTCAGGGTTTCACTGTACATGTCTTGAAAATGGTTATCCCTGGTGAGTCTTCGCTCTAAAAGTTGAAATCTCCGAGCAGCTGCTTGGTAGTTATTTGGAAGCACAGTTTCAGGATTGCGCCATAGCATGCCTACTTCATAGTGACCATTTAGAAGACATGTTGACTGCTCAAGGATATGCATAGATTTTCTATCCTCCATGGAAAGAGATGCTTCAAACTTATGTGTCACACCAAATGATTCAGTCTTCCAGAACTGTTCTACAAGTGTTTCTAATGAAGAAGTGTCTTGCTTGCAAAGTAAGTTGACGGAAACCTTCTCATTTGTTTGATCGGGCTTGGCCACCCCCATGATAGACCAACCTAAGATTGTCTTGATAACAATAGGCTGAAGCTTGTTACCAACTATTGTGTCCGTTTGTATGTGTGCTTCAGGAACGTTGGCCCCTATCAGGATTTGAATATCCGATGAAGTGATATTCGATAAACCAAGGTCTGAAAGATGCTTCCACTCAGGCAGGAGTACTTGAGGTGGGCATTGAAAGGTGCCAGTGGGTACAATCCAGGCCTCGGGAATGTTAATGATCTCAGCATTAGAATCAGTGGCAGACTGCACTGAGAATGAAACCAGACTACTGTTGTGGGTAGTTTCTCCGCTGATAGTCTGAATCGTGAGAAGCTTTGGTCTTCCAGTAATACCAAGTTTTTGAGCTAATGGTTTCTCAACAAGAGTAATCTCGCTTGCTGTATCTTGCAGGGCAAATGTTTCAATAATACTACCATTTTTACCAAGAACACAGACTTTGACAATCTGGAAACACACTTGAGGTGTCATCGACATATTGAGCTTGTGTACCAGGTGAGTTTGGTCCGGATCAACAGGATGTAACGATGTATGATGTTTTCCTTGACAGCTAGGTTCCCGACACAGAACTGTTGACGAACAGGCTTCTGTTTTATGGTTTGAACGTAAACAATTATGACAAAGTTGATTGTCAATGACGACCTTTTGTCTTTCTTGAAAAGACTTGTTGTAATAAATAGGACATTTGTAGATGCTATGGGATTCCTTGCATACAAGACATGGTTTTAGGAATGCAGGTGGGTTTGGATTTTCTTTATGCGTAGGAGCAAGTGACAATTTACTTTGCTGTTCTTGTTTATAATCCTGATTATACCCTCTAGTATTCAGAGATTTATGCTTGAAAGGTAAGCTATTACGTGAACCGTGGATTTCTGTTTGTTGAATTTGTCTATACCACCAGCATCTGTCCGATGAGAAGAAACAGCATATGGATTTAGATTTTTATCAAGCCGTTCCCTTAACCAGGTTTTCAAGTCAAGGAGATTGGGCTCTCGAGTTCTGAGAATGTGCTTGCTGAATTCATTCCAGCTCTGAACTTTATCTGAAGGAAGACGTTTGAGTGCCTTGGTGAGGGTATCACTGCTATACAAGTCTGAAAGATAGTTCATTTGCTGGAGTGCCGCAATACAATCTCTGACAGCAATGTAGAAATTGCGTAATGCAACTGGATCTCTGTTTGTAACAGCTTAGCCAGAGGTTACCGTTTCCACTAATGCTCTAGCAACCTTGATGGGATGGCCAAAGGTAGATTTAAGCTCATGTAACACCAAACTATAGTTTTTTTCCGGAGTATCCTAGGCCTTGAACCAGTACCTTTGCATCACCTTCGAGATGGGACAACAGAATGTCTAACCGCCTTGTGTCTGAAATACCAGGACGACTGTGAATTTGAGAATGAAACAGTTCAATAAATTTTGGCCAATGTTCTGCAGCGCCTCTGAAAACTGGAAGTACAAGCTTGGATAAGTCCCGTTCACTCTCAAGTCTTATGATAGTCTCTGCCAACTGATCGGTTGTTTTTGGTGGATCTATTGTAAGGCTTGATATGTCTCTTCTAGGAACTAAACTCCCTATCCAGGAATCAATTGGTTCAATGATATGCCGTGGAGATGAGCTTTGAAATTCTGAGCGATCACCTTGTAATACCGGCCCTTCGGTTTTCTGTTGAGGTGTTGGACCATCTTGAATCTCAGAGGGATTTGCAGGTGGCAACTTACTTGTGGATAAACCAGTGATCAAGGGTTGATGAGGAGATTCAGTCTGATTCAGTACCCACTCATGTACAGTGTTCTGAGGAATATCAGACCTGGTGTCGGAAATGGAGGCTTCGGGTTGGAGGCTGTTTCTCCTTTCTTCCTCTTCAAGAATGTCTTGTAAAAGTTCAGCCTCTAAATTAGCTTGTTCGACAGCTTGTCTATTTTCTTGTTTTCTTCTTTCGGTTTCTAACTGAATAATTCTTTCCTCCAATTCCTGAGCTTCAGCCATGTGTCTAGCCTTTAGTTTTGCATTCTTAAGCTTGAGTTTAAGATCCAACGAATTAGAAGAACAGGCACTTTTCCTGGAATGTTGACTTTTGACACTGCCATTGTTTCCAGCCTTGACACCTTGAGGTTGACTAACATTCTGTTGCGAGAGAGAATGGTATAGGCCTTTAAGTGAAGGTGGTCCCGAATGGGCTCTTCGAGTCGTCAATTCAGGAGTTTGATGAGTACGGTTCTTGTAAGTGGCCGGTAAGGACCTAATGATTGACAAAAAATCGAATTCGAACTTTTCTGAATCTTGATTGGCTGTTAAATATTATTATTTTCTCTGTTGAACGTTCGAGATAAACCACATGTTCGGGTGAACACAAGGTATTATCGATAAATCCATCTGACAGACATATGATTGAATAAACTATGACTTAAATCAGTTTTGGTACCTTTAATTCTGTTCATAAAGTATATTCTGTTACTGTTTACATTACTCAATCACTGTTTATCTCGGTGAATTCCAAGCAAAATGAACAATATGATATGATTAACATGTAGCCATTTGAATTTTGATGGATTTTTTGTGGTCAAGGTCAATTGAACATCAGAATATAACTTTAGTACGAAAGAGTTCTAATAATTAAAACAAAAGTAGAGAAATGGGAGATAATTATTAATGAAAATACGGAGTGAGCATAATGCAATGTCTTTTAAGGCATGAACAGTCATTGAGCCCGTACGCCTAAGTATCACGAGACCATTTTTTGTATAAATTTATCTCACCACTCTAGATTTATTCTGTATTCTGGTAAGAGGACACCGGTGAAACACTCTCCTTAACAAGCTTCTGGTTATTAAAAAATATATGTCACATCATGATGTGTAAATAATGAATTACACCAACCATATATTATTTATCGTTGATGTTATATATATATTGCGTATACAATTTCACACGCCTTCATCTTTATACTATGCATTGTTAATGTTAAAATCAAGTGATATTTATTTAACAAGGAAGTTACTCCTGGTTTTTTTTTACACATGTGACGGCAATAACGAGCATAAAGAAAGGGTCTGACTATCCATTTTTTTGTGCAAACCAGTGAGGTGTTACGATTGAAATTGAAGATGTTAAAGCTAGGTTCCCACTATCACGATTCACGCGTCCTACTCGGTAACCTCAGCTCCTTCGCCCCTGTATGTCGTGGAGAATATGTCAGTGTCAATTTCAAATTACATGACGCATTTCCTATGTATGTGTTGATATACAGGGTAATTACAATATGAAATCAAGCAAAATCACAAAAACAAATGAGTTATCTTTTTGAGTTAACAAATTACAGGGTAGTATTCGTTACGAGTATTATTACTTAAAAGCACCATATTCCAAACCAATATTCAAAGACTAGCTGTTTTAACATTGGCACAAATATCATCTACCAATCTAATGTTAGGGTTAAATTTATAATTTTCCTCCACGGCGTATTTTATGTTGTCGGTGTATTTTTTCGCATAAGAATAATTATTCACAATATTCTACACATATTCTTACTTTCTCTGATCGAATAATCAAGATTCTGCCATGTTCTCGACTCTGATGGGATTAGTAGCAAAAGTTACGCAAACGAAACTCAATCGACTACCTGTATGGAGTCAGAAATGACAACTTCGTTTCAACGCACTCAAAATAATTAATGGATTACCACAGTCTGGAAAGTTTCAAAAATAAGAAAGATACAAAGCGGGTGACCAAAGCTGGCTATAACCCCTATCGTGTTCACAATGTTTTCACCAAAGGGGATACAACTCGTGTTCCTTCTCTAAAGAATACAATAATTCAAAACAAATTTGAAAAGAATCAGACAAAAATCTAGCTTCCATCGCGTACACAAAACAATTGTTGACCAACGGATCGACGGACAAGGTGCCGACCATACTTCCTTATATAGAGACATCAGATTGAAGTAAGGCTTTTTTATAATCTCAGTAGCCTATATGTAAATTATAAGCACAGGGGCTGCAATTCCTTACATTCGCTTCATTGCAGTAACGGGACAAATATCATATTTTATGTAAGGTTTTTGAGCATGCTGAATTTAAAATCAAGCGGGTATGTTTTTTTTATGGTAGGGCAGACAGATTTGGAATACACTCTGACCGTCTTGGCAAATCCATAATCCATAATCAGTCATGGCCTAAAACAGTCGGCTATAGTCAATGTCATCATGTATGTAATATTTATTTATTTTTTTTTTTTTGGTTTAGCAGGTGCCGGAGGTGGTGACATGACAAAATACCAAAATACATGGTGTTTATTCTGATAGTATATATTATTAAATATTTGATACAGTACATACCTCCAGAAGATATTTACCACATAAATTACTGTTGTCTTTGGTGTGAACAAGGATATATAAATATAAATACTGTACTTCTTTTTTATGTAACACAAGCCTTTGTGTGTCATTTACAAAGAACGAGTCTCTGGATCATTGCACAATGTATGACTAATGCTATTCAAACCCCAAAATACAATTACCGATTATGTTATTAACAATTACATATTTATACTTCAATATTAGTAATCAATATTTAAAACTTGTTTACTTAAGTAAGTATAGATAACTGCTAATTGGATGACCAACGACTTATTAAATGATTACGTTATCGACGAATATATATCCACATGTAAATATCCGTTATCAATTTTTTGTTGTTGTTCCCAATTGCTAATGCCACTAAAGGATTATATCAATTTAATCATCTGTTTACAATATAATTGGTGGTAGAAGAGATTAAAGACTTACCTTCAAGTATTGATATTATGTTTCCTCTCCATTTCAGAACCCAAGTTTTAAATAAATATTACGTAGATGTTAGATGATACAATACAATCATATAGTTAGTGCTATATTATAATTTGTGTTGCATGCTAATATATACTACGATAAGCTCACACCCCCCTAGAACTAGGTCTAAGAATCCGCCAGATATTCCCTTGTGGAAAGTGACCCTGTTGTTAACAAATTGAACTTTATATTATTTAACATTATCATTTTTGTTATTATAAGTTTTATGTTTGGTCGCTACACTGATAAATTCTATATTAGGTTTCACTGTGACAGTATCCTGTGTTGTAATTCTTGTTCCCTTATTCTAATTAATACATGCGCATTATAATATTTTAAGCCACATTTGTTTTTGAGATATTTAAAATTATGTATATTACTGTCATACTTTGATTAATAATTGTTTAGCGTTTTATTCACCAAGATTTAATAGTACTGTCAATGTTTCAATTAGTTACTTAGTCATGGTTTATTTTATATATTTTCAGATAATAAGAAATACTTCAATACTAGACCATGTCTGATTGTTGATTTGAAGATTAAATATTATACTATTCAAAAAAAGTAGGGGATATTTGATTTTGGGGGCATAATACTAAAATATGCAAATGACTACGAAAAAAGTCACTATAGAGCCTAACAGAAGAAACATTTCCAGTTACATGTGACGCCCAAACGCACCAATAGCTACCGCATGGAATGCAGGTTATGCTTGGGATCATCATGAGGGTCCAACCCAAGATTTGCACGACTCTGACTTTGAATGTTACAGTCATTGTGGCATTGAATTCCAGGGTGGAAACATCAGTTTAATTGTTTTAGTGACCAGAAAACAAATTTTGATATGCGTCGGCTTACCCAAAATGAAAGGTTACGTGCCCTTGGCATGCTACAGATCGGCACAACACAGGCGGTTGTGGCGCGGACGATGAATGTTTCTCAGTCTGTCATAAGCAGGCTATGGTCCAGATACCGTGATACACAATCTGTACAGGACAGACCACGCTCAGATCGACCAAGGGCGACAACTCAAGCCCAGGATCGATTTATCCGTACCTTGGCCTTGAGAAATCGTGTCATCACAGCAAATCAGATCAGCACTCGTCTTCAAACAGACACTGGTGTGAGAGTGAGTGGCCAGACGATTCGGAATCGGCTGCATAGGGGTCACCTTCGCGCCCGACGTCCTCGCGTGATCCCTTGTTTGAGAGATCATCACATTCAGGCAAGACGTCGTTGGTGTAGGGATCGTCAACACTGGGATAATCGACGCTGGAGCAATGTGATGTTTTCAGATGAGTCAAGGTTCACTGTTGATTTTTTGAACAGACGAAGGAGGGTGTGGCGTCGTCGAAACGAGCGCTTCCAAGACGTTAACGTCATCAGACATGATCGATTTGGGGGTGGTTCTGTTATGGTGTGGGGAGGCATCACTGTTGCTGGAAGAACGGCTTTACATGTTGTTGCAGGGCGTGTTACAGGCCAGTACTACCGGGACAACATCTTGACAGTCCATGTTGTGCCGTTCGCACGACGTCATGGCCGCCGTTTCATCTTCCAGGATGACAACGCATGATGGCACAGGGCCAGGATCGTTACATGTTACCTCCAACAACAGAACATCACCACATTACCTTGGCCAGCACTGAGTACCTACCTCTCCCACATCGAGCATGTCTGGGACATGTTTGGACAGAGGTTACGTCAACGTCAACAACGTCCTGCCGATGTCCAAGAACTTGCTGCTGCGTTGGAACAGGAATGGGACAATCTGGACCAAAATGACCTTAGACGTCTCATTAGGAGTATGCCACGTCGGATCAATGCTTGTTTGGCAAACAGAGGAGGATTTACCCGTTATTGACTTTGTTGTGATGCTGTGGTAACTTTGCTGTTTGACCCCGGGTATCATTTTACCCTTATAATGGTCAGTCTGTGCCTTACTTAGTCTAACGATCATTTGGAATAAATCGATGAATGTGAACTTCATTTCATTTTGTCATTTGTTTCTTCGCCAGTTTCACTAGGTGACTTTAATAACACTTAAAAATCAAATATCCCCTACTTTTTTTTGAATAGTATATATTCAAATTATAGACTTTACCTGACCAAAAATTGCCATCTCGGTCGTGCCCGCCTGCCGTCAACCCCAAACAATAGATACAAGCAAATAAAATTTCAGGAAAGCGGAAGTAGAAAATACGACTACAGGCAGAACGGACAAACAATGAAAAATAATACAAGATTTTTTTCTAAATAAATAACAGCTTTGACTGAATTTACAAGTGCAGAATATTGGGGTGATCCATATTTTATTTACAAAATTACATGCTAAACTGATCCAACATCATAAACGATCATTGATGTAAAATCGCGACATATAAACCCTACGAGAAAGTCGCAAAATTTCAACACTTCGTCACTTCCGGTCGAACGGTATTAAATAAAATTATACATTATTATTCTTTTTCAATACTTTAGCTATTATCGTTTCAATAAAATAAACCAAGTACGAACAATCCAAAACATTATTATCTTGTGCGTGATGGACCTATGTTTCGTTAGGACATCTGTCTAGTCGGTCTCATGTACACATTGGCGTGTACGTAAAAGATTCCTTGGCATTTTAAATTCGATATAAGCGAAATTTCCGCCGTGGCACACTGTATGCTGTATGCCCGTCTTCATTAGCCGAGTATGGACAGAACAGTAGGACGCTCACTTTATAACATAAGTTCCGTGGGGGCCATAAACTTACCGACCGGTAAAAACATATCCTTTTCTAGACGGTAATATATTGAATCTGGCATTTACCTAATGGTATAATTTGGGGGTTGGGTGGCCGAATGATTAGCGCGCTCGCGCCGTATCATACGGCCTGCCATTGAGTCAACTGGCGTGGTTTCGAATGCCCGGTTGTACGCGACAAGGAGAAGGGTCGCCTGTCCAACCTCGTGGGTTTTCTCCGGGTACTTCCGTTTCCTCCCACTGCTAAAGACCCTACTCGCAAGTGAATTATTGAAATAAAAATAAACAATATGTTAGTCACGAAATGACCAAGTTTGTGACGAGTGGACGTTAAACACCATTTCTTTCCCCCTATTTGGTATGATCTAGATTTTTTAAAGACATTTGAATTGTTCAGAATTTTATATTCGCACATTGTAAGGGATCGGTAGAACAAATAGTGGAATTCTATGTTCTTACTTTAAAATTTAACATTTACGGACACCAGTCCTCCGTACTGAACTGTATATGCATTAGATTGTGAACAGTGTAGAATAGAACGTAATTAAATTTCTTTCGGAGAAAAGCTTAAATTCTAAGTATTTAGGCATAACAATGACCGTCTAACAACATCAAGGAAAGTGTAAAATACAATATAACTATTTGTATTGTGTCTCACAAATCCCCTGTCAGGGTTAGTTTTCTTGCGGAGGGATATTAAGTTTCGTTACGGGACATAATGTCAATCTGTTTGTATGGTGAGGTTTTCCTGTTTATTGATACCCTTATATACAACATAAATATTTAAATAAGGAATTTAAAACTATTGACCATAATGGTAGAAGAGAAACTGCGTGGCAATAATATAAACAGAAAACGAAAGTAGAAAGTATGGGCTGTTTATTGTTATAAATAGAAACAACTAAATGACATAATACATAATACCTGGAATTAATAAGCATGTAAAAAAATAAGACAGGTGATTGAATTTAAAGTTATTTTACAAGAAGGAATACATGTATGGTGGATCTCTTTTAATTGTATGTATATTTTGTTTGCAAATACATATTAGATCAGACCAAAATAATTGCTTATCGGTATATAATATAATTCAAAATTAATTCAAGGCAAACACGTACATGATTAATTCAAATTTAAGTTAATTTTATTTAGTCGAGTACATAACACACGTCAGTTTTTAACGAAGAAAGAAAGATGCACATAAAAAAAGGGTCAGAGGAATTTACCCCACCCCTACGTTTTTTTTAACCCGAAACCAAAATTCGTGAAATGAAATGAAATGGCGTTTAACGTCCAACGTTTGCAGAACGTTGTTTCAATATATTACGCAATGCCTTAAGCTCGAGACCATTAGATATTAAACAACTTAAAACACAGACACCCGCAGATTCTTCGCTATGATATACGTCATCCGACTCTAAAATCTACACTAGTATAAATAATGTGCGTTTGCCCGTGAAATTATTTGAAATAATGGTACGACAACATCTATTCAATAGATGATACCACATCGGTATTTTAAAATGCTGCTGTGGGGTCACTCTTTGGTGTAGTTACATTTTTGGACCCGTGTGACTCATTTCATCGCAACGCACGTGCAAGTGTCTGTATTTTAAGTTGGTTAATGGTTTCAAGCATCAGATATTGTGCAACGTATTGAAACAACAGTTTGTGACTAACGTCACTGGTGTTAGTGACGTTCATCATGACGTTCGTATCACTTGTTTCAACATTACTTAACGTTTCGCTTTCGACCATCAATCCATATATATATTTCACAATTTTTAATATTATTGCAATCCCTATTATCACCATAATGGCATAAAAGAAACAGTGTGGCAATAATATAAACAGAAAACGAAAGTAGAAAGTACGGGCTGTTTATTGTTATAAATAGAAATAACTAAATGACATAATACATAATACCTGGAATTAATAAGCATGTAAAAAAATAAGACAGGTGATTGAATTTAAAGTTATTTTACAAGATGGAATACATGTATGGCGGATCTCTTTTAATTGTATGTATATTTTGTTTGTAAATACATATTAGATCAGATCAAAGTAATTGCTTATCGGTATATAATATAATTTAAAATGAATTCAAGGCAAACACGTACATGGTTAATTCAAATTTAAGTTAATTTTATTTAGTTGAGTACATAACACACGTCAGTTTTTAACGAAGAAAGAAAGGTGCACATAAAAAAGGGGTTAAAGGAATTTACCCCACCCCTACGTTGTTTTTTTTTAACCCGAAACCAAAATTCGTGAAATGAAATGAAATGGCGTCGTCCAACGTTTCTGCTCCAAACCTGGGCTAATGAAGACGGTATACGCTGCCATACAGTGTGCTATGAGGGAAATTTTGCCCGGGCATATTATGGCAGCTTATTTAGAGTTTATTTAGATCCACGTTGTATTCGTGGACGGGTATACTTTTTTAAATTGCTGTAAGAAGAACTATTCATATTGAATAAACGCAGATACACGCCACAAATTCTTCACTATAGCCCGGCGCGGTTTCTCCTTGTCTGGCATGCACGTAGTAAAGTGGGCTGTAGCGCCGCTGTCCAGGCAAAATTCATCTGACAGGTCACCATTGGTCTATTGCGTTAGCCCGACTTCATTAGCCCAGTTGGAGTAGAAAAATAGGACCTTAACAACCATTTCATTTGATTTTTATTTCTTCGCGGTAGACAAAAATGTCATTTTAAACTTGTGTATATACCTATAGATAGAATTAAACTAAAATGATTTTATTACATAGTACTGGACTCTATGACGAAAATTGGAATGTTGACAAGAAATACCAGGATGTATTTACTCTCTTTTCTAGGAATAACCCATGTTCTAAGTATTTTATAATATACATTCTATATAATTATATACCTTACACGCATCAAAGTAAGCATATTGACACAAATATATATATATAGTATACATTATTAATATCTGAAGACGCCTATAGAGGGCAGACAGCTAGCTTATATAATTTAATGTATGTCAGAATGAAGTAAAGTGGAGAATTTTTTACCTGGACGTATTTTTCTATTTTTTATGCATTATCTACCGTAAACAAAGAAGTACAGTACTTGTACTTTATCTACTTTAATATATATTTATATATATATATATATATATATATATATGTTAGGTGAATTCTCAGTAAAATATCAGTTTGATTACGTAAAATTTCTTTAAATTTAAAAGTTGGAAAAAACAGACGGTAATCAATAATTTGTACATACTGTCAGGTGTTTTAATGAGTGATATTTGTAAACTTTATGTACAATTTATAGTAATATTAGGTGTTAGGCCACTCGACTATACTGCCCCACCCTTTTAGGAAACAACAATTGTTGTAATAACACGAACAAGTGGGGTATAGGCGTGGTTTACTGGTCGAGGGCGATATATATTGAAACAACCGTTGTTGTTTCAATATATTACGCAATGCCTTAAGCTCGAGACCATTAGATATTAAACAACTTAAAATACAGACACCCGCAGATTCTTCGCTATGATATACGTCACACGACGTAATGGAAATGGAAATAATGGTACAACACCAATAGTATTTTAAAATGCTGGTGTGGAGTCACCCTTTGATGTAGTTAAATTTTTGGACCCGTGTGTCTCATTTCATTGCAAAGCACGTGCAAGGGTCTGTATTTTAAGTTTTTTAATGGTTTCGAGCATCAGATATTGTGCAACATATTGAAACAACAGTTCGTGACTAACGTCACTGGTGTTAGTGACGCTCATCATGACGTTCGTATCACTTGTTTCAACAATACTTAACGTTTCGCTTTCGACCATCAAACCATATATATATTCTACAATTTTTAATACTATTGCAATCCCTATTATCAATTTCTCGCCATAATGGTATAAAAGAAACAGTGTGGCAATAATATAAACAGAAAACGAAAGTAGAAAGTACGGGCTGTTTATTGTTATAAATAGAAATAATTAAATGACACAACACATAATACCTGGAATTAATAAGCATGTAAACAAATAAGACAGGTGATTGAATTTAAAGTTAATTTACAAGAAAGAATACATGTATGGTGGATCTCTTTTAATTTTTGATTAATTCAAGGGTTGACACGCACATAGTCGTGTATGTTCTGCGCACGTCAGTACAGTTTGATATTCGAATGATATTTGTAAACGCTGTGTACGTTAATATACTGAGCATCATAGAAAACGCATCACTTAGTTTTTCGTACAGTACAACAAAATGAACCTGTAAACATATCTTATTTATTTTGCTTCTTATTGTGAACAATATCCAAATGGGAACACATCAATAACAACACATTTGTACACTTATGGATGTTTAATAAGTAATCAACGGTACAAAGTCAGAGGGGTCAAAACCAAAAGTACGGCACAGATGTCAGTAGCGGGTGTGTCCTCTGCTGGCTCTTACGCTTTACCATCTGTGGTAACTTTCACCTAATACTGATGCATGCGCGGATATCCATACTGACAATCGTTCTAAGAACGGATCAGTTTTACACTAGGTAAGTTTAATCGTGCCGTTCTGAGACCACATCACGCGAGTGACCCAAATTGGAACCGTGATGGATCGCTTACGTTTGATTCGTTTACACTTCAAAAATTTAATCATTTCCTTTATGGAACCATTTCTGATACGCTTACACTTTGAAATGTAAAGGCTCTGCATCTTACCTCACCAATTCACTCAACTTTGTGTGTCAATCCATGTCTTTCATCATTTAGAACTCTCACATTCCAAGCTCCAACTGTGTAAGTTCTTTACATAGAATCGAAGCCGAATAACTATGTAGTTGTTACAGTCCGGTGGCTGAAGGGGCGAAATCGCCACCAGAGCTGTGAATTTAGATACCAAGTTTTTTTTCGACCAGTTTTTTTTTGTGTGGATTCCGAATCTCGGTGGTGATTAGGCGTTTGACGGAGCGTTTTTGAGATGTGGGGTTCAATGTGATTATATAGATCATGTTATATACTAATAAAACATAAATTTCTAAGACTGTTCATCTCTAAATACATGTTTATGAAGACCCCGGACAACTATTTTGGTTTGTGGCGAGGTGGGCGGATGATTGTGGTGCGGGGGTGGGGGGTGGGGGGGGGAATTGGCAGGAAATGAGTTGATTTAAATGATGATTTTCTTAGAGCTTAGTAAATACATTACCTTTTAAGTCCGCTGCACATCTCTTTTATGTGTATAAGGTCCACTATGTATGGGGCGTGGCAAAAGTATTTTGGGGGACAGAAACCGCTTGGTTCAAAATTGACCAGAAAAGTGACTTCTCTTTAGCTTTTTTTCGTTCAGTATCAATTTCGACATTTAAAATATTAAATTGTAATGCAATCTGTTTAAAACACAGATCCTATTTCGTTTCGTTTTTTTATAGTTCAAAATTTCGTTTTACTTGTCTTCAAAACAATAGGATCTGGAAGAGTTGTTATATAAGCCGCGTTCTGGAATCTGGTTAATGTGTGGGATTAACCAATGAAACGGTCTGTTACGGTGAGTTCTTGGCATACACGGAACTGTTGGTAAATCACCAGAAACTTTAACGCTAGTAGATTAATAGGGTCAATAGCCGCTTGTGTTACCTATGACGCGACTTTCCACTACAGCCGGTCAGATCTTTATGTATTGTATGTCATCGAAAGTATTAATCTGTGTTTTATTCAGATTGATTTTAATGGTGGTTTTCAAGAGATCTGGAAATGTAAATAAAAACACAGTAAAAAGATGTTGGTATAGATTTAAGTTTATTCTCACATTCTTCATCAGGAGATCTAAAATCAAATATGAACGGGATAAATATCTTCTTGATGGCTTATCAACAGCTCGCATATTATAATGTGGACATGCTTCGGATACCCATTCACATTCCAGCCTTGTATCGCGGGGTCATCTTGTTCGATCATTGGTTTTGCAACCTTTCTCCATATTGTTTCAGCGTAATTGTTGCGTTTAACGTGCAGCGAAAGTCTACTCAGGCAAGATGATTAATAAAGGAAGAAACCATTAAAATTCCTCCAGAAAATCTTCTTCGAGTGTCTTCTACTGAAGTAATTCGCCTTTCGCCGAACATGGTACAAACTCTTTTTTTGCTGAAACAGCAATTACATCATTAGAAACATCATTTGTCTGTCCCAAACCACGAGAACAACAACATATTTTACCTACTTCTCTTCGCATTGCAAATTAATGAAGGCGCTAAAACAAATTATATTTCACGTTCTTACTTGGGCTAAATATACATCACTATTATTCTCCTTGCAAACAATGATCCAAAAATACAAATTTTGGTCGATGACGAGGCGGGCAAGGGTAGAAAATAACGCGGGAGGCGACTTACATCAGTAGGTGGCGCTAGATTAATATTTTCTGGGTCAAAAAATAAAAGACCTTTCTTTATTACCCCCTCAGTAGGTGGCGCTAGATTAATATTTTCTGGGTCAAAAAATAAAAGACCTTCCTTTATTACCCCCTTACTGGAGTGGTCTTTTGTGGCATGGCTAGAATGGAGATTTACAATCCAAAGTATGCGAGCTGTTGGTAAACATACCAAGAAGATATTTATTTCGCTCATATATTATCTACTATGACCTTTTGATTTTGAATCTTCTGATGAAGACTAAGGATAAACTAATATCTAAACATGCGTCTGATTTACATTTTCAGATCTCTTGAAAAGTATTCTATTCTAAATGGCAAAAAGGGTACTGAACGAAAAAGCATAACGAGAAAACAATTTTAAGATCAATTTTGAACCAAATGATATGTCATTCCACAAAAATACATGTTGTCCTCCTCCCAACGGACACCCAACCCGGTGCCCATCGCCACACAATGGGAATCTTATACACATATTTATAGAGATGTTGCATCAATCTCTAAAAAATCAACGTTCACTCATTTTCCGCAAATTTTACCACACACCTACACCTGCAACCACGAACCTCACCTCGCCACAAATCCAAACAGCTGTCCAGGGGCATCATAAACACTTATTTAGAGATGCACAGCCTTAAGCTTGGCGCAGACGGTCAACTTTCCGTCGCTTGTTGCTGAAATAGGCAACTACTGGCAATTCCGAGCAATTGGCAACTCGAGGTCTCCCGTGTTCGCTGACTGGCAACGAGAAGCAATTTTCCTCGGATGTATCCAGAATGCCGATATCACGTGATCATTCAAAATGGCGCCGTACATACAACGAAAGCAATACGCGACAGCTTTGGGCATTTATTTGATAATGATGCGCAGAAGAAGACGGAGAAAAAAATCCATCTCCACGGACCATGTTAATAATGTTGTTAGCTGTTCCGACGCCGCCATCTTGAAGTATCACATGACAGTAGAGCGCTCACTGATTGAACAGTTAACCAGTTGCTTGTTGCCTGTTGTGGCCTACCGCCGAAGACGAGCAATTTTGAAGCAACAGATGAACAATTTCTCGGCGACGAGCGATTTTCTGTTGTCGAATATCAAACATGTTTGATATTTGGCAACGAGAAGCAACTCGAAGCAACAGCAGGCAACTATTGTTGCCCGTTGGCGCAGACGAGCGATTTTTTCTTTCAACGACCAGCGATTTCACTGTTGCCTGAAAGTTACTCGAAAAAGTTGCCCATCTGCGCCTGGCTTAAGCAAATTTATTTTATTAACATATAAATGACATGATCATCATTTATGTCACATTTTCCCCCAACTGTAGACATTGAAAACCCATATCTCGAAACGCCCCCTCAAACGCATGATCACAACCCAGATTCGGAATCTACGCAAAAGCTGGTCTAGAAATCCTTAGGGTCATACATTCACGGGATGTACCCTATCTACATCCGGTATGATATCTTATTGAAATGATGTCTTAGTATAATTCGCGATGAAATACCTTCTTCTTTCGGATGTGCTCAGGCACTCTTGCAACCAAAGCCTCCTTTGGCAGAAACATTTACTTTAAACACGCACCCGGGCCCAGAAAAGGCCCAAGAAGTCAGACGCTGAGCTAATCTGTGGAGAATATAATCTTTGGCAGAAATATTTTGATTTTATGCTTTTCGTTATTGCTGAGATGGGGGGATTATCTCGTAACCAATGGTGTGTAGAAAAGCTATAACTAAATACGAGCCATGGGGCTTGGAAATACACCGTCTCATTTCCCCTGGCACTAAATTAAAGATAAATTATGGGAGGTTAGATAACGAGTTGGTAGTTCTCACTATAATAGATAAAAACTACATAATGTTAAGGCAATTTGCTAAAAATTTCAGTCAAATTGATCCACTATGAACCGAGAACTAAGCGGATGAAAGTTCTGCTTGGTCTCGATCAACATTACTGAAGTCGGTAAGACAAAACTAATAGTCTCGATTATCCATTTAATCGTTTACCGCGAAGGAATGTTTTAGGTGTTATTCGGACTACAATCCAACAAATATCTCAGGCAAGCGTTGACATCGAGAGCTGATTATAGTCTCGATAAGTTAATTAATGTCTAATTAATAGTTTTTATAACATTTCAGGCCTAAAGAAAGACCTACAATAGGCAGATTTTGCTCTTGCATAATGTATGTTTATTCCCAAATAGTATTTGCAATACAGCTACACCGCCTGTAGAATGTATCAATATCCACTAAACAGACCTGTGCCCGACCAGGTACACCAATAGAACTAGATCTGTACGTAACATGTTCCCTTCTTATCATTTAAAAGATGGATGTTGAAGACTGTTCCCCATGCCTTGGTGACGAAATTGAACAAATGATTAAAAAGGCGGAAGAAGAAATTATTGATGGGGAATATGATGAGAAAGGAGCTACCGAATTTGATAAGAAGTTAATGCAACATTTAAAAGAGGGCTTTGATCCAGGGGTTATTAGCCAGCGATTAATCAATGGTTTTGGCGATATATTGCAGGTAGGCTATATTGATTTACATGCCTTATGAACCAAGGTGAGTGCATTACATGAAGAATAACAGGACTAGTTAGATTCAAATTCTTGTAATTAATTATTTTTTGCGATGAATACCGTCGTCCACGATACATGTAAATGTTTGCCTTTTTGCCTAGAATATAGCAATTGTTTCTGTTTCTTATTAAGCCCTACATATATTTCAGAATCCTATAAGTTTGGAAACTGCTATATGCTGTATACGAAGTCTCTTTCATAGTATGTATGTCTTCTATAATATGTTTATTACAGAACTCAGTGATTTCACAAATTAATGGCCCACCTATTGCAAAGAAACGTGATTTCCCTGCTTCAATGATTTTGTGAAATAGTTAAACTTCGGGTCGGATATGAGATTGGTAATTGTGTTTTAGTTCATACGATCTGTCATACAGTCAAGTGGGGTCTTTTTTATCCCAAGCTTTTACGTGACAATCAGTGGTGGACTAATATTTTTGAGACCTTTTGAGCATGAACTCATATGGGGGCCCTAGCAAACAGCAACAAGGTTTGGATAACCACTGATGACAAGTTGTGTGGGCTCCTGCTACGTTGTATTGAGGCAGTTCTCCGTTTCCTCACACCAATTAAGAACCCTAAGCGCAAGTCGGTTATTGAACTAAGGTCCCGATATAGCCTAGTTTTGTTGAGTTCAAAGCATTTTCAGAGCTGATTTTCCTATTAAAAAATAAAAGATATTCTCCTAAAGCTGTCGGAAACACCTTTCTTCGCTTCTAGACCAAAATACCAAGAGTTGTTGTTTATTCATACTTTTATCACAATTATTTGCAGAATGCCAATCTAATACACATATCGCGTAATAGTTTTCATTTTCTTTCAGTGACAGTTACTCTAGAAAAATGTAATTGTATCGAATCTACAACATTTTTCACACGTTTAGCCACCTGGATCAATCAATCTCCAGTGACTAATAAGGTAATATCAGTAATGTATCAACATGTGTCAGAGACTGCTCATAAAAATTAATGCTTGCGGACAAACGGTCCAAAAAAATAAATAATAACAGAATGGAGAGACGCCCTACCTCCTCGACTGTGAAAACAATTACATCCCACTTCTACTCGTTGCCAATGGCAACCTTTGATGAAACTGTCCTGTTCATTTCTAATACATGCGTAAAAGTAGCCGTGTATCAGAAATGAACAGTACACTTTTTAAACAGTACTGTTCATTTCTGATACACGGATACTTTCACATCGTTTAAGAAACTTATCAAGCAATACGAAGCAGACGTTTAGTCCGACCCAGATCGCAATGATAACTACTTGCTTCATTCTGCACTAGACTAAGGTACATGAGACAACTAATCAAAATCATAGTAACAAAACAAACCGGTAGGAACAACATGGCAGTGCAAAAATATATGCAATGACATAAAATCAACATAACAACATATTACAAAAAACAATTATTACACATATCAATTGGCATCTATTCCATAATTTGGTTTGATTTATTATGCAAAACATATAAATGAGAATATTGAATAATTATTTTAACTAATTGTGATTCTCTTGCTAGACACTTCACAAGCCTCGAAAATAAGCAGGATATAAAAAAAAACGCCTAGAAATTTCAACGGACGAACTATGCGTCGATGCATACTTTCACCAGGAACGACCCACGTTTCGAATTTCCTTTACACTACATTTAATATCATCGCAGTCCTCTACGCCATAGACAAATTGTTTTGACGATGTGGTCTAAACAAACACGTGGCTGTTTCACGCTCGGGGTTTCACAACAAGACGCACGTGTAAATACTACCATGAAATGTAACGTGAGGTACAGAAAGGGATAAATAAAAGAGCTGAAATTATTTGTCCCTTTTCGGTTGAAACGACTCGATAATAAATACTATTTTTCACATTTTGCTTCACAATACTCGATAGAAATGTGATGTAAGTAACTTATTAGCACCTTTCCTCGGTGTATCGGTGAATATCAGGACAGTTTTGGTCGGGGGCTCCCCCGACCAAAACTGTCCTGATATTCACCGATACACCTCGGAAAGTGTGCTAATAACTATTACTTACAGTCCAATGCCTGTTGACTTGACAAAAGTGTTCACTAGTCGTGATATAAATGTCACCTGTCTATGACGAAATATCAAAAAATATAAAAAATGAATGCAATGGACTATTATCAATTTGCGAATAAATTGTCTAAATGAAGATGTTCGATATCTAGTTCATCAATAGTTTAATTTATAGCCAACGGGAATTTCCATTTAAAATTGTAGAGTCCGACAGTACGCAATAAAACCTATTATGTCAGTAGTTTTACATTATAGCAGAGCAAAGTATTGTACGTAACTTCTCACAAAAGGATGGGCATTATTTCAGGGTATTAAATTCGGTAGCCAATGGGGAAGATGGTATGTACTATGGTTTTTAAAGGCGCTTTTACGGGTCCCCTTTATACTGTCATTTTTTTTAAAAACCATTTGTGCTCTGGTTGGGCGTGTTAGCTGTCATAAAACGCACCAGTATTATTGCTATGTGAAAATACCCTAATATGGAAGACCAAACAGCTCTTTATTCAGTGTTCTTAATTCTTATTTCTTAATTCATTGTCCTTAATTCGTTTTTCTTCATGTGTTGTTGTATTTCGATATGTGTACACTAATATTAACATTTGTATCTTAAAATCAATATTTGTTCTATTGCGTAAGATGTAACTGGCAAATACAACTTAAAGGAGCTAAATCCGTAATATTTGGGGCCTAGAAATTCACACAAATGGGTCGCAAGCCATATAATAACTTAATATGAATGTATATAAACTGATTTACATTCAATCGTTTCCGTTTTTACTCTAATATCAAATCAGTTATGTTTGGCGAAGTACATCAGAAGTCTCAATATATATAGCGTTTGGTTATCCCAGTCTACATAGTATTTATTGCGCATGCTCACCGTTTGAGATGTAATGTGGAGTATGCATAGCCTTGTTCTTTGGGTCCCTAGCTGGAAATGAGTCTGAAACGCCGTATGGTACACGATTCGTGTACCATTGGTAATAAAATGTATTCGTCTTATTGGATATCAGAAGCCCACCTTTTCCTGGTAAGACCACACCATCAATGTTGATTTAAATTGACAAATAATTTGTGTTTTCAACGTCGAAGACTTTCGATAATATTGAGTTAGAGACTTAGCTACTCTTTGCACAACTTCTCTGATACATTTACCGGTGTGGTTACTTGTATAGCGGAATTATTATAATATGCTTGCATTCGCATTTCTTGCAACATATGACAGATCATGACTCATGCTGACATTACATAGTTATTTCTTTGGGTTGTATTCCCAATTGTTTTCAAATATGAGTTAAGTCTGTGTTACCACAGGCCCGGGACTGTACAGCGCAGTGGACGCTTACGGCTAGCCCCCGGATCCATTCACTCTTTTTGAATTGTTTTTGTTTGTGGTCTCTGAGTATGATGTCTTGTCCATATATTTGTCTTTGTTTAGAATTGTGTGTTGGAAGCCCCCCCTGCACTTACTATTTAAGCTCAGTGATGCATAAAAGGACTTATTTTATTATCGAAATAGCACAGATAATTGACAAGGAGTTACAGTTTAATTACAATACCAATTTTGAGATATCTTAGTAGCAATTATGATTTTCATTTATTTTTGATTTTTTAGGGCATACGTGTATTAGCGCTATGTAAGGAGATTGCTGAATTTGCTGAATCAAATCTTAAAGCTGAAGAAGACACCAACCAGGCATTGTTCTCCATGTGCCGTGTTATGGACGAAAAATTTTTGATGAACGATACCGCAGATACTTGTAATCTGGTCCGTTCAAGGATACTTAGAAGACTTAGATTAGTCTTTGCTCGCAGTTGTCGTGTACGTAAATAGCAAATGCAGTTTTTTTTACAACCGAGTACCTCATCAATGTTAGAATCGACCGGTTGTAACACAAAAAGTCTTAGTGTTACCGGTATTTTATTTCAGAAATACTTTTTCGTTCCAAATTAAATCACTCGTTTGTCTGCACTGCCCTGCATGTAAATCTTGCATATCTATTAAAACGTAGCTACTGTCTTTGTAGTCTGATTGAAGTAACCCATATTGATAAGGTTGTGGCCAGTTTGACGTCAATAATATCTTGTTATGCATACTGTATTTCTGTCATAACCTGTGTGCGTCTTCGTCGTATCGCTTTTTTTTTGTTCGTCCTGGCCATCCCTGAATCTTAACATTAAAATTGTTCATCAGATAAAGATACCATAAGCGTTAAGTTAACTTACAGACGAATAGGTCATTTCAAACTCAAAATCACAAAGACGTCGTTAAACTAATTTTGTATAAATGCTAACAATATAAGAAATAAAGAAACAAACAGCCATGTAAATTTATCTACAGTTTGGGACCAATTTCTTTTGTCAGATATATATATATATAACTATTCACACGAGGAGCCTTTATCTTGTCCTGTAATAGTATAATTTCAAATGTCATTCCTCTTTCAGAGTAATGCAGATTATGTGATAAAACTTTGCAAGAAAGGTAAATAACAGTATATTGTTCATCCTTCTGATATTTTTAGCTAAAGCCCGCTAATGCTCGTTCAGGTTACCGGTTTTAATCGATTTCATTCAAGTTTGAAATGAATCATACAAATATTCAGCGTTCCGCAACCTTCCTTTCTCCCCAGCACCACCACCACCACCACCTCCAGTCTTCCGATTCCGAAAACCTTGTAAACACGATAGGTTAACAATTTTAACAGATCGTTTTATTTGTTATACATGTTATTACAGTGATTGATTTAACACCAGTTGATGATACACTGAGAGATGTTGATGTTGAAATGAAAGTAGAGGCTTTAGAATTACAAGCTCACGCCTTTAAGATGATAAATAGATTAGAACTAGTAATAACAATAGCCACAGAAGCTAAAGATCTTACAAAGGTGAGTTTTTTTCAAGGATTATTTATCGACGAATTTCAATAATCATGACTAAAGTCGGTACGATAAAAACAATTTTTTGGATTATCCAATTTTCACGTTTAAATATTGTATTGTTCAAAAGGTGTATTCAAATCCAGTAAATATCACGGGCTATTAACGGCATCGAGTGTTGATTATGGTTGAGATAAGTTAATTTATGTCTAATTAATAATTGAGATAACATTCCAAGCCCAAAGATAGACCTGCAATACTCAATAGACATATTTAGCTCTTGTATACAACCGATCTGTAAGTGTAGTGATGATACTTCTTTCTGACAGAGTGATGAAACAAAGGATAGACTTCAACAATGGATCAGGGATCTGGAGGAAAAAAAAAGATTGAACCATGAAGAAACGTATAAACGTGATATTGAAGAATTTGAGAAAATGTATCAGGTATTACAAAAATAAAGTGTATGCAGTGCCATAGAGCATTCTAAGCGTTTTAGGAAACCATGACTGGTTGGCTCGCGTATGACACCCCAAGCTATGATATTGGCCAATAAAATTCTATTGGAGAACGGTTTAATGTTAATAATCTTCACCGTGTATGAAAGCGATGAAGAATGCCCGCAACGTAGGTAACAACAAGCCAACAGTGAGGCTGATGTCCCCAACCGAAATCCCCAAATAAATAGACGACACATATTAAACGTACGGAGCAATCAAACTGTACATGAAGTGTCATCCAAGAGTGTTTTATAAAGAAAAATGCTAAAACCGACGAGAAAAATGAAAATGTACCCTAGTTAGGGGGACCGTAAAGGCAGACTAAATGGCCCCACGCTTGACAAATGGGCCCCTCTGGCCAAGGGAAAGGGCCCTCGTGTACGAGTCAATCGTTTCTATACACTGTTACTGTCGAATCTATTACTGAATGAGAATGCAGTCATTGTATTGGCATAAAAATCATCAATCAAGATGAACCTTAGTTATCGTGTCCCAAAGTATCAACCAATCAAATTGCTTATCTCTGCCTACCCTAAGCAGAAAATGCTCATCTTCAAACTCCATCGTTATCTTGTCCCAAAGTATCAACCAATCAAAAGACTTATCTCTGCCTACCCTAAGCAGAAGATGTTCATCTTCGAACTTCATCAAGGCATTGACCTAATAAGCATACACACCAATTTTGAACATTTTAACTCTATTAGAAGGAGAGTTATTGTGTTCCAAAGTCTCAACCCAACATAAAATTGAAGATTTTCGCACAAAATATTGATACGACGGCATACGGCCACTACGGACAGTTTTGATAACATTTTTGACGTCGATCTCGGATTATAGAAATTCCATGATTTTGTTTCTAATTGGAATATTTTGATGAAATAAAAAAATTGGATAGCTCTTTTGTATGTTTTCAAAAAATATTTAAAGAAAAAATGTTTCTGCCATTTGAAACTTTGACCTGAACCCCCGTAGTACGGTGGTAGAAGATCTAATATTTAAAAAAAAAAAAAAAAACCTACCTACCGACCCTACCCTATTTTCCATCCGTTACAGGAAACAGAACTCTTTTTTTGGCCTAAATATATTCATAATAAACATACCAAAGCAATTGAAGCACCACACTGTAGTTTACCGGTTGACGTGTAGACCAGGGACATATCCAAATCTTTAATATACTCTAAGCTATTAAAAACGCATTGCCTAATTCGTGAAATATTTCTTGTAAACGTTTTCTTGGGCTTTCCTTTCTAATGGCACATAGGTGAAAATTGCGACGGGTTTCTTTTTGTGGAGTTCTGGGTTTGAACCCAATTTCTCTGTAATGAACCTTCGTGCAAACAAAACACTTGTCTTTTGTCACGGTTTTAAGCAGTCCTATGTCACGTGTTTTGCACGTACATTCCCTGCTCCCTGGTCCTTTAAATACAGATAATAACCGATGCTCAAGTTTGCCACATCAGACTACAGCATCTGCTCGACAGGTTCCAGTCGGCTACTGCTACTGCCAGGGGACATGTTGGAACACAATCGCGTCAGATCAGCCCAAAGGCGCCACGCTGCTCCTCGACGTCACCATATCTACCGACGTCGAAATTAACGGTTTGCTTGTAACTGCGTGCAGGAAAGGGGTCATTTCGGGGGAGGTGGCGTCATGGTTTTGACCGCTATCAACGTCAACTTGCGGTCCTAGCTGGTGGTGTTCCAAGGTAATCTCAGCGCTCAACATTATGTTGACGCCATCCCTCGTACGATGTTGCTTCCATTTCTGGTTCAGCACGTCGTCTATCGAAAGATGGTTTCCAGCATGACAACGCTCGACCCCACACTTCCAGGTTGACAAGAGACTTTCTAGATAATCATCATGTCCGTGTAATGGATAGGCCCGCTATGTCTCTTTGCATGAACCCGGTCGAACACCTTTGGCTTTGGGATGAATTTGGACGACTGGTTCGAATTCAATCTGTGCCACCACGACTGTTGCAGAGTTGACACAGGCATATTGGAAAACAATCCCACAGCGTATAGTGAGACATATGTGCCAATCTGTAGTATATTGACAAGGATACAGTGTGGTTTAGTAAACAAAACAGAAACGAAGAAGAGTTGAAGACATTGTATTATGATCTAGTATCGTGCGTATTATGTTCTCACGTGGAGATTCTATCCGGTTCTACAATTTAGAGTTATCGCCCATAATCACCCGAATAGTTCACATTTCACGTAACACGAATATATCACACAGTCCATACCAAGGCGACTTCAAGCATGTGTAAGAGGTCATGGTGGACATAACCGATATTGACTACAGCTGACCCCTGCTTTGTTTCACGGTTCTCTTACGTTTAGGTTTTGTGCATTTGTAGTGAATTCTTTCATGAAATTATCTACAGATGTTTGTTATCTCAATTTTGCCAATTGTTATGTTGTTGCGTTTTTAATTAAGTTTATAGCAGATACATAAGCACAAGTAAAAGTCTAAAAAGAAAACAAAAAAATAAAATGTATTTTGGTTTATTAAAACCTACTTCCGCGAGAGCTGCTAACTTCTGAAAAAGCTACACCCTGTCCCACACGACGGCCGTCTTTAAAGGCTACCAGGAATGGGTCACTAAATTAATTGATCGGTTATGAGTGGTATTCATGTTTAATATGGAGATGGAGATAGACTGCACATTTTCTGGCCATTTGTCAGGGATTACTTACTAATTTGGTCAGCTAGATATATCTCTGTGGTGTGTTAAAAGATAATTCTTTTTAATTTTAATTAATGAATGTTGCCCTCCTATCTAATAAAACCTATTAGTTTCCATGACGTTTTTAAAATTATTCTTTAGAACAATGGACGAAAACCAATGGTTAAGAAATGTGGCAAGACGTCAAGAAACAGGAGACGATGTATGTAATTTTATATATTAAAAAATTAAAGATACATTTATGTAAGATTTAGACTTTAAAGTTTGGCAAGACGTGTGCAATAATTTCAACGACCGTGCTGGTTGTTCGAACCTAAGCCTTTCTCCCCCATTTTTAGATCAACTCAAGAAATGATTGAACCGTTCTAATCTATTTAATTTCGCAGAAAACCGATGCCATCGAGAGTTGATTATGGCAAGATCAGTTAATTAATGTCTAATTAATAATTTAGAAAACATTTCAGGCCTAAAGAGAGACCTGCAATTGTCATCTTGTCACTGAGAATTTTTCGCTCGCTCTTTCTGTTTCTATTTATTGATTCGTTTTACTTTAGTTCAATCTTTTCACGATGACATTTTATTTTGATAAACCTTCATGCATTTTAATGTGTTATTACAATGGTTAGTTGAATGCTAGAGATGGTTCCACTACTAATGATTCCCGTCTCTGACTCCAGTTATGGTAGTGACCAGTGGGTAGTTCTCAAGACTTCCTTGCAGCATGTTTCACAATCATTTGATTACAAACAGGTCACAGGTCACAGGCAACTTAACATATAATTAACCAATTGACATTGAAATAAAAGTAAAACCTTATAGCGTAACAATTTGTATGATTTTAAAAATCAAACGACAACTTCGGATTTTATTTTGGTAACGTAATGGCCACTTGTTAACAAAAATGAAACCGTCGCTTAAAAATGTAATTCTGTATTCAGTATTCTTACGTCTTAATTCTTAATTACTTATTTATTTTTTTATCGTATTTCGACACTTGTATACTCAAATTAACATTTGTATCTTAAAATCAATATTTGATTCACAAATCAGACATTAAATTTGTAAGTTTTATCTTTGTTTAATGCAATTGTATTATAATATGGTAGTCAGGTCAAAAGTTTAATGGCGGCCATTTTCGACGTAATATGTTGACATTATTTTTAATCATCTTAATGTGTTCTTTGCCTCCATAAACCTACGAAAAGACACAAAGATCATCACATTTGAGTTGATATTTACATAGTTATGATCATTTTAAGACGCTTCGGTGGCCATTTTTGACACCATCTTGAAAAAGCACTTTTCCGGGGGGTCCTACTTTGGTAGACGTTTAGTATGTGATAAAGTACACTAAACCCTGCCAGAATCAGTTGAGAAACCTTTTTTTGGCAATTTTTGGGGGGTTGAGGGGGTATTTTCCATATATTGACCTGACTATGGTGATGAAATGTATTTTAGAAAATCAAAACATTACATTTGCATTTCACCATAACGAAAACCAAATCTCGAACAACAGATTTCCAAATATAAATCTTTAAATACCAATCTTGCAAATTCCTTCAAATCCATCTAACCTGGGTATTACGACGACAGAAGGCGCTAGTGGTTTGTTGTCAAACGACTCTACCAAACGATTTTAAAAACAGTAGCTGCACTATATGGTTCTTTGGTTACATAGTCATTCTTCCATGTTATGTAAAGATTTATATAACAATTATTGAACTCTTTATATATTTCTAATACTAAACATTGTATTATTAATTTTGTAAATAATTTCGTAGCGGAGACGAATTACACTACGATCGTTACAGGTTGACAGAAAAACGATTATCGTGAAAATTTTGATAAACGTTGCATGGGTTATTTTAATGGTCGTGTATGTCATGTACATATTTTCTTTTATGTTTTAAGTAGTTTCAAATAAATTGATCAGCATACTAAAATATTACATATTAATGTATGTTGTTTTAGCATTCAATAATGTCCTATAATGAAACTTATACACTTACTGCGATCAAACATATTAATGTTCTAATCAGTTACATAGATTGATAATAAATTTATCGTAAAGGTAAAAAAAAAACTGCTAGGGGAAGGATTAAAAATTTAACACCTGTAAAGGGAAAATCTATTACGGGATCAGTTTCCAATATTTTATAAATAGTAATACTAATTATATGTTTGGCAGATAAAAAGCCAGAACCAAAACCCATTAATGGAACAACGAATTCGGAGCATACAGATTGCTCGGGTAAGTATCATAACATAGAAAATGTGCGTACTCTGACAAAATTGAAGGAAACTAGGCGGAAACGCTACTTTCGATACAAAGCCCCCCACGGCACCACATCACTTTGCACACGAATATATGTTTGTCTCAAAAAGTACTGTGTTGAGTGACGAGACACTACGCCCTATTCTGTTCCATTTTCTGACGTCACGTGATATATTTTTAGATAGTTTATTCTTTTACGTTGTTTTATTACTTGAAGTTGTTAGTCCTCTGGCAGTGTGAAGTTGAATCGTTTTTCGCTATTCGTTATTCACCAATAACGAATAACGAGGTGACTTGCATCGTTATTGGCGAATCACAAGGCAAGTCACCTCATTATTCGTTATTCAACTTTATATTCGGGATTCCAATGTGCAGCTAACCATGACTAGAATGATGGATACCAAGTATCCCCCAGTAGTATAAAACACAGCAAACCGACCTTTAAACCCAAAACAGCCCACATTGTTATTCAAGCAGCGTTATTCGGGATTCACAAATAATGTATCTTTAATGAAGATATTTCCGGATTTCATTCTAAACGATCATTAGACAACAATAGAATAATGGATTGCAAAGTATCCCCTAGCAGTAGAAAGCATATTAAATGACGCACATTCGGTAAATAAACCAGATTGTTATTTAAGCCATGAATAACGAATAACGAATAACGAACTGTTTGTTATTCCTTATTCATCTCGTTATTCCAATGTGCAGCTAACCATGACTAGAATGATGGATACCAAGTATCCCCCAGTGGTATAAAACACAGCAAACCGACCTTTAAACCAAAAACAGCCCACATTGTTATTCAAGCAGCTTTATTTGGGATTCACACATAATGTATCTTTAAGGAAGATATTTCAGGATTTATTTCTAAACGATCATTAGAAAACAATAGAATAATGGAAAGCAAAGTATCCTGTAGCAGTAGAAAACATATTCAATGGCGTAAATAAACCAGATTGTTATTCAAGAGGTGAATAACGAATAACGAACTGTTTGTTATTCATTTTTCACATCTTTATTTGGGATTCACATATAATCTATCACGGCCTGAATAACAATCTGTTTTATTTACCGAATATACGTCATTTAATATACTTACTACTGCTAGGGGATACTTTGTAATCCATTATTCTATCGTTGTCTGATGATCGTTTAGAATGAAATCCTTATATATCATCATTAAATATACATTATATACTATTCCAAAAAAGTAGGGGATATTTGATTTTTAAGTGTTATTAAAGTCAGCTAATGAAACTGACGAAGAAACAAATGACAAAATGAAATGAAGTTCACATTCATCGATTTATTCCAAATGATCTTTAGACTAAGTAAGGCAAAGACTGACCATTATAAGGGTAAAATGATACCCGGGGTCAAACAGCAAAGTTACCACAGCATCACAACAAAGTCAGTAACGGGTAAATCCTCCTCTGTTTGCCAAACAAGCATTGATCCGACGTGGCATACTCCTAATGAGACGTCTAAGGTCATTTTGGTCCAGATTGTCCCATTACTGTTGCAACGCAGCAGCAAGTTCTTGGACATTGGCAGGACGTTGTTGACGTTGACGTAACCTCTGTCCAAGCATGTCTGTCCCACACATGTTCGATGGGGGAGAGGTCGGGCCAAGGTAATGTGGTGATGTTCTGTTGTTGGAGGTAACCTATAACGATCCTGGCCCTGTGACATCTTGCGTTGTCATCCTGGAAGATGAAACGGCGGCCATGACGTCGTGCGAACGGCACAACATGGACTGCTAAGATGTTGTCCCGGTAGTACTGGCCTGTAACACGCCCTGCAACAACATGTAAAGCCGTTATTCCAGCAACAGTGATGCCTCCCCACACCATAACAGAAACACCCCCAAATCGATCATGTCTGATGACATTAACGTCATGGAAGCGCTCGTTTCGACGACGCCACACCCTCCTACGTCTGTCCAAAAAATTAACAGTGAACCTTGACTCATCTGAAAACATCACATTGCTCCAGCGTCGATTATCCCAGTGTTGGCGATCCCTAGACCAACGACCTCTTGCGTGAATGTGATGACCTCTCAAACAAGGGATCACGCGAGGACGTCGGGCGCGAAGGTGACCCTAATGCAGTCGATTCCGAATCGTCTGGCCACTCACTATCACACCAGTGTCTGCTTGAAGACGAGCGCTGATCTGATTTGCTGTGATGACACGATTTCTCAAGGCCAAGGTACGGATAAATCGATCCTGGGCTTGAGTTGTCGCCCTTGGTCGACCTGAGCGTGGTCTGTCCTGTACAGATTGTGTATCACGGTATCTGGACCATAGCCTGCTTATGACAGACTGAGAAACATTCATCGTCCGCGCCACAACCGCCTGTGTTGTGCCGATCTGTAGCATGCCAAGGGCACGTAACCTTTCATTTTGGGTAAGTCGACGCATATCAAAATTTGTTTTCTGGTCACTAAAACAATTAAACTGATGTTTCCACCCTGGAATTCAATGCCACAATGACTGTAACATTCAAAGTCAGAGTCGTGCAAATCTTGGGTTGGACCCCCATGATGATCCCAAGCATCACCTGCATTCCATGCGGTAGCTATTGGTGCGTTTGGGCGTCACATGTAACTGGAAATGTTTCTTCTGTTAGGTTCTATAGTGACTTTTTTCGTAGTCATTTGCATATTTTAGTATTATGCCCCCAAAATCAAATATCCCCTACTATTCGTTATTCGATATTCACCTCTTGAATAACAATCTGGTTTATTTACCGACTATACGTCATTGAATATGTTTTCTACTGCTACGGGATACTTTGCATTCCATTATTCTAGTGTTGTCTAATGATCGCATAGAATTAAATCATGAAATATCTTCATTAAAGATACCTTATATGTGAATCCCGAATAACGAGGTGAAAAACGAATAACAAACGGTTCGTTATTCGTTGTTCGTGGCTTAAATAACAAATTGGTTTATTTACCGAATGTGCGTCATTTAATATGCTTTCTACTGCTAGGGGATACTTTGCAATCCATTATTCTATTGTTGTCTAATGAAATGAAATCCTGAAATATCTTCATTAAAGATACATTATTTGTGAATCCCGAATAACGCTGTTTGAATAACAATGTGGGCTTTTTTTGGTTTAAAGGTAGGTTTGCTGTGTTTTATACTACTGGGGGATACTTGGCATCCATCATTCTAGTCATGGCTAGCTACAAATTGGAATCCCGAATACAAGTATAAAATGGAATAACGAATAACGAAAAACTATTCAACTTCACACTGCCTAGACGTCTTACCTATCAGGTCTAGAATTCATTAGTTTAAATATTAAATGCTAGGTATCATTAAATGGGGATTGGCATAAAAAAGACTTTCTTTTGAACACCAATCTTCTTTCCAGATACGTCTGAATTATGGATGGATTGTTCGGATTCGGATTCAAGTTGCAGCTTTCCGGAGTCTGTAACCACAACAATGTCCAGCTCTCGCAACGAGTTGGGTAGTAGTCAAGATAAACATGAAGATGAAACTACGGAAATTAAAGGTTCTGAAACTCCACCGGAAACTACTTGGTTTGAAGAAAGTGAAGCTGTTTACAGTGGTAAAAAAGACAAATTGTCGGTTTGCCTTCAGTATGATATTGACGTTAATGATGATATGAAAGGTAATCTTCCACCATGGGAACCCTTTTACCCAGAATTGAAGTCACGAAGAGCAATAGATGAATGTATTAAAACACAGCCAAATAAATACAAGAAGTGTATTATACATATTGAATCAGCACAAATAGCTGTCGCTCGACCAGTGGATTCGCCAACAGGCAGTGAAATAGAGATTCGTGGACGATCAAAAATAGGACAAACTTTTCACGAGGATGTTGTTTGTGTTGAAATTATAGACAATAATTCCCAAACAGATACCAATAGAAATCGTGTTTATGGTAAAGTTGTGGGTATATTGGATAGAAATCGACACAAGGACGTAAGTAATCCGGTATTTGTGTGCACCGTTGACGACCACGAAGCTCATCTTATGCGACCTATTTGTAAAACCATTCCAAAAATAAGCACATTTCACAATAGGGTTGCAAAGAATTTTCCAAAGATGAAAAACTGGCGTATAGAAATGTACAAAATTGATAATCGCAAAGTAAAATTCGAAAAATATTTTCGACTTTCGCCCAACAAACGAAGTGAATATCTCTTTGTTGTAGCTTATATTACCTGGGGTTCAAAATTTGTCTACCCTAAAGGTGTAGTACTAGATGTTATAACAAGTAGTCAAAGTTATGAAACATGTCTAAAAGTTCTTGACATGCAGTATAATATCGATCCTGTATATCCCCTGGATGTTATAGAAGAAACGAAAAAACTAACAAAAGGCACCATTACTTCTTCGAAAGGTATAGAGCAGGTTATCACGATAGACCCAAAGGGTTCCAAAGATCTGGACGATGCCTTAAATGTCCAACGTATTTCTGATAATGAGTTCCTCGTTGGCATCCATATCGCAGACGTTGCTAGTTGGGTGAAAAGGGGTTATTATATCGATCTAGAAGCGAAAAGACGAGCTGTTAGTTTCTATCCAACGCAGTGGAGGACAATTCATATGATTCCTGAACCACTGAGTCAAAATCATTGTAGCCTCATTGAAGGAGAGAACAGACAAGCCATATCAGTTTACTTTCGATTAAATGCTGAAGGTGAAGAACTTGAAGAACCCTGGATTAAAAAATCTGTTGTTAATTCCGAAAAGCAGTTATCGTATCAAGAAGCCCAAGAAATTATAGACGGAAACTGGCGGGGAGAAGATGAGAAAACAGAATTCGTGAAAAATCAAGTAATTGATTTGTATAAATTATCAAAGTCAATAAGAAAAGTGCGACTATGTGATAAGATGCTACATGTGCCCTACAGTGACAGAGAGGCAGGAGAAGATTGTGTTGAAGCTCACTACTTAGTGGAGGAATTCATGATCATGGCCAATTTCTTTGTTGCTAAACTGTTAATTGGGAAATTCCCCAGTGGTATACCCGTACGTTATCAGGAAAAACCCGATAATGTATCATTAATTGAATGGTTCAACATGTATCATACCATTGGAAATGTGATTTTAAATCTCCAAGGCAATTCATGTGAAGGTGTTGGTGGACAGCACACTTTGTTATTGGAGAAAGCTCGAGGACTCGACGGCAACTATGTTACTATTCAAAAGGATGTGTGGAAACAAATCCTAAATGCTATTCAAAGCAAAAACTTTGACATGGCAAGGAGGTTTTTATGCATGGATGAACTGCATCCGGGACATTTCGTTGCCCAGAAGAAGTGGGAGAATATAATGGAAACAGCACAATACACCTGTAGTGCCGAAGAAGGTATAAGCTTGAATCATTTCTCATTACAGAAGATGCCTTATACCCATTTTACTTCTCCCATCCGCCGTTATATAGACTTAATTGTCCAGAGATTTATTCATGCTTATCTTGACGGAACCGGTGCGCCATACACAAATGGTGAGATACAAGAACTTTGCATCCATCTGAATGAACGGACAAAAATGCAAAAACAGCACCAAAAGGAAACATCAAAGATTGATTTAGCAATGGATCTACGACGACAGCCTGTTCCGTTTAATGGATACATCAGCCATAGCGATGACGATGGTTTACAACTTCAGATACCAAAATGGAAATTTTTACCTTTATCAAATAAAGAAGTCCCATATCATTTATTAGATGTTTGTGAAAAGCCCGAAGTTAAGAAAGCTCAGTATATAAATGGGGACATTACAACAACTACATGGAAAAAAAGAAGTTACCACACACTTGGAACTCAAGTTGGTGTTCGTCCTAAACTGAAGCCTCACGAAAAACTAGAGCTAGATCCCAACCAAAATTGTGTCTATTTGAAGATTTCAACCTTGGCAAAGCTCATTTCTGATGTTGTTGGTTCGTTGAATGTCGAAATAGGGCAACAGAAACGAAAAAAGCACCGAAAAGATGCAATAAAAATGGTTGATTCCATGGGGTTAGATGGACAAAGACCACCAGTTCGATTTGGAACTGCCGATATTGTAAGCTGCGAAGGAGGAAACAACACAACATTACTTAATATATGCAGGTTAGTTTGCTTTGTGGTAGTTTTTCCACCTAGGTGAAAAAAAAATTAAAATCAGCAATCCCTCCCAGTTCATAAATGTATTCTAAACAAGTGAACTCAAATTAATATATATTTCTAGAATCTTACCCAACCAGTTGCAGACATAATCAGATATTAATTTTAGATCTTATTTTCAACTAATAAGACCAATAAGGTAATGCTTTATTGTGTGATATTCCTATTCAATTTTGAAATGTGACCATCTGCATGTGTATATAAATAATATACATGTGCAAGTAATAAATGAGTTTCTTCTATTTATTCTGGGATTAAGCCTGCTAATATTAGCTTCACCGTGTTACTTTTTCTTTCAGATTCAGTTACACCTTTGCCCCTGGAAGATTGATTTCAGCAGAGATGTCTTCTGTGATCGAGAAAGGTATACCAACACCAAAAATATCACTTCTTCATTTAACAAAGAACTTGAGCTTCTGTCTGGCGCATAAAGAAAATCCTGTAGCATGTTTGGCCAAATTTGCCCATCAGTCAACATCAGAAGCAGTATGGCAAAGCGTGGAAGATTATATTGCCGCTTGGCATGCAGTTTTAGAAATGGAAGCTGCTGTGACCAGTGCAAATAGTGGAGACGAGACAATATTTCTTGAAGAAGTCACAATAGATTTTTTAGATTTACGAAAAGGGAGTTTCGAGTTAGGGCTACAATTTTGCTTAGATAGGAATATATTTGGTTTAGAATTTGCAGCACCAAGAAAAGATACTTTGGTGCCTATATCTGATTTTATGTGCATTCGCTATGCTCCTGAAGGTGACAGAAGGTTTACATGGGTTGCTCATGGGGTAATGGAGTCTATAGCACGTGATGATGATATGCTTTGTGTGCATTTTAATTTACACGAAAAAGCATCCACATTAATACCAAGGAATATACCGGACGGAGATGCGAAACGGAGTTTTACTATTGAAATTTTACCAAGGTCTCAAACTGACAGGTGAATCTATATTATTTTTCCATTGTCATTCAAATTCTTTGTTTAATGCTAAAAGACACAAATATGTATAGCTGTGTTAAATGGGCAAGTCTTTAGCTCAATATCATACACAGTCGTCGACATCAAAACATGACTTATGATATGCGTTGTGGCCCATTTGTGTCAATTTCTAGGTAACAAAGAATAGCGACTTCCATTTTGCACCTTCAGTAGGTTGATGTGTGATATCCTCCGCAAAGTAATAGGTATCGAGAGTTTGGACAAGAATTTTAGAGTGAAACAGGGGGAGTTCTTCGGCATACAAAAATGTTCAATTTGAATCTATAAGACTTTGTTGCACCCAGCACCATTCTGCTTGAAAAATGAAATTGCTATGGTTGGGATTCTATACGCCCACACCTCCGCACGCCAATACTTGGCGTGTGTACACGATAGACGCAACAGTTCAGAAACAGGATAGAGACAGTGGTCTTAAATGGGAGTGTATCAAATCTGGCGTGAAGAGTTGTGGTCATGGAAGGACGACCCCCTTCATTATTCAGCGTAGTGTTCTGTGACTATTCATTTCAGGGTCAAAAGCACCTTCCCGCCCCCCACCCCTACTTTGCCGAAAACCTTGCGAATGTAATAGATTCGACCGATATTCTCAAGTTTGGAAACACGACTGAGATAAGTTTTGCCTTTCGAATAAGCTGCTCCCGGGACGTAGCTGCTTTTGCGGGCGCATTTCATCGCTTTGCGTGGATATCTGTTGAGCTATTAACGCCTATCGAGTTATCTTTATTAGTTCAATACTGTAGTTACAATACGTACAGAGTAAGAGTGAATTCATGAAAACTGGATTATAAAATTTATAACATGTCACAAGTGATATCATGGCTTTATGGGTTTTATAAACTGGGTTTAAAGTATTCTCTTAAATTGGAGGGGAAAAAACGAAAACGCGTCTTTAGGTGTCGGGTGCTTAGATGTTGTATTTAATGTTATCAGTTAACATCTGGTTAGTATGGCGGTATATTAGTGCCAAAATTCTAACATGCTATCGTCTAATTTCTTACTTCTATTCATGTAATTTCTAACCTCCATTCATGTAACTTCTAACTTCCATTCATGTAATTTCTAAATTAAGACAATGTATAATTCAACTTCTTTATTTGTTCAGTGTAAATATCAATTCTATTTCATCTTATTTCTAATATTGGGGCGACAAATGTCTACTTCATTGTGGTATTACATGTTAAGCATGAACGGCAAACAAATTTAGAATTTTGATACTTCTACCTAGCAACCATCATTATGACATCGTTTGGTGTCGCCACCGTGTGCTCAGTTTGGCGATTGAGCACCTGATCGGGACCATTCTATTGATACAAACGACTCGCTCTTCGTCAGATTGAATGGCTTGTCTGAGTGTTAAAATTGGAAACAACATCGGGAGAGAGAGATGGGGACATGGGGTTTAACATCCACTCGACACCAACCAGGTCATTTCGGTATTAACGCCGTTCAATTGTATTTCAATAATTCGCTCGCGCATAGGAGTGTTTAGCAGTGGGGGGACCCGGAAAAAACCCACGAGGTTGGAAAGGCGGCCCTGCTCAATGTCACGTAAAAACGGGAAATCGAAACCACGCCAGTTTATTCGATGACAGACCTTATGTTACAGCGTGCACGTGCTAACCATTCGGCCATCCTACCCTCTAAACAACATTGAACGTGATATAAATGTATGGTTTGCAAATACTATTTCGAATACCGTGGGTAAGACGCAGGCTCGCTAGGCTGTGGGTCGGGAGTTCGATCCCTGCATTGGTCGAAAAAAGTTCATCCAGATTTTCTGGCGTGGTTCCCCCTTATTAGTGTCTTGTCGTTCCGATGGGATGAAAACCCGAGGTTCCATGTACATGTTGGCGTGCACGTAAAAGATCCCGTGACCGTTAGACTTCGATATAAGTCCAGGTCGTAGATCCGCTCTCCGGGCAATATTTCCCTAAAGCACACTGTATGGTGTATGTCCGTCTCCATTAGCCCGGTTAGGAACAGAACAGTAGAGCGTTAAACCCTCTTTCATTTCATTTCATTTTCTATTTCAAATATAAGCTAAACGGGATTTGGTGAATTTTATTTTATTTTTTTCTACGGTTGATCCAATAATTAATATTTATATGCAGTTGGTCTATATTAACACAGGCAGGCGCGGATCCAGAGAGGTGGTCCAGGGGGTCCGGACCCCCCCCCCCCCCCCCCCCCTCTCCCCCTGCTCAGACTTGAAAATTTGAAATGCGATTTTATTGGCGATTTTTAGACCTGTAATTTTGGAATTTACCTTCCGGAAATACGTCAGAATGCACCAAATTGAATCTAATTTACCAAATTTTTCTGGGGGAGCGCCCCCCCCCCCGTTAATTGGTTGAGCGCAATTAGTTAAGAAATTATCAAACCTAGACTCTCCCCCCACCCCGCAAAAAATCCTGGATCCGCGCCTGACAGGGTATAAATGTTATAAATAGGCCTACACAGATACTGAGTTTAATACTAAGTGGCCTCTCTCTCTCTCTCTCTCTCTCTCTTAGCACGCCTTCCAACCTTCAACCAAACGAAGAATGGTTCGTTTATACCAAATAATGGTCCCGATAAGGTGCGCAATCACCCAATTGAGCACGCAGTGGCGACACCAAACGATGTCATAATGACGGTTGCTAGGTAGAAGTAACAAAATTCTAAATTTGTTTGCCGTTCATGCTTAGCATGTAATACCACAATGAAGTAGACATTTTTCGCCCCAATATTAGAAATAAGATGAAATAGAATTGATATTTACACTAAACAGATAAAGAAGTTGAATTATACATTGTCTTAAATTAGAAATTACATGAATGGGAGTAAGACGTTGCATGAATGGAGGTTAGAAATTACATGAACAGAAGTAAGAAATTAGACGATAGCATGTTAGAATTTTGGCACTAATATACCGCCATAGGTTAGCTTATATTGTTTTGTGATTTATTATATTTACAGGCGATTAAAGAATGCACTGCAACCTAAAAAGTTGAACGATGCGCCTTTGGCTAAAGCTATTGCTTTAAATCAACCTATACCAAGATTAGGTTTGTTATATCTTTATTGCATTCCCCCGCCCATAAACCCTTGGGTGTCCGGTTTTCCCCATGTACCCCTCTTTCCCGTAATCCCATCCAGTTTTTGTATGGAAACACATACTTTTTCTTGCCGCCAATACCATAACTGGAAAATGTATAAAATAGCTTTAAATAATCTATCAAATATGATAGATTTGCAGGAATTAGTTGAATAATTGGAAATAAAAAAACAATACTATGGTAATAAGGCTGACAGTAAAATACAACCTCTATGGATTATTTCGTGCTGAATCGTCAAATACATCAACTCTTGTTTTTACCTTTTGCTAACTGAGATTATACTGTCATGGAATAGCCCCCCTCCCCGCCAAACTCCATTGGTTATATTTCGGTTCTTAGAAGGAGTTCAAATAGTTATTATCGCCACAAATATTAGACTTGATCATTTATGGTTTGTCATTTTTGTATTTTATTGTTGTAGATGGCGATCATTATCACCTAGGTATTATGGCAGAGCGTGATATTTCAAAAGAACTACTAAAGAGAAACAAATTACCAGCAAATAACACAGGTCAGCACGAGGCCATTGACAAAGCTTTGACGTCATCGTTTACTTTAATACAAGGTCCCCCAGGTAAATATTTATGAAACAATAATTAGTAGTGGTTGTATACTTTACACTTGAACGATGATACTCTCGGTCACCTAATACTTCCTCGTCATCAAAGTACATTCAATAGTTTACATTCACATTTACATTCAATAGTTTCAACTCAGTAATGTCTGGTAATTCTAGTCTTCACGGGTACTATTCTATATGAATTATGTTTAACCTCGTTCATGGGGTCGCTTCAATGAATAGCATTCTTTGGTGTTCTGTTATTCCAGTCTATGTGTTTTCCCCACTGGCATCTGTTCATCGCGTTGCGTCATTACAAATGGCGCCCCAAAGCATTCTGGCACATTCACTGTCTTAAATATTGGATATCAGAAGCCAACTTTTTCACGGTAAGTTAAAAACATCAAAATCAATGTGGATTAAAATTGACCACAATCTGATTAAAATACAGATCTGTATTTCGTTTCGTTTTTTTATACTTTCGATGGCCTACACCACATGAAGTTCTGACCTGTTGTTTTGATTAGTCACGTCAGAAGTCATACAACCGGCTTTTGACATATGACGTCAGACATTTGATTAACCAATCAGCATTGATGTTACAAGTGGATTACCTACAGTTCCGTGTAAAACACGCCTAAAGCTCGCAGTAACAGACCGTTTCCGTTCTACACTACTGACAAAGGGAATCACTCCGGAAAATTCAGATAAACTTTCTCGGTCAACCAACGGATCGAACACGTGACCTTATGTTAGCGAAACAGTGTCCTACTCAATCTAGCTACCGTGACTCCCTTAACAGATAAAGTGTTGGCCAATAAGATAAAGGGTATAATAATGAAGCTGGTTGTGGTTTCATCTCGTTTTTTTATAATCAAATAACATTTGGCTACAACCAGGTTGTATTCATCAACGTCTCAATTCACGTCCGCCTCCATAGCCTCAAACCCAATTTCCGTCTTGTTTCTATGACGAGATCTCTGACACGGATCATTTATAACGTTCAGGCTGTTCATTAACAACCATATCAGTATTTAACAATCAATTATAAGGCATAATGCTTATATATTATTAGCCTTCATTAAACGGACACTCACCTAGAATTATATAACCCTGACTTACAAGGCAGGGGCGTGGTGAGGGCAATTATTGAGAAGAAATTATGAGTAACAAAAAAGATTTTGGCACAAAAACCCTTTTACTGACCGCGGAGCTGTGGCCAGCGAAGCCGGCCACCGCGAGCGCCGAAGGCGCGAGCCCGCGGCAGGGGGTCCGGGGGGCCCTCCCCCGTGAAAATTTCGAAAATTAGAAGCCCAGAAACGCAATCTCCAGCAATCCGAGACAAGAAATACGGTAATAAAATATTGTTATTTTCTCTTGGAGATTCCATTCTTTCCAAGAGAAAATCACTTGACTCTTTCAAAATTTTTTTAATTGGGTCAGATGAAACAATTTTTCCACTTACAAATGTTTTTCATTTTTTGAGTAATTTGATTGTGATTTTGGCGCAAAAACTTTTTGGCGCATGAGTATGGCTACTCATGAACTCATTCTCACCACGCCCCTGTTACAAGGCCGTGTCATATATCCTAATCTCCAAAATGAAAGCCTCAATACCCAAATGAACAGGTTATCAAAAAAACAACACAGACAACGTTGATGATACCAATTCACATTTGTAATGTACAATGTACAACTGAAGCTGCATACATTATCTTTCTCAAAAGAAAAAGCGCCAAATCAGAATCTGGACTGACGTGAGATTTTATGAAGTCGATATGTTTTAATTAGTGGTAATGCTCAACAAATCTATTGAAATTTGTATCTTGGGATCTACATTGTTTATGGATTGCCAGTGTGTTTATTGTAATCCATGGTTTGTTCTTTTAGGAACTGGTAAAACCTATACTGGAATTAAACTGGCCTACCTGTTTGCCAAAATAAATAACATCAGGGAAATAGAAAAACCTGGAGAAAAATCAAAGGCTGGTGAAGATGAGAAAAAGGGCCAGAAACATCAGGTTCTTTATTGTGGTCCATCAAATAAAGCAGTTGATGTCGTTACTAGTAAGTGAACAGAGTGGTCATTATTTTTATTTTAGTAAGAAAATATAGTACAAACCTACATTTCAACGATAATGCATTAAGGTACGGTGGCTGATAAGGGACATGAAAAATAATACAATTTATATAGTACAAACCTACATTTCAACGATAATGCATTAAGGTACGGTGGCTGATAAGGGACATGAAAAATAATACAATTTGATTTTTTTAATATACACCCAAGTCAATCTTAGTATAATTTGTTTTTTATAATTTTCACCCAAGTCAGTTTTAATTTTCACCCAAGTAAATTTGTATATAATTTGTTTTTTTATAATTTTCACCCAATTCAATTTTAATTTTCACCCAATTCAATTTTAATTTTCACCCAATTCAATTTTAATATAATTTGTTTTTTTATAATTTCCACCCAAGTCAATTTTAATTTAATTTGTTTTTTTTATAATTTCCACCCAAGTCAATTTTAATATGATTTGTGTTTTATAATTTTCACTCAAGTCAATTTTAATTTAATTTGTTTTTTATAATTTTCACCCAAGTCAATTATAATTTCCACCCAAGTCATTTGTAATATAATTTGTTTTTCTTTTTTATAATTTTCACCCAAGTCAATTTTAATTTTCACCCAAGTCATTTGTTATATAATTTCGATTCTGTTGAATTTCCACCCAGCGCGTGACTTCATCAACAAGAACATTTGATCATATCTCCCCAGTTCTCCGTTTCCTTCACAGGCTGCTCGTCAAAAAAGGTTTAAGGGTTCGGACTTGGGGGGTCCAAACCCCCAGAGTGTTAGAAGCTATTACCAAGGCCTACCCCATGCCAAATTTGGGGCCCCTGGATCCACGGGAAGGGACAGGGTTTAGAAAAACTTGAGCTTGAGAAAAACATGTCTCGGCGAGGCGTAGAAACGGGAATATGGGGTTTAAGGAGGGGTAGCCTACCCCCCACCCTAAACCCCTAAATCCTCTAAAAATGACAACAATATTGGAAGGAAATCGGGGGGGGGGGCAGGTAGAGTAGAGTACTGATCCGACACCTCCCTACCCTTAATTCAACTTTTACGTGAGAGCTTGAATAAAATTGGAACTCATTTTTGGCGGGCGCCCTCCAGCCCATAGGGGCTGAAATAAGGGCTTTTTTCTAAGGAGCACCGAAATGACAAAATCGTTTTATTCTCTGTTTTCGCCCATTCGTCATGTGGATTATTGCTACGCCCAAGCCTTCCAGAGGGTCAATTGACACCACATTTTCAGGGCAGGTATTCCACCCAAGCACCCATCTTTCGACCAAACACAATTCCCAAAAGGAAAATGTTGATCCCGACCCATGGGGAGTGAGTGGTGGCCATTTTCCCGGGGGTACATACAGTTAAAATTAAAAAAAAATAGAGATGGAACTAGATGCTCGATTTTAATTTTGAGACCATTTTTGGATGCCCCAAGGTGGAAATGGGGGGCGGAGGGAGGTAGCCGAAGTTTCGAAGAGATAGGACCATTTTTGAAAAAAATTCTATCGTAACAATGTATTAAGCTGCGCAGTCAGGCAAAGGGGGCCTTTCAGGCATGTTGATGCAAAAAATCACGATTTTCCCCACTTCCGGTCGCCGAGGCTGAAATGTGAGGGCCCCGGGCGACTCCCCGGCGTCAATATACTTCAAGAATATAGAGAGTTGACCATCATACACAATCAGTTTTATAAAAATAAATTTTTGCCATTTTAAATTTGTATTGGTTTCTACTGATTTCGCGCCGCCACCTTTAGCTTTCTTATAGACAATTAAACAATCATACTTTTGATACAAGGTAGCCCATTCATCGTGAAAGTCTTTTTATTATCAGATGGGGTATATACTATTCAAAAAAAGTAGGGGATATTTGATTTTTAAGTGTTATTAAAGTCACCTAATGAAACTGACAAAATGAAATGAAGTTCACATTCATCGATTTATTCCAAATGATCGTTAGACTAAGTAAGGCACAGACTGACCATTATAAGGGTAAAATGATACCCGGGGTCAAACAGCAAAGTTACCACAGCATCACAACCAAGTCAGTAACGGGTAAATCCTCCTCTGTTTGCCAAACAAGCATTGATACTCCTAATGAGACGTCTAAGGTCAGTTTGGTCCAGATTGTCCCATTCCTGTTGCAACGCAGCAGCAAGTTCTTGGACATTGACAGGACGTTGTTGACGTTGACGTAACCTCTGTCCAAGCATGTCCCAGACATGCTCGATGGGGGAGAGGTCGGGACTCAGTGCTGGCCAAGGTAATGTGGTGATGTTCTGTTGTTGGAGGTAACCTGTAACGATCCTGGCCCTGTGACATCTTGTGTTGTCATCCTGGAAGATGAAACGGCGGCCATGACGTCGTGCGAACGGCACAACATGGACTGCCAAGATGCTGTCCCGGTAGTACTGGCCTGTAACACACCCAGCAACAGTGTTGCCTCCCCACACCATAACAGAACCACCCCCAAATCGATCATGTCTAATGACGTTAACGTCTTGGAAGCGCTCGTTTCGACGACGCCACACCCTCCTACGTCTGTCCAAAAAATCAACAGTGAACCTTGACTCATCTGAAAACATCACATTGCTCCAGCGTCGATGATCCCAGTGTTGACGATCCCTACACCAACGACGTCTTGCCTGAATGTGATGATCTCTCAAACAAGGGATCACGCGAAGACGTCGGGCGCGAAGGTGACCCCTCTCACTCTCACACCAGTGTCTGTTTAAAGACGAGCGTTGATCTGATTTGCTGTGAAGACACGATTTCTCAAGGCCAAGGTACGGATAAATCGATCCTGGGCTTGAGTTGTCGCCCTTGGTCGACCTGAGAGTGGTCTGTCCTGTACAGATTGTGTATCACGGTATCTGGACCATAGCCTGAGAAACATTCATCGTTCGCGCCACAACCGCCTGTGTTGTGCCGATCTGTAGCATGCCAAGGGCACGTAACCTTTCATTTTGGGTAAGCCGACGCATATCAAAATTTGTTTTCTGGTCACTAAAACAATTAAACTGATGTCTCCACCCTGGAATTCAATGCCACAATGAATGTAACATTCAAAGTCAGAGTCGTGCAAATCTTGGGTTGGACCCCCATGATGATCCCAAGCATCACCTGCATTCCATGCGGTAGCTATTGGTGCGTTTGGGCGTCACATGTAACTGGAAATGTTTCTTCTGTTAGGTTCTATAGTGACTTTTTTCGTAGTCATTTGCATATTTTAGTATTATGCCCCCAAAATCAAATATCCCCTACTTTTTTTGAATAGTATACATTACAACACGGCACATGACAACTTTCTCTCGTCTTATATGTAAAATGTATTTTAATATAAGATATTTCTTTTTTAGAAAATCAAAAAATGAATCTATATTTACATTTCACCATAGAAATACAACTAAAAACAAATCTCGATCAAGCAATTTAAAATACAAATCTCCAAATACAAATCTTGGAAAACATTTCTGTATAAACATTTCTCCAAAAACATTTCTTCGAAAACATTTCTCCAAAAACATTTCTTCGAAAACATTTCTCCAAAAACATTTCTCGAAATTCGTCGAACCGGAACATTAAGACGGCATACAATAAGTCACCGTACATTTCGAGAAATGTTTTGCAAGATTTGTATTTTGAAATTTGTTCTTCGAAATTTGTTTTTCGTTGTATTTCTCTGATCAAATGTAAATATAGATCAATTTTTTGATTTTCCTAAAAAAAAAAAAAAAAAAAAAAAAAAAAATTATCTTATATTAAAATACATTTTACCCAAAAATTATCTTACATTAAAATACATTGTACAAATCTGATATTACAAATGTCTGATTCGTGAGACAAATATTGATTTTAAGATACAAATGTTAATTTTATTGTACAAATGAAGAAGTAAGAATTAAGGACTATGAATTAAGAACTAAGAACCAAGAAAACTGAATAAAGAGCTGTTTGATTTTAAGATACAAATGTTAATTTTATTGTACAAATGAAGAAGTAAGAATTAAGGACTATGAATTAAGAACTAAGAACCAGGAAAACTGAATAAAGAGCTGTTTGGTCTTCCATAAGTACGAAGTTAAACTCCATTTCATTCCATTTCTCTTTGCGTGTATAAAATATCTCTTGATCTACCGATTGCGGATCTGTTTGAAAGAAAAACAGATTCTAATCGAGTGCATCTCCCAGCAAGACTCTTTGATAAATGAAATCTTCTCCCTTCAAATTATATTATTGCAATGCTAATCGTATTTCGTTTCTCATTCAAGGAAATTTAAAGAATAAACTTGGTGAAATTTGCCCGAAAATAATTAGAATATATGGATCAGTGATAAAGAATGAAGATTTCCCTATTCCGGGCCAATACATACCAAAATCAGCAGTAAATCGGGAGGGTCGGTGTCCTAAAGACCTGTACGACATTTCACTCCACCATGTCATAAGGCAACCTGGTAAGCCATATGCAAAAGAAATCCGAAAATACGATGAGATATTTAGAAAGGAGAGAGAATGGCCAGATTCTCAAGGTATTTCTGCTAAAATTATCCGTAGATACAACAAACGTGTAAGTGAAGCCGAGCAACATGAACTTCCAAATTATGACGTCATTCTGTGCACAGCTGCTATTGCCGGAAGTCAAAGGTATACCTCAGCAACAAATATCTTTCAGTGTATCATTGATGAGTGTGGTATGTGTACAGAACCAGAGAGTATGCTTCCTATTATAGAAACAAAAGCTAAACAAGTTGTTCTTATAGGAGATCACAAACAACTCCGTCCTATTGTGTTATGTTCTGAAGCAGCTAAACTGGGTTTAGAGAGATCTCTGTTTGAGAGGTATGCGGATGGTGCTGTTTTTCTTAACAGACAGTATCGAATGGTATGTACTTGTATATTTATTGCACAGTTTGTTTTGTTGTGGTTGTATTGTTGTCAGCCACGTCCACACGCCCACACAAGTTCAATGAACAGAAATCTTGTCCAAGAGCTTCTGATTTTTATCAAATTCTAAGGTGATTCCCCAGATCACAAGTCAAATTTCTGAACACGATCCGATGGTGAGACGGCCTAGAATGTCATACTTCGAGCTCTAGCTGCTGGTAGCTCGCAGTCGTGGTTTCGTCCCTGGTGTGGCGTATAGAGATATATGTGGGAACCTGGTCGGTTTCCTCCTGTTTCTTTCCACAAGGAAAGTGGAAAGACCCATATATTAAAATAAATATGTTTGTCTGAGATATCATCCTCGGTAGAAGCGGAAGTTACGTCCATTTGTCCCCACATTATTTTGTATTTTATGACAGTATGGGTGTAGTTACTAGTATTTCTGTCTTTTTGTTCACAGCATCCCAATATATGTAAATTTCCATCAACACAGTTTTATGATGGCAAACTGGAGACAGGCTTCTCACTATCACGGGAAATTGACCGTCCATTGCGAATTTTGCCAGAAGATACCGTTATGATGTTTTACCATGTTGAAGGAGTTGAAGAATCTCTAACTGTTAATACTGACGAGGGTCATGAAAACTCCAAGTCGAATAAAGCAGAAGCTGATAAAGTGGTAAATAACATAATAAATATTTTCATAATTCTTTATAAATCTGTCAAATCTTACTCCTATATCTTCCCAGTTCCCCTTTCCGAAGCCTTCATGTGCATTTATGCTTCTAAAATATCATTCCTATGTCTTTAGGAAAGAGAATTTCTCTCAAATTCAAATTATCCAGAACAAGCTAATCTAATAACTACTTAATTCAGATTTTCTGTTTAATTTATTTAATACCAATAAAATGGGGTTGGTTCAAAGTATAAAATGAATTCTGCAATACTAGTAAATACTATTTAGAAAGGTAAAAACAAAGACCCTCCCCCCCCCCAAAAAAAAAAAAAACAAACAAACAAAAAAACCAAAACAAACAAAAAACAAAAACAAAACAAACTAAGCCAAAGAAGGTGACAAAACTAGAATATTGTGAGCTAAAGTGGTATATTTATTACAGATTGATTTATTTTTACACATGGTAAGAAATGAAAGGTGTCATCCTAAATCTATCAACATTATGACCCAATACAAATCACAAATGTCACTTCTTCAAAAACGTCTAAAGGAGCTAAAATTTGACGTCACGGTGAACACTGTTGTGGCCAGTCAAGGTAAATAGATAATTGATAATGGTGGTGTATCCACGGTTGAACCTGTTCGTTCGTCCTGCGTTCGTGTATTGATAATTCATTTGAGTACATATTAACGTGAGAAATCTGATATTTTATCTAAAAATGCAAATGGCGCATCGGAACTTTTATTACAACCAACCATAGTCTAACCTTGAGTCATGATTTTCAAGAATGTGGCAGGGGGGGGGGGTGTAAAGGGGGCATTTTACACCAACCCTAGAGACATTTGTATTTTGCAGGGATTGAAATTTAGATTTTGTCATGATTGGTGGGAGGCCTCATCTTGGAAGGACACCCATGCATGCTGAGATTGATGACTCGCAAACGACGACATCATGGCGGAGTGCCAATAATGCCGAGTAGGGATGGTTAGGCACCAGAGTATGAATTGGGCCCCCCAAACTGCGTGCTATCTTCAAATTCATACAAGTCGTACTGTAACCCGATTGCGAACTTTTTTTTCTCATAAATTATTACAGGTACGTGAAAGTCGTCCTCTTTCCTTTAAATTTTATAATGTTCATATCGAAATATCATAATACGCCAATATCGCTAATTCAGCTGCAAAATTGAAATTGTCCGTCATTTTTTCAGGTGCAAGCCCTATTTTCCAAAATTTTCTTGGGGATAGCACCACGGTGTAGGTACATCGGCGCCCCAGAAGTCTCATCGGTGCCTCAAAAGGCCTTGACGCCCCCCCCCCTTGCCCAATGATTTTGGACAAGCTACAGGCCTGTTACTATATTATTTTGTAGGCGGTGAATGGGATTACGCCATTCTGAGCACGGTTAGATCCCAGTCTACTTTTAACATTGAACCATGTCCAACATTAGGATGGAAAATACAAAACTTGGGTTTTGTTGCTGATCAAAATCAAACTAATGTAGCCTTGACCAGAGCCAGAAAAGGATTATTTATAATAGGTAAGTAATTCATTTTTCTTTATATGAACTTAAATGAGTTTGAGCCTAAAAGTCCTGAGGTGAAACTCAGCAATCTGTTTCACATCGTTAATGCAAAAGCCTTCTGACTATGTTGAAGACTGACTTTTAAGTTCATGTGCTTTATAGGTCTACGTCTGACGTCACATCATACGGCCTCGATAGCACGTACGAACATCGGACGTAGTAACACAAACTGATCCGGACAGAATTGGTGCCTTTTACTCATTTTGCGCCTTCGCGTATTATTTATAGACCGGGAGCCCAGGGGGTCAACCTACAGGTAGCTGAAACGCGTACCAATTTTCTCCTTATCAATGCATGTATATCTGGTATCATCGAAATGTAAATCTGTCGGGTTTCTGGTGGAGGGTGTGGTATTCCACGCCCAAAATGTCACCCCCATCAACTAATTTAGATGAACTCAAAAGTGTACCACGTGAAATTCGCACAGCAGTGTACCGTACATCTTCAGGTATCACAAAAACACTCTCAGACATTTGTAGTGGTGGGGTACCCCTGACTTAGCTATGTAATTACCAGGCATTTATAGTGATGGAGTATCCTTGACTAGAGTTATCTAAGTTCCAGACCATAGCTAGGCTAGATTAGCTGAAATATGTACAACCTAAAACAGCTTTGGGGTTGTTCAGTACCACCACAGGAGTCCTGAATGACTACTGCCAGCAGTTTGTGCGGTGGGTTAACCCTAACAGACACGCCCAAAATGCCACACCCCCAACTAAGCTTAGACAAGCGGGCACTGTTACCGTGTTCTAGAAAATTAAATTTTTAGCCAGGATGCGCAGAATACTAATACATGTACCTAGCACGTAAAAAACTGATTTGGAGGGGGGGCAAAAACGATTTATTGGGCTAAAAATGCGTTTTTGAACAAAGAAATTGTTCTTGCAACTGCATGTTATCACATTTTCCAAGTGGAATTTTTCGCATCCGTATCACGTATCGCCACGTGATACGTTGCATCAATGTAGTTTTAGAGTTTTGGCGGATTTTTGCGCCGTGTACATATGGGTGTCTGAGCTGAGCTTAGTTCTATTACAGCATGGTGACAGTTATCTACAACGATCACAGTCAGTACTAGTGCCTAGCCTACAAATTGTTGAAGGGAATAAAGTCGCTCGACAGTGGCTGAGCTATTTAAAATTTAATAAGAAATAAGTGTCGAATATTTTGGGGGGTTTCACTAATGTATCATTTAAGAAAGCATATACCCTTTTTAAATGCAGATTTGCAAGGTCCCACCCTTCTAAATTTAGTACGTAGATCAATCAGCATGCAGACAGGCGGACAGGAAAATATGAAAATTCTGCGAAAATATCATCAGAAGTAATGATTAAATTCCACTCTTTATCATGGTATAAATCACATGAAATACAGACCCTCGTGTTCTAGGATACACATAGATTCATAAAAACGCTATGACACAACATTCCGGCGTCGAAAAGTATCACGTATGAGAAATACACAAGCAGTGCCGACGTTACACACAAAATCGATACGGATACGAGATACGGACAAGAAATATACGCTTGCCAAAAGTCTCTATCAGTATTCTACGCATCCTGGCATAATTGTTAATTGTTTGAAACACGGGGACACTGTCGACTACTCTATTCTAGCTGGGGCGTGTCTGTTAGGGGTAACCCACCGCACAAACTGTCCGGCAGTGGTCATTCAGGACTCCTGTGGTGGTACTGAACAACTCCAAAAACTGTTTTAGGTGGTACAGATTTCAACTAGTCTAGCCTATCTGTTGACTGGAAATTAGATAATTTTTGTCAGGGATACTCCACTACTGTAAATGTCTGGTAATTACATAGCTCTGTCAGGGGTACCCGAAAAATGCACTAGAAATGTCTGTCAGAGTGTTTTTGTGATACCTGAAGATGTACAGTACACTGCTGTGCGAATTTCATGTGGTACACTTTTGAGATAATCCAATCTCGAAACCAGAAAAATTTTTGAAGAAATTTCTCTGGTGAATCGGGGTAGCCATTTTCCCGGAAAATGATATGTAATTCCTACGCGCGAAAGTTCTCGTTTATTTGCGTCGTACGCCCCTGATTTTACGTGCCTGGATGACCGAATCACTTAAAAATATACCCACGCGTAGAAAAATAGATCTTTCCAAAACTTGAATTTGTTCGTTTAGGATCCATTTTTTTATGTCAGCGAGTTGACTTTGACTCAGGGATCATTTTACAACAAACGAAACGACGATCCGACCTCTAGTTTTCGAGAAATCGACCCAAAAAGATTGACCAATCAGAGGTCAGAATGGGCGGGGCTTAGGTTTGAAAAAAATTGGAAAAAATGGACGGTCTAATGTGCCAGAGGCATTCGGCTCCGCGGCTGCCTCTGGGAACGAGATTGGAGATAATCTAGATTAGTTGAGAGGGGTGACATTTTGGCGAGGAATATCACACCCACCACTAGAAACCCAGCAGACTTACATTTTGATGGTACCAGATATACATGCATTGATACCATGAAGGAGAAAATGGCTACACTTTTCTGCCAGGTTAACCTCCTGGGCTCCTGCCCTATTTACGCCATAATAAATATGTTTTATCCAGATATACTTCCAACACATTTTTTATTTTTAATAATTTGAAAAAATTATTTTAGGATTTCATTTGTAGGGGAAAATGGTAATATTGACAGCAAATTAATTCGCTCCAAGTCAATAGTTTTCAGAGTTCAAAATGCAACAGCTGGGGAATGTTATTCATTGGTTACAAAGATAAAAATAGTTTCTCCTTCGCCGGGATAACTGCGATTAAAAATTATTATCGCTGATAATTGACAGAATTTTAAACTTTTAGGCAATAAGAATCTACTCCACTGTGATGAAGTTTGGAAAAACCTGTTGGATGATTATGCAGATGAAGGGTGTGTAAGTAATGCTGGAGATATTCCAAGAGCTACAATTAGCAGACCACCATTACAATATTGCAAGAATAACAAAAGAATATTAAAACGACAATCGTCCCATTAGTATATAGTTAAAGCTATAGAATGAAGATACGCATCGATCATCTATATTTTCTTAACATTTTTAAATCAAATTTGCTGGAATTGTGAGTTTTCCCGCTCAGTTGGATTTTTATATAAATGCACATTGTTATACGACCGCAGGTAGCACGGACGCACATAATATTCTAAGCACCCTTCCCTTCCGTCGGGCCGTTCATATTTATCGTGTACTCACTTTACAGACCACAAGTCATTATTATATTCGTTTGTGTGCCAATATCATTATGAAATTTATTGCTATCGAATTTGGTGACGCTCCGATGATATTTCTCCAAAATATGCATTCGGATTTGGCATGAATTTATTTTGTGTGTCAATATACGATTTTAACGCAGTTTAATTTTCGCAAACATGTACATTAAATTAGGCACCTTAATACATTTCAGCGTTTTATAATTAGCATGATTCAATATTTATTTTAAAATGTTAGCAAGGCTGCATGTTCATAATTTTTGTATACCTTTATAACCAGTATATTAGCAAATTTATTTACTTTTTTTAATCTAAAACTAGGTTATTTTGCTCAATGTATTTTAGTTATAGAACCATTTCACCTCTTTTTTTGTGTTATCTTGGAGTTTTTAATAAACTTCCTCCTTCTTTGTTACAATATAAACATATTTAATAAGTTCTAAGGTTGGTATGTCGGAGTTCCACCTGCGATTCTCTATTTACTGCTGAGCTCCAGGCCATCTTTCAGTCTCTGGAGTTTATTCAATCCCCTTAATTGTCAAAACATGTTATATTCTTTATCCTCTTTACGGGCACTAAACAACAAGCAGTTTAGTAGCAGACGTCTATCGTCTGCTACTATCAAACGAGTTCTTCAGCATGGACATGTTGATATTAAAGGGAATGATCAAGCAGACTTAGCTGCCAAGTCTGCTTTAGATCTTCCAATATCACAATTTCTATTACCTTTCACTGATTTTAAATCACCAATAAACTGTTTTATATATGACCGCTGGCAGCGGTCTTGGAATTTTGCAAACACAATAAACGTCATCACATCAAGCCTCTCTTAGGAGACTGACGTTGAGAGATGACGTTGTTTTGTGTGCTCTCGTATAGGTCATACTTTTTAAACTCATATGTTCATCTTAAAGTGAGAGCTGCAACCAGAATGTGTTCCCTGTTATGTTCCTTTGACAGTAAAACACATCTTGATTAAGCGCAATCATCTCAAGTCCATAAGATCTAAATATTGCCGTTGCCAGTCAGTACTTCAGCTCCTTGCTCAACCGGAACTATAAAATAAATTGCCAACATTTTTAAAGGAGACAAATTTTTATAATACATTTTAATTGTATATATTTTATCATGCGTTATGTTTTAAATATTTTCATATGTAAAAAATTTAATAATTGTTTTTAATAATATTTTCTGTGATATTTGTTTTATCAGTACACCACTGTGATATTCTTTTATTTTCTCTCGTTAAATCCACCATGTTTGGCGCAATATAGCCCGGTTGGAACTGACGTGCCATTAAACAACATTTCATTTCATTTATTTGTAAAAAAAATGACGAACGTTATCAGCTGCTCTGTACGATATTTATATGCATCATTTAAATTAGTGAAACGAAGACTCCTATTGATTTTCAGCAATTTCCAATAATTACTTGTAGAGTTATGGTCCTTGTTTTACTTTGACGAATCTTGTATGAAATTCATATGCATTATTTAAATTGATGAAACGAAGAAGCCTGTTGAATTTCAGCAATTCCCGTCAATTACTTCCAGAGTTATTTCCCTTGATTTACTTTGTTGAACTTGTGAACGTTCGCATGACAAAAGTTATCATCCGATCTGTATGGAATTTATATGAATTATTTAAATTAGTAAAACGGAAAGGCTTGTATCGTAAGCAAGATGAATTTCCAGTTGGAAAATATTTCTCGGGTTTGAAAGTGTCTGAATAGGGACTGTGCCATCAGTGTAGTTATTGTAACCTCGCATTTAGACTACACTAATTATTAGCTGGAACACCGGACGCAGGTTGCACAGCATAATGCTGCTCGGATTACATGTGGAGCTAAAAAAAAAAGGGGGAACCCATCACACCCGATATGAAAGATCTTCATTAGCTACAAGTAAAATCCTGCATCTCTTTTGAAATACTTTGCAACACATACAATTCGCTATACTCCGAAAGAACTTTACACATATTATTCCAACCAACGATCTAATCTGAGATCAACCGATGACAGAACTCGCCTTTCGATCCCAAAATTTAAACAAACGAGTTGGTCAAGTCTCATTCCCCAGTAATTCTGCAAAACTCTAGAACGATCGTCCTGTAACCATTAGGCAATCAAATTCATATTATATATTTAAGCGTAAACTGAAAACTCATCTCTTCGGACAGTATTATGATTAGTCTTGTGAAGCGGTTAGGAACATTTTGATACGTAATGTAGCGCTATATTAATGAAACGATAATAATAATAATAATAAATTACTTCCAGAGTTAAGGCCCTTGTTTCAGTTTGTAGCGCCCTGTGAACACTCAAACGACGAAAATTATAATCTGATCTGCATTGAATTATCTTGTAAATGACCCCAATTATCTACAAACGAATACGAATGGAGGATTTGGCAATCTAACTTTATTTAAAGTTGAATTTGTTTGACACGATACCTGAACCAGTGTCTAAAGACACATATTAATGCATATGAATGTTTATAAATGGATTTATATTAAATTATTAACATGATCTACATGCTTATATATTATTAATTAGTTGTTTGTGAGTTTGTGAATCAACTATTATTAATGTTTTTCTTTGTCCATTACAAATGGCGCTCAAAGCCAAAGAAAATGAGACCCGTGTATTGATTATAAAATGTTTAATGTGTCTTAAATATTGGCTATAGGATCCCATATCTTCACGGCAAGATAACAATATCAACAATGATTGAAATGGACCAATATTGAAAATCTTATTGAATTATTGGTTTCGCCCCTTTAAGCTGGTGCATTCCACTTATAACTGATTAATCTCAATCATTAATTGTTCAAATAACAAAATTTGTAATTATCAAGTCCAGATTTTGATATACATGTATACGGTTTATCTCGTCTATTGTTATCATTCATTCTTATCTCATTTTTATTTTAAATATTTCGACTAACTTGCTTTTTTTTATAATGTATTATAATATCACGATGTCAATCATAACAAAAAGCGTGATTAAATGTCTCAAATAGTTTTTAAAAAGTTTTATTATCGTGGCGATCATAAAACAGTTACTTCACTGGAGTTTCTTTGTTTTATCATTAAGCTTATATGATATATTTAAAAAAAAAAACCTTGCTATAGACTCAACTAATTGTCAAAATTTTAAAAACCAAGCCCGTTGAACTTGTATTACTATAAATATGTATATCTTTTAGCAATGAATTGACAGACTTCGCAAATATGAACACGGCCATCGTCTTTCCACTGCAAATCGATCTGCTGGGTTCCATTTTTTTCTTTCTGGGGCGATTTGTAATTCAATAGGATTGACGATGTTTATAGTTGTGACACTATACAGCCATATGGCACGTTTAATTCCCCAGTAAACCTACTATTAGCCTACCTCTAAATGTCGAAAATGTGGTGGGAACAGATGAAGCAAAGATAAGAATGTCAGAAATTATTTTAACATGAACTATTGCTGTTTTAGTAAACGTAAGTTGTGTCTTTCTTTGAAGAAAAACTAGCAATGGTACAAAGTCGAGTGGGGTGGGGTGATTGCAAAAGCGGGTGATCGTCTTTCGCAGTTTTCAGTCAATATTTATAACGGCTCGACAATCAAACAATGCCCTCAAATTAATTTTGTGATTTTTGTAAAAAAAAAAAAATATACACCATCTGTGTGACCTATTGTGCTGATAATGGTATGAAGTAGATGTTTGCCTCGCCAGGTACCCATTTGTGTTGCTCTTGAAAAGATGTAGGCCGCATTCTGTGGGCACAAATTCTCGTTAGAAAAATATTTTCGTTCCTTCAAATAAGGTCTAGAAGAAATTTTATCGGTGTATAGTTAATATAGTAATTAGCGTTTCCTGAAATGTTCCACAAAATAGTTAATAGGTTTTCGATGAAATTCGTCTTTGAAATGCGGATTATTTATTGATAGTAAATTTAATAGTGCGCGAGGTCACTGGACAGAATTCAAAGTATTCACCGCGTCACGTGGTCGCCTTTTCCACAATCGACCAATCACGTTATTGTCTACATTCGCGTGTGTTGTTGGTAAACACAAAATGGCGTGCTCAACGACGAGCACATTCCAATTATAGAATCTACACGGAATGGCAACAAATGCCAATTTAATATAATTGTATTGTTCACTTAGACAGTGTTCAGAAGGAAGGTGCAAAATAAAATAAAACCAAGTACGAACAATCCAAACCATTGGACAAAATTCGAAATCCTAAAAAACGTTATAGGCAAAATAGTGTAATCAGTAAATGGACTGTTCATCGTGTACGAAATACACAGCAAACAGTGGTAACAGGTGTCCGGAAGAGTAAGCTTACCCTGCCTGGCGCGCCACACCCGCCATAGCTGCATCCAAACTACTGGTTTCAATTGGATGGAAATGACCAGTCCATTTGTCGATACAAATGGATTGATAACGAAGGATATTATATTATTTATATTGAAGATACGGTCGGCAGTGGTGTTTGATTTCACCCAACGTGTTATAGATGTTTTATGGACAAAATGGGCCTCTTAAAATCAGTTAAAAGATGCGAGAAAGATGCATCCAGTCCAATTAAAATTACAACTCAGCAACTACAAATACAGTGTACTACTGGGATGTAGTCATAATATATTGTACCAAACATTATTTACCTTTGATAAAAATAACTACTGACTATTAGTATATTAATCATTAACAGAAATAACAACTCCTTAAAAATGCTCTTTGATAATTTCTGTAATCAACAAGATATGGCCAGGTGAATCGTGCCTCTAATCTGATTAGGTAACATGAGCTGAACATAAGTGTCCACTCGACACAAAGTACATGTAGGTGTCTCTTTGGGGTTCAATATATTGTTCCTTTTTATCTAAATACATCGCTTGTGTGAAAGGGTTTCTAGCTGAGGGCGGAAACTGGAGGTCCCAGAAGAAACCCACAAGGTTCAACAAGTGACAATACTCCTTGTAACATGTTGCCAGATAATCAAAACCACGTCAATTGACGCAATATCAGACCTTATGACTTCATTTGTACATGTTACCCCTAACTTAGCATGTATTTAGGAAGTTCCGCATATATATTTAGTTTGTCATCTATAAAAGAAGAACGTCATATATTTGGAGTTGATCATACATATATATTTTGAGTTTAGCATCAAGTCTAAGCATACATGTCATATATATTTGGAGTTTAGAATCAATTAAAAGTTTACCAAACAAATAAAACGAAGTTTGTCATATTTATAGAGTTTAGCATATATATTTTGAGTTGACAATAAAGTCGCAATTGGTGCCCCATAGACATCTATATCTATCTAATATGAGGTGGAAGGGGGGGGGGGGGTAACATGTAGAATCTGCATTAAGCAGCCACCCATGGGTAATTTTACGATTGGCCGCTTAACGGGAGTGGCCTCTTAATAAAATCTCGTGGGTTTTTGTGCTGACATCAATTAGTATTACGCTTGGGTACACTTGTATCGGTAAATTTGACCGTCGCTGAATTTCGGACATAACTTCCGTGAACTTGTCATTTTGTCCCAACCTTCAATACTACTGTCTATCATTGTGATGCATTCGATAATATTTATCCATTTTTGTAAAATCTCATGCTTTTTTGTGCTGTCATCAATTAATATACGCTTGAATGCACTGGAAGCAAACACCAATACTTCACTTGCATCGGTAAATTTGGCCTTCGCTGGATCTCGGACATAACTTCTGTAAACTTGTCATTTTGTACTAACCTTCAATACTACTGTCTATTATTGTGATGCATTCTATAATATTTATCCATTTTTATGAAGAAAATCGATGACTGAATTTTATGTTATCAAAAATAAGCAAATGAACCAAAAAACATCGCTGATTATGCTACCGATTCACAGGGGGTGTAACTCTGTATGTAATATTATAGGTGGCGCTAAAAACGTCTATTTAACAACATAGCGGCTTTTAGTCGGTACTTTCAGTTTATTCAATCAGTATCAAATAATGTTCCGTTAAGTGTGAAAACAATGATTAGGTTAGTCGTTTAATAAAACAAAAGATTAATTAACAGATAATCGCGGGTTAATTGTTATTTTCCCATTTCTTTTTACGTGGTCAGTGGGAGTCCAGTTAATTGAGTACTACTCACGAGATTAGCGGGGGTGTTCGAAGAACGACAAGATGATATCATTCAACAATGCCCGTTGAATGGGCGATGTTTTGTAAAATTTATTACCAAATAGTGAACGCTGGCCGCGTTAGAGGAGTGGCCGTTGAATAAAGAGATGTAACAATAGAATTTTTACGGGGGGAATTATTGTGACCGCTTAAAAGGAGATGTCGCTGAATAGGAGTGGCTGCTCATACGGATTCTGTATATTTTGAGTTGACAATAAAGTCGCAATCAGCGCCCCATAGATGTCTAGGCAAATTATGTATGTTATACAGAGCATTAAGTATAAATGTCCACAATGTATTTAAATTTATGTTTTAAATAAATTTATATGTAAATATTATCTATTGTATTACGAAATGTTGGTATTTATATTATGCTATATTTATATTGATACATAATATAACTGATGTTGTTTTTGACCGTTATGATCAAATACTTTAGCTGTTTTGGTTTAGGGCCTTTATGCCCATAATCACCCCTACTACTAGGCCTAGCACATGTATGTCATCAACTTTAAAAATTAGAAGTGTGTCTCATTCACCACCAACTCCTTCATTGACCTCACCAAAAAAAAAATCACACCAGAGTTACAGAAATTAGTTTTATCAGAGATCTGTATAATTTGCAAGAAAAAATCCAAGTATATGTATGTTCGAGTTGGGGCCACACAAAAGAGGGACAGTTTCTGGACCGTAAATAGCTAAGAGCAACGTTTGGGCGAGAAGTGTTCTCGGGAGTGCTATAAAAACCTAGTTATGGACATGGACAATTTAGTCCAGTGCGAAATAAAAATAGCATTTTTAATTTTATTATTTTATTCAAAGCGTCAATAACACTTTTTGCTGTGAAACAAATAGCCAATTTATGTTAATGCAAATTATCAATCAGAAGCCAGATTGGAACATTGAAAGTGTGTTTGGCCCTTTTATCAATGATTACATGCACACTATGTCATACGTGAACCCCATATTTTGCAGACAAAACACATTTTCTGTATAAGAATGGAATTTGACTTCTTATAATTGCAGTCAAGTGTTATTTGAATTCATGTAACTATTGTAAGCTTATATATTGTAGATGCCAAATTTCATTTCTTCCATCTGGGCTATTCGCTTATAATTCAGAGCTTGTTCAAATTATTTCAGCATTTATTCTTAATATTTCTGCAACTTTGTAACAGTTCTTATCCTTTATTAAGACAGCAGACATGTTATAAGTATGTTGTTATGTAAAAGGACTGCTTTTATTAGAAATATACCTATAGAAATAATGGCTCTGTTGTATTCCTTGTAATCTCCCTCCAAAAAAAAAACTGAGTTGACTGCCACATTTTGTGTCAATGTGATCAAAATATCTTTCTGTGGCTCTCTTACACCACTTCCCTACACGGGTGGAACTTTTATTTGGTTCACTGGATCTCTGTTCGGACCGACCGATTTTTGAGTGGAAAAAAATGCCCACAAGGACTAATTTCATACTAATACTGTAAATTATTATTTCCAACCTAAACTATTTTTGTTCTCCTTTCTCGCAAGATTATATGGAGCTAAAAATTGTTCGCAACCTCAAAAAGTAGAGGGGGCGTGCGCCGGGTGCGCCCCCCTCTGGATCCGCGCCTGATCAGAGCTTTAGTGTTGCCATCATGTCCAACAGCTGACAAAAAGAAATCACCAGAGTACAAACCTTGGGTTTTGTTGGCTAAAATGACTGGCTGTATTCATTCTGCTTACTGTCAATGTACAGCTGGGTACCAAAACCAACTTTTCTTACAAAAAATTCTACTGTTCTGTTTATTCATTGTTATTTTGTGTTTTTAAGTAAGTGGAAAAAAGATTATTTGTTTTTTGTTTGTGTTGTTTTCCAATTTTTGTTCAATTTTAAAAATTGTGTACTGGTACCAGTGTTGTTTAATAGGTTATTCCATATGTTAAATGATTAAAGCCAGTGGTCTAATCCATTTAATATCTCTGTCATCCAATAGTATAAGTATGGTTATTTACATGTAAATAAATGTCTGAATATTAATAAAAATTAGGACCCAGTGAGTGTCAACAAGTTTTGATTCTCTATCGTTAAGCGAGGAAAAAATTATTTCCACTGAAACAATCAGTTGTCTGTTGTATGGGTCAACAAAACTTAGTCCAAGAAGTTCAACAATTTATTCTGTTATCAAAAAGATTTAAATCTCCATAAACAACACTTAAGTTATTTCCAGCCCCCACATCGTACACTCGTCCAATATCCTCACCTCTCTTAACTGGTTTGTCAGATTTGGAGAAATCGGACGATTGCACGTTGTACAGGCCTTACCATACCCAACATTACCAAGCAGTACTTTTAAATAGAATTTCATCAATATTTCCACTAAAATATTCATTGTAAAACAAAATAATAAAAAAAAAACAAATACAACAAATAAGAGTTTCTAAATTATCCATTATGTATCATGTTCTATATTTATGTAATTATGTATGTATATATATTTTTATAATGTGTACATGTATGTAAAGCAGAGAGAGGGGTTACACATAGGCATAGCCTGTTCCCCGATCCAGATTCAGATTTAATGAATAAAAATAGAATTGGTTAGCAGACTTGCGTCTAGTTGTACGAGCGACAGCCTCTGTTTTGACTTCATCAAAGACAGCTTCAAACACCTCTGCACTGGGTATCCCAGCGTAAAAACTGACCATATCATCACAGTGCTTAACATCTTCAAAAGTTAGACATGGAAGGTTACACCGAACACTAAAAAAGAATTAGTGCAAGTCTCTGTTTGTGGATACGCATCTTTTGAACTGAACTAACTTTACATTCCCATTCCGTCTGAGTATCAACACTTCTAAAAAATAGAAATATAGTTAAATAAAATTGTGTAAAATTGCCTGATTTAAATGTTTTTGCTCAAAATTTGTTTGGATAATATCTTGACTGCAATCGGATACAAACAATATTCATTGTTAAATATCCTTTCCTAGAAAAGTATGTATCGGGTGGTTATTTCCAATACAAGTATATCAAATATGATACATATGGAAAGTATAGACACCCAGTCTTACTAGAAAAATACTGGATTACCCGAAAAACGCCAATATAATTGGGGCAAGGGCTGGAAAAATTGTCAGGGTATGTATAGGATATTAACCTACCCGAGGTTGATATGATAGAGAACACGCGGGCGCAGCCCAAGTGTTCTCTATCATATCAATCCGAGGGAGAGTAGGTTTATATCTGACATATACAACGTTCACCCTTAAATTTAATGGACTCTTCTAAAAAAAGGCAACAGTGATTGGTTAATTGCTCGACAGCACGTGACGTGTTTGTTTATACGTCGCCATTTTGTAGTAATTGAACTGAAGAAAGCTAAAACAAAATGGATAGTAAAACGAAGTCAGACGAACAATCAATCCTTTTTAGTCATCATATTGACGATAGAATAGATGTGAATGCAACTATGATGAGGATCTATACAAAGCCTGAAGAAAATTTGGATCAAAAGGCAATCTTTTCCGATAATTCTGACAATGAACCGTGACTGAAGGTTACTTTTCGGTATGTTCAGAGAAAGATTTGACCGACTGTTTTGAGTGGATTGTAGCCGTAGCCAAAAATACTTTACAAAGGAACTCTTGGGTGATAAATACTTTCACGTCTTGGGATGTGTGGAGAAATGATTTGGGCAGAAAGAAAATTCTGAAAGATATCTTAGACATGGACTGGAGTGTGGATAACCGATTTAAATAAGCCGATAAGTACGCCGTCTATTTAGGTCCTGAATGCTACAAACTGTACCAAAACAATTTTTTTTTTATTGTCAAAAGAATAAAATTTTATTTCTGTGTTCTTTGTATTATTTCGATCATCTACGTCAAGAGCGGTTGATATGAGCCGAATATATCGACCTGTAATGACGTCATCAGCGGTTGATATGAAATATCAACCTCTCAGGACGTCATCAGCGGTTGATATGAACCGAATATATCAACCTCTGATGACGTCACGAGAGGTTGTTATAAGATATAACTGCTATGGACATCAAAGAAAAAAACTACTACCAGTTGTATATCACTAACTGTCAACCCGACTGTTATCTGCCAGCTTAGGCGAAGGAGTCATTATTTCTTGTTCAAATGGTTAGGTGGTTTTGGGAAGATTAGAGGGGTGTCAACGTATAAAAGACTCTGCAATTAAACGACAGAAAAAGAAGTTGACAGAAATTGTTATCAATTTACTTAGGCCCAATATGTATGTACATGTATATATACAGTAAGTAATGATAAATACATTCTGAAAGATGGGTTGCCAGGCAACGAAACATACGCCTACAGCAGCTAAATCATCCGGGCAGGCAACAAGAGTAGTCGCATATTCTTACTTTTTTTGGTAATGAAACATTTATAATACACTGAAATCTGAATAAGATTAACAACTCAAAAAGTAATTATCAGAAAATCATTAAAATTAGAATTTGTTGGGGTTTTAAAAAGTTCCTCCCCATGCTAATTTTTAGTATACGGAACATTTAGTATCATGGATTTAGCTGTTCAGTTATCAAAACTTGTTTGTGACAGAAACTGTCCCCGACAGTAATCATGATAGCGCAATGAAACATCAATTGGGTGACTGGAAGGTGGAGCACAGAGATTAACTACTAGTACCTCTTCTGTATCAATGTCATCAATATCTGTATGTTCAAACATTTGCTCCATTTCAACATCCATAAACTGAATAGATTCTGGTTGCGTTTCATCTAGTTTCTTGTACAAGAGTCTGCCAGTTCTGGTCTCAAAAAAAAACTTTCTGAATTATTTGTTGGATAGGGTATTACGTCAATTTTGACTCACGTCATTTGGGACTCAACATAAACGACATTTTGGACTCAGTTGACGACAGTATACATATGATGTACGATTAGATTAGGGCGGCCGATAGGCCTATATATTACATAATGGGTGCAGCCTGTTTCGTAACATGACTATTTCATGCTTAGTGCATTCATACCTCAATGAGCCGTTTCGTAATTCACTTTGTTCCTCAAATTGATTCGTACCTTTTCCTGTGTTGTTGAACTTTCATTGATTTCAACAGCGCAGTATAAGGTAAAAGTGAAGTACGAAATGGTTCATGTGAGGTGCATGTACGAATGAACTAAGTACAAAACAGCCAGGTTACGAAACAGACTGCACCCATTATGTAATATTTAGGCCTATCCGCCGCCCTAATCTAATCGTACATCATCTGTATACTGTATGCTAGCCTTTCCCCTTTTATACTTTATAGGCTATATTAAAATATTTATAATAATAATAAAATTGTACGTACACACGTTGGAAACTTCTTTATGCCACCACTTTCTGTTGGAAATATAGAAGGCAATGTACACTGTGGGCTGGGTCCCATAAAACCAACAAAGTATTCACTACACAAACACTTGAATGTTCTCGTGACAGTTTTACAGCGTCGTATCCAGACTCGCTTCAGCTGTGTATTCTAGGGAAACTGTGTATTTTTACTTTTCTTCCGTCAATTACAGCACCACGGTAATTGCCTTTACAAATGCAGCAATATTTTGGCATTTTTTAAATTCTTTTTAACTGTTTCCAGTATCGAACTATCCATTTTTGATTTTTTGTATCTTTTCGCTGGTAGTCCCCGGAAGTGGAGACTGATATTTTGCGCAGGGTTGCGCAAGCGCAAAAGAAGAGTTTCAGGGGCAGATAACTCACTTATCGGAAAGGGCAATAATGTGGGGATTTTTACGTGTATTTGTAGTACCATTCCTATTTTGCTGTGATAAAACATACATAAATATCTTACCATATTCTTACGGTAAATTAACATTTATTTCTAACAGTGTAGGGGCTGGTATAGCTACCTGTTTAACTCGGTAATTTAAAGTAGCCAAGTCTCTAACTCAATATCATCCAAAATCTTCAACATCGAAAACACGAATTATTTATCAATTTAAATCAACATTGATGCTGTGATCTTACCGGAAAAAGATGGGCTTCTGATATCTAATATTTAAGACAAAATAAACATTTTACCATTAGTACACAAATCGTATACCGTAATGTGTTTTGAGCCCCAGTCGTAACAAGAGACTCGAGGAACGAGGCTAAACACATTGCACCAAATCAAACGGCGTATGTAGACTGAAATAACTAGACGCTAGAAATTTGCATTCGATTGTGACTGCTGGCCTATTTCGTCGAACATAACTGATTTGAAATTAGAATAATAAGGAAACCATTGAATGTAAATCAGTTTATATACATTCATATTACAGTATAATATGCGTTGCGACCCACTTGTGTCAATTTCTAGGTCCAAAATGTTAGCGATTTAGCTCATTTAAGTAGTTCCATGTCAGATGGCGTCGCGTAAAGTTTGCAAAATGGTCTTGTCTTGTCTTGTCCGGGACACCGGGTTTATCAAATTACATGAAAACCCAAAGGCGTTTTATAGCTGAGGCGCTGGAGGCGCCAGCCTCCTCGCGAAAAAAAAATCAAAGAAGTTGAACAAATAAAAGGGGGGAAAATGCTAAAACCGATGAGAAAAATGAAATGTACCCTAGTTAGGTAGGGGCCCTAAAGTCAGACAAAAGGGCCCCTCGTCTGACGAAAGGGCCCCTCTGGCCAAGGGAACTGGCCCCCGGGTTCGAGTCAATCGTTTTCGTTACACTGTTACTGTCGAATCCACTACTGAATGAGAATACAGTCATTGCACTGGTATGAAAATCATCAATCAAGACACACCCCCCCTCCCAGGGACCCCCGCGAAAGAGGGCCCTCAACATAGTATAGCCTCCGCCATGATAAACCTGAAAACGCCCCTGTGAAAACCAACTAACATTATGCCGTCAGTCTCGAACCCTTCTTTGTCTCTGGTAAAACTCGACGGCCATTTTGAATGTCACGTTATGTATCCTTCCGTCCGTCGCTTCACAAAGATCCAAGATGGTGGCTCAAACTAACGTTTATTCAGAAATTTCACGTATTTAGCAAAATCACTCACATTGTGCGCTAAATATAGTTCCCGGTAAATCATTAAATCGTTTTTTTTTTGAATGAACTTGACATTGTTGCGGTTATATATATTGCATGTGTTTTCATTGAGAGCCCATGTCAAACGGCATTTTTTTTGTCATTGAACTTTGTTACTTGGAACCAAATGAAGATGTGTCGCCCGATTTCAGTTAAATATTGTTGAAATTTCGTGTCCGTATACAATCCAATGTGTCCTATACCATAGTGCTGCATTCACCAGAGGACAACATCATCCTTTATCTTCTGGCATTTGTTTTTTTTAATAAGGCGTTCGCCGCTCAGGTCCTTTGACCTAATTTTTGGTATTCGTATACAAAGCTTGTTTTTTGTGATACGACTCTCATAGAAATTGGGTTGGGTTACAATGTAGCGTAAAAATCAGTAAACAATAAACAAGATAAAAAGCAATATGATTTTAATTAGATGTCAATGCAATACAATAGACCATGTGAAAAGAACATTTTTTTATATTTACACTGATATGACGTTTACGTTCAACGCTGGAAACGCGTTGAGTACAAATTGCTTAAGGGGCAAAGCACACCAAAATTAAGAAATCAGGTATCATGAAAATAATACTACGTATTAAGTACATTAATATTATATTTTAATTTCAATAATTATAATAGGTTGCTAGGCAACCACAGCTGATAAGTAGTCCTATGCCAACGTTTATAATTAGTATACAAAACATTTAACATCAAGGGCCAAAACCCTGGCAGTAATTTTGGGAATCATTTAAAATCAATGGGATTCTTCGTCTCGTGGCCTTAAACACTGTGCACAAATTTAAAGTCAATCGGACATTAACTTTAGTTTCTAGACTACTCCAGAGTTTCTAACAAATTTTTCAATGGCCATAATTCTGATCAAGTGGTCAAGGGCCATAATTCTAGCAGTAATTATCGGAAATGAGTGAAAATCAATAGCCCTTTTTCGTCGCATGAAAATCGAATATTAACTGTAGCCTCTAGAGCGTCCAAAAGATTTATCAAAGTGATCAAGAGTCATACCTCTGACAGTAATTATCCGAAATCAACCGACTGCTTCGTCTCATGACCTTAATCACTGTGTAAAATATATTTGAAGTCAATCGGATATTAACTTTAGCCTAAGATCGTCGACAAGCAACTGTGGACGCCGGGCCGGCGGACTGACGGAGCGATGACAATATTCGACCATTTCAATGTGGGCGTGTAAAAATGGTGTTAAGATATTTTGTACAGATTTGTCTTTTGAAATGAAATGAAATGGTGTTTAACGCCCTAGTTTTCGGACCCATCTGAGCTAATTAAGACGGGGAAACATGTTTTGAAAATACACATAAGTTACGCATTTCCATGGATCAAAATCAACAACAATATTTAAACAAGAGTAACACTACCGCCCACAATATGCGTAGACATACCTTCTTTGATTGATATGGTACTTTTTAAAATGAACAGACAGAAATGGCTGCAACGACTTTAATATGACAAAAGACAAAGAAGGCTAGGCGTTGAGTTTGTTTTGTTTTGTAAAATATTAACAACACAGTGGACGTGACTCTGTCCATGTGGGTCGGGCATGCACCAAAAAAGAAATAGTTGCTGCCCCTGCGGTATAAGGAATAAATATGCAAGTTACAAGATAATCCATTCAGAATTCTAACCTAACCTGTAGGTAAAAATAAAAAAATGGGCGTGGCTCTGTCCTGGGGTGTTAAACATGGACCAATATCAATAGTACAACTCTATGATGGATCATGCCGAATGGAACAAAATCTGTTAATAACTGCAACCTGTACAGTTTTCTCAGACAAAATATGGTGTGGCACCATCGCAAGGGATCGGGTCATGCACCAAAATCAATAGTTGCAGCTTTAGGGTTTAAGGAAAAAGTATACCAAGTTCAAAAAAAAAGAAAAAAATTCGGGCATTAAACACAAAAATTGGGAATGGCGCTGCCCCTAGGGTCGGGAGATGCATCAGAATCATTAGTTACTGTCATTAAGCTATAAAGAATAGATATGATCGAGTGAAAATTGCTGCCTGTATACGATAAACTCAAAAATTTGGCGTAGCTCTGCCCCTAGGGGTGGGGCCATGCACCAAAATCAATAGTTGTCGTCATTGGGCTATAAGGAATAAATGTGCCAAGTTCCAAGACGATCCATTCAGAATTGTGGGTGTGACTGCCCCTGGGGTTGGGCATTCACCAAAAACAATAGGGATCATCTTTAGGGTATAAGCAATAAGACGATTGTCAAGAATTGCGGCGTGTAGGCGATACCACACACATACATTCTGAATATGGACGTATGAAAAGGAACAAAGAATAACATTAAAGATACATTATGGGAGATAAGATAAAGAGTTGGCAGTTCTCACTATAATAGTAAAAAACTATATAGTGTAAATGTAATTTGCTGAAAATTTCAGTCAGATTGATCCACTATAGGCCGAGATCGGAGGGTGTGAAATTTCTGCATAGCCTCGGACATCATTACTAAAATCATTAATATAAACAGAGTAGTCTCGATTATCCAATGTTGTGATTTAATTATAATGGCCGTTCAGCGGCATATGTGAATCAAATCCAGCTTACATGGAAGGCTAGCCTTGACATCGAGTGTTTATTATGGTCTGGATAAGTTAATTAAAGTCTAATTGATAATTTAGATAACATTTCAGGCCTAAAGGATGACAAGTAATAGGCAGAATTTGCTCTTGCATAATGCAAGTTTAATAAACACGGTATAAAAAAAAAATGGTATAGACTGAAAATAAAACAAAAGACAATTCCTTCAATATTGTTTAGTCTAAGAATATGGTAATGGCTGTGGAATTTCTCCAGCATTACTTATACATCCACGGTCTTTATAATCATCTAACAGATTTTTCCACACTTTATCACAACGGAGAAGATTTTCATTACCTACAAGTAAACAAATAATCCCGAAAATAACATTATTTGGAAATCGTTGAAAATCCGTGCTTCTTCATTTCATAAAAATAAATATTGTGTATGCAATCTACCTCATCAGATTATATTTTTCAAAAAGATAAACCATCATAACGGTGTAATGGTGATTTTTCTAACCGATTTTTTTCAAATCGGATAGAAATTGTAACCTTGGTCCACAAGCTAACCAGCGGCTGCCAGACAGGATACGCCCACATTTTCGAGAGATGCATAGAGAACGAAAAGTGATTTTTCCTACAATCAAGGGCCATAATTCACAAAGTTACAATTTGATATGCGAAAATATCGAAAGGAACCAAGATCTTTGGGTTATTAACACGCATTTCATTCGACTCATCGAAATCAAAATCGGATTAAAATTGTTACCTTTACTGGGTCCACAACCTTGATATACCATATTTTTACACTATTCGCGAACAAGCGGCGGCCATTTTGTCCGCCAATTTTGGTCCGATTTACACATTCGAACTCAATCTTCATAACGGTGTAATGATGATATAATCAGACGGTTGTTTTTTTAAATTGGGTAATAATTGTGATCTCCAGATGGCCTACAAGCTAAAAAAAATGATTTTTCGTACAACCAGGGGACATAATTCAGGAAGTTACGATCCTCTATGAACGAGTATCAAAAGAAACCAAGATCTTATGGTTATAAGAATGCATTTCAAGTTTCATCAAAATCGGTTCAAAATTGTGACCCATACAAGCTAAAAATGTGATTTTTCGTACAACCATGGGCCATAATTCATGAAGTTACAGTCCGATACATGCCAATATCAAAAGAAACCGAGATCTTAGGGTGATAAACCTACATTTCAAGTTTCATTGAAATCGGATAAAAATTGTGACCTGTAGAGTGTTCATAAACAATTGTGGGCGGGTGAACGGACAGGGGCGACGATAATATACGTCCACATCAAAATGTTGGCTTATAAAAATCAGGGGCCATAATCCAGGAAGTTAGGCTCCGATACGCGCAAATATCGAAAGGATAAAAAGTGTGTCATCTAGTGGGTCCACTAACTTGGTATTACATACTTATACACTATTTGCTTACGAGTAGCGGCCATTTGGTCCGATTTTCAAAAACATATCGCACGCAACCATCCTTGGGGTATAACTGTGATACGTTTGAACTGTTTTTAAAATCGGATAAAAATTGTTCGGGTTATAAACATACAGCTCAAGTTTCATCGAAATCGGATAAAGATTGTGACCTCTACTGTCTGAACCGTCATGCAATGACCTGGCACTAGACCCCATAACTTTGACCGCGACCCCTCAAGTGCGACCCGTGCTTGGTCAAATTTGAAATACTTACGCAAATATGGCTCCACACTATAAAGAAATAGGTCATGGATTTCTGGCCAATAAACAAAATATATTGGAGAACTTTGTTGACATATTGATTGCACGATTATTAATAATTTCTAGACCGGTTTAGCGGGAGCGAAGGTGACAGGTTCTTCGACCGGAGAATACGGTCTACAAAGAATCTTAAGAAATAAAAGCCAAAAGAATGAAAGTAATAAATCGGATTTAATACTAGTCACTACTTTCAACCCTTCGCAAGAAAAGGGAATGGATGTGTTCCTTTCAAATCAGGGTGAATTAAACAAAAGTTCGAAAATGAGATACATTCTCAAAAATAGAAAATTGGTAGATAGTCGGAAACATTCTCCAAATTTACGTAGGATTCTTACAAAATCCAGATTCGATTCGGATATTTTAAAACCTTCAGTATCCAAGTGTGGGGACTCACGATGTCATTTATGAACATATTTAATTAAGGGGGAATTTTATCCAGATCACTACAGATACAAAATTGTATGTGAAGTCCAGTTATGAATTGTAAATCAAAGTATGTGATATATCTAATAATATGCAATGGGTGTTCTGAAAAATATATTGGGAAAACCGATGACCAGAGCCTTATATATATATAGAGAGTCTGGCCAACTGACGTCGTGGACGCCATTTTGTTACCCATTCGTACGTTGCACATAGAGCCAGAGCCTTATATATAGAGAGTCTGGCCAACTGACGTCGTGGACGCCATTTTGTTACCCATTCGTACGTTGCACATAGAGCCACAGTACAGCGTGTGACCGATTTATATGTTTCAGATTTGCACAATTGTATTTTTATGTTCACTCAAGTGTAGGGGTAGACAATAATTTTAATAAATCAATCACAATGTGTAAATTTTATTGACAATATTCTTTTTTCTGTTTAACTTTTTAACATTAAAAACACAGCAATAATCCAATATATCGTTTGGATAAAGGTTAAATTGAAAGTATCGAATAATGATTACCTTTGAAATTAGAAACTAAATTTTTATTTTATTTTTAGGGTGAGATATTGAAACGAGCTCCGCTGATTCTGATTTCGTTTCTAATTTTTTTTCCCTACAAATTGACATTAAAAATACCGCAATGATCCAGTATAGACTATCGCTTGACTATAGATTAAATCCAACGTATCGACTAATGGTTACCTCTATTTTTTTATTTAATTTTTATCGTATCTTATTATGCTCCGAAGGAATTAAGTGGTAGGTGTCTTGAAACGGACCTTGTCCATCCCAATCTTTATGAAACTTTGTTATTTGTAAACACATCATTATGGTAGTTGTGCCTTTTGCTAATAGTAATTAGAAATCTTTAGGATCTAATCATTTGGGTGGTCGTGTGATCTAACTTGTGCGCTTTAGTTCATAAGGTCTGTCGTTGAATCAAGCGCCAATGTTTCGATCTAAAGAAACAATATTTTATTTAGGAGCAAAAATAAATGTTTTAGCCTTTTAATCAAAATTACAGGAAAACGAAATTCAAACTTCGACTCCCCACAAAGACCAGAAAAAAAATAATAATCTTAATAAAAACAAGTTTTTCGGATTGAACGGCGTAATCCGAATAACTAATAATAATGACTTATGGCAGTTCTGCATAAAATATAGCCAGGCGGGAACTTTGCTAGGCATGCACTGTGTGTCTTAAGCTCATAAAAATTTGTTTAAGATTCACTCCTTGATGGAGATATCAAACATAAATAAAAAAAATGAAAATAAAAATGACCATATCGATTTAGTTTAAATCGAAAAACATCTACTAGCTAGGCCAGGCCAACCTACGCTGTGTCAAGCTCAAAGGTTTTATTCCCAAGTATATAAAAACAATTCGAAAGTTCACTCGTGGATGAATTCATAATTAAACATATACAAATTAACTCAAATGGTAACGCTTTACGCCATATAGATGTAATTTAAATCGAAATCTACTTAACAAAGGCTACGCCTATATTTGGGCCTACACTGCCAACGTGTCTTTCTCAAATTCATAACAAATCTTCGAAAATATATTCATCAATGAATTGAATATGTCATTAGGATCGGAATTTCTTCAAACTACAACAAGAATCTACGGTCGCTTTAAATCATTTAAAACACAAATGGCCGGAGGATACTAATTACTATTAATCTAGGCCTATTAGCCTATTACTAACATCACACCAAACTGATCCCGCAGTGAATATTCGCTTGGCCGCTACAATCACTGATAAGCATGATATCGACGAGGCTTAATGAGTACGGCATATTAACTTTTTTTCTCCGACAAATTAAATTCTCAAACATTTTTTTGAGGTAAAAGAAAAATAAATAAAGACGTTTGAAGTATTTGTAGTTAAAAAATATTTCCTATTTAGTGTAAATGGGTATTAAAATGAGTAAAATGTATCATTTTGCCCGAAGCAGTCAGGTGTTAAATAAACATTGCACGAGCCGTTGAGCCAATGACTACGAGGCGTGCAGTCAACGCACGTGTTTTGGACAGGCATCCGTTACAGAGATAATTCGTAAGTAATTCTCTGTGAAACAGATTGACATCACACAAGCAGGAATTTTTGCCAGACTTCCCACAATTGACACCTTTTCGTTTTATTGGTAACATTTGCAAATAAATCCCTTGCCCATCTCTTGTATGGCATTTCACACCCACAAAATCGACCAATTATGTCATTATGGCGTTAAAATCGCGTCAAACTAGGCTACTATCTATGCGACCGATTCTTTTCAGATGGGTAACATAATGGCGTCCATGTGTCACGTGACCACCATTAGGCAATCATAATCGGGACACGAGTTGGCTAGACTATATATAAGGCTCTGCCGATGACCATTAGACCTATTAGTGGAAGCGGACGTTAAACATACCATTCCAGTTCCAGACCATTAGACCAACTAAATATTAGAATGAATCTCCATCGTTCGGAAATTAGGCACCCGGAAAACAGAACAATCCAAGTCAGTACCCATTTGGATAAATGCGGACGAAGTGTATTCAAGGTTCTCCCTCTTTACAAGGAATATACTAAAAATTCTGACGTAACGTCATTGTCTTATATTACATTATATTATATTATATCAAAATGGTCTGAAGAGTTTCAAGAGAACTGAAAACGTTAACCATAAACATGTGTTTATTTCTTTTTTCAACGTAATTTTCTATATAATATATATATAATTATGTGCCAATGGATGATATTGCAATACAGTCTTTATCATTGTAAATTGCCTTCAGATTTTAAATTTGTTTATCTTTCAAAACAAAGTTAGATACTCCTAAATCTGTCTTTGGAAACAAAGTCGCTTCTGTGAACGTATATTTCATGGGCGCCGCCATATTGAATAATTTGGCTCTAATCTGTTTGCCATTTTTCATACATACAACGGCGAAATAAACATATTAAATTTAATTCAATATGAAAATACAAGAGAAATATATACTTCTAAAAATTTCAAAACTCAGTGATTTCGATTAAAATCGTCGATGTAGGAATTAAAATGTCGGTAAATTAGTTTAGGGATTGTTCTCAGGCGGAGCTAACTGTAGTCAAGCAGCCTATGTTTGGGATGCGTTTTAAGATACACCTTGCTGCCAGTGCCACTTCCGTGTACGAAATGATCAATATGAGTGACGTAATTAGCTTCCAATTTTCTATTTCTGGATGTCAAAGTTTGTGAGGAGTTTTTTTTAATCGTTGGGATATTCAAAATTGTACAGTGAATTTTATTTGACTGGAGGTGATTTCAAACACACAGGTTAATGATTTATAATAACCATTAAATAAGTACTTTGTTCATAATTGACGAAATCAGTTTAAAATTTATGGCGGTTCATACAGTAGAGTGTCCTACAATCAGGGGCCATAATCCATGAAGTTACGTTCCGACATGTGCAAATATCGATAGGAACCTATATTTCAAGCTTCGTCAAAATCGGATAAAAATTGTGACCTGCGAATGCCCACAGAACGACAACAATAGAATATCGACTATTAAAATCAGAAGTCAATTACGCTTCGTTTTATTTTAGTGTTAAATCTACAGAGAATCTGTTTTAATTACGTACCTATTATAAATAAACCCTTTCTTGCTCTGGTCAAAGCTACATTAGTTTGATTTTGATCAGCAACAAAACCCAGGTTTTGTATTTTCCATCCTAATGTTGGACATAGTTCAATGTTAAAAGTCGGCTGCGATCTAACTGTGCTCAGAATGACGTAATCCCATTCACCGCCTGCAAATATTCACAGTAATTGGTATGAAACAAAATTAAAGCTGAACTCCGATGACAGAAATAATTAAATAACAAAAAGGTAACGCCCTAAGCGACCGCCATACTTGTTTTCAATTTGTTGAAGAAACATGGCGATCCCATTCTGAACATCTGAGACACGCTACCTGTGGAGAAGTATCTCAGACACAGTCAATAGCCATGCTATCCATATCATGTGATCTACACATCACAGGTCATGACATTGACGTCAATGGGTCATGAGGTCAATAACACGCTACATTGTTTATCTTCAGCATTGTTTCCTTTGCACCCATTAGAACTATATTAATCGTACAGTCCATGCATGTTCTTTCTTCTTCCAATGATTTTTCACAAAAATAACATCTACAACTCATAAAATTGACGTCGTTTTCAATGACAGCATATGCGTATGGTGGTTCATGGCGGCCGCCATCTTGCACTATTTTGTGCGTCGGTCGTGTCTATTTCAGATATACACAATCAATTCTGTTAATGTTTTTAGCGTTGGGATTGACTAATAGTTAATTTATTCCAGTTCCATTTTAAACTTTAACGCAAATTTGAACAAGCCAACAGTGAGGCTGATGTCCCCCGCCGAAATCCCAAAATAAATAGAAGACACATATTAATTAATCGCACATTTATTTTTTTCAAATGTATCGAGCAATCAAACTGTACACAAAGTGTCATCCAAAAGTGTTTTATAAAGAAAAATGCTAAAACCGACGAGAAAAATGAAAATGTACCCTAGTTAGGGGGAGCCTAAAGGCGGACAAAAGGGCCCCTCTGGCCAAGGGAAAGGGTCCTCGTGTCGAAGTCAATCGTTTCTATACACTGTTACTGTCGAATCCATTACTAAATGAGAATGCGGTCATTGTATTGGCATAAAAATCATTAATCAAGATGAACCTAAGTTATCTTGTCCCAAAGTATCAACCAATCAAATTGCTTATCTCTGCTTATGCTCATATTCGAACTCCATCAACGCATTGACCTTATAAGCATATACACCAAGTTTGAACATTTTAACTGAATTAGAAGAAAAGTTATTGTGTTCCAAAGTCTCGGCTAATCAAATTGCGTATCGCTCTGCTTACCCTGAGCAGAAAATGCTCATTATTGAAGTTAGTCAAGGTATTACTGTAATGCAACTATACACCAAGTTTCATCACTCTCACTTAATTAGAACTAAAGTTATCGTGTCCCAAAGCATCAACCAATCAAATTGCTTATCTCTGCTTACCCTAAGTGGAAAATGCTCATATTCGAACTCCATCAACGCATTGACCTTATAAGCATATACACCAAGTTTGAACATTTTAACTGAATTAGAAGAAAAGTTATTATGTTCCAAAGTCTTGGCCAATCAAATTGCGTATCGCTCTGCTTACCCTGAGCAGAAAATGCTCATTATCGAACTTAGTCAAGGTATTACTGTAATGAAACTATACACCAAGTTTCATCACTCTCACTTAATTAGAATTAAAGTTATCAAGTCCCAAAGCATCAACCAATCAAATTGCTTATCTCTGCTTACCCTAAGCCGAAAATGCTCATCTTCGAACTCCATCAAGGCATTGACCTAATAAGCATATACACCAAGTATGAACATCTTGGCTCAATTAGAAGGAGAGTTATTGTGTTCCAAAGTCTCGACCAATCAAATTGCGTATCGCTCTGCTTACCCTGAGCAGAAAATGCTCATTATCGAACTTAGTCAAGGTATTACTGTAATGAAACTATACACCAAGTTTCATCACTCTCACTTAATTAGAACTAAATTTATCATGTCCCAAAGCATCAACCAATCAAATTGCTTATCTCTGCTTACCCTAAGCGGAAAATGCTCATCTTCGAACTCCATCAAGGCATTGACCTAATAAACACATACACCAAGTTTGAAAATTCTAGCTCAATTAGGAAGAGAGTTATTGTGTCCCAAAAAGTGTGACGGACAGACGGACATACAGACAGACAGACAGACGGACGAACCCATTTTAATAGTCCCCCAACTTTCTCCGAAAGGCGGGGGACAAAAATAACCAAATTCTGGCTGGGATTACTGAGCAAAATGGCCATTCACTGTATAGTGCGAAGAAAAAAAGAAAAGTTACGTACGATAGCGATCGCTTAGGGGTAACCAAAACACAGGCAGGCTAACTCACCGGTCCGAGCGACCCCCATGCACCAAATGTCAGCATCGGGACAGCCCCAGTGTAGCCGCCAACCCTGAACTGGCAGACAAACAGACAAACGACAGTCACAAATATAAGTATAGATAAAAATGTTTTGAGTGACAATTGCAAGTTAATACGCACCCTCGGTATTCCAGTGGGTTCATTCCGTTCTACTCCACTAACCCCTGGGTTAATCTATGGGGGGGGGGGGAGAGACACGTTTTTAAATCATCCGCACTTGATGATTGTGCTATTTTTATCGACCAATCACAGACATCGTTAATCAAAAAAAGGAAGTTGGCAAAGGGAAGTAACTCTCATTCGACAAGGTTAGTAGATGAGAAAAGTCCAAATTATTCTAAATGCGTATTTATTAACAACAAATTATATAATATTATATTAATGAAGATCGGACGTTTATATCTATCTATGGTCAAGAATTTTATAGAGAATCGTTCGTTTATCCCAGGCGCGTAGCCCAGCGACGAAGGCGCTCAACCAATTAAGGGGGGGGGGTTGTTTGGGGGCCCTCCCCCAGAAAAATTTGGTAAATTAGATTCAATTTGGTGCATTCTGACGTATTTCCGGAAGGTAAATTCCAAAATTACAGGTCTAAAAATCGCCAATAAAATCGCATAAAGTGTCCTTAAAATGTTGATGGGGAATGCTTCCTTCACAGGTGAGGAACAAAATATCTTCAGATACCATATTAGGGTTGTTCTTAACAAGCTTTATTGGCAGTTTTAATTTACTATTAAAGTAACCAGTCCATTTAAGTATAGGAAAGTTGATCGGGGTTTTCCAGAGCACAAACTTTCACAGACGAAAAGTTTATAGACTTGGTTTACTGTTTATTTTCACCGCATAAAAATAAATAATATAGCTTGCAATAGTTGCCACAGGCTTAATCATAAATGTAGAGGTTATTGTGAATCAGATTGCCAAGTATAAGTTCGACAACAATAAACATAACAGTGTGAAACATTTTAGACAAAAATCGAATAGTAATAAAAATAAAAAAGTCAAACATATAGATGTTACACATATTTGTAATCGGCGAAACATACTACAGATTTCCATAATACACAGAGGCGGATCCAGTGGGGGCGCGAGGGCCGCCCCCCACCCTAATTTTCGACAGTGCCCTTTTTTACTGCTGAAAGTGCCTTTTTTCAGACCCCAATATGTCCTCTCCGAACGTTTATTTAGACGAAAATATCAGCCAAATAGCTCTTGAAATGTCTACAGATGCAAGGAAATGACGGATAATTGTCTTGAGGGACCCCCCCCCCCCGCAGCGGCGTGCCCCGTCTCCGCAGTAAGTGCTCTTATTTTGCGGCGCCCCCTCTTTTCAAAATTCCTAGATCCACCCACTCGGCAAATCTCGACAGACTCCGTAAACTACATCTAGTCTCGGCTGTATGACAGTAAGTGATATGTACCTACGCCAATACATTTGCGATGCGGCTTACCGATTTACTTTAACAGGAAAACTTGACGCTATTACACAAATTGGGAACCTATTCGGCTAGCGACCTATTCGACCGATCGAGCTGCAACCTGTTCGTTGGAAACCTATTTAGAATAAAGACAACAGTCGCCTTAACGCATCTATTTATCAACCAATAAAATCCAACTTTATGTCTATCAAATGAAAGTAGAATATACTATTTTTTTTATCCATTCCTTTAGCTCAGAATAGAAGTGTAAATTCGTCATTATCTTACAGCTGGATCGGTCGACTAGGTCGCTAGCCAAATAGGTCGCCAAATTGTGTTCGGTATGGGCGCATCCATGTTTCTTCCGGGACCTTTAAAGTAGTTCCAATATGGCGGAAATCGTCATACAGCCGAGGTTAGATGTAGGTTCCGTAGGTTACGGAATCTGCCGAGGTTTGCCTAGTGGATCCACCCCTGATACAATTCATTATAAATCAATTAGAGATATATAAATTATTTACACAAATCATTCTGTAAAAAGGCATGAATATGGTTATCTACCCTTATCAAAACGAAGGGCAGCGTCGTGTTAAAAAGTCGACGTCGCTATTTTTTCTCTCCATTTAACATTGAAAAAAAAGCGACGATCCATACGCGACTAGAGGGTCACGTCGTCTTTCAAAGGCGACACGCGACGTGAATGAAATAGAACACAACGCAATGTCTTCGCAGATCAATTTTCGATCGAAGCGAAAGAGAATAGGAGTTGAACCCAGTTCAACTTCTGCGCTTCGATCAAAACATTGCAGCCAATCACCTATTCAGCAACAAAGCGTCTGCTGTGGCGATCACGTGATCCATAAAAGGCTGCCCGCGACATTGCCAGCTTCGCTTAGCTTTGCTCACTAGTAGTGAATCACTACAGTGGCTTCGCAGGTAATAAACTAGTTACTTTTGAAACTGTCGTTAGGCGAATGATATTCGCTGACAATTGCTATCCGGCCTTCTATAGCTGCAGTATGAAAATACGGTAAAATACCGATATTCCTCACCCCTATTCTCAGGCTGTTTTACAACCTTTGCCGTCTATTTTTCACAACAATTCTTTATTTTTCACCAAAAGGAATCCTTTCTCACTATATTTGACACAAATTTATAATAATTCAACTCGATTTTCAAGTAGAATTTAGCGATGAAATAAACATGCCGTTTGCGCATGTCCGGGTCTCGTTATCGCTCTTCAGTTTGGTGTATGTTTTTAATCGCAGAATTCTACTTGAAAATAGTGTTGAATCTTTATAAATATGTGTCAGCTGTGGCATGAAATGATTCCTTTGGCGAATAAAGTAGAATCAAGCTGAAAAATGGTAGGTAAGGATTCCAAAATAGCCTTAAAACAGAAGTGGGGAAGAACGGTATTTTCATTATTTTGTTTACTCCATAAAATCTGGTCTTTTTAGGCTCATATCTACAAGTAAAATACATACTGTTAACTCCACTCAACACTGACTCTGTCCTTCCGGGGCTATCATATGGTACATCTTTTATTTCAATTCGCTAGCGCGTAGGGGTCTTTACCTGTGAGGATTAACCCTTTCATGTATTTTATATTAACTAAAAATTTACCTTGACTGGCCACAACTGTGTTGACCGTGACGTCAAAATTTAGTTCCTTTAGACGTTTTTGAAGCAGTGACATTTGTGATTTATATTGGGTCATAATGTTGATAGATTTAGGGTGACAACCTTCCTTTTTTACCATGTGTATAAATAAATCAATCTGCAAAAAATATACCACAGTATTCTAGTTTTGTCACCTTCATAGGCTTAGTTTGTTTTCCTGTCTATTTTAATAATATTTACCAGTGTGTGATATTTATCAGTTGTTGCAGCAATCATTTTATATTTTGAAACAACCTCATTAAATGATATTACATGAATTAAACAGAAAATCAGGATTAAGTAGTTATTATTTTTTTCTAGAAATGGATTAGTTTTGCTCTAGATAATTTTAATTTGAGAAAAATTCTCTTTCTCAATGAAATAGAAATGATTTTTGGGAAGCATAAGATATAGGTGTAAGATGTTACAGGTTTATAAAGAATTATGAAAATATTTATTATGTTATTTACCACTTTATTAGCTTCTGCTGTATTGGACTTGGACTTTTCATGACCTTCGTCAGTATGAACAGTTAGAGATTCTTCAGCTCCTTCAATGTGGTAAAACATCATAACGGTATCTGCTGGCAAAAATCGCAATGGACGGTCAATTTTCCATGACAATGAGACGGCCGTCTCCAATTTCCCACCATAAAACTTTGTTGATGGAAATTTACATATACTTGGATGCTGTGAACCAAAAGACAGAAATACCAGTAACTATACCTATTCAGTCATATGAAATACAAAATAATGTGGGGACAGATGGAAGATAATACGGTTTAACGTCCGCTTCGACCGAGGATAATATCGATGACAAGTAGCCTTATTTTAGCATATTCAGGACATGGCCTGGATCTTCCCTATGGAAAGAAACCGGAGGGAATCCACCTGAAGGCCAATGCGCCACGCCAGGGTTCGGAAACACGACTGGAGGCCAGAGGTGAGGGGAGGGGGGCGAGAGGGTCACCTTTAGCTTGGGGTCTGGGGAATTACCCTAGAATTTTATAAAATGTGAAGATTTTGGGCAAGATTTCTGCTCATTTAGCTACATACATATATTGGGCGGACAGGGATGGCAACAGTACAACCACAACAAAATTGGAAATATACATGTATATACCAGTACGTACCATTCGATACTGTCTGTTAAGAAAAACAGCCCTTTCCGCATACCTCTCAAACAGAGATCTCTCTAAACCCAGTTTAGCTGCTTCAGAACATAATACAATAGGACGGAGCTGTTTGTGATCTCCTATAAGAACAACTTGTTTAGCTTTTGTTTCTATAATAGGAAGCATACTCTCTGGTTCTGTACACATACCACACTCATCAATGATACACTGAAAGATATTTGTTGCTGAGGTATACTTTTGACTTCCGGCAATAGCAGCTGTGCACAGAATGACGTCATATTTTGGAAGTTCACGTCTCTCGGCTTCACTTACAAGTTTGTTGTAACGTCGGATAATTTTAGCAGAAATACCCTGAGAGTCTGGCTTTTCTCTCTCCTTTCTAAATATCTCGTCGAATTTTTGGATTTCATTTGCATATGGCTTACCAGGTTGCCTTATGACATGGTGAAGTGAAATGTCGTACAGGTCATTAGGACATCGACCCTCCCGATTTACTGCTGATTTTGGTATGTATTGGCCCGGAATAGGGAAATCTTCATTCTTTATCACTGATCCATATATTCTCATTATTTTCGGGCAAATTTCACCAAGTTTATTCTTTAAATTTCCTTAAACGAGAAACGACATACGATTAGCACTGCAATATAAATTGACGGAAGAAATGTTTTAGCATTATAAAATCATGTAACTTACAAATATCAGTCTTGTTGGGGAGATGTCCTCATTAAATTCTGATTTCCTTTCAAGTGGGTAGATCTAGAGATATTCTATAGGGTAAAATATGAACACTATTCTGGTAAGAGGAACATGCAAAAAGTCTGACAGTATCGATTAAGGATAACCATACCCTCATGACTGTAACACAAAACATTAGATAAGAAAGGTTGTCTTGGGCAGTTCCACAATAAATCAAATCTTTACATGTACCGTATAAAGATGAAAATGCTACTCAAAGATATGTAATTGTTATGTGTTGTTATGTACATCTGAGAATAAAAAGCGGTTGTCCGTCCATGAAGTTACAGCCCGAGACCGTTGGGATATGAACACATATTTTAGTTTTCATTAAATCGGGTAAAAATTATGACGTCAACGGGTCCACAGCCTGCTATTACATACTTTTACACTGTTTGCGTATGTGGAGCGGATATTTTGTCGGGCATTTTCAGTTCGATTTTCATGAAATTCGAAACGTGATTATGGTGGAACCTTGATATATTTAAACTTTTTTTTAAGTCCATGAAGTTACGGTCCGATATACGCGAATATTGAAAGGAACCGCGATGTTTTCCTTATATACATAAATTTTAAGTTTCATCAAAACGATAAAAAATGTGACCTCTAGTGTCCACAAGCTAAACATGATTGTTTGTACAATCATAGGCCATAATCCATGAAGTTACGGTCCGATGCATGCCAATATTGACAGGAACCGGGATCTTTGGGACATAAACCTATATTCAAGATTCGTCAACATCGGATAAAAATTGTGACTTCTAGAGAGTGTACAACCTTGGTCCGGACGGACAGGTGCGATGACAACAGACGTCCACATGAAAATGTGGGCGTATAAAAATACCTTCATGAAAAGTATGAATAATTAATTGTCTCAGAAAACTAAAGATGGCGGCGCGCAATCAGTACAAACCGATACAAATTAAAAACGGGAAAAATCGATTTTAATAAAAATGATTGTGTATGATGTGTATATTTATTCTGACCAACAATACAGTTTGTGATATCTTTTTTCATTTCCCTGATGCATATCGTGGATTGCAGGATTGTGTTATATTTCTTTACTAACTAAAACAAGCCAACAGTGAGGCTGATGCCCCCCCCCGCCGAAATACCAAAATAAAAAGATGACACATATTAAAGGGACAATCCCGATAAGAACAGAGTCTCAAAAATTAAAGTCCGAGTATTTATGAAATTTATGGACCAAAATATAGTGGCATGGGGTATTTACCTTGTCTCAAAATTTCAGCTCAAAATATTGTGTCGTTTGGACGTGAACGTCAACACTACCTATCCGGACACGTAACCCTTTTAAGATTTCGGGTCATTTTTTTTTCATTGGGTGACCTGATAATCGATTAATGTTTCTTGAGAGGTCTATACAGTGAATGACCCATGCCCTGTACTTGATAACAAAAGGTAAATTTCACCTACATATTATTTTTATAGAAAAAAAGTCTGGTTTTATCCAGATACTATATAGTAAAACGTTCTCCATTTCCAGATGAAGACTGTCAGGTTTAAGTTATTTACAAGCGTATCACAAATATGGGTTAGTAGGTGGGCCTTAGGTTATGGATTTTAAAGGATTTTAACACAAAAATAAGCAGTTTTATTCCCCAAAAAGTTATCGGGATTGGCACTTTAATTAATCCCACATTTATTGTTTTTTCAAAAGTATCGAGCAATCGAATTATACACCAAGTTTCATTACTCTCTATCAGATAGAATCAAGGTTTTCTTGTCCCAAAGCATCGACCAATGAAATTGCTTAGCGCCGCTTAGCTTTAGCTCGTAATGTTAAGCATTGAACTCGGTCAAAACATTCACCTAATGAAGATCTGCACCAAGTTTAAACATTCTACCTCCATTAAAAGCAGAGTTGTTATGTTCCAATATCTTGACCAATCAAATTACTTGTCGCTCCTTAGCCTAAGCAGAAAATTCTCACCATCAAAATTAGTCAAGGTAATGAGACAATGAATCTATATTAAGAGTTTCATTGCTATCACTTCATTATAACCAAAGTTATCTATGCTTACCCTAAGCAGAAAATGCACATCTTCAGATTCTATCTAGTCTTGACCAATCAAATTGCTTATCGCTCTGCTTACCCTGAGCAGAAAATGCTAAATGTCGAACTTAATCAAGGTAATGCGGTAATGAAACTTTACACCAAGTTTCATCACTCTGACTTAATTAGAACTAAATTTATCGTGTCCCAAAGCATCATCCAATCAAATTGCTTATCTATGCTTACCCTAAGCATAAAATGTTCATCTTCGAACTCCATTAAAGCATTGACCTAATAAACACTTACACCACGTTTGAGCATGCTAACTCGATTAGAAGGAGAGTTAATGTGTTCAAATTTCTCGGCCAATCAAATTGCATATCTCTCTGCTTACCCTAGGCAGAAAATGCCCATTATCGAACTTAGTCAAGGTATTGACGTAATGTGATGTAATGGAACTATACACCAAGTTTCATCACTCTGACAAAGAACAAATGTTCTTGTGGCCCAAAGCATTAACCAATCAAATTGCTTATCCCTGATTATCCCAAGCAGAAAATGCTCATCTTCGAACTGCATCAAGACATTGACCTCATAAACACCTACACCAAGTTTGAACATTCTCACTCATTTAGAAAAGGGGTTATTGTGTCCCAAAAAGGTGTGACGGACAGACAGACAGACAGACAAACGAACCCATTTTAATAGTCCCCTGCTTTCTTCGCACTGCGGCGGACAATAAAAATAATGACCACTCAATACACTTACTAGCAACGACATCAACTGCTTTATTTGATGGCCCACAATAAAGAACTTGATGTTTCTGGCTCTTTTTCTCATCTTCATCAGCCTTAGATTTTTCTCCAGTTTTTTCTTTTTTCCTGATGTTATTTATTTTGGCAAACAGGTATGCCAGTTTTATTCCAGTGTAGGTTTTACCAGTTCCTAAAAGAACAAACCATGGTTTACAATAAACACACTGGGAATCCGTAAACAATGTAGACCCGAAGATTAGTACTATTTAACCTAGGGGGGGGGGGCTTATGTCGACCTTGCAACTGAAAGCTTCTGGCGTTTCGGCAACTGGGAGTAACTGAATGCAACTGAAAAGGGTCGACCTGAGCGCCTCTTACAACCCAAAGCAACTGCAGTAGTTGCAGTCAGTTGCTCATGTTCAACTGTCTGCAACTCGCTGCAACTAGTTGCAGATGACATGAGGGTTCTTGCAACTGGCGTCAACTCGTTTCCAAGGAAATAACATCACGTGATAATAGACATGTGTCATGTGACTTTATAAATAAACAAATGGAAGCGAACGAAGACACTCATTTTACAAATGTTGACGATATCGACAATAATATATTAATAGAAATGTGGGGAGACCGGCCATGCCTTTGGGGGGCTTCTTCTAAGTTATTCGCAATTTTGTGGATCACGTGATCAATAAATTAACAGTCACGTGTTAAGTGTAATCGCTATCAGTTCCGATTCGACAAAAGCGCTTCAAATTCAGTTGCTCTCAGTTATCCTCAGTTGCTTACATGATCGACATAGTCATAAGCACACTTGCAACTGAATGCAACTAGATGGTTTGAGTTGCAAAGTAGACATAAGCCCCACTTTACGGACGAAAGCATACAAATTGCAATAAATTTGTTGTGCATTTTATATACTAGTAATTTAAACATAGGCTATCAAAAATCTAACGCCAGTCCAGGTTCTGTTTCGGCGGACAATTTTCTTTTGAGAAAGATGAAGTATGCAGCTTCAGTCGTACTTTGTTCATCACAAATGTGAATTGGTATCGTAAACATCTTCGATTAAGGTGTCTGTGTAGCTTTTGTTTTAATAACCTGTTCAACAGTCAATTGGGTACTGAAGCTTTTATTTTTGGGATTAGGAAATATGACACTTGCATTAATTAGGTCAGTGGGGTATCAATATTTCATCATATTATAAGATAATATTATGTAATTGCCCGTTTAATGAAGGCTAGGCTATATACTAATATATGTGTATTATGACCCGTGAATGGTTGTAAAATGCTTATATTAAGATTGTTAATGAACACCTTGTCCGTTATAGATGATCTGCTAATCGGGTAAGACGCTGATTCGCTAGCCTGGGGGTCGGGTGTGGTTTCTCCTTGTCAGTGGTGCAGGACGGGGGACCTGACAAGAACAACTGTCTAGTTGTTCGGATGGGGCGAAAACCGAGGTCCCGTGTACACATTGGCGTGCACGTAAAAGATCCCTTGGCAGTTGGAATTCGATATAAGAGTAGGCCGTAGCGCAGCTGACCGGGCAAAAATTTTCCTCATTGCACACTGAATGGCGTATACCCGTCTTCATTAGCCCAGTCGGAGTAAATAGTAGCACGATAAACCTCTTTTCATTTGATTATCTGTTAAACTGTTCGACATGGTGTTCATCGTTCAAGTGTAAAGTATACCACCTCTGATAAATTATTTCATAAATATTTACCTGGTGGACCTTGTATCAAAGCAAACGATGACGTCAAAGCTTTGTCAATGGCCTCGTGCTGACCTATATTATTTCCTGGTAATTTGTTTCTCTTAAGTAGATCTTCTGAAATATCACGCTCCGCCATAATGCCTAGCTGATAATGATCGCCATCTACAACAATAAAATATAAAGATGAGAAATAATAAATGATTGAGTCTCATAATATGTGTGGCGATAGTAACTATTTCACCCCCTCCCCCCACGCCATCCCCTAAGAACCGAAGGCAGGTGCCCCGATTCAATGACAGTATAATCCTATGATTGAATCTCGATGTTCAAAAGGCTCTTGCTAATGTATCATAATTTCGTAATGCATATCGGCGGCGTGAAAAATTACGTATTTCCATACTTTAACTGTGTGATAATAATAAGATATAACAAACCTAGTTTTGGTATTGGACGATTTAAAGCAATAGCTTTAGCCAAAGGCGCACCGTTCAACTTTTTAGGTTGCAAGGCCTTCTTTAATCGTCTGTAAATATGAAAAGTCACAAAATAATTTAAAGTAGCTAAGTCTCTAACTCAATATCATCCAAGATCTGCAACATTGAAAACACGAATTATTTGTCAATTTAAATCAACATTGATGCTGTGATCTTACCGGAAAAAGATGGGCTTTTGATATCCAATATTTAAGACAGCCCCATTGCACCAAATCAAACGTAGTCGCCATATTCTTATCTGGAGACCATGCGCAATAAATACTATGTAGACCGGAATAACCAGACGCTAGAAATTTGCATTCGATTGAGACTGCTGGCTTATTTCGCCGAACATAACTGATTTGAAATCAGAGTAAAAACGGAAACCATTGAACGTAAATCAGTTTATATACATCTATATAACAGTATTATATGCGTTCCGACCCACTTGTGTTAATTTCTAGTTCCCAAATGTTAGCGATTTAGCTCCTTTAAGCTAACATTCGTTAAAGAGCACATCAAGTGACCAAACATTATTATATGTGCGTATAGCCAGTGGGTATTATATACACATTATGACAGGTTGAACGTGTTTTGACGAAGAACTGCTCCTCGACTGAAAATGTTTCAATCTAAATAGTAGTCCAAACTCTCGATCTCCATAGCGGATGATTTCACCCATGAAGGTGACACAACTTCTAGTCGTGACACAACTTCTAGTCTTAACACAGCTACATATATGGGAAAATATAGATTCACCTGTCAGTTTTAGATCTTGGTAAAATTTCAATCGTAAAACCCTGTTTGGCAGCTCCATCCATCATATGTCTTGGTATTAATGTGGATGCCTTTTCGTGTAAACTAAACTGTATACAAAGCATATCATCATCACGTGCTATAAATTCCATTACCCCATGGGCAACCCATGTAAACTTTCTACCACCTTCTTTTTCAGGAGCACAGCGAATGCACATAAAATCAGATATAGGGGTCACAGTATATTTTCTTGGTGCTGCAAAATCTAAACCAAATATATTCCTATCTAAGCAAAATTGTAACCCTAACATGAAACGTCCCTTTCGTAAACCTAAAAAGTCTATTGTGACATCTTCGAGAAATATCGTCTCGTCTCCACTATTTGCACTGGTTACAGCAGCTTCCATTTCTAAAACTGCATGCCAAGCTTCAATATAATCTTCTACGCTTTGCCATGTTGCTTCTGATGTTGACTGGTGGGCAAATCTGGCCAAACATGCTACAGGATTTTCTTTATGTGTCAAACAGAAACTCAAGTTCTTAGTTAAATGAAGTAGTGATATTTTGGGTGTTGGTATACCTTTCTCGATCACAGAAGACATCTCTGCTGAAATCAATCTTCCAGGTGCAAAAGTGTAACTGAATCTGGAAGAAAATGTAACAAGGTGAAGCTGGTGTTACCTGGTTCAATCCCAAAATAAATAAAATAGATGACGCACGTTAATTAGTAATGCATGTATCTTTATACGGACATTCAGATGGCCCCATTTCAAAATAAAATAGCAACATAGGACAATAAAGCATACTCTTATTAGTCTTAGCCGAAAATAAGATAAAAAAAAATGATATCTGATTAGGTTTGCAAATAATTATGTAAGGTTATGGAAATATATATTAATTTGATTTCAATTGTTTGAAATACATTTATGAACTGGGAGGGAATTGCTGATTTTAATATTTTCACATAGGTGACAATACTACCACAAAACAAACTAACCTGCATAAATTAAGTAATGTTGTGTTGTTTCCCCCTTCACAGCTTACAGTATCGGCTGTTCCAAATCGAACTGGTGGTCTCTGTCCATCTAATCCCATAGAATCAATTATTTCCCTAGCATCTTTACGGTGTCTATTACGATTATGTTGCCCTATTTCGACATTCAACGAACCAACAACATCAGAAATGAGCTTTGCCCAGGTTGAAATCTTCAGATACACGCAATTCTGGTTGGGATCTAACTCTAGCTTGTCGTAAGGTTTCAGATTAGGGCGAACACTAACTTGAGTTCCAAGAGTGTGGTAACTTCTTTTTTTCCATGTAGTTTTTGTAATGTCCCCATTTATATACCGAGCTTGCTTAACTTCAGGCTTTTCACAAACATCTAATAAATGAAATGGGAGTTCTTTATTTGATAAAGGTAGAAATTTCCATTTAGGTATCTCAAGTTGTAAACCATCGTCATCCGTATGGCTGATGTAACCATTAAAAGGAACGGGGTGCCTTCCTAGATCTATTGCTAAATCCATCTTTAATGTTTCCTCTTGGTGCCGTTTTTTCATATCTGTCCGTTCATTCAGATGGATGCAAAGTTCTTGTATCTCATCCTTTGTGTATGGCGCACTGGTTCCGTCAAGATAGGCATGGATAAATCTATGGACAACTAAATCCACATAACGGCGGATGGGAGAAGTAAAATGAGTATATGGCTTCTTCTGTAATGAGAAATGATTCAAGTTTATACCTTCTTCTGCACTACAAGTGTATTGTGCTGTTTCCATTATATTCTCCCACTTCTTCCGGGCAACGAAATGTCCGGGATGCAGTTCATCCATGCATAAAAACCTCCTTGCCGTCTCAAAGTTTTTGTTTTGCATAGCATCTATAATTTGTTTCCACGCATTTTTTTGAACAGTAACGTAGTTTCCGTCGAGTTCTCGAGCTTTCTCCAATGATAAAGTGTGCTGTCCACCAACACCTTCACATGAATTGCCCTGGAGATTTAAAATCACATTTCCAATGGTTTGATACTGGTTAAACCATTCAATTAATGATACATTGTCGGGATTTTCCTGATAACGCACTGGTATACCACTGGGGAATTCCTTGATTAACAGTTTAGCAACAAAGAAATTGGCCATGATCATGAATTCCTCTACTAAATAGTGAGCTTCAACACAGTCTTCACCTGCATCTCCGTCACTGTACGGCACGTGTAGTATCTTATCACATAGTCGCACTTTTCTTATTGACTTTGATAATTTATACAAATCAATTACTTGATCTTTCACGAATTCAGTTTTCTCATCTTCTCCCCGCCAGTTTCCTTCTATAATTTCTTGGGCTTCTTGATAAGTTAACTGTTTTTCGGAATTAACAACAGATTTTTTAATCCAGGGTTCTTCAAGTTCTTCACCTTCAGCATTTAATCGAAAGTAAACTGATATGGCTTTTCTGTTCTCACCTTCAATGAGGCTACAATTACTTTGACTCAGTGGTTCAGGAATCATATGAATTGTCCTCCATTTCTTTGGATAGAAACTAACAGCTCGTCTTCTCGCTTCTAGGTCGATATAGCAACCCTTTTTCACCCAACTAGCAACGTCTGCGATATGGATGCCAACGAGGAACTCATTATCAGATATACGTTGGACACTTAGGGCATCATCCAGGTCTTTGGAACCCTTGGGGTCTATCGTGATAACCTGCTCAATACCCACCCAAGAAGTCATGGTGCCGTTTGTTAGCTTTTTAGTTGCTTCTATAACATTCTGGGGATATACAGGATCGATATTATACTGCATGTCAAGAACTTTTAGGCATGTTTCATAACTTTTACTACTTGTTATCACATCTAATACTACACCTTTAGGGTAGGCAAATTTTGAATCCCAAGAAATATAAGCTACAACAAAGAGATATTCACTTCGTTTGTCTGGCGAAAGTCTAAAATATTTTTTGAATTTTAGTTTGTGTTTTTCAATTTGGTACATTTCTATACGCCAGTTTTTCATCTTTGGGAAATTTTTTGCAACCATATTGTGAAATGTGCTTATTTTTGGAATGGTTTTACAAATAGGTCGCATAAGATGAGCTTCGTGGTCGTCAACGGTGCACACAAATACTGGATTCTTTACATCTCTATGGCGAGTTCTATCAAATATACCCAAAACTTTACCATAAACACGATTTCTATTGGTATCTGTTTGGGAATTGCCATCTATGATTTCAACACAAACAACATCCTCGTGAAAAGTTTGTCCTATTTTGGATCTTCCTCGAATCTCTATTTCACAGCCTGTTCGTGAATCAACTGGACGAGCGACAGCTATTTGTGCTGATTCAATATGTATAATACATTTCTTGTATGTATTCGGTTGTGTTTTAATACATTCATCTATATCTCTTAAGGACTTCAATTCTGGGTAAAAGGGTTCCCATGATGGCAGATTACCTTTCATGTCATCTTTAACGTCAATATCATACTGAAGACAGACCGACAATTTGTCTTTTTTACCACTGTAGACAGCTTCACTTTCTTCAAACCAAGTAGTTTCCGGTGGAGTCTCCGAACCTTTAATTTCCGTCGCTTCATCTTCATGTTTATTTTGACTATATGAAAAGGTGTAAGCACTATCGTCAGATTCATGATCAATGCTGGAAGCTGCAGATACCGACAGAGGAAAGCTGTCACATGAATCCACATCGGACTCATCCTCGGACGATCCAGAAATATCTAAAATAAAAAAGAAGATAGGGTTGCCAGGCAACGAAACATACACCCACAGCAACTAAATCGTAATGAAACATTTGTATTACACTAAAATCTGATTAAGAGTAACAACTCATTATGTTATTATTAGAAAATCATTAGAATTTGTTTGCTTTTTATAAAGTTTTGCCACACGCTAACAATTAGTATATGAAACATTTAATATCATGGATTTAGCTGTTCGGTTATCAAAATTCATCGAAAATCAAAAGACTTGTTCGTTTCAACACTCTGTGTATCAATCTGAAGTTTGGCCTGTATAGATTTTTTGAAGTTATCAAGGGAGATAACTCTGGCAGTAATTATTTGAAATCGCTGAAAATCAATAGGCTTCTTCGTCTCATGACCTTAAACACTGTGTGTAAATTTAAAGTCAATCGGATATTAACTTTGGCTTCTAGAGCTTCCACAGGATTTTTTGAAGTGATCAAGGGCCATAACTCTGGCAGTAATTATTTGAAATCGCTGAAATCAATAGGAGTCTTCGTCTCATGATCTTAAACACTGTGTGTAAATTTAAAGTCGATCGGATATTAACTTTGGCTTCTAGAGCTTCCACAGGATTTTTTGAAGTGATCAAGGGCCATAACTCTGGCATTAATTATTTGAAATCGCTGAAAATCAATAGGCGTCTACGTCTCATGACCTTAAACACTGTGTGTAAATTTAAAGTCAATCGGATATTAACTTTGGCTTCTAGAGCTTCCACAGGATTTTTTGAAGTGATCAAGGGCCATAACTCTGGCATTAATAATCGGAAATCGCTGAAAATAAATAGGCTTCTTCGTCTCATGACCTTAAACACTGTGTATACATTTAAAGTCAATCGGACATTAACTTTGGCCTCTAGAGTGCCCACAAGATTTTTTGAAGTGCTCAAGGGCCATAACTCTGGTAATCATTATCGGAAATCGCTGAAAAACTGTAGGCTTCTTCGTCTCATGCCCTTAAACAATGGGATATTAACTTTAGCCTCTACAGCGTCCACAAGTGACGGACGAACGGACGGGGGCGACGACAATATACGACCACATTTCAATGTGGGCTTATAAAAACCACAACCTATTACTGACCATGAAAAGAAAGCAAATTACAATACAAAATTCTCGTTACTAGAACTGTGGTTCAGTGCTAATTGGTTTCACTGGTGATCCTTAACCTATAGCTTACGTCTCTTGACCATTTCTCAACTTCACTCAAATACGATTTTTTGTTAACTATATATATAACCGTATTGCTTTATTCTATTCTGTAACAAAGTTTAATCAAATAGAAGTTAAGATTAAAATACAGTTTTAGCTAAAATGAGCCACGTTAGGAGACATTTATATTTTCTAATTAAATATCTTATGAAAATCGAACACGTATTCACGCCTTTCCGGGCCCTAAAGAAACTTGAGGCGCTTGCGTCAAATTTTTTAAAAACATATTAATGATAAAAAAGAAATCGTCAAAATTTCGAAAACACAAAATCTGAAATTGTAAATATTTTTTTGCCCTAAACTAGCTATCCGAATATGTAACACCATAAAAAATCCCACAGTAATATAACATTTTGAGTACCATAATTTTTGGAAAATCCATAGCCACTTAAATTGCTTTATCTACTAGCCACCACCAACTTTTCCATTAACCCAGAAGAGTTCAAATTGTTATCGACAAATAAGCAAAGTGGAAACAAAAAAAAAAACTCAAAACCAACAGACAGCTTCACTTTCTTCAAAGTCAACAATAACTAGATCGTTGTCTGACATTGATTTAATGATGCCAGAATTCAAAAACCCATGAAAGAATAATGTTTAACGACTAATTAACTTTATTATCTAAGCCACCTTGTCATAAGTTTGATGTTAGATGAAGAATTTTATACATACCCGAGTTTGTTGTACGTAAATATTTAGGAACAGGTGAAACATCCCTATGTTTGGATTTCTTTATGTAATCAATAGGTTCTTGTTCTGGTTTTTTATCTGACAAATATATCAAAAAAAAAAAAATTAAGCATTAGTCCCATACCCAGGTATTTCTAGGGAATGTTGACCTTTTTGTCAGAATTATCTTCCCAAGATATAATGGAAGGCATAAAATGTTTCCGATTTTTTAATGTTAAAAGAAGTAGAAATAGATAATAATACATCTTCTCCGTTTTCTTTTCCTGACATCAGTCTTCTTTGTCAATCTTGTAGCTCCACTTTCCTATATTAATATAAGAAGAAACTGTCTAAATTGCTTTTCCATCACCATCTACTACAATCAACGAATAACCAGACGCTAGAGATTGCCATTCGATTAATACTGCTTGCGTCTTTTGCCGAACACATCTAATTTAAAATTTGAGTAAAAACGGTAACCTGTTGTTTTCTACGGCTGTAGTATTTCAAAGACCTTTAATGGGACCTATGTTGGATATTAAAGTAGCTAACCCAATATCGCCAAGAGTCTTCGACATTGAAAACACGAAGTATTTGTCATTAAAATCAACACTGATGTTGTGATCTTACCAGGAACAGATTGGCTTCTGGTATCCAATATTTAAGACAAAGTAAACATTTTACCATTCGCACACGAATCAGTGCCATTTGTAACGTAGGAAACGATGAACGATGCTAGACATATCCAACAAGTCATGCCAAACGGTGAGTGTAAACTGGAATAACCAGACGCTAGAGATTGCCATTCGATTGAGACTGCTCGCGTCCTTTGCCGAACACAACTGATTTGGAAATTTGAGTAAAAACGGAAACCACTGAATGTAAATCAGTTTATATACATTCATATTACATTATTATATGCCCATTATTAGCAATTTAGCTCCATTAATCTACATGATAAGTGCCTCTGTAAAATCTGCGATGTTATAAACCTGCTCGTCGAGACATGGTTTGAAATTCAGTAACGCGTTAGAGCAAATCTATTTCGCGAATCTGAGTGATAATCACCAGAAATCATATGATGGATAAATTCTATCATTAAATACTGGTATACTTAAACTCACATATATATATATATATATATATATATATATTTTGTATTTAAGATCAACAAAGGTTAGCAGTGTTGTTTGACATTTCTGTACCTGTTGTAACTTCTGTAATTCTTCAGTGTTATGTTTATTACTTAGATCTTGTTCTTTTGCCAACTCTGACTTACATTTCGCAATCAAATTGTCAAGTCTGTCCCTGGCTTCCAGATCCTGTAAGAAATTATCTATATTCTTGAAGTAGGCATAAAATGAACGGGAATAAGCAGTATGGCCTTGACCGGAAGCCAGTATGGCTGTAAACACTCTTCATTATGCCGATTGTCATTTGGAAGTAAAAAAAACCTGCCAAGCGTATATAGATAAAGCGGCGTGTAATGTCATACGCACGTGGTACACTTAATGGTAAATTAACAAAATCATTGTTTTGGGTATTGTTCTGTTTACTGGATCAAGAAATATATTTTAAACTGTATGTTTACCTTGGTAAGGTCTTTAGCTTCTGTTGCTTTTTTAATTGCTTGATCCAATTTATTTTTCATCTTAAAGGCGTGGGCTTGTAATTCTAAAGCCTGAACTTTCATTTCAACATCAACATCTCTCAATGTATCGTCCACGGGCGTTAAATCAATAACTGTAATAAATATTGGATTATATATTGTTTAAATAATTCTAATATAATCGATTCTTTAAATAACATTTAATAAAGGAAATAATGGGAATAAATTACTAACCGAACACACCATTGGGGAACCTACTATACCTGTGACTACAGAACTTTTTGGTGGCAAAGGAATACACGCACTATGTAACTCTAGAATGGAAAGTCGCAGAACACTGAATATCGGTAGAGTTATTCATCAAATGGCCACAATGTTTCGCACCAAATTTGAAAAGAACCCATCTCTTTTGTGCTCACAAGTTATAGGTTGCCAGATAGGTAAGTCGTACGATCTGTCAACAAGGGATGTCGCATATTATTTCTTTGGTCTGTAATGAAAGCATTAACAAGACACTAAAAACTGATTAAAATAACCCATTAATTAATTAATTATCGTTAGGATTTGTTTGACTTCTAGTTCTGTCCCATGCTAACACTTCGGTCTGTAGAGCGTCCACAAGATTTTTCAAACTCGGAAATGAATGGGTTTCTTTGTCTCGTCACCATGAACACCGTGTATAAATTTGTTATGTATAAATTTCAAGTCAATCGGATATTAACTTCATTATTATGTAGATCTTGTGTTGCAGTGGCTATGTTACTATTAAAACCCCGAAAAACTAAATTGTTTACTATTCAAATTTTAACACTTACCGTCTCTGCATAGTACTATAACATTGTTTGGGTGAATCTGAAATATAGATTAACGCCATTGTTGAACCCCCATCTTGGCCATGATGACTAGTTGTATTGCAAAATATCCTTCACGATTAATTTGATCAAGGAAACGTTTTAAAACCTTTACTTACACGACAACTGTGAGCAAGAACAAGATTAAGCTCACGAATTACCCTCGAGCGGATCAGCTCATTAGTATCTGGAGGAAGAATTGTGAGAAACTTTCTTATTTCGTTACACATAAAGAACGATGCTGGATTGAAATCTTCACCGCCTTTAAGATTCGATTTAGCAAAATCTGTTAGCTCTCTACAAAACTTTATAAAAACCTGAAAGTATAGATAGCTAAATACTTATATACAATCAGTAACCGTAGAAGTAATCCGATAGTCTTCCTCGTTTCACTAATCTGAACAATAAATATAAATTTCTTACCTTTGGCACTTGAACAAAAAAATACTATGCAAGTAATTAACTGATGTTTTTCATCTCATACACGATGATGAATTTTGTCATGAGGTCCTACAACATGATCAAAGATATATAACGGTGGTAGTCCGGAAGCAGGACGACAAAAGTGGAAATATAGTCCACCTAATAGCAAGAACGACCTGCTCTGTATCTCACTCTTACATAATGTATCTTTAAGCCATCATGATTGAACTGTCCACGATTGAATGACGTACGGCCATTGGCTAATGAAATGATCCAAATCGAATGGTGACGCTCTCTCCTCGGTTGAAAGATTTTAAGAGGTTTTATTTGGAACGTATTCTTTGATTGGTACCCGATTTGTTTTTCAAAGTAAAGTTGCAATAAATAAACATTACACCGTTAGAAATTTTTTGTAAAATTACAGTAGTACAGGTACTTTTTGTACCTTAATTGTCGGTATATTCTCCACAATATAGTAGTTTTACCAAATCTGGCGTATTTTTACGGAGTTTCGTGTATGTTTACCGAGTTTTGTATATGTTTACCGAGTTTCGTGTATGCTTACAAAGACACATTCAAAATCAGTAAAAACAATTCTTACATATGTAATATTTACAAACTGAACTGGAAATAAATAGGCAAGCATGTAATTTTACATATCTTCAGTTTATTCACATTTTTTTGTAAATTTACTTTTAGGTTAGAAATGAAATGAAATGGGATTTAACGTCCTACTCTTCAGCACCTAACCTTTTAGGTTAGAAATATGAGAAAAACTTGCAGCAGTTCTCACTATAATAGTTAAAAACTACATAATGTAAAGGGATTATGCTGAAAGTCTATGTCAAATTGCTCCACTCAGAACCGAGATGGTAGCGATTGAATGTTATAGCTTAGCAACAGTCATCATTCTGAAATCGGTACGATAAAAACAGTCTCGATTATCCATTTTTGAATTTAATCATCAATGAGCGTTGAGCCCCAGATCGGAATCAAATCCAGTGAAAATCCGGCACATAAGATGACATCAAAAGTTGATTATGGTCTTTTAATGTTAATAAATGTCTAATTCATAGTTTATATAACATGTCAGGTCTAACGAAAGACCTACAATGGGAGGTTTAGCTATGTATGCTTAACTTATTGGTAGTAAATTTATTGTCTCAGAATTTACGTTTACTCACATTATTTTGCAAACTTTCAGGTTAGAAATAAAAGTAAAATTACAGCAAATAAAGTATTTGCTTTTATCATAAAAAGTTCGGAATATTTACCAAAATGATGTATATTTACCAAGTTTCATTCGTTTTTACAATAAACTTTGATGAAAATAAAAGCACATTAATACCCGGTAAAAATACATGCTTACATATGTAGTTTTTCAATATTGAACTGTAAATAGCAAAGCCACAAGGTAATTTTACTGATTTACGTTTATTCACATTATTTTGTAAATGTACTTATTGGTACTTATGTTATTTTAATATTCCATAGGAACGAACCATTCCTAATAACTATCTTCTAATAGTATTCATTCCAATTTATTAACCATAATATTATTATGGACAATCACATTTTGTTAAATTTGGTATATTGCATGTTATGTATATCTAATGTACTTTATTTATAAGATTATAACGTATATTTTTATTCATCGTGCATTAATCAGATTGTAAGTATGTTCATAAACGTATTTAAAAAAAAAAATTTGACTCTCCGACCACAGGTGTGATTATCTCGTAATCAACCGCACTTGAAGACGGTTAATTAAACCGATTGGCCAGTGTTAGCTGGACTGTCTCTAAAGTAGTTTCAATGCCTGTAATAGACAGTACCGCAAGCCTACATCTGACAGTCAGTAACCGACGCAATCACGGACGTGCGGCGGTTTCAACCTGGGTTGGATTACAGTATAATCTACCAAACAGGATTAGTTTTAAATACCTCTTATTCAGTTGAGATTTTATTTTTCTTACGGGGAAATTGTTGCTAACCTTTTCAAAAAGGGAACGGGGCGGAAGTTAGTCATTGTGGGTTTTTTTTTTACATTTGTCTGTAATTTATCATTAACTCATCTTCGGTAAATTTACATTGGAAAGTTAAAAAACAAACTTACTGTAACCGTTCACTTACTATGTTGCGGTAAATTTACAGTCCAAAGTTAAAAAAACAAACTAATAGTTATTTTCCATTTACTGTTTTCAGGTAAGTTTACGCACAAAGTAAAATTAGAGAAACTCTTTAATATTACAGCTGAATGTTTATTTACAATAAATTTACTGGCAACTGTAGCTGCCAGTGATTTTCATGTAAATTTACCAGATTTTTTCTAACAGTGTACAAGATAAGATATGTTAATTGGATTAATTCAGAAAAAAAACTCATCTCTTGTCTGTAGAGATATTCTTACATGTTATTCTACAAAGCTATATTTGTCATTTACTGATAGGTTTTGAGGTCACTATTCAAAAGAAGATAACCAACTGCCGAAATAAAAATTGTTTTGTTGTTTGTAATTTACTTACATTCTTTTCTATGCTATTTTGTAAGCTGAATAAGGTATTGGTCACAGCATGGGACATAGACAGAAAAAATGTGTTCACTTCTAATTCAAATTCTTCGTTATCTTCCCAGTATACACAGTAACAAGTCTTTAGGGATATCGCCACTGAAGGAAAATAATATATTAACACATTTCGACTTTTGACAAATTTAAAATGTACATTCAATTATAGCAATCAAATATTACAGACTAATTTGAAAGTAGACGATTTCATTTAAATGTGTGCGTGTAAAATAAGTGTTGATATTATGAAGCACTGGATACATACTATGAAACAGACTTCGTAAGCAGCCAATAATTGTAGCCAAAATTTGAGAACTCTGTAAAAAAAACAAATAAACAATAGAAATTTTCTATATAATATTAATTATAGCTGTCAGAGCTGATTTAGGCATGAGCCGAACAGAACAGCTTATAATTATTTCCCCATAATGTGAACTTATGATTATATTGTATACTGTAGTTTTTAAAATGGCATTTACCAGAGCTAATCTAGTTCAATGGTCGATGCTTTTAATTTGGACAAGGTAATCTTGATTCTGCCAGATAGAGAGTGAAAAAACTTAGTGTATAGTTTGATTGCTTTATACTTTTGAAAAAAAATAAATGTCGATTAATTAAAAATGAAATGAAATGGGGTTTAACGTTCTACTATCTGCTCCTAAACTGGGCTAATGAAGACGGAAGACGGGCATACGCCATACAGTGTGCTATGTGGGCAATTATGCCCGGGCTGCGGCGCTACGGCCTACTCTTATATCGAATTCCAACGGCCAAGGGATTTTTTACGTACACGCCTATGTGTACACAGGACCTTGGTTTTTCGTACCACCCGAACGACTAGACAACTGTCCTTGTCAGGCCCTCCGCCCTGCATCACTGACAAGGGGAAACCACGCCGGAAAGTCTGGATGAACGTTCTCGGCCAATGCAGCGATTAATTAATATGTGTCATCTATTTCTTTGGGATTTCGGCGTGGAATATCAGCCGCATTGTTGGCTTGTTATGCCATATCATGTTTTTGTACTACGTATTGGGATGGTATTTATGATGTAATGGGTATAATAAGAAATAAATATTATTATTATTATTATTATCATTAAATTTCTATGAGTAGTTTTAAAATTTTACTCCTATATTTTCTATGTGTTCAGGGGTCCACTAGCTGCACATAGCTTTAGACTCCAACAAGTCTAACCCTGCATTATAGATAACTCATTAAAATGTGACCCGAAAGTTGAACACGGATTATCATAAGTAAAACAAATGTTGACGTACTCTACAACACATTTTCTAAAACATAATTATATTATAACGAAGGAAAGGTGATTCGTGTCTCGTTAAAGGTCATTATAGAACGCAAGGTTGCGGAACGCTGAATATTGATAGGGTTGGTCCTTTCATGACACCACTGCTTGCCCCAATATTTGAAAAAGATTCGTTAAAAATAATAGTCTTCATCACGTTCACAAACTTTTCAGAAACGGGGTTACATCCCTGGAACGAAATATCAGAATGTGGACGAACACAGCAACAATTTTCTAATAAATAATATATTATATCGAAGCATCCGTAGGTCACTAGAACGGAAGGTTGCTGAACACTGAATAATGATGATAGGGTTCGTCCTCCAATTACCACAATGCTTCACACCAAATTTGAAAAGCCTCTACCAAAATTCACATGCCAGTTCAGTTATTTACATATTGATCCCAATGTTTCACAGCGAATTTGAAAATACCCGTCAAAAAATGTAGCCCCTATCACGTCCCATGGTCAGTTATTGACGGGGCGACGGACAGGGAAGGCGTATACTAATTCCATTTCATACACGATACTCATCCACACGTACTGTTTAATAAGAGTAATATTTGATTTCAGGTAATGAAACTACTGGGCGATTAGTAGTTCTTGACAACACAATAATTAGCATCGTAAATAGTTATCTATCAATATAGGATACCAATTCCATTACTTTGTAGCGTACCTGAAGTATCATTCCAATTCCTTGAAGCATTCGGTCCAAAATCTGTTTTATTTCATGGTCATGTTTTCCTTGCAAACGCTCCAATAGCATGTTATCAAATTCTCCAGATGCTTTCTTATCAAATTTACCAGCTATAATAAGATGTTCTGTCTGGTCGATAAGTTGTTCTATTTCTCCATTTAACCGTAGAACTAAATCTTCAGCATCAATCTACTGAACAAAGATAGGTTGCCAGGCAACAGAATATACGCCAACAGCGGCTAAGTCGTCCGGGCAACCAACAAGGGGTGTTAAATATTTTTCTTTTGACGGTAATGAAACACGTACAATACACTAAAATCTGAGTCAAGTAACAACTCATTAAGTAATCATTAGAAATAATCAGAATTTGTGTGACTCCCAGTTCTACCCCATGATAACGTTTAATATACACAAATTAAATATCATGGATTAAGCTGTTTAAGTTATTAATAATCTGACAGTAATTATTAGAAATTGTTGAAAATCAATATGCCTCCTGACCGCAAACAAGGTGTATAAATATAAAGCCAATTGGATGTTAACGTTAGCTTCTACCTTTCAAGTTTCATCTAAACCGGACAGATATTGTGACCTCCAGAACGTCCACAACATTGATATTACATTTTAACATTATTTGCGTACAAGGAGCGTCAGTTTCAGTCTAATTTTCACGAAATTCGAACTCGACCATCACTATAGTGTAACGGTGATATTTGAACGGTGTTTTAAATAAGATCAAAAAAAATGTGACCTCTAGAGGGACCACAAGCTAATCACGCGATTTTTCGAACAATCAGGGGCCATAATCAAGGAAGTTGCGGTCCGATATGCGCGAATATTGAGAGGAACCGAGATCTTTGGATTGTAAACAAACAGTTGAAGTTTCTTCTAAATCGGATAAAAATTAAGACTTCTAGAGAGACCACGAGCTAAAAACGTGATTTTTCGTAGAATCAGGGGCCATAATCCATAACGTTTCGATCCGATAAATGCCAACATCGAAAGGAATCCAGGTCGTTTGGGCTGAGGTCTGGACGGACGGACGAGAACATGAAAATTTGGGCATTTAAAAATGAACGTTCATCTGTTTATGTACACTCATACTACATTAATGTGTGCCTTTTCGTCATATTGGGTTCCAAAGATCAGAGATTTGGCTCTTTTAATGACATACAGGATAATGTATATAAATATGGTATCTATGAATGTGATATCACTGATATTAAATACGGGATAATTCCATGGATTAATGAATGAGATATTCTTGCTACGACAAACATGGTATTTGAACAGCTATGGCATATAGAGTTGGGGTACTGTATTTAATGGCTAATGAATATGGAATATGTTCCATGAAGACGAAATATAAGTATCTTTCATGTTTTATAGAGAAGAATATACTTCTATCCAGTCGTCATATTCTTCATCTGCCCTGTCTGCATAAGGAACGTTTGGTTCTGGAACATAATTTCTGTTTTGTTCTAGCTCCTGTAATTCTTCTATATATTTCACCATTCTCTTCTTTTCTTCATCACACTGAATATCAAACAAATATCAAACAAATGATTGCGACCAACCTAGATATTTTATTGGCTTCAAGCAGGTATAACTACATGTGATTAATACAAAACCATTCATTTGGATGATACTAGTCCGGTGGCTGAGGGGGGGGGGCCCACATAATGCCCCCCCCCCTTCCACACACGCACACCTACACAAATCAATACAGTTGTCCAGGGTATCATAAACACTTATTTAAAGATGTGCAGTCCTAGAAATTTATGTTTTATTGATATATTATGTCAACATGACATCTCCCCCACCCCAATAACACACGCACGCCCATCGTAGACATTTGACGCCCCCTAAAACGCCTGATCACCACCCAGATTCGGAATATACACAAAAAACTGGTCCAGAAAAACTCTGTCTCATAAATTCACAGCTCGGGTGGCGACCCCCCCCCCCACCGCCCCTTCAGCCACCGGACTATACGCCAATCTATACTAATATTTGTGACTGTCGTGTGTTTGCCTGTCTGTCTGGCTGGCTGGCAGTCAGACTGAAATTTGGTAAATAGGGGTTGCTCGGGCTACGTAGAGTTGGCCTACCGCTCCCGGCTTCGGACAGCGCCACGTTATCCGTAAGTACATTATAAAACTAGGTGCGAAATGTATGAAGTGAAGAAGTGAGTTTCAGACATGAGTTCACACTGTACACTTTCTTATATGTCAACATGGTACCACAAGTGTATCCCATCCTGAACAAAATTATCAACCTATAAGTAGCGAAGATATAAGGGGAGACCTCAATAAAATTGTATAATATGTCGTATTACTTGAAAAGTTTCTTTAGCTTCCTTCGATCTTTCTATGGCGAGGCTGTAAATCTTTTTTACTTTATAATATTCTGCTTGGAAACTTAAAGCGTGGCCTGTGTGGTCTTTTGTGGTGGCAATTTTTTGTACTAAAACATAAGAAGCAAACAAAGGTATACAGCGGAAGCAGGGCCTATTGGTACCTCATATATAAAGCTTTCTTATTCAAACAATATACCAATAAGGGGCAAGTTTCATATAAGACAGAATAAAACATAAGTTGGCAGGCAACGAAACATAAGGGACGAAACTCTGGAAATGATTGTGGAAAAATGTTAAAAATCAATAGGAATCTTCATTTCAACCTACATCAGTTTCAACCAGCGGATGAAAATTGTGACTTCAGACTATTTGCGTACAAGGAGCTAAAGAGATGATTTTTCGTACATGTTATGGTCTAATATATACCAATTTCGGAAGGAACCGAGATCTTTGGGGGATAGACCTATTTTTCAAGTTTCGTCAAAATCGGATAAAAATTGTGATCTGTAGAGTGTTCACAAACAAATTGTGGACGGAAATCCGGACGGACAAGGCTGACGACGATTTACGTCCACATGAAAATGTGGGCTTATAAAAAGATATGTGGGTTATTATAGCCTCTGTTGTGCCAACAAGAAATGTAGACGTGAGGGAGTGGACATACTGGGGTGACGACAATACATCACCACAATAAATATGTGTGTATAAAACGTACAGGGTGGATTGTGTTAGCTATTGATCAACTACCAAACAGTGTGTGTTTCTTTTTACTAAATAAAGAGATGAACTTCCCACTAAACCACTCCATGACCGAAGGCCGTAAATGGAAAGACTACAAAATCATATTCTAAAATACAGTAAGAAGCTTAGGCTCTCCTAGTTCTTGTCTGCGATGCCATTAGTGGAAGAATAGAATGTACAAATTATCAAGATGGGTGATATATTTTGCTTTCAGTCGCTATGGATGTGTAAAGTTATCAGACATGGTGAAGTTCAAGCTGTTTATTAGGAAACAGCAATGGTGGGAAGGCAGGAATATACCAGCATTCACTTTTACAAACAAGGGATAGACCCACTTTAAATTATGATGATGTGACATTTCCCCTCTTTACAAGAATGGGTATTAACATAATGGACATTAAATAAATATATCAATATGAATTAAATAATTCTGAGAAGTTACTTTAAGTTCAAAGTCTTGAATACTAAACCAGCCTGGGTTTGATTCAACACACTCTGAATTACTTTTGGACTTTTAACACATACTGAACAATTAGTTCAAAAGTATATTCTGTTCGGAGCTCTGGTGATTGTTCTAAGACTGGTTGCATAAGGAATATTAGCATTATTTTGGTAATGGCTGTGGACTAAATTACAGGGACATTATTCTGTGGAAAAGATTATCAACTACTGGTTGCTGATTATGAACTGGAAAATCATCAATATAATACTGACCATGAAAATTAAATGATTGATTAAATTTTCGCAAAAAAAGTTCTATTTTCTGTGCCGACGATATACTTTACCCCCCTCACCTTTCGTTTGTTACAAGCTTCGATATAGGAGCTAGGTGGTCATTGACCACAACAGCGATTTCGCATGAACAGGACTCTCATTATAGAGATGCACCGATCCATCAACACACAATTCGGGTAATGGTTTACCTAGAGTTTTGATATCAAAATGATATTCTATATATGGTTCTTCTTATTAAGCTGAAGTCTCATATTATCAGGATTATTTTATAAGTTGGTGAGACTTGTAGGATTTGCAATTCACTAGCAACAATGTACGGAACTGTCTACCCATGAGTAGTTAAGTTGGAGAAGATACGTCGTAAATATCAGGAAGTACTCGTGTAATTAAGTAATGCGAGGTTAGGTTCTTGATGAGATTCAGTTAAGAGCTTTAATAAGGAGTCGCTTAAGGTCTGAATACATCTCTTAGCCTGTCCATTACTCTGTTGTGGATAGCTTGGACTGTTGGTAAAAATGATAATTGTCAAATTTTTTACACAACAGTTTATATAGAGCGATATCTAATTGAGGTTCATTGTCTGATATACCGATTTGTGGAATACCATGTTCGCAATAACTGATTTTGTGTATGCGACAACACTCTCTGCTGACATGTATTTACCCAAGCATCGCATTATTGAAAATTTCGAAAAATAATCAACATTAATTAAGTCAATACCAATTTTCTGAAATTGAAAGACTGGCGTATTGTGAGGTAACAATCAGGGCCATAATCCAGGAAGTTACGATCCGATACGCGCGAATATTGAAAGGAACCGAAATATTTCGATTATAAACATACACTTCAAATTTCATTAAAATCGGATAAAAAATTGTGACCACAACCTTGGTATTACATACGTTTACACTATTTGCGGACAAGGAGTGGCCATTTTTTAAAATTGAATAAAAATTGTGACCTCTACAGGGTCCACACGCAATTTATTTCGTACAACCAATGGCCATAATCCAGGAAACTACAGACCACTATGCGCAAATATCGAAATGATCCCAGATTTTTGTGATATAAACATTAAGTTTTTGTGGGGCAGTTTCTGTCCGATTTTCACGAAGTTCGAACATAATCATGATTATGGCGTGGTTTAACGGTGATATATTTGAACGGTTTTTAAAATCCGATACAAATTGTGAACTCTAGGGGGGGGGGGGGGCAGAAGCTAAAAAAGCGATTTTTCGTTAAATCAGGGGCCCTAGTCATGACGGACAGGCGCGACGACAATATACGTCCACATGAAAATGTGGGCGTATAAAAAGGTATAAATTAACAATTGGCACCAAATAGGCTACCGTACGTATCGCATGAAATGAGAATTTTTACATACTTGACCAAAATACGGATTGACGAGCTCGTAACAGCCATTTCTCAATGCTAAAATGACATTGATCAATGTTTGCGTAACGTTGGTGGCATAATAAGTCTATGACATATTAGATAAGATTAGTTTCACGAATTGTCCTAAAATCTAGACGCTCTCTTTGATAATCTTCTCGATTATCTGGTCACCCATCTGTTCTTACCTTTTTTACGTGATTGTAAAATTGAATCCTGACAGGTACGTATTCTAATTTGAGACTATTGGTAATTGTGTGAGTTAAATTTCTGAAAAAGGCCTTTTCTCCCTCTTTACAAAAACAAGGACCAACTCTGCTTAAAGCATTCGATCTCTCAGGTATCTATTCGACATTAACGTCATATTTAGTTGTTCTTAACAAAAAACGTTGCAATCTGAGACTGGTTTTAGAAATTTGCATCTGAGACTGGTTTTAGAAATTTGTTTCTTGAAAATAGCTTCGAGCGGTTATGTTCTGTCTGAAGTGTTATTTTTTTTGCCATAAATATAGTGACTGAACTTCTCTAAACTTCAAACAACGGCTACAACTTCATATTCAATATTGCTAAAGTTGTGTTCCGCAATAACGTGGCACCTAAACCGCGTCGTACTAGCTGGGTCACACTTTTCTTTTTAATAAGTATGAGTGGATTGATCATGTTCTGGATTCCACTGGAACACTGTGTTCTTTTTCAACAAATCTCGAAGTGGACCTAATATAGTTGCTAATGAAGGACTGAAGCGGTTTAAGAAATTAACCATCTCGCAGAAGGAATGTAAGTTCTCTTTATCACATAGAGCTTTCATATAACTTTATCAGGGTCGGGTTTTAAATATTGCGGAGTCCATATACGGTCAAAAAATCTTATTTCAGACAACTGCAATTGTCGTTTCTCTGGAATAAAGTTGATGTCCTTTTCTCTTGCTCTTGTTGGTAGTGAACGCAAATGCTGATCATGTCCGGCTTCACTTCTACCGTATACAAAAAATGTCAGCAGCTATTCCAGAAACACCTGGTAAATCTCCGAAAGATTAAATTTAAATCCACCAAAAGGTGTTTAAATGTGGTTAAGAGAGAACTGTCTTCATCCAATTGTACCATCCAACCTGATCTTCTATCCAGAACAAATATTTATCTTCTGAAGCTTTAAGAATGATATCATCAATTGTTCGTTCGTGTATAGTAAAGTAGACGATATTTATAGTTATTTAAGTCTCTTGGGTCTAAACGAATTCTAAATACAAATCAGATCTAACACCATACTTGATGACCAAGTGAAAACTAGGCACATTGAAAAATATAACAGTTTAAAATCAAGACAACAACATACACTCACCAAAAGCAACAAGTCTGCTTCCTACGAGTACCTAACAAAGTGAGTTGTGAACCTCAGTTCAAATAATCTCACCGATGAACAAATTACTTTACTATCTACCATCCCTGTATAGACCAAAGAATCATGACGATTTCATCACACATACAGTATAGAAAAGGGGGTTACGTCAACTGATACCTGGCGGCAAGGTCGATTATCTCACGCATCAGATAACGAATATACTTTTGAAAACCAAACCACAAACTAATAACCTATCCCAATCCCACCAGCTAGCACTAAAAGAATTGAAAGCAGACTACAATATCACTATCATCCCTGCTGACAAAGGTAAAGCTACTGTGATTATGGACACCAATGACTATGTGGATACCGTGAACAACCTACTTCAAGACATCAAAACCTACCAAACAATCAGGAAAGATCCCAAGCCATTCATGGAATCAAGCTGCGAAAACGTCTCACCTCATTGAAAGACAAGAAGCAGATCACAGCAGGACTATACTCTGAATCCCTCTCACCCCAGACCACCATATGCAGGTGCCACCATTAAAATTCACAAGAACCCGGTCAATGCTCGCATATTGCATGGTTTGTTCTCGAGATTCAATATATTACAATACAACAAAATTCTTAACCCGTCTTTTGGCACCACTTGGAAAATCAGCGATTTTTGCCATAAACTGGCAACAGTCCCATCAGCCGACACCATTCTTTCCTACGATGTAGTAGACTTGTTCAACAATATCTCCACAGCTCAGACACTCCAAATACTTAGAAAGAAAATCTAGAACCCCGTTTACATTACAAATTTTAAACGTGCCAGCACTGTTAACTTTTCGTAGCGTAAACGCTATCAGGTCTGAGCACGGTTTCAGTGCGGATTACTGCGCATGCGCGAAACAAACCTTGACCCCTTTCCCCGCAAAACTCGACAGTTCTATTTTCAATTCTGCCAAAATGGCTGCTCAAACTAAATCAACCATCATAATTGTTTTCATCCGGGTAATTTACATAGGGACTGCAATTAACTTTTCTGTGAAGAGTTCCACATTTGGCTTGCTTGAAATCTATCGATTCCTGGTACCGTGCCCAGAACGACACGCTCATCGCGGCCAAGTGTAAAAGAAGGGACTAATGAGTGAGAGACCCCACTGGACACCAACTTAACCACTGATAATATCATTCAACTGTTACGTCTCTGTATAACTGCGTGCCACTGACTTTAGATGGGGTGATGAATATTATCAACAAATACATGGCCTGCATTACAGACCTCCCCCATCAAACCCCTTTTCGGTATCGCCGGGTTGATGATGCATTTGTGGTCCTCAATCAAAACGACAATCCAGAAACACTACGCCAACATCTGAACAGCCGACAAACGAGGATAAAATTCACAATGGAAACCGAAACGGATGACAGTTTCCCTTGTCTTGATACCTTAGTGACTAAATCTGACAACAAATTTTCCACTACTGTTTATAGGAAACCAGCTCACACTGATCAATACATTCACTATAAATCAAATGTTCGCATCAAATTAAGAAATCCATCATCGCCATCCTAACCAGACACTCCACCATGATGTGATGAAGAACGTTTACCCGCAGAATTAGAACATTTTAAGAACGTTTTCATAAACAATAACAGTTACCCCACCCAAAGAGAACCAACACAAGCCAGGAACGCAAAATACTGACCACTTCGGCATCAGAATAACAATGCTGTTTCACGGCAAAATCTCTTATCGGATCAGAAGGTTGATGAAACAAGAAGTGGACATAGACGTCACTTTCTCAAACGGCAGAACTATACATGTCAAACACCAAATCGAACATTCAGACCATTCTAAAGTATTTAAGACCAGCGTCCACTGAGTCATATCAAACGCGTCAGACAAAATGATATTGATCAGCAGTTCATTTCAGCATCTCATAGATATTCTACTATTAATTTAAGCGCATACTATGGTGATTATCTGTTTAATCTGTTGTTGAGTACATTCTTCTGTATACGCTCGGTTTATTGCATCCTTTAATAACTGATTTCCTGTTCATATACACTTAAATCATACACGCTCATTTGATATTCCAAATACGAGTGCATCACGAATCATATGGCGAACAATAGCACCTGGATATCCACAATCTTTTATTGGAAGCTTGATCTTGATTAAACATACATTATTCAAGAGCCAAATCTGATTATGCAAGTCTTTATTTAGGCTTCAGATGTCATGGAAATTATAAATTAGATCTTTATTTACACAACAAGCACAAAATCAACTCTGTAGACCCACGGATGGCTTGGATTCAGCTTGGATTTAAACAGGATTTTATTTTTAGATCGAGGCTAAACGATAGAGTGTACGAAGTGAGGCCGCTGTTGAGCGAGGCCTTAACAAATGACATCTAAACTAAAGTGCAATAAACTAAACACAGATAATGACACATTATACAATTCCTGGAGACCGTGTGATGTCTAAAACAGACGGACAGGTCTTCTGTCTTAATACTATCAATAAAAATATTTTCATTTCCTTGAGACTTTGGGGGGGGGGGACCCCAATGGGCACGACGCCAATGGGTATTATACGATCTTTTGTCAATTGCGTTTACAGTAATATTATGGAAATTGATAAACATCGCAGCTGACAACACCCAATTTGATTGACAGTTCGATATACGGCCTTGATATTATGTTTAGTTGTTGGTTAAAATGAGAGTTTGGATGTCGGTATTATACGCTTTTTTGTCACTTGGAAATTGATAAACATCGCAGCTAACATCACCCCAGTTGAATTGCAGCCTCATTGGATCACTGTTTTCTATTTGTCTGCTTCAGGAGTCACTTAGGTCTACCAGTTACAGTACACGAGTACACGCAGGCTAATAAGAAGTCGGCTATAATTATGTACAAATGCTGCCTCGTTGACAGTGCCGGATTAACCTTGTGGGGGGCCCGGCACATACCAACTGTGCGGGGCCTGTTGTTTTTTGTTCAAATTGTTCGTACTGACCGCGGATCGTACTAGTATGTATTCCGTCCTTTTGAGTGCCTTAGGTGTTTTCCTACAGGAATTTTTTTTAAATTAGGATTCATTTCAGTGCATCTGAGACAATTTAGGCAGCGATCGAGATAAAATATTAGTATGACCCAGAATTGTGGGGGCCCCTAAATGTGGGGGCCCGGGATATTTGTCCCACTTTGTCCCCTTAGATCCGACACTGCTCATTGATTTGTTCCATTCCTTTCAAACTTTAAAATCCTATTGCAGACTTTCTCTTCTTATCTATATAATATTAAAAGTCCCTATTTTTAATTTGTAGTAAAAAATACATGTAACACGAATTGAATTGCAGCCCCGTCTCAAACCGAATAAGCTAACAGTACCACAGCCATTGAGATTATGTAGGTGAAGTTAACGCCTGTCAATCAAACGATCGACCATTCCTGGAGAAGGTGAACATAAATAGTTAATTCCTATTTCTTGTCAAAAATTACAAGGATAATAACTTTGATCAGAATAAAGTAACTTGACTGAAATTTTCAATATATTCTTCTTTCATTATCTATTTTTGAACTGTCATAGCAAGAATGGCTAACTCCTTATAAAAATAGGTTGCCAAGCAACGAAACATACGCCCACCAGCAGTTATATCGTTCCGGCAGTCAACAAGAGTTGTCGCATATTAAGTAATTATCAAAAATCATTAGAAAATGTTTGTTTTTTTATAAAGTTCTGTCCCATGCTACCGTTTAGTATACGAAACATTTAATATTATGGATTTAGCTGTACAATTATCAAAATTCATTGAAAACCAATATAAAGGAACCAAGATCTTTAGGTTATCAACATGTATTTTAAGTTTTATCAAAATCGAATTTAAACTTTGATATCACATATTTTTACACTATTCGCGTACAAACAACTGCCATTTTGTCTGTCAATTTCGGTCCGATTTTCACGAAATTCGAACACAACCTTCATTACCAAGCAACGGTGATATAATTAAACGGTCTTTTAAATCGGATAATAATTTTGAACTTCAGAAGGACCACAATCTAAAAAGGATGATTTTTCAGACAAACAGGGGCCATAATTCAGGAAGTTACGATCTGATGGGCGCAAATATCGACAGGAACTAAGATATTTGGGTTATAAACATACATGTCAAGTTTCATCAAAATCGGTTCAAAAGTGTGATCTCTATAGGGTCCACAAGCTAAAAGCGTGATTTTTCGTACAATCAGGGGCCATAATTCAGGATGTTACGATCCGATATGCGCAAATATCGAAAGGCACCAAGATATTTGAGTTATAGACATGCATTTCAAGTTTCATCAAATTCGGTTCAAAATTGTGACCTCTACAGTGTTCACAACGTTGACATACCATATTTTTACACTTTTCTCGTACAAACGACGGCCATTTTGTCCGTCAAATTTGGTCCGATTTTCGCGAAATTCGATCTCAACCTTCATTACCAGTCAACAGTGATATAATCAAACGTTTTTTTTTAAATCGGATAATAATTTTGATCTTCAGAGGGACCACAATCTAAAAAGGTTGATTTTTCGACAAACAGGGGCCATAATTCAGGAAGTTACGATCCGATGGGCGCAAATATCGAGAGGAACTAAGATCTTTGGGTTATAAACATACATGTCAAGTTTGTATAGGGTCCACAAGCTAAAAACATGATTTTTCGTACAATTAGGGGGCATAATCCATGAAGTTACTGTCCGATACATGCCAAAATCGAAAGGAATCGAGATCTTGGGATGATAAACCTATATTTCAAGTTTCATTGAAATCGAACAAAAAATCTGACCTGTAGACTTTTCACAAACAATTGTGGACGGACGGACGGACAGGGGCGACGACAATATACGTCCACATAAAAATGTGGGCGTATAAAAATCTCCCATAATGTATCTTTAAGTAAACTAAGCTTATATCCTCGAACTAGCTGTTAGCTTGTGATTTTACATACTGTTCGAATTTTCCTCAGTATTTATCCAAACTTTTCTGAAATTCATCTATTATATTCCAAGAATGAACTAACCATTACACTTTATCTCCTCTCCAGATAAGTAAATATTTGCATTTGAAATCTTCTTCCAAGTCTTTGAGTGGACCTTGAAATATTGTTTCATAATATTGCGTCCATAGACGATAGCGTATGTAGTTCTGGGCCTGTTTCCCAGTCAATCCTAGCACTCAAATCTACGCCTGATAGCATTATAGCCATTCTAGCATATCTTGACAATAATACAGTTGTGACTACGAATAGGGAAAATGACAGGAATATAAATGCAGCGTAGAACCGGCTTGATAATAAGTGCACGAACTACATGCATCGGAGAATGAGTGTCTGCCTACTACTTTGATAATCGATAATTGGAGGTGACATATTGTTTACTTTGGTGCTTGACTGTAACAAAACACCCACCCACTTCTGATATCAACTTCGCTATGGATGTGAACAGCTATTAAACATTTTTATTTTTAGGAAACAGCAATGACAGGAAGGCAGGACTATCCCAGCATTGACTTTTACAAACAAGCAATTGATAGAGCCATTAATTAAATTATGAAAATGTGACAATTGGCGTTCGGAAACTTACTTATTTCGGCGATATCCATAATGTATCTAGGAAAGGCCTGCAAGGAAAGTAAATGGAAAACAAAAACATAACACAAAAAAACGTTTTAAGTTTAAAATCACTATTAAGATTCAGACAAAATAATACAGATGAATAGGAATGTATGCATATATATTCGAGCATTTCAGCCCATATTAACTCTGCTTCGACTACAAAATAGCAATTAGTGTGGTACGACATGTAATCCCGTAAGATTTGTATGCTAAAATTGATTTTTTTGTTGTTTTGAGTTTATGTCGGACCAAGTTAAACGAAAATGTCGGACCAAGTTAAACGAAAATGTCGAGGATCAAATTGTCCGACCCCTTGCCCCCTCTGGGAGGGGCATTTTTGAAATTAGGATCCCTCTGACTGAGGCCATGGCTATCTCCGCCAATAATGGTTCGAATTTCATGATCGGAAACACTTAAAGCGAATGGAAGTTGACTTTGGGTAGGAAATACTAATTTCCGGTGTCAAACTCGGATCGAATTCAGTCAATTACCTTTGGATTTTCATGATCTGAAGTTCATTCTGAGGTTTGTTCATCATCCGGACGACATTCTAGGGTTCATATGTTTAGATCCTTGACACCCCTCGAAGTAGTTTTCATTGACTTCCGGTGGGGAATACCAATTTCCGGCGTCAAACTGGGATCGAATTCAGTCAATAACCTTTGGATTTTCATGATCTGAAGTTCATTCTGGGGTTTGTTGATCATCCGGACCCCATTCTAGGGTTCATATGTTTCGAACCTTAACCCCTCTGGGAGGGGCCTTTTTAAAATCGCGACCCATCTGAACGAGTCCATGGTTGGTTTTTCATAATCTAAAGTTCATTCTGGGGGTTTATCATCATGCCGACCCCATCTATGATACACTGGAGGGAATTACCAATTTCCGGTCTCTCAGTTTAGGTTACCACTTTTTGTGGCTTTTGAAGCATGGTAAAATGACTCATGTGGCCACTTTGGGGTGATTGGAATGTTGTGTCATGAGATTCAAGACACTTTGACATTTGTAAAAAGTCAACAAGTTTAATATCAAAAACATAAAGAATCTTAACAAGCCAGAAGTCGCCAGAAACAAAACAAAAAAAAATTTCACTACATCAGTTATTCATCGTCTTCGTCCTCCTACACACCCCTCATCATATTGGTACGGTCCCAATCAAGAGGGATGTATACGGCAGATCATTTTTGAGGCAACTGCATCGACCCGTGCAGCCTGTTTTACAACCACATTTTGTTAGTTAAATTGCAGCACGAGGGGCAGACAGATCAAGATTTGGCACAGGAACACAAAGCCAGCGGCAGGAAGCTTCAGGGATCTGGTTAGGTACGACATGTCGCGTATCGCGGTGTACTTTTTTTCCAGTGATATGGGGCAACAATGCAGCACGCGTCGGTGGGAGCATCTCTCCCTTCAAGTTTTCTCAACTGAACAATTGCCATCTAAGTGCTGATAAGTTTAATGGAACAGATGAAGAGTAGACTTGGTAGACAAGACTCTCCGATTCCTTGACCTGCGTAGGCAAGTCACCAGCTCGGTTGAGATGATACATTCTCCAAGCTCCTTGAAACAGATGATAACAGGGTCATCACCATCAAGCTTCATGTATGAGCTTATCCATGTTTTCTTTGTGATGCCCACAAATTTATCTCTCCAGTCAGCTGCAAAGTCCAATCAGACCTTGAGACGGCTCCGAGAGACAAGGTTCATAATAATTGTGGGGCATCGACGTCAGTTGACCAAACACGTGTTTTCCGCCAGTAACTCTAAGCTACGGATGCAAGATGAGAGAGTTTCTCAATGATGGGGACCCTGTGTGGTGAAGCCTTTGCTGTATCAAACAGGCTATGGTATGCTGTTGAAGTTTTAACTGCGGTCCTCCGTCCTGCGCCGCTGGAGTCGGGGTGGAGCAAACTGCCACATTGCGGACAATGCGAATATTTACTGCGGATCTGTTTGGGAATGTCCTTCCGATTCAATGTTAAATATGCAGAAAGCGGTGGTGACGGAAAATATTTCCTATAGGTCATTGCGTGAAATGTATATTCGAACAGCCATAAATGACCGGAATTTATCGAGGAATACCGATTGCTATTTTATCAAGCAGAGACAGTTATAATAGTATAATAGAAATGATTGAGACAACTTAGAAAACGTTTCTGAAAGAGGTTTGGCTTATTTTTCAGTTTTATATAGTTCCTTTAGGAACGGCTTCTGGTCGACCCTGTCCTAGCCGTTCCTATCTGCAATAGCTGCAATATGAAATGGGGCTTTCTCCCCACCTCGGTTCGAAGGCTATTTTGGAATCCTTACTGTCTATTTTCTCTCGTAATTTTTCTTTGTTCGCCAAAAGGAATTATTTCTTGTCACATCCGAGGCAAATTTATAATAACCCAACACTATGTTCAAGTAGTATTGTACGATTCATAAACACAAACAAGATTCATTTGAATTGATCAGCCACGAGGTGGCGGGTTCGAGGCCTGTGCTTAGCCAATATTCCAAATCTAGGACTATACTGTCAATATTGATACCACTAAAATTTATATATTCAACATACATCAACAGTTATTACATAATAATGCTGAAGCACAGCAAGAATTTTCGTAATGATTCCAAAACAGCCATAGAACCGAGGTGGAGGAAAAGCCTTTTTTCATAGTGCTGCTATATAGGGGCAGATAGGAACGGATAGCGGACAGGGTCCGGTCAGAAGACATTCCTAAAGGAACTAAGCATTATATAGAATGTAAATTTCATACCTGATCATTTTAAATAAATCAAGGTTCATTCCATTTTTTTAAAGAATTATTTTTAATATTTACCTTGCTATCGACAGCTTTACATTTGAGTATAAGAAGATCTGGCAAAATTGGATATGTTGATGGCATACCTTGGTTCATGTCAAGAATCAATGAGCGAATTCCTTCGGTAATAAAAATACATTCATAATTATTACCATTCTGGAAAGCTAGTTCTCCTATTCCATATAATTCCTTTATATACTTTGGATTTTCCTGTAATTAATTTGAACGTATACTGCAATGAGAGCTACGCTCAAACATCTACTTACAAAAACACTATAACCAATTTAGAAGAAATAAAACCAGTGGTTGCCATGCAAGATACACGCACATTTTGCAAGAAATGCAAAAACATAAGTTGACAGGCAACGAAACATAAGTGGCAAAACTTTGGAAATGATTGTGGAAAAATGTTAAAAATCAATAGGAATCCTCATTTCAAACCATACAAGTTTCACCCAGCCATTGCCAGGCGAGATACACCCACATTTTGCAAGAGATGGGTAGTGAACGAAAATGCGATTTTTCGTACGATCTAGACCAATAATCGAGGAAGTTATGGTTTGAAATGCGGTTGCCAGACGAGATGCGACCACATTTTACAACAGATGGACAGAGAACACGCGATTTTCCGTACAATCAGTGAATCAGGACCATACTCCAAGCAGTTATGGTCTGAAATGCGCAAATATCGAAAGGAACTGGGATCATTGGGATATAAACATATATTTTTTAAGTTTGGTCAAAATCAGAAAAAAGTGTGACCTCTAGAGGGTCCACAACCTTCGTATTACATACATTTACACTATTTGCGTACAAGGAGCGGCCATTTCGTCGGGCAATTTCGTTTCGATTTTCACGAAATTTTAACTCATTATGGTGTAACGGTGATATATTTAAATGGCTTTTAAAATCGGATAAACATTGTGATCCACAAACTAACAAGGGGCCATAATCCAGGAAGTTATGGTCTGACATTGGCAATCTGACTTATCGGGCAGACGGGTAAAGTAAAAAAAAATTATTTCGTTTAGAAGTCAAAATAAAGTGCCCGAAATCTAGTAAAACACTACTATTACTTTTCTTTTAATTGAATACCACGAATTTGTACTAAATTGACTATGGATTAAACATTTTGTCTGGAGCGAATCTACTCTGTGCGACATTTTTCTGGCCACGATTATCATTTCTAAATTTAGCTGCAACAGCCTGATTTGCTATCTGATTAAAATACAGATCTATATTTCGTTTGGTATTTTTATACTTTCGATGACTCCACTACATGAGGATTTGACCGGTTAAAGTGGGGGTATGATTGTCTGATTTGATGGTTGGAATTCTGGTCGTCATTGAGTGGGACTTCGGTTACAAAACCACTGGACAACATTATTATATGTGTTGCGACCCATTTTGTGTCCATTTCTATGTGCCAAAAAAATAGCGATTTATCTCTTTTAATCATTAAATCAGGTATATTATGCTCGGTAACATATGCTTACCAATAGCTGGGCTATAATAAATGAAATGAGGTGGGGTTAAACGTCCTACTGTTCTGCTGCGACTTGGCTAATGAAGACGGGTGCTATTAAATGTACACACATTTATCGACAGACTGACAGCCTACATTTTTCAAACTCCCAAATTTGAATTCAATACTTTTGCCATCCATTTCTCGGAATTCCTCAATTTCACTGTGCGAAATATCGACAGAGTTTGCCCTCTCATGATGGCAATGTTTCACACTAAGTTAAAAACAAAATCCCTTAAAGGCTATCGTTCTAATATAGTTTTGGGAAAGGAGCCGGGGCAACTCGACCAGCACGATAGGTCCCCAACGCTGAATATCGATAGGAATCGTCCTCTCACGACCCCAATGTTTTACACCAATTTAGAAAAAAGTCCATTAATAACTCCAGTCATCGCGTTAACAGGGTTTCCAGAAAAGTGGTTTTAATTCAGTAACTGAAGGTCACGAGCACAATAAATCATACCAATTTTGAAATCAATCCGGCAACTCGACCGCGTTCACAAAATTCACAAGGTTGATTGGGTTCGTCTCTAATAGGCTGTGATTTAGCCACGAAAATCGTTTCATTTTGTCCCAGCAAATTCCAGGCGAAAATCTGACGCTTTGCTGCACAAATAAACAAGTAAGTCGTCACTGTAGTACACATTTCTATTGCGATGTTTTGTACAATCAGACTAACACTCGAATTACGCCTCGGACTATATTTGTCAAGTGTAGCCATAATGTGGTGAAGAAATCATATTCTAAGCCAATCAGAAACCATAAAAGCAATCAACGTCATTAGGTCAGGGGTCAATAGCCATAAATAGACCAGGGAATACCTTTTACGAGACGGAACACGTTGGCTTGTTTACATTTGTATGAGAGAATTTTTCTGCAAATATGCCTGAATTACGGGACAATAACATCAGATAAATGTTGTGCTGACACCGTGAACACGGCTAGCCCCTGATTTGCGGAAAAAATATGGTCAAAAGCGAAATTGTATCAATGAATGTGATATTTCCTGGAAAAGGTATTTTTTCCATTTTATTTCAATACAACAATATGCAAAAGAAATATAAATATAGTATACAGATGAAAACGTTTTTGGCATGATTGAAATACTGGTTCGGTATAATAATTATATATAATGTTGAGAAAAAAACAAAAAAAAAAAAATATTATCTACATGAGCCCACTGATACAACAGAATATTAATAATGATTCGCCTAACAACCCTGAGCATGCAATTATACTTGTTTTTTAAAAAAAACAAAACAATAAAGACATATTATAAGAGATGTCAAATAAGTATACATTTATTTTATGGAAGAAATACATGTACAGTACTAAAAAATAAGAAATGAATGCAATTTTATATACTTCCTCATATAGTATTCAACAACAACACTCGATGGCATGAGGTTTCTCCGATATTAAATAGATTAAAATGATTCAGCGATACTTTGATTTAATCAAATATGGAGGACCGAGACTTAGCTTTGATCAAACAGTACAGTGGTTGAAATTGTCTGCCAAACCTTTAAAGGCTAATATCTTTGCTTGCAATAGAGTAATTTGAATGAAATTTTCAAATTATTCATTTTACACTATCTACTTTTGAACTAGAATGGCTAGTTCTTTATCTAAATCTTATATAATGTATCTTTAATGAAAAATGTATATAATAATAATAACATCATTTATATAGTGTATTAATACTGGAGAATGGTTTCTAATCTGCTTTTCAGATTTTTATATCCACAGAATCGGGCCCGTCGCCAGCTCATAAAATTGGGGGGGGGGGGGGGGGGTACAGTGGGGGGGGGGGGCTAAACCGCACAGACTACATGTATTTACACACAGATCAGGTCTTGTGTCCGTATACACTGTACAAAATTAATGGATATATGCCAGTAAAGAAAAGTACATATAAGAGAAAAACAAACAGTTAACTAAATAAAATGGTTCCAGTTCTGCTCTTATACCTGTACTGGACTAATGAAGACGGGCATACGCTATACAGTGTACTACGAGGAAAATTTTGCCTGGGCACAGCACTATGGCCTACTCTTATATCGAATTCCAACTGCCTAGGGACCTTTTTACGTGCACACCAATGTTACACAGGAATTCGGTTTTTCGTCACATTTGAACGACTAGACAGCAGTCCTTGTACCTTGTCAGCCCCTTTGCCTGCACCACTGACAAGGAGAAACCATGTCCGAATTGAATTGGAATAAAAAAGGAAAATAAAAACATATATGTCAACTTAAAATAGCTAAATATGATATGAACATTTATCGACATGTACAGTACATTTAAGTAAAACATGTTTAAAATATTTAATGTAAAAACCACTTACAAAAATATATATGTATACAGGTTTAGGCCTACTCATAAAAATCACAATTTCATCAATATGATTTGGCTGTCACTTTCATATTTGAACAATTTTCACAAATCCATACTAGAAAACTTTCACTTCTAAAAAATACATCTATCTGTAGCTCCTATATACATGTACTGGGTTAAGGAAGACGGGCGTGTGCTATACAGTTTATTATGAGGGAAATTTTGCCTGGGCACAGCACTATGGCCTACTCTTATATCGAATTCCAACTGCCAAGGGGTCTTTTTACATGCACACCAATGTCCAAACCGCTTACAAAAATACATATGTATGTATACAGGTGTAGGCCTATTCATAAAAAATCATGTAATTTCATCAATATCATTTGACTGTCACTTTCATATTCAAACAATTTTCACAAATCCATACTAGAAAGCTTTCACTTGTAACAAATACAACTATCTGTAGCCTAATGCAGCCAGATTTGCATCCTCAGAGAAAATATTGTTTGGTTCTTGGTCTCTATAGTCAACCTAACCCAGTCATTTGTTACAGTAGAGTTTAACAAGAAGAGCATAAATTTCTGCAGATACAGTAAGGCAACTTTAAAGTAATGCACGTGGTATTTCACCTCGATGGTGACAGTCTTTTCCATAGTGGTCTTTTGTCTTAGTCTGAGTTGACATACATTTAGGAATAGGAGAATATCTTCATCAACTTGCATTTGCAATAAAATTGGAAAATGTTAAGATATGATCCCCTTAACAAATTAACCAGACCTATAATTCTTTTTCTTATTTCGCTGGTAAAATATTAGCTGCTCTAAACATAGTTCTTTATTCATACACAGTTTTTTTACGTTGGTAATGTATGTGAGAAGTCTGTATTGTTAGAATGAGAGAGAGTTTTGTCTGCACATTCCTACAATTCTTTGTCCAACATATCAATATTTCCATCTAATTTGATCCACTGGTTAGCACATACCCTAAATTTTTCCCAGTTTCTCACAGTAAACGGTTTTACATCGGTGTTTTAAACAAAATCTACACGGAGTATACAGTTCTAGTTATTCTTCCGCTTTTTTACTATCAAAACGTAAACAAACCTTTCACTCTACACGACCCGTTGACCTTTCGTCGTGTGCGTCTGATTGGTGAGCTATGTCACGTGATCTATTAAAACCAAATCACCGCGAAATTCAAATACCATCGCACATTGATAAGTAAGCCCATTTTTATTTTACGTTTTCTGTCAAACGTCAAAGAATTGATAAAAGAAAAGTTGTGTGGAAATACAAAGTAATACTAGAAGAATTAGATTATGTAGTTTGTTTTCCGCCTGAAAATCGTCGGGATGGAGCAACAGAAGCAAGCGTGCTAGAAATTTCACATCACGGCCTATAAGGAACCCAAACCTTCAAACCACATTTTAAAAAAAAGCTGTAGCTTATATCGCGTTCACACGGTTTTCGGCAAAGAGGTTGTAACTATAGAACGGCAGGTGGCGGAACGCTAAAACCCAATAGGGTTTTTCCACTCATGACCCCAGTGCTTCATACCACGATATCTGTTAACAAATAATTGTTGACGGTAGGACAGACGCACAGGGTGACGACACCATACTCATACACTGACCAATGACTGTATAATTAATGTATACCTTTTGACCTACCTTCATTTTTTTAAAAAACGGCCGCATCTTTTTACGGCAGATAATGAAAATATTGCCTAAAACAGCCGGTATCCCTACAACTGGTGATGAAACACCAGATTCCATTAATACTCCCAGATTCTCAATCACTGCAACAACTAGAAAACGAAAATCAATCCATTAAAATATTCAAAAAGCAGAATTTAAAGCAGTACCTTATGTTATGATTATGCTTTATTTTATACCAGTAATGTTATAGTGGAAGGAAATGCAAAACAACGACCCATTGTCACCATTACCGCTGTTACACTGAAGCTTTACCAGCATCATATTGCAAGACCTTACTTCCCCACAAGAACAGACGTTACTGAAGTTCGACTAGAAAACGAAGAATTTCAAAACGATATTTATTATATGCATTTATTTAGGAATTTTTTGGCTTGTTTTGTAAAAGCTAATTATACTTTAAAATGATTAACACCAAACAAATCTCACAAGATTTACAAAGTGATCGTTGAAAATCTGTGAGATACTTCATGTCACAAACTAAACACTGTATTTATATTCTAAGTGTTTGGTTTGAAAAGATCAGCGCGTCTGGTGGACGGACAGGGGCGACAAAAAAAACCCCATTATATTTTAAGAAGGGCGTATAAAACGAATTTAAATATGATATCTTTGTTGGACACATATTATCATCAAATGTATGAAACAGTAATAACTTACAGTGAAATATATACCGCACAATTCCCAGCCAACCATCAAATGTTTCTGGCACTCTCTATAATTAAACGATTATAGACAATAATTTTGCATATAATCAAAATGATTATTTAAACTGTTGACATTCTAACTAGTATTCCATATAATTGTGGCATGCGCTATTCTCATCCAGTTACTAAATGCCACTTAAACAATTTATCATTGTATTGTCCATTATTTAGTATGTGTCTGTCATTAAATCATGCGTGATGTTTTCTGTAATATCATATTATGTTATCATTGTACGGTCTAGTAATTGGTATATGTATGTCGTTATAATCTATCACTGTATGATCGGTGGTCTGCGGATATCAAGTTAAGTGGGTTAAAGAGGTTACACACCTTACAATAGGTAACAAGCTATGGTTGAATGAAATAGGGTTTAAAATCCTATTGTCTGCTTCAAACGGGCTAATGAAGGCCGGTCTCTGCCATGCAGTGCGCTATGAGGTAGAATTTGCCTCGGGGGGGGGGGGGGGCAATTGAATTTCACCTGCCAAGGTGTACACGGGGCTTTTGTATTTTCACCCCATCTGAACGACTAGACGATGTTCCTACCAGACCCTTTGACCACTGACAAGAGGAAACCCGCGTTTTATATTTATTTAGAATATCCGTTCAGTTTATCTACACAGCATGAAGTCCAGTCAATCTGCAGAATAGTCAATATTTGTGACCGTAGCATTACCCAGACATGTTGATGCCGCCAACGAAGGAATCTGACCCTGTGAACAGACTGCAACGAGTTTCAGGAGTCGATTCCGATGTTTGGACCACTAAAGTAAGGCACGGTTCAATTTTCGCTGTGTAAACGCTATCCGAACTATTCTCATACGGATATCTGCGCAAGCGTTAGCATTAAATTTGACCCTTTTCCCCATTCGGCAAATCGCACCAGACTCCAGTACCCTTCATCCACTCTCTGCTGTATGACTAAGTCCGCCATTGAAACTACTTTCAAGTTCCAGGATTACCAACGGCGTTTCCATGACCATACTTTTGAAGAATGTTTTATCATACAAAGCTTTCAAAGTCTTGAGCGGTTTTTCTTTCCAGATTATCCGATTTTCTTTAAACAAGGACGACAACTTTGCAATAAAAATTCTACACACTCTTCGAACGACTCAATCTTGAGAACTTCTTTCTAAAGGTTTTGCAAAATGCAAACTGGTAGCCGCATCGCAATTGTCATACAGACGAGACTAGATGTAGGATACTGGAAACTGCAGAGGTTTGCCGAGTTCGAAATTTAGCGTGCCGAGCAAGGATCCCAGATCGTTTATTGTATAGCGATGTAAAGGGTGCAATTTCTTGAATTTGTCGCGGTCTGAAACGGTTCCGAGAACGGTACGTTTATTGCGGCCAAGTGTAAACACAGCTAAATAAGGTTGGATAGGCGAGGATAATGTGTAGGGACAGACAGATAGACAAACAATATTTTTTGAAGACACAGACCTGTCGACAAATGCAACAATGCCATATGGCACATAAAAAAGAAGCAATAGGTTTCCTACCTCAAACACTCTCCCGAGACGCTCAATCAAAACGCCACTGAAGATCCTGATGTAATAAGTCATTAAGTATGGATTCACTTCGGTGGCCTTTTTGGATGCTATATATCTACTAAGATCCACATGGAAATTATTCCCTGCCGATTCGTTGAAAATTCCTTGAGCAAGTCTTGTCTCCGCATCCCGTATAACAGGTTCCACATTAGGATCGGCAACGTCGAGCTATATCAAATTACAAATAATAAAAAAGATAGCCAAGCAAAGCGTGTAAATACGCTCCGACAGCAACGATGTGTCATCCGGTCTTCAGTAAAGGGGTATAACTCTGGTACGGAAAGCCTCTATTGCGTCCACAAGCCAATCGATGACGACGGACAAGGTGATAACAAGATATTCCCACAAGATACTCCCATTTGTTTTGCCATTATTATTTTAGGTAAATTTAAAACCACGATATATTTTTGTGTTCAATGTCTGGATATTATTCATTGAATAAGCTATTTAGGTTTGTGTGAATTTTCCTTTACAAACCTCTATCCCAGTTTCATGGAACTATCTGAAATCCTGTGACATCTTTATATCTGCATTGTTTGCATTATTTGCCCAACTGGGTCTATATTGTAAAACTCACGAATTTTTAAAAACAGACAGTTTTTTTAAAATCAATTTTTATTATTTATATATCTATCAGTTCGGGTTCATTGTAAATATTTATACATATAGTTCTACGCATAAAAATATAATTTAGCCTGTCCAATATCGCACGGTCAAAGCTGACGTGCCATAAAACTTCAATTCATTCAATAATTCATTTATATCTGAACATAAGCAATGTGGGGATTATCCATGACATCTTTCAAATTCCCTGTAGCAGGTTTGTTTTCATTTTTGGTTTAGAAAATAGGTTTTTGAAAAGGTACCACCATATTTTCGAACTCCCCATTTGCGGCTATACTTTATACCGAAAACCGAAAAAATCGCGAAGAAAATAAAAAAAAAGCACAAATACCGGGAAATCACTGAATACCGAAAAGAACAACACTAATCACCGGAAAAAACCTAGACCACGCATAAAAATTGTTAGGTGGATCAAGGATCAGACTTGGCCACGCATAAAAACTGTGGTGTGGAACTCTAAGTCACGCATGGAAATGGTGGACAGTCTATGTGGGTAATGGATCCCACTAGGCCACGCACAAATATAGTGGGACACCCCAGGTCATAGATTACGTTAGGTCACGTATAAAACTTGTAGATGGGTCATAGGCCTGGCCAATCCACTTAAAGTAGGGCCAGCCTACAAGTTTATCAAAAAAGTTTCCATCTCCTACGTACAGAAAAAAATGTACGAGGGATTGATTGGCATTGCATTCACAGTAATACGTGCAAACGTTGGTTTCATTCCACATGTGCACATATTGAAAACCTACTTCCGGCCTGGAGAAAGGCAGGTTATTTTACATGTGGACTTTGTGCCTTTATTGATGTCTGTACGTTGAACTATGATGGATCATTATTTAGATAAGTAGATGACTACTAGTTTCATTTAAAAGTTTCATATATTATATTACTACTACTACTACTATTATTGTCGTTTCCGCGTTGATAGGGGCCAAGTTGTGAAAATATGGACTTTTAAAGTTGCCCTAGCCATTCTGATATGAATTCTGGACGCAATATTCAGGCGAATTGACAATCTTATTGACCGCTGGAATACCAATCTGGTAATCAGTTTTCTACTGGTAGGGGATACTTTGCAATCCATTATTCTATTTAATGTCTAGTGATCTTTTAAAATTAAATCCTGAACACCTTCATATACAGTGCCGGACAGGTTGGCCGAAGGCTTGACCGAGGCCCACACAAGCACGTGCCGTAGGCGCGTCAAGAGCGCGATGAAGGCGCGCGAGCGTCTGGGGGGGGGGGGGGGGTCTGGGGGGATTTTGCCCCCCCCCCCACGAAAATTTTGAAACATTGAAAACCGCAAAAACATTTTCCAAGTATTTCAGATCAAAGCAGAAGGCAAATTTTTGATTTCGTTATACAATTAGATAACAGAATGACCTAATAGCACTATCATTCTCTTTTCTTTCTCTTTTTTCTTTATAGGCTTAGGCCCACGGACAGGTGGGCCCAGTCAGGCACTGTTCATATATGAATCCCGAATAACGAGGTAAAAAACGAATAACAAACGGCTCGTTTATTAATGCTTGAATAACAATCTGGACCGTTTTTCGTCTAGAGGTCGTTTTGCTGTGCTTTTTGCTAACGGGGGATACCTGGCATCCATCATTCTAGTCATGGCTAGCTGCATATTTGAATCCCCAATAACAAGTTGAATAACGAGGTAGATTGCCCCTCGTTATTCGCCAATGACGAGGCAGGCCGCGTCGTTATTCGTTATTCACCGCTTGAATATCTGTCTTATTTACGAACTATACTTCACTTAATCAGTTTTCTACTGCTAGGGGATACTTTGCAATCCATTATTCTATTGTTGTCAAATTAAATCCCGAAATATCCTAATTAAAGATACCTGAACACCTTCATATGTGAATTCCGAATAACCAGGCGAAAAACGAATAACAAAAAGATCGTTTTTCGCTGCTTGAATAACAATGTGTACTGTTTTTGTCTAGAAGTCGTTTTGCTGTGTTTTATGTTACTAGGGGATACTTGACATTCATCATTCTAGCGATGGCTAGCTTCATGCTTGAATCCTGAATAATAAGTTGAATAAAGAATAATGAGGTGGCGTATACCTCGTTATTCGTAATTGGTGGATAACGAATAACGAAAAAACATTCAACGTCACACTGTCGTGCAGGAAGGTTAAAGCTGATTTTGATCAATTCGCCCGAAAAATGCGTCCATAATTCAAATCAGGGTGAGTAGGGTAACTTAAAAAGTCCATTATTCCCCTTTCATCGCGGAAACGGCCATATGTCTTTTTTTGACTGCTCTATAAGATTTTGACACTTTCATGACCCTAAATGCACTATAAATGGCACACAGTGAGATTGTCGCTTAAATCCACAAACCCCTTTGCGAGCGTGCTTTGCCAGTGTCAAAATTACTTAATCCAGCTAAAATTTATGGCTGATATCTGAAACTTACACTCGGGGAATACAAGTGACTACGGTCTTAATCCAGCTACATGTTATGGTTAATATCTGTAACTTTCATCCAGGGATTACAAAAGTTAAAGTCTCAAATGAAACTAGTAGTAACCTATTCACGTAAGTAATCAGGCGCGGATCCAGGATTTTTTGCAGGGGGGGGGGGGGGGTCCAGGTTTGATAATTGCCACCGCCACCATTACCAGGGGATTGGGGGGCCCTCCCGCAGAAAAATTTGGTAAATTAGATTCAATTTGGTGCATTCTGACGTATTTCCGGAAGGTAAATTCCAAAATTACAGGTCTAAAAATCGCCAATAAAATCGCATAAAAAATTTTCAGGCCTGAGCAGGAGGGGGGGGAGGGTCCAGACCCCCTGGACTCCCCCCACCCCCCTCTAGATCCGCGCCTGAGTAATGATCCATCATTTTGTTCTTTAACAAAATGCCGAGCTGAATGCTGTAAACGGGGGAAATTGCCGCCTTAAACCTAACCCATGACCCACTTAGCGCCCCCAAATTAATTTAAGGGGCCTAGTCTGACCCATGACCCAATTGACGGAGAGATATTGTCACGATTATCTCCATAAGTGAATTATGTAACACCGTTAAAATGGGGCTATACTATATACCGGACAACACCGGAAAACTACCGGAAAACACCATGTTATACTGAATATCGGAACACCGGAAAAACAGTAAATACCGGAAAACACACTTAATGCAGGAAACACACTAAATGCCGGAAAACTCCTAAACGGGTAACTCGGAGTCTGGTTCCCTGGAAAACACCGGAAAAACCTAACACTGTATTCTGAACTAGGTCGAGGGCTCACAACCAGAAGTGAATATCTCCAAAAAAATGATTATGAGATAATGTCCTTCGAACATTTGAAAGCTTGTACTAAATCAGGATGGGGATACATCTATTTAGAATTTTGTCTCTTTGTTGTCGGCTTATAGTTTGACATAACCAAATTGGGTCTATTTCGTTCATGAAAGTGTAAGTTATTCAAATTAAATGGTGCACATTCAGTTTTGGCAAGATGAGTACACTCGGCTAATCTCGACAGATTCCGTAAACTACGTAAACTACATCTAGTCTCGGATGTATGACAGTAAGTGATATGTACCTACGCCCATACATTTGCGATGCGGCTACCGGTTTACTTTAACAGGAAAACTTGACGCTATTACACAAATTGGGAACCTATTCGGCTAGCGACCTATTCGACCGATCGAGCTGCAACCTGTTCGTTGGAAACCTATTTAGAGTAAAGACAACAATCTCTATTTATCAACCAATAAAATCCAACGTTATGTCTATCAAATGAAAGTAGAATATATTATTTTTTATCCATTCCTTCAGCTCAGAATAGAAGTGTAATTTCGTCATTATCTTACAGCTGGATCGGTCGAATAGGTCGTTAGCCAAATAGGTCGCCAACTTGTGTTTGGAATCGGCGCAGCCATGTTTCATCCGGGACCTTTAAAGTAGTTCCAATATGGCGGAATTCATCATACAGCCGAGTTTAGATTCCCGAAATCTTCCGAGGTTTGCCGAGTGAAGATGAGTATTGAATATTGAATGTTCTTGGTTGATATCCAACTGGTGAATATTGGTTTGTAAATCAATAAAATAGTTTTATCCGTGTAACAAAGCTCTGTATTCACAAAATCAACTGAAACAACATGATATTATTATGTTGAAAAGAATAAGTTCAAGTATCAACTTTGTGAGACATTTCCCCCATTTTACTAAAGGGATATCACTCTTAATAGCGCAAAACAGTCCCGAAAATTATATTTATGGGCGCCCATGATCTCGTCGTAGGCGGCCCATCAATTTCAGCATTATGGGGCCCCTTTGGGATGAGACACTCCAGCAATCATGTCGTTTTTGGCGCCCTATTGATCACGTCGTGGGCGCCCGACCAAATCTTACTCGAAATTATAAGGCGCCCCACCAATCATGTCATTAAGGGCGCCCTTTGGGGTAAGGCACCCCACATATCACGCCGTTTTTGCCGCCCCATCAATCAAGTTGTGATGTTACTAGTGTGGTTCATTATGAGGCGCCCCCATGAACCACACTAGTAACATATAGCGACGTGTTTGGCGAGGCGCCCATAAAACCAAGTTAAATTGGTTGGGCGCCCCGCCAGAGTCACTCGGCTTTATGGGGCTCCCATACTGATATGGGCACTTTGGTCGATGGTTTCGTATTGCGTCCAATGGAAAGGGCGCCGAGTTTTTCCAGGGGGACCCACTTGCCCCGCCCCCGCTAACAACACGTGCATTTTATGAATTTTGATTGGCTGTAGGACGTAGACACTTTTGTCACATAAAGGTAACACAAAAGTAATTAGACAGTAATCAAAACCTCAAAGTCGGAAAAATTGGAGATACTGGTTATGAGCACTCGAGGTGTAACAGTCAGATCAAACTTCCAGACACGTGAAAGAAGGCTAATTCAATGAAATATACAAACCATCAAATCTTCAAAGTTAGTATCACGCCCAAAAAATTCTTCGAAATCGTCGTACTCTTCCTGAGACTGAAATATTGAAAATGGGTTAGTTAGACAAGAAATTTGTCATACACGTAGACCGTGAGAATTGGCATTTAAGATATGCATTAATTCAAATGGGGTATTATATATAGGAGATTCTGACCAGAATTCGAGAGGAAATTGCCGCTCAAATATTGTCAATAGGCGGAAGTTACGCTTGGCATATTCAGTCTCTTTTGCAATCAAAAATGCCGACTTTAAATCAAGATATAATTATGGTAGATTTTACTTGAATAACTTCTTTCTTTTTATCTGTCATTGGAGTGGAATTTCCTTTATCTTTATTTTGAGTTGTTAGCTCTTCATCTTCATGGGCAGATTTCTCCTTTATCTTCTGCTTTTCTTCAAGCCGTTTTATTATGTTTGTCATCGTTTGTTTGTCGCTAGTTTCCTGAAACAGATATCTACATTATAAAGCAGTTTGAAATACAAATGTATGGCCATCTTTTCCCGGTTCAAATATAATACACTACTATTGGCTGAAAAAAGGTAGCTTTCCCAAGGTAATCAACAATTTCGCTGAAGTGGGTGGGGGGTAGGTAAATCATCTGAGGAATTACATTATTCAATTATGTTTGTGTCTTAATAATCTTGACGACCACTTACTACAATAACTAAAGCAACTATGTGTCCCAAAAGTCAAGTTAAGATTATTTGGACAGCGATCTTTCCAGTAAAACTCAGCAACATTTTGGAATAAACTACCATCAGAGGTTAAAGATGCACCAACCTTATTGGAATTCAAGAGTTTATTAAAAACACACCTGTTTAAAGAATACTATGAGATATAAAACTGTTATAGCACATAAACCATAATGTCATCAGAATTTTTGTAGCGCTATGAGCATATACTTTAATAGTGTATGGAGTTTAGCAGTTAAAAGTGCACTATTATTACTATTATATGTACGCATAGTTTTCAGTTACTTGGGTATAATGTTGTCGTTGGGGACTTATTGCCAACTAAATGCATTAAATTCTGCCAAAATGTGTCAACACTTTGTTACCAATGTGAGCTGGCATTTTCCGTTACGGTACAATGGTATTTTTATATATAAAAGTACATGTATTCCCGTATCAATTTCTTTTAAAACTAACGTCAAATTTATCTCTTGCAGACTTAGCTTTTTCAATAGCCAGACTGTAAATTTCTTTTTCTTCGTAAGCCTCTGATTGTAGTTGGAGTGCCTGGGCACACAATGGTCTATTTACAACTAGTAAAGCCATAACTTAAAAATACAGAAATAAAATATAGTTATTAAGAGAATCATGTACATGTTGTTGTTAATTACTCGTTATTTGTTGATTTAGAAACCTTGCAGTTGTAAACATTGCTTAGATAAATCACTTACTCAATTCCAATAAAGCGCTCACTTACATTTTTTCATTTCAGATAAAACAAATTCAGGTTTTTTCTGAAAAAGAGGAAAAGATCTATTAACATTTTGAAAACAAATGCCATTTCTTTTGTATATCCCTTGATCATATTATATTGTGACATGATTCATTGAATTACATAGAATATTGTGATTTCAAATTTACTTGAATTTGAAATAACTGGCATCCCGTAATGTAGTATTGTATGGATAGAGAAAATGTTGTGTAAATTCTAGAGGATAAAGGGACGACAAGAATCTCCGGAACTATCAAAGACGATCAACAGGAAAATTTACATGTTGTTACCTTAATCCCTACGGCTTTTGCTCGTAAAATAATCAGGTTTAAAATAGGCCCGTGCAATCCAAAAACAAGATGTCCCAACTTCAAAACCCTGTTTGCAATGAAAACACTGGCAGCATTAAACCCATTGCGTAGATCATCTTCTGCTAGTTCATAACATTCATTTAATATCTAAAAATAAAACAATAAATTTACTGAAGACGCTATAACATCATGTAGCCCGTTCAGACGCTTAAGTTGAACTGATTAAAAAAAACCCGGGAATTGTTAAACCAGTTTAATTTAAGCGTCTGAGAGCAAGTGTGGGGAAAATAAACCAGTTTAAAAATGCCAGCTCGCGACCTGTCTTCGAGAAGGCTTTTTATTTAAACTGGTCCATCTAGGTCGTCTGAACGGGTTAGCTTCGGGCATGCGCAGTACGCAGTGGGTTACATTCCTATGAAAATATCGGGGCCAGACAGTGCCATTGTTATCGAAAGCGTGCGAGAACCGAACAAAGAATATAAATCTACTCATGCGCAGCTAACTCTAACCCCCGACCGAAGATGTCAGAATAGTTAAACTACATGTAGTTTGGCATATAGTACGCGTGAACGCATCACGATGCTGTCTTAAAAACCCCGGCGATTTTGAACTGGTTTTAAAATAAGCGTCTGAACGGGCTAATGTTCTAAATATTGTCAATTATCTCCCTCTTATTTCTTCATTATCAGACACCGCTGAAAAACACAGTGGCTAGTCAGGTGACTATTATGCCAACCACTGCAAAGTCGTCCGTGCTGTTTATAATCATATTTAAAAATAATTCAATCGATAACACTGCAAGAAATTTTGTTCACAACTTTAAATGTAGGTCGCCAGGATTGAAGAGGGGGGTGGGGTGAGTGAAAGATGATTTAATGAAGCCTCGGTTTAGTAGCTGCCATGGGAAGCGCCAAATCAAATGGCCCTAGGTCGGTTGGTCTCAGGTAAACCAGCTGAGGCTATGGGAATCGTTGTAACTCCCAAGCATGCCAGTTAAATTGTTCACAGCTTTATTCCTAGCTATCAGTAGAGGCATCATTTCGGGTTCAAGGGTGCGAAATGAAATGGAATTGGGTATAATGTCATAACTTTTTTTACCTACCTGCTAATGAAGACGATTATACGCATACGAATTGAGTTCTTAATGAAGACAAATAGATAAGTATTTGTGTTGTAAATGCGTGCATATTTACCGTATCGTCTAAATCTATAGATTTTTGTTTTGATATCAGAATTTGCAGTGCAATTTCATAAACTTCAATATATCTTGCAGGTACTTCAACATCAGGATAACCCTTCTCATTGAACTGGCAAATGATTTTAGCAACTGGAACAATTGAAATAATTACATTTATAATATCTATATAATACCAAACACAAAATAAATGAAGTACAACGAATATGCAACCATCAACAGATTCTGTCTAGGTGAAGTAGGGCAATCTGTGTTTATGATTTACAAGGTGTTAACAAGGACAATAACTCTTTGAACAACTGATGTTTAACAATGACATTTGATCAGAGTTCTTACTTATATATGATTGTCACTCAAATATTCCCAGTGCGGCAACAGTGATTACAAGGTTCGGAACAATCTTGTTCTACCATCAAGCTTTACTAGCCAGATACGCCCACATTTTGCAAGAGATAGACAGAGAACAAGCTAAATGTACAATTAGTGCCCATCTTCTATGGTCCGACATCCGACAATATCAAAGCGAATGAAGATCTTTTGGATAAACATAATCTTAAGTTTTATCAAAATCGGATATAAATTGTGACCTTTAGAGGGTCTACAAGCTAAAAACGTGAATTTTCGCACAATCAGGGGTCATAATCCATGAAGTTACGGTCCGTTATGCGCGAATATTGACAGGAATATTTCATCAAAATCGGATAAAAATTGTGACCGCTAGAGGGGCCACATCATTGGTATTACACTATTAGCATACGGGGAGCTTTGGTCCGATTTTCACGGAACTCAACAGTCAATAATAGTGTAACGGTGATATATTTGAAAAATTTTTGAAATCGAATAAAAGTTTTTACCCCTTCAGGTTCGCACAATCAGGGGCATACTCCAGGAAGTTATGGTCTGATATGCGCAAATGTCGAAAAGAACCAGTAGAGGGTCCACAGTCTTGTGGAGGGGTCACTTTGTCTGGCCATTTTGCTCCGATTGTCACGAAATTCGAACTCAACAGCCACTATCGTTTAACGTTGATATAATTGTTTTTTAATCGTATAAATATTGTGACCTCTTTAGGGTCCACAAGATTTTTGTAAATTAATGAGTCATAATCAGAGAAGTCACGGTCCAATATGTGCGAATATCGACAGAAACCGAGATCTTTTGGATATAAACATATATTTTAAGTCTCCTCAAAATCAGATAACAAGTCCATGCAGTGGCAATAATCCAGGAGGTTAGGGTCCGATCAAGGCCCGCGACAGAGCAACAGTCATGATCTCTATCGTCATTTTGGCGTGTATCTGGTGGAAAATGGGGTCACTTTGCTAAAACATAGAAACTGGGATTGAACCCAGCAACATATGACATACCAAATACATGTGCTACGTTTTACTGATGTAATTATAATCAGATATGCACGATATATGACAGGACATTATAGACATTAATATAAACAACATATACTATTCCAAAAAAAGTAGGGGATATTTGAATTTTAAGTGTTATTAAAGTCACCTAATGAAACTGACGAAGAAACAAATGACAAATGAAATGAAGTTCACATTCATCGATTTATTCCAAATGATCGTTAGACTAAGTAAGGCACAGACTGACCATTATAAGGGTAAAATGATACCCGGGGTCAAACAGCAAAGTTACCACAGCATCACAACAAAGTCAGTAACGGGTAAATCCTCCTCTGTTTGCCAAACAAGCATTGATCCGACGTGGCATACTTCTAATGAGACGTCTAAGGTCATTTTGGTCCAGATTGTCCCATTCCTGTTGCAACGCAGCAGCAAGTTCTTGGACATTGGCAGGGCGTTGTTGACGTTGACGTAACCTCTGTCCAAGCATGTCCCAGACATGCTCGATGGGGGAGAGGTCGGGACTCAGTGCTGGCCAAGGTAATGTGGTGATGTTCTGTTGCTGTAGGTAACCTGTAACGATCCTGGCCCTGTGACATCTTGCGTTGTCATCCTGGAAGATGAAACGGCGGCCATGACGTCGTGCGAACGGCACAACATGGACTGCCAAGATGTTGTCCCGGTAGTACTGGCCTGTAACACGCCCTGCAACAACATGTAAAGCCGTTCTTCCAGCAACAGAGGTGCCTCCCCACACCATAACAGAACAACCCCCAAGTTGATCATGTCTGATGACGTTAACGTCTTGGAAGCGCTCGTTTCGACGACGCCACACCCTCCTACGTCTGTCCAAAAAATCAACAGTGAACCTTGACTCATCTGAAAACATCACATTGCTCCAGCGTCGATTATCCCAGTGTTGACGATGCCTACACCAACGACGTCTTGCCTGAATGTGATGATCTCTCAAACAAGGGATCACGCGAGGACGTCGGGCGCGAAGGTGACCCCTATGCAGTCGATTCCGATTCGTCTGGCCACTCACTCTCACACCAGTGTCTGTTTGAAGACGAGCGCTGATCTGATTTGCTGTGATGACACGATTTCTCAAGGCCAAGGTACGGATAAATCGATCCTGGGCTTGAGTTGTCGCCCTTGGTCGACCTGAGCGTGGTCTGTCCTGTACAGATTGTGTATCACGGTATCTGGACCATAGCCTGCTAATGACAGACTGAGAAACATTCATCGTCCGCGCCACAACCGCCTGTGTTGTGCCGATCTGTAGCATGCCAAGGGCACGTAACCTTTCATTTTGGGTAAGCCGACGCATATCAAAATTTGTTTTCTGGTCACTAAAACAATTAAACTGATGTTTCCACCCTGGAATTCAATGCCACAATGACTGTAACATTCAAAGTCAGAGTCGTGCAAATCTTGGGTTGGACCCCCATGATGATCCCAAGCATCACCTGCATTCCATGCGGTAGCTATTGGTGCGTTTGGGCGTCACATGTAACTGGATATGTTTCTTCTGTTAGGTTCTATAGTGACTTTTTTCGTAGTCATTTGCATATTTAGTATTATGCCCCCAAAATCAAATATCCCCTACTTTTTTTAATAGTATATCAATCAGATGATAAATGTAGTCTGTAGAGTGTACATAAGAAATTGCGCAATACAGAAGGACGGGCGGACAGGGTAGACGACAGTACACGTCCCCATGAAAACGTGGGCGTATTAAAACTGTGACCTCTAGAGTGTCCACAAGCCCACAACCCGGGGCCGTGATCCATGAAGTTACGGTTTCCGATACATGCCAATATCGAAAGGAACCGGTATCTTTGGGATATTAACTTCTATTTCAAGTTTCGTCAAAATTGGATTAAAATTGTCACCTGTAGAGTGTCCACAAAGAAACTGTGGACGGACGGACTGGGGTGACGACAATGTACGTACACATACAAATGTGGGCGTATAAAAATCTAGCCTGGGTAATTGGGCACTGTGACTGATGAACAACTCCTTAATTTCAGTATTAAGTCCTGAGAATGTTAGATAGAGGCAAAGGCGAGACTTGAAACACAAACAACAAATCAAACCAATGAGGGTAATATATAAATAGAAAAAAATAATAACCTAACTACAGTTGCAATAACAACGCGTCAATTGATATTAGTAAGCTTATTTACATGCCTTACCATGGAAAATGTAACGAATGACACCCAACATACACTGAACATTTTCGGGAACCATCTGAAAATATTTTTTTACATTAACACCTTTTATTTTTGACATTATTCCTAATCTTGAGCTACATCATGTATCATTCTATATAACCGGGAAGGAAAGGGGAGAAGAGTTTACATAAGAAATGAAATAAAGCAGTATTAAGTATCGTAAAATAAAACACTTGTACAGATATATACTACTTCTGAATTTTTATAACATGCTTGGTATCGTTAAATCAATCAGTAATTGATAGTTTACCTCTGTTTGGAAATTTTCACACAGTCTTTTTCTTAACATACACACTATGTGTTCGTCTATCCCGATAGAGCTGAGCAAAAACTCGTGTAATTTGATATTAAACCAGCGACCATTCTCTGAGTTAAATGTCCCAGCTCTAAGTTGTTCTTCAGTCTGTAGGAGAACACGTTCGATATTGTCCATAATACCGCGTACTTCTGAACTGCAGGATGCGTTTGGAATAATTTGAACAGTGTTTTCTATAGTTTGAACTATATTCGTACAATATTGGTTTCGGACAGTTTTCTCTTTCTCTGGAATAGATATCGCATTATCCTTAATTTTATTTTGAGATGCTTCTGCTTTATTGACAGATTTCACTTTATCTTCAAGGGCAGATTTCTCTTTAGTTTTCTGCTTTTCTTCCAGTCGTTTTATTATCTCTGTCATTTTGTGTCTGTCTGTAGCTTCCTGAAACATTATGTTAGACCCGTAATCTACATACCACATTGAAACAAATCTACATTGCCAGTCTTTCATATTCAACACATCGAGAGTGGGGCCGATACCTCTTAGTCAAAGTATAGATGCAATCAAACTGTACAGCAACTTGCATCACTCTCATTCAATCAGTACCAGAATTATCGCACTCCAAAGCATGGACGGACCAAATTAGCGGACTACGCGGGCATTGCTTACCGTCGATTCATGTGGACAGTTGGTATCTGACTAGAATCAGCCGAAGCTCTCTGGAACAAGCCGGAGCTCTCTGGACCTTCTTTTTATATAAATCACCGAGCTATAAAATTGATAACCACCATGCAAATCATTGTATGGATGTAATGAAATTCAAAGACAATTTTGATAACTCTCGCTCAGGTATCGTGTCCCAACGCATGATCTAACCAAGCTATTTTACCCCTGCGTAGCCTATGAACAGCGTCGAAGCACCACACACGGGCGCCAAAAAACAAGAACAACGTTCTATAGTCAACACCAACGTCGTCAGGGGTGGATATGAACAAGAAACAAGCGGTTGTCATTCAAGATACATTCACATTTTGCAATATAAGGACAGAGAACTGGGAAAAGGGGTCATTCTCTGATTGTTCCAATACTTAACATCGGATTAGAAATAAAACTGTTAAAATATGTAGCCTCTATCGCGTTGGCAAGGGTTTCGGAAAAAGAGGTAATCGGGAGAGAATGCGACAGATCATTGACTATCGACAGGTTTCGTCCTCTCTTGACCCTAATACTACACACCAGATTTAAACAATTCCGTTGAAAACAGGAGCCGCTATCGCGACAAGGAGGTTTCCGTTAAAGGGGGCTAACTCCTGAACAGAGAGAGAGAGAGAGAAATTGAGTTTAACGTCCACTCAACACAAACTAGGTCATTTCGGGGCTAACATATGGTTTAATTTTATTTCAATAATTCGCTTGCGCGTAGGGGTCTTTAGCAGTGGGAGGAAACCGAAGTGCCCGGAGGAAACCCACGAGGTTGTAAGGCGCCCCTATCTCCATGCCACATACGCTCACACCATGACTTGAAATCACAGCCGCAAGCCAGTGGTGACCGGCCAGCTAGAGGTCGAAGCGCGGCACTCTAGACCACTAGGCCATCCCAACCCCCCAACTCCTGAACAGGAATTTAAGGAATGCTGAATATCGATAGTGTATGACCTGTCATAGTATGGAGCGGATTTTCCCCCATAATTCTTAACCCTAACCTAGTAATGCGTATGCTAATATGCTTACTTCTATGCATTTAAGTTCTTACTAACAAATGTTAAATTGGTTGTTTACACATGTAAAAATGCTAATTTATATGACATTTCTTAAATATTACAGTTCGAATACGTATTTTGTTGTTTTTTTTATCCATTATTACTTTTAATTTATTATAGTCTGTTTAGTTTCGTTAACATTTTGACATTTCACAAATGTTACGCGGTAAAGCTGTCATAATTCTAAGCGATATTTTGATAACAGACGGCGCTGTTTACAATTGTATGGAGGCTGATTGGGGACTAGTCTCTTGTCATCCAAACAAATATTCTACGAATATTAGTCTGGATGGGTCCTCAAAATTTGACAGAAAGTCGGTCATTGTCTGGATTATCCAGTCTTTTAAGTTACCACGTACTGAATCTATCAAAACATCTCGCTTGTCAACAATGACACTCTCTAAAACTTTGTTTTAAAGGTTTTAATTGAAATGGTAATTTTCTCTCGTCATGAATCAAACGTATGGCTTCTCACAATCTCCTTAATCGCGAGTCATGCTGTTGTATCGTCTCTATAATTGTTTCTAATAATAGATGTGCCAAGTGAATTGTGGGATATATTTTATCCTCGCTTTATAGAATCTATCAAAATCGGCCCGGCTTCATAATATCTATCACTTACCGAGGCTTTAGCCAAAAGGTTCCATTGCTCATGCGTAACCAGGAGTTTGGTTTTTTATGTGGTAGATTATCCAGTAATTTTCGTCAATAATTGAGAACCGACCCAGACCCTCCGTGCGTTGAAGACTAGGCGGTTCTGGGTGACCGAGACTAATTGGGGACATGCAAAATCTCGCCCTTTTCATAACCCGACATAGACCAAAATCATAAACTATTCTATATATGTTTAAAATATATAAATAGCATTCTCTGTCGTGCATTTATCCTAATAATACTGCTAAATCGATTGATTTGGCATATTTTGTGTCTAAAAGAACAATAAAATATATAGTAAGAACTGATTACGTCATGCACGGGTGTGAATAAATAAATATAAATAGGTAATCATTTTTCCCCTCAAATTTATGAAATATTTTACGAACATAAGTAGATTTTTTTTTTTTTGATATTATTTAAGCTTTTTATCGGGTCAAGCTTTCAAATTTTTATGATCCTCGGTGGCTCGGTGGGTATGTCCCAGACTCGGTCTCGGGTTCGTTCCCGGTGTTGGAAGAGAAAGTCCATCGGGTTTTCCACCATGATTTACCCTTTTCAGTGGTGCTACACGGGGTTCCTGACAAATGAAATGGGATTTAACGCCCTATACTCTTCTGCACATAACCTGGGCTAAGAGAAGACGGGCAATTTTGACTGGGCAGCGGCGCCACGGCCAATGTGTATACGGGACCTCGGTTTTTCGTCCCTTCGGTTCTTGACGAGGAACAATGTCTAGTCGTTCTAATGGCGTACACGTAAATGAACCCTGGACGTTGGAATTTGAAATAATAGTGGGCCGTAGCGCCTCTGTCCGTGCAAAATCACCTCACACTACACATTTCATGGCGTGTTCTCGCCTTGATGCTGAACGACGGGACGTTTAACTCGATTTCATTTAAAGATAAATTAAGGGAGAATAGATAGGCCCGAAAAGCTGACTAATGTGAAGGGTATTGCTGAAAATTTCAGTTTCACTCTGAACCGAGAATTTAGCGATTGAATTTTGCGCATAGCCTCGATCATCATTACTAAAGTCGGTACGATACAAGAAAACCCACACAATCTCGATTATCCATTTTTGATTTAATCATGAATAAGCGTTGAACAGCAGATCGGATCTTTATACAGTAAACATCGCAGGCTAAAGGTGACATCGACAATTGAAAATGTAGATTCTCCTCTTGCATAATGTATGTTTAATTTCCAAATCACCGGGTTGTCTTATGAAGTAGAGGGTCTCTTTGGGCATTGGGCGAACGATTCGCCCCTTAAATTGATCTTATTAATCTCATTCCAAAGTTTGGGTTGGTGGGTGGGTGAGGTGTGTCTTTGCTTTAATTTTATATCTGAATTATCATTTCCTGTTTCTCAATCCAATCTCAAATAAAATAAAATATTGTTTATAAACCAAAACAAACACAAAATAGCTTTGTTCTACTGGTGTATTTCTATATTATTTAAATAATATAAGAATAATTTACTTTTGTACGTAACATATTTTATATATCTTTAGAGATAAAAATAGCCTATTACTTCTCTCAAAATTATTGCGAACGAATATTGCAAAAAAAAGGAGGCTAAATCAATCGATAAAGCCGTATCGGGGCAAATGCACGAAAAGGTATCATATTTATTCATCTGAAAAACATGTAGAAAAATTTGCCTTTGTACTTAAAGTATTTTAGTATTTTTGACATAAATATGTCGTCATTTCTGACGGGTAATGAAAAGAGCGATATTGTTCATGTCCCTAATGAACCACCATATAGTACACAGCGCCACCAGTTAGCATAATTCGTGTTAAAATTATGACTCCCTTTTAACCCGTTATGATAAGTCATAATTCCAACTCAGACTATGCTAACAGATGGCGCTGTTTACTATATGGTGGCCCATTGTGAACATGTATATGTATTACATGCTTTCTAACAGCATGTATTTGCGTAAAGGGGCGAAGCAATTTTTAAGAGATTTTACGGACCGATTTCCTCCAAAATCAAATTCATCAGTGATTGTTTTGTGTATATATTGTTATAACATTATATGTTAGATATATATAGCTAATCAAAATTATGATCTCTTCGGGGCGCACAAGCTATGTACGCGAAAAAAAGATGGTCCAAACGCGCCAGAATTGAACCTAATCGAGTTCTTCGTTTATAACATAATATATTTTAGTTTTAAAGAAATTGAATAAAAATTGTGATCCACAAGCTGTGTGTTCGACTTTCGTGCGATCAGGAGCTACACTACTAACTGTTATCGAAATCTTTGGGAAATCAATATACAATTTAAGTTTCATCAAAGTCGGATAACAAATTGGGATCTGTAGACACACGCACGGACAAGTGTGATGGCATAATATTTGCACGTGAAAATATGAATGGATGCAAACTCTTGAAAGAATAATATTTGTCTATACTACCCTATGTTGTCTAATCAATTTTAATGTTATGTACCTGTCAGTTATCATTGGTATAAATTCATTGATTCCAAATAATTTACAGGCATGGCAACATTAATTGGGGGGGGGGGGGGTCACTGTGGCTGAGTAAGAAGTAGGACGCTAGGTCGCTAGGTCGCTAGTCTGGAGGTCAGGTGTTCGATCTCTGCATTGGCCGTGAAAGTTCAGTCAGATTTTCCGGCGTGCCCCAGCCCAGTCAGTGATGCAGGACGGGGGGGGGGGGGAGCTGACAAGAACAGCTGTCTAGTGTACGTAAAAAATCCCTTGACAGTTGAAATTCGATATAAGAGTAGGCTGTAGTGCCGCTGTCCGAGCAACATTTCCCTCATAGCACACTGTATAGCGTATTAGCTCAGTTCGGAGCAGAACAGTAGGATGTTAAACTCCATTTCATTTGGAAGGGTGTAAACAATGTATAACTATACCATTTTTAAATTCGTTTACTTATGACACCATAAAATGGGATCAATAATGGCCCAATCCCCAAAACCCCTACTTCCAGACACAAAACTGGTGATTTAGAAATGAAGTAAAGTTTAACACCCTGCTATTATGCACTGACTATGCTAATGAAGACGGGAAAACGTCATGAAGTGTGGATTTTGTACGGACAGGGGCGCTATGGCCTACTCTTGATCCTGTGATGAAGTAATGTGCTTGTGCATTCATTCTTCAAAACACATTCCAAGAAGACATATCAGATATAGATTTCGTATGTGGTCAGATATGAAATTATTCTTGTATTACAGACCGTTTAATTGTGTGCTACGCGTGCGTGCCATTCAAAATGGATACGAAATAATCTTTTCGTCGTGTTGGGGGGGGGGGGGGATTCTAGTCAGGCCCAGGGCCCCACTCCGGTTAAGCTGAGCTTTGATTTAACTAGTCATATCAAGTCCGCTTTATTGGTGGTTATTGATATAATATTATATACATGGTTTTTCGTTAGTGAATAAACTGGGTTTTAAAATAAAATGGTGTGCTTCGTTTAAAGCTTACGTCAAAATTTTCTCTTGCAGACTTCGCTCTTTCAATAGCCAGACTGTAAATTTGTTTTTCTTCGTACGCTTCTGATTGTAGTTGGAATGCCTGAGCACATATTGGTCTATTTGTATTCAGTTCATTCAGTAAAGGCATAACTTAAAAATACAGAAATAAAATTATTATTAAGGAAGGGGATCATGTAAATGCAGTTGTTAATTACATGTATTTGTTATTTGTTGATTTAGAAAACTTACTGTTGTAAACATTTGTTATATAAATAACTTACTCAATTCTAATACAAAGTGCTCACTTACCTGGTTTCAATTGAGATAAAACAAATTCAGGGTTTTTCTGAAAAAGATGTATTAAAACTTTAAAAAAATGTATTAACAAATTGTCGGTTGTAAATATTGTGACAAAATCCATTGAATCTGTTTGATTTGAAAGAATATTGAGAATTTACATTAACTTGAATTTCAAATAATTAGTATCCTCCCAAGGCTTACGTGTGTAGATATCTGGAAACATCTCAACTATGCAGTTTGTACAAAGTTTATAACAGCAAAATGTTGACACCCATACCTTAATATCTATTGCTCTACTTTGTAAAATAACCATATTTAAAAATGGAGTCCGGCGATGTACCATCTGTCCAAAAACATGATGTCCCAACTTCAAGACCTCGGATGTAATGAAAAAACTGGAAGCTTTATACCTATTTTCATTATCCTCCTTTGCGAGCTCCAAAAATTCATTTATTATCTACAATAAAATACAAGATTTATATAACAGAACGTTCTAAAGCAATGTAAGTAGACCAAGATAATATCATCATTGGACACCCCCTTATTTCATTTGTACCCACTCAGCAGCAGCTAAGTCGTACGCATTTGGGGCGGGTGGAGTGATTATGGATGTTATCATCAAAAATCACTGAAAATTTACCTTGGAATAACTCAGTATAATGTCATTGTCGAAAATCGTTGAAAATAAATAGTCATTCGTTTAAATAACATAAAAGGTTAATAATATGCAACCTATAAAGCGTCATCAAGATTTCATAATGACCAAGGGATATGATTATTCAAAAATATGAAAATCAATAAGTGGCCTTAAACATACATTATGCAAGAGCTAAATCTGATTATTGCAAGTCTTTATTTAGGCTTCAGATGTCATAGAAATTATAAATTAGATCTTTATTTACACAACAAGCACAAAATCAACTCTGTAGACCCACGGACGGCTTGGATTCAGCTTGGATTTAAACGGCATTTCGTTGACTGATTTAATTATAAATGGTGTCGTGAGCGGAGATTAACCGTTACGTTGAGGTCATACTCCCGGATCGAGATGATAGAATGTACGAAGCGAGGCCGATGTTGGGTGATGCCTTAACAAATTACATCTAAACTATTTAAAGTGCAATAAACTAAACACAGATAATGATAAATTATACAATTCCTGGAGACCGTGTGATGCTAAAAATTGTCGAAGACGGAATTCAATCCCATTTCTAGTTAAAAATTACACCAGTGATAACTATGTACAGAATATAGTAATTTGACTGAAATTTCTAATATATTCTTCTTCCATCATCTATTTTTGAACTGTTATAGCAAGAATGACTAACTCCTTATAAGATTCTCCCATAATGTATCTTTCATTAAATCCTTTCGTCATTATTGTACTGGCAAAGGAATGTGAACGACATTTCGACGATGAACGGGCAGACAGGGGTGAGTGCAATATGCGACGACACTATGCGTGTAGTAAAATGCAAACGTCAACACGAATATAATTAAAATTTCAATTAAAAAATATCCCATTTTCCTTACTCTACAATAAACAAACCCCGACAAATTTCCACAACCAGTGGTTGTCGCCGGCAAGATATGTCCACATTTTGCAAGAGATGGATATAAAACACGCCATGTTTTTCGTACATTCAGGGCCCATAATGCAGGAAGTTACGGTCTAAAGTGCGAAAATATCGAAATGGCATGAGATCTTTAGGGCATAAACATATATTTTAAGTTTCATCAAAACCGAATAAAAATAGTGATTTCTAGAGGGTCAACAACCTTCGTATTACATACTGTTACACAATTTGCGCACAAAGAGCGGCCATATTGTCGGGCAGTTTAATTTTGTTTTTCCTGAAATTTGAATTCAACCTTCATTATGGCAGAAAATATATTTAAACGGTTTTTAAAATCGGATAAAAAATTCTGACCTCTAGACAATCCACAAGCTAAGAAACACTATTTTTGTACAATCAGGGCAACAATCCAGGAAGTTACGGCCTGATATGCGCAAATAGCTACAGGAACCAAGATCTTTGGGACATAAACATATATTTTAAGTTTCACCAAAATCTGATAACAATTATGACTTCTAGAGGGTCTACAACGTACAAGGGATCGCCATTTTGACAGACAGTTTTCGTCCGATTTTCACGAAAGTTGAACTCAAAACGTCATTGTTGTGTAGCGACAATATATTCACGCGGTTTGTTTTTTTTTTTTAGGTAGGATAAATATTGGGACCACAAGATAAAAACGCGATTGTTCGTACGATCAAGGGTAATATTTCAGAATCCGATATGCGCGAATATCGAAAGGAACCAAGATCGTTGGGTTATAAACATGTATAACAAGTTTTTTTTTTATCAAAATCGGATCAAAGTTGTGACCTCTAGTGGGTCCACAACATTGATATATCATTATGTTTACCCTATTTGCGTTCGAGGGGCGGCCATTTTGTCCGACAGTTTTAGTCCGGTGCCATAATTCAGGAAGTTACAATCCGATATGCGCGAATATCGACAGAAACCACGATCGTTGAGTTATAAACATGAATGTCACGGTTCATCAAAATCAGATGAAAATTGTGACCTCTAGAGTACAATCTAGGGCCATAATCCATGAAGTTATGGTCCGATGCATGCTAATATCGACAGGAAGCGATACCTTTAGGGGATATACCTATATTTCAAGTTTCGTAAAAATCGGATAAAAAATGTGTCCTGTAGAGTGTCCACAAACAAATTGTGGACGGACGGACGGCATAATACGTCCATATGAAAATGTAGACGTATAAAAACAATGTCCTACCGAACAGTTGAAATTTAAATAGAAAAAATAACTTCGATTGCGTGTGTTGCTTTTTTTTAAAAATTTCATTGAATACTCTGCACTCATGAGATTCCATAATTTTGAAAATAAAAGCAGACTATCCTGAAAGTGACGATTGGGTGGTAACGTGTCGTTAACCCAACATTTCTATCATGTTCATAAACACATTGTACAATATCAGAAAGTTTCAAGTGCCAATGGTTCCTTCCTTTACGTAAAGGCCGGTGTGATTTCTTCCCTCTGGACGACGAGCTTGCAACAGTTTACTTGTCATCACCGAAGGCGCTATCCATTACAGTTGTGAACCGTGCTTCAGAAATCCCGAGATTCTTCCGGTATCACGCCCGGTTTCGAACCTGGGACAGATATTGAAAATATCCCGGATAGACATAATTATGATCCAATACAGATTAAATTGTTGGAATGGGGCGGATAAAATTGTGATGTCTAGAGTGTCCACAAGCTAAAATTGTGATTTCCGTACAATCAGGTGCCAAAATCCATGAAGTTACTATCCGATACATGCCAATATCGAAATTAGAAACCGAGATCTTGGGGAGATAAGCGTATATTTCAAGTTTCATCAAACTCGGATAAAATTGTGACCTGTAGAGTGTCCACAAACATATTGTGGACGGACGATGTACGGGCGGACTAGGCCAGTGACAATATACGTCCACATAGAAATGTGGGCATATAAAAAGATATAACGTTGAGAAGGTCTTGCATGTAAAAAGGTTTCGAATGAAGTAACGAATTAAGAATGTGAATAAGTTTTAATACATTTACCGTATCGTCTAAATCTGTAGGCTTTAGTTTTGAAAGAAGAGTATTCATTGATATATCATAAACTTCAAGATATCTTTTAAGTACATTCACGGAAGGCTCCCCTTCATCATCATTGAACTGGCAAATGATATCAACGACTGAAACAACTGAAATAATTACAATTTATAATATCTATATAATTTCAAACACAATATAAATATGACAAAAATCCAACCAGCGGCAGATTTTTCGCTTAAACGCAAAAGGGCAACGGGTGAAACTCAAAGAAATATAAGAAATGAAATGAAATGGGGTTTAATGTCCTACTGTTCTGAGAAATATTAGAATGGTTGGGATGTTACAGTGTTTACAAGGTTTGGGCATGGCCAATAACTATTTAGACAACTGATTGATAAAGGATTTTTCGTTAATTATAACTATACTAATTATCAAATATAAGTTAGCAACAGGAACTGGACGATGCCATACGCGCATGTTGGGGGGGGGGGGTCAGTATTGATCTGAATAGAACATCTAGTGAGAACATCGTAGTTGTCGATCCAGCATTAATTAACGGTTGCAATGGGGGTCATGTACTGTTGCAAAATGAAATGATCCAATGAAATGCCAATTCGTATTAGAAAGTTAATCTGCATATCTTACCATGAAAAATGTAACGAATGACACACAGCATACACTGAACAGTTTGTGGAATCGTCTGAAAATATTTCACAGAAAATATTTTTAACATGTTACAACAATATATTTTTTTAGCTACATGTATGATTCACTTTAAATCAATTCAGTAATCAATATTTTACCTCTATATGGAAATTGCACAGTCTGTCTCTTAATAGATATACTATATCGCCATCTAACACAATAGAGTTGAGCAAAAACTCATGTAATTTGCTATGAAACAAACGACCGTTCTCTGAGTCAAATGTTCCGGCTCTAAGTTGATCTTCAGCCTGTAGGAAAACATGTTCGATATTGTCCATTAGACCGCGTCCAACATAACTGTGTGGCATAGGTAACTGCTCCATGAAAACGTTTGTAACACTCGTTTTTAATTGACTTGTAAGTTTTGAAGAAACTCATCCTGAAATATATATACATTATTTTAGTAAATTGAACCACATGTTTCAACGAAATGAAACATACTTCTACCACAGTTTTGTCGCACATTCTTGTGGTTTCTGTTATCATAGAGGAATTATATTACATTATGTAATGCTATAACAGTTCAAAAGATAGGTTAGCCACAAGGCAAATCTTTAGGCGGTATAATATTGTTGCCGAAATTCAATTGGCTTCTTCATTTCACTGATTTAAAGGATCTAAATCTCTATTCTATGGAACCCAAAATGGGCCCAAAAGCACATACTAAAGATGCATTATGTAAGAGCTAAATCTGCCTATTTCTGGTCTTGATTTTGGCTTCAAACGTTATATAAACTATTATTTAAACATACTCACATGACAAGCCTATAATCAACGGATGGTAGAAATTTAAACCGATAAAAATACGGTCGCCTTTCAATGATTTAAAAATGGAGAAGCGAAGCTGAATAACAAGTACCGTTGTTACAATAATAAACAATCTATGCCACATCTTGCCGCTCAGAATAAAATAATTTGAATGAAATTTTCAAATTCATTTTGCATTATCTGTATTTTTAAATTAGAGCGAGAACGGACAACTCTTTATCTAAATCTTACGTAATGCATCTTTCATGTAATACGAGTGTACCTAACCTGATTTACATTCGTTTTTTTTTATTGTAATTATAATTACAATACACTGTCAATGATTAAAAGACTGATTTAGATCCTATGGAGTTTAGACACGCAATGGGTTCGAGATATTGTATAGATACGTTGGGCGAAACCGTTGAGGTTCAAGAGACACCATCTGGATTCAGAATGGCCCGTTAAGTCACTGGGGAGCCATATAATGTAGGGAGTCCGTTAGTAAACTCGATCTGCGAGTTAGGGGATGGAGAGACATGTAACCTAAGCTTGTAACCTATGTATCTTGATAAGTGACACTATTCATTTTATTTGTGCAAACCAGTGAGGTGTTACGAAACCTATAGAAGATGTTGATACAACCGTCTTAATGCTAGGACCCCACTATTTTTTCGGGCATTTCAGGTTCTGTTCTCCTAACATTCATCGTGCCAGTGCGCCTATGCTTCTGTCACCATTTACCTTTCTTTAAATTGTATTGTATATTAGCAAACTGGTATCGGAACAGATCAAATACAAAAACACCTTGTTATAATGTAAAACTGGTTTTCGTCGATTATTTATAGACTTTAAATATATTAATATGATATGCGGCGGCCATGATAGCTGCTGTTGGGTTTGTTTTGGTTTTTTTTATCAAACACACGGAGGTGACAAAACTAACCTGTACACACTGGATGGACGTTTTTGTGCAATTCTTTACTTACATTTACGTAAGCATGCCTACAGTTTCCATCTGTTACGGCGGAATCGCATGGAAAATTATATGACCTACATTAAGTTATAGGCAATAAGGAAATATAACACACTTTACATACCATTAGAAAACTGTAATCACAGGTGTAGCCAATAAGGGAATAGGCCTATAACACAGCTTACATACCATTAGAAAACTGTAATCACAGCTGTTGCCTTATGACTTTAAATGGAAATAAAGCCAATCAGTCTGTTTACGCTTAATTAAACTTCTCTTTATATCAGGAATTGCTTCATTTGGTTTGAAATACTTTCGTTTTCTGTAGCCTATATATTACGCATAGCCTCGATCTGACCAAATTGATGGTGTTAACAAGGACCACGCCTCGCATACAATCGATTCCTAGGTAAAAACTAATTAACTCTGTAACAGATCACTCTCCACATCAAGGTAAAAGAAAAATAAATAAGAAGTTTGAAGTATTTGTAGTTAAAAAAATAATTCCTATTTAGTGTAAATGGTTATTAAAATGAGTAAAATGCATCATTTTGCCCGAAGCAGTTAGGTGTTATGTAAACATTGCAAGAGCCGTTGAGCCAATGATTGACGCCACGTGCAGTCAACGCACGTGTTGTGGACAGTCGTCTGTTACAGAGATAATTCGTAAGTAAAATTCTCTGTGAAACAGATTGGAATCGAGCATCCGCAAAGTCACACATTGATCTGCAGTGAATATTCGCTGGGCCTACAAGCTGATTAGCAGTGAATATTTGCTAGGCTGCAACAATCACTGCAATAATAAGGATGACATCGATGCGACTTAATGAGCCCCAGATATTGAGTTTTTTCCTCCGACAAATTAAATTCTGAAACATTTTTTTTATGTTTTAGAAAAATAAATAAGCTTGAAATATTTGTAGGCAAAAAATATTTCCTATTTAGTGTAAATGGGTATTAATAAAAGGCTCCACTCTGCCCGTACCAGTTACGTCTTATGCAAACAATGCACGCGCCTTCGGGCCAATGATTGACGCTGTGTGGCGTGACGCCACGTGCTGACGGCAGTCATCTTTTACAGAGATATTAGAAGACATTCACATTCATAATCCTCTGTGAAATACAGATTGTAAAAGTCAGTCTAATGAATGAAAACAGTGTCACTCTACGCAAATGTTAACAAGGGTCTAGAGGCTAACTAGTGTTCTCAGTAACAGTAACGTGATGTTCTCAGTAACTGCAATTTACGTAGGAGTACTGATAAAAAAAAAACTACATCCTTGTTATCCCCAGAGGTCTCATTCCGTTTCACGAGGTTAATCCATGGGCAATCTGATTAAAACACAGATCCTATTTCATTTCGGTATTTTTGTATATATATATATATTATATATAGTTCAAAACCTCCTTTTACTTTTCTTTACTACACTAGGCCTTCGAAAGTTTAAAAAAAAAACGCAACGAAATATAGATCTGTATTTTAATTAGAATGATCCATGGGTACATTTGGGAGACACGTATTCAAATTGTCTGCCCTTGATGTTTGTGCTATTTTTATCAACCAATTAAATAAAAGTTGACATAAAAATAACATCAATCCCATCTTTTTGTGTGCATGTGATTTCTTTTATATTAAATCTTTCAAACTTTCTCAAAATCGAGCGAACAAGAAGCCATATTGTTGGCCAAGATCAACTTGGCACATTATCAGGATATTCACCACACGATAAGCAGAAATCAATGTAGCACGCTATAAGAAATTCGCTGGGCGACCGTGACTGCAATGAAATCACTTGATTTATATAGCTAATCTGAGCTAATGCAAGAGCTAAATCTTCCTATTGAATGTCTTTCTTTGTGTCTTAAATTTTATATAAACTATTAATTAGACATTTATTAACATGACAAGACCTAGACAAGACCATAATCAACTATAGATGCAATCAGATTGGTCCGATTTTAAGTAGATTAGAGCGCTTCGGTCATTTAATGATTTAATTTAAAAATGGAGAAGCTAGGCTAAGTCTCAAACAGTGCACACATCTTGCCAAATCTTTGCTCAGAATAAAGTAATTTAAAGGAAATTGTCAATTACTCATGTCACATTACATGTATCTATTTTTGAACTATTATAGCCAGCTCTTTATCTAAATCTTACATAATGCGTCTATTGTTCAAATCAAATTTGGCTTACTTTGCTTGTCTGTCTTTATACATGTATTATGACCATTGAATTCGAATATGTAGCATGAATTAATGAAACGAAAATAAACATGCCAGTAATTTGTTTAAAATGAACAATTGGGGTTGGATGGGGGGGGGGGAACTGCAAAAACGATAGATTGTCATTTGCATTTTTCAGGCAATATTTGTAACGGCTTGACAATGCCTGCTTAAGTGTTTTAAATTTAATTATGTTATTTTTATTTAAAAAAAAATTATACACCTTCTGTGTGACCCCTTGTGCTGATAATGGTATGAAGTAGATGTTTGCCCCGCCAGATACCCATACTGGAGTTACATCCCTTCTATGCGGGTATCAAAAGTGCGTCCAAGTCCGACTATACAAAGCCACAGATTTAAACGCTGACCTAAACATTATATGTATTTATTTTGCAAGGAATTGGATATATTAATAATTTTGAGCATGTCCACTCCCTACATCTAATAAGAAATATATAAGGAAAAACAGACGGCATTAATTAGTTTTATATTGATATTTTAATGATCATGTTTTTAGTAGCTTACACAGCATTTTATGGCAGGTATAATATTAGTGATTATTTACACAATGATAAAAATAGTATATTATTATCTTATATGTACAAAAGCTGGCAACAACTGAAAGGAGTATTGTGAAAAAAGGAATAATTTATATTAATTTGTCTTATTAAAAGTATTAATAAGCTAAATATTAGGCACAATCATATAATAATACCTTTAGCAATACACAAGCTTTACTAGGAAGATTAAAATATTAATGACATCTTGGATATTCATTAAAAAATTTCATGTCAGATTATTACAACACATTCTGACTGACTGGCTAGGAAAATGAAAAGAAAGAGAACTGAATTGTGAATAAATGTCATCATGTCAGAAATTAAGTTTTTATTGTAAACTTGCTGAATAATCTGTAAAACAATCAACTGCATTTAATCAAACTGATAAATTAGAATAATGAGTGTGTATTTATATCAAAACTAAGACATCCAATACTAAATGCGTATTGGCTTTTAAATAAATGTATCTAAGCTAATTATGATATATCTATATACTGAAGGTAATATAGTAATATGCTGGTGATGATTTATATTATATACATATTTAAATGTATTTAAAGTTATGACAATGGAAGGTAGGCATAAGTTTAAATTAATAACATATTTACAAAGTATTAAATAATACAGGTTATAATTCATTAAACTCAATTACAACAGGTAACTTTAATTAAATTAATTATAAAATGAATGCTTTTGACAGGAATTAAAGGGATACTATATTAAGCATTTATGTATGAAAACAATACATTTCTGCACATCAAACCTAGCAAGTTTTACTTTACTATAAACATTGCTCTTTCCAGATTCACAATTTGGGAGAGTATAGAGACTGTCTGTTTAGGTAAATAGTTGATAGAAGGATGAACAATAATTTAAATGGTTGTCACTTTAATAAAATATAACCAATGGTTAGAAATGCCTAAATGTTAACAAACCCTTACCTACCTATCTCTAATATAGCATTCAGAAATTAGTCAATTTATACACATCATTCATAAAGTATTACTAACGGGTAGACTGCTAATATTGAACAATGTATTATTACTAGTTCGGTTATAGATATTGAGGTCTATTGGGACATGTCTCAAACATATATCTGCCTCAAAACTATACTAAATTGTCATTTTGTATAGATCTATATTAGTATTTCAACATTTTAACAGTAAGTAGTATATATTTCAATTAGTAAACATGTTTCTTCGTTAGTGACCAATTCAGAATTTGAAAATCAGAATACAAAAGTAGATGAAATATATTACATGAAGCTAGTATTATACCTATATGAATTTGAGTAATGTTTTAAGGAATCTTTAAATTCCTATTCTCATACAAATATTATTAATATGATTTGATGACCTTATACACATGAAGAGCATTCCAAAAATTATCAATTATATCAGGACAAAATGTTCTCCTACAAATTGCTATGATAATTTGTTATAATGATCTAAGTACGTATATACAGATAAAAATAAAAGCCAGTGACTTTCTTATTACATGAAAATGGATATTTTTGCAGTTTTTATGAGACTGAGGTACAATGTACAGGAATGGCCATGAAAAGATTTGGTTTTGATGCAACAAATGGTACTTTCTAAAAAAAAAAAAATATACAAAATGTCATAACTCTTACAATTTTGACTAGATAACAGATACAACTTTAATAAATAGATCTGCAATAGGTATAACACTATGTCTCTCTTAATTACTAAATTCATTTTCCATTATTAATCAAGGGCTTTTAATAGTACAACAGCAAGCTACATTGTGTAAGAACTACCTAACAAGGGCAGAGAGAAATCCTTAAATACCACCCATGATCTGTTTTCTAACATTCTAACAAGACTTCAGATGTACCCTCTTGATCATGAGTAATTCTCTAACATGGTCTAGTCATGTTATTATTTTGTAATTTCTAACAAATAAGTTAAGATATATAATTAGCAGTTAATACAACTGAAATAAGAGCTATGCTTTCTAAGCAAACAGTGTAATACAATGTACATAAAAAGAGTATATGAAATACCTTTGCTTAGCCATTATCTTTTATCGACTAAAATTAATGTTATAAGCTAGTAAATTCAGGAACAATAAAAAAAGATTATTATTCCAATAAAAAACATCTTATTATGAAGCTCTTTATAATAATAATGTACTTAAATTTAAAAGTTCAATTTTAAGTAGCAGATTTTCATTCACTAAAACTATAACTATAAAAAGTTTTACGGAAGATTATATTAACGTTGTAACCCTTTTTTTCAATTCTGAACTTTTATCTACAGATTTACCCAAATCATTGTTTATTGCTTTTGTATTATTTTTTTTTTTTTTTAAAAAAAAAAGGAATATTTTAATTCAATACCTTTGTAGGCATCAATGGATTATAAAGATTTAATGTAGGCTGAAGTTTCAAACAGAATATATTTCTAAAAGATTCAGCTCGAAGTATTTATTGCATTTATTAATATGTTTGATTCCAAATATTGTAGGCATGTGTTTGAATTTCAAACCTTTGAGAACACTTTTGTATTGATAAAGTTTTGATCACTAAGTAATTCTTCATTCTCAAAAAATATATAAAATATGAATTCAACTATACTGACTACATATAAAATACAATTATTCTAAAAATACTTTATTATTGCTTATCTATATTTATCTACATGGTGTATACAGGTTTATCTATTATGTAAATCTCTTGAATATGTGACTTATAAGTAATCCATGTATCAAGAATCAAACAATTTTTTGTCTCTCATTTATTTTGTAAAAATTTCAATTATGGACTTGCAGGCATTTTCTATAAATAAATTATCAGTCCCAATCTTATAAACAGATAAGCATGCATGTTTAAGCAGGAGGCTTACAGAAATAAACAATTCAATTCGTTGTATCATACAAAAAAATCAAACTAATTCTAAAATTAAAGAGTTTGATATGTGTTTTCAGAATAAATTAATTTAATACATTTACTTACATATAAATAACATAGTATTGCCAGGCAACAATTTATACACACACCAGTCGGTTTTCTATAGAATTATTCCTATGATTAGCAAAAGAATTCCATTAAGTTTGACTACACCCCCCCCCCCAAAGTATTCCAAAGCTAAAGAGCATGTACACGGTTTCAGTGACAGGGGCAGTAACTCTGACTGAGAAAAATCCCTGAATGACTCAGTTTTAATAAGGTTCCTCTTATTTAGGACTATACAAACAAACCCAGCATGTTTGAAAAACAAATGTCAAACACTCTGATCTGTGACCGACTGATAGGTAGGGCTGACAGCAATATAAGCCTACTCCCATATCAAATTAATGTGGGTTTATAAAAAGCACTCAATAGTAATTATTAAAGAAGTTAAAAATAAGAACAAAATAGTTCTACAAAACTGAGTAGATTTTGAAAATATTCTTTTAAGAATCTTAATTCCATTTTCATTCCACAGACTTCAAATTCTTCTACTTGTCATCCTTAGTTTCTTGTGGTTTCCATATTTGGCACGATCTTATTGTTAAATCAACTATTCCTCAAAGCACTATAATAGTCACTGTCAAATTATATAAGCAAAACACATGTTAATCTATAAATTATCCAACAAGCTTCAACAACAAACATATTAGTTATCATATCAGCCAGCTATTAGTCTGTCTGCAGCTGTCCATTTTCACCAGACGCAAAGAACTAAAACACAATCAAATTTAGATACACTAAAATCAACAGGAACAAAGTATTAGTTTATGAAAGCCCTGTGTATCTCATGATTTCATTCTTAGTTTAACAGACAAACGAACAAGTCAAAGAACCGCATCACTCAACACTCATCCTTCACATAGAAAAAACAAGAGAATTTTGAAAGCCCATCTGCATGAATATTGTCATCTGTTTCAAACCATGATTTCGTCATCATCTTTTGTAGCGTGAGGTTTAGTCACATTTCTTGCTTCAACTGTTAATGATGAACAGTCTGTGTAATCCTCTTCTACACTATCAAACGATTCTGTACGTGAATCACTACGTGCAAAGAAAGAAGAATATTTCTTTGGTGGTCTTTTATGGGGTACTGCTGCACGTCTTTTATTAGGATATTGCAATCCTGGAGGTACAACTGAAAAATAAAGAGCCAAATGGGATTAATATTGTATATATGAAAGAATAATATTTTGAGAATATCAACAATTAAAGGTTTAGGTTTCTTGTTCAACCATTAATTTACCAGGTATAATTGTTTTGGCTTAATTTTAAAGCAACCATATAATTTCTTAGTCATATCTGCCACTTGGACAGCTTTCCTAAAAACAACCATGACTTCAGAACATACAAATACTAAAGCCCCAACATGCCAAAATAACAGTTAAATATAGATTTTACAAAACAGTTCCTTTATTTGACAAAAAATTTTGGTCCAGAAATTATTCAAATTATTCGCTTCTAACTTACTGTTTTCTATTGATTTCACACCACCATTTATATTAATTCTACTATCATTTCCATAAAAGCCAGACCATTGTCCATGAACTTATATTTGTACGAAAATAAAACAAAATGATCTGGTTTGTGGTTTCCTACTGTAGCTATCGACAAGCATCAATATTTAATTTACCTGGAAGGTCAAAAGTTACAGCATATTCTTCGTAAAAATCATCTCGTTCATCCATGGGATCAAACGAGCTTTCAAATTCATCACCAGTTAACATGTCTTCATCAGAGCTACCTTGTCGGAAATCTAACATTGGTAAGGTAGATGTCAAATTTTCCCTGAAATCAACAAACAAATTCAATGACACTGTAGTTTGTTTTATTTTCATTTAAATGTTTATATTTGTATTAACCCTTGAACAAAAGGACTTTCGTCTAAGGAAAACATGTATCTGAAAGTTGTTCATAAGAAGATATAAAGAATCTTCTAAAAAGGGGGTGGGGGGTGGGATGGCCTTGTGGTCAACAGTGCTGCGCTTTGACCTCTAGCTGGTCAGTCACCTCTGGCTTGCGGCTGTAGTTTGGCTGCCTGGTGTGAGCGTATGTGCATGGAGATAGGGATGCCTCAACGTCGTGGGTTTCCTCCCACTGCTAAAGACCCCTATGCGCGAATTATTGAAATAAAATTATAAAATTAAACCATATGTTAGTCCCGAAATGACCTAGTTTGTGTTGAGAGAACGTTCAACCCCATTTCTCTCTATCTTCTAAAAAGAGAAGAGGACAATTAAAATGAATATGATCAACAAGTTTTTTACTACTGACCTTTCTTGATGAATAGATGCTATTTGTGCTGATAGAACTCTTTCTTCTTCCTTTAATTCTTCTACTTCTTCATCTTCTTCACCATCAATTTTATCTTTAATTGGTGGTAAGGGGTCATGACGAGATACTGGCCGAGACTGAAAAAACAATTATACAAAAGTAAAAAAATGTTTAAAACTATTAGTATATTAACAGGAAAAATAAATGAAATGGGTTTAACATCCTACTGTTCTGCTCCGAATGGGCTAATGAAGATGGCTATATGCCATACAGTGTGCTATGAGGGAAAGTTTGTCTGGCTAGTGGCACTAAAGTACTAAAGTATGACGGGCGGATGCGGTCACAATGGGCCATTTATATGACTTACTAATTCCATTTACATGACTTACTAATTCCATTTATAAAGCTTTATAATTAATTTCTTACTTAGGCACGTGTGGACGCTGAAACCCATCGAAATGGGTGACTGAATTGAATATCATTTTCATACGTAATTATTTATCAAGTCTTATAAATCCATTTATATGACTTAGAAAATAATCGGCAATCTCCGTACTCCTTCGTTGAGTCAGCCAACTGGCCAATGAAATCCCTCGTTACATATAGCGGTGTTTTACTTTTCATGGCGGCTATTGTAAACATAAAATGACGAGAATAATTTTTTGCATGTTTTAGTTATCATAGCGTCAATTTACTTTGCTAAGGTCACCGCTCCCCCTCCACCCACCGACCGGGGTAGTTCTTTTCACAATTTCTTGCGAGTTTGCCGAAATATCGTGAAAACCACGGACAGGAGTGGGAGGGGCTTGCCATTCAGTAAGACGACCCGTGATTGGCTGGCCGAAGCATCCACGGGAATTTCCGGGCAGATGTACGAATTTTCCCGAATATTTAGTTCGTTAGATAATTCATTTATAAGACTTAGAAAATAGATTTATATACCTACCATATTATTTACAAGACTTTATAAATCATTTATCAAGCTATGAAAATAATATACAATTCAGTCACACGCTTCGAGGGGTTTCAGCGTTCGCACGTGCCTAAGTAAGAAATTAATTATAAAGCTTTATAAATGGAATTAGTAAGTCATATAAATGGAATTAGTAAGTAATAAAAATGGCCCATTGTGACCGCATCCGCCCGTCATACTAAAGCCTACCCTTATATCAAATTCCAATTGCCAGGGAATCTTTTATGTGCTCACCAATGACTAGACATTTGTCCATGTTAGACACTCTGCTCTGAAACCATGTCGAAAAAAAGCCCCCCCCCCCCAATATGTATAAATAAAAGGCTCACCTTGGGGGATCGAATACTAGCTCTAAGATATGTTAATCTATCTGTGGCTGTTTTCTCAGCAGATTCTAAGGTATTGATATCATTAAATGTTGATTTTAATTTCTTTAATCTCTCTGTTATAATGTTCTCTAAACATCTATAAATAAACAGAAGTAAACAAATAAATTATGATAAAATATTTGCCATTGATGTTAGGTAATCATTAGGCTATTATTTCAAGCTAAGATGGTTGATACATTTGCAATAGCACCAGCAGCTCAACAAACTGATGCAATGTGATTTCTTTGTAATAAAAAGAATTAGATCTTCATCAAACAGAGTTTGAAAACTAACAGGGATTAGAAACAAAGCATCTTCATCCATATTTTGTCTGTATGGAGGCAAACCAAGGCACTGAATGCAAATTACCGATATTATCAACACTTGTCTCAGAAGAATCCTACATATAAGATGTTCAGATTAAATTTTTTACTATGGAATGTTGGAAAGAAAGGGGTATAACACAAAATAGGAAAGTTGCAGAATGCTACATATGACCTCAATATAAAAATTTTATGGACAAACAATTACTGAGTTTATTACTAAGCGACATTTCGACAAGGATACTCAAGTCTTTATCAAGAAAATAAGTTCAATTACTAAATGTCAATTTCAAACTTACAGATTTTGTCTTGGAACTTGTTGTAAACATTCTTGCGCTTGAAATTTTTTGTTACTACGTAATAAACATGGCGCAAATATAATAGCTAAAGCTGGAGCTGACATTTTATTACTATCTTCATGCATGGCAATCCTGAAATAACAAGACATAATATATGAAACATCAAATATACATTGCTGAGGCAAAATAACATCCGCAACCATTACTACATGGAATTTTCGGTATGTCATTTTTTGGGGGTACAGTTGCTTCTTCCATTTAGGTGATAAACTAACCCAAAAATATTATTATTTACAACGCAAGTAACAGAAAAAAAGGTATTTCATCTTTTAGCCTAAGAACAAAAACACACAATTTCTAGCAATGGGGTCACCATTGCCTACACAAAATATATATATAACTCTCCATTCAAAATTTTTTTGATGCCTATTTTTAACGATAACAAATGTATGGACTATTCTGATAAGTCATCAACAAAACTATCACTCATAATGAAACTAAAACTTGTTGTCATTGGCTTAGGAAGATACATCAACAACTATGAAATTAAGTTTAATCCGGAGTCGCATTCAATAAAATACCCTTCCTTGGTAAGCTATGCAGACAAGTTGGAAATTTTTTGAAGATCCAATTAAATTAGTAAAAATATTGGACCTAAATATCATGGCAATTCCAATATAAATCGTTTCTTCTTCAAGACAACTTACCTAGATAAGTGAAAGATTAAACGTTCAAAGAGATCATAGTTTGGTTTTGGAAGACCTTCTATCACATTAGATAATGTCTGTAATCTCTCTTTATCATCTTTTATTTCTGAAAAAAAAAAAATATACCCCAAAACATAAACATAAAAACTTCTATAATTCATTCAAATATACGTTTTAACAAAAAAGATTTTCAGAAACTCTTCCTCAAAAAAATATAACTGTTTACCATTAAGGAAGCCACGGTGACTGAGTGAGTAAGACTCAGGTCTGCTCCCTGTGTTGGCTCACTAAGTTCCTCAGGGTTTTCTGGCATGGTTTTCCCATGACCATGGTGTAGAATGGTGGACCTGACAAGGACACAGCTGTCTAGTTATTCGGATGAGGTACCCTGTATACATTGACAAGCACGTAAAACAACCCTTGACAGTTGGAATTTGATACAAGAGAAGGCTGTAACACCACTGCCCTCATAGCATATGCCCATTTTCATTAGATCAGTCAGTGCTGAGAAGTTGGACGTTAACCCAATTGCATTTCGTCTACCAATTGTACATTTAACATTAATATTTTCTTACCAGCTGCCATGAGGAAATTATCATAGAGGTCAAAGGTCATTAAAGGTTCAGGTAGATCACGGAAGAATCGTTTAAGAACCGTTGCTAGAACATGAACTGCATAATTTTCTAGTTCCACACCACTAGCATCTGTAAAAAAAAAAAAGCAAATGTTGTGGTACATTTATATGAATCTGGAAAATTTCTACTGAACTCTATGTACTAATTAGTTTGCCTAGTATTCATTTTAATCAAACAACATTGCTAATTGTCAATTATATCCAAACTTTCAGATATTTCATTATTAAGCATGAGCAGTGATTCTTTATTCCTGGGAGGAAAGCACAAGATCAGGGCCCTTTGCTAGGTATGGTACCCACACATCCTGCCATGACTAATTATGAGATCACAAACTCATGGCCATATCGCTAACAGAATGAAGATCTATAGCACTACCTTCACTATTTAAAATAACATCTAAAACTGATATAACTACCTGAAAAATCCCCCCCCCCCTCAAATTTCAAATCCCCAACCTAAAGAATTGCAACGTCCTACTTTTCTGCACCAGGTGGGCTAATGAAGACAGGCATACACCATGCAGTATGCTATGAGATAAATTTTGTCCAGACTGGATTCTTCTATGTGCAAACCAATGTGTGTAAAGGATCTCTGTTTTTCGTCATATGTGAACAATTAGACACTGTCCTTGTCAGACCCTCTGTCCTGCACCACTGACAGTGGGGAAACAATGCAGGAAATCCTGAGAAACTTACGCAGTCAACAACCGAAATAAAGCCAAGACTTCTTGGTCAGCAACCCAGAATCTTACTCCCTCAGGCACCGCCATTCCCCCTCACATATAAACTAGCTGAACTATCCCACCAAGTTCAAAAACAATTTGTCAAAAACTGATGCAAGATTGGACAAGCTGACAAAGACCCACAGGTGACAACAACATTCTCCCTAATATGCGGGCGTATTAACATAAAAATCAAATACAAAAATATATGTGATATAATTTAAACTTACTGGCATCGATATCTTGAATAAGACTTCGTACTTTAGGTGCCGATCCCGATTTTCTGTAAATACCTTCAGTAAACATTCCTTGTAATTCTATAGCACTGATTAGTTTTTCAACAATAGGAGGTATCTTTTGATCTTTACCAATCATGGACTGTAACGGAACATTTAAAAATGCACCAGTGGCACCCTGAAAATAGATGTTTTTGAGGGGTTTTTTAAAATATGAATTTCAAACAGTGGTCAATGAACAAAATTTAAAAACATGGAACTCTTTATTTTGGAAGCTTTTTTATTTGTATGTTACAAATTAAGAATGAACTTTTGTTATTTGTTTCATTTAGATAACTTTACATACAAATTATAATATTTTAATATCAAAATATTTTAGTATCATACCTTGTTTTCCAATGTACCCTTACATGAAGCGCTTGACTTCGTACAACATTTCTTATGGCAGGTATATTTACATACTGAAATAGAAAACCATACATTATTAATAGTTAAAATCTACATATTATGTTTCAACAGAGAAAATCTGAAATTTAAAAATGTTATGCCATCATTACAATGATTGTAAATGAAGGAGCCTCACAATACTCTAACATAATAACATCTCGTATGTTAACATGATTTATTTCAAAACCACAAATATTTCAACTTAATAAAATGACTTTTAACAGGTCTGATATCTCTTAAAGTTAGTCACTTTCCTAATATCAGACATCCATAATATTAGTGAAATAAATCGAAGGATTTGATTAGATTGGGGTAAATGTTACTACGATATCATATGTTTATCTATGTCCATAAGAAATAACACCCTTTTACTTAAAATATTTCTTTATCTGACTTACTTTGACAAACTTGTCCTTTTTCCATAATCCATATTAAAGAGGAACACAATTCACAGAAAGTAGGAATGTTAAACTGAACCTGTAAAAACTTATGACCAAGATGATCCTGAAAAAAAAACCACCCAAAACATAACAGATCAAATAACAATTAACTTTGTAATTATTAAAACATCATAAAAATCACATATTTAAGATGTAACGAGTCAAACACAGTAGGCTTCAACATTTTACAGTAATAGGCCAAAGAAACTACAAAGACATTTATAATTAATAAACAATATACTTACAACTGTACAACTATTATCTTTTTTCTTATCTCGCTTGAAATGTTTTGCTTCTGTCTTTTTCTCTTCTTTCTTTTCTTTTTTCTTTGGATGGGCCTTCATGAAGCCATCAAGGAAGGCATGGAATGCATTTATTCCCATGGTAACTGGGAATGTTGCGGTTGTCCTTTCTTTGATGACTCTTGCTTTTAAAACTTGTTCAAAGTTACTCAATAAATCCCTGTACTTCACACTGACTTCATCACGCTAAAATAAGCATATAATACTATTTGTAAATTAAAATTCTACGGAAATGACTTTCAACAAATATGAGTCATATTATTTGGTTTTATTGTTATCTGATCTTCTACATTACATAATATCAAAATTCAGACAACCTGAAGAAAAATATTGTTTAATAAAACCCCCAAAACATCATAATGTATATTCAGAGAGCTGAAATAGACTTTATTATATGTGCCCTCTCATATAATGACACTCAATTACTTTACTGAATTGTCAGATATCCTCTTGCAGTCCCATATAACAACTTTATTTTTGTCTTCGAAGGAATTATAAGTGAGCTGAAATTCCGCCGTGTATATGTTATCACTCGTCACTTCAGTCAGTTATATAGAGGGATAACTCCTGTTTTCCTTTCGTTTCGTTATTTCCGATTCTTGAAACCTTTATTACGCATCTATTGTAGCAATGTATTCAAATTATATTTGGAATGTGTTTAACCAGTTCTATCACATTTGTGATAATGTCCGACACCAATATTGTCCTTTAAAGGGAAGATGTGTAATACAACATGTCTAACCTGCATCTCTACTCCTATTAACGCTTTTAATTCTTTTCTAAAATCTTCTATAGCACCTTTGAAAATCTTATCAAATATTGTATAACTTCTTTTTTCACTATCTTTAAACAGTTCCATATACTGAAAAAACATAATTTGAATAAAAGGCGAATAAAATTATAATAAACAGTTATTTACAAGTCTTAAATTATCATCTATTGCCATCTAAATAAGCTAATAATCTTCACAAGAGACCTTTAATCAAAGCTAAAAATGCGGCTGCCATAAAAGAAACACTCACATCTGTTAAGAGATGGACATAGAAAAAGCTAAAAAAATAAAACCAATTTTTCGTACAATTAGGAGCCATAATCGAGGATGTAATTAATGGTCTAATGATATAAACCTATATTTCAAGTTTAGGGGCAATGACAACATAGGTAAAATGTGGGCACATACAAATTAGGTTATGTTTAGTTGTAAAAGAGATACAGATTTAGAAAAGTAACCCTTCCTTATAGTTGAACATACTTGTTATATCAAATGAGGGGATTTTCTTCCAACCATGCATTGCAGAACTTCAAATTATGATTTTTATTTATCTAAAATTATATCTTCAGTATTGTATATCTTTGGGAGAAATTTTTTTTTCAAAACACTTTTCATTGATAGAATGTTTAAATAACATCACACAATCTCACCAGGCATTGCATCAAAATATGTGATGTCATCTTAAGAAGCCCTTCGTGTAACAAAATGTAACAATAAATAAAATATTGAAAGAATTTTTTCACAAAGGGTAGGAATTCACTTGGTTTTACAGCTCTGTGTCTAACCATGTACAGAGACTTGTAATTGCATGCCAACATCAATGAGCAAATATGCAATAATCTCCAGGGGTATATTTACTCCTCACTGTTTAACTATTAAACAAAAAGTCTATAATAATCTACGGTGAATATTATATAAAGTAATTGTCCCACTCAAGAATAACAGTTTTCTTATTTTTTTAAAACATTCCATTCACAGAAAAGGAATGAGGAACAGGCCAGGCCCATATCATTGCTTTTCTAAGAATATCCATACAATACACATGAACAAAATATCTATGTGTGTTTAATAGAATTGCTGAAATAATTCTGATGTTATCCTTAAAAATACATAATAGATTGTTTAAACCTACCTTTTTACCAACAAATTCATCCAATGCTATAACATCCTGGATATCTCGGATAACGAGATCAGCTGCATACTGCCATTGTGATGTACTGTTTATACTCATACTACTATGTTGTGCTTCTTGCTGTTGCTTTTGTTTCTGAGATTGTCTATGATTCTTCCGCTTCTTCTTTCCATCTTGTTGACGCCATCCATGTTTGATATCATTGGTTAAGAATTCATCTTTTTTCCCTGGAGATCGTGGGGGTGGAGGAACTTTGTTTGGTATTGGAGGAAGAACAGATACTCCCACTGTAATAATATAAAAATACATCACATAAATCATACTATTGAAAAATAAAAGAAACACCACAGACATTAAGAGACCATACAATCAATACTAATTTAGCATAATTCATTTTGCAACTCAGCTCAATGTGAAAAACTTGGGACAGTTATTTACTATCCAAATTGGATACAGGATTAAACAATAGAAGAAGAAGAGCTAATACCAACAGCTGTTCCATTGATGAATTGAACAAAATAAGAAATCAAACATCCTACCCTATAATCTTATCTCATGCACAATCTCTTATATGTATTTATATTCCAAATAGTAATATGAAATCCTATAACCTAAATCCTATCCTCCTGCTTGTCCCCAAAACAACCAGAAACCCTTACAAATTGTGTATTTGAGGAATAATTCCCTGATGACTACAAACTGTTTGTAAATTATCAGTCTATAATGCATGAACCATGGGGCATGTAGATGGTCAACAGAGGATCATCTCATCATGCATAGAATAATATAGCCATATAATAATATCCTGATACAAATAGAAGTCTTATTAAAGTAGATAACATACTGTCAGAAGAAGCACTCATTTATCCAAATGTTTGTATACGATTTTAAGTTGAATTGTCTAATAACAGCAATCAGTATGTATTTATCCAAACACTAGATGGTTTAAAGTCTAATAACAATGATCAGCGTATATTTATCCAAATGTACGTATACGATTTTAAGTTGAATTGTCTAATAACAGCAATCAGCAAGTATTTATCCAAATGCTAGATGGTTTCAAGTCTAATAACAATGATCAGGGTGTATCTATCCAAAAGTTTAAATACAATTTTAAGTTGAATTATCTAATAACAATGATAATGAGGAGCATGTATTTATCCAAACTCTAGATGTTTTGAAGTTAAAGTGTCCTCTAACAACAATCGACTTGGTTTATATACCACCTAATCTACCGATGGAATACGTTTCTGACGCTACAACCGCGCTCATACTACTTGTTTACGATATTAAGCTGACATCACAAGCATTTTCATAATGTAATTAACTAGATTGTCGGAATGAGATTAGCAAATAAAATCAAAGCCATAAACAAAGACTACAACACCAAAAAGAATATATTAAAATGCACTCAAAGATATCCATACCAATCTTATTCAGAATAACTTTTTGAACCAAGAACAAAACAATATTTGCCATTTAATTTGCCCATTAACTTGCAAGCTTACATCTACTAAGATAAATCTTACATTCAAATTTTCCACATAACTACTGTAACCATTACCGCTCTAATAGTTGATGGTTTATCATACTAACAGAGTTTGCATTACTGGTATTTCCTTTCCATTATTGAATTATCATTGCCTGCCAGAGGCTATTATTTCTACTATACATATACTGACATCAACAATACACTGGCTACAACATTTTGTTTTTTTCAAAAGGATGTCATATCCGTATTAATGACATCATCAAAATAAGATTAAGATAATACCATTAGACTTGAAGACCACCAACGCCATACGTTTCCCTTGAGGATAAGGATTATGATCCAATGTGCTATTTTTAGCTTCCACTTATTCATCACAAGAGTCATCTATAAGAGCTGGTGGCCAAAATGCATCATAGCAAACAGACAATAGCCTATATTTTCAAGAGAAACTTAACTTGGTCATGCAATTACTTTGTGCCACACTTTTCACTTTGGCCTAATTAACCATAATGACCTAAATTGTATTGTGAAAGTGTATCTAAGAGCACTGAACGTTATTTACGTCAGATGATGTCTTTAAGACATTTAAATGTTATCTTTATTGATATATAAATCATGCTTGACATCTTTACAACATTTAAACATGCAACCTAAAAATGAAAGGATAGCATAATCCTTGTCTGGAAGAAACTATTTAAAAACTATCAGGTCATTAATGCTGGAACAAAACTGTAAAATATGCCATTTCCAAATAATTGGAAGAATCAACCCATCAAGCTTATCTTTTACATATTTTGTCCAAACAGCAAAGGGAGATTGATTTTGACATCCACTCCAAAAAAACTGGGTCATTTTGCATTTCTGGACTGACATATGGTACAATCTAATTTCAATAATTTGCTTGCATGTATGGTCTTTAGGAGTGAGAGGCAAACAGCGAAAAACCGTGGAATTGTCGCATACAAGGTGTGAGTTCAAAATCACTTCACTTGACTCCATGACATCTTATAATCTATGACGTATGTGTAAGATCATTTGGCTACCCAATCTCCCGTCCAAGGTATTGTTATTATTTAGTCATCAGTCTTTTTTTCTACATCTATGTACGATACACATATCATGCAAATTGTTAAAACCATGGTTAAAACTATAACACCTACAGGAATCAAATTTAATTTTAACATTTTGACAAAATCTCAATTTAATGAGACTACTGATTAATGGAACATATTAGTAATGGGAGATTATCATGTTAAGAACATTGACTGAATCATGTAGAATAATCTTACTTCCATAGATAGCATAACGAAAATTTCCATCTGAAATAAACCCAGTAATCTATATTGGACAAAACAAAGTTTCATATTTCAAAATTTCTTAACAGTTTTCTACTACATTTGTTTCAAGCGAGTTGTCAAAATCCAGTGAGAGCTGGATTGCAGTTACAGGTACTCAGTAAACCAAGGGTGAGCAAAACTTTTACAGTCCCTGCCCCAATTACAATATTCATTACTAATACTAACACTATGGACCGTATATACATACAGTTCATGCCAATGCACAAATGTCTGGTTACCATTTAAACTTTTACAGAAACATGGTAACAGTTACAGTTCTTACTCCTGTTCAATTTGTGCATGGGACACGCTTTTAATATGGGGGAGGGCTGTTATAATGAGCATAAATGTGTAAAATCAACTTACAATCTTGAGGACGTTTAGTATTTTGTGCTTGTTCATCCTCTTCATCACTATCAGGTGCATCTTTTTTCTTTCGACCTACAGATTAAAAATCAAGATTTAAATAACAGACCTTTTTTTTTCCTTGTTCCATCATCCAGATAAATATCTTATACATTTGTATTTCTAATTAATCGATGGAAATTAAAGTACACTTGTTCTAATTCTAAATAAAAATAATTTTGGAGGGTTTAAATGAAAAAAAAAAATATCATATTTTCATAAATATTTTGTTTAGGTAAAATAATTTATTTTATTTATAATATGTATATCTAAAAAACAACACTTGTTGGAAGATAAATACGATGTATAATGATGTATGATAAAATAACTATATGGTAAAACCAATAGGTAGTAATTCATGCATTCATAATAAATACATTTGTTAGTTAATATGGAAACTGTCAGAGCTTGTAGTACTAATATCATTGAACAAAAGTCTGAAGAAAAATTGCTTTTAGTAGAAATGATAATTTGCTTTGAAATGATAGATTTAGAGCATAAACAGTCAGACAATGATAGGTTATCATTTTACAATATAGGAGTAAGTTTTCGAGAGATCAAATATTCTGAAAGGTACAAAAAGATAACAAAATATCATTTTTAATTGTTCATTCTATTTGCATCATGCGACTTGAAATACTGAATCATTCTTGACTTACGGCTGACATTGCGTTTTAACGACAAATGTCGAATCAAATAATAAGAAGTACCACAAGCTCCAACTTCTTTAAAATCTAGGAAATGTTTATGAGAAGTAACTAATTAAAATGGCTACCACAAACTACTGTAAAGGGGTGGATTTACACTGTATTTCCATTTTTCATTTGAATGAATAACACGGCAACAGCATTGATCTCTTTCTTACCACAATTACTTAGGCACTTGGGAATAAAATGGACTTTGGGAACATTTCACTGACTAAATAAATTTGTATTTTGGAGAAAAAGAAACACAGAGCTTCAGATAGTTCTACATGATTTGAGGAGTCTCCGTATTGAATTAATCCATCCGATTTACTCAGAAATATCTTTGATGATTTCATACCAATAAGCCAAATACTGTAAGCGCGGCGACTGAAAATGCTAACTCAATCCAAATAGTGGACTGACATTCATCAAACAGGAATGGAATTTTAGCAGGAAATAAATGAGCCCAGATTTTCACTGATTAGCATGTTTTGCATTCAAAAATGTACTGAAAAATGTCATGCTTAACAGTAAAAATTCAGCCTTTGTAATGTAATCTAAAGTAGTTTTAAATGTAAAATTTCACTAAGGTGAAATGAATGAATATCATGACATGTCTAAGCGGTCAATACATATATTTTTATTTCATTTGTCAGCTTTTTAAACAAAGAAGACGTTCAACACACAATGAAATTGATGAAGATTCATCTAAAATTCGATACTAACCTCCTAACATTTTCTTCAGTGCAGCTTTCATTGGACTCTTCTCCTTCTGTGTTTCACTTTTATCGGGTTCTTGCAGTTTATTCTGCATTTTTTCTGCTGCTGCTGCATGTCCACTTGCAGCTCTTATTGCTTCTGCTCGTTGTTCTGGAGAAAGTACATGTACAATGTTTGGTCCAGAATTGGTAGGGCTTGGAGATGGTTCCTGCAATTACATATTATAACATATGATCTATAAAATACACTATTTATAATACTATTAATGATGAAATTAATGTACCAATATTATTACAAGTAATACATATTTGAAATGCTTAAAGTATGTTCTGGTTTTTTTTTCTGTAAACATTACATATACATGTACTGTTAAACAAATTTATTATTATTACAAAAGCAAAGACAAGATTAGAACTTGATCACAGTACTGTAAGTTAGATATCAATATTATTGAAAATATTTTTTGAAATTATTCCTCATTTCACAAAGATAAATCAAAAAAATAACAAAGAAACCAACCAGAAGCAATTGGCCAAGGATGCAAAAATCACAATATTCAATATGCAATTATACCAGCCATATTCCAAAAATGATCAGAACACCAATTAATACAGTGCAGAGTCTTATTTCATTTCATTTCCATTTTCATTGCCTTATTACTATTACGAAATATAATTTTGTTTTGCTAATTCCTATTAGATATAGAATATATCTACAAGCAGGACACACACAACATCAACCAAATCTTTCTTTTTCTTTTCAAATTACAGCTGCAACTTGAAACAATGGCATCAGCTTTCTAAGGGTAAACTTAAAAGGCACCATTCTATATGCAATAGGTAGGATATCCTGCAGCAAGTTAGTTGAAGAATGTCAAATTCATTCTTTGATTATCTTTATAGTTAAGGTTTTTTAAGTACTTAACTTGTAGATAAAGCAATAAAACTACATCCTAAGATCAACTTTCTACCATAATACAGTTGATTAGAAAGCATTGATAATCTGTGTGAATCTGTTAGAATTCGGTTCAATCTTGCAGGCTTTGGAGGAGACAGGGAATGAATTATGTACCTACCGGTATGCTTTTCAATGTCTTTAATCAATTTTTAAAGGACAGCATTGATAGTAACAACTAAAAACATCCTACTGGTATTTGGATTAGCGACATGAAACTGACATTAAGAGGAAACTTAAGTGTACTGTATTGCTGATGTAGGTAGCATAGATTGTGCATGACTTATTAACTTTGAACTTTAATAAATATAGAAATATTAAACTGTTTTATCCCATTAATAGTCAAAATAAGTCAGACATGATAACTGAGGTAAATATTATATACTGCACTAAAATAGGCTTTTAACCAATTGGTGTAAAGAATGGATAAAACATTATTAACCAATAGCATGTTATCTTTAAAATATATATATTTTATCTGTTCTATCCATCTAATTAAATGAATTTAAAGATTCTATATATACATGTTTTATGAAATCAAAAGTTAGTTTTAAAAGTTTTTTGCCAGACCATGAAACATATGCTGAGTGCAGCTAAGTCATATGAGAAGTCTACAAAGTTTGTCCCAATATGATTCTTTAAGTAAATTTTAATTTCAAAATCTTTATACTTCAAAATATCTAAAACAAAACCATAGGCAGTAATGAATTTGATAGGGTAATCACATCACTAGTATGAACTATGCATATAGTAGATTTCAAGTTCAAGCAGATTTGACCGCTTTGAAAAATAGTTTTTATTAAGTTGAAAAGAATCGGATGCTAAAAAAGTTTGTAAAATGTTGATAAGAAATTATGGATAATGGACGGATGTACGGGGTGACGTAATATACACCCACACTTATAGGCGTTATCAAAAGTTATTTAAGAGACTTAGAGAATAATTAGTATATTAATAAGTCCTTGTATAGGCCTACTGTTAACAACAGGAATATTTCTATATTATATATTAAGATGAGAGAGAATATAAACTTTATCTTTTAAAAAGTGCCTTATATCGATATATATATATATATATACCATATTTAGATTAAAGGGTCATGTAGCATAGACTACTGATAAGGAATAATCAGTATCTAAGTCTTCTTTACTCCTTCAAAGTTAAATGTTCAAGAATATGTGTTCACTTTGGTGCATAATACTCATTTACTACAAAATCTACTTAGGACAATAAATCAAGAGTATAACATTAGTTACATAATACAGAATGTAATATGTGGTGTACAAAAGCAGAGAATACAGTGGAAGTGTAAACATTTGACATAATATACATAGGCCAATCACTTTTCTGCACAGCATACAAATGACAACAACTGAACATTCACCTTTCGAACACATTAACATGGTATTTTGTGGTAATTAAAATTTTTCTATACTTTTGAGAAATAGTCTAAACAAATTTGGATAGTGTATTATGTATCAATGGTATATGTAGATTCATTATTTAGAACAAACTTGTATGGTCCGCATCAGGTCTTTATTTATAATAGAATATTTGTTCTGCAAAAATGTGACCTCTATCTAGAAGCCACTGTCCCGAGAATTAGGAAATCTATGAGTTCAATATGACTTTATATGACTTTTTTTTTTGAATACATGAATCTTCATGGAATTCATATTTACTTTTATCCCAAACTTTTAAGTCAAATTTTCTGTACTTTTGTGTATGCACTTTTCGAATATTTGGATTAAGATATCAAATTAATTCAAACAATCAAACAATATAATTAACAAAAACACAGAAACTATATAAATTAACTAATATATAATCTAATACTAATAACATGCTGTAGGTTATACAGAAAACAAACCAATTAACTTTATAAGCAACATTATAATAAATACAATGATGCAAAAATATACAATAATTATATGTGATACCAAAACCCATAGTATTAATAAAACTCTATCTATGATCATGGATGCTGGGTTAAGCTAAGCAATAAGCATTGTAAAGTGCAGATAACTCTCACATACCAAATCTGAAAATGATTCTTGTTTTGCTAGCGGAGCTACTGCAGGGCGTTGTCCTCTTTTAGATCCTCGGCGTAATAAAATACTTCTGCCATCAGTCTGGCATGATCAAATAATCATATTCAAATTCCAAATAAAAACTTTCATTTAACAAATAGATTAATGATATAAAAATCTAATGAATCCCTAGGAAGTGACAATATTGAGGTGAACTATTGTTAGCATTATATGATAGGGTTGAAAAATACCTACAAACTAGGCAGACTATGTGAGAATCCCACAAGAAAAGAGAATACTATTTCAGAAACTTCTCAGAAAATGGTTATTGTTTGTTCTAGTTAGAAAACAATTATCAATTACAGACTGAGAAAAAAATGTGTATTATAATTTCATCTCTTACTCATAAAGCTTATCGATATTCTTTTTGAATGGAATTGAATAAACCAAGTAGGCTTACCATCTATTAGTAAATATTACAATATGCTTTATTATTTATTAAATCTAAAAATTAAAAGCATTTTCATTATGCTTTTTTTACATTTGAAAATTAAAATGAAAGGCCAAACTAGAATTACTATAAAATGAATTTTAGAGATTTCCAAAGTAAAATAAATCATTCGGATATATTTAAGGTGTATTTCTAATTCAATTTTATTTATCAATGTTTGGCCTTTAATTTTACTTTTATTCTGATCAGAAAGTTTCACTGTATTACTGAAACAATTTATGTCCCTAACTCATTTTTTTTATCATGCTTAAATAGAATATGCATGCAAGTATGACTGAACATAATTTCTAATGATTTTATGGTAGAGCTGATAGTTTTTGAGTAGTTCTTAATCTTGAAGAGAAATTTTGTTAGAAGATTAATCAAGAGCAAATCCTGTATTATTAGCAAAATGACAAAAAACTTTTACCAAATGAATGTAATATTAAAATATTATTATATAAAATGATGTATATATACTGTCATTAAAAATAACAGATTTAATTTTGTTAAAACACATAAAAATATTGTGAATTCAAGAATAGGTGACGAAGCTTTTGAAAAATCAAAATGATTAATGGTATTATTCTTCGTGTATAAAATTGTTCTTCAAGATAATAATTTCATTGTTAATTTGTTAAGAGACTTTATAAGTATAAATTTATACAATGTCTGATAAGTATAGAATGTCTGATAACATTAACTTTGTCCATTAAAAATAAGACCTTCAAATCATATCACAGTTAATTTTATCTCGACATAATCAATTCATAAATTATAGTGTCTTGGGTGAAAGCACATCTTTTATTTCAGAAAAGTATGATACAATCTTTTGAAAGATGCAATATTTCTTTACAACCTTTCTAATAATAAGAACAATTAGATTAGTTTTTTTTTAACTTTTAGCATATTATTTTCTAAGGACAAAATAATGATACATGAAGACTATTTATTGGCAGAATGATGATTGTGCCACCTTAACATAATTCAAAACTTGTAATGGCATAGAGTATTTTTCATAATGATTTTAAGCTAAGGCATGCTATAAAATATTCTAATATCTGCATTAAGAATAATTTATTGCTGGCCTAAATTTATAGATAAACTGTCACTACTATAAAAATGATGTTATAAAATATAAACAAAGTCCAGATAAGATTTTCTTATCTTGAAATTTCTTGAACTAATAAAATTGAATAATTTAAGAATAAACACCTATTGCCACAACAAGTTCTGATCTATATATAGATATATTTATCAAGAGTTATAATTGCTGAAATTATGAGCTTTACATGCAATATAAATGAAGGATATAAAGGAAACGTAAACATATATTTACCTCATCTTTATTTTGGAATTTTGAAGCAATTTCTTGAACACTGTAAAAGAAATGAGCAATAATGGTCTCCTAAAAGTCATTTAGAGCAATTATTTAATTCAATAAGCACCATTATTGTAGTGTATTTATAAGCAATATCACATTATCAGACAGTCAATAGTAGTCCTACACCTACTTCATAAACAATAGTCTTACTCCTACTTCATAAACAGAAATGTGTTCTTAATGTCACATGATCCATATAACAAATAACATGCTTGTTATGGAAGCTGCCATGTTGTATCTTTCATATCTTATAAATGGATGAATTAATATATGGTAATATTCAACACTTATGAACACCATGAATTTCATGGAAATTGTCATTTCAATAACTGCACTTTGTTTTTAGTTATTTCTGTTTACAATATTATAAAACCAATGCCAAAATGTAATTCTAAGCACAACAAATTATTTCTGAAACAGTGTACACATATGTACAATGAAACAACTGGTAAAACAGTGGTTACAAAATTTATAAGAGCTATGGAACTGAAAAAAAGAGCGATATTATATAAGTTAATGATTAAATGTCTTCACAACTTGTTGTTTGATTTGCATCCTTAAACATACTTTTAACAACAGATTATGTGTGAAATCTGGAATATCTCTTTTCCAAAATATATTCTACAATATTTACCTTTTTTGGTGGCTTTTTGGTGTATCATTTTTAATATCTTTTATAATAACAGGAGATTGTTCTATAAATACAGGCTTCAGACCACCACGAGAGTTGACCTCATGTTCTAAAGTGTCATTTTCTGAATCAGCTAATATTCCGCTGCTCCTACAAGATACAAAGCATCAATTCTATAACAAGAATACCTATTATTCATATATTTAGTCAATATACACCTATATCATTCGAAAACATTACACAAATACCATATTTTTTTTGTATAATAAGTACAGTGATTTTGTGATAATAATTCCATGATGTATAAGATGCACTCTTATTTAAATGATATGCTGTGGTCCTGTGGTTATAGTGCAACTGTGCTAAAATAAAATAATTTGAAATTATTGCTCCTTCTTCTATTTCTAGAACATAGAATACAGAAATGCTTATCACAAGTTACACATGTAGGTAGATACTACTAATTATCAATATTTAACTCATTTAATACATACGCTTCTGAATCCCTTCTTTCTACTAGACCATATCCTATTTCTAATTCTTCTGCACTTGAACCTTTCATTAAAACACCTTCATCACTAGTAGATGATTGCATATCTTCCAGACGTTTCTGTGCTCTTTGTTCATCCAGTAATCTCTGTTTTTCTTTTTCTTCCCGTAATCTCTGAAACCTTTGATGCAGAATAAAAGTTAAGCTTTTTTAAGTTGCATATAAATCATATAATTTAGTCAAATATTGCAATTTTGTGTTATGTTTACTTTGAAAGCTGACTGACAAATATGGAATGGATGGTGTTTATAATGTATCATCAACACCAACAGTAATTCAGCCATTTTGGAGCTAGCAAAGCAGTTGTAACTTACGCAATGCTAGGGATGAGAATATTGATATGGCAATGTTTCCGTTTATGCCAATGTGTACTGGGTTGACTAATGTGTACAGTGTACGCATGCTTTTGTACCATCCAATTGACCAGGCAACACCTTCCTTGACAGTCCGCAGACAAGTTAGATGTGAGCTTGAAATTTCTCTACCATCATTCACAGCCTAGGAGACAAACCAGGATATGATAGCTAAGAATCAAGCCAACTCTCTATGTTAACAGATCAATGTATGAGCTACTCTAGCTGTGGTCTGACTAGACAGTTCAGTATAAAAATGAGTTAAAACTATAAATTCAAATCAATAGTAATATGGTATGTATAACCCCCTACAACTTAAATCACATTAAACTTGGACCAAACTCAAACTACTTACTGTTTCTGTGCCAGAAAAGATCTGATGTGGGCTTGTAAAGTTATCACTTTTTCTAATGTGTTATTAAACCATTTACGAGTTATATAACCACGATAACATCTCTGTATAATCTGAGATGATTCGTCCTCTAGTCGTAAACGATTCAACTTCTTTACAGCCAAAAATCTTCTAACATATTTCTACAATTCAGATGATATCAAATCATAGACAATCATAAAATTCGAAGTTAATACTTTTCCCTATGAAGAAGAATTATCAATATAGAACTTGAAAAGGCTAAAAAAGCATATAAAAATTACATTTTAGAACAAAATTTGTATATGCTGTACACGTGAAATTTTTGTAGGTACCACAATTTTCAACTTGCTTCATGTTCAGCACCTGATTGACTGATCTCTGCTGATTATTGACAGAGGAATGATTCTAAAGAAAAATTTCTATGTACACTTATATTGTAAAAATGTTGAAATAATTACAATTCTTGTAACATGTTCCGTGCATGTAAAAGGTTGCCAAACAGATTTATTAATTAACTGCTACATATAATCCCAACTCAAGATCGACCAAAATCCTGATAATGGATATTTACCTGCATAATTAGACTAGCCCACCTAAGTCGAATAAATAATTTTCTTTCTAAATAACTCTTCATCCATCTCTGTATTCGTACAACTCTCTCCATTATCGCTTTGTGTAATGCTTCATCTAATAACATTTTTTCGCTCTCTCGTAAAAATACCTGTAAATTTCAATAACTGAATAAGTTAAATTGGCTGTATACAGGGTAGTCTTGAAATGAACAACATAAATAGTAACAGAGCAGTTTACCGTAAAGGACAATTTAAAAAAGGAAGCATCCAACTTGGATAACCACCCAGTAAGGGAGATATTAAGTTTGGCAAAAAGAATTCTAACAGTGAGTACCATACAATATATATACCTACCTTAGTTTTACCTATCTGGTAATGTTCAAGACTTAATTCCATATTTTCTAGAAAATTTTTAACATCTTCTTTAGAACTAACCAGACCTCGAGGCAGTAAAATTTTATATAATTGGATAAATTCCTGAAGTATAAAAATATAAGTCATAAAAGTATTTTGAAACTTTAAATCTAGAAGAATAAATACATCAGGGGCTCTTTGGACCAAATGTCACTTGAGAGAATGTGAGCAGCTGTTAGACCAGCTATGGTGCTAGCATCATGGGGTAAAAATATATTTTTGGATTAAAAATATTTATTTGCTAATAAAACATATATTTACCTCAAAAGTTAATCTATAGTTGTAACCGGACTGTCGTATTTTCACTGTGGCTAGCATTCCAGTATATCGTAACTGACGTAAAACTATTTCTTCATTAAAATCACACGCAGCCTGTAATATATTGTCATTGAAATTGAAAACAGTTTTGCAGAATAGAATCGCATGAAACAAACATAATTTGCTCAAATTACAACCATATTATCTCATAAACACCATACAGGCTATAGTATTTTCTTTAAAGATGGATACATTTAATTTAAACAAACTTTATGTATAATTCTGTCAATAATATAATAAGCAGCTCATAGTTTAAAAAGAACACAGTGTACTCTACCTTATTAGCATTTGATTTTATGCATCTAATAAAGAATGGATTTGCTTGATTCAGTGTTTGCATCAGCCGAGATAAAGACCACTAAACAAAACAAAAATAACAATATCAAATAAAATTCATATACACCTGAAAACATTTCACTGCAACAACGATCACCTTAAAGTTTTTGTCAATTAAATTAATTTTTAAAAATGATAGAGACCAGATGGAATTAAGAATGTATTTGAGATAATATTTCAAATGAATACTTTCTACCATGACTTATGACTAGTCATCTTTAAAATTTTGAATTAAATATTTCCTTATGTGGATTTACCTGAAACTGTGCACTGACACTGGGTGGTTGTCGTTTAGTAGCATATCCTCCACCTCCATATGTAGACCTACCCGCAATAGCCTTTAATGTTTTTATATCACGAAAACTCTAAAATATCAAATATATAATACAATATACCATAAAGATATTTTCACACTAATAACATATTGGACACATTTTCAAATAATTCTTTATTCTGGGAATATGTATCCAATTGTAAGGCCTTAACTGTATCATTTGTTTTGTTGTACAATTATCTTCTATAGAGGCTTACTGGCATTCAGTGCAGATGGTATAAACAAACCAGGGTCACCTATAAAATCTTATGATGAGCCTCTTTTTAATTTGCTTGATTTCAAGCCAGGGTATTTGATTAATCTGAGTACATTGTGGTGTGGATTATCAATGAAAATCTTATAATACATTGTCTGAAAATGCAAAATTGAGAGTGTAAATTTCAAACTTTTTACTTTTATAACTGTAATCACAGAAACGGGTGGATTTGTATATAATTGTTTAAAAATTCCTTTACTTACCAAAGATGGTGGCCTTGGCTTAGGTTTAAATGATTTATTTCTTCTACAAATAAAATAAAATAAATGTTTTATTTCTTAAATTAAATGACCACAATAAAATACTTTACATACCATGGTAAATCCAACAATATGTTTGAAAATCTTGGGTGTATGGATCTCCATTCATTTTCAGGCCTGTCGGCAATGGTCTACCATATTGTTTTCTTTATTTAATATATCTCAGTTCCAGATTTCAACTATTGCAACAGTTGAAATTTTGTCATTTATAGGTATCTATCTGCAGTCAAGTTAAAAACAGTCCTACATTCAATTTGAGGACTTGTGTTACCTTGACCAAAGAATCAGTGTCAAACATGGATATTGACAGTTTAGGAATTATGAATTGGTTGGATACAAAATAAAAGCAAAATAAATTTTTTAATAGGCCTATACATCAATTCATATTTTCAAAAAAATAAACAAAACCGTTTATTATAATAAAAAAAAAAAAAACATACGATATAAGTTTTCTAGCACGACGAATATGTTTGGCCTCAGCTTCAGGTAAATTATTCTCTAGATTTGTTGATAATATCAGATTGTCAATAACATCGCCATTTGGACCATGCCTCTTGACAAACACATCATCATCACTATCCATTTGGTCACATGCGTTTCCATGCAAATCGGACAAAGGTTGACTATCGGGGTCATTAGTGCCGCTAATAAATAAAGAGTAAACTAAAAATCTAAGCATACACACAAAAAAATAATTGCAAAAAAATCAAACTAAATACACAATTTACACACAAATATTCATCAAACAATTTCAACAACATGCATCTAATAACTAAAAGAACTACATGTATCATTATGTCTCATGTGAGGGATGCAATATTAGATGAATTTGAATGAATATATTTTGTATATGTTACTGTTACACAACATTTGTATGTTTTTTTCTTCACAACAATTGAAGTTTAAGGAAAATTTTGTTGATATGAATGTAACATTTGCTGCTAGGTCTAGAACAACCCTGTGGTTTCTAGGAAGCCTACTTCAGTTGAATGTGATGACAATCGAAGCTGCGGTTGTGAATGGTTGATTCTGGTGACTAAACAATCTGCCCATGAGAACATTGAGAGAAGGATGCAATAGACGATTTTATCATGTATGGTGCTACAGGTAAACATAATGCAATATTATGTTCAGTTTTATATAAGTATTTGTTACTGGCAGCTGTTAATTGTATGTACCAGTAATAATTTCAGATATGCATCATAAAAATATTCCTGCATCATAAATACAATTCTGGTCTATAAATGTAGGTGTGGGTTTTAATCCCATTTTTGATTCCAAATTGATTGTACGTTTGTTTAATAAAATTAAATTAAAACAACATAAAGACATCTTGAAGGGTTTGAAATAATTATGCTCTAGAAACAAAATCGACACAGACAGAACCCATTGCAATATTCCTCTTTTAAATTTGTTCACAGAGAATAACAAAATATTTTAGTAAGAGCCATCACAAAATTAACAACATTAGTTTCTGACATGGGGATAACATGGTTAAGAGGGTAAGACGCGGGTTTGCTAGCCTGGAGGTTGGGTGTTCGATCCCTGCATTGGCCAAGAAAGTTTATCAAGATTTTCCTGTGTAGTTTCCCCTTGTCAGTGATGCAGTAAGGAGGGCCTGACAAGGACAGCTGTCTAGTTGTTCGGAGGTCCCATGTACACATTGGTGTGCATGTAAAAGTTCCCTTGTCAGTTGGGATTCGATGTAAGAGTGGGCTGTAGCACCGCTGCCTGGGCAAAATTTCCCTCAGCACACTGTATGGCATATGCCCATCTTCATTAGCCCAAATTAGGAGCAGAACAGAAGGACATTAAACCCCATTTTATTTCATTTCCTGACATACATTATAATCGGTATCTGTATATTCTGTCCTACGGTATAACAACCCCTATATAACTCAATAGAATTGCTTTGTTAGCAGATCTTCAAGTAGGTTATATAGTATTTCTATTGCTCTTTCTTTGCAGTGATTGAATAACAACAAATGCAAGTGTGTGATGGCCCATTTCAAATGTACAAGAAAGTTATTACCGAACAATGCTCACAGATACTGCACACTTCTAAAGGACACTAACAATGGGCTCACATTTCCATATATCATACCGATTGTATAACCTCATACATTAGTATCAATAGTTATATTAGTAACTAACAAACACTTCCCCATTGGAGGAGGGCTAGTTCTTATTTAGATCATCTAAAGTTTTATAATCATCAATTTAGAAGTGTAGACTGAGTCAAAATTCTTACTGGAGTCAGTCTACACTTCTAACACTAAAGACTGGATAATAGAAACTAGCCCTCACTTTTCATTCCATCTGTCCAATCCAAATAGCATGATTGAATGCTCAAGGGAAGGAATGCAGAAACTTACTGAATTTTACGTAGAATTTTCATGGTTTGAGCAACGTAGAAAAATCTTGAAGTAAAAATGGCAATGTTTTCTTTAATTCTATCTAATAATGATATTCATCATTCGATACATCTTTGGAGATGAAAAAGACTACATACGTGTTTAAAGGATAAGAAGGTATAGTTATAGGCTGATAGAATAGACGTTACAAGATAAGATACTGTCTATAACTATATATATCGTAATGCATGGTTTGTGTTGGAACTATTTTAAATGAATGGATACTATTCTTTAAGTCTATTTCTTATGCCAAACTTATTAGGTTAGATGCATTCCATTTCATGTTAAAATCTATGCACTTGTAGTTATGCAGTATGGTTTGGCATGGTGACTTTCTATGGACAAAATTCATGGTAGAAATACATGGTCTCATCTCTTGGGCAAAATCCAGTGTGGTTATTTACTGAATTCTTAATAAAAAGTAGCACAATTTGACCAGTTTGCAATTCGCCAAAAAAAAAATCAAAATTTTTTGTTGAAATATTTCTTTATATTCATTAAACAATGTTTTTCGTTCCAGATTCCAAACTATTTTAACAATTTTAATGATGTCAACTATTCAATATATATATTGGAGAAATTGTGCCACTATTTATAGATCTAATAAGACTTAATGTTAAACTTGGTTGAAAATTTCATATATGTAAGATCTATCACATATATTATGTAGGATCCAATCTCTGAATGTGACCACCTACCAATATTGTATATATTTATTTAAAACTGTGAATTAACTTACTTGAGCAAGCCATCATTCTGGTCTTGTAGAAGCTGCGAGTCAGATAATCTTTTCTTGGCAATTACATTTGCCCTATCTGAAAAATAACATCAAACATCTTGATTGAATAAAGACAAAGCATGTTGTGAGATAAACTTAAGAAGCATATTGTATCAAATCATGGTCAAAAATCATGATATAATAAATTGGTTTACAAAATTTGCAACTTACCTCCACGTTTTCTCCATTTTTTACCAGAATCTAAGAAAGCAAAGAAGCAGCGGAAAAACGCCCGAACTATCGCCCACCGTAAAACAGCAACTGGATCAATACCTACAAATAATGAATCAATGAATGAATATGCCAGTACAGTGGTTACAATAACAAACAATCAATGCACACATCTTGTTATAACTTGGCTCACATTAAAGCAATTTGAATGGAATTTTCAATATATTCATTTTGCATTATCTATTTGTGAACTATTACAGCAAGAACAGTCAGCTTGTTATCTAAATCTTACATATTGTATCTTTAAATGTGTATTTTATTCACTATCTTTAATTCACATGCAGATGCATATCTGCCAATGCTTGATGTCTCTTAGGTAACAGATAAAATTAAGATTATGTTTTGCAAATACTGATATCCAAGTAGAAAGAAAAGAAACAAATGGCTACATTTATTATTAAGAAGCAAGATAATTCAACTTTGGTCAATAAATGAGGTTTTTTATTTTGAGTGTTACATATAGACCTACATGTACTTACCCATTAATTCACGAACAAAAGATAAACTACTTTTCTTTAAGACCCCAACAATATCTGTTCTTATCTGATCCGAATTCTTCTCTCGAAAATCCTGATATGCAAAAGCAATTGTTAATATCAATTAATCAATTCTTATATTTATTTCAATAAGTTCAGTTAACATGACCAGTTTTTAAGGGAATTAATAATGTAAACATGAATTCATGTCTGGGGCACAAAATAAGATTTTTTATTATTTACTAAAGAGAGAGAGAGAGAGAGAGAGAGAGAGAGAGAGAGATATTGGGTTTAAATGTCCAGTCAAGAGTAATATGTTACAATTGTATTTTAATAATTCCATTACATGTAGGGATATTTAGCTGTACTATAAAACTGGAACACCAGAATAACCCCTTACTATTTTAGATCAAATCAATACAAATTAGCTCAATGACAGATCTTATGGTCTAAGGTTCATGCGTTAGACCACTCTAACACCCACTAACCCTAACAAGTGATGGAGTCTTTCCTGAACACATTAGAACATAAGATAATTTTACCTTCGTCTGATATTTTACTTTTCCTGCGTAGTGCATGATAACGAATGCTGATTCTCTTAGCGTAGGGACATTATAATACACATTGTCTTTATGAACATGAGTGAATTTTGACAATAATGTTTCATTGGTAGCACCTGGAAAACTGGAAATAAAAGATAAAAACTTGATTTACACAACTCATTCAAATTCAAACCATTTCATAGGAATAAAATAAATTATAGTCCCCAGTATCAGTAATTTTTATGATTTGCGAACAATTTTTGACAAATTAATTCCATTCTGTGAAGACAATTATGATAAGTATGACGCACAAGGCAACATGTGCTTACTCTCTTTAGAACAACGGAGATAAGAAATCATATTATACCACCATTCGGTACATTAGATGCACATTGTCTGTGACAATTATTTCTAGAAAGGATGTGCCCTAATCAGGATGTAAACCAAATCTGGGGTTGTACTCTGTCGACAAAGACAGTTGAAGACGAAGAATAACTGCTCGAAAATCTTATTCACCATAATATAATGGCCTGTCACATATATTTTGTATAATGAATAAATATACTAATTTTCAAATTCTAAATGAGAAGAAAACTTACTTGCACTCTTCATCCAAAAGACAAAATAAACCTTTGGGTCTACTAGAGAATAGTTCTAAACAACGAGTATTATCTATAAATTCTATATTCTTCCACTGTATTCCTTCTCTCTGATATTCTTCCTGTAATACATGTTTACTTTATTACAACCATCTACATATAATTTTATAATTAATACATTAATTAATTAATTGTGCCTTGATTTAAAGTTTTACTTTATTTCTTATTACAGTTGATATGCTATTTACTGCATGTTTAAGAAATATTTTGGTCAAAGAGTACAATTTTATCCCATCCAAATAATTCATTCTAATATTCTAGATTGTCTACTCATCATATACTGTATGTATTGGTAAGTGCATGATTAAGTACAGCACTTGCTAAACAGAATCGATAAGACAAAACTGCAGACAAGACACAGACATTGTGAGCAATAAACAACAAATATCAAATTAAGTGAGCGTCAACTACGCTGAACTTTGCTTTCTTTAGCACAGGATCTTCTGTAACCATCTCATTGTCATTACAATATATCACTACAAACACATACATACATGTCTTCTATTGTTTTTTTTTTACCTGTTCAAACTTAAATATATGCTGATTGAAATAATACTGGAGATGTTCATTTGCATAATTTATGCAAAACTGTTCATAGCTGTTGGTACCAAAGTCTTCAAACCCAAATATATCTAGAACTCCAATTGAATTACCCTGTTAATACAAAACAATACATAATAATACAAGTGTGCAATATTTATTAAAATAGACTTTACATGTACTTTTGGTATAAAGGTATTGATTATCATACAGAATTTGAAGATATCTTTAAAATATTGTATTTTGGTAATAAATAATATTATGAAACACAACCAGGACAATAAAAGAATGATTTTCTTAATCAATTCAGAATGACATTTGTTTCATTTGTACATACTTAGTCTTCAGTAGAGGGTGTGTATGTGCATCTTTTTTTAAAAAAAATAAAATGAAAAGGTGTTTTATGTCCCACTTTTCAACACCAGCTGGGCTAATGATGATTGGTATACATGGAAAGTTTATCCACGTAGCAATTGAATTCCAACTCTCAGAGTTTCTTTCATGTAAAGAATGTGAGAAAAACAAGCTGGAAAATCTAAGGTGAGAAATGACGTGAGATAATGATCAATTTAAGTCTAGCTTTCACCCCATTGTAGATGTTTTGATGTGCACAGGTTGTAGGGTTTGGAATAGTTGGCAGACCAGCGGTAAGAAATCCAGTGAAAATTTTGTATGTGCAGGACCAAAAGTCTCTCTGGCCAGTCTGAGATCTTCTATTTGTGAAGAAAACACTTAAGTGCTGCGAAAATCTCACCCACAGGTTTACAAAAATTTCCTTTGTAGACTGCTCTTAGAAGCACATACGGCAGGTTAAGAGCTGGGCTTTAAGTAACTATAAAAGCCTGTATATACAGAGATTGTGTAAGATATTATTTTACATCTTTTCATTATGGTTTTAACAAATATTACATTGCATAGAAACATTCAATGAGTAATGAAAATCATTCTTTTTCGACCAAATTATCGGTTAAAATATAAAATAATAATAATTTGGATAATAATCAATTAAATTCAAATAATAATAATAATATTGATAATAATCTATTTAATTATCAAATAATAATAATAATATTGATAATAATAATAATAATAATGAAACTGAGGGTTTTAAAAAGAAAAGCTTACACATCTATTGAGAGAATTCCCCATAACTGTAAAGACTGGCTGTTTAAAACAAAGCAACATGATATTAAAAGCCTATTATTTGCAACAACAAAACACAACTGATAAAAGCAAATTACAGCACACTAATAAAACCAAGGAATGAACTCTTCAATTCTTACATCAAACAAGCCAACAGTGAGGCTGATGTCCCCCGCCGAAATCCCAAAATAAATAGAAGACACATATTAATTAATCGCACATTTATTTTTTTCAATGTATCGAGCAATCAAACTGTACACGAAGTGTCATCCAAAAGTGTTTTATAAAGAAAAATGCTAAAACCGACAAGAAAAATGAAAATGTACCCTAGTTAGGGGGACCCTAAAGGCAGACAAAAGGGCCCCTCTGGCCAAGGGAAAGGGCCCTTGTGTCCAAGTCAATCGTTTCTATACACTGTTACTGTCGAATCGATTACTAAATGAGAATGCAGTCATTGTATTGGCATAAAAATCATCAATCAAGATGAACCTAAGTTATCTTGTCCCAAAGTATCAACCAATCAAATTGCTTATCTCTGCTTACCCTAAGCGGAAAATGCTCATCTTCGAACTCCATCAAGGCATTGACCTAATAAGCATATACACCAAGTTTGAACATTTTAACTCAATTAGAAGGAGATTTATTGTGTTCCAAAGTCTCGACTACTCTCGACCAATCAAATTGCGTATCGCTCTGCTTACCTTGAGCAGAAAATGCTCATTATCAAACTTAGTCAAGGTATTACTGTAATGAAACTATACACCAAGTTTCATCACTCTCACTTAATTAGAACTAAAGTTATCGTGTCCCAAAGCATCAACCAATCAAATTGCTTATCTCTGCTTACCCTAAGCGGAAAATGCTCATCTTTGAACTCCATCAAGGCATTGACCTAATAAACACATACAACAAGTTTGAACATTCTAGCTCAATTAGAAAGAGAGTTATTGTGTCCCAAAAAGTGTGACGGACAGACGGACAGACAGACAGACAGACGGACGAACCCATTTTAATAGTCCCCCAACTTTCTTTGAAAGGCGGGGAACAATAAAGATCTTTAACTTATAAAAACAACTTCTATGCAAATCCTAAGGACATGACATTTTCCAAAAATGAAATAATGGTATCTACTAAAGCAGTAACTGATGAAAATAGTATTTATTATAAAAGCGTACAATTTTAGGAGTTAATATTAGTACTGAGGGTTATTAAACAATTTATTCTGACTGTTAGAAATGACCATGCTTAGTAAAACCTAGTGTTGATAAATTCAACTGTTAATGATGTGAGAAAACTGGTATAAAAATGCTTCGAGACAATCACAAAATACTGTAGTCAAATCCTCCTAACAAGATTACCTTTACTGTACGTTAAACAAATATTAGTGAGAAAAATAAACTCTTGGGTTAGGTATGTTATTACAGACAGGCATGATTAAAAATTCTTTATCAGTATCAGTTAATGGATATGTCATATAAAATGAGAAACGAAAAATGTTTTTCTGTATTGGTACAAAAGAAAGAGAACATGGTGCAAAAAAAAACCCCAACAAACAACCAAAACTCCCAAAACAAAAAACCAAATGCAAAAAACAACAGAAGGAAGAAATAAAACCATTGAATCTGACAAATAAATTATCGATTGATTCCAAGAATTGATGAACAAAATCAGAATTAAACCATGATCAATCAACAACCATAACCACGAAGCATGCGGCTCACAAATTCTACCCACTTTGACAGCTAGTGATGGTGACTCGGGACTTATATCATCAGTGTGTACCTGGTGATCGCTGTTATGTTTCTTGGCCAATAATGCTTGGTTTACTTTCAATACAATCCAATCAAACAATGCACCATATATACATTTAGCCATGGCATTTCTGGTAGATATTGCCTAAAAAATATACACAAATATATTGGTATTGATGGAAATTAAACTAAAGTAATGAATGGGGAAGAAATGATTACGTAGTCAGCAATCAAACACTAATAACAACAATTTCCCACAATGCTATCTGCTATAGCAATCGTGACAGATGCATTATGTATGAGCTAAATCTGCCTGTTGCAAATATTTGTTTTGGCTTCGAATGTTATATGAAATATTATATAAACACTTATTACCCTGACATACGCGTAATATATTGACTATGCGCCATGACTTGAGTACCGTTGCTACAATAATAAACAATCTATGCTACATCTGTGTCAAAACTTCAACACTCATAACTTAGTACCAGATTAATTTTAGTCATTTTTCATTATCCACATGTATTTTAAAACTATTATATCAAGAATGACCAGATCTTTATTGAAATCTAATTACAAAATGCTTCTTTAATGATTTGAAAACGATCATTACCATTGCTTCCGTAATATGGGTGAATAAGAAGTTTGATGAATTAAAACAAACTTACATCTTCCATTTTATAATTAATAACCACAGTTTCTCCACCAGCTATTGTTTTTTTCTGAGTCAAGGCATTTATCACAGTTTTCTCTTTTACCTGTAGAAAACAACAGAACATTAATATCCCTATACTATTCAAAAAAAGTAGGGGATATTTGATTTTGGGGGCATAATACTAAAATATGCAAATGACTACGAAAAAAGTCACTACAGAACCTAACAGAAGAAACATTTCCAGTTACATGTGACGCCCAAACGCACCAATAGCTACCGCATGGAATGCAGGTGATGCTTGGGATCATCATGGAGGTCCAACCAAAGATTTGCACGACTCTGACTTTGAATGTTACAGTCATTATGGCATTGAATTCCAGGGTGGAAACATCAGTTGAATTGTTTTAGTGACCAGAAAACAAATTTTGATATGCGTCGGCTTACCCAAAATGAAAGGTTACGTGCCCTTGGCATGCTACAGATCGGCACAACACAGGTGGTTGTGGCGCGGACGATGAATGTTTCTCAGTCTGTCATAAGCAGGCTATGGTCCAGATACCGTGATACACAATCTGTACAGGACAGACCACGCTCAGGTCAACCAAGGGCGACAACTCAAGCCCAGGATCGATTTATCCGTACCTTGGCCTTGAGAAATCGTGTCATCACAGCAAATCAAATCAGCACTCATCTTCAAACAGACACTGGTGTGAGAGTGAGTGGCCAGACGATTCGGAATCGACTGCATAGGAGTCACCTTCGCGCCCGACGTCCTCGCGTGATCCTTTGTTTGAGAGATCATCACATTCAGGCAAGACGTCGTTGGTGTAGGGATCGTCAACACTGGGATAATCGACGCTGGAGCAATGTGATGTTTTCAGATGAGTCAAGGTTCACTGTTGATTTTTTTGACAGACGTAGGAGGGTGTGGCGTCGTCGAAACGAGCGCTTCCATGACATTAACGTCATCAGACATGATCGATTTGGGGGTGGTTCTGTTATTGTGTGGGGAGGCATCACTGTTGCTGGAAGAACGGCTTTACATGTTGTTGCAGGACGTGTTACAGTCCAGTACTACCGGGACAACATCTTGGCAGTCCATGTCATGGCCGCCGTTTCATCTTCCAGGATGACAACGCAAGATGTCACAGGGCCAGGATCGTTACAGGTTACCTCCAACAACAGAACATCACCACAATACCTTGGCCAGCACTGAGTCCCGACCTCTCCTCCATCGAGCATGTCTGGGACATGCTTGGACAGAGGTTACGTCAACGTCAACAACGTCCTGCCAATGTCCAAGAACTTGCTGCTGCGTTGCAACAGGAATGGGACAATCTGGACCAAAATGACCTTAGATGTCTCATTAGGAGTATGCCACGTCGGATCAATGCTTGTTTGGCAAACAGAGGAAGATTTACCCGTTACTGACTTTGTTGTGATGCTGTGGTAACTTTGCTGTTTGACCCCGGGTATCATTTTACCCTTATAATGGTCAGTCTGTACCTTACTTAGTCTAACGATCATTTGGAATAAATCAAAGAATGTGAACTTCATTTCATTTGGTCATTTGTCTCTTCGTCAGTTTCATTAGGTGACTTTAATAACACTTAAAAATCAAATATCCCCTACTTTTTTTGAATAGTATAGTTGAATCTCATAGTCTTTTTATATAAAAGCTGATAAATTAAATAAAAGAGTTTTGTAGGAGATTTTTCTATTTATCATCAGAGTGACCAACTGATAAATATATAATATAAGACAATATCACCAACAGAATACATTACAGACAAAAACATGTAAATATCAAAATCACTGGTAGGTCAATCTAATTTGGCGATACAGACTGCTTGATGTTATTATCTCCCTTTATCTATTTTATATTTTCTCTGGAGATACTCGATTGACCATTTTGGAATTGAATTCTCTTAATTCCAAAAATAGTTACAAAGGGCATTTTGGGCTACAATGCGTGCATTGAATATATATCTCAACGATAGCTGAACCATATTCATAGTTTTTAATTATGTCTGTTGTGGGGACTGACAGAACAGTGACAGGACTGATACGCAATTCTGTCAATTCATCACATCACGTTCAGGACTGATAATCGAGCATTCCCTATGAGAATAGCAGTCGGTTCCATCTTCACCAAACAAACTAAAGCACAGTGGATTATTATTTTTCACAAGCCAAGAAATATTAAGTGATACAAACCCGGTCATTATCTTACCTTAAGTAAGTTAGAGATTATTTCTACTGTATCTTCATTTTTAATCGATACAGATTCATCATAGTGTTGATCTCCTTTCTGAAATAAAAATAACAATTTATTTTTATATTCATTTTATCTTCCTTGTTCAAAATAATTAACAAAAAATTGATATGAAGCTGAATAAATAACACATAATTAGCTCATAATTCCTCAAAAGATGAAACTAAAAAAATTACACAATTTAATCAGCTCACATTCTTAGTTGGACTACATGAAAATAATAAATTAGAAGAGATGGTATTTGATCCCTTTAATTATTGCATTATTGCAGTATATTGCAAAATCCATATTCAAGGGGGAAACTTTATATTGTTTAGGTCAAGGTTGGATAAAAAAAAAACCAATTCTGTTCATATATTTGTGGAATTTTCTAATGAAATTTTGGAATTAGAAAGCTTGTAAAACACCAAACAATAATTTCAGATTTCAGTAGGCATTCTCAACTCGTCTGACTACAACCAGGCCTGTAGCCAGGGGGTGGAAATGCCCCCCTGAAAAAATGTTTTGCCCCCCCCCCCCCCCAAAAAAAAAATTTGCCAACCAGAACTCTAAAATACCTACTGTAGACTGTAACGGGTGTACCCCTCCTAAACTTCACTGACCCTCCGAAGACAGTAAGCGTAAGCTAGCTACGGGCCTGACTACAACTAGCTCTGGCTTAGAACAGAAGCTAAGCTAGTTAACCAACATTTTAATTCTTAAGTCAAAAACAATATGTATGCATGGGAATTGTGAGAAGTATTTATACCTCTTTCATATTGAGAAGGTTTTTTTAGTCGCTGTGTGTATGACCAATTTGACATGGAGAAAAAACATATTATGAAATAATATACTAATTTTCAGATATGGTGGTCGTGCAGAGCAGAGATCTATTCTCAAAGAAGTTAGTTCTTTCACCAATATTCTATACAAACTTGTTTTGTACTATTGTTTAATTAAATTTTAAGGAATTCAATCATAGAAAGTTTTTTTGATGCATAGAGAATGAAAACAACTATCAAAAGTCTATTTCAAACAAAATGAAAGTAGAATAAAATACTGATACTCCAAATATCGTATTGCAATACCTTGCATAATATCTGTTTTTCCAATTATTGATTTTTTTGACAGATGCGTAAATATCATGTACGTAGTGGTACATGTAGATAAAATATCTAGCTATAGCGATTTAAATGGAGCCCCAGACAGCAAAAGATTTCACATATAAGACGGTATTGGGAGTTTTGTTTTTGGTTTCATGTTTTATAAATTATCTCTAAATTTCATAATTCAATATGAGAAGATACAGATAGCAGTATTAAAGGGTTGGTATACATAACTGACCTTTTTAAATTCTATATTACCCAAATGAAGAACAGCGGATAAAACACTGAAAATTCTGTAAGAAAAATATAAATTTCAATTAACAATTGCTCTAAATAAATTTAATACATACAAATTTTTAGGATGAGTTAATTATATTTATTATCAGTGTCTAAGAGCAAGAAAGATGGAGCCCAAGGGAAATAAGGATCAATGAGGTTATGTTACATATTCATCTAATTGATGATGTAGATCTGAAGTTTAATTAGTCTGTCAGTTTATCAACTAGAATGATTTATCATTATAATGTCTACACTGTAGCTAGTTTGATATGTCAGTAGTTTGTCACTTTTTCATAATTTTATAGCAGACTAATATATTCTAATATATTATAATATACACTCAAATAATAATATAACTAACTTAATGTCATTTGGCAGACTACCTCCATCAAAGAATCATTTGGTCTTTGCTAGGTTGTCTGTTTTTTGGAAAGTAATGTATGCCAAAACTTTGTATTTAATACATGCATAGGCCTATTGTTTTCAATACTTAAATTTTGATCCCTATCAACAATAATCTTAAGTCCTTCATATACTTCTAACTTGGCTTTTTCTCTAATTTCAATAAAGAGAATAGTTTATAAACTTTTGACACAGATATATCTTGTGAACACAGTCCATAATGATTTGCACAAGGATAATATGTTCAGGAAATGTAGATTGTCTCCCTTGGTGTGATTTTGACTAAAGCCTATGACAGATAAAATTGAATTGATAAAACTTTTGTTGTTTGTGGCTTGCAGTGTCTGTGGACTGTGTGTTTCTTGTCAGTGGGTTTGGTCGGTTGATCTTTGTTTCTATGCAGTGTCGGTCTCGCTGGTTATATTTCCTTTGTAATATAGTAATAGTAACAAAGTTATTGAATATATTTTCAGATATGATATATTAATCATCCTGGTCAATAACAACGGAAGTTTTGGGTTAATTTCAGAGTAAACAATTTAATCTATTAAGCTTGAGGGTCTTCTTGTTTCGTTACAGATCTGTATCAATGATTCTGAATCAGAACTTAAGTAAACCTGGGAGTGCACTTACTGATCTTTGAACATTTGTGAATGTAGAGCTTACTGAGATACAGTCGCCGAAGGTTAGAGTTTAAAATTAAAGCCAACATCTTAACTGGTGATGAAATGGGACAATATTTGAAGCTTCAGGGGCCCATTTCAGATGGTAACATTAAAAATATCCAATTCTTCTTTGCCTTTGATGACAGAGCTAATACAGTTTAACATCCAATAATAAACCACTTCAATTTTCTACTGGTTTTATACATATTAAAAGGAAATTTTCCTACCATACCTTTTTTGTGTTTCTGGAGAAAATCCCACCATCTCCATGGACTGTTTAAGTCGAGCAAATTCATATTTTTCATCTGTTCCTTCAACAATCACACAATTACTCTGTAAAGCAAATATATGTAAACCACTTATAAAATAATCAAAAAATATACATTTAAAAAAAACCCACAACATCCATGGTGGTGATGGGAAATTTATACAATATCGAATTATACAAATATTAGGCATACACTAATTATCTACAGGTTTTATTATCCCAAGTTCAAACTGATTTAAAACTAAGATGTAATGATTCCTAAAAGAAGTGTCAGTTATCGTGTTATACATTGACCCGTTACTTAATCAACATGATGTTTGACTCAATAAATATTGGTTTCAACAGTTTATTCTTGACTTTTACAACTTGAGACTGTCAAATGATGTTGATTTTTACAGTTTGTTGATTCATTCAAGTGTTTGTCTACTGGACAAAAATCATTTTGCTTCATCTTCAGAGATTTTACTCAAATTTTAATAGTCAGTTTAAAAAAACAATTCCTTGCAACATTTTATGTATTTTGTCATATTTGGAAAAATGCATACACAATTTCCCATTGCCCAAAACTGTTTGAACAAAATAATGATTTTCCCCTATTCCAAAATATACAGAAATGTTGCAATATAAGTCCACGGTGAGAGAATACATCATAGTCTAAGTAAACTATATACAACTCTCTAGTCGGATGTTCTTTTTTACTTGGTGATCTTCACCTGGAATAATTGCTGATTAACAAATTGCTGTTTTATAATAATTTCTACCTCTAAAAAATTTAAGAGCTCAATATTTCAAGATATTGATCTAAAATTAGGTCAGTGGGACAACATAGTTAAATTCAGTACACAAATTTAATTTTGGGGGAAAAAAAACCAAGGTGGCAAGATTTGCAATGATTAACTATTTTGTTTTAATACATACACTGGAAAGATAGTTATATTCTTCAGGTTTTGTCAGATGTAAGGAATGTCTCTCAGTATCATCAGCTCCAGCCAGTAGGTAGTAAAATACATGGTAATTTCTACAACAGAAAATAAATACATTAAATATATATGGCATCACCATTCAAAATCACTTCATTACTGCTATCGTCATTTGGGTAAAAGTGATTAATATAGCTGTGGATATATTTTGGTGGTGATGGTGGGGAGGGGTTGATCTATTGTGGATCATGGTTATGTTTTTTTCCAGGGACTTCCAGCAGAGTCTATTGTTGCACAATTATCAGCTTACTGGAAAATGCATTGATTCAAAATGCAGATATTGTTAAATTTTGTAACATGTATATAATATGCAGTCTCAACATTGCACCAATTACAATATTCACTGCAGACACAGACTAATCATCACATCCATGTCAATCTCCCCCCATATGGTGTTTTTTCAAGCAATTTGTAAATGCCTTATAAACATGTGACTTTACAGTGTGATTGATAGCTCAAATTCTGAATTTAAATTGTTTTCTATTTGAGTTTGCCAGAAAAATAAAGAGTTTTCCTGAAGGTAATGGGCCGGTCTACAAAAATACAGTACATTCTCGAATAACAGATTTATCATTTTAATTGTCAATCTGATCATTCTATACTGCACCAAATACTAAATAAATAGCACCATTAAATTCCTTGTAAAAAGATAGTTTGCCAGACAACCAAACCAAGAAGAAGAAAATTCATAAAAATGTGTTATTATGAATAGTACACCTCTACTTCTAAATGTCAAAACATATGCCCATTGCAGCTATGTCTTTCAAGCAGTCAGCAAGGGTTGTTACATATTTTTTTTTTGTCAGTAATGAAACATTTACAATATATCAAAAATCTGATTGAGTTAATAAATCATTAAGTAATCATTAGAATTTGTTTGGTTTCTAGTTCTGATCCTTATACGTTTAGTATACAAAGCATTTAATATCATGGATTTTGCTTTTCAAATTATCATATAAGTCATTGAAAATCACTGCACTTGTTCATCTTAAGACATTCAAGTTTGTGTATAAATTTAAAGTCAGTTTGACCTGTAGAGCATCAGCAAAATTTTTCTTAGTAATCAGGGGCCATAATTTTGGAAGTAATTATCAGAAATCCTGGAAAATGTTCAGGCATCTCAGACTCACTGTATAAATTTAAAGTCAATCCAATCATAGCTTTGGTATCTAGAGCACCCACAAAAGGCTTCTTTGTCTCATGACCTCATAAATCCTGTGTATAAATATAAAGTCAATCAGATATTAGCTTTAGACCCTGGAGCATCCACAAGATTTTTCAAAGTGATCAAATTTTTGAAAATCAATAGATTTCTTCATCTCATGGCTTTAAACACTGTGCATAAATTTAAGCTCAATCGGATTTTAACTTTAGCCTCTACAGTGTCCACAAGCAATTGACTGAATGACAAACAGGAATGACAACAATATACAAACACATTTCAATGTGGGTGTATAAAAACTGATTAATATTATGTTATCCTTAAATTTAAACGCTCAACTATTTCGTACCTATAGCAAACCACAAGCTTTCTCTTTTATACAAAAAAATGTCCTCGGTCGATCATGTCCACAGAAACAAACAAGGTGGTTCTACTTGTACCCTCCCTTTAATAAAGGAGATTAAAGAAATAAGAATATAGGAAGGAATATTGTACCCTCTCTTTAATAAATGAGAGTAAAGAAATGAGAACACAAGAGGGGATATTGTTTTTCCTGGTATATATATATATATATATTTAACTGATATAAGTATACTGTTATATACAGGAAACTCACTATATATCAAGTATTATGGGAAGTACATCATATTGTATCAAATGGCTGTCTCCCTGCTGATAACACCATCTCATCTACTCTAGGTCAAAATTACAGTATGCCAACCATTTTAAGTATTTTAACCCAAATTTACTCTCCTATCAACAATTAAAAGCTGTAAATCAACTATGATATTTACAGTCAAGCAGACAGATTTATAACTTACTGTGTACAACTAGCACTAGATCATTTTGGAATCATGTTAATCTTTATTTCACTTAGATACAGAACATTCCTGAAGTTGGCGAAAAGAATCAACAATAATCCCAAGAGGTTATAAGAGAGAGACAAATGAGGTTTAACGTCCAATCGACACAAACTAGATCATTTCAGGACTAACAAGTGGTTCAATTTTATTTCAATATTATAAATTTGCTTGTCACAAATTTGTTATTCTGGTCTTAAAAACTTTATTTTGAACTTCACGGAATAAATGGTTGTCAGAGTTCCCTAATTGAAGTAAAAATGTTATTAAAAACTTTGATTTGCTTCAAAATATTGTGGCTCTTATTACTGTCACCAATATATATATATAATATATACAGGTTATGTTATTTATCATACCCGAGGGAGGCAACCAAATAACTCAAGGCAAACTAAATGAATGATATTAAAGACTTATACATATAATGTCTTTTTATAGCTGCATTTAATTTTTTTTTTGATGTGTAAATTTAACATTCAAGCTCATTATCATAAAATTGCAACAAGAAGAAAAAAACCCAACATAAATGATAACTCGGGCTATAAATATCTAGTATCCAAGGGTCATGTATTTTATAATTCAATCCTGCCTCAAGCCAATCACTCCATTCAATCTAGAATAAATTATATTTAGTGTTAAATGCGTCTTTCTCCAAAATAAAAATTTCTTAAATAAAAACTCAAGGGCAATACAATTTTGTGTATTTTCTAAGTTAAATAAACCGATGAAAGCATGAAAAAATGACTATACAATACAAGTAAACATGCAATAAATCTATTTATGTTATGCCAATTCATCAAGTCAACAATCTAAGACTTGTTGAGTTGGAAAAGATCCAGTGGTAGAACTTCACAATGAAAGATAAGATCATCCATACATCCATCCCTTTATTACAAGAAAACTTAGCTATAATTAAATGATTTTAAGAAGAAACCAATATAAGTTTGTTATTAGTTTTAAAAAAAAGATGAGTATTAAATTAAATTTCAGTATATTTTGTTGTCCAAGTGCAGTGATGTGATGGACCCATTTGTGTCAAATCCTCATTAATATAGAGGAACTTGGAAATTTACTGAATGACAATTGCTGTGTTGAACTTTTATCCAGATCTAGGGGTAAAGTAACATTATAAATATAATGACCTTATTTCAGACTAAATGTATAAAAATACAAAATGATTGTCACACATAGTCTCCATTTAAACAATTGTACAAATTCTTCAGTTAATTCATTAACAAATCTCCCATCACATACAACATCTGTTGTGATGAATTCACAAGATAAGCCAACAATAGAAAATAAATGTTCTATAGAACCCTAACAGTTTTTATATCCATGCCAAAATCAGTTAAAACAATACAATCCATACATTCCTTTGATGTTAACTGTGAGCAGCTGATGTTTATGATGGAGATGATAGATGATAAGATAAACAATATAACATTTCACACCAGCACTATTTTAATTGAATAGTCAAACAACTGCAAAAAAAATGGTCATTGCTTTTTACATCATGCTGCTACCAATATTAACCCTGAAAGACTATGCCTAGCCATATGTTAGACTTAAATGGGTCTTCTCCTGGAGTGGAGGCAAAATAAAATGGCATCCACCTACGAAAAAATAAATCATATCTGCATGTAAAGTATCAATGTTTATCAAGTAGGAACTGTGCATTTTCAGACTAAAACTAAAAACCAATAATTTTCAGATCATAATTAACATTTTTCATTTAGTTGTTCCAGATATTTGCCTACTAAATCAAACTGGGTCCAGCGTGCCTAATTTGACAACTATCTAGTGTATCCATACAGCCGTCCAACCATTTGCAGTTATTGAGTGGTGTTTGCACTGGACATTAGTTTAACATAGTACGTTTATTTTATTGACTTAGCTCTTGTGAAGATGAATGGAGGGGCCATATTTATTTAGAACCCAGGTGGAGTGGACTCAAGACATAATAACATAGACTTGCAGTATGCTGGTCAGTTTCTCTCTATATATACTTTTTACATATACATTGTTACACTGTCTGTATTACTTCCACCAAGCTCATTACACACTAGGGGGTACTTATGAAGGGTTCAGGTCTTGGCTAAGAGCTAGATTTATGGTTTAAGGATTAGTTCACAACTACCAATCCCCTGGCTTTATTACTAGCTATTAAATCTCACTACATAGTGGTCAATTACTAAATTTCTATATACAGATAAACAGTCAAGTTAAAGGGAGCCAATCCAAACATCTAATATTCAAATTACAAATGATTAAGCATTTCACATGCTAAATTTATATATTCGACCAATTAATCACTGTGAAATTTTTGTTGGTGAATGAAGATATCAAATGCAACATATTGCACATTTTTTAGCAGACTCTAGCATAGATCAGATTTAAATACAAATCCTAAAAAAACATTAGTATATGAATGTGTTTAAATGATTGACACAAAAAATCAGTGATAAAATCCTGCACCCCTAATAATGCAAAGAATGATAAAACAAATTCTACATATTATGATGTTGGATGGTCAAACACCTTTAAATTTACAGACGACTTAATTATAAGTCAGTATGAGTAATTGTGGGCAGATCAAAACAAAACAACCCCCACCTGCATGAGATCATCAAGGCCAATGTCCACATTTGGGTTTACATACATAAAGTTTTAATACTTATATTATATATGTATGTGTAAGAAACATTCTAATAAATCTGATAGTTATATGTGGCAGTTGACAGTTACTATACATGTAGCTGTGAAATTTGGGTCCAGTTTTGAGCAAATTCCCCTATATTATATATATTTTTAAAGAACAATAACTTGGATTGTTAGAAATACTTCACTTTACGTGTGAGATATGGAAATACTTGTAACCTCATGATACCAATATCACCAATTTTGTTTGAGGGAGCTGAAATCAGGACCTGAGTTCACAAAGCATTCTCAGACTTAAGATGAGAATTTACTCAAATTTGTTCACCTTATTCTAACTAAAACATGGCCCTTTATAATACTTTCAATGTTTTAATGTATCAAATACAACAATAAGAAACTGTGCAAAGTTTTTGTATTTCTGGGACAAATAAATTCATAAACTGTGATTTAAAGTTGAGTAAATTCTCAACTTAAGTCTGAGAATGCTTTGTGAACTCAGGGCCAGGTCTCTGGCAGAATTCTCCAAACTGATAAAAATCAAAAAACACAACACAATTTATACTTGATAACGATAAGAGAATACTTGTCGAAACTTTGTGCTATATGTGTATAAACCAGTGATTGTTTTCCATATAAATTGTGTTGTGCTTTTTAATGTGCTCAATCACTTAATGCCACTCAAGGATTATACTGATAAAAATCTCAAAAGTATTACACTTTAATTTCAGCTACCCAGTCAAGCCAGTGAAAAGAAACTATTTTCATCAGCAACAACTTCCAACAGAGACTGTTATTTATCAGTTGCGTCAGTTCCCAAATCAAAGAAGAGACAGAAAGAGAAATGGGGTTTAATGTCCACTCGACATAAACTATATCATATGGTACAACTTTTTATTTCAATGATTTGCATGCGTGTATAGGTATTTAGCTGTGATAGAAAACCCAGGGACCTCCAGGAGGAACAAAATCAACAGTATTCTTTCGACTAGATAAAGACTGTAACACTCCCTCCCCCAACAACAATGCAAAAGGCAGTTTATATCATGATAGTGGGAACTTCAGAATGGAACCCCCAAAAAAGGAAACAACATATAAAACAGTATTCCTGGTTAAATGTGGGAAACAGTAACAAAAACCTTGAGCACTATTTAAATTTAAGGTAATGATAAGACTTGACATGCCTTTAGGAAAGGGAAGGATTAGATACTGTATTTGTAACATGTAATTCATTAACACTAGCCAAAACCTGATACAACCCTAGGTCAAACAAATAAACAACACAAACCAATTCATCAACAAATAACTTGTTCCTCCTGTCAAATTCTATACACTTTTTCCTGTATTGTAATCTCAGTTGTTTTAATCAGGCTGATCGGATTGCCTTTAGAAAGAACATACAATGAACTATGACAGGCCATAAGTATAATCGATAATTAATTTAACAAACTTGTAATCATCAAACAATATAATGACAATTACCATAATTTAAACTTTTTTTAAAATATAAATCATAACAAAGGAGCATCATTGCATAATATTGAGTGAGAATAAATAACACATTTAATTTCATGTTAAAATCATATTCCTGAAGCAATGGTTATGAACATAATTTGCTCATTAATTACTGCTTCACTGACTATATATAAGGAGTGTTTCTGATTAGTTATGTCTCCTACTTAGTATTAAACTAAATATATAAACAGACTTTATCAACTTACTTGGCCCATGTGGTCTTTGTATAAAATGTTGTTACAAGTTGAGACAGTTACCTCAAAATTTCAACTCAGATAATTTATCAGTAAATGTCACTTTGATTGAAATAACTTAAATAATTATGAACGCCTAATTGATGTCCATTTGAGAGATCTGCAGTAATTACAGGTTTAGTAGAAGTTTGAAGTAAAAACATAATATCAAATATTCTGCCAAGTGTACCAGCAAACCTAGTAGACCAATAAAAACGATCACATAAAATGGATATCAAGAGTAACAATGGTTAATGAGCTGATAATGTTTAAAAAATATCTAACACGATTTTAATATCCTCATTCAAATATAAGAAAGGCCTCTTGTATATTTAGGCTCATTAATCCAGGAACTACGAGTTTTTAATCGAATAAAATACCACAAGGACAATACTTCCTTATACATGTAAATCTACTTAAATACCTATTTAAACATGAGAAATAAACACAACAGTAAACAACAGTAGGTTGACATTCACAATATCTATTCTCAAAATAAGGCTAAAATTTTGAATAAAGGTCTTTTATTATTGAAGTATTTGAGTATTCATGGGGGTAAATATTACAGTGGTAGAAAGTGAATAATGTATGACAAGATTTATATGGTATAGTTTTATTATGATCGATATGGTGTTTTTATCCTAGTTAATAAAATATTCACATACCAATATTTATATCTGTGTATCATGCACACCTGCTTTTGCTCAATTCCTATTCAAAGGTGTTGACAAAACATTTGCAAGGCATGCTATTCTATTGCATATAAAGTATTGTAGATTAATTTTTCATATTAAAATTTATTTGAACAGTTTGCCTCATAAATCACATTTCTTCATTTACTTATAAATTGGGCTAAATGATAAATATATGGTTATTCAAATCCTCCATATTATTGAGCAGAGAAAATGGCTTAATGGATTATTGAATTGACAATGTAACTGTAATATCAATGTTTATTTTATATATGCAATTGAAGTTTACGCTGATGTTTATTTTCAATATGCAATTGAAGTTTACGCTGAATATGTATGATAGGTTATATATAACCCTAAATTTATTCATTAATACACAATACAATATGATAATACACACTGAATTAACTGCTGTAGAAAATTAACCCTCTGAATATACACTTCTTAATACTGCAATATGCAAATGAGTATAATCATAATTAGATGGCTACATTGTTTAAATAAACATCCCCAATTTATGATATGTATCATAATACACACAAAAATAACTTTTGTATTCAATAAACATTGTTAATATACATCTCCAGTATACAATATAACAGCATCATATACACACCAATACACAGTACAGTATCATAATACACAGAAATAACTTTTGTATTCAATAAACATTGTTAATATACATCTCCAATATACAATGTAATATCATCATATACATACCAATACACATGACAATATTATAACATCATATACATAGAAATAACTTATGTATTTTTTAGGGGGGTTGGGATGGCCTAGTGGTCTAGAGTGCCGTGCTTCGACCTCTAGCTGGCCGGTCACCTCTGGCTTGCGGCTGTGGTTTCGAGCCCTGGTGTGAGCGTATGTGGCATGGAGATAGGGGCTCCTTCTCAACCTCGTGGGTTTCCTCCGGGCACTCCGGTTTCCTCCCACAGCAAAGACCCCTGCGCGTGCGCTAAGATAATGAAAATGAAAAATAAGACTTGTCTGCGATATCACCTTCGGTGGAAGCGGACGTTAAACACCAAGAACAACAACAATGTATGTATTTCAGTATTCACAATCAATGATGATATTGATACAATAATTTCCTAGAAGTATCTTTATAACCTAGATTTTAGAAGTATAATAGCATATAAGTAGTAAGAACATGTATATTACTACTATGCCACGTGTTTGAAGGTGTATATAGTCTTGTTTCTTTTGTAGGTAACACACAACATCTATATATACTTACTACACCAATACTCATATACTGTACATGTATGTACCAGTCTATTTAAATACTAAAACCTATCAAGAGAACTGTATGTAGTTTACTATGTACCTTGTAAGATTACAGCTAAAACTATCAATATAAATTTCTCTTGACTAACTTTCACACTTTTATTTTAGAAACTAATAACCTGTATCGAAATAATTATTTTTTCAAAATGGGTGGTCTAGACATTTATACTCTGAAAATATTTTAACATCTTTTGTGTATATATCAATATTTCTAATCAAAATAGATAAGATACTTAAAGTTCCAACTTCACATTTTCTAAGAAAGTCAAAACATAATTATTTCTATGTCTTTAGCTCAAAAGGTTGTCAACTCACTATTATACGGTCCTGGGCAAAATTTTTGGGGCATTATAAAGGGTGACACAGGGTGATTGAGGAAATAGTTACTCAATTACCTCCCTGGTTTTCCCATTCCTCTCCATGGACGGCCATCTTCAAACGTTTGAATTTGAAGTTGAAAATGATATTTTTGCCAATTTCTCAACTGACAGTACTGAATTATAGGATTAATAGGATTATTCTTTAACAAGGTAGGACTGTTTATAGGTTCAATCTATTTTTGGGCTTTATTTTAATACATTTTAAAAATATAACTTAAAAAAATGCTATTGGAGCTTTAAATATAATAGTACATGTAGTCTGAAATGTCTGACATGTTTGTTGGCTGTCTTGTGGCAGCAGTGATAGAATTGGATGAGGCACTCATTTTTCATTGGGTTTTAGAATTACCAATATACACTGCTCTAAATAAATAAGTCAGAGATGGTCAGAAATGCATCCTTGGAAAGGCAAATAAAAAAATTAACAACAAACTTCCAAGCATTGAAGGTAAGGTACCCATTGTGACTTCCTGGCGGTTAACAGTTCAACCATCAAAAACACCATCAAATGGACTAGGAAATGAGGAAGACAACTTCAGACTAAGCTGTTCTTATTTCAGATGTCAAATAAGACCTTTCATTTCAAAACTAAATACAATTAAAGATATCTGCAGTAATTTGAATCAAGACTCTTAAAGTGCCAACCCCGATAACTTTTTGGGGAATAAAACTGCTTAATTTTGTGTTAAAATCCTTTAAAATCCATAACCTAAGGCCCACCTACTAACCCGATATTTGTGATACGCTTGTAAATAACTTAAACCTGACAGTCTTCATCTGGAAATGGAAAACGTTTTATTATACAGTATCTGGATAAAACCAGACTTTTTTCTATAAAAATAATATGTAGGTGAAATTTACCTTTTGTTATCAAGTACAGGGCATAGGTCATTCACTGTATAGACCTCTCAAGAAATATTAATCGATTATCAGGTCACCCAATGAAAAAATTGACCCGAAATCTTGAAAGGGTTACGTGTCCGGATAAGCAGTGTTGACGTTCACGTCCAAACGACTCAATATTTTGAGCTGAAATTTTGAGAAGGTAAATACACCATGCCGCTATATTTTGGTCCATAAATTTCATAAATACTCCGACTTTAATTTTTGAGACTCTGTTCTTATCGGGATTGTCCCTTTAAAGATTGTTTAATGGTTTGTTAAACGTTTGTCTGACTTTCTATATTTATTGCTAGGGGCTTTACCTTCACCTCAATCCATTGAAAATTAAACTCCACACCTTATTCAACTAGATGAAACATAGGTAATAGAAAACACTCCTTGTAAACAGTCACACACACCATACAAAATAACCTCTAAACATCTTACATGCATGGGAATAGCAATTTTCTCTTTACTACTTCAATATATAAATCTACACTGATCACATGTCTGAACAAAGTCTGAACAGAAGATTAGTTGCATGAACAAGGGACCCGGATGTGGATTTTAACATAGATCAAAATGATGGAATTCAAGATAATTTCATATACATGTAGATGTATATTCAAATCTGGCCATATGCTGTATGCCACCAACAAGTCTGGTTCAAAAAATATTTGTCCAAATGATTTGACCTCTGAAACTTGTCAATCCCATTTATGAATATCAGTGTGTTATATTAAATATAATTATAACAATTAATAAGGAATAAGGAAAATTTCTAAGGCAATTTAGTTCGTAGTTGCGCTCTATTGATTAATCAAAAGATAGGCTGGCACTGCCAGGCAGGATACGCCCACATTTTTGGGAGATGGATAGAGAACAAGCAATACCGAAAGTGATTTTTCCTACATCATTAAGTCCTGTATTTCATACTGTATTGGGAGCAGCCATTTTGTTGGTCAGTTCCAGTCTGATATTCATGAAATTCGGAGCCGACACAACGTAGAAATGTTACTTTTCGTCAAAATCGGATAAGAATTGTGACCTGTAGAGAGTCCACAACCATGATATACCATATTTTTACACTATACGCGTACAAACGGTGACCATTTTGTCCGGCAATTTTGGTACGATTTTCACGAAATTCGAACTCAACCTTCCTTACGGAGCAACAGTAATATAATTAGAGGTTTTTTTTTAAATCAGATAATAATCGTTCGAGAGATAGACAGAGAACAAGCAATACCGAAAGTGATTTTTCCAACAATCAAAGGCCATAATTCATTAAGTTACAATTTGATATGCACAAATATCAAAAAGAATAAAGATCTTTAGGTTATAAACAAGCATTTCAGGTTTCATCAAAATCGAATTAAAATTGTCACCTCTACAGGGTCCACAACTTTGATATACCATATTTTTACACTGTTCGCGTACAAACGGCGGCCATTTTTTCTGGCAATTATAGTCCGATTTTCTCGAAATTCGAACTGAACCTTCTGTAGGGTGTAACGGTGATAGAGTCAAATGTTTTTTTAAATTGGATAATAATTGTGACCTCCAGAGGGACCATAGTCGATTTTTCGGACAATCAGGGGCCATAATTCAGGAAGTTATGATCTGATATGCGCAAATAACGAAAGGAACCAAGATCTTTGGGTTATAACCATGCATTTCAAGTTTCATCAAAATCGAATTAAAATTGTGACCTCTACAGGGTCCACAACCATGATATACAATTTTTTAACAGTATTCGCGTACAAACGGCGGCCATTTTGTATGGCAATTTTGGTCCGATTTTCCCGAAATTCGAACTCAACCTTCCTTACGGTGTAACGGTAATATTATCAACCGTTTTATTAAATCGGATAATAATTGTGACCACCAGAGGGACCACAAGCTAAAATAAGGCGATTTTGCGTATAATCAGGGGCCATAATTCAGGAAGTTACGTTCCAATATGCGCAAATATCGAAAGGAACCAAGATCTTTGGGTAATAACCATGAATTTCAAGTTTCATCAAAATCGATTTAAAAATGTGACTTTTACAAGGTCCACAACCCATGATATACAATTTTTTAACAGTATTCGCGTTCAAACGGCGGCCATTTTGTATGGCAATTTTCGTCCGATTTTCCCGAAATTCGAACTCAACCTTCCTTAGGGTGTAACGGTGATATAATCAAACGGTTTTTTAAATCGGATAATAATTGTGACCTCCAGAGGGACCACAAGCTAAAAAGGGTGATTTTTCGGACAATCAGGGGCCATAATTCAGGAAATTACATTCCGATAGGTGCAAATATCGAAAGGAACCAAGATCTTTGGGTTATAAACATGCATGTCAAGTTTCATCAAAATCGGTTCAAAATTGTGACCTCTATAGGGTCCACAAGCTAAAAACGTGACTTTTCGTACAATCAGGGGCCATAATCCATGAAGTTTTCATCCGATACATGCCAATATCGAAAGGAACCGAGATCTTTTGGGGATAAACCTATATTTCAAGTTTCGTCAAAATCGGATAAGAATTGTGACCTGTAGAGAGTCCACAAACAAATTGTGGACGGACGGACGGACGGACGGACGTCCGGACGGACGGACAGGGGCGACGACAATATACGTCCACATAAAAATGTGGGCGTATAAAAATCATCTTATAACTTTAGGCTACAAGGCAATTGCACAGTACTGTATTTGAAATCATACAAGCCCCTTTTCTCAAAATTATTGTTCCTATCTGGAGTTGCTACAGAAAGCAGGGAGTCTAAACAATCACATTGGCAATGAGGTCATCCCTTGGCTACCTTGTTGCTGAGGAATATAAGATGGAACCTATTGGGCCATGGCCGATGGCTACTTTGTTGCCAAGGCATTTAATATAGAAAACAGTTGAAAATGATGTTTCTAGGAAAGGTTATAGATGCATAAGTGTAAATATTACATGAATATAATGAATACCTTAGACACTGAAAAGCAGATAATATTGTAGGAGACAAATATGATATCACAATGTTCTTTATTTAGTTACTGTACTTCTAATTACAGACATCTTGCCAAGATAGTCTTTTTTTAGTTTGGTGTATTTATTCTTCTACAACATCTATTACTTTTACTTCATGCGCATGATGAGTGAATGATGCCTCGTTGCATTGAGGAAATACCATACTTATATTCAAACCACAACAAGTGAATTTCTTTTTAAACAACTCAATAAATCTTTAACATTCTGTACTATATCCCATTAAATAGTCTTTGACACCGACATTTTGAAAAACCATATGATATTTTAAAGAATATATTTAATTACAAGAAGATAGTATTACACCTATAGTCTACTAGACTAAATACAGCCCAATTAAACAATATTCCAGACTAAGCTCTCAAAAAAGGACTTTCAGACCACATACAATAAGATTAGTCTTACCAAAAAGTATACTAGTCCAGAATTCCAATTCACTTTCTTACTACAATCTTTTATTTTCCTATTATACTTTTCAGACGTTTAATTTAAGTGGCACTGGTTTTCAAATGTCTGTGATAGTTAATCTAGTTTGACTTTATGGTCTGAAAGATTTTTAAAACCTGACTCGTTACCCATTTTTGGGGAGCTTAAATTTGACTTCTTACACTATCTTACAGAGCATGCAGATTTCATTACTTGTGTCAAGTAGATAACTTTAAGCTCAAACCATGGCCTTCAGAATTCAGAAATTCAAATCCAGTTTATCACAAAACCAGTTGCAATTATGAATGGATGCTCATAATCCGTTTAAAAGTTTCTAATCAATGTTGTGTTGCGAATCCCTGGATACTTCAATAAAACAAGACACCTTCTATTCTACATATTACATGAAGCAGATGCTGAAAGCCATAATAATTTTGAAGGTGTTGATAACAATATTAGACATGTTGTTCTGTTACCTAGATTACTGAATCATACATTAAACAAATCAGTCTGGTCTACCATGTAAGTAGGATATATGATAGTGGAATAGAGGGTGGTAAATAAATAAGATAAATGTATATATGATATAGGTAGCGTTTTATGTCACCAATCTATACATATGTTTACAGTATCATTTACAGTCTGTATGTTCTCTAACAGATTCTAAACTAGCTTAGTCAGATGGTTATTGTCTTAGCAACTTCTACATGTTACAGATGTAGGATGATAAATAATTGGAGATGAGATGCCATGGAGCCCTCCACTAGTCCATATGGTGGACTGAAGTGCAAGTAAAATAGGTGCTTAAATTTCTGGTTGCTCAATCTAAAATAACAGTTTAACTAAAATTAGGGTAATATTTCTGACACTTTGTGTTGTTTCAATTCCGGTTTTAACGGTGTTTGATTGTAAAGAGTGATCAGAAACGGTTCTTTATCATTTTTTCCAAAACCTGTAAATATGTATAACCAGATTTTTGTAGAATTTTCACACACGTTGACATAGTTTTAACAAAATAAATGATTGTTCCTAAAAGTAAACTATTTCAAAGCATGCATGCTTTCAATTTTCTTTTAGAGCTGCAATATAATAAATTACAGTAGATCTCAACATCAAAATACATACATAAAAGAAACATAAAATCATCCATTATAGCAATAAGACTAATATGACAATGGTAACATCGTCATGATATGATAAATAAATAATAGAAATCAATCTATGTTATTGTATATATGCTTAAATGTGTTAAATCACAATATTCTATATATTACACAATTAATTTGACCATCTGCTACAACTACAAATGTTTTTTGCCTACTGGTTTGAATGCAAACACTTTGCTCTAGTGACGTATAACATTCACCAGTTCAAGAATCAGTTCAGATTTTATTTGCAGGTAAAAATACTCGAATACTTTTAGTATTTAAAGCTTTCACTAACATTAAGAGCATTTTAATCAAGAAGATAAAATTAAAGGAGCTAAACGTTTTTGATTACGGTCAAATTATTGAACGGGGTTGATCGAATGATTAATTCCATGCTACGTCGCTGCACAGCGTGCGTAAGAGCCACTGGAGGACACACGCGCTACTGACAGTGACATCTGTGTCATACTTTTGGTTTTGACCCCTCTGACTTAGTACCGTTGATTACAGATTAAACATCCATAAGTGTACAAATGTGTTGTTATTGATGTGTTTCCATTTGAATATTGTTCACAATAAGAAGCAAAATGAATAAGATGTCTTTACAGGATCATTTTGTTATACGAAAATCTAAGTGATGCGTTTTCTATGGCGCACAGTATATTAAAAACATGAAATAAGTAATGTAATATCATTCATTAAGACCATATACAATGTCATTCTAGGATATTATAAGACAACATTTCATCATACAAACCACCAATCAACAGATAAAACCCAATGAAACTTGTTTTTATCAAAATTCAAAGAGGTCTGGTTACTGGATAAATTTACATTCTAATAATAAGCTGAATTGTCCCAATTGTCTTTGTTCAAATTGGAAATACTTATTTCAAGGGTGGTTTAAAGAAATAGGACACAGGAAAGAACATCATATTACACAGATGATATTTGATTAGCCGCACTTTAAACATTGCCACTAAACAATACAAACTGTCTTGAACAGAAAGCCAAAAAAATTGATTTCATTGTTATCCAGAAATGACATACATTGATAAAATTCCAGATTTATCGTGGGCTGAGTGTTATACAACTTCACCTACATGTAGTCTGACATTCTTAATCAATATACAAATCATTACCGGGTATATGAAATATTAGAAAATAGATCGTGGTATAATAGCCGATATTACATCTGATTTAAGCTGATGTTTAGTATGATTGAATGTTTACAGAAACTGGTAATAGCTGATTTATATCCTGGTATTACCAGGCCTACTGCGAGTGAGAATTTACAATTATTGGAGCTTTAGCCAGCTAAAATGTTAAATCATACTTTCATTAAAACTACATGTATGTGTACCACTATATTAATGTTTTGCATACTCGTTTCATGATCAAACTTCAAATATCGATTATGTTTATATTTAATATTTTGTTCAAAATCTGAAATAGATCTGACAACATACAAATGTTGCATTTACTAGAGGTGGATCTGTACTTCGAAATGAAATGGGGTTAAATGTCCACTCAACGCAAACTAGGTCATTTCGGGACTAACATATGGTTTAATTCTATTTCAATAATTCGCTTGCACGTAGGGGTCTTTAACACTGGGAGTAAACCGGAAGACCTGGAGAAAACCCAAGAGGTTGGACAGGCGCTCTTATTCCTTGTCACATACAAACGGAGATTCGAAACCACGCCAGTTAACTAAATTGGAGTTTAATATAACCAGTGCTGACTGAGCTAATGAAAGCAGGCAAAAGCAGAGTACTATGAGGAAAGGCTTGCATCGTCAGAGGAGCTATGGCCTTCTCTTATTTCGATTTTCATACTGTCAAGGGTTCCCTTAGATGCACTTCAATATGTACACATGACCATATTATTTTTGGCCCTTCGCAACACTGAACTGTGGAAACCAGGGATCTTAATCGGCTATTTTTTGTCGGCTTTAGCCGATTGATCTTTAATCTAGCCGGTTTGTAAAACAATGAACCGGCCAATATGGTATCATTAATGAATCAACTTTCGGCCGATAACACAAAGTTAATTATTACTCGTCGATTAAGAAACCCATCAAAGAGTCAGTCAATACAATATGAATACCTTCGGCTTCAATCCGTATCGGCTCATTTCCTAAATAAACAACTTAATTAGTTGAGTCAATCAAGTAAAAGAATGTATATATAATCCAATGTCGGTTCATTCATTTATATCTAACACAATGTTGAAGTACTTGAATACCTCGCAGAATGACAATAGAAAACGTAAACGAGTTTTAGCCGACGATAATGATGGCAGTATTGACCTTGAACTTCAAGCATGCACGTCGTCATCGGAAGTTCCAAAAGTCAGAGAAACTCCCACGGCCAATATAGGTCAACCAAAGTCGAAGTCCGGGAGATATTTTAATTTCGAATGGTTAACTACTTTCAAATGGCTTTCGTTTGACAAACTTTCGCAAAAAATGTTTTGTCTCGTAAGTTATTAATTTAGTCTCCTTTTTAAGTCACGTAATAACCTACTGATCTCGTATATTAATAATTATTATTATTATGTTAGCGTTGAGTAAATTTGGTAATAACCTACTGACCCGTATATAATTATTATGTCAAGTAATAGCCTATCATGACAATTGGCCACGTGACTTTTCGCACGTATGGCATCACTCGGCAAACCTCGGCATATTTCTAAGTTCCGACTATACACAGAACTAATTTGTGCTAATTTGTTATTATTGATATTACATTCTTTTTATTTTTATATATTGACAAGTGATCACAATAATACAATTGTAAAAAAACATATTTATATTTATTGGTAGTTTTTCTTTTTACTAAATTATAACTTCCGTTTGGTTGGATGAAAGCGAAAGTAGGAATATGCATTATGCAAGTTGCTGAAATTTGACTATAAATTTTGATATTATTATCGATGTATGAATACAGGTATGCAATTACAACAAAGGTTTTGTTTATTCGAAGTTTAAGCTATTATTATTCGGAATACGTTATGCAATTATTAACGTGAATAAAGTATGCATAAACCAACATGTCTGTTGTTGAAAATACGACTATCCGTTAGGCTTACCCTTGGCCGGTTCATTTCAAAATGGATTAAGAACCCTGGTGGAAACCATATCTAATTTGGATAGATGTTGCATTTTGCACACTATACATAATAATCATGGTTGGGATAATAAGTTGTTCATCGTAGATATGCAACATATCATTCTTATACATCTACTACATGGTATGAATTTATAAACGTGGGATTAATATTAGTAGAATCCTATTACATGCATGCTAAAACATAAAATAACATGTAGATGTGGAGATACCCGAATGACTTATTACATATCAATTTATAAAATCTTTAATGGCTCTTTAACGATTTAAAACTTGCAGCACGGTAGAAATAGTTAATACCCATAACATATCTGTAGACATGATTACACTAAAATCACTGATGCACATATCTCTTATTTATGTAAATTCATATCTTTAATATTTGACAGGCACACATTTTAATATATGAATTAAATATTGCCAGATGGTTGCCTATATTCGAATATATTACAGTAAAATCATTTATACATGTACATGCCCACATACATGTATTTAAATTTAAAGTAGGGTTAATCTGACATGTTAGACTGGACACAAATTTTCATTCCACAAAACAAAATAACCAGTGAAAAAATGTTTTAATCTTTTATCTCAACTAAAGAATTCTGGTCATTTCAATACCTTTACAATACAGTTGGTCTTTAAGCATATAAATGAAATGAAAGGAAATTGGGTTTAACATTTTAATCATATACACAACAACAATGCGTGTATAATTTCTAAGATATATGTATGACATCATGTATCCATAGTGCATAGAGTTACGGTATATTGATTTTTAATATAGCCGAACCCATTATCAATCTTGCTCTATCTCGCCACATTGTATTTTCAATAACCATAGTAGAGAAAACATGATTATGTTTAATGATAATGTTTAGTCCTCCTGTCAATAGTTACTGAAAAATTATCCAAGATCTGAGAAAATATCATTATATAACCTCATTTATCATAATCTAAAATTTGCATTTTAAAAGTTTAAGATGATTTATCATCTACGCTTACAGAAGACATCACGATTTAGGATTATGTGCAAACTATATCTCACATGTAAGTGTTATCCCATTATCTACAGACGTGTACTGTAGTTAGTGTGAAAGGAATTTCAATTAATAGACTTATATAAGGCATCTTGTAATGGCAAGGCATGTTGAGATAACTTTCAGATAACATATCTTTCCTTGGTTCTTATGTTCCTGCAACTGACCAAATGTTCTTATAGATTAGTCAGGAAAACCAGACAGACAGGAATTCAATAAACGCCAATAAAGTCATAATAATGAGTTCTGATGTTAAAAACATTAGCACCCAGCACACCCCCAATTATGTGCTCCAAGACACCCAGTGAGACAGATATCAGCAACATGTTGATAAAATCAATACCTATACCTAGACAAACTATTCAACATACATGAAGTAAGATCGAACTGACTCACAGTCTCAACTCTATAAAAAATGTATGGCTTAACAAAAGTGTACATGTGCAGCATAGTCACATTATACACACTCAATGTTTGACTAATCATAGGCAAAGCCTCTAATCAAAAATCCAAACACACCATGGACAAAAAACAAGACACTGGGTCACATTTTGTTTTTTGTTTACAATAATATTTCTATTTAAATTAAGTCAAACTTAGTGTTATTATGGTTCTCCACCAGAGAACAAACAATGTTTCACAGACCATTGACCATCATCATCTGGAACCATGAACATTGTAGCATGAATAAGGTAGTACACCAAGGTTACTTATCTTCATACAATTTTATTTGAAATCATTTAGGCTCTCATTGATATATCTTTTGCTTTTGTTTAGAATTAAAGTCTTATTATACAAATGTACAGGTTAACAATGTATTATTATATATGTACATGACATTACACGAGTTCAATTAAATTTCAGTAAACATATACCTGTAGTTGTCCAATATATATGAACATTTCTGTATTATTGTCACACATTATAGAAAAAAGTTCTTGATAAATTTTAATCGAAGCCATGTGATAATTGATTGAAGAAATACAAACTTTCATGTGGATATGGGGTAGACTGTAAGTCTTCAAATTTCTGGCTGCATGTATGCATACGTAAGTAAGTGTTTGGATAAAAAAAATTTATACACTATCCAGTGGTCAGTAGTTTTCAACCGTTTTCATCCACACAACTGACTAAACAAACAAAATGGTTATGCACATTTAGCGATCATTTCAGAAGAAATTAATATTTTGATTTAAACTGGAAATCTGAAACGATCCATAGCGCTGACACAACCAAATGGTCATAACTAATGGCAGGGTGCAATACTTACACATTCTATCATAAATATACTTATACAGAATACCCTCCCCAGTAGTCCCCACCTAAAATAGATATCTGCCCTGTCATAGAACCATACATTTATGTTTTCACAAATTCAACACATGAATCACATCAGGAAATCCTAAATTCAGAAACTCCAAATTCCTAATAAAAAATGTTCAGGCAAAAAGAATCATGTCACTTGTCTCTTGATGCCGCCTACACAGTAAAGATAAACACCACCCTAAAGATAATACAAGATGTTATATGATACGATTGGCACTGGAGTATTGTTATGATTAAAAACAGAGAGTTAATGGTAAAACAACCATATAGTCATTTCTAAATCAGCAGTAGTCCTCTATTCATAATTATTCTACTAAGCTGAAACCTAGAGTACACACACTTTCAAAAGTCAGAAACCATAATTAATTAGGAGAGCTGTTGTATAAAAAACTATGATATTTTGATATTTAATGATGTGATCAAAGGGCATTTAAAACTAAATGGGGTCAAGAACATCTAAAATACAGTTTTGGCATTTGGGGTGTTTGGCCTTGTATTACTGTAGCAGCTATTATATGTTGGTGTCTAATGAGACATGTATGTTCAATGGGCCATTAAAACAAAACTAGTTGGAGTCTATAAAAAGGAAAACAGTTTGCCATTCAACCATTTTATTAAAAAAACTTAATCTTGTCAATTTTTCATTGAGTGTATGTACTTCTGGGCATAATCTCTCTGGCCTTCCCTTTTCAACATGGTTACAATGCATGACACTGTGTACATGGAAACTCAATAGTGTAAGGGGAAGGGGTGTTTACAGAGCTATTCTTAGCTTCCGTCCACTAAACAAAACCTATATTTTACAGCAAATCAATATAAACCAAATGCTGCATCAGAGATTAAATTAACAATCTGTTTGGTTCCATAGGGCTAAAGACATCTGTATTAAAACGATCCAAGTTATTGGAGAAGTGTGTGGGATCATGTTCATGGAAGTTAACCATGCTTATAGAGGAGGCCAGTAACTGAAACAAAATAAGGCTTATTCTGTTCATCATTGATGTTCTTGACTAACACTATGATACATCAAGAATTTAATTGAATGTCAAATACATAAAATGTGAATATAATTTGTCTTACCTTTCATTTTTAGTCTGTGATACAATTCTTGATTTCTCCAATAAATATTTTTCAACAATAGCACTGAAATAGAAAGTACACGTATAAATAGAAGCTTTCACCTAACAACTTTAGGACTGAAAATTTATGATGGATAATATTCAAGTTTTCAAATGATTACATTATGTTTGCCGATCTATAAAAGATATTTAACAGTTTACAAATGTTTGAAAATAAATGAAGGGCAATATAAAAGTTGGATATTTTATTTTTGGGGGGAGTTCAGGAATAAAACTATATCCCTTTAACAAATCCAGATTCTACACAAGTATATCAAAATACTTCAAGAATAGTAATATTATTTCTTTATTTTCAGTTAAATATACATTATGCAAAAGCTAAATCTGCCAATTGTAGGTCTTTCTTTAGGCCTGAAATGTTATCTACATGTAAATTATTAATCATCCAGATCATAATCATGTCTTGATGTCATCGCTAGCCTGCGATATTTACTGGATTTTAATCTGATTTGCTCCTCAATGCTCACTCATGATTAAATCAGAAAATGGATAATCGAGACTATGTTTTTATCGTATACTGACTTGAGTAATAAAGATCTAGACTAGACCCAAAATTCAATCACTAAATTATCAGTTCGAAGTTCAACAATTTGACTAAAATTTTCAGCAAATTCCCTTTACATTACCTAGATTTTGACTATTATAGTGAGAACTGCCAGCTCTTTATCTAACCTCCCATAATATATCTTCAAATGATGGGCAACTTCACAATCTATTGTGAAAATTCTTATGAACTGCATTAAGAACTGTCCGATCAAAAATAACCATAATACCAGAAGAAATTTGATTGATTACCGACAATTTTATTGAAATCAAATGTCCGTGATGAAAATATTTTTAAGTTTTATCAAAACAAATCTTTGGCAGTATAGCTTACTCTAAACATGTACTTTGGTAGAGTAAGATGCTGTGATAAACAGGCCAAGGTTCTTGTATTTGAGTTGTTAGATTGACGAGTCAAGATCAGTCTGATTATTACACTCCATAGAGGCCAGAAATTGAAATTATTTGGACAAAAACTTAGAATATATGCCCAGATTCAGTAATATACGGTAATACTATTTGTTTTTCATTTTCTGACTTACATATCATATTCATTTGATGTCTGAACAAATGTTCCAAATGAATAGTTGAGTTGTAAGACTCGATATTAACCTTCCTTCATTTTATAATACACTATATAATTTTACTCTTCGTATTGTGATATGGCTCCTTACCACTGACTAACTGGTACCCTGTGTGCATGGGTGTGCCTGTGAGTCACAAATACCTAAGCCAATTAATTTTGGAAAATGTAGACTCTAGTTATAAAGGTAATCGTGGTATTTTGAATCCAGTGCACACTAAGTGCACACTACAATCTCCTGATAGTTGCATCTCTAAAGTGGATATCAGTACAAACAATCATAGTTCAATTCCCTTTTGTATTACAATAACATAAGGCATCCTTGGCAGCACCATCTATAAGTGTTGAGTACAATCTTTGAGTGTCTCTATTTTAATCAAATTAAAGTCAAGCTTGGAGAGTATGAAATACTAGATACTGTCAGTCTGAGGACTTAACTTCAAGTGCCTCTACACTAAAATAATTCAATTAATATAACTGTTTTCTTATTTATTATGTCAATGCCAGTGTACTGAATTGGTTTCTGATCAACTTCTTAAATGAACACATCGACATTGATTTGTTTGAACCTAACAGTTTTGTTCAATGTTTTTCATCGATCTCTCCTTTCTCAAATTTTGCACAAAACTTTACTTGCTTCCACCAAATGAAATTGGTCTCTTAGGACTACAGCAGTGAAGAATACACTGGACAATAAAACACATGAAAACACTTTACTAATGTATTCATTACTGTAATTATACAGTTTTAAAACTACATATAATCTAAACAACATTATTTATATACAAGCAAACCCCCAAAACACATAAAATCTATGTTTACGGGTACTTGGCCAAATTTAACAGGATCAGTCAGTCATATTGACTTTTTCCTCGGTAGGGTGGTGTCCGGTTTGGGGGGTAAGAAGTGACAGGACTAATTGAACTAATAATTAATCTTGTAATAACCATCATGTATCGGATACGCAACAATAGTTTAGGAAAGGCAATATCTGTACATTTAGTCAATAAATCTGCTCAAATTCAGTCTTTTCACCAAGATACCACTTTTTCTATATTGACTAGTGAATGGAAACTTACCCATGGACCATTCCATTTTCTTTATAGTTGACTTGAATAAACTTGCCAAATCGACTGGAGTTGTTATTGTGTACTGTCTTGGCGTTACCAAAAGCCTAGAAAATCAAAGTCATAAAAGTTGTTAGGCTGTACCAGACATCAGGATAGCAAATCAATATTCTTACTTCACTTATAAATTTCATAACCTTGTAATTTATCAATACACGTACATGTATGTATGTATGGCCATTTGTAATACATGAAATAAATACTTATCTAAAAGAATACAAAAAAGTTTGTTGATAGACATAAATTTTGAATCCAGTGACAAATATGGTACTACATGTATATTTATTTGTATAAGAGACAAGAAAGCATTCAGAATTTCTTTAGGAGAAAGATACTAATGGGCAATGGCAAAACTGGCAACAGCTAGGACTATTTGAGAGAAGGAAACCTAATTTTGAAATAAATAGAATTTGGATCATCAAAAACGGAAAGTTTTAGGAATTAATTTTCTTGTGAACCTTGTTTTGTTGTGTGGTGTCATGTCTGCTTGTATAAAGCAATTTGTGCATGATGGGTATTGTCTAGAATTAGACAGTGATTCTTTACTTAAAAAAACAGTTTTTCAGTTGGGAAGGTCAAGAGATATTATGGTATTTTTATCCATACTACCATTACTACCTTATCATACATTGATGCTCAGAAGATTTTTATCACTTAAATTCATATTTTGTTTATTTAATTTCGAATTGACTTGAAAACATGGCTAAGATAATATGAAAATTGGACTAATGAATCGAGAGATATTGATTTGCTAAAGATCAATTATGTTCCTCATAGTTATTTTTTAGGTTATGTCAATTTTATGTGAAAGAATTTAAAAGATGTTCAAACAAAGATTTCTGTATTAGAATTATATTCTTTCAAAACCGTTGATAACCTTTGATACTAAATGACCCTGGAAGTTGTTTTACTCTACCTATTCTACAGCTGTTAGTTATTGGAATCAGCCAGTTCAATCAGTACAAATTACAGGTACAATAGATGTACAGTATATAAATATATACATAGCCTATAGGCCTTCTTATGTAGGCTAGTTCTAAATATATATACAATATAGGTATTAAGTACATTCCATTCTACTGAAGGGAAAGCAATTTGTTATGTTCATTACATTCTGATTGACATGACAGCTGATCCGATTATTGAATAATTCACCTGGCCAATATTGAAAATAAATCAATGAATAATACAATATTATTGAACATAATGTATGCGATGTAAATAACAAGGTTGGGGGTATGTATGATAAATATGTGGTAGATGTATATAAACTTGAAAGAATGTTGTGAAATTGCCAAAAATATCAGAAGACAGAAGTTTGAGTGGGTTAAAAATACATGGAATGGATATATAGTATGGTCTTATACAGTTCTCACAACAATAATCATTCTAGTTAACGATGTAATGAGATATATCTTAACCTACTTTTACCTGTATATATTCTTCATAAGTAATCTAGACTATCTAATACCTCCATGTACATGTATAATAGCAACTAAATTCATTTACACATTTATTTTAAATACTACTTTCTTATTAACTGTTTTGGTAATCATTTCCAATATTTTAAGCTGATATTACCACATTTTGGCATATGATTTGCATGTTAAAGGAAAGCACCTTCAGGGAACAAGTGAAAACTGGGACTTCTCCTTTAACTTTTGGTTGAGTCATTGGACGTGCATATTTGTAATCTGTATGCAAGTTTTAGTTCTAAGGTGAGACTTATCAATAAATACATACATGTATATACAAAGTTCTTCATTTTATGTACATAATATTTATGTAGAGTAATGTCTAGCAAGTGACTTATTTCCAGGTTTAAAAATAAAACAGGAAGAATTAATTCATATGGTACATGTACAGGATATCCTTGATATTTAAGCCACCAGTCTTAACAATTATAGTTACATGTATAATGCACATTACATACTGGTATTATAATATCATACAGTGATATACTACACATTACATACTTGTTTAAATATCCTACAAGGGAGGGAGATTATGTCAATTCAAATAATTTTAGGAATGATACATTTAACTATACTTTAAATAACATTTAACTATGTTAATAAACAAATAATTGTATGACTTTGACAAATGAAGATAATATTTAGCGTTATCAAAGTCACGCGATATTGCTGATAAAGTTTATATATCAACAATAAATACTTAAATTCTCGACTAGCAGGTAGATTTTAATTTCAATAATTTGATTGTGTGCAAGTATATTTATAGGAAACTAGAGAACACAGAGGTTAGGTAGGAGACCATACTCCTTATTTATTACATTCAAATGTGAAACTGAAAACCATGACACTAGCATCATTGACATCCCTTAAGCTAATCAGCAAGCCCCCACCCCCACATACAGAATACCATGTGTGAAACCCTAAGATCAAAAATATGTCACAGGTGGCAATCTTGCAAATAACATGTTATTTCCTGATTTGACTCTTAGTTTTATGAAAACCATAATAATGTGAAAAATATGCTTTTGAATCATTAAGTACTTTGAATATACATGTGTATCTTTGCGATAGGCTTGCACAAAAAGGTGGTACTGTAGCGACTGTACTGAAACTAACAAAAATGTGGAAACGTAATTACTACATGTACCTTAAAGTTAGGGCAACTGATGTATATGTCTGGACTGGCAGACGACAGCACCCAGTTTGCCAAATAAGGGATAGTCACTAAATATGTTCTTATCAAATATAGGGAGGGAGGGGAGTGGCTGAATTCATGCCTGTTCGACTATACCATAAGGTCTGTCATTTAGTCAAGTGGTATGATCTTGATTTCCTACTTATATGTGACAAGGAGTCGGGTCGTCTATCCAAACTTGTTTCCTCATACAGTTTGAGACCATACGTGCAAGACCATTATTGAAATAAAACTGAACTGAATGTTAGTCCAGAAATGACCTAGCTTGTGTTGAGTGGAGATTAACCCCTATTTCTCTCTCTCTTTTATGAAATATATCTAATAAATGGGACAGACTAGTTTGTTGATTATACTTATACCATTTGCAAAAGTTTGTCTGATGCATGTGCATTTATAAATGTTCATCGTTTTTTTTTTAATCTATTTAAGAAATTAATCATCCCTCAAATTTACATAACATGTGGGTGGGGATCCAATTCTTGATTGAAGGCCCTAATTGCCATTCCCTACTTTTACTTCCAATTGTCATTTATTCCATTTACATCATTTTCTTAAAGTACCTCTCTGAGCTCAATTCCTTGACTAATCAAGATCGGTAACCAGAGCCATTTGCAATATCAAGTCTGTCTTGCCCTGACTTGTGTGGACCATTGAATAGACAGATGAAGAAACATGTGCACCCAATGTAAAATGGGTGTGTACCTACATGTATAAGTTTACACCAAAGAATTTTAAACACTGACCCTGGCATTCAGCTTTAATGAAGTTATAAATGAAATAATGAAAGGTTGGTGACTGTTGACAAAGAGTGGAAAGGACTATTAACTTAGCTGACATATGACCTACACCTGGCCTTTTGATAGTGAACATAACTGGAGGCAAGAAAACTTTCACTGCTTTATATGACTCAAGACACTGGCCTACTTTCTTTGTTGAGAAATTTTTCTTTTAATTTCACGAGTTCGAGTATAAAAGATGGAGTGTGTATAGGGTTGAAGTCAGATTTATAAATTATTAATAATACACAATAGACAAATGCCATAATTACTTGAAAAGCAAGAGAACTAATAGTTTACATGCATTATGTTCAAATTTTAAACCTTACAAATGCTTACTTCTTAACCAAACTTGTACATGTACGAGATGCAAAATTTAGACGAATACCATCCTGTTATTAAATTGTCCATGTTGAAAAATGTTTAGTGACTAATTGTTACTGATTGTGATCACCAAAAGTAACCAACACTAATACACAATCTTATTTTATATATAGTGTTAACACAGAACACTTTGAATATTGGGACACCTGATGAATGAATGAATACATGTAGGCCTACATTTACAATTAAAGTACTATCTATTACAGAGAGAGAGAGAGAAATGGGGTTTAACGTCCACTCAACACAAACTAGGTCATTTCGGGACTAACATATTGTTTAATTTTATTTCAATAATTCGCTTGCGCGTAGGGGTCTTTAGCAGTGGGAAGAAACCGGAGTGCCCGGAGGAAACCCACGAGGTTGAGAAGGCTCCCCTATCTCCATGCCACATACGCTCACACCAGGGTTCGAAACCACAGCCGCAAGCCAGAGGTGACCGGCCAGCTAGAGGTCGAAGTGCGGCACTCTAGTCCACTAGGCCATCCCAACCCCCCTATCTATTACATGTAAGGTCAGCAATGTACCAGTTCATTTAATACATACCTCTAAAACAGGTCCAGCTCCCAAAATAGTTTGTTCTACACCACTTCCATGTAATCCTTTATGACTTAATGCAGTAAGATGATGTAATAATAAGTTTGTACTCTCCGTTTTACCCGAGCCCGATTCTCCTGATATCACAATACACTGATTCTTTTTAGTCCGTAACATGGTATAGTAGGCTGCATCCGCAATTGCAAATATATGGGGAGGTAACTCCCCCAGCCTTCTGTTTTGATACATTTTAACATACTTGGGATTATAGATGGGGAAAAATTTAAAGGGGTTCACAGCAATAAGAATAGATCCTACGTAGGTATAGATATTATCATTCTTAAATCTCGATTTTAAATTTTCCAACAATGAAATCTCATTGAGATTTGGCAAATTACACAAATCTGTATATTCCTTGTTTCCTTTTGGTTGGTTGAGAAAAGATATTAAAAACCTGTCTGTGTCTTTGCATTCTACCCATCCTGATGTACAAGAAACTTCAGGATCTTTTTTCCGCAAATAAAACCTATAACCTGTCAATAAACCTTGACCCCTGTCGATATCTGCATTAATGATCTTCGGCCAGAGAAGTTGAATTCCGACTGGCGTATCCATGACTTCTAATCTCCGTTCTTTGCACAACTGGTCGCCAGAAATAAAGACTTCAGCTATTTCATAATTATCACTTTTTCCTAATTTCAATTTTTGAACCGCGACTCGGGTTATGTCAATAGCACAAGTATTTTTTTCTGCCTCTACGGAGACATATTCACTTTCCTGACTGAGCGGACCACTGTAAATCCGAATCATGTACGTCTCCATACTCTGCCGACGTATAATCTGGGTTGTAGTGGGTGGAATATGTACCTCTCGATACGCCATAATGAACTAAAAACATAAACAGACACACTAATCAACTGCTTCAACATGGCAGTCGATGACACTTCTACTACACCCTCCACTTCAAATCATCATCAATTACTACCTGAAACAATGAATAACAAAATCAGTAAGTTCAAATAATTCAACAAAATTAATAACCAGGCACATTAACAGGTCGAAAGAAAGAGAATCCAAAAATGGTCGCATATGTATGAAAAAAATCATTAGGTCAGCCTCGATTAAACTGCCAGAACATGTATGTTTCTTAATATAAGAAACAATTGCATAACAAAATGTCACAAGAGTGCATACAGTAGATGAAAATATATTAACCTACATGGAAATCTATTGTCCATTTTAATTCAACGGACCCAAGCTACAGTTCGTTTTTGATTACATTAATGACTAATTATGAACTAATTATGTATAATATGTACAGTATATAAAACCTACACCCACATCAATTCACTATCTACAGCAGTGACATAAATTGATAAATCATGATGCGGATATATTATATATGTGCTTATCATTCTGTACTACATGATGTATACATGTTATTATTTTCACTATATATTGTCTGGTTACAATGATTTCCTATCCGTATCATGACACTAGATGCTATTTTTAGAATATTCAACATGTCTAAATAAACAAAACAGGCTCTTACTAAAACATAGGCCTATTGACGTGCATTGTAAATAGCAAATACATTGTATAGATATTATTATCAAATCTGTAATCATGAAGTATCAAGTAGATGTAAGGTAACTGGAGATTACAAATACCAGTAAACAGAAAATCTAGACATGTAATATTATCAATATAATTGTGATTATTCAAAACTAGAAAATGTTTAAATTCTTATAAAAACAAGAATGACAAGATGATTGCCACATGGTCATGATGATATGTTAACCTGATTAAACATCAGTAGTGCCTTAAATTACTTTCTATCAAGATAAACATTTCAATGACAACCTTGTTAACTTATTCATTAAACACATCTGTACAGGATCTGGTTTAAAGAGAAAGGCTGTATCATACATGCTCTAGCCAAGTGTTATCCCCAGAATTACCTACACTATTATGGTTTCAAACAAAACATTTTTCTACCATGCATGGAACCTAATATTATAAGGTCCATGGTTCTACAAATATGTCACATATTTTGAATATCTGGACAATATATGCATAGTTAATTTCTTGGGGTTATAGTCTTTAAAGCAGACTGTCAGCCTTACAATTGAGAGAAACTACGTTTTAAAAACTGGTAGACATAAGCATTCCGAATTTATCTGCGCTCAGTTGCCCTCAATTGCCGATTCAATGACATAAGCACACTTATAACCTACATGTACCGGTAGTTGATAGCAATTGCTAGCAGACATTAAGCTATGCAATTTGGCTAGATTTTTTCTTGTCTGTAACATTCATCGATCCATAAATTGCATGATTTATCATGCATAATTAATCTAATTTACGGTTAACATCAACAAAAGTTTGTTACTTGCTTATTATATATTGGCTGCAGTGCATATATACATGGACCTACTCGATTACTTTAACATGGATGACTGATCAAACAGAAGTAATTATACTTGATAGGCCAACACAGCAGTAAATGGGTGTGTTGCAGATTCACTTCCTTTCTCTATAGCTTGTCATCATGACCTCTTTATTGTTAAATGTCTTAATACATACATGATACATCATACATGTAGATCACATGTGTTTAGATGTTATTTACTTATACATGTATGCTATTAATCTACATCAAATTGCAGTTTATTCATTTGAAATACACATTGGTGAACTCAAACATTAAAAGATCAATCTTGTAACTATTATAAAAGAAAGAAACGTCATGTTCATTGTTCACCATCCTTATAAATAAATACGGACTTGTTGATGACAAGGTTAACTTTAGTCATTTTTGTGTTTTTCCGACACTCGACTTGTTACTAGTCTAGTCGGAGTCCTAATCCTCTAGGATTTTATCATTTCTAGTTCCCACTTAGCAGGGATATTAGTTGAAAGACTTAACACTTCCAATTCACTTAACATCCTTGATCATCATTTTATGGATGTTAAAACGTTTCAATTCCATTCAGATTTTACAAAGATGTGACAAACTGAACTGACGACATTTTGACTTTCTTATTTTAATCGGACTACATCCAAACCATTTGGATTTTGTTTTCTAAATGTAATAGTAAATAATCTGTTTGTGTACATATTAGTGTGGATTAATCCTTGATATTTTCCGATAAATGAAAATATTAGTCAGTGGCTTTAAATTGGAAATATTTGATGAATTTCTGTGATGGAAATAGTCAGTTTGTCACAGCGATAAGATTACTGCCATAGCAAATCCTGTGTCATTATAGGCCTTGCACGCTAAAAACTTATAGATGGTCCAGAGAATGAATGATTCATTTGTTTTGATAGTTCCTTATTTTCTTTTGCCCATGTGTTGTCTTCGGTTTCATAGTGCAGTGTCTTTCTTCTGTACTTACTATTTAGCAGTTGACATCATTCCAAATTATTTGAGATATTCATGTTATTACATGATATAAGCCTACACAGTTAAATAAACATTCAATCCACAATCAGTTAAACTATAATAGCCCTGGCCTTTGATAATATTATCATATTAATAGTTTATATTATGTATGTTATACATTATTACAGCACTGCCTTGCATACATATGGGATATATGGCATTGCCTTTAATACACTAGGTAATATACATAATGTAATATTATACATTAAAATCTAAACAATGTATATTCAGTAGTGGTGGGTATTGAACCATACACCCAAGATTAACACAATTATAAGTAACATTTCAAAAGTATACATAATATCTTAGGGTATGATATTTATTAAATATAGTAACTGACACGCTTGGGTGCTTGTTCCATCATGTAGATAGTTACCAAGATGTACAATGGAATTATACGAAAGACGAAATGACTATTACATTTCGTGATTATTACAACGGAGCCTATGTACATACAAATCTACTTTGTGATGTTTTGACTAATTTAGTCAGTGTTGAATGTTACTCTTCTATTCGTGGTAAATAAGCAAGTGACATTGAGAATTAGATTCAACTCCTGGTTGAAATTATTTACAAGAAACGACAAGGAAAGTCACAAAATGATCTGCCGAGTAGGATATTCATTTCTAGTCGATCTTGTGGAGACATAATACATTATGGTGCATATGTACATACCTGCTGCTACCTATCAAAACGGTGGTTATTCCAAATCTAACATTTCATAGTATGGGTCATGATAATCCGAGTTTTATCTAATAATAGACGGGAATTCGTATATACCCCAGTTGTATACAATCCCTTAGGTGTATATCAACCACTCGTACCGTACATTGCTCGCCGTTAACCACGCACTTTATACAAATACTCACTTCTGATTGGTTAATATATTTACCATAGTTAATAGCATATAGATAGGCGAAGGTATATACTACACACGTTTTCAAGAAAAATACGTTCTACAACTAACTTTCTCGTGCATTTCGTTTTTAAAACAATGCATAGGTGATCAAAATCCTTTTGCCTAACAAAATTATATTTATGATTATGTCACACATTTGTTTAGTATGTTTGGCTGCCGATAAATACGTCATTATTTTGACAGTGAAGAAATTTAAATGCGCGTTATTTGATTGATGGGCCTCTATCCGAAATATGATAAGATCAAAATCAATTAAAAATGTCCGACACGCTTGAATGATAAAAAGATTCGACATTCTTCCTCAATGTAAAAATATAAATCATTTATTTTGTAAATAAAACTTGGATGATAATTCGTTAGGGTATCTAAAGGTTTTCTTTAAAATCATCAATAACACGATCAACATTATTATTTCTAATTTTTAATGTCTAGCCGATTTTTTCCAGAAAACCAAGAAATAAAAGTTCGTTTACAATGTCCGTTAACAAAACATAATATTGTTAAAGTTTATGCTCATAATTTGCTATTTATCAATTAAACACCTGACATACACATGCCGAAATTTATATTGTTTTCGTAAAGATCTACTAAAAAGTGTCAAAGAATATACACCATAAGGCGGGGGTTTCGATTCCCTGGCTGTTCGTGCTTTTTCTCCAGGTCCTCCCAAATATTTCGCCATCAATAATGATTTCTCAGGAGTGTTCTTAGTCGGCCACATCCTCAGCCCCTCCAAAAAATTCCGTAGCCCCCCCCCCCCCGCAATTTTATGAGACGGGCCCGTCCTCCAGTTTCCTCCTAGCTACGAGAACGCCAATCTGAACGCGAGAACGTAGCTAAAACGTTGAAATACTGATCTAGTTTCTTCCCATTGCTTTGCGCACAAGCGAATTATTGAAATAAAACTGCAGGGGCCGATCCAGGGGGGTGGGGTGTGTGTGACTAGGGTGACTAGTCACCCCCCTCCCCACCGGTGTATAGGAATACAGGGTCCCACAAGCTTCCACCGGGACATGCACGCATGGTCGTATATATATTATAATATAGCACACGGTGCGCGTCTTATCAGACACACAATCAGCATCTATGTTACTAGCGGCAGAAATTAGCTCCGTAAACCGCGGTCGGCGAGACAAAACATGGGGTTGTCACCTCATTTTTTCTCTCTCTCCCTACGCCACCAGACGAATCAGTTGGGGATGTCTAAGCTCGTGGGTTTCCCCCCGGGTCCACCGATTTCCACCCACTGTTAAAGACCCCTACGCGCAAGCGAATTATTGAAATAAATGTGAACCACATGTTAGTCCCGAAATTACCTTGTTTGTGTTGAGTGGACGTTAAGCTAGCTTGTGTGGCGTGGATAAGGGGAGACTACTACATTATTTGGATGCAGACCTCCATTAATTTACCCATTGATTTCAATGTAAATTCTGGCCTCTGCCCATCTCCAACTTTCCCCAAATTTTCGTTGGTCTGATTGCTTTTCACCACAGAGAATTGCATAAATAGACCCAATCTGTTTCCCAGAGAATTACTTAAGAATTATCTCTGTAACAGATGACTGTCCACAACACTGCGTTGACTTGCACACGGCGTTAGTCATTGGCTCAACGGCTCGTGCAATGTTTACTCAACACCTAACTGCTTCGGACAAAATGATGCATTTTACTCATTTTAATACCCATTTACACTGAATAGGAAATATTTTTTAACTACAAATACTTCAAACGTCTTATTTATTTTTCTTTTACCTCAAAAAAATGTTTGAGTATTTAATTTGTCGGAGTAAAAAAGTTAATATGCCGTACTCATTAAGCCTCGTCGATGTCATGCTTATCAGTGATTGTAGCGGCCAAGCGAATATTCACTGCGGGATCAGTTTGAAATATACCAACTGCAATTTAATGGTGGTCTGCCTCCGTTTAAAACTTTTGCGTCTGGTTACAGATCACCAACGATTTCTCCATTTACTTTATAATTTTAGAGGGACAATCCCGATAAGAACAGAGTCTCAAAAATTAAAGTCCGAGTATTTATGAAATTTATGGACCAAAATAGAGTGGCATGGTGTATTTACCTTGTCTCAAAATTTTAGCTCAAAATATTGAGTCGTTTGGACGTGAACGTCAACACTGCTTATCCGGACACGTAACCCTTTTAAGATTTCGGGTCAATTTTTTCATTGGGTGACCTGATAATCGATTAATGTTTCTTGAGAGGTCTATACAGTGAATGACCCATGCCCTGTACTTGATAACAAAAGGTAAATTTCACCTACATATTATTTTTATCGAAAAAAGTCTGGTTTTATCCAGATACTGTATAATAAAACGTTTTCCATTTCCAGATGAAGACTGTCAGGTTTAAGTTATTTACAAGCGTATCACAAATATCGGGTTAGTAGGTGGGCCTTAGGTTATGGATTTTAAAGGATTTTAACACGAAATTAAGCAGTTTTATTCCCCCAAAAGTTATCGGGAATGGCACTTTAATTCTCGTCTCTTAGATAGGCTCAAATTTTCTCAAATTTTCGTTGGGTAGAGCGCTTTCTACCATAGAAGGACGCCATTTGGCGACTTGTTGCCCAAAAGCACGTACGTGGTTCATCATGATAAATTCGAGATACCTAAGCTGGAAGTAGAGATAATTAAACATGCAATTTTCCGACCTACATTTCAACCCAACCAACCCCTTAAGTCCTGTATCTCTCTGCCTTAAAATACTGAATTCACAAAAACCTGGAAGAAATGGTATATCCAATCGCCTGTCTTATTATATACCAAAAGGTCAACATAGATCGCCATGCCGCCATGCAAAAGGGTGAAAAAGAGAATAGGAGAGAAAGGCTGAAAATAGCCACGGTATTGCCACCATGTTCCCCCAGAAGTTCATAATGATATCAAATTTTAGTAACCATGTAAATACAAAGAACCGAGCCATAAGATGGATCATTAGATCATAATAATAATTTTCTGTAAATACAAAGAATCAAGCCATAAAACGGATCATTGGATTAAAATTATACAAAGAAAGAGATGACCCGGAGACAACCCACGAGTTTGGAGAGGCGGCCTCACTCCTTGTCACGACCAAGCAGGGTATCGAAACCACGCCACTTTGACTCAATGACAGACCTTGTGATTTCACGCGCACGCATAACCCCCAAATATAAAGAATCGAACCATAAATGAACCAGACTAATATATTGTTCTGTCCAGCTCTGTCCAGGCCCAGATTAGGATACATAATTACATGGTTTAAGTCCATGATCTGATAGCGAGATAAGACCTTACACTTCTTGACAATAAATACATGTATTTTGTAGGAATTTTAACCACTTTCCGAAAATGCGACGAAACAAGTCAAGAACTTTGCTGAGTGATTGGGCTATCACCTGGTATAAAAAATAAATATCCCAAGCCAATTTATAAAAAAAATGACACAAACTTTATCCTACTCCTAACCCTTCATTAGAGGCACAATCGCCAAATATTGATAACATGATTTTCAATAAAGATTAAAACGTCTTTAAACAAAGGTAACATGATTTATTTAGTCTACCTACCAAATATTGAGATAGAGCTGGTGCTATGGTCGGTGTCGTGGTTTCACACGGTACCTCTTGTGGCTCGGTTGGAGAAAAGAATGTCGTTAGATTTACCTACCTGTTCTGATTTATCGTGATGCGAGAGTGTTATTTCACAACCACAGCAGAACTAATCATTGTATAAATTTTTATATGTCATAATATATTATTTCGACTGCTGAGTAGTGAAAAGGCCTATTTCATGTAAGCCCTCCATTATTGTAGTACGAACACGAACCCACCTCTAGAAAATATACATGTATACACCTACACCTCTTAGTTATTTTTAATGAAAATAAACAGGTGGCGTATCTCGATTTATAATATTGTATATTGTAAAATAAATCATTTAAAACAAACAATAAAAAAACCAAACTATATATATGTATTATTTCTTCTAGTTTCATATCTCCTACCGTCTGTAAAATCGATGTAAATGCATACTCCGTAAATGTGAAGTTAATAACTTTGTGAATAAATGGTTATTCACCCATATGGTGTGGTTATTGTGGGCCTGCAGTACAAAATGGGGTTGCTTAAACTTAATAGAAGATTGTGTTATCTGTATACTGTTCGCTCGTGGTCAATCAATAAATCTTTCATCTCACTCAAACCATCAGCCGCGTAGATTTAGAACGCAGCAGACTGCTTTAACGGATTCACGGCGCCATTTTGAGATACAGGAAGATGGATATTGGTAGCGGTTCCATGTTACATGTTGTTGTCTACAGGGATTTCATTGTTTTTGATGACCTTTTTGTTGCTTAAGAAAGTAGACATCATTATTCAAGATGCTTAGGATTTTGGTTGTCCTGATCGCTTTCTCTTGTGTACATAATGTTGTAAAATGTCTACTCACAGGTGGGTAAACACAGACTTAATCCTGGTATTAAACTGCATGCTATATGGTGTAATCATTTCTTACGTTGAGTTAAGAAAGGTACAGAATATTGCCCGACACTATAATGTATGCCATACTAGCTTGACTGAATAAACATATTCAATTTCAATTAATAAACGGTGTACTCAACCTTCCACTTTTCACAATAACAATGTAAAAATTAATTTAAAAAGACGACCCTTTATGGGTAGTTCAACATTATTAGGCAATTCCTTTTCGCTATCTTCGGGTTGTTCAGCTCCATAAAATAATACGTAACGAAACAAAGACATCACTTTAGTAAGATTGGCTCCCCACTGTTCTGCGGCAGAAAATTCATGTATCATGCTGCACTTCCCTCTAATTTCTCCGTAATTAGGATGTTATAAATCACTCTTATTTCAGCGGAATGAGCCGCAGTGGCTCATTGAATAGGGCGGTGACTCGCTGACATAGAGGTCCCGTATTCGATCCCAGTATTCATCTTGATTTTACGTCATGGGTACCCCATGTCAGCAAAAGCAGGAAGGTGGGACTGGCAAGGGACAACGTATGGAATGGAAAACCGAGATCCCGTGTATGTAAAATAACCCTTGACATTTGGAAACCGGTATAAGAGTAGGCCATAGCACCGCTGTTTGGCCAAAATTACCCCAGTCGGGGCAGAACAGTGGGACTTCAAACCCCATTGCAGTTATTCCAGCTTTCACGACTATTATCTTGACATGTCGCAGTCTAACTCTGTGAGAATTGATTCTATTTATACCCAATTCAAAATTAGCCGCAGATTGAATTATACGGTATAATTGTTAGCTCAACTTGTTTGTAATGTATTAATCAGATGTCAATATTTGTTTATATAGACCCGTAATTTTCCATAGTGGTATACTGTAAAATTAATATAACCAAATATTAAACGAATTGCGGCGGAAGTATTTGAAAGTGATGTAACGTTATAAACCAGTAATAATATTATTATCATTATCATTCAGTTCCATGCGTTACTGCTATTTTATTGTTTGGAATTTAACTGGCTTGACTCATCATTTTAACAAAAAAATCTTCCATGACTATCTGCAAAAAACAGATTAAATTTAGTGGGAAATCATTTTATGATAACTTATCATCAAGTTTTGTAATTTCCGCAGCATGTGAATAATTGAAAATAAATTGAAATGTAAGCCTAATCAGATAAACCGAGTTTGGATTTCGCATTTTTTCTTCTTTTCAGATAAGAAGCATGGCATAGAGTACCTGCTGTATAGAGATCTTTTTACTAACTATAACAACGGTGCTCGTCCAATTAGAAATGCTAGCGAGGCCCTGAACGTTGATTTTGGGTTGGCATTGAACCAAATTCTTGACTTGGTAAATATAGTCAGCAAACTTCATTATCAATTCCATACCTTTATACTTTACATACACCCCTACACCCCCCACCCTCACTACTACACGCACACACACGTAAACCCGTCTGTCAACGAGAGATTATAACCTGGACTCAATGCGAGCTTATTGAACATTTCTTTTTTCCTGGCACTATTTATTCAATAAATATTTACATGTTATAAAAGTACACTACATATTTGTGAGATCTGAAAACAGACCGGAGCTTATATATTGTATAAGATTGTAATCATAAAAAATATACTGGTATTAATTAGTCAAAAAGTTATGTTGGATATCGGGGATCACGGTGGTTAAGTGGGTGGACGCTGGTTCGCTAGGCTGGAGGTCGGGTGTTCGATCCCTGCATTGGCCAAGAAAGTTTATCCAGACTTTCTGGCGTAGTTCCTCCACATCAGTGATGGAGACCTTCGCCCTATTGCCTTCTAGGGCGAAGTCAGCTATGGGTTAGGCGACTATTTCGCTCACGTCGCCCCGCTAGTTCGAGCCCTGGATGGAAGGTCTGACAAGGACAGCTTTCTAGTCGTTCGGATGGGACGGAAAAACCGAGGTCCCGTGTACACATTAGCATGCACGTAAAAGATCCTCTGGCAGTTGGAATTAGATATAACAGTCGGTCGTAGCGCCGCTGCCGGGCAAAATTTCCCTCATAGCACATTGTATGGCGTATGCCCGTCACCATTAGCCTAGTTTATGAGCAGAACAGTAGGACGTTAAACCCCATTTTATTTAATTTCATTTATATTGGATATCAGCTAAACTGCAGAAAGTACATGTAGTATAGAAACGTATTGTGGTGAGCGTAACGATTATTTGATGTACGTATGCGAAGCTCGAGTTGTGGTAGGAGACATAAATATATAAACTAGTATCAGGAATGGGAGGCATCTGGCACAGGAAGGTAGTATTGGACATTTCAAACAAGATCTGTTGACTTTACCCACACGTATACGTATTAACACACAAACCAAAATTTGATAGTAGTTAAAGGGACAATCCCGATAAGAACAGAGTCTCAAAAATTAAAGTCCGAGCCTTTATGAAATTTATGGACAAAAATATAGAGGCATGGTGTATTTACCTTGGCTCAAAGTTTCTGCTCAAAATATTGAGTCGCTTTGACGTTAACGTCATCACTGCTTATCCGGACACGTAACCCTTTTAAGATTTTTGGTCAATTTTTTGATTGGGTGACCTAATAATCGATTCCCGTTTCATGAGAGGCCTATACAGTGAATGACCCATGTACTGTACTTGATAACAAAAGGTAAATTTCACCTACATATCATTTTTATAGAAAAAAGTCTGGTTTTATCCAGATACTGTATAATACAACGGTCTCCATTTTCAGATGAAGACTGTCAAGTTTAAGTTATTTACAAGCATATCACAAATATAGGGTTAGTTGCAACCTGTTTCACAGAGAATTACTAACGAATTATCCCTGTAACGGATGGCTGTCTAAAACACGTGCGTTGACTTGCACGCCTCGTAGTCATTGGCTCAACGGCTCGTGCAATGTTTACTTAACACCTAACTGCTTCGGGCAAAATGATGCATTTTACTCATTTTAATACCCATTTACACTAAATAGGAAATATTTTTTAACTACAAATACTTCAAACGTCTTTATTTATTTTTCTTTTACCTCAAAAAAATGTTTGAGAATTTAATTTGTCGGAGTAAAAAAGTTAATATGCCGTACTCATTAAGCCTCGTCAATGTCATGCTTATCAGTGATTGTAGCGGCCAAGCGAATATTCATTGCGGGATCAGTTTGGGTTAGTTGGTCGGCCGTAGGTAATGGGATATAAGGGATTTTAACACAAAATGAAGCAGTTTTATTCCCCAAAAAGTTACAGGGATTGGTCCTTTAATTAGAGCATTGTTGATCAGGGCCCTATTTCACGAAATTTTAACTTAAGATAAAATCCAAATTTTAGCAGATACTTCAATTTTGATTGGCTAAGAACTAAAATCAATCTAATATTGTCCAATCAAATTACTAAAATTTGATTTTATCTTAGTTAAAATTTCGTGAAACAGGCCCCTGGGTCCTAAAAATTACAAAAGCGGGACTCTGTGACAGCTTTATATGAGACCTTTCAAGCGGAATCGTAGGAAATCTGACCGGAATCATTGTCTCGGTGAAGACGCCAATTTTCCACACTGTAATATAAAATAAAGGTATCTATGCAAATTTCCCCCCAGATAATGATGACTGGTTTGTCTGCAACCGTTGTCATGAATACGGATGATGTCATTATTGATAACCATCTGCATAACAAATTCAGACAATCTTGATCAAACTTGAATAAATGCAAATGGGAATGTTGACTGATCGACAAAATAATTATTTTAATAATATTATAAGATCATAATATTCAGACACGGTGGAACAAAATACAACTCAATGGCAACACCATTCATTTAACTATTGACGCCATGTTATGTGGTTATGTGTTATAGAAATTTGTATTCATATCACAGGCACAACGACGTGTCCATGTTTCCCCCGACAGCTTGAACGGTAAATAAAACTTGAGACTAGCGATTCTTGACTTTCGATGACCTGTTCTATTCCTTCTATATGAGATACTATTTTGTGATCTAATCGACATTGAGATTTTCCGTTTTTATAAACTCTATAATTCCTGCCTATTTCTGGTTTTACAGGGTTACGGAAATACACTTTTAAAGGCTGGCTACATTAATTCATTTTCCATATACACATAGACATAAACCAATCAATGTCATTTTGTTCTTTTAAGGAGCGCTGGGAATAGTCTAACGAGTGCGCGTTTGATCACTACGGTCTGTCATTGTGTCAAGTGTCTTGGTTTCGACGAGGAATTGGGTCGTCTGTTTCAGTGGTTTAAAACGGAAGGTCTGGCTGGGAATATCGTCTATATAGTCGTACGGGTGGTACGGAAAACTAATAAAACAACCTTGGCGTTTATCATTCGATAAGGAGTAAACATACACGCCGGTACACCGCCCCCCCCCCCACACACACACACGTTGCTTACTGTGTGGCGTATTCCCATCTTCATTTGTTCGGGTGGTGCAGAAAGTAGAACGTTAAACCCCATTTCATATAATGGTTCCTTTAAAGCGTATAATGATATGCAATATACATACTGCTAATTTGGGAATATTTGAAAGTCATATCATTGTTTAACCTTTTATACGTTTCTATATAGATTTCATATCGTTGGCTAAATGCTACTGTATCAGGATTCGGTTCATACCTTAAATAATATTTACGAATGTCTAAGATATACAGATATTTTAGCCTATACATATTATTTATCTTTTACTTATTTTCTACCTACAGGAAGAAAAACGCCAAGTCCTGACCTCAGCTGTGTGGATATACGAGGTTAGTATTGGGTTATATAATAAGATCTTATACATTCCAGATCACTTCTTATCACAATAAACAAACAAATTAAGCATCCCGTAGAGACTAAACGTAAATGTAGAAACCGAGATTTATCAATTAAAGAAAAACAGCTTTTACAATAACATCGTATTACATGTATATACATCTGACTGTTAATTTGGAAGACAGCTGTTCTGTCTTACACCCCCGTACGCCCTTGACGCATGATATTGTCTTGGAGATGATAATCAATCCTTTGGGATTTCTGTACGTAATTTTATCAAACAGTCTCACGCGCGCTTTAATGTTTTATATATCGATATATCGCCTTAATGTGAATGGTTATATAACAAATTGTGTGGGTTTGTGATATTATTATAATATTATAAACCCACACATTTAGTTATATAATCATCCCCTATAAGATGATCTATATCTACATTAAAGTACATGTACAATAAATATATGTCTAGTAATTAATCTGCATAATGTTTGCATGTTCACAAAATATAACTGGGGGTTTAAATTAACACACATTTATGATGTGGATTGTCAAATGGTACAATTATTTGTAGTACGAAATGCCTGACTTTCTTAAAAACCGCTTCAGCTAATGTGATTGATGAAGTCAATTCTGTCTCTAGTATAGGCAATTGGCAATCATTTACAATTATGTCTGCCTTTCTGTGACTTACGTATGCAAAACAATTTAATAGACTTGCTATCGATATTTTACCAACACACGATTTCAGTAGCTGGTGGAATTGTCTTGAACTCAACTATCAATATGCAAGTACCATGTGAGCCATCTTTAATCACGTTTTCAATCAATGCAAAATGTAGATTCTTTCAGTATGGGTGTCGGTGTGGGGATTCCCAATTCATTTTGGAAAAAACTGTCAAGGAATATTATATAAATGGCACTTCAGACTAATTGTTACTTTTTTATGTAGTGATGTATTGAGGTTTAAAGTCCCACCAGACTAGAATAAGTTGAAAGTTTTAAACTATTATACCCAATCATATAGCTTGGTATTCAAATTATTCATTTCGAATTTAAAGGAGCTGACGAAATCATTTCGGTTAACGACAAATAAAATTTTGTTGATTTGATTTGTTTTAAACCCGGGAAAAGCTTTGAAAGACTAAGCAGAAATCGACAAGTTTACTCATTTGAGCTTAATTTTTGGCTTCGATTATCAATAGACGTAATCAATAGATTGACAGCCCACAACCAAATCAACATATACAATCTGATGGAATGGACCCTTTAATGTATTTTTCTTACCAAATTAAAATTTTAAACCGGTTACTGTTGATTTCACAAGGCCATCGTTATGCCGTCGGCAAATAAAGGAATTATTTATATTTTTAATTTTCTCTATATTGCTTGACGACGTAATGACAATAATAATATACAAACTTTAAAATTGTACAATATTTTGACTTAGGTGAAAGATCTGAATTGTTGTGGCTTTAATCGAAATGAGTTTGGACACCAACAACATACATCAGGTGTTTGTATATAAATTCTTAATGGCTATTGTCTAAATTATGTACAACAACTGGCATTTTTGAATGTATGACTAGCGTTTTGTATGGATACAAAGTTATGACAAGTTTTCTTGATGGTAAGGTTATTATATTTATGCACACTACAAACAGATGATTTTATATTGCCAGGAATGGTTCGATGACAATCTTCAATGGGATCCTGAAAAATATAATGGTTTAGATACGCTGATCATACCATCCACTAGAATATGGCTCCCTGACGTATTTCTCTTTAATACGTAAGTAATGTATTTGCATTTGAATAATATAATAGCCTAAATCGTTGCCCAAAGTTAATCGATCTGTGCATGCGAGTGCATTTTCTTGTGGTTCTCCGGTTTCCTGCTTGAAAGAGAATCAATAGATTAAATTATCTATTGATGTTGTATTAACGCTTTTAGAAAAAAATCCTGAAAATTTCGTTGTTCGAAGAGTGTTTTCAAACTTCATTGCAAAGTTGTTCTAAACTAGAAAGTACATAACAAATAATATACATGTTTTGAGATAAATCACTCTTCACAGGTGTCTTCATGGGGGCCGCCTGATAGACTTCCCAGTGCGAAATACATGATAAAGCCGAGTTTTTCCGATTGTTATGACGACGTGTCTGCATCTTTTCAGGATTGTATTCGTAAGACTAGTAATTACCTCCCTTTATCTCCGTGTCGTGTAATGTGAGCCAGGCGTTGGCTCACTTATCACGAAGTCTGGGGTTCCATGACGGTGTTGGTCGAAAAATTCCAATCAGTGTTACAGGTAGGGTCTTCTGACAAGGACCCTTTAAGTTGTTCGGATGGGACGAAAAACCGAAAAAAGTGCACACGTTAGCGAGCACTTTAAAGAACTTTTGGCAGTTGGGATTCGATATAATAGTAGGCTGGGTAAACTCTCCCTCATAGCAATCTTTACATTTCTTCATTCAATAGCCCACTCGTGCAGAAAAGTAGGACATTAAATCACGTCATGTCCTTTCCTTTCCGTGTATTTATAGCAATTCCCGCTTTCTCCCCTTGCCCCTTTCTTATGTCATTTTTGTTAACCGTTTGGTCATAGCCCATAGATGTTCCTAGCAAAAATCAAGCTGGTCCACATTCTTCAATTCTTTTATCAGATGATCATGACAAGTTGGGCTTTATGTGGTTATAAAATTAAGACCATCGTAGTTAAAAAAATGGCATATAATATTTAACATTGAATCAACGTTAGAATTACTAGTCTGAGAACTGTCCATCTTTTGTAGTTGTCTCCCCTGAATCACCGAACCCATTCTGCCTCAAATCTGAATGCTGTGCCGGATTTATCTATAGGCTTCAAAGGCTGAAACTAAGATCAACGGGACTTCCCACAAAGGTCTATAAAATTCAGGGGCGTTTTAAGGTTTATGATGGCGGAGGCTGTACTATTTTGAGGGCCCTCTTTGATTGATGATTTTCGTACCAGTGCACTGACTGCATCTTCATTCAGTACTGGATTCGACAGTAACAGTGTAAAGAAAACGATTGACTCGGACTCGGGGGCCCTTTCCCTTGGCCAGAGGGGCCCTTTTGTCAAACGAAGGGCCCCTTTGTCTGCTGTAGGGCCCTCCCAAACTAGGTTACATTTCATTTTTCTCATCGGTTTTAGCATTTGTCTCCCGTTTTATTTTTTAAACTTCGCTGATTTTTTTCGCGAGGAGGCTACCGCCTCCAGTGCCTCAGCTATAAAACGCCTTGATAAAATTGTAGACACTGTCATAAGCCTTTCTTATACACACTGTCGTCACCATTCTTGGTTTGGTTCAATAGTGTTTAAACTACACCCTCATCTTCCATTAGTCGTGTTAGTCGTGAGCGCGAGGGCCTCGTGCGTGGAATAGCCTATATTATGTGCCTATCTTCATTTAAATCTAGCAATTAATCATTGCATTTTAAAATTTGGGGGTGGGAGGCTACAGAATGGTTTTTTGGTGAGGGGGGGGGCTACAGAATGTTTTGGAGGGGCTGTAATGGAAAGAGGTGCGGAAAATTCTACCATTTACAGATATTTACTGTTATCGTTACTTTTATTTAGACCCATGAATACACCCTATGCAGTGGCGAGCAGCGTATGAGGGATTCAAGCAAAGTGTGGAATCAAACATTGACATTATTGCTGAACGTTGTTGACTTTGTTGACATGCTGGCTTATTTAATTGAATGGAAAGCTTTTACTTATGTTTGTATTCACAAATTTGAAATGTCTCCATTTCTCATATTTCTGAGTTCCAGGCGCACAATTGATTCTTTTGAGATAAGGCGGTTGGGATGCAATCAAGGCGTTGGTCCTGGGCATCACCAGACCTCTGCAGGCCACTGCTTCTAAGTTGGGTTAGACAATAACATTAAGACAAACATACGGATATTTTTATTTTAGAGCTGGTGAAAATCTGGACGGATTTGTCAACGTCACCGGAAGCAAGGCAATGGTGCGTTATGATGGCTTGATTAGATGGATGATACCAATAATGCTGAAAAGTTCATGTGGTGTTGACGTCACTTATTTTCCTTACGATTATCAGAAATGCGAACTGCGCTTCGGGTCATGGGTTTACGACATCACACAGATGGACATGCATTTAAAGCCAGCGGAAGTGGACATATCAAGCTACGTTGTTAACAGTGAATATGATTTGATAAATGTTAGTGTGACCCGGAGTCTTGTCGACGGGTCTTGTTGCCCTGGCGGAGGAACACATTCTATTATCAGCGTATTTATTCATGTAAAAAGGAAATCGTTATATTATGACTATATTGTAATAGCCCCCACCATTATGCTGTGTTTTATGACTCTTTTCACGTTTTTCCTACCGTGCCATAAAGGAGAAAAGATTGCCATTGGTTTAACAGTGTTTTTAACCTTGTATGTTGTTCAGTTGTTTATAGCTGAGAATGTTCCAGATACGAATTCTACACCAATATTAGGTGAGTTGTTTTCAATGGGCTCTATTATCGTAGCCGAAGTAAATGCCATCGGCAACCATAATGATCATACATGTATATTCTAGCAACAATGATGTCATTACAGGCCAAAAACATCCAAATTTATAAAACATTCAAAAAATTCCTTAAAGTTTATTTAGTCTCCATATTTTACTTTTATTTTAAGGTGTGTTCCTGCTTATGGTCATGACGTTCAACTGTGTATCACTTATCATGGCTACTTTAGTAATGAACATCAAAAAGCGAGGTGAAGAAGAAAAATGCCCGGATGTTCCAAAATGGTTGTTATGGCTGTGCCATGTAGTGCTCAGCAAAATAGCTTTAACTAAGTTCATTTGGCAAGACACCTGTCCTGGGGTAGACGAAAAGGATGGAGATGTGATAGAACCCGATTCTAAATCTTGCATTCAGAATCACCATTTCAAGAACCAAGAACCCATTTCTAACGCGGATTCTGACAAATCACGCAATCTAGATAATGAGGTCGCAGTAATAAATGATTACACGAGCACAAATACTTCCCGATTCAAAGTCAGAAACAGAAAATTTGTGTCACCCTCTGAGAGAAATGACGTTATTTGTGAACCAATGTTACAAAATACTAATTTCCAACACGACAATGAGGTTAAAAGTGCTTACGATCACGCATTATTTATGAGACGTCAGTGGTTCTTTGTTGCTGAGGTGGTTGATAAGTTTTCCTTCCTTATTTATTTGATTTCAATGTCTTTCTCTATCTTAATGGTATTGTTTGTTATACCATTTTATTTCAGTGATGCCAGAACAGCATGAAATTTCAGGTTTCTCTAAGTCCAATTTAAATACAATGATTTTTATCAAGACAGAACCAAATTAAGATTTGTGACATCAACGACATTGAAAAATGGCGCAAATCTTTTAAATGGTCGTTATTCGAAACATTATTTTCCTCAAATAAATCTGACAATTCTTGGGCGAGATTTCAAACGTAAACAGGAATGGTTAGATCTTTTAGGTCAGTAGTACTGATACAAAGTGTCAATAATATTGTTACATTTAGATATTTTGGTATGCATCTGTATGCATCTATTGAATAAACGTTCTGTATATAATGTATTGAAGTTATTAACGCCATAATACTTATTAATTCACAAATGATGAAGATAAATAACTACTCCCGTTTTATGTGTGTCAGTCCAATAGGTTCATAATGCCAAAATCTGCATATTTAGCAAAACTGGCAAGATTAATATGAAATGTGACCCAATGAACAATGTACAGCGTTTAAATATACAAAGACTGTGTGATTAAAATACAGACCTATATTTTGTTTCGGCTTTTTTATACTTTCGATGGCCTACACTGCATGAAGATCTGACTGGATTAAGCGATAGGTTACGTCAGAGGACATACGAGCGGCTTTTGACCTCAGATATTTGATTAAGCAATCAGCATTGTTGTTACTAGTGGATTACCAACAGTTCCGTGCAAAACATGCCTAAAGCTCGCCGTAACAGACCGTTTCATTGGCTAATACCTCACACCATTCTACACGTCAATGGTAACTCTTCCAGATCATAGAGTAGTAAAGTCAAGTAAAACAAAATTTTGAACTATAAAAACGAAACGAAGTTGGATGTTGTGTTTTAATCAGATTGATGTGAGGCGTCATAATTATCTAGATACATGTATATTAAAGGTACTAAATTGCTAATATTTGGGACACAAATGGGTCGCAACGCATATAATGATATGTAATATGAATGCATATAAACCGATTTACATTTTCCCGGCAAAGCCATAACATCGATGACGATTTAAATTGACAAATGATTTGTGTTTTTAAATTAATGTCGAAGACGTTTGACGATATTGAATTAGAAACTTGACTAATTTAAATGCGACTGCAAGATATAATAGCTGTTGATTATGAGTTGGCAGTATACCAGTATGATGTACAGAGAAGATTTGTCTACATAGAACCCACACCAACTGAAACCTTTGGTATATTGATGTGTCTACGTAATAAACAAAAGCCATGAGTATCTCAGTACAGTTGGGTCAGTCGAACTGAATACCATCGATATAACCTATTGATATTAATCTGTTGACACAATTCTTATGTATAATTACTATAATCCCATCCCACGTTAGTTCTACCCCTATACTGGGAGGTAGAATTTCCACAGCTTTAGATAATACCATAAAAGCTAACTACTTTTACGTAATCTTCTAATGATACCGCCATGGAGGAGATGAAGCAAGTTTATAGATCCATGTGAGGGATGCATAATAGCAGTAAGTGGTGTAATGTTTCTAAGAATATCAATCATAAAGAGCATTACAAACAATGATGGCGTTATTATCGGGGAAAAGATTGGATCTGTCTACCAACCTGACAATATGGCGCTTTTAAGAATAATAAATAGTCAAAAAATAGAATATATTCTTATGAATGATTGATCTGCTCATATTTGACATTTAGGCATTATATTAGTCCATTACATTCTTTTGCTTATATTGTCTTTCTACAAGCAGGCACCTATTTTCAATACATAAAACATAGTGCACCCTCTAACAAATGATTTTATTTTTAGCATTTAAAACCATAATATACTTATTAAGACCCTCCAAGTCGTTGTCTGATGACAATTTGATGTGCTTAGACAATTCAAGAGATTTGTTATAAAACTATATTAAGCGAGTTCATGAAAAGTGTTGAATGTTATATAATGATTGACTGTAACAAGAAGAGCAGTAAAACCAGATTTTCTTTATTTGATTTCTTGATTATTATCTATCTGTGTTGAGTTGGGAAGCTAATAATACTAGTGATTGGGGTATGAATCAAACAATAGCGACACCGTTCTTATCTAGTCAATTAATAGCTTCAGCTTCTGAATTTCAAGTTCAGGTAATAACGACTGTCTCGAACGATATCGGATATGATTACTTTTGGGGAAATTCATATGTAATCGAAATGAAATGAAATGGGGTTTACGGTCCTATTGTTCTGCTCTGAACAGGCTTAATGAAGACGAGCATACGCTACCCTTGTCGAAAATACATGGGATTATCCTAGGATTATCCTATGAATCCAGCTTAGCACGACGAATAGGATTCCTAGGAATCCTTAGAATTTTCCTAGGATTTGCATCTTAGGATAATCCTAAGATTCCTAGGCGATATTGAAACAATAATATCCTAGGATTCTGAAAATTCCGAATAACTCACCAGTAAGGTTTTATATTCCTAGGAATCCTAGGAATATGAGATTACAGACTCGGAGACTGGAATATCCTGGGAATTCTAGGATTCCTAGGAATCCCATTATAATTTTTTTCCATTATAATTTTTTTCCATGTATGTCCGCCTTACTTCTGGGTATTTTTGACCACCTACGCATGCATGTCCACAGTACGTTCGATTTTTTAGGCGCAACCACCTACCTATGTACGACAACATAGCAAAAAATTACAAGATAAAAGGACATTTCTGCAACTTTAATAAATAATTTTAATAAATAATTTCATAATACATATATTTCATTTTGATTCCTATAATCCATAAAGTATTTCTGCTACTCTTAAAACTTCCGCATGACGTCCGTATCAGCCCATTAATTTAGTGAGTTTTCTGAAAAATAAGGAACTGTCATTATTGGCATTGTCATGTTTATTGGATACATAAGTGTACAGATTTCCTGTTTGAAAAAATGTTGTAATAAACACTGCCTAACCCGGACAATATGTTAAACTCAGATCTTTGCTCTACTCGGACAAAGCTTTTTGAACAGTATACTACTACGTAAAAACAATGCCTCGGACAAAATTATATTACTATACTGGACCAATAAGAATACCTACCCAGAACAGCCTGCTGGCGCATCATTTTAATCCCGTTCCGCATCTTCGTTTTGATTATCAACCTCCGTCAGGCCATGTGATGCGGACACGATGTATGTTAAGAAGAATAGACAAGAAGCATTTATTGGAGTGACAGTGGATATAATATGAGCAGTTATTTTCATGCAGACGTTTTCTAAGTTCTATGTAATTTGAAATCTTGCAGACTCTGACAAGCAACTATTTTAAGTTCATTTTCAGAGCATGTATATATTTTTTAAAGAATCTTCACCCATTATGCAATAATTTTCATATTTGCTAAAATGAAATTTTCCGTGTGTATACACATTTGGGTCCCAGATTCATAGAATTATTTAATCTTGAATGAGCTCTGACATCTGTCACACAGGCTTAAACCAAACAGGATTTTGTGATCAATTGCATCTACACCAGCAAAAAGCCAGCTTTTTTTCAGATAATGGAATGTCAGCTGCACACATAAAACTTACCTATTACAAGTCTGACATGGGTACTGTTCAGTCTGTCCTTCGGTTTTTCTTTCTGATTGGGCACTGCTTGCCCAGTCAATGTTTTTTTGTAACATTTCTTCCCTTGTGAAAAAGTGTTCCATCAAGAATTTGATGCTTTCTGTGACTGACTTTCCAGTCACCTGTGTCTTGAGCTCTTCCTAGAAATGTTAATTTATTTTAAAAGAAAGCTTTGTCTAAATTCCTGGAAAACCCACATCTGTTTCATGCTTCATCTACACCGAATTTTATATACAGAGTATGCTCTGGTATGTGAATGAAAGGTGATACATTGCCACTAATACTTTCGTGGAAACCTTTAATTAATTAGTAAGTTGATACTGACAGAGAGCCAGTGATTCGAAATAATGTATTGAAATACTATATGGGTTCTGGTACAATCTAACATATCCCTAGTCAGTGTGGTTCACTAAATTCTACAATATTTGGAAATAAAAAATTTAATGGCACATCACCAAAAACTTGGGGTCATAGCTGTAGTACACCACTGTTCAATATGTGTTCATACATGTATGCAATCCTCTGAGCACTTGCGAGTACCTTGGCAACAAGCGGTCGCCTGCGCAATATACGCCCACGGTAGCTTTGACTATGGATTTATCGTACTCAGATTCGAATTCGTCCGGGATCTTGTGGAATTATCGTGCTCAGATTCGAACTCATCCCAGATCTTATGAATATAAACCTACACACAAAGAATTTTATACAAACCTGACCAAAACTGTGGTCTCTATTGCGTTCACAAGCCAATTTTGACGAATTTGTGGTATATCAATGGCAGTAACTACAGTACAGCCTAGAATCAACTTAACGTAAAACGCGTCTGCGTATCGGCTGTATCCATATCCGCAGCAATTCTCCAAGGTGAACAGCCTCTAGTGACAGAACAATAGTACTATAGAACAATGTAATTTGATGACAAATAATTTGCTCTTACCTTTGTCAATCCACTGTAGTGTTCCCCATTTCCCACACTCGTCCAGGTTTGTTGTTCTCGCAGATGCTAAAAAACAAACAATTAAATTTTAAATATTATGGGTTTGATTTTAATTTTAAAGTCTAAAACACTTAAATCAACGGAGTAAAAATATAAATCATACGAAAACTTCCGCAAATACAATGTATATGATTGACTGCTATCGTGACACTTGGAAGCCAGAACAAAATGATTTCACGCGCGTCTATAATTATATATTTGTAATCAAGCTGCTGCCACTCACCATACCACTAATGTCTACAGGGCTCACAACAGTGTTGTGCACTCCCTTGTATCGACTGGGGGAAAGACCGTGGGACATTTTAAATGCACTAGCCTGATGGACTAGCGATATTGTTTATCTACTAGCATGAATCTATCAGACTAGCTCTTAGATTGAACCCTTGTTTCATGGTCGACTAAACAGGTTCTGCTGTACATGTACCTACCATTACTTCCATCTCGAGGGCTTGCAACCGCTGAAGTACATCAGCACAGTTACAAACACACCCTTGTTGATGGGGCTGTGTCCATGGGTTCTTCTGGGTTCAACGTTGAATATACCACGCTGTTTGATAAGAAGGCTCAGGTGAGTAACCATTATATGTCATTTGTTGTTGGTATGGTTAGAGTGGTGTTAACTGGTGTTGTGTTAATGGCTGTACTGATGGTGTTGATTGGATTGTTGTGGTGTGTTCTAAATGACTAGGTTGTTGAGGAGGTGTCTGTTGTGGCTTTGATTGTATAGTAGGTCTAGGTTGGGTTGGCGTTGATTGTATAGTAGGTAGAGATGGTGCTTCTGGTGTTGATTGTGTCTGTGTTACGTGTCCTGGTGTTGAGTCAATTACCATGTAGTCATTTCTTCTCATTGTTAAAATGGTGATGGCCTGTTCATTGGATACTTTTGCAGTGACACCTGAAAATGTAATAAGTACAGTAAATCTGGCCTAACTTGGAACAGTCTAAATCTTTGTAATACCAAAAACAATACCTAACTCTGATTGTTGCTTAACCCAGACAAAATCTTATGGCCCCATTTTGTCAGAGTCAAGCAAGGTTTGAGTCTACACTAGAGGGGTTTAGACCTCGGGTTCACCATATACACTAGTTTGTTATAAAATTATTGAATTTAATGAACCACGCTGACTAACGATGTGTAATTAGAACCAGTGTGGATATAGCATCACTGGCTCAATTGTCAGACCATGTCACTCATTGATTATTTGTCACTGACAGGTCAGAGCATATATAAAATACTTTTGTCGACAAGATGTGTGTATAGACGAAGCAGGTTATCCCATACTTTATCCCAGACTGAGATCTTCTGGTAATTTTGTACTAGTTCACTAGTCAAATTTATTTACTCACTTTCGACATTCGTTGATTTTACTGGGCATTGCTCTTCTCTGCATTTCTAGCTAGAAAATAAAAAAATATATTTAATTTTCCAGAAACTTTTCAAATTGATTTAGGTAGTACATATTAACTGATATTTGACATGAAAGATATATGGCATTTTTATTACAGTGTTATAAGTATAGGATATTAACCTCCCCGAGGTTGATATGATAGAGAACGCGCGGGCGCAGCCCAAGTGTTCTCTATCATATCAATCCGAGGGAGAGTAGGTTTATATCTGACATATACAACGTTCACCCTTAAATTTAATGGACTCTTCTAAAAAAAGGCAACAGTGATTGGTTAATTGCTCGACAGCACGTGACGTGTTTGTTTATACGTCGCCATTTTGTAGTAATTGAACTGAAGAAAGCTAAAACAAAATGGATAGTAAAACGAAGTCAGACGAATAATCAATCCTTTTTAGTCATCATATTGACGATAGAATAGATGTGAATGCAACTATGACGAGGATCTATACAAAGCCTGAAGAAAATTTGGATCAAAAGGCAATCTTTTCCGATAATTCTGACAATGAACCGTGACTGAAGGTTACTTTTCGGTATGTTCAGAGAAAGATTTGACCGACTGTTTTGAGTGGATTGTAGCCGTAGCCAAAAATACTTTACAACGGAACTCATGGGTGATAAATACTTTCACGTCTTGGGATGTGTAGAGAAATGATTTGGGCAGAAAGAAAATTCTGAAAGATATCTTAGACATGGACTGGAGTGTGGATAACCGATTTAAATAAGCCGATAAGTACGCCGTCTATTTAGGTCCTGAATTCTACAAACTGTACCAAAACAATTTTTTTTTCTAATGTCAAAAGAATAAAATTTTATTTCTGCGTTCTTTGTATTATTTCAATCATCTACGTCAAGAGCGGTTGATATGAGCCGAATATATCGACCTGTAATGACGTCATCAGCGGTTGATATGAAATATCAACCTCTCAGGACGTCATCAGCGGTTGATATGAACCGAATATATCAACCTCTGATGACGTCACGAGAGGTTGTTATAAGATATAACTGCTATGGACATCAAAGAAAAAAACTACTACCAGTTGTATATATGAACATAATGACCTTACACTGGTCACTTGACTTACTATTATTAGTTGGTTTCTTTCTCTTCTTAGTGCATGTTCCTGATTCCAAATTTGTTTTATTAGGAGCTGGAAAATTTAAAAATACAGGAAAAAATAGATTTGTTGTATGAATCTATGAATAAAAGAAGTTGGTATAGTTTTGAGTACATTATTTTTTGGGGGTCCGGCCATGGCCATACAGTCTGCAGTCCTGTTATAGTTTTTCACATTAAAATAATGTCATTATGCAACAGCATAGATATCTTACTACTGTTAATGATCACGACATTGAAATTATAGTATACTGTAATAGAACTCACTTTGACATGTGACAATTTCATTAAGATAAACTTGAATGATTTCGCCATTTTCTATACATTGTTTCACACCTGGCTGCACATTTTTCAATGCAGTATTCGCGCCGGTCTTCTTATCTATAACAGAAACAAACATTAATTAATCAATTAATTGATTCCCTGAATTTCTGTTTTGGTGATCAAAAATAGCGCAGTAATTTCAAGCATTAACGTGATTTTCTTCCATGTGTGAATCAGAAATATGACAACCTTAGGCCTTTGGCCATCGTTAGTTGTTTCTCAAGACCGAGGCCTGGAATATGGGCTCATGTACATCCGGCGTCACCGGATCAATAATGATGCCCAAACTACAGCGAGTTGTTCTTCACGCCATGATGGTTTATGGGTGGAATATCGTAACGCTATAGATGTTAAAGGAAAAGTCGAAATATGGTCCAGAGAAAAAGGAATTTTCAGATAATCAAAATGGCTGCCGTGGACTGAGCAATAAAAGAAGTGGATTTCCCTATAACTTATAACCAATAGTGCCTGCATCGCATGCAACAAGGTAATGTAAACATTTCTTTTAATACAACAAAATTTTATATATATTTTTATATCTTGCCGCTCGGGCCTTGGCCCTTGGCTGTCTGTATATGATTTATTATTATTATTACTACTATTAAGCCTATAATAATCTCGTCATTTTACAAGGTAACAAGGGTAGTAAATTAGGTCTGATGGCTGCTGAGGCCTGAGCCTGGCTGAGGCTTTTTTTTCTACTTGGCCCTGGCCTTGGCACAGATAGTGCCTTATTTTATTTAGCTAAATTAATTGTTCATTTTTCAAATCGATCCTATCTATCATGCAACAAAAAAGAGAAAATACAACAGGCCTACCTACCATGAATTGATAATACAAAGGCTTCTAAATATGTTGTGGTCGTCTTTGACCTCCATTAAACGAGCACAATAATGCCGGGAACCAATTCTTCAACATCTATTACAACGGGATTCTCATAATCATGGTTATTGTTTGCGAACAAAAGATTGTCGCATATCAATGCAAGTATATCGTTGAACCGTTGAACAAATAAAAAAGGAATGAAGATTGTAAACGGGTTTTCGCGCTCTTTCGCTCATGTACGACCGGTCTCGTGTTTCGATAAATCACGAGAGTTACCGTAACTTACTTGAATAACATAACACTGATGAATAACATAACACTGATGAATAAAATATTCAATAATATTAATAACAATAATAATAATAACGATAATGATAAGAAATAGGCCTATAGCCTAACCGGAAAAAAAATATTTAGAAACGTTTTAATTTCGTCTTTGCCCGGCATAAGCGGAGCGGTTACTTACTTACTTCCGGATGACTTCTTCACGACCGCGTCAAACAAAGCCGATACAAAAACCACGTTTGATGTCATGCAATAGTTAACTATATACAAGATTTTATGCGGAAATATAGAGGTTTGTGACGTTAATACGTTTGCCTCTGTTTCATATCATAGACACAAATATATACATATAAATAGCATGAGACATGAATATGAAAACGGCAAAGCAAAGTCATGGCTATCTACGAGAACGTAGCTAAAAACGTTGAGATATACTGATTATCTTGATTTTAGCTACGATGGGGAGCCTCCAGTTTGACGTGGCAAACTCAATTTCTTTATTTATGCATGTAACATCTTTAAAATAAGATAAGTTAATACTCTTATCACCAATTAAACGTACAGAGGTCAATGCGGTGGCACAACTCCAAATATTCGCATTTAAATTACTGAAGCCATATTTTTGTTAAGAAATCCACATCCATTGATATCCACGTGGATGTCATTTAGTATTTCCATATGTAATTGCGTTTTTGATTGGCTGTTATAAAGTCTAAGATTGAGCGCCCGCCCACATTATGACAGCTGTTAGACTTCACTGCTCTAAAAAGATGGCGGTCTTAGTAACGGCATAACGCCTCGATTTTAAATACGATGATTTATACCCGTTCCAGGTAGGATTATATGCTTAATCGTAATTGAGTGTGGCAGAAATATTATAAATAACAATAATCAATCGTTGTTTTGATGAAAAATATTGTCAATTTTGCATAATATTAGCGGCTGTGAATCAGAATCGCACTTGCAACGCTATTGAAATGCCAAGAATTTTTTTTTATCTAAGTCATGGACTGTGCCGGCTGTGGCTGTGTCCAGTACGTACTACTACTCTATATAGTCTGCCATAGAACAATGTGATGATTTTTATGAAGAGTTTCGGTCATATTCCCGTAGGCTGACGTAGGATAAGAATTGGGTGTAATTGTTTACTTCAGCCAAAATAGGCAAGTTTGTCATAAAACTAAAACAGTGATGTTAACGTCAAAAACTAAATTTAGCCTCGCTTTAATTTCTATGGTAGACTCGATTGTCATCCTTATATTGCAGTTACATAATCTGGGTCATCATGACTGACAGTACGTATTCGTAAGAACGAGGTAACGTTCCCGTGGTAAGCCGGTAAAACAAAATGGTAGCGACTATAATGGCCAAATTTCATGTGAAAAGTCACTCGTTGGCATTCTTCCAGGACCATATTTTTGAAATTCCAAGGGTATTGTTAAACTGCTTATTGCTCATGTGCATTACCATTATGTTCGCTTGCCCCTCGGGCTCGAAATGCGCTCTCTATCACTCGCCGTTTTACTTTGTTCCGCCTTTCCGGGTTTGTTTGGCCTTGCCCCTTGCCTTGGGTGTTTTAATTTTGAAGGCAAATCTGAGCGGTGGGGGTGTCCCATGGCCGTATATTGACTTTGTAAAAATTTACAGGCAATTCCCGACACACAAAACAGACAGAAGAAAGTGTTGCCGTCACAGAGTACAAACTGGCAAATATACTGGTTTGGTAGATAGAAACCGGCCCCAGTGACAAATTCACTGAAGATTTTGTCGTTAATTTAGAAGGTTGTCCAGGAGAGAATGTTGGTGATTATTTTTACAACTGTTTGGTGATATTGGACAGTGACATATAGGATTTCAGAATTTTGTCTAATGCTGGGTACGGCCGTCCAGTGTGGGCACATCCTTCACAGATCAGTGAATTTTTAATATTTCAGGTACTTGAGCTACAATGATCAGAAATCAAGAAATCGAAATTGATGAAAGTACCAGTGGTACATGTACTAGTTCTGCAGGTAAATGAGCAAGCTAATGAGTCAGTGATTGATCTAGCCATAATAATAATGATAGTTATTTATTTTTATCATAGTAAAATTAAAACAATTTTACAGAATATACAAAATAATAATACAGTTTACAATGAAAGGAGAAGTTACAATTTATTATACCCAACTTCTTATATCAATTGTAAATTAAAGTAGTTCATCCATTCATACCAGTCATATTGCTTTGTAAAAGTGTCTGTGGCAATCAGTAATTAGTATATATTTACATCTATTTCGGCCGATCAACTAGGCCTATGGGAGTGCTGGATTTGTAAGAAGCAGGTCAGTCGCCGTCAACGCCTCGAGTCACACATGTGTTCAATCCATGGCTTAACTGGTTTTATTGTATGTAATTTCTGGACATTTTCTTTTCCTTACCATAGCTTCATGATATTTCACAGGTGAATCACGAGGAACAACTTATCAAATTTTGGGGTGTCAAGGTCATGGTGATTCAGAACTTTAAAGAAACGATGGGGGTATACTAGTGTCCATTAGGCGAATGTGTCTCTAGTTTTTAAATTATGTGTTATATGTTTTGCAGAGTATCAATGCAAGAAGAGATATAAATTATATGAAACAAATCCTGATGTTCAAGTTCCTCGAGCAACACTGTGGTGACGAAAAGTGGCAGATAACCAGTTAGAGAATACGTCATTTGTGACCAGTTTTATAGATGAAGAGGACCAAAATACATTAGTTCTTCCTGTATGTGATGCTGTATTGACTGTAGAGCCTTCTTCCAGTAAAATCAGTATATCCAGTTCTGAAGAAGAAAGTTCAGATACTGAAAGCTCGTGTGATGATTTATGTGTATTAAGCGAAAGTGACAATAGTGATACTGGAGACTGTGATATTCTTGATTCAAATGCTGATCTTGAAAAAATACCACTGGCGGAACTATCGGATTCTGATGAAAAATGCCTAACTATTTGGTCTTATATATTAAAGCATCGACTTACTACCTTAGCACTTAAAGACTGTCTGACTTTGTTTCCATTGGTTGCTGGAGTCAACACATCTTCAATAGAACTGAAGGACATGAACAAATTTTTAGAAAATGTTGACATCAAAATACATGATGTTTGTGATAACTGTGACAATCTTTTCGCTGATGATAAGGATGTTTTTACATGTTTAACTCCAGGTTGCAAATCATTACGATAGAAAGGATCAATAAATGCGCAACCCGAACAAAAGCATAAGAAATATTTTGCTACCCTATCTGTTGAACAGCAGTTGATTGAGATACTGTCACGCCCAGGTATGTGGGAGAAAATGGAGTCCTATCAGGGGAGGGGAGGGCATCAGCGCAACAATTCTGTAATAACAGACATAATTGATGGCGAAGCCTACAAACAGGTATATTGATGTCCAACAATGATACAAAACATACTTTCACACTGAGTATGAACACAGATGGGGCACTACTCTATAGTTCTTCCCATGTCGACTTGTGGCCAGTGTTTTTAGTTATCTACGAGTTGCCACCAAAATTGCGCTACTCTAGAATAAACATGGTCACATGGGGCCTTTGGCAAACTTCAAGCAAGCCAAACCTGTCAACGTATCTGATACCATTATGTCAGGAACGAATAAATTTGAAGTCAAATGGCTTTGGCGTGATGTTGAACACTGGAGTCGGGCAGTGCAAAGCCATCCTTGTCTTGGCAATTGTTGATCTGATGGCAAAAGCGCCATTACTTGGTGTGGCCTATCACAATGGTAATTATGGCTGTAGCTCCTGTGAAGAGCCAGAACAAGTAGTTAACTCAGGAAAAGGAACTGCAAGGTCATATCCACCCAAAGTTAAGTATGAATTGCGAGACACAACCGAATTTCTACATACTGCAAACAAAGTCGTCACTACCAGAACCGAGGAGCTCGGAATAAGAACACTGTCCCCTTTACTTTCCTTGGAATTTTTTGATATAGTCAATGGCGTTGTTCCTGATTACATGCATGGAATTCTACTTGGCATTACAAAAAACCTCATAACACTCTGGACAAAATCAAAATATTACAAATGTGGGTATTATATTGGAACAAAAGTAAAAATCTTGGAAAGAGGTTTGCAGGACATGATGCCTAATGATTATGTACAAAGAATGCCAAGGAAGTTTCAACACAGTTGGAAGGCAAGTGAATATCAGGAATGGCTTTTGTATTTTGCCTTGCCGTGCCTGGATGGTATCTTACAAACCCAGTATTATGAGCATTTTTCTATGATTGTCAGTGCTATTTACAAACTACTCTCTGACACCATTTCTGAAGCAGACCTTATATGTGCGGAACGGGAATTAAAGGAGTTTTATATGCAGATGCCTGCTCTGTATGGTTTCGAACAATGTGGTCTTAATGTACACAATGCTGGTGCACATTTGTGTTCCTATGTTCGTATGTGGGGCCCGTTGTGGGCATGGTCTTGTTTTTCATATGAAGATATGAGTGGGAATGTGTTAAGCAGGGTTCATGATACTGGAAACGTTAGTATCCAGGCTCTCAAAATGTTGCCAATGCAAAAGATTTTAAGAACTACTTACCTATCCATGCCTAATATCCGCCTTCGGTCATTTGTGGCGGAGATGTTGCGGTCGTCTCAAATGCCCCGAAAGCTGACAAAATTAATTCGTCACCTGAGAACCAGACTGTTCCATGTCCCCAAAACCACTTTTCGATAAAATCGCTGTTGAATATTCAAACATACAGAACTTTTTATCCACGCTTTATGACCCGATGAAAGTTTATGTATGAGACCATGGGTGTCTCTAATGAATATTTCTCACAATTATTATCATTTAATTTACATAAATATCGTTAAATTGACAAATTTAACTTTGGACATAGAACAATTTCCTAAAATAAAAGTCACTTTTCTCGAGAACCAGACTGTTCCATGTCCAATAAAATACCAAAATAACCCATTTATCGCTCTCTGTATTGTGGTATTTTCTGTTAATAAGCCATGCAATAAAACAGGGTTTAAAGTGAAGGTCCCGATCATTTTTGGAGGATAAAACTTATTAATTTTGTGTGAAAAAATCCTTGTAAATATCCAAAGTAGCCCTGTACGACTATTTCAAGCTATATTATACGTTTTTAAAAAAGAAAATGGTAATTGTATTTTTATCTAGGGAAATTGTGTTTCTAAAAATAGTCGACTAAATATTCCTATAATAGTCACTTTTATCAAGGTGCCTTTTGGGGAACTACAGCCGTGGATCAGGTTTCAGACAAGGTAAATACACTATTTGATCATAGTTTGATGTTTACCGTAAAATACATTTTTAAACAGACATTTTTTTTTAGACTCTGTATTATCTGGGACTGCCCCTGTCCTACTCTGAAGAGTAGAAGATGCATTATACTGTGAATTCTGACTGCCAAAAGGCTTTTAGGTACATGCTAATGTGAACATAATTTCGATACCCCTGTCGGTCCCTCGGTCCTCCATATTGCACCACGGCGGAGACACGCTGAACTCTCTTGATCAACGCAGGGATTGAACCTAAGATCTCCAGATTAATGTGTCAACGGACAGACAGACAGGCGAACCCATTTTAATAGTCTCTCAAATTTCTTCGAAAGGCATGGGGGCAATGAGCAATAAAATAAAAATAGTTTGCCAGGCAACGAAACATAAGCCAACGGCAGCTAAATCGACCGAGCAGTCAACAAGAGTTGTCGCATATTAAGTAATTATCAGAAAATATCAGAATTTGTTTGGTTTTTATCAATGTTATCCCCTGCTAACGTTTAGTGTACGAAACGTTTAAAATTATGGATTTAGCTGTACAATTATCAAAATTCATTGAAAATCAATATGCTTGTTTGTCTCAAGACCTTAAACTCTGTCCACAAGATTTGGCCTTTAGAGCTTCCACAAGATTTTTTGAAGTGATCAAGGGCCATAAGTTAACTCTGACAGTAATTATCGAAAATCGCTGAAAATCAATAGGCTTCTTTCTCTCCTGACCCTAAACACTGTGTATAAATTTACAGTGAATCGGATCAAGGGCCATAACTGTGGAAGTAATTATCAGAAATCGCTGAAAATCAATAGACTTCTTTGTCTCATGACCATAAACGCTGTGTATAAATTTAATGACAATGTAAATCGGATATTAACTTTGGCCTCTACAGCAACCACAAAAAATCGGGTAATAATTTTGACCTCCAGAGGGACAACAAGCTAATAAATCTGATTTTGCATACAATCAGGGGGCATAATTCAGGAGGTTACAATCCGATATGCGAAAATATCGAAAGGAACCAAGATCTTTAGGTTATAAACATGTATTTCAAGTTTCATCAAAATCGAATTAAAAGTGTGACCTCTACAGGGTCCACAACTTTGGTATACAATATTGTTACACTATTCGCGTACAAGCGGCGGCAATTTTTCCGGCAATTTTGGTCCGATTTTCACGAAATTCATACCCAACCTTCATTATGTGTAACGGTGATATAATCAAACATTTTTGAAAATCGGATAATAATTATGACCTCCAGGGGGACCACAAGCCATAAAAGGCGATTTTTCGGACAATCGGGGGCCATAATTCAGGTAGTTACAATCCGATATGCGCAAATATGGAAAGGAACTAAGATCTTTAGGTTATAAATATGTTTCATCAGAATCGAATTAAAATTGTGACCTCTTATAGGGTCCACAACCTTGATATAACATGTTTTTACAATATTAGCGTACAAACGGCAGCCATTTTGCCCGTCAATTTTGGTCTGATTTTCACGAAATTCGAATTCAACCTTCATTAACATGTAACAGTGATATAATCAAACGTTGTTTTTTTTAAATCGGATAATAATTTCGACCTCCAGAGGGACCACAAGCTAAAAAGTGCGATTTTTGCGGACAATCAGGGGCCATAAAGTTTTTGTTTTATGTCCATTGACAATATTTCTTGTTTATAAAGATTAACAGAATGCGATAGAACTTTTAAAGGTATTTTGTTGATTCTTGTTGATATAAAATTTTTAAAATCTTTAACCATCGGTCAATCAAACATTATATAGAGGCATTAAATCAAAAATGTAGAAAATCACTTTTACAAAAAATTGAGCAAGGCTAAAAAGCCTTTATGTTCTATCTCCAAATCACGTGACCAAACGCTAAGTAGTCATTGGCTACTGGAGATAAAACAGTCTGGTTCTCAGTTCAGTTTTAGAAAGGGGGATATAGAACAATTAAAAATTGCTAAAAGGTCCTTTATAATGATTATTGGGGTATAAAATTATGTGAGGACATAGAAAATATAGTACATAATCCAATAAATACCATATCTCAATTTTTACCAAAAGTGGAGATAAATCAGTCTGGTTCTCAGGTGACGAATTGGCTGCTCAATTGCAGGCGGACTTCAAAAAACGTCCTTACCAACATCTATTCTCGACCAACTTAATATTTATGAAGGAGAACATTCCTCATTCATGAAGGCCTTGCGTATATTCAGGGATGGCCATGTTTTCAGAATATTCACGTATGGAAAAGCGCACAGCAATTTCTAGCATTCCTAGGATATTCCCATAGATAAAAAAAAACAAATTCCTAAGACTTGGGATTCTTTGGACTTTTTCATTTTCAGCAATTCCTAGCATTCCTAGGATATTCCCATAGATAAAAAAACAAATTCCTAAGACTTAGCATTTTTTGGACTTTTTCATTTTCAGCAATTCCTAGCATTCCTAGGATATTCCCATAGAATAAAAACAAATTCCTAAGACTTGGGATTTCTAGGACTACAATTAGCAAAAAAAATCCAAGGAATTCCTAGGAATTTCCTAATAATCCTAGATGGTAGGAATACCTAGGAACAGTGACTTACCAAAATTCCTAGCATTCCCAGGCTTTTTCCAACTCTGTATATGTGTCCAATAAACCCTATGAAAGTCCTAGGATCTTGTAAGTGTTAGGAATTATTTCGACAAAGGCTATGCCGTGTCTGATGAGGAAAATTTTGCCCGGAAAGCGGCACCACGGCTTATTCTTATATCGAATTCCAATTGTCAAGGGATCATGAACTTGACCCAAGCGTTACTCATCTTAGTATACCGCATCAAGAGACATCGGTCCCCTGGCGCACGTAAGTGAATGGAGGCAGTCCTGCTCGTCAGACTTTTTAAGGGACAGCTCTTTGTAAAAAGAATAAGGCTCTGCCAATTCGACTACCCGAGACATAAGAATTGGCATGCTTGTTTTGTTAGAGGATTTAGATGACAGCGGTGAAGCCATGCTTGATTCCTGGTTCATAGTACGCTGGTGTTAAGAGATACTAGCTTTCAAATATTCGAAGGATTATTTGAAAATACAGATAATATGATACTTTCCGAAATTATTTTTATAACGTGTCCAAGAAAACAACGGATAGATCTCTCATAACTTTCTGTTTGGACATCAGTATCACATCTTGATACACTACCCGAGTTATCAATCCCTTTTTGTTAATATACAGTTTCGTCCAGAACAACAATGGTGTAACGTGTTTATCTTTATTTTGCACATTTTTGTGGCAAATAGAATAATTGTTTTATTAAATGGTAATAAAGCTCAACCAGACTATTTTATTTGTATGGTCTATAAGCCAATTCGGACTATTAATAATACATTCTCGTGTACCTTAATTAATTATTACGCAAACATGTAATTCCAAGCCATTTTCTCTAAAGTGTAAATTTCAAATTTTAAATCAATTTACAATTATTTGTTGCTATCGTGGGGGGAGGGGGTAACATTTTGAATCGTAAATATTATCCTTTTGAGACATTACGCAGGTCTCACCAGAACAATAAGGAAATATTACCCTGTACATGTGATGAGATAAACTTGAGTTAATCTTGAAATAAAAATGTTTATGGACCCCAGACCGGGGGTATATCCAGACAGTATAATCCTGGTAGGATGGTAAACCATACACATGATGACGCATTAACAATTATCCTGGTTTTCAGTATCGTTATAACCTTTACTTTTCAGTTGCTTGTTTGAGCTGACTTCCATTTATAAAACCACAACACGAAGAAACTGTCGACAAGAGTTAATTAAATTCAGAACGTTACATAACGCCAGGGATTGGCCAAGACCTTTGCGTGCCATTAAGGTTATTTACAGCCGACTGTAAAAGAAATGTCGCCTATTCAATCACGTTGATGTTTGCCAATAGTCAATGTTGATATTCAATGATAAAATTTTAGGATTTAAAGTAGAAAGTCTTTTAGACATCGTCTCGGCAACTGATTAACTTTCTTTTGTGTGAATGCCTTAAGCAGTGATTATGTTTCAACTAAATACAACATTTCTTGAAAATATTTGAACATGAGAACTATTATTACTTTTATGATGTAGAAGTTGGTTATTCAAAACATATTTTGGTGCTAATGAAAAAGTCAGAACGTTTTCTTCCTGAAAATAACCCGAAATATCTCTATTCCTAGAAGAGCCTATTTGCTTTTGTATGAATTAAGATTTATTTCTTCAGATTAATTAATATTTTGATAGAAGCCCAGACATAGCTACATAAATCATATCTAGTACGTCAAGATATTATTAAAGAGTAGCACAACCCGTGATTTTTTTTTTAAATAGTGTAATGTAGTAATATTTGCTTCTCGGTACCATGCAGGAGATACAAAAAATGCTTACTCATAGCTCACAAATATTTAAATATTTGGTAACTACATTGAATTGTGGTCCACGTTGATCTAGAACGCCATTATGTTCAATTTAATACGTTGTCTGGACGACAAAGCAATAGGTTAACGAACATAACATTGTTTAATGTGGTCTATGTTAGTCTAGGGCGATATTATGTTCAATCTGTGAGATAAAAATTATGTTTAACATAACATTCATTGTGAAGAGTTCACGTTGTGTTGATTGAATTTTATAGACTACTTCATTTTTGCCGAACATTTGATTAATTATCTTTTAAATCTGATGGGTTGTCACACTCCCTATATGTTTGTACATATAATAATAACCCCAGGTTAAAAAAGGATAAAACTAAGAAAAGAAATAAGATCGCAGTAATATGTAAAATTGATTTTATCATTTAGAGGACTTGTGCCAAATATATATCTGCACAGACATCTTTAAAAGCATAATCTACTTGTTGACAGAAACACGGGCGGATATCTCATTAAGAAAATCTAATGTTGTTTTCCTGATCATCTGAAATGAAAAACGATCTTTGAAGTAGGTGTTGTGCTTTTAGGGTATTTGACTTGTTCTCGAGGAAACATGCTCACATGAGAGAAATTACACAGGATAAATATAGAAAAATATGGACATCAAAGTTTTACTACCAAATTTTAATTCATTATGGCAGTTCGGTGTATTTTAAGAGCGTTCGACTTGTAATATGGATCCGACCTTTAACGTCAGCCTCAGTCTCTTATCATCTGAAAAGATAAGAGTCACAAGTATAAGCATCAAAGCGCTTTGTTTCCCGATTAACTAAATGAACTCGTTGTTTTCCACAAGTTAACGTGGTTTAAAAGGATGATATAAAACAAGGTGCATCTCTGTGATCTTGTTTTATTAATGATATGAATTAAACATGCATTATGCAAGAGCACAATCTGCCTACTACAAGTTTTTCTTTAGGCCTGAAATTTTTTATCTAAATTAGCAATTAGACATTAATCAACTTATCCAAACCATAATAGATGTCAAGGCTAGCCTTCGATGTTGGCTGGATTCGATTCCTATATGCCGCTTAACGGCCATTGATAATTAAATTTAAGAAGTGGATAATCGAGACTATGCTGTTTATTTTAACGATTTTAGTAATGATGACCGAGGCTAGAGGGAAATTTCACCCACTTCGTTGTTGGCTCATAGTGAATCAATTTGAATGAAATTTTTAGCATATTACCTCTACACTATGTAGTTTTTAACTATTATACTCAGAACTGCCAACTCTTTATCTTATCTTCCATAATGTATCTTTAATGATACATTCCTACTCGTTGACATCTTATCCCCTCAATTCACGATACATTCTAAACAGGTATATTTCCTAAAACGAATCTGATTGTCAAGAAATTGTTTAATAAAGATTTACAGAAAGAAAACTAACAATATATTATTATTATTAGTTTGCACGAACCATGCTAGATCCATTGTCAAAAAGGGGTTAAATCCTTAATCTCTGGCATCTTAAAATCACACAAATGGATCGCAACGCATATAATAATGCATATGAATGTACATGTATATAAATTGACTGACATTCACTCGTTTCTATTTTTACTGTAATTTGTAATAAGTTATGTTTGGCGACTCTTTAGCCACTAGTTATTTCAGTCTACACCAGTAGTACTCTCCTGTGGGGTGTGTTAGCCTGGTTCATTGAGTCGCTTCATTACAAATGGTCTCCGAAAGCATTCGGACAAGCGATTCGTTTTCTAATTTAACAATTTTCAATTTTTTAAAATATTTAGAACCCAGCTTTTAACCGTATGAAAACAACATCAATGTTGATTTAAATTTACCAATAAGTCGTGTTTGTTTTACTATGTTTTCCTTTCAGTATAACCATTAAATTTTCCAATGTCCATATTAATTTACGAACTGTCAAGTGCATGCATACATTGTTGATCATCATTTTTACTTTAACAAACATTTATTACACAACAGAGAAGAACTCGCTATAACGATCTTATACACACCAATAATAAAATGGTGAAATTGCCAGCAACATGTTATCTTAGGCACCTTGGGACATTGCTTGCTATATTTTATGGCCCAGTATAATAATTTCTTGTAAATTAATTTACGAGATTTACGACATGTTATAGCAGGCTGTGGAAACACACAAAATATGACTGGCTTTAACATGTGTGGCGTTTTTTACTTATGCCATCAAGAAGCAATACCACCAGTTTCTTTTAAAGGGTCAATCCCGATAATATGTTTGAGAATGAAACTGCTTAATTTGTGTTAAAACATGCAACTAACTCAATATTTGTGATATGTTTTGAAACAACTTAAACCCGCCAGCCTTTATCTGGAAATGCTCTATGCTGTATTATACGATGTCTAGATAAAACCGGACTTTTATTTTATAATAATAATATGTAGATGAAATTTATCTTTCGTTATCAAGTACATCACATGGGTCATTCATTGTATAGACCTTTAAAAAGGAGGAGCGGGAATCGATTACCAGGTCACCCAATGAAAAATCTGACCCGAAATCTGAAAAGGGTCACATGCCTTGATAAGCAGTTTTGAGGTTCGCGCCCTAAAGACTAAATGGAGGCAGACCACCATTAAATTTCACCATCTCGGTACCCACAAATTGTAGTTCGTCTATTTATAGCAGTTCTCTCTCTGTCTCTTTTCTCCCCTTTTGCATGCTCATTTTTGTTGATTTTTTGGGTCTAGAATGGACTAAAAAGGTTTGAATTAATATTTTCTGCCAGGTTTTGGTAAATATTCATGATTTTGAGGCGGAAGGATAACGGCGTTATGAGGTTGATATGTACGGCAACTAGATACATGTTTTGGGTATGCTTCTTCAAGTTCGTGTATCTCAAAATTTTGGTGGTCAACCTCATAAAAATTTTAGTGCAAAGACATGGCCATTTGTTCCTCTGTCTGTAGTGAAAAGCCTTTCGTCCAACAAAAATTTGGGGACAAGTTGGAGGTGGGCAAAGAGTCCAGAATTAACATTGAAGTCAATGGGGGAAATTAATTGTGGTCTGCCTCCTGTATATTTCGAGCTGGAAATTTGAGACAATGTATATACACCATTCCTGTGTATTTTGGCGCTTAAATTTCATACATACTCAGACTTGTATTGTTGAGACTCTGTTCAAATCGGGATAGTCCCTTTAAGACACTCATCATTTCTCACTTAAATTCTTCTGTAACTACATAATGGAGTTCACCCTGACATTGCTGTTCTTTTCACTGGTGTCAATCTCTACTTTGCTTGACTAGAAGTTTGGGGGCGATCTCGTGTCATGAGAACACAGTTTGCCAGACAATGTAACATACGCCCACGTCCGCAATGTTATAAGACTTTTCGTCTCCTTTCCCCTAATTCTTTTAGCATAACATAAGCAAGGTTTTGATACAATCCGAAAGCGGGGCCAATGGAGATATTTCTGAAATAAATTCTGCTTACACCATGAAATTTACGCAGCCATCTTGAATCAATCCATTTTGTGCACTGGGGTCGGAATCTGAAATACCCATACATAATTTTATCATTTTGTTTATAGCATTATTTAAATTTCGGGTTTGGAATATGCATATCTATAAAAAAAGCTATAACGGCAATGTACGTTTATCAACAATCGTTTCAATCCGGAGCAATATCCCTCAAAATACTGACTTTATGGCTATTAGAGTATGGGCAAATGGATTTACTCGATTTCACCAATTTTAACGTAATATGGTCTGCTGCACTAAAGTTCTTATCCAAAGGGGACATTCTAAAACTACCCTTTCCTGATATCAACTGTCGATTATGTATTGATTGAGTGTGTTGTCAATGATATCGGATAATAAAATCATCTGCCAATTCTATAGTCAAACTGTATGTAGTAAAGTCCAGGTCCACTATATAGAAACACCTGCTATATCTCATTTCCTTGATTAATGGTACTGTGAGTAAGTAATGGGCTTAGTATAGATTACGTGTTGCAAGACCAAATTTAAAACGATTTAGGACATATTGAAGATGTTTCATTTAGTAATAAAAAAAGGCCTGTATTGAGGTTCAAATTCTAAGCTTATATTCATCAAATTTAAAGTGCCAATCCCGATAACTTTTTGGGGAATAAAACTGCTTAGTTTTGTGTTAAAATCCTTTAAAATCCATAACCTAAGGCCCACGTACTAACCGAATATTTGTGATACGCTTGCAAATAACTTAAACCTGACAGTCTTCGTATAGAAATGGAGAACGTTTTATTATACAGTATCTGGATAAAACCAGACTTTTTTCTATAAAAATAATATGTAGGTGAAATTTACCTTTTGTTATCAAGTGCAGGGCATGGGTCATTCACTTTATAGACCTCAAAAGAAACATTAATCGATTATCAGGTCACCCAATGAAAAAATTGACCCGAAATCTTAAAAGGGTTACGTGTCCGGATAAGCAGAGTTGAGGTTCACGTCCAAACGACTCAATATTTTGAGCTGAAATTTTGAGACAAGGTAAATACACCATGCCACTATATTTTGGTCCATAAATTTCATAAATACTCGGACTTTAATTTTTGAGACTGTGTTCTTATCGGGATTGTCCCTTTAAGATGAGCTCGACCGAAGGTGAGTTGATGAGTTCTGGTCCTTGTCATCAATTGTTGACGACATACTTATGATCTGCCTGGCCCCGACCTATTATACCCGCGTTCTTCAATATAATTATTCGAGCGCCACTCATTTTCAATATATAATAATATAGATATTAAGCTTCCATATTTAATTATAATTTTGCGAAGTGGTTATATTTAACATCAACAATATTATTAGATTTAGAATTGGTAGTTCATAAGAACACGCGGTCATCATATGACCAAATAGAAATTGTGCAATATGTGGCATTCACTAAAAAGTCTGGGTAGTAAATAAGACCGTAAGCGTATTTACTCGAACTTCCAACGAATTTCCCCATTCCCCAATCAAATTTATATAATCTATTAAAGATAATACGAAGATTTCTGTTTTCTTCGATTATTCAAGTTGCCGTTGACAATGTTGGCAGATATATGTAGGTGCATTAGAGACGCCAACCATTTTTTTACGATTCTTAGAAATAGGATAAGTTATTTCTTTCGAATTTCGTCTTTATTTATAAGCTACGTGCATTTTATAAAAATGTGAGCATTGAAAGGAGAAATGGGCCATCAATTAGACTAGCAATCAATTGGAGCTTGTTACTCGATCTTTTACTATTGAGGATCTATGCAAAAGGGTAAGGGAAACCCTGTCTTACCTTTTACGTGCTTTTTGCTGCAGCACTGTCGTGTTAGCGTAAATTCGCAGTAGAGGGTTTTATAATTAGGGTCAAACCAATAAACCCCCCCTTGCGTACGACGCACCGGTGGGGTATAGGCTGACAGCGAGGTACATATATATCTACATTTATTGAAATGACTTATTTGTATGGATGCGCAAGTGAATTTCACCAGAAATACCTTTGTTGAAGGTATATTCTTATCATGTATTTATTTGAATTATAGGTAAATGTTGTGGGGCATTGGAAAAAATAGGATGGGAAACACTGTCTGTGTAATCATTTCCTCTTAACCCCGAATAACACACACCCACTGAAACCTTTCTTTTCTACAGGTATATTAAGGAAGTTAAGCGTCTTTGATATAAGTCTGATATACTAGTGGAGGGGTAACCTTCATCAGGTTAAATTGGTGCTCGTAAGATTAGCCGAAAGTCGACTTGTTTACTAATTTTATTTCAATTGTGTGCTTCTGTATCAAACGTGGTCATTACGTGGAACATAGAAATCGGTTATATTTCTACAGTGGCGTTATCTGTGTAAATGCGTATAATTTCAACAAAGACAAAATATCAAACCAAAGTAATAAATGATCACACAAAAGTCAGTGAAATCTATCATTTTCATTTTGACCCAGATCAGCACATAAAGTTCAGTGAAATCAGTTGTTTTATTTTGACCCATGTCAGAAAAGTGTAGTTATTTTAAACGCATATGTAAGCATTTTCTATTTTTCACTGCCATAAACTTGGATCATTGTGATTGTCGAATTAAAGTAAGCGGAGGTAAATGTCTTCAATGTCGTGAAAATAAAATCAGAAAAACGTCAGATAAATTTGTTAGACCACACTTCTGTGATAAAAACGCGTTCCTTTCAAGTTGGAAATGTGTTTTGTGGATCCGTGAAAAATACCCTTTCCAATTTAAATCCGCCCACAAAGGTTACAATTGATCAATGTCATTTTGATCTCTAAAAAAGTCTTTAATCGTACCGTAATGCTAAACGTTGACCAACGTCTACTTTTTCTTGTGAAATATATATCGTCTGAGTGTCTGGTATCCCCTGTGATTATTTCATCTAGTTGAATTCTTATTTATCAAGAAGATGACATGCCTGATTACTACAATTCGGACTGGGCTATATTCCCCAGAGTGCAATCGACTCACTAATTCACAATCAGCAACATCATGTCTTTCTGGCACCGATAAACGAGAATTTCACGTTGCAATGTCGTTCAGGGGACTTAATGTTCCCGAAACTCAATGGGGATTTAATTTAGAGATGGTTGGCAGTAGGTCACATTTTGGCCTGAAGTAAACTAATATAAGGTGTTTTACAGAAAAAATCCAAATCGGAAATAAGACATCCGTTTTCATTTTCAGTTTAACGGCCTCATAAAAATTGAAAGTGTATCTAGAAGATTTAATCTCATTACATATAAACGATCACAGAAGTCGGTGACGTTTATATCCCACCCAATCAATAATTTAGTCAGGTTAGTAGATAAATCATGGTGCAGGACTACGAGATTGAAATTCTATTTACATTTATAGAACAATTATCATTTTGTGGACAATTATTCTGTTTGGGCTGTTATATCGTTATTCCACAAACCTTTGGAAATCATAAGCCTTTAAATGATCTTGATAGCTGTATTTTCACCGTTCAATATGAGGGTTATTTTTGTTTGATAAAATGTAAATACAAATGCTTGAACAAAGTATCCTGGAAGGAATGTATCTTTTATCCTGGAAGGGATGTATCTATAAAGGGTAATGTATAGGTCCAATAGAATTCACAACAACCAAAACAGGGGGCGCTGTGCAGGGTTTCCGTATTATAAGAGCCCTTGACATATAAACAATTATGTTTCCAGATGGTAATGTGTCAAATATCCACGAAATAGTTTATAAATTGACCTAAAGCTAGATAAAGATTGATATTAGTACTCAAAGAGTCAGCGCAACACACTAATACGGCTTGGATAATCGAAAGATTAACATATTTGTTTCCTGTTTCAAGTTGCTTACGAATTTTACTTTTAATGTCCGTCACTTTGGTTTTATCAAGAAAGTGATTGAAAGTAGCTTTTTGGGGATATGAAAGAACTTTTTCTTTTTGTTATAGTTTAGCTCTCCACCAAATACAATTGGGGTGAGAGGGGCGGTTTCCTTATATACTTTCTTGATGTGTTCGTGAAACTATAAACTCCTTTAAGCCAGTAAAAACCAATTTATATAAGAGACATTGATTTGAAACAAATACAATAAGGCTGTGTATTTTGTAAAAAATGAAATTTTGAATATATTGTTTTGCACATACATATTATTTATACAAATTTGAATTTTTTTATTCCCAACTACATTGCTTCATAAAATACGGAATTGTTTAAATTATAGAATTTTTTGAATAGATTGCTTTCTTTCTGACTTTTATTTTCCTTTATGTATGGGTTTGACCTATATATATATATATATATATATCTAATTGTGCGTGTAAGAAACCATTTTTCATGTTATAATTTGCAAAAGTAACATTTCGTTATAATTCCTACCTTATTATCGTGACGAAAATTACACGATTTTATCGAGTAAATTAGCTGTCACCGTTATATAAATGGTTTGAATCTTTTAAATTATAGATGTCTTAGGGCGATCAAAAAGATCCAAACAAGTCCCCTAAAATGCTGCAAATCGAAGTCTAATCTCATTGACACAAATTTTCTGAATTATCGGTACGTTTGTTACACGGAATAGACAAGATCACCACGTTAGCCCAAATGATTATCCGAAAAAAAATCACCCTTCTCACTTAGCTGAGCTAATTTTTCAGTTGATTTCCTCTGACAAGTTTTTAAGGAGATCTTCAAGAAATATCATCTATTTCGACGTAATTGAAATTTTGATATTAACGTTGCCTTAAGATAAATAGTAAAATATTATGTTTCAGTAAAAAAAAAAACACCACCTAAAAACTTGATTGCAATAACAAAAAATAAACCACACAACATTATATAAATATCTGATCTTAGGCTGTTGGGAGGCCTGTAAAAATATTGTTTCATTGGACATTTCTGGGGTTTTTACGGATAATTACCCAGCCATGTATTTCCTTCTTTTCGTTGTCTGTTTCCATGAAAAATAATCTTTTATTGTGTATAACGTATTAGATAATACTGTTAACATCTGTCCAGGCAAGATATGCATGGTTCATGAATGATAATATTGCGCCGAAAACTATTAAGTATAGTGATATATTATGAAATGTAAACCTTTTATAAAATCAATTGCCAATATTACTCTCTAAACATTAATAGAAATTGATAAAACCAGCAAATGAGTTTTCTATGAATACCATGTACACTCCAATAAAAATGTTGTTTTTCTTAAAAAAAATATGGTATTATATCATAGGCAATTCCAAACAGTCCATGATTATTTCTAATTTTAGCTTTCAATAAATTCAACGTATTATGTAATATTATAATGTATATTCGGTCATTCCTACAGCTTTCGATAATAATAATAAAATAAAACCAAGTACGAACAATCCAAACCATTAGACAAAATTCAAAGTCCTAAAAAAACCGGTTTAGGCAAATAGTGTATTTGGGCAAAATTGTGTAATCAGAATCTGTTCACCGTTTACAAAATACACGACAGACAGTGGTAACAGGTGTCCGGTAGAGTAAGCTTACCCTGCCTGGCGCCACACCCGTCATAGCTGCATAGCATATAATTAGAATAATAATCATTAGCATCTTGAGGTTCACTCACGGTGAACATTTTACACTAGGTGTATCCATCAATGATAAAATACCTTACAAAGAATCAAAAGAACCTCCGATGACAGTAACACCTACTCTTGATCGAACATCTGATACCACTTCTCGTACAACGTACAAACGTTTGCTCTTTTAGTTTCTGCATGGTTTAAACTACCATTTTATTTAGCTAGTGACGGATGTCGTGCACGTCCCACTAAGGAATTCATATGGCTTACCCAATACTGTTATACCTGTATGATATATTATGTAATATCAATATGTATAGCTACATTGGGTCAAGTCATAAGAAAATCAGAGCTGTTGAATAATAACATAAATAAATATTCGAGAAGTTTAATTTAAAATCAGAATCTTTCAAACAAAGAAACAAAAACAGTTATATACATTTTGATCCTGAATTAAACTTGTAAGTAGAATGTTAAACACGGGGAAATAGAACATCAAATACAGAAGGGGAATATATGATATTTATATGTATAATAACAATTATATAAGTAATATTTTTACATGCGTTATATATTTTATACGTCACATATATACATTTATATACGTTCACGATTTCGTTGCACAATATTATATCTATATATCTCACGTCAACACACCCGGAATTATTTTAAACAAAAACACCAAACACACACGATATAACAACAGATAGGGATAAAGCACCGAGGCTGGATGAACGGTTTTCATTTATCTTTTTTTATTTATTTTTTTTTTAATTTTTTGGATATGTAAATTAATAGTAATCTTTCTGGGTAGACGGAGCTATAACCAATATGGCCAAAGTTGAAATGACAGTCCCAGCAAGAAATATGAAAAATAAAATCCGATCAATTGTTTGTGCTAATCTTCTCCACTCCTGCATTACTTCATATTCATTCTCCTCGCGGTCATGTTTGTCTAATAATCTTGTTAAAGATAAAATTATATCTTCATAAGATTTGGCATTTCTGCCACCACGAAAACTTGATTGTTTATGAAATCCCTGCTCTGAGTTATGAGAATTATAGCCACACTCCCTCCGGTCGTGACATGTGTGGTGTACATGCGTATCGTTGGGCATGGAATCAGTGACGCCATTTTCTAATAAGATTTGATCCTGTAAATCTTGCGCTATGTTTTCCAGCGTTAATTTTAATGAAATATTCCTCATAAAATTGTTTTCGTTCACAGATCTGTGATTGGAAAAGAACCGGTCCCGTGCCTGACGAGCCGCCGTTGGCATTGATCCGTGGGTACCCAGGAACAATCGTCTTAGCCAGAACGGTACAGATCGCTTATCTGGTCCACGATGATGTAAGTTGAGAACGAACACAGTCATGATGACCGAAACGGACGTCAGAAACATTACAATGGTCAAATATATACCTGAAAAAGAAAAAAAAAAAATACATTTGATAACATTACAACAACGACGTCTTCATCCCAATATAGTGACGTCAACTTTCATCAATTATCTATCCTGCAAGATTAAACATTATACAGATTATCATCTCGATATACCATCTCACCCTTTGTCCAAAAACTACAATCGAAAAAGTAAACACTATCGATAATGTCAATACATCTGTCTTTAAAATATATTTTTTTTTATAAATGTCACAATGCGAATACTGGATCCATCTGATATAATGGAATTTATTGCAATTTTCAAATCCACAGCTGGGGTAGAAGTCCTAATTAGCATCTGAATGACTTGTTCAAATCCTTTCATTTCACAATCTGACACTGAAATCTCACAATCTGACACTTAAATTCAAATGTCTCCAACGAGGTTTTTGCATATTCTCCAAAAACTATACAAATCAAAAGTATTCTCATTTCATAAAAGCCACCCCTTCCCCTAAACACACGCGTCAAATCACAATGATAGGGAAACAACCATTAAACTGATTGTAATGATCTATAGAATGTACAGAAATTGAAGCTAAAAGTATATACATTGCAAATTGATTTATTGGCGGTTGTAGAAATGATGACATGTATCGTGTTTCATTAGAGAGAATCCATCTCGTTTAGAAAATTGACTTTGATAGAATCACCATGGTCTATATCACTTATTGTCAAACAGTAAGATATACCCAGACAAAGACTTGTTCGAGCACAGAAATGGGTTAAGGTCCTACTGTTTTGCACCGACTGCACTAATGGAGACCGTTATACGCCATGCTATGGGGAAATGTTTTGCCCAGGCAGCCTATATTCTTATTTCGAAATCCAACTGTCACGGGACCTTGTTTTGTCGTTCCATCCAAACGACTATATGTTGTCCATTGCTAGACCCCTCGTCCTGCACCAGGATGTAACAAAGGACCCCCAGGTTAGCGAGCCAATATCTTATATACAGAGCCACTACAACACATTTCGAGTAAAGACCTATATCAGTATAAATTTGATAATGATCAAAATATTATGATATTTTATTAATATCAAATTGATTTTTACATTCCACTCTTTTGGTATAGCGAAGATATTCAGATATTTACCACACTCTATGACATGCACTTAATGGCATCGTGTAAAATTTTGTCAATCTCAGGACATTTAATATACGTTCAAATGACATGCACTTAATAGAATGCACAATGTTTGACAAACAGGTTTGTAGAGTTTTAGATATAAATGTTTAATACATTTGATTGGGGTTTGGACATACTTTTGGCAAGCATAACGAAGTAGAACATATTTAAGAAGAAGAGTCGGATGTAATGCCCGGCATTCACGTGGCCTACAAATACAACGAATTGCCCCGAATTCGCAGATAAATCGTAGTAGGTTCTTGAAGTTCATAAGTGATTTTTGAAACAAAGCATTTCATTAATCCGCTTTAATGTGGGCTACGAATCCAGACATTTTCCGATTCATACATTCTTGAAGTTCGTGAGTGATTCTTATTTGGTTCTTACAGATTCGTGTTGTTCGTAGCAGTTCGTAGTTCGGTCACGAAAGATTTTGTTTCGGAATTCGTGGATGTATTGTAAACTCGTCGTAGCCCTGTCTTATCGTCCCGTCTATTCGATCATAAGTTGAGAGCGTATAGTGTATTCGTAACCGAATTCGGAATATCCGTAACTCATTCGTAGGACACGCGAAAGCCGGAAATAGGTTTGATTGCAAATGTGTCAAGAGCGAAACGTACGTGTGAATACAAAACAAAAGGTTTTATATATTACATTTGTATTTTCAGCCTATTCTGGATCGACCCATCTTTCATGACCCACACTAGGTTGCGGACGTAAATCTTTAATAAACTAAGACTAACGATTACCATAACACACCACCATATAAATGTTAGCGATCTAATAAACCACGTTTTCGATAGTTTTATGAAGTGTGAATGCCTGATACATAATAACATTATATTTTTTTTTTAGCTGCTGTAAGAATGTTTACGACTGTTTTACAACCAAGTGCAATGACTAAAGAGTGTTTTGTTGATTTCCTTTACAGTTTTCATTATTTTAAGATATAAAGACGGTTGTATAGTAATGGCCATGTATATCCTAACGCCTACTCAAGGATATACAATAAACATAAATATCCAGATCCAATTTTCCTCTGATAGTGTTTAAAGTTCTACTCAGATCTGTGTTAGCAATTCATAACATATGAAGACCAGAGGGGAAAAACTGGTGATGTCCACATTTATAAATTTCTTTGATTACTTCTCCTGATTTTACCCCTTGGTCCATTCTTTCTTCTCGATAAATACTGTATGGAATAACTGGACATGCCATCATGGGAATACACCATAGGAATGCCATGGGAATGGGCACCACCTTATATGTTCTCACTAAATGCATTATTCTTCATAGAAACTTGCAATATTCAAAAACAAATCATCCAAACAGAAGAAATGGGTGTTTCAACTGGAAATTTCCATTTACTTAAAAGTCAGAAAAAGTGACATCACCAATTTTCCCCCTGGAGTCTTCATATGTGTGTAAATATGTATTCCTAACTTGATTCCTTATTCTATTCGTATATGTATATGGCAGGCAAATGCAGAGGGGAGAGAGACCACAGCCGCAAGCCAGAGGTGACCGGCCAGCTAGAGGTCGAAGCGCGGCACTCTAGTCCACTAGGCCATCCCAACCCCCCAAATGCAGAGGAATCCCGGTGCTTTAAGGTGCGTGGTGCTCATGGGGTGTAAATTGAATGATATGGTGTTTAGCGTCCTACTTTTTTCTGCACCAACTGGGCCATATAATGTGCCATTTGTTATTTTAAAGTACAACTATCAAGGATTATGTTACGTAGGCCCCCGTTTTTTGTTCACATTCGAATGGCTAGACACTTTCCTTGCCAGGTCCTCCATCCTGCATTTATAGGGTGGTCTTGTGGGCGTACCGTGTAAAAGATTATGTAGGCTACACAGGTAAACATCAACAATGAGATCAAGAGCTAGAACATTTCAACGGATTGTTAGTCGAGTGTTCAGTCGCCTACGCAAAAATTGTTTATAAATAACATCACGCAAGGCGATACTCGGCGTTCTTATATTTCTAACAGTCACTGATTGTGTAGCCTTTACGACTGAAGAGTGGCGTGTGAATTATAATTATATCAATCTTACGGAAACCGAATTGACCGGAAGTTCTCCAGCTGTAGAGTCTCGGAAGAATAAGAATTAACTGTCCAGGCTATGGTTAAACCATTAACACAATGACAGCTCGTGTACCACCATGCTGGACAGTGGACAGCTTACAAACCACTTTTGACCCACATATTTTGAGTTCCAGGGCTAATTCGCACAAACGGCGACTACATTTATATTTCCAATATGTCATAAGATTAGTGTTATTTTGTCTTAGAAACCATTTCTACAGCGGGTTAAATTGGCATGAACTCAAAAGGAAGAGGTCGTTACATCCGATTACTAATGGTCAATGACTTCCGACTACCCACCAGTACTTGCAACTATAACATCTGCCCCGACTTCGACAGAGCGTTTGCTTTTTAACACTTGTCTTCGTAAGACAGGAAGAAACATCAGTTGGTTTGTGTAATGATACCATTAAAATATACTAAAATTTTATTAGAGATGACAAACCACAGATAATGCTAGCTTCCGATTCACATCATATCGCAAGTATTAATAGATACTACAACATGCCCCTTCCTTCTGGTGAAGATATTGCAAGCGAACGCGGCATTGCTTTAGAAATTTAATGAAATGATATTTGGTTTTTAGAAATTTGATGAAATGATATTAAAGGTTATCGTCCTGCTTTTCAACCCCAGGGCTGTTTATAACCAGATAACTTATATACAGATCACCTGTATATTCAAGTTCAATTACTAAATTAAATACTAATGAACAATTTGTCATACACCTTACCCACAGTTCATAAAGCATTCTAAGGATTTACTCAGAATTGTTCGCCTTATTCTAACTAAAATAAAGCCCTTTATAACACTTTTGCTGTTTCAATGTATCAAATGCATCAATAAGAAGAAAAGTGTCGTGTTTCTGGATCAAAGATATTTCTCATAAACAGTGATTGTAAGTTGAGTAAATTCTGTGTTTCTGGAACAAAGATATTTCTCATAAACTGTGATTGTAAGTTGAATAAATTCTTAAGTGAAGCCCGAGAATGCTTTGTGAACTCAGACCCTTATCTCACCACTATTAAAGTAGCTGACACGTTCATATGATATTTAATCGAGATGACGTAATAAATGGAACTATGACTTAATATGAACATAGTAACTTATAAAAAAATGTGCGAAAACATACTGATTGATTAATGCATTATATCTACTCATTTCAATGCGGGGTAACCGTAAATAGGACTAACTTCAATCAAGTAAAAATGATAAAATTTACTATGTCAATAATCATCATGATATTACCAATTATATATGATGCCAGTCTGATAACTTTAATACGTTAAATGTTTACTTTGATAAAACCAATGATTGAACAGACATTAAAATATTGGCATGTTAAAGATGTATATATGATGGCCGTCTGGAAACTCAACTTTGTCTTGACTGTGGCTATTTTGAAGAGTTCCCAATTGAGACGACTTTGAGCCAAGAATGCGTTGTTGAACGACAATTTGACAGACTAGCGGATCTCGATCAACAAAACGTTATATCAATTAGATAAACATCAGTTCCGGTTTGTCTGTCCTGTATGTCAAATTATGTTATCATGCCACCATAATGAGGTGTTTAGAAAAAAATATCCCGGGAGTTTGGCCATACTTTAAATTGAAAATCTATCCGTCAAAACAGTTTAGTGTAATGACAACATACAAAATATCCCACGTGAGCACCAAAACTGTCAATCTGATCCGATTTGGTCGGTAACTTCATTAAAACTCGTTCTGGATCTGTGGCAACAGCATAAATGAAAGGATATGAAATGGGGCTTAATGTTCTCCTGATGCCTTGAGGAACATCGACCGTGATTGCCAACCAAATGTCTATCACCCTAACAAACTAACAAAGCTTTATCACACGCTAGTTTACCTTAAATTGATATATTTATAACCACGTGCCCTCTATCACAATATCGCCATCTCATGTATTTTGTTGTTTTGCATAGCAAAATATCAGAACTGTTGAGTGAGGGAATACTTAAAACTTTATTTCCCACATATTTAATACAAGGGTTTTAATTGGATGGATTTTTCTGAAATTTGGAATTAATATCCATTAGCACTTATTTTTAAATATTTCAAAATCTTTAGGGTAAATGAAGAAAATTGTGCTTTAAAGTTGAAATTATTATTGGAAACAGTATTATTCATTTTCTAGAAAGGAAATAGAAAAGATTATCGAATAAAGCTAAACAATGATAATGTATCTATTAAGTGCCATTTTTAATTAAGTTAACCCAATATTATTCTTTAAGTGGCATTTCGCGATTGGGAAACACATTAACAGAACACAGTTCGTATAGGAAACAATCACTGATTTTTGCTTGATAACGATAAGAGGATACTTGTCGAAACTTCGTGATTTTACAATAAACCATTGATTGTTTCCCATAACAACTATGTTCTGTTAATCCAATATTGACATTTTGAAATGTTTTTCGATGAATGTCAATATTTTTAGTCAGAAATGGTTATTGCAAGTTCAAATCAAGTCTAAATACATTTTATTTTTCATAAATTGGCTTTGTGGGTGGCCTTGATATCCAAAGAATATTGATTATATTTTTTGAGAAAAATAAAAACCATTTAAAACCGGAAATAGCATGCAATATTAAAAGAATAAACAAAATAATTTACATAAATGAGATATGAAACCAAATAATATATCCGATTATTGAACCCCAAAAGACTAACGACGTCTATTAAATGTTGTTCTGAATTGTTATCTAATAGTAAATAACATTAGAATAAGGCTTATCTTTACATCCTTACCGTTAGCGTAAAGTACTGATAAACTGGGTTCAGACAGTTTGAGTCGTAGAACCCAGTGGCTTTTTCATCAAGGTTCATTAAAATTTAAAATTAGAAACATAATCATAGCCCTTACCAGTCTGTACTTTCACTTAGAAAATTATATGTGACTTTTTCTATGGCAAAAACGCATGGGTAGATATTTTGACCTTAAGCCAGAAATTATTTCGTGAGAAATACAAATGTGATCAATTGGAAAAGAGATGTACATGAATATCGTGACTGGCAAATCGTGTACGCAGTAAGTTAAATGAATGCATTAATCCATACGTGTAGTAAGTGCCAACAATATACTACAGTAAATAGCATTCTACATGTAGTTGGGCCTAAATACAGATTAATGAATGATTAATGGTATAGCTTTAAATCATCACTCCAATAAACGAATTTCGTGCACTAGGAAGTATGCTTACTCTTTCTAGAGGTACATCACTTTATATTTTAGGACTAAACATAGCAAACTTTTTTTTATATAAAAGCGTATAGCTTGTTGCTATAGTACCCACTTGCTGGACTGGCGAGGTACGAAAGCACGAGCAGTAAGTGGTTAATGACCATATGTTTTTTTTTTGTGTATCATTATTTTTATGACTAGTAAAATATCTCGAGACGTGACAATTTTAACCACTCTTGGATGCTTATTGGACCTTGTCAACATACTGAAAGGCAAAATGAACCAACATACACGACGATAACAAAATATAAACTAACTTCATTTTTTTTAAAAATTTGCAAAAGGAGGAAATAATGTACACGGTGTTCATTCTAACACTATCTGAGTTATAATAATTCATTTTATTACTAAAAGCATTAAAAACACAAACTGATAATTTAATACATTTTACCACTCGTCATTTGCGACATCAATTTTATTCAGGAAGAAAAAAAGCTCTTAGTAATAATTTCAACAAATAAATGTTTTTTCTTTTGGTGAAGTGACGAATGTGGTAAAAAAAAATAACCCACCAAAAACATTTGCCGAGATTAAATCCTACGCATACACTAAGGGCTTACCGTTTAATAATAAAATAATATATACATGAACTTTAATCCCTTAACATATAAGATATAAGAAGAAAATGAAATAGTATAATATTTGTAACCTCGAAGAAAGTATCCCATTTAGCGATTAGGAATTCCAATCTTTTAAAAAATATGATTGTGTTTTTTAAATATATTTGCAATAGAAATAACTTAAAAGCGATGTTTTAAATTTTTTAAAAATATACATATTTTAAAGCAGCTAAGTCTCTAACTCAATATCAATCCGAAGTCTTACACGTTGAAAACACGAATTATCTGTCAATTCAAATCAACATTGATGTTGTGGTGATACCGGGAAAAGGCAGGCCATATCTAATATTTAAGACAAAATAAACATTTTTCCATTGGTACACAAATCGTGTACCATTGTGCGTTTCAGTATCATTTGTAACAAATATTAAACGGCGACACCATAACTTATCTGGAGAGTATGCGCAATAGACTGGAATAACAAGACACTAGAAATTTTTACACGGTTGAGACTCATGCCGTATTTAGCTGGACATAGCTGATTTGAAATTAGGGTCAGAACGGAAACAATTGAATGTAAATCAGTTCATTATACAATCAGATTACATTATTACATGCGTTGACCCATTTGATTCAATTCAAGCGTTGACGCCATATTCTGTTCTGGAGAGCATGCGCAATAGATACTACGGTGTAGACTGGAACAACCAGACGCCAGAGATTGTCATTCGATTGAGATTTCTCGCATATTTCACAGAGCTTAATTGCTTTGAAATTAGAGTAATAACGGAAACGACTGAATGTTAATCAGTTTATATACATTCACATTAAAAGCGTTGCTACCCATTTATGTATGTCACTTTCTAGGTCACAAATATTAGCGATTTATCTGTTTTAAAATATGGCATTTTCCAAAACAGGCCACTATAAAATAAAGTAAGGCGTGGTTGATTTTTAGTTTAACAGTAAATTATCATAATATTTCTATGAATAACTTCAATTTCAATACCGCTCCAAACATTAGAATTTCTCTTCCTGGTTGATTGATATCTGAAACCTTGACAATTTAACAATAAAACAAAACGGCAAGCCAGCAGTATCAACACTATAGAAACTCCATCATCCACTATGACAATGTTTGAATTTATGCTACTTACTTAAGCGACCCTCTATTCTCATAATTAAATACCCAGAAATCTGAAACGCATTGGCGTCTAATCCTTAAGACATAGAGTTTGTTGCAAGGAAAATAAACTAGATCACGATTTTCATTGTTTACGTTAAGTCGTCAGTCAAATTACCACGATATTTAAGCAAATATATATAAAATGCAAAACAGAGGGTTTAAAATAATAAATGGGCATTTTGGTGTTTTAACAATATAATATGTGAATATAATATCTAAATAAAGTATAATATACTATTCAAAAAAAGTAGGGGATATTTGATTTTGGGGGCATAATACTAAAATATGCAAATGACTACGAAAAAATTCACTATAGAACCTAACAGAAGAAACATTTCCAGTTACATGTGACGCACAAACGCACCAATAGCTACCGCATGGAATGTAGGTGATGCCTGGGATCATCATGGGGGTCCAACCCAAGATTTGCACGACTCTGACTTTGAATGTTACAGTCATTGTGGCATTGAATTCCAGGGTGGAAACATCAGTTTAATTGTTTTAGTGACCAGAAAACAAATTTTGATATGCGTCGGCTTACCCAAAATGAAAGGTTACGTGCCCTTGGCATGCTACAGATCGGCACAACCCAGGCGGTTGTGGCGCGGACGATGAATGTTTCTCAGTCTGTCATAAGCAGGCTATGATCCAAATACCGTGATACACGATCTGTACAGGACAGACCACGCTCAGGTCGACCAAGGGCGACAACTCAAGCCCAGGATCGATTTATCCGTACCTTGGCCTTGAGAAATCGTGTCATCACAGCAAATCAGATCAGCGCTCGTCTTCAAACAGTCACTGGTGTGAGAGTGAGTGGCCAGACGATTCGGAATCGACCGCAGAGGGGTCACCTTCGCGCCCGACGTCCTCGCGTGATCCCTGTTTGAGAGATCATCACATTCAGGCAAGACGTCGTTGGTGTAGGGATCGTCAACACTGGGATAATCGACGCTGGAGCAATGTGATGTTTTCAGATGAGTCAAGGTTCACTGTTGATTTTTTGGACAGACGTAGGAGGGTGTGGTGTCGTCGAAACGAGCGCTTCCAAGACGTTAACGTCATCAGACATGATCGATTTGGGGGTGGTTCTGTTATGGTGTGGGGAGGCATCACTGTTGCTGGAAGAACGGCTTTACATGTTGTTGCAGGGCGTGTTACAGGCCAGTACTATCGGTCCACATCTTGGCAGTCCATGTTGTGCCGTTCGCACGACGTCATGGCCGCCGTTTTATCTTCCAGGATGACAACGCAAGATGTCACAGGGCCAGGATCGTTACAAGTTACCTCCAACAACAGAACATCACCACAATACCTTGGTCCCGACCTCTCCCCCATCGAGAATGTCTGGTACATGCTTGAATAGAGGTTACGTCAACGTCAACAACGTCCTGCCAATGTCCAAGAACTTGCTGCTGCGTTGCAACAGGAATGGGACAATCTGGACCAAAATGACCTTAGACGTCTCATTAGGTGTATGCCACGTCGGATCAATGCTTGTTTGGCAAACAGAGGAGGATTTACCCGTTACTGACTTTGTTGTGATGCTGTGGTAACTTTGCTGTTTGACCCCGGGTATCATTTTACCCTTATAATGGTCAGTCTGTGCCTTACTTAGTCTAACGATCTTTTGGAATAAATCGATGAATGTGAACTTCATTTCATTTTGTCATTTGTTTCTTCGTCAGTTTCATTAGGTGACTTTAATAACACTAAAAAATCAAATATCCCCTATTTTTTTTGAATAGTATATAATATATTCAAAAATATTTCTATAACGATAAACGATACACTTGAAACTTACGGGGCAGGCGCGGATCCATGACCACCCCCACCCCCTGTCAGCCCCAGTGACATAGTTGATTTTCATTTTCGTTTGCTTTGTTACTGTTGTAGTTCACTTATCTGCTCTTTAATAGATGATATAAACATGATTTTCGCATTGTCTCCGCCCAAGCAATCCAAGGTTGCAACGTATTACCCTTTGCTCCAATGTATGCCCCCCCCCCCCGCCACCTTCGATAAAATCCTGGATCCGGCCTTGCGGGTTAAGATTCTGAGGAGTGGTCGGACGGTAACAGCAATGCGGCCAATGGCTCCTCGGTTATGGCATCGAAGCTAAATTGTTTGTTATTCCGCCCCTAGGTATCAATCGAAGGTAGCTTGTTTTGGGGTTTAGATTCCCCAAATGAAATTGCCACAAAACACTATCTCATGATATGCTCATGGTTTTACTTTACGTCGAGGTAATACCGATTAACAGGTTAAAATTGGCTACAGCACGATTTTGGTCGACTGACATCAATCGACGTGCTGACCCCGACGACGTGAAGAACCAATTCGTGAAGTTCGATTCAACATCGCCACAATTTCGTATTTTTAAAATGTATTAAAATAAAGCCTTAAAATATATGGCATCTATAAACAGTTCTACCGTGTTAAAGAATAATCCTATTAATCCAATAATTCACTATTGCCAGTTGAGATATTGGCAAATATACCATTTTCAACTTCAAATGCAAACGTGTGAAGATAGATTTTTCATTTGGGGCGGGAATAGAAAAACAAGGGAGGTTTTAGTGTTATTATTTCCGGTACCGATGATGTCTAAGTGTGGTGAATGGTGCCTATGATTGTATATATAGTGAGTTGACAACCCATTGAACAAAAAAACATAGAATTTATATGTTTTGTCTTTCTTTGAAAATATGATATCCTCGCTTTAATGGTTTAGTATAAGTTTAAACTAACGTCAATAACTTTTTGTTCAATTTCTAATTTTCTACAATTTCATGGCCAAACATAGATTTATGTGGAAATTGTTTCTTTTAAAACTAGATGTGTGCGAGAAATCAACTTTTCCAGAAAATCAAAGTATTATTTGTCATTTCCGAAATATCACAATATCAGAATTAGTTTGACAAAATATAACGAACATGGCGGTGAGTTACACATTGGTAGATTAACAAGATTAGGATAATGAATAATTGGAAATATTACAATATCTAAATAATATCTTGTTAACACGGTAATAACGGAACGGTAAATGTTATCATAGTATTTATAACAAGTAATTCGACTGGTATTTACCAATACATTGTTCCAACTTCATTTAGTAACTACTGTTTATTACTGAGTGACATTTTGGCTAGGAATCTCTAGTCTATCAAGCTACTCGAAAATCTGGTTGTCCTTTGAATTATGTTCTGTGTAACCACATTTATTGGGTTGCAATAATATTCAATAAGCGGTTGCCATGCAACATACGCCTACATTTTTCAAGAGGTGGTTGAAAAAGTGAGCAATTCGGTAGTGCTCATCCCGAAATGGTTTTTACATGATGGTAAATTCCTTTTGAAAATACACCAAACTATTTTAACAAAGGGATTATTTTAATGATCCTCTTCTATGAGAGGCCTTCAAGGCTAAGATCAAATTTGTCGACATCTTTAACGACAATGCCTATATTAAATTTCTTAATAATACTTACTTATCAAAGGAACAAATTCCGAAGTTTCAGGAAGATTTTCAGCTACTGCCAACATAAAGACAGAAAAGGCGAGTAGAACTGTTATTCCAAGGGCTATTTTCTCACCACTGTCAGGAGGCAAACAGAACACCAATAGGGTGAGAGCTGACATCATAACGCAGGGGAATACCACGTTATACATATAATACAAGGTTCTACGTCTGATTACAATCTGGAATGTGACGTCAGGAAAGGGTTCCTTACAACAGGCGTAGTAAACCTCATTACGCACTATGCTGACACTTATTAATCCCCATTCGCCATTGTTAACATAGTTGGTTAAATCCACCTCACTTGTTCGATTTGTCATGTCCACTTGAAAACCATCATATGTCCAGGAGCCGAACTTCATCTTACAGACTTGAATATCGAACGGAAAAAATGTAACATCGACCTTACATGAACTCTGCATTTTGGTTGGAACTGGCCAAAATATGTTTCCGTTATATTCTACCATGGCATTAGCTGGCATTAATCCATCTGTATATTCCGCAGCGCTGAAAATATAAAATTACGAATTATAAATAATAAATTTGGAAGTGATCACCTATTACACACACTCCGCGCAGTGTTTCGTTTGATTAGAGCTAATCACACTACTCACTGCTGTAAAGAGTGAACATTCTTGTTCTGAATTATGATTGGCCAGTACTCACATTACCAACCCGTAGCTGACAGCGTTACAAAGACTTTACCTTTAAAACAAAGCGCCAAATTGGACATACATGTTTACATATCGTTACGTCATGGCTCACGATTTTATTATGCCACATTAATCAGTGCATAGCAGAATATTGCAGTAAAACTAATTGCTAGACAAACGAGGCTAAGAGATCGATTAAAATGTAAACAATACTGTTTGGAAACGAACATACTTTCACCGTTTTTAATACCTTAAATCACTGTCCAAAGTTTTAGGGAAGACCCAGATTAAACGAAGCAAATGATAGCTTTGATTGAACGTGAAGAATGGACACACTCCCGCAAAAGTTCAAGAATTAGAAGCTAATCCAGCAATGGCCAGAGAGGGATTTCTCGGGTCATTGCTTCAGGAATATGCCTATTACAAACTGTTTATTTGTTGCAAAATAACTCGTGAATCGATCTTTTTGAAATCATTATTACTAGACATCAATTATGGATCATTACCATCCCATCATAAATATTTAATAAATCTGGGACTATGTTATTACATTTCTGAACGAATGAACTATAATGTTATTAAAAGTCACTCAACTTGAAAGAAAGTGACTTATCTACATATTTGATCATTTAAGAAGTTACAAGGAAATAACCCCTGGTTAGAGTTTATATACTGCATCTTCCTGGACCAAAGATGGGTATACACAAAAACAAAAATTCAAAATGTACTCGAGGCCGCAGCTTAGACATAATCAAACTATGGATAACAAGTATTAGAACACACACATGGTGGGAAACGCAGGAAAATGGTGGTCAGTTGGTACTGTCGATTACAACATCAGCGTTATCGACGTAACAGGGGCGGATTCAGAAATTTTTGCAGGAGGGGGTTTGCCAGGTTTCTGTCACGGAAATCTGCCATCATCGTCTAGACATACATACAAATTGAGCTTTTTAAACAGAGAAATCATTTTTATACTGATGTAGGATCACTTTCTTATGTAATTTCATTGATGCAAGGCATTATTTTTTCTTATGTAGCTGCGCGGGGGGGACCCCCGACCCCCCCCCCCCCTCTGGATCCGCCCCTGCGTAAGCGTCGGATGTTTGATTCCACATTTGTATGTGAAAATATGTTTGTGATATGTCATATTTTCCTTCCATCTCGGCAACATTCATTCTCACCCGTTCCGACCACATCGAATACTACATTCGTCGTTATCAAGGTGGAGTCAATTTGCTCTGAACCGAAATAGACTTGATGATCTCAATTTCCCTCCCACGATTGAAGTCTAAGACAATGAGTGACACAGACTGTACAATATGTCGGGCCAAAACTAACCCACAGTATCGCGTAAGAGGGATGTAAACAGTCGAGATTTGGATATGGTCCTTCCTTAATATCCCAAGAACAATGTCAACCACGCACTAATGGATAATTATAAGAACAGGTTAGATGAAGTACGCCAATATTAAATGAGAAGTATCACTTGCGAAGCGACACATTCATATGATGTGTGTTTTTAAATTTCATATTTATTATAATTCTATATTTTCTAAAGGCTTATGTTTTGAACGTGTTAAATACTGATTTAAAAGGGTTTGAGTGTAGGTGTATTTGATAAAATAAATAAAAAAACAACACTTTATTTTCCCATAAAGTCATTACTGTCTTATATTTAATTTGATGGATAACCTAAAAATAAATAACAGACAATTAGTAACTTTTCTGTTAGCTCAATAGGTTATCAAAATATCTATATACAGTAAGTCAACAAATAGCGGCTGGGTGAATACTGCTATAAATATTTTCACAACATTAAAAAAATGGATTCTCGATCTACGAAGGGAAAGCTATTCATAGTGGCCTTTTCTGAAAAAAGATGCTTTTAAGAGATGGTTCGATAGTTTTTCTCGACGCTTTCAATACTCCCTGAAAATTTTTTGGTAATTATAACTTTTTATTCTAATTCAATAATTCAATGCGTTGGGTAATGACAGCATCTCATGGGACCGGGCGCTAAAACAGAGGGGATATCGGAATGATTGATGAACTAAAAGAAGAAAGAAGAAAAAAACATCTTCAGCCATAAGAATCAATTGGCATGCCAACCACCGATACAACTAGTACCATACAAGCGCGGATCCAGATATATTAGCACGGGGAGGGGGGTGTAACTTCATCCCACCCATAGCTCTGGTACTTGGGTATGCCCAAGGACCAATGAAAAAAGCTGTAATCTGAACACGAATCTGTTATCTCGGGGGTTATATTTAAAGCGATGTACTACCAACTAATGCCTTCAATGTCAACAAAGCTGTTATAAAAAACTTGAAGGTGTTTTTTCTTACACACACACACATTGTATAACAATATTCAATCTATATTGTATTATAGGTAAGTAACAAAAGATTGATAAACTTAATTAACTAGTAAATGTTATTTTTAAGGTCCAGGCAAGTCGACTGTCCGTGCCAGGCAAGTCGACTGTCGGTGCGAGGCAAGTCGACTGTTAATACAGACAAATTTGGACACTTCAGGATCATGGTGACCCATCCTCTTGCATGGGGAAGACGATCTCTTTTCGGGCCAAAAACAACAATAATTAGATGTGTGTCATGGGGTGGCAGTCGACCCCAATGCCACCGGGTAATATTGGGAGTTGATTTACAGCATCTGACCCACGGTATATGATTTTTGGACACTGGTTAATTATGATTATAATGTTGAAACCCGCATTTTTTGCCATTTGCGAAGGGGCGCAAAAACGTAAGGCGGCGCAAAAATTCAAAACCATGACGCAAAGTTCGTCAATGCGTCTCTCTTTCTTGTTATTGGCACCGTTAATAACCAATGAGAAGCATACTGAGCTGCCACTCATACCAAAGTCTAGTTTCAACATAATATCCTAGTTGATTTTACTTACTTGTTATAAAGTACTATATCAGGTAACCATAATTTATGACAAGGTATTCTAATTGTAGTTATATTGTTGAAATCTTTCGGGTCCCAGACCAAGAACTCGTCCCTCCATTCCTGAAAACATGAACATAATCATAAATACACCGTACATCACACATCGACACCAAACGTGATTTAAATGTTTGTAAAGCTCTAGATTTCCGCGATCTTGTCAAATTTTAAAAATCATTTCGATATAGAGGAATAATAAATATGACAATATCAATATGATATATTGACAACCGGGACCCTTCCGCCATCGTTGTGGAATGTAACACTTTAATCTTCGACTTTCTTAAACATGCATTTTGCAATGTCCAATTCTACCTAGTGTGGGCTTACCCTTAGACCTGAGATGTCATCTAAATTATTAATAAGACATCAATTAATTCATTGATAACATAATTAAGTATTGATGCCATCACTAGCCCGTGATATCTAGTGGATTTGGATAATTTAACGTATAAATGGATAATCGAGACATTGTTTATCATCCTACCAACATTAGTAATCACGATCGAGTCTAGCCTAAAAATCAAATAGCTAATATCTCGGTTGAGAGCGGAGCAAATGAATATAATTTTCAGCATCTTCTGTGTCATTATCTATTTCTAGTATCTATTACAGTGAGAACCGTCAGGTCTTTATCCTTTATCTCATCTACCTAACCCCCCTTTAATATAGAAAACATTAATATTAGTTACACATGTGTCAATACACCTTCAACCTAAGAAAGGGGCATCTCAAGACTAATATGTGATATATTTCAATAATTCGCTAGGGTCCTTAGAAGTTCGTTGAAATCGGCGACCCCGGAGGTACCAGAGAAAGCACACTTGATATCCGTTTGACGGTTGGTAAATCAAATTGTTTAAACATTTGACGAAACATACAGATAATCACAAAACGGAAAAAATTCTGTTTTCTTCAACGCCTTCAATGAGAAATAATAAAAAAAATAGAACATCACATAAATTCTCCAAAAAGATAGTCATCGATATGACAAATCTTGACAGCCAAAAAACTATTATAGGAAGAGATACCATCCGATTGACATTATTCTGATAAATTAATCATCAGTTAGTAGCAACCATTCATATAATCACACTGATGCATAATCTATATTTGTGCCTGTAGTTTTTCTATCTGTTCGGGGTTAGCGGCTGCACTACAGCTGTTCCGAAGGTGAAATTTGGTGTTTAGGTATAGCTCCGACCGGGGTGTAAACTGGGACAGTTGGCGTTGGCCTTGTACACACGGACACCAGATTAGGAACAAGTCTAATAATTGTGCTTGCGTACAAAAAGACATCAGATTAGGAATGAGTCTAATAATTGCACTTGTACATGAAGACATCAGATTAGGAATGAGTCTAATATGTACTTGTACGTACATAAAGACATCAAATTAGGGATGAAGCCAAGTGTTCATGCAATTATTTTAAATGACCCTATGCATCCAAACATCAGATTATCCACAATACGTAGGTCATTTATATTTCCCAATCCTTATTGATCAAATACACAAAATACACATACAGAAACATAGCGACATGAGACGGCTATGACCTTACGTCTACCACTATTTTGTTCTTCAAACGATTTCATTTTATTTTGTAATTTTTCGAGTGAAGGATCAAGAGGAACAGACTGTTTGATGACATAACAATAGTAGAAAAGTGTTAAAACATGTAACACTCATTATTTGTATATTGATTTCTCTTCTCTTCAACCTCTTATAGTTAAAATAACACAACATTTTACTGACATTTCAACTTGAAAGAGAATGGTCTTTGATAAATAAAATGTTAATAATATTCGTTTTTTTTTTAAAAAAAAGAGAAAGAAAAATAAATATTATGTTTGATAATAAAAAGCAAGAAACAATGGAATCGTTGGATTTTGTTGAGTACTTTTATGGATAAATTTGTATGTACTAGTAGGCCTACATTGAACTACGCTTTGATAAGAAAAATGGCTTCCGTTAGCCTTTAACCGTCAGCTGTTTGATATATTAAGTATTTCGTAGTAATATGTGAAGTACTTATCTTCGCCTTTCTTAATAAGGATCATGGTTTGCCATTCCACGCGAATGAGAGCAATGGCCTCGTCTATATCGTGTGAGAGAGAACTAGGGTTTAACATAAGCTCTAAGCTCAACTAGGTAATTTGGTGAAATATCGTGAATTGTTTCAACGGCTTTAGTAATTGAATTGGAGTATACATCACAACTCTATGGAATAGAATTATTGCTTATCACTGAGCGACGTTTCGACTAGGCTTCACTAGTCATTTATTATCAAGCTTAAGTGGCCTTTAAGTAGACTAGTTGAAATGTCGCTCAGTAATAAGCAGTAATTGTATCCCATAGCGGAGATCGCGAAGAAAACCGTTGGGTTTATACGTGGGTGACATTTCTCGTTGCCGTATACAAGTGTGTAACCGAACACCCGACAGAGTATCAAAACTCCTTGGTCGTAACGAACGCAAGGTAACCTAACAGTGATAGATGTCGCATGTATTGTGTTGCATATGGTAGAACTATATAATAGAACAGATTAGTCATGGGGACATGAATACGAGTATATGTCGGGACTGAAATTGTTCTATTTTACTTTTCGTATCCGCTCTGTATTGCATTAATGCAAGTAAATGTGCTACATACAACCGACTGGATGGAAACAGAGACCCAGTAGAGTGTGTTTCTTTAAAAGAAAAAGAACTTGCATACACTCTTGTTATAATCTCTTTCAGATACTTGATGTATTCAAATCAAGAATTGTTATATTTGAAAGAATTAATAGCGTCAAATCTATAGATCGTTGTTTAAAGTGGTTCTTAAGCCAAGCTCTTAAGATTCAGTCACCAATATAAAGAGTTCTGTAATTGTCTGTTTCTAACACGGTTTATAAAGTATCCAAGAACGTAACGCGTCGATATCCAATTCCTTTTTCTCAAGGAGTAATAACCCATATCTTTTTTTGACTCGCAAGAGAGAATAATACATAATGCTAATGATGTTTGGCGTCGTGAGAGTTAATTTCTATATTCATTTTCTGATTATTCAATTTCAAAATTCTAAATAGGTCACAATCTTTTCAATGAAATTTAAATACAAATCTTCCTCGTGGTCGATTTTTTTTTTACAGTCAATTAATAATATGAATTTCTTTTGTAGTGCTATAATATTTGCAGGTAAAAACTGATTTTGTATACATAAGTAAGTTTCATTGACGTATTTGTCACTTTTTAAGATACACAATGTAAATCCATGAAATTGTGCAAAAACTTAATATTTCCATAATTATTATGTTTGTGACTTCTTTCTCCAGTACAGGTTAAAATTGATACAGACGACACTTATATTTAGTCCAGTTGAAAAACAAACCCAAATATGATACAGCAAATGTAATTGAAGAAACGCAAAACAACTAATTGGGTATAATTCAGAAACTAAAGAAGGGAGTAATTGATAAGGTTTTACCTGATCTAGCCAAACATTTGTCACCAATATCTGATTCTTCTCATCCTGCAAAAATATTCAAATCAAAATGTTAATAAAAATCTTTCCAATTGAAGATCAACTCTTAAAAAGGCTGAGCAATTTTATGTGGGTGACATATTAAGATATCGAGTTCATTCAACTGGATGGACTTATTTGCTTCGGAATTGAGCAAAGGTGTCCGATATCATGATGAGAATGTGGGTTTTTTTTAAACACTTCAAGCATGTAGAGTGGATGATATCAAATGTATTTCGGTGTAAGACGCCCGGTTATTTAATCCCAGCCAGAATCAATGGAATGACAGTATAGAAGAATCTGGCTACATGTTTTTTGATTAATGACCCAGATCCAATCCATTGAAAATACCGTTCCATGTGCACAAACTTCCAAACTTCATCAAAATAACACAATTATTGACATTTCCTTATGGTTTTAGAGGACAAAATGAGTAACAACCAAGAACTGGGTTTCTGTGATCTTTAAGAGTGGGAGTTATAATTTAACATTTGACGAGATCTCCTTTACTGTGGATTATTCTTGAACACGTATCTGTGAATAAACGGCTATTTATATTGATTTTGTTAGCGTAGAGAGTAACTGGTCTAAATTGATGATAATAATCAATTTAAATTTTTAGATATGATGCAGAAGCAGAGATAAGTTTAATGATAGCAATGGTGCTATAGACATTTCAGAAGAAGAGATTAGAATCTAGTGAAAAGATAGTATAGAGGACATCAATGGCCATATAAGCATGTATAAACATTTCTAGAAAATAGAACAGAACGACGAAGGTGACAGGTTGGGGAAATCAATTTCGTGTGTCGGGCGTAACGCCGGTCGGGGGGGGGGTATGATTAGAGTTTCCATTCGTTCGACTGTACGTCAAATAGGCTACCTACCATAAATGTACTCTTAATACCTATTGTGAAAAAGTCGCTTTTCCAGGAATTTTTTTATTCCATCTAAATTCACAGGTATTCATAAGAAATAATAACAGCTTGTAAAAGAATATCAACGCCAAGATGACCTGTGTGTGGCCGGGGCATTAAATCACGTGTAATTCATATCTGGATGAAATAAAAGAATATAACATCCAACATTCCTAGTGTTATTACGAATATTAGGAAAATAAAGCCAGATTCAGAATGGCACAGACTCAAAGCTGCTTCCAAGGAGAAGCTCTTCCTTGTAATAAGGAAGGTAGAAGACAACATCCAACTTATCATAAAATTGGTGAAAAACGACCTTCATGGAAATAACAAGACGATAAACCACATTCATTTCCCTTTCTGTGGTCCGTTATACAGGATGACATTTCTCCAAAGTTATTTGTTTTCAAATTGGCAGATGCCATAACTCTCCCGGATGTAAATCGTTACATCAAAGTACTTCATTAGGCTGTCGCTCAAACATATCCATTATCGAAATATAATTTAATATTGCATTTTATGTGGCTGTCAGTGATCAATAAAACCTTCTTTATTCATCGTTTATCTGACTATTAAAACATCTTACAGGATTCGAGGCCGTGGGTTTATTGGAAAAGTTAGATTATTTGCCTTTCCTCCTATTCTGTAATCTAGTAAAGCAGTGTTGAAAGACAGCTCTGATTCTGATAGATTTTATAATGAGGATTTCGCTCAAGGCTCACAGTGTCTTTAGGCACCGATTGTCTGTGTAGAAGATCAAGCGGCTAGGAGAAGTAAAGCTTGAAACTGTTCATACATCAACACCATCTTCAAACCACTTTGAGTGCCCCATGCGGTGTAATACTGGGGGTCATGAGATATCGTAACATACCAACTATTGACGTTGTTCTTTGATTTGGCGAGTTTTGGTGCTTTTTTCATCTTGATTATCAAACTTCAGGGGCTTGATGGTATGTTGCATATGTCTCAATGATTGACTTTAAGATTCAGCACACGGGCAGATGTGTTGTCAGCAGATATGAATCCTTAGTTTAAGAATTCTCATTGAAAACTTATATATAGGTAAATAAATGAAAAAATATGTTCAGGTAAACAATTCTCCACTTTATTTCATTATGACATACATTAAATCACATAAGCTAGCTGTCTGCCTTCTATGGAGGCTTCAGATATTAATAAGATATACAGATATACATGTCATGGGATTTGCGAATGTACGAGTTTGGTACGATAGTGATACGTTGTTAACACTCAACATTTACATTGTACATATAATGGAATCGACTTTTAACATCATCTATATATGAGATATAACAAGGTTTTCGTATCTAATTAACCCAATGTGACATTAAAACACAAAAACTTACATTAGGTTTAAAATCCAAACAAAACCAAAACAAGAGAACAGGATAAATAAACTAAAAATAATTTTTTATCGATTGTAAGGTTTATTTTTGATAACATGTATGTAAATGGATATTTATCATGAATCTCAATATGCAATATATTCAATGAGAAATACGAAAATACGTGATACGATAAAGTGCATGTGAGAAATCGAGCACTCTGGGTGTACGATATTGTACAATGCGTTCTTGTAATAGAATTTCATACCGTGTAAGTATTTCTGTAAATCTATAGTTCAAGCCCTCAATCAAATATCTCAAAATAATTCGAAAATGTTTCACTGAATTTAAGATAGAAAAGGGACATAACTCACTAAACAAGCTTAACGGACGGGTGCCAATTTTTTCAATGCCAATCAGAAGCAACGAAAGGGCAGATAATAATGCATGTGTGTGCTCTCTGATACTTGATTAAAACTTTCAGACGATTGATTTAAACTCTCAAACATAATCGAAAACAAAACACCAATTCTGGCGAACATGTTGGTAACAACCACATAAAATGAAATGGGGTTAAGCGTCCTACTCATTTGCACCTAACCTGGGCTAATGAAAGACGGACATACGCCATACAGTGTGCTATAAGGGAAATTTTGTCCGAGCAGCGGCGCAATGGACCTCTCTTAGTCTTATATCGAATTCCAACTGCCAAGGGATATTTTACGTGTACGCCAATGTGTACACGGGACCTCGGTTTTTCGTCCCATTCGACAGCTGTCTTTGTCAGGCTCACCGTGCTGCATCACTGACAAGTGGAAACCACGCCGGAAAATCCAGATGAACTTTCTCGGCCGATGTTAGGGATCGGACAACCAACCTCGAGGCTAGCGATCCAGTGCCTTACCCACTTAGCCACGTATTTGACGACATCTCTTTTCCTGCAGATTATTCTTGAACACGCATAAGGCCTTCTTCTGTTGATTTTGTTAGCGTAGAGATAGTTCCTTTAGGAACGGTCCTCTGACTGTTACTTTTCGTCGTTATTGCGCTGTAAACCTTACCTTCTATATTTCACCATGATTCTTCTTCTTTTCACCAAAAGAAATCATTTCGCGCAACATCTGACACAAATTTATAATAATTCAACACTATTGAATTTTGCTATTCACAAACATAAACAAAATACATTTGTTGAATTACTCTGCCATTATGACACTCGCGTTTTCGTGGACACGGGGTCGCAAAATTCTACTTGAAAATAATATTGAACTATTATAAATTTGTTTTAAACCAGAGATGGCGGTAGAGTGGTATTTTCATATTGCAACGTCCGGTCAGAGACCTCCTTAAAGGAATTAGAGTAAAAAGTAAATTGGCAATAATAATAAATTAATTTTTAGATATGATGCAGAAGCAGAGATAAGTTTAATGATAGCAATGGTGATATATACATTTCAGAAGAGGAGATTAGAATCTAGTGAAACGGTAGTATATCAATCGCCATATAAGCATGTACATACATTTCTAGAAAAAAGAACAGAACGACGATGGTGACAGGAATTCTGGGCGTTGGTCGAGAAGGGAAAGATGTTTCGTTTTCTCGGGCAAACGCATGGCCCGTCGAGTCCCGATGATATGAATATGAAAGAACAAACGCTACACAGACTCTACAACCTCTTGGGGGTTTAAATTGGAAGAAGAGAAGCCAGGAAACTTTGAATCCATCGAACTGCGCATTGATAAAAGAAATAATACATTGAGAATGTTTGGTATCAGAAGACGCAAATACCACAAAATAAATTTGGATCAAAATGTAGGTGACTTAAAGCTGTTGACCGTGAAAAAATTTCATACAGGTAATCATGAAATAAGAGAACAATATCCTGTATATTGAAAAAAAAAGCCTTCCAGGAAATAACATACATCTTCTGTCATGTGTCTCGAGTGATTTGTTTTCCAATTGGCAAAAGCCATAACTCTCCAGGAGTACTTCATTCGGCTGTCGCCCAAACATATCCATTATCGAAATATAATTGAATAATAATGCATTTGATGTGTCTGTCATCGTTTATCTGACTACCAAAACATCTTACATGATTACAGGCCGTGGGTTTATCATGTCGCTCTCAGCTATTATTCTTGATATATTTAATTGACGCGTATCCTATTTACTATCTCTCTGATTATGTCTACTACACCGTTAACAATGTTCATCACGTGCAATTTGCATACCGATAGTCCATTGGCCAATCACGCTATTTTACCGACATTTTGCCTAGTAGTTTGGATGCAGCTATGGCGGGTATGGCGCGCCGGGCGGGGTAAGCTTACTCTTCCGGACACCTGTTACCACTGTTTGTTGTGTATTTCGTACACGATGAACAGTCCATTTGCTGATTACACTACTTTGCCAAACTATTTTGCCTATAACGTTTTTTAGGACTTCGAGTTTTGCCTAATGGTTTGGATTGTTCGTACTTGGTTTTATTTTATTTATTGGAAAAGTTACTTTATTTTTCTTTTCTCTAATTCTGTTATCTACAGGTAGGAGTAAAGCAGTGTTGAAGCTCGGATTCTAATGGATTGTACAAGTAAACATTTAGGTCAAGGTTCACTGTTTCTTTACGCACATAAGGGAATTGTTAATTTGAAATTATCCCCACACCAACCCTATATCTATGTCACTTCCGTATATACTGGAGAACTGGAAACCATTATGTACCATGACAAGCCAGCTACGGACGTTGGTATTCGATTTGGCGAGTTTGGGTGCTTTTTATCTTGCGGCAAAGTCTTAAAACTGAGGGGTTTGATTATAAGCGGTTTATGGGTAGACTTAACCACGTCTTAATGATTTGCTTTCAGACACCACACGCGGACAGACAATAGAGTGGTAACCAGATCCGAATCGTAAGCCAATGAATTCTCATAAGATTAGCGAAAGCACGAGTTTTGTACGAGAGTGATACCTCGTAAACACACAACAGTTGCATTACGTGTAATGGAATCAACTTTTAGCATTATCAATATGCTAGAAATAACAAGGTTTCGGTGTCTAATTAACCCAATATGACACCAAAAACACAAACAGTTTCATTAGGTCTAGAATCCAGACATCATCAAAATAAGGGAGCGGGATAAATAGAATAAAATAAAAATAACTTTATATTGTGTAAGATATATTTTTGATAACATGTATGTAAATGAGACGTTTAATAAGAACAAAATATTGGTATGCATTATATTCACACGGATATATACACACATAATACCAGATACATGTACATATTTTTTTTAGAAAAGAGATTTGGCAATTAAGTCAAAAACTCAAAACAAAGCCTAACACGTAAAAACTAATAACAATATTTATTAATGGCGCGAAGATGAAAAATTATTTAGTTAGTCAACTTATTTGAATAGAAATTCAATTATTTAGAAAAGAAAACCCACACAAAAAACACGAATAATGGTAGGTTTGAGATATCAGAATAAAATTGAAATGATAATATACCCACTACTGATTACTAATCTGCAATACCAAATCAAGAATGAAATTTTTCGTTAGACTATGGTCTATCTGGAACACGGCCTAGACACATTTGAAGGTGTAGGCCATTCATTCTCGCAAATTCTACCATTACGCCAAATCGTGGCGTGTAAATGGCAGTTGAGCTTATTTCAAATCTCGATGACACACTGAACTATTGGCGTCTGTGGTAAACTATCGAATCAATGACAACTGTTCATAACAATATAGGAAAACCGTCTGTAGCCTAAATCACAGACAAGCTTACCAAACACATTCAAAAGTCACATTTTCTAAAGCATTTTCTTTAATCAAAGACGGTAAAATTATCAGACAATTGCGACGCTTGATACGTATCCTGATTATAGACAGTTTTATTTACTTTGATTGTATGGTATAAAATGCTGAAACTAGCCATATGGTGACCAACATTTGGCCTGCGAGACAAATGGCTATTTAGGGCGCTTCTTCATTGACAAATGCAATCTATAAATTTAGTGTTGACCAGAGTTCTGATTCAAATGGGGTCAAGTGAATGACCATTTAACAGCGACGCTGGTAGCACAATGAAGTTAGTTAGTCATTGAGTATGAAGGAAACCGATTTACGACATTTCTTTACTTTGGCCAAGGATCAAGTTAGAAGAGGTAATGCGGTACTGATTGAACACAAGCTCCTTCTTAATGATACCGTGTGACCAAAACAATTCGGCTGATATTTTCAAACAAGACGTAATTTCGTATAACAGAAGGATCATTTGTATTTGCAGCGTGTTGAATTATTATATATCATTAGATTGAACCAGTACTTTCAACTAGTTGTTTTCAAAATTTGAGCTCACTTGAGCTTCAGTTAAATTGTTAATAGTTTGTATTAGGTAATAAATGTGAAATTAACGATAGATTCATCTTAAATGCAAGGACATGGAAATCTGCAAATTGTGCATTGACCACCTGTTGTTCTGATTTTTACTGCATAGTGTTAAAAGTAAAGGGAGAGAATTGGTGCTCCTGGATTAAAGTCACAAGATCGATATATAGAAAGATGTTGATTAATACATTACGGTTACTTACCATATCAAAGATCTGTGTCAATGTTAGTCCCATTTTGATGAGAACCGTGTTGTTTGCGTGACGTACTGGTCGCACAGACCGTTCATAGCCTCTTAATAGATGATTTAACAATCTCTGTTCATCAGGTATCTCTACAGCCGGTCTTCCAGCATGTCTAGGATGGTGGTCATACTCAACAATATTATGATGGCTATCAGTGCAGGCTATAATAATAATAATAACTCATGATGTAAGTAACATAACTGTTTTCTGAAAACAGTCAAATAAATAAAGATGCATTCTGGATAAAACAAAAAAAGAAACCGACAGTTTTTGCTACAATAGCTCAAAAATAATAAAAAAATAAAGTTATTGAAAATTGCCGTCAAATTACATTTATCTGGGTAAAGTTCTGACTGTCTGGAGTTTTGACATAACACGGGGTCACCATGGCTAAGTGGATAAGGCGCTGGTTCGGTAGCCTGGAGGTCGGGTGTTCGATCCCTGCATTGGCATCAGTGATGCAGAAGGAGGGACTGACAAGGACAGCTGTCTAGTCGTTCGGATGGGACGAAAAACCAAGGTCCCGTGTACACATTGGAGTGCACGTAAAAGATCCCTTGGCAGTTGGAATTCGATATAAGAGTAGGTCGTAACGCCACTGTCCGGGCAAAAATTCTCTCATAGCACACTGTATGGCGTATGTCCGTCTTCCATTAGCCCAGGTTTCATTTCATTTGACAAAACACGCTCGATTGTCAAGTACCATTGTCTTGTCTTTATTGTCAGTCCTTTTATTAGATAATATATATTTTAACGTTAACTGATTTTATGGCGCGGTTGTCTAATCCATTCAGTATATCAGTGACCCGATGATCTAGAGAGTTGTTTATAGGCTTATCATGTGAATAAATGTTTAAATACTTATTTATAAATATCCAGAAAAGACCTATGATATGCAGATTTAGCTCTAGCATAATGTACCATAATGATACGCAGTTCAAAGCATTTTGAGCGGCGTTGGGGAACAGATATTATTTAATTAATGAAATCTACCGTGTAGATGATTTTTTAGTGTCACTGAAATAAAATATTTATAATGCCTATTTAATTAATATTATTATTCCCTCACAGAGATGCAGCCATTTCTTCGTTTAGATTTATGGAAGAATAGAATGAAAATACAGACGTTTAGATCGTTCTTTTATCTAAAGATACATACATGTTTAAATTTTATGTGAAATTCTCCTCTTTCCGTTGGTCATAACATGATTATCTTATTGTAATATCATTAATTTGAAAGCGCAGTGCGAATTGACTGCAAAGAAACTAAAACTCAATGATGAGAAACTGAAGATTTGACGTATTGGTTTCGCAACCAAACGTGACCTGTGCACCATAACCTACGTGAAATTTTGCAGACTTCACATTCCCGTTTAAAGAGCACAAATGTCAGAGTGAGTGTTCATAAGAATTTCAATATGGAAACACATATCAACTATTTATATCACAAGCATCCCATGAAACATTGGAATCATATCTGGAGGTAACTTAATAGATTATTGTAAAGGAATACTAGCTGGTGCACCAATCTAATTGAAATTCAGATCTATATTTCGTTTCGGTTTTTATAATTTCGATGGCCTCCACTACACGTAGATCTAACAAGTTATAGCTAGAGGTCACGTTCATCGGGAGGTCACGTTCAGCCAGTTCAGATGTCTTGTTGCTTTGTTTTGATTGCTGTCGTTGATAATGCCTACCTATAATTCCGCGCAAAAAAGGTCAAACCCTCGATTCGACAGACAATTTGATTGGCTGACACCTCATTTCAAACAGAACACGAGTTAAATAACAAGTCTTCCATATCCCAGTGTAGTAAAGACAAGTAAAACGAAATTTTGAACTATAAAAACGAAACGAAATAGGATCTGTATTTTAACCAGATTGTCGCTGGTGTACCATGGTCTATGGGTTAGTGACCACAAGAGATATCCAGAACACAGTTCAGATAATATATCTTGCTCTCGTTACAACTCTCAAAGAACATTTAATTACAGCGGCCTCGCTTCGTAAGTTCTATCACGTGATAAAGCGTACGAAGCGAGGCCTTTTTTCGGGTTACTTCCGGTCTCGGGGAGTTGATCGTCGATTTGTTATCAATAACAGTGTTAAATGACCAATTTAATTACATCGGAAGGTGAATAATAATCAAATAAAGTCTCGTTAGCAATAAAAATGACATGAAGTGTTAGAACTAGTGAGTATTGTGAGATGATATCAGACAATACATGGTAAATCAGTCAAAACAAAGATGGCGTCTGACTTACCTTCTTGTATTAAGCAGTGGTAAGAAGTTTTATTTTAATTTATTTTAATCCCTTCAAGTGCCTGTGGACTGTTATGATGTTAGTAATACACACACACCAGCTGTTATAATAGCTACCTGGTAAAGTTTTTATAGACATCCGATAATTTTGTCTTAATTTACTATCTATCCTAACTTTAATAATTACACGTGATTTTAAAATCTTGAAAGATTATTATTTCTTCGGGGCTATGAGTTTCATTTAATTTGTCTTTTGCTTCATTGGATGATATTTCTTTGGAGTATTTAAAATTAGATTTAAATCATTCTTTCGTTAATAGGGTTTAATGAGCGCGGTTCAAAATAGTATATCTATACAGCATGAATTCGATAGTCTAGACGGCCCCCAAAACATTTGTTTTTTCTTAGTTTCTGCACCTGAAATATTTGTTGTTGTGCACTCAATAAGGAAGCGATGTCGTGAACCAAGTTGCAATATCTTAACGGATCTGTATTCTTTATCTCAACTAATCTGTAATCTTATCATTTCACATTACACATTAGTAGATGCTTTACTTTGAACATCAAAGCAAAGTGGTCTAAATTTTCAAATTAAAATCATCGACAACTGCTTGAAATCCAAAGCAATTTTTTTCAGAAAATGGAGTTTTATATTCCGTCTTTCTCGCATCCCAGTTAACCATTCTGATAAGTGGTCTTCCAGTGACAAACGAGTGTCAACGAGTTAATATCTCTAAACTATCCCATACTATGGAATAACAATTACTGATTTATTTAGTGTAGGCTCCGGTTCGAAAAGTATCCCCTCAACGTTTTCAAGTAAGTACAGTAACAAATGTGTAGGGCAATTATATATAGACAAGTTAAAACAACAAATCAGTTGGTATATCGTTTGAACGAGTTAGTATCTCGTTGAAAGAGTTAGTATCTCGTTTGAACGAGTTAGTATCCCGTTTGAACGAGTTAGTATCTTTTTTGAACGAGCTGGCATCTCGTTTGAACGAGCTAGCATCTCGTTTGAACGAGCTAGTATCTCGTTTGGACGAATTAATATCTCGTTTGGACGAATTAATATCTCGTTTATATTATTAATTCTTTCAAACGAGATAATCTTTTCGTTTAGATAATTGATTCGTTCAAACGAACTAATTCCTTCAAGCGAGATAATTGAACGAGCTGGCATCTCGTTTGAACGAGCTAGCATCTCGTTTGAACGAGCTAGTATCTCGTTTGGACGAATTAATATCTCGTTTGGACGAATTAATATCTCGTTTATATTATTAATTCTTTCAAACGAGATAATCTTTTCGTTTAGATAATTGATTCGTTCAAACGAACTAATTCCTTCAAGCGAGATAATTATTTCGTTCAAACGAGATACTTATTCGTTCAAACGACGAGATACTAACTCGTTCAAACGAGATACTAACTCGTTCAAACGAGATACTAACTCGTTCAAACGGATTATTTTTTTTCGTTTGGTATTAATAGGACTTCGTAATAAAGAGATACATTTAGAAAATTAATTAATAAAATTAATGGCCAATTGTTACTTAATGACTATTCGAAGAAAGTATATATTTTAATAAAATGATTTCCCATCGATTTTCATTTTATTTGAAGTAAAAATGGGACATTTGTCTTGTAGGTGTTTTGGACATCAAATGATATGTCTAATTTTACAAATACGGGCCCATTTTCAATATTACATTCCAGTCGATGGTTGTGTTTTCTATATGGTCACAACTTTAACATCTAAGATCCGGTCATTTAGATATATAATGGATACATACATATATAATTGAAAATTCATTATCGATTTACAAATGTTCAGAATACATGTACATAGTTCCAGACATAACATCTTTGACTAAACTAGCTAAACGAAAGCGAGATTACCCGATGAAGATGGTGGAGTTTATAATGTAGAGAAGAGACATATTGTGAACATGCAGTATTTCATGTTTTATAATCGAATCAATTAACTAATGAGTCGTATAGACACATTTGGAGATATGACATTTAACGATTTTACTTCCACGCGCATGCATTGCTGACATTAAATGTTTGGCCTACAAGCTTGCTTTTGTTTAGTCACGAAACGGGGACAGGCTATCATATTGAATTAAATCATTTTTTACAAGACATGAGATATAAATATAATTTCTAGTTTCCTCAATGATGGTGTTGTTTCGGTGTTAATTAGGTCATGTTTAGCAAATTAAATGTATTAAAATATTGATTCAAATATAATATTTGTGGCATTATATAGCCTCAAAGTGATCATAAGGTCCACGACAAATAAAGCAGCTAAAGGTATATTCTATCATCTCAAGTAGATTTGATAAACATTACTTTAGAAATGCACGAGTCGGGCGCGTTTACACTTATACCCGGGCAATGCTGGTATCCATTGGATTGGCATACATTAAAGAGGTTACGATCTGAGATAGAATCATCTGCGAGTTAAATGCCTAACTGAAGGCAAATAACTAAAGCGAGGTTACTTCTCATCGCGATTTTGGACTGAGTATTCTTCTTATATAGTTAGGGGCCTATAATGTCGGCATATTCGCTGAACTGCGATGAGAAATTTTTCTGAAGAAATTCCATGCAAATTTTTAGTTGACATATTCAGTAAATAACTGACACATTACACTATACAACCTGAGTTTTTGAAAAGCTTTGATGTGAATGACATTTTACAAGTTGATCAAGTTATAAAAAGAAGCTATTATATTTTATCTGTAACATCAATCTGCAGCTGAGTCCACTAAATGGTTTATTTAATGAACTTGTGATTTACAGATTCATAATCCGGCAGCTGTCAGGGTGGAACTTTAATTACCCTCTGAATATTGAAACTTTACATTAACCAGACGAATCGTTTCACCGTGCTTACAACGAAAAGAACGATGTTTTCGATTTAAGTAAAAAAAAAAAAAGTACTCGTGTTGATTACTCATTTTCGTTCCGTTTACGTACTGACATCGTTGATTGTTCAACACAAAATCTATAACCGCTAGCTTTTAAACTTACAGAGATCTCAAAACCAATAAACACGTCATATCAAATAAAAACGAACTTTGATTTTTCAACCAATTCAAAGAGTTCGTGTCCTATTAAAATGACGTCATATCAAATGAAATATACATTTTGCTGTTGTTTTGGGGTTGTTTTTTTTTTTTTTTTTTTTTTTTGTTGTTTTTTTGCTCAATAAAAAAAAAGAAAAAAAAGGAATTTAAAAACAAGAATCTGGTTGAATAGTTTCATGACGGCATCAAATGGCAAACTGTTTAAATATTTATAATCAATCAGAGTTATAGGCGTGTAATAATCGACCAACTGATATTAGAATAGTAAAGTATTATGGTATTTATTATTTATTAAAAAAATATATGTTATTGTTGTATGGAATTCCAATAAGTGCAGGTAATTAATTAGGAACAATTTTGGCCCAATGATGTTCTTTTTATTCTTTTAGGGATGGTATCTTCACTATCATGTAATTGTTATTTTAAAATGCAATGGTAATATAACTCAAGTTCCCTTGAGCATTATTTATATCCGAAATTTCGAATGTCCAAAAAGAATTAAATTATTGTCGGAAATTGACCACAATAAAGTAGAGATGTATTACGGAAGATGTAGATAAGGACCAGTCAGTTCTCGCTATAATAGTTTTCAAAAAGATGTTTGAAGTTTTGACAGAAAATACTGTCAAGTGACAATGCTATGATTTTCAAAATAAACTTTAAGCGGAGATATGGCGGGCTTTTTCTAATCTACTTAATATCTTATCAATCTAACAGTCTAGAGAGATTACCATGTGAATAATGACTAAGTAATAAAAACCTGTTTAAGGTAATTTACCGCTTACATAATGTATCTTTAATTAAGTTAATTGCAGCAGATTTGACGTTGCCATCATAAGCCTAACTGACAACTTGTCGCACTTGGCATGCCTCGACAGATTCCGAAACCTATATCTAGACTCGGGTGTATGACGAAATCCGCCATATTGGAACTACTTTAAAGGTCCCGGATGAAACATGGTTGCGCCCATACCGAACACACATTAGCGACCTATTCGGCTAGCGACCTATTCGACCGATCCAGCTGGCAAATTGTTCGTTGGCAACCTATTCAGAATAAAGACAGCATTCGCCCCAACTCATGTATTTTTATCAACAAATAAAATCTAACGTTACGTCTATCAAATGAAGGTAGAATATATTATTTTCTATCCATTCCTTTAGCTCAGAATAGAAGTGTAATTTCGCCATATATATTCTGAAAGGTAGGCCTACTTGAATAAGCTTTCTAAATATTATTAGTAACACTTGGCACAATCATATCAAAGGGGCGCTCTCTCACCCTAAACGTCGCATTTTTTTCAATATTTTAAAGTGAAAGAACGGTAATATTCCGAGTCAAAATTCGGACCATCGTACATAATTCTGAGCATCCAACTATATATAATCGGAAAGGTAATTTTGGGCGACTGTTGTCTTTATTCTGAATAGGTTTCCAACGAACAGGTTACCAGCTGGATCGGTCGAATAGGTTGCTAGTCGAATACGTCGCCAATTTGTGTTTGGTTGCGCCCACGGTGTCAAGTTTTCCTGTTACAGTAAACCGGTAGCCGCATCGCAAATGTATGGGCGTAGGTACATATCACTTACTGTCATACAGCCGAGACTAGTTGTCGGTTCCGGAATCTGTCGAGGTTTACCGAGTGTTACATGTAGTCTTCGTGTGGTTAGCACGTGACACTTACTCCTTACAAACGTGAAACGCAAGTCAGTAGTGTGTATTATTGTTTGCTCCGACATATCGTCAACAGAAATTGAATATGTTCATATAGCCTGGAACATGGAACATAAGAAGTCGACTGCTCCTCCGGAGAGGGAATATCCTCCATCTCCAGCTTCGTAGTCATCAGCATCAGCCGCTTGGTGACCTGACATCCTCACGCGTGTAAGGTTATGCATCCTTGGACCACCCTTATCCATCTGTTTGGTTTCAAGTACAGTATCGCCAGGTGTGCCATAATGCCAAATGCATTCTAAACAACAAAGCTTGTTGTAAATACGCTGGGTTCTTGTCATCCCACGAAGGCTGTAAGTTTGGACCACCCTGGTGCACTTGTGTGGTTTCAAATGCAGTGTCGTCAGGAGGGATCTCCAACGGTGTGCCAGAATGCAAAACGCATCCTTAACAAAGCGAGAGACAAAGAAATAGGGCTTAACGTCCACTCGACACAAACTAGGTCATTTCGAGACTAACATATGGTTTAACTTTATTTCAATAATTGGCTTGCAGTGGGAGGAAACCGGAGGACCCGTAGAAAACTCACGACAACCTGGGATTCGAAACCACAACAGTTGACCCAATGACAGGCTTTATAATACAGCACGCACGTGCTAACCATTCGCCCATCCAACATGGAGTGCATGTGATGTGCGGTAGTTCAAACACGGTGGGGTCTTATCATCCTAAGAAGGCGGTAGAGCTTAACCACTTAACGATTTAGGGTTTAACGTCCTATATTTCGTCGTCAAACGGACTAATGAAAAGGAGGATATGTCATGCAGTGGGTAATACGTGAAGGATTTCATGGACAGTGACGTTTCCGCCTACTCTTCGTCAAAAGGGTTCTTAAACGTGCACGCCAACTTGTACACAGAATCTCAGCTTTTCGTTCCATCAGAATGACTCGATGTTGTTCATGGCCAGGACTTCGCCCTACGCAGGATCCCTAATTGAAATTAAGAATATATCACTTGGTAACATTTTAATCATATGAAATTATTGTAACGCTGCTTTGTACATTCTGTTCAAATCGACTCTGAATAGAATATAAACATACCAGATAATAGATTATTCGTATAGATACTTACCCTTTGCTATAAACCAATATAAAGGACAATAAATCCACAAAATATTATTTTGCAACCACATGATTCTCTCTCGATGTCCATTGATAGATAAACGCATACATATATCCTAGAATTCAATTAAACAGAGGGCGCTTCGTCAGATCCAGACTCTTTAGTTGTTTTCGTATTTTAGATCAAATCGTTAACAAAAGTGTTAATGCAACTCCCATTATCAGTAAGAGTCAACATTGTTCATTTCCTATCCAAAATTTTAAACTAAAACCATGCAGCTCATTTTGGTCTCGCTGAATGGCAAAATCAATTTCAATGTCGACAGTTTCACACTACCAGTGTATTCCTAAATATTCTGGAAACCGGTCAACAATATCTCCATACTTAGAAAGCTTTCAGAGTGATTTAAAGAAATGAAATGTTGTCCATAAGACTGTTAATTTCGGCCCACACTTTTTGTAGCCTTTCCGGGATTGATCACCTTCTCAGTCTGCGGTTGAAATGATAGAACACTAGCTTAATAAAGTCCCAATCGGCTTATATGTGACGCCGAAAACAACATTACACAAGTTAATATCAGCATACACAAAACTCTTAATATTATTCCTTTCAATTCACAGACGCTGTAACGACTCTAGTCCGAATCTTTTTCTAGATAACTTGGATATAACAACTACCAACGGAAACAAGTCTTGCGAATCAGGTCACATAAAAATCCATACCTTAAAAATGTTTGGTGAACTGATCTGAAAAGATAAAGTTTTAGCACATTTAGAAATGAAAATCAATGAAGTTAATTTACAATTCCTCCTACAGACAACCAGACTAGTAGTGCATCATCAATCTATTTAAAAATAAAATCAAAGACCTATCGCTACAGATCTTTAAAAAAAAATGTATGAAAAAAAGTTTTAACACGCTGAAGTAAATCAATCAATAAACGTACTCCCAAGTGTGTCCAAAGTTCAGCCAGAAAATAAAACACCAAGATATTCAGATTCTTAAGTGTTGTGAGCAACCACTAACAGTATATAATTGTTATCAGAATCATGGCATATTACTACTACTCATTGACTCGACTGATTCCTACGATATACAAAATCACATCACGACAAATGATTCTCGTGGTGGTTCAAGACGAGTCAACGTTTAGAATCGATGTTGACAAGAGCGAAGATGTGTAAGGTCGCCGCTCATACAACGTGGCCAATAAGTCAATAAGCAGAGATCGGCTTCAAACAGCATAATTATTTATCAAACCTCTCTCTTCTTCTCGTCGTTTTTAAACCATTTACCTTAAAGTCATTTATTTTTTTAATTCTTTTAGAAATATAACTACATGTATATTGATTCAAGTTATCGTGGTACACAATTAAACTGATTAAAAATATTAATGATGAAAAGGTATAGACAATTAGAAAAAAAATGAACATTGGTGAAAAATAGTCAATTTTATTAAATTAATAGTGATTTTTGTTTTAATTATTTTAAAAGGTTTCATATATTATTCACGTGTTTTGTTTAGTATTCATATTATTAGTCAGTACAAAAACTGTACTCACTACTCGTGCCAGAAGGTGTCTTTCTCTCTCTGTATTTTGCAGATAAAAATTACAATTCGTGCCCAATATTGATTAGATTTTGAGGACATTTCGATGGTTTAAATCTATGTCGGACAATTCTCCCTCTGGTTGTTAGTTCATCGCGTGTTATTTGTTTGTTTTTATAATAATGGAACACAGGATATCTGCGTGTTTAAAACCAAATAGGCATTTTAAGGCAAAGAATCGCAGGGGAGATTACGAATATTCACGTTTTGGCAGTCACGGATATTCTACAGATGTTGGTCCTTCTGAGCAGGACAATCAATCGATCTTTCTTGTGCACCTTATTAGACATTTAATATTCATTAACCCAAAAGCTATTACTGATTTTGTTAAATTATATTCTCAAAGGTATTAAAGATGATGTTCTCTCGATAATAATTGGGTCGTATGTTTCATCGTTAATCATATCTGATATATATTTATAATGACAATGAACAATACAAATATAGACACAAAGTGTTACAGACAGGGTCTATGACTTATACAAACGTCCATTATTCACACCGACGTTCGTCCAAGGTGTACTTCAACGTTTGTGAATAGTTAAGAAATAACTTCACTTTAGGTGTCTTGAGAAATGTGGTGTTTCTACTAGCGACTTGTTAAACATATTTCTATTAAAGGGCTGTAGTTAGTATTGGTATACGGGGTGACTTAATCCGGAAGGCACTTACTCGCTAAGCTTGAAGTCGAGGGTTCGAGACTGTTGTTGGCCGAGAGAGTTTCTTTTGATTCTCTGGCGTGGTTTCCCATTGTCCGTGATACAGAACACGGCATTTTGTTCGGAGATGGCAGAGAAGAGGTCCATTGTTCAAGTACATAAAATAACCAATGACATTTAGAGTTCAATACATAAGGCTGTTGCGCCCCTGTCTCTCGGTGTCTTGTTATTTCGGTCTACATCTGTGGTATTCCATCGTAGGATATGTTTAGCCTCGTTTCATCAAGTCGCTTCATTACAAATGGCGCTTGAGAGCATTCTAGCACGCGGTTGCCAATTTTAAATTGTTCATTTTGTCTTAAATATTGGATATCATAAGCTCATCTTTTCACGATAAAATACCAAGATCAGTGTTGATTTAAATTGGGCGATACTGAGTTAAAGACCTGTTTCCTTTAATCGTTTATCAGGTTACGAACTATATTTAGAAGTGATGTGTTTTTACGTAAATAGGAAAGGCTTCGGGTGTCGTCTTTATTTTTCTTCTGATCATTTCCTTTGTGCATTCAACATGTTAAACATCAATTTTAATTAAGCATACGTGATATCGCATGTTATCGTGTGTTATTTTCCTAGAATAACAAAGGAATCCCCCACATAAAACAGTTATTAAATGCAATTATATGTCTTTAAGTGTAGGGTTACTAGCATTAAGTTGTGAATTATTATTCTTTGAATTCTCTTTTTTTCCATCCTTATACTCCATGTGAAAAACTTAATTCGCTGAAAAAGTTTACAAACTTCATCGCCGCCATTTTGTTTTTTCATGTTCACGTGTGTTTTACAAAGCATTTCAAGAGCCATGGACAGTTGAACAAATATTTAATTTAATTTTTATATAATGAAATATGTATGTTCTATACGGCCTGGTTTAAACAAGGTAGCTGCCACAGGACGCCAGCCAGACGTGAGGACACGGGTGTCATTTGTGCAAGTTACTGTTTATGCTTGAAATGTTCAGATTTATTATAAAATGTCGACTCTGCAATGAATCTTCATTACCCCTGATGACCACCCTTATAAAAAGATAATGTAGGTTTGAAGAAGAAGGAAAAATAATAGCCGAGCCACGAAATCTGTCATAGATATGAATAATTTGAAAGAAAAAGATGATCAAAATCCTTCACGTTGGATTACTTAGATATATAACACGAACCTTTTGAAAATACTGTCTTGACAACGGGTTAATTTTGGCGCTTATTTATTTATTTCGTTGTTAAGGGCTTTGCCGTTACCATTGATGTCTGTGCTGTATTTATCTGTTTTTATTAAGCTTCTTTTGCACTGGAGCTGCACTGCAGGTCTAATGGATATCAAATACCAAACATTTTTAACACATGCCTGGCTACATCACTATGTGTTGTATTAATTACTAGTCAAATATTGACATTATCATTAGTCTAATTACTGTATCATAACAAAATTAGAAAAAACAAAATGAAAACTGTAGAAATATCTGTAAACAGTTTTTGCTCAGTTGACCAAATCGAAGCTGGTCATTAAAGAAATGAAATGGAGTTTTACGTCCTACCTTTCCGTACAGACTTAAGCTAATGCAGATGGAAAAGGAATGGGTCACTAAAGAAGACAGTGGTTATAATTTAAAGCATCATTTTCAGTAATTTCAAATATAATGTTATGTAGGCCACCCGGATATAGTTTGAAATAAATTACAATACTATATCACTTATGTTATTATTAGCTGGGGTTGAAAACCAAAAAAGACATCCATATTCTAACCGGGTATAAATGTAGATTCCATTATGTTTAGCTGAAATAAGCTACAAATTCAACCACTCTGAAGCACTACAAGAATTATTTACTATTCTTAATTCGTCTACAAAGAAAGTCTAGTTTGATTTAATTGATTTAGAACTGTTTGAACTTAATACTGATTAACATAAGTTGACTGAATCAATATAATTTTGATAAAAGGTGTGTTCTTTTACTGGATTTTTAAGGTTTATATTGAGACCGGATGATTGCGTGGTACAAATCTGAAATAATGACCGTTATTGATTTAGATAGTCTTTTCTATTATTATTTCCAATACATGATAACATTGATTGCCTGTTTTTATCACATTGGTATTGTATTTTCTTCGGATTCAGTTTTCTAATAACCTTTGTCTGTCTTTATAACACCACATTAAGATTAGAAAGATAATACGCACGATACACGCAGCATCTGCATGAATGTAGGCGTCCGAAAACACGACACTAAATATTGAAATTAACATAGTTAGTCGTATTTAGTCTACTAAATGTCTAACTCTTTCAAGACATGTTCTAAGAATACAAAATGCCCACTTGATCGGTGTGTACATCCGTTACATTGAGCGCAAATGGGTGGAGAAGGACTGGTTTTCAAGATTGTTTAATTCAAGTGGCATTTTTTAAAACAGTCATAATTGGATTGTATTTTAACCTCATCCACATTGCATCTATTATAACATAATTGCCCTAAAGCTTCTCGAATATTGAAATAACGGCGATGGTCTGCAAACCTCCTGCAGCGTGCTAGCTACAAGAAGGCAAATGTGTCCGGACAGTGGCATTTCTGTCTACTCTTCGTGGAATTCCAACTGCCAAGGGTTTCTTTATATGTAAGCTAATGTGTACACAGTTTACCGTCCCAAACAAACGTCACTCGTGCTTAACGCCAATCTGTAAGAGTATGAGCAAAAATGAAAAGTTTATATATTAAAGGAAACATTATTTTGGTGGAATTTACACCGAATGGTTAGGTTAGTGTGATAGTGGACAGAGGTAACACCTGTGGGAAAGGCAAGTTCTAGAAAATGGTACTTCTGCTTTTTAAATGCCTATAATAAAGCCAATATGACCATTCCTGAGAATCGTATGGGAAAAGCATTCCAGCCCATATGAATGCGAAAAACACCCTTTATTTCTAAATGTTATAGATACGAATGCAATTATAAATTTATAGAAAGCTGGAACTTGAAAATCGATGTGCTACTCAATGGCGCCATTATTTTTTTTAAAACATAGTTACAATGAAAATACATAATGATAAAAACCATATACTGATAACAATAACATATCATCTATAACACGTCTCGGGCTATACGCATGCATGTCAGGAGCTGATCCAGGATTTTCAGAAAGAATGGGCGTGCTGTCCCACTTGGGAGTGCGAAGCCCGGCCCTCGCTGGGCGGACTGAAGGCAGTCAACCAGGTCACAAACCAGCTCTTTTCGGAATACAGTACTAGTCAGACGAAAGTGCTAAATTTCCACTTTGTCCGACCAGGGCGGAAATGAAAAATGGCGGGCGTCAGTTAATCAATTCGCTCTGGCCACACTCAAAATTCCGTTCAAAATTCCATCCGCGAATTTGACATGACAAATCCATCGCGAATTTTAAGAAGTCGGACTTTCGACGCATGTACAGTCAGCACATCCATACTGATTAGAAATAGGGTTATTTATCGTGCAGTTGCACCGGAGTCATAGTAGTCGAATATCAGCTAATACGGCAAGTAAAAAAAAAAAGATTATCAATTCAACACAGAAATATACATGTAACAAATTGGCAGGCTTTTAAATAAGAAAATAAATAGAATTATGCCTGTACCGATACATTACTCCATTAATATGATCGACTACTTCAAACTCATTCAAATTACGAAAATTTCAAAATTTACATACATGATCTTACCGTGGGCGAAAATTTTGTACATTAAAATAGCAAAATTACAAATGCATTGTAAATCGGTAAATCACACCTGAAGTTAAATATCTTCGGGTTTGAATGGTTAACCTTGCGGAACACATGTACATTAACACGTAACAGTCGGATAAAACCGTGATGATCAACCCTGTGACAAAATGGGCAAAATTACTCTGACTATTTTGAATCACTGTGGACCATAATTTCGCGCGAATTTGATATTTCCGCCGCGAATTTCATATTTTCGTGGACGATAATCCAGCGCAAATTTTATATTTTCGCGGACTTTTTTCCTCTCAGAGCGTCTCTTATTCCACGGAGTGTACATAGGGAAAACACCGCAATTTTTGAGCGGATAAAATGCCCAGAAGGCCGAATTTCATACTAGTTCTGTAAATTAGGATTTCCAACATAATATTTTTTTAAGTTCTCCTTTCACGCGAGAATATATGAAGCTAAAAACCATTCACTGAAACAAAAATAGAGGGGGTGTGCGCCGGGTGCATATTATTGTATGGGAAAAAGAACCCTACAACTTGACCAAACTTGAGAACATACTGCATGTATACCACTATATTGCGACGACACCTGTTAAAGTGAGATGTAGTCACCGTGGCCCGTATTAAGCTAGCAAAACTATTTGAACCAGATGCTACTTTAGCGAAGGACCGAATTGATCACACTTATCAAAATACATAATGCGTCCCGAATACTGGATAAAATATTAGAGCTTTTTTGATTTTGTGTAGGTTAGGCTAGATGTGTGTAGGTAGAATGTGCTTGCATCAGTGGTGAAGTTTTGAATTGAGTTCTGTAAACTTAAGGCGAATACCCGAACATGGGTAATAATTATGACCCCTTAAGACGTTTTGGATACAATTTCAAGAGCGTTGTTGACGATTTTGTAACTCTTGGTACGACATGCGCGTTCACCAACATTTTGTGGTGTCATAATGTGCCAGTATTGTACATATAAATTATAACGTTGCTCTATATTCTTTGTCAAACGCCTCTGTGAGCCATTTTGTAGCAATGCATAATTGTGAAACATAAGTGTCAACGTCATCAATCGAATTCTTAAAATATGTTGTCAGTGGCCTCAAGATATATTAGTTTTAATTGTCAAAATTAGCATAGAAAACAGGACAAACAAAACTGAGCATTATGAGTGTGATATTCTCAGACTCCTATTACAGTACAGATGATGACATTTTAAAACCAACTTTAAAATAGATTACGGAGACAATTAAGAAGCTGTCGAGAAATAAATCAATTCCATTATCGAAAATCAAATAAATACTTCTACAAAATCTCTAACGTTTGCTCTTTTTAGAAATGATTGTCTTGATTTAACAATAATAATCCTATGGTTGTTGTTCACATGAAGTTTAGTTTCGTACTTAATTAATCATTGTCTCTTAATCAAAGCTAAAAATAGTTTACTAAGGAAAAATATAAGTGTGCTTTCCTTTTGTTTACATCTGAAACGACTATAGGTTATTCTTGATTTTCTCTTTGAACTTATCGATTGAACAAGTTTTATTCATCTAAATGGATCAGAGTAGTTTCTCTGTACCGAACACCTCTTCACACTACCTGTCTTCATTCGCCCGGTTAGTTAAAAACAATGGCGGAGGGTAAAAATTTCATTTTCATATATACCACATGCAAATTGTTAAAGGGGTGTAGCTCTTTGGAAATTGACGGAAAAATGTCGAATATATCTGAACTGATTTACATTCAAATATTTAAATTGACAGAAAAGATTCAATGTCGAATTCTAAGTCAGTTTATGATTTCGAATATTATAATATTAAGTTAAGGCTTTGTGGTCTGTAATTTCTGCTCCATTTCTCTACACCTGGAATGTCAATGTGCGGTTGTGGTACCCAATACGTTTGAACCTATTATTAGTGACATATTATATGCGAAGTTTATTAATAATAAAAATGGTAAGTTCCGTATATTTAATTGAATAGTATCATGTGAAAAAGGGGACGTTTGTGGTTTGTTATTAGTCAAGTTCATCAGAATATATTTTAATTCAGTATTCTATATTGAACAATATGTAAATTAATGGGGAATCCTGTATTTGAAAGTTTTGAAAGAGACCATTTGTGTTTAATTTTCAATAGATATGTTTATCGAATAATAAATCAAATCGTTATTTGTCTAGAGAATTATATGTTTAGATTAAAGGTATTTGAAAATGAAGGTTAAAAAGTGTACGTATATGTCCATTCATTAATCTGCATGCCATATTATATTTAAATTACCGATCAATTCTTTGAAAATAAACTAATGTTATTACTTTACCCGTCCTTTTAATGCATATACATCTACATATTTATATGTTTACTTATTGGGGGTCACGGTGGCTAAGTGGATAAGGCGCTGGTTCGCTAGCCTGGAGGTCGGGTGTTCGATCCCTGCATTGGCCGAGAAAGTTCATCTCGATTTTCCGGCGTGATTTCCCCTTGTCAGTGATGCAGAAGGAGGGCCTAACAAGGGCAGCTGCATAGTCGTTCGGATGAGACAAAAACCGAGGTACCTTGTACACATTGGATTGCACGTAAAATATCCCTTGGCAGTTGGAATTCGATATAAGAGTAGGCCGTAGCGCCGCTTGTAGCAATATAGTCGGGGTGACATTGTTTTTAAAGATTATAGACAAGGAATGGGGAGATAAGATATAGTTTTATGTTTCTAACATATTCACATATATGCAGGTGTGTACTGAAATCAACTAACATTTGATTGACATATTGGTATATGAAAAAGGGTTATAGAAACAAAACATACTGGTTCTATATGACAACAACATGATAACAGATATCTCATGCGCAATTTCTAGAGTAAATTTCCATAACCATATAAGGGTGGGTTTTGACGTCATTGGACTCAATTAACCAATCTCTCTTATTATTTACATCATGTTTGACCAATTAGATAATTGAATGTCCAAAACCAGTGGATACAAAATTAGGATACCCGTGAGTATTCAGCAGACTTCGATTAGATTCCAGAGGGTTACCATCTAAGAGTCCTAGACACCGCAAGGTGTCTAGGTTGAGAAGGCATTTAGATTCCTGAGAGAGATGACCATCTGAGTTCCTAGATAGCAGAAAACTCACCTAGTGAGTTTGGCTGACTAGTGGTTGAGAATGATTTTTGTATTGTAATATATACCATGCTTGATTGTATCCAGCTTGATATAAAATGTAGAAACGAAAGTTGCATTGTTATTCCTGATAAGACAGACGTCTTAAGAAAACATTAAGAAGAAATACACAACGTGAAAGAGAAGCAAAGACAGTCAGAGATAGACGATCACAAGGCTACGAAAATATGTAGTAAGAAAAGATGCATGGGTCATACGTAAGATGTGGCGACCGGTTTTGGTACATGTCCGCTCTCCACGTCTGACAAAAAGACCCATGGTGCTACACGCTGCCCAGGCAAAATGTCCCTCATAGCACACTGTATGGCGTATGCCCGTCTTCCATTAGCCCAGGTTAGGTGCAAAAAAGTAGGACGTAAAACCCCATTTCATTTCATGTTTACTTACTTCACGTCCATGTCCTTGTCTACGCTTTATTACAATTAACCTGTTTATCTTAAAATTATCGATCTCTGACATTTAATTTTATAATGAAATACTCTGTTAATCGTCGCTCTTTCTAACATTACAGTTAATAAGCCATTAATTGTAAGGTTATTGTCGTATTAAAAAATCACTGCCCACAAATGTTATTCAAGCGATAATAATGTTATTAGACATTTTAATTAATTTACCATTCATGTATTCATCGAGCCTCAAGCAAAGCGTTTCTTACTTTTAAAAAAATATCGCCATTACGCCACTATTTCTTTCGTCTTTGGTAATGATTTAAATCGCTAAGTCGCCTAAAACGGGTGTTTAAATTACATCTAAAGGTTGCGCTTTCGATCTTACGCATGACATGAAAACTAGACTAGGTTCTTCTATCCGAAAATATCCGAAAGCCGGAGATTGTTGCTAGCAATCTACTGAAATAAGATCATTGCGGGACTAACATATTTCAATAAATTGCTTTCGCGTAGGGTTTTTTTTTAGCAGTGGGATGAAACCCACGGCAGTGGACAGGCGAGGATTCAAAATCATGCCACTTGACTCAATGACAGGAATTTATGATTTAGCGTACATGCGTTAAAAAGAGAGAGAGAGAGAGAGAGAGAGATAGAGAGAGGGAGAGAAGAGAGGGAGAGAGAAATGGGGTTTAACGTCCACTCAACACAAACTAGGTCATTTCGGGTCTAACATATGTTTTTTTTTAAATTCTATTTCAATAATTCGCTTGCGCGTAGGGGTCTTAAGCAGTGGAAGGCAACCGTAGTGTCCGGAGGAAGCCCACGAGGTTGAGAAGGAGCCCCCTATCTCCATGCCACATACGCTCACACAAGGAATCGAAACCACAGCCGCATGGTAGAGGTCGAAGCGCGGCACTCTAGACCACTAGGCCATCCCAACCGCCCACATGCGTTAAACCATTTGACATGTAACTGATATAGTTTGATACAATCGGTAAAATCAAAATAGTTATATCATTGTGTATGATATATTTTACAAATATCTGATTTCAAAAAGATCTTTCCCAGGTATACTTCAGTGAATAGAACTCGTTTAAGTTTTGTGTTGGATATCACCAGAGGCCGTTTGAGAGATTACCTAATAGGCGTTCTCAATGAACGCTGTACTTGCGTCACCACATGAAATGAATTCCGGAAACAATTTCATAGAAGAAAAAATGGGAACAAGTTCAAAATATTCCAATAGTCAGTAGTTTTGGACGCTAGTATAGTTTAGCTTATGTGTAATAAATGGCGTAGTTTTGTATTCTAGCAAGGATTAACTTTTCTTATTAAAAGCACAGGAACAAAATTTCTGGTGCTTTACTGGAAAATACTTGGCCTGACAAATTAGACAGTGCTGACACTAGTTCTAATTCTCTAGTTGTCTGGAAGATTATATCAGTCATAGAGATCAGTGTTATTGGTTATAATTATTGGAAGTAATAACCAGCCCCCCTTCCTTTAGATTCGTTACCCCTGGAGCTATATTCAAGCTACTTTAATGATAGGCCTGTTATTTATTATCTGTTTGTTATTGGCCAACAGTATACCGATTGATCGCGAAGAGAGTAAGAGAGAAAGAGAGAGGGAGAGAGAGAGGGGTGGGGGGTAACGACCACTGTACACAAATTAGGTCATTTTGTGACTAAATCGCGAAGAGATTTTCAATTTGATAGGGGTAACCGAATCAAAATGGTTGAATCCGAATACGATCCGGTGTTAAAATTATTCCAGATCGAATACGATCTTATAATATGTTTTACTATTCCGATATAATTCGAAACGAAAATTGTATGAACAATTTCAATAATCTACAATCCGTGATATGGTTAAATCTTACCGTGAATAGTGGAAATTTGATGTTTTGAATGAAATTACTTTATAAAATTCTAAGTTCTGGTTAGCAACATTTTCAGAAATGGAATAAACACTATGTGGATAGGATCGGAATACATGTTCGTTGGTAATCGATCCATTCGTTTAAATCGGATTTGGGAAGAGTAATCAAAATGTATATTTATACGCTTAGAGTATTTTCAAGATACCACAGACGGAAAATGGCATATAAAACTATGGGGAACAGAGGGCATTACATTTTGAGGGAAAATTTACAGATACTAACATCCTCAACAGTTTCATAATCAAAAAATTCATTAAATAATTATTTTAGCAGTAAGAGGGGCACATTAATTTGCAATAACGAACTTAAACACCGTGTATATCGTATTGATTTCCACTACAATATCGACATGTAAAAAACATCATTTGATTGAGATATTTTTTATTGTGAGAACTTGAACAAAACGTTCCTTCTTTCCTTCGTGCGATTACAAGCTACGTGGTATGTTACGACGAGAACATCATTGCATAACATACCGATATTATGTAGACATCTAAAAATCCAATCTAAACGCGCATGTATACCAACGGTGTGGAATTATGATGTCATTGGAAATAGTTCTATATGACACTTAAACTATATCAAGTTTCAAACATAAATTTCGTGTGGTATAAATTTGTGATTATTTGTTTGCGATTGTCTTACTGGATCGCAGACTGATGATTGCCAATGGTGGTATATACAAGTACATGCTCTTGGAACTACGCAAAGTTTACTTTTGTAGGTTGATGGCTTCATTTCGTTTACTTATGTCCTATAGAAAAGCTTCATCAAACCAATACCTCATACAAATGGAAGGGGGAATTCAGTCGGATAATTTGGGTCTTTCCATTGTGATTTATCGAAATTTTCTCTTGAGGTTGAATGTATTTAAGATTGTGTGTCCACTGGGAATTCTAATAAATTCGTGACACGTATTCGACATTCACTTTAAATTCAGTATGTTTTTCTACACAATTGGCCAACAATCGTTTATTTACAGTCAGTCAATTATGGAGAAGGTAACAGGAAATTCATCCAATATTAGTAAAAAATATGGTAAATTGTGAAAATGAAGGTTGAAAACGCAATACAAAAATTTATGATAGTTTGTTGAAAAAGGAAACTCACATGATAAATCATAGATGTCTTGTGAGTCCGTAAAATATTCTCACAATAAACCAGTAGGGTGATTTAATAAAAATCAAAATAGTTTTGAAATTTCATCAGGAATCATTAGGTAAGCTCAAGCAAGTTTAAACCATGATAAATCATAGATTTCTTGTGAGTCCGTAAAATATTCTCACAATAAGCCAGTAGGGTGATTTAATAAAAATCAAAATAGTTTTGAAATTTCATCAGGAATCATTATGTAAGCTCAAACAAGTTTAAACCATTATGTAGGCTCTAACAGCTTAAAGCACATTATGAATCAGTATGTTGGTTCTAACAGCTTAAATGATGCAAGCTCTAACAAGCTTAATCCACATGATGAATCATGTAAGATCTAACAGGCTTAGATCACAGAATGTCTTTTTTGCCTAAAAGGATTTCTTACGAGTTAATTTCACGGAGGAGACATACATTGTCATGTGCGATCGAAATTTATGTATAGAACGAATTTACTTGGTTACATATCAAAGTATATATGACGCAATCGAATTATGATCTTTCGTTTCCAAATGATAGAATGTTTTTGTGGGTGGTGGGGTATACGTATATATATATAAATCAATATTTTGTCTTGGACAGTTGATTGAGTTACAAACAACAATATATTGAAAATCCTGGAACAAAGTAAATAAATGTCTGGAAATATATTTCCGGTTCTTTTAGCTTATGTGTATTTAAATTATTTGTTATAAATGAAAACTTATAAAATGATAAAACATGACATGCATTTGTTATGTATGGGGATTTATTGTCATTCATTCTTTCAGATATTATACCAGACACTTCAGACGAGAAAAAGTATAGATTGTTTGGGACCCAGAATCAAACCAGATTTCATGGATATGACATAAATCAATGAATACGCTAACGAGCATTAAGTGATAGCTGTTGAGACAGGTTTACCTTAAGGTGCCTTTTAGAAGGTTTACAAATCGCAACTTGGCGTGTGATCTCCAAGTTATCAAGTAAAATAAAGTTTTGATAAAATCATTAACCCCAACGAAAAATGAGTAAAGAGCAGAAACAGATGTAAAAATCATTATTTAGAAAGGAATAAATGTAGAATTATTTCTTGGGATGAATGATAATGCTATTTTGGCAAACAACCGGTTGTCTGGTGTCTAGAAGAACCAGCAGCAGGTTGTGATTTTAACTCATCTGGAAGAGACACTAACATAGCTGCCCACAATAGACAAGTGGTAGCTTAGTTTGCTGTTTGTTGGTCGATAGAAGTAATATTACAGACAATATCATATAGGAAAATTTGTACAGAGGTTATGTTCAAATTCGGTTATGTTCTATAACTAAATTATAAAATAAAGAGAAAGGACAATGTATGTAATTTTTATGTCCCAGTTCGCATCTATCAAATATGCATAAAGAGTAAGTAAAAATGCGGTTTATAGCTAGTTAAAGTAAAAGACAAAGGAAGATTTTTTTTATGGAATGTAACATCATTAAAGGACAAATCTGGTGTCAATCATTATCACATATGTGATGGAATTGGTTAAACACGCCCCAGATATGATTTTAACGTAGAGATCATTGCTACGACAGATGCGATATGAAGATTTCAAAAAACGGAACAGACGAACGCAAAAGGAAAACAAACGTCACCCCTACATATAAATGATTGAAGTAACGAGTGATACACGGACGAATTTCTGCTCACTAATAAGTTCTTCGAAGAAAACCAAAAGTTGTGATATGAGACTGGGGGGGAGGGGATCTAACAATAATTGACTGTTACTAGATAAGAGAAAAATCCGTGCATTGCCAAGTGATATTGAATTACCTTTTTGAATTATCAGATATCCTCTCACAGTCTCACATAACAACTTTTGGTTTTCGAATTTGGAACGTGTTTATGTCCCTGGCGACCATGGAGACCACAGCACGATATCTCGCGTTTCCACCACGCTTATGGCGATCTTGGCACGCTCTGAAACCATTTTTTGTCGCCGTAGCAGCACAGTATGGACCTTTGCGACCCCGTCACATTCTCGCAGCTTTCCAGATCATATGAGCATGTTCAAAACAAACGTCGTGACTCGGCTATCATTGGCGACCATGGAGACCACAGCACGATATCTAGCGTTTCCACCACGCTTTTACCACGCTTATGGCGATCTTGACTCGCTCTGAGACCATTTCGGTCGCCGTAGAAGCGCAAAAAGGACGCAGCCCTGGTCTGACGGGGGTATAATGTAATAATATTGTCCTTTAATTTGTCACAAATGTGCTGTAAAAAAATGTTATTATGATTTTTTTTCATTTAATTACCATTTATGATCTATCACATATAGCTGTATAGTTTATGTCAAAATTAGGTTCTTATAGAATTAAGATATATCTGGAGCAAAATAAAATGAAACAAAATAAGAAAATTATGGATAGAATGAAATGAGTGGCACCGATCAGCTGTAATACAAAGATGTAGGTGTCTAAACCGTTTCCATAATAACCCTGAGTTATTTCCTTCTTTGTCTTTATTTGACAAGTTAACCTTTTAAAATAATGCCATCTATCGTCAAGTAGTGGTTAATATATCAATATCATAGGCTAGGGAATTAGTTTATTGGAGCCAGGACAGACCTAATTATATTAAGGAAAGTAGTACCATCTGACTGACATGTTAACCCACCAAAAGGGATTATAAAGATTTACTTAATAATGGAGTTCTGTTAAACGTTATGGCTACATGATTAGTATGGGATCGAGATGATAGCCATAAATATGGAAGCTCTCATTAAACTTGCATTTTATAAGTAAGACGACCATATTGAAAAAATGTCTTCAAGAAAGACATTAGAATCTGTTGGATTTTATTTGAATAGAAGATATATTACAATTTACATGAAGTTAAAATTTAAAATGCATGAATCAAGTAGTGATTTTAGGAAATAACTAGGTTAATAACTGAAATTTCTCTATATTCTCTTCGTCATATCAGAGCATGTTAAACCTCTAAAGAATCGAATCGCACAAATCTACAATCTATAAACCCAGTCCAAATTATTATCACTTATCGATCTATTAACTCTCGAGTAAACAACAAAAAATGTAAATATACCCCAAGACAAACAGCAGGGTTATAATCTCTATGTTCCTAATTTCTAATGATGTTGATAAGTTAGATCTCTATCATTCTTAGTGGACTTTCCGGTTCGTGTTCAGTAATCCGAATATACCATTTAGCTACACTATTTATTACTGATTAAACATCGATTTCTTTTATTCAAGGATAAAATAATAGTCTGTGAATGAAAGACAACTATATAAGCCTTTAGAGAAGGAATGCTAAGACAAATTTAAACCAACGACACCAAAAAACGACCACCAGGATAAATATAAAACCAACTTCGTGTTTATGGAACTGTCACAGCATGCAACGTGTTGTTTAATTCGTCCAACCTTAAGAGGTATATTAGTTAATGTGTTTCACGAAACCCTAAACTAAGCTTTCAAACTGATAATTTCATCTACGGCTATTAGCATGTCTTTGGGTTATAATCTAGTCATGGTAATCAAATTTAGGATACGAACCCCAAAATAATCAGCTTTGCAGTCTGAGACATTAAAGATTGTATGTGATAATTTCTCAAATAAATCAAAGATGGCAGTCGCATCACTTCCTGACACAAAGTCAGGGCACGTTTACAAATCATTGCAACTGGGATTCAGGTTCTCGCGATGGTGCATACAAGGACGCAGTTGTTGTTATGTCGTGTCTCTTACTATTCTGTTGTATTTTTTATAATAACATTGTTCAATCAATGTCAATTCTCAAACACAACTAGAATTTCTTCATTAAGAGCGATTCCCACTGGGCTCGATTTAAATAAGTAGAATAAAATTCAATTTTAGTCTACAGGTACCTCGTCATTCGGCTGCTATTTCTTCTGACAATTTAATAGTTCGCTCGATCACGGCTTTAGCCTCGTATTAGTCGAACGTTTGAAAGGGCATTTGGCGTCTTCCATGGTGGTACATTAAAAATGGTCGCGACGTCAATACCCAAACACATCGGTCTATTATTTTATTAGTTCCTCCCGATAAAAGTAAGTAGCAGTCATTTTGAACCCTTGGGAGTACCAAACTATGGTTTCCAACTTTCTAAACGACACTACCACGTACAACCGCATCCACAAAGATCCCACAGAAACACACTGAAGAAACATGAGGAACCAAATTAAGACTGAAGCACTCACCCAACTGAGACTTAACCATCGACGACCACCCTCGTGGTTTGTACATATCGTGTATATAGTGTATATAGCAATCTTATAATTTAATTGTTCCTCAACTTTACTTTACTTTTCAATATATATTTATGTTTTACTTTTATGGAGAGGGTGTCTATAGGCTTCTGCCTGTTCTCCAATCCAGTTTCTGTGAATAAATATTGTTTCGAAAAATATGTGAAATCACCACACCAGTCTTCGAGAAAACAGCTTACAATTTAGAATCCAAGTTACGATAGAAAGAGAAGAAAGACAAGCTCTCTGGATCTGTGTTCCGAAAACTGACACATACAGGCCGATAAGATCATTTTAAATCAAACCAAGCCACCTGCAATATCTACCATTCCCACTCTCACTGGACACACAATGTATGTTAACAACTCTGAACGGATACTCGGAACAACTATATACTAAAGATATTAATACATAAATAAACCCAAACCAGATCCATCAGTAAGAGTTGTTATCTCATTAAATGGTAAATCCAATCCAACGTTTACTCAATCAACAAGCGGGGATATAGACTACATTTATCAAAACGCTTATGATTAAGGACAACCCGAATCCAACCTTTTCTCATTGAAGTTCTTTGATGTCCAGTTACCCTTATCACCCATGCCTTGATTAATGACTCGTAAATCCCTTATCCCCAGAAGTAACTACAATTGAATCTTATCTAGTATACTCTCAGTCTGGGTAACCAATTCAAGTGAGAGAGAAATTGGGCTTAACGTCCACACGACACAGACTAGATCATTTCGGGACTAACATATTATGGTTCAATTTTATTTCAATAATTTGCTTTCGACCCTACTCCTTTAGGGTTTCTGTTATAATTGTTGAATGTACACTGTAAAAAATTTCCATTTTTTATGTCGCCGAATTCCGTAGAACACCTTTTTTCTGTTAATTGATGGATTTTTTTGAGAAATTGTGTTAAAAGAGTGAATTATTTCTTCAAATTACGTGTTTTATGTAATTCTGTGGAACATTCAGTATTAAACAGGAAATTTCCGTGAAATTTAGGGATAGAATATTTTATTCCCTTCTATAACGGACTTAACTCTGTTATTTTACGGAATAAACTGTGGCATGGCAGGAAAGTTACGTAAAATTTAGGGATAAAATGTTTTATTCCATTATATAACGGACTATTTCTGTTTTCAAATGCAACGATAAGAAAGTGTATACATATATAATCATTCCTAATAATTATCATTTTATAGTATTCAGTTCAATTTATCAACCATAATATGAAGGATCATATTGTGTAAAGTTTGGTATATTAAAAGTCATGTATTGCTAATTTCGATTAATTATAAACTCTATGAAGTGTACTCCCATTCATCTTACGGTAATCAGATTATAAGTATTTTCATAAATGTATAAAAACAATTTTCAAAACCAATGAGTACAGGTTGTATTGTCTGGTAACCAAACACGCTTCAATCAGGATATTATAACCGATTGGCCAGTGTAAGCCGCAAACTTACATCTGAAAGCCTCTAAACGGTCCTATCACTGACCATAAATAGTTGTTCGACACGCCCTTTTCTCGATGAGGGTATTCTTATATTAGCGGAAAGAGGTACATTTCGTCAGCGACAGCACTTCGGTGGAAACAGACGTTAATTAAAGCTATTTCACACACGCAAACAAAGTCAATGGTTAATTCAATGAAATTCTTATCAATTTTGAGTCTATTGAACAAAAATTACCAGGATTTATTTTTCTGTATTTGAAAACGGAATTTATGTTAATTGAGGGAATTTCTGTAAATTACAGGAAAAAAACATACGGATAAAATTTTCCTGGTAATTTTTGTTTCCGGAACTTTTTCCGTTTTTTCACGGATATTTTTGTTACAGTGTACCTACACTTTCGCGTTTTTCCTCATTTGTAAATTTGTATGCTTAATAACGACTACTGGAATCTTGTCGAAGACTTTCTGTTATTAATCAATCAATCCGCGCACTCGACTTCTTAAGCTATTCTAGTTTAATATTTACTTCGTTACCTTTCTTTAATCTTAAAAAAAATTTAGACAGTAGAACAATTCAATACCTGGTATGAGCTTATGTGGCATTGAGATAGGAGCGCCTTCTCAACCTCGTGGGTCTCCTCCGGGCACTCCGGTTTCCTCCCACTGATAAAGACCCGTACGACCAAGCGAATTATTGAAATAAAAATTAAACCATGTGTTAGTCCCGAAATGACCTAGTTTGTGTCGATTGGACGTTAAACCCCATTTCTCTCTCATCATTGTCATCTAAGTGTTTAATATATTTATCCTGAAGTGTGGAATAAGGAGAGATTATGTTATGTCTTATAGTCCATTAAGTATTTTTTATTTCTTTTACTTACGCTCCTGTTATTGAACCGAATGGATAGTTTACACACACATATATATATCAGTAGATTTTTTCAAAAATGCCAACTCTAACCGGACATTCACCTAACGTGGGTGTGGGCAGATAATCTTTATACACATTTGTTTTCTAATTGTATAGTATTAGTACACAACGCCAAGATGAAAGAGAGATGAAACACATAAATTCCATTTCATTTTATTTCGTGTACCTGGACAAATATATGTGTCGACCCGATCATAGCACAGATTTTTAAAAATAAATTGTGTCCACTGCTGAGGAATCTTTATCAGTATACAATAAGTGACACAGTTTTATCGAATGTTAAAATTTATAACCTATACAATGTTAATGCAAATATTAAATTTTTACATAATAAAAAAATCCTTTTTATTTCTGTATGGGTATGTCTGAAATGTAACCTCTTGAGGTTGCTACTGAGGTATTTTCAAATTACACGGTGAAAAGTTTCATGTCAACAAAGGGACAAGTGTACCATCGATAATAAAAGAAAAATGAGGTTACTTTCATACCATATATACATTTAAAACAACGATAGTTAGTTTACAGCTTTATCTTTGTTAAACATAAATAAACAGAAAATAACATTATTCTAATGGGAAATGAGGAACGCATTGTGGAAACACGATTTGTATTTTGTTGTGAAATTAACGACACGGTGTCTAGAGTATTATACTTATTGCCTTGGGTCATTATCGGTGAAGGATTGACAAATAAACAAATAAATTAAAACTGTCGAAACTACCCAAGAGGTTATCATGAAGGGATGAGCATTCAGTTGATAAATCAACTCAATCGTTTATAAATTGCTGTTCAAAATGCGTGTTAAGCATCGAATAGATCATATGGCAGTATTATGTCAAAATATTTTTAAATACAAGCATTAATTTTCAAACACTTGCCTTTGTATCCAAATATATTTTTTAAAATATCTTTAAATGACACTAGAATAAGAATAGTTTAACAGGTTCTGGTCCATGAAGCAGGATAGTGTGGAATAAAGAAATGCATACTGTTTTACAATCCGGTAAATTTTGTAATAAATTCGTGGCTAATATCCGCCTGTGTTGCATTTTTGAACAGGGGTCTGGGGTTTCGTACCTTAACATATCTTATTATTTTCGGACTAAGACTAAACATTTGTTAAATATGATGTTTGTCTTTATTTTAAAAAAATCAAACAAGGAAACAAACACATACACCATCATTGCCACCTTTAAGGTTAAACTATTTAGACTGTAAATTGTTCAACCACGGTATCCCATCTGAATTGATTATAAATTTTAATCTGTAATGGAACAACGTAAGCTTTAGTGTGAAGGAACAAAATCATATTTTGAGTGAAAGTACTTTTATTGACATGATAAATAATTCAGAAACGATCAAAGACTTGTATTTCTGTCTCTTTCGTGAATAATAGATTTGAAAACTGACAGACCATTCCATCCCACCTGAATTACTTGTAGACATGTCTGTGGAATTTATAATATTGATGGATGCATTATAGGCAAAAATATAAGAGAACAAAGAACGTTTTACAAAAAAGATATGTCAGTTTCCTGTCATCAAAATGGACAGGCTAGCATTCCTGGCTTTATTTTGATGAATAATTACACGAACGGATTACGTCTCCATTTATTCAGAATGGTATTTATAATATTAAATACATACAACCCCAGCTGTAAAGAATCCACATGCGCGTTTAACGTTGAGGGTGCTATTTAATGTACAGAAATGTATGAAACTCGAACACAGAATTTTTTAAAATATATTTAGTTGTATTTTCTTTTTAATATATTTAGTTGTAATATAAATGTGTTTCTATTTTAACACATGTGCTTCAAGCTATTGGTGCATATTAATAATTTTGTTAGATTTAAACCACGGTAGTTAGCTTAGCTCTGTCTGGGATATAACCTGTCTGACAACAACGGAATTATACAAAGTACTGCATAAAAAGACAAGTTTGGTTTATCGTTTATTAATTTGAGAATTAGTGAAAATGTTCTCCTCAATAGCATACTCAAGATCTTTCATAATAGCCAGGTAAAAGATTAGGGAACCCGAAATGTTCTTTACTGTTATAGATTATTAGGAGAAGAAAATCTGAGTTTATAACAATAACACAAGAATTTGTACCCGTTGTCATTTTTGAAGCAATGCAAATAATCGTATAGGAGCCAATGTACATTCCACTACCACCCCCCCGTGTTTTAATTTTAGCCGAACATGATGCAGATGGAGGGTTAAAACAGAAAGCAATATTGTCAACAATATTTTCATTCGTCAAACCTCAGAAGACTCCGATACCCTTCCATCTAGTTTCGGCTGTTTGGCGGAAAGTGATTATGTACCTACATCAAAACAACTGTGACGCGGCTGTCGGTTTACTATATGATATGTAATTAGAAAGAGTTCACGCTTTTAGAAAGAAGTTCTCAAACGGCTCACCTCCAGTACCGTATATAACCAAATTATCACTAGTTGTTTTAAGGGATCGAAGGAAAAATGCAATGAAGTTTTAATTATAACAGTCAAATTTGAGTATGAGGGAAAGGAAAATGTTTTTAAAAACGATTTTTAAATTAGTGCATTTTTTATTTAAATTAGATCCCTGCATTGGCCGCGAAATTTCATCGGGATTTGCCAGCTTGGTTCTTCTTTGTGATTTGAGCGGGACGAAGGACCTGATAATTATACTTTTTGTTAAGACTTTATTTTTTAAGTTTTAACTTTCATTCGAGACATTTCACTAAGCTTATTTACTTAATAACATTGGATTTGATGTTTCTGGATCAGGAACTGGTCTCCAAGCGCTACTCATCGTATTGCTCCATGGGACGAAAAAAGCCCTACTGGGCTCTCATGGACTGCCAATAACTTCCCGTGCTCCAAATGGGCCCATAGCACTGTTGCCCACCCCATAGATCTCAGGGTGAGCCAAGCCTAAATATAAATATGTCGTGTGTCCCGTTTAGAGTAATTTGAAAGTATTTGAGAATATGTCCAAAAATTGATGCACGCATTAAAGGTAACAGAGAGGTAATTGGTGTTTAACGTCCATACTAGGTCATTTCGGCACTAACATATGGTTTAATTTTATTTCAATAATTCTCTTGCGCGTAGGTGTCTTTAGCAGTGGGAGGAAACCGGAGTACCCGGAGAAAACCCACGAGGTTTGACAGGCGGCCATGCTCCTTGCCGCGTACAACCGAGAATTCGAAACCACGCCAGTTGACTCAATGGCAGGCCGTATGATACAACGCGCGCACGCCAACCATTCGCCCCCCCCCCCCCAATGTAGCAGTGGTCAATGACCATGGTTTAAACGAAACTTCTTGCTATTGGGACAATCTTTTTGTTATTTTAGCCACTATCGGACACGATGCCCTACGTCAAGCACTACGTCAGGCTGTAGGCTACGCTACAGTATAGATAGTTATCTGCTCTGTTTCTATTCTATAGAAAAGGATCCTACTCGACCGACAAAAAAGTAAAATAAAAAAAAAATATTTGAACTTTCTCACGATACCGTTCTTTCTAATTAAACTACAAAGCAAGCAATGTAGTACTTGGCGACATCAGTCAAGAAATCAAACAATTCAATTAACTTTGAACAGAACATAGAGAGGCCTATTAATTAATCTTTCAATTTCCCACAGCAACTAGAACCTGTTTCTAGAGTTTTAACGATAGAGTCTAAGACGATATAGATGAAGTTGTCCCCCGTGACAAGATTACCATTAAACTGCAGTTCATTTACAGAAGTGTGATTAATGGAGTGGGTAAAATGATCGCACTTTGATATAAAGCAAGTGTGGCTATTACTTTCAGTATCAGAACGTATCAAGAAACAGAGAATAATTCGAAATGTAAAACTGAATTCCCTGAAGAATCACTAATTACAATTCTTGTTAAAATTAGAATTGTTGTTGATGATGACAAATTGTAATAGCTATTGTTCATGTGATAGAATTATACTTAATGTCAGAATATAATATGCATAGAATTTCCAACATATGAAATATAGACTACTACTATTTATTTAACAAGATTGTGTTCTGATAAATCATTTAATGTACAACATACACTTTTAATTGCAAGATGATCCAAATTAAAATAAGAATGAACCAAATGCATTAAACATAAATATATTATGCCATTAGATTTGTCACATTGCCAATGAGTTAAAATATATGTCGGACTTTGTAGAGAATTTCCAGCTAGTCTTTTTTGATATCAAAAAAAGCGAGTTGGAGATTTTATTTATCACCCGATATATATTTCACTTTTACTGAATCTGATTACAAATTCACCGTAGTGATACATCATTTTTTGACAGAAGTTTACATATTGCAAAGTCCTACATATTGACCCAGTATTTCCTTAAAAGCCAATTAAATAAAAACAGTTTCTTTTAACAAAAGTTACTTTTTATTTAAATTAAGTGGTTTCTTTAAAATAAAAGAAAGTAGTTCCTTTTAATTGACCAATCAAATTCATGTAGAGCGATATCTCCTGTCAAATGTGTTATTGGATGCGCACTAAACTTATAAAAACCCTTAAAAAGTTTTATGGCCGTCAGATTGACTTGATTGGTATAATATAACGTGTTTCTCTCGACTATTATTCTAGATATATTTAATTGACACGTATACTATTACTATCGCCAATCACGCTATTTTACCGACATTTTGCCTCATATTTGGATGTAGCTATGGCGGGTGTGGCCAGTGTAAGCTTACTCATTCGGACACCTGTTACCACTGTTTGTCGTGTATTTTGTACACAGGGAGCAGTCCATTTGCCTAGTCGAATTTGCCACAATCCAAAATGGTTGCTGGTTCTGGCTTGTACATTCCGATTTCTACCCAATTATAATATGATCGAATTTGGTAACAAAAAACACGTTTTCGGGGTAACCGAATCCATTTCCATGCACATTGTTACCGCTGAACAATATTGGGGGCTATATAAGATGGCTATCAGTTTTGGCAGGAAAATTCTAATTTTTACATTAGGATCAAGTTGTATGTCCTCTGGGGCCACTCCAAGGTCACTGACAAATTTATTTCAAAAAACGATATAAGTGTTGAGACACAGATGGATACAGCCAACCGTTATTCGTCAATGTTGTAAGTGGAAGAGCATATATCAAGGTCTGGATGGTCTTGGCGCCAACGTTCATTTTTGGGGACTGTTGTGTTTTACATGGTCTGCAGGAAGGATTTCATACTACAGATATAATCTGTGACCATTGTTACAACAGTAAAGAATAGAACTCGCAACACCAATTTTCTGGACAGGACAGGACAGGAAAAAATTATGACTGGGCATTAATCTAGTTGTATTTTGCCACTATGGATGTGCAATGTTTTAACAATAAAACCCAAAATTGCCATTATGTTTTAATGTATTATCCTAGTTCTGACTTAACAACTTTTTTTCTGAGAAAATACTAAACTTGTTTGAGTAGCTCTTTAGCTCATAAACATCTAGTACCAGTTTTCAATATAAGACGAGAAGTCGAGATCGACCAGGATAATACCGTTTGACCCACGCGGTTCCCAAGACTGTTTGGACACAACATAGACTTAAGTCGATGTCAGTCAAATTAATTGACGAGATAAGTCTGGTACTATGTTCTTATCAGACCACCGTCTAGTCGCATTCAAATGTACACTCCTTTCGTTTCTTACTTTAATCACAGTTTGGTGTTATCTGTAATTGAAATTAGTTCAGTAACAGTCTACTTTAGAGAGATTAAACTATCGAAACGTAGACCCAGAAGCCAATAAGCTCATTAAGCTCGAAATCTACAAATTTAATGGTCAAAATGTGAACTAAAATTTCGCAAAACGGTTCAAAAAATGTCATGAAATGTGTCGATTTCGCATCACGCGATGAGCATTTATTTCAAAGAGTAAACCATGTGTACCACCGAAATGTTCCAATGGTGTTAATAACTCCGCTGAACGCTTAAACATATTACAATTTGGAATTTCACCTGGTTCAATCTTATGTCAGATTGAAAAAGCTGTAACCCAAAGGGTTTAGCATGATACAATACCTGGATATTTATACTCTCTTCGGTCGCTCCAGAAAGTTCAATATGCATCTTCTATCCCGTACCTTACACGAGATGCTAGAGAGTCTTCTGAAAGGTTGGGTTACAGGATGTGTGATTTCACATTATCAAGTGCATACGAAATTTTAGGCATAAATTAAATATGACTGAAACTATGATAAGAAACTTGCAAGACATTCTGGGAGATTTTATTGAAGCGATCAGACTAATTTAAAGTGAGTAGGATGAATTAAAAGATCTGTGTAATTGTGAAGAGGATAAATAAAGAGAGAAGAAATCAACAAAGTTTAGGAAAATGAATCAGTATTATTTAATTTATTGTGCAGAAAAATATTCACATTTTACTTAAAGATACATTATGCATAATTTATGTTTAATTATTTAAATGAATTGTATTTCTAGTCATTTCTTTATGTTTCCCATTTCCTTTCCTTTCCTTAAATTTGATACGCATTTCGATAATTGAATTTCGGATAATTGATAAATAACATTAGAAATAAGAAACGATAAGTAATGCAGATATGGATCAAAATATTTTTCAGTTAATAATTAACAAATAACATAAATAGCACTAAGAGTAACGGTAACGCGGATCAAATTTAAGGAAAGGAGAGGAAGTGGGGAAACATGGAGAAATAACTAGGAATTCAAAGATGGAAAAACGATATAGTCAAACTAGGAACAGATATACGTTTAGCAAATTTAGCAGTACAAATATTTGGTGTAACCGATCGGGTGGGCACGGATATGTGTCGAGCCATACGATCTACATGTTTAGGTCGGACGAGCGCTGGACATCAGTCCAGAAGAGTCATTCTTCCACTGATGTGACCCTTTCATTAAACTACATTAAAGGGAACTAAATTATATTTGGGACACAAATGGGTCGCAACGCATATAATAATGTAATATGGATGTATATAAACTCATTTAATTAAATCGTTTTTACTATAACACCAAATCGGTTATATTCGGCGAAATATGCCAGGTGGCTCAATCGATAGTATCGCGCATGTCTAGCCCCGTTCTTCGAGTCCCTAAAACGCATTCTGTTGCACGATTCGCGTACAATGGTAAATTAATATGTTTTTTTTTTGTTTTAAATATTTGATACCCGAATCCTATCTTTTCCCACAATTCGTGCTTTTAATGACGAAGACTGTGGAAGATATTGAGTTAAAGACTGAAAGCAAATTTCAATTTTCTAAATAAGATAAATGTCCATTATGGATGATTTAATCGATTGGTATATTAGACTTAAACCGCATGTAATTATTTATCAAACGTTATCATTTTTATATCTAATCTAATATACTTGTTTGTATAATTTCTCAATTACAAAACCAATATTTGTTTGATATTTCCCCATTTTATACACCATAAGAACATAAGACATAAAAACTGTGTAAGGTTTCACGTAATTACCAACTTCAGTATATACACGTAGAATGCACGTATATATGTATAATTATTAAATTATAGTTTGTGACAAAGAACGCTGAATTTTCTATCCACTTCGTTGTGGCCGTTACGTGTTTTGTATACAGTACATAATAAAATACAGTAATTGCTACCATCTAGAAACCATTAACAGTCTGCTGGGAACATTTTTTTATGTTTATTACCTTCTTACTTTCGGTGTTTAATATACATAACATGTATCATTTTATTTAAAATCGGATTATGTTTTGCTAATCGGTTAAATGAACTCTTCGAATAAACCCTTGGATATGGCTTGGTTTTGTATTGTTCGATTTCGTGAAGCAAGCAATATCTGATATTTTCAAAATAAAATCGCTACCAATACTTGGTAATAACAGGAACTGACCGAAGTTATTTTAGAATTAGTGAGATTAAAGATGAAGGAAATCAAATCGACAGTATATAATGAATTAAAGGTAAAGTTTCGTATTTTAATTACGCCAACAAAAACTACCAGAAAATTGCTTATTGCAATAGTTACAAGATTAACACTGTCCAACACCAATATTCAGATTAGTTTCATGACGGTGTGAATCATGTAGACCAAGAGACAATTACAGGAACCATAGGCATCGATCGGAATTGTTGCTTATAAACATGGAGGAACTCATTTATATCACCAATATTTCATATCGGAACTGGGCAAATATCATGATCTGTAATCGATCACGCGGCTGTCAAAATTAGAGATCATTATACTTGATTGACAGCCAATCAACGGTTGTTTACAATTAATTTTGGAAATTCGTCCTAGAGAATTCTAGTTGTATGGCTGATGTGGGAAGTGCTGAAAAGGTTAACATTGTACGATCATAACCTTGTTGTCTAGTGATGTAAATGCCCGTTATTTCCCTGCAAATACATCGACAAACCGTGCCGCAATCTCTACAGGATGAGCGCTTTGGAGAACAGTAAACATTGTTTTATGTGTTCAAGAGAAAAGGTTTCTGTCAAGATAGAACCGTTTTCATACTTTTTATGGCGCCTTGACATCAATACATCAATATTAGATGTCAATGGTTTATGGACGTTTAGAATAAAAACATACTTGCCGGTTAAACCAGAATAAGCTATGAGCCATCCAAGTATTGTTCTATTACTTAATGATGCTTAAAGATTAAGCGGTAATCGGCCATTTATGTGAACATGATGCAACCGAACACGACGTTTTACGTATTCAAAATGGTTAATCGTGTGTGACATGTCGTGTCTCGAAATAAAAAAGTAACAAAGTTCTGAGCAAAAATGGAAGATATTTAACCATGGTTGAAAAAACAATTCTGCATTAACTCATTTTAAATTTTCACGAACATGCCATAAGCTACTCATTATACGGCAAAGACATATTAACTAGAGATCTCGATATCAAACCGCCGTGTCTTGAATAGGATATATAAAGTGATACATATTAAATTTGCCTAGATTAGAATTATCTTTTCAGATGGAAGTTCTGTAACAAAAAGATTGTCTGATTAGATTTTTTAGACTTGTATCCTGACGTTCTTAGGGTGGCTCAAACGTATTGGAACTGATTCACAAACTAGGTTGTCACCGGTTAGAACCTGACGTTGGCCGAAGAGCTCCTAGGGATATTCTAACTTGGTTCACAGCCACTAGGAATGTGGCGTCTAGTGGTTCTGATGGGGAAAACGGTAGGTTAAAACGCGGTTATCCACGGCATATTTCCCTCCTAGCAGACACGTTAAACCCCCATTGCATCTCATTTTAATCATAAGGGCAATATATCAAGCTACGTATACTCCAAACAAATATTCTGCAATTCTAATAGAAAAATGTGCGATCCTTGTGCTTGCTTAATTGAGGATTATGGTATTGATGAAAATATAAAATCGCATTATTTTGTGAGTGTATAAAATCTACTTAAAAAGTCTCATAAATTGTCTACAGGTTTATTGCACTCCATATGAACATTTAATACAGAGAATTGAGTCGCTTTCTGTTGTCAATATAAAACCGGATTTACTGTTGATGTACCTGCTGAAATGTTGTCTAAATCCGGGAATAAATTCGATTGGGGCTAATTTCTCTATTCTATCAGCCAATACCAATGTTTTACAACACAGCCCCATCTACTGTATTTGTTTAGCGCAGACCCATATTGAGTTAATGTGACTTTTATTTGCTCTGAAAAATAAGAAGTCTATATAGCCAAAACACTATAGTATTGTATAAGATACGAATCCACACGCGTATAGATAGTTGTTAAAGCTTAAAATGTCAGACATCAGACACTTTAAATCTAAGGAAATTAATCGAAGAAACAATTGAAATCTATTGCTGCGTAACTTTATTTGGAGATGGATGCTCGAAAATCGTTAAGTTTTAAGGACTGTATCGAATTAACATCGCATACATATATAGAGTCAGTGTATATCGGGCAAGTCTTATTTGTGCTCTGGTGGTTATCTTCAAAATATCAACAAACTCATTGACTTTTACATTAATCTTTGAAGATAGCTGAACAAACTGCGATGCTTTTACCTCGCACATTTGTCTGCACTAACTCCTGTCCTTTGATAGCCTGGTAAATGGGAATACGCAGTGCCCCATTCAAGCACACTTTAATGATTCGAAGCCAATCCAGTGTCAGGATACTGTTCTTTAATTTAATGTTAAACTGATTTCAATGGGTATCCCAAGCGATTTGATGTGTAGAATGTTATACTTCTAGCGTACTATTTTAGTCAACTACATATATGTAGAATTATGTCTTTATGTGTAAACTCTGACATATTTATTTAATCATCTAACGATTCACGCGAACAATACGATGACGTTTCTAAACTTTGCTTCACCCAGCGTGTAGCAGGGTCATGTTTCTGCAACTTGGCTGAGATATTTAAGCGCTTCCAAGGGTTTGAGCGTGTGTAATTTTTATTTCAGTCGAGTTAATATAAGGAAATGAAATGGTCTAATTAAGACGGGCATACGCCATGCAGTGTGCTATGAGGGAAATTTTACCCAGCCAGCGGCGCTACGGCCTACACTTATATTGAATTACAACTGTTAAGGGATCTTTTACTTGCACGCCAATGTGTTCACGGGACCGGCTTTTCACTGACAAGGGGAAAGCACGCCAGAAAATCTGGATAAACTTATTCGGCCAATGCAGGGATCGAACACCCGACCTCCAGGCTTGCGTTATACCAACTTATCCACGTGATCCCCCGAGTTAATATGATAAGCAGAATATTTGTATGTGCACAACTTTCCATCAAGTTCCCAAGGAAAATTATTTGATTTACATTTCCATTTCAAATATTAAGACGTCAATATTAATAATAAACTCTATTAAAAACTTGACTAAAATGTTCTTCTGTGAAATATGAATGTGTATGCTTCTAGACACTGGACGCTGGACAATCTTATAGGGCAGTTGTGTTTCTAAGATACGCGGAAGACATTATTCGCGGAAATCTCTGATTCCGTCTAGCCCCATGGTCAGATTCCAAAATTGCAAATTAGATTTATGTTATCTGCAAACGAGAAAATGTTTGCGTCGTTGACTTCAATGTCAATCTAATCTTATATATTAGATAACCTATCCCATAACTCATTTTTTGTCGGACAGAGTGGCAGAGAATACACTGGTGAATCAAAAATTATTTCCCGTTAGTCATATTATTTAGGGCTTGATGAAGGTAATTAAAAATAGAAGCTATGCATTACATGGTATTCAGCATATTCCCAGTCACTAGTTAAAAACAAAAAATAGTGGCACCGTAAAGATGTATGATCGTAATAACGTTTTGTTTTTTTTATATGTATCAATTTTCATTAAATTAGTTTGATATACCCTGTCAATACAGAAATCTGTCATTGAAATAAATAGGTTTCCATTGAACGTGATATTACAACAGAATAAAAAAGATACTGTAATAATAACGTCATCCCAACGCATTTAATACACCCCTTTTACATTGTATCTGAATAAGAAATAAAGGCAAAAACGAAATAATAACAACGGAGTGATTTCTAGGACAACATTTCTGTCAATAAGTCAAACGTGCGTTATATGAGTTAGGGGATGACACAATTAATAATATAGTAATTTGGTTAGTAGTTATAGAATGTAAGGATAGTCTCGATTAGATCGACGTCTGCTGTTAATGACTGTTGCTCTAAAATGGTGTCTGCAGGCCTATTTCTGTATAGAAGAAGAGGTAAACCCCAAATTAGAAATTTCGTTCTAAACGAGATATAACCATATAAAATGAGCATAATTGGCTTGAACAGTAAGTTTAATGGCGTCGCATTTCTTAACATCTCAAAAGTAGCTAATATTGACGTGCTTTATGGTCTTCTTAATTAGTAAATAATTAATGTCACACTCTTCTCGTGTCAACAAAATAGTAAGCCAAGTAGACCTCCGGGGGCTGGCGTATTTATTTGACCTTTGTCAAAAGTCTTACGATAAAACCCTGATCCAATCAATAGAGAATATGATTTTTCCCTGGATTTGTTTGAAATATTATAGAATGTAAGTCATGTGCTATTGATACAAATATTTTGAAATCGGGATCCAAAATTATCGTGGGATCAGATACTGAAAGATAATCAACCATTATCATTAGTCAAAAAGTGAACAAAAACAGAAAAATGGAAATTCATTAGTATACAAACTGAGCGATTTAATGTTACGCATGTTCAACTAATCTACCTTTCCGTTAGTAACCACGATTACATAATGATTAACTACAACTAAAGTTGATCTCTAAATGTATACACATGGTGGTGTCATCTTAACTGATTGAAATGAATCTTCAAGTTCAGATTGTATGAAAGAAGAGAGTAACAGAACAGCATTTCGTGGCATCATATCTATACTTGTGTCATTGCTCTGATAATATCACTGCTATCCATCTCTACTGAATAGTTTTTAAACTTTGGGAATGAATTGACATGGAATTTGCTAAGTGGGTTTCTCGTGTTTGACTGACGCAAGCACCATGGATATGCACATTTTCTTTTAAAATCTCGTTGAATTTCATACCAAAGTTTGAAACAGACGAAAACCTTAATTGCACTACATGTTTGGACAGTGAAATTCGTGTACAAGTGTTGTGCTGCAAGTGCCAGAGTTACTGCCTCAGCGATCCCAAAATGTAACATCGTCGTTTGCATGGCTATTGTGGAAGTAGACAGTAAGGGCCACCTCGAAGAGAGAGAGAGCGGGAGAGAGAGAGTGAGAGAGAGAGGGGGGGGGACATCCACTCGAATCAATACTAGGTCATATCGGGATTGACATCTGGTTCATTCTATTTCAATCATTCGCTTTAGCAGTGGGGGGGGGGGGACCCGGAGTTAACCTCGTGGTTGAACAGTCCATCTTACTCCTTGGCATGTAAAGTGCACTCGTTCTAACCATTCGGCCACCCAACCCTCCGTTTGTATATAAAAAGAAACACGCATGACTTAATGTGAACCGTCGTAATGATATGTATAGCCATATTACTTTTACAGCAAAAATAAGCCGAGAATCATGAATAAAGCATTATTATTTATATGTGGCAGTAAGATTGCGTCTGCTATAACGACCCATTTATGACCTGCCCTAATGTAAACCAGTATCTTACAAATAAAAATGGACTTAAATAACATATTTGTTGGTTCCATATCTAAGATGTTAAAACTGTTATCCTTGGAGATGAAGAGATCACATCTTCTAACCTAGATCAACAACCAGATCGACGCCCAAGCGTTTCTCATTTGCTGAAAACTCAACAGACATCAAAGGATATCAAATTTTTTACACAGTTATCTTTTTTTGCCGAATTGTGAAGGAAGTCGCTTTATGTCGTCCAATTAATTTCAGCATTTTATAATTGCCTCAAAATTGGAATTAATATGAATTGGCATTTTGTCCTTCTTAACCATTCGAAGACCACGACTGGATACGTTTTAGAATTTGCATATTTTTATACATTTGTAATAGATTGTTCCGCCTTCCCATTTGAAGTTTACACGTGTTGAAACGGCAGTCGTTAGCATACTAAAAGGTAAATTTAAGTGCACATCTTTTAGCCAAACTGTAAAATCGAGGAAAAGTTCACAATGCAAGAGTTTTATTGTCTTTGAAAGTAATTACAAAGCGTGTATGTTATCTCTTCTGTGATGTCCCAAGTTTGGTAACACCAGCTACTACTATTACTGTAAAGTTATCAGAATTACCCTAGTCACCTTTCTCGGGTACACAATGTCTTTTTTGGTGGCACGGATTCTTTTCCCGAAACACTTATAATATATGTGGATGAAATTGTGGTAATTGCGCCCAACACATTTTTAAACTAGGTAATTCTCTTTTTTCGTGCACAAGTAGGAATATAATATAAAGTGTGGAAAGACCGGAGGTGCGTCTTGAAAATTGTAAATTATTCAGCTTTCCAACAGTGTATATTATTCTAAATAGACAAGCGAATTATCATACAAGTTGGGACGATAATCCAGGACGTTAGAGTCCAATGAGCGCAAATTACGAAAATTGGATAAAAATTGTGACCGCTAGAATGTCCACAATCCAAAACCGTTATTTTTCGTACAAGCAGGGGCTATAATCCAGGAAGTTACGGTCCAATATTTCGAAAGGGGACTGAGATATTTCTGAGGTAAAGTTTTATTTCGAGTTTCGTCAAAATAGTATTAAAATTGTGACCTATACAGGCTGGCCACAAACAAATAGAGGACAGACGATGGACAGGGGCCATCATTATAGACTAGGAACATTGTCTAGTGCCCAGGACTAACGCGTTTAGTTGATATTCAATTGTTTTGTCGCAAATACTTCAAAATGCGATGCACCCAAGTATTTAAAACATTTTCCTGTTCATTCTACCAATAATCAATTTATATTTTATTATGCTATATACAGAAAACCGAAAAATTAATAAAGTTGGCGTGTATCAAAAAATACGTTATAGAATAGTATTGTTATTGTTAAATTAGGTAAATTATCCGTATTTTAAGAGCATTGGTATTAACTTTTATCGAGAACTCCATTATATTTGTGGAAATGAACATATAAACCACTTTCAAAACGGAAATGCGATGCATTTTACATTATAAAAACGGTAACGTATTTTATTAAATTTGGCCACTAGATCATTTCTAGGAAATTAAAAGTCTCAAATCAACCCATCGAATCTGAAATTGGAGATAATCATCTGAATGAAACAATATCAACAATCTAACCTATGGCGGTACAACTTGACCCGACTAACCAAACGAAGTCCAAGAATCATGGTATTCTTAATCATCGAGATATTTCAGAATTTACTGGGGAAATCTGGAAATCTTCCCAGGGCGGTAAACATTTACCGTCGGTGGTGTTCATATTAGATTGCATGTTTAAATTTGGGAATCTGACATTCCAGCGCTGAGATATAGATATAATAACCCTCTTTACGAATCGTTTTCGGAAGTTCAACTGACTTCGTGAACAATACTATGATAGTTTCTCTGAACAACTAAATGATTTTATTTTCTTATATTTTACAATGTACCATCGAAGGAAACATGTTTTGTGTTTAAACTTCGGGTAAAATATTATGGTTTATGGAATTGACTTATTCCTCGACGACATATTTGTGAGGTTTTCATTAAGTGTGAAAAAAGAGGAGAAAATTGTTTTACACTTTCATATTGGTTTAAAGATAATGGTGTATCCGCTTGGGGAATAAATAAAAACAAGTGATACCTAGAGTATAAATCAATTGAAAACCGGACACCTCTTCTTCTACAAGACGTCCATATCAATCATTTGGTGGGCGCTGAGACAGTTCACATTCAAAGAGCACGAAACAGTCTACTGGGTTTAGCTACCTTTGCATTTACCTAGAAGTAGTGAGTCGTGCACTTGATACCACCTACGTGTGGAGGAGCCGTGTCAGCTAACGCTAGATCTGAGTTTAGAGTAAATATTATAAGAATCCTACATTAAGCTAATGATGTGAAACTGCTCGGATTATGTGAAACTAAGGCATAGAATATGTAAATATCTATTAGGGTATGGCAAATTTTTTAAAATCCGACCAAAAATAAGAACATCAGACAGCTTATAAATATATACGTACCCAAGCAATCGTAAAGCCCTTCGGAATATTTCAATAATTAAACGTTCACAGAATGAGATAGTCAAAGACAACTATTCAATTCATATTCCATCGATTTAACTACAGTTAAATAACAACAAAACAAATATTAATGTTGATCAACCAGGAAACAATTACCTTACACAAATCTTCTATCTTGTCTTCTCCGGCTGAAATCTTCTGTTGACATTTGAAGCCAGTAATGTTTAAAGTAGTGTTACTAATGTGGAGCTAACTTCACCGGAAAACAGGCATCTGGTCGAAGAATAAGTAATTACCATTGGAGCGAGAAAACTCATAATCTTAAACTACAGTCGCTTTTACTGTAGAAGCTACTGAACGTTCTATAGAGAAGATTGTCCTCGTACCTTAAGCTTGTATCAACTTTATTACTCGCTGCATTTAACACCAATTATCAACAAGCAGACATTCGATTTCATATTCCCCTCTTGAAATAAGATTTCAATGACGTGAACCTACTTACCCTACGGCCATAATTCGCCTATCATACATCATTCTTTGGTGTCCGAATACCTTCAAATCAACTTTCGCTTTTTTCACCTAACGAGTCTTTGGAATTGTCAGAAAAACTAACAAGAAATTACTAATAAGAAATAGCGATTAAAGCCCCAGTAGATGGAAAACTGAAAATCGAAGTCGGGAGTAGCTATAAAACGCGGCCGTGGTGCGGAAAATTAGCCATTTATTCCATCTCGAATCATAGACTCGTGAAGACCGATACTCATTGAGAAGATCGCGCAATATAGTCCATTTACATCCCAAACGAATAACTTGTCAATTGAGCCTGTCAGTAATGAAGCACGATGTCAATTTCACAGCACGTTAACACCTCAATCAATATATGGTATCAGGAAATACAGTGGGGATTTCAGTCGTAGGACAATAAGTAATTTCTAAGAACGTTTATCAAAGTATGTAAATCCCTAGTTAATGAAATAATCAACAAATAGGAAACACTTATCAACACAATATACAAAAACTCCTACATGTCCTTCAAGAAGCTCACATTAGTCAACGAATAAACTTGATCCAATTTAACTCTAACAATATGTGAAGAAGACCTTAGATAATGGGTGAAATCTCGATTTATCAAATTAATTTGCGTCCGAACATTTTATCGAATCTAATAGTGTACACTATCTATTCTCATTACTCGATTTGCATGATGCTCTGATTGCCATTGTGGCACATTAAGTTAATTCTAACTTCTCTAGAAAACACTTTGCTAACATGAAACATGGCTACCGATAATGTTATTTGTATTCTCGAGAAATATAATGGGGAAGAAATGATGTCAGTAAGAAAATGTCGATCAAGTTCTTATTCAGCTGGAGTGTGTTAATTGCAAAATGTATAAAAAGTCAGTTAATTCAATCTCTGTTTGCAAGTTAATCAATCTCGTGTTGTGAGTAAGACAATAATGTACAAAGACGAGAAATAACATGACATGTATTTATAAAATAGGTTATTATGTAAGTGGATCTGCCACGACTGATCTGATGTTGCTGTAAACTGTCAACAATGATGCTAGTGATAAAGCACAACGACCCGAGGTCCCACGTGATAAGATGAAGGTGCAGGTTAGAAATTATGCATAAAGAAAAAAGCCTCCCAACCCAGAAGAGAGATGCATGTCGATTTGGACAGCTCAGCTAGCTTTGCCCTATGTGTTTTAAATTGGTATTAAATTCTGCAATCGTTTATGTTATTGAAAAAGTTTCTTATGACAAATAAATCTTGTAAGCCGTACAGGAAAGTGTTGGGAAAGTAGGACTTTCGACCTTTCACATTAAAACCCATTTCATTTCATTTCTTATGAAAAATAAACAGGACTGGCTGATATCCAGTGATCGAGTTTACAAAAGTACCCGTGCACCAAACTCGCGTTGCTGTTAAACAAACAAACGCTGACGCATTATATCACTTCGGGTTCTCTCATTCTCCAGATTGGCTATAAAAGTAATTTTGTTAAAATGAGTTCGGACACTTTGGTTTTATACTAAACGCAGACGTACCGCATTACACAATTACACACGACAAACCAGCACACTAGATACGCGGACATTTTAAACAACAAACGAATATATTAATTCAAGTGAATGGAACCGAGGGCTAGTCACAAGGGTCCAATGCATTATCAAGTAGTCCAAATGATGAACATTTCTTCAGACGAAATTCATAAAACTTGAATTTGGAAATTACTCCATGAAGTCCAAATTACTATCAATATATTTGTGAAAAAAAACCCTGTATTCTGGCAGTCTATAAATTCTCAAATTAATTTTTAAAAATCTGTTTTTTTTACCCCTATCCCCGTTGAAGTAACCTCAGAAGAACTAGGTTTCTAATTAATGGTAAAAAGAGTCATTTGTATTATAAAGAAGGTACGTCTAAAACGGGTATACTCTGTGAATTAGTAGCGTAGAGCGTATCGTTTAAGATGTTTCTTATAAATAAAGATGCATTATGTAAGGTTCGGATAAAGAACTGACCATTCCTGCCACATTAATTCGCAAATAGATAAGAAAAATTGAATATATTGAAAATCTCAGAATTACTCTCTTGCTTGATTTTTTGACAAGACATAAAATAAGTTGTATCGATGATTGTCGATTGACATTTCAATTGATCATCAACGTGAGACCGCCATATTGCCATTTAAAGACGATATCCATGGCGTTGTCTAATCTTTTCAATATCTAAGCCATCTGGTGATCTAGAGAGTTGATAATGAGCTTAAAGAAGATATCCATGGCGTTGTCTAATCTTTTCAATATCTAAGCCATCTGGTGATCTAGAGAGTTGATAATGAGCTTATCATGTAAATAAATGTCCATAGGTATATTTCGTGTAGTTTCATCCTCTTTAACTGCGTAATACTAGTATTCAATTATAGATCGTTGTTTTTTCTCGGTAAATATTGAACCAATTTACGACATTTTTGAAAGCACCACAACATTAAGTCACTTTATAACTGGTGAAAAAAAAAATCAACATATATTTCTAGTTGATTTTCAAACTACAATTAAAGCATTCGTGTATGAAAAGTAACGTGTTATTAATAAATATACTTCCTTCATAATGCAATGAATTCAGTTTGTCAGTAAATAAGGCCAATAAAAATATACAAATCGAAGCTTTCAAAGATTCACAAGAAGGCAATATTCTCATTTTTATTCTTTTCCGGAAATATAGACGCCTGTATCTCATGAAATGTTTTTTTCGGGCTGTTTGGTTTCTAACAGAAGTAAGGTATGGAAACTACGACCTTGTGTGTAACATTCCAGTAGTATATAGGTACAACCAGTGTATACAAGAAAGAAAAACAAATCTAAATGAATAAAGCAACCTAATCGTATAAAGATTTCAAAATAATAAAAGAGTTCTATATAAAAATGGTTTGGATTGAACAATGGCAAAAGCATATGCCACGAACGGTCTCAGCTGCAATAATTCAATTTTCTAGAGGCATTGCATTCAATTTGACATTTAAATTTCATGCTGCATTTTTATCTCTTGCTGTATGGAGTTTTTCATTGTCACATAGACTCGACAATGCATTGGCGAAAGAGTTGTAAGATAATATACTTCGTTATAAAGAATTGTGTTATATTTCAAATCGTTATGTGAACTTCAGAAAGAGATAACAACTGTATTCAGGATTTCTAGCATCCTGCCTTGGACATGACACCCGTCAATACTTACTGCTTATTCGGTAGGTTGATCACAAAAATTACACTCAAATATGTTTTAATACATTTACTTCATTTGAGGTCATTGCTTTAATCCCTTCGCCCAACCGTCATTAATTAGTTGCCGAGTTAACAAACTGTTCTTGAATTACTCTATATAGTCTATTAATGCCGAATTATAGGAACTTCGAATTATTCCGGCTTACTCCGGAACTGGTTTAGGACTTGCATGATGCATGCCGTTAAATAACAATTCAATTATTCTGATACACGTTATTTTGGAAGTCCAATTTCCCTTTGTGAGTTATTATAAGACGCATCACATAAAAAGGGACAAATTATTGCATTATATAGACGTTAATTAGAAGAAGCGTGATATTCTCACATTCCTCATACCGACGTTTATACACCATTGAAAAGAATTAATATTAAATACAACTCTTCCAGTCGTTTAACAATATTTTTGTTATCGGGGATTTTTTTTTATCGTATTTTGGGGTTTTATCATTGTCAATACAATATAATAAAAAAAAGGTTAATGTAAAGTCTTGTGTTTTTCAACGTAGGGTGTGTGTATAATACGATGCGCAGCGAATTATGTTTTCAAAGACAAGTTTTCTGGTAATTTGGTTCAAAGTTCTTTAAAAAATCGATTCTTCATGCCTTCAGGCATGATTCCTATATTTTCCTAGATTTTATTCAGAAAAAAAATTGTTGCTCGTGTTGAAATGAATTGCACAGAATAACATTTGAAGGCGACATTTAATTCCGGTGTGAAATAACTAGTTTTGTATATACAGCCTTGTATATACACGGCAATATTGATCCAACATCGGTATTTAAATCAGACAGAATTCACTTTCATTTGCCAATAACCTGGTTTGACATCGTAAGCATCGCCCGAAAACACGCTTGCACAGCTAAGAAGTCAGATACACCCCGGCCCTCTAGAATAACCTTTGCAGCTTCCTCCGCCCATTGGCATTGAAGTCTCTCTCTCTCTCTCTCTCGTATTATTCGCCATTTTGCATGGCGGGTTGAACGAAAACGTTGTTTCTGAATTTTGACAGCGGATTGATTGTACATTTTGTGCAGGTGATTTTGAATTTTACACTATCTTCACTGCCCAACTCATAAAACCACTGACATTAGAAAATATATAATGCACTACACAACTCATAAGGGGCAGTGCGAAAAGACAAATGAAACTGAATATTTAAAAAAAATTAATACACTACATACATGAATATAAGCGAAGTGGTTTCCGGTGTCTTGGATTATACAGCATACCTTCCATCACGACTCTAGTTCTCCGTCACTAAAAGAAGCATATATTTTTCTTTGACATTTCTTGCAAAAGTTACAGAAGCTGAGAACATTTTATTCATGTTTTATTGCACTAAAATATGTTTATATATTGATTAAGTTGATCACCTCTGTGATCAATGGCACTGTATAATTATCGATGTTTAGGAAATTTAAGCTAAAAATAAAAATAATCAATATGGTTAGCATCATAAGGTCTGTCATTGAGTCAACTGATTCCCGGTTGTACGTGACAAGGAGTAGGGCCGCCTGTCCAACATCAGCGGATTTCTTCCGCTGCTAAAGACAACTATACACACAAGGAAATTATTGAAAATTGATCATTAGTCCAAAAAATGACCCAGAGTTAATTACCATTAATTTCCCCATTGACTTCGATGTTAATTCGTGTCTCTTTGTCGACCACCAACGTTTCCAAAAATATTCGTTGGGCTGGATGCTTTTCAATGTTTATGTCTTTGCACTAAAATTTGTGTGAGGTTGAGCACCAAAATTTTGAGATACACAAACTCGAAGAAGCATACATCAATTTCCTGACAAAATGTGGTGGAAAACGTGAGTTATGACATACAAGTCATTCGCGACTTAAAGGAGTATAAAATGGCTATTAATTAAAATTGCGCACTGTCAATGCCACAAATAATAGATTTACATCCAAAATGTAAAACATTAAGCTGTAGAAACATACAGCATATCCATTTTGGGGTGTGGACCCATTTGGAGTAAATGTCATAGGATTACATGTTTTGTCATAAATAAGAAGTCTTATAAATCCTTGACATCTTAAATGTAACCAATTGTTTGTGCAAAATAAAATGTCCGGTTATAATTCACGCACAAAATTCAATTACTGCTAATTGCTGAAATTTACTGGCAGACTGCCTCTTGTTGATCTGAAATAGATTTACCTCCCTTCAACAAGGCAACCCATTCTTGCTAATCGATTCCTCACTCGATACTTACACTATACTGACAATGGTCAAAAATGAATCTTCCATATATCTAATCAAATTTACTTACAACCAGATTATCCCCACCCACCCCTTTTCACAGTGAATCTAATTATTATTCGGGTGGACCACTCATAAACTTTTGAAAAAATGTATGTTTTCACGAAAAGCATATACGAGGGCTCGCTGAAAAGGTCTAAGCCAGAAAAAGATATATCGATGGACTTTTTCCACCAACAAATCAATCATTGACCATCGTGTGACCCTATACCTACAGAAATGACACGAAATGGACAAACTGATAATATGGCAGCCATCAAGTACCCGCAACTGGACTGACTAACCCGAACACAAATATATGCCGACATGCCACTTCCTTTTCCTTGGTAAAGAAGCGGCATGTGGTATTTAAGCGTGGCAGAGAGAACCTTAGCGATTACCCGCGTCATGGGGGGGCTATCAAAAGCAACCAGTGAAAATAACATTACCAGGGTGCATGAAATCGTGATGGATGATCGACGAGTGACCTCTCGACATATTGTCTGTGTTGTCAGCATCTCTCATGAAAGGATAGGTAGCAAGCGAGGGGATGATATTCCTTCGTTTTTCATAGTAAAGAAGTGGAATTTAAGAGTGGCAGCTAGAGAGAGCCTTGACGGTGAGCCGCGTCCTGAAGGCAATCAACGGCAATCATTCAAAAAAACATTATCTGGGTTCAGAACTTGGAGGTGTCTGATCGACGACTGACCACTGGAAATATTTACAGTGGTGTGGGCATGAGAGGGCTGAGCATATTATCGCTAACGAGTTAATAATAACAAACGTTTCTGCGAAGTGGGTGCAAAAACGCTAATTTTTGGGTCGGTTTGTGACAATGGATGAGACCTGTTTCCAAAAATGAAAAAGTAACTAGCCAGTCGTTATGTTCCTAGTAATGATAACGCCGCATCAGTTGTGAGCGACTTTGTAAGGGTGGGTAAAAAAAATTCCTCCTGTGCGGCCAGCATCCCGGCCTGGCAACATCGTTGTCAAAATAAAAGTGTGTACACACCGATGGGGACTATATAGAAAATATATTTAGGAAACAATCGACATTGTACAGGTCTTTCACAGATAGGTTTAAAATCTCTGATATGCACATCACTTGGCACATTGCCAATCTCTTTTCCTCCCTCATGATGTGTTTCCTCAGTCTGTCGTTACAACATTTTGATCTGTAAATAATGACGTATTTCAGAATAAAAAGTGATTTTGGTCTTCAAGGGACCATGATCAGATGATGGTTTCACTATGACCGACGCCGACGAGGGTTTTGATAACAAGATAGAGCCAGATACTGTGCATTTACTTTGCAATGTCTCAGAGGGTGTGTGTGTGGTGGGGAGGGGGGGGGGTCCAGCTGAGGTCGACATTTATCACAATATGGCCACCCGACAGTCTGGAGGACGCCAATTGGCATCAGCCATTCAACGATCCAATAAACCTTTATCGGTATTGCTGAACACTACTTTATGTACATTACCTGATTAAGCCTTTCATTGTTAGAAACTGTGCAACTTGAAAGTTGCTATATTTTTCATTATTGGAATGTAATGATTGAAATTATAGAGTAAAATAATCGATAGTTATCTATTTACAGGAATCTGGAATCTGGGGAATCAATGGTACCACTGGGACATCATATCAATCACTCTGGCACTTTAAATAAAGCAGTAGTAAAAGACTAGTCGTTATCGGTTGTATGTAAAATGTTATCAGCGGAGTTTTGTAATTCTGTGGAGAACCTCACTAATGATGACGAATGTCGAATTAAAAGGACAATCATCAGCTTGAAGATGTATTCCTAGAACTAAAACTGTTGGCACGATTAGTCTCGATAATATTGTTAACACACCTTGTAGATGACAACAAAAAAAAAAATACAAATTTGGCTATAAAACAAAGTCAGTCAATTTCTCACGTTAAATGTATAATATTTTAATTGCCATCAGCACCAGCTGTTGTTTTGTTACCACTTAATGTGTCATGCAACGCGTCAAGACTGGAATCCTGCACATACTGACCCTTGAATTAGGATATTGGCAAGGTGAACACGTAAACCGGAAGATGGATTGTGTTTGACTTCTTGTGATAACTCGATTTGACATTTCTCAATGATTCATTTTTGCAACCTTATCACATATTATCTAAAATCTTTTCGATGAAACCGATTTCTTTGTAAAATAAAAAAAGAAAAAGATATTTGTCAATTTCCCATTCAAACTGTTTGTGTGATTACAATTTATTGGTATCCAGGCGTATTATAGGGAATACAAAACGACGCAGTCTTTCATATTCTAAACCATCTAATTGGAATTACCCTATGCTAGCTATAATATAACACCGATATTAGTTTAATATGAATTTTACTTTGGAAATAAAAAAGGTGTTATATTTGTACACTCAATTTACAGGAAGAATACGTGTAAAATATTACGCTTTAGTTATTTCTAGTAACACAAATGACCATTTTATTCGTAGTCGTCATTTTAAAAGTGGTAAAACCCAAATACTTACGTCCGTGTAGAATGGAGATGTATTAAACCCTGCGATACGTTTTTGATTATGAAGTTTTCAAAAATGAACTGGAAACGGTTTTATAAGGAGGCGCAAGATGACGTTAATTTCAAGCTATTGTAAATTTCATTCCAATAACATTAACTGTGTATTTCATTCAACAATATTATATTAGGCAAAAACATCACGATTTTCACAACACAGATGATTGTGAAGTTTCAAAAGAACCACCTCTTTATTAATTGCAATCTAATTGAAATTCAGATCTATATTTCGTTTCGGTTTTTAAAATTTCGATGGTCTGTTGTAAAGACAAGTAAAACGAAATTTTGAACTATAAAAACGAAATAGGATCTGTTTTAATCAGATTGTATTAATTGCGATGTAGGCACAATTCAAGTGTTTCTAGTTTGGTTATAGTATTTTTTTTCTGTTATTGACATGTCCGACGAAACTAATCAATGTTCCTCCCTGTGATTGTCAAGAGTTGTTTTAATCACAACGTAACATTGTTACACTTACAGTTTGACCTATATAGCATCATCACTAATGAACTTAATTACAAACGTCAATATAATCGAGAATGAAAACCTCCAGATGAGTTTTTCTTTTTGGTCTTTTGGATACTGAAGTTGGTGATAGTTAGTGATTCGTTATTCATGCCGCACTTCACCACTTTATAAATATATTTGTAGTGTCAACGAGTTAAATAAAATACTTTGACATCAAACTTATAACATCCAATCATTCTTATTCATTTCTATGAAGAACTATGGAGCATAAATCCTGTTTTATTCATGTTGTTTCACGACTTGCAGACCTTATTAATTAATTTTTCATAAATTATTAATATATAATTTGATGGAATAATTGATATCGAATAACAAGTTCATACTATTGTACTGTATATGAGAATGTGAACAGATGGCGAATGCAAGTACGCTAACACTTTTTCATTTCATTTTATTTCCTATGTATATCAATATATATCACACAAGCCAACTTAGAGTATAATGAAATCAAACGGGGTATAGCATCCTACTTTAAGAACCAACAGAGTTGATGAAAACGAGCAGACGCCATGTAGTGTGCTATGAGATAGATATTCCTCGACAATGGCGTTTCAGCCTTCTACTATTCACGTAATTCCAAATGCCAAGCCATATGCCTGCATCTATGGAACAAACCAAGTTGATGAAAATGAGCAGACGCCATGTAGTGTGCTATGAGATAGATATTCCTCGACAATGGCGTTTCAGCCTTCTACTATTCACGTAATTCCAAATGCCAAGCAATATGCCTGCATCTATGGAACAAACCAAGGACGGGAGTTACTCCCTGTATCGCCGTGTTAGTGAGGTAGCGTCATGCTCACAAACAAACAAGTTTAGATTATTAGTTCTTATCCTAGCCAAGAAAAAGTAAATTGATAATTTTCGAAAAGAGTACACACTGTCTGCCTTGTACGCGATACCATAACTGACAGTGTGTGACTCTCTCCTAATCGGGCGACAGTACACTGAATCCAGGAAGTTGATAATCAATGAAATAGCTTATTGGTTTCTGAAAACCAAACAATTATCAGGGGCATCGGCCAGTGATATACACGTAACTAGAAAGAATTATGTAACCAAGGGAGAATTTCACTGATCTTCGTGCACTTATGTTTAAATAATCTGAATTAATGTAATACGATTAGTGCAGTCCATTGGGAATTCAATATTTTTTCTCTACAGATGATTCTGTAACTAAACGCAATTTGAAGTCGGAGCTCTGTTTTGTGTTTGGAAATTCTTTCAATAACAAATGACACACCCTGTTGACATATTTAAGACCAAACATTTTGTACACGATACGTGTAGAAGAAAATCGTCTTTTATCGCTATATTAAGAGTCAAGTTGATGTCTCGAACTTCTGATTCAAGTCATCGACGGTTGCTTCCGTTGACAAATGAACTTTCCACACGAATAGAAGTAGAAAACAGTGTAAAACAGAAAGCAAAGAAAGGTGACGTAATTATGTGTTGGTTGAATACCACATTTTTGAATACCGCAAAATTATGTCTGTATGCTCACTAATATGATTACACGTCTCCTTCTTTGTTTGTTGCATCAATGACGAAATCAACAGCACAACATATCACTCAAACTGTAAACGAAGATCAACAAAAACATGCCAGTCACTCAATGTTATGACTAGTGTCTGATCCAATTATCAGTACACCATGTTCATTAACGAATCCATTTTACTTAATGAATATTTGGATAATAATACCAACCCCACGCGTTATCCTTCTATAACTGTCAACCGAGTATCAACTATTAATCTACATTTAAACTCGTGACAAATCGTTTTAAAACACAAACACTTCCAACTATATTAATGTCCCTCACCATGCAATCGAATGTTTAAAAAATGGGACGATATTAACGTGGTCATTTTGGAACTAATGCTAGATTCTTCACTATCACGATTCGCATTGCGATTGAAATTGTGGTTTAAATCGTGGATTAATCGTGGTGATCCATCAGGTTTTGTCATGTATTGAGGCCAGTAGTAGTAGCAATCGTGTTCATCCGAACGTATTTGCACATACCAGATCGTGGACAATCAGCATACGACAGTGGGAATCTATAATAAGATATCACAATTATTATTATTTGTTTACGGTAGGACTGTGCGTTACCTGTAACCAGTCGCGAATCCGCCTTTTCAAGATATATTACGTTCACTACCTATTTATGAATGGGGCCACTATCTTGTGTCCCATTACAAAATAAAAGGACGCGACAATTTAAAGTAATTTAGGCATTATTGAATTCGGCTCGGAGATGATACATAAAATACCATCAAATGGTTTGGTTACAGAGGATGTACTTAAAAACAGTATCTGCGTTATTGTTCATATCGTTTGTCACATACTAATTGCACACCATTTTGAAACCATAGGTATATAATCCTTTTAACCTATATAAATTTGGTGATCTATTTCTAGCACCTGCGATATTTCTGATGTTATTCTGTTATCCCTGGGAAATCTCACCATCGAGAATATACATGCACCACGTTTCATTTAAATTGAATGGGAGATAATGTGTTCACAGGAAGGTTTGGCTAGATAGATATACTTATAGCGATGACCACGTAATATGTTCTCTGTGGGCGTATAAAAAGACAACATGTATATTTTTTTTATATTTCTGGGGTTTTTTTTTACTATATGAACATATTTGTTTACGGTAGGACTGTGCGTTACCTGTAACCAGTCGCGAATCCGCCTTTTCAAGATATATTACGTTCACTACCTATTTATGAATGGGGCCACTATCTTGTGTCCCATTACAAAATAAAAGGACGCGACAATTTAAAGTAATTTAGGCATTATTGAATTCGGCTCGGAGATGATACATAAAATACCATCAAATGGTTTGGTTACAGAGGATGTACTTAAAAACAGTATCTGCGTTATTGTTCATATCGTTTGTCACATACTAATTGCACACCATTTTGAAACCATAGGTATATAATCCTTTTAACCTATATAAATTTGGTGATCTATTTCTAGCACCTGCGATATTTCTGATGTTATTCTGTTATCCCTGGGAAATCTCACCATCGAGAATATACATGCACCACGTTTCATTTAAATTGAATGGGAGATAATGTGTTCACAGGAAGGTTTGGCTAGATAGATATACTTATAGCGATGACCACGTAATATGTTCTCTGTGGGCGTATAAAAAGACAACATGTATATTTTTTTTATATTTCTGGGGTTTTTTTTTACTATATGAACATATTTACAATGGGGAGTGGGCGTATACACTAAGCCATACTTATTTATAAAACAAATTCCATTTAAACACAGTAACATTCAAAAACATATCTTATTTACAGATTTAATATGTAGCACATAAAACCGTAACATTAACATCAGGACACATATTTCGCAATCGGTATTGAAACTTAAATACGGTAAAATTTAATAATAAATCTATCCTTACAGTAAATAAAGATACATGAAGGTGAAAAACAATCTCCTTCATTGGACTGCAATCTATAAAAGGACTAGTGTATCTGATCAACAAAAAGTAGTGGGAGAACAATGAAATTATAGACATCAAGTAAATCACATCAATGGACACTTAAAGATTTCGGCTGAATACATAATTTGCTGCATGTGAAATGACAAGATTGATTCGATAGCACATATAACATGTCACGATCCTGTTGTGGAAAATTGATATATGATCAGATATTTCGGTTATATATTCCGTTTTTGCTATGTGTCAAATAATAAACGCGTTTCGTCTGAACATTTTAATACACCATTTTGTACATGTCATATTCAATCTTAGGGTTATCTTTCAATACCAGGGCTGGCGTTCATAGTTCAAAGTATTTACTTTCATGGAAATTCACCACAGCACCCACCTCGTAAACACAAAAGGACGTAATAAATTTTATACATTATTCAATTAGTCATAAGGTATGGATGTAATTTTGGTCATGGGACTAATTATCAACAACACTAACGTGGACACAGATGTAATTGTTATGAAGATAATGAAAAAGAATTTGTCCATAACTCTAGCGATCTCCTGCCATTCCACAACCGCCAACCGCTCACTACGTCCCCTTTCGTATGATTCCAGTACAAATTTTAAATATTTTAAAATTTCTCGTTCGAGCTCGGTATTTTGTGTTTGGAGACCATTTGTCCCCGAGCCAACATTTTGTCTTGATCTCTGACCTGTATCAACAAGTCCATTGATATTGAGATCAACACGAGATCGATCACTTGGGTTATTGTTTTCAATTTTGCCGGATTCAATTAAGTTTTCACTCTCTCCCATTGGTCGAGTCAGGTCTTTAAAAGCATCCATTTTGTTTATATAGTTCAGGCGAACGCACATTAGTTTTCCCAAAATCAAACAGGACATTTTCACAAATCGTGGTGGTCGGTGAAGCAAAACTCCTTTATGATGACAATTAAGAACAAACACTGACAAGGCGACAGACAGGGCACTCATTGCCATGATCACTGTGAGATAAATTCCTAGAAAATAAAATCGAAAGAACATTAGCCAGATAGTAAGAAGGGTATTTATCTGAAGTATGTCTCGAGTGAGCTTTTAATTCAACTTTGCAATGGGTAATTGCAACCTTGACCAAAGAAGTGTCTTTGGTGCTAAAACAATCCCCAAGAAGGCTTACATTGATGATTGGAGTCAAAGTTGTTCTTCGGCACAACAATGGGTTTGTTTAAAAATATTTAACGACTAGAAAATGATGCAAGACTCCGTAGGATAAATTGACTCAGTGGCCAAGTTAGAGTTTAGCCGTCCGAGGATCTTGAGATTGCCACTACCCCATCGCTACTACAGACCACAGGCACTTAATGGGATTAAAATAAAACTTCTTACTAATGCTTGACTATAATTATATTGTATATAGTCAAGCAGTAGTAAGAAGTTTTATTTTAATCCCTTCAAGTGCCTGTGCTACAGACATACCCTCAATCACGCAACACATAATCATGGAGTATTCAATTACACTAGACCCAAAGCGCCAGTACCCCTAAAAATGACACCTACGCCCTCCCTCCTTTCTTCCCTCCCGAACACCCACCCACCCACCGACTGTGTGTCGAGAAATGACAAGAACGGCACTTAGATCGTCGATAAATGCCATGGGCCTACAGCCGTCTTCTTGAGTGATTATCGGGTTGATTATGTTCCAATATCTGGAGGCTTTATGCCTAAATAAGCATTTTCCCAAAGACGGTATCTTTTCTACAAAACTTAAAACATTCATAACTTTGCTCAAAATAAAGTAATTTAATTTTTAGTTATCTTGTTTTGAACCACCTTTTGACTGTATCTTATATAATGCATCTTTAAGTGAATTAAAATATCTCTGAGCTTTTAGATAAACTATTACAGACTTACCAATAAGTGGAATATATTCTGACGTAGGTGGCATGTTTTCAGCAACCAGCAGCATAAAGACTGAGAAAGCCAACAGTACGGTTAAACCGAGAGTTATTTTTTCTCCAGAGTCTGGTGGCAAGAGAAACCCAGTCATTGAAAGACTGGACAACAAAATACATGGAATAATCACATTGAAAAAATAATATAGAACTCTTCTGCGTATATGGAGATAAAATGTGACGTCAGGGAACGGTTCCTTACAACATGGATAATAAATCACATTTCGCACAACTTTAGTGTTGATCAAAGTCCATTCTCCATTATCAACATAATTTTCAAGGTCCATGTCGATTGTTCGATTAGAGACGTCCACCTGGAATCCATCATAAGCCCATGATCCTAGTTTCAATTTACAGACCTGGTCATCAAACGGAAAGTACGTGATGTCCATCTTACAAGAACTGCGCATACGTACTATCGGAGGCCAGAATACTTTACCATCAGATTCAACCATTGCCAGACTTTTCATGTAACCTTTGTTATGATTATCAACGCTGAAATAAATTAAAATAAAAATGATGAAGTTTTGATGAGAACATTAACCGACATATTAATCTATAGATGGACCATCATCCTGTCAAAGTATTTGTCAGGTCCGGAAATAATTCTTCATCAGAAAATCATCTTTTATCAATAGGTAATCTATCAATTTTCAGACCTGAAAGATCAACGATCAATGCGATTAGCGCTGCTTGAATTGCGTTTTTCTTTCCCTGTTTGATTACATGTATTTTCTTTCTTCTGAGGACAAGCAACAGCGAAGGTAAACTTGATATATACCCGTAAACATAATTTAATAAAATTTAATTTAAAAACAGAATATTTAATAAAAAGTTACATTATTATTGTTCAGCGGGTAGCGTTCAATTATTATACTTGGACATTTTCATTCACTTTAACGGTATAAATGAAATGAAATGGGGTTTACCATCCTACTTTTATTTAACAGTGTAAGTCGAGAAATAAGGTTCATCTATTATTGATTTGCTGTTAGTACAAGACAAACTAAATCCAACAGAAGGAGAATACTTTATAAAGGATCAACCGCGATTATTTGAAAGCCTCCATTTTGTAATGTTTTCAAATATAGGCCATTATACATCTTTTATTACTGAGATAGTTTGTGCAGAAACTGGAATGCTGGATAAATGTTGACTGAAGGTGTTACTTCATACCTGTTATATAGAACAATATCCGGAAGCCATATTAATTTACAAGGAATTCTTATAATACTAATGTTATTAAATTCCTCTTTGTTCCACGTCAGTTTCTCGTCAAACCATTCCTGAAAATATATAAGTTTATTTATCTCTAAGACGGAATATTGAGGTGGCGCATGGTATTTGCAACTTTCACATATATTTTAACGGTCAAATTGATCTCAGATAATTATTTCATTCACTTGAATAATTTCATTCCAGAGTCTTTGTAAATTCAAACACGAGCTGGCTATACATTAGACACTGACTTTGACATTTGCGTTTCGTTGAACAAAAAGGCAAATATGATTTGACTTGGTTCGAGTGGGAACTATTAGGTTGGACAGTGGCATTGTATCCAAGATCATATCTCTCAAAAACAAATTGGTAATACATACGGCATCGGGTTGTTACTAGGGGCGTAAATGTGGGGGGGGGGCCTCCCCCCAGAAAAAAAATGGTCGGTCGCAAAATCAGTCCAGTCGGTCGCAAAATCCGAGTAGTCGGTAGCGAAATAGGTTCGTCGGTATCAAAAGTGCTCACTGTATACGCCACGCTACTCACGCAAAACTTTAGTGTAAAATAACTTTGTCAGCTTATCATGTTTGGAAAGATGTTGTGTTTAACTCTCATTCTGTTGTCAGTATGTTAGTCTCACAACAAAATTTCACACAGGGAGAAAAATAGTCGATCTTAAAATAAGTGCGGACATAGCAGTCGGTCTCAAACACAATGCCAGAATAGATCTCAAATACTATGTATTTGCGTCAATCCGTGAGCCTAAATTGCACACGTCACTCTTATTCTGTTGTGAGTATGTTGGTCTAACAACAAAATTTCACCCAGGGAGAAAAATAGTCGGTCACAAAATAAGTGCAGTCACTGCAGTCGGTCTCAAAAACAATGCCAGAATAGATCCAAAATAGTATATATTTGCGTGAAACCGTGTGCCTAAATTGCATACGTCACACAAAAATATAGTATAAAATAACCAATTCTGCTTGTCACTCTTACTCTGCTGTGAGTATGTTGTTCTATGAAATGTTTTCTACCGTGTCAAAAAATAGTCGGTCTCAAAAAAAGTACTCAACGCAGTCGGTCTCCGACTAAATGAATTAATGAGATAAACAAGCAATCACAAAACAGGCGAAATTGACAGATAAGCTTCAAGATTCTGTCCCATTTCTAATCCTCTCGTTAACGAGGATTTGGTTCCATTTGCCATGATATTGATTCAAATTTTCAAGCCCAGTCCAACAAAATTTAAAAGCTCTGTTACATATCTGAATTTTTTTCGCGCCTGCGGCGCAATTCCATTATAACATCATTCTTCTACTCGGTTTACATATCTGAAATTTGTTCGCGCCTGCGGCGCTCGATTCCATTTTAAAATCATTCTGCTACTCCTCAGTTGTCTCAGCACTATCATATTCACGATTATAGTGAACTGCCCAGTTTTTAGTACCACTGGGGCGTGGGGCGACAGATTGTACATATGTTATGTCAACTCTTGCAAAACAGATCTGGAGATTCTGTCTCATTGACTGACATTTCTGGCCCACTCGTCCACAAGAATTTCTCCCAACAATGACCTCAAATTGCAGGATATTAAATCAATTTTTCAAAAATAAACTATGTGAATTTTAAACATAAACTATGTGATTTTAAATAAAACTGCTTTCCGACGAGACAACGATCGGCGAACAACTATATAATTCTACAATAATTACTATCTATAAATAAAATAAAACCAAGTACGAACAATCCAAGCCATTAGTCAGAATTCGAAGTCCTAAAAACGTTATAGGCAAAATAGTGTACTCAGCAAATGGACTGTTCATCCTGTACAAAATACACGACAAACAGTGTTGTACCGGGACGCTTAATGTTATAGCCAGTATTTTGTTTACTTTCATTGTGGGGTGGGATTGTTAATGGCGCCCTAGATTTGAAACCCCACTCCCTATACTCCTGATTGTGTCACTCGCACGGGGGGGGGGGGGGGGGTTAATGTGCATCAGTCGATCGCATTTATGCTAAACACCCCCAAACGAAATCATGTACGCCTCTGGTTGTTACTAATAGGAAGTAGGTCAATGATTCCATTACGCGTATTAGACCCGGGCCATGTTTGTTTTGCGAGCGTTGATGGGCGTGTGGGAGGCAGGGGTGGAAGGCGTGCAACGAACCATTTTAGGGGAAAATTAATCGGAGATTTTCTTAAATTATCCTCCATAAAATCGAGCACTAATTTTCACTATTAGTACGTACACCTAAATCTATTGATATACCGGTAGTGTTGCTTTCTAGGAACTTAGTGCCATAGACATTCAGAAGGATCCTGTTTAATTTCAAATCATTTGTATCGAAAAGTATGTAGCCTAAATTAATATTACATAGCTGTGAAAAATTTTCTATTCTTTCCCAAAATTTGCATTTATACACAATCATGTATTTTTGCCTGTAGGCCATTCTGAATGATGTTAGTGAGTCATTAAATATAACGCTCTTATATGTCGATATTTTCTATCAATAACTTCTTCAATTATTGCTTTCATTTTTTCTAAATTTTCAATCTAGTGACATCGTAACATTTGTTTAAAAAGAAATTGACTGAGAAAGAAAATCCTCGTTTTCTTTTAATAATATTTCATTTACAAAAAAACTTAGGTGATCAATAAGTGCCAAAAGCAAAATAATAAAGAAAGGAACCAAGAAAACAAAATCACCATTATTGACGTATTCATCATAATTCAACACGCAGTTTTCCTTAAGGCTATTCGAATCCAGTTTTTACGTGACAAGGGGACTTTATGGTTGCTTGTCCATCCTCGTACGTTTCTCTGGGTCCTTCGGCTTCTTCCCACAGCTTAAGACCCATGTGCGCAAAACCCAGGACCCATGTGCCCAAGGTGTATGGTTGCCTGTCCAACCTCGTGGGTTTTCTCTGGATCCTTTGGTTTCCTCCCACTGCTAAAGATCCATGTGCGCAGGTGGATTGAAATGATAAATGAAGCATGTGTTAGTCCCTAAATGACCTCGTTTGTGTAGTTTGCGTCCAATGGACGATAAAACGCATCTCTGTCTGTCTGTCTGTCTCTCTCTCTCTCTCTCTCTCTCTCTCTTTCTCTCTCTCTGTCAGATTATTGGATTATTGATGATGCGTAAGTCATGCCCACGCGAGAAACATGATGCAAGAAGGAAAATGCATCATCTTCCTTGTACCCTAATTTCTTAGGCAGCGTCGTAACAAAACAATAGTCGAAATAACGGAAAACGTGCGTCATTAATATCTCAGGTATCTCAGATATCATAAAAGACTTTGAATATCAGCAAAACAAATATAATGTGTGTGTGTGTGTGTAATTATCCACAATTAGCACTTCAATCACGATTTATGATATACGAATCAGATAAATACCTAGTAAAAATTGATTTAAGGTGAAATAGTTCGATAAATGATAAGCATTGTGTGAATATCAAAGGTACTGAACAATACTGGTGATGGAACAAAGAATATAACTCGTTTATCAGTACAGTTACATCCCACATGAATCCCATTTCAATGGAAACAATAAAATCGTCAAACTATTATTACAAGAAGGAAACAGACAATTAACTATAGAAATAGCTATAGAATAAGACATTGTCTGATAGTTTACACGTTATCAATAGATTAGCGTTTGGCTATATTATTTGAAAAAAGAAGCACGACAACAGAGAATATTAATACATTACATCGCATAAGTTCTATAATACTACAAACACCCCAATTCGGACGCATCCGGATCTATCAACTAACTTTCAACTAACTTGATTTGGTGTTTAGTGCGTTTTTTTATGTCGTGTGCTCCAATTCCCCCCCCCCCCCGGCTGCATTTACTATTAAAGGCACAAAGCCCCCAAGGTATTGAATTGATTGGATCTTATGTGTTACAACTGAATTAGTGATTTTTAAATGTATATTCTAATATTTAATTCATTCGGTTCGGTAAAATATCAACATTGATACCGTACAATTTTTGACAATATTTTTGCAAGATATATCAGATACCATTTTTATACTTTCTGGGGTGGGTTTTTAAAAAAAAAAAAAAAAAAAATGAAACACAATAATGGTCACTGCCCCTTGTCGGCAACTTTTTATTTTACATAATACGGTTCTAATGCTATTGAAAAAAAGTATTGTTTTTGATTAGTAACACCGAATAGACTTTCGTTTTTAGTGAATGTCCTTTATGATGTTTATCTTTTACACGAAGGATACGGTAAAATATATTATAGAATGCTAGCAGCTCCTTCATTATTCTATTGATTATATAGAACATGTATCAAAAGACACGGAATGATTTATTACAGTTCATCGCCATATACATATCATATGGTTTACTGTGGTTAAATTCATAACCTATCACAGCGATATCATATAAAACGTATAACTGCCAAGTCTCTTGATGAAACACTAACTAACGTTTACTTTTACTTGCAATTTCTCATTTAGAGTCAGGTCATTAATTTAGTTAATGAAACCTTTGGGGAAAATTAAACAACATTTTCTTTGAAGAATATTAGAAAGTAGCGTACTTAAAAGGTCATATAGAGGACGGATGTTAAACAATTTAACCATATTCGTTAAGTTGGCGAAACATGCTTGATTCTGACAGATGAAGTGGATTTACGCTCACTGGTATTATATAGACACGGTAAAGTATTTTGATCGAATCAACGTTTCATGTCATTCATCCGAGCGGTTATACAGGTACCTATTACATAACAACAGATTTAGTTAAAATAGCATTATGCAAGAGCAAAATCTGCTTATTACAGGTCTTTCTTTAGGACTGAGATGTTATCTAAAATTCAATTAGACATTGGTTAACATATCCAGACCATAATAAACTCTTGATATCAAGTCTAGCCTTCGATGTTGGCGGATTAAAATCCTATGTGCTGCTTAATGGCCGTTGATAATTAAATCAATCAAGTGGATAATCGAGACTATGCTGTTTATATTAATGATTTGAGTAATGATGACCGAGGCTATGTGAATATTTCAAACGCCCTTTTCTCGGCTAATAGTACATCAATTTGACTGAAATTTTCTAGTTTTTAACTATTATAGTGAGAGCTGCCATCTCTTTATCTTATCTCCCATAATGTAACTTTAATTGTTTAATTAAAGGGATACAGTTGAATTGATTAATTTACTCTACACTATTTTACTGTGCGACTTTTTAAATAGAAAATATTATCATAAAATGGCGTCATATTATTTGTTATTTCTCTTAATGTATTATCCTTCCACCAATGCTTTTATTCTTGTTTAGTCTAGTTCTAGACAAGGATGTAACATATACGTTACAATATTTACGTTGACAAGTACAGTCTATGAAGTGTCAGTTCTTGTTTTGTTTGGCAAATGATAATGAAAATATTTCCCAGTTTAATGGGGGTAGGGGTTGAGTACAAACCGTGTATGTATTGCCGGGTACAAACTCGACATAAACTAGGCCACTCGTCACTAACTGCTACATATCGGGGCTGACATATGATTCAATTTGTTTTAAAAGATTCACTGCGTTTGGAGTCTTTAGAATTGGGAAGAAACTCGAAAAATAACCGTAGATGAACAGGCGACTCTATACTCCTTGTCACGTACAAGCGGAGAATCGAAACCAGGCCACTTGACTCAATGACAAACCTTCTGATTCCACATACAAACGTTAACTTTTCGGCAACCTGGACACCCAAATACTTGCTCGGCAAAAACCGAGAGCGAACCCGCAACCTCCAGCGTATTACTCACTTAGCCACCGTGGTTCCTAAGGCGTCAGGGCAATGCAATGGTAGTAATAGGCCTATTCCCAAGAAATATTGGGAAGAAAAATCATAAAATTAAAAATTACTCTACAAAATCGAAAATGAAAATTATTTTTCCGAAATTAAAATTCAAAATAAATAATAAAAAAATCCAAAAAAAATGGTTCGTATTGGGCTTCCGTACTTACCTGATCTAACCAAACATTGGTGGATAAAACCTGATTCTTCTCATCCTGTAATAAGCATCAAGACAATATTCACCATTATTAGTGTAGCATAATCTCGCATTGAATGAAAACCCCAAAAGACTTACAAATACATGTATTCATTTCAAAGAATATATTTTATTGATTCGAAACTGCATCTTTGCATATGCGGAAAAGCAGATTCAGTGTAGCTGATATTTTGTTTTTTAATTCAAATTTTGTGATTTCGACTGAGTCGACTTAGCATGGTAAACAAATATATTTTGTGACACTGATATTACCATAAAGAGGGGGCCACGGTAGTTAAATGGGTAAGAAACTGGCTCGGTAGCCCCAAGTCGGTTGTTCGATCCCTTCGTTGGCTGAGGAAGTTCCTCGGATTGTTCCGACGTAGTTTCCCCTTGTCAGTGGTCTACCCGTCTTCATAAGCTCAGTCGGAGTAGAGCAGTAGGGCGTGAAACCCCATTTCATTTCATACCACCATAAAGATATTTATCCATCTGGCTCGCTAGTCTAGAGAACGAGTGTTCGATCCCTGCATTAGGCGAGAAAGTTCATCTCGAGTTTCCGTTCAGGGCCCGAAATTACTGACAAGGACAGCTATCTAGTCGTTCGAATGGGACGAAAAACCGAGGTCCCGTGTACACATTGGCGTATGCCCGTCTTCAATTGGCCTAGGCTACCCCCCACCCGCCTTGCCTTAACAAAAAAAACAAAAAAACAAAGGGTTGCTTACTACATCTAAGACTTGTGTAAGAGTAACACCCAATTTTATAACGACAGGTTGGGCAGCGTCAAAAACCGGTCTTGTATTTGGATCATAGTTCACCATCAGTTTCTCTAGTAGTCTCTGTTCACCTGTTAATCGATTTATATCGATTGCGGTTGACGACCGAACACCTGAAAAAAGGTAAATTAAAAGCTAAATATGTTGGCATTTTGTAATTAATAGTCCACTATATTGCTCATCTAAACTGCTTGGCCTAACCTCAAGGAACTAGTCTCTGGTCTATTCCTGACTATGCTCCGAATTTTACTTATTTATGATGCAAATAAATACCAAAATAAGCAAATGAAACAATATGAAATTCGGAGAAAAATTTGAAGTACAATTTTAATCTGGCTTATTTCAAATAATACATCTAAAACGAAATGCGTTTTATAATTTGTTCTGTTTTTTCCTGGTGTAGATACGGGTATCGTTATATATAACACGGGTCGTTTGTTTCAATTTGATGATTTTCAGGTGTTTTAATTTAATGCTTTAACTCTCGCGACAGGAGTTGTTCCACAATTAAGAATCTGATTAAAATCAAATGTTTCCTTGATATTTTTTTGATATGATATATTAAATTACCATCTGTCATATATTGTTTCAAGTCTGCGATCTGTTTCCGTGAATTTCTTTACTAATTAAATTATATACGTACAGCAGATACGCAGGGCTGCGACGAAAACGCGAACATGATGTTGTGCTGTCTGGTTTCGCGGAAATAACCATTTAGAATACAAACTGCCTGATAAACGAAGTTCTTTTACAACAACATCGCGTTGATAAAAAAAAAGTTGGTAGGTTACAATGCAGTGTACAATTTAGAAAAATATTTCAAAAATTATGTAGCCAGGCAACAAAACATACGATAACAGCAGCTACAAGGTTTGTTGCAAATTTATTCTTTTGTGGGAAATTAGAAAACTTACAAGACACTGACCATGATTTCAAATTTATACAGATCATATGACATTATGTCTTTAGAGCATTCACAAAGTTCAACAAAGTCAAACATGGGCTATAACTGTAGAAGTGTTTAACAGAAAATGCCGAAATTCGTTTTATTTTACTAATATAAATAATGCATATCAATTTAATACTGATCGCAAGATAACTTTTGTCGACTTTGCACTTACAAGTTGAAAAAGGGACATAACTCTAGAAATTGTTGAAATTCAATAGCTGAATAATGCATAAACATATCATACAGATCAGGTGATAACTCTTATCGATGGAGCGTTAAAATGGTTCATAAATATGACACAAGGACCATAACTTTAGGTGTCATTAACGGAAAAACGAAAAATCAAAAGGCTTATTCGTTGTAAATTTCATATAGATCGGATAATGGTTTTAGTCGCTAGAGCGTACACAAGCCTCAACAATTTGAAACAAGGGCCATAACTCTAAAACTTTTTAGGAATCGTTGAAATTGAATAGACTTCTTCGTCTCACTAATGTAAACAGCATATATAAATTTTAAAATAATAAGATAATTGAAATTATGGACGGGCGGACGGACGGCTGCAAAGGGAATATAAGACCACATTTCCATGCGGGTGCACCCCCTCCCCCACCCAAAAGAAAAAACCGAATATATAATAAGATAATTGAAATTATCGACGGGGGGATGGATGGCGGCTAAGGAAATATAAGACCACATTTCCATGCGGGTGCACCCCCTCCCCCCAAAAAACACGAATATATAATCAAATTTTATTTATATTTCGCATAAAGAAATATAATGCATGTTTCTAGCTGAATAAATGCTAGACACGACATGATATTTACCCGTAATCACGAACCAGCATGCTTATGTAAAACCATATACATTACTCCTCCCTTAGTACACCATTAAATTCAGATAAGAGTTTTATGCCGTCATGTAGGTTATTTAATTAATCTCAAGAGGTCAGATTATTTACGTCAACATTTTATTTAGTTAAGCCTACCATTTGGTAATATTTACTGCTAATCTATTAGAAATTCTGCAGGTACAAGTATGTTTCCGGATACTTTTCTTCAAAATCAAGTATTGGTATGTTTTGCAGGTACTGTACTAGCCAATCGGTTGATAACTTTATCATCTAGAGCGTCCACAATATTTTCAATTTGATCAAGGGCCATAACTCTGGCAGTAATTATTGGACATCGCTGAAAATCATTAGGCGTCTTCGTCGCATGAACTTACACACTGTGCCTCAATTTCAAGCAAATCGGATGACAACGTTAGCCTCTAGAGCGTCCACAAGATTTTAAAAAGCGAAACGTGATCACGTTCCATAACTTTGGCAGTAATTATCTGGCAGTGAAAATCAATCGACTTCTACGTCTCATGACCATAAACACTGTATATAAATTTAAAATCAATCGGATGATAACTTTAGGCCCTAGAGAGTCCTCAATCTGACCGACCGCGGACTGGCGAACAGACGGGGGCAACGACGATATATTTCAATGTAGGCGTATAAAATTTGCAGCCTTGTGTTTTCATCCTGTCTTGATCATGCCAAATTTGATCAAAATCTCATAAGAATTACAGTATGAAAGGTGTTTACAGACAAAATATTCACGAAAACTGGGCGTGACAACGCCCCTTTGGGTCGGGCATGCATTTACATCAGTAGGTGCCATTTTGAAAATAATGTTCATGCCCAATTTTAAGAAAATCCATTAAGAATCGCGACCTGTAGAGTGTTTACAGACAAAATATTAATATAGGTACCATCCTGTTATTGAAATGATTGATCATGCCGAATTTGAACAAAATCTGTTAATAATTGCAACCTGTAGAATATTTAGAGACAAAATAATAACAAAAAAGCGGGATTGGCACCACCCCGCGGGGTAGGGCATGCACCCGGAGAAAACCCACGAGGTTAGACAGACGACCCTACTCTTTGTCATGTACAAGCTTGGGCTGGAAACCACACCACTTAACTCAATGATAGACACACAGACAAGGGCGCCGGCATAATATGTTCACATTATGAAATGAAATGGGGCTTAACGTCCTACTGTTCTGCTCCGACCGAGCTAATGAAGACGGTTCACATTATGAATGTGGACGTATACAAATGGATACGAATGCAACTCAAACTGCAATGTGAGTGTGAATCTACTTCCACTTGATCAACCATTTTCTTAATTGCCAGTTTTTTTGTTTCATAACGCGACAACCCGACATCACGACAAGACGACAACCCGACAACGCGACATTTTTACCCGACATCACGACATTTTTACCTGACATCACGACATTTTTTGTCGGGTAAAAATGAAATGTCGTGATGTCGGGTTGTCGGGTTGTCGCGTTATGAAAGGCGACATCACGACATTACGACATGATACCAATCAGCCACCATACGAGGCTCAATATTATGCTTGGAAACAAATGCATCAGTATTCATATAAGGGAAATAATCAAATTTAGGGGCAACTAACTCGTTTGAACTCTCTTCGAACTATGTTCGTAACTAAGTAGTTCGAATAAAGTATAAATATTTGTTAGGTTTAATAAGGTATCTATCAGTAACAAATCAACAAAGGTGTTATAAAAACTAGCAATGACCATCGACGACCATATTTGTAATCTGGCCTAATTGTTTAATCAATACTGAGAAAGTGGAATTTTATAAGATCTAACCAATCCATCACAGTCTGACGATATATCTACTTTAAGATATCGATTGTACTTTTCGTACAAAGGCTTTCCATCTTTATTTTAACTTGTGCAAGCAATTTCAAGAGATACCCTCGAGAGGATATGTGTGAACTTTGATAAACACTGTTATTTATACAGCTTTAATAATGTTGATTTTATCTGGACTTGTTTAAACGATACAGGTCGTTCAAACAAGACACTTATTCTATCATATTACTCCATATTGAATTATTAAGGCAATAAGAAATCATCTTGTTAAATTGCAACTAGAGAATAACGTCTAAAGGAATATTTATCTGTAGAATCTTCCTTCCTAATTGACAAATATTCTTTTTGGTAAATTCAATCCACAGAAGTTTACTTCGTTTCATAAGTGACAAAGAAACATCTCAACTGTCCTTCAGATCAAACAATGATATACCCCTTTTTTAATTTACAGATTCAAATTTGTTCAGACCAGACATTTCATGGACGTTTCATAGTTGTTTGATTTTGTTTCAAAGGACTACTATCCTCAAAGATGAGACCAAACAGCTATAAAATTGGTACGGATTTTGTTGTGTGGAGCGCTGTAGAATGCATTTCAATTTAAGAAATCTAAACTGCACTTAAATATACTATAAACTCCAAGTCTTCGTTAATATCTGTATTTAATTTTTTCGTTCTTAAACATTTTCGCAACTTTTAATCAATGAAAATAATAATCGAAAATGCTTGCAATGTAAATAATCAGCGATGCACTGTGACCATTTAATATTAATCAATTCTACATTAACACGTTTTTATAATCTACCGATTTCTAGACTGCTGTACTGTTCTATTGTTCCTGGAGCAGTTCTCTATTAAACTTGCTCTTTGATGTAAGTGGTGTAAGTTGATTGCTATTTGTCGACGTTCACCATAGTTCCAATCAGCTGTCTCGACTGCTTTGTAAATATTAAATTGAACCAATTATTTCCACTGGTTAAAACTAGGTTTCCAATTCGAAGGGACCATAAATCTATGAGCGCACGTGTCTTACTGTAGATCGGGATGATGAATAAATGTCTTATTGGATACGTACGCCGATATTGACCTTTAAGATTACATTATAATAACCAGCGTATACTTGTTCGTGACATACGAGTATCCATATTTGGTCCGTGAGAGATTTCATTGCATATCGTTTCATTCCAAATTACAACACACATAATTTAATTGCATATTATACATGACATCACTTCATCTATCGATGTAAATGAGAAAGGGCGTGCAATTTCGGAGCATGATCTTATCGAATCCTCGATAAAATTTCCGTACAAATATCGCGTCATAATCTATTCGTCATTGTCATTTGTTCTGACGCTATACTGGCTAAAGTACTCCCAGAATGCTGAAAAATATTTGTCGATCGATTTTAAATTGACATTTGTCTAAATCGATTATGAGATGACCATTAAAACTGATGTCCAATATTGCTAAGAATAGAATTTTGCTATCAACCAATTAAATAGAAATGACGAATGTTGCAAAATAAACGAGAGGTCATAAACTGCAACAACCTTATTTCTTTGTAAATAATATGAAATATTTAAGCAAAAGACCAAAGTACGCGTGGTTCATCTATAAGTTTAGCTGACTTAAACAAAATCTAATTTCGTTATAAAAAAGAAGCTTTTAAGAAGCACAGCAATCGTTGGTTGTATTATTCACACACAATCTAACAGGTGGCTTTTAGGTATCCCGTCGTTTCCTTGCGTTTATGTCATGCAACAGCCAACGCCTTTCATACTTTACTTGAATATCAAGTGTATCAAAAAAAGACCCCTATTATTTGCATGCGCAGTAGATGACGTAATTGGTAATCACTTAAGATTTGCGGTTGCTGATTTGAACATTTATTGTCTGAAGTAATAGAACCGTTCGCTATGATTAATCAACGATAACTGAATTTGTAGTGACGAACATTTCACATTCGAAATCATATAAAGCATTCTAGACGTGAAAAGAAGCAACATTATAAAAGTTTCTTTACAAAGAGAACACAAAACAAAGGGGTGCTCATTCAATTGGTGACAATGTACTTCAGAGCACACTGACTAAATAACAATCCCAAAATATATTAATATCCATAATCACAAAGTACTTATTGTGTTCTGTTTCTAAATATATAAATAAAGTACCCAAAATTACTTATTGTGTGTTGCTTTTGAATAAAAAAATAAGGTACACAAAAATATTATGCTTCAAAACAATTTTGAGATTGTATTAAAATAATTTAGTCATGACAACGTGACCTGACTGACACGACTAAAGACAATTACAAGGTATTCAAGTATTTACCCGATCAAACAAAGGGTTATTAATTTATGATATTTGTCAGGTAATAATTTGTTCAACAGACAGCATGGCGCCGTGGTACCATCCGTGGATGTACTTGCAAATTTCTTTTAAAGATACATTCCCACAAAAGTATTTATCGAGTGATTATTTCCAATAAAAGTGTGACATATTTGGTATATATGGAAAGTAGAGAAACTACTTTCCATATATGCTGGATTCCCTTAACAACCACCATTTCGCATACAATACAAAAATGTAAGAGTGTTACCAATTTGCAGTCTGACGATTAGGTAGGACTGTCTGCTCGCGAGACGCCAAAGGTTGCACCCGCACATCGTCTGGCCTTTTTTCATTAAGGGCCGCTTAATGTATATTGATAAATATGATTGTGAGCGGACTTACATATCCAGAATTTAATTAGGCTTCGATATTTATGGTCATTGGACAGTGATGAAAGATAACTTCGTCTTTTATATTATTATGCAATGAGAAAGAGTGAAATAAGGTTTAAGCAAAATTTGAACATTTATCGTCGTACGCCCGCCAAGAACATAAAACCAAATAGATGTGTCCACAATTAATGTCAAATGTCAGTTTTTATACCGTAATTATTTATAATACATGGGTGCGGTCGATGGTATAGTAAAGGATATAATTCCAGTCATTTTGACCCTCCCCTAATTTGCGACAACCAGTTGCCAACCGGATATTGTTTTAATGTAGGAGTAATCAAACAGATATATTATGATTTGACGGAGACACGCGGCTTAACGTCCAAGCGACACAAACTAAATCATTTCGGGACAAACATAAGGTACAATTTGATTCCAATGATTTGGTAATGTGACGAAACGGAGGGCCAGGAGAAAACCAAAGATGCAGTGCAGGCACTGTTACTCCTTTTTGCGCACAAACCTGGGATCTAAATCGCACGCACTAGCCACTCCACCCTAGATAACAAACCTCATCTCTCAACACTCCGTGTTTCCAGGAAAGAGATGGTATTATATAGTTCCGCGTAGCAAAGCCGTGCGCGAATGCCATCGGGAATCAGAAAGTAAATTTTGCAAAACTTTTCATCAAAACAACGATTGATTATTGTTATTTGTAATAATATTTCTGTCACATCTAACTACAATTAGTCACAATAGTATAAAAATAATTATCTTTTTTTAAGATATTGCGTTCATTAATACAGAAACTGAGTTTAACATTTGGATGCAAAAGCACCCAATCGTAACTAAAAACAAAAGCATCAATATATCTAAACGTTTTTAGCTACGTTCTCGCAGCTACCTCACCCACCTCTCCCTATCCTTATTGGATAATAAAAAGAACAAATTATCGTACCAATTGCAAGTGCTTTACATATTTGTTCTATATGGATATCCATATACAAAACAGACACACGTTCTTTGGGGTCGATCTGTTTTCAAAGATAACATGCTTCACACATTCATAATTATATAAGCATTTATTGAAATTTTATGGGATTCGGTGGGTTAAATTCCGCAGTATATAATGCACATCAGTTCCTGTTGATAAATTTCCATCAATTGGTCATAACCAATATCTATAAAGATTCTTTGGTCGCTGCATGATTTTTAATCGATTATGAGAAAATCCGCAGCTTTAAATTAGCCTTTGGTGTTCACGTGTTTTTATTTTGCAGTCTGAAATTAGGCATTGGTGGTAGATTACAAGTTATTTCAGGCGAATTTAAACAACATCGTTTTTTAAGATTTGTACCACCAATACAGTTACAGAAAAGCAGATTAGTTCGAGTTGTTGTTTTTTCTATACGAGTATAGCTTGCAATTAGTGTTTTTGTCATATTTCCAAAATAACGATAACATAACGCCAGCATGGTTTGACATCTCTGAAAAGCTGTTGGAACACATCGGATAATGTAATATGATTGAAATGATCAAGTTAATGACAAGCTGAGGAAAGACAGACAAATCCCCCCAATACTTCTGGTATGGGAGCCAGTTGCGACCATTTCATAATATCTCGAATCAGAAATTCAATTTATATGTACGTCTAAATCAACCTTTGTTGCAGATGCAAACCACATTAATTTCGTTACTTAATAATATTCCTAGTGCAAATTTCTTTTTAAATTTTGCACTGATGGCCAGTCAATTCCGAAGACATCTTAAACTATTCAAGGTATCGGAAACCGTTGAAAAAAATATACTTCTTCGTCTCACTAACACAAACGTGAATCGAAAAATAACTTATAGTCACCAAGGATCATATACACGCAATGTAGAGATTTCAAGTTCATCGGAATATGGCGAATTAAGGGTCATAACTCTGGCAGTATTTTTTTACGAATCTTTAACAGGATTCGTTGGCTGACGGACAATATGTGTAAATTATAGATCAATCTCAATGTCTCAAGTAATTTATTTCTTCAGATTTATTATTGCAAAGTACCTACACACAGCCGGATGAGTCACATTATTTGTTTTTCGAGAAGCCATGATGTTCCTGTTTCCATGCGTTCGCAAATATGGCCGCAACAGGCTTCTATACTCTTTGTATTCATGATTACGTCAAACGAACTGAAGTTTATTAGCGTCTTCAGTCCTTACAGATGTAAGTGATATCCATGGATTTACTTTATGAAGAGAAATGTCTAACCCCTCTGCCAGAATTCTTAAAGTCGCTATTAAGGAAATGACAGCTACAATAATCGATATTCAGTTTATCATCTATTATAAATGCCCTTCTGCCAGCAATGATATGTTTTCACAGAGCACGCCACTATTTACATGGACAAAATTATCGTTAATAACAGCCATTTATGTAATATTACATAGGATATGTGTAATTTAACGGCAGTAAAATTGTTTGCAGTGTATGAAAGAAGACCTCGCACACGTAAATTATATACTGACTACATTTATAGACGAAAATAAATGAGTCTTCCAGCAAAAACGTGAGATTATTTTTCTGACATCTGTATTTCCGGTGATTGCCACAATCGAGTCAATTTGCATATTGAACAAGTTGAACATTACTTTAGTTTTCAAAAATAAAGCATGGATTATGACTGTGATCGACTGGTTTACAACACAGCATTTAAAAGAACATGCTCCATTTCAAGGGACAAAAAAATATACGTGTCGATTTAATGACTAATCCATTAGAAGGCGCGGTTGCCCACAGATTATACAGGACAATTTCCGACAGCGTTGTTTCCGCAGCAGACAATCCAAGTAGAAAATAGGATAATACGCCTTAACAAAACTGCAGCTTTAAGCTTAGAGATCACCCCACCCCCAGTGGACGATATTAAATGACCCTACCCCCAGTGGACGATATTAAATGGACATGTTATTATTAATAATGTCTTGCAGACTTGGTATTGGGAATTTAGGCAAGTCTTTTGTAACAGAGAGTATTAATATTATGTACATAATAGATACACATTATGTAAAACTTGAAAACTCGACTTTCAATTAACATCTGGTAAGTCTCATTTACAAGATGGTGTGTTAAGAGATCCGAGAATCTTGGGAAAACCATTACATTATTACCAAAACCTTACATTCAGACCCTAAAAGGGGTCGATGAGGAGGTCGACTCATCTTGAGCGCGCTTTCTGTGGGGGGGGGGGGGTATTTAATCTTGTTAGTTGGACATAACATCAGGTAGAACATAGATATTAGACGTCTGATACAATTTAACTATTCTGTTTAAAAGTATATGATGTTGGGTGCGTATTGTGGTGTTGTTCTTTTCAGGTTGAGGTTGTGACAACTTATGACATGCACCCCCACCCTCTTTCGGACGGCACAAACTCCATATACGATACTACATACATTTTTGTAATAAACACCTGCTGATGTCGCTAACAGAACCCGCGTCTACTTTTTAAAAATGTACTTAGACGCAATAAAAACTAGACTTTCGTTTAAGAGACACCACTTCGTTACTGCAATTCAAAATGATGTTGTCTCTATAATACAAAAGAAATGAATTCCACGGAATGGGAATTTGGAAGATAAAGATTTTACTTGACACCTCAACTCTGAGAATAGACCATATAGTTACTTCGTTATTACAGGAGTACCAGGCCCATCGCCCAATTATTTAAATGAAATCATCTTACCATCCTGGAACGGGCGATCGAAAACAGAGTAATGAAAGCTTAGTCGGCTAAACTTGACAAGAACGGCACATTTTCCGACCCGATCTGCAGAATCGCAGGCTTGCAGTTTCAATTCTATTCTACGTCATGTCGGACTTATGATTTTTATTAATTGTGCCCATGTTTACCGTAAATTTGGCCTATGTGGGTTGTTGTTGATTTTCTTGTGTTAGTAAATGTCAAGCCTACCACCATGCGATATATCCCATCTTCATCTTTGTCTCACCAATCAAATCAGTTTTCCTTGGGTCTCTGTTCTGTTATTTTCGATAACACTCAGCTGCTTGTTACATGAAGTTTAATGTGTTATCGCTTTGTAATCCTTCCACTGTAGCTTTCATATTGATTCCATGTTTACTTGTGGGTTTTGCCCTTTGATGCATTGAAGTTCATCAAAAAAAAGTAACTTTGAAGAGAAAAAAAACAATCGCCACATTATCATGTTAACACTTTGATCCTTTTCAGTAAACAGTTTTCTGTGTGTATCCACTAGACATAGATCAAATAGTTTGAAAATATATTGAATGACAGCACTTTTCCAATAGTATTACATGTATTAATAAATATCGCTTTATATGAAATATGTCAACCTCCATTTTCTGTTTTAATGCAAACAAAAAGAGTACGATAACCGTCAACCATCGGATGCGTTGCAAAATTTAATACAATTTTTAAAAGAACATTATGTCTCTCCGTTGTCTAAAACTGCTCACGTGTTAACGTTCCGTTAATGATATATGTTATTTCAAAACGAACCTCTTGGTGTTTTAAAGCTGACCAAAAGGCGGTTTAAAACGAACCTCTTGATGATTTAAGGTTTACTTTTTTAAAAAAGGCGGTTTAAGGTTGTATAATTCTTTGTAACCTTGAAATGGACGAAAATGGGTCTAAAAGCACATCAATGTAATATGAATGGACACTATATTCAATTTTAAAGACCAGATTCAAAGTGAATCGTTTGACGCCATGCACTGATTTTAAAGTGTCCATTGTGGCATTTATATTGTATATTAGGATCTCATATTTTCTCAGATATTGATTGAAATATACCAATGTTTTATTGTCGAATATTAGGATACTATTGAGTTAAAAGATATTTTATGAGATATATATCTGCCAGTTCGCACTATATTAGTTAAAAATGTAAATGGAATTTGCTGAAAATTTCCGTCAAATTGATCCACTCACTCTGAACCGAGAATTGTCGGCCTAGCCTCGATCTTCATTACTAAAGTAGGTACGATAAAAAAAGAACATAGTCTCGATTATCCATTTCATAATTATATCATGAATAGAAGGTCGAGCAGTCAATCGAATCCACATCCAGTAAATATCGCGGGCTAGCAATCACATAGCGAGTTGAATATGGTCTGGACAAGTTAATTAATGTCTAATTAGACAACATTTTAGGCCTAAAGAAAGACCTGCAACAGGCAGATTTAACTTTTACATAATGAACATAAGAGGTTTAGCCCCTTTAATATTGGCCCGCAGTAAATTTGGAATGATTAGAAAAACGCATTTAAAAAAAAAAAAAAAAAAACATTACAGTTACGTGTCATTATATTCATGGTGTTATTGATTTCTACATTGGAGTCGACAACTTTGTTAAATGTAATACGTCGTAAAATAGGACGGATACATTAAAGGAAGTGAATATTATTATTTAGTCTGGAAATATTCTAGTCATGTGACATAATCCTTCTTTTCAGACAGGTGTCCATAAAAACATAATGTTTGCATTTATATTAAAAATTAAGACGACAAAGTATAAACCATTCGCGTTCATCGAAACCTCATTATATCCAATCTATATGTATTATTATATAAAAAAAGAAATTTTTCTTTAAAAAAAACATACATTCAAATTGGTTACCAATCAAAGATTTAAAACGAAATTCCGAGTTTTATCATAAGGAAGAAATAAAGTTGCAACTCCAATAGAAACGAATTATGGTGATATAACTCGTTTAGATTTTAACCTGCTCAAATGGTCGTGATTCTACAGACTTAACCATGAAATTCAACTATCCAAATAGCCTTCAAGTTAAAATCAAGTTGTTGCCTTCCGCATTAACGCACTACTGCGAAAGAGAACAGTTTAATTCAGTATTTTATTTTAAAGATCTCATACGCTTGGGTGAATAAAACGAGCTTCCAAAGACAAATACACTCGATAAACATTGTTTAGCAAGTAGTTACGGTCATAGTAACTGTACAGTGATGTCAATTTCTAACTCATCTGATTTCTCGCGGGGATTCCCATAGATTTTAGCGTCTAAGGCTTGTCGTGACTGCAAACAATAAGTAAAATTAATGCTAGGGAATAAACACGGTTATTTAATAAAAAAAAAGAATTCATTAACCTTTCAACACTGTAAACAATAGAGATAAGAAATTAGGTGAGATATATCCAACCATTCTTCGGCGATCTGCAAGAAACGATCACGCTAATTGCGTCAAACTAAATTCAAAGGCAAATACAAATAACGTATAATGATCCTTGGGTAAAACAGTGTATTTGTCAATGCAGATCTAAGTATCCGGAGTGCATTCTGAATACCACAAAATCTTCAACCCCAATTATATCTGCTTCATCAACAATGTACAGCTAAATGAAGTGGCTTCTATCATATTGGCGGTAAGCAGTTGGTGAAAACAAAGCCCGGTTGTTAATGCCCGTGATAGGTTATACAAAACAAGAATGACACTATCTTGGATCCGTCTCCAAAAGAGACCATCTGGGGTATTCTTTAAATACAAATTTGCTTGTGATGTGAACTCTAAATGATGATGTAGTACTGGACGTTCCAGAAAAGGACATCATTTGAATTGGCATGATGGTAGACATTGAATACGACTATTAACTGTTCACTTAACCAAATAAAAACACATTCATTGACGAAAACCCACTTCTCGCCGTCGTCCACAGCACGACTTTCTGCTTAATAGACAACTAGTGCGTTATATGCTTCGTATCCATGGTTATAGCTCAACTCTCTAAGTTACTTCATCTGATATTAATACTTAAATCTTCCTTAGGACCAATGGACCCGCCTTGTATCGGGTGGGGGACAGTTTATCAAATATTTTATATTTGGAATTTAGACCAACTCTAAAGGATCACAACAAAGCGGCAAAGTCGAATTGCTCAAATATGCCACGTGTGGGAATATTATTGTCAAAATGATAGTCTGCAAAGAACACTTCTTTAATCAAAGGTTTATTATTATTACATTATTCATCACCACCACGCATTAAGAATAGTTGTAATTCAGAGAACGCGACTGACAGTCAATTGCGAGTGCTATTGGGATTAACACAAACAATGGTTCCAGGTTATCAGTCTCTTGTGGGATTATAGCGCATGCTAATAATTGTCCATGGCTGCCAATCGACCAGATCTAGACTTAGTAAATTAAACAGCAATCCGTCTTAGTGTTTATGAATGTCAATGAGACATGGGTGTACCAAACTCACAATACAATTACAGGTCTACATATAATTCATTTGTTTACTTTACACACATTTTTAATTATTAAGCAGGCCTTGCGGTTTGAGATGCACCTTGCCGCTAGCGTTCATGGCGCCCGTACTCCTGCTCACAGGTACGTGTACTTTCCTGACACATGTAAATCTCTAGCTTAAAGATATGTCACCAATCAGCCTACACTTCCACAAGGGAAAACTTGATTAACGAATTTCATTTCTCTATTGTATAATAAAAACCACTTGTTTCCAAATATTGTCGAAAAGCCGGTTCAAGTTAATTATCAGCTACTTCCGTTTTATTTCCATTTGTTTATTTTTAATATAGATCTGGTTGAAAGCGGCCCCTTTATTTATTGACTAATTAAAAGCACTGTTTCTTTAATTTCTCACATGATTTCGCGATACTTGATCTGTCCAACTTACGTTTCTCGAAAGGTGCTATTAGATATAAAACAAATATTCAGCGTGATATAACGTTAGTTACTGGCGTTAGGTGTAAAATATGCACGCCCAAAAAAATCGTGTACCGTAATGCGTTTCAACCCCAGTTCTAGCAATAGACTTGAGGAACGAGGCTAGAAACACTGCACCAAATCAAACGGCGTATGTAGATTGCTGGCTTATTTAACTGATTTGAAATTAGAGAAAAATATAAAACGGAAACCACTGAATATAAATCAGTTTATATACAGTTGGAAAGGGAAAGAAAGAATAAAATGCTTCGAGTAATCAAAATAATAATTCCATACCGGTATTAAACTCTCAACCAAACATACACGTGCTCCTTCAACATGCAGTAAGAGATGCTTTCAGGTTTCTACCTTCTTAGTGATGTATGACTTGATCACAAATTATAATTCTAAATGCTGGTAGACACGAGGCAATTCGTTAAGCAAATTTCCCCTTGTGGAAGTGTAGGCTGAAAGTTGGTTACATATCTTTAAGCTATAGATCTACATGTGTCAGGAAAGTATATACCTATGAGCATGATATTATTTCTACTGACATGCTATGATACTATTACACTTTACTTCAAAAGCGATTTCTGTCCAGAAAAAGGAAACTTAAATTAAGCTCTGCAGATGATACTTATGTTACAGAATCCTTATTTTCAAACAGCAGCCCATCCGAAGTTGTTCTAATATCATTGAAACAATGTTGTAAATATATTGAATTGTTGAATTTAAGTGCTTATTTTTTCCATCACAAATGATTTAACAGTGGCAGATCTAAGTGGTGCTCACTACAGATGGTGACCACTCCCTATCGAAAATATGCCAATGTCATAATATCATAAATTAACATTCACTGCACAAAATAGCAAGAAATGAGGATTTGATTATTCCACGTAATGAAATCGACGAGAGTCCACGACTTTTGTATTCATTTCCAGGAGGAGCATCAATGGCTCTCCTGACGTTTTGATTAAGATCTCATTACAATTCTGAAATCGGAATCAACCAATTTAGTTAAGTTTCAGACGTCAAATGATTAGAGCGACAATTATAGGTGTCGATTGTTTTTTTTACCATATTCAATATGGAAGCGTATAGGGGTCAATAGCGCGATAGATACCGCAATATTAAGTTGGTATTATGTCAACATATTGTGATTATTCTGATGATTTTATCTCTGAAAAGTCAATTTTTGCCGAGGTAATTGAATCAACACGCTATGTTTTATGTCCCCATTCCGTCTTAAATGTACACGTTTGCGGTAAGATATTGGTATCCGAAAGCTTTGGCGACATATTCCATTTCGCCGTAGTATATGTCGACATATTCGCAAAATATTGCCTTGCGCTATGTCGACGTGTGCATCTAAAACAAAATGACGACATGCAAATTAGCGAGTTACTCAATTAACACGGCAAAAATTGCCTTTTCAGAGATAAAATCGTCAGAAAAATCACAATATGTTGACTTATTATCAACTTATTATAGCGGTATCTATCGCGCTATTGACCCCTATACGTATTTCCTGCAAAATATTAATTGGTGTAAATTGAAGTTCAATTCAAGATAATATTTCTCTCAAATCATTGATAAATTTCGTGAAAATAAAAGGATGACTAATAAAATACAGGTCGTTTTAAATTGCATGACAAGCAAAATTATTCACAAATGAGTCTTTTCAGCAACCTTACACCTTATATAATTAACGACCAGTGCTCGCAATGGTGTAGAAAGGCCATGCATGTTCCAAACGAAATGAAATATTGATCTAAACAGGTGGATATGAAAACGCGTAAGAGGATTTATGTATACAAAAACTTGGGTCTTAAATATATCGATTTGGCATTTCATTTCGTCTTGGTGATTTTGTATCAAGATAACAGCTCAGAACTGAATTTACCACTACCAGTCAGAATTTTTTACACATATTCTTAGATAACATATTTACCACAATATAAAATGATTAACCAATACTTGTTATTTTTTTATTCAATGTTCACGTCAACATGATAATATGAAATTTTCGAGCGACATCCAACCAACGATTTTCGATTTCAGACATAAATTTTACATACAGAACTGTTGGCATAGAGGCGTGGATATAATAAGACATGTATATCCTCTTCATCAATCATATTTCATATCACGGCACCGACATGACCTTTAACCAGTTACAGCTATCAAAGTGTTTAGCTTTTGATCAAGAATCAATGGAAATCATCAATCTCTGGGACTGTCAAAGCACCATATCATATAAGCGTACATTCATTTATGTTGTAAGTTTAACGTGCAAGTGAGGTTTTCAATAAAATAAAACCCAAGTACGAACAATCCAAATCATTAGACTTAATTCTAAGTCCTAAAAACCGGTATAAGCAAATAATTGTAATCAGCTGGTCGAGTCTGCTGATAGAAATTGTCACATAGTCTCTCTTCCAGAGCGTACATTCATTTATGTTGTAAGTCTAACGTGCAAGTGATGTTTTCAATAAAATAAAACCCAAGTACGAACAATCCAAATCATTAGACTCAATTCTAAGTCCTAAAAACCGGTATAAACAAATTAGTGTAATCAGCTGGGCGAGTCTGCTGATAGAAATTGCTACATAGTTCCTCTTCCAGAATCTGTCTGCTGTCTAACGAATTCAGATGGTAATCTCTTCGGAATCTAATGAAATCTGGCTTAAAAGTTTGCCATGATTTCTATTATAGGACCAATGGACATCACGCAACAGGCTAGGCTATTCATGACCCTGATGCAATATGGAAATTTCTAATCACATGGTTTTAGACACAATCTATCCTTGAACTTAGACCCTCTTTCCTGTTATTCCTTCACTACTTCTCAAACAATTTAATTTGCGTCTTAAATAAACTCATACCACAGCTAATATACTGACAATGACGATTAATTTGTAAAGATACAAATATTGTTTAATCCGTCTTATTTCTCTATCCCTTGTCTATAAATTTAAAAACGATGTTGCGACGACAATATTTCTACACATTTGTATGACCCATTTTAAGAAAATAAGACAAAATAAATCTAGATACGTCTCTGTTTTTACCTTATCAAGCATCACGCCACATCGGAGTTTGGCACTGAATTAAAAATATTTCATAAAACAACATATTTTATTATTACCTCCACCCGAAAGATAATCCGTGTACAGGGTTAATGCATAAGAATGTAGCTGTTAAAATTGAAATAATATTTGGGGTACAAAAGGCAACAAGAGTCTGGGATATATACTAAAGAAGTTTTACTACTTCTGATCCAGGCCTCTACCCTTGCAACGCCGAGTCAGCCTCTAGAAATGTATACAATTACCATATATAGGCCTAAGTACTCTCATATACCGTCTATATAAACTGTCGGTGTTAACAAGTCAATATGTAAATTAGAATATTTTCGTAGAATTTGCCTAAGACCTAATTTAAGAATGGAGTCGAACGATAAATGGGTACAAATTTCCGGTCGTCAACTTCCCGTTATACACGCGATGAAATAACAGTAAATCAGCATGCTGCCCAGACACGGCTGTAGGCGAGATTTTGTTTTCACGGTAATTCTCAGATATACTCATTGGAAAAATCATCCCTGGATTTTCTCCGGTGCATTATTAAAATAATATTTATAAAATATTTGACCAAGTTTGCAATACTTATTTATATAAACAGAAAAAGTATGTATATTTGAGCTACATGTAAGGTGTGGATTATAAAGGATTTCTGACAGTAATATGTCAAAGTACATAACGCCGAAGGACAAAATGGCAAAATCTATCAGTGGGTAAAGGTTAGTGCCTTGAGCAACTTCGTCTGTACCGTGTTATTATCTTCTATAACATAATTTTTCGGATCCATCTGCTATAATGGGTTTCCGACATGCGTCTCACTTAGACAGTTGTTCATCACTGGCCTAAAAAGTTGATTTTGCTGGAACTGGGGAAATCTCGTTGGGCGTCACACTGTCCCGAAATTGACACGAGAGCCACACGATAAAGTAAAAGTTCAAATTCGGATCTCATTATATAAACATCGGTCCATTCGTGAGGACATCTTAAGCCATCGTATGACCACTTAAGGAGTATCACAGACTCATGCAGCAACTTCGTGAGCGCTAGAAAATCTTTGGCACACCAAACGATGGCCAAAAGACATTGCGAATGTTTATTTTCGTGTTGAATTCGTGTGTCCATTTTGCCAACCATAAGGCCACCGTGAGTGCATCTTGTCATATCGTGTCAACTTCGCCGTTACTATGTGTGATCATCGGTGCCATGGCGCAATTTTCTTCCGGAATCCAAGTGCCCGACATCGTGACATTACTACTTTCGTAATTAAACATGAGGTGTACATAACACAAGTGGTATATGTTTCAATTCCCAGCTTGTACGTTACAGGGAGGAGGATTGACTATCAAACCTCATGGACTTCTCTGGGTCCCCAGGTTTCCTCCCGCTGCTAAAGGCCCCAACTCCCAAGCTAATTCTTGAAATAAAATTGAACCATGTTGGTACCGAAATGACCTATTTTGTGTCGAGTGGACGTGAAACCCCATGCAAATTTAATGCCAACACTCACGCAGTTGCTGCTTGGGTTTTGAGAAGCCGAAGCTGAATTTCAACATTTACTTTCTCGTGTGTCCTTCTGATGTCAGTTCCGGGACCGTGTGACACCCACAAAAAATGAGGGCAATCTTTAGCGTTTAATTAATCGAATGTTTCAGAAATAGCAATAGATTACCTTGTACCATACAGATACCAATATTGTCTAATTAATGTCTTAATTTAACGAGACATTAACTAGTAGATCAAAGTCTAGACTGTTACGTTACTGATCTACAACCTTTGATTGAAATGTCTATTAAGAGATCCCAATGAATGGCTCACTCAACATTTCTGTGCACAAAAATATCACAGTAATTGGTGAATTTAAATGGATTTAACAGGTCCTTCTCAATAACATCAAACACATTTAGCTCTGTAACAACGATCTTGAATTTGGCCCAATGAATACGAATGGTCGCTTAATTCTAAATATAATGCTTTGACACATGTACAATGTTTATTCTGAAAGGCTTCAGATGGGTCATTCAGATCTATGTTCAATATCCACTTGGTGCTTCCGGGAAGTGTTCACTTGAAAGGGAAGCCTGGACGCGATCATAGGTCGCTACCGAGACGAATTGGTTTCGAAATTAAGCCGACTCTCTCGATAAAGTTTAAACAGTAAGATACGGCGCCACTGGTAATACTACCGCACACTAGACCCATGACAGGATTTGGGTCTGGGATAAATTTTATTTCGTTTCAGTAAATCAGGACATACATTTCTGATTTTAACGGAGCCTTCAATCTCGATCAAAAAGATGTATTGTTGGCATTTAGTTTGTATGCTTGTTTTTTAGGGTGGGTGGGGGGATGAACCCACCATTTTCTAAATGACAACTTAATAAAACTAAATATACAAGCTAATTTATTTAACATCCCAATGGTGAAAAGTCGTAATTGCCATGGTGATTGCCATTTTCCGCCGGGACACAAGAAGCGTGTAATATGGCTATTATATAAATTGCAACATCTTTTAAAACATAATACATGTACTTGAGTTATCATACATTGGTATTTGTGCACGCGTCATATCCTAATCCAGTCTCTTTTCACACAGAAACAATATGCCCAAAGCTGCCATTAAAACAATTCAGGAAAAAACAGCCTCTCAATATTTCAACAATTTTTTGTCGCAAGGTTAAGATGTTCATGGAATTGCGGAGATTTACTTTTGAGCCATCGCCATTATCGAATACAAAGCAATGTAACTTCTTATAACTCTGGAAATGTGAAAACTACAATGTAAAGTAGTCATCGATTCTATTGAAGGTCAAGATAAAAGACAGTTCACGTGTTCTATTACATTACAAGCATTTGCAGCTTAATATCATACTTGAAACTTTCGTATCAGTAATTCCATGGGACTTTACAAGGCAAATTATGGACTCTCAAATTTATTTAATAAATAGATTCAAATCTTTTGGGGATAAGAAAAGGGCCTTTGAAACAGCTAGTGTTTTATGGTGTCATGCTCTTTAAAAAATGTTTTCAACATGCCGAGTAGATGCATGCATAAACGGTTAATAGTCACTAATAAACATAAAAAAGTAGATGCTAATTTCAGAGGTAAAGCATTTGATTTCATTCAACATGTAAGATTAAATATCTATGCAATGCCTGACGATTCGTCACTATACAAACGTATTATGGTCACATTCAAACTACGTGTATTTCCAATTTTAAAGGACCTTGAAATGTTGCCATCCACAAAATATGTTCTTCGTAATTAGTCGGAATTGGTAAAGAATTAACAATAAGGAACGTCTTATTATTACTTTATTGGTTTCTACATTTTTGTCCTGACAGAATGACATGGACATAAATGGATCTCTCACTGAAAGCGACTTTATCATTAATCTAAATCTGTCATTCGGAAATAAGGATAAAAATCCAATATTAAGCAATAACTAGGTTAGTTTCAAATGATTTAATTGTCCTGGATTCACTGTTGGCTCTGTAACCAAGAGGTTTTATGTTAATAGTAATAATAGTTTATTTATGGAGCGAAGGTCGTTAAACTACTTTATGGCTATATTTTAATTTGATACATGAATAATTCACTATTTTTTTGGTTATCTATATCATTTTATTGCATTTACATTTTGTTTAATGTTTCAAAACTAAGCGTGTTTCTATTACATATCTTCACATCGGTTAGTGGATTTTTTTTAGAGGGATCAAGTGAGTTTGATTTATTTTCCATTATCAAGCACAGTGAATCCTTGTGATATGGTGTGAAAAAAGTTACCATGACGTTAAAGGGGCCAAACCTCTAACTTAATATTTTCCATACTATTGGGAGTTAAGAACACGAATTAGAATTCAATTTTGGTCCATTTTAATCAATATAGATATTATCTTGCCGTGGAAATATGTGATCCCAATATCCAATATTTAAGACAAAATGACCATTGTAAAAATCACTACACGACTCGTGTATTCTATAATGCTTTCGATTGCCATTTATACTGACCAGAGAAAAACATGCCACAAAGACAAAGAAATCATAATTTTAAAAATTTCACCGAACATAATTGATTAGAAATTTTAATCAGAAAATAAAAAAAATGGATATGAATCACTTTATATACATATAAACGTATATCACATAATGAGTGCTTTTTAGAACCATTGCGGTGTATGAAGGTTCCAAAAATAGAGATATTCACCCTGTAATTAAGTGCTTTATAGAAATTCTTAAACTAGCATTTGTAAGCGCCCATAAATGACTTATAAACGAGATAGTTTTAACGGACTTTGTTCAAATATGGTGTGAAGCATTGGTGGTCATGAGGGGATTGGTCGTATCGATGATTCGGCAATACTATATACCGGAAAACAGAAAAAAAATACACCGGAAAACACCATGTTATACCGGAAAAACACTAAATACCGGAAACAAACTAAATACCGGAAATAAACCTAAACAGGTAACCCAAAGCCTGGTCCTCTGTGTGTGGGGGTTAGGTTTAGGATTGCCTATTTAGTGTATTTTCCGGTATCTAGTGTGTTTCCGGTATTTAGTGTTTTTCCAGTGTTTCCGGTATTCAGTATAGCATGGTGTTTTCCAGTAGTTTTCCGGTTGTTTTTCGGTGTTTTCCGGTATATAATACATATAGCCTTCCTTGTTTACCCTCCCCCGTTTCCAAAATCCTTGTTAACATGATATAGCCTACAGTTGTTTTTAGATGACAAGTCGTTTCAATTGTCAGCATTATGTAACCCTTCGTTCTAGAGTTTATACACCAATTTCCGAAAACATTGTGCATGAGATAGAAGCAGAACTTGATGTGAAGAAGTAGGAATATGAGTGGATGAACTCTGTTGTGTTTCAGCTCCCGAGGACTTTCTGTTCTAGGGATATATTACGTGCCGGAAATGGCTTGTGACAGATATAACGGATTAGATTTTCCCTTTTGGATATGCTGCTGCCTATGGACATTTGTAATTGACGAGAATACAACCGAGAGATCGGAATGTAGCCCAATACAATTTCACGATATATGTATCGACTCAGGAACCTTTAATATAAAACATATTTTTGTTGAGTGACATTCTGTAATTGGTGGGTTACAAAATATATATTCATGGAAAACAGAACGACTACATAACGGTTCAACACAGGTCGTCATGCTTGTCCATCTTACAAAAATAATTATTTCAGAACCAACCAGTGATAATGACTTTTCTATGTTTTAAACCAGACTTCTTTGTAAATCGATCATTTCAGATATTTTTTACAGTTTAATAAGATTGTACTTGTTGATAGGCGTGCTAACCTCTATTCAAGTCAATGATCGTTGGAGGTAAGCAAGTAATCTTATTGAGACTGGTTGATGTAACTAGTCTCGATTAAGGAATAAAGCCGTTTAATTTTATTAACGACAAAACACCACATACACACAACTATTTTGTAACGTGGAATTATTACCACATTTATCACATTACACGTTTAAAATGCTAACGGATGAGAATGGCTTTGAAATGAAAACAAGACAGATTGTCATAAATTCTTACATAATTAGATACAAGAGACGAACTTTTGACGATCCATGTCACCAAATACATTACGGCAGTGTACAATCTAACATTAAGACTAGAAGTAATAGTGGTTATGCATTTTCAAAGTCCCATAAAACACCCTCAATATAATAACGTGCCTTTGTAATGGGAAGCGAAATGAAATGCGGCTTAACGTCCTACTTTTCTATCCATTTAGACTGATAAAGACATACATACGACATGCAGTGTGCCTACTTTTATTTGTAGGGTTAAGGGTGCTTGTCGATGAGTACACGGGACCTCGGTTTTTCGTCCCATCAGAACGGCTAGATTATGTTCTTTGCCTGGTCCGCCATCCTGCATAGCTGACAAGACGAAACCACATCGGAAAAATCAAGAGGAACTATCTTGCATCCTTTGTAATTATGGACCTCTAATGCTTTCAGACAATATATCTTTTGATGACACTGGATCGGGTTTGGGATCAAAAACCATGGCCCTGGATGTTTTTACAAAAATATAATTATAAATTTATGTGCTGTAATAGCTCTAACGAAAGCGATCGTGTTATGGAGTATTATTCTGTCTCAATTCATTCGCTAATGATATTGTATAAATGTCGTTACTTGGATTTTTATTTATTGCGTTGTTTTGCCAACCTTCATGTTCCTAAGGTCCACTTGCTGCTAGTGTATCTTTTTATTTGTCTACTCTTATCGCTTACTAAGTCGTCGTTCGTTAAACTAAACTTCATTTGCAGACATTTTATATATCATTTCCCCATCGCATACTGTATCCCGAACCACGTAGCTTCAGGTAGTACGAAAATAACTTATAGGTACTGACCTAAAATTAGGTATGGACATGTGGTTATGCGGTTATGGAGCAAATTTTAAATTATAATACTTAAAAACGTGTAATGCGCATGGTACTATATTCAAATTCATGTAACCCTCTTACTTACAGTATACACGATGCATTTGGCCTCTTTGGACGTCTATTGTTATCATCAATGTCTGTCCATTCTTCCACATACACTTGGTTGATAAATAAGTCGGTTCATTGAATTTGTCATTGTAATTAGCAAGAGACAGGCCTTATAACGTTTTATTCTGAACTCGAGAATATTTTATAAGTCGACTGCGTAAACAACCACAGAAGCTATTATAGAAGAAACAAAATAAAATCATCATCACGTCATATTTGATATACTTGGCACTTCTATTTAATCACAGACAAAAGAGTTTAAGGTGATTATTTTTATTAAACCAGGTATTCAAATCATCACAGCATGTATCGGAAAGTCTTGGTCGATGGTGTATCTATTATTGCCTCGCAACAGAATTTATTATTTCAAAGAAACCTGCGATGTTTATCTTCAACCCACTAACTGAAGGCGAATAAATGTTACAATTAGAAAACCTCCCGTATATTTACATTGCATAAAAAAATCAATCTATTTTGTTTTCAAGTTTGTGAGATTAATTTTAAAATCTCTTGGGTTCTGGCAAACTCACGCAAAAATAAGCCCATTGACAATTCGCCGATCATACGTGAAATTAACTCTGAATGTTTTTGATAAAATGCCCTTTTCGGCGACATTATAGTGTCAGCCATTGCGATTAAACGTCACTGAAAACGTATATTAGAAAAGAAATGATGGCAATTTGCTTTAACTCACCTGTGACAAAGACACGAAAACACTGCAGAATAACACTTATGTTAATTAATAACACCCATCTTACTATTACATACATCATAATTTTCACTTTTAACACTCATTGGTGTTCCTCAAATTTCACAAGAAAGCTTTCGAATTAACCTTGTATGATTATCCTGTTGGCGGAACGAGATTCACAGAGATACGTTCCTGAAAATTGTAGTTAAAGACTATTGAGGATCTTTGCACCACTACCTTACAGAACGATCGTAAAATTCATAAAACACATTTTTGTTCAAAAATCTATCACTAGTAAAACAAAAGCAAACAATGACTGAAATTCTTGTAAAATATTATAAAGCAGACGACATCTTTTCACGAGCGATACTCCTCAAATATTGCGCATGTCACTATGTGTATGGCGCGTATTTTCTATCTATAAATCGGGTTTGCCTCATCAAGCTATGGGTGCTATTGATCGCTTATACAAAGTCGCCTATCATTAAGTTTTTAACACAAATGAGAGATATTGTAGAAAACTTGTTTTCCGTCTTGCTATCGAACCCAGGTTGACTTTTGATTAGTGGTTAATAGGTTGATTTATTTGACGTAATGACATTTTGACGTAAAGGTGCAAAAATTTGCCATCACTACTAAACGACTACAGATAAATTTAAAGCAGTATTTCGTTACAACAAATATAGAATTTATTAAACAACGAAAGAAAGGTTACAAAAAATGGGTTTTATTAACTTTCAACAAATGATGAGGAAGAGCATGGGGTTTAACATTTCGTCATATCGTCATAGTGTGTCGCAACACCATATTTTAGACCTTTTGAAAATAACATATCGTTAAATACTAAAATAAAAATTCTATGTTGATATTTTGTGTTATATGTATAAATACTCGTTAATCAAAGAATTCTTACAAATAAATGATCTGTGATATCAAATCTTTAAGAACGGGTGGGCAAGCTATGTTCCGTTTAAGGTGCGTGTAAATGCCTAGTGCTAAATTCAGGCATATTAGAATTGGGGTTTTCGAAGTGTACCGTACGAAAGAAATCATCGGGAATATGGTTCCGATGATATGTTCCCTAAGCAGTATGGTTTGCTTACAAAATATGTTTCTGCTACAGTGGCGTGACAGGGGCTATCAGTTTTAACAGACATGTCCAATAAGTTATTTAATAAGTTATTTAATATCCAAAAGCATGCAGTTTTGGGGATATTTAACACCTGCACTTCCTGAAATATCTCCAATGTTTTCATCTGAACGAATTATAGTTAGATCTAATGGCAAGAAAAAAAAAACACTATAAAATAAATATGCATAAAAGGCCAAACTAAATTATCAACTATCATATACAAATAACTTCTATACTGTTTTTCTTGGATTGGGCTTACATACTATACTGCAAACCACTATTTTGACAACACCAGGCTCACGTTGGCTAAGTGGTTAAGACGACGACTCGTTAGCCTGGAAATCGGGTGTTCGATTCCGCATTGGCCGAGAAAGTTCATCCAGATTTTGCGTAGTGGTTCGCCACCACTTGTCAGTGATGCAGGACGAAAGGGTCTGACAAGGACAGGTATCTAGTCGCTCGAATGGGACGAAAGACCGAGGTTCCATAAACACATTGGCGTGCACGTAAAGTATCACCTGACAGTTGGAATTCGATATAAATATGTCCGGGCAGAATATGCTTCATAGCATACAGTATGGCGCAGAACAATCGAACCTTAAAATCCATTTCATTTCATTATAAAACCAGTTACAAAATCTTTCTGTACATACGCCCTGATTTACTGAGATCATGTTTAGTTTTATTAACGTACATGTAATATTGTCGTTGAAAATTTGACATCGTATTTGTTTTAAGAAAGTTGCTGCTGACTGTTTATTTAGGTATGTCTTATTGCATCTTCTTCATCAATCTACTGTCGATATTTCTTTCTACACATTCTAATATTACAGACAGATTATAGTTAAACGTACAACACCTTCCACGACAGTTTCACTGGTAACTATCTCTGTTAGTAATAAAGTTCAAGACATCATCAGTGTCTGTGATTAAATGTCAAATCATGGAATAATTCCACGCATGCATGAACATTCGAGTTCCAATGTTAAATGAATTTGCACATACGTAATCTGAAATAAACTGACTATTAATACCCCATTACATCTTAAAGAAATATCTAAAATTAGTTTCTGAGCAGATCACGTCCATAATTTGTGAGTGTAATTCAACGGTTTTCATTGGTTTGATTTCTGCGCTCTATTAAATTATTCTAATCACTTCGATCAGAAATGTAGGTAACTTCAAATTAAAGGGGCTAAACCGCTACATTTAATTCAAAATAGCAATGAATTTGATCGGTCTGATGTGTTATGTAATTAGTGGCGGAATAAGTTATATGCGATTATAGTGTTTGTTTGTTTTATTCGAAGGTTTAAATATGAATTATGCAAAAGCTAAATTTACTGGTCCTTCTTCTGGCTAGACATTTATTCACATTACTATCCCATATTCAACCCCTTAGACCATAAGATGGCTGTTACATTGAATGGGTTTGACGACCCACGCCATAAATCGGTTACGTTAAATTGGCGGACTTTGTTTAGTATCGCGGCAATGGTACTTGACAATCTGTTATTTCTTGACAAATTTCCAAAAGTATAACTTCGCCTAGAAATAATGTTATTTGATTATTTTAAAAAAAAAAAATATTTATTTTACATTATCTGCAGTTGAATGGCAAATCCCCTTTTTAAAATCTTATATAATGCAACTTTAAGCAGACATTCATATGGTTACAAATTATAATTTGGCCGTCTGTATCGACACTTAAGCACATAATCTCTACATAGATTTATCTGCTGGCATTAAAAATGATTAATATCAAAACCCCAAAATCGTCATCAATTTCATTTTTGACCGAAGTCACAGAGGACGTCTTTTTTGGGCGTATCTGAATTCCAACCGTTCTACGTTAGTCTCAAATAGAGAATTTGAACTCCATTTATAAATCTCTTTTTCTTGTTGTTTGATTCTTGAAACTCTTTTTAAGTTTAAATTATATTTTTAATTCTCATGACGATTAATAAACGCAAGTAAAAGTCAACTTAATTTCTTCCATCATACCGTTATAAAATATTAATGCTAAATTTATTAAGTGTAATGTATTAGAAAATGGAAAGCACAAGTATTTAATATAGAATATCTATTGTATAATGTAATTTATCTAATGTTCTTTATCAATATACTACAAAAATAAACCTACGTTTAAGAGTAGATTCTACTTAAAAGTGATAATTAACTGATTAGCTATCCCCATCCCCATCTTCTTTACATCAAAGCGCCCACTTTATCTAGTTTTATTATTCTTTCCTCCAGTTCAAAGACCGGTCATAAACTAAGGATTGTATTAATGTGATATGGTTAAGAGGTTTGGTATATCCTGCACGTCTTAATTAATACACCTGGTAAAAGGTGGAGTACTATATTCACACATTCGCTGAGGGTCTTCAGCCATTGTGTATAAAGTGCTCATATTCTTTTACTATGATGGTATCATGTTACATGATCACTCTTCTGAGAACTATCCCTACCAGATGTTAAAATACCTTAGGCCTTGTGCTTACTGTTATCGGCTATCTAAAATAATATCACATCCCGTATATATTTCTATATAGATTTGAATCTGTCGATACTTCAAAAGAGATTGTTTATTCAATTTATGTTAAAACAACATTAACCATAAACCCAAATAAAATATTTTTAGATTATAAAGATCCAGACTTGTGTGTATTCCATTAATAAATACATATATTATAAGAAACAGTTCGCGTAGGAGAGCAGTAATCCAAGGTAATTGGAAATGTCAATCAACATTTATAAAAAATAAATACAAACGAAAATTTGTCTAGAAAAAAATACATTTGCATATAATCTTTATAATATAGGAAATTTAAAACATAAATATTTGATTAGGGTTAATTTAAAATTTATTTATAATATCATAATAAGGCTACCCATTTGCTTTGTACACCCGTTTCTGAATTTATTGATAAAACCGGTTTTCTCTCTTTTGTACACCTTTGCATATAAAGATCATATAGTTAGTCTTCAGACTCTTTTATGGACACAGACATGTCATTAACGGCTTTGTTTGGTTACGAATGTAGTTTATTTTGAATTTACATTTCTGCCATACTTTAGCGATAGAGAGGGGGAGACGCAAACTAAGTCATTTCGGGACTAACATATAGTTCATTATTAGATTAATAATTCGCTGCGCGTAGGTGTCTTTAGCGGTGGAGGAAATCGGAGGACGTGAAGAAAACCCATGATGTTGGACAGTCGACCCTACACCCTGTGACGTACAAGCTGGGAATCGAAACATATGCCACTTGACTCGATGAAAGATATTCAGATCCAACGCACACCTCATGTTTGATTACAGATGTAGTTCTTTCTATGCATTGTCTTGTATCCCCCATCCCACCCGTGCTCTTTGCATGGTCATGTCTGTTAACATTTTGTGTACAGTGGAGGAAAATGGTCAGAATTTACTTTTTCTGTCATGTTTGGCTGAATATTCATTATTCTTTTAACGGAAGAATAACAGTTCAGCGATTGGTTACGTTGAAGTGCAGGACCCGATAGTTAAATGTTTTCTATATAGATTGCTTCTCGCAGTTTGTTATCTCTAACGTGCTTTTGGGCAAGACGCTGCCATACTTTGCTCCACCCGTAGTAAAAGCGTTCTAATGTTGGCAAATGTGAGTCCATCAGGTGAAAATCCGTGGTGACCTAGAGCATGTACAATGCGTGTCTGGAGACCGAGAGAGAGCACAGATAAAATCATTTATTATGCATGACTAGCTAGTATTCTTAATATTATTCTTCTTTGTCTATTGGACTCTAACTGTTAACAACATCTCAAGTCGAAATATCGGGGAAACTGACAACTGCGATTCATCTCAGATCTAGTTTCATAGCACGCCCCATGTTTTCAAATTAGTCGCCAAATACTTGCTCAAATACTTGTCTCCGTGTCTCAAAATTTGACTCCAGTTTTGCACATACTTTTGTGACGTTAAGTGGCGTCTCCCTAAATGGGTATATCAAAATAATTAATACCGGAAAGATAAAACACACCTTATCCTAGAGCAGCAGCCGCCAAAGTAAATTACGGTTCCATGATGTTTTAAAGGTCATACAATTTAAAGCAGTATTTTGTAGGATTTAGATAAAGACAAACAGTTTAAACACAGATAATGACAAAGGAATATATTGAACATTTCAGATAATTATTTCATTCTGATCGGAGTTTGAAGATTAGCGTAGTCTCGATGAACTGTTTTTAAATTAAATTATCAAACGGCATTTGTCTTTCAATCAGGTCTAGGGAGTTCATTATGGGCTTGGCATGGACATGAGAGTAAAATGTCTACTTAAAAATTCGTGTAACAGTTTAGGACAAAGGAAAGATTTGCAATAGATAATTTTAGCTCTTTAAAATTGTTTTGTTTTCTACACAACACCTACGAAACAGTATTACCTAACGACAAAAGACCCTCTGATAATAAGTGCAGGGGAACTGCACCTCACACAATTTTACACAAAAACAAATATATGGGCAAGATATCGTGCTCAGAGACCACAGACAAAACAATTGAAAAAGAGTGAATGGACCCGTTAACAAACATTGTAACATGCTTCAGGGTAAACCCTGCGTTTTGATTGGTCAATTAGACACTGTCTATTGGACAATAACACCCTTCTGTTTTAGTAATGTCTTTTGAAATACTAAAAAAGCATGTTACAATGTCGATAAACACTTCCTGTTTCGCATTTAGAGGGGTGTTATTGTCCAATAGACATGTCCTGAGATTTTACATTGTCCAATAGACATGTCCTGAGATTTTACATTAGAACCCTCGACGCTACGCGTCTCGGGTCCTAATGATCTCAGGACATGTCTATTGGACAATAACACCCCTCTAAATGCGAAACAGGAAGTGTTTATCTCCTAAATCACTACATTTTGTTAATTGCCGTGGCCCACGCATGGATACCTCTTACCCATCTATATAACACTACTCCTGATAAAGTAGTAATTGCTAACGTGAGTCCATTGTAAAAAGTAAGAATTGTACAGAATAAATGTCAGTTGCTCCGTTGTGATTTTCTATCTTTTGTCACTGTCGACGAGAATTACAAAGTATGGGTTAGAAGTAACTCCAGCATACATCAATAATTTAGCTTGTTTACTGTCGACAATTACAACTTCTATTGCCTGGTATAACACTTTTATAAACACCATTGGTGAAAATCCACCCGCGGCCATGTTGTATAATTGGAGACGTGATGCAGAAACTAGAATTATGGGTTTTCTTACTTTGAGTATATTGATGTCCGTGGAAATTGGCGTATTTATAGTAGAATAATGACCGGCTGCCTTGGTTACATCATTGATAAATAAGAGTCATTACAATCTAGTGACATGAAACTTTAGTCCATTTGTTTCTTAGTGCAAATGCAAAGGTAGAACAGTGATATAATTGTTGTGAATATTTCTGGAAATACGGGGGTTGTCCCAAACGTTTCTGACCTCGACATGACTGGGTTTCCCAAATTCAACCAATATGCTCATCTTGCCTGACATGTGTCTGCGTTGTAGGTTACAACTTTGTCAGGGTTGGTCGTCAGTGGGTTTGTTTATTTCCGCAGGGATAAACTGGCCAGCCTATGCATAGCTTATGCAATTCAGACCTCTCTTAAACCCAAATAAAACCTATGTTTTCATTCTATATTTTATTGAGGAAATTCTTCTAAATCTGAGCTGATGGCCTGAAAAGACAATAACAACAATAATAAGTAGGTATAACAAATAAACTAGCCGACAAAGAAATACAAATGGATTATGCGATAACACCATTACATTTGCTTGCGTGGCATGCTTTACATTAATTATATATCTCTACCTTTACATACCGTAAGTATATAGGTCCATGTATTCCTTCTTTCTTCCCTAATTAGACAGAACAAAAAAGCATCAGAAAATTAAAGTTTTACAGTGTACATTACGTTTTCTTTCGTTTCTGGGAAAATATGATCACGTGACCAACGACCACATCCTTATGAGGCGCACTGCTTATTTGGGACGGATGATGAAATCGTCACTGATTAGGGTCACTTGGCAAACAGCGGTCTCTGTTAAATATGCTGGAGTAATATGGAATACGTGCATTGCGGTCACGGGAATTATGTTGACGGTCCCGGAACGCTGTCAATATTTGACGAAACGTTCCATTGCCCATGCGTAACCGAGATTTTTGTTTTTCTTATGTGGTGGATTAGCCAGTATCTTTGGTCGAGTCAAGTAAGATTTGCACACCTTCCCCAAATAGATCCCACAATTCTTGCATATTATTATAAAAATTTGCATTCGATTGACACAGCTGTCTAATTTCGGCGAACATAACTGATTTGAAATGAGAGTAAAAACAGAAACCATTGAATGTAAATCAGTTAAGATACATTCATATTACAGTATTTTATGCGTTGCGACCCACTCGTGTCAATTTCTAGGTCCCAAATGTTAGCGATTTAGCTCCTTTAAACGTAAGCTAAAAGCTCTATTAAAACAGTTATATTGTCATCAGAAAACTGTTGATTAACATAAAATGTTTGCTTTTATCAACTTATATATGATAGAAGTGGTGGCCAAGACACGTAATTACTCTTTTCGAAACGCCCGATATACTTGTTTGTCATGTCAATGGAAGTTACTTTAGTATAAAGTTCAATGCATTTTAGATTCGAATACAATTATTCATACAAACCCTTTACATGAGTAGTAACACCAACGTTTCTAAAAGTAGGCAGTAACTACGAGTGCATTATTCAAAACAACATTAAAACCCGCAGAAAAAATAATCTTGTGACAAACACTACATGTACTGCAAGTAATCATGCGTAGAGAGAGAAATGGGTTTAACGTCTACTCGATTTGACTCAATGACAGACCTCATGATACAACGCACACACGATAACAATTCGGCCATCCACCCCCTTAATCAAGCGTCAGTGCCAATTAAATTATATTATGCTTTGTTTTATTTTTGACTTTGATAGATGTAATGGTGTTAAAAATATGACCGTCCTAGTTTGTAAACAACCACATGATTACAGCGAAAATAGTGCAATACATCATTTGGGTTACATGTGGAAGGGGTAATTGCGCTTCAGATGGAAATGATTGTGCTTGATCATATATATTTTTATGTTCATTTGAGTCGGAATTAGGTAATTATTCGTTCAAAAAGCATGCAATTCTATAAATTTCACGGTTCCCGTTATCGTCAATGTTAGCGTAATGCTTTTAAAAAAATACAATTTCTCATTTTACTCCGAATTCCTTCCACAAGGAAATATTGAAACATCTGAATTTTAAAGTGCAACAAATTGAAACAGACACATGACTTACTCCCTAAATAATGACTATGGATATATAAAATTTAAAAGGTGAATCAACAACAAAACACCAAAAAGAACACTTCATCAACTACATTTGTACATGCATATACATATTGGCTCTCGTGCCACGGCGCCCATGGTCTTCGCTCAGTCCTGACCGGACCTAGCTCCTGGACCTCACTGGCGGTTCGTTTCTGTTCTGGGTTTATAAACGTATTCAAGACAAAGGAGCTCATTAGACACTTGTCTAATGTATCAACCATCATATCAGGTTTAACATTCAGTATAGTTTATCAGACAAAGAAAGTTAGATAAGACATGTTAAATAAAACAAATTAAGGTTACATAATGACGTAAGGAATTCTACCACGAACACCAGGGGTGTCGATATCACCTGACAAGATGCCATGCCGTATCTCTAGCATATGGCATTCTGTAACATATATTGCTAATATGAGGCTATTCATTGATATATCATCAAATGTGTAACAATTGTTGCGACACGGTTGCTATGTTGTGTGACAGCACCTGCAGAATCCCTTCACAAAGGCATCTGATACAGCACGTCAGACCGTGAACGTCTATAGTTTGTCCAGCAAAATCCGAACTGGCGACACAGGCAATGGTGAACTGTTCTGTTTACAGCTGAGAGTCGGTGTTGCGTATGAACTTCAGATAGCAGGAACAGAATATGGCGTCGACGTGGCCAGCGCTATTCTGATCAATGTGTCATGGAACGAGACTCATGGGGAGGTCCGAGCATAATTGTTTCGGATGGAATCGGCCTGATCCAGAGAGTGGGTCCTGTGGTGTTCCAAAATCTTGGTCCAGGGAGAGGAGGCGGCATTACAGCAGTACGCTACAACGATCCAGCTCTCAGGCCCCATTTCATACCACATTTTGTACGTCGTCGAACCAACGTTTTCCAGAAACGCTCGTGCCCACAACGATGGAGTTACTTGGGACTTTCTACAGCAGAAGGGTGTCAGCGTTATGCACTGGCCAGCCCTTAGTCCTAACTAACACAATCCATGGATTGCGCCAGGCTATTCTGAAAGTAGGGTAACAGATGCCAATGGCGTTCATCAACCGTTCGGTCCACTCCATTTGCAGACGCTACGCTGGAACTCGCGGTGGACACAGCAGATATTGATGCATAGACTGTGTACAGACTCGAAATCTTCTCGTAATCTCTTTGAATTGTGATCAATTAATCACTGATGTTTCAACATACTGTTCCACGAAGATATGCTCTGGTCCATTTTTTTTTATTAGTAAGTCGTTTTCTAGAATGATTTGATTCTCTGATTTTGAAATCGTACTGACTTTTTTGTTTGTTTGGTTTTTTTTTATGTTTAATTAGTATATGTGTATGTCTAGAGCATTTAGTAGACTGCAAGAAAGGCAAGAAAGACGAAGACGACTACGTAATATTTGCGTTTACCAAAATTGAAATAAGGGGGTATAATTTCATCCTTATTAGTTATTTTAGTTTTTAATTTAGATCGAATTTTTAATAGTGAGATCAAGGTTATTCAGCCCTATTAAGGCATAAAGGATGTAGAAAATAAAGTTGTAGGACAAAAGTAATCGCTTCATTGATAGCGATTACGAAGATTGTAAGATGGGAAAATGAATTAAATGTACGTAGGAAGCTACTTCGGTCAAGCTCTGATGTACTTCGAAAACTCCCTAAAACTATAACTACGGACATCAGGAAAATGTATATATTTAAAACAAACGGTCAGTTTTGGCATAGCCATAATTCTCAACGTTTGAAGGAATAGTCATCAACATGGTATAATACATGCTCCGGTTTATTATTATCACATTCAAGAATTCAATGAAACAGCACTGGAAGTAATTGAACGGAACTTGATCAATCAGGGATTATTTCTTTGATTCGATCTTGACAAATTAGATTCATTGACAGCAATCAAAATTTCCTTTGATATTTTTCCTATGCGTGAATTAAGTGAGTAGAGCTGTTTTTCTACATCTGGCGTAGTCGAATTAGTTTTACTTATTAAAGCGTCTGCCACATCTTAACGGATTCGGAAAGATCACATGTCCGCATTAATGGATCTTCGCAAGTTGTCTTTGTGATAAAAAAGTAATTCGAGGTATTGTCTTCTACTCTGAGATTTATAGATGCGACACCCGATGCGTTGCTGTTATATAGAAAAACATATTTATACGGGTTTTTTCACTGATAAAACCTTTATACACTCTCATTTGTAATGTTTTCACGTCGGCTACACAATCTTTGAGATTTTTTTTCAAGGACTACCACAGGCACTTTACAACTAAAGCTTTCGTGTTCTGTTTTTCGATAATGTTCGATCGAGTAAGACGCTTCTACTGAAATGATGATAATTTAGCATTGATCAGAACCCACTGTCTTACACCATCAAGAATCAATCTGCGTGTACAATCCTCTAGAAAGGTTATTGAATATTTTAACTTTGTACCAAATATAAAGCATGAACAATAGCAATTTATAAAAAGAATAAACACGACTTTTTCATAATAACTAATGCATGATATATCATTATGTGTATTCAATTGGGGCTAGTGACTCTGTAGAGAACTATATTTATTCATTTGCAAGCTACAAAATTGTGAAAGTTGGATCTCTAAAATGAAATGCGGTTTAACGTCCCAATTTTCTGCTTCGTCTGTGATAATGAAGTCGGTGTATCTCTGAAATAAATATCATCCCCAAAAGATTCAATAATTAACACAGATATAATGAAATGAAAATTTGTCAATATTGGGCATTATCTGCAGACAATATAACGGGGATTTTGTCCAAAAGAAACGACCAATATCTATAATCTTCGCCAAAATATTTTGATGGGTCTCTTTGTAATCTGGTCGAATATAGGTCGGGAATTTTCTACCGTTGATTTTGTTTCCAATGTTAAGTATGTTTGGATTTAGTTGTGGAATAAGATTATGTCCGGAAAATGAAAATAATGGTCAGCCGCTTTATTATTTTACAATTTTATTATTTAAATGATGTAATCTCTTTTTGACCTAAGCAGTGCTGAAATAGATTTTATGGAAAACGAAATCATTTATTTCTGTAAAGATTGGAATCAGAAAATGTATATTCTCTCTTTGTGCCTATGTTAAACACGGTTAAACCTATCGTTCACTAATGACAGTCATTAACCCCTTAAACACCATAACACCGTGTCATTTTTAACGAAAGATTAAAGACTGACATACGATATTAGGCTGCATTTTACTTGTCGAAAATACTAATTATTCTGTAAATTAATGGAATAAAGATTCGTGAATATTGCTTGTTTTATGGTCGGTGTCAATCGGAATGTCAATTTTGGACGGTCGAAAATAGTTTTTAGTACTACTGTAGTATAAATAAACCATTACTTGTTAAGTAACCAAATGATGTGAATTGGGGAAGCAATCTGGCATTGTTTACCTACTTTATGGACTGAATGTGTGACCTGAAATGGCTAAAGACCTATTTGATTTAGATTAAAATTAATATTAGCCAGTGTTAAGTTTGAACTCTTTTGCGATAAGGGTATTAAATTCTCGACTAGAATGTCCTGATTTTGAATCGTGCGTAGAATCTCGAGATTACTCAAACCTAGTTCGCACTTGACAGGGTTAGCGCCTATATGGATGACAATTACAGAATTTTCCAGTCGTTATATTGGGATGACACATCCAGGTAAAATGCCATTGGATTTGGAAAGGATATCTGAAATGACGGTGTCTTTCCAAATTCTGCCCAGGAGCATTACTCACGGTTCAAACTACAAATCTTCAAATTTAACATTAGTTTGTTGACGAGATATTCCACTGTTGTTATTAATAGACAAATGTTAATCTATTGTCGAGCCATGCTTATCGCCTTGAAATCTCCCTCATTGGTAGATTTGTTATAGCATCAATGTAAGAACCATTCCGGAAATATTTGTAATATATATATAGCGTTTTCGTAATGACATTATAAGGTTCAATATCACAACTATTTGGGGTTTCTGTCTTCCCTAGTTGAAGTGTTGTAAGGAACCCTATTTTTATTTAGATTTTCTTTCTCAACTTCTGATTTCTTCAAAAGTTTGACGCACAGTTTGGATATACCATAAAAGTTTGATACTTATATATTAAAAGTCAAAAGAGATCCGCGTAAAGTTCCTCGAAAGTCTTCAATGTGGTTTGGCCTTATCCTTGGCACAGGACAGAGGGAATTCTAGTCATTCGGATGGAAAGTGAACGGTTGGTGTTCTCGTAACTGCCTTAGTCAGTTGGAATTGGATGAAAACTTGGCGGCTACGCTTCTGTCCGGGCAAAATCATCATAACTCCCTGTACTCAGTTGCCGGGCTTTGTTAGCTCGATTGGTCGTGAAAAGTACATTAGGGCGTTAAACCCTATTTCATTTTATTTCAGAGCGGCTTAATATAGCACAGTGTGAAATGTTATATATATCTCTCTGATTAGTTCTTTAAATATTTATCAGCTCGTTACATAGTTTGCTTGTATGGATAACTTCATAATTTATTTTTCTCCAACGGTTTCGTTTGTTATTATACGAAATATAGTGAGGTTATTTATATCTTAATAAGACTATAAGCCTACCATATTGGACTGGTATAATAAATTCCCCCAAAATAGTAATTAGATATTTACTGGCCAGTTTAGGATATATTTGCTGGGCTCTATTAGCATAAGAAAATCGGTTACAGGTGAACTACCAAACAATGCACGCGAGGGAAATACCTCCTGGTTTATTGTGATGCTGTCATCCCAACACTGATATAGAATTGAACGCCTTCCAGCTCGCACTGCATCTATGGATAACGTTCAACGTCCCAGGACACACGTAGTAGATACTTAATATTGAACGGAGATTGGTAGCCAGGAAGCACACTCGGTGTTACCGACAAGAGAAATAACTTAATTATGACATGTAGACGAAGCAAGATCACGTCGAATACTTAAAGATACATTATGTGAGATTTAGATAAAAAAAAAAAAAATCTAGCCATTCTTGCTACAACAGTTCAAAAATAAATAATGTAAAATGAACAATTTGAAAATTTCATTCAATTTACTATATTGCGAGCGAAGATATTAGCATTTGAAGGTTCGACAAGACGTGTGCAATAATTTCAACCAACGTCATGGATGTGCGAAGCTAAGTCTCGCTCCTCCAGATTTAGCTTAAATCAAAATAAGGCTGAACTGTTCTAATCTATTTAATATCGGGGAATTCCGATGCCAACAAGAGTTGATTATGGCCTGGATAAGTTAGTTAATGTCTAGGCAGATTTAACTCTAGTATAATGAATGTTTAATATCACCAAGCGCAATATTTATAGAATATGACAATATTCATTAAAATATACAAACCATATCAATGAAAAGTCATTAGTATAACAGAGAAAATGTCATAATCTGTGGCAGTAAAACGTTAACCCCACCCATGCCCAAAACTTAGCCATTACTATCAAATATGTTCAACGAAAAATTTAAATTAAATAATATATACGTGTATACACGCCAGATTTACAACAGGTCGTAATGTGGGACAAATCGAATTGAATGGATCAACAGCAGATTTGATCAGAATAAGAAAAAGCAAAGTGATAGAGAAAAAACATGTTTAAGAACATGACAATGATATGTCTCAAGAAACTATTGCAATATGATAAAAATTCACTTGAAAGTGACAATATGACCTCATTACATGATTTGATTATCTTGACATGATAACTAAATGTTCACCAATCTAAAGGAACTGAAATGACAAGTGTGGAATTCTTTTTCATTTTATTAATTAAATCAATGTTGCTTCCACAGTTGTCCTCAGTTTAATTTTTTATTATCATCCCCTTACAGTCGCTTGATATGTGTTGTGTTAATTGGTTTGGGGGTTCATGCTAAGCATGTTTAATACACGTTTATAACAATATGAAGACATCTATTAAATGTAGAATAATTGTTTGTGTTTCGGCGTCATGTAAATGAATATAATTGTTGGATTTGACACAATATTATACAATCATGTATAGCCCATTTCCGCCCCTTTGACGATACCGACAGATTTTGTTCCCGTGTTTCCGCCACTTAGTTGGCGCCCATAGATTTGTTTTCTTGTATCTGATATATTTTATTCCTTCACTCCGTGATAACCTAAGAATATTTTAAAATATATATTTTACAGAACAAACTAAACTGATACCGACGTCTGTACCTCGTTAATGAACGTTGGTAACAATGTGCAGCCATGTACCGGCTGTGTATGGAACAACGATCGTTTTTGTAAAAATCTGTTAGTATTGGTAATCATTATCAGTATCATCATTTGCCAGTTTACATCATTTTCGCATCGTCTTCTTTGTTGTCGAATAGTGCATCATCGTCATCATCCAATAATATTTCCATTATCGACGTCATTCACCATCACAAACTGATCAACATTTCCGCTCAATATTTGAATTTATTATAAAAATATTTATAGCCGACATCCTTCTTCTAATGACCATTATAGTGAACAATACCCGGACAAATAACAATAAATCCGAAGAATAACGAGTTTATTGGCATTGTAGCACTAAATAATTAGCCATTTAAATAATTCCTCACCACACGCTTTCTCTAATTTGGATAAATTTGCGTTTGGACGTTCAGAGTCAGAAAGCTACTGAAGTAATCGTTATAGTAGCACTGTAACAAATGGTGCTCATAAAAGGAACTGCGCAAAATACGGTATGAAGATACAGAGGCTTGATACTGAAAAGAGATAAAAAAGGTTTTCTTGGGCATTTCATGGCTTGATTTCAACTGAAAATATTGATTTAAAGAGACTAGACTTGAGTAATTGCCAACTCGTCATATTCCCAAGTGCAAAATCTTGTACGTTTAATTTGAAAGATACCCCAGTTAAAGCACCAAGATTTACATTAACACAAGGAGATACATTTGTTTTCTTCGCAAGTCTGGATATTAAAGAAGCTTTCACTGATGTTCCGTGAAACCAGATTGGGAATATTTCTTTTTTTTCTAATTACAACTATAGAACAAAAGATTTGATTAGTAATGGAAATCGAAGGCAGGTGTTAAATCCGGTTAATGCCCTTGCAACATCTATAGATGTTATCCTACAATGTAAGTTTTACTGCGTCGAACAAATAGATATATGTGTAAGTCGAATATCTAATTAATACAAGATGCTATTTTTCTTCGGTCGGTATTTTTGGTCGGTAACTTGAAGTAACCTCAATGACATCTACAGCCATGTATACGAAAGGATGCCCTGGGTTTGTGACGACAGGATAATAATATCTTTGAATTTAGACAGCCAATCATGTCTCGACAATCAAAGGAATTAGAGAGATCTCGCAGAATTTTCTGGGTGAAAGGGTTTGATTGGTAGATTGGCGTGGAGTTGACCAATCATTATCTGTAGATTTTCAACGAGATGTAGATATAATTTCAATTAAACTGATTAAATATAGCAATCGCACATCAGAAGTAACTATTTATGAATTTGGTTGTCGACAACAGCTATTCAGATTATATTTGTTTTGATGAATTACTACAATCTTGAATCTCGTTCAACGATCAATATTAAAGTAAATCTTTGCCTTTTTGAAAAAATAAAAAAAATATTGCTCAGAAAGCAAAAGACTGATTGAATTACCGAGTTTCAAAGCACTTTTGCCATAATCGTCTGAAAGATTCCATTCCAATTTCTCCAAATAACATTTGAAACGACGTTGATATAACCCTTGTCAAGACTACACACGATCGCCGAGACAGATAAACTCCTCTCTAATGGAGAGTTGAATCGAGTTAAGAGATTAGGTAATAGTCAATAACCTCGGTGCTTACACATCATTAACATCTATTCAAAGCTCTCACGAATTTCTAAACTCTTATCAATGCTGGGTAGAAAGAAAAATACCGTCAAAGTGTATTATATTTTCAAAAGATATTTGTAAGTAATTTGAAATCTGTCTGTAAAAAGTCGTATGCTAAGACATTTTAAGTTCGCTTGATTAACACGGTGTCCATCAGCGACCGGCATATAAACGGACATCTTTACATTGATTATCCACGATTCAATATGGTTCATAGCATTCATATTTTGTTAACAGCTAATGGCGTGTAGGTTCAAGTTTTTGACGAAATCGTTCTAGAAACGGTAAACTTGTCGTGTCTGGAACCGCGATGATAATACTGATACCGATGTATAATTTTTAAATCAATCATGAATCGATGATATCCTTGGATATTTTAAAGATATTTGTGAACAAGAGCAATAACTAACAGTCTTAAACCTCGAAGACTATGGTCATATTTCCCAGTCTGCGTGTCTAGCATGTTATTTTAGTAGCTTGCAACAGTGCCATTCATGGAAATTCTGTTATTAGTTATGGCCTATTAATACTCTCAGTGATTAAAAAAATCCGTTTACACGCCACTGCATGTTCCATTTAAAAAGGTGGATATTCTCTCTTGTGTGGATAGGAGTATCGATATGCTTGTATGTTTTAATAATACAACTGGAATTGGTATTCATTTTTTCATTTTTTGGTTTTTTTTTTGTTTTTTTGTTTTAACAGTCACCGGACAGACATAGTCACCAAATAAAAACAAACCGAACCAAATTATGAGATTTCATTGTCAAAGGTTAAGAGCAACATTGAAACTTGAGAAGAAAATTAAAACTTTTAGGTTAATAATAGAAAAGTTCTGGATTGACAAATTGAAATCCCCCCCCCCCACACACACACACATACACACACTCTTTGAAACTTTAGAAGAATATTAAAACGTTAAGGTTACCAAGAGAAAAGTTCTGGATTGACAAATTGAAATCAACAGCCCCCCCCCCACACACACACACTTTGAATACTCATACTACTGGCGCAATATTCCCCTTTGTAGTTCTATTTAGCGCAACCGCAACAAGTGCGCCCAATATCATCAGAAAATAAAATACCTCTCAGCCGATATTCTTAAACCGATCCCAATTCTTAGTAGGAAATGCATTAATGTGACTCTCACCTGAGGGTCTCAATTTTATATATATATATATATATTTTTTTTTAGAAACAAAACTTCCGGAATACCACATGTGTAGCATACTTGTGAAAATTCGTTAGACTGTATTTAGATTCAGAGAGATATTACCATCTGAATTCCTATACAGAAGAAAACTCGCTCAGCGAATTTGGCTGGCTAGTGGTTGAGAATGATTTTTGCATTGTAATCTATACTATGTACCCTGCTTGATATGAAATGTAGAAACGAACAGTTGCATTGCTGTTACTGGCAAGGCAAACGTTTTAAGAAAACAGTAAGAAGTAATACACAACGTGAAGGAGAAGCAATGGAAATTCTAGACAATCACAATGCTATCCAAAATATGTAGTAAGAAAAGATGCATGGGTCATACGTAGGATGTGGAGACCGGTTTACCACTCCCGCTCTCCACGTCTGACAAAAAAGACCTACGGTGCTACACATGCGAAAACAACTTTGCATATAAATGTAATGCATTGTATGTATTTTATAAAATCAGGAAATATCACGAACTAATGTGGAGACTCAACCTCTGCCCAAAATTCTTGAACCTTAACCATTGAGCTATCTTTATTAAGATAAACCTCTCTGCTGTGGGTGTATTAAAACGACTGAACTATTAAGCGACCTTAATGCCATTAATTTGTAACGTTGAATTGATCATCGATGTTACCATTCGTCAGTTGGGGATGAGTTTATTTGCTTGGTAAACAAATGATCAACCATTTTACAATCATATATTCTATAGAAATTCCCCTTAACCGTTCAATTGTAATAATAACTGTCTGAGTGTGACATCGATCATTTTAGTGTTTTACTGGAACTCCACATTTATTAGCTTATGGGAAATGCGACACAGTTCAACAGTCAATTGAAACAATCTAGCAGCATAAAAAAGTTCAGGTTTTAAAGCATTGAAAAATAATGTGAGCTTCATGCAAACCTGTATTAACCTTCATATCTTTAAAACAATATTTTCAGTTATGTGATTAAAGAAATCTTCATTTTATCCCTTAGATGGCTTATACAGAAAACACGACGGAAGAAAGCAGTATAGGAACACAAAAGAGATCTTTGGAGTTAAAGCGCCTAGTGAATAAAAGCATCCTGTTTTTGAATGAACGGTAAAGTCTCAGTTGCAGATTTGTTTGCAGCAAGTGAATGGTCGATATTTCTGTATATAATGCATAAAAGAAAAGATGCTTTGGAATATATTAGATGTTCTAAATATGAATTAAAAAATGCTCGAATTATTCTGCTGCGAAGACAAATGGTGTCCCGATGAACTTTCTTGGCTAACACTATAGATTGTCCCTTGCCAGGCCCCCTGTATTGCATAACTTGCAAAGGTGAGCCACACGAATCCCGATGAAATTTCCCTCCCAACTCTGGAATCAAGGTTAGCGAGCCAACGTATTTACTCCCTCAGCCACCGCGGCTTTCCACAGATGTTACAGATATATCGATTATATATTGCTACATAAACAGTACTCGTCTAAATGTGTATTTAACTTGGAATCTAAAATGCCCAAAAGGAAAGCGAACAACAAAACTGTCTCCTGGTACGAAACCCCTAATCCGTTCGATTCCTTCAACATTTGTTATTACAGCACATTAAATATTTGTACTTTAAGAATAGTTGATAATATCCTAATTTTACTTTCAAGTTTTTATGATATTTTTAGAGGACGGTTAAAGGGATAGATGGGCTTGTCAATCTTTTTTACCAATATTAAAATTCGATATGAATGTAACAGCATTATAGCAATTATCATCTCCAAGAATCGTTATTTCATTTCCCCAATGTTTTATTTTCAGCCCATGTACATGTACATGTACCTTGGAATCTTGTATTATTGTTTCAGAACTTAAGTGTCAGGTTTTGGATCTCTCATACACTTGTCACAAACGATTTCAATCATGAGTATAATTTCTTAATCAATACATTTGGTTATATTTAAATCACGATCACGGAAGAGTTTATCGTGACTTGTAAATTATTGATATGGAATGCAATCACATAAGTGCACCTAAATTACTCTATTCTAATTAAATGTATCGATCACTTCTAAAACAATTTTACAGTACTTAAACTGTGTCGAGCGCGTCTTAAGCTGTATTTACACTGGTCTAGTTCGCACTTACATGTACAATGTCAAATAGGATATGTTTGGGGATTGTAAATGTAGTATATATTCGGTAACGTTTTGTGTCGTATTAATGATAATAAACAAATGGTATTTGAATTATATTTTATATGAAGGGAATCTTAAAGTCAAGATAATGTGATTTGTTAACAAAGTGGATAGTCACAACCTTCAGTGTACTTACAAATAAAACAACAGTAGGTTACAAATTAACAATTAAATTTGACTTTAACATAACAGGGAAATGCATGTATGTGCATATAAGATATTAATATAATTTATGAAATGATTCTTTTGAAAATGTTTGGTTCTGTGTGAACGCGGATTACAATTACTCTTTCTATTACATAATGTGAGTTAATGTAAATTTAGCTTGATACGGATATACTTACATGTTTTGATGTTTCGATATGGCCATTGATTAAGTGATTGAGTATTGTTAGGCAAGTACCATGTCATGTTTCGTTCGCATCAGTAGTTCTTAAAAAACAACGAGAGAGAGAGGGAGGGAGAGAAAGAGAGAGAGAGAGAGGGGGAGAGAGAGAGAGACAGATCTTATCTTATTTTCGTCACCTGTAAAATAATGCAGTAGGTTAATTATCGGCACATAAGTACAGAAATCCCTCTAAGCTCTGATATTTATAATTTACTAAATGCGCTTCAGATAGAACTTAAATATTCACCATACTTGACATAAAAGAAGAATGGCTATAACATATTTGAGAAAATTGAAAATTCAGTGTCACGATAAAAGTAAATGCATTGGGACGTGATTGAATTATTAGTAAATAATACATAACTGCAAGTTATATCATATCTTTTTATCTTTGACAACCAGATGTTTCCTTGCTTGAACCAACCAATCCTTTTTATGGGTGGGCGCAAAATTAATCTTGTGTACCCTTCCTTTTCGAATCATCGAAAAGCCAACGTTCGACTCATTTCTATAACTTTTTATAATTTACCAGATCGGTTAAGGAGTAGAATACATGCATTAATTCGTTATTCGCTGTACATTGTATTTAAAGGTAAATATGAAATGGGGGTACTTAAACATTTATCTTGAGTGAACGACATTATTTGCGAGTTTGCTGCTGTGTTGATCTGCTGTAATTGGGTACTGGCAGTCAGTCACAAGAGGATCTATGATAGATAACTCAACTTAAATCAATGTACGAAAAAATAAATCTTAACCGGGCTTAGGAATGTATAAAGTTAAAGAAATGATTACCAACACACGCACACAAACAAAGATTTAATTCGTTAACATACAGTCAATCCTAGTGTCTTTTTTCCTTCATAGTTGTATTCATAATTTACTGAAACTATGAATCAGTGAAATGCAAAGTTCAATGAATTCAAATAACACAGGATTTTGGACTATTTTGACTTAAACCTCTAGCACATTATAAAGAGTGATCGTTGTGGGTAATTTTCACAAACTTATTATAACTGTTCATTTGGCTAAAAATCGCGAGAGGTAACGTGCACAACAGAGAACAATCAATATTGTTTCTTGCGTGTTTGATCATTTTTTGTTCGATTTTCTGCATTAACAATCCCTGTTATTATATTCACTGTCCTTATTTTAATTTGACGATTGTTTTTACATTCGACATGTAGTTTGACTAAAGGTTATAATCGATTTTGTTCGCTTTGACCACACAAAACACATAAACGAAATAAAAAGTTGTTATTCTGACTTTAAGCACGCTATCAGCAACGGAACCGTTTACAGCAACCAGTCACTTGGAAACAGAATAGGTGACCGTGTGGGTCAAGCGTGCTGATTCGTCGTCGCTGTCGCGCTCCTGTTTCATCATCATAATTCCCGAATCACCCCCTTTATCGAATTGTAAAGGATTTATGTTTATAGTATGCACCCGGCTACCATGGGATCCATCAGCGTAAAATCGTCATAAATGTATTATAGTTATTTTCACGAAGTTTTATCTGGTTTTGTCATGGGCATGATGACTAAAAGATAAATAGTAGACATTGACGTCCCCAACACGAAAATCCAAAACATACACCGATCAACAACAATACCAACTTCCTGCCATTGTTTACAAAGATAATCATTTTTATCTCGGTCATTTTCACGACACATCATTTCATGAACTTTACACAATAGTTCATTAAGTTCACGATTTTCACCTCGATCATCACGTCGCTTGTTGGCGCGCTCCAGATTACGGGCATGGTTGGGTTCGCCATTTTCAAAATCTATCAAACCACAACCCGAATCGTGTGAAATGTTGTTGGAATTTCCTTTATAGAACATTTGGCTATTTCTCTTGCTTGCACACTGAATAATTTCGCCGTCACAAACTGCCCGTTTAACAAATCTAAGTTTTATACAGCATACTTTGGCGAGAAGGATAACCACTGCTCTTATAAATGGCGGTAACGCCTTTTCGCGGTGACCACTGTTACTGATGTTAGAAACGACGACAGCTAAAATGACTGACATAGACGTTAATGCCATTATTGTCGTCAAATAGATTCCTGAAAGATAAATATTTCAAACTATTGAATTATAAAATATGAAATTTCATATGACTATGATTAGTCCCATAAAAGAGGAGGGATATACTTTCACGTGAGGCGAATTTTAATACAACATTTACATGATCGAATTTGCCCGGAGTTGTTGGTTTTCTTGAGGGTTATAATAACCTTTTCAGGGGCGGATCTAGGAATTTTGAAAAGGGGGGGGGGGGCGCAAAATGAGGGCACTGAACGCGGAGACGGGGCACGCCGCTGAGGGGGGGGGGATCTCCCAAGAAAATTATTAGTCATTTCCTTGCATCTGTAGCCATTCCAAGAGCTATTTGGCTGATATTTTCATCTAAGTAAAAGTTCCGAACGGACACATTTGGGTCAGAGAAAAGGCACTTTCAGCATTAAAAAGGACACAGTCGGAAATTAGGCTTTTCTGATGCGGTCCTCCGGCAATTACTATTAACCCAAATCTTCCCAGAATAAACAATCGTGTGGCTTAACATCCACAACACAAACTAGGTCATATTGAGACTAACGTTAAACATTTTTAAATGCCATTTCTACTATTTCCTGCAGAGGTCTAGACAGTCGGCTCTGTTTATAATACACTGAACTGCGAAAGTGAATAATAACGTACATCATGCTAGGTATATTGTCCATGCATAGTTAATTAAACGAACGAGCTCACGTGAAATTGATTGATGTTCTAGCCGGTTATATCTTGTAATGAATAGTGTGATAACCATATGGATTATATGGTTTGTTTATGAGCTTACTGATATCTATTGACGGTTTTATCTGACCATATTTCTTACCTATTAATGGGACGAAACTTGATGTAGCTGGCATGTTTTCAGCTATTAGAAGCATAAAGACCGAGAAGGCTAATAAAACTGTCAGACCCAAGGTAACCTTCTCACCACTGTCAGGACTCATCCAGAATACCAATAATGTCAACACCGACAGCATTATACACGGCACAATAACATTATACATGTAATACAGAGTTCGACGACGCAGATGAATCGAAAATGTCACGTCTGGGAAAGGTTCTGGACAGCAAGGATATTTGACAACATGTCGTTCAGCTTTCACGCTCAGTAAATCCCATTCGCCGTTACTAACAAAGTTGGACAGATCTATCGGATTTGAGCGGTTGAAGACATCCACTTGAAAACCATCATATGCCCAGGAGCCGAACTTCATATGGCAAAGCTGATCATCAAAAGGAAAGTAGGTAATATCGATGTGACAGGTGCTGCGAAATTTAACAATAGGTGGCCAGAATACTTTTCCTTTATAGGACACCATGGCTAAGGCTTGCATATAACCATTAGTATAGTCTTCAGCGCTGAAATAAAGATACTACGTGAATATACGGTTAGCTGAGTAATTATCTATTTAACGGTGTTAACCGAATACCCATGTGATTTGATTAACATGTGGAAAATTACTAATTAACCCGTCATGGTCTTTACAATGCACAGAGGACAGGTTACTAATATGGCATAAGATACTTATTTGATTAATGTAAAGTTTTATGTCCTTGGCTAACTAACTAATATGCATGTTTTTCTTAATCCTCAGCAACCGCACTGTTAACTATGGTACAGATGCCCAGAAACTCTAATTTAAAGTGTAATTATGCTATAACATAGACGCCACGTCTATTACCCCAATTTATTGAGAGAGGGTCCATTTCCAGAATGCCCTTTTCATTACTTACTGCCCGTTATCGTGTATATTGAGGCCTAAGTGAATTCTTAAATGTTTGCCGTCAACTTCTTTTTCCGCCGTTTAATTGCAGAATATTTTGTGCGTTGTTTCCCCTTTGTGTTCCCAAAAAGTCTAACATTTTGAACACGAAATGAAAAACGCTTCCAGTGAAACTAGTACGCACTAAGATGGCATACAACAGTTAGGTTGCCAGTTAGTGATACCCTGACATTTTTGCCCAGTGCTTGCTCAACCGGTGTCTATCGAGTAATCAAATATGTTTCTAGTAAAATTGGATGCCTATACTTTCCATATATACCAAATTTGCCATACTTTTAATGGACATAACCACCCGATAAATACTTCCTTGACAATGTATCTTTAAATTAGGAACACTGTTATTAATTCAGAACACTAATCATGATCAGTATGTACATAGAGTACAGACAGTAATGGATAGTTTAATACCTATATATCCAGTCGTCCCACAAAGACAAAATGATATTAGGTGTTCTAGAAAGTGTAAGCATGCCCTGTCTCATACACAACCCTACGAATACTTATAGCTAAACGGCGATAACCAGTGCGATGGAGACCCAATCGATCCACCCAACGTATAGTAGAACACACATGAATCAAACGATTATTATGAGGGGATCACGTGGATAAGTGGGCAAGACATTGGCTCGCTAGCCTGGAGGTCATCCAGATTTACCAGTGTGGTTTCCCTTGTCAGTGTTGCAGGACGGAGGGCCTGACAAGGTCCCGTGTACAAATTGACGTTCACGTAAAAGATCCATTGACAGTTGGAATTCGATATAAGAGTAGGCCGTATGGCGTATGCCCGCCTTCATTAGTCCAGGTTAGGAACAGAAAGTAGGACGTTAAACTCCATTTCATTTCATTTCAGTGTGCTATGAGGAAGCTTTTGCCCGTGCAGCGGCGCTACTGTCTACTCTTATTTCGAATCGCAACTGCCCGAACAACTAGATACTGCCCCCTACCAGAATCTCCTTCAAGCACAACTGACCAGGTTAATCCACACCGTGAAAACACACGCGACCAACACCGGGAGCGAAACTCAGACCTTCTGGTTTGCAAGTCAGTGCCTTTCTCACTCATCCAATAAAAGAGATCTAGATAGTATGTTGTTATACCTATTATATAAAATAATATCGGGTTTCCAGATTGTATGACATGGTACTCTTAACATTTTTAAACCATTAAAATCATCGGGGTTCCATTTTAATTTCTCGTCCCACCATTCCTGTAAAACAAATTTTCTACAAGGGTTACAGTTAAGTAATGAATAAGAAAGCTCGGAGGATTCTTAATCATTAATGGTGACCGAAACAGAGTTTAAAATGAACCAACAGGTAAATCTCCAGTCTGCGCATCTCACAGTGAAAGGTTGCTATATATACAAGTTTCAGTGATATAAGCAGCAATACAAATCCTATATTTCGGTCTGATGGCTAAAAAATTTGTACTCAAAACCTCACTAAAAGATGTTCCGTATGTCAATCATCCTAAAACAAAAAAATACTGGTTAGTGACAACTTTAAGAATGACAGAGTTACCTCTCCTATACAAGACACTTCTATAGTTTTATCGGATCGATTATTTCCATTTGTATAAATTCAGGGTAGTGAGTTGCTTGAAATTGATGGATGGACCGACATCAGTATGATCAAATAGGATTCAATATATTTTAAAACTTGGAGGAACATATTACATATCCCTATTTAAGCTCCAAATATAATGGATTTTTCTACCAATGATTCTTCTAGAACATCAGAGATAAAAAATAATGAGAAATGACTTAAGGAGACTTTAAGGATGAGCAAAAAACTATTTCTGAATAAAACAAAAGTGGAGATATTTGTCCCTGAAGTGTTATTATACACGATGAAATCCACGCATAAACTTAATGTTTAATATCAGATTACATACATAAATATCCAATTGTGTTAACGTAATTGGAACATGGCATCGTGCATGGCACCTGCCGGGATTTATAAATTAAGCGTAGTTAAAACTTTATTTTCAATATATATGTAGATGCTAATTAACAAAGTCATGACTCCTAATAAAATGGAAGGTTTGAATTATACAACCAAAAATCGGAAACGAATTCAAACATCATAAAGAACTATATTATGTTATCACTAACCAACTGTTATACTAAATCAGGTGTAAATTAGCTTTCAAATTATGAAAGGTACAATTAAAGCCCCATTTTGCACATAGCCAACTATCTACTAATTGCAAGCTTAGTGGGTTAAACCCGATGTGAAAATATCGCAGCCATTAGCTGAAAAAAGTAATTGACATTACTCTTTTTCTATATACTTATAAATATGAACAATCTAACCTGATCTAACCAAACATTTGTCGTCATCACTTGATTCTTCTCTTCCTGAAAAATAACACATATCGTCATTTTAATTACTGTTCATCACCCCTTGAGTCCAGATCATCATGATTTATATTGGTACTAATTAATGGACAGTCATGTCATTATGGTAGCCGTGTTATGCACATGGCAGGCCATGCTTTCCCTCGCGCGAAACACCCGATATTACTTATCATGAGAAATTTACCCACTTCCGCAAATCGATTTTTGATTTTTCATCATGAGCTTGGAATTTGATTGACCGTAGAATCGATGGTAATACATGGTGTATATTTGGAATGATTGGGATGATTTATATTCGCCTAGTTTTATCAAACTCGGGGTGTTAATTTCAACGAGAATAGATATCGCACACTCTCGGGCTCTGTCTAGGATTTTATATCAGTGATCATCAGTTTTGTGGTACACTTCATAGCGCATGCGCGGTTTTAAGAAAAAAAAAAGTCCTTGATTTTCTTAAGTTCATATAGCACTATTATCATTTCATCTTTTCAATTAGCGTTTAAATCATAAATCAACCTCCATTCATATTTTAGAGGTATCTCTATACTTAACCCCGGTTTGAATCCACTATGCTATCGATTTTAACATATTAACTGAAAAACGCACTTCATAACATTGAACGCTAGACTCAATTTGTGTAATGAATATTGCAGACATTAAAAAGTGAAACTTGATGAAAATCTCAGATTGGGCTAGATATCTATATTGTATTAAATATCATTACACCATTCATGCTTTCACAGACTTGTTGCCCATTTTTTAAAATAAATAATTAATATATCATGAATTGATTAATGATTATTGTTCGTCTACATTAACCTGAATGCTGTAAGAATATAATAGACACGTTTAATATGCAGATAATGCCAAATGGTTATGGGATAGAATAGAATAGAACAGTCAGTGACTGACGCCGGGTCGTCATATTTTTTCTTTCCATATGAATACAAATGAAAAATGATAAACATTTTTAAGGCCACAGCCTTAAATACCCGATTAAGAATACAAGTAGACATGGAACTATCCGTCATTTGAGATTTGGTTGTGATTTGGTTGGGCAAGGAATTGTACTTTATGTTGTCTAAGTTTTTTTCCGAATAAAAATCAGGAATATTTACCAAAATATGCCAGAAATTCACACTTCTTCTATGATTTTAGACCAACCAAAACTTCAACCATAATTAAACAAGAACAAAAACTAAAGAGAACTACTTTAAAGGAAATGCTTTCGAAGCCAAACGATATGTTGGTGGTGGTATGGTTTTCCATTATAACGACAGTAATAATTGACGTTATGTTTCTTTTGTTAGAGAAACCATTTTGAAAGTTGGAACCATTTTTAACAAAATACCGTGTACTGTAATTTAGCTCTGAAAGACATTCATTTGAATAGGTGTAAACAGCAGAAAGGATATTAACTTCTATATTAGATGGATTAATATGTGTTTCAATTATAATTATAAGAGATGATGGCCTAGATCGTGTTTTGTGGCGTAACAAAAATCTGTTGAAGTAAACTTGCATTATCATATACATTTCATCTTTCTTTTTAAAGGTCACAACTTCAGACATTATTATCAACATAAGCATATAACTAAATCAATAATGCTTACCGGAATTAATAAATTTAAATTAAACGCCAATGGCTTTCTAAGTGGCCACATTGGGTTTAAGATGTAGAAACTTTCTTTCGAGACTTAATGGGGTTTTCATAGGATATTTCAGTCAAAAACTAGAATGTTGCTTCAATCCGATCGGTTTACTTCTCCTCACAAGGCAATGATTGTATAGTCAATGTAAACACCTACACGGACAAGGAGTTTTACATAACGATTCGTAAAAGAACCGTCTTAAGAAATAAAAAAACAGATCGTGTGTTTTTTCAGAGACGAATGCTAATCTCATAGCCTACATAAACGTCACTTCTAGAAAACACTTCGATTTACAAAAAATATCATTATAAAGGGGTTGATCGTCCGTGCTCCTGATTTTTTATATCCCTATATTGAAATCATTTACTCTATTTTAACTGATGGATTTGCAGGGTTTTGTCAGGAATAACTATCTAATGAAATTTATATACGGCGTTGAGATCAATGTTCGCTAGAATCTATCACAAGATTGGCTCTTTCTATGACGTTAGTAAGAACAGGCGGGTTCCAAAGCATCTGGAAACACGTGGTAGAAAAGGATTATTAATACGGCCTTTCACCTTAACTATATACTGGCTAACTCTTTGTTGGTTAGCTAAATAGTTTCCATAAAGGAACAAGTCTAACTTGATTGTCTATAACAAAAATATATCAAGAACTTATACTTGTATACAAGGCAATAATATATTTTTTTATAGATATATGTATGTTTAATTAGCATAAATACAATTAACATTTGTTCGTAAGATTTAATGTTTTTTTTTTATTTTAGGTTATATTTAGGGTAACTTACAAATTATACAATAGGGCAAAACGGAATAGAAAGCAATTTATAAACAAACTGGGAAACCAATCGATGATTCCCTTATTTCTGTGGCACTCAGACGTTCAATTGCCTGGTAATTACTGTATTGTCTACGGGAATTATACCCCAATCAATTACCTTTCTCTATGTAATCTACTTAGCATTTAAATAAACAGTATGGGAGAGTTTAGTTTAGTTTAGACTATTTAAAAAGTAACGTATCTGAATGAAAGTTGGGCAAGTAGGCAGTGGTAATCAGTGTGTTAACAAGCAGCCAATTCCTTTCTAGTTTTATGGAGTAAACTATTATCTATGACCAAAAATGACATATTTATACATGCATTCTTAGTTTAAAGCCCCAACACTCCAGACTACGTATGGACTTTTGTGTCGTACATATTGGTTCAACTATTAATAACGTAGATTCGTTCTAAAGTAAGTTATGATAATCCCATTATTTCCCATTGATCTTCTATTAACCATTTGACGACTGAAGGAAAACTGATTTTTATCCATGAACATATGTGTTTTAGTCGTCTAAATAATTATCTGAAGAGTACCTCACTTTAGTTAAATCTAAATAAGGAAAATAATTGACCGCCTTTGATGCATAATGTATTATTCATATCACATGCAAAAATCCTGGTCGTAATTGTCGAAAATATTTGATGTAAACAATTACTGATATGTCACAGATTAAAGTTATGCATACACTGCATTGTAGCCAACACAAGCCATTATTACAATATTATTTGCTGATCAATAGTGCGCACATAAAAGCCGAAACTACTGGGCAGAATAAAACCTCGCGGTGATTTAAACTCGAAATGGACCTTAAAATAGCGTATTCAAGAATGTAATATACATATGAAAATATTACATTAATAAAAAAAAAGATACGAAAAATAAATTCATTTGATCTTATCCAAGACACTAACCCAATATGAATAAATGACTGAGAGTAAATAAATCACAATCTTAAAGCTTTTATGAAAATCAATAATCTATTTGATGGTTTCCGTCATATTGTAAATCCGCATGTAATTTTGTCAGTATACGTTTAATCATCATTTACAAAACATAAAATAACAATCATTACATTAAAATATGACTGTTCATTTGTTTTTACCCAAAGCATATAATGTTAGCATGCATAGGAGTAAATAAATAGGCATTATGGGTTCAAGGCGAACTACGATGGTGCCTTTTGACTGCGACTTTCTATTATGCATTGCTCAGATCTTAGAAAGCCACTTTCATAAAATAAAGATTACTGGATATCTTGATAAATGGGGAAAATGTCATATTTCTTTAATGCAACAGATTAATCAGAATGAAACGAGGCAGTAAAAAGCTCCAGAATGGTTTTCTAATCATATTAGAAATAACTTAGATGTGAACTCGTTAATATATTTAAGTCTGATAAACACATGTTTATGACGGTTCTACGAAAATTGAATACTTAATCATCTGATTCCACTGATGACTATCAACCCTAAGTTGTCTTTTAAAATGCACGTCTAAACTATTGATACATTCAGAATAATAATAATAACCTGTGTTGCGGGCAATGCAGAGTACATGTATATATAATTTATGTTTGAATCATTGTCATGCAAAATGGAGACTATTGTAAGAGCGAGAGAGAGATGGGGTTTAACGTCCACTCTACATAAACAAGGTCATTTCGGGACTAACATATGGTCCAATTCTTTTCAACAATTCGCGGTAGAAACCCGGTTTCACCCATAGAAAACCAAAGAAGTTAGTACTTGGCCACCGAGGAATCGAAACCACGCACACTCTAACCATTACACCTACACACACTCATATTCCATTAATATGTATTTTAGGCCAATATTCGTTTAAATTTATATAAATATGTATTTGTTCTTTAACAGGAACCAAATCCACCGAACTATTAAAGTTTATACTACATCTGTACATTTAACGACAGTTTACCTTTCAGAAGTCTAGCAAACAAAAAATATCTGGAAGATTTCATCCAACACTTATCTCAGGTTAGCTACGAGAACGTAACTAAAAACGTTGAGATCTACATTTGGATGCCTTTAGTTCTAAGTGGCACACTCAATTTCTTTATCAATGCATGCACCATCTTTAAAATAAGTTAATTTTATACTATCGTTACTTATTTCACATACTCAACCCAGTCTACCGAAATAACAATCATTTATCAGCAAATATTTACAATGAAGTAGATTTAGCGTTGTTTTCATGTGTTAACTATCGCTATGATTTAAAAAGAGGGGATTTTTACCCGTGTCTGGTAGGATTATCTGCTTAATTGTAGTTGGATGTGGCAAAAATGTTATAAATAACAATAATCAATCGTTGTTTTGATGAAAATTATTGTCAATTTCGGTTACTTTTTGCGAGTGTCATTCGCGTTGGACTTTGCTACGTGGAACTAAACAGGACCATCTCTTATCTCTAAACGCGGAGGATGGAGAGATGAGGTTTGTTATCTAATCTCGGGTGACTTATCTATATACTAATGTAGCACAAATTAGAAATTTCCTCGATTCTGATTGGTCGAAAAGTGTGGTCGAATGGACAATAAACCCCCTCTGAATTATCAAGGCGAAAATCCCTAAATATTTGAGCTACAATATCGATAAACACGTTCCTGTTACGTATTTATCAGGGGTTTATTGTCCATTTAACCATGCTTAAATTATATATTAGAACAACTCGACGCTATCGCGTCTCGTGTTCTAATGATTCAAGCATGGTTAAATGGACAATAAACCCCTGATAAATACGTAACAGGAAGTGTTTATCTCCTAATTCAAAAAAAAAGTAGGGGATATTTGATTTTGGGGGCATAATACTAAAATATGCAAATGACTACGAAAGAAGTCACTATAGAACCTAACAGAAGAAACATTTCCAGTTACATGTGACGCCCAAACGTACCAATCGCTACCGCATGGAATGCAGGTGATGCTTGGGATCATCATGGGGGTCCAACCCAAGATTTGCACGACTCTGACTTTGAATGTTACAGTCATCGTGGCATTGAATTCCAGGGTTGAAACATCAGTTTAATTGTTTTAGTGAAAACAAATTTTGATATGCGTCGGCTTACCCAAAATGAAAGTTTACGTGCCCTTGGCATGCTACAGATCGGCACAACACAGGCAGTTGTGGCGCGGACGATGAATGTTTCTCAGTCTGTCATAAGCAAGCTATGGTCCAGATACCGTGATACACAATCTGTACAGGACAGACCACGCTCAGGTCGACCAAGGGCGACAACTCAAGCCCAGGATCGATTTATCCGTACCTTGGCCTTGAGAAATCGTGTCATCACAGCAAATCAGATCAGCGCTCGTCTTCAAATAGACACTGGTGTGAGAGTGAGTGGCCAGACGATTCGGAATCGACTGCATAGGGGTCACCTTCGCGCCCGACGTCCTCGCGTGATCCCTTGTTTGAGAGATCATCACATTCAGGCAAGACGTCGTTGGTGTAGGGATCGGCAACACTGGGATAATCGACGCTGGAGCAATGTGATGTTTTCAGATGAGTCAAGGTTCACTGTTGAGTTTTTGGACAGACGTAGGAGGGTGTGGCGTCGTCGAAACGAGCGCTTCCAGACATGATCGATTTGGGGGTGGTTCTGTTATGGTGTGGGGAGGCATCACTGTTGCTGGAAGAACGGCTTTACATGTTGTTGCAGGGCGTGTTACAGACCAGTACTACAGGCACAACATCTTGGCAGTCCATGTTGTGCCGTTCGCACGACGTCATGGCCGCCGTTTCATCTTCCAGGATGACAACACAAGATGTCACAGGGCCAGGACCGTTACAGGTTACCCCCAACAACAGAACATCACCACATTACCTTGGCCAGCACTGAGTCCCGACCTCTCCCCCATCGAGCATGTCTGGAACATGCTTGGACAGAGGTTACGTCAACGTCAACAACGTCCTGCCAATGTCCAAGAACTTGCTGCTGCGTTGCAACAGGAATGGGACAATCTGGACCAAAATGACCCTAGACGTCTCATTAGGAGTATGCCACGTCGGATCAATGCTTGTTTGGCAAACAGAGGAGGATTTACCCGTTACTGACTTTGTTGTGATGCTGTGGTAACTTTGCTGTTTGACCCCGGGTATCATTTTACCCTTATAATGGTCAGTCCGTGCCTTACTTAGTCTAACGATCATTTGCAATAAATCGATGAATGTGAACTTCATTTCATTTTGTCATTTGTTTCTTCGTCAGTTTCATTAGGTGACTTTAATAACACTTAAAAATCAAATATCCCCTACTTTTTTTGAATAGTATATAACTTAAACAGACATAAACCAGCTTTTTGTTGGTATACTTCTCCTGTGTTTGTATTTTTTCATAACACGACATAAAATGGGTACATTGACACCACAAGGCCAAGTAAAAATCTTTTTTTCGAGAATAAAAGTGTCTGAAAGAGTTATATTTAAAGAAAATAGTAATACGTTTTATAAATGTAACTTATCATCGTGAATTTAAACTGGTCGTCATATTTCATAAATCCTTTCACCCTCAAATTTATTTTCGAGTTAATCAATTTCCAATGCTCAAAAGTTGATATCGTAAATAAAAAAATGTCTTACCAATCCAAATTATTCGGTATCGCATCAAAGCGTCAATAATTCACCGGAAACAAAATCTTCAGTCAAGAGAATTATAGTTAGAAACTACTTAGTTATAGATGAATGCACATTTGAACGATAAACGGTCTTCTGGGAATATCATAGTACCATATTTTTAAAATTACTTTCTATCTGTTTCCTGATTAAACAGTTTTTGGGCATAAATAATTCATTTTTAATAATTCTCCCAGGTTGTTTGATTGCAAAGAGCTTATTCCTAGGCATTTATTTCCGATCCTCGTCTTTGAAAAAATGAAATAATGAACCAATTTACCGTTTACTGGATATTGGGTATTCATATTCTCATTCATGTTATATTTAGACGTATAAATATGGATTTATGTCTCCGGACAAGAACAATGCCACAGAATCGACGTTTGTCAAAATATAACATAATTAAATTCGACACTTGAGTCACCGCGGATCCCAATATAAAACTGCATCTAAAAAATTCCGCGACTGCTGTATTACCCGGTAAATACCGTGATCGAAAATGTCCACAAATAAAACAAATGTATGCAGTAGATTACTCGTTCGGATGGAACGAAAAACCGAGGTCCAGTGTACACATTGGCGTGCACGTAAGATTCCTTGGCAGTTGGAATTCGATATAAGAGTAGGCCGTAGCCATAGCACACTGTATGGCGTATGCCCGTCTTCCGTTAGTACAGTATGGTACAGAAGAGTAGTACGTTAAATCCCATTTCATTCTCATATTCTTGTAGAATGAAATAGAAATGTCCCTGAAGTTCCTAAGGCCATTTTGGGGCATATAGCTAAAGTTATGTGTACCTGCCATACAAAATTAGGTTTCCGCCAGTTTATTTTTTGTCTCACAGTTAAAAGATACTTTCTTATAGCCATCTAAACCAAATAAAGATTAAACGGAAAAAAATGAAAAAACCGTTTACTTCCTGTGCTAATGTCAACAATCTGTTATTGCCAAAGACAAAATAATTACTGTGCGTTACACGCCAACAATTATTAACTCTTTGAATATGAAAATTAGCATGAAAAACCCAAAATAAACGACACTTGGTTTAATATGTATAAAACTTAGTTTTTCGCATAACAAAATGATTCTGTAAACATATCTTATTTATTTTGCTTCCTATTGTGAACAATATTCAAATGGGAAAACATCAATAAGAGAGAGAGAGAGAGAGAGAAATGGGGTTTAACGTCCACTGGACACAAACTAGGCCACCTAGGGACCAACATATGGTCCATTTTTATTTCAAAAATTCGCTTGAGCGTAGGGGTCTTTAGCAGTGGGAGGAAACCGGAGTGCCCGGAGGAAACCCACGAGGTTGAGAAGGCGGTATGCGGACGTGCATTATCCTGTTGGAAGTGCCGAAGTTGTGGGTACCCTCGAAACATATGAACAACAATAGGTTGCAAGACATCATCACGGAAGGCTACAGCATTAACGCGACCCTGCAAATGTGTAGGGGGGTCCGGTGATGAAATGTGAAGCCTCTCCACACCCGTTTCGAAGACGCAGCACTCTGCAAGACGTACCCCAAGACGTCTCCACACACGTTGACGGCCATCAGCGTGATAAAGATGAAAGCGACTCTCATCACTGAAGAGCACACTTTACCAGTCTTATCTTCTCCATGTCTGGTGTCCTTGAGCCCATATCAAATGCACCTGACGGTGATGATCGCTGAGGATAGCTTCAACATAAGGTCGTTGTGCACGGATTCCTACTTCTTTTAGACGACGTCTTACGGTGTTGCTACCAACCTAACAATAGGGGACTGGTGACAAATGAAGTGTCTGGTAATAGCACGTGTAGCCCTTGGCATTCCCACGGCTTCATTCCGTTGATTTTCAGTAAGTCTCGGCAAATTACGAGATTGACGTTTCACAGTTCTTGTACTGCACATTGAAAACATGCTTTTAAAGGTCTCACACACAATGCTACACGTGAATATTGGGTTTTTCATGTGCATCTAGTTCAATTTTTTTGTGCACACGGCCCGATATTTTTTTGCGTTTGGCAGCATTGTGTGAAACAATAGTATTGCATAATATTATACATACAAAACCACCTAGTAATAAAATATTAGGGAAATAAATGATGCGTTTTCCATGTCGCTCAGTATATTTATTCGCAAAATTTTTTCACTAGTACAATATGATAAGCAATTTGAAAAGTTATAACATAATTTACCTACCACGTCAAATATTTGTGTAAGGGTTATTCCCATATAGACATCTACAGCGTGTGATGCATTAAATACTGGTCTTGTGTGATTATCATAGTAGTGCATTAAAGTCATAAATAATCTCTGTTCATCTGTTAGAACTGGTACACTTCTATTGAAGCATATCTGATACTCTGTAAAACAAAGCATTCCACATTCATTTTCGTGCGGTTTAATAACTTTATTAAAATTCACAACGATTCATTATTCTTGTTGTAACAATAACTGATACAAAATATATCGGCAATAACAATATTACCCAATTAATAATAATCAACCCAGTTATAACTTTGTTGCTGATAAACAGGATATAATAATATGTATAAGTACCGATTGATCAAAACATATTGACTATATTATAAATCAGACTGCTGCTATCCGGTTAATGGCATATCAAAATTTATAACACAATTTACCGATTATAAGTATAATCTTAATAAAGTCATTTTTGAAAACGTTAAATGCAAATTAAATGAAGGTAGCCAACTGATTGCCCTTTGCATATGTAAGGTTGCTGATACCAGGTCACTACGACGTTTCCGGTAATAAATTGTTTACGTTCAACAACTAAAACCTACTGTATCCGTTCTGATTATCTTTTCAAAAAACGCAAAACCAAACAAAATAATAGTTTTTGTCACGTACTTACCCATTTTGTGAAATTAATCGCACCAACTCCAACTTGTGGAATCGAATATATAGAGACCAAAGTAAACTTTTGATGGTCACGACCTCAGTTAGATTTGATCGATTTGAAATTCTGGCTGTAATAGTTCATCACTTGGGGCAACAGAGTACAAAGTATTGTTTTTCTTTAAAAAGACTTAATATATATTAAGGACAGTTTCGTGTTTTCCGTCGTTTAAATTCATGCATCATTTCATACGGAATGTTAAAATTACACTCTGTGACATCTGCTTTAGCAACCAAGAAATGACCATATTTATTGTATGCACTTTTTTTGTATTTTACCCCAAATAAACATTTGTTTGTCCTGCTCCGAAAAAATAACTGATCAGTCCTGGATTATTCAGAAGACAAATACCACCCCACTACATGGCTCCTCTCATTTTATTTTATTAGTTTATTTTATTAATTAAATGACGGCATATCGTAACACTAAACAGAAACGTTCCTTAATTGTGAATATTAGCAACGGCGTTTTGAAATTTCATTTGCTTTTTATGAATAAAAATTAGTTATCCCTTTATAATAGAATATAGCCACAATTTCATATATACTTATTATCAGTGATGGTATAAGTCAATGACAATTACTAGCATCATATTAAATGAATAAACAGTCACAAAAGATTAAATATTGATCTTTTTAGGAGTACCGATTGTATTAGATCCAATCAATATGGTCGCAATTCAGGGTAACACGTTGCAGATTAATTCAGCAAATTGCGACTGTGTTGGAGATATAGTTTAGTAAATGCTGAGCCAAATAGTACATGTTACAAAGTGTAAAAATCAAGTTTCGGATTTAGATAATACGGTAAATTGTTGCATTATATATTGAACAATTTTGATCCGACATAATTATTGGTTAGTTCAAGGGATTGCAATCTTAGTACCGTGCCAACTAACACTATCTATATAACTATTATTTATTTGGCGACAGACAGCGAAGTAGGTTACAGCAGTTGTAACAACTAAAACTAGTGTGAAATATTACGAAAACCGAATGTTATTCGACTATTCAACCGCTTACCTGTTAATGCTAATATACTCAAGTCTGGTATTACACACAGGTATAATAAAACTATAATAATCAGTAAAACAGCCATTATTTCTCACCAATAGTCCTCTTTCATCGATATCTAAAATATAAAAATAAGAGTAAAGTAAATTAATGAAGTAGTACAAGAATTATGATACAGTACAGGAGTACAAGAAATGTGATACAAGGCAGCGGTACAAGAATTACAATACAATACAGGAGTGCAAGAAATGTGATACAACACAGGAGTAAGAGAAATATGATAGAATACAGGAGTACAAAAATATGATACAAGAAATGAGATACAATACAGAAGATACCTTCAGAATTACAAGAAATGTGATTCAATACAGAAGTGCAAGATGTATGACACAATGCTGGGTAACTTTTATTGCAAATCGTGTTTCAAATGCTGACCTAAAGGGGTAAGGAGGTCAGGCGTGAATCAATGAAACTTTGACTGTTTCCAAAAGAATCCATACAGTTAATATCCGTTAAGCGTAACGACATTTCAGATTCGTCAGTTGAAGGATTTCCGACTTTATTGAATGGTATCAATGATCACTTTAAACAAAGATGTTAAGAAGAATTTTAGATATAATGTGGATAAGGGCTTTATGACACTCTTTCACCACTTATGAAGTCCGATGGATAAAAAGCGAGCGCCAAGCAATATAATAGATCAGCATATCTGATAACGTTTCCAATGAGCATGCTTTCTAAAAATTAATCTGAATACATATAAGGGGTCATCAGTTTTTGACATATGTCACGTAGACAGTATAGTTCACACTAGGTCATGGCCAATAAACGACACTGGAACAATATCCGTCAGAACCAGTAAGGGGTGTGCATGGGTTAACACACCATCTGATAGACATGACCGCACCGAAGTGACAGTCGAATAATAAGAACAACGTCGACAGCTGATGCGTCATTTGGATAAGACTTGTGGAGACTTTTAACTGCATACAGATTCTCTATTCTCCACCAATAGATTCCAAAGCACCAATCGGAAAGTTCTATAATGACATCGATCAACAACATTTACAGCACAAATGAACACAAATACATTGTGAATAACATTGATAAAAACCATCAATCAATCTTGGACACGAATACTGCGTTCATGAAAGCGTGTAGACACTGTGGAATATGCATTAACAATGCGTACAATATAATTTGTGTATTTTTGACCAAGAAAGCAGCGTTAGTCCTATCATAAACCCGCTATAAAAAAAAGAAAAATGTCATCTGCGCTGGTATACATTTTTAAATGCCTCATTGGAATAGTTTAAGGTTGTTTTAAATAAAATTGTTCAATGTCCTTATTCCATCTTATCGAGGGTGGGGGGATGGCCTAGTGGTCTAGAGTGCCGCGCTTCGACCTCTAGCTGGCCGGTCACCTCTGGCTTGCGGCTGTGGTTTCGAGCCCTGGTGTGAGCGTATGTGGCGCCTTCTCAACCTCGTGGGTTTCCTCCTGACACTCCGGTTTCCTCCCACTGCTAAAGACCCCTACGCGCAAGCGAATTATTGAAATAAAAATTGAACCATATATTAGTCCCGAAATGACCTAGTCTGTGTTGAGTGGACGCTAAACCCCATTTCTCTCTCTCTCCCTCTCCATCTTATCGAACATGGTATCGTCGTATTGGCAGCTTATGGGTCACGGTGGTGCGTAGGATATAATGGCGACTGCTCACTCCCTGTGTAGCCAGAAAGATCCTCGCCCTTGTCAGCAGTTTAGGGTGGGTGACATATTCCTGAAGCAATGGCCCGAGAAATCCCTCTCTGGCCATTGTTGGAATAGCGTCTGTTTCTTCACTTAAGTATAGCAACATGACAGTCTTTCGGTTAATCTGGGCCTTCTCTAAAACTTTGGACAGTGATTTAAGGTATTAAAACAGTGAAAGTATTTCGTTTCCAAACGGTATTGTTTACATTTCATTCGACTTGATAGCCTCGTTTGTCACGCAATTAGTTTTACTGCAGTATTCTGCTATGCACGGGTTAATTAGGCATAACAAAATCGTGAGCCGTAACGTTATGTAAACATATTTGGTCCAATATTGGCACTCGTTTTAAATGTAAAGCTTCTGCAAGGCAGCTAGTGATTGGTTGGTAGACGGACTACTGACCAATCAAAATTTATAACAACAATATCCACTCATAACAGCAGTGTGTAGTGGGGTTACCCCTTATCAAACTAAACGCTGCGCGGAGTATGGGTGAGTGAGGACTCTACAGGTTCGAATTATTTTTTTTTATATAAAAACGAGGTCTCGGGCATGCCACTGACAGCAAGCTAAAGATCGAAATAAGGATAGAACAGTATGTCGCTGTATGCCCGAAATTTCCCTCACATCACACTGCACGGCTATGCTGTTTCTAGATTTGGTCAAGCTATTCAATTGGTGACCATCGATTGTCCGTCTCCTTTCTTCCTTTGATCTAATTAAACTCGTTCTGACTTACCAATACATCTATTTGTCCATATGACCTTGTGTCAGTGAACGGTTTATACACATGTACAAACGAGTGTATGTTCCAGTATTAAAAAGATACGGTTTGTTAATTGTATGAAATATTCAATAGGACATGCCCACATAATACTGTAACTAAAATGCAACAGACACTTGTCAATACATTAAATTTTTTTTTTTTTTTTTTTTTTTTTTTTTTGGTATGCATTGTGGAAATATTGAAATTCTTAAATAAAAAGCAAATCTTTAGACAGTTTTATATAGTAAGAATGAGAAATATCAAATGAAAACCATAGGATAAGTAAATTAAGTTTAAATAAAAAGTTAAAAATTGACATCTTAAAATGACAAAATATTATACTTTACAGTATTACTCACATCATCCAAATCTAACAAAATATCCTATTACCAACGAAATGAATTGCTGTTTGTTTTTATTTATTTTTTGATGGGGTGGGAGTGGGTAGGAGGAGTAAAAGTAGAAAGTACTCAATCATCTCAAAATAAATTCGCTATTTTCGGGTAACCATTTACATAAAGGAAGTACAAGAAGCCAAGTCTGTCTTTAGCACTTTACCATACACATGAAATAACGTGAAGTTAAAGGTTTACTGTACGGATGTCACAAATGGACAAACAGATTCAATATCAAGAATAAAAGGAATGGTTATCGATGGTTCCACGTTTATGAGGTTTTAACAAGAAGCTCAATCTGCCAGGAAGTTGGCAGAAGTGCTACTAATTCTTGCAACTAATAAAATCAGTCACGGTAATGGAACCAAGGTCTATAGACCCAGCACTTGAAAAGGGGTTAATGATGGCTAACTGAAAAAGAAACTGTTGTCTATTCGAAAGATCTTTGATGACACTTGACTAAGTTTCTAGCAACCCTTTGATCAATATAATCAGAGCTGCAGCCAAGTCACTTAAACTTTCACATGACACAAACTGTTGCTTTATCGATGGTTCTAATTAAAACATTTAATGTAAAGTCATTTTTAAAAAACATCAATGAATACAGAAACGCAAGCATCTCTTTGACTAAAATCTTTCCAATTTGCAATACGTTCCTAGTGAACACAAATGTTACTCTGACACTGCAGAACCGTGGGACGTTAAACCCGATTTCATTTGATTTTACCCTGAAAATACAACAAAAAAATAGTCTTACCTGGTGCACAACATTCACAACTAAATGTGAAACGGTTTTGATGAAGTAGATAAATCTAGAATAATAGGATTCACATAATCATATCAACAATAGCCTAAGACACTAAATCAAGTGCAAATAGTTAAATAAATGCTAAATACGTGGTTTTCAATTAACACAATATTTGTTTCATCATCCTTCAGTGTAGGACTGTATCAACGGATTAAATATAATCCATGCTAATCCTTTACATTTACTGGCTTTATTTGAGACAAGGCGCAAATACTATTTTATCTCCCCTGGTGATGTATAATTAACAAATTATTTCCAGACATATGTATTTTTAAAAGGGATGACAGGTTTCCGACTAGGTTTTATTTGTTAACACATGACATTAATGGTTTGTTGGCTGATTTGATGACAGAAAATATTCATGACACTATTGTTCCACAGTAAAATCAGATGAACAGTAATATTACTGTTTCAAAAGTTATCGCTAAAATGACCACACCTACCATAAGAAACTAAAGAATACGTCGGGATAACTTAAGTAAGATGATACAACGTGCTTATATACTGGGAAATCATACGCCATGCCAAAATTAATGGGAACATGCAAATGCTATGTTTGGACGTTCTGTTGTGGCATTGATGGATCGTAATGTCCACTTTTGATTCCATAGAATAGTTCATGCATAACAGTAAGATACTGAAATATTTCGCTTTAAACAACCATGATTTATATTCTCTTAAAGCTAAACAAGATTAATATATACGTCAATAACATACCGGATTGCGTGTAGATTTGTAATTATTGAGATGATAGGTCAATCTTAAAGTATCCGAATCATGCCAATCATTTATTTTCTCGTTCAACTATTAACTTTAAATAATGTGACACCATTCTGGCACCACTTCTACGGCAACACAACATATTTATTTAAACAGGCATATTTGCAATAGATTAAGGCAGATGCTTAAATGGGAAGTGTTAACTCACGTGCTTTAACTGGCCCTCCTGGCCATTAATGGGTGACAGTTATCAAAAACGGTTGTCCAGGAAGGCGAACATATTACCATAAAATAATTATTATCCTCCAAGCAAACATTTCATTTTAATAAATTGATGCAAGTTAGGGATTTCCTATTATTGTGTTTTCAGTTTCATATTTTATAAAAATGGTCGAAATCTGAAACATCATTTGAAGCGACCCTGGCGCGGACGTGCAGGTGGGTTGGAGGATCGAGATCTCTCCATGGGTTGTTGGTTTGGACGCAAGTGATGAAATTTCCGGACGATCCCTATAACTAAATACTGAGTTAGTTAATCTGAATGTGTTCGTATGTTTGTCGAACATACATGCCCATCTTGATGGAAAACTTTATCTGTTGATATTAGTTTAACTTATGTGTTTACCTACATGGCGCGAGAGACCGTATATATGTAAGTGCCAGACTAACATAACAAATAGGTGGATTATCTGCTATAATAATATGTATCTGATATCTCACACTTAAGGTTCCAGACTGCAAAACAAAAAGATACATGGTTTCTGTTATCAAGCTCACATATCGCCTCCCAAGATATATTGGTGATAATAAATAAACTGGGAACGAAAAGAGTTTTGGGTTGTTTAATGTTGGTAGGTTTTAAAAATTATTTGGAAAATTTCGGTATATACAACGTACATTTATTTCTGTAACCATATTAAATTATGTAGTGGCGAGTGGGCGCCAATGTTACACAGCCTTTAAGTTTGAAACATAATTCTGTTATTATTAGCAAGCTAAACTTTATAAACACTATCAATGTAATGTCATTTGCATAGACAAAAAATGGATATTCTGTACTATACTTACTCCTAAAACAACTATTTGAATAGCTAAACAATCTATATTTTGATTTATTTACTGCAGTAGATCATGATTCAGTTGAACGACGTAAACGAAAATTAATGTTAAGTGCAGTTCAATGTTCTTTCTGGATTTTTTCAGTGATTACACAAGGGCATGTTTAGGAAAGATATATTGGTCGTTGGGTGTGAAATAATTTAAGCAATTTGTATTCAAGTGTACAAATCATTCTCAAAAATCCCATTCACGAGATATTCGCATTTTACATTCCCTAATATTACGAAAAAGCTTTTAAGATTTCAAATTTGGATTGATAGTTGTCAATACGCAATGATTAATTATATCTTTAAAATCATTCGTAATTATTGCACGTGGATCATTAATCTTCAGTTCTAACATGTTCCTCCCATTTTCGCCAAACATAACATCTTTGCAGATAAAGAGAGCGGCGTTCAACTGCATACAAACGAAGTGAATCGGAGTGATATTTATAAAAGCATGCAGTGTCTATGAAGGTGGTCGAAGAGGCCATTCTCAACCCAGACATATATAAGAAGTTTTTATTGAATTTGTGATATTAAACATCATAAATCTCAAGCTAACAGTCTTAGCAATATATTCTTGCTGACACTGATGATCTGTAAATGTCTTGCTCTTCCGTCAAATGAAAATTCATCATTGATCTTCTTGAGTTACGATTACGACTTCTAGACCTAACGTTGAAATGCCCCTTACAAACATTCCGCTTCTACAGAGGGCTTCGTTAGCACATATTAAGGGAAACAATTCTGAATTTTACCATAGAATTTCGACCAATATCGTCAATTATGCTTCATAAATTTACCATAAATCGTCTGTTGAATATCCTGAGTATCATGTTAATTTGCAAATATGCATATACGCTTATCGTGTGATTTACAAAGGAAAGAAAATCCCATAAAATCATCTAAAATGGACGGTTATTCTATATAAATAAAAACAAAACATATAATGTGGTACCAAATTGACCAGTATAACCCCGTGAATTTTGGGGGCCATCGTATTTGACCCCCCCCCCCCCACACACACACACACACATCATATGGTATCAAATTAACCAGCATGACCCATGAATGTTTTAGGCCTTCGAATTGAGGTCCCAAGCAAACTTGGATCCTTATTGCATCAAACATATACAAAACCAGTCTATCTATAGATCTTTAACGTCGGCTTATATTTTCAAGAAAATGTGAGTGCAGTTGAAGATGGTAATACAATTTATTAGTATTACTTTAGATTAATCTCTGAAATCTGGTAATTCTTTAATTAATGGGGACTTGGAATCTTAGTAATGTTAATACCGAATGTCAACAAACCATCTATAATAGACGTTGATGAAACGATTTTTATGGTTGAACATGCTCATTTGTAAGATCAGCAGGACACAACTTTATCGTAATGATAGAAGTGATGATCGATTCTTCAATCCATATTATAGTTTGTTCACAATGTAAAGAGATGGTTGCAACTCATGTAGTTGCATAACATAGTTTTTTAAAAGATGTTTTGATCAATAATACATCTTCACATTTCTCAAGTGCTGATTGATTAAGCCTTCTTTAACTCTTCGAGGTCTCTACAGGAAACCAGAGACCAATCATGCTTGCACAAGTCACTATTAATTACCACTTCCATCACCCCTCTTTTCAAGAATGGATGCAATTACATTGTACAAGAAATGTTTGTAAAAATTGTATCTTTTGCTTGTCCAACGACTATAAACTTGGTCATTCAGTGCGAAAAATATATTGCGCTAGACGGCTCTTCACTATACGACTAGGTCCTGAGACCCCGCAACCCCCCCCCCCCCAAAAAAAAAAACCAATAGGTTTCCCGAGCGGCAATACTATATACCGCAAAACAACCGGAAAACATCTGAAACACCCGGAAAACATCTGAAACAACCGGAAACACCATGTCATACTGAATACCGGAAACACCGGAAAACACTGAATACCGGAAACACACTTAAAATCAGAAAACACCCTAAATAGGTACCCCGGAGCCTGATTCCCTGTGTGCGTGGGTTAGGGTTAGGTTTTTCCGTTGTGGGTTTATTTTTTGTGTGTTTTCCGGAGGACCAGACTCTGAGTTGCCTATTTAGGGCATTTTCCGGTATTTAGTGTTTTTCCGGTATTTAGTATAGCATGTTGTTTTCCGGTTGTTTTCCGGTATATAGTAAAGCCCCTTTTCCGAGGATTATTTTTTTGTAATTTTTGTAATTTGATGTCAAAGGTCAAAATATTGTAAACATTAATTTTGCATATTGATATTGGTGTATAGTTTTGTCAAAGTCTTTTCCAATGATATTTACAACCGTCTGCGTTTAATAGTATATAGGAATTAACTCTGTTAATATCTGATTTTAATACAAATAATCAATCGTAGCAAACGTTTGCACCAGGAACTCAGTCCCATGTTCTTCTCACATTGTCTTTCTTGAAAACCACCCAAAGCTCAACCAATTCAAGTACGGTCGACAATTCCAAGATTCACTTGGGTATTTGTTTGCGGGGTTGGGGTGGAGATTTGGTTAGTCATGCAGCTATAAAATTATAGCAAATTTCATTGAATTTAATTCCTGTATGGTTTTAATTTTCATTGATTTGACAAGGGATGACCGGCTTTAAATGTTGGCGCAAAAATAGGATAGTTAAACCCCATTTCAAATGTAGTAATGTTTAGTTTATTTCCCAGCAATTTATGCATCTTGCATTCAAACCCATATTATTATTACACACTAGATAGAAACTATTGCCAAATGAAAAAATAATTATAACGCTTTATTTAAAATTAATAATTTCGGCCAAAAAAACTATTATTGATACCAACTTCGGTTTGAGTTCAAGTTTTAACTTCCTTACGTATCCATCCAAACAGCTAAATCTGCCGGTCGCAGTGGTCTTTCCGTAGGCCGATGCCGTCGGATGCCTCTGATATTTAGTGGATTCAAATACTTTTGTGATGGATGCGGTTACCGTAAAAATGAATAATTGAGACTTTGTTTATTATGAAGTAATTTGACATTTTTCAAAAGATTCTTTTTTTATTATCTATATTTATTAGAACGCTAACTGACAGTATTTTTTATCTAATCTTACCTAATGCCGCAAATACATCATATCATTCTGAATTTTGTCACTGTTGACAAAATAGACAACGAACAAATAAATTACTGAAATAACATCTTGTTGTTTACAAAAAATGTTTTTATCCACATTGTCTGTATGCATCCAAAAAGCATGTGCTGAATCTTAATCTTCAAGTAAAGCACTCCATTAATCCTTTTAAATTGGAACTCTTTTGCAAGATGCCCATCAAAGGATCCGCATCTTTATTTTCGCTAATAGCTTGTCGTTAAGCGATTAGTTTATTTGCATGAAATGTTATTTGGCATCTTATTTAAACATAATTGCGTCTTGAGAAAGTCATTCTGTCGCATAAAATATGACGATTCGGAAATGGAAACGGCAATTCATTATCCACTTTCAGCTTTTGGACGCCTCACATACGAAAGGATTTTGACGGCCGGTGTATTTAAATTATATTTTTGCACTCACAGCTATACCATGTACATTACAAACTATAATATGTTTCTCGTATGCAAATAAATATAAACCTTATAAAAAAATATTGAAAGTAGAAAGGTTGCCCATGTAATTTCCGTTCTTGGCTCCCTTTTCAGAAAATGGCCGTCTAGGGACAGTGGCATATTGCTCAAAAGAAAATCTTTTATGCTATCGATGGCTGTGGTTCTTTCGACTGGGTCGTTCCCAGCAGCCTACTCTACATTGTGTGAAAGATAGTGGAGCTGGTGCAAGATTGTTATTCCAGGAAGCCTTAGGGATATTTTGTAACGCCTAAACACATACTTTCCCTAAGTAAGGGAATTTATACGCACTCTTGGTCAGACATTTTGGCGGAAGAAATTCTCACCGAAATGAAATGTTCTCGTCGGTAAAAAAAAAAAAATCCATAAGAAGGTATTAGCTTATTCATTTATACATCACTAAATAATAATAGAACTTATTGGAAATCATAAGCGATCGAGAAAATCCCGTATCAGGGTTGTAAGTGTGGGATATTACTTCTTCTCGAAGTGGGGTTGAGCTATATTACGTAATGACTGTTTAAAATTGCGAAAGTCAATGTAAACCAAAACGAAATGTAACTTTATATATGTTAGCTTCGTATTTCAATCATGTCTTTACTTCAAAGGCAGGAACTGGACCGAATGTCCAAATCTAAAAGCGACCACCTGTTTTTTCGTCCTCCTCGGGTTAATATATATAGAATAATTACATTAAACTTGACGACATTACTCTGATGGGCAGGAACTGGGACTTCCGGGTTATAGATCTGCCTTTTAGTACTGTATAATGGACGTTCTCTGATTTTACTGACGCATACCCCTGTTTTCTTAGCAATTTCCTGGAAAACGACTTCCAAGAACTTAGAACCCAACCCGGCAATTTTTGGAAACGCTGCGCTGAGTGACGCGCCTGTAATTTTTTAATCAGGACCCAGCGGCTCACGATTATTTTTTCACGATTCTAACAACCACACACATGATGCTCATACTTTCCGATTGGGGAACGTAGATGACCACGAACCTATAAAGCTTGATCAGCTTGTGAAAAGTTTGACGATAAATTCAAGATACGCTTTAATTAGACGCTCGAATAATACACGATACTTGGTATTTATTGTTACTTAACTCCCCCATGTTCCATCGCTCCAAGATAATACCATTAGAAACGTACACAAGATTGGAGATAACTTTAATAGGGACCTCAAACATTTCTACACATTCCGTGTTTAACTTCCATTATAACGGCTACCAGGATCTCTACTTAGCGTTTCTTACATCACGCTAAATTGGTTTCCTTTTCAACCAGTTAAGATACACAGACAAGAGGTCTGCAATTGACAATTTTATCAGACTCCGATCCCCCAGTATAAATAGTTTTTCTTCACATTTCATTGATCGCACTGAATATTTATTCATATTTATAAATTGATATTTTATCACAAATAACTACAGTCTTTAATAGACAAAAACATCCTAACGTGTGATTTATAGATAGTTGTAGTTTTATTTTTCTTTGCTCAAAAGTTTAGAAATATATCAGGTGAGCTCCTCGGTGCGCGGTTATCAATCATTGTGAACTTATACCTTTAAGAAGGTGTTTAAAGAGATGAAATAATTAATAATATAACGGTCATATTATGACAATATTATTCGCAAATAATAACGTAGCTATACCCTTATTGTACTGAATGAACAAAGTTTATGTTAGTATATCCACTATATCCAGGCACAGCCTCGTAAACATATCGATAAGTAAGCAAAGGGGTCTTTGGGAATTACAATTCAATACGAGTAGGAGGAAACGTCACTTTTTCCGACAAAGACGATTTTCTACCGAATCTTAATTACAAATGTGTAAGCTACTTATTTTAAAACTTCTCATTTTCGTTCTTTTTTTAACCGGACCAATGTTTATGGAGGCAACAAACCTCCAACTAAAAATAAATTACCACGTCTTCGGTATATATAGAAATTTTAAATTTAGCTCGTCAATATATAGGTAGGTTATGTGTTGATAGATTACTTACGGTCTAGACATTGTCAATCAGTCAATCAATCAAAAACACCTCAAATAATCGTTAAAGATAATAATTGAAGAGATCGTCTACTTAACATTCCTAAAATCGTGGTAATATATTACATATACCCGCCGTAAACATCCTAATAAACCATGTTTTCTTATTACCTGATTTGATTTTAGATGGGTTTCAGATAGTTCAATTCTGATACAAATGATCGTTAGAATTACGGTGTATGAGTTAGTAACATAATCACCCACATTATGTTGTGCTTTTAGGTTGTAATGGCGTCTAGATGGTAGGAGACCATAATCCCGATATAACCACTGATAATTCTACCCAAAGAATATTGTGTCATTAAAAACACATTGTTGTAAATTAACGTATCTGTGAAATGAAATGGGGTTTAACGTCTTACTTTCTGAACCAACTGGGATAATGAGGACGGACATACGCCACACGGTTTTATGGGGGAACATTTTGCACAGATAGCGATTTACTCTTATTTCTATTTCCAACTGTTCAGTTAAGGTGTTGTGAATGGTGTAAACTGTTTTAGAATTGACTTTTTTCGTCACAGACATTGCAAATATCATGTTCCCTCGACATTAATTAAGGCAGTTTTTCGACACAGAGCCTAGGTACATCTTCCAATTATATTAATTACGCCAGCAATGCTTACAAAAAGTTTAGATTTTCTGATGTCAATCAAGTCACATATTATACTACCAAGTACCAAGTACGTGCGCAGTACATACCAGGATCCGAATATGGCGTCTTCACAGCCATCAAACATGAAATGCGTCTGTCGGTGGACAATAGCAAGAGAACTATCTACTCTACTTCGAGATTAGATCTTTGCCCTAATTGACCGCCACAAAAAATACCCAACAAATTGTATGAAATGAGGATATATACTTCTTAAAATTCTCTAAATATACCCTGTGTTTCAACTAAAAGAGTCGATTCCGGGCTTAAAATGTCTGTAAACTAGCTTAGTGTCTGTTCTAGGCGGCGCTAATTGTAGACAGCATACGTTTGGTATGAAGAGCAAGCATGTCAAGTTTAATGTCGACCACTTAAATTGGCGCATCCTTAAGATTTTTCACAAAACCTCCTGCCACCGGGATCATCAAATAAATCCAGAAAGATGGTCACAAATAGGAGGTAGAAGATACAGATAAAACGAGACCAAAATATAACATTTGCAGGTACGCCAGTGGTGTATGCCAGTGGTGGTATTATTGCAAAATCGACGACGTAACTTGGCACTAAGGTGCCGCTTTTAAAATATCAGAATAAATGATTAAAAACTGTCGAAACGCTGTACTCTGTTTACCATTCTTAATTTATATATTTTAGACATATTTATCTTTGTTAAGTTTGTTCTTTTCTTTTGGTTTTGATACTTGAAATTATTGTAGTTCAATGTGTGTTTCAATACCACGCCGCGAACACTCAACCTTGCATTGGACATGAATCGGCAAAACAGGTGAAAACAGAGATATGACGCTGCACCGGACAATATGGAGCAGAAATATAAAGACGCTGCATTAAAGACGGTAAAAATATTCCACGAGGCACACTGTTTCATTGGAATGGAATAAGAATGCAATAGAATAGTTCACCATGTTTTTTATATCATGAAAACACCGATGTTTCTGGTTTGGGTAACATAACATTAAACTACCATTAGTTTACTAGCTGAACTTAACAGAAGCAGGGTAACAAAACTTCAATATAATGCAGACCAGAGAAAACTTGAATTCTAAACTAAATAACCATTATTAAGTGCGGGTCGAAACCGCAATTGTTACGTACATCATCATTTATATTGAATGGAACTATTGTAATTGAATTTTTATAAATAAAAGTAAAAATACATGTAAAGTTAATACCCTGCACTGATCCATTTTTTCCAATATGCAACTCCTTACTCCCCGATTTGTTTTTGTGGCTTCCCGTGACTCATTCTGGTAAAATTGGGGATTTCAAACCAATTGCCTGCTATTTGAAGGTGGCTTTGAGAATAATGTCACTGACATGGACTGTTTCAATGATTTCCTAATCACGCATGGCCGGTGTACCTAAATTCACTATTTCAATTCTCTCTCGTAGGTTTTATTTATTGGGTTGCCTTTTGAATTAGAAGTTATTATAATCGCGAGACTACCACTTTAATAATGATCAGACTATACTTTATCCACATGTGTGCCAAAATATATTTTTTAAAAAAAAATAAACATCCAACGATACACCCTATTTTATAGCCAGACAAGCAATACGTTAAACCCCATTTCATTTAAATGAATGCGCGTATTGGTATTCTTATAATATTAGTCATGATACCTGGTCGTTCCAAGGTGGTAAGAATGGCAGATCGTTTACACGTGGGCGTGTACGTATCAAAACTCATTGATGAGAAGTTGTCAAAATGTCATTCACCTGGCAAAATTCCCTCCCTATTGTAGAAAACAATGACCGCTACAGCCGTATGTATGTATATGTTACTTTATTCTTCATTCAAGTTGCATACCCAATTGTGCTCATTGCCAGAGATAAACAATTCCAACGGGAAAATAAAGGCCCCTTTTGCCGATCCATAATCTTTTATACATCCCCAAAACTCCTTGTGATTTTATTTAATAGGTAAATATAAATGGGTAGCACAAACAATTATAACTTTTGTAAAGAACTACCCAAGTTGACAAATTTGAATAATAGCAACATTAAAGTCACTAGACGATTTGGTAAAATGCTTGGGCGATTTACAATATTCTCTCTTTCATTATTTTGGGGACTAACATGTTCTGTAAAGATTGAAAACCAAATAATATGACCACGTGGAAATAATATTTCACTTGCATGAAAGCTACATTCTAAACGGAATGTATAATGGAACACAACGTGAATCATAAAATAACCAGTTTAAAACTGTCAACAGATATCTGTATCATTTCATTTGTAATTACAGCAGGTTTAATGCAAATAGCAAAAACAAATATAACATTACTTCGTTTGTAATAGCCGCGGGTTTTAGTGCAAGTTGTATAAAAAAAACTATAATATGCCTCATTATTTATTTTGTAATAATAGCACGTTTAATCCAAATAAGGGAAAATGTATTCATTGTTTCTTTAAAGTAGCGATTTTAGCCAATTATCATCTCCTCATTACGGTTAATATTTTAGCACGGTAATGTAATTGGGGTGTTGTATCTTTGTGGCAGATATACAACGCTCAATACACAGTTATGATATTTACAAAGATAGGTTGCCAGGCAACGAAACATACGCCCACAGCAGCTAAATCGTCCGGCAGTCAACAGTCAACAAGGGTTGTCGCATACTTTTCCTTTTTTTGGTAATGTAACATTTGTAATACACTAAAATCTGATTAAGATTAACAACTCATTATGTAATTAGCAGAAAATCATTAGAATGTGTTTGCTTTTTATAATGTTTTGTCCCACGTTAACAGTTAGTATATTAAACATTTGATATTTAGCTGTTCAGTTATCAAAATTCATTGAAAATCCAAATACTTGTTGTTGCAACACCTTAAACTCTGTGTATCAATCTGAAGTCAATCGGATGATAAGTTTGGCCTCTATAGCGTCACAAGGGTTTTTGAAGTGATCAAGGGGGATAACTCTGGGAGGATTAGGCTTCGCCGTCTCATGATCTTAAACATTGTGTGTAAATTTAAAGTCAATCGGATATTATTGGAAATCGCTGAAAATCAATAGACGTCTTCGCCTCATGACTGTAAACACTGCGTATAAATTTAAAGTCAATCGGATATTAACTTTGGCCTCTAGAGCATGAACACGAATTTTTAAGTTAGCAAGGGCCATAACTCTGGCAATAATTATCGGAAATCGCTGAAAATCAATAGGCTTCTTCGTCTCACGACCTTAAACACTGTGTATTAATTTAAAGTCAATCGGATATTAACTTTAGCCTCTAGAGCGTCCACAAGCAATTGTGGACGCCGCACCGACGGACGAACCGCCGGACCGACGGACGGACGGGGGCGACGACGACAATATACGACCACATTTCAATGTGGGCGAATAAAAATAAGATAGAAAAGTTATTACTTTACTATTTAAGAAAACAGGCCTGGCACAAGCTTATGCAGGTCCTGAATAAAGACGAACCTATTTAGGGAAGATTAACAACATATATATATATTATGACGAACATATTTTATAAATAAAGAATATCACAAAATATTCCTGAAATTTTACTCAAATTTAAAAACAGTGATTTGTTAAAGGTGAACAATAGATTCTTGCAATATCTCTCCATCTTATATTTGTTTAGTTATGAAGCAGTACATAATCCCTTGTTTCGTTTTAAAATGTCGCTTCGCAGCCTGGTTTTAATACTTTTGAATAATTAAACATGCAAGAGGAAAATCTGCCTATATTAGATCTTTCTTTAGGCCTGAAATGTTATAATAAAAACTATTTATTAAACATTAATTAACTTATTCTGACCATAATCAACTGTCGATGACAGCATGAGCATGAGATTTTTGTTGGATTGTAGTTCGATTCGCTGAAATATTTTCCTTCGTGATTTACCAATAAAAATTGATAACCCAGACTACTGGTTTTCTCTTACCGACTTTAGTAATGATGATCGAGGCTAAGCGGAACTTTCATTCACTTAGTTCTAAGTTAATAGTGGATCAATTTGACAGAAATTTTCAACAAAGTGCCTTTACATTAGCTAGTTTTTAACTATTGAAGTGAATACTGCCAACTCGTTATCTAATCTCCCATAATGTATCTTTAAGCATGAGCATGAGATTTTTGTTGGATTGTTGTTCGATTCGCTGAAATATTTTCCTTCGTGATTTACCAATAAAAATGGATAACCGAGACTACTGGTTTTCTCTTACCGACTTTAGTAATGATGATCGAGACTAAGCGGAACTTTCATTCACTTAGTTCTGAGTTAATAGTGGATCAATTTGACTGAAATTTTCAGCAAAGTGCCTTTACATTAGCTAGTTTTTAACTATTGTAGTGAGAACTGCCAACTCGTTATCTAATCTCCCATAATGTATCTTTAAGCAGGTTTGTAATTTTAGAATTTTTGTCGTCTGGACATCTGAATACAAAATTGATTTGGCAACGTAATCCGGTAAATTTGTCAAATTTCTACGGTCAAATACACTCATTTTTAAAACAATAAACACCATCCAACCCACCCCCATGATACATGTATATTACTTATCAATAAATAAACTGGAATACTATTCGGGAAAGTTTTTTTCTCCGTGTATTTATGGCCCAAACAGGCCCAAAGAGCCTAAAGGAAAAAAGGTGGGATGGCCTAGTGGTCTAGAGTGCCGCGCTTCCACCTCTAACTGGCCGATCATCTCTGGCTTGCGGCTGTGGTTTCGAGCCCTGGTGTGAGCGTATGTGGCATGGAGATAGGGGCGCCTTCTCAACCTCGTGGGTTTCCTCCGGACACTCCGGTTTCCTCCCACTGCTAAAGACTCCTAAGCGCAAGCGAATTATTGAAATAAAATTAAACCATATGTTAGTCCTGAAATGACCTAGTTTGTGTTGAGTGGACGTTAAACCCCATTTCTCTCCCACTCTCTCTCTCCCCTAAAGGAATAACAATACGTTCTTATATCACCGTGTTTGTAGTTTAATAAAACCTGTTCTTGCTCATATGAAAGACTATTCTTAGATTAGCATCATCCATTATTAATAAGCTAAACATATCTCAGGGCAAAATAGAGTCTGTTCTACAAATATCATTTGTTTTACTTGACGTTTCATGAACACTTTCATTCTTTTTTTTTTACACAAATAGCTCTTCGGGTATTCCTCCAAGTTCAACATGCTAAATGAACTTAAAAAAATATAATCGGTTGCAACAGAATTTAATGAACAATTTGACAGTATCAAATGGAATGAAATCGTATTACAATACTGACTGCAGGCGTTTGGAGATTATATCAATACAGTTCACAGTAAAAAAAAAACAATTTGAACTACTTAATGTTTGCAAATTTAAGTTATTTGATGCGATTCCTAAATTTTCCTAAATGACAACCCGTGAAAACTCACCAGTTGTATAATTCTACGATACGGCAACCGCGAGAAAATGAAATGAAATGATATGGGGTTTGAATGTCTTATTGTTCTGTTCCGAACTGGGCAACTGTAGAGATTCCAGAAATACCAGTCTTCGTCACACTCTAAGATCTAATATACTCAGTGGAAATTTCAATATCTTTTAAACAAAAGGCAATTTTCAGTCATCAGCAAATAACAAAAAAAGTATATATTTCTAAACTATTTAGTTTTATTTTATCAAATGCAGAAATAGAACGATAATATCATACTGTGTAGAACGTATTTAGTGGTTTCTTCAACCATGAATTGTTGTTAACCCTGGGGAACAAAGGTGCCAGTGTCACAAACTGAAATTTCCTTCAGATGACCAGGTTATACTACTTGAGTAATCAAACGATGAACATTCTGATCAAAGTTTTTCCTTGGAGAATTTCTCTCTGTAACTAGTGTCCGCAATCCAAGCGATAGTAATTAATAGTAAGGCTACCCACTTTTAACTCAAATTTTTGCAATCATACGATACTTTGCTATTCATATACTCAATTAATCTTTGCATTGTGTGTGTCATCGAGTATCCTTATACTTGCATACAGGAATCAGAATACACCAATACACTAACGCACAATTTAGGTTGTAAAAGCTGTCGTACAATAAATATCTTATCTTATCTTATCTAATTACTTGGTATATATTTTAGATGACAACCAAGTCATTTAGTCCTGTTCCTGGGTTGAATGGGATATATTTTGTTCTCACAGTGTCCTAGTTCTCTGTGTAAATCAACAAGCTATAGATTGTTTGTACCTAGGATTATCGAATTCTAAGCCCCTTTAACACAACAATAATCTTATAATGGATTGCGATATATACTTTTATTCGTGTTGTTAAAGGTTCCTTTCTTTCCTTTTAACTTTTATTAAATTGTAGATGTGAAAACACATCAACATATTAACCCTAGATAATCTGTCGGCTTGGATTAATTCCGATTTTTTATTCCCTGTTAACTTTTATTAAATCATTGATGGATAAGAACTATAAAATAAAACCATGTACGAACAATCCAAACCATTAGTCAAAATTCGAAAACCTAAAAAAACGGTCGAGTCAAAAATAGTGTAATCAGCAAATGTGTGATTTGCATTTTTCGGTGAATATAAAATATTTCACTCTATTATGTGTGTATTCATCAACGCAAGATGATCTTAAAGCTTGGATTTAACGTGAAAAAAATACAAAAACTGTGGTTGGCTTATTATATTTGAATATCAAAACCTCAATAAAAAAACGTAACTGGCCATTTATATCGCAATGTCATTACGTCACCCTCGAAATACGACAATACAAGACTTATAAGTTGTGATTACGGTACCTGTAAAATGTCGGAAAGAACAACTGTCTAGATAGGTACACATCTGTTGTTGACAGATTATGAAAAAGTTTTGAAAAGAGAGAAAAATAGAAAAACATGGACGTAGCATAAATCGGTGGAATTTCAGTTCATCATGTTTTTGTAAATACTGGACGACATTAAACCAATTTTGAACTACTATTCCTACTAGAGAATCGAATTCTATTTCGCTCAAATCACGCTTAAAGACTTTTAAAGAATAAAACGGGTGTATTGAATGTAGACCCAAGGTAAGATAGCTGATAAAATTATCAAATTATACTATGCAAAATTATTCAGTTATTCTTGGCAGCTATATGTATACGTTTATTTCCACGTTGTTATGATCTTATCTTACACAGTTAGTCAGAACTTGATACTTAAAAACATATTCTTCCATTCCCTAATGGAGGTAACAATAAGTCGAATTAGAAAATTGATTATCGAGAACGTCTAAGTAAAGAGATCAAATTATATGTCAATTGCCTTGTGTGTGCATCATATCACAAAGTACAGTTTTCTAAATTATATTGGCAGAATGAAAAGGCCAGACGAGGTCATCTTATTTTTTCAATAACGGACTATACATACAGCTAACATATCTTTAGACGCCATTAACCCTAGTGAAAAATTCTTGGGAAATCCATGGACCAGTACCGCTATATAGAGTAAAAGTTTATTTGCCCAAGCTTACTAAAGTCATAACCGATAATATTAGTATTTACAGAATATAGTTACGTGCTATTCAGATTATCAATAATGACCGCCAATTTTATTTGCAGAGGACTGACAGTTAACAATCTGATCATTATGGTTGATATAAATACATATATTTGTTATAAATGTAACTGATTAAATATAAATACTAAACTTGTAGAATATGATACTAACTAAATCTTGTAGAATATGATACAAATCTTGAAGAGTATAATGGTAGACCAGTAGAATGTCATTATAATACTATTGTAGAATACAATTTAAGTATGTAGAAACTTGAATAGGTGGCCATATATTTACAGCACAACTATTAACCAACAAGAACCCACAAGAGCGTTTTTGTGAATAGCAACGTATTAACAAAAGTGATGACACGCAAAGATATGCTAGAGATGTATATTCTGCACATCAAATCAAAAATTTAAATAATTTCGATTTCCTTAAACAGATTGAGAAAATTAAGGATAATTAAAATTTTGTCCCCAGCAGACAAAATTTATCAATTCAAAATGACTGCATACATTTCATATAGCATAAGCAATTTATATTTTGAAATATCTCCATTGATAATATTTATTATTCAAACGTAACCGTTGGATATCTCAGATCGCTCTTCTATTGGTGGTTTATACCGGTAAGTTTATTTTGTACTTCGGTCCTTGTTTATGATTAATGAAAGAATTGAGTCTGTTGCTTATAAAGTAATCTTCAAGTACCTGCAACTGAAAGGACTAATCCTAACACAGATGCATGCCAACATGGTCTCTGCTTTAGGTGATAATGCCTCTTTCTTTTCCATAATAAAGAAGTTGGTTGTGGAATTTAAAGGACAATATTGGTGTCAGTCAGTATCACATATGTGAACACTTTCCAAATATAATTTTAACATAGAGATAATTGCCACGTTAGATAAGTAATAAAGGTTTCACCAATCGAGAGTAACGAACGTGAGCAGAAATTCGGCCATATAACTGCTATCACTCGTCACTTCAGTCAGTTATACAGAGGGATAACTCGTGTTTTCCTTTTGCGTTCGTCACTTCCAATTCATAAAACCGTAATTACGCATCTATCGTAGCAATGATCTCTGTGTTAAAATCATATTTGAAATGTGTTTAAGCCGTTCTATCACATAATGACTGATACCACTATTGTCATTTAAGCGTGACAAGGGGAACCTTGATGATGACCCAAGTCCTGGAATACCACCAACAACAAACATTCAATGAATTGAATCATTGCCCGGGTGGATGAAATGGTGATGAGCCGGTTCAGCACATTATCGCCAATGACAAAAGTTTCTGCAAGATGGGTGCGAAAGTTCTTATCTTGGTGTGTATAATATTTCTGTGTAAACTGATATACATGTATAAACGTGTTTTGTTTATTATTGTTTTTGGTCGGGAGGTGGGTGGGGTGGTATAACACGATTAAACATGGATGGATCTGATATTCCGCTGCAGGGCCTCCGCAGACTCGGAACGTAAAGCTCTTCGTTGATTGACACCGGCTGCGGCCATGACCTATTCTTCAGATACTGCACGGTCCTGTAGAATTGATTCTGTGGTTTGTTCTACCTGCCCAAGTGTGCACATTGGGGATGATTACAGATGCAGATTGTGGTGTAGATGGGGTGATAGTCTGTTTTCCCAAGTTCTGACTTCTGACCTATTCTTCAGATACTGCACGGTCCTGTAGAATTGATTCTGTGGTTTGTTCTACCTGCCCAAGTTCTGACTTCTGACCTATTCTTCAGATACTGCACGGTCCTGTAGAATTGATTCTGTGGTTTGTTCTACCTGCCCAAGTGTGCACATTGGGGATGATTACAGATGCAGATTGTGGTGTAGATGGGGTGATAGTCTGTTTTCCCAAGTTCTGACTTCTGAATCGGAAGATGACCTCCTGGTCTGCTCTAGTTAGCTGATGCTGTGAATGTGATCACATATAGAGCGCTTTTATGACGGTACTCACTTCTGTCAGACTGAATGTTTCTTCCTGAATGCCATGGCACCAAGTTTTGCCATTTTATCAGCCTTGTCATGTCTTGGAATACCGCAGTGAGATGGAATCCATTGCATTACGGTTTTGTATTACTGTTGTTGGCTGTCTGCAACACACCCTGTCTGCAACACACCCTGGCTGGCTGGGTCTGGTTTAACGCCGACGATTAAAATTTGATCTTTATCCTTTTTATTAAGCTTTATTAAAGTTCTAGAAGCAAATCATTTTTAAATTCGGGGACAAAGTAAGCTGACAAAAGCGGAAGCTTTACAATTGGGTCACTTGGACTTACAATGTACATAAATCACAAAACATAATTATTTGCTTATTCAACAGAACTAAAATAAAAAGTTCAAATTATTAATACTTATTAGTCGAATAAAAGACATATTTCTACAAGGAAAATATTATCTTTATCTGAAAGTAAATGATATTTAGAATGTTTTTGGCGGTAGTCGCTCCAATTTACCATAATTATGGAGGCCTTGGTAAATACTTGGTAGATTATCCTCTCCTAACTTCGTTTTCCAGAGTCTAAAGGACATATTATAAGTCTCCCTATGTTCTTATAACCGGAAGCTATTAGGTCAACACATAAGAAGCGGAACTTTCGTCACTCTAGGACACAGGCTGTCGGAGAGTGAAATGCTCACATTTTCGACCAGTGGGCAGCCCATGAGCGTTTTCATGCAATCCAGTATTTTTCTAATAAGATTGGATGCCGCTGCTTTACATATATACAAAATATGCCATACTTTCATTGGAAAAAACTAACCTATAAACACTTTTGTGAGAAGACTGTGCCTTTAATGTAAAAATAATTTAGATTAATGCGAGTCAACTGATACATTATTGGAAATCTCGGCCAAGTATCACAATAAAAAAACATGAACATTCTTTCGGTTAATACGAAATATGGCAATACCACATTAACAAGAAGGCGTGAACTCATTTTTAAATCAGTTTTTCTTCTGCAATGCAAGTCATCTTAAAACGGGTAATCTTCTGGAAACTGGCGATTCCTCGGGGTATTTTTTTTTTTATCACACCTGGATGTTGTGTGGCTAATGCCAAGTATTGGTTGTTCTTTGATTAAGCAAGTATACACGACAATAATGCATAATATATTTGTATTCAAATGAAATAACAATTTGAATATTATTAGTCCCTAAAATAATCATCGTATGAATATCGTGTCACGAGCCTGTAAATATTTAAACGAACGGGTTTGAAAACAAAAGCAATTAACACATGACATTTATTTTCAAATCACACTGGCTTATTCATAATAGATATGGTTTAAAATGTTAACTACCCAAAAAATATAGTCTAGCAATAATATTGAATAGAAAACTAAAATTGTTTGCCCATTAAATAAACCAATTAAAAGAAATGCCTTAAAACCTGTATGTTAATCAAACACATAGATCCAATGATATTAAAATAAATATATGAAGAAAAAGAAAACAGCATACCTTCTGACTTCCATCTTTGTTTATATTTAGTTCCCAGTAATGGAAGAATCCTTTCGTGTTCAATCGTTTAAGTCATAAACTTCTGTTGACCATTCTACATCAGACTACAAAATTGATAGCTACGTAGTAAAGCGCGGCAAACGTTTACAATTCGCTTGACTTATATAGAAATGATTGACTTCGTGAAAGAGAGTCTAGGCAGGCAATGTATTCTGATAGCAGAAGCCGTAACATTACCTTAACTTTACACGCAATAATCATTTTGTGCCAGTGTTCAATCGTTGTTTGATTGGCGACAGTGTTTTGAAGCTGTTAATACGCTTAGTTAAGCGCTTTACAAAAACTTCCATTTACGACCAAGAAATGCGACTTGACAAGAGGCAAATCAACAGCGGCTAACACGGGGGTCGATTTCGATTTTCTTTTAACAGTTTTAATATTAGAGAGATTCACCTTTGATCTTACAATCTGTAACCGTCTATGTTGGGTGTAAGTCACGGAGGCCATATAAATTAACGCCATTAAAAATGGTCAATCTGAAGCATTTTAGCTAAAGGGCTTTGGACTGAATAACGGGATTCACTTATAAATCCCCCTTTAATCGCTAGGATATTACGAACGTTGTCTGTCCAGAAATCGATGTCAAAATAATGTCGATGTATTCTGTCTAAAATCGTTTGTATTGGTGATGCTTTATTTTTATATGGGTGAGTTTAACCTGGTTATTACTACAAGGCTTCAATAGCAAAGAGTTGCGTAGTTTATCGAAAAGAAATGAAATTGGGTTTAACGACCTACTCTTCTGCACCTAACCGGGGCTAATGGAAGACGGGCATACGGCATACAGTGTGCTATGAGGGAAATTTTGCCCGGGCAGCGGCGCTAGGGCCTACTCTTACATCGAGTTCCAACTGCCACGCCGGAAAATCGAGCCAACTTTCTCGGCCAATGCAGGGATCGAGTATTAATTGATAACCAACATGTACGGGTGTTCAAAACAACGTAGGTAGAGTTGAAATTATTTATCGGGCTAGTGTGTGCACTATGAACATTGTTCAGTTGCCCTATGCAAATTTGTAACTATTATCTGTAAAAGATGCAAATCAGTATTATTTGATTATATCTATATATATTACGACTTTGTAATACTAATAAACTCATTACGAGTTAACTTGAAATAATATTGTAAATTGATTATATGTTGAGTCCTCTGAGGCTTCAGATAGATATACATTTAGGCCAAAGGTTACACGTATCTGTGTCTGACAGTGATTGAAAACTAAAGAAGGCAATTTATGTAGATGTAATTTCATCGCTTCTATGGGGTATAACTTCAAATTAAAATTATATTTAATAATTGAAGTTACATTATGAGAGATAAGGTAAAGAGATGGCAGTTCTCACTATAATAGTTAAAAACTAGATAGTGTAAATGTAATTTGCTGAAATTTTCAGTCAAATTGGTCCACTATTAGCCGAGAAAAAAAGAGTTTGAAATATTCACATAGCCTCGGTCATCATTACTCAAATCATTAATATAAACAGCATAGTCTCGATTATTCACTTGATTGATTTAATTATCAACGGCCATTAAGCGGCATATAGGAATTCAATCCGCCAACATCGAAGGCTAGCCTTGAATTTGAGAGTTTATTATGGTCTGGATATGTTAATTAATGTCTAATTGATTATTTAGATAACATCTCAGGCCTAAAGAAAGACCTGTAATAAGCAGATTTTGCTCTTGCATAATGCTATTTTAATGAAAATCTGTAAATAATTATAGGAACCATTGTTATTGGAGTTTTGAAATGTTCTTCTCGTTGTTGAGAATCAATTTATATAATTATACTTTTCCATTTTTTCTAGACATATTTTAACCATAACACTTCGCTTTGAAATTATTCACCTAGGATTAACGTGTCCCGTGTTTGAGAATTACGGGTTCAAACGAGTATTCTGACCCTCTGGACCGTCGGATCGCCCAACAACTGGATCCATCTTTTAGGATGAAGAGTCTTATAATAATTTCACGTACCGAACAGCTTCGCATTCTGTGTTCTTGTCCTACATCGTATGCGTATTTGTGCATAACCAAATGAAACCGCAAACCATTTTCTTTCACCATATAACCAATTTAATAGCAAAAGAGCAAAATTATTTGAATCCCTGGCCCTTTTCCTACGATTAATGTACACACCCTATTGTTGGACGACAGCAATTTTTGCAACAATCAAAACAAACCATTGTTCTAAAAGATGTGTTCATATATAAAAGCAACTAAACGTTTTTAATGTTGTCTGGTAACGCCCCGTCAGACCGGGTGGCGTCCTTACGGCACTGTTGCGACCGTACGCGACCTCAAAAGGTCGCGGTAAACGTGAACGAAATACAAGAAAATGTTCCAAAAAAGAATTATTAACAGCTTAGTAGGCGGATCGAAGAACCTTGGTTTAAAACAAAAGCTGTGACTCGGCGACCATTGGGGGCCATAACACGATATCTGGCGTTTCCACTCCGTTTTTACGACGCTTGTGGCGATCTTGACCGGTTCTGACACCATTTTCCTTCGCCGTAGCAGCACAATAAGGACCTCGACCCGGTCTGACGGGGGTATAAGCTGTGTTCATTTTCACCTAGTTCATTACTGCCTGTTACCTATTATGTACATGCATATTAGATCGATATTTGTAACATCTCATTATTATATTTATATAATCTCTGAATACGGAAAGGGCGTTTGTAAGTTTGAAGAATTTTTATCCAATCCAATTGTATCAAAAATTATTTTTGTTGATGTAATAAAATAATATGTTTAAACGTATTTTAATAAAGAGGTGTGAAGTTATTCAGATTCTACTATTATCTTTGGAGTATTTTACAATGCTCGTTTAAAGCACCTAATTGTAAATTGGCTCCTGCTTGGCTTTTCGATACTAGCGTAACTTCAATTATGGTATGGGGGATGGATGGGCGAATGGTTAGCACGTGCGCGCTGTATCATAAGGTATGTCATTGAGTCAACTGGTGAGGTTTGATTCACCGTTTTGTATGTGACAAGGAATAGGGTCGCTTGTTCAACTTCCGGGTACTCTGGTTTCCTCCCATTGCTAATGGCCCCTACGCACGAGCGAATTATTGAAAAAAAATTGGACTATATATGTTAGTGTCGAGTGGATGTTAACCCTCTCTCTCTCGCTCTCTCTCTCTCTCTTTAACATAAATTTAATTTCAAATATTGCTTCTAGAACAGAAGTATATATTCACCACTTGCGTATATGCTGATATAATTGGTGTGTCAAGGAACTACGTCTAGTCTTTCAGGTAGAGCAAAGCAAAGAAGAATCGGGGTTGCATGTACACTTCGATAAAAACCGGTCGGAAACGCCGCGAAGCGGGGGAAATGTTCCGGTCTGGATGACGGGGGAAAGTAGGGCAACAAAACCACTTACAACACCGCCTTTGGTAGATCGAGACTACTCTTTGAAACCGTGTAAACCAAGCAAAAACATGGCTTATTCTTTTGGACAATCCGGTTTCTCCGATACTCCTGCATTACATTCGTAACTATCCGAATTTTGGGAACTTATCAAAATAAAATGCATCTACACCCACGCGGATATAATTGTCAACTGCCGTATTTCCTTTTTTTAAAAATATCCTAGAGGGATACAAATGTTTTAAAATGAGTTATTGTGGGTTTTTTCCGATTTATAAAAACCGACATATTGCTTTTCTAAATTATATTTTTATCCTGTTTGACACCAACCATCGAGCCTGCAGATCTCAATAGTATAGGTTCATGGTGTAAATGCACGTGCAACGCACCAACTGCTATAAAAAGGTGACCCAGCGTGAAGACTTCAGTAGATTTTTGTTGTCGACAATAATCAGGTGAGTAGTTTATGTTGTATTTCGAAATGTTATTCTTTGACCGCGATTGCAGCCACTGCACATAGAATGCATTCGTGTTGGTATTTATGAAAATAAAATGTTTATGTATTGTTGTATTCTAGCCAGCTACTGAAAATGATTGGGGTTCGAATGTTCGCTGTTTTCTTCGTCTTGTCCGTGAGTACCCTTTCTTCATTTTTGTTGCACTTTTATGATAAAATAACGCATGTACAATTGAATCGCCCCATTCCAATTTTAAAATTACAAACCAACCCTGAATTTTAGGGTCCTTAAACATTCTCCATGTGCTTAGATGATACCAAATAATACAAAATGGATGAAAATGCACAAAAGGCCTTTGGAATGTATAACTTTTGTAAAATAAAAGCAAATGCCATTCATCACTGCTCAGCTACAGCGTAAACAACTGAACATGGGAAAATCACTCTCGCAGTGATACCTGATACAACACTACGGCCATTTTTGAAACTCAAATTATAGCACTGCATGTCAGTATAATCTAGTTTTCAAATATCCCATTTTTTATATGGACTTCTTTCAGCATTGTCATTTTGGTTAAATATTTCTGGTCTAAATACACTGTTACACTGACAATATCCTTTTTTTTTTTTCTTTTTTTTTTTTCTAAAATCGTACACTCGCGTGTTATTTAAACGAACATGTAAATTTTACTTTCTTGACCTATGGCGGTTACAGCGATAAAATTGGGGACAGTAGTTAATCGCTATTAATACTCTGGTGTGGTAGAGAAGTCGAGTCTTAGATTTTGAGTTGCTTTTTGGGCGACCTTCGGACTACAGTCTGAACCAGCATCCGAACGCAAATGGCCATTGACGGTGGCAACCATGTCAGTTGTTCCCCCTGCTATATTTGCGGCTATTTACACGCGTATTTTTAAAAACTGGTTAATTTTCCATACTGCGATATGAAAGCAAGCTTAAAAATGATTACAAAAAGGATTGGTCAATATCAGAATTCTTTTAATTGGATTATGTCACCCAACCCAAGATCATTTCACAGGTACAGTTTTTCGTCGTAGGGCCTATATATATCCATCTAATATAAGATCCTTATCTGTCAAATTCATCAAAAAAAGACGGAAAAAAAATCAAACCTAAGATTATTACTCCAATACCGACCAAGGTGTAAATAACTCAACGGCAATTTTATATTTTTCAGAAAATCTTCTTAAATGTCAGCCATCTTTGAACTATCCCGACCGTGCTTTATCGCATGGTACGGCTGGTCGCGACCACTGGTTGAACTAAATGTCATTCGGATGCAGATGGTTCGACTATAGTACGAAAATACGTGCAACCGAAGGTCACCCTGGTGTTACGTAGTTGTGGAGATTTCCACGTCCTTGCTACCGTGCGATAGGTGTCTATTTTCTTTAATCTTGAAAATGACCCTTCATACTTTGGACGAGTGATGCGGATAATCGTTAAACGGACAACACTGTAAATTTATATACACTTACGTTTTAGTTATAGAAACACTTCACCGCTGTATAAATGTGAACGGTTTCGAAGCTAGCTTTCATCGTTCATCTTATATGCTTATATTTTTTTCAGGCAGTAGATTTTGCTGTGGCTTTGCCGAAAGATTCCATTTTAATAAGTAATTTTCTTTTTCATTTTAATCGGGGGAACGTAAAATAACATTAAAAAAAAGCAATATTGCACTTTAAAACGCCCTTGCAGAATATAAATGGATTTGATGTGAACTTGTTGAATTTTAAATCGTTGAATTTTAAAACTGTCAACACCTGACTGCGAGAAGCAGATTTAGGCATCGACTTCAGTGTTTATTTTCTTTTATTTCAGTCACCCCACAGTGTTCAGATTTAAGTACGAAAACGCCGAGTATAGAGATTGTAACCGATCTTTCTATTACTGCTTACGCGCACTGTAAGAATGCTAACGTCAGCTTTAGCTCTAGCGACAAAGTTAATTTTTATGTAAATGGTACATACTCAACGACCTCAACTAAGGATGTTTGCCAGTTTTACGTAAGTCTTCTATTCCATTCCCTGCGTTAACTTAATGATTTGTTATGAATTTGAAGATGTTAAATGTTTGTGGATAAATCGGAACATTTTTAACTCTACCCTGTTATGTAAGCTTTTGGTGCTTCTGTGAAAGCTTCTTTCAAATCTTCGCATAAGGATTTTTTTTTTCAGTTTTCTGATTTTAGAAAGGACTTGTCAAACCTCGGGCGTTGTAATGACACTACTGATAAAATATTCATTTGACTTAATGGAGGCTAGGCATTTCACCTAATCAAACAGAACACGATCATTGCATTGAAACTGAGGGTAAAAATAAATCGTAAGTGCATCACGTGCTTATGTGTCCCATTCCACTCTTTTGCAATGCTGCTTCCAGTAGTTCTGGTCCTCAGCCTCTTGAATTGAAGCAATATCAAATGTCAGTTTTATGGGGTTGCTTTACTTTGTGGGGAAATATGAGCTGGTTGAAAAACAAAATCGATTACTTTGTATATTTCAGAAACGCAAAGGTGCCAATGTTTACACTGTGGGCGTAAGCGTTGCGTGGGGCGAGGTTGGTGGTACCGTAAGAACCCATACAGAAGTTAATAGTGTCACTTGTACCTTCGATAAATATGGAAAGAAAAACACAACTGAAAAAGTAATATCTGAAAGGTATTAAATTTTATTTGTGAACTACCAGGACAACACTAAACCAATATCTAGATAAGCCTACATCTAGATAGACGTCTCTCAACCCTCCGATTTCCAGATGAGATGTCGTATTTTAACCTGCCAAAACACGATGCCATGTCTACTTATTTTTTGTAACATTAAGTATATCAGCCTACTAGACACGGATACAAATCATTTGTTTTAAATTAAAGCCAAAATTACTGGCTTTTGGCCGGCATTTTAAATTGACATCTATACGTCATGAAACCGGGGCTTAAAATATCATGTACAACAGATAATCAATACGCCAAAAGTAGGATAACTTTGATAAATCGCAAGAATGGCTTTATCATTTGTTAGAAATACCGCTTGATAACTTTACTGACAGTATTAAACAAAAGTTTCACTACGTTGGCTTATGTGTAACTACTCTTGTGTATATATAAAATTACGTTCTAGAAGTTACAGCATTAATAAAGACATTTGTCGTACTCTTGATTTTGTACCCTTGGTTACAGATTAAACGTCCATAAGTGCACGAATGTGATAGTGTTCCCATTTGAACATTGTTCACAATAAGAAGAAAAGATGTTTACAGGATCATTTTGTTATGCGAAAAACTAAGTTGGTGCGTTTTCTATGGCGCTCAGTATATTTGAAAACGAGAGGCTGAGCCAACGCCATAACATAGACGGGGTGAAACGGTAGCAAGAACATCTTATCAATTAATAGAGCTCAGAACTAAAAGTAACAAATTTGACTTGACTGTAAGTATTCCTCTTAATATTTTTCAGTGTTCTGGCACCAGTTGAAATATTAAAATCTATGGGAACAGAAGATAATGATGCTTTCCAACTGGATATTCAAAATGTGTTGAATAAAACAATTAAAGGAAATATTGCCTTAGGAAGAGTTGTTTCTCTCGCCGCGACCGGGAAGAGTAAGTAATGGGTTTATACCAGTTGGCAGAGTGTATCGACTCATATTTTTAGTCGATATTTCGGTTGATCATTTAGTTTCCTCATACCTTTTCTCTAGTCATTAAAACTTGCAATCTGAACTGGTGCCGATTTCTTGCTGAATTATCATTTCCGGGCAATGAATGCAAAACGCTTACCCCCCCCCCCCCCTGTTACTTTTGTAAGCTTATAAACACAATACAAAGGTCCTCGCGTTTCGTCTTCCATTTTGGAAGATGGCGTCGGATTTGTGTTTTAAGATGTGGTGCTATACATGAATACTGTAAATGGGATTGCCAAGGAACTGCCCCCTGCCTAACTGGAAGCCTGGTCACTTTAATATCTTCGATTACAAAGGACTGCTCAAACTTGAGATTTTTCACTGCGATTGCGTCGAGACTTATCATATACATGTATGTCGTTGCCATTCACTTGGCGGCCCACAATCTACCCAGCAACCACTAAAATCTATATGTAAAATTTACCACTGCTTTTGGGTAGATAAAGGTTTAACATGGCAGACGTCTTGGAAGTTCCAAGATTGTCCAAAAAGTATATTTGACGGGAGTGCCTATCAAAATGTGGTGCCTATCAAATGGTAAGTTAGGGTAGAGTACTATTTCCGAAGAAAATATGGCACTTTTTTCCGGTACGTTATATCCATTTGATCTCTTCCACTACTGAAACGTCCCGAATACAAGATTTCTTCAGACCACGAAAACATAAATATTTCACTTGTGATGTTTCTCGTTTACAGCAGGCAGTGGACTAAGGGTGATAAGTTGTACCGCCATGGCTAATACTAAGGATGGGAAATCTGCTAAATCAGTCATACTGAGCGGAGGGTAAGTAAAGAGATTTTGCATATTCAAATAGGTTTGACGGGTTGAATTCTGTAAAATTGACTTCTCATTATTTATTGTGGGAATAGATCGTGACAATTTGAAAGTACAAAGGCAGTACAGACACACTTGGAAGGTTGCATCTTGAACCAGTGGCTTGATCACTTTCACCCAACAAACATTTTCATTCCTTGTAACTCTAGCTGGACTCGCTACACAAATAGTGGGATTCTACTGTAATGTGGTTTGTTGCGTGGCGTTTTAGTTTTGCAATCTTCGGTTTTTTTTAACGGTTTTTTTACCACAAACATCGTATGCGTTATTGACATTGACTTTTTTTTATCTCTTAAAGGTGTGGTAATGGTCGAATATATGGTAAAAAAGAAGGTTTTTATACGGTTGGAAAAATTGCGAGAAGTCCTTTCTTTAACATGTTTGCGATACGAAATATGGCAAATGTGAAGTTTGAATGCCTGGCAACGGTATGCGACAGAGCTTGTAATGGGGTGAGGATAATTTCTTGCTTAAAAGTGCAGTTATCTTGACAATTCACTATGAAATAGTGCCATTTAAATTCTTTCAAAAGTTAAATTGGTTCACATTTGTTTCAAATGGTTCGGAATTTTTCGACATGTTTAACATGATCAAAAAAAATATGGCTAAAGCAGGTTCGCATTTCAATTTGTGACACGCGCGTCAATTTGAAACATTTGTATATGATTTTGCTAAAGACACATAGTCTTTGATTTAGTAATGTACAAAACTAGAGCCAACCACGACTTCCAATATGCGAATCTGTAAAACGGCGTTTGATATAAAATTTAAGACGATAAGTAAAATGTTCTGGATGAGACCAGGCATTTTTCCTTTTTTTTTTTTTTTTTTTTTAAACCAACACCCATCATATGGAGAATATTGATCAAATGTATAGCAAAGCGGTTTTAAATTAATATAGCCAACACTAAAAAGGCTACCCCACAATAAAGGGGACGGATTCTACGCTGTAGATCAAAATCATACTTATTATTTCAATTTACAGAGTGGCTGTGACCTGGAAAAACGCCGAAAACGGTCTTCTGGTAAGTATTATAAATAGAATAACTTCATTTTATGTTGACTAGTGGATGACCGGCAACTCCGAAACGAAGCCGTAGACTATCTTCCACCACTTAGCCTATTCAAGTCGCCGATCTAAGCTACCCCAATACACCAAATTTCTGCTTCGGGGACAGCTAGTGTAACGCCAACCCTGAACTGACACGAGTCACAAATAAGAATGATATTTTATCTTGAACTTTTTTAAAAAAAAAAAAAAAAAAAACCCATCACACTGAGTTGTCTGACAAGAAAAATGTGTACGGTTATTTTGGAATTCAGACACGTTTGCTCAATATTTTCATTTTGTATTTTCACTTAAAGGTTTGGAAGGTTTTTTGCAGATGACAATTTATGAAGTATTTTATAAGCACGGATGTTGCTATTGCCATCCTGGTATTTCAAATATCCGATTTACGATGTTAGGCAGCAAATTGTCCCAGAATGTTTTTTGTGAAAAGTGGGGGGGGGGGCAAATTTTGCCTTTTTCCGGGGGTGGGGGGGGTGCTTTGGGTTCTTATTAATCACTGAAATTAACTTGTATCAAAGATATAACCTTATGAATGGTAATTTTTAATGGACTTGAGATTAAAATATCTCAATGCATTGGAAATAATCGTACATATTGTGGACATACCCCAAAATTGTCTTAAATTTTATATTTCAGGTAAGAAGATAATGATTAGAAGTGAACGCATCTTCGTCGACAAATTGGACAATGAATAAATACTGAATCTGCAGATTTGTCCCAGAGTTTTTACTTTGTAAGGGCATTTAATGTATAATACATTTAATAAAATGGTTGTAGGTTAATGGGTGTTTCTAGACCGTGTTCATAAACTGTTAAAATATAACCAAGCACTAATAGAGCAATGGGATATAACGCACTATAGACGTAGAGCTCATTTCTGGGGGTAAGGTGTGGTCCCAATTCTGGGGGCCCGGGAAGAACCCAGGAATTGACATGCTGGGAATAGCCACTACGCTCAAAGTTTGGATGACATCCCTTATGAGGCGCAAGCATTAGGCCGACCATACCACCTAACCCACCACAATGAATAAGCATATCGCGCAAGGTATTTGCGCAAATAAGTCGCCGAACTTGCTTGGCTAGTTATCAACTGGTCAAAACTGGCACATGAGCTGAATTCTTGGCGTAGAAAATTCGCCTATATTAATATGCGCAGATGACAATCCTTTTGCGTTGCCAAATTAATTTAGAAAATCGGACCTTAGAAATCTCACGAGTGCATAATGAATTGAGAATTGATCTGAACTAAAAGAAATGGGGGGGGGGGGGGGGTAACGTCCTGTTCTGCCGCTGTACTAGCCTAATAAAGACGGGCATGCGCCATTGTGTGAGGTAATTGGGTAATTTTGCCCGGACAGCGGCATAGTCATATCGAATTCAACTGCCAAGGGTTCTTTTCATTACGTTCACGCAGATGTGTACACAGGACCTCAGTTTTTCGTCAATCCGCACGACTGAACAGCTGCCCTTGTCCGGCCCTCCATCTTTCATCGGTTAACAGTGGGATCCACGTCGGAAAATCCCGATGAATTTCCGACCAATGCAGGGATCGAACACCTAACCTCCAGGTTAGCAACCCAGCGTCTTACCCACGTAGCCACCGTCAAATGATAGAATAGGTTAGACATGTAGGTTAACACGGATTTGGACTTGAGGTTAATCAAGCAATTGGTAAGTTGTGGATTATGCCAACGATGATTATTTACTAAGAGATGCATTTTATCTGTTTGGGTACCTAGTTTATTCAACCGAGAAAATTCCCTTCCAATTCAAATCGTATTCAAATTTAGATACAAATCCATCGCCTGAAAAGGAAATGATTCGATTACTCAGATTTAATGTGAAATATTCCTACCGCAATAGTATTCTTGTAAATGCTTTTGTAAATTGAATTTTTATAATTCTGTATTCGTTCAGCAAGACAGTGAGTGTCCCGACAACCAGAAGATAACCATTTACAATAAGATCGCAGTTTTGAGAACTTCCTGAGATTAGTTGACTAATTGTACGGAATAACCCCATCGAAATTGTATTTTCCTGGCAGTAATATGCAGTTAATCCCACATGGGTAATTGTCGAAATTCCCCCCCCCGTCAGTAATATGCAGTTGATATCGCATACATGGGTAATTGTCGATATTTCGATTCATCGGGACTCTTAATAGTTTGGATACTTAAGTGGGGTGGGGTGCTTTGGTCATGAATTTAGCCGTTTGTCACCGTCGGTACAATATCCTTGTTTGCAATGACGTATAACTGTAGACAATAAGTTAATTATTGGTTCCATTAAGGACAATGTTGGTGCCAGTCATTAATACATCTGTGATAGAACTGGTAAAAGACATTAGAAATATAATTTTAACCAAATCATTGCTACGGAAGATGTGTAATGGCAAACACGAGTTGTCCTAAGGAGCGATAACAGACACGCAGGCGAATTTCATTTCACTGATAATTCCGTTGAAGATGGAAAGTTGTTTTATAAGACGAGAAGATATCTAGCAATTTGAGACATAGAATTAGCTGTCACTAGATATGGAAAATCCCGTGCAATCCCCAATTTATTCATCCTGCTCTATATAAAAAAACAAAACAACCTTTTTCTAATTTGTTCGTTAGCTTTCATCTACTCACAGCCAATTTTTGTGAATTGTTAGATAACCTTCTCATAACTTTCATCGTCAAAGGAATTGTCAGTGGAATGAAATTCGCTCGTTACTTTAGTCGGTTATATTGGACAACTCGTGTTTATCATTTCTGACGTCACTTCCCGTATACCTAAGAGTTTGTTACACATCTCCCGTAGCAATGATGTGTTCAAATTATGTTTGGAATGTAATTTACCAGTTCTATCACATATGTAATAGTGACTGGCATTCAAGATTGCTTGCAATATAGTTTTGCTGAGAATATTAACAATGTTCATTAATCTACACTCACCATCGTCATCGAAGTAGGTACATATTCTTTTTATTTCTTTGGCATCGGCTATTTTATCAAGGTTCCTATCCAATTGTTCAAAAAATACAGGTGCATGTTCCCTATGGGCCAGATTTAAGAACGTCCACCGTATCTCGAATTCAAGCTTTGAGATAATTTTATCATCTAAATGACAAAAATGATTAAACGAGTAAAGTTAATCTTAGTGCAAAGATAAAGAATGGTCTCATGATAATGGGATTTCTAAGTTTAATCTCGAGTAACTGCAACGCTGTCAACGTCATTGAGGGACAAAATACGGTTTCTAGTTTTTCACCCCAAGTTAAAACCTGAACCAATAATAGTTCTCTATTGCTAAACAGGGGAATTGTACACAAAGTTTTGGGGGCGGGGGTTGATTTTAGTAACCTAAGATGTCTTTCAGAATCTGTCGTGTCCAATATTGTCATTTAAACTGAATATTACCTAGTTTTATGAGGTTTTGGGGGCGGGGGTTGATTTTAGTAACCTAAGATGTCTTTCAGAATCTGTCGTGTCCAATATTGTCATTTAAACTGAATATTACCTAGTTTTATGAGGGCTGGGACCATTTGTTTGGGGTTTTTTAATGTTCAAAAACGGCTTGTGGCATCCTATTTAAGAGCCTGGCCTCGTGGCCCCGTAACCCCTGATAGGCATGTATGTTGTGTTATCGTATCACTCCGACTTATGCTCGTATATCCAAAAATATATAGTTTGTCTCTAAATATAGTTTGGTTTGGTGAAATAATGTGCCTGATAAATTTGAGGGTTATGTTGTCTGGCATTTTGTATTTACTGTCATATTATCGCCGAAATTGTCATCCTGGCGTAAATACTATAGGACTAATGGGGGATTATTTAAAATAGCCACAGCCTTGTACGCCATCTTGAATTTCTCAAAACTCTATAGGGTAACCGAGATTCACCCGGCAGTTTCTAGAAGGGGACTCCCTGGGCCACTACAATCATAACAAAACTTTATATTCAATTTCCAGGTTCACTTGAAATATTGGGTTTGGCGACAGGGCTAAAATTAACAATGTGATTTATTTTTACTTACCATCGCCATCAAATATCAACCACAGATTTTTGCATTCTGTAGATGTCAGGAAAGTGTCATTGTTATTGTCGGCTACATGAAATAAGTCTTCATATGGTTCACTAGACGAAACTGTTCTACAAAATATAAACTTTAAAACTTGACACTTTTTCGGAATTTTTCAATTTTACTTTTATTTTCATAAGGAAATCGAAAGAGGACATAACTCTTATAACTTGAAGGTTAATTGTATACTAATAAAAGGGAATATGAAAAATTGAGTTTAGATCTCATTTTCACCAGTTCTTTTTTTGTATCAAAATTCTATAAGCGGAAAGTACTTTCACTTCATTGATCAAGTCTTCTAATTATTTCTGGAGAGCCGCTGTGGCTCGCTGGCCAGAAGAGCTCGTGTTCGCTTCTGGTGTTCTCCTAGAAAGTTCATCGGGACTTCCCGTCGTGGTTGCCACTCGTTAGTGGTGTAGGACATTCTAATCGTTCGGGTAGAATGGAAAAACCGAGGTCCCGGGAATACACATTTGTGTAGAACAGTTGGTATTAGAAATAAAATTACACCAACTGCTCACTTTATCATTAGTCTCGTAGCGGCGTTTGACCCCATTTCGTTTTCTTTTGGGTCCTCCTGCCCCTCCTCCCCCCATTTCTCGAGATCCCAAAATTACTTGGCTGGAGTCGAGTTAAACTTTACCCCTCCCCTCCCCCGCCTTGGCAATGGAGTACTGGTGATAATTTCTTGCAACAAGGAATTGTCGAATTGAAAACGAACCTTCTTCTCTGCTGAAACATACTAGCTCTTTTGGGTCCTCCTGCCCCTCCTCCCCCCATTTCTCGAGATCCCAAAATTACTTGGCTGGAGTCGAGTTAAACTTTACCCCTCCCCTCCCCCGCCTTGGCAATGGAGTACTGGTGATAATTTCTTGCAACAAGGAATTGTCGAATTGAAAACGAACCTTCTTCTCTGCTGAAACATACTAGCTCAATCCCCATGTATTTGCTTACAACTATTTTATCCACAAACTGTCAATAGAACTAACATGAGCTACTGGACTCAATTCGGTGTCCGTCGATTGTAATTGCCAATATAATCCATTTAAAATTAAAAAAATCCGTTTGATATTGAATAATCCACTTGAAATTAAATAACCCATTTGGATTAAATAAACCATTTGAAATTAAATAATCCATTTGAAATTAAATGACGTGGGATAAAAACTTTGAAGCAAATTATTAAAGTACACAAAAATTCACAAATTCTAAACCTCTACCCAAATTTTCTATTCGAATCTAAAGACACTGTAAATAATTTCAAATTAAATGTTTCCTTAAACAACGCCATCTGATACCGTTGAAGCGGAATTTAGCGCCTAATCTCTTCTCTCCACGCATCTACTATGTACAGTAAATTACCGACCAAGCTCTAAATCACAAAATAACTTACATGTATCCTAATAGAATACACAAAATACCAGAATATAATATTGATTTGACCATTTCGTTAGCTTTGACCAAGAATATGTACTTACCTATTTATTTCGGTTAAACGGATGGTTGTTTCCCAGGACAGATAAGAGAGAATTGTGTGAAATTAGAAAGTATATATAAACTCTTAGATCATACACATATATAGTATTCTAATTGTGGGTTTTATTCATAGTGGGGAGACGAGGTGACTCATTGTGAAGACGCTGGCTCGCTAACCTGGCGGGTCCGTGTTAGATCCCTGTAATTACCTATACCAGTGGTCCATGAAATGGGTCCTGTTAAGGGATAATGTATAATTGTTCGCATGGGACGAAAAACTAAGGTGCCGTGTACACAATGCATGTAGCAAGCTTAACTCCATTCCATTTCATTTCCATTTTTATACATAGTTCATCCAGTATAATTGTTCCTCCCTTTTCGGGTTTTTCGTCGCATTGTAAAAAATGTTTTCATTTATTTATGTTTCTAACGTGTATAAAAAATGTTCTAAATTTAATTTGACGAATGAAAAAGTTAATATTAGTTATTCATGTATTGGTTCATTAAGCCGCACCGATGTCATCCCAATCAGTGATTGTAGGCGGGTCACCATCAAGGCTCTCTCTGCGAAGATAACTTCCACGGCGTACAAAGGGAGATAACTACAAACACATTTTTCTAAAATCACACCAAAAGTTAGACAAATTATTGACAAAAAAGCAGAGACCGTGGGGTCGGAGCGGGCAATAAAGTGATCTAACGTGTACGCTTCAGATCACAGGGTCTGCCATTGAGTTAGGTGGTGTGGTTTCGAGCCAAAGCTAACAAGGGCAACCAATTCAATTAAATAGGCGCTTATAAAATCGAGATGTCGATTTTGTGAGAAAATATCACTAAAAAGAAATACATGTATATCACTAGAAACTAGGCGTCATTTGTAATGAGGTTAACGAGAATAAACACCAATGCGTAGGTGAAATGACAATCCGTATATCCGGTACAGACTGGACAAACAAGGTGCGAGCGACAACCAATCAATGTGGCCTACTTACTTCTTACTTCTTTCGAGGAAATGCCCTGATTAGAAATTACAATGAAGGTTTTGAAAAATGAATGTAAATCAGTTTATATACACTCATATTACAATAATATGTGTCTTTTGGCATATTTGAGTCCATTTTAGGTTAAGTTAATGATTATCAATTTATGTTTGCTAATATTCATGGCAGCTAGAAACAATTGTTTTTAAAGCAGAGGAAATGCACACAGGCCATACCGGTGACAGCACGGAATCAATTATATTAAAATGGTAGTCTCAAACCTAAGATTTGATCTTTTTGGTAATGTTCATTATATAGAATTGCTTCCCTTGCACCAAATCTCACCAATAAGACCTGTAAATGGTATGTTATTGATACGCTGTCTTTCCGTTAACTTTCAAGTTAAATGTCTCATGAATTTTCTTAAAACTTTGCATAGTTGTTAACCATGTTTATCGGAGCAAGTTAAAGGTTGAGATGGTTTGCTGTACAGACCCAGTACGTGCATCGGATTATCTTGGCTCTAATTGGTGAAAAAAACTGAAAATTAAGAATTGTCAGTGGGTTAAGCAGAAGTCGGCTTGTTTACCTATTCTGAAATTAATTTGTATCGACAGTGGAATTTAACATATCCCAACATGGGTTTTATCCATAGACGGGCAATTTTCGACGAAGATAGATTTTTAACCTACAAACATATTCAATTCAATAAAAAACTAACACTCTCATTTTTAGTCCAACCAAAGAGGTGTAGTTTATATATACTTAATAAGGCTCATGGATTTTAACACACATTGTTATAGCTCGAAAACCTGTTGTCCTCCATCAAATTCCTTGCTTAAATTTGGCTAATTCTGAATTATTCGTTTAAAGGAGCTAAATCGCTAACATTTAAGACATAGAAATTGACACAAGTGGGTCGCAACGCATTAAATATTGTAATATGAATGTATTTTAACCGATTTACATTCAGTGGTTTCCGTTTACTCTAATTTCAAATCAGTAATGTTCAGCGAAATAAGCCAGCAGTGTCAACCGAGTGGCTATTTCGAGTGTCTGGTTATTCCAGTCTACAGATGCCGTTTGATTTGGTGCAATGTTTCTAGCTTCGTTCCACGAGTTTCTTGCTAGAACAGGGGCTGAAACGCATTGTGGTACACGAATTTTGTCTTAAATATTGGATATCAGAAACCCATCTTTTCCCGATAAGATCACAGCATCAATCTTGATTTAAATTGACAAATAATTCGTGTTTTCAATGTTGAAGATTTTGGATGATATTGAGTTAGAGACTTAGCTCCTTTAAGTTTATTTCTAAAAGGCCCCGATTTACGCTATCATCGACAAATTGAGATATGTGTTTGTCTTGCAAATCGTAATGGTTTTTGTACACAATTCTATCGATTGAATGTCATTTCCCCCTTTAAAATCATTGATAGCAGCTACATTGAACCATTAAACGAGATGTAATACTGGATGTAATGCAAATCACCAAACTCATTTTCAGCTTTGTCAGTTTAATTGAGGTGAAGAACCAGGATTGCAAATGTAAGTCATTCTACTAACATCTCTTTGGCGATATGGCTAAAACATCTAAAATATGTCGTATAAACCAGAAATGTTTAGTTTTGTACAGTGGTAGGGTTTTCAGACCAGTTCACATAACGTCACACCACAGAAGATCAGGACAGCCAAATGTATATCTTAGATTCCCTGATACTTGCCAACAATCGAAACAAAATTTCATTTCCTTAACCTCTTTTATCGGTGCGCCATTTTGAAACCCGACAAGGAAGAACAACACATGGCGAATCTGATGTGGAATAAATAATAAATATAGCCTAAGACGGCCAAACTAACACCTTTAGGAGATTTCCCAGTGGATAGTCCCTCCCCCCCCCCCCATAAATAACTGTTCGTCTTCATCATAATGTTTCCTTCCTTCAAGGATCAGGGCTAAACGGGTAAGGCTTTTATCCGGTCTTACTCTTATATCGAATTCCAACTGCCAAGGGATCTTTTACGTGCACTCCAATGTGTTCACGGACCTCGGTTTTTCGTCCCACCCGAACCACTAGGCAGCTGTCCTTGTCAGGCCCTCCTTCAACATCCCTGACAAGTGGAGTGGAAATCACGCCGGAAAATCGAGATGAACTTACTCGGCCAATGCAGGGATCGAACACCCGACCTCCAGGCTAGCGAACCAGCCCCTTATCCACTTAGCCACCATAACCCCCGTATCGTGTCCAAATAATATAATACAACATCCATTTATAAATGCAAGCCATTCTGATATATTCTCATACCAATACGACACGGCCTTGGTATGCTTTAAAGCCCACTCACTGGTCCCATGCTTTATGACAGTATGGCCACCACTCGGCAAATCTCGACAGATTCCGTAAACTACATCTAGTCTCGGCTGTATGACAGTAAGTGATATGTACCTACGCCCGTACATTTGCGATGCGGCTACCGGTTTACTTTAACAGGAAAACTTGACGCTATTACACAAATTGGGAACCTATTCGGCTGGCGACCTATTCGACCGATCGAGCTGCAACCTGTTCGTTGGAAACCTATTTAGAATAAAGACAACAGTCGCATTAACTCATCTATTTATCAACCAATAAAATCCAACGTTATGTATATCAAATGAAAGTAGAATATATTATTTTTTATCCATTCCTTTAGTTAAGAATAGCAGTGTAATTTCGTCATTATCTTACAGATGGATCGGTCGAATAGGTCGCTAGCCAAATAGGTCGCCAATTTGTGTTCGGTATGGGCGCAGCCATGTTTCATCCGGGACCTTTAAATTAGTTCCAATATTGCGGAATTCGTCATGCAGCCGAGGTTAGATGTAGGTTCCGGAGGTTACGGAATCTGCCGAGGTTTGCCGAGTGTATGGCCACCAATCCGACGTTTATTGACCTAATGCGTATTAGTTAATTATTTGTCCCATTAACACATCCGAATAGATGGCCAACAAAATCTAGATAGATTAGTAAATATTTTATTTAATACTCTCATTTAGCATAATTTTGTTTAACAAAGTGAATGATGATAAAATGACAATTTATATTTACAATTATTGTACAAATTCTTACATTATTACACTACAAAAGTAATGAACAAAAAACATGCTATCGCTACTAATAAACCCATCCTTAACACTGTAATTAATTTATAGTGATCTAATCAGAAGCGATACTGATTGTAATGGGCCCCCGGGTGTGGAGCCTAAAACCGATAAGGTGTGGGCGTGAAAATATTTTTTGGGTATTTTAATTGCCAAAAATGGTTATCTTTACAGGGTTAATACCGATTATATTTTGGTGAATAAAACTGATTAATTTTCTGTTAAAACCTTAAAATCCTCTATCTTAGGGTTTTCAAAAAACTTAAACCCGCCAGTCTTCATCTGGAAATGTAGACCAGTGACCCAAGCCGTGTAGTATACAGTGTCTGGATAAAAGCAGACCTTTATTGTATACAAAATAAGGTTTAGGTGAAATCGACCTTTCGTTATCAAGTACAGCACATGGTCCTGCAATGCATAGGCCTCTTAGGGAACATCAAACGATTATCAAAACACTCAACGAAAAAATTGACCCGCAATCTTAAAAGGGTTACGTGTCTGGATAAGCGGTTTTGACGTTCACGTCCAAACGACGCAATAATTTACGCAGGAATTTTGAGACAAGGTAAATACACCATTCCTCTATATTTCGACGTTTAAATTTCATATATGTACCCTGTTCAAATCGGGATAGTCCCTTTAATATATAGCTTCTTCTGATTTTTCAAATAATGAAGTATTTTACTTTTATATTTTATGTTATCTTTTCGGGTTAAACAAAGCAATGAAAACTAATAAACAAAATGTCCTCTTTTTTCACCAATACATTTATTATTACAAATTAATGTGAAAGATGCACGAGATGTAGATCGTTATCACTATTTGTCTTTAATCTGTTTGTCATGTCATAGTATCATCAATAAAATGCCAAATGAATAAATTGTAGTATTCTCACTTCTAAATGACAATCACACACAAAGTCCGTTGATGCAAAAAAAAATAATAATAATACAATCATATACGTATAATAATACCCTGCTTTGACACGTCACTCACTGCTACTATAATACGCTCGTGAGTACATACATAAACAGTGTTAATTCACAGATCTCTGATGATACACAATAACGTGACAAATGGGGTTGCACATCCGCTCGAAACGGGTTAGATCATTTCGGGACTAGCGATGATAGAAGAGGCAGACTTCGTTATACTTAACGACATTTCCTTAGTTGTTGGACTACAGTTTTCAGCCCAGGTGATAAATGTCAGTAATAAGCATCGATCCGTTTTAACCCGTATAACTCTACCTCCACCCACTCTCCCGCCCTTTAATATTCTTGTGTTTCTGTAGCAACAGACAGTTTGTAAAACAAGGGAATATAAAAAAATGATAAGGGGCATATAATTGGATATAGCTGGAAGACGATTGAAGATAAACGTTTACATCTCCTGTAGGTAAAAATACACGCACTACACGTATATTGACAATCAAGGACGGTATATAACTTTTACAATTATCTTTAAAACAAAACTTACCAAGAACACAAAATAATTATATATTAATTAAACCTTATGTAAATTATATGTACATATTATATATATATATAATATAACCCAGTTCAATAGGAATTGACCTCTAATTTCGACAACCAGATAAGCACTGGTGCAGTTATTGGAAAACTTATGATGCATTCGAATTACATCGTGTCTTCGGTGGTAAGTCTCATTTTCTAATAGAAATTTCTCAAATATGTTTTGAAGAATACGTTTGCAAGTACCATATGTGACCGTGGCGCCATTTCAGATCAAATCATACCAGCAACCTATATGCCTTTTCAAATTAGAGGTCAAGCCTTTATAAACAGAGCTTAACCTATCACTGGCATAGCTGTATCGTTTGAAGGGCACAGTTCATAAACACATAAATCACACCATCTTTCAAAAGATACATTATTGATACAGCTACATTATCATAAAAGGAAAGAATTTGGTGTAAACAAAAAAACTGTCGTACATACGGTTTACCTCTCAGATCTGCATTCTCCCAGTTAAAGCGGTAATTTCATATGGTAACTAAACGGTCCTGCCTTATTAAAGAATAATCCTATTAATCCTAAAATTCACCATTGCATGGGGGATAGAAAAACAAGACGGGTAATTGTGGTATTACGTCCGGTGTTTATGATTTATAAGAGTGGGAAATAATGCCTATGATCGTATAATAGTGAGTTGTCAACCTACTGAGCAAAAGACATAGAAATAATTATGTTTTGACTTTCTTAGGAAATATGAAATTATAGCTTTAATAGTCGTTAAGTGAAATTATCATGGTCAAAATCATGTTATTAACTAAAATTATTTTCCAGGAGCATATACACAGTACACATGTCCTTGTGACCTTCTCCGTCGTTTCTGTTTACAAAAATGAGAACGAACTGCGAACAGGAAAATAGTTAGGATGCGTTGAAAGAAGTCAAAGTGTGAATAATAAAGTTCGCCAGTTTAAATAAGTTATCAACACCAAAGATATTCAAATAACACACAACAGATGTAAAGGGCACAACGTCATGCCTATTGCATCGAATATATTTACAAATAATACGGTATAAAAAACGATAAATCACATTGGATGTAAACGATAAGCTCATTACAAATTCACACAGTCTTAGTTTGTTTTTGTTTTTTAACTTTTAAAAAAAATCCATCTATCGGTCACACCCTCTCTCCTTTGCCACATTACCATTTATACTAAATATTTACAGTTTTACAATTTATTACAAGTCTGGTTTCATTAAAGGTTTAACAACGAGAATAACTATGGAAGACACGACAGCCACAATTAAAAATATCCAGAACAGCAGACGATCCATAACGTGCGCAACAAGCCGCCATTCTTTTACAATATCTAAATGCGCGTCTTCAGAATCTTGTCGAGCAACCAGGACTTTTAAATGACTGGTCACTCTTTCGCTTTGTTCAGACTTCCGGTCACGTGGCACTATTAATCCATTTGGCGGACGTCCACCATTGCAGTTCCCACTTTCAATATTTTCCATAAAAGTTGACAGACATACGTCATCACTTGGGTTCTTTGCAGATTGTGCCGTAGAACACATACACACCGCTCGGGCTAAAATATTAATCACAAGCGATTTCATCCACCGTGGAACTGGCTTTTGATGCGGCCCGACGTGATGAAGTTGCAAAACAAAAACTGTCAGTATTATAGACATTGACGTCATTGCCATGGTGACTGTTAAATAAATACCTGAAACGATACAATATATTATTGTTATTATATTATTACATTAAATAGACCAGGGAAGAGAGAGAGAAACGTGGTTTAACGTCCACTCGACACTAGGTCATTTCGGGACTAATGTCAGCACAGACTAAAGGTTGTATAGCAGAAGTGTATTCATCATTATTAGTGTAATTTATCTATACAAACGCGACTTTTATTGTATATTTTATCATACCCAAACGCGTGTTAGTTAAAAGAGCTAAATCCCCTTGCGTTTCACCCGGATGCCAAGTCGATTTTCCTAATCAGGTTCTCCGCCCTGTGCCACCGACAAGGAGAAACCCAAGGAACTTTCTTATCCAACATCATGATCGAACCCGGGGCATACTGGTTTGTATACCCTAGTAACGAAGGATATCTGAAGGAAAAGAGTGAGATGTTAGGCCTTATGACCAACCTATCATTTTCATAGATTATTCTATACATACAGATACGACCAGTGGAGCAATCAGAGTTTTAATACACAGGATCAACAGATGTCATCGTTTACTCATTTACAAATTATCTATGGATTTTACTTGCTCTCATCGGCTTCTCGTGGGAATTCTGTGACACTATTAGGGATTTTAAACGTTCAAAAATTCGTCTGGGAATAAGACAACCATGTCACGTAAAAATCTCAATTAGAATGTCTACTCTTCTATCCCAAAAAGATACTTTGGTGGCAGTTGGAATAAATTTCAAGACAAAATTCAACCTTTTTATTCGAATCATTCAGCGAGATGACTTAACGAGTCTAATTTCGTAGAGATAGTGCTATGAATAACTTAGTGAACAGAATATAGGGGTAGGAGTACTCCAAAAGAACATATTCATCTGATAACAACTCTTACCATCGATGCTATTTTAAAACATCTAGTAGCCTAGAATCTGTTGTCTATTGAATAAGCGTTATTTTTATATCAGAGAATTAATAATGACTTTATCTTACATCTAATAAATGTTAAACCTTTGTATTCATGCAATATATTTCTATAATGCATACTGTTTCGGAAACATCGGACAACACTTCCAATTTGATACGCCACTATACATAATTAATTTTATACGCCCCAAAACCCCTTTGTTTCGGAAACTACTTTTACAAACAACTTTTACTGTTAAACATTTTCTTTTGGCAATACATAGATTAAATCGTTCTGTCATGATAATAAGACATGTTGTTGAGTTGCGCGGATGTTAAGCAAATCAGCGAATAATCGTCACACATTTATTTATCATTTACAATATTTATTGAGTTATCTCAATGCTTGCCTTTTATTTCGATAAATATAAAACTTACTGTAATCATTGTTTGGCTTTCATTACATGAAGAACAAAGAAACTGAAGTTTTGTTTGATTTTAGCGCCAATATATGTTATATGGCCTTATTCACAAAGTAAGTCCTTGAAATGGTCATTCAACAATAAATTTGACGACCATATCCGATAAACTGCTCATAAACGTGGTTCAAAAGTCTGATGATAAAAGTTTATTAGCACGTGGATGTGGTTTTAAACGACGGTTCACGCAATATCTGAATCGTCACTGTCATTTACAGAGACAGGCTTCATCACCTCCTCTCATTCAGTATTCATTTTAGACTAATCCCTACCACGATATGGACATGAGTTTTAATGGAATCGGATCTTATTACATCCATTAACTTATTATACAAATGCTAAACAGGTTTATCATTTACATGATTGTCTGACAACCCGGTGACTCTTTTACCCACAACAAACAATACGATACACTGACCAACAAAAGAAACGACTTATATCCAGATATTTTTGTTTCAAGTAATTAGCATTTTTTTTTTTTTTTTTTTTTTTTTTGCCGCGAACAAGAGTTCCAAAGAAGTTGCATTTTGGTGTTCTGAAACTTAAGATATGTCTAGCTATATTACTAAATTTTATACCATTGAAGAAATACCCAGACCCCCCCCCCCCCCCAAACAAAGTAAGGTAGCCTATTATACACCATATGACGTACAAGCTTGGATCAAAACCAAGCCGCTTAACACAATAACAGACCCCGAGATCGAAAGACTACTTGACACCCCAACAACCCACAACGAATACGGGCCAATGGCTCAATCGGTTATAATGTAGCTATTTAGCTATTATCTACCAGACTCTTCGCCAAGTTGACATATACTAATACCACCCTTTAAATCACAAACTTGATGTTTCTTTCGTAAATGAAGATAGATTGCTGGGAAAATTATACTTTCGGGGCCGTGGAAGTGTTATCTATAGTCCAGGACACCTTCTAATGAAATAGCAATATATCTTGTGTATTTATTTACGATGTTTCGCGTGTAATAATTGAACAATTGTTATGTTAATGCTTAATTCAACAGAGGTTCGGACGCTGGTAATTTCAAGATTAACAATTTATTATCCAATATTTAATACTATTACTCAATAGTTTAATGTAACTGTTGGAAATAATACGTTTGCCAATATTAAAAGGTATTATACTCTAGACGAGTATTTTTTTGGTTACAACAGAAAAAAAATATCAAAGTTCACGAGAGCATAGCATGAATTGTATAATATAGCAAATGTTGCGCGGACTTCAACATTTTATCTGCATCAAAACTGATAAATAATAATTAAAACACACCAATGACAGGAAAATTTCTAATATTCTCCTGAAAAGGATAAACAATAAACATAGAAATTGTGACAGGAAGTTGTTACTGCGCACGCCCGTGGGTTATAGGCATGACAATCCAGGCACAGGGCGACTGTATGCATAGCAGATAGTCTCCAACTCCACCGCCAAAATGGAGGTACCTCTGAAGTAACTGGAAGTAGGCAAAGTTTTCCGTATATAATTAACTACTTCGTTATGTATATCAGGGGTTCCCTTTTTTAAAATGTTATCATACATACCTATTAAAGGAACAAACTCTGACGTAGCAGGCATACTTTCAGCAATTAATAACATAAACACCGAGAAGGCTAATAACACAGTAATTCCTAAAGTTATTTTTTCACCTGAATCAGGGGGTAACCAAAATCCCAATAAACTGAGAATTGTCAACCACAGACATGGGAATATAATATTAAATAAATAATATAACGTTCTTCTGCGAATTATTATAGTGAATCGAACATCGGGATAAGGTTCCTTGCAACATGCATAATAAACTTCATGTCGAACTACTTTAACATCAATCAAATCCCATTCACCGCTATATATATAGTTCTCTAAATCCACCCGACTCGAACGATTCACAATGTCCACCTGAAACCCGTCATACGTCCACGAACCAAATTTTAACTCACACCTCTGGTCATCAAAGGGAAAATAAGTAATGTCTATCTTGCACGAACTTCTAAATTTTGCTGGAGGGGCCCAAAATACGTTGCCGTTACTCGTAACCATAGCTTTGCTTTTCATATACCCCGTCGTAAAATCATCGGCGCTGAAAGATAAACAAAAAAAATAAGTTGTATTAATTGTTGGACATAAATACTATGGAGAAAAGTGATTTTATTTAACGAATGATGAAAACCCATGTGGGGAACAATGTATTGTGTTGCCCATCCAGCAGATCATCGTGATTGATTTAGCACTCACTAAGAGTAAGTCTTATCAATACCTTTCAAACCAAGGCAACAAAAACTGTATTTACTGCCAATACTCTTAAAGAATGACTATCATTCGATTTACGTCAAGTGATAAAATACTACTATATTACCTCAATAGACAAAATTGATGAGCTATTGGGCACTATTTCATAATATTAGAAAAAATATTTCATACACCAAGTGCATCTATTTCTGCTCAATTGCTATGGGTTATTTCTTCCATTGTTACGACACAAGGAAAAATAGTTATGGATTTCGTGTCTATTCAAATCGGGGTCTTTTTATTACGTCCATGAAACTGGTCGGATAGGATATGTTTGTTTAATAACTAAATTCATTCAATAAGCTTTATAAAATGTGCCGTATTTAGACGAGGATTAATATTCCTAATGCATCGTAGTTTAAGGAGATCGTGAAATCTGATATTGGAAGTCCATGGTATTATATCTCAATACACGTAATGAAATTTCCAACAAAAGGGATATCGAATGCATAATATTTCAAGAGTTGGGTGTTATCTTCGGTCAAAACAATTTTTATTTCAGAGTTCGGTTAATCCGAAAGGAAGAGAATTGTATAGATACAAAAAGAAGTCAGTTAATGCATTCTATGCCGATGCATCAAAGATTCCAAATCTGTGAAAAAGTCAATGTGCTGAAATCGAAGTACTGTATCAACTATATTTTGATATTTCTATAGTACCAGTCGTTTATCGAGCATATTTCAAGAACAACATGAAGCAATTTACCAGCATGTAACCATATTATTTATACAGGCCGGTTTAAAAATAAATTGTAAAATTAAAGATTTTATAACTTCACTGACAATCACTGACAATAAAGAACTAATTTAGACTGAAGCACCGCTGTCTTTATATTACACTGCATGGCGCATGTCCTTCCTCGTTATCCTGGAAGTATAGGGCGTTATAATCCGTAATCTTTAAATGGCATTTAGCGATCGGTAAACACATTAACAGAACACAGTTTTATGGGTTACAATCACTAGTTTTATTCTAAAAGCACGACGTTTCGACAAGTATCCTCTTATCGTTATCAAGCACAATGACATTTAGTAAACTTGAGATCAATATATACAAAATTCATAGTGAAACCATAAACATGGATTAAAATAACAGTACCAAAAGGGGGATGGACCCTTGAGTTTTAAACCTTGTGGCACAATATCACTGTCTCTACATCTCATGAGAAAAGTTAAATTATTACACACTCTTATATATTTATCTTCAAGTTTACTAATCTGACGAACACACTTAATTGCCACATCCCCATATTGACGTTGAACATAATCTTTAAATGGCATTTAGCGATCGGTAAACACATTAACAGAACACAGTTTTATGGGTTACAATCACTAGTTTTATTCTAAAAGCACGACGTTTCGACAAGTATCCTCTTATCGTTATCAAGCACAATGACATTTAGTAAACTTGAGATCAATATATACAAAATTCATAGTGAAACCATAAACATGGATTAAAATAACAGTACCAAAAGGGGGATGGACCCTTGAGTTTTAAACCTTGTGGCACAATATCACTGTCTCTACATCTCATGAGAAAAGTTAAATTATTACACACTCTTATATATTTATCTTCAAGTTTACTAATCTGACGAACACACTTAATTGCCACATCCCCATATTGACGTTGAACATAATCTTTAAATGGCATTTAGCGATCGGTAAACACATTAACAGAACACAGTTTTATGGGTTACAATCACTAGTTTTATTCTAAAAGCACGACGTTTCGACAAGTATCCTCTTATCGTTATCAAGCACAATGACATTTAGTAAACTTGAGATCAATATATACAAAATTCATAGTGAAACCATAAACATGGATTAAAATAACAGTACCAAAAGGGGGATGGACCCTTGAGTTTTAAACCTTGTGGCACAATATCACTGTCTCTACATCTCATGAGAAAAGTTAAATTATTACACACTCTTATATATTTATCTTCAAGTTTACTAATCTGACGAACACACTTAATTGCCACATCCCCATATTGACGTTGAACATAATCTTTAAATGGCATTTAGCGATCGGTAAACACATTAACAGAACACAGTTTTATGGGTTACAATCACTAGTTTTATTCTAAAAGCACGACGTTTCGACAAGTATCCTCTTATCGTTATCAAGCACAATGACATTTAGTAAACTTGAGATCAATATATACAAAATTCATAGTGAAACCGTAAACATGGATTAAAATAACAGTACCAAAAGGGGGATGGACCCTTGAGTTTTAAACCTTGTGGCACAATATCACTGTCTCTACATCTCATGAGAAAAGTTAAATTATTACACACTCTTATATATTTATCTTCAAGTTTACTAATCTGACGAACACACTTAATTGCCACATCCCCATATTGACGTTGAACATAATCTTTAAATGGCATTTAGCGATCGGTAAACACATTAACAGAACACAGTTTTATGGGTTACAGTGATATAAGAGTGTGTAATAATTTAACTTTTCTCATGAGATGTAGAGACAGTGATATTGTGCCACAAGGTTTAAAACTCAAGGGTCCATCCCCCTTTTGGTACTGTTATTTTAATCCATGTTTATGGTTTTACTATGAATTTTGTATATATTGATCTCAAGTTTACTAAATGTCATTGTGCTTGATAACGATAAGAGGATACTTGTCGAAACGTCGTGCTTTTAGAATAAAACTAGTGATTGTAACCCATAAAACTGTGTTCTGTTAATGTGTTTACCGATCGCTAAATGCCATTTAAAGATTATGTTCAACGTCAATATAGGGATGTGGCAATTAAGTGTGTTCGTCAGATTAGTAAACTTGAAGATAAATATATAAGAGTGTGTAATAATTTAACTTTTCTCATGAGATGTAGAGACAGTGATATTGTGCCACAAGGTTTAAAACTCAAGGGTCCATCCCCCTTTTGGTACTGTTATTTTAATCCATGTTTATGGTTTCACTATGAATTTTGTATATATTGATCTCAAGTTTACTAAATGTCATTGTGCTTGATAACGATAAGAGGATACTTGTCGAAACGTCGTGCTTTTAGAATAAAACTAGTGATTGTAACCCATAAAACTGTGTTCTGTTAATGTGTTTACCGATCGCTAAATGCCATTTAAAGATTATGTTCAACGTCAATATGGGGATGTGGCAATTAAGTGTGTTCGTCAGATTAGTAAACTTGAAGATAAATATATAAGAGTGTGTAATAATTTAACTTTTCTCATGAGATGTAGAGACAGTGATATTGTGCCACAAGGTTTAAAACTCAAGGGTCCATCCCCCTTTTGGTACTGTTATTTTAATCCATGTTTATGGTTTCACTATGAATTTTGTATATATTGATCTCAAGTTTACTAAATGTCATTGTGCTTGATAACGATAAGAGGATACTTGTCGAAACGTCGTGCTTTTAGAATAAAACTAGTGATTGTAACCCATAAAACTGTGTTCTGTTAATGTGTTTACCGATCGCTAAATGCCATTTAAAGATTATGTTCAACGTCAATATGGGGATGTGGCAATTAAGTGTGTTCGTCAGATTAGTAAACTTGAAGATAAATATATAAGAGTGTGTAATAATTTAACTTTTCTCATGAGATGTAGAGACAGTGATATTGTGCCACAAGGTTTAAAACTCAAGGGTCCATCCCCCTTTTGGTACTGTTATTTTAATCCATGTTTATGGTTTCACTATGAATTTTGTATATATTGATCTCAAGTTTACTAAATGTCATTGTGCTTGATAACGATAAGAGGATACTTGTCGAAACGTCGTGCTTTTAGAATAAAACTAGTGATTGTAACCCATAAAACTGTGTTCTGTTAATGTGTTTACCGATCGCTAAATGCCATTTAAAGATTATGTTCAACGTCAATATGGGGATGTGGCAATTAAGTGTGTTCGTCAGATTAGTAAACTTGAAGATAAATATATAAGAGTGTGTAATAATTTAACTTTTCTCATGAGATGTAGAGATAGTGATATTGTGCCACAAGGTTTAAAACTCAAGGGTCCATCCCCCTTTTGGTACTGTTATTTTAATCCATGTTTATGGTTTCACTATGAATTTTGTATATATTGATCTCAAGTTTACTAAATGTCATTGTGCTTGATAACGATAAGAGGATACTTGTCGAAACGTCGTGCTTTTAGAATAAAACTAGTGATTGTAACCCATAAAACTGTGTTCTGTTAATGTGTTTACCGATCGCTAAATGCCATTTAAAGATTATGTTCAACGTCAATATGGGGATGTGGCAATTAAGTGTGTTCGTCAGATTAGTAAACTTGAAGATAAATATATAAGAGTGTGTAATAATTTAACTTTTCTCATGAGATGTAGAGACAGTGATATTGTGCCACAAGGTTTAAAACTCAAGGGTCCATCCCCCTTTTTGGTACTGTTATTTTAATCCATGTTTATGGTTTCACTATGAATTTTGTATATATTGATCTCAAGTTTACTAAATGTCATTGTGCTTGATAACGATAAGAGGATACTTGTCGAAACGTCGTGCTTTTAGAATAAAACTAGTGATTGTAACCCATAAAACTGTGTTCTGTTAACGTTATAATCCGGTTTCATGATTAATTAATTCATGAATGTGTACAGCAGTTCTATTTTAACCCTATCGTTTCCTGCGGTACTTTGGTCATCGAACAGGATACCACAGCAGCTTTAAAGATATAGCTTTTGAGCGTACCAAGCTTTATAATAACAGACAGATGTTATACATGTATTAGTATTTGATTTTGTGTGACCCATGTGATGTTTAGAGATTTTGATATATTATCTTGATACATCATTAAATATTTTTGATCAATGATTACATGCATGAATTTAACATAATAAAACGTACTAAGAACACCCTCTAGTCATATATAAGTGGGCAGAAGTGAAGAAGTCTCCCATTATTTTTTAAAAAAAAAAATCTTAAAATTTCATTAAATATAATCATTTATAATAAGTGGGTACCAGTACACACAGGCTTCGAATATGTTTTACCTTCTTTTTGCACCTTTGGATGTTTATATTTACTTTTTAGTCGGGAAATAGGTATAAAACAAATCTGGTTAAGGTGACTTTAATAGAAAACGTTAACTCTTCAAGTTTTAAAGAAATTAAATGATGATCGCCGTATCGTTAGTTATTAATCGTATTGCTAGCTCTTGACACATCATTAATCAAAAATAAAATACACTGAATGAACCCAAATCAACACTTCATTTTATCCTGAATCAAAGAGGTTTAGCTCCTTTAAAGCCCGAACATTTCAGTTTATATGTGAGAAATAAGACAGAATCTTAAACCAATGGTTCTTTTACTTTATTCTATGGCGAACTTATTCAAATCGACCTATTATACTTTAGCTCAAGTTCTGACCATGCATTGTGAAAACGGTAAATCTGCCTTTTGCCCTTCTTTCTTTAGGATTGTAACGTATAAATTATTAATTAGACATTTATTAACGCGAAAAGAACTTTAATCGCCATCACATATGCACCATTTTCACTGCTGGATTTGAATTCGATCTGTTGATTAAACGCAATCAATGACAATCGGGGATACAGAGATTTCAAAATATTATTTTCTGTACTTAAAAGTAAAGCAATTGCATCGAAATTTTCAGCATAATCCATTTACACCATGTAGTTTTTAACTATTACGGTGAGAACTTCCATAATCTCTTATAAAAGCTTACGTTGGTTACTATTGATTTGACACCGCCATCATTGTGTGTCATAAATACAGATTAGTATCAATATTTCTGGCGGGCGTTTATTTTTACGACGGGTTGTGTTGTATGCAGATCTGTTTAATCATATAATAATAAAAAACTATAACATGTCATTTCTTTTGCTTTCGGGTGATGGTTGAATTATGTGGCCATGTCATTGTTTTTGCTTTCGGGTGATGGTTGAGTTATGTGGCCGTTGGTGGTTTTAAACTTAAAAGTTTTAAAAGATAATCTATTACCTGTTATATAGTACTATATCTGGAAGCCATATTTTTTCACAAGGTATACGGAGCACTTCCAGACCGTTATAATCACTAGGTTCCCAAATCAGTCTTTCATCTTCCCATTCCTGTAATTCACATCAAAGAAAATCAAATTAATTAAATTGTGATTCAATGACATAAGATGAATATCGATTGAAAATATCGGAATTGGGGATAATTTCGATCAATGGTTAATTTGCTTTGTATTCTGAATGATTTTTGTTAAATCTGCGTAAATATTAATTTTATTCGATGTCTGAAGTTTGACTTGCAGTGTCATCTTTGTCTGTTGGGGACTGTGACGGAACAGGATATACTAGTCCGCCGTTAAATGTATTTTCTACAGAAACATGTCTTTAATATTTGAATGTTCTATAGTGTTTCCAGATATAACCTTCCTTTTCCTTTCGACAAAAATTTCTTATTCAGTAAATAATGGGCAAAAACTTATTCAGGTCAGATCGATTTGATCAAAAAACAAGATATGTTTACAGATGTTATTGCCAACGTGATAATCTACGTAACTTGTATGCATGAAGTTCATTCACTGATACATTATGGGAGATTAGATAAAGAGCTGGCAATTCTCACTATAATAGTTAAAAACTAAATAATGAAGTAGTCAAATGGATCTACTATGAACCGAACTTTTTAACGATTGAATATTGGGGCTAGCCTCTATCATCATTACTAAAGTCGGTAGGATAAAAAAAATAGTCTCGATTATCCATTTTTTTAAGTTAATTATCAATGGAAGTCGAACAGCAAATCGGAACGTAATCCAATAAACATCACAGGCTAGCGATGCCATCGAAACTTAATTATGGCAGATAATTTCATTTCGGGCTTAACGAAAGATCTGCAATGGGCAGATTTAGCTCTTGCATAATGTATGTTTAATGAGTAAAGATCGTAATGGTGTCTGCAGTGTTATCAGTACGTAAAGATATTTGCTTAACACATGACTCCAATAACACATTATTCGTTAAAACGAACAGGATTTATCCACCTATTGAGTCTTGTGAAACACTTAAATGGTGTTTTACATTTGATAAAAGGCAGTGTTGTAAGATCAAAAACTTCAATCATTTTGTAATGTGTGATGTTCATAATAACAGATACTTTTAATGTTCAGTGTTCGGGGACCCACATCAAGCCTTCAATCAATAGAAATGACAGTCGATCATCAGGGAATAGAGTAATATGTACATTAACTAAAGGTCGTAAATATATTTTAGATCTAAGAAGTTAATGTGTTTATAGTTCAGATCATCTATCTATCTATATACTGACAACCAAAACAAATTATACGAAGAAACTTGCAGTTGCCAGGCAACGAATGAAGATCCACCAGAGGCATCGTGGCGAGTGGATGTTCAAATTTCGAATCATGAGCAACAACTAAGCATTTAATTAAATGAGGACTCCAAATTTCGGAATTTATAGAGCATTTACAATAATTGTGAACAGAAAGATAGACAATACGGGTGACGACTATATACTGCCATATAAGATAAGATTGTCTATAAAGTGTTTGTTACCGTGGTTAGGTTTAATACAGCCAATATATAGACTGTTCCCTTTTAAAGGATGTTTATATAAGGGCTAAAACTATTGCAGATTATTTTGTATAAATTATCATTTAACATGACAAACGTATAATCGGCTTTCTAATAGTAAGTACAGGGGGACTGCACCACACATAATCATCTAAGGGCTCCGATTTTAGCGGCCGTAGTTCAATTTTTATTACAATAGGGGACTTTAGCAGTAGGGCAAACCGTGGGACCCGGCGAAAACCCATGAGGTTTGATAGGCCACCCTACGCCTTTCCCAGTACATGCAGGGAATCGAACCACACTACCTGACTCAATAACAAATCTTATGATGCAACGCACACGCGATAACTATAAGGCCTCCCTCACCCTTCCCCGAGCGAAAATACCAGTAATAAAAATGGCATATAACACAGTAAACTTCATTAAAAGCTAAATCATTAAAATCTAAGTGAACTTAATTAAAACCCACAAGAAAATTATAAATACATTTTTTATTAGTTAAATTTATCTGAACGTACCGGTAAACGAATTAAAATATAAATGAAAGTTATAACCTAGCCAGTTCACTGATTACAATCTTGGTCGTTCTTATCAACAGGTAAATTAATGTTATCAATCTTAAACCAAAGTTCACGAAATATATATTAAATTATGTAAGTTAAAAGACAGTTATTTTGTTTCCCGTCAAATTTGAAATTCAATCGCCCGATGCTTTTCCTGGTGTACCATATGCATATGCTAACAAACACTCTAACACGACGTATTTGAATATAAAGTACAGAAGTCCAGAATCGCATATCGAAAACAAGAACCAAGGCCACATGTTTAGTGCTCTTTTCTTTACGAAGACCACGACAGAGAAGAAAGGTACTATATCCTTTTTCAGTAATTGGTAAATTATTTTTAGAAATGCTCGGTAAGACATCAAGAATAACAATTTCCAGCTCTCACAATTCTTTATTTCAAAAGTTTGATCAAACTCAAATTAAGGTTGCATCCAATAATGTGAACATTTTTTACTGTCACCTGTGTTTCTAGCCATTAAAGTTCGTTTTTCACCTCTTAATGATTACACAGCCAAAGGACTGGTTTCTGGTGATTTTGTTTTCATAGCCTGGGGTTAAGAGGCAATCAGTACGGATTTGATTGCAGAAGAAATTGAACATGTTTAACACAAAACTTTCGATAACAGTGTCTCGATCTTATCATTTCAAAGACCTACGAATAACCTAATTTGGCTCCGTCCTAATCACCACAAACAACATTCTAATGCTTTCGTTATCTCAGCAGTCGGTCTTACCTTTTGAATAAGTTCGCAATTGGCCGTAAAGACAAATCAAATCAGTAAAAGTATCTGAAAATAGCCGCGAGGTTATCCAATGCTTGCCAATTCACGAATTCCACAGTTAGTCCGTAACAAGAGCATAATTTTTATTGAGTAAAATATAGGTATTTCTGAAGCATGCCTCGACGCGGGAGTTTATCTTTTGACTGAAATCCATTACAAACGTCATCTAACTGCTAAAATAAAAGAATGGAAATATCAAACCAATGCAAGACTTCATCCTGATTACATGGCGTTTTTATACTTTTATCTGTCCAAGTTACAGGAATCACAGAATACTAATAATCATCAATGTGCCAAATAATTATGTATTAGGCATGTCCACGAATGACTCTGAATTAATTCCTTGGTTTCATTCGTCTACTTGAGTAATTTGAAGCCATATTAATCTATCTTGTCAATCACGAACCAGGCCTATGGTTGTAAAAATAATGGCATCCTTAGCGTGCCCTTTATATGACTTCTCAGATCTGAATAGATGGTATCTAGCTAGTTTCAACTTACACGACACACAATACTTTTGATTGATGCCAGAACCTTACATAGTTTTTTTGACACAACGATATCATTATTGTTCAAGGACACAATCTGATGATGCCACGGTGGCTTTGGTGACGGAACTCAGATATCCTTGATAATCGGAGCTGTTGGGATCGATTAGCCAGTGTTATAAAAATAACAAGAAAAGAAAATATCAAGGCCAGTCGTCAAGTCACACATCAATTATATATGTTAAGTAGCTCCCACTTGAATTGAACAGTTTCAAAAAACGAAACATCATGTACATGTATGTCAAAATCCTTTTAAAACGACAAAATAAAATTTTAAAAAAGCTAAATCGCTATTCTTTGGCATTTAAAATGGCCTCAAGTGGATCCAATGTGTACACGGGACCTCGGTGTTTTGTAACAAACGAACGACCGGAAACCTGTTTTCATCTTCAAGTAAGGCTCGCTTCGGCGGTGGGTGATATCATAGGGACTAAGACTAGTAATTATTTCCCATGTAGGCATCAAATTTCCAATTTCATAGCAGTTTTGGGTAATACTGTGGATATTACAGCGGGGGGATAGGGGGTGTAAAATGTCTTTCTGCGGAGCAATCATTGTGTCGGAAGTAAGATTTTCAGCCCAGTGAACTTCAAATCCCCGGAGCAAAAAATCTAAATGGTCAACCCCCTACAAATTTATGATGAGGAGATTGCCAAATGTGGTCTCAATTGTACCTATAAAGATTGGAACCAACGGAATGTTGAGCAAAATGCTACAGCCTGTGATGTTACAGCCATTTAACATTGAAGTCAGTGGACAAATAATTACTAGTCTGAGTCCATAGACGCCCGTGCCTATTGCTGGTTATCTACACAGGTCTTCAAACGTATACAAGCCGTACAGACACAATGCAGTGTCAGAGTTTTGATGTAAGTGTGGTCTATGATAAGATAAGATAAGATTTTATTGTATCTAGACATTCATTGAGGACAGCATACAATATAAACATGTTCATAAAATAATAACATTACAATTATAACACAAGACACACAGTATTGTACAGAAATCCCCCTCGGGGACAACATACAATATACAAAATATTAAATACAAGTGCAAAAAAAATAGGGCGGATACAAAAATGTCGACGGACATAAATTCAAAGTACTCATAACAAAGCGTATAAAGTATAGAATCACATAATTCGACAGTAGGCCTATAAGACCCACATACAGGGTACATAATATATCAAAACACAAATGAGAAGACCTGAAAACCAGAAGGATTAAAAGGGGTGCTTAATTTGTAATTCCTCGAGGGAAGGAAACATATTTAACGCTGTACGCAAGAGATCAATCTTGGCTGCCATTTTGATTAACAATTTTAATTTTCTCTCTTTTTAGTACAGTTTTGTTTTAAGCCAGTCTATTCTTTGTCAAGATTACCTGGGTGTACACAGCTTCTCATTAGCCATTACGCAAAATACACTGGTGCTTGGGGCCCACAGAACTTTTCTTTCCAGTGCAAGATTAACAACGGACCAGGGTCCACAATGAATGAAAATAAATACATGCTCAAAAATGTTAATAATAATGAAATATTGCTAATATTTATATTATTTTAATAATACGTTTAACTTTGGGTATATATCAAAATTTGAAACTGGCAACTCTATGTTTATTGGTATCCAATTCGTATGTAGTAATAATGAGTGACTGTCCCTTTAATTTATAGGACTTAAATATATCTATGTATTTGTATAATTTAATATCACACTTCTATCAACTGATGATATAACGTCTACTGTAAGATTTTTATCATTTCGAAACATAAGGCTTTATTTTACGGTTTAATATTGTTGTTATTGGAATTACATACTTGTGGGGCGGAGGGGTGGGGTGCTTAGGGTCTGTATAATTACAACACATTTTTCTTACTAACATATGTGTCAACTTTATGAACAATACTGTCGGATATACAAATATACCGTTAAGGACAACCAACACCATGTACTATCTGGTAAAGACATTACACAGTCTGTAAGAATTTCAGATACTGTAAGATACTAATAATACTATAAAAATCCACTCGTGTAAGTTGTCCCTGAGACTATTATGTAGTTATAGCCAGTAGTCTGTGCTCAGGCCACACCAGTTAGATTTTCTGTCCTTCATCTTTTGTTCTGCGAAGTACAAATGTAAAAAATATACTTCTGAGTTCTTCGGAGAAAAGACTTGTTAGTAAGTTGATATCTATTGATCAAAAACCCCGAAGAGAACAGAAAATCAAAATGGTGTGGTCTACCGATCCGAATTTCGTTTTCTTGTAGACATGGTGACCACTTACTTTGACAGGAAGCTAATCATGAAACCAAGTGATCTTTTGATTCATTGTATACCATGTGACTGTATGTAAATAAACACAGACGTTTTTATAGTACCCATAGTCTATTTTCATACACGCTAAAATCATTATAGTTTTAATATATAGGGTAGTACTGGCGATCGCTGTCAACCATTACTTATTATTTTACGCCCTCTTTCAATATAATGGCACCAGGCGGGCAACATGGCATTTACTAAACGAGGCAAAGTTATAAATGCTATATAGTTATTAATGGTGTTCTGTTCACTTCGTGGGGCAATATCAATATGTTCCAAGCCTAAAGCAGCGTGTCTCACTTGGTGGTTTTAGTGTTTGACCAGACATTTTATGAAAAGGAGACGTTAATTGACAGTGTTACTAATAAAATCTTCTATGAACCTTTAGTGTAGCAGTTAGTAACAGAGATCAAATCTTGTTAAGGAAAATATGCCAATTTCCATTATGAATTCTTTCGTTTCGGAATATTATACATTTTCTTTTAGTTCACAAATGAATAAATGGCGCCCTGAACAGAGTGTAACAGATTTTGAACATGTTTCGTCATCGCTTTAAAAAGGTATTATCACCGGTGGGTGTCGTGCACAAAATATTGCGTGCTCACTGTTTGTATACATGTATATGAATTTAAAGTTTGCATGACTAACAACGTTTATAGGGCCTTTATATTAGTAACTAGCATGAATCAAGTGAATTAATATACTTATCACGAGACGTCCGTCTTAGGTATACAATTGTTATTTTTTTTAAAACCCGTATACGGTCGCGAGTGAATTATTTTGGAGGAAAGACACATTTATTTCTGAAATTTGCATGCGCTGAATTTCTACTAATGTTAAATCTAGTGAGGAAAACTTACTTTCTACATATCATTATCGAGGTAAATTCGATGGTTCAAAACAGTAGCCATTTATAGGTTTTCTCGTTAAAGGTTCAGACATTTAATCGGGGATCGAAGTTGTGAAAAGTAAACATCATCGATTTCTAACAATAAAAATTGAGAAAATCTGCAATCTGCATATAAATCAGTTTAATGGGATTTCGTTTTAATGATTTATGGAGGCTGCACATTTAAAACGCTGGGTCACCTGGGAGCGTGTTTTATTTGCCAAGTCTGTTTACTGTATATCACAAGTATTCATTAAAGTGACATTTGTTTACCAACAAACATCGTCAGTATGATATATTTTTTCTAGAAATTGTCCCTTTCCCGGCGGATTAAATTTTCCATTTGTATGTTTGAATATTAAATTATGTTTTTCTCTAAATTCCGTATTCTGCAATATGTTTTAAACTGCTGATGGACCCAAGTGGTTCCTGTTTAAGTGCATTGAAAGTTGGGGAACTATTTGAGAAAGTCTTATAGGAAATCAGAAGATAAAACCCAGGGACATGAGGAAAAACCATAACATTAACAACGCAGGGATATGGTCAAGAAAAAAGCTATTATCCCAAAAAGTGAATGGATCCAGGAGCTGAGCATAGCCATTTACCACGCTGTACAGTGCATGGTTAAAATTGATAAGAATTGATTTTATAAAATGCCGAATATGAAAATACTCTTCAAGCAGTGTATTATTTTTGTATGTATCACAATCGACTCGGTACATTGAAAGAAATGCAAACAAAAATCAAATGCAATCGATCTTGCCAACGACAATGGGGTTACAAATTATCTAGCATCACCCCCACCGCCTTTCAATTTCGATTATATATTTATAGAATATAAAGTTACGTTAAGGACTGTGTCAATAATAACTAACTATCTTCAATGTTCTCATTACCACCAGTTATAACTGAATTATCTGGCACAACCTACTTATGAAATTATTTTATCGAATATCTTAAAATAATACGTAACTATTTGAAGCCTTAATGATTTCTCTTGAAAATAATAAATCAAATTAATAGTCGTCAACGATTTTGACGATATACAACGTCTCTTATATTGGGTTGAAATGAAATCCTTGAGACAATATGTTCAATGATCATTTGATATATAAAACACATACATTAATATGTCTGGTCGTCTTGGGTACGAAAATTGGTTCGTGTATGAGATTATTTCAGGTGGAATATTTTGGAGCATGTAAGCTCTAAAAATGAAATTTTGACCTGATGTAGATTGTTTATCTCGTGGGGGAGAGCGTAAACTCGATACATTAATAATGAGAAATGGCAACCGATGATCTAGAAGGGACATGCATATGTCACACCCTGCACGACAATGATCACCACTACTTATGGCTAGCTGAAGATATAGCATGCTAGAAGTTTTCTGTTAAAAGTTCAAAATGCAAAATACCATTGAGCGATGGTATTTCCTCTAAAAGGTAACGGGTGTAATAATATGTGCTATAGCTTGTGGTCTGAGAATTGATTTTATGGACTCGTGGTTGGCTGCCTAGTCACTTGCTGATGGTTAGAGTTTAATACCCATCTCAAAAACACAATTACGACCACGAGCTCGTTACGTTAAAATGTGGGATACCATAGTGTCTGGCGAATTAACAATACATGCTATATAAAGAATAGGACAATTAATGACCGTGACTAATTAAATTAGTTACTTTTAACACTGACCTTTTGTAAGTCTTGAACTTGAAGCATGACTTTGTATTAAAACCTATTCGAGTTTGATAGAAAGTCTCAGACGTAAGATCCAGTTTAATAACTTATTATTAAGTATCAATTTGTTTTAATAATGCGTTAATTAAGTGAAGCTTGAGGGGAAAGCAATGTTTCTGTTACCGCTGATATAACATTCCCAAAATGATTTGCAAATTCGATTATTTTTTAGGATATCTATTTGTGTATATATAGAGATTAAAATGTCACCCAGATCAAGACTTCGCCAATTATCGAGCCTGCCATCAAAATCAAGTGGACCAGTAAAGTACATTATCTAGACAGTGAAAATATCTCAAAATCTAGTCTATCAATGAAGATATTTGAAGAGGGCAATATTGACGTTATTATTGTTATATCTAAGGGTGAAGGGTTCTCTGGTAGCAATCGAAAGAGAGGGTGGGGGTAACCAATAAAGCGAATAAGAAATTTTAAGGATGTTCAAACAAATGTTTCCTGAATATTTACATTCGCTTATTTACTTATCTATGCCTGATCTGTCTATTAACATAACCAGGTTTCGTATGAATGTCTCAATTTAAACCGTGGTAATGAATTTCTGCGTAACTTTGATATAAAAATTCATTTTTATTAAGCTTTTATCGGCTAAAGATTTGTTGTAATTTTTTTCTTACGTGAAGCGAAAAACAAATAATATCTGCTGTTGTGAATGGAAGGCGTAGTACAAGATAATAACGAGAAGACCCACTTATTACAAGGAAGCCAAATTTACATGGAAAAATAATGCTCACCGAGTAATTTCCTCGTATTGACGCTCATGAAAATAAAATAAGTAGCATTTCTAATGTTTTACTTGCCTTAGATACTCGTTAAAGGTGTTATATCTAAACGGTAACGACCCCGACGTCAGTTGTTCCAAGGTCATTTTTACGTCAATTAAAGATGCATGATGCAAGTGTTACACGTGTCTTTTTCCTAACTTCAAATGTTATATAAATTATTATTTAGACATTGATGCACAAAATAAGCCCACAACTCTCTGAACCACTGGGTGGCCGCGATATTGAATATATTAGAACACATGTGCCATTTAATAATACAACGTTGAATTGGATAATCTAGACTTGTTTATTATCGTAGCTATTATGGTACAAAGGATATTATCTTGTCACAGCTTCAAACACCCACAACTTTGCTCAGAATAAAGTAATTTGATTGAAATTTTCCTATATTCATTTTTCATAATCTATTTGTGAACTATTATAGCAAGAATGGCCAGCTCTTTATCTAAATCTTACATAATGCATATTTAAACTGAATTCCTGTTATTTCTTTGAATTTCAAGTATTCTTTCTCATATCCATAGGTGCACATCTACCGTGAAACCAGCAGAAATAATCCCAAACCAAATCATTTGTAGGATCAATATATATATTGGCTGTTTTATTTCGTTACCATAAACAGAATGGCGATCTTCAGATACTGTGAAGCCATGCATATAATGTTCTTGTTAAAAGGAATCCCAGTACAAGAGGTTATTTGGTAATCTTGAAATATTGACAGACGTTAATGGAATATCTTCAAGACAATTGACCAAAATCTGAACTCCATCCCTGATAATTCGCTTTCAGAGATTTTTCTATTGCGGCCATTCAAGTTAATCGGGTTTTTAAATTCTTTTACGTAGTACGGTCATCGGTCCAGTGATAAGTGTCCTACGGGTCCATTTCATTTGTACAATGATGGACGTAATTAGGTCAGGGGTTATAACAGATAACTGATGCATAATATAACTAGTGCTGAATCCGTAAAGGTTTTAGCCTTTAAATGCACATGCAATGTAAGAAAATTAGCCTACAACATGGCATTAAGATGCCACTTGAGGTTAAACAATACAGTCTGAGCACTTTATATTTTAATTAAGGGTAATCATAGTTAAAATCATCTAACCCCGGAAACCACTTAATTTATACCTACAAGATAGCGACGGCGTCTAAAAACCTTCGATCCTTTTAATTATAAATATTGTTTGGTTTGACGATATGCCCATTGCCTGCGGGAGGATAGGTATTGTTTCTAAACCTGCACTACCTTTATTTGTCTAGCCTTGTGTTGTTGTTTTTTTTTTGTGGGGGGGGAGATTCACATAGCCAACAGTGTCTGCTATAGTGTCTTGTAGATAGTCTGCTGTCACGACACTGCGTACTAGCATTAAGCTACAGTTTCTGTTAATCAGTTAGGGAATATTCATATCCTTTACATAACAAAGAATTTTATGCTACTTCTCATTAGCTAAAGCTGTTGCAGTTTGGTTTGGATTGCATTATACGTCAGTGCACATGAGACCGTGAAATATAGTATCTTGTCTTTGAAATTTGTTGTGATTTTTTTGCTATCGTTATTTGAGCTGTTTATGTCATTAAGATGTAAACGAATTGCAGCGGGTCACAGGCCAGTGCATCTAGTTTGCATAATAGAAGGCCCAACAGTACGGATCCTTGTGTGCCACCATATCTCAGAATGAAATGGATATTCTTTCTAGCATTTGGCCGTGTTCTAGCATAGGTCTGACTCATTCTTAGAGAGAGCCATGTATTTAAAATAATTTGATCATATACATGTAGATCGTTAGCTCTATCACTGAATGAAGTGACTTTATTTCGTTCAGGAATTGCACGTGGCAGGAGGTGCGGGGTAGCCTACCAATATATGAGTTTGCTAACAAAATATTATCATTTATAAATATCCACTCACCTGTTCTAACCAGACGTTTATAGTTAAGACTTGATTTACTTCGTCCTGAAACGAAAAAGAAGGAATTGAATTAAATGCTTTTGAATTGGCTGAAAATAACACAAGGAAATGAACCATTTGGGAGGAATTTTTTAGACACCTTGGTTTCCAGTTAAATCATATACTGACCATTGACGATAGATAATCAAACATGCTGAATCGTATACTGACCATTGAAGATAAATAATTTAGTCTTATTGTGTATATACAAAGTAGGTAACAAAGTCCAATAAATCATTTAGTGAACATGGAGGAACTGTTGAGTTCAGAAAAGATTGGTTCATTAGTGGTATAGGGCATTTATTAATAAAAATGTATGCTTTCATGAACTTATCGGTCAATACGCAATATAGAGTTTACATACTGCATCAATGATAGGATGTGTATGTGGTGGGTGTCAAAAGTAGTTGATACATCATTGTGTAGCACTACGGTCACACTGTACGACTCAATCAGTGTGACACTACGGTCACCCTGTGTGTAACTACGGTCCTGTGTCACGGCAGCTAATAAACGTTTTGACACTGCAGTTCTTAAACTTCAATATCGACTTCAATATCCATGCATACATCCCAAACTAAAGCGGGGGAGGGGGCATCAAAGGTTATGAATTGACGCTATTGACCCACTTTGTTTTTAGACCACCTAATTAAATCCAAATCTAATTTGAGATCCAGACAGATCTCCCAAATCCAGGAAGTTAGTTGTCTTAAGCAATTACAATAATCTATAAGAGTATAGACATTATGTAGGTAAATGATCTCTATACATCAGGTTTTTTTTTAAATAGCATGTTGACCTGTGTTTGTAAAATAAAATGCTTGTCCTCTCGATGAACATATAACTCATTGTTAATCGCATAGCAGTCAAAAGATATTAACACGGAAGTAGAGTCTTCCAAGAGTACGATAAAGCTGCTGTTTGAGAGAAGTGCTCAACATTCCAGATCCATCTGATACAACCAACAAGATATATCATTCATCTATCTGATACAACCAGCAAGATATATCATTCATCTAGAGGTAATCATCCCCACCTTATTCCTTTCCTTTGACTTGACACGAACAAACATGAAAACAAAGCAAGTAAAAACACATTCTCTTTGTAGACGATAAATTCACTGACGGCATCCTCCTGAAGTCACACGAACTCGTCAATCGAGTTTTATAAAGTTTTGTAATTCCAAACGTAATCAAAAATACCATTAGTGCTTATAAATACAGATTCTTCACGGTATATAGTCCACAAATATAGATAGTGTCATAACCTCTATTAATCAAACCATGTCGAAATTGAATAAGGTGGTCTTATCTGTTTGTTGAATCATTTTGAATATACATGTACCTATATATAGATAGATGATAAATATGTATATACGACATACAGCGTTGCAAAAATGTTTGAGCAGTGATAATCATGATAGCGCAATCTTATTGTCTGTGTTCGCGATTCACATTGATGGACTTGTCTTCACGAAGGGCACTTAGATTAGATTTTATATTACATACAAGATCTGCGTTGTGTATGTTATATGAGAGTTTAGTCGGTGGGATTATCTTCTGGGTTCCTAATTAGATTTAAAGGAAATAAAATCTCCCAAACCTGCCCGTTGATATTAATTATTCATACATAAGTACAAGGTTGTTACATCAATGTTTAATGGATAACAAAGGAAAAGCCGTCTCATCCGAATTTACTTCAGAAAGTGCTCTGGAAGAATAAGCTTATTTGAATCTCTGCTAGTAAGTGACAGGCAGTTTTATAAGTCTTTAAATCTGCCTGCAGTCACAATATTATTGTTGTGATCCATGATCAAAATAAGACGACGATGGTTTTATATCTTGTTCAAAGAGACAAGAAAATATTAGGAAATGTTTCGGGCGTTTTATAACTTTAAAAGAGAACAATTAACCTTCTTGACATCTTCTCGTTGGTATATCATCCATATTCATAAATCGTTTTGTATAGCATGGTTAGGGTCGGGATAAATCAATGTTCACAAACAAACATTAGCCCCGCTCAACAAAATAACAAACTGTGACAACAGACATTTGAGGAAATATTCAGATACCAAAAAAAAAAAACCAAAATATCTTTGAAGTTGGTCAACATGTAACATTCAAGCTGTCATCTTTTTGTTTACAAAATTCCAATCTGCTTTGCCTCAAAACAAATAATTAGAGCTTCCTATCATATATTTATGCAATTAAAAGAAAATTTTGGGAACTTCAAATTGATGTTAAATTCGCTATTCTCTGCTGATATTACGCTTGTATACAATACTAGGGCGACAACTACCCTAGAGTGGACAAAGTAAATAAACATGACTAATTCTGTTGTCTTTAATAGATAGTTTGTCACAATCTCCTTGTTTGTTTACAAACTGGTACTGTCTGCAAAATTAAAACCAGTGGATGCGATGCAGGGTAAGTTCTTGGTAAAGTGATTCATTTTGGCTATATCGAATTTTACCATATAAACATCATAGGACTGAAATACATAAACTGATAACACTGACTAAAATATATTATGAAATCGGGACAGAAAGAGAAAATCCTATACAAATCAAAGAAAATAAGGTTTTTACCGTCAATTCATGAATTCTTAGTTCTAGTAGAACAATTTCTGTCACACGTTTGTGAGAAGGTATCTAATATGCAACCCCAGTTTGATAGTTCTTGTATAGCAATTCCCCATGACACTAGTCATGACAGTGAAGTATACACATGACCTGTGATAACCGAACCTGAACAAACAGGTTACTTAAATTGCAAAAAAAAAAACTTTTAAAAATTACCACCCATTCTCTCTTCTTGGGTCATTTTCCAAACTATTAGAAAAGGTCGTATTTACCACACCATAAGTCATATCGTACAGCACAATAGAGACTTTTGGCAAGTGGAATTTCCCGCATCCGTATCACGTATCCGTATCGCCACGTGATACGTTGCGTCAATGTAGTTTTAGAGTTTTGGCAGATTTTCGCGGCGTGTACATATGGGTAGCTGAGCTGAGCTTAGTTCTAATACAGCATGGTGGCAGTTATCTACCAAGATCTTCAGTACTAGTCAAGTGTCTACTATGATACAACATTTTAGCGTCTAAAAGTAGCAAAAAGTATGGTAAAAAGACGACGATGTTATATGGACCTTTTCCGTATGAAAGCTGTTCGATACGTGCTGCCGTATCCGTGTGCCATATCACGTATGGTATTTACATTATACACAAGCATTGTTGACGTCACACACAAAATCGATACGGATACGCGATACGGACCAGAAATTTACGCTTGCCAAAAGTCTCTAATCTGGACGAACCGTGTCCGTATAACAGTGCTATTATTATTATTAGACGGAAAATCAATTTATTCCTGTTCGTATTTGTCAAAGTTTTTTTTTAAAACTTGTTTTATTGACACCGAATTCAGAACAACTATGGACGAACGAGTTTGCTGTCTCCGGGCTTATGGGTGGGCTGAATAACCTGCAGTCTATTTTAGTAGTATTTTTATAGCAGATACGTAAACATTGCTTGCGGTAATAATTCGGGGGATCAATTAGTACTGTTTAATATACATGGAATCTAACACATGTTTAATAACGCCAATCATACTAAATTGATCATCACAATCAAATTATTCTCTCGGTGTAATTCAAATAAACTTTCAGGTTGCTCAGAATTATTTTGGAATAGTCTTTTAGCCGCGTGTGTTATGCAATTCTTAATTCCTATTCTTCTGCAGCTCAATTTCTGTATTAAGATGCAATGTAGCTGAATGTTTCCTAGCACAGTTCTCTAATCACAACTAATACAGATTGCAAATCAGATGAACTATTCGTTATTATTATTCAAGGCATTCTTGGGTGATTTAGATCGTACTGAACTAATCTATTTTCTTTATATGGAAACTACAACAAAAGCCTCTAAATAGTAAGTGCAGAGACCCGCACTACACTCGAAACAAAAATGAGCTTTCAAAATATAACTCTGTCAAGTGCTTAAGATATGGTAAATATAATTTCTTGCCGTTTGTTATTGTTTGACAGTTTCTCGATGATGCGGCACTTTCCTTCAGAGTACACAATACTTTACAATGTAATGTACTTCTGCTTTATTGGAAATGGCCACTTAAAAATACCTGCCCTTGGGATGCATCTATCAGCCTTCTGGGTGTTTGAACGGCTGTCTTTTAGCCAAAATAGCAAATTTTTATAGAGGTATAAAAATTGGCTACATTTCAATTTTGTAAAAGTTCCACTTCAATACAATTTATTTAGTTTTCCATAGTGGCCAGATTCAAAACCTTGGGCTCGTTAATCAATTTCTTGAAACATTGATAAATGGGAAGAATGATACATCATGTCGTAATGTTCTAAATTCTGAATAATAAAATACAAATCTAAAACAAAGATAAAACATTAACTTAAGATTATATAAAGTAACATGGGAAGCTATAATAAGTTCATGATGTAAGTTTGATACTACTGGGAGCAACAGCGCCGAGTCGTTCCTTGGGACCACGTCCGGTACACCTTGGCGTGTAGGTAATAGGGGCCCTTGACAATTCGAATTCAATTTGTGGTCTAGCACATATCACAACGTATTCATTATAACTCTCCGTGCCGACAAAGAAGAAGTTTTAATCTATTGCATTCGTTTTTGCTACTACTTAAAAAATGTCATACTATTATTACACCATCACAATGGGCAAGCAACATAAACTTTACTAATCTTGAACATATCAGAATCTGTATCCATTTACTAGGTAACACCACTTACGATTAAGAGTCAGACTAAATCGGATAATATTCTTAAATATGAATCATTGCGGACAGCACAATTCGTTAGAACGTCAATTAGCGACCCCCATTGAGCAAGGCACGCAAAATACCATGTTAAAAAAAATCTTTTCTAATTTGGCAAATTAGGAGTTTCTATTTTCAAAGACCGTGATTAAATTTAGCTAATGGTGATCACGCATCAACACGTTCATTTAATAGAACACAAACTGTAAAAACAAAAGTGTGCTCGGTTTCGTGACTAAGTGATATCAATTAAGCACCCCCATCTTCGCGCACGACACTTTATAGTTTATTTAAAATGATCATGCTCTCATGGTTCCAAATGTATTTCAAGATTTCTACGTTTAATTCCACTGATGCTTTTTGGCCCATGTTGTTCCACCTGTGATAGAAAGCGGTACATTCAGGGTGGGGGGGCGGGCTATACTATATACCGGAAAACATCAAAATACACCGGAAAACAGCATGTTATACTAAGTACCGGAAAACACTAAATACAAGAAAACACACTAAATACCGGGGAAAACCCCTAAATAGGCAACTCCGAGCCTGGTCCTCCGGAAAACAAAAACAAAAAAAAACTAAACCTAACGCTAACCCACAACTGAAAAACCTAGCCCTAACCCACGCAGACAGAGGATCAGGCTCCGGGTTACCTAATTTCCGGTATCTACTGTTTTTCCGGTGTTTTCCGGTATTCAGTATAACGTGGTGTTTTCCTGTTGTTTTCCGGTGTTTTCCGGTATATAGTATTGTCGAAGATACGAGACGAGAATTAAGATAAATGAGGAAATCTGTGATGCTCTGTGGTCATAAAAAAGCGATTCCTACTTTCCACTATTTTCGTAGCCTCTTGAGAACACTCAATTTTAGAATGTTTGTGTTTGTATTTCATTTACATTTCAGGTTGCATCGTTTTTGTGATTAAAGAATCAAAAATAATTCTTAAACAGGTGAAAAAGAGCGGGAGGGGGTGTTTGGGGTAGGAGGGGGCTCCCAGTGCCGCCGGATAATATTGTACTGTGTGGAACGTGTTAAGAGTCGATTTGCAGCATATTCTGACCTATGGTATATGTCTGACACTAGTTAAGCATCATATATGATTATGATAATAATATTGAAAACGCATTGTAATCGCGTGATGTTTGCCATTTGCGAGGCGGTACAAAACGTCAAGGGGGCACGGATACTCAAAACTATGGCGCCATTGTGCCCCACTCACTTAGTCTCTGGGGTGGGGTTCTTCAACACCCATGCCCACATCGACGAATTAGCTAAATGCTCCATTTGCATACATTGTCACAGCGATGAATTGTTGTTTCGTGAGTCAAGATAACCCAAGAAGCGCATTTGCCATGATCGATAGTTTAATATGATATTTATATTATATTAAAGATTGATGCCTTATTTCCACCTTCAGCCGCGGCCATTATATTATTTTTTTATTTAACTCGTTAATAACACGAGCAAAGAGCAAGTATAAAATACGTTAGAAACAACACTTTAATAATCACACGATTTTTTGTAATATCTCGTTAGCTTTTTTATATTTGGGACCATGCGTCTTCAGAGTAATATACATGGGGGTTGAAATCCTCTATTCAAATGTCATCGCCCCCACTTTACTCTATAACAACAACTGATCGGGACCTGGTCGTTGATTTCTTTACATAATTATCAATATGGTGAAGAGGAAATATGGGCACCCAAGTTGTCGACGTATTTTACCACTAACAAAATCCTAAGATAATGCTGGTCGTTGCACCTTTCATAATACCCGCAACCACTGATCAATTGAGGAGATCACATCGACGTCACATAGCCAACACATATCGTTGTAGTTTCGTGTTTTAACAAAACCACAGAGCTGGTGGGGGGTCTATGCTCTGTTGCTATCCTTAAGCCAGTAGGTTCATCTCATGAAATCCGCATCCAAACCACTGATCTATGTAGCTGGAATTCCCAGTATCACATCTCCTGGGTAATATTCATTTTGACATGGAACTTAAGTTGTACTCTGATATTAGCAACACTACATTATCTAATCAACTACATACCCACAAGACAAAAAGACCGACAAGACAAAAACGTGGTCATTGTACGAGGACTGCCAAATCCAATGGATGGGTCAGGGTAATCTATCGGGGGTGTAAAACTCGGAGCTTTAATTACAGAGCTTTTAGTTCATAAGAAAGCGGAAATGGTCAATATTGTAAAAAGATAAGTGTGCGAATACATTATTTATATCAGTATACAAAATAACACAAAGATGGCTGCATAATACGATTTCTAAGGCATTTAGTGAGTAAATTATTCATATGAAAACCACCAAAGTCCATGTTAACATTTTAAATTATTTATTATTAAAAGAAATTTCATTAATTTCATCATTTTGTGAGATTAGATAAAGAGCTGATAGTTCTTGTTGTAATAGTAAAACATATATACTAAAAAGGAATGTATTGAAAATTTCAGTCGAATTACTTCGCTCTGAGCCGAGTTCTCAGAGATACAATTACAGTTTAGCCGAGGTTGTCATTGTAAACCATGTTTTAATAATAAGTCTCGATTATCCATTTTTACAATATATCATGAACGGAAAACGGATTTAATTATATTTAAAATCGGAGCCATCCGATGACATCAAGTTGGTTATGGTAAGTTAAGTAATGTCCAATTAATCATTCATATAACATTTAAGGCCTAGTAACCACGTTGACTAAAAGACATCCTTGAGAACAGTTTTGCCTAGACATCAGCTAACAGACAACACAAACCAGAATTCAATCATATATATCTCAAGCTGTTATAACTATGTGAACTTGAATGAAACAATTAATTCAATTTATTCATGTTACGTCATCTACCTCTTTACAGAAGTGGTTATTGATCCAGCTTGTTACGTCTGCACAAAATGATGTAAATCTCATCGAAAATTTAAATTGAAGAATGGGGTGCTGCTGTCTATGTTGTCACTTCCAGTTTGAAGATCTTTCAAGAAGAATGGTGGCCATCACCGCCTGTGGTCTCTATTACTGTTTCTCATCCAATTCTGACATTTTGAACGGTATCTCTGAATCCAAGTTTAATCTGCGAGAGAGGGTTTCAGTTTGACGGATGGAGCAAATAAAATTAAAGTTCACAATTTCCTAAAGGAATAAAATTGTTTTCGTATATCTTTCCAGCGAATAATACGTTTGTTTACTATACTGCTTAGTACAAAAAGGGCTTTACTTTTAAAATAAATGGAATGTTATCTAATGAATATTGTTTCGATTGTTTTACGGCGTATATGATAAGTAATCAAAGTCTCCGCCAAAGTAACGATCTTTGCTGGCGATAATTTGTCGTCCATTAGTAATTGCATGTGTGAGGAATATGCGAAAACCTGCAGATTTGGAGGGAGATATTGTAGTAGTCTTTAATTTCAAATAATATGTGCCTTAAACGGATTAAAATTCTGATGTTGTACTGCATTGCTATCTGATAGAACTTCTCTGAAGTAAATTTTGCGAAAACATTAAGTTGTTGGTTAATAAGAGTGCATGTTCTGGTATACATGGCTGAGTTGTGTGGTAAAATTGGGAATCGTTTCAATACCAAACTTATACGAGTAATTACTTCGGCATGATTGAGAGATTGTGGACAAGGAGCATGGCGTCATCACACTCACAGTCATCTTGGAATTATGACGTCATGTCAAAAATCGCAGTTCGTCCATAGAACAAGTCCGTCAATTTTCATGTTGATCGTATTTGATTTGGTACTTGCGTCACCCTAAGAACAAGAAGAACAACAACAGTCTTAAGTCCAGTTATATGTCCAAACATCAAAAGAAAGAAAAATAAACCAACGTAGCTGTTATGTAATTTAATTACAATGAACTGTTAATTCTATAACTTTTAGGAATGTCGTCTGCTCTTAAACACATTCTTATTTAATATAAGTATATGGGGTTTTTTTTTCTTCTTACTTTATAGACTATTCTACATGCTTCAGGTAATTTATTACAAAAATCCAATATCCAGACATGATATCAGAATCAGAAACAGACATTACACTCGAGAAAGAATATCGAGACATTGAAGTTCACTGGTGATTGAAATGTTTTATTGACTCGAGGGCCAAAAATATGTCAGATTTATCTGGAGTACGATATTACCCAAACCATGTCATATAATACGATTATATTTTTTGTAAGGCTGTCGGAGTATATTCTTGACATTCAAACAAAAGAAACTTGATGACACGCTAATCAAGTTTAAAAATCTTTTAAAAACAATGTATGCAAACCCTAAAAAGTTTTTTTTTTTTTTTAATTTAAAGAGTTTAACTCCGTTGGAGAATCTATAGGTTCCACTTATCCGATAACTTGTTCCAAACAATAGTTCTGTTGCCAATGTCAGCGAAATACGTTATCAACAAAAAATAAGGCAAGGCCAAGTGGCTTATTGGAAAGCTTCAATCTTCCACAAGGTTAAATATGTTTTTACCGGTGACATTAAACAGACTTCGGAACATGCACATCTTTAACTGTGTAGATTAAGGATAATGTTTAAAGAAAATAGAAATGAATGCTCATAATTCAATTTAAACGTAATAAACTTACACGAAGCTTATGCAATTTGTTAAACATGTTTTACATGAAACTATTTATTTAACCAAGTGGAGTGGTGGTGGATCAGTGAGTGAGATGTCGGATCACTAGCCTGGAGGCCCCTTGTTCGAACACAGTGTTGACCGAGAAAGTTCATAGGGATGTTCCGGCGTAGTTCCCCTTTTGAGTGGTGTAGGACGAATGGACAACGTATAGTCGTTCCGAGGGACGAAAATCCGACATCCTGTGTAAGTATTGGCGAGCACTTAAAAGACCCCAGTAACAATTACAAATCAATAAATTAATGATCTTAGATGTGTACGGTATCGTGTATATATTGTTCACTCCACAATATGATTTGTGTTCTTTCTGCATTAGTTCTATTGTGCAGTTTATGGGGTTTGGGGTATTGTTAAACCTATCATTCGGTTCCATTAATAACAACTGTCTAGGTCTTTCTTGGGCCGGACATTTTCGCTTTGGATGGGAAAATGCGTTAATGGGACTGAAAGATCGCCCAGATCGTATCAAATGCAATGTGGTTCCGATTCGACCGTATGTTGGTCCTGAAATGACCTAGTTTGTGTCGAGTGGACGTTAAACCCCATTTCAACCTCTCTCTTTGTTCTTGTTTTAAAAAAAAACCAATCTGTATTAAAGATGACACTGAAAATGTCTAATTGGCGCAAACAAAATATTTGAAAAATCTCTAAAGTATTCTTTACTTTTGTTTTATTTTAGAAAGTGTTGTTGAACTTATTGCAAATTAGCTATAGGATTTGTAATTTTTATAAAAGTTAAAGTTATGTAAATTTATGTAAACAGCTAGTTCAACTAAGAACAATATGTCAAGAAAAATGTTGATCCACAAACACTACCTTTTAATTTGTATATGCCCTTGTAGCCATATGCACAATCTCAATGCTTGTGAGAGTTCACTGAAACCTCTTCGTGGTACAATGGAATATTGTCTCCATAGATTCATTCTTGTCGTTTTCTCTTTTGGTCGTTTCTGACCTAGAGATTTCTGCAAGGCTAACTCCGTGTAATCCTACAGCAATAATGTTAGATTTATTAGATTGTTGGTTGGAAATGAGGTCCATTACACATTGCTTCTTGAGTGAAACCGGGAAAATTTAAATCAATATGCAGCATCAATTATGGTATGGGAGAAAGCAGAGTTGCTTTAAGACTGGTTCGCATTTATATAATTGTATCTATAGATATGTGTATGACTATTTTGCCAACAAACTTGAACAACCTAAACTCTTTAGAAGTTGTCCACAAAATGTTCACCTGTATATATTTCAGCCATTAATCAAAGAAGGTGTATTTAATGCCTTCATAACAACAACGATCTTTCTTTATATTCCCGCCAATTTGTCTGTGTTTTACTCCATGCTTCATAAAACAAAGAATCGAACAAAACTGTACATCATATATACAAATATGACGATACAAATTTGTAAGAAATTATTAAGTTTGCTGTAAAATATTAATGACATCAGTCAATGTTTCAACGTGGACAATCATAAAATAAGTATTTCCTCTGGTAAATGCCTACCTTTTTGGCAGCTACGATGACTCAGTAAGTGATGCGTTTGCCGGTGTTGACGTATGACGTATACCCATCTTCATTAAGTCCGGTCGGAGTAGAACAGTAGGACGGTAAGTGATGCGTTTGCCGGTGTTGACGTATGACGTATACCCATCTTCATTAAGTCCGGTCGGAGTAGAACAGTAGGACGGTAAACCCATTTCATTTCAACGGTAATTTCCTTTCCATTCGGACTGCCATTTTGTTGGTAAGAAAGTGTAGGGGTGCGAATGGTTAGCGTAGTTTCGAATACCCGGTTGTATGTGGCTAGGAATAGAGTCGCCTGTCCAGTCTCGTGGGTTTTCTCTGGGTACTCCGATTTCCTCCCACTGCAGAAGTTAATTATTGAAATAAAATTAAACCATATGTTAGTGCCGAAATGTCCTAGTTTGTGTCGAGTGGACTTTAAACCCCATACAAATAATATCCAATTATCATATTTTGAACAAAAGTCTGGTCGTCTTGTATATTTCTTCCCATACCTATCCGGTGCAAAGAGGCACCATATCATTTCCTTTTTGTTAAATACATGCTCATATTTCTTAGAGCCATATTTTTTTAAATTTAAAAATGGCATGTATTTTATGGATACGCCATATAAATTCTTATAATATCTTCACCTCTCCAGATCACATAAAAAAACCTACGACATATTTTATTTGAAAACACCACGAAACCAAAACACAACTTGGGTAGGTTACATCTTTATTGATAATTAAATCAATTTAGTTTGCAATTCATTCGATGCTTACAATGGGAATAATAAACAGTAAGTGCTGCAATATTAGGAGGAAATAGATTTTCTTTCATTCTAATTCACGCCTTTACACAATTTAATTACAGAGATAGTGCTGACGGTATTTCTGGATTCACACAAAACGCATTCTCGCGCCAAGGCTGTCGCCAACCTCTATCAATTTACCAAATAAAGCATAACAAATGAATAAAAAAAACTATATTAGCGCAATACATGTAAAATAATAGGACGATCAATAAATCCAATAAAGAGACTATACAATAACATGCACAACATTGTCATTTTTAAAAAAAGATAAGTTTTCTTTTATTGTTAAACATTATGCTCGGGGGTTCCAAACACAGTTTTAAACCATACATTCTACTAAGCAAGTTATATATTTTGTAAAATATAACACCTGATATATATCAAAAACTGATGGAAATTAAAAGGAATAGGGTTGTGAAGACGGGAAAACTGGTAGTTCAAATGAAACAGAAGTATTATTATTTTACTGGCTCGAACAATTGGTACGTAGGTTCTGTTGTAGCCCAGTTAAACTGGTCCCTAATATATAACACTATAGTACAAACTGATCGGAATTTTCCTTTTCTCATAAATGAGAGCAAAAAGATCGGAACCAGTTCTTTGGTAGAGTTTCCTTATCAATTACTTTTCAAATACAGTATTTATTGACTATACGGATCCCTGTCCGCTTGTAAAACAAAACCAACCAACTACATACCCTATAAAACAGTGGACGGTGAACTCCAACACTGTACGAAGGGTACAGTCTTTATTGTGGAATGTTAAAGAGACAAGATAAAGTATTAGGTATATAAAGTATCTGTTTGAATTTCAATAATGAAATCTATCTTTTCAGCAAGTTCCACCATTGCGATTAAATTTGAAAGTGAGTATAAAGTGTAACGTTAGCCTAATTTTGAATTTTGGGGTAGCGGTTTGTGTTTTTTTATTTTTTTTTTTTTTTTTATATTTCGTGCATGAAATTCGCTTCCCCAATGAGAAGAGGGAATATGTTTAGAAGTGGTGATTTATTTACACTGAATTATCGATAATGTTTCTATTTTAATAGATAAACGGTAAAAATCCAGCCAGATAACGATTTCTGTCATAAATCTTTTAAAATATAGATTTTGGGATCAATTTTTTGTTGATATACGATTTCTTGATGGGAGAGTGTAGTGAGTGGAAGATGATTTGAGCGTGAAGGGTCAGGAGAAGGACCGGCTCTTGTCTACTCATCTTCCACCATCGTACAACACATCAGTTTTACTTCAAATAATTTATACCGTAATTTTTTTTACAGCTGCGAAAAAATATCCTGCCTTACGTCAAAGCATTTTGAAATGGTCTCGTGAACACCGTACTGCATAAAATTTGAAAAACGTAAATGATGTATAACTAATCCTGGATGTGTAAATATTTCGGAGGCATTGCCGTATTTAGAGCAGGAAAAACAAACATCCTATACTACCTGTTCGGTGGATAGCCGAATGGTCAACGCGTGCGCTTTGAATCATAAGGCTGACAATTGAATCAAGTGGCGTGTTTTCAATTCACTGTTTGTACGTGAGCTAGCAGATTGTCTCTGGGTCCTCCGATTTCCTCCCACAGTTGAAGACCCCTTTGTACAAGCGAATTATTAAAATAATGTGAAAGGGTTTACACTATTAGGTATAGCTTTCAGTTTGTAGAAATGAGAAAATCTTTACTTCATTATAACAAAAACAAGGAGTGTAAACATTAGCTACAGGAGAACAATTTTTCACAAAATTGAAATATGATAACAGCGTTTATGAGGTTTTATTTATTTGCTTTGCGAACTTTGGCGAAGAAAACATTGGACATTGTCAAATTATATATTTGGGACAAATCATCTAAGCCACACATGACATAAAACCATTTTGACATCAATGAACTTTAATGAAATTACCAAACTCATAATATTATGGGTCAATGCTTAGTGATATTTTCAATGATATAACAAGATACACCAGACGGTACATTGAATTCGGGAAGACGCTAGTCCGTCAGCCTAGCAGGGGAGTATTTAGGTCGTAACCGACGTCTTGAACGAGAGGAGAAGCTACTCCGTGGGGCAAGCGGGGACTATTTAGGTCATGATAGCTGTCATGTACTAGCCAGTGTAAAAATTTCTCTCTCTAGACCACCATTTTTCACTCTTTTAATTGCCATACGTTCTAACCAAGTTTTGGCTTTTGTGGACTTGGTATCTAATTGTTTTAACCGCAGATCGGGATTCATCTATTTCTATATTCTATTAATCGATGAATATTTCTCGACAACAAGGTTTAAAAGTAAAACTAAATTAAAGATCTTTTTCAAGAGTTTTTAACCTTCAAGACAACATACTGAAACGGATAATAGTGTTGATGGGGTGGCCCACTCATTGTTTTATTAAAGATAACGCTTGAACAGGGACATTGCAATTTTTATATAAGTTGATTAGAAGCTCTTGCTGGAAAATCGAAGGCACGAGCCATCTCCTTTAATAAACTATATTGCGTACTTTCCGGCCCTTATAGCTTTTATCTGTATGTCGACATTGTCAAGGCATGGCTACATTGTGTGGAACTGCGGGGGTTCAAGTAAACACACTATCCCCAGACCCCAGGCAAGTCTGGCTGTTGGTCAAGCATATAATTGAAGAAGACATAACCGGAGTGCAAACTGCGAAACACTGCTATAAATTCCAATATTTCGCACCTGAAGACACTTAAATAGTACGCAAACGTCATAAATATACCCAATTTAGACAGCGAGAAAGCAACTTGTCTTATTAGTTTCAAAATAGATCTTACGGAAATCATAGTTAAAGTTCGAGGTCATTATGTAACTTAAAGAAACCAGTACCTTTAATGTATATATATTATTAGAACTCAGTTAATGAAATTATTTAGACTTTAACATAGGGATTAGTATCAAGAAATACATATCACCATAATAGATAATAATCACAAGTCTGTATATTTAAATATTTTTGATTCATTAATTAAAATACATTGTGGTATGATCTTTGTTGATTAATCTGGGATTATCGTCCAGGTTCTTGTAGCTTGTGCGCACTCGATAGACTATCGATATAAAACTGACTGGCCTTGGGCATTAATGTCACAAAAGGGTATTTCAGAAGTAGCTTATCAAGCATGATGATTGCCTTATAGATGAATGAGACGTTGTTGTTTTTATTTTTTAATTTAATTTCTACAACCTTTTTTTTCATTTGCTTATTGTGGGAATCGTATTATAAGTTGGTCATTTTTCCAGAAATCCAGATAACTAGAGCGAACTATCACATACTGATCAGTAATCTCAGCAAGAATTTAGCTATTTTCAAGATACGCCTAAAATATTAAATAAATGTCTTAAAACGCTTTCAGTATTGAATAAATGGGGAGAGAGAAAAATGGAATTTAACGTCCACTCGACGCAAACTAGGTCATTTCGAAACTAACCTAATTTTTTCCATTTTTATGGTTTTTAGCAGTGGGGGAAGCCAGAGGACCCATAGAAAACCCACGATGTAGTCGGGAAATCGAAACCCTGCCAGTTGACTCGATGACAGACCTTATGATATAGCGCGCATGCGCTAACCATGCGGCCAGCCGGCCCTTCACGTGAGTGTCCATTTTATGGTACAATAGCTCCAAGATGGCAGCCTCAATGTGCCATGAGTTTCGGGACGCGGTAAAGTTCCGGATTAAATGGTCTTTTTTATTACAGTACTGGAACCACTTCGGTTTTCGAAGTGTCGAAGACATTTTGCTTTGATTTATTTGTTTACAAACAGGGTTTCAATAGAAAAGCTAGCGCGTTTACCCCATAGCCTGTGTTTTTGTGGTACGGGTATTATAGGTACCCAATGTGTCAGAGTCACTTCTATGCAGGTAGAGTTGTTCTGTTGTTTAGATTGGTGAACAATTAAAGAACACCCCCATAGATTATGGAAGATTATCTTGCAAACAACGTTTTATCGTTCCCTTAGATTCATGAACGCAAACACATTTATTCAACGCTCTCCCTTTCTAATATAAAGGGAGAATAAATGTATTATAATGTGCAATTTAATAAAATAAATGCTTGGGTTTATTTTACATGTAAGTAATAATGTTATGTTAGTTTACAGTTTAGATATAACCTAGTCCGCTGACAAAAATATTATGGCTACTGTCATCTAACATAGATATATCCAGGTAAACCATCAAGTCAATTGACGTGGTTTCAATCCGCGTAGGTTTTCATCTTATCCTTCGACTTCTTCCCGTGTGATCTTGATATAGCATGTGTTCGATAGACGTTATATTGGCCTATCCCAATCAGTAAAAAGAAAATCACATTAAATTGAACTGAAACCGTTCTATCCCATTAATACACAGACAAGTTAAAAAGCGTCTATAGTTTAAATTTAAAGGGACTAAATCGCTACTCCTTGGCACCTAGAAATGGACACAGATGGGTCAAAACGCACAACATAATAATGTATTATGAATGTATATAAACTAATTTACATTCAATCGTTCCTATTTTTACTGTAATTTCTAATAAGTAATGTTCGGCGAAATACGGGAAAAGTTCAAATTGAATGACAGTCTTTGGCGTCTGCTTATTCCAGTCTACTCCGGTTATATTACCTTGTGGGCTATTTTAGCCTCGTTCACCCAGTCGCTCCATTACAAAAGGCACTCAAATTCATTCTGGCACGCGATTCGTGTCCAAAGTTTAAATTTCGGACTGTCTTAAAACAGCATCATGCAAGAGCAAAATCTGCTTATTACAGGTCTTTCTTTAGGCCTGAGATGTTATCTAATAATCAATTAGACATTAATTAACATATCCAGACCATAATAAACTCTCTATGTCAAGGCTAGCCTTCGATGTTATCGGATTAAATTTTTACATGCCGCTTAATGGCCGTTGATAATTAAATCAATCAAGTGGATAATCGAGACTATGCTGTTTATATTATTGATTTGAGTAATGATAACCGAGGCTATGTGAATATTTCAAACGCTTTTTTCTCGGCTAATATTGGATCAATTTGACTGAAATTTTCAGCAAATTATCTTTACACTATCTAGTTTTTAACTATTATAGTGAGAACTGCCATCTCTTTATCTTATCTCCCATAATGTAACTTTAAATATTGGATAACAGATCCCATGTTTCCATGGTAAGAAACAACACCAATATTGATTTAAATTGAACAATAATTCGTGTTTCCAATGTCAAAGATTTTGGATGATACTGAGGTAAAGACTTACCTACTTTAAATTTATTATGATATTAACACGTTGCATATCATTAATTAACGACGTTTCTTGCCTACAGACTACTATTCGGAACATAAGTGGGCAGATTTAACAAGTCCTGTTTCTGTTTAGCTATCAGCATTAGGTTATTATTTCTGCAGACATCTGCAATTTTTAGATATCAGAGATCAAAGTCAAATAGATATTACTCATGTAATTAACTGTACCTTAAGCTGCGGTCTGTGTAAACTATATGCAGATAGGACCAATAAGTCTGAAATGAGTTCTAATTTTGTACTGGAGCGGTTAATAACCATGAAGAAATACTCGTGGTAGGTATGGTGCTAATGGTAGGATATAATGGAGTCTCGGTCCTGTTTTTGTCCAGTGCTAAGCTGAATTTAGTAAAAAGTATGACGTACTATGGAAAAGTAACCGAGCAATATGACGTCATCGCAGCTATCTTGGAATAATTGAGTGGTCATATAAACTTCCCAAGAGCGTTTTCCACAATAAGCAGATCAAAAAGATGAGCAGCGATGGTGCCTGATCTAAAAAAATATTTATTGGAATAATTGAGTGGTCATATAAACTTCCCAAGACCGTCTTCCACAATAAGCAGATCAAAAAGATGAACAGCGCATGGTGCCTGATCTAAAAAATTATTTATTTTAGTATTTTAACTCATACATACTATACGCAGAAGACAACGACCGTGTTTACAACAACGTTGTCTTAGAGGTGTTTATAATTCATTTTAATTTTAATTAAAAATGGAGTGTTTTGAGAAAGAAAGAAAAATTGAAACGTTTCTAAATATTTTAATAACAGATTCGTATGTAAAGTTGGTCCGAGAACAAAATGACATATTATAGACAGTGGTGACACATTATTTAATATCATATCATACAGTAATCATTCGCAACGGTGATCCTTCATTATTTTTAGATTGGTCAAGATTGAACAGACTTATCTATACCCTATCAAAATTAATTACGTATCTGTACTGGTCTAACATTGAACATAAAACGACAGCCATTTTGAAGGAGGCAGCCATTGTGGTTTAACTTCAGCTTATTGGATTAATCAACAATGAAAATGAAATAGGGTTTAACGTCGAACTGTTCTGTTCCGACTGGCTGATGAAGACTGTCACAATATGGGGGATTTTTTACTCAGGAAGCGGCGCTACGGCCTACTTTTATATCGAATTTGAACTGTCGAGATCTATTTAGTTCATATACCATAGTATTACCGCCTAGAAGGCAATAACGAAATAAATCTGCAAGTAAAGCGTTGAACGGCAACACCTTTATTGTTTACCGTTCCCTAAGTTTATGGCTTCCACCATGAGGATATAAAGACCGTACAATAACCCTAGCAAAACATTGGTCCACGGAAACTTTAAGTCTAACTATACGCACATTGTCCATATGATGGAGGGCATAAATTTACCTAACGGTAAGGTTGGTTATAACAATGGAGCTTGTGATATGGCCATGTCACATAGTCTGACGTCAGAGCCATCTACATATTCTATTAAATTATACAATTCATAATGAATTATCAATTAGCTTATACCTTATTAACTATGCATTATGTGAGATTTGAATAAAGACTTGGTCGTTCTTACGATAACAGATCAAAGATACATAATGAATGAAAAATGGAATATAATATTAAAAATGCCAATCAAATTACTTGATTCTGAACGAAGATATGCGTACTTACAGTTTTAACAATATATAGCATGTGTAATGTAAGCCATCCGATGAGAGTTGCTCGTGGGTTTATCGTGGTAATAATGTCTAAATATTAATTTATATAACATTTGAAGTCAAAAAAAAAAGACCAGCAAAAGGAAGATTTGGGTCTTACATTATGCATCTTTAACTAAGAGACCTGACTCGAGTTATGTGGTTGTAGATAACTTCGTTCCAATGGCCACCTACCATATAGAAGGCATGATAAGCTGGGGATCTTCCAGAAAGTGTCATAACAGTACAAATTATTTAAGCTTACCAGCTAAATGAGAAATATTTTATATATGTTTATGCACAAACATGTTTGTATTGTACTACTATTGATTTTTCAAACAAATGTATTCTATAGTTAACAATAGAATATAAAATATATGTTAATATAATTTTAAAAAAAAGTACCATTGTATTTCTGCTCAATTGGGTAAGTTGAAAGTCAGTTGATTCGATGATAACTTTTAATAGAATTTAACTATATAGTCTATAAATCAAAATAACCCAATAATTACGTATTATTGAAAATGTATATACATGTAAACAATTATTAGTCCATGTGACAGACTGATTTTTAATACGAATTTGATGAATAAATCTAAGAATGATTTTCAGTTAGCCTAAAGTGTCCAAAATTGATTGATGGACTTGTGATGTTTATAAACAAACATGCAATAAAAAATAAACACATGAGGCCCTGTTTTATATCTGAATCTGGACTCCGAGAATTAAACTTAAGTTGTTTCTCGTTTCTATTTAGGGAAAGACGCTGGCTCGGTAGCCTAGATGTGGCGGGTTCACTTTACGGTGTTGGCTGCGAAGGTGCATCGGCTTTTCCGGCATGGTTTACCTTTGTCAGCGGTGCAGAACGGAGGACCTGATAAGTCTGATCGTTCGGATGGGACGAAAATCCTAATTCCGGTGTACACATTGGTATGCACATGTAAGATCCCCTGGCTGTTGGGATTCGATACAAGAGTAGGCCGTAGCGCCTTTATCCCAGCAAACTTTCCCTCGGCGCACATTGTATGGCGTATGTCCGTTTTAATTATCCCAGTCGGAGCTGAACAATAGGAAGTTAATTTTCATTTCATTTCATTTCGTAACTCTTTGTTTTCAAATTTGTTAAACCAGCCCCCACATAACTGGTTTTTGTAGTTGCCTTTAAGCTTGATTCACTGCATGGCCACAAAACACAGCAACATTATGTGTTCAACATATATGTGTTATCTAGAAAGATGAATCGAACGCAATATTCCCTAATGGCCATTAAATTGTTTCTTAAATGTTAATAAATATAGATGTTTATGTTATTAACTGAAAGAAATAAAACGAAATTGTCGTAAATATACCACGGCTATCGCGATGTTATCGTTTCTGTTGAAAATGTGAAAAGATAAGTTTTATAATTAAACAGTTTCAGAGGTAAAATATACCAAACAGTACATGTATACGATATTTTCAAACGATAGTACTATATCGACCAGGTATCGTGCGAGCGTGACATCATAGTCGCCATATTATAATTGTGACGAACACATACGCACAATTGTCAAAGAAACATGTATACAAAATATTATGCAGATCGTATTTGAATTACCACATAGATTGAATTACCACAAATTCACAGTGACGGCTCCTTTTTTGAGGTAAACTCTTAATGTTCCCTGAAACGGTGTGTTATATATTGAAATATAGGTTTTCATTGTCAATTTCTTCAGATATAAACATAAATACATGTGGAACAAAAAGGTGTTCCAATCCGATGATATTCTTCCGCAAATATTCTTATAAGGACACAAAGTTTACAGGGTCAAACTATCGTGAGTTGAAAGCAAGTGTTTTTAATTACTAACTGGGGCTCACATATACTATTCAAAAAAAGTAGGGGATATTTGATTTTTAAGTGTTATTAAAGTCATCTAATGAAACTGACGAAGAAACAAATGACAAAATGAAATGAAGTTCACATTCATCGATTTATTCCAAATGATCGTTAGACTAAGTAAGGCACAGACTGACCATTATAAGGGTAAAATGACACCCGGGGTCAAACAGCAAAGTTACCACAGCATCACAACAAAGTCAATAACGGGTAAATCCTCCTCTGTTTGTCAAACAAGCATTGATCCGACGTGGCATACTCCTAATGAGACGTCTATGGTCATTTTGGTCCAGATTGTCCCATTCCTGTTGCAAAGCAGCAGCAAGTTCTTGGACACTGGTAGGACGTAACCTCTGTCCAAGCATGTCCCAGACATGCTCGATGGGGGAGAGGTCGGGACTCAGTGCTGACCAAGGTAATGTGGTGATGTTCTGTTGTTGGAGGTAACCTGTAACGATCTTGGCCATGTGACATCCTGCGTTGTCATCCTGGAAGATGAAACGGCGGCCATGACGTCGTGCGAACGGCACAACATGGACCGCCAAGATGTTGTCCCGGTAGTACTGGCCTGTAACACGCCCCGCAACAACATGTATAGCCGTTCTTCCAGCAACAGTGATGCCTCCCCACACCATAACAGAACTACCCCCAAATCGATCATGTCTGATGACGTTAACGTCTTGGAAGCGCTCCTTTCGACGACGCCACACCCTCCTCAAAAATCAACAGTGAACCTTGACTCATCTGAAAACATCACATTGCTCCAGCGTCGATTATCCCAGTGTTGACGATCCCTACACCAACGACGTCTTGCCTTGAATGTGATGATCTCTCAAACAAGGGATCACGCGAGAACGTCGGGCGCGAAGGTGACCCCTATGCAGTCGATTCCGAATCGTCTGGCCACTCACTCTCACACCAGTGTCTGTTTGAAGACGAGCGCTGATCATGATTTGCTGTGATGACACGATTTCTCAAGGCCAAGGTACGGATAAATCGATCCTGGGCTTGAGTTGTCGCCCTTGGTCGACCTGAGCGTGGTCTGTCCTGTACAGATTGTGTATCACGGTATCTGGACCATAGCCTGCTTATGACAGACTGAGAAACATTCATCGTCCGCGCCACAACCGCCTGTATTGTGCCGATCTGTAGCATGCCAAGGGCACGTAACCTTTCATTTTAGGTAAGCCGACGCATATCTAAATTTGTTTTCTGGTCACTAAAACAATTAAACTGATGTTTCCACCCTGGAATTAATGCCACAATGACTGTAACATTCAAAGTCAGAGTCGTGCAAATCTTGGGTTGATGATCCCAAGCATCACCTGCATTCCATGCGGTAGCTATTGGTGCGTTTGGGCGTCACATGTAACTGGAAATGTTTCTTCTGTTAGGTTCTATAGTGACTTTTTTCGTAGTCATTTGCATATTTTAGTATTATGCCCCCAAAATCAAATATCCCCTATTTTTTTTAATAGTATATTTGTCTTATGCAACTGGCATACTCAGGATCTGTGTTTTAAGCAGATTGGTTATCATGCTGTATATAAATCCTGATATTGTCGTGTTATGCTACGGGGGTGATATTTGGTCATCCATACGCGCCGGTTGGCTGAGAAACATTTTTTCTTCCCTTATTCCACTCTGTTTTCTATTAGAGAAGGTGACACGTACGGGTGTCATAGTGGATAATTTATGCTTGACAATTCGCTCTTCGTAGCTTCTGTTAATATGGCTCTGTAATTTGTGCTCTTAGTCCTTTGTGTTAGCGCTTCTATTATCTTCCATGGTTTACGGTTTACTAAATTTGGCTATTTTGTTAAATCTGGGAACCATATTGGCGTTTCGTTAGGTCATGGCATTTTTCGCCATTCAGATATGAATTCGGCGAATCTAAAAACTATAGTTTAATACATTACCAATAGTGTTATGTGTTGCCAAATATAAACATCACTTTGAATTTAAGCTTAATCTGGAATACTTTTTGGTCGGAACATGTTTTTTTTATGTTTATATCTGAGGTAAATGACACAGGAAACCTATTGTTTAATATACAAGATATATAATACACCAAAAACCTATATTTCAATATATTACACACCGTTTATGAGAACTTTATAATTTTACTGTCAAAATTTTGAATTTTGCCCCCTAGCGGAATTAGTTTTTAGATAGAATACCTATTCAGTGCGTCAAAGTCTTATAAATCCCATCTTCAAACCGAGGTCCGAGTGAATCCGTAACATATTTTACCCCACTAAATAACCAAAAAATATCCCGTGGCGACCATCTTGAATATTTAAATTTCCCCAAGTGTGCCAGGGTCCATCATCCGGATTCTTAATCTACACATACTGAAGATTTATAATCCATCAAAAAAACATTTGATGTACTATATTTCCAGGTTAAGCCTTAAAATGGGGTTTTGCAATTGGACTACTAATATATACTCATTTATTATTACGTAAAATTTATTTGTTGTAGAGACGTTTTACTTTTATGTTACGAAATAAAGTTGAATTATTGCTAATTATTTCACCGATTTTCGAAGTCAAATGCAACTTAAATGCAAACAAAGTGACGTCCGCTATTAACCTTCAAAGTATCAATACTAAAGGAGCTGAAGTGCTAACATTGGGGACTTGGAAATTGACACAACTGTGTCGCAACGCATATATGCATATAAACCGACGTATATTCAATCTTTTCTATTTTTAATGAAATCTCTAATCAGTTCTGTTCGTCGAAATACGCCAGAAGTTACAATCGAATGACAATCGCTAGCGTCTGGTTATTGTGGAATATTTCAACCCCTAGTCCCCTGTTACAAATGGGGCTGAAACGTATCATGGTACACGATTCGTGTAACAATGTAATGGTAAAATGTCTATTTGACAGCAGAAGCCCATCGTTTCCCGGTAAGATCACAACATCGTTGTTGATATAAACTGAAAAATAAATCATGTTTCAATATCGAAAACTGTGGATGCCATTTAGTTAGAGACATCCATTTTTTTCATGAACTTAAAGTATAATAATATACACTGGTCATATACAAACTTATTAATGACTGTTAGAAAATCTGCATCATAGACAAATGGTTTAACAACAAGATACTTTCACCGGAGATGGATATCTAAACTGATAGAGAATTGAACGTCACATGTGGATTAATGATTGAGTTATTTGCCCTTGGTTCAAAATGTAAAGAGTATCTGATCTTGGCCATTGTTCCAAATCATTCAGAGAATTCTTCAAAGTTTCATCATCGTCTCGAAATAAATCTCCAGGGACGTTGCGCACGAACAAGTCAAAATGCGTAGGTAAATACAATTTGGTGACCTTTTGTGAGTTTCAGACTTGAACTGAAATCACTATTCAGTAGAGGTTTGATGTTCACAGTTAATAGGATTAAACTTTATTCGGCTATAAATAATTAATTGATTAAGAAACACATTAAATAAATAATGTTAGTGAGAAATGCTGTCAACATTGTGTCACAGACATCTGTTACTTTATAGCTCTATGTTATGTATAATTGAATAGAATGTGAAGAAATGTCATTGTTATCAATGGTCTGTGTTCTCCAATGATATTCGGAGTGTTGGATAGTCGTGTGGTTAGTACGTGTGTGCTGCATTATTAACAGAGATGGCATTGAGTCAGCTGTCGTGATATCTATTACTGGTGGTATGTGGTAGTCCCGAAATAACCTAATTTGTGTCGAGTGGACGTTAAGTTAACCTCTCTCTCTCTCTCTCTCTCTCTCTCTCTCTCTCTCTCTCTCTTCCAATGATATACAGGTTGAAACTATATAATTCATGGCGAGATTCCATTATTATAAATCCAAATATATTACAAAAAAAGTTTGTCCTGTTAGATAGAGACCATAATTTTATTGTTTTTAACACAGGATGTATCATTACCGTCGTCATCATAACCAATGTCACCATGAACCGTGGGTTTCCATAAAAAATAGTAAACGGGTCTGGCGACATACGTGATGCTGGACTTCCGTTGCATATATTTTTAAAGTTGGAGTTTTGTTTGGTCGTCCTACAGATTGTTGTAGCCTGGGGCTCGAAGGTCACGATTATAATGCACCGGCCATGGTTAGAATTAGAAGCCACCAAAGGCAATGATATACCGGACACCATATTTAATGGAAATTCAAAAATAATATGTGAATTAACTACCACTCGTGCTGAAAAGTTCGCGAATAATAGTAAAATCCAGATTTCAACCTTAGGTGCATCATGTCAATTGAAAAAAAAGGCTTTTATTTGAGTATTTAGTAAAACCAACCAACACGTTAAATTCAATTGATTCCTTCTATATGATTGCATGTTAGAGGATTGCTGAATGTCAGTGAGTTTTCTGGAGGGTTTTTTTCCTTCTGTAGTTTTTTACAACACAGAATTAGACAAATGTTCCTTCAAGTCGAATGGAAGCGAATATAATTCAGCAGACTTTAGAAATAGCTCTGATACAGACATTGCTGGATGTTTAGACCTGGGATTTTATGGTGATAATAAATGGTCGTTTGTGACATGACAAAGTCAACACGCGCAACAGAGGGGCATCGGCACGTGTTAACACGGTTGTTCACACCTACTCATAATGCTGATCTACGACAACATTCGATTTCTGCTCATTACTGTGTCTTGAATATAAATCATAAGTAGTCATTAACAAACAGTCCCTACAGACTGACCTCCACCACTTTGATTATCACATGTTAACGGGAAGTGCGTAAGTAAACCTGTATTACCATACAACATGGATTATTGTTGACGCTTTATAACGACGTTCTGTTGTCATCGGACATCTCCGATAATAATGCTAAAGATCATATAACGATTATTGCTCTCTGCGGAATATTCCTTATTTTAAAGTCACGAATTTCAGTCTTTGCTTACAAAATACATTTAATTGGCTGTAAAAGGCGATATTAATGTAACAATCACAAGGTTGGAAAAGTATTCTTTATATGATTATTAATACAAACAAAGCATATTTGCGGATCGCCATGGTATATCGTCCAGCCATCAACAGATAATTATTGATAATGGAAAAAGATGGCATACGTTTATTCTGGAATATGCCCTTTGATCAAATGTAAATCCATAAAACAATATGAAAAGTTCTGTAAATTAGTTTACATTGATGTTCATTTACGCATGATTAAATATCAATACTTTCTTTCCTGTGATATTTTCAGTGAGATGAGGGATCGCCATTGTCCCCTCTTGTCCTAAATGACGCTTTCTCGATTGGTGACGGACCCCACCCCCACCCCACCCCGATCTACCACTTTAACCCGGCCGCAAAACATATGTATTCCGAATCTGGGCTTCACTGAAATCCACCGAAATCGCTTTGTTAGCATGTTATTTGGTCGTGTTGGATGTTAAGTTTCCTATCTGTCATACTGGTGTTTCAGCCGCGTGAATAAACATCCTGTGGATGAACCCACCTGCATGAACAAACGTCTTGAAGTTTCCAATTGTGTGTTTTACTTTTATTTGTTGATGTACGTAGTGCACATCATTATTTTTGTGTTATACAAAATGTAATGATGCCGACGAGCAGGTCGTCGTGTAATAAAATTTGTAGTCGTGGAAATTCCCAAAATGATAAATGGTACAAGGGGTTCATGAAAAGGTAGGTATCTGTGTAAAAGTATCTAACAGTACTGACTCGTCTGTAACAATGTAAAGTTTGTTATGTCTGCGTTTTGTTATCCTGCATTAAATTGTTTTAAAAGCTTATCTATTGCAAATATTGTAATTTCAGCAGTAGACAGCAAGTAATATCAAAACTATAAAATATCGAATATCTCAAAGTAAATAAATGGCTAGTAAACAGGCATTATATAAGAGCTAAATCTACCTATTGCCGACTTAATTATATAGCGAATAAAAACGAAAAACCTCGCAAAATGAATTTGATAGTAATTACCGAAAAACCCTAAATACCGAAAAATCCCTAAATGTCGAAAAAAAAACCAAATCTATTCCCGAAAAAAGCTGTGGGTCACACATACACGGTGTGTTATGGGTCAAGCTAGATCACGGTAAAAAAAAATATGGACACTCGAGGGGGCCAATGGGTCAAGCTTAGTCACACATAAATATCACAATAGGTCCCACACAAGACTGGGGTGGGGGCTGTAGTTGGTTCATGGGCCAGGCTAGGCCACTTGTAAAAATTGTGGGGCACTCTACGTGGGCCATGGGTTAGAGTTTTTTTTCAGACGGCAATTACTCTCGTTTTGGTGTTCAGCGTTCAGTTGACCGTCGTAATGCCACGTTTGAAAGTAACAAAGAGAAGGAGAGGAAAGTCGGAACAGCCTTAAAGTTCATCAAATACGCTGCAGTCTCCTCCTGGTAAAGAGATGCCCTACATGCCCCACGTGACTTTAAGTAAATTGGAACGGTTCTGCCATTTAGGCCCGTATTCTAGAAAGTGGATTAGTGCTAATCATAGATTTAATCTCTGACTTTTCGACCAGCCATATTCTGAAATATACAGGTCACAATTCTATGGAATACAATTACTGCTTATTACTGAGCGACGTTTCGACTAGGCTTCTCTAGTCGTTATCAAGCAATCACGGGTCATAATTATCGTAAGTCGTTGGAAATCAACAGGCTATCTCATCTCTTGACTTTCAACATTGTGTATAAACCTAAAGTCAATCAAATACCAACTGTAGCCTCTACTGCGTCCATAAGATTTTCAAAAGTGATCAAGGGCCATAATGCTGACAGTATTATCGACAATCGTTAAAAATCAATAGGATTCCCCATCGCGTGACCCTAAACACTGTGTATAAATCTAAAATCGATCGGATATTAACTTTAACCTCCAGGTTGTCCACAAGATTTTTCAAAGTGATCAAGGGCAATAACTCTAGTAGTAGATATCAGCAATCAATAGACCCCTCCGTCTCCTGGCCTTAAACACTCTGTGTAAATTTAGAGTCAATCGGATATAAACTTTGGCCTCTAGAGCCAGGATGCCATCGGAAATCCACCTGTCAGGAAGGTCAAGAAGAAATCTGTAACAGACACAACTACGACATCTTTGCAGAGATCGTGTTAGCGGTGCCAAATCCATCTCAGAATTCTTACATGGAGTTGGATGGAACATTAGAATTAACAAAGAGAAGTGATGTGCTAGAATGTTGAATGAGCTAGAATGTGCTAAAATGTCTGATGTATTGATATGTCAAATGTGCTATAATGTATTAAAATGTCAGATGTGCTAATATTATGCCATATGTGCTAATACGTCAATTTAATGTGCTATGATATCAAAATGTGCTGAATTCTAAAGACTAAAACAGTCTGGTTACATCTGTGTAATGAAAGGTTAAATACGTATGTTATTGTTTATATTGTTATTGAATTTGAGATATAATAAAAAAAACTGTGACTTTTTTTCCTGTGTTTTTTTTTTTTTTTTTTACCTAGGCAAATTTGTGACTTTTTTACTGTGACTTTTTTTCCGCGCACCGGTGGTGTAAGATGAAGAGCCTTGCAAGGGACAAGGTGGCGTCGTTTGGATCGGATAACAAACTTAAAGGGGAAGACCAACGATTTTCAACAAGGTTTCCATAAATCTTAAATATATATTCAGAAAGAATTCCCTCTGTAATACAAGTAAAAAAGTTTTTGTAAAAGAGAAATTAATTTTTATTAAAACCGGAAGTGACATAGTTGGTTCAACACTCTCACTGGACTCTATAGAAAGCATACAGATTTGGCATAAGTTTACTGCTGTATTGTGTTCACGCCTCATCCTTGGGGAAAAAATCTTATGAAATGGACTGTTTGTTAGGATATTATAAACACGAATTAATGGTGTTTTAACGTTTAGTACACAAAGCCGTCGCGTAAATTCACTCACACTGAACAGTACGCTGTGGCCCAATTCACCCCGCATGGCTAGATATTTACATCACGTGGTTTGATTGACAGCTTACATGTGACATGTATGTCGTCTGCTTCGATGTTTTTATGGGTGCTGAGTCTGCTGACAGTGTTTGTATTTATTTTAACGGAATTGTGACACATGCATATTCAAATAAATATATTAATTTCCAAAGTTTGTCAACGTCTGGCACCAACGTATTGGAATATAAGATATCTCTTCTACGGGTCTACGGCAATGCCGTATAAACATTCGAGCCCACTCATTCTCAAGAGGAAATAGAAGAAAAAAAGGAAAAGCAGCTCATGTCAACATTATGTGCCATAATGCACTATAATATATGTCTCACATGCCCATAATTTTGGTCTGTTTATGTTGAAAAACGCTGTCATCAAGCACAAAAACATCGAAGCAGACGATATATATGTCACTTGTAAGCTGACAATCAAACCACGTGATGTAAATATTTAGCCATGCGGGGTGAATTGGGCCACAGCGTACTGTTCAGTGTGAGTGAATTTACGCGACGGCTTTGTGTACTAAACGTTAAAACACCATTAATTCGTGTTTATAATATCCTAACAAACAGTCCATTTCATAAGATTTTTTCCCCAAGGATGAGGCGTGAACACAATACAGCAGTAAACTTATGCCAAATGTGTATGCTTTCTATAGAGCCCAGTGAGTGAGCGTGTTGAACCAACTATGTCACTTCCGGTTTTAATAAAAATTAATTTCTCGTTTACAAAAACTTATTTACTTTTGTTACAGAGTGAATTCTTTCTGAATATATATTTAAGATTTATGGAAACCTTGTTGAAAATCGTTGGTCTTCCCCTTTAAGTACTGTGTACACATTGGGCCGCACGTAAAATAACCGTTGACAGTTAAAATTGTGTATAACTGTGAGCCGTAGTGCCGGTCCCCAGGCAAAATTGCCCTCATAGCACACTCTATGGCGTAGGTCTGTCTCCCTTAGCTCAGCTGGAGCGCAACAGTAACTTTCGTTTCATTTCATTTCGAATACCAAATATATGTGAACTTTATTTTACTTGACTTTCTTTTTCACACATTTTATTTCTTTCCTGCCTACCCATATGAGCCTCTTTGATTTTTCGGACCCTAACAATAGTTTCACATACCCTAGGATGAGAAAAACTGTTCTAAAACATGTACTTTTCTAATCTACTTCATGTAATTGGGCCCCTTTATCAATGATAAAAGCCTTTTTAATCACTGATTATATTTAATCATTGATTAAAGGTTTAATTGTAACAAAGTTTAAACCTTGAATTTTAATCATTGATTAGAAAAATTTATTGTCAAAGATTAGCTAATCTGACTTTTGAGAATACCAAACTTAGTTAACCACTAATCTCTAACTAGCTAGTTACAGATTAGACCTAATCACAGATTATTTTAAACACTGTTCGAAATACGGGCCTTAATGCTTAAATTTAAAAATGGAAAAACAGGGCTAAGACTCGAATGACCAGAAATGCGGTGGTTACGATCAATGCACAAATCTTGTCCATCCGGTCAACTATTTATCTGAATCTCACATAATGCCCCTGCCCCTTTAGTTATAAAAAAAACTGGGGTCCCATGTACACATTGGCATGCAGACAAAAGGTCCCTTGGCAGTTGGAATTCGATATAAGAGTAGGCCGTAATGCTGCTGCCCGGGCAAAATTTCCCTCATAGCACACTGTATGGCATATGCCCGTCTTCCATTAGCTCAGGTCAGGTGCAGAAGAGTAGGACGTTAAACTCCATTTCATTTCATTTTTTAGTTATAAGAAAAAAAGGTATCATGTTGATTCTAAGCAAAAAACAATATTCTAACTATCTTTACCTTAGAAAACTGCACTCCATGAGAAAAATGTATAAAAACCAATTGTAAGAAAAACACTTTAATAAAGATAGCGAAAACAATTGAGATAGAGACTATCAAGACACAGTATGGCACAAAACATATCATGCAAGCTTTTATAATTCTATTAAAATTTGGTGTAAGAAATTCGAACCTAGGGAACAATTAATTACCAGGTGAAGTGTTTTTCAGTTAACGAACATTTTTCGCTTTGCTGATTTTGTTTGGATGGATTTTTTTTAGATAAAATTATACTTAAAATAAGTAAAGCTAAATGCAACCAACTTTATTCAAGTACCCAGGTGCATTCATATCAGATGTGATGTTAAGAGTATTGCCAGTTGGGGTTTTATTTTTCAAATACAAGATTTCTAAAATATTTGCTTTATGTAATATTTCTCTGAGCTGAGCGCTAGAATCTGGTCTGAGAATCAGAATTGATGTAAATACTGTTCGGAGAATGGGAACAGAAGTCGTGGGTGTTTAAAAAATGACATTTCATAAGTTGTGTCTTGGTGGCATCGTCTAGAAAAGACGCGCGATGTCCATATGTCTATGACAGATGTCTAAACTATTAAGTGTGTCTCAACCAGTTTCATTAATATATTGTAAAAATACTTACCATATCAAAAAGCTGTATCAAAGCCATTCCAAATTTGACCCGAACACTTTTAGAAGCATTAAATATCGGTCTGGACAAAATGTCATAATTTTTAGAAAGCGTAGAAACTAACTTTTGTTCATCTGGGATAGGTCTGTTTTCCAACGGATCTATATGTTGAGGAAAAAAGAAAAAAAAAGAATAGCGTAAAGAAATATATAAATTACTCACCATATCTGAAATCTGAGTTAAAGTTATTCCAAATTTGACAGTTACAGTATGAGACGCATTATAAACTGGGCGGGACGCTGAATTATAATCCCCTAATATTGTATCCATTAATCGCTGTTCGTCCGTCGGTTTATTCTGTACTAAATTCACAAATATGATGCCAAAAAATACTGAATAGAGTATAATATTCCTCGAACACATAATCGAAAGTTAGCACCCTTTTGAAAACTCATGAAACAAGCATCGAACACATTGAAAAGACCATCATATTAATTTTCACATGTGTTTTTGAAGTTTATGCTCCCAGATCGCACTTCATAATCAATAGTGTTCAGGGTTGTAGTACTATGGCTATAGCAATATCATTAACGGTTATCATAGCTAGCCGCTCAACCCATTGCCGATACCGTAAGACAACTCTTTCATCCTACCACATCTCCAATGATAATGAACAGTAGCCAATATACAAGCAAACGCCACGCGCATTGAAAAAGAAAATTATTGTCTATGAGAAAGGTATTAGCCTTATCTCGAATGAATATCTTATTACGGTGATAGTTCAATGACGGTGTGGATATTAATTGGTCGTCGTTATATTTTATTGAATGTGACAGAGGGGTGGGTTACGAATATAATAGTTATAATGAAAACGGCTACTACAATCGTTGACATCGATCTTATAACGCTTAAGCTGTGTGATTTGTTTAATTATTATCTTTAACAAAACCATCTCATGGTATTTCCATCAACACAGAAACACAATGATTATTTAAATGGTAATACATTACAACTCAAATAAGACAGATTTAAATCTCTTCACCCTCATCCATATTCATCTATTTATACACTTTCACGCTAATATTTATTTCTAGATTTCTATCTGCCCTGTGATATGTTAATTATATAATGTGGGATTGAAATGGCCTAGATTTCTTGTGAAATGGATCAGGGCGAATATGCAAATCACAAAATGTAACCAATAATACAAACTATTATAACATTTGCACATGTTTAAATTATTTTATTAAAGTTTAAAAGATTTGTAACATATTTAAATTGTTTTATGGAAATTTTAAATATATTTTGACATTCTCTATTCAATTAAACCATTTTAGTTGGTACTATTTGAGGCTACAATCGGGTACCTTATATAACCATATGTTATGGTATTTTTAGAAAATATTTTCACGTTGGCAATCTTTATATTGATGATTGTTTTAGATATAAAAGTAGATCCATACATTCCAAATCTCTAAAGTGGACAATGCCCACAGCCAGTCCAATCTGGGTGGCATATAAGACGCCACAACAATGGTGACACACAGAAATGAATTTGACAAGGATATTCTGTCGTGTTGAGTTGATGTGTACCTTTTTTAAGTTTAATTTTCGAAGTTATTGAATTAGAACTGTGCAATCGAGTTTTACGTCGGTTAACATTCCAACAACAAATGTCACATGTTCTGTAATTAACATGCATTTTATATATAAATTGTAAGTAGGCTTACAGCATGGGTTCGAAAAATAAGTCAACCTACTAAGTGCAATTTTGTCACATGGTCATACCCCCCCCCCCCTCCAAAAAAAAAATAGTCAGATCAACATGCTGGGAAACGACCATTAGCTTCCAAAGCTTGTTTGAACGTATTTAGATCTCACTCGGCAAACCTCGGAAGATTTCGGACAATCTAAACTCGGCTGTATGATGCATTCCGCCATATTGGAACTACTTTAAAGGTCCCGGATGAAACATGGCTGCGCCCATTCCGAACACAAGTTGGCGACCTATTTGGCTAGCGACCTATTCGACCGATCCAGCTGACGAAATTACACTTCTATTCTGAGCTAAAGGAATGGATAAAAAATAATATATTCTACTTTCATTTGATAGGCATAGCGTGGGATTTTATTGGTTGATAAATAGATGAGTTAAGGCGACTGCTGTCTTTATTCTAAATAGGTTTCCAACGAACAGGTTGCAGCTCGATCGGTCGAATAGGTCGCTAGCCGAATAGGTTCCCAATTTGTGTAATAGCGTCAAGTTTTCCTGTAAACCGGTAGCCGCATCGCAAATGTAGGGGCGTAGGTATATATCACTTACTGTCATACAGCTGAGGCTAGATGTAGTTTACGGAATCAGCCAAGATTTGCCGAGTGATTTAGATCTATAATTCATCAGATTCGAAAGAAAATATTTGCACTCAAAATTAACGAGAATAACACAAGGTACAATTTTATGGATACACAATTACTGAGTTTGATACTAAGCGACGTTTCGATTCGACGAGGATGCTCTCGTCTTTATCAAGCATAAAATTGTACCTTGTGTTAATATGTTCAATTACTAAATACCAATCAAAGAAGTACTTGAATAACACTTGTTTGGTGTTCAAATTCACGTACATACATAACAACCCTATAGATAATTAAACAGAAGCTATACCACAAAAACGGATTCTTAAATAAAACCCCTTTTACAATTAATTTTTTTTCTTTACTTTTTTGACTACTAAACAATCGATTAAACACCACAAGGATAGTTTAGGGTTGACGCCGAAAAAGAATACGATTTTCAAATTGAATTCAAGAATCGAATAAAATGCACAACACTGACACAATCTCGTACATTTTGTTTATGAATTCGCGCAAATTTCATAGAAATAAAGAATTCCTTGGCAATAGTGTGATGTCTTGTAGTCATAAGGGACATTATTCAAAATAAGGTCTACTTTATAGATTCTGATATTAGTTCATCAAGCTATGTAAACATTAATTGGCATGTGTTGGTGTCCTTGAATGTTTCTTTTATTACTCGTCGGACCCTAGTTGATATGATTTATGTACGCCATGATGATATGATATGACACTAAGCCATGTCAATGGCACTGCAATCTTCCATCTATGCATGCCATTATCGATAACGTCACCAATAATTTATACAAATTGACAATTGCTCTTAAGCCGTCATCTGTTAACCAATACATACAATTATAATGCGTGTAAATGCTGGTGTGGTCTTACAGAATGTACTTTTATAAACTAGACTGGAAATTAAACCCAATCAGAATTCACGAGAATCAGGAGCGTTTTAAAGTTTATCATGGTGGAGGCTATACTATTTTGAGGGCACTCTTTCGCGGGGGGGGGGGGGTCTCTAGATTGATGATTATCATGCCAATGCAATGACTGCATTCTCATTCGGTAGTAGATTCGACAGTTACAGTGTATAGAAACGATTGATTCGGACTCGGGGGGGGGGGGGCTTTCCCTTGGCCAGAGGGGCCCTTTTGTCAGACGTGGGGCCCTTCTGTCTGCCTTTAGAGTCCACCCTAACTAGGGTACATTTTCATTTTTCTCATCGGTTTTAGCATTTTTCTCCCGTTTTATTGTTTCAACTTCTTTTATTTTTTTTTCACGAGAAGGCTGGCGCCTCCAGAGCCTCAGCTATGAAACGCCTTTGACGAGAATATATTGTTTTCATATATTATGGCGGTTCAACTTATGTTAAGATTTTAAATTCTGTAAAGCAGTTTTAAATATATAAAATGGTGGACTTTCCAAATAAATTAAGTGTTTTGAAAAAATGAAGTATGCCAAGACTACGAATCCCGTCTATAGTATACTGGTACGCATTGCATGTATGTAACCATAGAAATATAAATGGCAGCATTTAAAACCCCTCCATTCCATGCATTAATGGTACCATTACATTATTTCATATCTTTTGGTAAAATTGCAGAATACTAATAATATATATATCGACACTGAAGTGAAATAAACATAACATTCCAATTAAAAGTACATAACCACATAATTATTTATACTGATAAAAAGAGTTTATTGTTCTATAAATAGTAGTAAACATTCTGTAAGTTATCTATACGTACATTAAGAAGCATCGATTGTGGGTTCAACATGTTAACCTTATCAGTGTTACACGGATTTTTCATCTCTTAAAAATACATTCATTTCCATTAATGAGGACTGATAGTCGACTTAATTAGATATATGATCGTCATATGGCCTACAAGTAAGTTAATAAATATTCTAGATTCTTATATCATCGCCCATACATAACATCTGTTCTACTGGGATCATTACATCATCATCATTTCGTGTACCAAGTTAGTCAACTTGTTGGACCTTACCATATACTGTTGTTTTCCAATCTAATAAAGAAATGCGAGTTCTTCGTTTTGTAAGGAAAGGTAGATTCAGGAATGGAAACTAATATAATAATATCTGGCAGGTTTGGGCCGAATCCCATCCTCTACCAGTACCACCACCTTCGGGTCGTCATATGACGCGAGTAATAATTCGTATCCTAATCAAGAAGTGACATGCAGTAAGTTATTCCACGGATTATCAATTTTAGGGGACATTAACAAGTTCAATAGATAATATATTTCGTTTTGAAATAACTATTGCGTCAGTAAAGGGCCATTTCACTAGTCACGCGAAACCCGCATGCATTAATAAAATCCTCATCGAGCTGGGGGTGGAATAATGAGATTTTAAGAAATAAAATGCATACCGATTTATTATTTGGGATCATGACCTAAAGCATGGGTTAGTTCGATTAGGTTAGAAATCTACCCATAACTAGACACTACGTACTCCAAAGTTACGAAGTTAGGAATTCATATATACTCTTCTGTGCCCTCGTGTGTCCCTTGGCTACTCCATCAGCTTTAACGAAGTAGTGGTAGGTCAAGAAATGCAGCCTATTGCTTCTCATTAATCAGCGTAAATTAGTAGCATGTTAATTGGCCTCGAACGACCTTTCTGTTCTAGATGAAGACAACCTTGTTCTGTTTCTTTATCTACACTAACATGGCTGTCAATGTTCTCCCTGGATCAATTACATTACTCTAAAAACAAATAATTAAAACAGCCCAAAGGATTTGTCTTGCCCGTGGTTGTATTATTAACAACGAAGAAAAGTCAGCATAGAATTGTGTGGAATGGAAAGTGGATTTGTACAGAATTTTGACCGGAATGGGGCGATTCCGCATATTCTTGGAATCAAAACTGCAAGTATTCTTTCACATGCACACCAGAATGCTTTCCTTGTTTTTTGCGCCACCCAAACGCCTTGGACTTTATAGTCTCAGCATAGAATACTTGTGCTACAGTAGAGAAACGAAAATAGATCATTTCTTTTTACGACAGTAATGGGACATTTTTTTCTTATTCGTTAAAAAATGCTGAAAATTACCTTTAATTCCCTTGAAGCTAACTCCAACATCTTTAAAGTACAATTTCTTATTGAGAGTTAACATCAAGGAATCAAACAGTTATTTTAGTTGATTTCTCACAAAGATAAATGTTTTTAGGGTAAAAATAATAAGACTAAATCAAACCATTGAATGTTAGATAATCATTAATTAATTGAAATAAAATTGGGTTTAACATCCTACTTTTCTGGCTAATGATGACAGGGATGAATTGATTGAAATGGAAACTATAATTGGATATCCAGAATCCTCATCGAGTCCAGTACATAATACGAAATAATCTTAACATCAAGTTTTTCATGCCTCGGTAGATATGCATTTTAAAATTTGGACGCATATTAATACAGTTATTTACGTGTAAGTACATTGGCTGGATTGTCGGATATTGGTTTGAAGTCATTTCAGTCCACTTGTTCCTTTAATAAACATTTTATTTTTTTTTTTTTATAAACAATATTTTATTCAGAATGTCTGAACGGGATTGGGGAACAGGCTTGGCCTATGTAAAACCCCTCTCCCTAGATAATATACATACATAATATTAAAACAAAGGAACAAAATGGGTGTATATACAGAGTTAAAATGGCAAACACATACCTAAATACAATAATATATATATAATAGGAAAGATAGCAATGTATAACATATTATGTATTATGGGTTAAATCATCACGTTAATTAAAATTAATACTATAAAATGAAGCTGCTAATGAGCTAGTTTTACAATCTGTTAAAATCTGTTTGACATCTCGATAAACTTGTGGACTTGATTAAAAATATTGTTGTTTACATCAATACTGTAATTTGTGGATCCGAACAAGAGACAGTTTATGTTTTTATGGTTATATTGTAATTTGTCTATGGTTTCCTTTCGTGCATTTGAATGTAAAGAGCATTGCAAAAGGTAATGATCAGGATCTTCAAAGTAGTGACCACAGAGGCATGCGGGACTGTCAGCAACATGTCTAAGGTACTTGTGACCCTGTAGATCAGAACATCGGAGTCTGAATTTACTATGGATTATTTGGACTTTCCGCTGACCGTTATAGTAAAAAGGTGGAATTTTTATGTCTGCTTTGGAGAGATGATCTGAAAATATTTTAAGAGTTCTTGAATTTCTCACTGGGGGACTGAGTTTATTCCACTCCTTTATACTGGATGGGATAAATGATTTAGAAAATAATTCAGTACGACATCGAAATTCTTTGATTTTATCTTCGTTTCGAAATGAATATGTATTTGTTGGTTCCAGATTTATGAGATTCTTGAGATAGGGTGGGGTAAACATTTTATTGCTCTGATGTCATCCGAGAACTTGTGATGTCAAGATCATACGCGGATCAGTTACTTTAACGGTTATACGGCCATACTTTCGATTAATAAATTCATGGCTAGTTAGCATTTTATATGTTCGTACTGAATTTTATATGAGGAAATTACTGCAGATATTGTTAGCTTGTAATTCAAGTAAGCATTCACTACCTTGAGGTTGACGGGAATATTTAAAGGGATAATAACACTCTTGGTAGCCCCAGAAAATAAATAATAGCCTTATTCTCAGTACTAGATGTTTTAGTGTCTTACCTGTTGTGTAAATCATCCATTACATCCTATTTTACTTTTCCAGAAGTTGAATTTTTCCAATTTTTTAAATTAGATGTGTTAAAATGAAATTTATATCATCAATTAATTGGAATATTTTAAAATAATACGATTTGTTGACCAGAATGAAGATTTGGACATATTATTCAGTTACAACAAGAGTGGTATTGGGGCTTTAAGAGGCATCGTGTGAGATTAAATAAAGAGCTGACAGTTCTCGCTGTAATAGTTTAAAATAGGTAATTAAAAGGAAATATGTTAAAAATTTAAGTTAAATTACTTCACCCTTGTCCGAATTATCACCATTATAAGAACAGTGTAGCCTCGGTTGTCATTGCTACCGTTATTAAGATTATAAACAGTCGTGATTATTAATTCTAAATTAAATCATTAACTGTCAATGGGATTTTAATCTCACGCATATTATGATTACCTTCCAGTGTTGATTATGGTCTTGCTAAGTTAATAAGTGTTTAATTAATCATTCATATAACATGTAAAGCATAAAGAAAGACCTGTAATGGGCGTATTTAATTCCTGCGAAAACGGCATTAAAATTAGGTGTATCATTCAGTATTGAGTTAAGCTGACAGATTTTTTTGTTTTGCTATAATTTAAGATTGACAGGTAAGGCATGTTACCACCATATAGGGATGACCAGGGACAGGGTTAGACCGACTGGCGACTTTGTTAAGCTATAAAACGGTGGTAATATACAGGAGATAACGGGTTAGAGTTTGGGCTGGCGTTAAACACATCTGTACCAAAACGTCAGTAAATGGTACATGATATCCATATATTTGTGAGAAATCAACTAAAATAACTGTTTGATTCCTTGATGTTAACTCTCATTAAGACAGTGTACTTTAAAGATGTTGGAGTTAGCTTTATGGGAATTAAAGGTAATATTCCGAAGATAATTTATTTTCGGCATTTTCTACGAATAAGAAAACAATGTCCCATTACTGTCGTAAAAGGAAATGATCTATTTTTGTTTTCTCTACTGTAGCCGAAGTATTCTATGCTGACTACTACCCACCAACAAGAACCGACAAGTACTTTTTTTTTTTTTCGTCAAAAGTTTCCAGAGGATTTCAAAATTTATTGTTCTTCGTTGGGGGCTACGGACTACGACCCCGCTCGACATTATGAAACCAGCACATGTTTGTTTCTTGGACAACTGCATATTGTTTAACTGGATATGCCCTTGTAATTCAATGACGATTGCGATGACGTTATGCTCGCTTCCTGGCCCATGCACTAACCAAATGTCTTTTTTGTAGACACATTAACGCTTTTTCTCATTTTAATTTCCAAGTTGACGACATGCAGCTTCCTTTTGGGAAGTTCATTGGCTAATAATTCTTCAATTACTTCACTTCTTTGACTCCTGAACTGATAAACTTCAAGTAAATTTTAAAATTCATTAGAATTTGAGTGTAATCCAATTTTAACCAAATAGAAAAATAAAGTGACATTATGATGTTCCACGTTCATAAATACGAAACAAATAATCTACTTTAGAACATAAGTTTTGTCATGGATTCAAGTCTCTCTCTCTCTCTTCCACTATCCTTCTCTCTCTCTCTCTCTCTACTCCCCTCGCTCTCTTTTATTCTACCACCGTCTCTCTATCTCTGACCTTTGTAATACAGTATTCTATACCCCATGTACTTTAAATTTTACGAGATAAATTTGCCTATATGTACTTAGAGACATATATTGATTTTAAAATTAAGCTATACAAAACAAGTTGACAGAGAAATTTATTTCAAAACGATTGATGTTTAATTAAATGTCTATCATCATGTCTCATGGAAGGATAAATTCCAGAGCGTGTAATCTTAAATAACACAAGAAATAACATCATTTTATCTAATTTTTGACAAGTTTTACATCTTAGTACATTTAAGAGACGTGAAAGATTGTGTCTCTACTTCCAGTGTCTATTATTCAACTGTATACATGTACTTTGATGGCGACATGGAAACTACAATGCAAATATATTTGTACAAATACATCGTAAAATATAGGAATAGTATTTGCTCTGAATTATCTATTTATATACTCCGAATATATTCCTCAATCTAAGTTGACACCAAGTCCGATTGTTGAACAAATTTATTAATAATCTGGTAACAAATATAGCCTTTCCTTAAAACGAATCGTATGATTTAAAGATATTGATATAGACCTCTGATCGAATATGTCAATAGAACAGGCGCCATTTTGTAAACAAATGACCACCAATAGAACTTTTTTGAACTAAAAGCCAATGAAGATATTCTTATACCATAGAAGTTAGCCAGAACATCGGATCCATGCAGTCCGTAGTTTGAATTTCAGTGAACGTTTCAAAATATTGGTCACCATCAAATATAAGTAACAAAAACTTATATTTTCGGAGATCGGATGGAGATGGGGTTAAAATACCAAAGCCAATATAGTAAAACAATGATTCTCTTAGATTTACCCCGCCTTTATTATTAGCCCAGTCGGTGCAGAAAAGTAGGACGTTAAATATGATTTGATTTCATTTCTTTAATTTACCAACTTTGAAATGTATGTTCTATTACGGTAAATATTTCAATTCTATAACAACAGATTCTAATTGAGCGGTTGGTTTTGTTTCTTATAGCTTTGCACTTTTCTTAGTGAATGACACTGTTGCGACGGATTGTCTCGTAGACAGAATCTAGCGATTCTACTGAATGGTGATATGTAGGAAAATACATCGCAATCGATGAAGTAGAAGATAAGCATACATAACACTTGGTATATTCCCACAGAAGTTGCTCTCGTAGTTCTTGCTACGAATAATACAAGAATAAGAGCAAATCATTTATGTACTCTTCAAATGTGCCGGAAATAAAATTACCATATTTTAATCACGTTTAGCTATTTGAGTTCTAACTAATTTGGACTAATGGTGTAATCATAAGTACCTTTAAGCAGAATGTATCATTCTTTTAACGATAATAAAAAAAATATTACCATGGGGCACATCTTTGATAGCTACGTGAACTTATGTATCATTCTTTAAACGATATTATAATAAAAAAAAAACTACTACCATGGCATATCTTTGATAGCTACTTGAATTAATATCACGAATTCATTTGAAAAAAGATTATTACGTGTAAAGATGTTAAAAGATTATAATATATTCCGAATGACACATGTATAGCATTAATACGGTTAATACGTGATTCACCATGTTATAGGAATGTAAAAATGATATATATCCTGTTTGGTTAAACCCCCTAAATATGCAGTGGGAGGGTGATTGGTGATATTTTTAACAATAAAGTCTGTGGACATGTGGACATTAATCTCATAGTTTTCTTACTATAAAACATGGGATCCTAATATCCTACAATGACCATTTTAAAATCAGCCATAATGGTTTCGAATGCCACTTGAAATGAACAAAGAAAATATATAACAGCAAATTTGGAAGTATTAAAAATGTCTGATACACAAATGATAAAAAGAAAAAAAAAAATCACCCATAAAAACGTGTGCCGTTCATTTCAGATCGTTCGCAAATTTCATCTAACATAGTTGATTAGAATTACAATAAAAGCCTTAAAAATGGATTTTTTATCACATATTACATAAATGTGTGTTTTTAGATCCCTTTTCATATATTTCTATGTTCCAAGGAATAGAGTTATACGCCCTTTATGAACTTGTAATATCTTTCGCTGAGCACGATTGTGTAATGGCGGTAACATGACTTTTCGCGTCATTAGTCAAATTAAACATTTGTGCGCAGAAAGAACTCTTCTTAAACTTTTCATAAATCTGTGGGTGATCCAAGACACCAGTTTCCATCCTTCTAAAACTTAGCAGAAAAGAGATTAATTTCATCATGAAGAGGGGGTGATTTGTGGGCTAAAACTTTCAAGTCTGCAGACAGATTAATTCGACCCCTCCATTTTTTTTTAAACTACGGTACATTTTGTTTTCGTGCCTATTGTATTGAAATGTCAGGATTAGTTTGAACGCTTCAATTTTTTGTACAAACATTTACCTCATCCTATATATTCGAAACCAATAATATAGCCGAAACGAATTCATTCTCAACAATTTACTGATTTCCTGATAGATATGATCTTTCTACTGACACGTTTCCTTTGTATATTGATTGCTTAAAACGTATTCAACATTTAAAAAGGCACCCTGACATATCTTAAAATCTATAATTTGAAATGATGTTATGTCTCTTGTCTGTAGATTTTAACCTACGTATTACGGTTGATAATTAAATGGCCCATAAATACGGGCCTGTTGTATCAAAACTGTGTGAATTTATATCCCAAGATGTCATTATGACAAAAATACATGACCCAATTATATGGAATACAATTTACCTAAAAGATTTATTTCTGGCAACGTTTCGACTAGGATTCTCTCGTATTTGTCAAACAAAGAATGACGATAAAGTATTCAAGATCACCAAAATAGTATTCAAATCCATCGATTCTAATTGAAAAAGGAGAACCTTGTAAATGTTGATATTGATTTCACACAGCCATCTTTATCTGTCTAAGACAACTAAAATAACATCAATTCTACTATCTTTTGTCTTTTGTGTACACTTTTATATATTCGGTTGTGCTTAATTACACCAATAGTCTTTATATTAAAATAGTACTTTATATTAAAATAGTTATATATCTGAAGACGCCCATAGAAGGCAGACAGCTAGCTTATATGATTTAATATATGTCAGCATGAAGTAAAGTGGGGAGTTTTTTTTATTTATTTATATATTTACTTAGATATGTGGGTGAACGATCTGGCTAGTGCGGGGTTTATTCTTTCCTGAAGCGGAACCCGAACTACCACTATTTTGAATAGAGCTAAAGGACGTTTTAGTTGATATCAATTTTACCAGTAAATACTGACTTAAATAATCTATACATATACTATCATAGTTATTAAGTCCGAATCCACTAAACAGCTGCCAACGTCGTGTAAAAACATGGTTTCCATTTAACAAACAAGGCAATGCGCTGGTCGACTAGCGCTGTATTAATCAGCTCATTAACCAGCTCATCGTGTTCTGCTTGCCAGATTGAAACGACACATCCACTCTTGTCAGTTTCTCCTCCAGGAATCGCTGGAACCGTGGATGTCAATTAAAACTAACATAGAATAACAAGCTGATAACAAACTGACCAGTGGTCATCTGATTTTAAATGATGCTAAATTTAATCTGATTAATTGAATTTAAGGAGGTGTAGTTTTGAAGATTACCATCGAAATAGCACCTGTTATTTTTAATCGTTGACCATGTCTTATCATATAAACTAATTAACATTATATTGAACTCAAATGACCCGCATTCAAAGATGTTGTACAAACTTATATTCCGTGTCCATTTATGTTTTTCATTCGTTTCTTTTTTATATATCAAAAGATTCAAAAGTTAAATTTTAAATCATAAATCTTTAAAACAGACATAATTTAAATCGTAAAAATCATATAGGCCTAATCAGGTGTGGTGAACTTTGGCAATATTAATGTGTATACTGTAGAATTGAGGGATATTTTACAAATAAGGAATACATATCAATTATGCAAGCACCATATATTCCAAAAAATGATCATAGATAATAAACTACTCTGGAAAAGAACAAGATAATTTCGGAAAATGCTAAAGTTTAGGCCATATTTTTTTGACTATTCCAAATTACTGTATGTTTTAATTTCAAACCCATATATTTTCAAATCAGTCTATTATCTAAGACTACATTTTTGTGCCTCCTTAGTATTTAGAGACATATGAATTAATTCGTCAGTTATATCTTTCTCGTATTCGCTGTTTAGTATTGTTTTTATTGTCTTAAGGTATAATCTTTCAAATATTTTTGCATAATAATGTCAGCACTTTCTTTTACCTAGCACATAATTACCATTTTCAAGAATAAAATCAATGTCTTTTGGATAACTAATAGGAGGTTTGCATTATAGGAAATGCCATTGTTGGTGCAGTTATTTGCCTTTGAATAATATGCTGCTGATTAATTCCAAGAATCTATATAATTTCGGATATATGAAAAAACGTGACGAGCTACATTGCGGAAGCGTATAGGGGGCATGCAAAATTTTGTAATACACCTCGAGATTTTACCATCGTTTCTTGACATCTCAATTTAATGTTTTCGAAATCCCTTAATAATTTTCAGGAGAATCTGCGATCCTGTGTTAACGATCTCGAGAATTTGAGTTAATATTCTCGGGATCTTGCCATCCTGTGTAAATCGTCTCGGGATCTGGGTTATTTTTATGCGTGCGCGTAGTGGTAACATATTCCCAATGCCCCATATCCTGACCCTCCCCACACACACTCACACACACGCGGATTTGTTTCAAATTTAGTGTAAAGCTTTGGTGTGATGAGAAGTCGGCCCCTGTCCCTGTCGCTTCTAACGCTCCCTGTCTTTTCCGAAAAATTTGTTAACGCTAAAGGCTACAGTTTTTAACTGATATTGTTTTTCAAAAGTGGCGTAAAGAACTAAACCGTTCGATTTTCAATACCCGCAAACTCCTGTTCCAGAGTTAGCCTCTGTCCCCTTATTTTATTTCTAAATATGTGACGATGAGAGAACGAACCCAATCGATATTCAGTATTCTGTGACCTTCTTTCCCTTAATATAACCCTCTCACACACACACACGCGCGCACCCGTTCACGTCATACAGGCTTCACTTTCACAATTTTGTGTGAATCTTTGGGATTTGATATTCTATGATTAGCGATCTTCCGTTCCTGAGTTAAGTTCTCCATTCTTTGAAAACCTTGTTTTTAACGGATTTTCGATATTCAGTGTTCCGCGACAAGGATGTTAATCTTAAAATCTTAAGCAAGATAAGGTTTTCTGCCCCAGAAATATATAACAAACACGTGAACACGATAGAGATTAGACTTTTTGATGAATTCTAGATCCTTAATCAATTTATTATACTTCCAAGTTTTCCTTTCGAATAATCCGCGGTCGGAATATAATGCTGCGTGAACGTATCTCCACACTTTGTGTGGCTATTATTCAATTTTTTTAACCCTGTTTTTTGTCGACAGAACAATGAACCTTGTTGATTTGCAGCGTTCCCTGACGTTTTGTTCTGGCGTTATTCCTATGTGTCTAGCATTGATTCTAAAATAACATATGGTCTGAAAACCATGCACAAAATGACATTTTCAATTATACATCGCCCACACATTAAATTGAAATAATTTAACAAGCATGTCTGTAATTCAAAGCTTCACACATTAAAGCTAAGGTGGTAGGGTTTTGAATTTTATATTTGGTGTGAATTATTGGGCCATACGACGAGGAACCCTGAGGATTTTAATCATGTTTCAAATTTAGTGTAAAACATGAGTATCCTATCGACTGTCAATTTATTATGTCATTTTTATCAAATTTGGTGCGAAGTATTGGGCCCATGGTTGGTTCATAACGTGGAGACACTATCATTATAAGGTTTCATATTTACCCGGGATCTGGAGAAAATTTACACAGGATGTCAATATGTTGAGAAGATTAACTCGAATTCTCGAGAAAATTTACGCAGGATGTCAATATCTCAGGTAATCACGAGATTTCGAGAACATTAAATTTAGATCGCAGGAAAAAATACCAGACGATCTCGGGATTTGGAGAAAGTGTCACAGGGCCGCAGGATCTCGAGACCTTCTACAAAACTTTGCATGACCCCCTATACGCTTCCGCAATACATTTCCCTTGAAAAATTTAACACTGAAGTCGTAACCTACTCTATTTTTTCTTCCCAAATAAACCGTATATTTTTTTTTTATATTAAATACGGTCATTCAACAATATCATAAACACAACCATATTAATTGGGTAACTCGAATGTAAATATTTCCTTTTTTATGATCCTTCACACTGATTATAACATAAAGCCATTTGATTACCATTTAATGACTAAAAAATATATTCATCAATATTTATTTATTCACAATTCCCAGGGGATAAAGTTAATCTATCATATTTAAAAAATGCTTCTAAGTATATTGTGGCATGCTCTTTGGATTGGGTATCGTCTGGTTTGTTATAAAATGCTAATTCCGTTTAAATCGAATATTTGAATATAGTTTAATACCACACAGTACTAAAATGAAGGATCACTCTATATTGTTCCGGGAATATCCAGTAACTTTAACCGATTACTGTTTGATGGAAGAATACTAATTGCACGTGATATAGGCCTACATATAAGGTGTTTATTTGGACAAGGAACTGGGTCTGACACGCTACTCATTCTTCGTTTTGGGTTGAAAACAAAAACCCAAAGCGATCGACATGAATCTTAGTATGCGTGTTCTTTGCACAATTGCACATCGATTGACGGACATTTTTGGTTTGCAACGACGACACGTGCCATTGGAAACCGGTGTCAGTCTCCGAGTTGAAGTGCCGAGAACGGTAAATGGGTGCAACTTCTTCATCAGCATTATAGCCAAATCTGGACCTGGTTTTATCGAGGCCCAGTGATTGCCAATACGAAAATAGAAGGATACCCAGTCTGGCCCCCTGTAAAGAGGATAACCATAGTCCTAGTAAATACTAGTCTCTCCCGGTACGTTTTTAACGTCGAAAACTAGACTACAGAATTACATCTTCGTGTATTTCAAGTGAACTGATTATGATTGTCAAACATTTAATTACCAAACAGAAAAGTAAGAAAGATCGGCCTTCAGGATTAACATACCCGTCTATGGTTTAAATTGGGACAAAGGATACCTAAAATAGAAATCAAGAGTTATCACATTCTATATTTCCCAGTAAATATATGTAGTAATTCGGCTTGTTTGTGAATTTTAATTACTTTCTGCTATAAAGTTCTGGTTAAAATTTGCTATTAAATCATATCACATGAATGATTTATAACAATTTAAATACTGATGATAAATTTATAAAAATTTCCAAACGCTTGGGAGCTTTTGTACACAATCCACTCATGTCTTTGTAAATTTGTGTATATCTTTGTATAATTACGTCCATGTATGTATCCTTTGTTTGTCTCAAGTATATTTATATTATTTTTATTTGTATATGCACATATCCATGTATGGTTATTTATCCAATAAAGTTTCTTCTTCTTCTTCTATTATATAGATTAATGAAAAGGTCGAATTACTAACTTGAGTTCCTGTTTGGGGCTATATAAATAATTGAGGGGGAACGCCTGGTCTCCTGGAACATTTCAGTCATATGTATTGTAATAGTCTACAATATAAACCTGCGAACAAGACAGACATTGCAAAATATAAACAAAAATGTCAAATCAAGAATGCGTTATATTAGCTGTGTATACCATCAACTATTCATAGCATCCTAAAACAAAAACCTGATCCTTGTGATATTTCATTCTAGTCAATTATAATGTCCAATCAGTTTGGGGTGTTGTCGTCTAGTCGAATTTTGCATTGGATGTGCTTTAGATACTAGAAATGTCATTTTGAAACTTAGCTTAACAATTTCAGCTTGTCATTAAAAGGTTATCTTCTTCCATGCAATGCAGAATTTAAATCGGACAGATAGAACCATATATGAAATCAGTATGCATGGCTTCTTATCACTAGCCAAAAGATTGCCCGAAAGGATTAGATCTTAAATACTTCACATGCCGACATTTCTGTCAGAACCAGAGAAGGCGTTAGCAATAAAGACACATGCCTCGAGTGCATTTAATAGAAAACGGTTAATCATCGTTGCTCGGAGCGTGAAAGTTTAAATTCAGTTTTGTAGACCAAGTAGGTCTTCTACTACTTTTGATGCCAGCCCGAAGCGCTATCTGTAATAAATGTACTACTCAAAAATCTATCAGAAGGGACAGAATATGTTTTGAATAAGAATAGACGCCTACGGTATATAATATGTACACTATTTCAACCAGATATAAAGTTTATAAATAAAGTGAGCTCGGGGTCTCTAATACTTGAACATTCAGAAATCATCGACTACCTCTTTGCGCGATCTGAATTAGAACGGAATGGGCGCGGGGTTATGTTTTGTTTTTTTAAATAACCATCGAACGCAAGAACACCTCGTGACTTCCTTATTTACAGATAGGGAATGAAAATAAAATGAAATGCGGTTTAACGTCCTACTGTTCTGCTCTGAATACGTGGGCGAATTTTACAGATGGGATTGACATTTTAACTATCAATGTGAAAAAATAAATATATGTGAGAAATCAGATAATCCCGCTTCTAAATTCCTTTAAAACTTAAAAGTCTTAAATCAATTGTTAAAGCCTCGGTGCGTCATTTGTAATTTTCGGAAAACGTCAAATGTTCAACGAATTAATCCAACTTTAAATATACTCATATAGATTTTTAGCGTCTACAAAATCAGCATATATCAACGGTGTATTATCTCTCAGCATGGGCGCAGCCAGATTAAAAAGTGACTTCTCAAAATAGTTCAACGGAACTTAACGCTGGCACCGGCTTCAATTTAAAAAAAACAACCCAAGGATTTGGTCAACCTTTAAAAAAAAATCAAAACGATCGATTAAATAATTATTTGAAGTGTTAATCAAACAAAATAAGAATCGATTGATTCAGAAAAATGTTGACCATATTTTGGTTTGTGTTGTTTTCTTGCCTTGTCCATTTATATCATTTTTTCAAATAACTTATGGTGACCACTGATAGGAGAGGGGTTAAATAGGCATATTCTCAAATTCCATTCATTTATGATTAAAATAATATTTATAAAGAAATAATGCTACTAGACCTTCTAAAACACATAGAGAACTAAAATACTTTTCCAAGACATGACCGATAATTTTACACTCATTGTCTTATGCGTATGCCCCCCCCCCAATAAAATAAACGATTGATATATCAGTATTCTCAACACACAATTGGGATTCAATAAATGCGCTACAACATCTTACAAAACTCTCAAAGAACTTAGTGGCTGACAGTTTTACACGTACGTATATGGGTGATCTATACATATTAAATACATAGGACCCTTTAGCACGTCTATAACTGTAAACAACATGATTGATATACCGATATCTAGATCCAATAAATACGCTTTAGAAAGCTTTAGTATGCTGGACTTCTGTAATAACCAATCATTAAATGTATAGGTGTACAAAGAATCCATATCCGTTATGAACTACACAAGTAACACAAAAGTGGCATCAGCAACTTTACAGATGACAAAATGAGGCCAATGATATAGTAAATAACGAGTGGTCCGAATCATCTTTTGACATCTAAACTTGAGTCTTTTCTTCAGAAAATCAACACGGATGTGTAAGTATGTGAGCTCGAGATAGCCACCTTATAAATCAACTATGTCAATGATCATATGTTTGCTGTTTCTTTCAAGGACGAGATACCAATCTGGTTATTATCAATCACGTGACAAATGGCGTCATGCATTACTATCAGGATGTCAGTATTACATGTTTTACACTACTTTTCAAATAACCCCAGTTGGTTTAATGTGGTGTAAATTATTCAATTTATTGCAGCATCCCGAGATCAAATTGGCATGGTACTCTAAGATCAATACAGTGACATAGATTTATTCGTAAATTCTAACTGGCCTTGATTTAATTTATGCAAGTATGAATGGCATTCTCGAAATGTGATGAATGACAGTGGGACAGATTTCATCATTCTATCAAAAGCCAACCTTGTTAATCGTAGATTATCTCAGTCCAGATCAGGGGCGGATCCAGAGGGGGGGGGGCGGTCCAAACCCCACCCTGCTCAGCTACATATAAAAAATGAAAGCCTTTCATCAATGAAATTAAATCACAATGTGATTCTACATCATTATAAAATGATTTCCCTCTTTAAAAAGCTCAATTTGTATATATGCCTATGTAATTGAGAGACGATGATGACAGCTTTCCTTGACAGAAACTTGTCAAACCCCCTCCTGCAAAAAATCCTGGATCCGCCCCTGCAGATTGAAAGTATTGTTATAATTTGAAATTTAACCTTCGTATTTAGTTCGTGATTATAAAGAATGTAACTATGTGCGATGATCTCGTTCGGGTTTTTCTTTAAATCTAGAAACAAATTGCAAACGAAATTCCCCACCCTATGAAAACACCGGGTTTGTAAACATGGGTGCCATATAAATACGATATAGAAATAAACTTTATATAATGGACAGCTGGTTAGAGGATTAACGAGAACTCAGTCCAGATGGTTAAAGTTTTCAGTAATAAATAGAGACTATATAAGATAGATGATTCCAGATTACTATATCGCTACCGTGTTATCATAATTAATGAGGTAGATGTTGTTTCAATAAGCGAGATATTATCAAATCTCCACAAACTGTCTTTATTGATGAGTGATAATGATAGATGGGGGGCGGTTAGTTTATCTTAATACCTTTAAGACTAGTATATAGAATATCAAACAACTAATTAAGTTTGACCAGGGGCCTCAATAAGATATTCCACGACTTATCTTAATTACATATCTATCTTATATACCGCGCTTCAATGAACCCATCCTTTTAAATTCTCGTTATATAGGCAGAATTCTGAATTAAATTTCGAAATTCTCATTAATTAGCTTCGAAGCGTGATCAAGAAAGTCGAATGTTTGGTGAAATTTCGTCTTTTAGTCCTCTAGTGGCTCGGATGTTTCAAGGACAAACCCTGTTTAATAGAAAATCGACGGACATTCCATTTGTAGAATAATGTTGTGTTCCGTAACTTTGACCATTCTCTTAAAGGGACAATAACACCCTTGCTGGCTTGACAGTTCCAGAAAATAAATAATAGCCTAGTTCATTCTAAGTACTAGATGTTTACGTGTCCTACCTGTTGTGTAAATTATCCATTACATCCTATTTTACTTGTCCAGAGGGTTCGAAAATATTTCAAAATCCAATTCACATTTGAAAAGGTTTACGTTAGGCTTTTCAAATCATGTTGTTGAATTTTTCCAATTTCATAAAATAGGTGTGTTAAGATGAAATTTGTATCATAAATTAATTGAAATATTGTAAAATAATGGAATTTGTTGACCAGAATAAAGATTGGGACATATTATTCAGTTACAACAAGAGCTTTTCGATGGCACCTTGAAATGAAGACAAATGGGTTACAACGCGCATCTTGTAATATGGTATGGTATATTAACTGATTTGCATTCAATCGTTTCTGTTTTACTGTAATTTCTGAATTGAATGACAGTCTTTGGCGTTTGCTTATCCCAGTGTACACCGGTAGTATTCTCCTATATGGAATATATTTAGCCTCGTTCATCGAGTCGCATCATACAACTGGCGCTCGTAATCATTTTGTCTTCAATATTGGATATCAGAAGCCTAACTTCTCACGGTACAAGGGGAAGGGGGTGGTTACGTGGCTAGTAGTATGGTCGCCTCTCCAACCTCGTGGCACTCCGGTTTCCTTCCACTGCTAAGACCCCTACGCGCAAGCGAATTGTTGAAATAAAAATTAAAACAACATGATAGTCCCGAAATGACCTAGTTTGTGTCGTATGGACGTTAAACACCTCTCTCTCTCTCTCTCTCTCTCTCTCTTTCTCTCACGGTACAATAACAACATCAATGTTAATTCAAATTGACTAATAAGTGTTTGCAATGCCGACTACTGTACCCCTTTAAGACTTGGCTCCTTTAAGGTAGCTATACTAATATTCTAATCTAACATTCCGCTTTACTATAAATGCGATGCCATGTTGAAATTTTATTGTTGCCGATTATCAAAGGAATAAAATCTTGTCCAAACCACCCATGACGACTAACAGTTATTATGACACCTTAGTAAAACTAAAAGTTTATTTGATGTGTCATAGACAGAGTACAGATCTTAGACATCCCACGTACATCCTTCAATAAATTACTCATTTCATACCACTCCCCCAATTAAATTATAACATCACCAAGTTTTCAGAGTCAATAAATCGTATAGTAACATTGCCCAGAACTTTCAAGAAGATAATAATGCTACTATATAAGCCAATTAGAAGTTAAATATAGTATATTTGATATATTATAATATCGTATAAGAAACTATGTCTGTTAGCTGGGTAATACTTTATGACCAACAGGTATACGTAATAGGTTATGTGTAGGCGTTCAGTTGAATCTAAATACTGTGTATGTAATAGTTATTAGCACACTTTCCGAGGTGTATCGGTGAATATCAGGACAGTTTTGGTCGGGGGCTCAGCCGAGGCGGAGCCGAGGCGGCCCCGACCAAAACTGTCCTGATATTCACCGATACACCGAGGAAAGGTGCTAATAAGTTACTTACATCACATTTCTATCGAGTATTATGAAGCAAAATGTGAAAAATAGTATTTATTATCGAGTCGTTTCAACCGAAAAGTGACAAATATTTTCTGCTCTTTCATTTATCCCTTTCTGTACCTCACGTTACATTTCATGGTAGAATTTACACGTGCGTCTTGTTGTGACACCACGAGCTTAATACAGCCACGTGTTTGTTTAGACCACATCGTCAAAACAACTTGTCTATATGGCGGAGAGGACTGTGGTGATATTAAATGTAGTGTAAAGGAAATGCGGGTCATTGCTGGAGAAAATATGCATCGTAGAAATTTATTTGTAATAAAGTTTATGACTTCTAGGTTGTTTTTGTTTTATCCTGCTCATATTCAAGGCTTGTGAAGTGTCCAGCAAGAGAACCCCACCTTCTATCATCACAACTAGTTAAAATAATTATTCAGTATTCCAATTTATATATTTTGCATATTAATATAAATCAAACCAAATTAAGGAATAGATGCCAATTGATATGTATAATAACTGTTTTCGTAATATGTTATTACGTTAATTTAATATCATTGTATATATTTTTGCACTGCCATATTGTTCCTACCGGTTTGTTTTGTTACTATGATTTTGACTAGTTGTCTCATGTACGAGCGTAATGAATACGGTTATCATTGCGATCTGGGTCGGACTAAACGTCCGCTTCTTGTTGCTTGATAAGTTTCAATGACCGTCTAAAAGTAGCCGTGTATTAGAAATGAACAGTACTCTCTTTCGAAAGTGTACTGTTCATTTCTGATACACGGCTACTTTTACGCATGTATTAGAAATGAACAGGACAGTTTCATCAAAAGTTGCCAGTGGCAACGAGTAGAAGTGGGATGTAAGTACTGTACGAGCCCAGTCGTGTAATGGCCGCATTATTTTGTACCAAAACATGCCGGCGTTGGTCATTTCCAATAAAATGTTTCGTAATACACCAAACGGTTGCTATGTTTTTACAAGAAGATCACGCTAGAAATAGTTTACAAACTGTAAATTTACAAGGATTGTCTATATAACAACATACCAATGTTATGGACACCAAAAATGTAACACATGGGCATAATCACTGTACTCAAGGAAATACATAGAAATACATTTATGTATTTTCTACCTTTAAAAACACATAGATTATTATCAAAATATCACAGCTCTGGCTAACTTAGGGTTAACAGTGAACAAAGCATCTAGATGTTCGTCCAGCTATTCACAACACAACAAAAGGTAAATATGGATAACTAATGCAGGGGCGGATCCAGGAATTTTTGGAGGACGGGGTTTGCCAGGTTTCGGTTACGAAAATCTGCCACCATCGTCTCTAAATTACATAGGCATACGTACAAATTGAGCTTTTTAAACAGAAAAATCATTTTATACTGATGTAGGATCACTTTGTGATGTAATTTCATTGATGCAAGGCATTTATGTGGCTGAGCAGGGCGGGGGGGGGGGTAAAAAAGATATAATGTTCATACAATGAAATGAAATAGGGTTTAATGCCATGCTTTTCTCCAAATATCGGGTTAATGAAGACGGAATTTTTTTCTGACTGCAACGGTGCGACCTACTCTTATTTCGTTTTCCAGATGTCAAGGGTTATTCAACGTAAGATATTATACACTTGAAACTCGATTTTCGTCCCACCAGATGGCTTTCCAATCCAGGCTCTGGAAGGGGGAAAACATTTCTATTTAAGACAATTTTACCCAAATTTGAGTGTAATTTGACCAAATATATGATTTTATTATACAGTTTTTCGTTTCGCAAAAAAAGTTTTAGCAGCAATCCATTTCAATAAACTTTTAAAACGTGACAGTGAAACCAAAGTTTACATCGACCTAATAATATTTTTTTTATTATTACACATTTCCTCCATATATGACCCCAAGAGATGTTCAAATAAACAAAAATAACGGCAGCAAAGTGAATGTCTCAAATAAAACATTATAGTGAACGGAATGTCACGTAACCTTCACTTCGCAATGAGGAAGAACATGTTGTCTTTTAAAAAATACCAACACACAAAATAATTCCATTATATCCTAATTCCCTTGTCTGGAAAAGCCCGTACTGAATTCAAATTTCCCAAACTAGTTAAATTGAGTGATAATTAAAGTATTTCTTCAATCAAATACTAACACGACTTCGCTCGCAGAATAAGAATTACAAGTAACGAATGGGCGTTAGATTAGCCAAATAGTTCTAGTTCTATCAGAATGTGTTAACGTTTCACTCATTAACCTTAGTTCTGAACATGGGAGAGAATATTGTATGGACTAATTTAATAGTTTTTCCTGTGCCATAAGAACTATACCAGCTATGTTTATTTTCTCTAAAACCCCGTTATTCTACTCAAGTTTTTAAAATTTGTAATTAACCTGTTTGAATTTCTAACGAATTTAAGAAAAAAAAAATTTTAATTTTTAATACTAATTTATATTCCAAAATTCGGAAAATGTGCTGGAAAATTGGGTTTTTGAAGAACGAAAATTTCAATTTAAGGTTTTGCACAATAACGTGAATAATTCTGCAAAAGTAGACAACGTCAACCTCGAAACCGTTTCTTTCTAAGTTAAAAATATTGACAAATGAACACACGATCGCTCACATTGATAATGATACATAAACTTAAACTCCCAAATTGCTAGAATAAAGGTTAGATAAATATAGAGTTTAGGCCATGCACAATCCCATTTTGTTCCAGATTTATTCTCGTATATACATGCATTTATGTATGTATATGTATGTGTGAAAGAACTGTCACTGAAATCAATAGATTATAATATCGAGAACATGACATTTTCAATAGGGCTAACCTTACGCCGTCATTTGCGTATTGAATAAAAATGTCGCTATGACCATGGTATCGCGGACAAGTGTAAATAGTCATTTGCTTTTCTACACATTGCAATGAGTACTGCACTGTCTGAAAAAAAACATTGAAAGAGAGCGTCTTGGGTCCGGGAATGCGCCTTGGCAGCACGTAAACAAGGTGGCATCAAACAAAAACATGTAAACGCGCTTTAGGTTAGTAAATATAAAATAAAACAGAAAATCCGTAAAGTGAGTTAAATTAAAGCCCAGACTCTTAACCCCGACGGATCTAGTAAACAAATGGTGATGAATGTGAGCAGGTGGGTATTGAGATTATTATCGGTTTGATCTGAAGGTGAATCAAAGTAAACAAGACATACCCAGATAGATCTACATGTTCTTATAAAACAGGTAGAACCTTTGATAAAAACTAGACATCCTTGAGATAGAAGGACGATCTAATTAAAATAAGATCTTTAATTCGTTTCGTTTGTTTTGTCTTATTTCTACACTTCATTTCAATTTAATCATCATTCTAACCCGTGTAGTTCCTAAACCACCCTTTCCTATATTGATACAGCCAACACGATTATGACCGTGATATGAACCCTGACTTCAAACAGTTTGAATCAGATTGACAAAAGATTATTTAAGCTAATAAAATACAAGTTCATGAGTTAGTTTAATTAACAGACATTTTACACGTTTTAAAAGGGTACATCCTGGATCTCTAATGACTATATAATAGTACCATAATTATTCGTTTAACGTATTTTCTAAGATTTCTCAAAATTTCTTTATCGCGGATTGTGATTGGTGGGTTGCTCTAATATATCGACAAATCATAATCTCCAAGACAGAAATTCTTGAGGCTTATTGAGACTTAAATGAAGCTAAGTAAACAACAGAAGAAATTTTGGTATAATATTAATTAATGTATTGGACGACGAACCACTAGATTTATCATGACCAAGGTATCAAGCTGTAAACCAAAATATTATAATAATACTGATTATTTCAAAACATTGGTACAGTGTTTTGATTCTCTATTAGTTTACAAAATATATCATTTATGACCCTTACAATAATGTGTAATGAACAATGTGTCGATTTCCAGCATACCATTGAAATTTCTAGCACCCAATCCGAACGATTGACACATTTACTTGCCAAGCACTCCGTCCCGCGTCACCGGCAATGGAAACCCAGCTAGAAAATCTACAGACACTGGGATCGAGACTGGGACCCGCTGGTAAATTAGCCAGCGCAGTACTCGCGCAGAATATTCCAGAATGGTATATTGTATCAGGTGTTGTATATCTCACATACAACAATTTCTATGTTCAATTAATAACATGACCATCACCTGCCCATAATTCATTAAATAGTTCTTCTGTCAATCATTAAAAATGTCCAATACGATATTAGTAGTAATAATACGAGTATTTTATGGTTATTAACCGGATTTTAAATGTCGATTATTTAACATTAAAATCGATATGAGTGTTAAATCTGTCTATTTATTAAACACACCTGAATCATTTTATTTTCAGATAAATAAAATCACAACTTTTATAGTATTACAAATAAACTATTTCGAAGTTCTGTTATATTATCAATACCATAGACCTAATATATGTGACTCAAATGTAATGTAAAACATTCCAAATCACAGAAGATATGCTATTTATTCTATTTTTTAGGAGGGGGGGGGGGGCGCTCATTATATCCCAGGTTCTGGCATTGATGCTAGTGGCCTGGTCACGATATCATCCTACGTGACATAAGTATGGTCGCTTGCCCAGGTCGTCACTTTACTCGCCCCCCCCCCCACACACACACACTGCTGAATTAACACTATACCATATTGTGTTAGTCCAAAATATAATTAGTTTGTGTCGAGTATAAGACGTGAAAACTCAATTCCTCTAATGTAAAAGAAATAAATTTAAAATTAAATTTGCATTTAGAAAAAGTCGAAATCAAAATAGAATGACGTTGAATTGAATTTGGAAACAAGACGATATGACTGAAAACGCTATGTGGTGGAAACAGGTCGGCATTAGTTCTCAAGTGGCATCAATAACAAGCCAACAGTGAGACTGATGTCCCCCGCCGAAATCCCAAAATAAATAGATGACACATATTAATTAATCGCACATTTATTTTTTTCAAACGTATCGAGCAATCAAACTGTACACGAAGTGTCATCCAAAAGTGTTTTATAAAGAAAAATGCTAAAACCGACGAGAAAAATGAAAATGTACCCTAGTTAGGAGGACCCTAAAGGCAGACAAAAGGCCCCCCACGCTTGACAAAAGGGCCCCTCTTGCCAAGGGAAAGGGCCCTCGTGTCCGAGTCAATCGTTTCTATACACTGTTACTGTCGAATCCATTACTGAATGAGAATGCAGTCACTGTATTGGCATAAAAATCATCAATCAAGATGAACCTAAGTTATCTTGTCCCAAAGAATCAACCAATCAAATTGCTTATCTCTGCCTACCCCACACAGAAAATAATAAGCATACACACCAATTTTGAACATTTTAACTCAATTAGAAGGAGAGTTATTGTGTTCCAAAGTCTCGGCAAATCAAATTGCTTATCGCTCTGCTTACCCTGAGCAGAAAATGCTCATTATCAATCTTAGTCAAGGCATGACTGTAATGAAACTATACACCAAGTTTCACCACTCTCGCTTAATTAGAACTAAAGTTAATGTGTCCCAAAGCATCAACCAATCAAATTGTTTACCCTAAACGGAAAATGTTCATCTTCGAACTCCATCAAGGCATTGACCTAATAAACACATACACCAAGTTTGAACACTCTAGCTTAATTAGAAAGAGAGTTATTGTGGCCCAAAAGGTGTGACGGACAGACAGACGGACAGGCCCATTTTAATAGTCCCCCAACTTTCTTAGAAAGGCGGGGGACAATAAATTCGCGAATTCGCGAATGGGTACTTCTAAAATTTGGCGAGAATATAGTGCGTGCATCAACTGCACTGTGGGTATATGCATCGTTTTTATTCAAATATCATGCCGGAAACGCCTTCATAATTGAAACCAATCCATATACAGGGATTTCATGAGGGTTCTATTGTTCTCGTCAATCTGGAAGATGCAGTCGTGATGTCTGATTGGTATATATCTTGCTGTTCAATGAGGCTAAGTTAATAATTACATAACTTAAATTTTAATTCATTTCTCTTAAAGAGGCAAGAAGAAGGGTCAGTAAAGTTGACCAATCACATCAACGACCAATTTCACCATAACGCGTTTAGTGAGCTAAAATGGGGTTCCTGGGGCCGCCCACCTTGTTTGGAATAAATATTTGCAAATTGTTCCTAATGGTGTGCGTGACGAATGCCCAGTAACAGTTATTGACCTAATATTTATAGACATGTCTCCCCCTTTACTGAACTTGGACCTGGAAAAACTGCTGCAGAGCTATGTTTGCAGGGGTTTTTTGGTCAAATTCCAAAACCGTAGTTTACAGTCCCCAACCAATGTCCATTGCGGCTCTGGTTCGGAATGGCCTAGTTATCTTCCCTTTGACTTTCCTTATTAAATTTGCAAAGAAGTGTCCTCCGGACGATCGGGGATTAGTGACCCGATAGACCAACTCCACGTTGTGTTCTTCATTTTTTTTAAAACAAATCGGCCACCAAGAGTCGTGACATTAACTCGCTAGGGGTCACGGAATTATTTCGGTTTTCCTCCATACGGGGTCCATCTGATAAAGTAGCGACTACCAGACCTGGACCTTCTGACATGTTAATCCTCTCGGTCTACATGACTTCTGTAGGACAAGGTCATCTGAAAATAGTTTAATACGTTTACTTAGACGACGACAATATCAGTCAAATAGGTCTTGGAATGGCTAGATGCAAGGAAATGACGGCTAATTTTCTTAGGGGAGCCCCACCCCCCAAAGAAAACCAGCCCCGTCTCCGCAGTCAGTGCCCAAATTTTGCGGCGCACCACCCACCACACCCCTATCTTTCGAAATTCCTAGATCCGCCCCTGTAAATGATACACGTTTGGTTTCTGGGCTGCATTTCCTTGTGATATGAAGACAATTGTTCAATAGACAGGAATATCATCTTGTTACAAATAATAGGAACAAAGTGAGACTTGCATGCATGTCTAATGACATTCCTTGTAATTAGTGTGATAATTGAAAGTGATCATTTCAGTACTTCCACGTCTGGCATACGTTCAAATTTACATTATTCTACCTTTATATTTATAGCTTTATACTTTGAGGATAGCTAGCCAGACATCCATCATGATGTAAGTAGTAAGTTGTCGTGATCTCCCCTATCATACATCAGGGAAGATAATTCAGTCTGGCAGCATTCGGAGATAGGCCACCATTGATTTCCCCATTGACTTTAATGTTAATTCTGTACTCTTTGCCCATTTTAATGCCCCGTTGACTTTAATGTTAATTCCGGATTCTTTGCCCACCTCCAACATTTTCTCAAGTTTTCCTTGTGCTGAATGCTTTTCATTACAGACGGAGGAACAAATGGCCACGTCTTTGCATTACAATCTCTATGAGGTTGACCACCAAAATTTTTGAGATACACAAATTGAAGAACCATACTAAAAACATGTAACTAGTTGTACATATCAACCCGATACCTCCGTTATCCTTCCGCCTAAAAATCATGAATATTTATCAAAAAAATCAACAAAAATGGGCATGCAAAAGCGGAGGGAGAACTGTTATAAATACAGACGAACTACAATTTGTGGGTACCGAGATGGTGAAATGTAATGGTGGTCTGCCTCCATTCGTTCAAAATGTTGTATTGCCACTTTGATGTTTACTCCTAATTTTAATTTAAATTTCAAGTCTATCGTTCTGTTTTGAACACCGTATTTATTTAACGTCCATTCAATTAAATAAAAACAGAGAGAGGGAGGGGGGTATCGTCCACTTGACACAAACTAGGTCATTTCGGGAGTAACATCCGCAGAAAACCCATGAGATTGGACAGGCGACCCTACTCCTTGCCGCGCACAACCGGGGATTTGAAACCAGTTGACCCAATGGCAGGTCGTGTGATACAGCGCGCGCACACTAACCATTCGACCACTTAACCCCCCCGAATAAAAACGTATGGAAGCCATAAAACACTCCCGTGTTATGGAGTAACACTAATAGCATTTATAGGTATTATAACGTCAAAATGGCGGGCTCATTCTGGAAGAGTCAATCAGAACAGCAACGACGAAGTCCAAAACATTATGATAAAATCAACTGAACCATGGAGACAAACGATATTTAGTCTCGAAATTGGAATCAAGTTGGATGCCTTAATGTAATGAAAACCAAATATAGCGCCGTAAATAACATATTATCAAAATATTATTACATCGCAGTCGATTAACAACAGTTGTGTAGCTATGGATATGCTATAAATTTCACTGACAAAACACACGATAATGCTCAGTCTGGTGTAACAATCATTATAACATATTACATCATATTCACCTCATAACACAGTCGTTCATCTACATAGTCTATAAATCGAACATGTGGTATTGTTTAGTGTTCCCCAGTGGACAGAAAAGACGAGTACAGGGGAAGAACGAACTTAGTCACATTTTTGTCTTTTCGCATAAAACGCAAAACATACTTTTGGACGAGAATGTTTGGCGCGGAGAGATCAACAAGTGGGTTTAATTACAACTTCAAAATGATGTTTAACACGAACCATAATTTCCAGTACAACTGACTTCAACTCTTCGGGCAAATTAAGGTTAAATAAAGGGCCCAATGGAATTGTTTTTGTCTGGGAGGCCATTTCAGAACGACCTTTGTTCGATGTGACTCTGAAACGGATTTTACAGGAAACGGATTGTTCCATAGAAATCTTATACATTTTGCTACCACATGGCGTCATCAACTAGGGTTCACAGAAAAAGTTACTTGGATCGTTCTTTCCCTGGACTCTTCATATGCAAAAAGAAACGCCTTTCCTTATTTTATTCAATCACCTTATATGATTAAACACTTGACGTTGTTAGTTACATGTGCAATCCTTTAAACGGGAAGATATAAATGGCGTTATCCAGAGCGCAACCACACCCTGTCACGATGTGACATCGGTATAACACGTTGGATCAACGTTAAAAAAAATAACAATTTGACGTACCTGCAATCACCGAGGATATGATAAAGATAACAAAAATGGTTACAACAGCACGGATCTCCATCTTCATTGTCTCAAGTTTACTGTAACCTGTCAGTATTTATTTAGTGGAACTCAGGCCTACTCAATCTGAAAAATATGAATTTTTTATCCAATAATATCAATTTATAGTGTGTAAAAACCTTCGATGCATTTTGCAGAGAATACATAATGTGCTATAAAACTTAAAATAAATCAATCATTTAATTCAAATTAATCTTTCTATTGGCTTGTATTGATGGTCATAATTTTATATATTAATATTTTGAAATTGAAGTCAATATTCGCTCAACCAGGTGTTTTAGGTTTTGACAATCTGATGGTTATTTTGATTTTAAGAAAAAAATAACTATTTTGTAATTATGTGAGCAACTCATCCATAATATGATTTTATAGGCATAATGCCTGTCATGATATAGCCCGCAAACGAAATGTTTTTCTCCATTTTCAAAAATTTATCACACCTGTAATAATTGAAAACTAATTTCAAGTAGGTCGCAAAGGAATGCTGACGTCATAACGTGATGAGCTATACCAGACTGAGAGATATACCATGAAATAAGTTTATTTTTTGTGGCATGGGTTGGGGAAATAATTTACTTGCATCGTGTCCATCGACACATAACATAACAAGACAGGTCGTACGCGCATAATCTTTCATGTAAGTCAAAATTGTGTATTACTTTAATGTAATAATTATTGTAATAATTAGGCACGTTAGGATATAAACACCTTCATGAAGAAAGATTTGGCTTGTACGAAAATGATAGCATTATTATTATTATGTATTTGTCCAAGACACATAAAGATGGCGCGGTTAAATCAACAGAAACCAATGCAAACTTTAAATTGCCATTTAATTAATCGATTTAAATAAGCTGCAAATTAAACATTAATAATGCAAAAGCAAAATTTAAATCTGTATATTGTCGGTCTTTCTATGTTATCTAAATTATTGATTAGATATTAATTAACTCTCGATGCCATCGTTGGTCTGTGATATTTAGTGGATTTGAAGACATTTTGTGATGGATAATTAAACGTAAGAATTGATTATCGAGACTTTGTTTATTATCGTACCAACCTTAGTAATGACGATAGAGGTTACCCTAAAATTGAATTGCTAATATTAATATCTCGCTGAAATCCTCATCATATTCTGTTTTGATTATCTATTCTGTATTCTGTAACTATTCTAGCGAGATCTTTAGCTATTTATCTTATCTTACCTACCCCCCCCCCCACCCCACACACACACACACACTTTAGATATAGTGATGTTCATCGTATTATAAGTTTTATAGCTCTTATAGAATAGGTTTTTCCCCATTGTCTTAACTATTATAGCGAGCTCTTTTTCTAATCTTGCCTTTGATGGTATCTTTTTATAAGTTCTTTTTATCTCTTATAGGATAGATTTTTCACCCATTATTGAGGAACTGAGCATAAATGTCTGCATTGACATAGTAAATCTGAATCGTATGTGAATGCTAGATTATATAAAATTCTGGAATTAAAGAACATAATTGCATACTCTATTCTATAAGTGACAGACAACCAATGCAAATCAAGTAACACTTTTTGTATGCGCATATTTAGTTGCACAGCACACGTTTGACAGAGAGTAGAATTAACTAAGAATTGGAAATGTCCAGCCCAGACGTGATTGAATAAATGTTTGGTAGCATCGATTGTTTTATACTTTCTGATTTTCACGATAGTATGCAGATGAAATTAGATTCACTATACCCACATTGATTATTTCAGATCCCATGTTTATGTTGATATGTAATATAGCACCTATGTTTCCTAGTTTCTTTCTCTCTTACACTCTAACACTGGGAATCCCCATAAACAAATTCTGAGCAGCATGCATTTCTGTATTTCAAAAAGTCAACCAATCACAACTACTGTAAAGAAGTTACGATGAATCAACAACTGTAAAGACGTTACGATGGATCAGCTACTTCAGGTTCGCTGACTGTAAATATTATAAATATTCATTAAATTGAAATACATAAACTAGAAGAGAAATCTAGGGCTATTGATTTCTAAAAGCTCCATTACATCGCAATCTTTGGAATTGAAATTCTTAATTTTCGCTTTATATTAAAACATAACTCTAAGAAACTGTCACAGCTTCCAGGGTTGCCACTTAAGTTATGACCTTCATTAAGAGCAGCATTTATCAAAAGTATTCAAATCGATTTAAAGCCGTATAAGCTTAACCAAGGACATCTTGAATCGATCAATGTTATGTTGGGCTTGATATGGATATTAACTATATATCATTACATGTATTGTCTTGCTCGCAAGAATCTTTACATTTAATTTGAAATACACAATCTTGATATAAAGAAAAAACTAGTGATCGAAAAAAGTACTCGAAATATTTGGCCTGAAAGGAGAGTATATCAGTCACAGTGTTCCTCAATACAATTAAAATCAAATAATGATTAATTTTCCTTTGACTTGTGAACTTGTACTCCATTGAAAAGTAGCTTTTAAATATCTGGAAAATGAAAGAAACGAAATAGTTTTCTAAATGATCAGAATATTCGGGTTTCAATCTTATTTTCTAGTCGTCTTGATACCACTGCTGGTAGTGATAAGTTTTATGCACGGTAACATATTACGTGCTTACTCTTTCTGGTTTTTGGGACACCTGAAACTACTTCACATTTAAGATCGCATAGCTAAAACATTTCTTAGTGACATATGGTGTCGTGGAGAAGGTACTCTTCTAGAACCCAAAATCCCCTTTCCCATACTCTCGATGTAGCCCCTACCATCAAAATGTCGAGTTCGTGATAACGAGATTTTACTGTATACGCCCAGACTTTTATGGTTACAACACGCAATAATCCTCAGGCCATGAGACCAACAACAATGAATTTATAACGAACATTAAAAATATTAAGTTAAATATGAAATTTTTGTTTTTTTTTTTTGTTTTTTTTGTTTAGTGTTTACATTTCTTACATATAATGTCAAATATGATATAAAGGATACCTCATTTATGTCACTTCCTTCCAGATGTCTGATATAACCTTAAGATGGCTGATAGCTGGAACATTAAATCGGACCTAATGTAGACTTAGAAATAATTACAGGGCATTATATTAAGTCTCAGATAATTTCCTGGTATCCATGGAACACAAAAACCTTTATCTTTAATTGATTTTGTCTGGAATTAGTCCTGAATTTATTTAGATTTTTTTAATGAAATCCATCGAATCGTTTCCAGTATAAAACTAAATCGAACACGTCCCAATTTTGTTAAACTAACACCGCTAGTGAAACACATTAATACCCAAAACAGAAAAATCTTGGTCCAAACTTTGATGTCTTAGAAGTTCACTGGTTCGGATCACGACACACAATTAATCTTTAAACTAAAGAACATCGATAGAATTAGTTGAGCGAGTTAGTAGTTTAACTTGAAGATTCGGGACCGTAATGCCGTGTTCAGACTCCTTCAGACTTACAATAGAACGCTTCCAGAGCAATTCAATTTGTCTCTAACTAAGGGAATACGCAGAAATGGGAATATTAAGTCATGTTTTATGTTTCATAACTAAATGCACACATGTGCTCCATTCTAAATTCAAGCATCGTGTATTGATCAAAAGTAAATTTATTGGTGTCTAGTTTTCCTTACGTAACCCTCGTATTACTTAAGATCGTTTAGAGGAGATAAGTTTGTTGAGAGCGCAAAGTCAATCGTCTTTGACATACATCATTTTATCGCCATTAGCCTTTGACTGGTATGACTGTTATGAGAAAAATCCCCATTCACCATATATCAAATTAAGTTCCCTTTTTGAGCAGAATTATGACTTAGAAAGAATTCGATTTTTCATAAATTATAAATTGTGTAGATCTATGCTTCACTAAACTACTACAATATGCTAGTTAAAAATATCTAACTTTTTACGGAACAATCCCATTTTTTTCCACTAGAAATAATTTATGTTACAGAAATTTGCCTCAAAATATCTATCTCTTTACTGAACAATTAATATTTCCACTTGAAATATAATATATTACAAAACATTATACCTCAAAAAATGCCTGTCTCTAAAAGAGATATGTCTACTTGGATAATATCACAAAAATGTATTTTTAATCGAAGATAATCTGTTTGTAAGGAAAAAATAATATAAAACAAACCCCTTCTGACCAATGTAACATTTTAAATCAAAAGTATATCAGAAATCTAAATATTTAGAGAACATTCTAATAATATTTGTTAAGTATCACAAAAATAACCGAACCGTTTTCTTTCGTGTAATGGCGTTGAAGCGTCTTGTAAAAATACAGCTGGTCAGGACACACGCAACATTATAATGTTAGAGAAATTATTATTCCATTTTTTTCGATGATTGTTTCTCTTGTTGTATGTTTGTTTTCGTCCAATGAACGCTTCCGGTGGGTCACCGGGTCCATTCACACGATCAGATAATACTTTGATATTTTTTTTTTTTTTTTTTTTGGGGGGGGGGGGGTTGCTTGCAATCTTTTCGCTTTTGTCTTATTGATTTCTGTTTGTTCATGTATGACGCGCTTTCTCTTGCACTTACAATTATTTACCACCTTAATGCCGAAGTAATTATTCGGTTCACCAATTAATGTTTAAGACACGACAGATAGGGTTAATTAGGTAATGAAATCACGCGGACACTTTTTATTAAATCGAGCCTTGGACAGTTCGAATTCTATATATTGTAGGTCATATGGCGTATGCCCATCTTTATTAGCCCAGTAAAGGAACATAACAGTAGGACGTTAAGCCCCATTTCATTTTATCTTCATTGTTAAGAATATGTATGAGACTTAGGTAAAACCGCATTACATTATTAGAAATAAACAACGCTGTTACCGCCCCATGGCGTCGCCACAATGGTCATTAAGGGTGCCAACACGTAGACTCCGATATTTCATTACCAGTCGCAATTCAAACAGCTGCGAAATTTATACGGTTTATCCTCGGTTTGCCAGCATGCTAGACACAAATTAAGGGAATTGGAAACTATAATTAATTGTTTAATGCAGGTAGTCACCAAGTTAATGAGATGCGGTCAGTGGTAGTAAAGTTGGCTAATCTTCTACTGGTAAAGGGTTAATTACAGATTTGTAACTGCTGAATCTATTTCATAAATCTTAATATAAAATGGCTGTCAACTACCAGTTCGTCATTCAGAATGGCAAAAATGATATACGACTTATTCTAAATGACAGAGGTTGATGAAATCTTATTCATATCGGAACATATTATTTAGAATTTATTTTGTTTATTATTTTGCCGTTTGTGAATCCGCCATTACTAATTACTTTCGCATTGTCTCATAGGATATATTTTCTTTGTTCATTACATATGGTACCCAAAACCATAGAATATACGACTCGTGTACTGATTAAAAATGGTCATTCTGTCTTAATAGTGGATATCCGGATCCCATATTTTCAAGTTAAGATAAGAATATCAATGTTGATTGAAATGGACCAATGTGGAATTATAATTTGTCTTTTAAGTTGAATATTATGGAAAATAAGGAGTTTGAAGTTTAGCTCCCTTAAAATGGGTCATATAAAATATTCCACAGAATTTTTAATTTTACAGTTTTATTTGGGTGGTTCGGGTACACCGCGACTACAAAAGTATTGTCGATCAGACTCAGAAATTCGTCAGTATAATAAATGAATAAAAGTACCATTTGTGAATTACACAATTGTTCTACTTCGATAAGGTTTAGACGTTTCCGAGAGAGAGAGAGAGAGAGAGAGAGAGAGAGAGAGAGAGAGAGAGAGAGAATGGGGTTTAACGTCCACTCGACACAAATTAAGTCATTTCGGGACTAACATAATATGGTGTTTTTAATTTTTTCAATTATTCGCTTACGCGTAGGGGTCTTTAGCAGTTGATGGAAACCGGAGGACCCGGAGAAAACCCACGAAATTGAACAGGCGACCCTTTTCTTTGGATTCGAAACCACGCCAGTTGATTCAATTGCAGACTTTATGATACAGCATGCACGTGGTAAACATTCGGCTATCCAACCCCCAAACGTTTCCGATCTTTTGGGGTATGACATAGTGACTGTGTACGTGCTGTTTACATACTTGATGATAAATTCCTTTATATTCTATAGCGAAATAGTAACATGTTTACCTTATTCATTGTAAACTTATTAATCATTCTCAGCGAAAACGTTTATTTTTCCGGAAAATAAAAAAACTGTATTTTCCTTTAAAATTACGTTTGCGTGTGTCAAATACGAATTAATCAAACTAGAAGAAACATATCTTTAAATAATAATCAATCAGCTTTTCACACCCAACTTACTGTGTGGGTTAAGAAGTGATTTTTCAATACCAACGTTTATTCAACCTCTGTAAAAAACAAAAACGACATTGCATAGATTTGGTGGCAGGTATGTGTAGTAACATAATCTATAACATATGGTGAGGAGGAATAGCTTTTGATTATTAAAGATGCTAAATATATATACATATGACTCAAAGTTCAGAAGATTTTCAAAATGTTTACATTCTATATCAAAGTTTTATGTCGATATCAATACTGACACCGCAGTTAGAATCTAAAAACTAGACAGTCAGCGTTCTTTTCTGAGCACCTATTTTTCACACTCACTGCAACATTACAAGGAATATATAAAAAACAAACATATCGGTTTATCTGTACGTGACACACGAGTTCCAGTTTCATTTCAGAAACGGTAATTTCCCTTTCCACTTAAGACCACGATTAACTTTGTACATGGGAAATAATGTAGAAAGCAGAAAATCTAGAGTAATTAACCGGAGAAACCCGAGCACATTTGCAATAAGAAAACCACGTGGAACGTTGTATCTTGTGTCACATGACACCCTTCACTCCCTGATAATAAACCCCACAAAGATTCTTGTAACACCTTGGAACTTTTAAATAGATTAATTAGTGAGAATTGCTGTACAACTTGAACGGTTACCATAAAATTAAACCCCAATAAAAAGTTCCCCCGAACTTTCCACGCCAGCAACAAAAGCTGATCCGAAGCAATTAGTCTAAAAGGCTGAGTGGGGTTCTGCTGGAGAGGTGGCTTTTGTTTTGTAGTTAGAATTGGACTTTTCAGAAGTAACAACACCAGAGAAGACTTTATCCTCTACAGCCACAAATAAATCGAAGGTCCGCAAAGGGATATTTTCATTCGTTTTTGGCACGAAAAACTTCATTAAAATTGTGATTACTTCTTTTGAATCCCCGTGTTTCCTACCCGAGGATGAGAGTTAATGTTTGTTTTTCTTTTTATACTTGTCATGTTCGCTTCGATGGGTATATTTTTTTGTCAAATTATTGGTTTAGGGAACAGATTTGTTTGTTGATTGTCTAGACAACCTGACAAATTTAACCCCTACTTCAACTAAGTCATCTAAAGCATGAGTAAACGCTTTTTTATATCATGAAATATGTTACTAACCTACTAACCTACGTTGCCAAGAAAATGTGGTGGGCTGTGAAGAACTTAATACCATTTATAGATTTCAGTGCAGAAGCAGTAGGCTAATCATCTTACCAATTGTCCGAAAAAATAAATTCATATTTTTATTTGACTAAACTTTATATGCTTATTCATTATTGAACATTTGATGCCACTTCCTCATGTACACTATTTAGATCATCTGGTACTACTTCTTAACTAAGTTTATCTTCAAACCAGTATTTTTCGGCTTTTGAAATCCAGATCCAACGCATTGAATGCCGTACATTTGGTGTTTGAGGTGTTCACGTCGCTCTTACTATAATGTGAATTTAGTGGGGTTATAAAGTGTATGTAATAATATTTAAAATAATCATAGAATTACCGAATTATATAGAAAAATCAAATAATGACCTGTTTGTAGTATATCAAATGTGTATATGGGACCGCAGTTTCTCTTTCCGAAGAGAAGTGGGAATCCAGATGGACGTTCTCGGCCAGCGTAGATCGAACGCAAGGGCCTCTATGTAAGCGAACAATCATCTTACTCATTGAGCCACCATGGCTTCCGTACAATGCACCTCTAATAAAATATTATTGTATTACCACGGGCTCGTTGACAGTTAGGGGGCAGAGTCCGAAATGCCCGAAAAGGTGGAGCTTACCTTATATGCCCCCCCCCACGCCCTTCCAGAGAAAATTTTGGAATATTTGACGGCTGAAAACATGTTTTACTGCTATATCAGCCAGTGAACAAAGCAACTTCAGCTTAATTAAGGTGGCTGACTCGAATTCTAATCAATCGTTTACAGTCCACGAAGGCGGTTCCTTGTTGTGGAGATATTTTTGAAATTTTAACTGCCGCAAACGCGTGTTTCTGCTATTTCAGCCTCTGAATACAGCAACTTCAATTTGGTCCACTATAGCCTATCTGGCTGTCCCGGATTCCAAACAACCAATCAATCTGGCTTAGTTTAGGGGGCCTTACCCTCCCGGAGAAAAGTTTGAAAATTTAACCACCGCAAATGCGTTTCCTGCTCTACTATCCCGTGTAAGCAACTCCAAAAGTATCCAGTGGATTTGTAACCGAAATCCCACTCTGATTCCAACCATCCAATCCATAGTCAACTCAGTACAAATTCGTGGTATTCAATTAAAAGGAAAGTGAAATTAGTGTTATATATATGAGGGCTCGATGGCAGTTAGGGAAACAAAACTACTAGTTTTAAACTAGACATGACCTGGAAAATTTCTTGTTAACAGACAGCGGCGCCGGTTTTCTTCGAGGGACGATGAAGCGGAACTGACCATTTATGGACCCGCAAGACAAATTTGGAATATCTGACGGCCGCAAACGCGTTTTCCTGTTACTCTAGCCCGTAAAATAAGTGTTTTATTAGATTTCGGGCAATTTATTTTGCCCAGTAGATGAAATAATTTTTTTTCAGCTCCCCCCCCCCTTGCCCCTGCCCCTGCCCCCATGGCTCGTACGCCTATGGTTACATTGTTCCCTTAATAAATTGCTAGCAAGCCATTGGCAATGGTTCGTACGCCGGATAATCACCATCTCTTCAATATCAATAACATATATTGGCCAATTCTAGTTTAAAGGCAAAAAAAGAAGTACTTTTGGCTTTGGGATATATGTGTATATTGTAAATAATTTAATTATTAACAATTCATTGTTATTAAATATATAATGTGTTTGTCGTAAATATATCAGCCAGGAGACTTTTTTTTTAAAAAAAAAATTATGAGGAATATTGAAAGCGACTAATAATGGACTAATGAAGTAAAGACATTTTTTCAACCCACATTATTGTCTGTCGATATGGTTATTACCCCACACAAATCGAAATTTATGGATGTTTTATTTCCAGGAACAGTATAGTATAATCAGGTCGCTTTTTTGTAATGTAAATGTAAAGTGGTTTAATTTCTCGTCAATACTTCAATTTTATATGAAGCTTCAAATGGCCGAATGAAGATGTCACATTTATTAAGTTCAAATCCCTTAAGATGTTTGCTTACAGCCAAGATCACTGCAAACTGCAAAGTTCGGGATAATCTTAAAATAAACCAATTCTTATAAGCTTACATTTCTGTGTGAAGGTATTGTTTCGTCACCGATGTTCGTCACTCAATCAGTCAACATATTACCTCGTGGTAGTGTTTTCGAATTTGGTGTGAAGCATTTTGGCCATAACGGTGGGCAAATAGTATCGATATTCGGCATCCGACGATCGTCAGTCATCTCCGCCTTTGCCAAAAACCATGTTAACGCGATAGATCCAAAGCAAAAGTTTGAATGGGTTTTGTGTTTCACATTTGGTGTTTAGCGTTGCTTTCATGGGCGAGCGAAGGCGACATTCAGCTTTCAACAACCTTCCGTACACGATACCTATGCAAACATATTACATTTGATTTAAAATATCCTAAAGGCCCAGGGGTACTTGTCATCTGTCCACATTACTATCTATTCTTTTCGCATCGCCTTCCATCTTGGCATTTGATGTCGTGGTCCCATGTCGACATTTGAACGACACAATTATTTGTATTCTACAATATAGATGGTATCCAACAGAATTTTGAGGTTTTATCTGTTTAAAATCGTGCATCAATGCAATTTGAAAGGGTGAATGGCTCTACTGTTAGTAACCTCGAAATAGACAAACATGCCATGGTTCTAAAAGCACACAATGTATATATTTAGTGATTTATATTCCATTTTTGATTTTTGTTTTAATGTAATTTCTAATCAATGATGTTCGGTGAAATACGTGAACAGTCTTGTACTGTAAATGGCATTCGAAACCATCAAGTACACGACGTCGCGATCTATTCTAAATGTTTATTGTGCCCCATGACACATAATTTCAAGGTACGCTCATAAGAATGTAACACTTATATTAATTGAAATGGGCCAATATATAATTACATAATTCAAGGTTTAAAGCTGCAATTTCTACGGTGGCTGATTTAGGACACGCAAAAAAAAATAATATCTCGAGGGCTCGAGATAAATCGAGATAGTTAAATCGAGCGCTCGGGATAATTAAGTCGAGCGCTCGAGATACTAAGTCGAGCGCTCGAGATAATATAGCCAAACAGGTCTCAACCAATATTTTAAGGTATACGATTTTGTGCATTATATTCAATAATATACTTGCAGAATTATATTCATTTGTTTATTTTTACAGTCCATCCAAAGCTGCAGTGACGGAGCGCCCCACCCCCCAGCCTTGCCCTCGCACACACATACATTCCATCCCATGCCCCTCCCCACCACTAAATATTTCCCATTACATTTAGCCCCTTCCAAGTGGGGAGTAAATAGCATGTTATTATACGAATCAATAATTGTATGTAGAGGGTACAGAGTTTTGCTAGGAGAGATTGACATATCCTCATATTTAGAAGCCCAGCTCTCTCTAATCTAAAGTAATGTATGTCATATGTAGGAACTGATCATTGCCTAATGGCACAAGTGACGCGATCATGTCGGGCTTCTACGCCCACCCCACTATCATCCCCACCTCGCCGTTTCCCACACTTTGTTCTAGCTGGGTATTCTTATTATATTCAGAGTCCTTGCTGTGAGAGGAAAACCAAGGACGCGAGGTAAAACCACACGATTGAGAAGGAATATGTATCATCAAGTCACATACGCTTACGGAGAGAGAGAGAGAAGAGAGAGAGAGAGAGAAAAGAGAGAGAGAGAGAGAGAGATGGGGTTTAACGTCCACTCAACACAAACTAAGTCATTTCGGGACTAACATATGGTTTAATTTTATTTCAATAAAATTTTAGCAGTGGGAGGAAACCGGAGTGCCCGGAGGAAACCCACGAGGTTGAGAAGGCGCCCCTATCTCCATGCCACATACGCTCACACCAGGGCTCGAAACCACAGCCGCAAGCCAGAGGTGACCGGCCAGCTAGAGGTCGAAGCGCGGCACTCTAGACCACTAGGCCACAGCAAGGACCCTGAATTTAATAAGATAAAGGTTTCTCGGGTTGTGGAACTGGAAGCATTGAATCCTCAGTTAGAACAAGGTGTAAGGACCAGTGGGGCGCGGGGGGAGGGGGTCATGTAGAAGCCTGGCACGACGGCGTCACATGCGCCACGGTAAATAAGACAGACCTGGGTCCGTATTCAAAGGTTTTCTAAAAGTTAAGTAAAAATAATTAATTTTTCCACTTAGCCAAGTGTCTTACCTTAAATCGGTATTCAAAGGTTGTATTTTACACATACTTGGCTGTGTGAAAACTTAACTGCACACTTAAATTATGGAATACTCACATTCGCCAAAAAGCATGAATTTTTTAATTTATGGAATACGCTCCACTGCCAAAAATCACGAATTTCTGACATTTCCTACTAGTTATGCCCCCTTAAGAGCATCGCTGTATTCTATTAAATTCTTTGTTTACATCACCAGGAAAATATTTGTCGAAATATTATATTGTAACCCATGAAAATAGTATGATTATAATTTCGGATAATTTATGGTAGTGTGCATCCTTTGTCGGAACAGTTGTTTTCATAGACTTTTTTTTTTTAAAAAAAACCCATTCACATAGATTACAATAAATAGTTGGAGTATAATGATGGATATTGTAAGCTTTATTTTTTAACAATATAACGCGAATAGAAAACAACATATTATTAGCAATACACAATGACCTTTGTCTTCTAAGTTAGACTGGAAAAATTATACAGTGCTGTTTGTACATCTATCATTTGAGAAATTCATAGATATTGTGTAAGGACCTACACTTTACATTTTGACAGGTCTGACATTGACGGTACATTGTGTTTACGAAATATTCATGCTTCATTATATTTTACCTTAATAAATACTACCGATTATGTATATATGGGAATGAGTTGTAAAAAATAGATCATGCCTTGCTTCTAGCGGTAGTATCAGGAGCGGATCCAGGAATTATTGCAGGAGGGGGTTTACCAGGTTTCTGTTACGGAAATCTGCTATCATCGTCTCTAAATTACATAGGCATACATACAAATTAAGCTTTTTAAACAGAGAAATCATTTTTATACTGATGTAGGATCACTTTGTGATGTAATTTCATTGATCCAAGGCATTATTTTTTATGTAGCTGAGCAGGGGGGGGGGGGGCCCAACCCCCCCCCCCCCCCCCCCCTCTGGATCCGCGCCTGAGTATAAATAATTTCCAAAATTTATAAAGCCATGTCTCCACAAATGAATTTAACTTTATTTTATGACAGCTATGGAAACATACAAACATAACATGATAAATGATCGGGGGAAAATATTCTTAACTACATCGGTGGTAATAACCTTATACTATATTATGGCATTACAACATCAAAGTTGGCGACGAAAAAATAAATTTTAGGTCAGCTACGGTCGGCGACATTGTCTTTGTTTTAATCTGAATTCCCTCTTTTAAAATCGCCATTACGGGACTGCTTCTACAGCATTAAAAGAAGTCATTATAATCTCGCTTAACATTAAGGTACCTCCCATAGGTCACTTAAAGTTAAGTGGATATTTCTCACTTAAACTTGCCTTTGAATACCACTTAAAGACTAACACTTAAAAGTTAAGGTAGCTTAACTTTAAGGGAAAATTTGATACTTAACAGTGCCTTTGAATACCACTTGCCCTTAACTTACAGGAAGTTACGTATATTTAAGTGAAAACTAGTAGTTAAGTGACTATCTAAGACTTAAGACATCCTTTGAATACGGACCCTGAGCTTCTACACATAAGAAATGAAATGGGTTTTAACGTCCTACTGTTCTGCTCCTAAACTGGGCTATCGAATTTAAGACGGACATACGTCGTACAGTGTGCTACGAGGTAAATTTTGCCCAGGCAGCGGCGCTACGGCCTACTCTTACAAATGCCAAGAGATCTTTTACGTGTGTGCCGATGTGTACACAGGACCTCGGTTTTTTTACATAACAGGAAATGTTCTACATAAGAGGAAATGTCAGTCTCCCCTAGCAAAAATATTTTCCCTCTATATATATATACAATTATTAATTTTATAATAACATGCTATATACTCGCCATTTGGAAGGGGGTAAATATAATGGGAAATATTTAGTTGTAGGGAGGGGCATGGAGTGGAGTGTATGTGTGTGCGCTTGCAAGGAGGATGGAGGCGCTCCGTCACTGCAGCTTTGGATGGGCTGTCAAAAATAATGCACAATATGAATATCTTTATTCTGCGAGTTTATCATTAAATAATGCACAAGATTATACAGCTTAAAATGTCGGTTGAGACGTAATCGATTGTATTATCTCGAGCGTTCGACTTATTTATCTCGAGCGCTCGAGATATTATTATTTTTCCCCCCTATTTGCTTGTCCACCGTAAATTTCATATTTTTAAGTTATATTTTCAAAATATGTTAAAATAAAGCCTTAAAATAGATGGTATTTATACACAGTCCTACCTTGTTAAAGAATAATCCTATCAATCCTATAATTCACTATTGCCAGTTCAGAAATTGGCAAAAATATCGTTTTCAACTTCAAATTTAAACGTTTGAAGATAGCTATTGCATCGGGGAATTGAAAAACAAGGGAGGTAATACTGTGCTATTATTTCCTGTATAAGTGTTGGAAATAATGCCTATGATCGTATAATAGTGAGTTGACAACCTATTGAGCAAAATAATAATGTTTTGACTTTCTTAGAAAATATAAAATTTCTGCTTTAAACTTCGAATATTGTAAATAATATTAAGTTAGAGGTTTGGCTCCTTTACGAACACGTATTGGCACGTTTGGGAGGGGTTCAGAGTATAATTGATTATTTTAATTTTAGCCGTTTGCCACATTGCGCCTTTATTGAAATTGAATTGTTTATCTATGAGATTGATGGGTTTAAATATTCATTAAAAACAAAACGATATTGGTAAACATAAGATCTAAGGTAACGATTGACATGCTGGTCTGAAGCTTAATCGAATGACAATCTCTCTCCACAGATAATGAAGATATGTGTTGAAGAAAGTCTTAAGAGTGGAGAGTAAAATACTTCATCGATTCCAGCAAGGCAAAAGCCAATATATCAGTGAAGTTACGTCAGTGAAGTCTGATGTGGTTCACGTATTAACTATAATCATATTAAAGGGTGGGAATACCAAAATTATATTGTCAGGGACCATGTGAGGACAAGTTAATATTTATAGCCAAACATTTAGGCTTGGGATAATGCGATTTTCGTTAGTACAAAATACATTCTCGGCAAGTACCGATTAAGTATACAAAAATCACAATATACCCGATTACAGAACACCAGTTACTAATTATAACTCACTAACCCACTTTGTTAAATGTAGAATATCGTATAATAAATAATGACATTATTTTAGCACACCCACGATCGAGCCCATGAATAATATAGAACAACTTAACCATTATATTTAAGAACAAAACCTCTGTTTCGTGTCATCATGAATACTGATTTGGTTGAAGATGTATGGCGGCAGAGACCGTTGCTCTTTTTAAAATGCAACTACCAATACTTTGGCTTATTTCCATATACAGAAAAGTATAACGAGCTTTGATTGGTGGCATTCTATTAAATCAAGATTGACATTTTTTAATTAGATAACTAATGGGAAAAATTGAAAACTTTTAATTCATTACCACCCTGTATGGTGAAAACTGAATTTAATTCGACTGGACAAGTCAACAGTAAGACCCGCCACATTCCCAAAATTACGTGGCTGACACTAACTTCATATTCAATGAGGCGAATGAACCTGGTGAGGGCCTTGTGGCTTTGGACTTGATGAGTGGGGGGTACATCACATTCCGCAATGAGGATCCAACACATCCTTCCTATCAATGAATCTGAGAGGGAGTTGTAGAAAAAGCTTGTATCCGAAAGGGCAGTAGCCTAAACGCTTTAACCGAATGGAAGGCTGTTGGTTATGATCCATCAAACATTTGAACGTTACTTGGCAGATCAAGCCTACATTCACTTTATTTTACGCGACAGACATAAATTGTTGTGGGAGGCCCCATTGTTAGACCAACACTGCTTAGTTGTTTTCCTACAAAGCGGCGAACAATCAAATTATTTACTGCTTCACTTAAACTATTTTTTAATGAAACTATACATCACGTATTTCTTATAAAACAGTGGGCGGTTTCAGGATAGGTCCACTAATATAATCCTTCCATATAATCCTATTAATTGAAAGTGCAATTTATCGACACTTACCGAGATAACAGAAAAGCAGTTGGTATCACTATAGTAATCAAGAGAAGGGAATTCTAAGACGATTTAAGTCACCGGTATATTTATATTTATTTACACTGTAACTCTTGATCATTGTTTTAAGAGAAAATGGTAGTGGGGCTGTTATACTTCTTAAGAAATTAATTAAGTTGAACAAATATTTAAAAATTATAATTTTTAGGGCGTCGAGTTACTTGAGATCCTTACTCTAAGATGAAAGTGAAGTTATGACTGGTTATCGAACACCAACATCGGATATCTACAAAAGATGTGCATTTACTGAATTTACATATTATTATGAGAATTGTCAATAACATCAGGCATTGTGGGTGTAATAGACTTTAACAGCATGCATTCTTATGTATCTAACGGTGCCCATATAAGGTTATAGGAAGACAGAAAGTGTCGTTGTTGTTCATTGGTCTATTTCCGTTCAAAGCTCCAATTATTTAAGGGAAAGAAGAGGGGCTAACACGTGTTCATTATATCGATTCCCAGCTTGTAAATTGCAAGAATCGCCTTTCAAACCTCGTGGGTTTTCTACGGGCCCTCTGCCCCCCCCCCCCGCGTTGCTGAAGACCTTTACCCACTGGCTGGCGAATTATTGCAGTAAAAGTATTTCTTATGTAAGTGAATATTATATCACAGTCCTATTATTAAGGAACTTATTCAACTGTTAACCATGTCAGACTGAAAGATTTTCAAACTGTTTGTTATGGTAGCGTTTTGAAAATACGACCTGATCTTGTAAACAACCAAAATCCCGAATACAAGATGAAACTAATAGCCAATTATAGTATTTAGCAACTAAATCTTGCAAATTGGATCCTAAAATCTGACTATTTTAGGCAATACAGGTAAACATAATCAGTTTAGACCATTAAAAAATTTCCATAACCTTATTGGGCGGAACATTTAGTACTGGACGACAGTTTTTGCTAGCTGCACATTTGCTATTAATTCTTAACATTTTAGTAAAATTGATGTTATTCTTTTATAAATTCCTAATTGTCTATTTTATAATATTTGTTTCCATTCTATTTAATATACTGAAATTACTGCTTTTCTGTTTTTTTAACTGTGATATGTTTCAATGCATCAACACATTTTATGTCAGACATGGTATGTTTTTGACGTACCAAGCCATATTTCTACACCGCAATAAAAAGCGCACTCTATGTATATCAAGTAACCAGATTTTTGTAGCTTGAACAGTTCCTGCAAAATATTGTTTCAAATTGAAGAAATAACTCTTCAACGACTATAAAGCGTCAAGCGGTGCCACGTTTCGGTACAGGAACAATAAAAACCAATTTGAATCTAATAGAAAAATCACTGTATTACAGTAACCCAAGAGAACACAAATATTTATAGTCTGCTCGTTCTGGTTTGATAAACCATGCGCGAACATTTAAAAATACAAATCTGGCAAGAGTATGCACATGGTCTTAGTGTAAGGTCCAATAAATCATTATAAATCATTACAGTGGTTATATTTTATGACTAGAAAACCCATATGGGTAGATGGAATTGTTTACTATTACGTAGACGCTATACGAAATCCCTTTAAGTTAAAAATGCATTAATTATTATTCACAGTGTCATCAAACACTTGTTTTCGTTGGAATTCAATATCATGAATCAATTATCAACGAAGTTGTTATTAATAAAACCTTATAATTGCCCTGTTTCTAGAATTTGTGCGGATTTGTTCATTGGTCATTAGGCAGAATTGTAGTGAAAGATTCGATTGGGTAAATGCTTGATAAATGTTTAACAAAGTTTTTTTTTCAAATACTGTATAAATATGTCTAGGGATTTCTTAGTTAGTGGATGTATATGTCCTTACTTAGCAACGTTTGTTTTATTTCAAATGTGTACAAATATAATTAGCCAAATAGAGACCAAATTAAATGTGTTTTTCTAAGTACCTGTTACATTCCTGTTTACGATGAAAGGCCCGGCAGATTTTCTAATTTGTTTTCTCGATTTTTTAACATTCTGAGCATCTCTTAAATTCCCTTTACGATGAAAGGGTAAGGCAGATCAGTACATGTATTCTAAATTATTTTCCGTCGGATTTTCTGGATTTTTTAATATTTGTGATCATTGAATATCTTTTAACTTCTTTAACAATAGCAATTGTAGTTAGTCATTTTGTACTAAAATTGGCCAATTAGGGATATCAGAGTCCGCATTGCTATCACTAAATTCAAGCAATGTCAATGTATCGTGTAGTTTCTACGTCCTTGCTGATGGCGATAAGATTGTTTTCTTTACACTGTGTAAATCGAAGTTAACAAACCGGAAGGTAATCTACATGCTATCCCAAATGGCGCGTTGCTAAAGTGATACTATAACCTAAAGTGAATTCCATTACTCTGGGCATTGAAGTGGAATAATGTCATTGTCCATTTGAATTAGATTTTCAAGATCGTATCAGAATATATGGCTTTCTTCTGTCTCTCTTTTTAATGTGTACGTAATACTTCAATGTTTTAGAATTGGGAAAATTTAAAGAAATCGTAAGGGACAGTTCGTAAATTGCCAACACCAGAGCCACCTCGTCTCGAACCACAGGTATCCTTAACATTATTGATATAAGAGTCGTCTCCCTTGTTCCCATAACCAAAGACATTTGAATTTTTTGTTGTCATCCAATTTCATCTGAACACAGATTTCGTAATTATCATGTACAGTTTACCAAGATACTTCACAAAATGTGCTTTTCACAAAAATGTGTATTACGATCAGAAGTAGAACAACATCGAGGACGACACTCAGATAAATGTAAAGAGAAAATCCACCTCTTTTATTCCATTTATATGCATATTGTAATTAGAGAATTAACTAATTATTATACGATCATGTCTAATTATAACATTGCTGATTTGAAGAACAGATTTATTCATCAAAATGGCCATTGTTCCGTATTCAGGTTACTAGGCAACAGGAGGCGCGTCAGTTTATCTTATTGTGTTAAGTAATAGTTTTCTATGCGATCTGTCATTATTCTTGGAGATTAAATAGTCAAAACGATGGCCCATTTCTAGAAAATCAATATAGGTATGAATAAATTGCATATAAACGCTAATTGCATCCTATAATATTAATTTAAGACCGACGAAGTGGGTCTTAAATGTAATCCTCTTCTCCTCTATATTTAAACTTGATCTTATACAGATTACGTGTGTTTACGAGAAAAGTTGCATGGACTTAAACAACCGTTGACTTGATTAAATCTTACCGACAGAGTTTAAAGTTAAGTCGACAATATACCTCAAGCTTTTCAATTTTAACAAAAGATGGATATTTGATTAGTAGAAATATCTAAACAATATAGGCTACGGCATGAAAGCCCGGGGCGAGGGTTTTCGATGGAAAGGGCAATAACTTCGTGAATAATTGATGCGTGTGTATTATTTTGACACGTGGCCCGCGCAGAACAATCGCAAGGCTGGCACAGCGAAATTGGCACTGGCTCATTGTTGGCCTTCCCATTGTGAAGTATTTGCGAAGGATTACTCCGACAAGGTACAGCGGTCTGCATGGCGTGTCCTCGCCTTCAGTAGAATGTGTTGGGGTTTTTTTATTGATTGTTATTTATTAAATTGTTAACATAGTATGCACCTGGCTGTGTATGGACTATATCGTTGATTAAATTAATGTTCCTTCATAAATGTTTTCACGTACATGGTCATCGTAAACCGAATAACGATACTGTTAAATAATTCCAAGTAAGATGCCAGGCACTCTAAATGTATCTTGATTCAGATGTAACTTACAAATACAATTTGTCCCTGGTTCGATCCCGGTGTTGGCCGTCGTTAGCGTACAAATAAAAAAAAACACTGTTTATTTGGAATTCGATATAGAGAAGGGGGGAGCACCGGTGTCCGGATTAAAATTTCGGGCATGGCACATTGCATGACCTATGTCAGTCTTCAATGTGCATTAAAGCACATTTCACTTCAGAATCAAAAGTTATATAATTTTCTGTTATCATCTTGCACTCACCAATTACTTCTGCGATTATATCATTGTGGCATAATGTACTCGCTTTACCCCCACAGTACCTATTTACCAGATTAGATTAACTACTTAATAGCATCATGAATATTCAGTAACCGTTTACCTACGATTGAGTCTTTAGTAACAACACATACTTATAAGCAATATCTACTACTTTCTCGCCCATTTACAGAAACTGAATTCCACGTGATATATTATCTGTCACATTCAATTAATTCCACGTGACATATTATCTGTCACATTCAATTAAAACGCAAATTATTATTATGAAGCAAGCATTCAATTAATTTGCCCAACTGCTAACATACAAATGGCGGCTCGATACTTGTTTATTCACCATGTGATTTCCAATTCATGTTTATTATTCATTTAATATCGTACATTATGCTTAATTGGGTGATTAATGGCCCGATAGACATAATATAGAAGCGTTTTATTTTTTTTTAAAATGTAATATATATTGGAGATAATAATATACGTATAAAATGCTTACCTTATTGAAAGTTCCATTCCACGGTTAACTGACGTCAATGAACTCGTTAGCAGCTGTTCTAAGAAATTAGCAACAGTTTTTAGCACCCGTGGCAAAACTGATTAAAACTGTTCATTATGGGCGGTATTCAAGTGAAAAAAAGTTGTTGACATACACCATGTTGCAAATATTCACAGGTGCCGAATTAGTTATTGGCTTCAATCACTTGAAAATATGTAAGAAATCATCCAAAAGAGATACACTCCAGCGTTTTTAACTCATTAACTTCAAACTAATATTTTCATATCTCATCTCTTTTCATAAAACATAACTAGGAACACCATCTTGGAATTTAGAAACATCCACTTTTATCAAAATACAACACTCTACGTGTGACTTTTCTTTACAATAAATACTCGTCTGCTTTCAGTCGACATTTGCATTTGTCGCTTACCTCCCCCTTATAATGGTATAAGATCTTACGGAACGCACAATAATGAGCAATGAAGTGTGAGATTGCTCAAATTGGTTAGATAGCAACATACTCTATTCACAAAATAGGGGCACGTATATATTTCTATAAACAGAACCGGCCTGATCTATTTATTGTGAAATAAGTATTGTTAAAGACAGCTTTCAATAAGTAATCTATAGTTCGATTTGCAATTATTTCTCGGGCTTTATAATCATAGTCATGTCATCAATGGACAATGGAATAATGACAATGGTTAAACAGATGCCATTTTGCTTCACTGAACAGGACATGTAGTTTGCCACCATAAGCAAATATTACAAAATGTTTTGTTACAACAAGTATCGGGTGCGGGATTTATTTTATGAACCTATGTATGATATGTTTATATAAAGTGTGTGTGTAAAACATACACGACACTAAAAAAACATTTTATCACTTGCAATACACACATGTATGGCCCTATATCATTTTATTGGTGTACATTTTGTATGTGGGCATATAGAAAGGTGTCAATGTGTGTAGTTATTAAATAGAGGTATTCAAATAGTATACAAGACAAGTTTTCGCATCTAATAAAATAGAAGAGTTACCATTGCTAATGTTTATCTCCAGGAATTTTGTTGATTTGAAACAAGAGAAAACAATATTTTTAAGGTGGATCACGGTCCATTTGCACGATACAATGCACCATATACTAAACATGCCCTCTCGGGAAAGTAATGTAGCAAATGTTTCATATCTTAGACAAATACTGGATTCCTGCTTGAAAAAAAAATCATTCGCAGGACGCACACAGAACAAAGTGGCAACTTTTTGGCGGATGATAATCCAATGTTACTTAAACGTTGATATGAATGGTTAATGGACAGCAAGTAACGACATATACACGCTGTAAATTGGTGAGACGATACATGACCAGAAAATATATCATAAGAATTACAATTTAAGAAAATCATTCTAGAAGAATTAAAGTATTGTCAAGTTGGATTTTTTAATACTTTTTGTAACCTGTTCAAAAGTTGACCGCTGCCTTTAGTGTTGCAACAGTAGCTCTTTTATTTGTGTACGGTAATAGAAATGACACACCAAATGTTTTTCGTCACCAAAACGCTATTCCTTTTATATTATAATATTATAAACCTAGTATCGTTGATGTTTTTAGCATCTCGGCATGGATTGTGCATTTACAACGAAATGGCGACATACAACATTGTGCGTTAGTAAAATCATCGCAACAATCGCAATACATCGACATATTATCATATTCATATCGTGATATCTTTCGAGTTAATGACCACTGTATTATGCTTCCATAATAATGCCTATTACAGGCATAATTTATGTTGGCCCCGTGCAGTTTGACCAGATTGCCCAATTCAACGGCCTTGTTGTCCTGTCAAATGCTGAACAGCAAATTATTGGTGATCGCCATTTGGCTGGTCTCGTCCCTCAGACCCCCTAAGAATAAATTAACGAACAAAATTGAATCGTAATTAATGCATGATTAATAACTTCTAAACTCACAAAAGCAGCTAACCACAAGGTATTTATAGGTTATGTAACAGTAAATTTAGAAGTCTTACAGAGTAAGTTGCCGCGAGCGCGAGTTTAAAAATTAGGGGAAAAAAGACGAATACATGAGTTTGCTCTGAGCCGAGAGCCATTATAATCAAATAATCAAATCCAACTAGTTATTTAAATGTAAGGGCACCATTGATAAATTAGTTTGAATATGTTTTTAGTTTTTTTAGTTCACAGTGGGAAGGCATACGCTGAACTCTTTTTGTTACAAGGAAGAGTTGAAACAATTTGTGATCCTGATCTGGGAAATTTTAGCACTTTCAAAGACATGTTCATCAGAAAATTAGTTTTCTCTCTGCATGTGTGATATATCTCAACTCCCATTTCAGTTGTCGTAAATTGTGACAGGTAAACTTATTTAAATAGTGAGTAATTGTTTCAAACACCGACAATGTGTGGTTTAGTCCTATCGTGCCGATACACGTCATACAATGATGTAACATGCACTACGTCTGATGCAACTCGTGCTGTTCATCCGTGGTTTTTACTTATCAGTGATGCAGGACGGAGGGCATGGCACCGACAGCTGTCTAATCGTTCGGATGGGACGAAAAACCGAGGCCCAATGTACACATTGGCGTGCACGTAAAAGATCCGCTGCAGTTGGAATTCGACATAAGAGTACGCCATAGTGCCACTGCCCGGGCAAAATTTCCCTCATAGCACACTGTACGGCGTATGCCGGTCTTCATTAGCCCAGTTTAGAAGCAGAAAAGTAGGACATTAAATCCCATTTCATTTCATTTCTGTGGTTAAAAGGTTGTCAAAGACACTTTTTGATAGAAAGAAATACATTCTATATTTATTTAGGTTTTCTTTACAGGCTTCATTCTTAAACATTAATCTTAATTTTCCTTCACCTTCGAAACGTTTCCTCGATGAAAGGCAGATCTGTAGGTGTAGATTACGTTTCCTGGATTGACGTCATTCAGCGTTCCACCACAATTCGTAATCCAGCTATTTATCACCGATAATTCAGATAGAAATCAGTTTCGCTACAAGCAAATCTGAACTTCTAGAAACGTTGATCCCTTTATTGGCTGTAACAGCATGGTCTGTCAAAGACATATTGCAAAATAAATTGATACAATTATAATCGAATTGGCCACCATATGAACAAGCGAAAAGGATAAATATTAACAAATACGCACCGAAAGGAGGTGAAAATAAATCTATTGCATTTGAATATTTTATCAAGAAACTCAGATTGTAGCAAAGATGACAAAGACTTTACTGACAAGTCTTTTGTTTTTTTAGCATAATTTATCATCTAGGAGGCGTTTACATGCTTTGATTTTCTGTTCTCTTTTGTCCTTATCATTGGAAAACGTATTGAATAATCATGTTCAACAAACACAGTTCTTGCGATTTCAATTGTACATGTATAGTTCTATATTGATTGCAGGGCTGCTTTGTATTCTTGGCAATTCCAGTAGACACTTCTACATGATATCATTTCTCTCTTTAAGTATTAAAGGTGACAACTTAACGGTTGTTAATAAGGCTGGAAATTGACATTTCTTTCCTTACCTCGTGCAGTACATTTAAACACATGTCATGACTCCATAGAACGCTGTGGATCATCTCTTAGTTATCGACAAACCTCTGCAGATATGGTATTAAATAAAGTGAGAGTAGAAACTAAACTAAAAAATTCACAAGAAAAGCACAAAACAACCCAGACAATTCAAAGTGTGGCACAAAGGCTACCACTGAGATATTAAAACACAATTGACTAAGTATTTGATTAAATTCAGTGTAAATAACCACAAAAATATAGAATTACAAAAAAAATTAATTCCCCAAAAATACGGAACAGCACAAATTAAATATATTATCAACAAGACTAAACACAGAACAGCACAAGGATACTGTCTACGCGACAAAAGCACAGAACGGCACAAATATATCATATTATCTATGCGACGAAAACGAAATGAAATGGAGTAAAATAAAACCAAGTACGGACAATCCAAACCATTAGTCAAAATTTGAAGTCCAATAAAAACGGTCGAGGCAAAATAGTGTAATCAGCCAATGGACTGTTCACCGTGTACAAAATACACGACAAACAGTGGTAACAGGTGTCCGGAAGAGTAAGCTTACCCTACCTGGCGCCACACCCGACACTATTAGACGAAATCTCAATGAAATAGCATGATATCAGTATACAAAATGCACGTGATGAACAGTGTTAACGATGTAATAGACAGCCATAGGTTAAACGCCCTACTGTTCTGTTCCTAAATTGGGCTATTGAAGACGAGCATAGGCAATACAGTGCGCTGTGATGGAAATTTTGTCCTGACATTGGCACTGCGGTCTACATACTCTTATCAAATTCCAACGGTCATGGAATCTTTTATGTGCACACCAATGTGTACACGGGGCCGCGGTTTTTAGTATTACCCGAACGTCTAGACAACTGTCCTTCTCAGGACCTCCGCCCTACATGGAGACAAGGAGAAAACACGACGGAAATCTGGATGAACTTTCTCGGCAGACGAAAACACAGAAAAGCTCAAAGATACTGTCTACACGACAAATACAAGGAATAGTACAAAGATACTGTCTACACGACAAAAACACAGCACATAGATACTGCCTACACAAAAACACGGAACAGCATAAAAATGCTGCCTACATGACAAAAACACAGAGCAGCACAACTGCACGACGAAAACACAGAATAACACAAATACATATACTAACCGCACGACGAAAACACACAACATGACAACTATACTATCTGTACGACGAAAACACATCATATCACAACTATACGATACAGAATTAAAGAACTATCAGCTACCTGAGCTCTTTCATGGTTATTTATCTCACAGATATTTACAGTTTTAACTCATCTTTATTTTATTACTATACTGTACTTATTTATCTGGTCCCAATGAAATCTATTAAAGCAAGCAGTCGAAACATTGTTTAACTAAGCGAACAGGGACGTTTGGTCCACCGTTGTAAAATTATTGTAAACAACATGAAGTTTTCATATCGGCAATAAGAGATGGTTTGTGTAATCAGTGACGGATAGATGCAAAGACGTCATCTATGTGCCCAGTGCACGTAAAAGACCTCTGACGTTGGTGTGGTGAAATATTTTCTTTTCCTTTTGATAAACACCAGAAGAAAAAACACCAGTACCAGAAGTGAAAGTTATATTTGGATACTATCTGAAAGTAGAATTTTTTTATGAGGGCGCTGTGTGCCATAAAATAAATTTTAGAAATGATTTCAGCATGCATCACATATTCTATTGGGAATTTTCTTGATATATTTGACCGGTGCAATTTTGGTTCATTAAATAGCAGTAATGGGTTTCGTCGCTTCACATTACGAATACTACTTAGTTGGCTTAGGTTTATGTTAAGAAAATGGTAATGGCTTGAGGAATTTTCACGAGAAACGGTGGAATATTCATAGAGATGTTGTAGTGTCTGTATTTTGCCATTATTATGCACTGTCGATGCTTTTTGATGTCCTCAACAAACCATAATGATATATTTGTCTATTTGTCTATTCAATACAATTATAAACTGCAACCCAAATTATTCGCTATTTGAACTTCCCAAATAAAAGGAGATGCTATGGGGTTTCTCGAAATAATAAACCTTGTATGCAGAATCCGCTACGCTACGCATAGCTATACGATGCCATCGTTGGAACTACGATTTCAAAAGCGGGAGCTACTTGATAAACGTTGTTTCATAATGGTTGTCATTGGGTCAAGTGGTGTGATTTCGATTTACCGCTTGTACCTGACAAGGAGAAGGGTTGCCTGTCCAAAAGTCTTGGAGTTTTCCTGGTTCTCCGGTTTCATCCCCCTGCTTGCAAGGGACTAGCTATATAGTCGTTCGGATTGGACTTAAAAAGGAAGTACAGTGCACATATTGGCGTACACGTAACAGAACCTTTGACCGTTGTAATTCGATATAAGAGTAGGCCGTAGTGCCGCTGTCCGGGCAAAATTTGCCTCATAGTTGAGGGTATGTCCACATCAACCAAGTTGGTGCAGATGGTAGGACGTTAATAAACCTCGTGCCATTTCATTTAATGGAACCGTTTATCAATCATTTTCATTCAAGTAGTGCTAGCTTAAACTATATGTATACTCCGTTTATATTTATCAAGCTTCAATCTGGGAATTGTGTCCATTAAATCTAGGGGAATGTCCGGATAATGTTTTTCTCGGAACTGTTTCTTTGTATTTAACCCCAGTCCATTGTTAGTACACGTAACTCCCATGTGCCAATCTCCTTACCGTACACTGTCTGTTGGTTGGCATGAGCTGTCTGTAGTAATCAAATAAGTTTTACATTTTCGCTCTTTTGCTCTACAGAATATTTAATGTGAAATGATATGGAATTTAACATCCTGCACCTAACCTGGGTTAATGGAAGACGGATATACGCCACACAGTGTGCTGCGGGTGGAGAAGGGTGGGGCACAACTTCCACAGGTTCCCACGAGCGTGGTCGATATATATATATTAATTATAAAGTAAACTTGTGCAACGCTGATAGCGGTATTGTTATTTTTTATGATGGTGGTGCGAGAAATCTGAAAGACTCTTGTTGTAACTGAATAATATGCCCCAATCTTTATTCTGGTCAACAAATTGTACTATTTTACAATATTCCAATTAATTGATGACACAAATTTCATCTTAACACACATAATTTAAAAGATTGGAAAAATTCATCTCAATGGTTTGAAAAGCCTAACTTAAACCTTTTCAAATGTAACTTGGATTTTAAAATATTTTAAAACCCTCTGGACAAGTAAAATAGGATTTAATGGATAATTTACGCAACAGGTAGGACACTTATTAACATTAAGGCTATCATCCGGTATCTATTTCCTGGAGCTGTCAAGCCAATGAGAATGTTATTGTCCCTTTAAGAAGTCAGTGTAAACTTTAATGGTCACAAAGTAAGACTATATTCGGTTTTTCGAAATAATGCACACTCCTCAAAATCAAACCTAAATGGCAAATTGGCATATCATACAATCTTATAATGTTTAAGCCAAATCAACACGACTACACATGTCAATCAAATGAACGCATTGTCCGATCTGTTAGTCATTTCTCCATTGAATTAGGTGAAGTAAAAGCATATGTGTCGAATCGGGACCTTCGTTTATACGAAATGCTGAACACGTAGTACAACATAATGTACCATTTGTATTAGTATACTTACTCTGAAAGGAAATTCCTACCAGTGTATTTGTGTGTAGCTGAGGCGACAATACCAGTATTATTGACCAGGCACGAGAAAGAACCCGTCCTTAATACATATACCTGTCATAGCTCTGCACTGTATGGTAACAAACTGTTTCCCTAATAAGATAGTATATTGGACATTAATTTCCCTCGCGGGATTTATAGTGTCTTGAACAAGCGTGTCATTTTGATTGCGACAGAGTCATAAATATTATTGATGATAGAATTGGCTGTTTTGAACTCATATCGTACACAGATAGAGGAGTAGTCTACCGTAATTCTATCATCTAAAATTAAAAGACAATTTTGACTATTTTCTGAATGGATTCTTCCATTTAAATATTCATTTCTACGTTTAGCAGTAAGCATAAGAAATCGTTTTCACCATTTAGCTTATGGATAACTCATTGGATACTATTGGAACATAGGTTCATTGGAGCTGAATCATTTCACACGTAAACAGCACATAGCGCCTTAAAAGCAGACATCTACCAAAGCGATCTGCAGAATGATTTGAAGATAAATGAGTGATAAATCGTTCATTAGGGAATATCCTTTTAGTTTGAATGAATTTTCATTTCTATGTCCTTCATTAGTAACTGTGCCTAAATCAATACGATGGAAACGGATGTATATCATAGTCCCAAATGTTTGTTAGTTTTGCTGATTATATGTCATTTGTGGTGGTGCAGTTTGGCATCGGATACTTCAGTGTTACCAGACGAACAACGATTGTCACGGAAATTGTTCCATAATTATGATACGAGCGTTCGTCCCGTATTCAACTCCTCACATAGTGTGGTCGTTACATTCAACTATAATCTAATTCAAGTCATGGACATGGTAAGATTCTTATTATGTTTCCATTAAAAATATCACGAACACTATTACTTTTTTTTATAGTTCTTTATAACATTAAATACTCCTTATATGATATAGTTTTCCCATCTAGTCGGTTACGTGGCCATAATTTTACATAATATTATTAATTATTAATATAACATGTTTAGTAAAATTTAGTGATAAATATGGCATTGGTTATAACATTATTTTTATATCATAGCTACCACCTCTGTACATAGTTGCGTTCATATATGTATGGCTCAGAAATTAAGGTGCTGGTTAGATGACCTCAAGGTTCTGAATTCGATCTCAGTATTCCTTGGGAGTTTCCGATGTGGTTTTCCAATGTGAATAGTTCAGAATGAGTAGTCTAGCAAGATATAGCGTCTAGTTGTTTGGATAGGGCGTTAAATAATTTGGATTCAACTATTATCCGTGCAAAAAGTGTATACCCGTATTCAATATCATTATAAAACGAGTATATGTTGTCAAATCTTTTGTCTATTTACTGAATATTTTACGCATCAGCTTAATCACATACTTATTTCTAGCCTAATTATGGTATTATTTGGCACCACTTTGATGACACGGTAATTAGCACTATAATTGAATGTTCGTTTATTAAGCTCCTGTAATATATAACCAGTTGACTTTATTTTTTAAAAATCTTTTATTGAAGATTTCAAATCATTATATTATGGGAAATTCAGAAATTGTGCAATCAATGTTCAAAATTGTACCCACCTTTGATTATAAATCCATTAAGCGATAATTTCTAAATTGTACTGATTTATGTCCTGCATGGGCAATTCATTTTTTATTTATTGATCTCAATAGAAGTTTTAGCCAAATTCTATTTTTGTATGAAAAAAACACATTATTTATAAGGAGAAGTAATAATAGAAAGGCTGTGCTTTTTAAATTATTTTTGTCGATTCACAACAAAGAAATGCGTTAGCCAAGCATTAAGCTGGGCGAAACAAAAGGTTGTTTTATGTTGGGTTAAAGGGACATTAAAGGGAGTATTGCGAAGAGTATTGTCCTAGTGACATTTCACTATTGGTTTTTGGGATCTGCGGTGCCGTGAAAATAGTCGTATAATATGTCCCCTTCCTGTAAATTCGGTTTTAAAATATTTACTCGCTTCCTGTACATGGATCTTGTTCATGAAATCCAAAGGGGTTATTTCGAGTGATTTTATGAGTACGCCAGCCTGGAGGTAGTTGGAGATTATTTTTCAATAAAAGTCTGTGTGAATTAGTTTCGTATACAGCAACTTGTATATGGTTTTACCTTATATATTGTTTCGATGTGTAAGTGAGAAAAACAGTGGACAACGCCAAGGGACACTGTGACATTTTGTAAAGGATCGTCTTATACCGTCATCACATTGGAAATACTCTGATTAAGTACCCAACGGCAATACGATACCCGTCTCCATAGATAATCGAAATAATATAAAATTGTCCTATAATTTTGTTACAATCGAAGAGAAGCTGCATCCGGTTTATGTAATTTATGTAATTTATATGATCACAATCGAAAGCCATAATTTGTTATAGCACCCACTTGTCTGCAGGGAATAGTGTGAGCAAGAAAGTAGGCTGTTGTAGATATTTCTTGAGAAGTTTATCATTTAACACTTTCCAAATGGTGACATTAAAAAAATCTTAATTATGTCTACAGATTATCACTAAAATATAGGGATTGGACTGAATAAAATAGGTTGAAGCTACATGGAATTGAACTCCTACTAAGTGTTCTTGTTCATTTAGAGATTAATTTCACTGATGTTAAAATGGGACATCATAATAATAAATACAGCAGAACCTTTTAAACATTATATTTTTAAAAAGCGGAAATTTGATCGCACAATTTTACAATACGGTAATGTTAGACTGCCAATGACTGGGCCATTCTCTTTAATCAATTAACAAATCAGATCATTATTAATTAATCTAATCAACACGAGTAACATAACTACACATTGATTTCTGTATTTCAATACGCGTTAAGTCAATACCACCATCTGAGATTTAGGTCATTAAAACCGCTGAACAAGCCATCAACGTTTAATAATTAACTTCATTGCAAAGTTATTAATACAGTTATCTAGATAAAATTTGTTTCTAGATTTGCCAATTTTAAGATGTATGATAACGATTTAATGCTGATACTTTGTTTAAGATAGAGTGGTTTAAGTACAATTTGAGAATGGATACATATGAAAGCCATTGAAAGCGATACATACATCCTAATAAACATACACAATTCTATATCAGAGATAGAAAATTTTATGTCAGAGATACACAATTCCATATTAAAGATACATAATTCGATATTAAAGATACATAATTCTAATGAAAATACATATCCATAATTCGAATTATGATTCTATATCATGTTCGTTCTAATTGAGAATACTTTAATAGATACATGTAAATGCGATGTATACATTCTTTTAGAGACTCATACATTATAATAGAGATACATGTTTATGCATTGTAATGGAGATACATATGCATATATATTCTGATTTATACATACATTGTGAAATAGACACAACAATAAATGAATAATTCTACATTTCTGTTGCTGAGAGAATGAATCCTAAAATGACTATAGCTTTTGTTATGGGACATTAAAGTCTAACATCTATACAGGCAAAGATAGTGTTGAGACATATATAACAACCATGCGCAAAAGGGAAAATTGAGATTAGTAAGCAAGCTTACTTACACACGGTTACTCTTTGGAAACAAAATTCTAATTGTACAGAGTTTTACCCAACCAGTAATCGAGACAGCACATGTGATCAAACCGATCCAATTCTTTTATTTTGATATAAATCAATGTGATTCAACTCCTTTAAGTTGCAAGAGTATGTGGGTGTCTATATTATAATCAGTAAACCAATTTGCTGCACGAAGAAGTTGTCAGCTATGAAGATAACACTTTTTAAAATCACGTTTGCTTTTTTATGTATCTAAAATCCATTAATCTTGACACACACAATTTTTTTATGGGATTAAAATTACTTGAAGGTTAAGCGATGCAGTCTATCACTGCTATGTAAACTGTTTCAGCTTGACGTGAAGAGTCAAAATAAACGAATTCATATCAGGAGCGCTTTGAAAAGGAGGTATGTTCCAAATGTAATTGAGCGTTTCTGTTTACTTCCGTTTGCTGGCTCAACCAAATATTAACGACAAAATTTGAAGCTGTTGTCCATTTATTAACCCGTCTGTGGCCTATTTTAAGAAATCGATCTATTTTTATCGACACATTTTTCATATAACAGTAAAATTACAAGACATCGAAACAATTTTGAATTGAACGATGTTAGGCTTCGACATGTTATATAAAGTATCAGTGTGCACTGTACAACTTCCGGTTATATTCAGTAACAAATTTGTCATTGACTTTCCCTTTCTCCTCGGAAAATCTTAAGAAAAATGATTCTCATGGGAACACTGAACATAGAATTTATATTAACGATTTATCTTACCACAAATCATAAGTTTTAGACGCTCCCTGGTATCAGATCTGAATTTAATGTACAAAGCCGTCGTTCCCTTTAAAGATGTTGATCGTTGAGACATAGAAAATAATTCTTTTTTTAGTAATTACTACACGTGACAAAAGAACAATACATATCATTTAGTTATCAAAATGTGATGTGTTGGTTTGTTTTGTGAAATGGATATCCATTTATATTTAAAATTTTCGGTCCGTATAAATATAGCCATTGTTAGGTTATACTGATTTTGTGTTTTACAGTCTTCGGTTTAAGCCCAAAGCAAACTAAAATAGGAAACAACCCGTTTTCTGCTTACCATTTCAGAACAACAATTTAACCATACATAACTATAGTCCCATCACTAATCAAAGTAATCCTTTATTTTTATTGTGGTGGGGTGGGGGTGTCAAACACAAACATTATACGTATAGAACCTTTAAAGCAAATTAAACTAGCGAATTAATTTTGGATATTTGAGATGAAATGGAACCCACTAATGGAATTAACTTCCATATTATAGTATCTATGCCATGTGCAGTATAAACGGAAAATATACGTACACAGTTTACTCAAAAGAAATTGTCTTTTAAAGATGCATGACATTGTAATGTACATTATTTATTCGCAAAAGAAAACTCAGCAAATACAGATTTCCCAGATTCTTTTACGGACACCACATATTCCACATTGACCTCCATCAACTGCATTCATGAGCTAGTAGTTTATGTCCAACAGTAATGACATATGTTATTATGTATCAAAGTGGATGTAACAAAACACAACTCCACCAGGTTTTATTTTATGCTCATGCTCTGTTTTTGCTTCGTTTTGTTATCTTGTTTTGATTTTTAGAAGGGGTGTGCGTGTATGGGGGGTGAGTGGACGATACTCAAGAACTAAACAGAAGTGATGTCAACGATTAGTGCGGGGCAACATTAACCATTGTCTCCAGAAGATGTGGATATCATGTATTAGCCACAATCTATAAACACCATGGTATTAAAATATGGAAGTGGGTTTTTTTATTAAGATTATCATTTTTTTATCAAACAAAGGAATACCAAAGGTTATGAATTGGGAAAAAAAACTAGGTCTCCGTTTCTGGAATAATAATAAACGATTTATTGTATTGTGTGAATAAAAAAAACAAAACGAATTGCTATTTATTTTTAATGGAAATGAGCTTTATTATAGATTAGATATAATTTGATAGATAAAAAGTATGTAAAATGTTGAGAAAAATTGAAACGGTTGTCATTATAAAAGGAGTTAATGTTTATATATTGTGAGTTATTGTATTGCTCTTTAGTGAAGAAACAGAAAGCGGTGTGTGTTTTCTATTTTCTCAAGCAAACAAACTGTATATTTTAAACTACAAGGCAACAGCGCTACAGTACGCATACAATAAATCTGAAAGATAATGCAAAAAGTAATATCAAATGTTAAATTTAGTTACAAGTTACTTTCTATTTGATGATATACATCTTTTTTCTACCCATCTTAATTCTCCTGTTTGTGCCGAAAAGCCGTACGCTTAATCTCATTATTTTCTTTATTTTCCTGGTTGGTGCAGAATATTATTGCTGGTCGTTAAACCCGATAACATTTTATTTGATTTCTACTTACGGTATAAATTAAAATAGTTTTGTCATGGTATGTCGCAAATAGTACTATTCCAACTCTCCACCCTCAACTCTTCGCAATCAAATTATTGAAATAAAATATGTAATATCTAGAATTGATATAGTTTACTGTTAGTAAAGTATCGGCATGTAAAAAATGGCGACATAACTTTAAAAGAGATAACGTATTGAAAGACGTGTAAGTTCTGTTATTCCTTTAAGCTATATCGACTATTCTGAAAATCGACGATAACTAACAGTTTGCTTAGAGCCATCGTTTACTAAGTTATAAAACGGTGACATTAACAATGTCTAAAAATCAAATAATCTGAACCTCTTTTCCATCAGATTTCTGTTTGTAGCTGTAAAGATTGGTACACTTCGATTTTTCTCATGCTTCAAAGACGTAAAAACAAAATGTAAATGCTATGAAAAAAAAACAAAGGGTCACTGCGTCGTATTATTCTTTATTAATTAGTCGACGCGGTGGCATGAATTCAGACCCGCAGTTGTTGCACTCATCTTCTTTAAAGAAGCATTACCGCTTTGAGATCTTGGAAAATTGTTTATGAAAAAGATCATTTTTATTTTGATATTACATCAGAACATTTCTATCGGAAAAGTCAAGTCAAAATATGCCAGATCAAATTTGAACTTCTACTAATTTACGAGATGTGTATAGTGCTCGGCGCGGTTTCTAAGAACTCAAAGTTGGTCAGTGTTTATGAATTATATTTTTTAAACATTGAAATCATTAAAATGGGTTAGATGTGCACTTAAGTAACAACGTTTTGGTTAGTATTGCTTCTATTTGGTCGTTATCTGACTAGGATGCAATGTCCATCCTGGACAAAGGTTGGATAATCCACCTTATTTCTATGTTGTTCGATAAATCATTAGTGTTTACATTCGTGTTAATCAATTTATTCGTCTATGGAATGAAGAAATTAAGAAACCCAGGTTGAAAAGTCGACGACCAGCAAACATATAATATGTGTAATTATAAGACAGTTTTGGCATCATGCTCTCTATAATTGACTGCCAGACGACCTAATTAATCTATATAGGTCTAAGATGTGATCTTTACATGTGAGATAATCCAGATGTTACTTGCGCTTATAAAATCGGGGAAATGATAGCCATGGCATTAATGTTTTCTAACTCTATAAACATTCTAGTAGATGGAGACAGAATACGAAAGTGCAACATCAACGACAAGCAGCCTACACATTAATCTTCCCTCTTTTCGAAAACATGTTTCCTAGCTGTTCGGATGGAGCGAAAACCTAAGGTCCGGTGTACCAATTCGCGTGTACGTAAAGCACCAATGGTAGTTGGAATTCAATATATGCGTATTGAGTAGGCCATAGCCCGCTGTTCGGGAAAATTTTCAGTCATGCAGCACACTGTGTATGCCTGTCTTCATTAGCCCAGTCGGAGCTGAACAGTAAGACGTTAAACCCATTTCATTCCATTTGTTCCTTGCAAATTGGACAAATGAAACGGTACATTGCGTCATGGGGAAAGTATTTATGACATCCTACCTATTCATGTCTATCAAATATGAATATTCTGATGCTATTTATTTATTATAACTATTTTAGATTATTTTAGTAAATCTATCAATATTTCGATGAATGAATTCCAGGAAACTAATTCCACATAATAGATAACAGATACACTTTGACCACTATCAACTAACGATCGTCGTAGTACCAATGATTAAAAAAAAACTATTTCTTCCTCCATGTTATCCAAAATAACTGATGAATGATATAATGTATAGAAAAGAATGGGATGGAATTCACGATTGGTGATACTCATCTGTTTAATGAATAAACATTATTCTAAGCTAACAAAACATAATGTTTTTGTAACCGAACATTGATAGAATGGTATTATATCCTTGACATTGTAAAATCTTTCCATTACAGAAGTCGGATGAGATACTGATATTTATGAGTGTAATCTAAAATCAAACGCTTTAAAATCACTTTAAGCTATATCGACTGTTCTAAAAATCGACGATAACTAACAGTTTGCGTTGAGCCATCGTTTACTAAGTTATAAACTCGGTCATTTCGGGACTAACATATGGTTTTAGGGTACCTGGAGAAAACCCACGAGGTTGGATAGGCGAACCTTTTCCTTGCCACGTACAACCGGGGGTTTGAAATAAAGCCAGTGGATTCAAAGGCAGGTGAGGTGATATGATACAGCGCGGGCACGCTAACTATTCGGCCACCCAACCCACAAAAACCGTGTTTAGAGACACATCAAGCCAAACAGTTCAATTATCTCAAAAATCAGAATTATGTACAATTTTAGTAAAAAGTCTTTGTTATTATTTATTTTAGTACACGTGTACTTGAATTAAATGATTTCAGAATCTAATTCCTTTCTTCTTTTTGAAAAGTTCTTTATTTTGAAAATGGTGTCAAAATCAATAATTAACCTTTATACTGGAATGTTGGGGCTTTAAATTCAGCGAAATCTTTGAATTGATTACAGCGCGGTCGCCAGATATCCAAACGTCAGATGTCATATACATGTCCGGATGATTTTCAGTTTGGGGACTTGCGCATTAAGAGTCTACACTTACAAGAAACACACATCTATATATCTGAATTCCCATATTAATAACATTAAGGTCGTGTTGTCCTCGTCTAATACAAACTTGACTATCAACTGCGATTATCAATACTGCGAAAACAAGATGTTACGCGGGTAATTATTACATCTGAGACCATGGTAAGACCACGATTACAAGTACAGCTTTGACAATTCATTACCACATTGATTTTCTACCATTTGCTGTATTTGTGAGAATCGGGTTATTTCCAAGGCGTAAAGTGTGAAAGTAATCAATGAGAGAAATTATCTGATAGTAAAATGTTGTTTACACGACATTGGCAAAAACATTTATCATTACAGTTACACTAATCCAGGAAGCATTACTTGAAAAGGCTAAAATGACAATTTACGTGAATAGGAACATTCTTTATCATTTGAGTTTTTAAATGAGCCATGGCTATATTGAATGGCTTCTATTTTCATGGTCATTTATGCTGACATAAATAGCGATGTCAACTTCCTACAAAAAGTTATAGTCCAGACAAAAACAAATATATAGACATTCAGACCATACCCAATACACTGTACTCTGTCTAAACGGCAAATTGGTTAGTCCTATTGGAATGTTATGGCCATTTATGTTAAATTCTATTGATTTCACACCGCCATCTTTCTTCTCTCTGGTCGTTTCCGACATTAAAATTTGACCGATATCTCATTGCTATGGAAGCGTATAGGGATAAATAGCTGAATCAACGTTAATACACTGAAAAAAAACTTGTGTTGGAACACAACACAAGTACTTGTGTTAAAATTAATCTACACAAACTTGTGTTGTTTTGCATTGCATCAACACAAACTTGTGTTGTTTTACATTGCATCAACACAAACTTGTGTTCTTTTTAATGCTTTAACACAAACTTGTGTTGATTTATAAAATCTCGTGTTTTTGTCATAAAATTAACACAAATAATGTGTATACTATACTATCGTCAATAAATATTTTGTGATTTTAATTTTAAAAATTAAACTCCATACAAAGTATTAATTTTGGGGTCCACAAGTTATAAGAAAGGTATATTTTGTTTTACACAGACAATATAGGCAGACAGACTTGAATGTTAATTGGTGTTTAGATGTCTGTAGTTAAAATAAAGTTGTTGATTTTTTTATTGGCCCAATAAACTGGTAGATCAAAGGACTGCCTGGTGAGCATTCCGGTGTTATTTTAACAATTGACTCCAAACGCGTTGACAATGGGTAAAACTCTTTCTTAATGTAATGTGTTAATAAAAACAACTACTCTAGGCTACACTTTGTCTGCGATATCACCTCGGTGGAAGCGGACGTTAAATAAAGCGATTTCACACACAAACATTTACCATTAACAGCGTGCTGAAATGATATTTGAGCAGAGATATAATGGTCAACACAGAGAATACAAGACCGCAGGTTTGTAAATATTTATATATATATATATTAAAAAATGTCATGTAGGGCCTATCTACTTCTTTAACATCGATATTGTTTCTTTGCGTATTAGTATTTTCTTTCCGTATCGCCTTGCGCGTACTTGTATCAAAAAACTAACCGTCGCAAAATTCATCAAATAATGACTAATAATACTAAGGCAGTGATCCATGGTGAATACCGATTAAAGCGGATTATCATCGCACTAATTCACTTCGCGCGCGTAGATGACTGATCACAAGGAGATTCGCGCATGCGCGGTGATAATTTGTCATTTACAATGGCGGGACAGTGAAAAAATATTTCAGCATGATATTGTTGAATCTGTCTCGAATTTCTGAACTCTTCTTAATGAACATTAGTTGTTCGACGCCACGATGTTACAGAATCACATTAAACCAGAAACGGCTCGACTTGAGCCAGTAGGTAAGAACCTGTTTTAAAATAATACCTAGGGCGGTTGGATTGGATTTGGATTGACGGCCATGGTTTTTTTTTGTTATTTTTTTATATATAAAAACATTTTGGCTAGAGTAGACATAAACCATGAGACGGACTAGAAAATAACTTTTTACACTTTTGTGTTTGTTGAAATGTAGGCCTAATCTAATTTATGTTTTTTAAAAAAAGACCCTCTCTAATCAAATAAGCAGACATTTTCCACACAATCCGTCCAACCTCAATTAGTTCACTGATTCAGTCAATAAAAATGATAGAATTTAGAATGAGTCTTTGGAAGTTTCTTTTTATTTTCATTTTATTTTTCAGTCAATTCTGCTATTTGACTCTTTCCGCCTTCCAGTTTTTAAGCAGTTATTGATAATTTACCATATAGAAGAAAAACAGGTAACAATTTGAATTTCATTTAACTTTTACAATTTATATTTTCTTCTTTTTTTTTACCAATGTCCTACAATTATTAGTGTATGTGAAGACACAATCCCACATTAAGTATTTATATGCAACAGAGAGAGAGAGGGGGGGGGTGACATACATGTAAACAGGGCCTATATGTACTTGTGTTTGCCGAATCAAGTAGTCCAACTATGTCCTACTCCTACATGCATAGGCTACCGGTAATCAACTACAACGAGTAGCTGACTTCCGCTTTATTGCCTCATTCTACATGTACCGTATTCAAAATTGGTTTATTGTGCAATATTAATTCTGCATGAACCTAGAATTGTTGTAGGATGGATCCTTATCTACTTACTGACTCTAACTCTAGGTCATTTTGGGACTAACTAAGGTATGGTTAAATTTAATATGAATAATTCGCTTGCGAGTTTGGGTATTTAGCAAAAAGATGAAACCATAGATAGAGCCCACAGAAAATTCAAGAAGTTGGACAGACGATAGCACAACATTTTGGTCCAGCGTCATTTCGGACTCAACACAGACGATCTGTTGGACTCGGTATGATGACTTTTCGGATTTACTTGCCAAATTTTCGGACTCGGTCTGAAGACTGTTTTGAATTGCCCTATTTCTGATAAATTCATCAGCAACTTTTTTTTATATACATAACATAGTACATAAATACATGTATAAAAAGAAATAAATAAAACATTCTTTTCGTAAACATTGACAACCAAAGATTATGTAAATAGCTTTATACAGCTTAGGTAGTCCCTCGAGATTACAACTTTTAATACATATAGATACATTTGTTTCAATTTCATTTCAGTTTCATATCACAGGGTTTGTGAAATGAAATGAAACCAGGTTTAACGTCCTACTGTTCTGCTCCTAACCTGGGCTAATGAAAACAGGCATATGCCATACAGTGTGCTATGAGGAAATTTTGCCCGGGAAGTGACTCTAAGGCCTACTCTTATATTGAATTCCAACTGCCAAGGGGTCTTTTTCGTACGCCAATGTGTACACAGGACCTCAGTTTTCCTTCCCATCTGAACGACTAGACAACTGTCCTAGTCAGGTCTTCCGTCCTGCATCAGTGGATGAACTCTCTCGGCCAATGCAGGGATTAAACACCCGACCTCCAGGCTAGCGAGCCAGCATCTAAGCCATGTGATCCCTCACACAGTTTGTATATGGTGAAGCATCTTTAATTGTTAATTACATGTCATGTATTTATTTTTTCAGTTTCAATAATGGATGCATATGAAAATGACCTAGAAAAAGATCATACAACAAAAGAAATTAAAAAATGGAAGAAGAAATAGCTGCATAAATGATGATAGAGCAGCTTGTTCTTGGTGGGTAACTATTCAATTCTAGTATAAAAGATTGTTGTTATGCTATTTTGATATATTACGTCAAAACTATAAGATTGATGCAATGTTACATCCTTTCATAATGAATATTATAAAGCCTTCAAATGTACGAATTTGTGAAATATAATTAATATCATATTATATTACTGTATACAATACTGTATTCACACTTGTCTTAGTGGAGCTGGGGATCATGTGGGTAAGACACTGACTCTCTAGCCTGGAGATCAGGTGTTCGATCTCTGCATTGGCCGAAAAAAATCATCCAGATTGGCATGCAGGGCAAAATTTCCCTCATAGCACACTGTATGGGGTATGCCCGTCTTCATTCACCGAGTTTAGGAGCAAAACAGTAAGACAATAAACTCATTTATATTGTCATTTTTTCAAGAGTTTTGTTCTGGCTTCTTACCCATTGAGGCATAATAATCAGCCTAGGTCTGTAACTTAAAAAGGCACAATAAGTATTATGCAAAGTTGAAACAAAATAGAGACCCCACATGAGTTATTTAAACATTCTGAACCATACTACACTACTTTGCCTTACTATTTTGCCTATTACGTTCTTTAGGACTTCAATTTTTGCCTAATGGTTTGGATTGTTCGTACTTGGTTTTATTTTATTTATAGAAAGTATATTTATTGCCTGCTATAATAATGTATAATATTTTTTTTTTCAGACTGGAGAGCATTTGAAACGTGGTTCCAGCAACAAGAGATGTCGACCATATACCTTTTGAAAATTAAGCCATCAAATTATTTTATAATTTTGAAAAAGAATGTAGTGATTATAAAAGCTAATAGGTTATCTGTTGCATTTGGTCTGTTATTCAAATATTTTATTTTTGTTTTTAATGTTAAATATCCTTTCCAAAAACAATTATATTGTACCGGTAATTCTCTCCAGAAATTTGTGTAAAATATAGACTGTAAAGTGACCTTTAAATCACTCAGAATTTGGTCGTCAATCATAAAGTATTATATAGAGCACTCAGGTAGATTACGGTGACTTTCCCTTGCTTATTAAATGAAGGGGGGGATAGGACGTGTATGCTGTGTCATTGAGTCAACTAATGTAGTTTCGATTCCCCTTGTGTTCATGATAATGAGTAGGGTCGCATGACCAACCTTGTCGGTTTTCTCCGGGTCAACCGCTTTCCTCTCGCTACTCACTACTAAAGACCCCTACTTGCAAGCTAATTATTGAAATATAATTGAACCATATGTTAGTCCTGAAATAACTGTCGAGTGGACATTAAACCCCATTTCTCTCTCCTTCTCTTTAAAAGTTGAAAAGGGGTTTAACATCCTACATTTCTTTGTGGTTGGGGGTTGGGTGGGGATGGCCGAATGGTTAGCGTTTCGAATCCCCGGTTGTACGTGGCAAGAAGTAGGGTCGCTTGTCCAACCCCGTGGGTTTTCTCCGGGTACTCCGGTTTCCTCCCACTGCTAAAGACCCCTACGCACAAGCGAATTATTGAAATAGAATTAAACCATATGTTAGTCCCAAAATGACGTAGTTTGTGTCAAGTGGACGCTAAACCCTATCTCTCTCTCTCCCAACTTTTCTTTGTTATGTAGGCCAACAGCGGGATCCAAAAAGAACCATCATGGCTCCCCTTACTTATGCCTCTTATGTTTCATTTGTAAGTAGTTTTTCAGTTTTTGTGCATAATTTATGTCTTTAATTAAACCATATGTTAGTCCCAAAATGACGTAGCTTGTGTCGAGTGGACGCTAAACTCTATCTCTCTCTCCCTGCTTTTCTTTGTTATGTAGGACAACAGCGGGATCCAAAAAGAACCATCATGGCTCCCCTTACTTATGACTTGTATATAAATAATATTTTCTACATGTCTCTTATATTTCATTTGTAAGTAGTTTTTCAGTTTTTGTGCATAATTTATGTCTTTAATGCCTGTTTTGATTGTTATTTAATTTAGATATACAATGTAGGTAAATCCTATTGTAAGTGGCATGGTGCAGGAATATTTTGTACATAGCGTTTAGATTATCATTTCTTTAAAAAAAAAAAAAAAAAACTTTTAGTGGGGGTGGGGAATAAATTGTTATTATATAACACAATTTCATTAGCATTGAAAGTAACTTTGTTTATTAGTATTCCAAATGTCTCAGTGCTTGTTTTGTTTTTTTTTTCAATTTAAATAGCTATGCTTTTTTTATGATTTGTTTATTTTTTATTTATTTATATTTCTGTTGGGGTGGGGGGGGGGGGATTTTTGCTTTTCTTTGTTTTTATTATCCATCGAAATGTCTGTTTAGTTTTGATCTGGCATTAATTTAATTGTTCATATAATTTTATGAATACATGATAATTTATGAATAAATAATAATTTTATGAATATATTATAATTTATGAATATATGATAATTTATGAATAAATAATAATTTTATGAATATATGATAATTTTACGAATATATGAATAAATAATAATTTTATGAATAAATAATAATTTTATGAATAATTTTGTGAATAAATAATAATTTTTGAATAAATAATAATTTTTGAATGAATAATAATTTTATGAATAAATAATAATTTTATGAACAGAATTGTTGTCATGTCATTTATCAAATATTACAGTTAAAACAGAATAAAAGGAGGGGTCTGTTGGTGGTTATACACAAGTTTGTATGAAACAACACAAGTTTCAGAAATTTCAACACAAGTTTCCGAAATTTCAACACAAGTTTCAGAAATTTCAACACAAGTTTCAGAAATTCCAAAACAAGTTTCAGAAATTCCAACACAAGTTTTAGAAATTTTAACACAAGTATTGTGTAGATTTTCACACAAGTTTCAACACAAGTTTGTGTTGTTTGATCAATTTTAACACAAGTCTTGTGTTGTTTCGACATTTAACACAAGTTTGTGTTGTCTCAACACAAGTTTGTGTTGTTAAATAGTAACACCCAACTTGTGTTGAAAACAACACAAGTTTGTGTTGTTTCAACACAAGTTTTTTTTCAGTGTATATCTGTATTCTGAAGCATTGTCAACATATTCCACTTTGCCGTAGTATGTCTAGAAAGCGCAAGGAGCAATAACTTAACGACAACATTGCGTGTTGGTAAAATTAACTTCACTAAAATTGCCTTTTGGGGGGAGGGGGTGAATAAATGCATCTCAACGATTACCTTATTAATATCACGATATCTTTCGCGTTATTGGCCCATATTTATACGTTTCCATACATTGCTATCAACGAACATTGAGGTCATAAATGACATCCGATCTATGTCGGGTTTTTTAATTGACCAGATGGCGATCTGAAAATACTTTTTGTTTTGATTGTCTAGGTCACCATACAAAGGACTCTTTAAATCCATAATATTTTTTAAAACATTTTAGTTATACCGGCATTATTTATACTGCATTATTTTTGACCAAATTCCAATTAGACCAAATAATAAAGACGTGTACCACATGTGTAACCCTTGGAAGATATTTGTTGGACATGGCTGAGCAAATATTATTAATTATCTTCTCGTTTATATTCATTAGAAGCCAGACAACATCTTATAAAACGTAAAAAGTGAGTCACAACCCCGCTGTGTATTTATCGTCGCTGTAATAATGACTAATATAAATTGTCGTAAAGGTAAAGTCTGCCCCAAGACGTATATCACCAACATCCCTTTGGACAGCCTTTTTTAATTCGTTTTCTAGCTTCGAAATGGCTGCCATAGGGCTGGAATCAGATAGCTTTAGCAAGGTACTAATCCTACCAATGACATTAGAGGCAATATAAAGATATATAAAGGAAAGAAAAGCCATCAACACCATAGTGCGAGCTTTACCTCACATTATATACTGTTACCAACTTCCACGCAGCTTAAAACCAACAGCAGCACTATAGACAAACATATCTGTTTATGAACCAAATAATTATTTGGTGGGGATTGTTTTAGTAAAACATGAAAATTTCGGAATGATATTAATGATAAAGTGAGATCCCTAATAATCTTATAATATCTGTAAAATCCGAACAATTTATGGCATTAATGGAAATGATAATAGTTTTTCTTGCTTACAAAACACCTGCGATTGAAAATAGCTTGTGATTTTATTTTTTCAATCAAAACCACTAATATTGTAGAAAGTCCAACGGCTAGGTTTACAAAAGTAATTAGATATTGTAACCCGAAGATAAAAGATTATATTAGCAAGGAGATCGAAATTTGTCCCATGTGTCTCACTCGTGGTATTGTGCTTTTCTGGATCTTTAAAGTTCGGCACTTGGAGTTGTTTGGGCATTTTGACACATTTTGTCTGTGATATATCATAAGCACAATGCTGTTTGTTCTGCAACACTGTCTATTACATCATTGTTAAAAGTTTATTTATTTGCCTTTCTAAGTAATCATCTATCATTACTGCTAAAGTTTTGACCGACATGGTAATATTGTCTCGTGGTATTGTTTTGGGCACATCCCTCAACACGCAAGCCGTAGAGAGATCTGGTTCGGAAACATAAATGCAATTATACTTACGACCAGTGCATAATGAATGTGTTTGTCTCGTGGTATTGTTTAGGACACATCCCTCAACACACAAGCCGTAGAGAGATCTGGTTCGGAAACATAAATGCAATTATACTTACGACCAGTGCATAATGAATGTGTTGTGTTTCGGTTTCGGGGAGAAGACGTTTTGAAAATTCTCAAAACTACCCGGTACGCAAACCCGACATCATATAAGAAATTTGTCATTACAAAATAATATAATTCAAAAGTTTACAAAACATGAAAAAATAGACAAAATGAACAAAAAAATGAACTATAATAATAGAGAAGCAAAATATACAGTGAGCTAAAATGAAAAAGTGCACAAAACATGAGAACGAACTAGAATTATACAGTGAAACGCCAAGAGGGCGAACTACAATTTATAAAGCGAAATACCGTGAATGAATGAATGAGTGACTGAGTGAATGAATGAAACCTGGTTTAACTTTCTGCTTTTCTGCAGAAATACAATAAAAAGGATCCTGCCCAAGTTAATTATCTGTTTAAGTATCGTCTGAGAGAGGTATCTATACAATGACTTCTGGACTTAAGATATTTAAATTATAGATTTTTCTTTTCTGTGTCTTCAAGTCCATATTTGATGACAATGCCGTCTGTTAAACGCCAGTTAGTTCAATATCTCGCCAGTTGAGTTGACTCAAGAACGTCATAAAGACGTCAATTCTGTAGAGAGAAGATTAAGACGCGTTTATGAAAATCTCGATGATGAGAGAAAGACAAACAATGGTGATCTCGTATTGATTTAACAAAGATGAAAAAATTCTCGCTCGCATTAATTTGTCTACATTATCTGTCGGTATTACGCGTATTTGACAACAATATATGTCGGTATTAGGCGTAAAAGTATACTTTATAGAACATCTCTTTTTTTTGTTTAAATGGACAATGAGACATTCTAAAAATAAATCGATTGAAACCTGGGACACTGCATGATGAATACTCAAAATTAGGTTGAATTGGTGATTAAGATTAAATTGATATGAAGATAATTATATGCATAGTTAAGTTAATTACAAGAGCTCGATTAATTATGAATAGATGAAATTAATGTTCGAATGTATGTAGGAATCAATCAACTAGATAAGCAGTAAAGCCATTGCGTTCTAATTATAATTCAGAATGTAGTAAGATAATCTGGTTGACAGTGCTATTAAGAATACAAGTATCAGAAGCAAGAATTATTATATTTCGAAAAATCGACCAAAGAAATTTAAATTATGGGTACATAGCCTTGAAATTAAATACAACGCGATTTAACATCTTATTTTTCTGCATAAACCGGGATATAGTATTTCCATTCAACTAGTGGCTGTATAGGCTTATCATCTACAAGTAACATTTACAAACTTAAAAAATGGCAATTAGTTGCAATAACTTTATAAAATATGCGCATCCATTTATTTGAGATATATTTATTGCGATTTAGATAACTAACAGATTGCAATATCCAAATATAAAAGTTTTATTAAATCCATTCATTGAAGTAAGCTACTGAAATAGTTACATATCGAGTGGGTGACTGTGCATACTGAAGGTGTAAGGATTGACGATGGTGTAATCATTTGGTATCATAACCATGACTATTATTTGGCTTGTTAACTTGAAGGTTTCCGGTTCGATTCCAATGTTGACCGGGAACGTTCCAGCGTGGTTTACATTATCTGTCGTGCAAGTCGGAGGGCCTGACGAGAATAACATTTATTCATTGTTGTGACACTTAAACGAATTTGAAATAAGGTACCGCCACTAAGCCCATTAGATAAGATTACGACATAGCACAATGTATGGCGTATGCCCGTCATCATTAGCCCGAGTTGGGCAGACAAGTTGGACGTTAAACTCCTTTTCATTTTTGTAATCCAATCTTCTGTCTCCTGGCAACTGCTGCTTACATGTGTACAATGTATATCATTAAGACTGTGGATGACAGGGCGAGATATAATTGGAAGTAATAGACGATGTACATAGGGAGTTATTAACAACGTCTATACAAGGCGTGTGTTGTTAATTATTTTCGTGTATCTTATAAGTAGATACCAAACTGTAAATTACAGTTGTTTATATCGGCACATCTCATTGAGTGAGTCAGTAATAGGCCCAAAAAGCAAAACCAAAAATCTTGTGACTACTGCAAAATTCATCATGTTCCTTCCGTTACCTAAAACCCCATTGCCAGTAAAGACAATTGGTATGATCCTTAACCTAAGCTTTAATGACCAAATCGTTATTTTAATCGTAAGTATAGAAAATGCTGTCCAAAAAGAGTATAACCTGTACGAGCAGCCACTCCTTGTAAGCAGTCGCGATAAATTCTCCCCGTAGAAATTATATTGTTTTATCTCTTTAATAAACGGCCACTTCTCTAACGCGCTCCCTTTCTTCCGAATTTTGCTTCATTAAATACATGTTTAAGGAAATAGCTCTTTAAAACATTCAAATGGGCATTGCAATATATATCTGTGTGGTCGACATAAATCGCTAGGATCGCCAGAATATTAAAAAGGAATTAGTTTATAGATAAAGCTGTAGCCTATATAATATGGCTTGCCATTTTCTCCAATAGGAAATCGATATCTAAGTCATTCGAAACAAAATCTAAAGTGGAAAAAGAAAAATAAATGTTATCGAACCATTCCAAAATCGAAGATGGTGTTTAGTGATTTATGCTAGGATCATCCATTTCTCACTCTTGGCAGTCACATCATGTTTTCGAAAAAAAAGCATGATATCACGCTACCATTTTTCAGAAAGGGGGCACAATAGCTAGATAGGTCTCGACCCTAACTGTCTTCAGGTAGCCTTAATTAACCCCCTTAGTGAAGACATATAGGACGTTAATCACCAGGACGTCATTCATTCTTATTCCCGGGTAAATAGCCTAATTCGAAGCCTGAAGTGATAACGATTTGGGTACAGGAGGTTGTTTCCTTTTCCCAGAACCCTACAGGAAGAAGGGTTTAATATAGGCCATGCCTGTTCCCTAATCCCTGTTCAGATAGAAATCTGGATAAAAATATCGCTTATTAAAGAAAAAACCTACTGTGCAACAAATTTAACATTTCCCATAATCACCTTGCGTTTGCTCGGCCAATTGGGTGGAAGAGCGCGATTGACTTCCAAGCATTACTGAACGATCTCTAGCTACGAGAACATAACTGAAAGCGTTGAGATATACTGATGTGCGTGGTTTAAGCTACGATTGGATGTTCCAAGTAGCAAACTCAATTTCTTTAGTAATGCATGTACCATTTTTAAAATAAGTTAGTTTAATACTATTAGTACTATTACACATCTGCTGCCCAATCTACTGAAACAACATTCATTTATTAGCAAATATTGACAATAAAGTAAATCTTACGTTGATTTTATGTGTTAACAACGTAAATTTAAAATGTCGGAAAAAGCAATCTACTATCTCTATGATTTAAAAAGAGGGGATTTGTACCCGTGTCTGATAGGATTATCTGCTTAATTGTAGTTGGATGTGGCAGAAATATTATAAACAACAATAATCAATCATTGGCTTGATGAAAAATATTGTCAATTTTGCATATTTTTTGCGAGTGTGATTCACATTCGGCTTTGCTACGTGGAACTAAATAGGACCATCTCCTATCTCGAAACACGGTGGGTTGAGAGACGGGGTTTGTTATCTAAACGATCTCTATATAGAAATGTATTTACGCCGATGATGGAGTAGCCTATAACACACCGAAACATAAATCTGAATGGAATGTTAAGACTCTCCTGGCCCAGGGCGCTGAGCATTGAAATTGGATGCTAGTTTATACCAATCTGCAGTTTTTTAGAAGTCGCGATGAAACGACATTTTTTAATATTCTTTGGTACATAAAAGAATTCCCATCGGGTTGTTGTTTTTGTTTGTTTTGGGGTTTTTTTTTTGGGGGGGGGGGGTATTCTGTCATAATCTATAACCGATACTGTGATAAAGATTTAATGGTAATAACATCGTAATTCAGGTCTGTTTTATTGAAATATGTGCACGAATAATTGTTATCGTTTGTACCAAGCCGTTCGCTTCAATAATAAACGATATAATATCTCTAGGGGAAATGTTAAGTCGTAAAATCTCGACACGAATATCGGTTTTTATTCCGATTTTTGTAACATCAAGCACATGTATAAAAGTGAGTTCTAGAAAATGGCATTTGTCACCACAAACGTGTGATCAAGCATCCATGTTGCGTATCAAAAATCCAGACGCGGATCAATCTGTCTGTTTCTGATGCAAATCCTTACTTTATCTTGTTTTTTGTTTCAGGATGAGAAAAACCAAGTCCTGACATTAAATGCCTGGCTGGAGTGGGTAAGGTCATTTCCTAAATTCAATTCAATACTTCCCCTAATCGATAATCAATTATTTCTAGATCTAAGAATCATTTGTTTTATCACAAACTGTCTATTTAAGGTCCACGATATACAGCATCCCGTCGTTTATTTGCATACAAACGAATTCAAACATTTTAACGTCGATGTCCCGTCTGTGCTAACAATAAATACGAGGTCCAAAAACCTTTCTGGTCTATTCTATTGCTTTTCACCTAGATTTCATCTTAACTGAGATTGAGAGCTTTGTAACCTTGATACTATTTTATTTTTACTGATGAAAATAAGAAATCAAGATCCGAATAGAAATTGATCTGGAGAAATAAGTCTTTAAACTGATCGTAGGTTCTTGACGAGTGAAACACTCAAATGGATAACGTTTGTTAACAGGTTATGCATTCAGAACAGTCGTCAAAACGTTATAATAACGGCATCCTAATTTGCTCATGCTTTTTTTTTTTCTTTGACGTTGTCGTATACATTTTATTAGAACAACGGTAAAAGTAATCACTACCAGAACACAGAACATAAAATTGCAAACCCATTGACAGTGACAGAAAAAAAATATAATGAGATATTTCATTAAGTGACAAAATCAGCCCAGGTGCCACGTGAGATGAATACATAACTACCGTCTACGTTAACAACCTGAATTTCAATTACTTGTTGTTTCGACACAAATCCGCCATTTTTACAATATTGACATATTATTTTTCTGCAGCCGAGAGAGAAGGAGGGAGAGAGGGGGTGGGGTTTAACGTCCACTCGACACAAACTAGGTCATTTTGAGACTAACATATGGTTTTATTTTATTTCAATAATTCGCTTGTGCGTAGGGGTCTTTAGCAGTGGGAGGAAACCGGAGTACCCGGAGGAAACCCACGAGGTTGAGAAGGCGCCCCTATATCCATGCCATATACGCTCACACCAGGGATCAAAACCACAGCCGCAAGCCAGGGGTGACCGGCCAGCTAGAGGTCGAAGCGCGGCACTCTAGACCATTAGGCCATCCCAATCCCCCGCCTTGAGAGAGATGGTGGGTCATCTGCCAACCTTCCTTGAGATGAATTTTTAAAACGTACATGGTATGTCTTCGGGTCTATAATATGTACTTTGTCTTTCGGAATTTTTTAGATTACCTATTGCTAACAAAAACTAGTATGTCGTTACATGAGTGAATACACAATTAACCTTGATTAAATCAGATTGGCAATTTAATCTAGCAATAAAACGACATTACAGCACGGTCGTAATTTCATTAATTTTTTCATTATTCGTTTAACTTCAAGTGAAAAATGTAACCTTTGCTGTTAATATCTCAAGTGGTCACGTTTCGTTGCTTATTAATTAATACATGAAATGTATATTATCAGGGATGGATAGATGAAAGAATGACATGGAATCCGAAGGATTTTAATGGATTAGAAGTGTTCAGAGTTCCTGCTTCTAAGCTATGGTTACCAGACATACTCTTATATAACAAGTAAGTTATTTAAACTGATGGTTTAATCACACTATCGTGTACACCCTTGACATTTGGAATTTAAATGCTGCCCGGGCAAGATAATTGCCCCCATAGCATACTATAGGGCATATCCCTGTATTGAGAAACTAGTACCTTAAATCCCGTCTCACTGATTCGATCACACTATCGTTTTTGTCATTGCAATTTAAGTGATGGACAAAATATATGGGAAACCTTACATTATTCAAGAAAACACATGTCTATAAAATTTCGACAGGTGGTATCTGCACAAAAATGCTTTGAAATTCGGTCACTGAGGTGTATATAAAGCAGAGCATATTCAATCTAGCGCTCTGTCCTCTGATGACCAACTATAAATACATCAATAAGTCATATTGTTCCCGATACAGAATCATCTATGTTTCCTGTACATCTGGCAAAATCTGGATTTACGAATCTGGAATCAGACGGTAGAATTCTTTCAGTAATAAATATTCTCCATAAAATACGTCCACATATTGTCTTGGATATTATTATACTATTAATACGCTGATTGATCATTTTGCATGCGATTATGGTTACCCTGTATGATCGATGTTACTAATTTTTTACTATTTTTTTTTTAAACAACATTTTGAATATATTTCTTTTCAGTGCAGACGACTACACTTCCGGTTTTATGAAATGCAACGTCATGATTTTTAGCAACGGTCTTGTTCTGTGGTCACCGCCTGCCAGATTAAGGAGTTCGTGTCACATAGATATCACATATTTTCCTTTCGACAGCCAAGTATGTTCTCAGAAATTTGGTTCTTGGACTTACGACAAGGCTCAGGTTGATCTGCGAAATAAGTCAAACATATTGGAAGTCAGTAACTATATCACTAATGGTGAATGGACGTTGGCTAAGTATACATTAAAACGTAATGAAGTTAAATACCCAATTGGCGACGCTGTATTTCCGGATGTTACCATATATATTACTATTTACAGACGTATTTTATACTATGTTCTTAATATTTTACTGCCGTGTTTCTGGTTAAACATTTTAAGTGTTTTAACGTTTTGTTTACCACCGGATGCTGGTGAAAAGTTGACTTTGAGTATAACAGTACTTCTGTCTTATTCTGTGTTCATGTTGCTGGTAGCTGATACAATGCCGCCAACTTCAGAATCCGTACCACTCATAGGTAAATTGTGTTTTTCTTTTAGTAGCCATTATTGCATCATTGTGGATTTTAAACTATGGTCGTGTTTATTCGTTCAGATAGGACGGAAAATTGGTAGTACACACAAAAACTGTCTCTCGGCGGTTAGAAATTCAATAAGCAAACTAGTACACAGAAACTTTTGCTGCACCCGTAACCATATACGATGTATAAGTCTCAAAACAACGAAAGCTTTTTGAGAACTTTTCACACGACGTTGGGAAGGAGTCCTTGTCAGAATGGTACAAAAACCCAAGGTCCAGTGTGTAGAGACATTTGGAAAACACGAAAAAAAAAGTCTTCCTCCCTATGATTGCATATGATGTAACTATTCAAAATAAATCTCCAAGTAATGGAAGGGTTCTGTTAAACCACATTCCATTTCTTTCGGTTCACAACTTTCAACAACAAATTGAGCAACGAAGGCATGATCACTAATTATCCTTTTCAGTAATATTATATATTTTGTATTTATATATTTTCAGAAGTCTATTTAACAATGTCCATGGCCATGTCGTCAGTCTCGGTCATCATGACTGTTTTGGTACTAAAATTACATCACAGTCCACCAAATCCCACTGAAGTGCCTAACTGGGTTCGATTTCTAATATTGGGTGTTTTAGCAAAAATCATCCAATGTAAATGTTCTCCCAGAAAGGACAAAAAGAAATCAAACGCCCGATCTGCGACAAATTCCAATAAATACAAGGAACCAGAAGTGACGTCAAATTTGATCCCGGAACCAACGCCATATTCGAGGAACTCGTTTTCTTCTGATGCATCTAGAGCAGAAGATAATACAAGTAATGTGGATTCCAGAATAAATCGACGAAGTACTTCAAATCAAGAATCGTCCTCTGAGTATCGGGCTCATCTTTATGAACGGTCGGCTTATGGTATGGAAGAGCTTCTGAAATACCTAAAGCTCATCGTGAAGAAAACAGACAAAGAAGCTGAGGAAGAAGATCTCACAGATGAATGGAAACAAGTTGCCTTAATAGTAGATCGAACAATGTTTTATATTTTTCTTTTTATAACGCTATTTTCCACCTTAGTTATATTAGTAATTGTTCCCGCCGCCTCTTATGTAAAAAGTGGTAGGACATAGTTTGTGGTATTTTGAAGGATTATTCCCCCGTAACCTTTGCAAAATATACACACCCGAAGGTAAAACACATAACACATGTTGCTGTAACTTGTGCATATAGATGGTCTATCAATTCAGGATCTTGGACAGTTTATGAAATGAAATAGGGTTTATAGTCCTACTGCTCTGCTCCGACTGGGAAAAAGAAGACGGAGGACTGTTTATGAGCTCTCTGTAGGTCAATTTTAACGAGAAGGGTGTTCTGCTACAGATATTTCATTTCTAACGTTGTAATTCGGAGACATAATACATTGTAACTAGCATTTAGTCTATCAGACAGCTAATTCAAGACAGAGACAGTTCAGTAGTTTACTATTAAATGAAGAAATCATGGGGTTTATTTCTGTCCCTTCTACAGACACATAATGCCATTTAAAGTAATTTAAAGCATGATAATATTGATTTTTTTATCTCACCAATAACCAATAACAATAAACGTAAAAATCTGATAGACAATTTATTTCAAAATTAAAATCCCCATACGTTGTTTATTGAGTCGTTATAGTTTAATGAAAAGGGTGAAACTAATTTTGGTATCATAAATGAACAGATTGAAATGATTAATATAATATGATGTCTTTGATTGTGTTTACGTTTATCAATTTCCCCCATGTAATAATAACGGTAATATTAGTATAGTGCTTATTTATATACATTAACTTTATACAGGTATATTATTTCGGCATGTGCTATTTCTACTTACCTACATGTATATACAATATAGATTTATAATCTCATAATTTAACCACTTGGCGGTATATATTATTATATCTTAAATCAATGATTTGAAACATAAATGTCGGGGTTTTTAAATTGTATTAGTGTTTTAACTATATTGAGTTCTCCTGACGTTTATGTTTTTATATTTTCATTGTGCATGGCTGATTCGTTTGGTCTTCACGCAGTCCTATAAGAAAGCGTTCAAGCCATTTTGAATGTTGTTAAGCTATTTCTGTATATTTTGCCGTTTGATGTCCGTAGTTAATCCCACTATTATCAGCGGAAACCCTGTAAAATTTCAAATTTGAGCCCAAAAGACTTCACAGTATGTACTTTGCTTCTGTACTGGTGCATCGAGTTCCGTGTTTGGTATTGGGTGACAGGTAAAGAGTGATATATATGGAAATATAAAATCTTAATTCCCTTTATAAGCTTTCTCGGGCGTTTTTACAGGACCCGTCGTTCAAAGGCTAATACAAACATTAGTAATCTAGACATTCATTCATAGAAAAATGCTTTTTAACATAATTATTATTTACCCTATTTTGTACATCATTATGGGATATGTTTATAGTGCTAACCATCGTTGATAGTGATAGTATTTAGTTGTAACTTTTTTATAACGATCGCTGAAAATAAAATGATATTAAATAAAATAATAATACGGGACGCATCTTTAATTCTGTTCGAAAACTAACTCAAGAAGGAACCAAGCTTTCTGGCCCCAGGCAGGTACTGAGTCGGTTCACTGGAATGTTGCGACGCGGTGGAAATATGGCAACCTGCACAATTCAACAAAATTATACTATATATATGTCTCCTAACATTTTTAAAGGACAATATTGGTGTCAGTCATTATCACATATGTGATAGGACTGGTTAAGCACATTCCAAATATAATTTTAACACAAATATCATTGCTACGATAGAGGAGTAATAAAGGGTTCATGAATCGGAAGTGACGAACGCCAAAGGAAAACACGAGTAATCCCTCTATGTAACTGACTGAAGTGACTAGTGATAACAGATACATTTCCGCACACTAATAATTCCTTCGAAGACAAAAAGTTGTTATATGGGACCGCAAGAGCTCATCTGACGATACAATAGAGTAATTAAGTATCATAAGATAAGAGAACACGAGAAAAATAGATATAGTCTGTACAATCCGTTGTTTGTATAGGGGAGACCGGGGTCCATTATACCATTTTGTTCGCATACATGTTTGTCCTCATTTCATATCAAATATTTTTATTGGAAGATTTCTTATTTCGTAGTGGAAGATCACTTATTTCGTAGTGACCAAATGAATCTGCAAACATTCAGTGTATGGTTAAAAACAAATATCCACAGATTTGACATCCATGCAACGATCGAAACAAGCAGGAGTCTGTATTTCCTATGCTTCTACAAATCGCCGTAAAATGCACATAAGTTGGCAGTTTGGTGGGATCAAATTCAACTTTTGTAGTGGATTAAACAAAAATTTGTCCAATATTCTGTTTAAATTCGGACAGCCTGATTTGCTGACGAGCTACTCTAGTCCGCTAGACCCACGGAGAAATGGGTCTAAGTAATTGTCTGACTTATGTATAGCCTTGGGGTTGTCTAGTATTATTAATAAAGAATATATCCATGGTGGTTCAATGTACCCCGGTCTCCCCTACCTTATAAAAACATGGTAATGCATGGACTTTTAATCTGTTTTTCTTTCGTGTTCTCTTATCTAGTGGTAGTCAATTCTTTTTATGAATTGTCAGATATCCTCTCACACAACAACTTTTGATCTTCGAAGGAATTATTTTTGAGCACAAATTCGCCCATGTATCTGTTATCACTAGTCAGTTATATTATAGAGGAACAACTCGTGTTTTCCTTTGGCGTTCGTTACTTCCGATTCATGAAACCTATATTACTCCTATATCGTAGCAATGATCTCCGTGTTAAAATTATATTTGGAATGTGTTTAATCAGTTCTATCACATATATGATAATGACTGACACCAATATTGTCCTTTAAATGCAAATATCTCCAATAGGCCAATTAAAATCATTTACACGTAGTCTTACTTGTCTGACAAGTCACGTTTTGCAGAAGAATGAGCAGTGAACAAACACCATCAGATTGGTGAAAATCTCAAGAGGCACTGAAAATCTGCCGACATCTCTCACAGCTAGAAGAGAACGGGTTGGCATTTGAAATGCCAATTACCCTTCAAAATATTTAAAATAGTAGGATAGACTGTGGCGAGAAATAAGTACTTATAGATCTGTGAACAGACAAGCAATCTCGATAATTTTGATATACATGCAGATTAGAACAGTTTGGTGAAGACACTATTCAGAAATTACGTCAAAAGAGCTAAATCGCTAACATTTAGGATCTAGAAATTGACACAAGTGAGTCGCAACGCATAAAATACTGTAATATGAATGTATTTGAACTGATATACATTCAATGGTTTCTGTTTTTACTCTAATTTCAAACCAGTTACGTTCGGTGAAATAAGCCAGCAGGCGCAGTGGAGTTTACTTATGCCGTTTCATATGGTGCAATGTTTCTAGCCGCGTTCCCCGAGTCTCTTAAAACCGGTGCTGAAACGCATTATGATACACGATTTGTGTACCAACGGTAAAATGTTTATTTTGTCTTAAATATTGGATATCAGAAGCCCGTCTTTTCCCGGTAAGATCGCATCATCAATGTTGATTTAAATTGACAAATAATTTGTGTTTTCAATGTTGAAGATTTTGGATGATATTGAGTTAAAGACTTAGCTACTTTAAACTACTTAAAGGTATAAAGTTTAGATTGGTGTAGGGGGTTGGATGGCTGAACGGTTAGCACGTGCGTGCTGTATCATATAAAGCCTGTCATTGGTTGAACTGGCTTGGTTTCAAATCCCAGGTTGTACGTTTCATCTCACTGCTAAAGACCCCTACGCGCATGCGAATTATTGAAATAAATTTAAACCATATGTCAGTCCCGAAATGGCATAGTTTGTGTTGAGTGGACGTTAAACCCCATCTCTCTCTCTCTCTCCTCTCTCTCTTATTCTCCCCTCTCTCTCGAGTGGTGTATCTGCAGTGCCGGACTGGGCCCACCTGTCCACCTGCCTAAGCTCATTTTAAAAATTGGGCCTAAGCCTATAAAGAAAAAAGAGAAAAAAGTAAAAGAAAAATTGGAAAGAGAAAGAAAGGAGAGGGATAAAGAAAGAAGGAAGGAGGGGGTAGGACACAGGAAAGGAGTTAGAAAAGATAAGAAGCTTTGGTCTGAAATGGGTTTGCGGTTGTCAATTATCAATTTTTCCTCGTGCGGGGGAGGGGGTAAACCGAAAAGAGCAGTTAGTGCAAACTTTGTATATAGAATGTGATCAATTGACGTTATTGTTTTCTTATAGAACTATCCTAGCCAAAGATCCATGGGCGTCACACATGGGGGGGGGGGGGGTCCGGGGGGTCGGACCCCCCCCCCCCCAATTGTTTTACTGGGGGGGTTTGAATATACTTGGCCCCCCCGCCAAAAAAAAATTTGGTAAAGTGCCCGAAATCTCATAAAACACTAATTTTAGGACTGGAATAGCAGTAAAACGCGTTTGCGACCATCAAATATTCCAAAATTTTCTTGGGGGTCCATACAAGGTCAGCTCCGCTTCTTCACCCCGCGAAGAAAACTGGCCGCCCGTAAACCTGCTTTGGGCATTTCTAGTTTTGATACCTTTCGCTTATCTTTTAATTGAATGCCACGAATTTGTACTGAGTTGACTATCGATTAAAACATTTTGTCTGGGGCCACTCTACTTTGTGAATGCAACTGCAACAGTGAGATTGGATGGAATTCAGAGTGGGATTTCGGTTACAGAACCTAAGAAAATTTTGGAATATTGAACGGCTGCAAACAATTTTTCCTGCTATTTTGGCCCATGGACAAAGCAATTTCAAAGTTATCTAATATTGCCTAATTGAGGTGGCTTGCTGACTCGAATCCCAATCAATCGTTTACACCCACAGCAACTTCAATTTGGTTTAATATAGCCTACCTGGCTGCCCAGAATTCCAAACAACTAATCAATCGGAGCCTCACCCTCCCGGAGAAAATTTTGAAAATTTAACCACCGCAAATGCGTTTTCTGCTATTCTAGCCTGTGTGAGCAAGTCCAAAAGTATCCAATGGTTCTGTAACCGAAATCCCACTCTGAATTCCATCCAATCTCACTGTTGCAGTTGCATTCACAAAGTAGAGTGGCCCCAGACAAAATGTTTTAATCGATAGTCAACTCAGTACAAATTCGTGGCATTCAATTATAAGAAAAGTGAAAGGTATCAAAACTAGAAATGCACAAAGTAGGTTTACGGGCGGCCAGTTTTCTTCGCGGGGTGAAGAAGCGGAGCTGACCTTGTATGGACCCCCAAGAAAATTTTGGAATATTTGATGGTCGCAAACGCGTTTTACTGCTATTCCAGTCCTAAAATTAGTGTTTTATGAGATTTCGGGCACTTTACCAAATTTTGGGGGCGGGGGGGGTCCAAGTATATTCAGACCCCCCCCCCCCAGTAAAACAATTGGGGGGGGGGGGGTCCGACCCCCCCGGACCCCCCCATGTGTGACGCCCATGGGTGGGGGTAAGCCAGCTTTTTCGCCTCTCGGGGAAGACCGGTGCCGCTGTCTGTAAACATGATAAACGTTGTATTGGTGTGATATTTTAGTTTAACCCCGTAAATTATGCCAAACAATGTTTACAGAAGACTGAGACTTATGGGTACCCCCCCCACCCCCCCCCGCCGAAGTTGCGGACCCCCCCCCCCCCAATATATATTTCACGGCTACTCCCCTGCAAAGATCATGCGTGCAAGAAAAATGAAATGGCGGAACGTGTGGAAACCTAGGTCAGTTTTCTGTTCATGTATGTCTTACATAAAAATAGAAGGGTTCCGCCGAATTGGCTAATTACCATTGGACCCAACTTAATCTCGGTTCTGAATAGACAAATGTTTTTCCACTTCATGACAAGGAGTATGGTCGCCTGTCCGCCCCCGTGGGCTTTCCCACTGCCCTGTCTTGCCCGGCATTTTATAAAATATACGTGGATCAGTATCCTTTACTACTCTCAACTGTTTTGCATGTTTCACGCTGGTTTCCTTCTTTCAGTTTCTTGATTTCTTGCTTTATACGGGCATTTGAACTTTCAACAAGAAAATAAACCATCGAAAAGTCCAGAACTGGCCAACTCAAACCATTTTTCTACGATCACGTTGTTCCAATGTATACAATTTGTACGGAATCTTAAAACATCTATATCTCAGCTATGGATTGGCAAATCTACCTCAAATTTTGAACGTAATCCAATTCTTACTCTAACCGACCCTGCCCCCCCCCATCCAATCTCCCCTCCCCGATATATCTCCATAATCAAATTAGAAATTGTTTTCTTTACCGATCAACAAAGTTTTCCGCGGTTCTTTGTTTTGAATCGCCCATTTGCGTATACACGATTTCATATCAGACAAACAGGGCCATCTATTATTTAGATATCTAATTTAAGTTTTATGTAAACATTATTTGGCATTGGTATAGTATTCTTGATACAATGTAGTTCTTCTATAAGGATTCATCTGGAATTTCAATGCGGAAATTAACGATTGATTTGTGTTTAGCGGCCTTGACTTGTGGTTAACCACCGGTTAACAGGGTGATGATCACAACCTTTGGTATATTCACCGCTTCGGGTACGACAAACTGATTATTAAAGAGTTTCAATTAGTTTGTTTAAAATGAACTAATGATATTGAACTGGACATTGGTAATGATAAAATTGGTCTTTTTGACACGTTCGCGGTGACATGTTCAAATTAAACTTGAAATTAGTCAATCGTCGAGATGTTGGTTAAATCGTCAATATCAACAAGTCGAACGTGCAATAAAAATGTCAACTTGAAGGTTGGATTTCTATAAGAAAGGTCATTTTTCATTGTCACGAACAACTGTCTTCCGCCATGATTTTGTGATAGCCAACTAATTGAATTTAAATCAAATTCATCAACTCTAATGGAAGGAATTGGCTTATTTGTGAAGGAGAAATAGATCTATCTTCACTGGAAAAATTGCATTTCTCTTTTAAATGTTCAGTTTAAGATAAAATGCTATAGGAATTATAAATTATTTTTGAAAGCCTATATTAATATCAGAAATGCCAAATTTCAAACGATCCCAGAACTCTGAAAGAACCTAAACCTTCGAAACCTTCAGTACAAATCAACATGCAAAATTTAACGAAATTGAAATTGAATTAAAAGAATCATAGCTTTAAAATGACCTTTATAGAGACACACTTAAATAGTTTTAAAGATTGTAATTACGCCTCAGTCAATTAAAGTTTAGATTACACAGTAATCGGCAGGGGTAATTATGGTGGATGTTTGGTATCATGTCGTATTGTCGTGATGTCGCCTTTCATAACGCGACAACCCGACAACCCGACAACCCGACATCACGACATTTCTACCCGACAACACGACAACCCGACAACCCGACATCACGACATTTCTACCCGACATCACGACATTTTTACCCGACATTACGACACTAAAAATGTCGTGATGTCGGGTAAAAATGTCGTGATGTCGGGTAAAAATGTCGTATTGTCGGGTTGTCGTGATGTCGGGTTGTCGGGTTGTCGCGTTATGGAACACAAATCTGGCAATAAAGAAAATGGTTGATCAAGTGGAGGTAGATTCACACTCACATTGCAGTTTGAGTTGCATTCGTATCCATTTGTATACGTCCACATTAATAATGTGAACCGTCTTCATTAGCTCAGTCGGATCAGAACAGTAGGACGTTAAACCCCATTTCAGTTCATAATGTGAACATATTATGCCGCCGCCCTTGTCTGTGTGTCTGTCATTGAGTCAAGTGGTGTGGTTTTCAGCCCAAGCTTGTCCATGACAAAGAGTAGGGTCGTCTGTCTAACCTCGTGGGTTTTCTCCGGGTGCATGCCCTATCCCGCGGGGTGGTGCCAATTCCGCTTTTTTTGTTATTATTTTGTCTGTAAATATTCTACAGGTTGCAATTATTAACAGATTTTGTTCAAATTCGGCATGATCAATCATTTCAATAACATGATGGTACCTATATATTAATATTTAGTCTGTAAACACTCTACAGGCCGCGATTCTTAATGGATTTTCTTCAAATTTGGCATGAGCATTATTCTTAAAGGGACAATGGCACCTACTGATGTAAATGCATGCCCGACCCATAGAGGCGTTGTCACGCCCACTTTTCGTGAATATTTTGTCTGTAAACACCTTTCAGACTGTAATTGTTATGAGATTTTAATCATATTTGGCATGATTAAGACAGGATGGTAAACACCCTACAGGCTGCAAATTTTATACGCCCACATTGAAATATATCAAGAGCCATAACTCTGGTAGTAATTATTGGACATCGCTGAAAATCATTAAGCGTCTTCGTCGCATGTACTTACACACTGTGCATCAATTTCAAGCGAATCGGATGACAACGTTAGCCTCTAGAGCGTCCACAAGATTTTAAAAAGTGAAACGTGATCATGGACCATAACTTTGAAAATAATGCTCATGCCAGTCCTTGTGACTAAAGTTATTATCCGATTGATTTGAAATTTATACCAAGTGTTTATGTTCATGAAACTCTGGCAGTAATTATCTGGCAGTGAAAATCAATGGGCTTCTACGTCTCATGGCCATAAACATTGTATATAAATTTAAAATCAATCCGATGATAACTTTAGGCCCCAGATAGTCCACAATCTGACCGACGGGCGGACTGACGGACAGACGGGGGCGACGACGATTTATTTAAATGTGGACGTATGAAATTTGCATCCTGTAGGGTGTTTACCATTCTGTCTAGATCAAGCTAAAACTGAACAAAATCTCATAAGAATTACAGCCTGCAAGGTGTTTTCAGACAAAATATTCACGCCCCTATGGATCGGGCATGCATTTACATCAGTAGGTGCCATTGTCTCTTTAAAAATAATGCTCATGCCAAATTTGAAGAAAATCCATTAAGAATCGCGGCCTGTAGAGTGTTTACAGACTAAATTTTAATATAGGCACCATCCTGTTATTGAAATGATTGATCATGCCGAATTTGAACAAAATCTGTTAATAATTGCAACCTGTAGAATATTTACAGACAAAATAATAACAAAAAAGCGGAATTGGCACCACCCCGCGGGGTAGGGCATGCACCCGGAGAAAACCCACGAGGTTAGACAGACGGCCCTACTCTTTGTCATGGACAAGCTTGGGCTGGAAACCACACCACTTGACTCAATGACAGACACACAGACAAGGGCGGCGGCATAATATGTTCACATTATGAACTGAAATGGGGTTTAACGTCCTACTGTTCTGATCCGACTGAGCTAATGAAGACGGTTCACATTATGAATGTGGACGTATACAAATGGATACGAATGCAACTCAAACTGCAATGTGAGTGTGAATCTACCTCCACTTGATCAACCATTTTCTTTATTGCCAGTTTTTTGTTCCATAACGCGACAACCCGACAACCCGACATCACGACAACCCGTCAACCCGACATCACGACAACCCGACAACCCGACAACCCGACAATACGACATTTTTACCCGACATCACGACATTTTTACCCGACATCGCGACATTTTTAGTGTCGTAATGTCGGGTAAAAATGTCGTGATGTCGGGTTGTCGTGTTGTCGGGTTGTCGTGTTGTCGGGTAGAAATGTTGTATTGTCGGGTTGTCGGGTTGTCGCGTTATGAAAGGCGACATCACGACAATACGACATGATACCAATCAGCCACCATAGGTAATCGGGGTCTTTTCGTATACATGTACATGTATTTCTTTTTTTACATCATACAAAGCTTAAATTTTGTTGTTGCCTCTTTTTGATTTACGTGTATACACGTAACTACAGTCATGCAAAAAAATCACATTTCAGCTGAATTATGTCCCCACAACACTCGTAATAGGGCCCTTGATGGCTGGATTTCCTTGAAGAGTAGGCGGAATCAGGGGATGGGTTAATTCAACTTTAGCGTAGAACATTAATTTTTCTCGTTAAAGGTTTCACTATAACGCGTAACACTAACGCGAAATTCTCTTCTGTCGAGGATAAGAAGGGAGGAAGTACGTACAAGAAGCACAACATGTAGCCCTGCTCTGTGCTGGGAGCTGATATAGCTGATGACTCTACAAGCTCCTTACGTCCAAAAAAAAATATTATTTGTACTTGATAACGATAAAAGAATATCGAAACCTCGTGCTATATGTGTGTAAAAGTGGTTGTTTTTTCCATATAAATTGTGTTGTGTTGTTTTTTCTCCTCACATAATCTGTAGGGTTCGTCATTGTCATGAAATTCCAAGATCTTCCAGACGGATTGATATTTTTGGTCTTATTTGTTCCTTCAGTTTCCGCAATTTGTATTTTTCTTTCTGTATATTTTTCTATGTCTGTCCGTCCAACTTTACTGTACGGCTAAACCGATGGCAACAAAATTTTGTGGGGTGGATAATCAACAATTCAGCATTTAACATTCATTTTAATCATTAGGCTACTTGCAAATCAAAACTGCCTGAAATTAAGTTGCATTGAAAATATTAGGGATCTTGAAATTATTATTTCATGGTGTACATTACATGCACTGATGACAATCTCAATTCCATTTAACAAACCTCTATAAAACATAACGGTGTTTGTTTAGAGCCCAAGACAATGTAACTTTTTGGAAAGTATTTGACATAGAGACTTCTCTCCTCAGACAATGCCTTTTAAAGGGTTGCAGCTCTATTCCACGCAGTGATATTCAAAATCTCTTTGCATGAAAAGTGTTGGTGCGCCTGTCGTCGAATTTCCTTAAACTGGTCTGTGTGGTTCAAACTCAATAAAAACTGATGTCTCAAACTGATTTATCCGTATAGCCGTTCGATTAAGACATCCCCGTAAAACATGAACAGCAAACAAGTTTGGCTCTTCCGGGTTACCTGTAATTCTACCAACAGGGGACCCTGTCCAATTTTACAAGTCTTCGAAGGTTTACTTTAAAAATAACACTGTTTTCTTGGTCGGCCATAAACCTAATCTCCAGTGCACATACGACCTGTGGATAGGAGTCATCTCTGTTCCGTTCCAACTGCTCCATGTCATCTGCCGTTCTAGATACGAGTTCACGAAGCATTCTCAGACAGAATTTACTCAACTTTCAATCATTATTTATGAGAAATATCTTCGATATACTTTGTATATACTTTCTTTTTGATGTATTTGATACATAAAAACAACAAACGTTTTATAAAGAGCTATATTGTAGTTCAAATAAGGCGAACAATTTTGAGTGTTTTGTGAACTCGGGACCTAGTCTAATAGTGATAAAGGTGGGATTTTTCATATGTTATTGGTATTGTCTCCAATAATTAAACATTTTGACGAAAAAATGCTGTATGCCGAAGTCGAATGACTACCCCCTCCCCCCAACACACACACACACATACGCACTGTTTTGTCATTCTTATCTGCGATAGAAAGAGATTTAGCCTTCTTGAGTTAGTGTTATGTTCTAGTGAAACCGTTAACGGAAAAATTAATGTTGTACTCGGAAACTGAATTTACTCATCCGTTTGGAGCCGGGGGAAGTGTCGGGGTCTTTTAACTTTTAAAGCAAAGTTTTATGCCATCTGCGTAAGTCTGCACGGACGGGAAAGATAATATTTGTACGAATTAATGCGTCATTACTGGTCATTTCATGTATCGGCAATAAAAGAGGATTCCGACGTTTTGTCGGACCGTCCACCTGGCTCAGACAGTAAATACCTTTGCGATATAATTACCCATCTCATTTTAAAACCCCCCCGCTTGTATATACTTTCTTTTTGATGTATTTGATACATAAAAACAACAAACGTTTTATAAAGAGCTATATTGTAGTTCAAATAAGGCGAACAATTTTGAGTGTTTTGTGAACTCGGGACCTAGTCTAATAGTGATAAAGGTGGGATTTTTCATATGTTATTGGTATTGTCTCCAATAATTAAACATTTTGACGAAAAAATGCTGTATGCCGAAGTCGAATGACTACCCCCTCCCCCCAACACACACACACACATACGCACTGTTTTGTCATTCTTATCTGCGATAGAAAGAGATTTAGCCTTCTTGAGTTAGTGTTATGTTCTAGTGAAACCGTTAACGGAAAAATTAATGTTGTACTCGGAAACTGAATTTACTCATCCGTTTGGAGCCGGGGGAAGTGTCGGGGTCTTTTAACTTTTAAAGCAAAGTTTTATGCCATCTGCGTAAGTCTGCACGGACGGGAAAGATAATATTTGTACGAATTAATGCGTCATTACTGGTCATTTCATGTATCGGCAATAAAAGAGGATTCCGACGTTTTGTCGGACCGTCCACCTGGCTCAGACAGTAAATACCTTTGCGATATAATTACCCATCTCATTTTAAAACCCCGCTGCGCCCTATGTAAAAGTGTTACAGTAGTACCGGTATTTACGATCGAAAGCGTGTCAATCTGACATGAAAATCAACTGTTGGTTCTATTCACGTTTACAATACATTTACAATCCATTGTGTGCATAATGATACTTATGTAGATGTATTTATGCATTATTAAATTCACATTAACCGAAGAATACTGTTGCGTTTGTTCAATGTGACAGTCATTGAGTACAAATTTTCAAATTTGTACTCACAGCGTCGCTCTCAGCTACATAAAAAAAATAATGCCTTCCATCAATGAAATTACATCACAAAGTGATCCTACATCAGTATAAAAAAAATTTCTCTGTTTAAAAAGCTCAATTTGTATGTCTGCCTATGTACTTTAGAGACGACGATGGCAGATTTCCGTAACAGAAACCTGGCAAACCCCCTCCTGCAAAAATTCCTGGATCCGCCCCTGGTTCAATGAAAATATTCTCGTAGTTTCGTAACACTGAATACGTTGCATGCAACCAAAAGAAAAGTACTATGTGCAAAAGAATAATAAAGACCCATTTCCCATGAAAGAGAGTGGGAGAGAAAAAGAGAGAAAGAGAGGAAGGGAGGGGTGGGGTCGAGTTCCCAGTGAACAGACGGAAGAAGGTGGCGACAATATCTGTGTGGGCGTTTAGGAAAAGTTCTATATGGGTTTGTTTTGTGATGCGGTCCTACTGCACTTACCCGAAACTATGAGAGTTTATATTATGCAACTTGTATTCAGTAATTTAGACGTTTTATAGAAATCAGACTAATGATGTGCGAAGCCAGACACGACCAACTGACCTATTATACTGTAGAAGAAAAGAGCACGTCAGAGGCAAGCCGATACTGACACCCTTGTCATCAATCGTACAAAATAAATGATAAATAAATGCGAGGCAGTCAAAGACATAATCCACTACAAATTGATGTTAAGGGACGGTCGTATTGAAAGTCCCGTTTGATCTTTTTAGTCAAAGGTCGACGGCAGTAATTTTTGTCCTCAACCAGCAATTTTTCCACCGAACATCAACAAGTTAATTGCTTTATATTTATGTACGGATTATTGATATAATGAATAGTGACTGTTTTATGTGTGAATTTTCTAACATTTCATTCGATGTTCTCTCTCCGGTTGCACATAAACGCTGATGAGATTAGGCATGTGTGTGTAATAGATTATTTTAAAGAGGTTCTTGATACAGGATGGATTTATCATCATGGAATCAAGAGAATATCAAATGTAAAATATGCACTATACGAGAATCATCATGAAGTACCACGACGTTGCACTAACGTACATATTAAGGCGAATTTTCCTCTGTTCACAGGAAAATGAAAAGTATTAAAGATAAGTTTCCCCTCGGCGTTGATTAGGTCATCTAGTGTAACCTGATTTCATTTTGTAAAAACAATAGATTTACCGTTTACAGAATTTCGTCACAGTAAATGTACATATCACAATGGTTGCAATATATGTCCTACCCAACAATTTTGTCGCATATTAATTACCATTTGTAAAATGAATTTGTACTATTCGGTGTAACCAAACCAATAGACTCCACATAACCCTCACAACCAGTCCCAATCTGTTTCACAGAAAATTACTTAATTATATTATCTCTCTCACAGATGACTGTCTTCAACTCGGGGGTTGGGATGGCCTATTGGTCTAGAGTGCCGCTGGCCGGTCACCTCTGGCTTGCGGCTGTGGTTTCGAGCCCTGGTGTGAGCGTATGTGACATGGAGATAGGGGCGCCTTCTCAACCTCGTGGGTTTCCTCCGGGCACTCAGGTTTCCTCCCACTGCTAAAGACCCCTACGCGCAAGCGGATTATTGAAATAAAATTAAAACCATATGTTACTCCCGAAATGATCTAGTTTGTGTTGAGTGGACGTTAAACCCCATTTCTCTCTCACTCTGTCTTCAACACCTGCAATGACATCACGCGGCGGTAGTCATTGGCTCAATGGCGCGTGCACGTAACTACTTCGGGCAAAATGATGCCTATTACTCATTTTAATCCCCATTTACACTAAATAGGAAATATTTTTAAAATACAAATACTTCAAACGTCTTTACTTGTTCATATTATACTTCAAAAAAATGTTTTAGAATCAATTTTGTCTGGGAAAAAAGTTAATACTGGGGACCCATTAAGTCGCGTCGATGTCATCAGTGATTGTAGCGGCCAAGCGAATATTCACTACTGATCAGAGTGAGCCAGTCCCAGAAAATCAGTTTAACATAATATGGTATAAAATTACTTACCTTTTTATTTGCTAGGAGTCCATACATTCAATACTTTTTAAGTAAAAAAATATTCATCTGTAGGTCACCTTTCTTGAATTTCGTATGTATGAACATCTCCTTAAAGTTATGTCCTTTTTCTTTCATCTATTATATGTATCTGGGTACCAACATGGGACTTTTGACAGACGCAGAAGTTGTTATTCAATATATTTCTATATCGTGTGGTATTGTTCAGGGATTTCATATTTCTTATTAGAAAAAATCAAGGGCTCACACATTGATTTGACAGAAGTCTAATACAGTAAGGCTTGGGGTTCAAAATGAAACTTATGTCGAGGGAGAGAAAGTAGTAAAGGTCCACAGTAATTAATTTTACCAATATCTTTAGGGACATGCTTCTGAAGCTGAAAGAAATAGACATAGGCCCGGTCATATTATTAAATGATAAATCACTTCAGATCATGTCTGGCAATATTGTGTAGATTCGCGAGTGTTACAATCGGGGTTAAAGTTCAGGGTTTTTGCTGTCAATCTCTTACTTTTACCAACAAAACCAGAAATAAAAATTGAAATTCTCATTGTAAATAATTTAACATGTGCAAAGAACATAAACACATAAAATTATGGAAAAATAAAAGATATGTCACCGAAATATATTTATATACGCCGAGGTACACGTCATAAACAACCCTAGGGGCTGTGGACTCATGGCTCTCTTTCTGGAAGACAGATTCATTTTTTTTTTTACTCTCAAACCCTATGCATTCAAATAATTTGTCCTGTTCTATTACCATAAAGTCCAGTTAATTGAATAGTGAGAATAAAATATGAATGTCTGATCATTAAGCCACTGACCCATTGGTCTGCAGTTTGGTATGCAATTTACCCCGCCAACCAATGAGTAATGGGCCATATGCTCTTTTGAGACAGTCGTCGGCGTCCTATTGCTCTCCAGTTTGACAAGCCTATTATTGGGTGAAACGAACAGGAGTGTACATATAGATTTTGTTGGTGGGTTTTCGGAGGAAGGAGGGGGCATGTGTATAGCAAAATGAGACTGACTGATACACAGACCCTTAATGTGCAGGCCTTTTAGCGAGATCCAGAGGCATGCCCCCTCAGAAAATTTGTGAATTTAGAATTCCTAAAATGACATTTCTTGGACTTTCAGGAAAGAATTCTGGTGTTCAGAAAAGGCTTAGGCTCTATAACATGCGCAGAATTGAGTACACATGGAAATTCCTGTTATTTATTAGGATTTTTTGCAAGAACGTGTAGTGTGAATCTGTGATAAATTATGAAGAAAGCGATAATAACATCATTGACATGGACCGCGCTACCACCTATTGACGAGGGGGGTTGGGGTGGCCTTGTGGTCTAGAGTGCCGCGCTTCGACCTCTAACTGGCCGGTCACCTCTGGCTTGCGGATGTGGTTTCGAGCCCTGGTGTGAGCGTATGTGGCATGGCGATAGGGGCGCCTTCTCAACCTCGTGGGTTTCCTCCCACTGCTAAAGACCCTACGCGCATTGAAATAAAATTAAACCATGTTAGCCCCGAAATGACCTAGTTTGTGTTGAGTGGACGTTAAATCCCATTTCTCTCTCTCTCTCGCCCACCTATCGACGATTTCGTCGAGAACGACTATGTCCGCATTATTCACGTTCATTGAGGTGTGTCTGTTTTACTAAATTGGGATTTGAAAAACTGGCGCGTATTGTGATATCCAATGAAAGCAATCATATCTATACACAGATATATTCATAGCCATAACCTACATTTATTTGAGATTTTTCCCCTTCAATTTTGACATTGTTTGTCTATCGGTACTTCCTGGAGTGATTTAGTCGCCGATGCAAATTTTGAGACCGATCGGCTTTTGTAATTATACAGTACATCGTCGTATTTATTTAGGATTCATTAACAAGGCTCTTTGAATAGATCTTTATTATTAATTAATGAATAAATAATATTTTTCTTGGGTACGTTGACAGCTTTTAATTGTTTGTGTTTAATATTTTTTCACTTTTACTTGGTGCACTTTCGTCAAACTTATATCACTATATGAGTCAGTTATGATTAAAGGGAGAAAACTATATTTTGTCAAATCTAGATTTGCCTCCCCTAGATCCTCACTCTTTTCTCTAAATAGAGTAGCATCCCTTGAAATAAAAATGATTTCGTTTTCTATGTCTGGATAATTAGATCTATGTAATCTTCTGTGTTGGAGATTACGAAAGGTGTTCAATGCACATTTTAGAATGGAAGAGCAGATGAAATTTCTTCGCGATAAACATGTCAAGTTTTTCCTCAGAACACTTCAAGTCCTCCCCGCTAGACATGCCACCTTCGATTCTAATAGGTAAGGTAGCAATTATTTGTTTTATGGTGATCGGGTTTGTCCGTAGCAACCGAAAACGACGTATTGACTACTGCTTAGAAAAATCAAAAATGCAGCAGAAATTGTCAGGTCTGTCGCTGTAGATATTTGTAGCTCACAATAAATAAGCCTATTTATGAAGGCGAATCTTTGCTTTAAAATTAAAGAAGTCGTGCCTCAATATACAGTTAAAGGGACAATAACATTCTTGCTGGCTTGGCAGCTCCAGAAAATAAATAATACCCTTATTCTAAGTACTAGATGTTTAAATGTCCTACCTGTTGTGTAAATTATCCATTACAACCTATTTTATTTGTCCAGAGGGTTCGAAAATATTTTAAAATCCAAGTCACATTTGAAAAGGTTTACGTTAGACTTTTCAAATCAATTGGTTGAATTTTTCCAATTTTTTAAATTAGGTGTGTTAAGATGAAATTTATACCATCATTTAATTGGAATATTCTAAAATAATACGATTTGTTGAACAGAATGAAGATCGGGAGATATTTTTCAGTTACAACAAGAGTGTTATTGGGGCTTTAATGATTCATGTTTTATTATCATATTCTGATCCAATCCCATTCCCAGGAGATGCATTCTATGATAAATCTATGTTGTTGATGTTTCCATACCTGACATATCTATTATCTAGTGAGGAGGCTTTTCTACCTAGTCTAGTGACAGTCCGATATCATTTCCAGTCCAATCGTGGCCAGTGGCGGGGTCAACATTATCCTCTCTAATTTATGTCATACCACAGGAATCCGACCCTATATCTGTATAATATATGCATACACATACCGAACTAGACAATATATAATAAAAAAGAACAGGAATGCAATGCCTGTTGAAGCCTCGATTTTACCTGCTCTCGCTTCGGCACATTTTTGTTCCACAATTCGTATTGTCAGGCAATCTAACCTCTGCCAATTCACTCAGATATTATTTTTCTTAAATCTAGCCATGTTGATTTGCACAAATACTCCCCACAAAACGATATCATAGCCATTTGTCTGATTCCAATATTTACATTATTTTCCTTCGTTGACGTTTGTCCTCCACTCCATGCGCTGAGGTCATACAAAAACCTAACCAATCTCTGAAGTCTTATATACTTCCGCCTAAAAATCATGAATATTCACTAAAACCTGGAAGAAAATGTATATTCAAAACCTATTCTTCGATTCTACACCCAAAAGTTAACAGAATTTGCCATACAAAAGGAGGAAAATGGAATGGCAGAGAAAATCTTAAAATATCTTTGGCACTTGATTCAGTGATCTAGTCTCTGCGGATTGATTTTGTATGATGCCAGCGCATTGAGTTGAGGACAAACGTTGCATTCCTGTTCTTTTTTTTATTATATATATGTCTAGTTCAGTATGGTGTATGCATATATATATGTGAATAAAAGGTCAGATTCCTGTGGTCATACTGTGAAAATACCTGCACACCGCTAGCTTTAAAGCTTACAAGTAAGACATAGAATGGAACTCATGGCTATTATTTCTATATGTTACAGAAGTTAGTATTTTGTGGAATTTTTATTCTGTTCCTGGCAATCTTTCATGGGACAACAGATCACCATTCTATTCCTCTCTATTACTTACTTTAATGCTCTATTTTATAACACAACACATATTATTTATTAATTGTTTACAAGAATATTGCTGTGTTAATTCCTTAAACGGTCGGCTGGACTGTGTGCAAGGTTGTCATATGCTCGCTAGGGACTGGGTATCATTCAGATTTGATGAAAAAAGGAAAGAAACTGAGCTTACCATCTATAATCTAATACACATATTAAGTTTATTGTTGTCCAGAAAGTATTAAATGCCATTAAGATTCATCAAATAACGCCCAGTTTGTGCTACCCTTTAGTTTGACATTGGTTGTCTAGTTTATGAAACTGAATGGTCGTAAACTGGATGACCAATATCAAAACTAAACTAAATGGTCATAAACTAGATGACCGATGATACATGTTAATCACAGAGGTTGTTCATGTAAAAGTAATTCCAGACAATATTACTCTGTATATATACTATTTGAAATTTGCAAATAAACTTAAAATCCTACAGACTCAATGGAAGTGGACAAGGCAGCAATTTTCATTTTAAGTCAAAAAGGGAAGCAGATACTCCAAGAAACAGCCATTCAAAATACAATGTTGCTTAACAGTAATATTTTCTTGTCACTACGTGACTACACTAGGGTATACACTTATTTTATTTTAGACATTACACACATTAATAAACTATGTAAGTTTGCAAGGAAAAACTAAAGGGCTATTAACAAGCATATCAGATTTATCAATGTTATATAATATATATCATGATTAAATCTTTGAAAATATTTAAGTGTTGTATAACCTAATGAAAATCTTGAAAAAGTGACCGGCCCTTTAAAAAGCTACTGGTGGCAGTATAAAGTTTTTATACTCTTTAAAGTATATTTTTCATTTATGTTTCAGAATGACCATCGCCTTTTTTGCATTATCAGGACTTGATGTATTGGATAGTTTGTCATCATTAGATAAAGATAAGGATAATATTATAGACTGGATATATTCTCTTCAACTTCTACCAAATCCTACAGGTATTTTTAAGTATACAGGTGAAGTAATTTCATTATCTTTTGTCCAGCACCTGAGAGAAAAGGTCATCGCCATAGAATTCTGTGCATCAGTCAATTAATGTGGACCTACATGTATAGTACTTTCCTGCCAGTACCAAATTACTTTTGGATAGAAGTGACTATAATACAGATGTATAACATGTCTTTTTCGTAAAGGTTATATACATGTCACCAAAGGACTTATGGGAGCAACAATGTAGTCTACTTTAGATCCAACTTACTTTTATTTTCAACTGTCCTAACACTTTGAACTTCAATCAAAGAAAGCAGTGTCCTGGACAATTAAAGTATTAATAATTTTGCTGTCTTTTCTTGTACACACTAATTCTTTTTGTACTTACAATTACATATTACAGTCTTTGTATACAAACATTACATCCCACTTCTACTCGTTGCCAATGGCAACCTTTGATGAAACTGTCCTGTTCATTTCCAATACATGCACAAAAGTATCCGTGTATCAGAAATGAACAGTACACTTTTGAAAAAGAGTACTGTTCATTTCGGATACTTTTATACCGCTGAGCCCCCGACCAAAACTGTCCTGATATTCACCGATACACCTCGGAAAGTGTGCTAATAACTATTACGTACATTATGTTGACTTATTTGCCTTTGAAACATTGTTTTATGAATTTGTTCTGTGCCCTGACTGCATCATATATTTCAATAAAAAATGTAATTTCTTATTGCAGAATCTAATTTACATCGCTGTGGTTTCCGAGGGTCTCCTGCTATTGGTAGTCCTTATGACATAGAAAAGGTATGTCATTTCAGTAAAGCCAGATGCACATTGATTCAAATAAGCAAACAGCGGGGAAAAACATTTATGTAGCTTAGCTTTATAATACCATTGTCCTGCAGTAAAAACAATAAAAAGCCATTAAGCTGAACACTAAATGCTTAAAGCATATTGAATAATTGGTTACCGAAACAAGAAACTGCATTGGACCAGTCTTACTGAAGAATGCCAGTATTACATGACTTTCAAATTTTCATTCAGTGACCAAAACATTCAATAGAGTTATGCCATAGACCATAACAAATGTTTATTGCAAATCACCGTTGTGAAGTAGAGTTGGCAAATCATGATTTGAATAATTTACAAAAGCAATCAACTTTTCTGTAATACATCGTACTTGGTAAATTTACGAAAAAAGGCGCAGTATCTACATGTGTTAGTCTAACACAATTCTCAGTCACATAGTTAAAGAAAATGGGGCACTAGAAAGATGGTTAATTGTCAGTAGCGCATGTGTCCTTCACTGGCTATTACGCACGCTGTGCAGCACAATTAACCGTCTTTGTCATACTTTTGGTTTTGACCCCTCTGACTTTGTACCGTTGATTACAGATTAAACATCCATAAGTGTACAAATGTGTTGTTATTGATGTGTTCCCATTTGAATATTGTTCACAATAAGAAGCAAAATAAATAAGATATGTTTACAGGATCATTTTGTTATACGAAAAACTAACACTATAAACCTCAGAATGCCTCGTTCGGCATTTCTGTCCAAACGAGGTAAAAAAAATGCCTCGTTGTCTGGAGTTATAAAACAAGGTTTTTTAAATTGCCCTTTTTTTAGAACGAGGAATTTTGTTCAGAATGAGGCTTGATAAAAAATGCCTTGATTACTAAACGTGGTTTTTTCAAGATAGTTATTAGCTATTGGCGAATTTGTAAAAATTAAAATTTATGTTATTTAATACGAAAATAAAACCTGTTCAAACTATATTATTATCAGAGATATTGACAAGACAAGAATACAGCCATTGGTAGAGGTGTAAAACTATTGCAGACACATAGTTACCTTGATTGATTTATTGCCCCAATCAGGTATAGGTGTTAAGAAACAACTGTGGTGTTGTGACATTTTATTGGGGGTCAATAAATTAATCAAGGTATAGCTGTGTGTCTGCATATGTTTTACACCTCCACCTAACTGATATCGCAGATAACAAATTAGTGTACAACAAATAAATAATCCACTCTTATTAATCAAAAACGCATAAAATTTCATTTCATATTTCAAATAGCCTGTTTATTTTTTATATATTAAAATTTAATTAAAACGTTTAATTAGGAAGACATATGGATATTAATAATGATTTTATTATCATATCATGATTATAATATCATAGTTTGGACTAGGTTTATTTATCGTATTAAATAACATAAATTCTACTTTTTACAAATTTGCTGATAGCAAATGCTGCTCATAACTATCTTGAAAAAGAAACACGTTTAGTAAACGACGCATTTTTACCAAGCCTCGTTTTGAACAAAATACCTCGTTCCAAAAACAGGGCAATTTAAAAAACCTCGTTTCGGAACTCCAGACAACGAGGCATTTTTTTTACCTCGTTTAGACAGAAATGCCGAACGAGGCATTCTGAGGTTTATAGTGTAAGTGATGCGTTTTCTATGGCGCTCAGTATATTACCAATTAGAAGTCGTATACATAGCTATACCTACTTTTATTATTTATCTATTGTAAGTAAACCACCAGTAACATGTTGATATGTGAGATCAAATTATTTATTTAATCATATTTTTTAGTCACAGAAGAATCCTATCAATTATGATAGTGGTCATATAGCTGATACATATACAGCATTATCTAGTTTATTGATATTAGGTAATGATTTATCTGGAGTCAATAAGAGAGCTATATCAGCTGGTTTACGAGCCTTACAGAAAAAAGATGGGAGGTTAGTAAGATATGATCAAATAAAATCCAATCTAATTGAAATTATATTACAATTTTCATTTCAATTTTAGGATTTGTAAAATTTCTTGGATTGGATGAACAGACATGTCAGATGAATATAACAGTCCTTGAAATTTCATGGGGCAACTCATTGCAAATAAATATTTCTTTGGCACTAAAATGTTATCACAGTGGTAAAAAGTTCTACACTTCAAAGCATAATTCCAGCAAATCTTTATAAAATTTTGCTTGTATATCAACCACAATTAAATTCAACCATTAGCATATTTAGAAAACACACCTCAAAAACCTTATATTAATGCTGGTCTCGAGATACATGCTGACCATTTCCAAGATATTTGTTTAGTGAATAAATATATTAAACTCACATCAGGATTTATATTGACTGTTCCTAACTGATGGTGGCATATTCTTAAAAAACGAAGAAGTATGCTAAACAGGATATATCTATATGATCACACAAGTGTATGGACATTTATCAATAATAATTTTTAATTTAGTTTGATTTTAGTTATTGCTAAGTCTTAAAAGGCAGAATTCCAAGAATTTGTAAGGCTGTTTTGTTTTGTTTTTTTTTTTCATTTAATACTGCTTAAATTTAAAAATTCTTTTATTGGTGTTGAATGAATGAAAATATCAAGTTATTATCTTGGGGATTGTGGAAGTATAAAGCACACTAGAAAAGAAATTGTATTATGGTGTATTATTTGTAGTTTCTGTGCTGTACCAGAGGGTAGTGAGAATGATATGAGGTTTGTGTTCTGTGCTTGTTGTATATGTTATATTATCAATGATTGGTCTGGTATGGATAAAGATAGAGTTGTAGATTATATAAAAAATAGTTTGGTAAGTTGTCTATATTCATACTTTCTCTTCACTTTATTATCAATGCTATTTATTAAACATTTCAAATATTCTTTCCTTTAAATTCAAATTTATATATTTTGTCACAAAATGAATGTTGTTTGCCATCTTGCTGTATGTGTCAACTATGCCACTAGATAAAAGAAAGGTTATGTAAACGTGAATTTAACATCGTATGGCTATTTACAATCTCTATCCTTGCTTCAGTTAGCCTGTTTTAGTGGAAGGTTACAGTTTGGTTTTGCGGTCATGTTGGCCAATCTTGTTAATAATATTATTGTCTCTAGTTAGAATTTTTGTTTTCATATGTTTAATTTATATACTCATAGACATACGAAGGAGCTATTGGTCAGGGGCCAGGATTAGAGGCACATGGTAAATTATAACACTTTCTTATTCATATTTCAGTTTTTATAGTAGATAATTATTATGTGTACTTTTATATACAGTAGCACCAAATTCACATGTCCTCATAGTGCATACAAAACTATATAGAAAAGTTTTTGTTCATTTTTGTAATGAATTTTGAGACTTTATGTAAAAATGACATGGAAATCGAGAAACAAATTTAACTACTGGTAATGAATTCCATCTTGCATCTTCACACAACAGCAGATTTTTAATCAATTTTAAATGAGTTTGCAAGTGCTACAAAAGTTTGTAACACTGCAATTTTCTAATCAATACAATGATATTCACGGTTTATGAAAGATACCTTATCTGTAAAATATTTTTTTTCGGGCAAAAAATAAGCTTTGTTTTCAATATATTTTGTTTAGACAAAAAATAAAGAGGTATATGTCCAGTGACTGATTCACAAAATTCTTGAACACTGCATTTGATTTATTTAAATAGGTGGACCAACATTTTGTGCTGTAGCATCTTTAACTTTAATGGGCAGGTTAAATTCTACATTTACCCCCATTGAGATTAAAAGATTAAGAAGATGGTGTATATCTCGTCAATTAACAGGTTTTAATGGTCGTCCTAATAAAATTGTTGATACATGTTATTCATTCTGGGTTGGAGCTACATTAAAGGTTAGTCACATTGAATTTATTTTGCAAAAAATTTTATAAAGAATCCAGTTTTTTTGCTGAAAAAATATTTTCTCTGAAGATAATGGAGTGTGTCAAGGACTATGAGGGTTACATATATATAAAACAATTAGCCTTTTCAAGCTGCTAAAATTGATGATGAATGTTGAATTTTTTTCATAAAGCCTCAATGTACTGGACTGCCAATTTAAACTGAACAAAAATAAGGAATCTTTTAGATAGAAATCTGGAACTCAAACTCTTTTTGGAAAGGAGTTATTATTATTAATGATCATAGAAAAAAAATCAAAATGGCAGCATGAAATCAATTAAAGGAACTTTATGTTGCCATAATATCAATTATATTGATCATTTTGAACAATTGTTTAACCATTACATTACTAATAAGACTATTTTCGTATTATGTCTCATTTAAAAATTTGTATTAATGTCTTTTATTGTGGAATATTGTTATTTCAGTTATTAGATATATTTGAATTAGCAGATGCTGATTTTAATAGAAGTTACATTTTACAAACACAATCCGATATTACTGGTGGATTTGCTAAGTGGCCTCAAACTTCTCCAGGTAATTAAGGGGATTGTTTTCCATAAGAAATCAAAGTATACGGAAAACATACTACCTTCAAAAATTTGACTAGACATTGTAAGGATTCACCTGCCTAACTTTAAATTCTTTATTGATTGTTCGCTGGTGTAAAAATCTGTCATTCATATTAAAAATTGTGTTAGTCTCCTGACAGGAATGGATATCTGGAGATAAAAAAAACGGATAAAGATTATATTTGAATTTACACCATTTGATGTGTTATAACTTTTGATTGATAACTTTATAGATTGATAATTTATATTTTTAGATGCACTTCATGCCTATTTTGGTTTATGTGGTTTGTCTTTATTGGGTGAACCCGGCCTTGTTAATCTCCATCCAGCTCTAAATATCAGCCAACGTGCCTCTGATCATCTTCATCTTCTTCATCAGAAGTGGAAACAAGAATTGTGATCAGGTTTTTATTTGCTGCCATATAATTCTCATCCCACCTATTATCAGTTTTCATAAATTTATAAATATTTGAACTTATGGTTAACTGTGATATAAATTGGTTCCAACATTTTAACAGCTGGGCATACAGATTAATAAAGTTTTCTTTTCATATACTTGTTGAAACAACTAGACAAATAAAAGTTAATTACATTTTATATGTTGAAACAAAGAGCCAAAATTAAATTTCATAAAAAAAAAACTATTTAAAAAGACAAGCAATTTTAAACAGATTGCTCTATCCCTAATGTAGAATTACATATTTAAATCAACCCAAATGAGTACTTTACATTGATCTAAAATCTAAGAGTTTTATCTCCATTAAGTTATTTATAATTTATTTTCATTGCATTGTTACGTTAAAGAACAATATTTGTTTGATATATAATAAAAATGTTTTAACATATTCCAAATACAATTTTAAGAATGAAATCTTTTCCATGATTTAAAGTTCCAATCAAGTCAATTCATCATAGAATTCATGGTGTCAAACTGATATCCTCTCGCAGTCTCATATACCAACTCTTCATCTTCATGAATATTATCAGTGATTTGTTGGTATAGTAACATATTTCATTTATTTGCATCACGTCCTTAATCTTCAATCCCATATAGCAAAAGTTTCTGTTAAAATTACATTTGGAATGTGTTTAACCATTTCCATCACACATCATTATGTAATTTCGGTGGACACCATCACTGACATTCTGTCAGAAATGATTCGGAAAACTTTTCTCAAAAAAATCATTCATTAAAAAGACCAATATCCTTGACAACAGGGCAGTTACAGACATTTAGTTTCATACATATTAAGAATTAGTCTTAGCAGTCAAAAGTTTCATTACTTTGTATTAATTTCAAGCCACCACTCTTGCAGTGTTTGAGTGGCTATTAAATGATTAAAGGATAGCTTGAAGATTTTATCATACTAAGATCTAAACAACTGTTGATTGTGTATTCTTATTCTAGCATGTTTCAAAATGAAAACTAATGTTGAGAATATAAACAATGTTTTATTATTATATAGCTGAATTACTTTATGTTAATTATCATATACATTCTAATCTATTACATACAGTCAATACAAGTTTCATAACCACATTTTCTCATTCCATATTATTTGATGTGCTATTGTAAATCTTTCTTGCACAAGCTCAAAGATCTGGAGCCTATTTCACAGAAACTAAAATCTCTTACACCTTGGAAATCACTATTGAGGCTTATTGCAACAGTACATTTATTGTGTTTTTAGCATGTGCATTGACCGAAGAGTGATGGTCCATGTTTATCCGTAAAAGGGTAAACGATTTTATAACATCTCTGATTACCAGTTGAAGGGTTGTTATTCCCTTGTAAACTACAATATGGTCAAAGTTGAATCTCTAAATACAATATCTGTCCAAATTCCGTTCAGGGTTGACAAAGATGAATTGAAAATATAGTCAAAACAAGTCAGTAACAAATAGAGCCTTTTCCTAAAAACTTTGGATGAGCCTGTTTTTAATATGATTGAATCTAACCTGTGTATCATTTTTATACGCCCACATTTTCATGTGGGCGTATTATGTCGTCGCCCCTGTCCATCCACAATTTGTTTGTGGACTCTCTACAGGTCACAATTCTTATCCGATTTTGACGAAACTTGAAATATAGGTTTATCCCCAAAAGATCTCGGCTGCTTTCGATATTGGCATGTATCGGATCAAAACTTCATGGATTATGGCCCCTGATTGTACGAAAAAATCACGTTTTTAGCTTGTGGACCCTATAGTGGTCACAATTTTGAACCGATTTTGATGAAACTTGACATGCATGTTTGTAACCCAAAGATCTTGGTTCCTTTCGATATTTGCGGCTATCGGAATGTAATTTCCTGAATTATGGACCCTGATTGTCCAAAAAATCACCCTTTTTAGCTTGTGGTCCCTCTGGAGGTCACAATTATTATCCGATTTAAAAAAACGTTTGATTATATCACCGTTACACCCTAAGAAAGGTTGAGTTTGAATTTCGGGAAAATCGGACCAAAATGGCCGCCGTTTGTACGCGAATACTGTTAAAAAATGGTATATCAAGGTTGTGGACCCTGTGGAGGTCACAATTTTAATTTGATTTTGATGAAACTTGAAATTCATGGTTATAACCCAAAGATCTTGGTTCCTTTCGATATTTGCGCATATCGGAACTTCCTGAATTATGGCCCCTGATTATACGCAAAATCCCCCTTTCTTTAGCTTGTGGTCCCTCTGGAGGTCACAATTATTATCCGATTTAAAAAAACATTTGATTATATCACCGTTACACCGTAAGGAAGGTTGAGTTTGAATTTCGGGAAAATCGGACCAAAATTGACAGACAAAATGGCCGCCGTTTGTACGCGAATACTGTTAAAAAAAAATGGTATATCATGTTTGTGGACCCTGTATAGGTCACAATTTTAATTTGATTTTGATGAGGAAGGTTGAGTTCTAATTTCGTGAAAATCGTACCAAAATTGCCGGACGAAATGGTCGCCGTTTGTACGCGAATAGTGTAAAAATATGGTATTATCATGGTTGTGGACTCTCTACAGGTCACAATTCTTATCCGATTTTGATGAAAAGTCACATTTCTAGGTTGTGTACCGTCACACCATAATCATTGTCGGCTTCGAATTTCATGAATATCAGACTGGAACTGACCAACTAAATGGCTGCTCCCAATACAGTATGAAATACAGGACTTAATGATGTAGGAAAAATAACTTTCGGTATTGCTTGTTCTCTATCCATCTCTTGAAAATGTGGGCGTATCCTGCCTGGCAGTGCCAGCCTATCTTCTTAAATTGAATATACATGTACATGTAAAATAACAAAAATTAGTACATTTTAGCAAGTCTTGAAATATAGATATTGTCTGAAAAAATGAAAATGCCTATCAACGGCTGATGAAATGATGGGACCGGTGTCAATTTATAAACTGAAACAAAACTAAAGATTCAAAGGGAGAAAGATATCTTTAATAACTGATTTTAAGAAACTTAATGCTTAATGCTAATAATGAACTAAGTAAGCCCTTTAAGAGATTTTAGTACTGTTTTAGTACTTTCACAGAATTTCCTGGTGAAACAGGAACATTTAACAATGTCTATATTTATTAGTTTGTGCACAGGATAGAATCAATAAAATAATTGATATTCTAGCAACTTTACTAAAGCTGTTTACCATGATACATGTACTTAAAATTTTTAACGATGAACATTTTTGTTTCAAGATTTCTATTTCATAATTGGAATTTTATAATATCAATGAATTTTTAGTTATATTGTATGAAATGTCTTAAAAAAAATTGAGTGCCTGCTATCATTGTGATTTTCTATATATTATATATTCACGATAGATTATTAATACTTAATTTGTAAATATTAAGAGAAAATATGACAGAATAGATTATTATAAATGAATTTAAATTGATTAATTGAATAAGTTTATTTCTGTGCCATTGTGTTGTATTTTTATTTATTATTGGCTTAATGTTAAACCCCATTTCATTTTGAATTATTGGCCGGTATTAGTTTTGTTGTCTCAACATTTGTAAATAAGGACTTTATTTGAGTTACCTCCCTTACACTGTTAGACCAGCTGGCCATATGAATGTGAAGGCTTGAAATTTGTTAATCAGCAGTTGTTTATCAGCAGTTTGCAAAATTTGTTAATCTGCAGTTTACAAAATACTCAAAAACTTGTAACTCTAAACAGGTTTGGGATTTTTTTTTTTTTAAATATTCAATTGTTTAGCAGTCATTGAACCACATTTAAATTTAAGCTTCCTCTAATTTCCAAGGTAATTATTGTTGTGGTATTTCAATAAAATTTTTACTAAATATATAAATATATTGCGATAATTTGATAAGTGTATCGCATTAATTTGATAGATATATCACGATAATTTATTAGTTACATCATGATAATTTATTAGTTACATCATGATAATTTTATAAATACATTGTGATAATTTAATTAACATATCACCTGATGTGTGAATGACCAGGTTTTTGTGTCATTCATAAAACAATATCTGTTAATTAGAACCAGTCAAATGATACTTTTCAATAATAAATCTTGCTGATAGATTCCAGATAAATGCCAATGCATCATGATTTTTTCCACACCGTTTTGGTAAACATTAGATGTGCTTAGTGGTCATAAAATGTTTATTAAAGTATAACCCTAATATATTTACATTGTATACAATAGATTCATTTGTAATCATAAAATGATTTACAGAGTTAGGTACTATGGTCCTCACCTAATCAGATTAAAATCAGTTGTCAATTAATTCATGTTTTATTTTTTAATGTTCTACATTAATATCCAACATGTTTTATTGCAAGACGGTGTTCAGATCACATGAATTTATTGTCTTATTAAATTATTAGAATTGGTATACAGCTAGAGCTGCATATTGCTTATTGGGTTGTATTCATCTGGATTAGGATTAAATAAATAGAACTCTTCCCAGTAAAAGATTGTGATGATATAAAGGTTGTTAAGATACAGTGGAGTGCAAAAACAAAAATCATAAAAAAGAACAAAATTGCTGTTTAGTTTATGGTTGGTTTTATTCTGTATCTGGATGTTAAAAAGGAACATTATTATATGGTTGTACTCTAGTCTAGAATATCAAGATAATCATAAAGGGATATTATTGGGAGATTAAATAAAGAGTAGACAGTTTTTGCTATAATAGTTATAAATAGATAAATAGAATATGATGAAAATTTCATTCACTCTGAGCCGAGATTATAGGCTAGCCTCGATCATTGTCACTAAAGTCAGTATGATGAAAAACATTTTTACTTTTAATAATTTTTCAAATAATGTATTCCAATCCACGAAATATCTCAGACTTACGTTGTCATCAAGAGCTGATTATGGTCTGGATAAGTTAAATAATGTCTAATTAAGACAGACCTGCAATAGGCAGATTTAGCTTCTGCATAATGTATTTTTAAATGATATGAAACTACACTTTTATTTTCTGGACAAAAGTACTGCTTTTATGTTTAATTAAAAGCCAAATATGAGAAATTAATATGTTCAACAGATAAAATTGTCAAAAAGTATATAAATAAGCATCATTTACAAATTATTTCCTTTGTGAATTAGTTGAGTCTCATTGTTGATCATGTGTATATATTAATATACATGTTATTAATAGATTTATTTTGTATATATCTAATTATTGTTATTTAGAATTTGTTTAATTTTATTGTACTTATTTAAACTCTATATTTACCCAATGGTATGATGAACTGTTTATAATATAAGATTATCATTAACACATAATTTGGCTGAAAATAAGGAGGAAATGTCATTTTAACTGTCTGTGCACCAAAGATACTAAAAAAAGCCATTCCTTTTGTGATTGACAACAACCATTAGTTTCATTTTATGTACAGTATTTCTTATTTTTTTAAAAATAGAACCTGGATTACTCAAATTAGAACTCACCCCCACCTTTCTCAATCTGGACATTCACAAATATGCATGCACTATAGATCTTGCAAGTCATGGCTTCCATCCAAGGTTTGTATTTGACAAGGAGCAGGCCCGGATCCAGGATTTTGTTGAGGTGGGGGGGGGGGCCATACATTGGAGCAAAGGGTAATATGTCGCAACCTTGGATTGTTTGGGCGGAGACAATGTGTAACTCATGTTTATATCATCTATTAAAGAGCAGATATGTGAACTACAACAGTAACAAAGCAAACGAAAATGAAAACCAACTATGTCACTGAAGCTGACCGGGTGGCCACGACCCCCTGGGCCCTCTCCCCCCCCCCCCCTCTGAGATATGAGATATTTGTATTTTGTAAATGTTAAGAACAATAAGACAGTTTAAACATAAATTAATTATAAAATACATTTTGAATGTAATTATTTGCTGAGAATACTAGGTCTCAAAGCGAAAAAAAATTCAAGAATTCTGGATAGTATATAATAGATGTACATACTAATGGAATACCATCATAATTAGGGAAATATATTTCCACTCCATCAACCAGTTGGTATTTCGGAATAGGAAATGTCTGGCCTATTTCACTAATGACTTTGTGTAATTTCTAAGCCATATGCTTTCATTTCTTATTCGTATTCTCAGGAGTCTTCAATTTTCTTTGTTTCTTTTGATAAATTACTGTAGGTTGTTGGTTTAGCACAATCACAACCTAGACTATTACATTCACAGTTGTTTCTGTCTGTATAACTATTGTACATTAATCATTATTTACTTTGTAATCAAAAGACTTTTTCTGAACTGAATAAATGTAAATATTTTTCAATATCAATTTTAATTTTTTATTTGTTTTTCACAACAAAATGATACTTAGGAGTTGTTTGAAAATTCTCTTTTTGTGTTTCCATAGAGATCTTCACAGTTTGTGTATTTATGAACAATCAACTAATTATAAGGTCAAGAACTAATTTTAAGGTCACTATATATTTGTCACACTGTCTTATTTTTACTTAGAAATCTACCACCTCTTTAACTTTTGCATTTTGTCTCAAAACCTTTTTAAAACTAATTAAAATGTCAAACTTGCTTTGATTGTTAATTTTGTCATAAGGTAGAATCCAACTGAAATTGCACATCAGTTCCAATTATTGCCTGTCACTGAAAAAAAGGTCTGCCATTTTTTTTCCAAACTTGCCGAGATTGTTCTACAAGTCATCAGAGGAGACCCTATTAAAATTTAAAGTTGGTTAAACCTAATGAAAACTCTGGAAGAGGATTGTTTGTTTATCGGGATTGGGGGGGGGGGTGTAAATTACTAAAATACAGTCAAAGATGTTCATACAGATAAAGCTTATCAAGTTTCTGGAGTAATTTCATTGAAACTTTACATATGGAGTTCGTGTTCCTTTCTTACATCACAATGCTATGACAACCTTAGCCATTTTCAGAATGTTGCTGATAAATGTATAATCATTGCCTGGCAACACTTATTTTTTGAAACAGAACCTTACCTGAACTGTGACTAGTATGAGCACTACAGGTAATGTTAATGGTTGAATGTTTCTGGTATTTGGCCAAAGGAGATTACTTTTCCTTTCATTGCAAAACCTATCCCCTCTTCATCCAACCCTTGCAAACCACAATATTGTGAAAAATGCAAATCAAATGTTTCAAGCCTTGATTGAACACAGATGGTAAGACCACTGCATTAACAGATATATTAACATCTTCTCAAATTTCATTTGAATTTTTTTGTTTTCTGAATGTTGTGTTTTATAGGTTTTGTGATATCATTATGAATGTCAACAAATAAAAAAAAAGTATTTGTGGACCTAGACAGAACATGTACATATGTGAAGATCATAACTCGTGTACATGTATTAAATCTTACTGAAAATGAGGTGAATATAAATATTTCTACTCAAGGGCATTGTCTTTCAGACAAATGTCAATTTTTTAGTCTTGTTTAATTTAAAGTGCCAATCCCGATAATTTTTTGGGGAATAAAACTGCTTAATTTTGTGTTAAAATCCTTTAAAATCCATAACCTAAGGCCCACCTACTAACCCGATATTTGTGATACGATTGTAAATAACTTAAACCTGACAGTCTTCATCTGGAAATGGAGAACGTTTTATTATACAGTATCTGGATAAAACCAGACTTTTTATACGCCCACATGGAAATGTCTTTTTATACGCCCACATGGAAATGTGGTCGTATATTGCCGTCGCCCCCGTCCGTCGAAATTTATACACGGTGTTTAAGGTCGTGAGACGAAGAAGACTATTGATTTTCAACAATATCCGATAATTACTACCAGAGTTATGACCCTTAATCACTTTGAAAAATCTTGTGAACGCTTTAGAGGCTAAAGTTAATATCCGATTGACTTTAAATTTATACACAGTGTTTAAGGTCATGAGACGAAGAAACCTATTGATTTTCGGTGATATCCGATAATTACTACCAGAGTTTTGACCCTTGATCACTTTGAAAAATCTTGTGAACACTCTAGAGGCTATAGTTAATATCCGATTGACTTTAAATTTATACACAGTGTTTAAGATCATGAGACGAAGAAGCCTTTTGATTTTCGGTGATATCTGATAATTACTGCCAGAGTTATGACCCTTGATCACTTTGAAAAATCTTGTGAACGCTTTAGAGGCTAAAGTTAATATCCGATTGACTTTAAATTTATACACAGTGTTTAAGGTCATGAGACGAAGAAACCTATTGATTTTCGGTGATATCCGATAATTACTACCAGAGTTATGACCCTTGATCACTTTGAAAAATCTTGTGAACGCTCTAGAGGCTAAAGTTAATATCCGATTGACTTTAAATTTATACACAGTGTGTAAGGTCATGATAAGAAGAAGCCTGTTTATTTTAAGCATTATCCGATAATTCCTGCCCGAGTTATGACCCTTGATCACTTTGAAAAATCTTGTGAACGCGCTAGAGGCTAAAGTTAATATCCGATTGAATTTAAATTTATACACGCTGTTTAAAGCCATGATACAAAGAAGCCTATTGATTTTCAGCAATATCCGATAATTACTGCCAGAGTTATGACCCTTGATTACTTTGAAAAATCTAAAGTTAATATCCGATTGACTTTAAATTTATACACACTATTTACGGTCATGATACAAAATAGCCTATTTATTTTCAGCGATATCCGATAATTACTGCCAGAGTTATGACCCTTGATCACTTTGAAAAACCCTGTGAATGCTCTAAAGGCTAAAGTTAATATCCGATTGACTTTAAATTTGTACACAGTGTTTAGGATCATGATACGATGAATCCTATTTGATTTTCAGTGATAATTTCTGATAATTTCTGGCAGTTGATCACTTTGACAAAGGCCTTGAGACAAACCATCAAAACTATTCTAATCATTTCTGATAATTATTTAATGGGCTATTACTCGTAATAAGATTATCATGTGTTGTAAATGTTCTCCTTACTGATAAAAGAAACAATATGCGACAACCCTTGTTGACTGCCCGGACGACTTAGCTGTTGTGGGCGTATGTTTCGTTGCCTGGCAACCTATCTTTTCCTTAAAAATAATATGTAGGTGAAATTTACCTTTTGTTATCAAGTACAGTGTGTACAGGGCATGGGTCATTCACTGTATAGACCTCTCAAGAAACATTAAACGATTATCAGCTCACCCAATGAAAAAATTGACCCGAAATCTTAAAAGGGTTACGTGTCCGGATAAGCAGTGTTCACGTTCACTTCCAAACGACTCAATTTTTTGAGCTGAAATTTTGAGACAAGGTAAATACACCATGCCACTATATTTTGGTCCATAAATTTCATAAATACTCGGACTTTAATTTTTGAGACTCTGTTCTTATCGGGATTGTCCCTTTAATGCTCTAATTTGAGGGGCTCAGTTTTGCAGTATTCCCACCTTCCATTTTATGAACAGGTCCGTTTCTGTCTTTTTGTGACTAAATTGTTTTTTATTTATGGCCAAGTGAGTAATGCCAGGAAGGAGACTTTTGTCCATTCAGGAATGTTTCCACCTACCCATGTTTAAATTCAAGTTGCCAAAAGGTTTTTATTTACTTGTACTACCATTGTTGTTGTCAATATAGTCCGAAATTAAGCCACAGTTTCCTGATCTCCCTTGAGGTGCTTCTTCTGCTATATGCTGATGGACAAATATACAAGATACCCAGTTTTAGAAAAAATATATTAAGGGGATCTACTGCTATTACCCAGTATATAGGGCATTGGTTTCAAAGCTAGGCGAATGACATGGTGCCTAAAGTGAACACTCAGACTGAATCCTTTTTAAAGCTCTCGTGAAAATCCTAAGAGCCACACATGTTGAAGATATTCATATTTGGCATGCCATCTAAAGACTACATATCCGTTGATACATTCGTATGCACAGGGGCAGCTTAAAGGAATGGTCTCCTGATGGGCCCCAGTCCAAAGAGCAACATATTTTTCAAATTCTCTACTATCAGGGTTGAAAAATGTTATGATGTGTAGCATATCTAAGCCATGGCACATGTTTGACACTGGATGAGCAATATGACAATGAATTTTTTTATTTAGGGTGGGGTAGCGGGGACACAAAACCATGTCAGTCCTTCATCCCTTCCAGCAAATCTCAAAATGAGAATAAACGTGGTTCAAACACACAATAGCTCTGTTGTCTTTTTTATTACGTACTGCTATGCTCAGGCCTGGGATTTTGTCGAGGGGGGGGGGGGGCACACATGGAGAAAAGAGTAATATGTTACAAAGTTGAATTGTTTGGGCTAAGACAATGCTAAAACATGTTTGTATCATCTATTAAAGTAACAAAGCAAACGAAAATGAAAATTAATTATGTCACTGGGGGGGCTGAGTGTGGGCCACATCCCCCTGGGCCACATCCCCCTGGGCCCCCCTGGATCTGCACCTGATGCTGTGATGCTGCAGCAACCCTACAACTGATAAAGTTATCAACAATCCTGAAACCAAGATCGGATGTGAGATTGAATTTGTAAACATCACAGACATCTGATCCAAAGTACCCACTCCTCCCTATAGAGTCATTTTAAGATATATACTCTCCCAAAAAAGAAACGCAAAGTTACATTTCATCGTCAGTACATCCTTGCTCTGTTATCGCCTTGTTGCAACAAGAACAACGACACGTTGCTGTACCAAACTGCTATCCAGTGTTGCTGTGGCCATACCCTCAGTGCCTGAAGCCATTAAAGTTGGATTTCATGGTGTCGGCGTATTTCAAAACAGAAGCTCTAACGGGGACGTCTGCCTCGTTATTCGGTTTCACGTAGGCGTTTGCCTACTGTTTGGTACGAGATTCTACGCCGTCCGGGAATTGCTGCTGCGGTAGAGGTCGCTGTTGAAAACCATTTACGCCAATTACGTAACCGGAAGTGACGATCCAGGACAGGTGGGGCCACTCTTGTTTGGCCTGGGCTAGGGCGTGCACGTGTTGAACTCCGCTGTCGGTACCTATCCCAAAGGCTAGAAATGGAACTAAGGGAAACATTCAGCAGCCTGGCTACATCTGTCTTGGATTCACCTGCTTGTAATCGACGAATAGCGTTGTTGCGTTGGTCTTCGTCCAGATGTGGCATCACTTGGTTCTTTGAGTGTTTACATGCCCAACTGATTTGGAAACCGAGAACCCCGGGATTTTAAAGACCTTAGATTTAGGTTCCATGCGAAAAGCTCGCGAAGCTGTTAAATTCGCGTTTCTTGGTGCAATCAAGCGATAAAAAATTTCAACAAAAAGGATGACCAGTCACAATTAGTGACCCTACCTTTAAGATCAATAATGAATTTCTTTTATCCTTACATAATGGCATTAAAAACAAGTAAGATTTGCCGAAACAAAGACCTCGGTCAAATAAAAAAATGATGAAAAATGGGTTGTGCGTTTCTTTTTTTGAAGAGTATATAAAAGAAACAAGAAAACAAAAGTGGCTTTTTGATGTTTTAATAATACGATTCAGATTGAACTGTTACTTGGTCAACAGCAATACACTACAACGCTCATTATATACACAGGAAGCAAGACGGTGCCATTATACCATACTATATTATATTTGGAGAGGGAAGGGGGAAAAGGGAGTGCACCGTAGTGTAGTGATAAGAGGGGGAGCTGGCTGTTTTAAATGACCTCAACAATACAAAACTTCATCAATGAATGTTTACAAATATTCTTCCGTCTACAAAAAATTTCTACAACTTGAAATAATGCATGTACATAAGTTTACAAGGCTTTGTAGTTTCACATGGTTGTATTATCCCTGAATAACAGATCTAGGCATAATAAAATATTTCATCTCTCTCTATTTAATGAAAATCATCACAAGTTCGTTCCAAATAATTCACATCAAACTATATATTGATCGACCTACAAATTTTTAAAAAATAAAAATACATGATCTTAATCAATTAACACTATGTAATTAAATTTGTGTAAAAATACATAAATTCTAATCAAATCTCTAGGCTTAATTCTAATACAGCTTATTAAAGCGAGCAGAAATTATCTAAAAGATGTATTGTCCAATATGAGATCTTTTATGTGGATATCATGATGATTTTTCTCTGTGGTTCCTCCACTACTGACCGAATAACACACATGGGAATTATTGATTGCCAATAATGACTTGTAAGGTACAGATGTGTTTCTTAGTGTGTGTCTTGTAGATTTATATACCATCAAGATGTTGGGGTATTGTGTTTGTGGACAATACATCTTTGAGTCAACATGACAGCCTACATATGTACTAATTAAAAACAATCTTTAGTGTCACGTCTTGAGTATCAAATATACTGTATGTCTGACTAATATCTAGCAATACATTTCCATGGTAACAGAGAAACAATACATTAGTGAGACAATGGTAGGCAAGAATTGATCAAACTGGCAGACTACATCCACAAAACCCTTTCCAATATCAACATCATTCAAATTTTGAAAACTTTATTGAAATGAAACAACTTTTATATATTCCCCCTATAGAAATGTAAACATTAACACAGGAAATAACGCATTGAATGATATAAATTAGCCTACAGTCCCCTGTTTTCTTACATGTTTTCGGTATTATTGCTTAGCTTATTTCTGTCGAATCGTTCAATATTCGTATTCAGTGTCCAGTCCTGTATAAAAGACAATGTTTTTATTGTCTTTTGTGACAAAGGGGCTATAAAAGTGAGGCTATCAATCACTATGATAGATAGGTATAAAAAGGTTATAGTGAGTAATAATACACTAACACCTACACCCTAGGCCAATTACAGCATTAACGCCAATATCATTTACACATAAACTAATAAAACTAAACAACAAACAAATAAGCCGTCTGCCAGTCAAATAAATTATAAGTTAGATTTTTTAGGAATACAAAATAATGAATACAAGCATTGTGGTCATAGAGTCACACATTACAAAATATATTATAATATATTTATACCGTCTAGGTGATCTAATGTTGTGTATTGGTAATCAGGTCTGGAATACCGAGTCTGCTGAGGCTCATACTACATGCAAAAAAATGTCTACAGCCTTATTAATGAATATGAAATATGTAAGTGTGATTGCGTGATGGGTGATTAGTGATACAATTATCATCACAATAATTTACTTTGGCAACAAATATTCCTACAGTCGCAAAAAAAAATATATTACAAAGAAATATGCAACAATAAGATTACAAGTTCCAGTTACAAAATAAAACTATTTTATTAGACAACAATTCACTACAATAAATTATATGGATAAACATTCCGCAAGATTCTGTTAAAATTTGAAAACTGTTAAAAATTTGATTTGTATATTTGGGGCCTTTTTTGACGTAAATAAAATTACAATTTTCAAAAAATTGCGTGTTTCTTATCTCCATTTAATATCACAGCAGATTTCCTAACTTTGCAGAATCAATAATAATTTCTTTTTTTTTTTATATTAAATTTACATGATTTTACTAAAATGTTGTAAATTTTGTATAGAATTGTAATAAAATTCATTAATTAATCAATAATAAAGATGCTCATTATAAAACATACCATGATGATTTAATTCTTGGTATAATATTAACAATGAAATTATTAATTAAGTAATTGGTTTAATTGATTTTTGTTAGCTTGACTTAACTTATATTAACTAATGCTGCGATAACCGGGTCTACAAGATTAAAAAACAAAGTCTGCAATGAGTTATTCCCCCTTTGTAACCAAATACAGGTGTCTTGAAAACTTTCTCCAATATCAACATATATCAATACAATTGTATATAGGTAAAATCTATACATATTATATAATAACTTCAATTCATTAACATGGGCTTACAAAAATACACAATGTACATAATATATATATATTTATATAATTCTTTTGTGTCAATAGATAAAACATGAGAGATATGTACAAAAATTACAAAAACAGGGAGTATAACACCATACTTCAACATAAGATGTCATTAAACATTTAATTCATTGTAAATCCACATTTGAATATATGTTCAAATCATATCTACAACATAATTAAAACTTATTACTTCATGCTGCCAAATCAAAAAAAAAAATAGCAATTCATGTTAATTTTCTTTTTTAATCTATAAAATGAATGATAAATCATTTTTCTCAGAGACATTTATTTGCCCTTAAAATGTGCAAGAAATAAATAGTATATGTTTAAAATATTCTGGTGTGGTTGCAATATACCATAATGATGTAGCCAACATTTTACCTATTTCTAGTACCATAGAAAAAATTACATGATTTGCACAACTGTTCGGCCCATTTTCTTTTTCATTGACAAAACGTCTGTTAATGCAAATGAAATGGGACAGTTTCCATGCAACTGGCAAAAACGGTGAGACACAAAAGAAAGAGCCTAAAACTGTTAGCTCCACAGTCAAAGTACGATCACTTACAGGATGTTTTCCACATTTTTTACCCTTTAAACTGCAACCATGTTAAGACCTCTTTTGAAAATAGTCTATAAATAATATCTAGGAAATAATCATAATTTTTTTTCTCCCAAAACATGCAAACCTAACCTGCTATATGGTTTTAGAGTAAAGATTAGATTCAATGACAAAGATTATATTCAATGACAACCACTAGGTCACTGACAAAAAAAGATGAAAGAGATAAGCAATCATCTCAGGTGTGTAAAAAAAAAAATAAATAAATGTGCCTATAGGCATTTTTGTTTATGTCTTTCAAACCTGATTAGTTATTCATACCAACTGACGATCAAAACATGTTGTAATTTTATAGCAATATTTCAGACATATATTATCAAAGGGAGGCAAAGTTAACATGAATTGCTGACTCTTTGATTCTGAGGCAGTTGTATCGAAAATCACAGAATGATGGCATTCACAAATTATGTAATTAAATTATACTCAAATTAAATTAAAATTTCAATAAAACCGACCAATTAAAAAGAACAACAGAAGTAATAAATAAAGAAGCTTAGCAATAATTAGTAATAGAATAAAATTAAATAAGTTAAGAAATAGCTGAAAAAACACCATTATATAAATCTGGTATACATATTATATATCATACAACAAAGCCATCCATTGCACTTCGTATTTGGCTAAAAGTAATTCTGTAAGTTATCAAATAAATGGATCCCTTTTAAAAAAAGAGATTTTGTTGTCTAAAACTAAAATGAAATTTTTCTAAAATGGTGCAGAATTTACACCGAAAACCTAGCTACTCATTTGAGAAAGTCTTAACTAATTCAACAATAATAATAGCACTTAACATGTCAGTGCTGTAAACATACAACTGTGTAGAGGGGGGTGATATAGTGTAATATTAATACGAAGAACAATAATTATTGTTTTCCATCTAATTCAACCAAACTAATGACAACAGAACAATATGAGATAGTGACCGATATATCTATATATATAACCAGAGAAATATTCATGTGCACAATTTGATTTTTATTAACAACAATACAAATTGCTAATCATAGCACTGTGTTCCTCGCATCTGTTCACAACTCCTCTAAAAATCAGGGAGTTAATCCAATAACTATCGGCCGCAAATAGCCAAAAATACACCTTAACAAACAATTCACCAGCACTTTCAAATGATAAAGGCGTCATCATTGTCCATCCATAAATAAAAGGTCCAAAAACAATTAACATTAGTATAAAGAGGAATCGGTGATTCCTTATAGCACAATATAGTCACATGGCGCAGGCTATTTATATCTATATACAATTCTTGCCTGACATCATTCCAAGGCATCCCGGGCTGCACCCCTCGACTTATTTTACCATATATGGTAAGGAGATTAAATTAAAAGTAGAGTTCAACTGGAGCCGTGCTTGCGTTTAAGTCGTCCAGGCTTCTATTCGAGAGCGTTTCATCAGTGGCCCATCGTAGTCTTGGATATGATTATGTATGTTGACCGGTGACGAGCTGTTGCTATGGGAGTGCGAGATATGTCCAGGCGACAAATGGCCTGGTCCGCTTGATGGCGGTCGCAACATGTGATGACTAGATGGAGTAGTTGTTTCTCTTGGTGGCGATATGGGTTCACTTTTAATATTCATAGCACTCATTGTGTTAAGGGCCATAGGTGAAACATTTCCAGAACTGATTCCATGTGAAATTGATCTAAAAAACAGAAAATTTTAAAATGCATGAATAACAGTTTTAATAGACATACTTATCAATGTAAACTAATAGACATAATTTTTCTTTAAAAAGTTTCTAAAATAGTCTCCTTGTTTAAAATGATTAATACTGGCCCGAGTAAAAAAAAAAAAATAAAATATGTCATGGGTGAAAAATTTTAATTTCAAAAATGATATATGAATCTTGTAAGAAAATAGTTTATTTAACATGAACATATACATATTTTAATGTCACATTAAAAAAATTTGAAGGGTAAAATATTTCCGCTCTATGTCATTATACAAACCATTAAAATCATTTCATTGGTTGGATTCACTTTTATTTTTAATTTAATTTTGATAAGCATGGAAGAAATTTGTCTTCCAGTGTCACAGTTGAAGACTGAATATGATTCATGTGTATTCATATTTATTGCATCATGTCATGACATGTCATGTCATATATAACACTATTGCATCAATTTCCAGATTTCCCATCTGTTTAAAACTCGTACATTTAAAAAATTATCATTCACTTGTTTACCAATCTTACAAACATTTTCAATCTATGTACTGTCAAATTATTTGTAATTAATAGGATGGAATATTTAGCATTTAGTGAGGAAAGAGAATATTTAACATAAGTGTCAAGACAGAATAGGATATTATTCATCCTGTCAACAAAGAATTATATAATTGATCCTGAGGTTCAAGATTTACGAGGACTTTTCTGTGGGTTGAATTAAAACATGGCATTTAGAGTGTTGAGATAAAATATAAAATAGATAGGAATATTTTTGAAAAACAAACGCACAAACTTCACACGTACAAAGTAAAACTAAAAGTAGCTATATGGGAGACAGGAAAAAATATTTACCCTGAGTGTGGAGAAAGTCCACCAGGATGACCTGGACCAGACATCATACCCTGACTACCAGACCAATGATGATAATTACCAGCATCAGCAGCAGTACTCATTGGAAAGTTATCTATAAAAAATTCAACTATTACTTACAACAAATCACAAACATGGCTCAATTATTTTCATCTATTAAAAAATAAATTACAATGTTCATCTATCAGATATAATATAATTTGTTTATAATCATCACATTATCAACAAAAATCCAGTTGCAAGCCTTGAAATCACAAAATCATTTAATAATATTTGACTATCTTAAATAAAATTAATATTGATAAATATACTGAAATATTTCTCATGTGAAACAATTAAATAATAATTCACAAAAGGGTTATGAGGTAAGATAAAGGCCAACAATCTACATCATCACAATATTTAAATAATAAAACTTACTTTGAAGATATGAGGAGGGAAGAGCGGACGGAGGGTAGTTTGACATGCCTACAGAACTGGGAGCCATTGATACAACTGGGGGTGCTAGAGAAGAGTTCATAGATCGACCATGTCCCTAAAAACAAACAACAATACTTATAATACATACATATTTACTACTGGAGACATAATATATTGGCGCACTGTAAACTGAAACAGTCTAATGTCTATTTTTTCATATTATTGTTTTGTTTTTTCTATAAACAAATATTGGGGATTAGGGAACAGGCATAGTTTATATCAAAAGCCTATCCTTGTCAGAGATACCCGAATCTACCTGTTATGAATAAATATGGTGATTTTGAAATACGAGTATTATATCACATGGTCATGTCATTTTTTTAATGTCAATAAAAACTCTTTAAATTTTGATCATCCTATCATAAAATAATAAACAGAGATGTTCCAGATTTCTGCTTGGAAGACATCTAATCAATCAACATGGGCCCTAACCACATTTCTATATCGATATTATTATTTTTACTTTTCAAGAATACTTACAAGCAATTTTGTGTTGTGTTATGTTTTAAGGTAATAGATTTATGTGAACGGTTTTAGATATAACTGTATTGTACTTATCACAAGTCAAAAATGTCAATGTCATGAGCCATATATGGAATATACCATCAGTGAAAAATTCAGTGCACATGTTAGACGCCTCTTTATAAACATGTAAATATTTTCAATCAATAAAAATATGCATATCTATTGTGCTATATATGTCTCATTGACTGTCCAAAAATAGAAGTGTTTACTATAGCTTGCTTAATGGTCTTTGATCAGGTTATAAGTTACATGGAAATTTCCCTTACAAACTGATTTCACAATCTCAAACATTTTCCTGTACTCGTTTAATAGAGCAATGAGAATGTAGTTATTTAATGAAATCATGAACATATGTATGGTCACGATATAATTGATTTATAGAGAGTGTGATTAGCCGCTATTAAAACTTACGTCTTGTTGGAGAACATCGTTGCGGTTGTTGTTGTTGGGAATCATGACACGTATATTCTGATTAGGGTTGGGGCTAGGTCTCATGCTAGGAGGAGTTGGGGCAGGGGATGGTTTGTTTAAACCTTTATGTGCCATAATGCCAGGTGAACTACACGGTGATACTCGATGATGGTAGCCATTAGGTGTTGGAGAGTGACTCATATCAACCATTCCACCTGAAAAGAACAATTGTTAGTTTGACTTAACATCTAAAATATCCAATTATTAAATGTATTATGCTTATAGGACTAATATCTATTTGAATCCCACTAAGCTACTAAAAAGAGTAAGCGTTGATATACAGAGGGCTTACAGTGTCACAGCATACGGCCATTATCTTACACCTATACGTCATCTCAACATGAACATAAAATTAGACACATACGATAATTTCTCTTCAGAATCATGTACAAGATTTAATGAAAAATAAAAAAACTTTTTCAAAGAGATGAATCTCATTATTTACATAAATACTTTATTCAACAATCCTTCTATGATCTTTGTTGTAAAACATGTCTTACATGTAACATTAGCAATTGTTTTTAAAATTGACTTTGATTCTGTATAACATCTGTTGGGAACAGATGATTGCATTTAAATATGTTCATTGATTACAATGATGTTAAGTTTATATCAAAGGCTTTCAAGTCCCAAATCATTCATGAGTGCACTCTGCTATAAATGTAAAGAAAGATTGGAGGCTTTGCTTTTATGGCTTGCTATCAGTGTTCAGATCAAGTCAAACTTATGTCCGATCAAGTCAAATTTAAGGATGTCACAATATCGGTACTTTTAAACAATTTTGTCTGTTATTTCAAAGAAGTACAAAGGAAATATCACCTGTTGAGTTCGGTCTTGGACTAACACTTGGTGGCGCCGATGGTGGATGTAATAGTCCAGGTGATCCAGACATAATATGATTCTGTTGATGTGGGGACATAAGGTTCATTTGTGGGGGTGGGTACCCGCTGTTAGGTAGTCCCAATCCACCTGGCATACCAGGATTCTGGAAATGTGGCATACCTCCCTGAAAGCAGACGATAGAAATAAAGGTGAAAAAAATCCATAGAAATTTGTAGAACACATTTCACAATACTCTACTCCATGTTTTTATCCTTTTATCTCTAACATTAAAGCTCAAAGCAACGCAAATATTGAATGTATGCATTGGATCCATTTGATAATAGATCCATATATAGTTGGTAAACGTGTGTATAAAAATAAAATACAAGTCGTCGATAGCATATTAATGGTAACAATCAATCCAATAGAATTAAATTTCATGTTATGGTCTGGTTGTAGTGACGCATGATGCCATTAAAACATAATACATTTAATGGTAGACAAAGAATTCAATTGAGGAAAAGAACTATCATTACGCAGGTATCTGCTCTTTTGATTCTTATTTTAAAACACTTTGGTAGATTTGTTTCCTAAAATAACAGTTTTTAAAAAAATCTGTCGGACCAAAATAGACAAATTAACACACATAATGCTTTGTTCCAATCTCTGACATCATAATGACAAGAATCAAGTTACCGAATCAAGGTACATGAGTGCATGAGTGTAAAACCACATCACATTTCAAGTCCTCTTGTACTTTAACAATACTTTGAAGTGCCAAATTTAAATTTTTTTTTCATAATTTTGATACCTTCATAAAAATAGATAGCAATAAAAATAGTGATCACACTTACTCGCATCTGATTCAATTGTGAGTGTTGCATAACCCTTTGGTATTCATCATTGATACGGTCATATTTATCATCAGTGCGCATTCCATGTACATAGGGGTCTGTATCAATAGGCTCAGGGCTGTCACATCCCTTGTGTTCTTTTTTGTTCAGATGCTGAAAAATATATAAAAAAAGACACATGAAAATCAGGTACTAATTGGAATACAAGGACACCATAACACATGCAGGTTACAATTCTATGTTACAATTACTGCTTATATAACTGATCGTTACTAAATGCTCCTGAAACAATTTACTAAAACACATGATGATGGTGTTCTGGTTGCACGAGATATTCACAGCACTGGTTTAACACAGGAGTAAGATGAGGTATGTTGAGTTGTATTACAGTATCAAGTGGATGGAACGATAGGAAAGCATTCAATACCCCAGTATTATGTCCTTGGAATTTTTTAAAGACCCGCATTTGAATTTAATAGTTTGCCATCCAGGTTTCTTCCGGACATTGAAATAGAATGTGCAAGCACTCCAATTAAATGTATTGGAAAACGAGTGATAAATCATTCCATGATACTTCAATTTTTTTATGAATCTACAACTTTAAAGTTTAAAATATTTTTATTAATGTGTCTAAAAAATGTCAAAAATGGTGTAGATGTACATGTATAGACTTTTATTCAAATATTGGTAAGAATACTAATAAGATCAAAAATAATTTATTTTTCCAGAAAAGAAAAAGAAAAGATTTTGGTCTTAAAAGCCCCAACATACACAGTCAAAATAACATTTATTAAATACCACTTTGACTTTGGTCAAAAAATTCTCCAAATCAATCAATTCTAACTTAGTTATGGTCTTAGTTTTATAGGTTACATTAGTTTCATATTGATTGGGAATACACATCCATCTTTATGTGTCTTTAGTCGACTAATAAAGTAAGATTAATTAATACTAATCATTACTGGGATGAATCCAGACGGTGGGGGGGAACCCTGCTCAGCGGCATAAGAAAGTATTTTAAAACAACACTTTTATGAGAAAAGTGTCACTGTCGTGTGCTTTATCCTTAAACATAAAATGATGGGATGGGCATTCAAAGCTTGAGATAATGATATAGACATATGTTATATCACAATTAATGCTTTATATCAATGAAATTGAATAACAATGTGATCTTATTAATTCATAATAAAAATTGATGTTAAAGAGAGTGTTGAATTTCTAACTTTAAAAAGTTCAGTGAGTATGTATGCCTAAATTGAAGACGATGATGGCATCATGCATTGTCAACTGTCAAATTTCTGTAACAAGAAGCAAGCAAACTCCCTCCTGCAAAAATTACAACATCTGCCCCAGCATTATCATACAAGCCAGCCTATTCTGTGAAGGTTTTAGATGAGCTTTTACTTATATAACAACAGTCTTAACATTAAAATATAGCACATTTTAAGTTTTTGAGATATGTCTCTTTCATTTATATTTTTGTATTAATAAAGAGATAATTACTTGTTTGAAGAAGGACAGTTTGTAGTCATCCATTTTATTATTAGAAGAGGAGGAGTTTATTAGGTGTAAGTGCAGCCGCTGAAACTGAATGCTGACTTTATAGCCCATTAATGGGTCAGACCTGTACATGTAGTTACCTGGCTTCTAACTGATCAACGTTTTGACTCATGAGCTAGTTATTTTCGGCATCTGGTTAGGTTATTAATAGCCACCACACCACAACCTTGACTATTTTTGGTAATGGATCAATTTTCTTATCACTCTAACCCATATAATGCACTGTTATCTGTAGGCCAAACCAATTTTACCTTATTATTAGGAATGAGGAAACATATGGGGTTTCCAAGCCAATGACACATTTCATATAAAGTATGAAACCTACGCCCACAATCTATTCAAATTAGGCCAAAATAAAAAAATATTGTTATTTAGAGAGAAGGACTGAAACTTTCAAGTAAAATTTTTATAAAATTTAACTACAATATATCTTTGCATCTTGTTAATTAATACTTTGAATGCCAAAAAGCAGACAATATTTGAACCTTAAAGATTTTATTCAAACAAATCAATCAGTTGGAGGGCTATAAAATAATTAATATCTGACATCCTATTTATATCCTTTATCATTTTTTTATTCGTACCCTATGATTTACCAAATGTAGACAATTATTGACATATAATTTCTATTTAAAAATTTTATTGGTCAAACATAAATCCTTCACATGGACAAGAGGAATGACTCAGACAATCAAAAATTTCAAAATGGGGGTGAGCTTACAAACAAGTTTAAAACTTTAATGTTAAAATGTAAACACAAGTATTCTAGCTTTAAATAAGATTCTCCCTCCTTAAAGAAAAGTTATACTGGTAACGGTATATGTAGATTTTTTATTGTAATGGACTGAGCTATTCTAGTTTGTTTATATCCTATATTTAGCATAATTACAGATTGAGTGTGAGAAGCGTTTTTATATAGATTATTACATAATCCTACGCAACTCACTATATTTTTAGTACACAAAATAGGCCACAGATGAGAGAACACGACTGACGTCAGAGAGCTAGTTTGAGGAGGAAATTACAAACCTGTGTAAAAGCAAAGTCTATATATATTCTATTACCAGCGGGTCTAAAATAAGTTGAAAAATATTGATTTTTTATCTTGGGAAAATAATAATACGAGTCAATAATATATTTTGCAGAAGTCTATGACATCATTATATAGCATCACAATGTTCAAGTACTCTAGCTTTATTTATTCGGAGATTTTTAGAGTACTGTGATGTCGTAGAATATATTATATCAATTATTTATTATATTAATAAACACGTTCTTATGGATTATAATATACAGACTGTTTTATATAGATCTGTGACATATTAAAATTCACAAATTTATTATACTATTATAAGCCTGTGTAAGGCATATTAATAATTCAGCATATAATATATTAGTTATTTGGGTGCGTCATGGCATTACTAACATAATACAAAACAGATATTTTATATTTTTGCCATGATCAAAAATATATTTTTTATGGTTATTACACACTAAAAAAAAACAACAAAAAGGACCGATTATTCACATATTTGCGAAGACAATACACTAATGAAATGGTGTTAAAACCTTTATTTTCGGCACCGACGTAATAAAGATCAGCACATGCCATGCAGAGAGACTAATATTTTGCGAGGAAAGCAGTGCTATACAGCCTACTCTTAGCCTTATTCTAATTTCCAACTGTCAGGATATCCATAATGGACTGCCAGTGGCATATACATGCAACATTTTTCTTTTTTAATCCATCAACATGACTAGACACTTTTTCTTGCAAGGCACAGAGCCGGGACCTCAGAGTTACTGGGGCAGCACCATACTTATACCCATCTTCAATTGTAATGATGAGTAATAGACAAATACCTAGACATTAAATATGTCTGACAAATTGATGATATATTACCCATATAATAATTCATACTATATGTTATTATCATAATTATCATAATTTATTGTACTTGTCATAAATTTTCTATCGGACATAAAGTGGTGTTCAGTGTTTAAATTCTATAAAAATTACATTAATTTAGATAAGATGAATAAAAATAAATCTGATTTTATATAGATCAAATTAATACTAGTGATTTTGCATATTATAGTAATTCAAATAAATGTTAAGGTGCCAAAAAATATAACATTTAAAACATTTTTTTACATTAAAGTGACGGTGCGTTATTTGCATGTTTTAAAAAATATTGAATTTCTCACAGCTAATTATTCCATGCTAATTAGTATGTAATCAGAGCGATTATTTAACAGTAAAAGAAAACAAAATCAAATTTGTATGAAAGCTAGATAATCTCCAACCTTGGATTTTATTAGATTAAAAACAAGCCCATTAATTAGTTTTGGGAACACAAAATGGTGATAAGCGTGTTATAATATTGTGATATCATCGAACAATAAGAACACTTGTATCTGGCAACTAGCCTACTGGCAACTTCCAAGAAATGTAGAATGATATTGTTGACAGATTCTGTTAAGAAAAAGAAGCGAGGAGAGAGATAGAGAAAAAAAACAACAAATAAAGTGTACCATATTTACATAGGGGTAGCATGAAATTTAACTTTATCATTACTTTACAAATACTGAATGGAATTGAACCACTTTTGGACTGATATTCCTACAAGAGATGCAACTTTAACAATATTGTAGTTTGCAGCGGATTCCTATATCATGCAAATCACGCTCAGGGAAATAAAAAAAGTTATTACCATAGTCAAATTTCTACTTTTGAATAATCATTCAAATCCTATATTATTAATTTACAGTAATTACAATTTCTCATTTTTTCGACCATCATGGTCTTTTAATAGATAAATGTTATTAGTTTTGCGACAGAAATATGTGTAACAATTCAGAGGTTTCCGTTATGAGTTCATAAAACAGAAGTCGCTGGTATATAAAAATATTACCATTTACATAAAATAATCAAGCAAAAATTTATGGATACGAAAATATCTTATATTTGTTTTGTAGAATCAAAAAAGAAAAGAGACATATTCTCCATCATGTACAAAGTCTCTCAACAGCAGAATCCATAGCAATATTATTACACTGAAATGTTGGCATAAACCATCACTTGCACTAACTTTTATTTTTAGCAATATTTTCAAAGATCTTCTTTCCCACCGATCTGATTAAAATATAAATATAAATCTTGTATGATTTCTTTACATATTCTATGGCTTCCATGATAGGTTTGTGTGGGAGGGTCATGTCCGGGGACCATCATGAATGAATGATGTAGACTATTATATTAAATAATGTTATAAATCTTTCTATACCATTCAAGCTCAATAGGTGATTTCTACAATAGTGTTCAAAGCTCAACCAAACAGACCATTTCATAATTTATTTTAAAATTCATCCAGATCCTATTCCTACTGATGTGAAGACGAATAAAACAAGATTAAGATAAACATAAAAGTTATGAAAATAAAGCATAATACACAATGATGACTGGGAACAAAACCATAATCTATCAGAATTGCAAGTGTACCAGTCACATTATTTTAAAAAACATACATGATACAGGAATTGCATTGTGGCAGATGTGTTGCTTAGATAAGCCAAGATAAATCAATAACACACTGTCAATCTGCAAAGAACATATTTACAGTTTTGACATGAAAATAAATATTGTTAAGTCATTTTAATCAACATATGTAGAGAAATTAAACAAGTTTTGAAGTCAACTCTGGAAACACAGTTTTTATTAAATTCAAACTTCCTTACTTTGATTTCAACTAAAGTCTCTAATCAATCTTTACACTGCCTCATCACCCTTGTTTTTATGAGCACAATTTTCTGTATGATTGGTACATATTTAATTTTCATTCAAAAATTACAAACATGCTTAAAATGATTGAAAATCCTACAATTTAGTTTGATTAATTGTATTAAATGTTTACATCTCATCTACTTTCTATAATCTAAGCTTTATAGCACAATTTATGTACACTAAACATTTTGTCAGACATTCAGACGCGATTCTTGCTTGTTCATGAAAAGCTCATAAAAATTAAGAATTTCAAAGATTTTGTAAGAAAAATATAAATAACATAATACAAAGAACAGAGCAGAACAGGCTTACATAATTATTTCAAAATACCATTGATTAAAATGCCTTTCAGTAAGAGAGTTGCGTTAAGTTAAAGTGGTTTAAAACACTGGTGACCATTAAGTCAACTTAACTATGTTGTCTAAACACGAAGGCTGCCTTATGTGGGTGGTGGGGGCCTTCAAATTATGATTGTGTGCAAAATATTTATTGATTATTGCCAATGGGCAGATAACAGTATATTGGATGTATGAATTACATCATGAACACCTACATATGTAAATATCTAAAGGTTCTCTCAAATAAAATGTTTGTGGTCAGGTAAAAAATATAATGGGCAAGAATGATTTCTATTTTGAATACATTCGAAACGTTTTCATTGGTGTAAAGATATAAATAGGATATGGTTGGCGAAAAACATTTTAAATCCAACATTATCGACCTTGACAATTTCGTAAATATCTATTCAAATCTAGTTCCGTGTTATGTGCGTGTGAAAAGGACGTAAATTATGTATAATATGCAAAATCCATTATAACCAAGCATATTATATTATTTAATATGGTGTGTTAAACTTTTATACTTAATAACCTGAAATATGATTGGTTGTTGTCTAATACAATCGATCTAAAAATATTTTGGGGGAGAAATTCCCCACTTGAGATCCGTTATAAAAGTAGGTAAGGATTGTCGTGACACTGTTATTTGGCCTAAATTTCAATGACTTGAGGTAATTTCGACAAATTTCCAAAGATTGATTCATTGAATCAACTAATATCCTTCCTTTTCAAGCTAATAACCAGGATACACCTCTCATAGTCTTCCTAAGAAAACGGGATTAACTTTACCCATCGTTTATCATATCCTTAATGCGCGGGTCAGTAATTATAACACATGAAATAAGTGATGCATGTTATTAAACTCAATTCTATAACAACAGTATAAGTCAAGAATATTTCTTGGAATATATCAAGGAGAGGTTGAAACTGAATTATTAAAAAATATGTTTAAATTACTAATGACATATCTGCTTTAGCATTAAATGACTTCATTTATTGAAATTTATTTGTACGTTTATTACATTGCTGTCAAATCAAAATCAAATAATTCAACTACAGACAACATTCATAATTAGATGAATAGCCTGTATTTTTTTTTTTTTTTTTAATTACCATTAGAAAGAACTTTGATTACAATCAGTCTATACAAAACATATTTTATGAACAATTTATATTTTCATGGATATATACCAAGCCAATTAGAGTCTGTGTTTGAGAAGTTCTATGATGATCACAATGTTATTATGACTGCAATCACATGCATTTAGGTACAGTAGAGTAATCTTAAAACATTCTGTTTCTATACATGAGATGTTTATAGATTGAAATCTTGACACAAGATTGGCTTAAAATTCTCAAAACGCCTGTTACCACTTTTGAAATAGAATTTGTTTTGTTTTGCCAATGAACGAACGCTCAGTTTTGACTTATTTCATATCGTCCTTGAGTGGCCTTCAGTGATTGATCCCATTAAAACAGGGGTAACAATAAGAGAACACTTCTTAAAGTATTGCACCATATGTATTATACACCATTTAATAATAGTATTCAGTATAATTTATAATGGCTGTGGTGGTAGTTTTCGTGTCCTTATATCATGAATAGGCTTCAGTTTTTAACTAACCATTAAGGCTTGAATGTGCTTTTTATAGTCAACAGAATTTGCTCAGCACATCAAACTGACTTCAATAAGTACTGCGGTACTAGAAAAGTGTATATAAGCTTATAATATATAAAGATTTACTTCAAGTATAATATTAATCTAATGGTTTTTTTAAAGTTTTACAATAATATGACTGATGAGAAATGTGACCTATCTGATTGGCAGAAATCTTCAGTTGCGTGACATTGCACTCACACCTGGTTCCGTATGTAACCTACATGAAATAAATATAATAAACTTACCTCTATAATGTCTTTGTTTGTGCGACTCTCATGGGGTTCATTATATTCTGTATATTTAAGTAGAACTTTATCCATATCTGTACTGGCATATTGAAACAGTTTATTATTGCCATTAAATATAATCAGAGCTATCTCACAGTCACATAAAACACTTAATTCATATGCCTTCTTCATCAATCCAAACTTACGCTTTGTAAAGGTCACCTGCAAAAGACCAAAATAGTATATAAATATTTGATTAAACATTTATAGTTAATACAACTAATTTTTTTTTTTAGCCAAACTGGGGTGGCAGTCTATATTCTACTTGAGGAACTGCCGAACTGGCTGTTTATGTATTTTGATGAATTTATCGATTGTGTCTGACATTCCAGTCAAAATCACAAGTGTAAACTTTCAAACCATCATACATAATAATAATAATAAAAAATAAAAATGTAGTCCAAAAATGATTAAAGATCAATTTGAATTGACTGATGTCATGCCACTTTCTTTATTTCATTATACTTGTTAGTTGACAACTAAAGAATAGCTCATTTCACTTCATGAACACTGCAATGAGGCCAAGATCCAATATAAACCAGGTTAGAAAAATCAAAAACAGTATTGAATTGGGTTGATGTAATGTGTCATTTCATTTAGCAATGTACCAAACTCTATAGGAATTTCATCTTAAATTTTTGTACCTTTAGTCAATTTTGGTTTACTGTGCTGTGCTGGTTATATTTCAACACAGAACTACTTTTTTAAACATGTCATTCCAGAATACAAATCACTATATAAAATTCAATTGTATTTTTGATGCCAATAAAGAGCTTGTGTAATTTAAATAAAGTAACATTCAAATTATCCTTCTGTCATGTCACAGAATTTAATTTTCTGTTAATTTAACATGTTGAGATGATCAACTAACAGAAAGAGACTTGCAAATGATTTATAATTCAATTAGACTGTGGTCAATATTCTTTTCCTAAAATGACAGACCAACAAGACAAGATAGAAGCCAAATGAAAGATTTATAAAACATTTATTTGTTGATTACAAGTTATCAATAATACAGTACAGATACTTATTTTTCCAAATAGCATTTCAAAACAAATTTTGATTAATGTTAAAAATGAACAGGCTATTGTCATCTAAATATTACCCACAAAATTTTATCCAAATCAAATATGTAACAATTTTTTTTTTCCAAAACCTTTAAAGAACTAAGCTAAATTTGTCTATTGCAGGTCTTTATTTTGGCTCAAATGTTATATAAATTATCATTTAGATTTATGTACATGACAAGCCTATAATCAACTCTCTAGATCATCAAATGGCCAAGACTGGAATAGATAATCGTGTCAAAACATCAAACACTGATAACTTCGCTCAGAATAAAGTAATTTGAATGAAATATTCAATAAATCCATTTTGCATTATCTTTTTTTGAACTGTTGTAGTGAGAATAGCCATCTGTTTAATTAAATATTACATAATGCATCTTTAACTTTAACCCTGTTTTATTCAACTGTTCGTAATGATACTATATATTATAACAGAACCTTGAAAACATGCAAGTTACCACAGATAGTTACCACATGGTTACGATGGAATGGGTTCAAAAATAATTGCAATCTCTATGCAAATGTCTATAAGAATTGTCTTGTTAATTAGCCCATCTATATAATTAAAGGTGTGAATGTCCAGCTGATAATGTCCAGGTGATATTGACGTCATTCAACACAAGCTAACACCACCTGTCAATAATATGAGGTAATTGAAGGATGAGGTCAGAGGGGTCAAGTAAGTTTCTGACAGCAGTGGCACAATGCCTAATGGCTAATTATAGAAGCTCCTGTGTAAATGGCATGGCGCCAAGTCTATAATTTCATGCTTGTCGGAACTTGTTTTGATGAAACTTTACAGTATTGTTTCCTGTAAACGCAGGTTAAAATTCTCATTAAAGTTAACTTTAAACAAAGAAAATATGAATAGAGGCTTGTCTATGTCTAGATAAAGATGTCTGGGTCTATAAGATTGATATTAGCTCCAGGGTACCTCTTCCCTAAAAATATTCAAATCATGACTTCAAAGTCTCAAACTGAATAAAATCTTATCAACATTTAGAATGCCGGTACTGGACTGCTTCAGTTTGCAATGGGGGTAATGGAAGTACACCAAGGTTATGCTGTGGACACTGAAAGACTGCGATTGATATAATGAGGTGTACAAATTTGCAATCCAAAACAAATATATCTACATAAATTATTGTTGCCTTATGAATGTCTTTTGTATTTCACTTCATTTTAACTTCTCTGATGTCCAGAATTTTAATTCATAATAACTCTTAAGAAAGCTAGGTTTGTGATGTTCTGGGGAATGGGTGTGAATGGAGATGTAGCTCTTTGCTACATATGGGAATTTGGTGATTGTATGGCGAACTGATACTGACAAACAACAGTGTGAACAGTGTTACTCTGGAGTAGAGTTTCAGCATGTATAAAGTCAACTGTCATTAAACCTTTAATTGGTTTATACATAAAAATGAAATGAAATGGGGTTTAACATCCTACTGTTTTGTTCCAACTGGACTAATGAAGATAGGCATACGCCATACAGTGTGCCATAAGCAGAAATGTTGGTCAGACAGCAGGGCTATGGCCTACTTGATTACAGCTGCTACAAGGATCTTTACGTACACACCAATGTGTACATGTGACCTATGCTTTTCGTACCATCTGAACTAGACACTGCATTTGCCATCCAGCATAACTGATGATAAGGGAAAAAACACTGGAAAATCACTGGGACCTTTCTCAACCAAGACTGGGTTCGAGCATGCGACCTCCAGGTTAGCGAGTCAATGTCTTACTCACAGAACCACTGTGGCACCTTCATACAGAACAGTTATTTGCCAAATGATAGTTATAGTCCCAGTCTTAAGAAACATCAGTTATTTCAAATATAAAGGAATTTTAATCAATATCCACATGCAGATGACTGGAAACAGTTCTAAGAAGATTATAAATCTACAGACTGTTTTGGTTTTCAATGATTGCATTGCAGTACAATCTATCTTCAATTCAATGCAATCATTGATAACCAAGTTTTTCCATGCTCCAAACTATTATTTTATTTCAACAATGCACAACTTGTGTGAACAAGAGCACTTAACCCAAAAAGCAGTTCTGATAATCAATACCAGGAAATTGACGTCAGAAATCCTAACTACTATCTAGAGAAATAAAAAATTCATGATGTCTGTCGTTGTAAGATGATGTAGAAATAAAGTAAACAAGAGAAATATGTGAGACTTTATCAACATTCAAAACAATTGGGAATTACTTTAATGATCTACCTATCAAAATTTTACATAATCTACTACCGTTCTTAGTATTGTACTAAAAATATTATTAAAAGAAAAATACAAACAGCATCAGAATGAAATTTTGCCCCCTATATAACATCTTTTCTGCCCCCTATTAATCAAAGGGTTTTTTTTTTTACATTCTCACCACGATTACATGGGACCTCAGGTTTCCATTCCTTCCGATCAACTAGATGCATGTGCAGCCCGCTAGACTGAAAAGAGGAAACCAAAATGAAAATTCGCAAGGAACTTTCTGCAAAGCTACTACCTTGATCCAACGCCAGAATTTTGGTAGTATGAGCCACATCCTCACTTCCCGTCCCACTGTATGAAAAGAGATGAAATGAAATGGGGTTTAACATCCTACTGTTCTGCTACAACTACAACTGGGCTAATGAAGGTATATGCCATACCCTATAGCAGCGCTACCACATATTCCTATATTGAACTCCAACTGCCAAGGGACCTTTTACGTACACACCAATGTGTACACAAGAAATCGCTTTTCGTAAAATCAGGGGCCATAATCCATGAACTTACAACCCCATACATGCCAATTTTGAAAGGAACCGAGATCTTTGGGAGATACACCTATATTTCATGTTTTGTTAAAATCAGATACAAAATTGTGACCTGTTGAGTGTCCACAGACAAATGTGAACGGATGGACTACAATATAAGTCCACATGAAAATATGCGTGAATAAAAAGAGATTATCTGCATAAGATGGACTGAGTGAACAAGGGTACGCTGACTGAATAAGAATGAAAAGAGTTATTGATGATCTTATATACAGCGTTCACAGTGATTGATATAGCTTAATCAAGTAGTATATTTACCAATATATTATTATAGACAAGACAATGCACACCCACACGATCAACCGTCTCCTAATTGAGGTACACAAAATATACATGTTATGATTCATGAGAGCTTTCATTTTCACTTCTATGCCATTTATCAGTTTCACCTTAGAAATGTCACTTAATTTCGTGATTTCTAATTAGGCCAAAAAAACTGTCACAGTATATATTTTTCAGTCTGCTCGTGTCACAGGGTTGACTGAAGTCTTTATGGCATGACAAAATCTCATTCGTATAGATACAGTGGCATGTTAGTCTCCCCATCCTAGATTCTCTAGACGTTTTGTCAAAATAATTCACCCCGAGGTAGACAGATGTAACAAAAGTCATATTTCTTAATATGGTACATGTGTAGTCTATATTATACTCAAGACAGAATAAAACTGTCTAGGTTGTAGTATTAAATAATACACTTCTTGATTATGAAAAGAATTCTATTTTGCAATAATATGTGACCCGGCGCAGCTAAATGAGTCGGAAGTCGCAAAGCTAGATTCCGCGATAGAGTGCAATGATGGTTCAGTAGGTCAAAATTTTCAAAATTCAAATTTTCTCATTAAAAGCCTCAAAAGTACCTCTTTCGTCAATTAAAAGTTTAGTTTTCATGAAAAGAACATCTATTAATGTTCAAAAATTGCATTTTGTAAAAGGCAGTCAGCAAAGAAGTCATTAATTATCTTGGAATAAAGCAAAACAATCGTTCATTTACTTGCCGTTTTCATAAAATGTCCAAGCAACCCGGAGAACATCATATTCGGCACTATACAAGCCGTATCCTATATGTTTCCCAGAATAATGGAAAATCGTGCCATTTTGGATTTCCGCCATCTTGGATTTTTTATATTATATTTTATATTATATTTAAATTTGGCGTCCCAAAAATCTCATGTTACAAAGCATGAAACCTATGTATACCATGATCCGGACATAATGTAGAGGAAGTTTCATATTTTTTCCGTCAATTTTGGCTACCATCTTGAATTTCCGCCATTTTGGATTTTTGAAATTGATTTTCAGTCCTATATTTGATTACAGCGACCCCAAGAACCCAATATTTGGCACAACACAAGCCATATCCTATCTCTGCTTCCCAAAATAATAGAAAATCGTGACATTTTGGCCGCCATCTTGGATTTCTGCCATCTTGGATTTTAGTCGCAATCTTGGATTTCCGCCATCTTGGAATAAAATTATTTTCTGTGACTATATTTGATTTCTTCGACCCCAACCCCAAGCTATGTATACCGCGATCCAGACATAGTACAGAGGAATTTTCATTTTTTCCATCAATTTTGGTCGCCATCTTGGATTTCCGCCATCTTGGAATTAAATTATTTTCCGTGCCCATCTTTGATTTCTTCGACCCCAACCCCAAGCTATGTATACCGTGATCCAGACATAGTACAGAGGAATTTTCATTTTTTTCCATCAATTTTGGTCGCCATCTTGGATTTCTGCCATCTTGGATTTTTGATATTTTATTTTGCGCCAATATTTGAATTTGGCTTCCCCAAAAATCTCATGTTACACACCATGAAAGCTATGTATACCGTGATGCAGACATAATACAGAGGAATTTTCATTTTTCTGTCAATTTTGGACGCCATCTTGGATTTCCGCCATCTTGGAATTTTAAAAAAATTTCATTTTCCATATTTGATTTCTGCGACTCTCAACGTTCCATGAGAGCTATGTATACCGTGAGTCGGACATGATATATAGGAATTTTCATTTTTTCTTCATTTTTGGCCGCCATTTTAAAAAATGGCGCTGCACCATCATAAAAATAATTTTTTTTTTTAAAAATTCTTCTTTATTCGTTTTTTGTAGCCCATTTCGCATTGGGAAAGCATCTGACGTTTTATTGAGTTTCAAAATAAATGTTTATTGTCCCATGAATATTGCAAAAATCTAAGTGTCATTTTCAGAGGCCATTTTCTCCGAATTTAGGAAACCAGGGATGTCCAGACCACCCAACTTCAAATCGCAATTTCTCAGAGATGAAACGTCGTAAAGCAAAGGTTAATACATCATTGAAAAGCTGAGACTAGTCTCTATTTGGTTATTCCAAAACCTCACTTTTGAACAATTGGTCACTGTGACTCATTTTGCTATGCCGGGTCACATATCATAACCCGGGCTCATAAAACCCACTTTAAACTTTGTTAACATATAAATTTTAGAAGTCACATCAGTTTAATCTACGCGAAAAACAAAAACCTATAAGATTAACCTGCGGAAAATATCAAATCAAGTGAATGGATCCGGGGGCCAGCCGTAAGCGTCCACTGCGCTGTACAGTCCCAGGCCTGTTATGGTACAGGCTTCACTAAAAATTATTTTAAAAAAAAAAGAGGCAACAGAAATAATGCGACCGATCTTAACAATGATCGTCTCTTCAAAGGTGATAGTATGCCATCTAAAAGATTGTGAATCTTTCCAACATACATAAATTTTAAAATATTAAATGATTTAAATGATCAAATCTTGTATAGGCTTATACAGTGGACTCTATATTACTTCTGACATCAGAATACTTTAACGACATTCTGTGAAATCCACCATCATTTTAATCTCCTAATTTATTTTCTTATTACTTCAACCAAAAAGGTTTAGAGTAGTCTGTAATATTCTGAATATTCAAAATTATGAAATCTATGGTTGGTCCTGTCACACACTTTACAGTGAATTAACATTGGATAATCTGGCTTTCACTCAGTGATTGTTAACCGACAAGCCATCACCATTCAATTATTGGTGGGCTTGTTATTTCATTTGAGTTTCTCACATAAGTATATAATTTTATGAAATAAAATTCTGTCTGTACAGAAAGGTGTATCATGTCTTAAAAGAAATAAAAACGCAGACAGTAGGTGTAAAATGTCATTTAAATGAAGACTAAAGCATAGTTTCTGACAGTAATTAACTGTAAATAGACTACATTAAAGATATATGATAATATATTCTTAAGAATCAAACAATTACCCAAAGAACCTCATGATTCTGAAAACCAGTCAATCAATGGGCTGAATCGAAACTCATCAGAAATGACAAAGAGAAGCAAACAACCACAAGCAATGACAAACAAACACATAACAATATTCAAATTTTGGCTGGAAGATTGTGTGGAAAGAAAAAGGACAGTTCAAAGTTATTCTTTGAGTCTGCCCATCATAGTAACGCTGCTTATCCAAGCAGGATAGCAAATTATGTGCAATAATAATAGCTAGTACCACTTATAATAATAAGCACCACTGGATGAGCCCTAATTAATTTTCTAAATGAAAAAACATATTAACACAAGGTACAATTTTATGGATACACAATTACTGAGTTTGATACTAAGCGACGTTTCAACGAGGATGCTCTCGTCTTTATCAAGCATCATTGCTGAAACGTCGCTTAGTATCAAACTCAGCAATTGTGTATCCATAAAATTGTACCTTGTGTTAATATTTTCAATTACTAAATGCCAACCAAAGAAGAAAAAACATATTGCTGATAAACTGTATTGATGACATTTAAGAACAGTGTTTGTCACCTCCAAATTAAATAAGAAAGTTAAAATCACGACATAATGATATTAGATGTAGGTGACAGCTAGGAAGTTGACTTATTTAAAATTGAAAAAAGAAACTACATAGAAAATAAATGGTTATGTTGGCAAATAAGTTTGGTAAGTATGTCTACAAATATCAAAAGTACAATTGTCAGACTTATGTCTCCATACAGGAGATAATCAAATAAAATGAAACATCTTCCTGGTTTTCATTCAGGAAAAGTGAATTAAGAGGTATTTAACATACTACTTTTCTGTACCATCCCGACCAATTAAGATAAGAAAGGGATCTTTGGATCTTTAGTTTCCCATTCCAACGACTAGACAGTTTTTTTCCATGTAAGAGCCTCCATCCTGCACCACTGACAGGGATACTGGAGGTAAGAACCCTGAGGAACTTTCTCAACCAACACATGGACCTCCTTGGTTATTGAGTCGGGGGGTTGGGATGGCCTAGTGGACTATAGTGCCGCGCTTCGACCTCTAGCTGGCCGGTCACCTCTGGCTTGCGGCTATGGTTTCGAGCCCTGGTGTGAGCGCAAGTGGTATGGAGATAAGGGCGCCTTCTCAACCTCGTGGGTTTCCTCCGGGCACTCCGGTTTCCTCCCACTGCTAAAGACCCCTACGCGCAAGCGAATTATTGAAATAAAATTAAACCATATGTCAGTCCCGAAATGACCTAGTTTGTGTTGAGTGGATGTTAAACCCCATTTCTCTCTCTCTCTCTGGTTATTGAGTCAACGCCATATACTCACTGAGCCAGGGTAATATTAACCTACACACATATAGGCCCCAGGTAACCACCACAGATGGAGCAACATGTAGCCATCTTTCTCAAAATCATGCATGGGGTTCACTTGAAGTAGAAAACATGTAACAATGTAACCAAACTCTTTAACTGTTATCCTTCTACCTCAAAATCATTTACAGTTTCATTTAAACGCAGAAAATATAGATTCAAATCCATTTCTTTGATTCTACATGTACACAAAAGTTGTCACGCAAATGGGAGTATAATGGGAAAGGGAGAAAAGGACTGTGTAAATAAAAGGAATTACATTCGTGGGTAACCAAATGGAAGAAAATGGAGGTCAGTGTCCATCATATATACATTTGATTCAAATCTTACCTGTCTATTCCTTTCATCACTGATCCGTGATATTTGAATTTTCTTCCTTCCCATGGTTCTCCTCCTGCCACCTTCTCGGTCACCCTCAGTATTGGCGTTATGCTCCAATTTGCCGACTTAAAATTCACCACAGAAAACTGTAAGTAGAAAAACAGAGTCATTAATTCATATGGCATCATTCTTTTTCCAGGAAATAACAAGACAAAATAATTAAATATTAAACAATTACCAATTAATCACCAATTGGTAATGAGTGTACATATCATTATCAACGTCATCAGATTTTTTATATTGTGCTTGTAAGTAAAATTTTACATACACACATACATGAACAATACGTATTGTATATTATAATAATCCAAAGTATCACGTACAGATACCATATCAACATGTTAGTATAATAATTCATTTGAAAGCGGGACGTTGCAATGTCAACATGTGACCATGAAAAGATTTGTGGTTTTACATCTTTATTAATTGCATCACAACTCTTAATAATAATATACGATTATTCGTCTTTGTTGTTGACAAATAAGATAATGGTATTTTCCGTATTGTCATTGCTATTGTTTGTCAACTTTTAAACATACAATAGGGTACCTGTCTTTTGTCCGCCATGTACATCTTTCTTTTTAAACTCAGGGACAAGAAAATACTACCTTAAATCAATTTTTTTTTCCTTATTCCTGTCAGCAATTAAATGTGAACTTTTCTTACCCAAGAACAATGCCAAGGTGTATCTGATACTATAGTCGTGAAACAAAAGATGCTTAAAGAGCAGAATACTTCCTAACAATGTCATCCTTATAATTTGAGTTGACACTGATTTTAAACAAATATTAGCCATTTTTCTGAACAAATTTAGTATATAGATTTGATAGTATTCAACAGAACATTTTTGCGGTGATCATTTAACAAATATAAGAAACAATTCATATTCGCACATCAATCTTTTAAACATTATTTCAACATTTCTTTGGAATGCTGTAATATTAGGACTACATATCAACAGTACAGAAAGTCTTGAGGATGAGTTTGTCACCTGAAATCATTCAACAGTTGTCAACAGAGAAGACATATCAGTCAGACAAAAATGATCAATTCCATAGATTTATTCTAATAATACAACTATAAAATTAAACGCTTTTAACTATAGATTGCTCAAAGTTGTCTCAGGTCCCCCAAAATGATGAGATAGCTCCTAAAAACTACAGCAGCCACATCAATGTCAGTCAACAATTACAATAAATGTTACCGGTATATAGACTGTGAGAAATTCTGATAACTTATATTGCTAACTGAATATGTAAGATAAGAACAAGACAATTACTATATGACAATATAGAGGCTTACAGCTCAACATATAATGAGAGAAAGTCATCCACCCTGTTAATGATATTAGGGTCTGCTTGTTCTCCATTAATTAACTGAACACACCTGACAAGTCATGCAATATCACTGATGACATCAAACAGAAGGGAATACTTTCAACAATACACGAAAATCACAGTGGCGGATCAAAGTTGGGGACTCCTTAGGGTCCAGGTCCTCCCTGAGTAATACTAACAGTACAAAAAAGTTTGCCCCATTATGCTTTTTCTTTGAAACATGTAATTTATATGAGCGTGTCTGTGGGGGTGATGGGGAAGTTGATATTGAATATTATACTTGGATCCAGACATATGCCACTTTAAACAATTTTATTGGGGGAATGAACGTACCAGCTCCACCCCAACCTAATATCACATCTAGTTTCACTATCACATCTAGTTTCACTTAGAAAATGGTTTAATAAATACTTTGATTACACGAAACCAGTCACAAAGTTATTGCCAGCTATTTGTGGGGCTGGTTCTCCGTGCGTGTATACTGTTCATATATTATAACTGTCATCTCAGATGACATCAAAGTATCACAGTGCTTCTCTGGAACACCGGAAGAAAATATTTTATCATAAATTATTTTACTGTCAAAATGAACTGCAAAATGGGTTAATGAATGGAGCCCATAAAATTGAATTTAACCTTTAGTACATCCATATCTTGAGGCCAACGTTCGCATCAAAACACTCCCAAGCTATAGTAATCCTACCAATAAATAATATAATAAAACAAATTTATTGGATTGATCTTGTCAAGATTGCACTCAACTGGGTTCAGGACATATTTCACATAAACTGATAATGGTAGCAAATGTTCTCTAAGCATACTACACCTCAAGCATCATACCCATCACAATAAGGATACTTTTTGCAATGTAACCCATGGGTAAACAATCTGACATATCTGGCCACAGTGGGCTGGTGGTTTGAACACTGGACTCGCCACCAGCATGTCTGGAATTTGAAAACCGGGGTGAGCCTTGCTATGAAGTGTTTTTAGCCCTTTTCTCATTTATCAAGCGTGTTGCCAATGGAGATGACAAAGCATGTGTTCTAGTTGTTTGAATGGGATATAAAACAAACCCTGTGTACAAATTATTAGTTTAAGTAAAAGATACTTTGGCTGCAGTGGTATTTCGAATAGTAAGCAGAAAGAAGAATTGAAACCCCATTCCTGACATACCTCATAGAAACGTGTACTGGATTGTTTAAAGATAAAATATACAAAACTGCACATTTAGTGATTAGGCTCAGCTGATAATGAGATCTGTAATAATGGTTTAATCGCCATATGGTAAATATGACAAAAGGTCAATGACCATATAATAAAATAGGTTTTAAAATAGGTTGTGTAATGCCAGCGAATAGACCATGTTGCAGGGATGTATAGCTCACTAGAGGTGTATTGGATTCTATACCTGAGACTGCTGGTCAATCAAATAAATTTTGATACTGACATTGATGATTTATTTAATAGTAGTTAACAGACGAAAAGATGATCAAAGTTTTTCCTATTGATTATTGCCTTCAGGCTACAGGTATACCATTTTACACATGATAAATTGACAGCTACTATACATAAACTATTATCGTTAAGTCCAATCAAAATAAACCTATTTTTCTTAATAAAGGTGAGCTGGTACAAATATAATAAATCATATTCATTATCGTATCCATGCAATTGTACAAAAAAATTTATATTCAGTTTAAAACCGAAAGTAATAACAAAATATAAAATTCCAAAGATTACTGTGGCTTTTTCTTGTAAAAGTTGAAAACCTACCTCATTTTTTTTCTTTTTATATAATTGAAATTGTTATACCAATGGCTGGTGTTCTTATAAGTTAACCAGATATTTTAATAAGCTTACAAATGGCCTATACTTTTATCACTATTAAATTACAGTATGGATATTCTGGATTACATAGAACTTCATTCATGATGTGAAATCAGAATTTATCAGACGTATGTACCTGAATGTGACATACATGCTAACTATTTTGACGTCATCCTCAAGTTTACTGTACAGCTAATGCCATCAGTGTTTGTGGAATTTAACCTAACAACTAAAATTTACATAATCGTAATCCTCCAAAATTCAATATTCAATCCACAACTGTAGTGATATCAAGTCAATTCTTACAGACAGGCAAGTTAGCCACATGGATTATTTTCTTTCATGATTAGTATGAAAAGCAATAATAAAACTAACGCCATCAACATGTACAAAGAACCACCAACCCTTCTATTTTAGAAAATCTTGAGTGCAGCCGTACATAAATATTAAAAGATGATCAAAGATGGTACGGTGATTAAATGACACTCTTAATATCAAAACTTGAACTTTTGTATACAGTGTACAGAAAATTGCATAAAACTCAATTAATTTTGAAAGCATTTACCATTTACTAAAGAAGATCATCTGCAAAATCACTGACAGATAAGCAAAACAACAATTAGCAAAAAGTTATAATCAGATTTGAATTTGTTTTTATAATAGTACAATAACTCTAAAAAGTTTGTACGTAACCATAATTAAAGTGGATAAGACAGAAATGGGACGGAAGTTAATGCTTTCACTAGATGAGTTCCAGATATAATGAAATCATAAAAACTAACCAAGCTACCAATATATTTCTCATGTTTCCATATCACATTGAATCATGCAAAATATTATATAATATCAATTTGCTTCAAACTGTGAAAAGGTATTATGCTTAACAAGAGAATTCACTTACAGCACAATAATAAAAATTTCACAAAACTTGTCACAATATACTCTGAAGAATAAAAGGACTTGATTAAAGGATAATTCAAATGATGTCTAACGATGATTGTGCATTATGATAAAATGACTAAAAATTTATTTCCAGGAAAATACTGAAAAGGATGTTACACTAATAATTCTATACTATGTTAGAAAATCAAAAATTTGATTTTTGTTTGTCACACAACAAAGATTAAAGATGAGTAAATTGTGATATTTATTCAAAACGACAATGTTAAGGGTAGTTCCTGAATTGAGCACTTGCTCAGGCTCAGCCGGAACATGATCTGTTCAGTTGAAGATAAAGCATTCACCGGTAGTCATCCTTTACACTATATTACAGTAATTTATTCCGTTTGCTGAAAGAATACGTTTTTGGAAGTGGAATAAATAATTCAGTTACCTTTAATCAAATTATCATTTTTTAAGATAAAATTGTGAACCACACTGCTATTATTTCTTTTATTATCTATATTAAAACCTCTCATTTTGAATGTGTGACAAACATGTAACTTTACAAATTTGTGTACTGCTTCTTTAATATAATCCATGTGCGGAATTTGCATTTTTGGTAAAATATAAAATATCCCTAAGCCTAATCCACCTTAAAATGCACTGAAATTAATCTTTTAACTTCTAATTAAGATTCAAATGATTTCAGAGTTAAGGATTATAGGGATAATGGGCAATAACTTCGTCAAAAAGTTGGTCACAGAAATCAAATGAAATAGTGTTAAACATCCTACTCTTCTGCACTGACTAGGCTAATGTAAGCGTGCTATAGTAGTTTGAGAGAATTTTGCCCTGACAGTGGTACAATGGTGTATACTCTTATTTCAAATTTCAACTGTTATCTAAATAGAATCCAGGTGGATAAATAAGCTTTACCATATCTTTTGACTATAATTTGCATTTTGGTCTTTTTAAACGATTTATAGAAAATTATGCAAAATCTTTGCGTAATCCATATTTTGGACTGGATGTCTAATCAAGGTCAAAGGTACTATTATTATGCTGTTATTAAATGCCCACAATACACAACGATATAAATAAAACAGAAATAAAATCCAGTTTTAACTTGAGTAGTACATTGAGATATGAACAAATTTCAAATCGAATTCATCTTTTTTCAATATGCAAATTCATCAACAATAATTCATTTAGTCGATTTTATCTGTCCACTTAGAACAAGTGTGAGATTTATATGTTTGGGGTAATGCTTGATTGTTTTCTTTTATTGTAATAGGACAAACTACATGACATCAGTTGTCATCCTACATGTAACTTATCTTGTACTATATATTATCTTCACTTACCTCATGACCTTACAGGGTCACCCACATTTTGCCTGAGGGGAGGGCTTACAAAATACAAACATCAAACAAAAGTTGCTCTAAAGCCTATTGAGCTGTGAAAGAGTCAGTTATTGGGAGGGTAACTGACCGTTTTAATGTCAAGTCTTGCATGTTAATATGGATGTTATATAGGCCTACGCGTCCTAATCCCTTCAGCTACTTGCTGTGTGACATTACAGAACTTTAACACGTCCACTTCAACCGAGATAAATTACCTAGATAATTATCCCCCATTGAGACAGTTTAATAAAACACACAGATTTTACCACAATGGGGTGTTTTATGTCTCACAATATCTACCTAATCATTTTTTTTTTATTCTTTCACTAGATCAGTAAATCACAAGTGTGTTTTCTATAGATTTATAGATAAGTTTACAAACATAATAAATAGTTGTTTGTGTTTGAAATATAATCAATAATGCAGCCATTTTCTTACTAATTTAATATTCTTTGGATCCCGATTTTCATTGCATTCAATTTGTATAAATATATTAAAAAAACTTATAACAAATGATTTAGTCAAACAAATTTCATTAAATGAAATAGAACTTAATTAATTTATTATAAGTACTTATTAATCAAAAGAGACAATCTGAATTTATGTTCCCCAGAAGCTCCCACAACATCTTATCCCTCTTACAAGGAGTAGTTATTTGAACCCTGTAAAATTTTAATTGAGGAACAATTCCCTTTGAAATTGCCCCAATAATATCAATGATTTCTACATAAATAGGCTATATACAATTTCAGGATATGTCGATTGTGGTTATAACTGGTTGACTGCATCAAGAATTTAAGAATACATTTCCTGCTTTTTATCACAACAATTAAATGCACAATGATTTAGCTAAACTAGATTAACTGTCAATTTAATAATGTTCAACAACCTAATACTCACTGTCGACTGATTTTTTATCAAAGAAAACTAAAATATTATTTAATATTGGATCAACCATTGCTGTTGGCATTATACTTAAGTCTAATTACATTTTACAAAATAGCAAAATCAATCATTATAACCACATCCTGCTGTGAAAAAAAAATGTATTGCAAATAGATATTTTATTATCAACAATTATTTTCAAAATTAAACTTTTTAAACCATAATTTCATTTTCTTTTTTTTTTGTCACATGTAGTCGACAGTCGTCTGTCTCAAAATAATCTTTATAATAATAATACTATTCATTTTCATAATTTGTGAAAAAATTATCAAATATAATTTTTCAACAAAATATACCAGGAAGAAGCTTATTTGTTCTGTTTTAAATTTCAGACTAAACTTTTCTGGTGAAGTCTTCTGCAGAAGATGATTTTGATTTAAATGAAAATAAGAGAAACAAAGATTCAATAAATACTTACAAAAGAAAAGCAAAATATCCTGCGATTATATCACATCCACAAATTATCACAAAAATATAGAAACACTTATCCCTATGCTGTAATAAGGCACATTAAGCTTATGGTATAGACCAGTGTTATAGCATGTTTAACAACAAGCGTGTATATAGACAGCCTCCTACACTACTTCTATACTTGTTCTGCTTGATCTAGTTACAGGAGAAAAACAAGCCAGCTATCAGTTTGACAGGATATGACAGATAACTAGTAGATAGTGCGTAACTTGTCATCCTCGCCACTAAGAGGTGCCACTTGAAATCACCTGAGGAGATCAATACCGCTATGTTTCTGAGGCTTTTTCATAGCAATATTAGGGTTTTGCCATGGAGGCTCTTTTAGGTCATAAATTAACCTTTTATAAACAATAGCCTGCCAAGACATTTGTTGTTAATTCAAATGTCATACTCATATCCAGTATAAAAGTGACATATCTAATTAAAATATTTCATAAAAACCTCTGAATAGATATTCACAATATTCTTCAACAATGGTCTTTTTCAATTTGCACATTTCCCGTCAGGTTAATTTTTTTTTATTGTTAAGCTATCTATCACGATACAGATCTGACATGATTATCATAGTCCTAATTAAATTTTGAATTAATTAAAATAGCATTATGCAAGAGCAAAATCTGCTTATTACAGGTCTTTTTTAGACATTAATTAACATATCCAGACCATAATAAACTCTTTAAGTCAAGGCTAGCCTTCAATGTTGGCAGATTAAAATTCTTATATGCAGCTTAATTAATGGCTGTTGATAATTAAATCAATCAAGTGGATAATCGAGGCTATGCTGTTTATATTAATGATTTGAATAATGATGACCGAGGCTATGTGGATATTTCAAACGCTTTTTTCTAGGCTCATAATGGATCAATTTGACTGAAATTTTCAGCAAATTATCTTTACACTATCTAGTTTTTAACTAGTATAGTGAGAACTGCCATCTCTTTATCTTATCTCCCATAATGTAACTTTAATCTTAAATATTATTATAATGTTAATATTATAGTAAGGTAGAACAAAACATCATCGTTGTGCTCAGAATTCCCCTGTCTCGATCACTACTCTCCCCTCCTACTCAAAATTTGAAACTAAATTTAAATATCATACATATGTATTTGTTAGCAACTTAACAATTCTAATAATCTGTCACTACCTTAAAGTCATTATCGAGAATTTTTCTAAAGTTAATGTTAAAACAACATGTTACAAAAAAAAAAGAAAATCACAACTAATTCACTCCCTCGAGTATCCTTTTCGCATTATGTAACATAACAATACTAAATTATAAAACAGAATATAAGACAGATGGCGTTCTTCTCAACCTAGTTATTGTTATCAGCTTTAATTCCGACAACTAGACTTTCGGTCATACTGGTGAATTGATATATGGGTATTTAATCCGTTATAAAGCAGATTATCAGTTCAAAGTATGCAACATATTTATGTCAATTTACCGAGATCACTTTTCTTATTACATAGGGCCTATAGTTACAGCACAATATAATAAATATTATGAAACGTAGCTAACATAATACTATTTCATATGAATCAGATTTTAAATCACAGTATTACCTCGTAGTTTTCCTATTGCACATCATGTGATCAAGTGATCAGTGTATAGTGACAAGGATTTAGCGTACATCATCATTAATCAAACACAATCTCAATAATAGGATGAAAAAGAGATCAGGATTTAGAATGATTTAAATTAATAAAATAAAAAAATCTCCATCTCATGCCCCAGCTTGTATTAATAACAACATCAAAGTGTTAATAGTCCTCCATGTTGTTTTTCTCAGATACTGTGCAGTAAGCCTATTCTAATTCATGTATTGTAGTGTAACTCTAACATTTAAAGTTAATTAATAAATATGGTCATATAACAGGTTTAAAAAAAAAAAAAAATTTAAACAAATCTATTTGATATGTAGATGAATGAATTATACTAATAAATTTAATAATTTTTTTTTTCAAGGAGCCATATTATAATATCATAATCAGTGTATATTTAAAGAATATTAAAACCTAAAAAAAAACCCAACATAATCTATACATCAGGGGGGAAAATTAATCATTATTGATACATTTAGGACTACATGTTTCTTACTATAATATCAAACAACTTACTCAAATAATTAATGACGATGGAATCAGGTTACAAGTACTTCCCTGTAGGTGCACGAGGTTCCTGAAGATAGATCCTCCAATTAGGAGAAGCATGATACAATGTGAGGAATCTTTACACAAGAACTTCGGTCAAAGTCGGCAACAACTCGTCACCTGATTCAATACGAAATAGATTGACAAGCCATCAGGATTTGGCAGAGACGAAGAACAATTGACTACCTTAGGACACAATAAACCAATGGTCACTCACTGGAGATTTCTTAAGGCAGATGGCCAGCCCCAAATCATCTGCTCAAGGCATGTAAAAGAAAGCTAATGACCAACTGAGTTTTAATAACAGAGATGAACGTAAGATATTAAGGAAATGACAATGAAAAGACAACAGAATTTGGCAACTTTAACACCTGTTGGTATTAAAGATGTGGCCGGCGCGTGCTGTCTGTTAATGACCCTTGTTCGAGACTGCTCATGAATGCCTCAACTGCTGAAAAGAATTAAAAGATTAAAGGCAAGGGTGGATCAGGTATTGAAATCATTAGATGATCTGACATGGCAGGTCAAATGACCAATTAAACTTTTACTAATGCCTCTTCTCATCAAAGAGATTTTCATTTCATTAAACCAAAGGAAAAATGACTTCCAGTAATCATAATATCCCTACATCAAAACAAACCAGGATAAATGATATATGCACAGTAATTATAGAAACAAAAAGTAGTTCACTGGTATCGATGGCTTTAATTTGCTTCATTTTTTTTCTATTTAAAATACCTGTGCCCTATGCCATGTGACGTAATTCCATAAAACAAATATGTTGATTGCAATTACGCGTAATTACATTTTAGAAATAACAAGGCCATCTGCATATAAGGAAGTTACATGTATGTATTATATATATTGTAATGAGTAGTATTACTCTATAATATAATAACTGACAACAAACACTGCCTGTATATCAGTATCCAATCACATTAAAAATAGAATCCATCCAATTTATTTATACAACAAATCGCAAAAAGGACTCCAGATTTAGAAAGTGCCAAAAGTGTTACTATCTAAATGTGACTTGCCTCTAAATATACCCTGCTGAACATACGTAATTGATATACATTAGGTATGTCTATGTAACAAAAATAGCCATTACACTGGATATAAACATAGAACGCAATAGAGTAAAGAGCACACAAATTCATATTACCTTTGAGGTGTGAAGACGTGATTCCTCCGTCGCTTTTAATATCCAATCATGATAGAAAATTCGGTAATGGTAGATTTTTGTGTCGACAAAACCTGACAGGAATACATATGTTGAAAGTTATATCTCTTAGGAAATATACTTCAGGAAGAAATATATAGATCTCCTGGTTGCTTAATGGTGATGAGATATAGAGGCAGGTATTGTAGAATACTAGCAGACGCTGGCCGTTTGTAACTCTAGCTGACTGCTTATCTCACAAGCTTGACGTCATTGCCAACAGCTAGAAGGAATTCTTGAGGTGTAGCATGTCAGAAAAATCAGGCAGAACTCAAAAGAAATGTATAGAACAGAGTTGGGTCAGTGAGTAATATGGAGGGATCAAGAATTAGACCTATGTTCATTAACTATATATATAGTTCACCTACTTTCTATAAGCTTTCATTATACAACAATAATATTATTGTTTTTACTGGCTAGATCTATACTGGAAATGTATATAATATTCTTTCATACTACCGGTACATAGATCTTATATCACATAAATCACTCTGAATTATCTAAGCTTCGTTATTTTCCTATAGATACCAGTGAGATTGTTCCATTTTTTCTTCACTTCCATGCAGTTTTCTGCAATCTTGACATTTAGATTGTTAGCAAGAAAACACAACAAATAAAACACATACATCGCCATTGGCTTATATAAAATGTAGATAGATGATAGAAAGAATACAATGTTTTATGGTCTTTAATATATAAAATAAATCAAGCATTCTAGTAATTTTCATACAAAGTAAAGGCAAGTCTCTCTTTTTTTATTCAAGGAGTGTGATATATGGACCAAGTAGTTTCATGCGTTTATATTTTGTCATTTAGTTATGTTGAATCATTTTGTCATTATAAACATATTTTTCGGGTTCATAGGAAAAATATTTTCTGTGAATGGACCTTGACAGAACCTTAAGAGTGACCAAATCAAAATTTACTTGACATTGGACTAATAACATTTGGTGAAAACTAATTGTCCTGAACTGTTTTATTAATCTTGATGGAATAATATCTAGTTCACCTTTGAAGCTGTAGACTTTCAAATTCTCCATTAATTTTAATGTCCAGGTAGTTATATAATGAAACACGAAATCTTATTAATGTTCATAATATTTAAAAAATTTCAAATCTGATTATATTTCAAATGTCGTTCTGGGGTAACATATTATACACACGTGGATTATACACAACTATATACTGACAAAGTCGATTTCAGCCCTAAAGATTAGTTGTTAACAGTAGAAACATCTCAAACAAATATCCCTTTCTAGTAATAGACACATCAAATCTCCAATTGCAGTAAATGCTTCAAAAAAAAAAATTGTAGATATAAAATTACACATTTCAACTTAAAGGAGCTAAATCGCTATACCCTGGCACCTAGAAATTGACACAAATTGGTTTCAACGCATATAATAATGTAATTGGAATGTATATAAACTGATTTACATTCAACTGTTTCTGTGTTTATTGTAATTCCAATCAGTTATTTTTGGCAAAATATGCAAAAGAGTCTTTGGTGTCTGATTATTCCAGTCTACACCGATTGTATTATCCTACATGGGATACGTTAAGCCTTGTTCATCAAGTCGCCTCATAACATATGGCACTGGAAAGCACTGTGTCAATTTTTAAATTTTTGTTTTGTTTTGAAAACTTGGAATATCAGAAGCCCAACTTTTGACGGTATCAATGTTGATTTAAATTAATGCCAAAGACTATAATATTAAATTTATAACTTGAGCCCTTTAAGATATCTTCTCTTCCCCATTTGTTTAACTTTTGTCATGTAAATCAATATTAATTATTACCCTAAAATGCAAATTTGTTGGGATAAGAAGACCTACCTACAAAAGCCAAAAACATTCATATCTTGATATGACATAGCTTCAATAAGATATGCCACAGATGAGTTGTCAATCCATATTAAGGACAAAATCTATTAAATATCATGAGTGTAAAAAATACGGAAGCTTGTATAAGCTGATGGATATTTCATTAAATTGTGTCAGGTTAGATATAGGGTGGACTTTTTCAGGAAAAAGACGGGGGCTGTATTAGACTGCATTAGACTGAAGATATAAATTTGATACATAATATGATAACCATATTACGATGTCCTTAATCATGGTGTAAGCCATAACAACTACATGTAGAGAAGCTAATACACTATTTTTTAGCCTGCAGCCATTTTCTACACCTTCATCTAGCTTGTCATTTTTATTCTTACATCCTCTAACAAGAGCAAAAAAAGATACAAAAACTCAATGCAAATACTAATATCTTAGATATTTTAACATAAATACCCATACAAGCCAATAAGAATATGTCGGCTGATGATATAAAATCGATGACATCTATTTAGAAAAATATATACCAAGAATGACTTTTCTAGATAAAATATTAATTAATGAATATGGGATTCAGAAACCTTTTTAATAATATCATTAAATCATTTTTTTTTTTTTGTATCTACTAAACACAAATAACAGAAAAATACACGTCATAAGCTTATAAACCTTAACATATCTTTAATTAATTTCCCAAGTTAGTAACAGTAGTCCATACTATAGATTAAAGTTAAGGAATTATTAAAACTCTGAGATGTTGGAAAATTAAAAGCAGAAAAACTTGGTTATAAATAGTAGCCACTGAGACACTGAATAATTAATAGTAGTATGGCTTGGTCATAAATAATATCCATTGATAAAACATTCTTTCAATAATAATAATTTTTAAGTTCAGCTTACAGATGTATAGAAGAGCTTACCTGAAATGTTTATCTATGAGAGAACATGTATGTATGTAATGTTTTAAAACTATATTTCTTCTTGTAAGTACAAAATAAGCACGAAAAGATAAACTTCCAGTCAAGATCCCACACACAAATCCTCCAACTAACATATCTATTGTGCATACTTTAGTTCGAGGAAGTGATGGAAGAAAAATTGTCATATTTTGTAGAGAACATGCAGTGCCATCACTTATTGGACTTCATCCATGCGCCATAGTTTACCTTAGACAAACAGAAACCACTAGTATATTTGTCTTGAGTAACTAGGAAATGACTTGCTTCGACCATTATATGGGCTAACATCAGGAGCGCAGGACCTTGTCCGCTTTAAGGAGATCAGACCCGACCGCGGCATGCGTCACACGATTGCTCTGTCCACAAAACCTCAAACAATACTAGGTAAATAACCAAACAACTGTTTTGTACATCATGTTGTGAAATGCACAAAGACATTGTGGAATTCCTACTTCCGACTGTTGAACTAAAAAACCAGCCACCATGCCAATGTTTGGACTGAGATAGATTTAAAAATTAAACGCATTACTTTTTCTTACTCAGGCGAACTCTTATTTTCTGTTGAAATGGAAACTCAATAGTCAATCAAACAAGATTGAGATTTGATGTCAACAGTCATCTTTACACAGTCAACAGACGCTGTGTAACAGAAGACGACAAATAAATTGAGTGCCACTACTGAGACAATAATTCAAGAGTGAGATTGAAGAAAGTGTTAAGCCATCTTTAATACTAACACCATAAACACAACCAAGTTAAATATTTTAATGACCTTAAAACAGTAGAGCAAAGGTTTACTGCTCGTACACAAATGTGACATAACACTTTCAAATGATGACAAAATAAAAATTTGGGGGAAAAACAAATATAAATGTATAAGAATTGTGTACATTAAAAAATTACAAGGTGGTGAAATTATAGGGATGTTGACCCCCAAAGTTGCACAGGAAGATCTTAGTCTAAAGCCACACAATGAGAAAATTTGTCCAATAAAATTCTCTAAAATGTATGCCTGTCTTTTTATTTCATAATTTTTATACATTCCCTTAAGATTTTCTTAAAATATTTTTATCCCCTGTCCGAATTAATCCTGATTCATTGTTGACCATTTGGTTTTGTAGAAAGACTTTAATATCATGATAATTCCTTGTATTTACTGATGAGCATTTGACTAGCAGTGAGTATAAGACAGTGTTTATACCATTGTTCCTAATAAGCATAGTTTTCATAATAGACATTACTGAAGCGTTTGTAAATACAGTAAAACAATCAGTGATATCCTACAGTAAATAACAGACCAGTTGTCACATAGTCCCTCATGTCACATACAGTCTTCCTGGCATTATCACACATTTTTACACTTCTCTGAGTATTTGTTTAAAAAGTTCTATATATTTGTGTGCCTTAAATATCTGATTTGTGGCCATAAAATTGTTATTTCATCAAGATCATCAATTTCCTGTAGGCATTTAACACAAATCTTTATTTACTCTCGATGAAAATTTTGTTTAAATTGGTGAAAAATATATAGTTTTCAGGAAATAAAAGAAGAAACGGATGAATCGGAACCAAGCAAGTTGTACACAAAAAAAAGAGATCTAATATACCGTTCAGATGCTTCTTTTTAAACAAATTCAAAATTACTGAGGTTCACACGTACTATAAGCCAAACCAGTTTTCTATTCTGACCTTGTTGGTCGGAGGTTACAGTTAACTACTCATGGCTAGCTTTATATTCTTTATTCTGGAACCAGAGTTTTTAAGCCAACCCACCCATTCAGATGGCCAAGATGAACCAGTTTACAATAAAAAGCTTTCTGACAAATCGCGAGCTGGGTTTTTTAAACTGGTCTATTTGCCCCACATTTGCATTCAGACAACAAAATTTAACTGATTTAGCGATCCCCAGAGTTTATAAACCAGTCCACCTTAAGAAGCGTCTGAACAGGCCATTTTTTTGTCTTGTAATAATAATAATAGTATTATTGTATTTTGAGGCCATACACGAGACCATACCAGTTTGTCAGTTCTATAAATGATAAGACTGTTTCTTAATTTGCAGATATACACACTACATCTTTATCTGCTTATATAAACTATTACAGTTTAAGTTTACACAGTAATAAAATGAATGAATGATAGCAGACAAGACTACTGTGTGAAAGATATTTTTTTAATTTCGCTGCAACTGTTAGACATATGATTATTATTACTCCAAAACAGTGATAACTTATCTTTTAAAGTTTCCAAAACCTTAATCTAACTGTTCCAGAATAACACATCGACTACTTAATTATGTCAAAGAAACCTATTGAGAATTGTAGGTTTTCCAAAGTTAGAGTGATATTCCAATAGTAAAATTGCCAAATTTTGATGAAACAGAAAAACAGCTTTATTCATTCATTGATTTATACTTCAAAAGGCCTCCACTCCATATGGATCAGGGATCAGGCAGGTGAACTTTGAATAGAGTAGACTATTTATATTTAACTTTGCTGCTAAATATGTGTCTCCCATAATTCCCTGCACATCTCAAGTGTAGCTTTACTAAACACATCATCTCATTGGTTAATCTCAAACATCAAAGAGAATACATTTAATTTAAAAACTTTTCCAAATCCCACTGTAGTTAAGACAAAACAAAATTTGAACTACAGAAAATGAAAAGAAATATGATCTGTGTTTTAATCAGATTGCCAAGAACTCCTGCAGATGTATTTCTTTCACTGGGCGAAATCAATTTCAAATAGGACACGCAAAAAATATCCCACATAAAATGGAATTAATTTTCAGAATAAAGTAGAAATTGTATTCCCTTCATACAGAGTAAATAAATTAGACTTGTTTATTTGCAACTACAAGACTTAGTGGTCAAATCATACTAAGAAACTAAGGGAAAACTTTATATTGCATGTACAAATCATTCTCAACCTAAAGTCAAGGAACCTAATTGAGAACCTATGACATCTAATGAAACAGGTACATTATATCATTAATATCAAAAGGCTTTGCCAAATTTTTCAGGAGAGCCAACAAACACATAGGGGTTTACAACCATGATATCGAACAAAAAATATAATGTAAAAATTTTAAATGTCTAAAGATTTTCTCTATTCCTATTACAGAATATTGTATGTATAGCTCTCTTAAAACAACATGCCAATATCTGTAAATATCAAGCTAACATAGGGCAGAAATAAGGAGTGAAAGATTTGGCATAAATTATTATACTTTAAGGTGTTGATCGAAAAAAGTTGGCTTAATGTTTTCCAAGACAGCCCAAAAGATCACAAATTTGAACATCCAAACCTAATAAAGTCAAAGTTCATGTTAAAACAAGTTAAAATAAATGGTAAACTAACTATCTTTTTTCTACTTATTCTTCCTCATAATAATTATTCCAACATTACCTGAGAACCTTTATGAAATGAACGGTAACTGATAGTTATCACAGATATATTGAAAACAGCTTAGGTTACCAATGGTTACATATGTTCTAATAATTAACAACAGTTCCACCATTCTCTTTTTTGTCAGTTGATTATCTTTGATCCTACTTTTTTTCTGGTTGAAAGAAACTTTTTGGTTATAATAATGTAATTTCTTATAATAGTATATTTTTTCATTAGATTATATTAATGGGATGGGAGTTTTCATAAAAGGTATCCCATAGAAACATATACATAAAATATAACCATGTCGATATAACATTTTAAACCAAGAGCTTAATCTTCTGCATAGTGCACAGAAGCCATGACACAAGTCTTGCAGGATTGTAATTCCTCTAGTCTTAGTGAACCTACCAGGTTTAAAAGTTAATTGACAGTTGAAATTCATGTAAGTGTAGGCCTGAATATCAAAATACTATCCACCACATCCATCCATAGAAATAAAAAAATTAACTTGTTAGTTTCAAAACAACCCATGTTTCACAATCATTATTTCCTAATGAGCGTTTATTATCTTAAAAAGTGTAATTCACTTTAAAACAAAAATATTCTAACATATTGTTGATTATTCATTAGCAATAGGATAATTAATGGACATCGAACATTTGTTCAATAAATTAAACCTCAGGATTTAGATTGAGGGTTTTCAGTAGAGATTTTCAAATTCAATTCAGAGCATAATTATATCAAAGTGGGGCATTAACTCGTAAACATAAATCATAAAAGTTTTGTTGATTATTTTTCCACATGAATAAATAGAGTAAATATTGTCATATGTCACATTTCTACGTATCTATTTTGTACTTTTTGTAATAGAGAATTAGTCACATACTGTGTTTTGTATTCATGGTATTTACTATCTTCAAATAAGGAGAGCAGGTGATAAATTGTATATTACATCATTGGCCACTAACCCTACACTTATAGAACATAAGACCACTCTTGACCTTCCGCTCACCTCTTTCTTTATATTTATAAGAGGTAGGGGGCGAGCTTTTCAATCATTTTATATGTTAAAATGATTTTCCAGTAGATTAACGAACAATTGACCTATATGATTATCTATATGTTTATCTACATTTGGTAGTAGAATTGAGAACCAAAGGTAGAACAGACATCACTCTTCAAAACTTCTGCTGGAATAAGAATTCTGAAGCTTACAAATTTGGCTAATTTCAACACATTTCTGACTGCACTAACAAGGACTGGAATTAATTGGATACGACTAGTTGTGTTAAAATTTGAACAAATCTCTACATTGACCTTCATGTTTCCCTTTAATAAAATCTGACAAATTGTCAATATCTACATCTCGTTCCTGTAGGACATTATTTATAATAGCTGCCAATACATCATAAATTAGATCAGATGTCTATCATAATGTAATCAGAAATTACGTAGAAAAACCAACTAGAGAGTAAATTATATACAATATGATTTATTACCTAATATCTTCATGCCCCATATGTAGCAAACAAAAACTATAATCTTCATTTGAAACCATATACTGAAATCATTAATATAATCAACTCAGGTAGCTAAGCTTTTTATAAATATGGTGCACCATTATTTATGGTTGGAATTCCAACAAAAATAGCACTAATAATATGGGTCTGGTCAACAATAAATATACCAATTGATAGTATTATAGACTAGATCAGTATGACAGGTGTATTTTTCTTGTCTATCAGATTACCCAGTTACCTCGTTATCGTTGATTTAAACCTATCCGGGGGTTTTTTATTTCCAACTTTAGCACATTGTTATTACTACATTTATTTCATCCATACGATCAACCAGCCTCATCATCATCAGATGCCATGCAACATCCACATTCTTTTCATACTCAATTAACATTGATAGAAAACATTGGAACATTTGAGTTAATGAAGATGACCACATGACATTAAATTTTGTTGATCTGTCAATTATACTGTAACATTATAAACATTGGAATGAAATGATGGCATGAAAGATGATAGCCAGGCAAAACATGGAAATACTTCCATAAAACATCTATGTCTCAAGAAAATTACAGTCATAGTCACAGACAGTGACTTATCGGACAGAAAAATCTGGATTTTGATCAATTTTAAGAAAGATGCTTTTTGCCTTCAAGATATCTGATCTGTGTCACGTTCACAAGCTTTTCCGGACAAATAATAAATCTCTATAACAAAAAGTACCAGAATGTTGAAAATCAATCAGGTTCATTCTCTCGTGACGGTGACCCCTAATGCTTCACGCCAAAGTCTGTAAAAAATTTGTAAAAAAATTGCAGAGTCATTGCATTCACAAAAGGAAGCATGACTCAAAAGGGATTATTCTTTCATGACCCTAATGCTTCATTTCAAACCAAATTTGAAAAAAAGGTGTTAAAAACTCTAGCCTCTATCCTATTCACAAGCCAAATTTTGTACATATAAATGTATTAGTACAACACATAGACACAACAAATGAAATTGTGTTAAAGTAACAGACGTTCTGATATCAGTGTAGTTGTTAACTGTTCAGAAAGATAAGAAATGATGTGAAATGGCGTTTATCTTTTAACATCCTACTTTTCATGCATTGTGCTATGACTGAAATTTTGTACGGATATCACTGCCACAACCAACTACTAGTTTGATTTCACCAGTGAAAGAAGAATTCCACCAGGCTAAAAAAAAAAACAACTCAAAGCCTTCTTCTTAATGAGTAAGCACCATCTCTCCAAATGTGATACATCACAATTGGATTCAAAAGGCCTTTTTTTTAATGGTAAAATTTAAACTATGTTTCATAAATAATTAATATCTAAAGACGTATGTGTTATGTATTTTGAATATCTTACCTTCCTTACTACTACTATGATAATTACACAAACAGCTACAATATTTGAGCAATACCTCTATAAATAACCAATCATACATTAAATAAATAGAGTGGCCTATCCGACTGCTATATATTGAAGGCCATCACTTGACTAGACTACTAACTTAACTCTATAATTATACACAGTTCTCCCATAAAAACATAATAATAGAACGTCTGTACTCAATATATGACGCCTACTGTATCCAAGGAACCAGTGTTAGAAGCGAGAACGTCAGAGTTGATAAAAAATCTATTACGTCATCAATTGCCAGCCTACATAATAATGTAAACATTACGCACTCGAACAGGTAAGTCTATATTGGGTACAGCTATTATAGAAACTGTACCAGACCAAAATAGATAGTAGTTTAATTTTAGCTCAGACCTTTCTCGTTTGTGGTTTGGAAACACAGGCTGACATGGAAAAGTCAAACCTGAAACCCTAATTAGATGTAGAGGAATATGAAGTTTACGTTGGGAATTCTCTGACATGGATAAAATAGCTGTTTATGATTTACCATCTGGTGGGAACCATGTTCTTTAGCGCATCAGCCTGAATTGTAACGTTAATGATATGACTTAAATATCAACTCCATCGGTAGATAACCTCAGGAAGGCCTATATCATATCTTTTACACAATATAGATGCCAAAAACTTAAATTATAGACAACGGACAGATGTTTATATTATAGATTATAACATGAGAATATTCAGATGATAAAATCTATAACAATACATATAATGTACTTATATCTAAACCTGAGTCAACACACCTATATAACTTATTACTTACAGTACGTATACTATTACATATATATTCTTTTAACCTGGATCATCATAGGTTTTCATCATAAACACAATTATATATAAGGCATTCATATCCGAAATTGATGATTTCTTCACTATAGAGTTTTAAGTTTATATAATTAGAAGGCAAAGATGAGTGGTTTAGGCGGTTCATATATAAATTTTGAACAGAAATGAATAGAACCATGGAGAAAGAAAAAACAATTTGTCATCAATCTGACTAATAAATTTACATTCTTTAAATTGATCAAATGAAGACTTTTTCAAAATTTTCAATATTACAAACTTACCTGATTCCATATTATCTAATCTTAATCAATATTTACATTACACGTTGCAATATGAAAATATTAATGTCCGAATATAAAAATCGTGCATAACGCAATGTGAATTCTTGTCATGGTGTTTATAAGTATACACCCAATATCCAACAATAGTATATTGGGTGTGGTATATAAGCACATAGAGATGAAGTGCGGTATATAATAGATGCGGACTACCAACTTACTTCTGTTCGCATGATTGCGATGAAAGACTTTCAAACATGTTCGTATATAACAATTTCCATAATGCTTCAAAAAGCTGAATTTTCAAAAAAGGGGTGGCAAGGCAAATGGGATATAGCATTCCTTCAACACAACCCAGGCCATTTTAAAAACTAAAGTAATAACTGTATATGAGGTAAATTTTATTTTGACAACCCTTTTAAAGTGAATGTATTAGACCTACCACCCAACTCCCTTTGATGATCTTTGATGATAAACTACCATTAATAAACATAATAGAGAAAAAAAACAAAACCAAAATACAGCTACTATATTATTTGCATACTATTTAAAAGGCAAACATTATCATATGCTTAATTATCACCAAACTTATCTTCGTGATATTCAATTTACAACATATTGACTAAACTTGATAAAAACAAAACACATTTTATAGTAATAATACACATGATTGATTTTATTAACAGTAAAAAAAAACAGGCTTGCTATAGTAATATTAATATAATAGAATGATCATCTATTGTGTCTAGTATTCATTTAAGGTATTCAGTCATTACACTAGTTAAGCGTCTTTTTTAGTTATCCAATAAATATTTAATTAGTAAAATAAAGTGCTTTGAAATTAAAGTGACAACTATTGGGTATTGGAAAAAAAATTAAAGATCCTATATTACATTATCATATTTGTCTTATAAAGTAGGTGTACATTCCAGAATTCATTTCTCTATCTGTGCATTGCAAGACGCTGCTACTTTAAATGTTTTAACTCAAAATTCTTCCTTTGTTACCGTACATGTATGTCAGGGATGTTTTTGTTTTTTAGAGTAGACTTTAATCATTTCACCCATATTTTTGTTCATGTAAATAACCATAAAAAATGTATGAAAAATCAAGAAAAAAAAGTGCAAGGACAGGAAGGAGACTGAATAAAAAATGTTTTTAGTGGGTTTAAACAGATTTCCTTGTGTTAACATCAAACTAATTATTTTTAATGTTAGGACTATTCTTATCATGAAAAAATACTCTGATTGTTATTTATAACATAAAAAATGAGTTTATGAATGTTTTTTATTGTACTTTTGAGAATGTGGGTCTATTAAACTCAATGTAATTTCTACAAACAATATAAAGAACCACCTATGAAATATCTGTACTTTACATTTATCAGTTTATCCTCCCTTTTTTGTTATTTCATTTTATCAACATTAAGTTCTCGGACACAAGTGATGATTTATTGAGTTGCTTCCCTGGCCTCCCGCCCTTCCCCCCTGCTAACTATAGTTTATGAAATGACATACAGATTACAATGTATACTAGTTCTAAAACTTTCTGTTGCATGGTAAGTGGAATTAAGTAATATAATTAGGCATTAAATGAATACATTATTAACATTTTATTTAGTAATAGAACAAATACTATTAACATTTTATAATGTTTTATTTAATAATAGAACAAATACTAATAACATTTTATAACGGGACAAATACTTAGATTTTATATAATAACAGGACAAATACTAATTGTTTCATGCAATAAAAGAACAAATACTATAAAATAGTGTCAAATACAAAAGAAGAAATACCAAATAGCGTTTCATAAAATAATAGGACAAATACTAATAGCATTTCATATAATAATATACTGTCGCTATAAGATTACTTACATTTGATTTGTTTTCTTACTTCAGTTCATAATCTTATATACTTCAGTTTAGTTTGCATCACCTATCAATCAATCCATCAATTGTTCATAAATGACTGACCAGCTAATCACAACAAAATCTCTTGAACTTCTTAAACCAATGACAGAGAGAACAGACTGACTGGATATTTCCTCAAAAAGTCAATGAGGCGCAAAATCTGATTAAAGCCGCACACTCCAAAAACAATACCTGCTCAACAGATGGGCAACTTTTGATAATAATGTGCTAGTCCAAGCTACTGCAAGCTGAATCAATTGGAAGAAATTTATTTGCAGTAATACAAGGTATGGGTCTGTTATGCAAGCTTATAAATTCCTATGCAGAAGTCACAAATGCCATCTGTTCTTGTCCAATATCAAAGAATTTGTAACAATTATCACAAATGGCTACACAATTTAAAATGGCAGCTGCAACAAACCTTACATATTAATCTTCTTATGATAAAACTGATTTACACATATTATTTAATTAGCTATTAACATGAAAATGCTATAAAAATCATGTGTTTATCACAGTTTATAATGTGCTAACTCAGAGACATTAACACAGTGTTACAATTAATTATACACCCATATAATTTATTTTCAAATAAATACTAAATAAATCATGAAAATGTAAAATTATTACACTTATTCACTTCTACTATATATTAAAGTAAAACTTCACCTGCAAACATAAAATGGAAGGGGGGAGTGGTTTAACAAGAATACTTTAGATCATAAGATCTTTTATTCCGTCCAGGCACCTGCCAACCTAATACTAATGGATTTTCTCTCGGTTCTTCTGTTTCCAACTACTAAGAAGGACCCTATGTGCAAGCGTACTAGTATTGAAATTAAATTATGTTAGTCCCAAAATGACCTAGTTTACGTAAAGTGGATGTTACGCCCCTTTCTTTATCTATCTAATCAGATCATCATGGCCATAAAATAAACAGTTTATATGTTAAACAACCCACTGATCAGATCAATAAGGCTTACTATTTCAAATCAAGAAAAAATAATTATAATGCACATTCTGTATATTATCTTCTTTTCTTTCAGTACCTTAATTCAATCAAGCATTACAGTATTATTTAATAATAATATAACTTATATAAGCTTACACATGTAACATGGATTCTTAGGTGTAATAGATATTGAATCCCCAACTCGATATTTAGAAAAATGAAGTAAGATGGCACTTAAAGTACAAAGGCAAAGGTGCCAAAATTATTGCTTTTGATATACCTCTACTGCATTAACATTCTACATGCCCCATAATCTGTGAATATCAATGAATTATTCATGGCCAGACAGACTGAGGATCAAATTCAAAATAAACGTGAATCACATCAAGATAAAATAGATATTTATACGATTCTTGAAAATTCTTGCATATAGAAAATATTGAAAGAGATCACAGGAGCCACAATGGTTCATGATGTATGGCAGTGACTCAGTAACCAGGTTCGATCCTGAAAAAGATCACACTGACACGTGTTTATGAGATTTAAGTCTGCTTCAGTATAAGGTTATAATATCACAGACAGCTTTATAAGTCAGATTAACACACTTTATTAAACTTACTGATCAGACAGACACACCCTTGATTTTAAATTAAATGTCTGCTTCAATAATATACACATAAAGCTGTAGAGGCTTAACTTTATACCCTGATATTTTTTTTTATTGAAACAATACCCTTCAATCTGTTTGTTCCCATGCTAGAAGTTTACGACCATATACATCATGATTTGTTTGTCATGATCCAGGGTTCAGTCACAGGGGTTGATTTATGTTTAATTAAAGGAAAAGATCTATTATGTCGAATTCATGATCTGATATAAAACATACTGTCAGCCAATACAAAGGCATGCTAAGCTATAGTCGAGTTGATGCATCTTCACCGAAATACCTTAAAGGCATAACATGGTTAAAATTTGTCTTATGAAAGATATATAATCATGGTTTTAGTACAGAACATGTATATTATGGCCATTTTGGGTAATACTAATTAATACTTACAAATTAATGTTGCTGTACTTATTAACACCTAAATTTATTCATTCATTTAGAAATACTCACATGCACATATAATTATAATACAAGTGTTTATATGTCATTAATTTCGTACGATATTAGATATATACTATCTCATGAATTAACATATCATTTTGATTTTATTGATTGCAAAACATAATGTAATGATAATATTTAAACTTTTAGTAGACATAATCCCAAAAGATGTGGATTTATGATACTAATTTCATCTACCAGTGCTTAAAAAATATTTACTTTGATACATAAATCTGACATAAAAAAAGGGATTGCACGCATTAGCACTCCATATTAATTTCATCTTGCATAGATTCTCAAATTTGCAAAAGACATAAAACCGTGAAACTTGATGGTTTATAATACTTACAATATGTGGGCGATACGATATGTACCAATATGGGATCGCATTAATCAACAAACAATTTCCAATATATCCAGCACAAAATACAAATTATAATTTCTCAACCTCAAGACGTAATCCTCCACGACTTAAATTCCCCCTGTTTATAATCCTATTGTAGTTGTCAGCAAGGATCCGCAGCCCACACACCATACCAGTAAACCTTGTTACAGTTTTATGACTAAGAACTACTGAACAAGCTAACCTAGATAACACTAACTCATACGGGAACCATCATGCTGGTGCTCGAATTCCTGCGACTAAACCACGTACTGTAGTGATCAATATGTTTACATCAGCAGTTCACAAATCAATGATTGATCGTAATCTCAACAAAACCTGACTGGTTTACTGCAATTCACCCACGGTGCCTCTGTAGAATAAATCTATATACATAGATAGACTTGAAATAATATAAAGATTAGTTTTTATTCAATCCAATTCAAAAACAATTTGCCATAAAAATTACATTTTGCATGATACTTGATGTTAATTCTGTATTTTATGTAAAATAAAATGAATTTTGGAAAACATTATATAAAGGAATGATATGCCAAAAGGAAATTCTGACAGCATGCTTTCTACCCATTGGGGCTGGGGTATTGTAAAATAACCCTTGTTCTACACTTAAACTGTAAAATTGACTTACTAATTGTTGCTTTTCTCATTATCAAGCTATTTGTAATATTATTTCAACAAAATCGTGCAATTAAATTCATTGACATGCCTACAGAGAATAAACTGTAATGGTAGACAAGAAATAATATTTGTTGTAGAAATATGTATTATCTCATTACCTAGCGATATGACGTTAATAGACATCATATAGATTGTTTTTAATTTCTTAAATAGAAGCTTTCTCTACCGCTATATTCTACAATTATTATATATTGACATAAACACGGAATAACATGAAATTTTATTATCACATCATGGTGATTGGTTGTAGAAATGAAGTTTAATGTTCTACTGTTCTGCTCCAACTGGGTTAATGAAGATGGGATTGGTTGTAGAACATAATAGAAATAGTGCTCCATGTGAAGAGGAGAATGATAGCTCAAGTTCTCCACAGTCTGAACTCAATTTTTTTATTACTCTCTATTTTTCATTTGTTGATTCCACTTCATTTTGGTGTAAAGACATCACTTCCTAAGTTATGCTCCAGTAATGCATAGATTGTGATTGGTTGACTGCAGCTCAACCTACCAATCAATTCCTGTGATATAAAAAATTCTGCAAAATCTTTTATTACTTGGATCTGATGTATAGTCAAGATTACTACTTTGTCGTCGTAATAGCCCCAGAATGGACTTCTTAATAGAGCCAAAATAAATCTAGTTTTTATCAGATTAAAGTTCTTCTTGGATGGTAGGAAATTAATTTTATTTATTTTAATAAGATACACAGCTTAAGCAATAGCATAAAATAGGCAACAGACAATGAATAAATATAGGAATGAAGACTACAGAAACCATTTCTAGGAGAGTAATTATGTATTTATCAAATTTAGGGGATAATTTTTCAGCTCTCTATCATTTACACCTTTCAAGCACTGTAGTAAGGTGACTATGACTATACCACATGCAACATCAAGCAAGCAGAGACTAGAACACAAGACACGCCATGGACATTGTAAATAAACGATCTGAGAAATATCAAATCAAGTGATGGATCTGGCAATCCGCTATCGGCTTGAATAAACAGTACCAATTAAACGTTGCTGGACTATTTAGTTTTACTCTTGCATCCAGTATAAAATGGATATGTACGCAAATTATACAGGAAGTCACATTATGAAGAGTTGATCTCCAATATAACTACTATCATAATTACTAGTCATGTATGTTGTTGGCTTGACCACCAGTCAGTTATCTAGGTCAACTGGATAATCTGATGACCATTAATCAATATCCAGTCATGTTGACCTCATTACATTGGCATTTGGGTGGACAAGAAAAAATAAGCATTCCTGGAAAACCAATTCCATCAGTTAACAGTAATAGAATTCCTATAATATATTTTATCACAATATAATAGTCTGCCAGATTCAAGTTTGGTCTTGCTACAAACTGTGTCTTAAAGTTCAATATAAAGAAATCTTTAACACAACCAGTCTACAGAATCTATAAGAATCTAAATGTTCGTTTTCTATGATCGAATAAAATGGAAAATACTTTTAGATTTCAGGATAACAAATACTAAAGAAATTGTATCATCAAAGTACAATAATGGTCCGATTTCAGTTTCAATTTTTTTTTCCTTCGTTTTCTTTTTAAAAGAATGTGAAATTTATTTTAATGGGTCATTGCATGAATAAGAAAATAAAACTATATGAACAACCATGGCCTCTTGGCTCACGATTTCATTTCCCCAAATATCTAATTCCAATGTCTAGCGCAAATTGTCGGAACCAATGAGAGGAATAACCTATTTATCTCCATTGATTTCTACCTCTTTATTATCTGATCAATTCTTGTCTGCCAATGTTTTCAAAATTTGGAAGAAGTATCCTGTAGGTTTCTGAACCATGTAGTTCACATGGTTTGTTTAATGTTTATTAAAGCGAGAAGGCAAATGTGTTCCACAAAGAAATCTGCAAGATTTGATCAATCAGTGAAAACCTACTCCCCCACATTAACATCTGGGATACAAGACCTTTAGATGAAATGATCACCAACACTACTGTGTAGAATAGATCATATGGCATAGATATTAATGATGTTTCTCTTGGTAATTAGATACAAATAATACAAACTATTCCCAGGGACTCATTATTTTCAAATCTACATCTAAAGAACTCCAAAATCAGCTCACAAACTGCTCATTTTGATATTACTCTTAAAACAGATCATGTAGGATAACAATCCATCAATAGTGGACCAAATTAATATTGCCATTTTCTACATTGTAAGTGTACTTGTTACATTTGCAAAAGCAGAAGAAAAAAAAATAAAATCATAACATATTTTTCCGCCTACAAGTACATGTTTTATACAAGACATTTACCACATGCAAATTTGATGAGTTTTTTAACATTTAAATTCAAGACAGACTTTGACTCATTGCATATTCATATGTGTTAAAACGACAAACATGCTTATGTACTAAACTGGTTTGTTAATACTTGAGTTATTGCCTGGCATAACATGTGACACCCATGATAAATAACTAAAGTTCACCTTCAAATATTATACCACATTCATGTAATCTTGTTGCTGGATAACCCCATCTATTAGAAATCGTCTCTTATCCTGTCACTTAAATCATATTAATTATGAATTAAGATAGCAAGGTAACCAGTATACAATGTAAGTTTTATTGAATTGAAATCAAAATAAAGCATATGTCATTCAGTCGGAATATCATACTGTTGCATTTGTTTGTGGGTTTTTCTGCTGCTTTTTCCTCTTCTTTTCAATCAATCAATATGGCAAACACCCAACAAATTAAAAACTTTAATGTAACTGTAGATATCTCTCCGAAAAAACAAATTAAAACTTTGCTTCTCATGATCAAATCAATGCAGATATCTCTCCAATAAACAAATTAAAACTTCTCTTCTTTGATCAAATCAATGCAGATATCTCTCCAATAAACAAATTAAAACTTTCCTTCTTTGTTCAAATAAATGTAGATCTATCCTATTCAAGATCAACATGAACAATGGCTACCGTATATCTGATTTAAAACTTCCTATTTATCAACAAGGGGTCATTTATGCCATTTCTGCTTACTATTTTAGCAAAACTATATGTCAATAAACAATAATAAATCGATTTTTAATATAGAATCAAAACAACATAAAATAGTGCAATTGATAACAATCTACTGAATGCACACAGACTGCAAGTACCATAAAATTAATTCTATTTTAATCTGTAACATGTTTGTTCCAATCTGTTTCAACCTGTCTCAACCTATATGCTTAATTAAATCATTATTGTAATAAAAAGCAAATGTAATATAATACTGAATACAATATAATACAATGTAGTTAGAAGGGATTTGCAGTGTTCTGTCAAAATGTGTTTTCTGAAGCATATGTAGATTGTATAATTAAAATTTTTTTTGTGTTATTCAGATATATATATAACAATAATTGTACAATATATATATTTCAATGTGTTCAAACAAAATCAAAATGCCAGATTTTAAGATCACATCATTTCCATTTCAACTTTTTCCATATTTCGGTATTGCATTGGACAGCACAATTAATACGAGGTTAAAAAGACATCTCTGGTTATTTTATTTCCAAATGACAATTCTCCACTGATATCAATTAAATAAAAGCCTACCTGTCCTAGAAATTATACCAGTGATCATGGTTCTCAATAAAAGCAGTACCACAGGAAGTGGAAGCAAATCCCTTCATTAAATAGTTATAGAAGCCAATATTTAATCTATAGAATAAAAAGAATAAACTAACTCGACTCCAACAAATGAGAAAATGGTTTGATGACCGTGGTCAAAATAGGTTAGTTGGCATTAAGCAGACAATTGTTCGGGCAATGATTTATAATCACCTAACGTATTAATGCAGAGATATGATTATGAGGTAGAATGTGACGAGATTTAACCATTCTTACCCCGAAGATCAAAGAAAGAACACAAATCACCAACTGATCTATCTTCGTCAATACTCAACTTGACTAAGATGTAGTTTTCTTACGCATTCTCTCTCCCAAGTTGCTCTAACGTGACGTCTATGGTCACAGCCTAAGGATACGTGTGCCATTCAAATGTGACCGATCTTATCAATCACCAGCAGAAAAACATCGAAGTCAAAGTAGCTATAGATACAATTGTAAAGGCGAGAAAACTGTACAGGCCTTTTTAAGAAAATTTGGGAAAATTTTGATAAATATAGATACATAGTGGAGGTTTGTGGAGGGTGTTCGCCAGTTTTAAAAATTACCTCCAAAAAGAAAAAAGATAGGTTGCCAGGCAACAAAACATATGCCCACATCAGCTAAGTCATCCGGGCAGTCAACAAGGGTTGTCGTATAGTTTTGTTCTTTTGTAATGTTGTAAAAACATTTACAACACACTAAAATCGGATCACAAGTTTGGCTTTGAGTTCTGCTTTATGCTATCGTTTAGTATACAAAACATCTAATATCAAGGGCCATAAAGTGTCCACAAGACTTTTTAAAGTGATCAATGTGGGCATATAAAAGTAATTGGGGTCCCATTTAATTTGCTCTGGTGAACCAAGTGTTGTTTTTGCTATCAGATCAGACCATCTATGTATTCTATTGACATTAAACATACTATATGACCTATATCATGTCTTGAGGCTACTCCTGGCCTATATTCAAATCATATATAAAGCATATATGTAACCAGACCATCGCTGGCAGCATCAAATCATGTAGCAATTAAAACACCTGATAAATCTTTAAGATCTTTTGTCTTAACAACATTTGTAGATCATCTTTAATGTCAAACTGAGAAATTTATTAGTCTACAACAAGTCTTTTTTGTAAAAGTCAATTGTTTATTTCTCAGTTCTTTACAAAAATTGTACTATTGATCATAGACTACTGAGTTTCTTAGCTTTACAATTTTTATCAAAATATATCAACATCGCTACAGATACTGGTGATGACAATACACAACAACTTTAACCCTTAACCGGTCAGAGTCGCATATTTGCACCACGACGTTATATCCAAAATTGGTCACGGTCGCATATTTGCGACCATAGCAAGAAACTTTTTATAAGCCGCATTTGAGTATTAAGTTTCGTATTTAATTGATATCGCCACGCGTGCGTCTCAAAAAGGAACTTGTCTTGTCAATAACATTGAGAAAAACATGTCTTCGTTCTACATTTTTTGACAAAAAACGTAATTTAACGATATGTCGGGAATAATAAAGATCCGCAAAGTCACTGAAATGCCTATATATGATTCTGACTTGGATTATATCGATTACGCCGATTCTGAAGACGATATTTCTGATGAAAATGATTTAAAATTATAGATCAACTTATCAACTTTTTTATTGGTGTCAAGACTCTATCATTTATAATTATTTGGCAGTAGTCGATTGTAATAGGCATACAAAATATTTCACGTTAGTTATTTTTTAGCCTGACCACTTGACGTCATAACGTCAAAATGACGTTGACCGGTTAAGGGTTAATTCTGTTACCCATCGGTTTCAGACTACACTCATCCTCAAACATTATAGCTTGTAAATTTATCTAATTTCACTTCCACTTTGTTGGCGATTCAGCAATAGTAAGTTAATACTTGTCTTCTTAATTATTACAATCAATCTATGGTAGCCAATCAACGGCACTGTACAAAAACTTCCAATTTTATGACTGGACAATGAATATTACTAATTTGTTTCGATCATCCAGCATATGCAATCACTCTCCATTCTAACATATAGCATAATCATGGGTATTGCTATATTAACAACACATGCTACACTGTTAAACTGTTATATTATGATGCTAGAGGTTGAAAATGTTGCTCTATAAAAACCAATGAGTACAACAATGATAAATTTAATTAGTGTGAATAACGCTGTCAATAACTATAGATCAAATAAGAATCTCATAAATGCCACACTAAATATCACAACCAACCAAAGATTTGGTAAGTACGTGTATATGATATTCAAATAATATTAGTCATAGTGCCCTTTGTTTAAAGTTACATCGCATTTGTATGTACTATGATAAATTTGATTAAGGAAGGAAGAAAATTCCATTGTTAATGGCATAAGGCACAGCTTTTACACTCTCCACAAGCTCTCTGCAGAATAGAAACGATTATACATGTATACATATTCGCAAAAATTACGTAATTCTATTTCTTCCGCAGTACACCGCCAGTGAAGCCCAAGAGACAGAAAGGTATACGTGAAATATCAACTCAATGTAAATGTCAAATTCTCAACAAATTGTTTGACGAGAAATGCTTCCAAAAACTATGTGCATGTGCATGTTTATCTGCTTTGTTTTTTTTAACGAGCATAAAAACAATTTGTTGATATAAAATTAGCTGCAGCTAAAATAACATCTAAGTGGTAGCCAGTACAACTAAAAAGAATAATCTTGTCTGAACGTTGTGGATCTAAAAATGAGAGACAAAAAGATGTCGGGGGGAAAAATATGTTACTTTCGGCTTATTGTTTGTTTTTCTGTATGATCACTCCATCTTGTACATTCCTGCTAGTTTACAGATAAATCTGTCAGATTGCGGAATCCAAAAACTCATCCCATCATACCTGCCATTATTAATCACAATGTTCTTTTGTTTTTCTTCTTGTCAGAATGTGGAATGAGTTGTTTGTGGAAGACATCACGACTGGTTTTCTTGCCTACCTTAGTCTTATCATTACAACTTTGGTATTTTTCATGGAAGTGTTTATCTGAGAAGAAGTATTTTCTTTAAGTATAAGTATTACACATAAGGTATTTATCTATCTATTGTAATCAAACAGTGGTGCATGATTGTAGTGTAGATAAAACTTAGCCTATACGTACCTGTATGTTATGCCTATAGCTTTTATTATTTAAGGACCACATACAGATAGACATTAGCAAGACATATAGTGATTGGAAAAAAGTTATTTCCTATAGTGTGATGAAATATTTTCCGAAGAGACCTGGGGTCATACACTGTGTCTCACCCACTAATTAATTTCTAAAGTAGAAATTTTGACATTTTGGGGGTGTAAGAATGCATTGAATTGAAAAGCATTTTCTAAACCAGTTAAATGGCCATCCTTTTTTCAAAACCATTTATTCTCTAGCCCTATCTAACCTTTTAAATATGGTTTATTTACAATAACAGCATAGGGAATCACGACAATTAAGTAGGTATGGTGCTATTTTGCAGTCTGGTATTCCCTTTCACCAAAAACCATGAAAAATTCTGACCTCTCGAAGGTCCACAACCTTGGTATTGCGCGTAGGTATACTTTTATACTACTTGGGTACAATGAGTGGCCTTTTTTACCAATTCAATCATCATCAGAGTATATCAGTGATATATGTTTTTAAAATCAGAAAAAGCCAAAATGGTGACTTTTTTATGTACAATCTTTGGGATATAAACACATAGTTTAACCTTTTCATTGTGTCCATCCAGTGGTACCACATATTACAAAATATTACTGGGTACTCACTAAGTCCCTTGCTAAAATTAGCACTGTAACTGCAAGTGCCATCTATCATTTTATCTATACACTAGAACAAACCTTCATGCATTTCAACGCCACAAACATTAAAATATCAAGGTGCAGAGTCCCACGCAGGCGATTCACTCTCAACGAAGTCGTGAATGACATCTTCACTGACCAAGACAGTGACGCGTGAGAACAATTTCAAGGCAGATGATACAAATAATTCATTACCAGTATATAATGATAGTAGTAAAGGCAGTGATTGGTAGTATGAAGTTAGTGATTTGTTGCTCGACCCTCTACCAATGGATATGTCTCCTGTGATGAACAAGCCCAAGGTGAACATGATAGGCCTATGTCTGCAATAGATTCTGACAATAATTCTGATTTTGATAATGATGCACTATCCACAAAGTTTTGATCCTATACATAGCAATATCTTTCTGGCTTTTAAACACATAAATTAAAACAAATAACACAATCAAATTAACCATTGTAATATTTACCCCACTCCAAGAGGCTGTGCCTAACATAAAAGGTTTTCTCTGCCTACTCTGGTTTCCTGCCACTGCTAATAATAATGAATTATAGAAATAAAACTGTGGTATGTGTTAGTCCCAAATTGAACTATTTTGTTACCTCATTCTTTTCTAGATCTCAAAGAAGCTGAATCATTTTAAACAAAATATGACAGTGCAAGTTACACCACAAAATTTGTCCGATTCTCCCAGTATAGATAATTTTACCGTGTCTCTACCAAGTGGTTAATTTAATTGTATAACATGAGTAGGTCTATCTCTACATGTATGTTCAAAACATGTACAATCTCGTTGCACAATTCTAAAACATTTGAAAGAGAAAATATGATCACAATCGAACTAAATGATGCTACATGTACCTTAAAAAGAATGCAATACACACAATCAAAACCATCTTTGAAAATTTGCATTTTTGAAACAAACTAACAAGGCTTGATTGATTGACAAGTATTTTCAATTTTGAGTGAAGTATGAACGAACTGAAGCATATAGGACCAAGTGTTCCCACTACGTTTGATGCAATGACGTCTGTAGATTATTGATATCACCGTCTATTATCATTCAAAGATCTTGTCGTCACTATCATACACAGTTAACAGAATACAGAAGAATAAATCGATCAATTAAAACGTCATCATTTTCAATCAATACAACAAAAATATCATCTGGACCTCATTTTTTAATATCAATATTCAATCAATTCATCGTTTTTCGTACCCTAAACGGACATTCACTCTTATTAAATTGATCATTTTTCTATTAATACTTCGTAATTGTTCTGGGTCGATATTAAAGTCTTATCATCTAAAAGGTGTTGGCCGTAACAACCATAGTTAACAGTAAATTGAAAAAAAGATATTTCTGTGATGCAAGTCTCTAATTCTATGGTAATAATCAGTTGTCGTCTTCTGTCCATAAAGGACAGATTTTTCTTTAGTTCTTAGAAGAAATTGTAAGCTATAATATGTCAAGATCTGTGTAAGTACTGGTAGTACTTATGAGTAGTACTAATAAACACAAGATCCCAATTGCATCAAAGACTGACAAATAAATAAAGATCTATGAATAATCAATTTCCAATTGTAATCAATTCTTTACACCATAAATAGCCCAAATAATCCCGAAAATGAATCTTCAAATGATAAGTTATAAATCCATAGCATCATACAATGCACTAAACAATATGCTATTTTTTCAAAACAAGCAGGTTTGACGTCATTCTTGCTCTTTCAATCACACTGAATAAGCTGATATGAATGTTTTAAGAGCTTCATACATATAATAGATAAGATAAAAAAAACTGTTATCTTCAGATACCATCTACATGAGATAATTTTCCATGGTTTCTCATCTTCAGTACTCGAATATTACTGAGAAAAAAAGTGAATACAAGAGGAATGTACGTGTCTCTTGATTGTTGTATCAGCAAAATGTTGTTTGATTAATAAATTTATATATGGACACATTACATTTATAAATTTTCGAAGTTCTAAACAGAAAGAAATTGATAAGGTTTTTATTCTTCTAAAATGTCATAAAATCATTTCAAATCTCTTTTTCATATTAATCATAAAATTAATAGCTTTTAATTCTTAAAAACCCAACAAGCACAAAAGTTGTGAATACCATGAAAATGTAGGCCTATGTACAATCTAACTAGATATTTTCTTCCAAATGTAATGGGATAAAATTGTCAAAATATTTTTTAGTATGTATCATATTTTATTTACATACATACATATCATTTTAAATCTAGACTAGATAAATAATTGCATGAACTTGAGTTAACATACTATTTGCTGAACTAGTCTCTTAATCTATCTTATATGTATGACGTGGAAATGTTACAAAACACATAATACAAGGTGTCGCTTGAAACTATTTCACATAAAACAGTAATAAAACACAGAGAAATGAAATTTCTTTTCAGATTTAAAATTCCCTTTCAGTATGTACACATCACAACCATGCAGATGTCATAAGTATTGAAAAGTCTTTTATTTCAATATTTATCTTCACAAATTGAACAAAAATCGGCACATGCTTATATGAACATTTTAGTTGGTGATATTCTTATACACCTCCTTGTTAAAAGATTAAGTTGGCTGTATCAAATCTATGACCAAATTAGCGACTGTAAATTAATTCATTGATCAAATAATTCAATAGTCCTAGTATTCGAATGACAAGAGGCATCATAATTAAATTAAAGAAAGTCATGTTTATATTACTTCCCTGTGAGATGTATTTTTCAAGATGAATAAAAAGTACCATCTCCTTCACATGGAATAGATAAAATAACATGAGGCCTGATACTACAACTGAGCATGTATTATTTACACTTTAGCTTGTCATTTGGACTTTTAAGACCTCCCACAGATCAGGAATATAAAACTTGGAAATTTCCCTGTGTATTCTACTCATCCTCCTCCATATATTTACAATAGACAGAATGAAAGATAATATAAGACCCTATTAAGTCTATTCAAAATAACATTTTAATGGTCGGACAAAAACACTTCAATCATCAAATCCCTTGTCTTTATTAAATCTTCTGTATGTTATTCTTGACCCAAAATCAACAAAACAGATGAGATGTGATGAAACTTTCAACATGAGACAAACCTAATCTGTTTTTATCAATTTAAAACAAAGAAAGATTACCTTATTATCTCATAACTTCCGTTCATAAAGCCCCTTCAAGCAATCCTTGAGATTAGACCAAGATATATTTGGCAAATCTGTGCTCATTGAATGAGGAGTTCTGCTATTTATGGTGGCTCCTTTACACCAAAATAGAAGTTAGCAAACTATAAAAGGTATACACACGTGTAAATAAACGCTTGACTTCATATCAAAAATGTACACATTACATTACGGTATTGATAATATTAGCATTACATACGATCAATAGCATTAAAATTCATGCAATTTCTTTTCTTAATCTTTACAATATGTGACACTTTGCAATTATATAATAAATTCATTGAGCATTGAATGGAGTATGTGACCTAGCGCAACACTTCAGTCATAAATACAATTATTAGACCTAAATGAGGATTTCCCTAATCTATAAAAGATAGAATTACAAAGTGATTCATTTTCAAAAAGTATGATCAATATATGAATATTTATCTGTTCATTTTCAATCAATTTCTGATCTTTGGTGATTAAAGTTGCCCATCCTAGTCAAAAATTTGCCAGAAAATATCCAATTTTTCAAAGCTTAATCCCCACTAATTTTATTATGTACCTAAATTGATTACTTTACATCTAATCATAGAAAACAAAACAAACATATCGACTGTACAGTAGGTAACGTTTCACCTTGAAATCTCTCTGATCTTAATCAAAAACTAGACTTTTTATGATATACATTATCTATAGGAAGCACTGTCTTCTTCATAAGGTCTGCAAGTGGATCTCAATTGTTGCAAAATTTTCAATTCATATCTCTGAAAATACTGAATAGAATTGAACCTTTATTGAACAGATGTTCCTTTTTGAGATTATACTTTGACAATTTTGTAGTATACAATGGATTTAAAATCGGTCAAAAGACCACCACCAGCATTAAAATACACATGTATAAATTCAATAGTCTGGTACTTATGAATCCAATGGTCTATGAGATTCTGTAATATGAAAGGGCAATAACTCAAAGCAATCATATAACCCTAAAGACTCAGCTTTAAGACTTTGAGATTATCAAGTATGACTCAAACTGCCAACAGAATTCCATAGGTTATTCCTCTTGCAATTCTTTACATCATATTAGAATAATATATCTGACAATTTACTATAATATTATAAAACGCACTATATATTTTCCACTCAGTACTAAAGTCAGGGATTTTCTTTAAATGGATAATGCAAATTGATTTTTAATGCACATTTAAACTGATGAAAGGTATAACGTATGCCTTCCATTATGAATCAAGCATTACTATAATTCTAGCTTGTCAACAGAACACTGAAAAGAAGCATTTATAATAAAACAAATTCTTTAATTCATTCAGAAGATAATATGTCAGGAAAAACAGAAACATTACCCAAATAGCATGTTTAAAAAGCATTTTTCATATTAGATTTTATTCAGTCCAAAACATTCGAGGTTAAGGGCAGTAACTCAAATCAAATTGAAAGCTTGCCAAAATAATGCCAAATCCTTACCAAATTCTTTGCTAGGTTTTGCTTAATATTCATTACTATGAGGCAAATAGATAGGAGGTACCGTACACAAGACGGATGTGGAAACCTACCAATGAAAACAGGGGGGTACACAGGATGGATGGGAAAAACTACCAGTTAAAACAGGATGTACACAGGACGGACCTTGTAAAGAATCCGTCAAACTATGCGTATATTTGATGCAAGGCATAGTTTCAAACAAAAATGTGCTACAGTTGGTCAAATTTCAGGTATTATTAAGAAGGTTTATTGCTTTATTTAAGATATAAAGTAAAACATAAAGATCCCAAAGACTGATAACTGCGGGGCGGTAGGAGTAATAAAGTAAAATATAAAGATCAGTATCCAGATAGATGTCCAAGCCTGACCAGCTTTAATACAGTTTTAAGGGAGTGTTCGCCGTCCACTGTGTCTTCCTTTATTTAAGATATCTAAGAATGGCAATTACCAGCTTCATTCACAGAAATATATCCCACACTTACTTAAAATTACTTTGGGAGCAGGAGTTGTGTAGGAGCAGGATGTTATATGTGTAGTAATACCTTATCAATTCAAGACAATACACTGAAATCAACTCAGTTCAATGGCTGTCATTTAATATTTTATAAGTGTTTACACATACACTACATCATTGGATAACATCGTGCAACAGAAGATACTAAACATCTTCAATAATTCATTCACACAATAGCTTACTTTGCTAACATCACTTATGGTGGACTTGTTATTTTCAATAGAGAGGAAGATTGGGGAAATACTCTCTATCATTGTCTAATCATTTTGGAACCACTTGCACAAAAAAAAAATACTTCATGTAAAATGCATACTATTCTAAGCAATAGATTGATCTGGCTTTTGTAGCATGAATCAAGGGAAGGTATCCCATAGAAATGCTGGTGATTCCACAGCTAATTGTCTGATTTGTTTCCAACATATATTATAAGCCAGTCAATTTTACAACTTAATATCATTTGGTTGGCGTGGTGCTTTAATTCCAACCTTAAATATCGGATTATACAGTTTTATCTCAAATTTTAGTCTAGTAAAAAAATCAGTGTCATCTGACAGGGGTCATATGATAATGTAAATTACAAAGGGAATTAATTCAACTAAGTCTTGTAAGGTATCTATTATTATTTTAACTAGGTCAGCAATGCTTAATCTGATAGATGATCTTTTTACAATTTACTATAGATATCTAGACATCTATTTTTAATAAATTTTAAGTTTGAGTTATTTATATATGCAGATCAGAGAACCACAATTATTAATTCTGTTATACCACATACCGAAATGTCCTTAGGTAGTGAAAGCATTGCCAATGGTTGAAGGGCGACTATGATGTTGTTTAAGATTATAAATGACCTTTACTCCACAAACACTGTCTTTAAGGTACGAAATTTCTTCTTTCCTTAGGATATAGTTAAGTCTGCTCTAGAATCTTGAACACAAATAACATTTGGCATATTTTCTTCACTAATATCTTTACGCGGACATATTACATTATCAACGTTAGTTAGAATTAATTAGGATAGTGTATGATTTCTTTACGTCATCGTCTTCTATTAAATGAATTATTATATACTAACATTTTTTTTACCCTGATGTCACAAATGCAATTACCGGGTAAACCAAAACCTTATTTGTTCAATATCAGTGTGGATTAGAATTTTGAGGAGTAAAAAGCTGATTTGGGATTAATTACAAAACATCCTTGGAGAAGGTCTTTCATAATTCAAATATTTAATATGCTATTAACCAGTCTACTTACCTGTGGTTAAGCACAATTTTCTTCAGGTCAATGTGTAGTTATTCTGAAAGAATAAAAAATAATAGACAATCAAAATCAGAAATCGATAACCATCAATAATCTATATTAACCAGCCTACTTTTAAGGAGTGTATCACCAGTAGTAGATTTATTGATCATTAGGTAGACGAAACCAACAAGAAGATTACGTTAGTTAGAAATCAGGTTATAATTAGACAGTACATAGTAGTCTCATCATGGTGATTCAAACATAACTTGTAGTGATGGCTTGGCACAATATGATTTTTTTAATAATGTTTTTTTTGTCACATCAAAAACTGCCACTCTTAATTATCCGTCACAACCATGTATAAATCACTCTTAAATTGTCATGGTCCCTATTTTGGCCTGAACAGTAATTACAATTTCCTTTCCAGGTTGGGGATCATGGCTGCTAAGCGGGCGCAAGACGCTGCCTCGCTAGTCTGGAGGATAGGTGTTTGATTCTTGCATTGGCTGAGAAAGTTTATCCAGGTTTTTCAGCTTGGTTCCCCGTTGTCAGTGATGCAGTACGGAGGGCCTAACAAGCACAGCTGTCTAGTTGTTTGGATTTGAATGAATAACCGAGATCACGTGCACACAATGACATGTCCGTAAAAGATCGGAATTCAATGTAAGAGTAGGCTGTAGTGCCTCACAGTGTGTGCCCGTCTTCATTAGTACAATTCGGAACAGAACAGTGGGACTTTAAACGCTATTTGATTTCATTTCATTTTCTTCACAGGTTTTAGTGACTTCAATTAAAACTAGAACTCTGAAGAAGTACCGATGTGAATCGAAGTAGTGCCAATGTGAATCGAAGTAGAACCGATGTGTTTCTGCATGTGATGTCACACCTTGTCACATCAGCAATCAAGTTATAACAAGAATTATTGAGTATAGTAAAATCCAATACCTACTCTAGTGGAAAAACCTGTCATTCTGAACTCTAAATACAACCAAACTTTTTGATACAAATTGTCATTAAACATGAGGGTTATCATACATACAAAGGTCAAGGGCCATCTTAAAATAATGAAGAAAAATATCGCAAATCTTTGATGCTAAAACTAATCAAGCAAAAAAAGTGTCAGTGACAGCCCCTATGGGATTCATCCAAAGAATCTAAAAATGAGATCCCGAAGAGAAATAACCAAGATAGGGGCAATCTGATATTAATTTTTTGCCTCATTCATAAAACACTTCCTGTTTGTCAAAAATAACCTAATATTAGTAATATTTACATTCAATACAAAATTTGTGTAGAATCCGTGACCAACAGGAATATGAAAACAATAGATCAAGGAATCCGATATGGAAGTGTCCCTAACTATAGATAAACATTAAAAAAGATAAACAAAAGCGACACTAACTAACACTGTTTTCATCATTGGATGTTGTTCTTCAAGGTAATAAATGAAACGTTTAAAAATAATCTCTAAGAAACAGAAATCATGTCATAAGGAACTATATATGACATAGAGTGTTGAACCAAGCGCGTGTGAAAAGGGGGAAAGTACCAAAAAATGTTGAAGGAAAATCTAAAAATTACAGATTGGAAGAAGGGTTTGAGGATTATTGTTAATACGTAGAGGTTAGACAGTCGCAGATTGTGTAGCAATAACCATCTGATGCAGATTGGTAAAACTGGGTGCTGTTGCTATTTCGAAAATTTTATTATAGAGATTTTTACAAAAATAAAGGGGCATAACTCATTTAGATATTTAAGCAGGAGGATTCAGATCACAATTAAAAACCATGTGTCAACAAATTCGCACGTAATAAAAATTCCTTTGCGATATTAGAATTTATGTCAGTAATATTCTTACAAAATTATGTGTGGTCGTAATATGATAGAATGAAAACGAGCCGACTATAACTGCCGATCGTACTAGTTTTGAATTCATGCACCCAAAAAAATAGGTAGGCCTACATCTCATAGTTTTTCATATTTAATTCTTACAAAATTATGTGTTGTCGTAATATCATGTAATGAAAGTGTGCTGACTACAATGTATTGTCCGCCTGTACCTGGATCAAATTCAATCCAGTAATAATTCCTCCAAAATTACTGTTGATATATTTTTCAGTAGGATTCTGGCATTCGTCTTATACTCCGTTTTGATTTATATAAGGCTGAAGGTAACAAAATGATATCTAAAAGAATCTTTTCTTCGACATCAGTCTTGTAGAAATTGTATGTGTCTCGCAAGATTTCTACTTTCATTTTACTTGTATATTATCTAGTATTTATTGGATATGTGTGTACATGTATGTGGAATAGCTTTATTTAATGTCCGATTCCGCTGAAGTGATATCACAGATAAGTTAATTATCAGATACTTAATAGTTGTCCTGCAAATTTGGTTTGATATTCCTTTTAAACATTTAACTTTTATTGATAATGTAGTTTGCAATTGATCAAATTTGAGATGAAATGACTATCAGTGTCTTTGGTTGCGCTACCAATGACTAATCGAGATGGCAAGAATAATATCTAGAAAACAAATACTTGATAAAGATAAATTCCCACGAAAGAAATTAAAGGTAGTTATTTCTAATTAAAGTATAGCAAGTATGATATATATTGAAAGTTAAAACACCTTTAAGAATTTCACTGGAAAATACTGGATTTCTAGAAAAACACCCACAGGGTGTGCACAGGACAAAAATTTTAGTGTCAGGTCATACATGCCCCCCCCCACACTCCTCAGTGATTTAGTTGATATTTATTTTTGTTTGCTTTGTTACTGTTGTAGTTTAAATATCTACTCTTTAAAAGATGATATAAACACGATTTTCGCATTGCCTCCACCTAAACAATCCAAGGTTGTAAAATATTACCCTTTGCTCTAATGTATCCCCCCCACCCCCCGGACAAAATCCTGGATCCGGGCAGGCTGTGAGATTGCTCGAGTGACGTAGGGAGCACTTTGTATGTGTTGATTAAACAGCTAACGGTTGTGAAATCAGTGTGAGACCTAAAACATATACAGCAGACTCTGCTATTACATAGCAAAATAAGATGTGGGCAGAGGATAATCCAAGAATTTACTTGGGCTTTGATATTTATGGTAAATACAAGCTGAAAATGGACCATCGCATGAAAAACAAGGCTGCTTAAAATTGATTTTTTTGGCTTGGGGCACCTTGTGGTACATGTAGTTCCTTGTGATTAAAATATTTTGTCAGGGATAGCAAGGGACTCTTAAGTCCAAATATAATCAAATTGTAGTTTGTATGGGAAATTGTCTTTAAGAAAAGAACATTTCTTATTAAAGTAACAAGTCCTAATTTTAGTGAAAACAATCTGGGTTTTATAGTTGTCATAGGGATCAGGTCCAGATCATCAGAAGTGATAACAAAAATATGAAACCATACTGAACTATTTTTGTTACTTTATTCAAAGTTTATCTTCTATATACCTGGTACATAAATTGACTGCTGTTCTTTTAGGATCAATGATTCTTTCATTAAACACAATTATTAGCTTGAGATTTTTCTCATAAGTTATAACATCACACAGGTAATAAAGTTTTAAATTGAGGGCATTACTTAAAATAAGTACATGAGAAAATGAAATCAACCATAAATAAAGATACATGTAAGAGTAACATTAACCATGAAGAGTTTAATCAATACTGTCTAACAGCACACATTTACATGCAACATTTGTGTATAGAAGTGGGTATGAATAAGGGGAAAGACTCAAAATAGTATTGCCAGCCAACACAAAATATAAGTTTAACAATTTTTCATTTGAAAGCTTAAGAAAAGGTTACAAAAGATAGAAGGAGGAGGGTGGGGGAATTAACCTCCACCAAACTAAGTCTTTTTGTGATTTGTATTTCAATAATTCAGCAATGTGTATAGGGGTCTTTAACAGTGGGAGCAATATGAGGACTCAGAGAAACCCACAGATTGGACAGGCATGATGCTACTCCTTGTCATGACAAACTTTAAGATTGTTGAACTATTTGACCCAAAACAAGCCTAACAGTAATTCATTTGGTATATCAGAAAACATACTGATGGGATTCTCCTACATGATCTACTGTGTATGTACATAAACTATTACATGACTCAGTTAATGTAGTCCAGGTTTAACCATATATGCATATGTACTTGTAATATTAAACCACATTTAAAGTAGGCTAGCTACTTTTAAAAAAATATAAAATAACATCAGTGTCCTAAAATGAAACATTTAACCCTTTGAAGTACTATGTTTGGAAATGAAGAATAATTTCCATCTCTACAAACAGTTGTATGTAATTGTTAAATATTTAGTTAAAACTGACATGTTCATTTTTGATAAAATTATGAGACTGGTTATTTTTTCCACAAAACTCAATTTCAGAAAATGTGTTAATTTTTGATAAAATTATGAGTGTAGTAACTTTTTCCACAATACTCAAAGACAGAAAATGTATTCATAGCTTTTGAATTTACGAAGGGTTAATGTATACATATTACTAATTCAGAAGTGATAAATATGACATTTCACCATCAATTAGATCAAAACGTCAACATTTATTGCCTTCTACTCCCTAACTCCTGCACTAGTTAAGGTAGCACAGGGAAAGTAAACATTCTTTGAATAAAATAATTTTATATAAAGGTTTACTGCACTCAATGTTTTCAATAAAAGAAGTATGGTATGATATGTACTAACACTTTTTCTTCACTAAACATCAAGGGGTGTTAATAACATCTATTGTGTAACATAATGATGGGCAACCATTATATTTTATAGTGTTTTTATTTTTCAGGTTTTTTCTTTCTTTATTCTTTATCCAACCAATAATGATCTAATCAGTATATTATTACCATAACCCTTGATTTATAATGTTACAGGTGAGAACGTAGCAACCAAACTAGCCAGGTACAGTTTATCAAATATACAACCAGTTACTGTATCTTGTGTTTACCAATATAATACTACAATTAATTTTAGTCATAATAGATATAACAGTAGGCTGTATATGGTGTATGCAGGTCTGTATATGGTGTATGCACGTCTTCATTAGCCCAGTAATTAGGAGCAGAACAGTAGGACATTAAAACCCATTTCATTTTACAATTCATTTTAGTCAAACTACAATTTATTTTAGGCAACTACAATTCAAATTAGTCTTTAGAATAAAAATTACTGTTTAATTACGAATGGATCTCTCTAATAATGAAATACAGTGATTATATATAATATTGTTACCTTTTCAATTAAAAGACATTTTCATGGATTAGTTGGCGTTTCTTTTCAATAACAAGTTACTTGAATCGATATTTCAAATACTTTCCAGAAACCTCCCCACCTACCTATTCCCATCAATCTTCTTTCAATTTAACAATGCTAACTGTGATGTGGGGTATGTTAGTCCTATGTTAAACTTCTTTTCATTTCATTTCATTTTGTGGTGCATGCTATCCTCAATACATGAACTCAAACTATCTCTTTTCATGAGAAATGTCCACATTACATTTCTGCAAAATATACATGTATGGGGTAGCAAAGGACAAATTATATAGAATATGTAGTGAAATATCTAATGAGAAATTGGTCACAGTTTAGGATTTTAGATAATCAGAAAAACCGATGGATTTCAATAATTGTATTATCAAAATATGTTAAAGAAGTCGACTGTACTTTTATCACAATTTATATAAAATTCTGTGAATGTAAAACAAAATGCTTGAAATAACTTGAGAATTAACTTTCCTTTTTAACATATCAAAATTCATGTTTTTTTTCCGTTGGATCTATTATCTTTCAACAACATCCTTCCTTGTTTTCAACTTAATGTTAGTTAATTTGGAAAACTTACAGGCTAAACCTGTATATTGGTTCAATTAATTTTGAAATAAGTGTAATTATGATGTAAAACCACTAAAGGAAAGTTTCTTAATATTAGTACAGGTCATTTTTTTAAAATTTCATCCATTGCTTAATTCAGCTCAACACATGACTTTTTCAGGATGCATTTCGTTATGCTCACTGATCTTTAACATATTTTGTTATAAAGATATACAGGACCACCCAGAGTGTCCTTTCAGACACTAAAAGATGAACAAGATATCACAAGAAAACAAAAATCAAAATAATGTTTGAACTTATATTATGCAAGAGCCAAATCTGCCTATTGCAGGTCTTTCTTTAATAACAATTTCACAAACAAAAACAAATGTCAAACTGACATTAAAGTAGATAAGTCTGTAACTTAATATCATCCAAAGTCTTACACATTGAAATCACAAATTATTTGTCAATTGAAATCAACATTGATGCCGTTATCTTACCTTGGAAAGGTAGGCTTCTGATATCCAATATCTGAGACAAAATAAACATTTTACCATTGGTACAAGTATCATATACCAAAGTGCATTTCAGCGTCATTTGTTACAAGTGACTAGAAATAACGAGAGAGAGAGAAATGAGGTTTAACGTCCACTCGACACAAACCAGGTCATTTTGTGACTAATATATGGTTTCATTTTATTTCAATAATTCGCTTGCGCGTAGGGGTTTTTAGCAGTGGGAGGAAACCAGAGTGCCTGGACGAAACCCATGAGGTTGAGAAGGCGCCCCTATCTCCATGCCACATACACTTACACCAGGGCTCGAAACCACAGCCGCAAGTCAGAGGTGACAGGCCAGCTAGAGGTCGAAGCGTGGCACTCTAAAGCACTAGGCCATCCCAACCCCCTAGAAAGAATGAGGTTAGACATATTCAACAACTCATGTCAAATGGCGACACCATAACTTATCTGGTAAGCATGCGCAATGGACTGGAATAACCAGTCTCTAGAAATATCTATTTGGTTGAGACTTGTGTCATATTTCCCTGGACATAACTGATTTGAAATTAGAGTCAAAACGGAAACAATTGAATGCAAATCAGTTCATAATCATAGACAATCAGATTACATTATATTACATGCGTAGTGACCCATTTGGGTCAATTTCTAAGTCCCAAATATTATCGATTTAGCTCCTTTAAAGCAGTCAAATTGCTAATGGTGACACCTAGAAATTGCCACAAATGGGTCGCAATGCATATAATAATGCAATACGAATGTATACAAACTGATTCACATTCAATCGTTTTCGTTTGTATTCTCATTTCATGTTCAGCGAAATACGCCAAAAGTTTCAATCGAGGGATTATTTCGAGTGTCTTGTTATTCCAGTCTACATACGCTGTTTGATTTGGTGCAATGTTTCTAGCCTCGTCCCTCGAGTCTCTTGCTAGAACTGGGGCTGAAACGCATTATGGTACACGATTCATGTACCAATGGTAAAATGTTTATTTTGTTTTAAATATTGGATATCAAAAGCCCATATTTTCCCAGTAAAATGACAACCCCAGTGTTGATTTAAATTGACAAATAATTCGTGTTTTGAATGCAGAAAACTTTGGACGATATTGAGTTAGAGACTTAGCTACTTTAAGTTAAACCAATACTTTCATTTTATGCAAAAATCAAAAAGACAATCCAGATAAAACAGTAAACAATAACAGAAAATGAACAGTATAGAAATACAACACTTACAATAAATTGTAACAGTGATTGACAGAATAGAAAATAATTAACCGGAATATAAAAACGGATAGGAAAACTGTTCGGCAAAACAGAAGTGAACTTGCCACACTACAGCACCTGGAAGTACCTTCACCACATCATCTCAGTAATCTTCGCATTTCTTTTATCTCAATTAATTTAACAGGTGAGTTTATTTAAATAAAATGGTGGAAAATATCTTCAAATAAGCCTCCAGATTGACTCTAAAAAAGAACTGCAATTCAAATGAGACATTCTCAATAATTTCACTTTAACACGTTTTGTAATGACCAAATGGGTTTACTTTATGTCGTTTGTACCTACTTAACAGATTCTTACCAATTAAAGCACTAAAACAGGGATGCAATTACGTCAAATCGATCGTAGGAGTTTTACAACTGTTTGTACATCAATGTGCTTTTATGGTGATAATGGCAACAATTCAAATGCGTGGGAGGTTTTAAAATAAACATCAAAAGTAGTCCCAGTCCTATAATTGTCAAGATAGGAGTTAAATTTAGTTAGTTTTGAGTTAAATGACACGCTCCGTTCCACCTGTATCAATGTGAGGCTAACAGGTGGGTGTTAACAGTAGTGGTTGCGTGGTGTTGACACAACTTCAACTGTCAATGTTACCTACATAATTTATACCTATCTATCCATGTTACCTACATACATACATAATGTATTGAAGGTATTGTCTTAACAACCGATCTTATGTTCTTTGACCTGAAACACACCTTCTACAACTTCAAATAATTAAACAACCCAGCCACTGTTTAGGTCTACTTGATTTATGTCCTGTTCGCACCAATACATCACCTCATACACCAAAAACACAAGCAGTAGCAAGTGAGTTGGCAAAATAAAAAAAAAGACGTGGAGTAGCAAAGTCAAGATATTGTGTAAACCCAGATAAGACGTCATTGAATTTTGACACATGCTGTCAATGACTGATTACATGATGTACCCATGTCGTTGAATTCTGCCCATAGCCGCAGCTGACGACTAAAGTCAAATATTCACAGCCATCATACATATCTGTTGCCTGATTAAAATGAGTGTACAACTCTCTTCTGCAAATAGTTTTTTCTGGTATGAACCTCGCCCAATCGCCACTAAATACAAACATTTAACAGTCTGAGTGCACGAGATAAATTGTTTTTTCAAGCTTTAGAAAGCTTAGCATAAGATTTTAGCCTGTGTGTTTACCTCTGTTCTGTATTGATGGTTGTATTTTCAGGAATTATCTACTTGGAGAGGCTTTTATTATATCCAAATGTACCCAATAATAGACTCAACAACACTGAAATCAGTAAAAGATTTCTCTGTCTTCTTTTACAAAATAGTGCTTTAGGTATAAAAATCATATTTAGGTACCATACATATTTCTCGATTAAAAAATCTGCACTGAAGTATGTTTTTACTTATGCTATTTATTTTTTAAAATTTGCATGACATAATTGAACTGCTAAACATATTATCCACGCAAATGATGTTTTGGGGAGAGGTACATGTATCTAGTCACTGATGGTAAATCTCTCAGAGCTTACTGTGATTTGTTACTTTGACAAAAACCTACGTCAGATAATTATGACACTATACTGTCCTGATAACATAGACTAAGAATATAATTTTTGTTCAGGACCACCAGAATTTCTATACAGAAGATTGTATTTCAAATCTGAAAAATATGCCTTGATACCATACTTGATTCACTGATCAGTATAAGTATAACTGACAAATACCTACAGCTGAAAAACTATCCAATTTTATTAAGCAAGATGCACATAGACAACATGGACTAAACTGTATTAAATTTATATCAACTATAAAACCTATCCCAGTCCTTGATCATCAATACGAAAAGGTGAAATTGGCACAAAATAATTCAATAAACGAAAGTTCATTAGGATTGTACAGGATTTTTTGGGGTAAAAATAATAGTGACAAGACATGTAAGCTTATATAATATTATGCAAATTTATGTTTTAATGTGTTAATCTAAGAAGGTGTGTCTATATGTGAAGTAGTATGGTATATAAAATTAAAACAATAGTCTGAAGGCTGTCTATCATATCATCATATAACAGACAAGAAGAAAGTCCTTGGTTTGATATTCACCAGACTTGTTAATATTATGACATGGTTTGTTGGAGAGTTCTTTACCCATATCCCAGATAAAATTATGATCTTATTAGACAATACATGATAACTGCCCAACAAACAAAAACAGACACTAGAAACAATAATCCACAACACAGAGTAGACTACAGAATCAGATACACATAACCAGTTAGAACATAACACTGATGATAAGAACTAAGTATAGTCAAAACTTCTGATTGTCATTGGCATTATTGAGAAAATATCAAATTTTCCATGACTTTATGGAAGCTAAAATGCAGTCAAATTGATTATTTAACATTTAATTAAGAACACAGAATCAAAATATCCACAATATAATCTCCCAGCTTGGATTCAAATCGGATTAAAAAGATATCCATCAAAACAATTCAGCCAAACTTGAAGATGATAACAGCTTGTTTAAAATGGTTTTAGGTGAAACAGCCTACAGATATAGAATTACCTGTATCTATACAGTAATCGTAATTCATACACGGCAAAGTCGACATCACTAGAACTTTCTGTCTTATCTTTTCAGACAGGAACTGTTGAAATATTAAAAACAATTCTATTGCATATCAATGATCAATATTTCATAGAAGAAATTAGAATTTTAGAATGGAATTATGAATGAGAACGCTGCCCTGGCAAATTTTTCCCCATATTTAATCTTAACCGAGTAGGATATTTTATATATCACCTTTTGGAACAACATGCTCATAATTATATTACAAAATGTAAACACAGAAAAAACTTTTTTAGTCTCAAATGAACCCTGGAACTACAGGTTTGAACATTCAGGGGGTGAGAAATGAAATTTAAATTTCTCTGCACAGATAACATACTGCAAATTGGACAACAAATTTTGTAAAGCTCTGATAAAGACAAAAAGATATAAATCTAACAGCAGTTGTTATTTAGAAAAGCATGCCTATGCAAGACGTACATGTAACATACATAACTTGCTAGCCATGTTTTTAATTATAAACAAATAATGGAGTATATCTATTTTCAAGTTGTTTAACTGGATTATGTATAATGATGAACACAAAACACAGACTAATGAATGTGATAAGTTTTTTTTAAAAAACAAAACATGTTAAAACAGCAGGTTACCCATATATCTTACTTATATAATGTTTTTAATTATATACTACAACAAATACACACAAAATATTTACTGTATGTTGGACATGTATTTTGTATTATTTTTAAAAATGTGTGTCAAAAACATTGACATTTTATTATCCCATCCATGCATACAAAATCATCCTATTCAAATTTTGACAGGATATGAACTAGTAGTAGAGCACATAATTTTAAATCAACACATATATATCACAAGTTTTAAATAAAAATAAAAATGAGTAACATGAATGTGGTGTGATACTTCTATATGACACAATAATAGTCAAATATAAAACCATTTCGTTGACTGGAAAATAAACAATGTGCTACCATGCATTGTAATTTACTTATTGTTTTATGAGACTAATAATTCAATCTAAACCGGGTATTATAACATAATAATACTATGTTCTTTAATTGGGTATTGTGGCTTCTGTATATCATAGTTATAAAATCATAGTACTTTTAATAAAATGTAAAATGGTCATTTATTTAATCTATACTTGATTGCAAAGAAAATTTACAACTGTTCTGTTCCAGGAATACATTTTATTTTGGGGTATTTCGCCTGAAAAGCTTCCTGCTTTAGCAACAGATTTTTATTTAGGTATCCATACCAAATTTGTTACTAAACAAGTTATAAATGGAGATAAAAATCTGTGCTAGATTGGAAAGGAAAGGGGGTCGATAATTACTTCTAGTATAAGCAGGTTCCAAGCTTGACAATATTGGCAGACATGGCGTTATTCACGTCATTTTTTGTTCACTTCGCCTCGGTGATATATTGTTAAAGTGTGTCGAATGACGTCTACCTCGTGCCACTGACGTAAGAGCTCGACTCCAAGTTGTGATCGACTTGTCCCGCGGCATCAATATTTCAAGCGATTCCAAATTATCGCAGAAAATAGCGCGCAATCTTTCTCATAATGATGCCCTAATTATTTTTTAGTATAATGGTCAGTTCCTCAATAAATTCTATTTCGAGATCGTCTATGGTGAAAAATAGACAAAAATCACAAATAAATTTAACTTACCAATAAACCTTTGAATTCATTCAGCTGTCCGATATTCCAGATTTCTTGTTGGTAGTTTCAGTAAGAAAATAACACACGATATAATCTGTCAGTAGTCACATGTGATGTGTACTGAACTGGGCGATACGCCAGCTACTTTTCTCTCTCTCCGACGATAGTCTTTTCCCAGCAAAGAAAGATGCGCTGGAATTATTTACTGCGTCTTTCTTCTGAAATAAAAGACAACCCTATTTGACAACTGACAATTAAATAAATTTCAAATACATGTCCATCCTCATCAACTTCGTTAAATGCCGAGATGTCATTTAGCATCTCCATCACGTAACATCGCGTAATTTCTGTAAATTTCCAATGTTAACAAAATCTAAATAAAATGGTGCTTTGGTGAGAGAAATGTTCCACAATACGATACACACGTTGGTTTAAAGATAGAACTCAAACACATAAAGAACCTCACCAATATAAATCCATGAATTGAACAAAAATAACTCGACCAATTCTATTTTTACTCACCAGTGAGCTCGTCTTAGGCGAAAATCGGCAACTCAATCTATTTTAGGAAAAGGAAAACACTAGTGCCGTATTTATAGTGAAGATATATAAAAATATTATTACGCTCGACTAGTCTTCTTACACGAGTTGTCATAGAGTTTTGAATCACATGTAGATATTTACAAATAGTTGCCTTACAGATATGAAATTTATCTTAAAATATACCGAAGCCAACAACTTATTTAGTCACGTATGCATCGCACTTTCTTCTTTCGCGGAATAAGTGGATCGATGGTTGCCAGGGACACTCTGGTCTATTTGCGTCATAGGTGACCCAGTTATCATTTTGTCGATACTGAACGATCTCTGAGACCGTAGCGATAAGATTTCAGCTTGACTCGTGACGCTTTTTTTCATCACACATATAACGGGTATAATAATACAGCCGAACTATCAATTTTGCGTTAAAAATTGATAATATTTAGGACTACATATCGTGTGGAATTCCGACCCATTGACGTCATATGGTAACACCAATGGCACGTGCTTGCTGTAAAATCTATTGAAACACGCGGGAAAAGTCAACACTGTTATATAGAAGTAAAATGAGATGGTATTGTATTTATATTAGTCTAACAGGTTGCAATTTTAGAACTTACGTCTATAATGGGATTGACACCGATCAAATATGTCTGTGACCGTGAATGCCAATGAATTTATCCGCCTTCCACAGACTGTTTCGACTAACATGTTGATAGTTTTGGCCTGGTTTGACCCCTGGGTGATGTAATATAAAAACAAACTCAATTGACATTGGTGTCAGCTCGTGGGTGAACACCCCAAGATGTTCTGACTAATTATGAATAGACAAATACTACTTTTTCTTGCACTTTAAGGGTTTATGTCACATTGTCAGATATGGTGACCTTGAAGTTTTGTACTATTAATTATATTGTAATAGATTTGATACATTGGTCAGTCATTAGATTAATCGGATACTTAATACAAGGGTTTGTTTAATGGATGTTTATCTAGCAACGGTACAGTTCACACATCTTTTTGAATTTCCTCCAATGTGAAAAATTACGACCTATATTCTGTCAACGCACCTTTGCCATTGGTACTGTAGCCAGTGCATGGTCATTTTATCACGGACCATCGGGGAAAAATGGAACGAAATATAGTCACATTAAACGGTAGTTTTCGGCAATTATTAATTACTGTTGGTGACAGATAACAATTAACACAAGATTGAACCTCTTGGATTTCGCCATCCTTATAATTGTGGCACTGATATTATGGCAGTTACTGTTACCGACTGAAATAGAGGACTGTTTTAACTACCCAGACCATTACGATCACACTGATCTGCGATCCCGTCTTCATTTTAGCCAGATTGGTGAAGAAAATTAGGATTTTAAGATAAACCCAATTTCATTCATCTATCATAATAATATCCAGGTCTCTGGGAGCGACTATTCATAAGAAGATCCGATTAGCATGTGAGTAGAAAAAGCGAGAGAATTAAAAAGAGACAACCAGTGCATCAGAGTGTTGAACTGAAAATATATGTAGCAGTTACCCGATATATATTGTCGAGAACTGGAATAGATTCCCCGTTTTACACTACTTCCGGATACGTGTTACGGTTCAACGTAGGCAGAATTGTTTTAGGTAAAATTATGTTCGAAATCTATTTATTCATCTGTATCAGAAATGTATAGTCTCTGGGCGCTTTTATTATAATGTAACCCGTGAACATGGCCCTCAAAGGCTTCTTTGGTGCAGTGCAAAAGTTTTAATGCCCAACTCACCCGCACACACACATACACACACACCCTGCACACTGTAACTGCTTTATTGTGAAGAATCAATTGTTTATTTATTTTACACCTTATCTGAAGAATTAAATCAACTTATATAATATTTTAATTTTCATGTATATTTCATCTTTGAATCTACGTTTGATCGTAACCAAAATATTGCCAGTAAAGCAAAGAGGATTATTATGCGTTTAGGTGATACACCTATTCGGCTAAATAAACAGAAAGGAAACACGGACCGGAGTCGAAAGTACGACGCGGGGTCTTAAGTGCTCCACCATGCAATCTAATTAAAATATAGATCTATATTCCGTTTCGTTTTTTTATACATTCGATGGCCTACACTCATGTAGATCTAACAAGTTATGGTGGGAACTCGCGTTCTATGACGTCAGGTATCAAGCATGGGACATTTGACCCGATAACGTCAGTCATTCGATTAACCAATTAGCGACCGCCATGCTTTTTAAAATCTACTTTTGTTTTGTTTTGATTTCCATCCGCTGGTAATATTAACCCAAAGTTCCACGCATGAAAATGTCAAACGGTCGATTCGACAGATCATTTCATTGGCTGACCCCTCATTGCAGGCAGAACACGACTTAAATAACAAGTCTTCCAGATCCAAGAGTAGTAAAGACAAGTAAAAACGAAATTTTGAACTATAAAAAACGAAACGAAATTGGATCTGTGTTTTAATCAGATTGTCCACCATGGTCCGTATAAAACCTTGTCCAAGATTGGGAGAGGGGGCGTGAAAAAAATATAGATCGGTCATTATTGTTAAGCGGATAGTGAATTCCATAGTATCATTTGCGATAAGCTACCTTGCTCTATCTACATCTACTTTCGGGGGCAGATCGGGTGCGACCCATAGGTGGCGGATGCAACAACACTCTTCACTCTTTTGTGTTGTTTTGGAGAGGACTATGTGTACATTCATTATTCACTTTTACAAACTGTGTTTGGCTATTGCAACGTTTAAATTTTAGTTTCTTCGGGTCTGGCGGTTTTGGGGAAGATTCCAAAAAAGACTCCGGACAAGTGCCGATCATTTGAAAGATTATTTTTTTCTAAAAATTATTTCAACTCATTCAGCTGATCGGCTGGTCATTTATATTTATATGAACATAAAATGCACCGACATGAATCTTCAAAAGATTTGTTTTCGATAACAATGGGACTCAAGAAATAAGTATACAACTGAGTTGCCAACATAATATATATATGTCAAAGGCATATTCTTTATAGCATAAAAATGAAAAGGTATATATGTATTTACTAAGCTTGAAAGAGCTAGAATAAATTCATTTAGCTCGCTCGTTTCATCTGTTTTTCTCTTCATACGTCTCTTTGAGCGAATATGAAACGGAAATAAGAATGTCACAAACTGTTTTAATGTAACAACTGTCTTCAATGGTCGACTCTGTCTTGTTGCACAGGTACATGGGGACTGGAACTCCCTTCTCGCCGTGCACCTATGTGATTTTTTTCAAAATAGTAAATATTATATGATTTGGCATCAAATAGGAAGAAAAATAAAACAGATTGAAGAAAATTAAAAAATATAAATAAAAAGCCTCAGAAAATTATCAATATATTTTTAGAAATCACATAAGTATATCATATTAGAGCGTTCCTGTCCCAATGTATTTTACCTATGCTTCATTGCAGTCGCTGAGGGCTCCTGTGAAATTTAAATATACATCATTTCATGCAAAATGTTTCATAATTCAATTTTTCAGATTGATGTCAGATGTAAGGATTTGTCAAAAAATCCTGTGAAATTTTAATGCAGATGTGGCAGTGTTGGGAGATTTGTAATATTTCTAAAGGGGTCCGCGATGGAAAGAAAGGGACCGGAAACAATTGTTAAGGCAGGCTGACACTTGCACGATTCCGTGGCACGCATTGGCCCGACTCGAGTCGGCACGACACCGTCCGATTTGCGCAAACTCGTTGTGCTAATGCGGGAAGTGCGTAAACAATGCGCAAACTATGCGTGAACTCGTCGTGCCAGTTCGTGTCAACGTGGACACTCATGGGCACGACAAAATCGTGGCCAAAAGTCGTGCAAGTGTCAGCCTGGCTTAAGAATTAAACAGTCCTGTTAACACTTTCTCTAGGGACATGATCAGTGGAAGTTAAAATCACTTCACGTCTGATTCTTCGAAATTATGATATAAGAATTTTATGAAAAATGAAAGTCCCTGTCCATTATATTATGAAACACCGTTATGTTGGAGGGATTCTGGAATAACTTCCTCACACACTGAGATGCCTTCTTGAAGTTTACATTACCAAACACGTAGGTGGAGAGTATCATCAGTGCCCGCTAACCTAGCTCAGTTAGGGGCCGTCGCATTTTTGGCATGTCTGATAGGAGGCTGCTGAACAAACTGCCCGGCAGTGGTCATTCATGTCACTGTCGTGGTTCTGAACAACCCCAAAGCTGATTTGAGTGGTATGCAGAGTTTAAAAACTCTAGCCTAGCTGTGGTCTGGAAATTATATAACTCTTGTCAGGGATGCTCCACCACAACAAATGTCTTGCAATTACATAGCCTTGTCATGGGTACTCCATCACTAGACGATTTTCTAATATAGTCCAAGAATTTACACTAAGAATCACAATCCTCACAGCCACACCCTCCATCAGAAACCCGGTAAACTTAAATTCGGATGATACCAGATACACATGCATTGATACTATATTATAGGATAAAATTGGTACATTTTTCAGTTAGATTCCTCCCCCCCCCCTTTTATTTGCAGTGTCTCTTTTTGCCCGTATTCTATTGCTGATGGATGCAATGTCTTTATTTACACTTCACGAGCTCACAAGACAATACCAGTAACTTATGTAGAGAAATATTTTTCTATTGCCCTGCAAAACAACGTCCAGTGACCTGTCATGTCGGACATAATATGTAGGCTATGACATACCCGTGTCAATCGGGTATTCCAGCCAACTGACAGAAGGGGCATTCTTATCGTTTGCCACATTTTGGCGCCAGTTTTCCTTAGATTGTGGAGGATAGATATCACGAATTTTGTGTTGTTTGTCTGTTTTTAAATTCCAAGCTGTGCTTTTGTTTGTCTACTTTCTTGTTTACTTGTCATCAATTGTTTTACCTTGTTTACACATAATATTGGCGAAGATGTTTTGTACCGAGCAGACAACGTGGCTACATCCACCCACATCGGCAAATTTCCGGTTTTAATTATCCGGCGTTTAACTATAATTTTATGCTATTTGCAGAGCTGGGCACAGAAAGAGATATGTTTTGGGTTGTTTTTTTTAAACGATACTCATGGTATGTGAAAGGGTAATTACACTGAATTTTATATAAAGTTAACGTTATCATATAGCGATAGAGTGACTATGGATCCAGGAATCCAGCATTATTTCCCCATTGACAGAGGAACTGGAATGGAAGAATGTCTAATCCTTTGAATTGGACGAGGTCCCGTGTACGTAAATTAACCGTTAAAAGTTGGAATACGATGAATACAAGGCGAAAACGCCGCTACTAAGGTAAAATATGATGACCTTCGTGAACCCGATTGGCAGTCTACAGAAAAGCGAGGTTCTAACCCCCATTTCATTTCATTTTTCAGCCATCATGGATTTTAGTAGACTGGACTTTTTTGCCAAATATATACTAAGTTATGTATGTATTCCACGTCTGTTTAACATGTACATCACTTTCTCATCCCATCCTGTCCCCCAAAACGTGACCTGGAAAATCATTAAAACTCGTTCCCTTCATTAGCACACATTCCTTGTCCGACGTCTTAGTTAATAGATAGAAGACTATTGTACTAAGCTTCAAACGATCAATAACGGCCTCTCGACTCTCTTTAATGAGAATAGCTCTCTAGGTTTTTTCCCGAAGTTTACTTGGGTATACTGTGAACATCTTTTAATCTGCCAGCCACGGTTAACACATGGGGTGACACTGATCTGTATTGATTGAGTATTGATCGGATTTCTTTATAAAATATGGACAAAAGATGCGCCAAAAGTACATTGTGAACTACAGCGTACTACCCCATTCGGTTCATATATAATATTTATATTTTCCAAGCCTTTTACATCTTCTAAAAACTTACTGTTAGAAAAACGGTTAACTGATTAGTTAGGCCTATCTTGGAAAAAAAGAAGGTGTCCTGTCGATCAAAATATCTGCGAGGTAGAGGCAGGGAGAAATAGGCCATCTCGGGACTGACCTGGCTCAATTCTATTTCAACAATTCGCTAACTGTGGGAGGAACTGCAACCCGGAGAAATCCCGCGAGGTTGGACAGGTGACCATACTCCATGCTACGCGTATAAGCAGAGAATCGAAACCACGCAACCTGACATTTAGAAATGGTTCCACTACTGCTGTCTTCCGCCTTACTCCAGTCGCAGTAGTGTTTTTTCCTACAGAGTTCCTTTGCGCAATTTTTTTAGTCAAATGAATACAAAATGTTCACTGGCCTATAGCTCGCTTAATTTACAAATAAACTGGCCCAAACAGTACTGCACGTAGCTTAACATATAATAAATCAATTCTTATTGAAATAAAGGTGAGGCCTTACCGCATAATTATATGATTTGATGAAACCCATCTCCTACGCGAAATTTCAAATGCCCGACCGTCATGGCCGCATGTTGCGTAATACTTCATTAGGCCTACAACATAAACAGCGCTATGCAGAGAAAAACTGTTCGGTAACTATTTTAATGGTCCAGTCTTCTCTGTTTGTGATAGAATTACTTATTTTAATACAAACTGTAATGATGTGTGTTGACAATTGTGCGTTTGAACCTATTTGAACTTGCGTAAGGGGTCTTAGACTGTACCAATTGTTACCTTAAACACAAACACAGTTTAAGGTAACAAGTATAGTTGCTACCTGACATTATGATCTACGCGCACACGCGAAACCCCTCGACGAGGTAACAAGCAATTTCAAAACTCGCACTGTTTCTTTAAACAAATTAAAATATCTTAGCTGCTTGGTGCTTATTGAAACATTAACAAAATCCCGTTGCTTCGAACATGATGTCATTTTCGGAAGACCCCACACGGTCAACCCCCCACTTCCGTTTTGATCTATTATTGGTTAATTTCAAGGAAAGCTAATATCGTGAAAACTTTAATAAAGTAAGTATCTGAAAGGCGCTAAATTAGCTGATGCCATTTGACAAACTGACAGGTGGTCCTGTACTCATTTCTGGCTACTAATCTTATAAAGCTACGATGGACGTCAAACGGCCCTGGGCAATCAAATGAGTTTCTTGAGAAGTGTGTAAGTTGCTCGCTATACTACGGAAACACCAGCTACATTATATAATATAATATATACTTCATAGAGAATATTAACGAGATATAAATGTTATTTTATCTGGGAGATTTTATCGACAAGAGTTAATTGATTTCAATGTGAAATGGTAGCCTTGTAAAAAAGAAGTTTCCGGGCACAGCATCCGCTGACGATATTTGCGCATGTCTGGATTTATGCAATGACGTCAATGAGCTTCCCAACGGAATGGTATAGGGTACAGAAGAAAAAAGCCATGGTCTATTGTAGTTAAATCAATGGCAATTATGTATCCTAAAATAGCTTGACTTCATTGAGTAATATTGTCAAAGATCGTGTAACCCTACCTATTACGTACGTGTGAAACTTTTTTTTTTTATTGTCGTTAAATATAGGACAAGGCGAGAAAATAAACCAGGACCTTGATTGTAATCAACCATTGATTTTATCTGCGGTGGTAGTGGAATAATTCAAAACTAATGCATGATGTCTCATTACATTTATTTACACTTTATTCTAGGGCTGCTGTACCGTTAAATATGGGATAAATCACAATACTATTGATATAAAATGTCTATAAAAACATAGTTTACTGACCCAAAGAACAATAATGCAGAGTGTATGGGGTCGTACCTATATGTATTCAGATCATATTGAGTATGAATGTCAGCTAACTTTCACTGGTTGTATGCCAACACACTACCAACTAAACCACATCAGACGGGGCGCTAAATATTGATAGGTTTCATCTTCTCGTGAACCCAATGACAAATTAGAAAAAGATTTGTTAAAAACGGTGGCCTTTATAGTGTTTTCGGAAAAGGGGACATAACTCCGGAATAGTGATTGAATTCCTGCAAGTCTAAATATTTTGAAATATGATTCTTCATTGGTATTTTCGTTTAAAGTTGCAAGTTCATATTTTTAAGTTATGTATGAAGATAAAGTCCTAAAATAGATTATATCTATAAACAGTCCTACCTTGTTGAAGAATAATCTTATAGGCCTAATTCACTATTGCCAGTTGAGGAATTGGCAAAAATATCATTTCAAATTCAAACGTTTGAAGATAGCCATTCCTTGGGGGGTGGGGGAGGACAAGGAGGGAATTGGGTTATTTTTTCCTCTGTCAATGATTTTTATGTCTGGAAAATAAAGCCGATGATCGTAAAATAGTGAGTTGACTATTGACAACGTGTTGAGCAAAAGACATAGAAATAATAATTATGTTTTGACTTTCTTAGAAAATATGAAATTTCCGCTTTAAAACAAATGAAATAGAATGGAGTTTGAAGTACTACTGTCCGTTTAAAACAAATAGGACCCGTTCTACATTTCGGCTCACGACACTTTTCGGTGGATCAGAGCCATTTCCTGAACCGGGCTTTCATTGTTGTTTAGATTGTTTTCTTAGGTTTTTGTATTGAGGGGGTGGGGGCACCCTTTTCTTACGATCTACAATGTCTGCAAAAGTGTAGGTCATTACGAAGAAAAAAAATGTTAAATTACAAAAATGTTAAATTGGAGGAATTCTTTATTCCACGCATCAACAGGATCTATGTGAACCTATGTAGCCGTTGTTTCGAGGATGTAGCCGTCAAAAATATAAAGTTCTTATAAAATATCAAATATTTCATCGTATTACCGAGCTCTGTACAGTTCTTATAAAATATCAAATACACCATCATATTATAGTTCTAGTGTTCTGTTTTTATCAAATATGCCATCGTTTTTTTTTTTTTACATGGATGTACATTTCTATACTGCGATTATCAAATATACCATCATCATTATAGAGTAGTTCTTGTAAAATATCTAATATGCCATAATATTTAATATAGTACTCTTCAAATAAAGAAACGCAATCTGACATTTCGTCGTCTGTGAACCCTCGCTCTACCATCCCCTCGTTGCAACAAGAACCGCGACACGCAGCTGAACCAAACTGTTCTACGGTGTTGGTGTGGCCATACCCTCAAGTTTGAACCCAGTGAAGTCGGATTTGACGGCATCGGCGTATTTGAAAACAGCAGCTCTAACGGAACGTCTGGCTCGTATTGTTGGGTACCACAGGTACACGGGGACAGGAACGCCCTTATTAGACTATGACACAGCTGATCAACCTGTTTCACAGAGAATTACTAACGAATTGTAGCGGCCAAGCGAATATTCACTGCGGGATCAGTTTGACACCCGATGTGTATGTGATTTTTCAAATTTTTTGAGTTTCTGTTTTTTTCTGAACATTTTTTAAATTTTTAATCTTATTTTATCCATATCTGATGCTAAATGATATAATATTTACTATCAAACATGTCATTCATATTTTAAAAAAAAAATACCTTCCGATGTATTTATAAAAGAGAAAGGTAAGACACTTTCCTGTTGACGTTTCTTTTCCCATGAGGTACCTCTGTCGCTATTTACTTCAAAATAGTGAATAAAATTGGGTTACAATACAAATCAACTACCCAGTTCCTTTCCATATATATTTCTTTCGATAAAAACACACGTTTCAGATGGATGAGGGGCCAGTAAGATTTTTTTCCCATAAAGGTTGTCAGTTTTCCAACAGTATAGCATGGATAAATTGGGCATAGAGCAATTGCTCGAAACTCAAGAGCAAGAGCAGCATCCTTTATTACTCTACCAACATCATGGCCTTTTAGCGTGGAGCACCATGAGCACAGGAGCAAGAACAGCATCTTTTGTTACTCTACCGACCATATCAGGGCCTTTTAGCCACCATTGAGGCGATGACGCCCAGGGAATTTCAAGCAAATAGAAACAATAGGATGCAAGTTTTAATCAGGCTAAAAAACAGCTATGAAATCGGTTCATTTCATGGGAACACTTTCACTGTGGCTCTCATTTTTATACGTCCACATTCATAATGTGAACGTATTATGCCGCCGCCCCTGTCTGTGTGTGTGTGTGTGTATGTGTGTGTGTGTGTATGTGTGTGTGTGTGTCTGTGGTTCGCCTACAGGGCGCAATTCTTCATGGATTTTCTTCAAACTTGGTATACTTATTCCTTATACCCCAAGGAAGGTCCCTATTGTTTTGGGGGCATGCCCGACCCCCAGGGGCCGAGCCACGCCCATTTCTAGTATTTGTTTGTTTGTCGTCTACAGGCCATATTTCTTAACTTATAATCTTGAAACTTTGCATGCATATTCGTTGTACCCTATCGTTTGGGGTGTATGCCCCACCCCCAGGGGCAGAGCCACGCCCATTTTCTTTTCGTGTGTCTTTGTGTCGCCTACAGGGCACAATTCTTACTGGATTTTCTTCAAACTTGGTATACGTATTCCTTATACCCTAAGGAAGATCTCTATTGTTTTTGGTGCATGCCCGACCCCCAGGGACAGAGCCACGCCCATTTCTAGTATGTATTTGTTTGTCGTCTACAGGCCACATTTCTTAACTTATAATTTTGAAACTTAGCATACACATTCTTTGTACCCTAAGGAACATCCCTATCATTTGGGGTGCATGCCCACCCCCCTGGGGCAGAGCAACACCCATTTTCTTACCGTGTGTCTTTGTGTCGCCTACAGGCCGCAATTCTTATTGGATTTTCTTTAATACTTTGTATACTTACTCTTTATACTCTAAGGATGATCCCTATCGTTTGGGGTGCGTGCCCAACCCCCAGGGGCAGAGCCACGCCCATTTTCTTTTTGAGTGTCTCTGTGTCGCCTAGAAGCCGCAATTCTAACTGGATTTTCTTAAAACTTTGTATACTTACCCTAAGGATGATCCGTATTGTTTTTTGGTGCATGCCCGACCCCCAATGGCAGAGCCACGCCCATTCCTTGTATTTATTTGTTTGTCGTCTACAAGCAACATTTCTTAACGTATCATCTTGAAACTTTGAATGATTATTCTTTGTACCCTAAGGAACATTTCTATCATTTGGGGTGCATGCCCAACCCCCAGGGGCAGAGTCACGCCCATTTTCTTTTTGTGTGTCGCCTACAGGCCACAATTCTTAATTGGTCATCTTGAAACTTAAAATACTTATTCCTTATACCCTAAGGAGGACGCCTTTTGTTTTGGGTGCATGCCCGGCCCCCGTGGGACAGCAACACCCATTTCTTGTATTTGTTTGTCTGTCGTCTACAGGCTGCATTTCTTAATGTATCATCTTGAAACTTTGAATACTTATTCTTGGTACCTTAAGGAAGATCCCTATTGTTTTTGGTGCATGCCCAACCCCAAGGTACAGTGCCACGCCCTTTTTTTTTGTCTGTCTGTGTGTCACCTACAGCCCACAATTCTTAATCGATCGTCTTGAAAACTTTTTTTATACTTATTCCTTATACCCTAAGGCTGACCACTATTATTTTTGGTGCATGACGGACCCCCTGGGACAGAGCCACGCCCAATGCTTTTGTGTCTTGTGTTCGCCTACAGGATGCAATTCTTAACAGATCCTTTTAAAACTTTACAAACCTATTCCTTATACCTTAAAGATGACCCCTATTGTTTTGATGATTTCCTAACCCCCAGGGGCAGAGCCATGCCCATTTTTACTTCGTGTCTATGTGTGTTGTCTACAGGCCACGATTCTTAATGGATCGTCTTTAAACTTGGGATATGTATTCCATATAGCCTAAGGACGTCAACTGCATGTCCCGACTCACACAGGCAAGACACGACCAATTTTTGTGTTTGTCGTTTACAGGCCGCAATTCTGAATGAATCAGTTTGATACTTGGTTTATGTATTCCTTATAGCCCGAGGGCGTCGGCGTCCACTATTGATTTTGATGAATTTCCCGACCCCCAGGGGCAGAGCCACGCCCACTTTTTGCCTTTTGTGTTAGGAAGGCACAATTCTGAATGGATTATCTTGGTATAGTTATTCCTTATACTCTAAGGACGGCAACTATTAATGTTGGTGCACGACCCTCAACGCTAAACAAACCAAACGCCTAGCCTTCTTGACAAAGTACCATATCAATCAATCAAAGCAGGAATGTGGACGTATATTGTAGCGTTAGCGTTATGTTTTAAAACTATCATTCAAATCAAATGTGGGCATAGTTGAAAATAAGAAATGACGACCAGAAGAAATGACGACCATCTTGCATTTTTCAACCATATTGGCCAAACTAGCGGCGGCATGAATTTTTGATAATGACATTTTGATTCAGAGACCTTTACAACACGGAAATAGCCACCTCGGAAACCTATGTGAAATATTTTATATTGTCAGCGCCAAATTTGGCCTCCATTTTGAATTTGGCATTCCACCCAAGCTTAATCACTTTAGCAGGTTTGCTTTAATACAGAAACTACCTTCAAAGCATATCACTGACAGAAGCGAGAGGCAAGAAATGGCCAAGCATAAAACGAAAAACACTTTCGCCGGTTACCATCTGATGAGAAGTCTAACAAACTTAAACTCGCCTGAGCTAATTTCCAGGCTTATTTAATGCTTAATTACTGAAAGTCTGAGATCACACACTCTTCCGTTGATAATGGTTAGAAACTGCTCCATAATGGACAGTGCGGCTCAATTAGATACGTGAACGTAGCATTACCAGTACGTTTAATATGGAGCGGAATTTCCCCCATAATTCTAACTTCTAACCTTGTAATGCGTATGCTAATATGCTTACTTCTATGCATGTAACTTCTAACTTACATATGTTAAATTGGCTATTTACACATGTAAAAATGCTAAGTTACACATGTATATGACTTATTTCTTAAATATTGCAGTTATAATTTGTGTTTTGTTCTATTTCCTTTATTACTTTTAATTTATTGTAGTCAGTTCTGGCCCGTGAACATTTTCACATTTCACAAATCAACCACCAAATAATAGTAAACAGCGCCATCTGGTGTCATAATGAGCGTTAGAATTTATTCTTACTCGTATTATGCTAACAGATGGCGCTGTTTAAAATTGTATTTTACAATGACCCGTCCCTAAATTAGGAACGGAAATGCGACTCATTTACGGTAAATAGATCAAGGTCAGGGTCGAATTTATTTACAAAAATGTCCGATGCATAAAACTGATGACAGCATAGTATAATCTAGTCGCTTCGGGATGAAAACAAAGATGTGGAGGGATTTATAGAGGAGTAGGCTGCATGTTTTTGTCTTAGTTACTGCCAGCACTGCTTAATAAAGTCACTCTTTATGTTTTCCTCGTCATATTGAGCAACTGGATTATTCGACTGAATTATCTGCCAATTTGATTTCGACTGAGATATTTCACTCATTTTATTGACTGATTTGCTCGACTGAGCAACTGGACAGGTTTTATCGATATCATAATCATGTAGACCTGCTCCCACGTATCCCCTGACTAGTATGAGCATACTCAAGTCAGAAAATGCTTTGTTGGGGGGGGGGGAGATGAAGATCATTTGTGTTGATTTATCTAAAAGATAGCTTTTACTTTCTTAGTTTACTCTCATCAGAATATTTTTTCATGTTTTTCACCATCAGGTTCAGTAAATGGTTTTATCGACTGAGATATTCGACTGCTTTTATCAACTGATGTACCGAGATATTCAACTGGTTTTATTGACTGGGATATTTGACTGGTTTTATTGACTGAGATATTTGACTGGGTTTTATCGATTGGATATTCAACTGGTTTTATCGATTGAGATATTCAACTGGATTTATTCGACTGGGATATTTGACTGATATTGAGCAACTGGGATATTGAGCATTGACTACTTTTATCGACTGGGATATTTGACTTTTTTGACAATAAAATCAGTCAAATAATAATTCAGTTGACAAAACCGGTTGAATAATTCAGTTGATAAATCCAGTCAAAAAATCCAGTCAAAAAAAAAAGTCTAATAATCCAGTCAATAAAACAGTTGATTAATCCAGGCGAAAATAAACAGTCAAATATCCAAGTCGATAAAACCAGTTGCTGAATATTAAGCACCGGTGGCAGTTAATTAAGGTATTATTGAATAGCCCAATCATGCCTGTAGCCATAGCTAAAGGGGGTAGTCTTATGATCTACATGTAGGTATATTTAGGTGATACATGTACTTATAACTAGAGAGTAAAAAATAGAATCCTACATATGCCTGTAGTCAGGGGCTTGGGTTGGACGAGACAGGTTTTTTTTGTGACCTCTCCTCTAGTCGAATATTTCAGTGTATATTTCAGTCGAAAAAAGCTGTCTCTTGACTTGATCATGGAGAACCATACTTTATGAAGCACTGATGGGAGTGAACTAAGATAACAATAAGTAGCCATGGTGGCTAAGTGAGTAAGATGCAGGCTCGCTAGCCTGTAGGTCACAGGTTCGTTTCCGGTATTCTTCAGGATTTTCCGAATGGTTTCGCCCTTGTCAGTGGGAGAGAGCGGTGTCCCTGACAACAAGGACAGCTGTCTAATCATGCAGATGGGATGGAAGCAAAGGTCCCATGTACACATTGGCGTGGATGTAAAGACCCCCTGGCAGTTGAAATTCAATATATAAGAGTAGACTGTAGCGCTGCTGTCGGGGCCAAAATTCCCTCGTAGCACACTGTACATATTCTTGAAGCAATGGCCTGAGAAATCTCTCTCTGAGATTACCTGTAATCAAACGAAACGCTGCGCCAGTATGCACACTGTATGGCATATGCCGTCTTCATTAGCCCAGTCGGTGCACAACAGTAGGACGTTAAACCCAATTTTATTTTATTAAGTAGCAGGAGTTTATGTTGGCTAAGTGGGTAAGACAATGGCTCGCTAACCTAGAGGTCGGGTGGTCGATCCCTGCATTGGCCGAAAAAGTTCATCCAGATTTTCCAGTGCGATTCCCCTTTGTCAGTGATGCAGGACAAGTTAGGTAGTACGTTCAGATGGTACGATAAACCAAGGTCCTGTGTACGTAAAAGATCCCTTGACAGTTGGACAAAATTTCCCTAGTAGCACACTGTTTGTCATATGCCCGTCTTCATTAGCCCAACAGTAATAGTTAAACTCTATTTCATTTAATTTCATTGAGTAGCCCTTTCATGCTCATAACATGGTTTGACTTCAGAGAATGTTGCTTGTCAAGTGTGTTCTGTAAGTATCGGAAACAAATACAGATTCTTGAAATAGATCTTCAATAGCAACAATCAAACAACTTACATGTATGACTTCCTATAAATCAGTCCTCCAAAGCTCGTCTCTCCATCTTACATACTTTTTTCTTTTGATAAAGATTAGTTAATATGATAGTGTTACCATAATCATATAATTATTGAAAGATTAAACAAAATTTAAAGAAACTTAACAGATCAACCACTTTAGTTGCCAGCCTGTCACAATTTAAATCGACATGACAAATTTATTTGCTGTCTGCCTCTAAACAAATACTATAAAGCACTAATGGCATTGGGAGTGAACTAAGATAACAATAAGTAGCCTGGAGCAACGGTGGCTGAGTGAGTAAGACGCTGGCCTGGAGGTTGCAGGTTGTTTTTCCCTTGTCGGTTAGTTAGGACTGACAACAAGGACAGCTGTCTTGTCGTTTGGATAGGACGAAAAACAAAGGTCTCATGTACACATTGGCAGGCATTTAAAAGATTTCCTGGCATTTGGAATTCAATATATAAGAGTAGGCTGTAGTGCTGCTGTCAGGGCACAATTACCCTCGTAGCACACTATATGGCATATGCCCGTCTTCATTAACCCATTTGATGCACAACAGTAGGATGTTAAACCCCATTTCATTTTTATACGCCCACATTGAAATGTGGTCGTATATTGTCGTCGCCCCCGTCCGTCCGTCGGACGCTCTACAGGCTAAAGTTAATATCCGATTGACTTTAAATTTATACACAGTGTTTAAGCTCATGAGACGAAGAAGCCTATTGTTTTTCAGCGATTTCCGATAATAACTACCAGAGTTATGGCCCTTGATCACTTCAAAATATCTTGTGGACGATCTAGAGGCCAAAGTTAATATCCGATTGACTTTAAATTTATACACTGTGTTTAAGGTCATGAGACGAAGAAGCCTATTGATTTTCAGCGATTTCCGATAATTAGTGCCAGAGTTATGGCCCTTGATCACTTCAAAAAATCTTGTGGACGCTCTAGAGGCCAAAGTTAATATCCGATTTACTTTAAATTTATACATAGTGTTTAAGGTCATGAGACGAAGAATCCTATTGATTTTCAGCGATTTCCGATAATAACTACCAGAGTTATGGCCCTTGATCACTTCAAAATATCTTGTGGACGCTCTAGAGGCCAAAGTTAATATCCGATTGACTTTAAATTTATACACAGTGTTTAAGGTCATGAGACGAAAAAGCCTATTGTTTTTCAGCGATTTTCGATTATAACTACCAGAGTTATGGCCCTTGATCACTTCAAAATATCTTGTGGACGCTCTAGAGGCCAAAGTTAATATCCGATTGACTTTAAATTTATACAGTGTTTAAGGTCATGAGACGAAGAAGCCTATTGATTTTCAGCGATTTCCGATAATTAGCACCAGAGTTATGGCCCTTGATCACTTCAAAAAATCTTGTGGACGCTCTAGAGGCCAAAGTTAATATCCGATTTACTTTAAATTTATACACAGTGTTTAAGGTCATGAGACGAAGAATCCTATTGATTTTCAGCGATTTCCGATAATTAGTGCCAGAGTTATGTCCCTTGATCACTTCAAAAAATCCTGCGGACGCTCTAGAGGCCAAAGTTAATATCCGATTGACTTTAAATTTATACACAGTGGATGCTCTAGAGGTCAAAGTTAATATCCGATTAACTTCAAGTTTATACATAGTGTTTACAGTCATGAGACTAAGTCGTCTATCGATTTTCAGTGATTTTCAATAATTGCTGCAAGAGTTATGGCCCTTGATCACTTCGAAAAAATCCTGTGGAAGCTCTAGAGGCCAAAGTTAATATCCGATCGACTTTAAATTAACACACAGTGTTTAGGGTCATGAGACGAAGAAGCCTATTGATTTTCAGAGATTTCAAATAATTATTGCCAGAGTTATCTCCCTTGATAACTTCAAAAAATCTTGTTACGCTATAGAGGCTAAACTTATCATCCGATTGACTTTAGATTGATACACAGAGTTTAAGGTGTTGAAATGAACAAGTATTTTGATTTTCAATGAATTTTGATAACTGAACAGCTAAATCCATGATATTAAATGTTTCATGTATATACTAATTGTTAGTGTGAGGTAACACTTTATAAAAAGCAATCAAATTCTAATGATTTTCTGATAATTACATAATGAGCTGTTACTCTTAATCAGTTTTTAGTGTATTACAAATGTTTCATTAGCAAAAAAATGTAAAAATATGCGACAACCCTTGTTGACTGCCCGGACGATTTAGCTGCTGTGGGCGTATGTTTCGTTGCCTGGCAACCTATCTTATAAATAGCTGTGTATTACAGTGGCTTAGTGTGTGAGATGCTGACTAGCTAGCTAGCCAGGAGGTTGGGTGTTCGATCAATACATTAGTCGAGCAAGTTCTTCCAGATTTTCCAGCAAGATTCCCTGTTGTCAATGATCAGGACGGAGGGACTGACAAGATTAGCTGACTATCGTTCTGATGGGATGAAAATTGGCGTTCACGTAAAAGATCCCTTGACAGTTGGAATTCGATATAAGAGTAAGCCATTGTGCCGCTGTCCGGGCAAAATTTCCCTCATAGCACACCATATGGCATATTGTCTTCATTAGCCCAGTTTGGAGCAGACCAGTAAGACCTTAAACTCCATTTCATTTCATTAAGTAGCCCTTTCATGCTTATAACAGGGTTCCACTTTTAGGGAATATATCTGCTGGAGTGTGTTCTTTAAGTATTGGAAATGAATACAGATTCTTGGAATAGAACTTCAACACTTTATTTCAGGAGCAATAACAGCAACAAGTAAACAACTTATAACTTCCTATAAATTGGCCCTTCAACTATATAGGTTCCCTAAGCTGGTCTCCCCAACTATTAATCGTACATACATTTCTCTTGTTATATACATTAGTTACTATTAGTTACTATGAAAGTGTTAGCTTAAACATATTATTATTGAAGGATTAAGTCCAGGGGCGGATTGGGGCCTTGTCGGAGCGGCCCCTTTTACTGAGCGTGGAAAAGGGAGGGGGTCCAGTGGCTCTCCCACGGGAAAAGTTTGAAAAATGAACCCCAAATGTGCGATTTCGTGGCATATCTGATTATAATCTCTGTCAAATAGTAGACGAATTGGACAAAAAAATATTTTTTTCATTGTTTGTCTGACCGGCCCTGCCTGATCGCCAGATAGCCCAATCCGCCCCTGATTAAGTCTGAAGCCATTTAAACAATATTTAAAGAAACTGAACAGATCAACCACTTTAGCTGGCCGGTCACCTCTGGCTTACGGCTGTGGTTTCGAGCCCTGGTGTGAGCGTATGTGGCATGGAGATAGGGGCTCCTTCTCAACCTCGTGGGTTTCCTCCGGGCACTCCGGTTTCCTCCCACAGCAAAGACCCCTGCGCGTGCGCCAAGATAATGAAAATGGAAAAAAATAAGACTTGTCTGTGATATCACCTTCGGTGGAAGCGGACGTTTAAACACCAAGGACAACATCATCAACCACTTTAGTTGCTAGTCTGTCATAATTTAAATCGAGTGACAAATTAATTGTTGTCTGCTTCTAATGACTAACCCAGCATTAATGAATATTAAGATATAGATTTGAAATTAAAAATAGAATTAATAATAAAATAACATATTGCCTATACATTAATCATATGTATCCACCCTACTTCAAACAAAAACATGTTTTAAATATTAATACAATCAAAATCCTTACTTAATCTATAACTATTTTCACAATAATAAGGACTACAATTTCTAAGGGCTTGTACAGGTGGATCTGCTGAACAAACGTCTACGTGTCTACTGAGCGCCATAGAAAACGCATCACTTATTTTTTCGTATAACAAAATGATCCTTTAAACATATCGTATTTATTTTGCTTCTTATTGTGAACAATATTCAAATCTGAACACATCAATAACAACACATTTGTACACTTATGGATATTTAATCTGTAAACAACGGTACAAAGTCAGAGGGGTCAAAACCAAAAGTTTTGCTACTACTGCTGAAGGAAGAATAAAGTTGATATATCCACCCTTTCGTCTTCAATATATAATATGTACAATATATGTCGCTTAGATGTATCGCTTTCCCCCACCATATAACACATTTTGACTTGCAGGGAATGTAGATCGTCAGCCTGTGTTCTCTTAGTATCAGAAATGAATACAGATTTTTGGAATGGATCTTGAACACTTATCTCAGGAGCAAATAAAAAAAAACAGCAATAATTAAACAACCTATAACTTTCTATAAATAAGACCCCCAACTAGTAATATAGGCTTCCTAAGCTGGTCTCTAGGAGTAACGATTCGTCTTACATACATTTGACATTTTCATGTGGCCTCGTCTAAACGAAATAATCCCCCACATATATCTGTCGATAAAATCAGTCACATAGTTCAGTCATTTATATCAATCGGTTTTCTCCGGGTCCTCCTGTTTCCTCCAACTGCTAAAGACCTCTATACCCGCAAGCCAATTATTGAAATAAAATTAAAAATCATATGTTAGTCCCGAAATGAGCTAAGCACTTCTACTGCCTATGTCTGTCCTTAATAGTTCAAACCCTCCTCCGTTCTTTAATTTCGGATATACATTTACTAATTTTTCCCGGAATGCCAAGACGTCATTGTGTTTTACAAAAGATATTTTCCGTTCACCTAAACCGGCATTATACAGAGGTTTTTTTTCTTCTCTTGAAGGTACTGTTTCCTAAAATAAAAAAGAATATTAGTACACAAAAATCAATACAATATGTGTTGAATTCTTTCAGATCAATATCTACATGTTCAGGGAAAAAGACATGCATTATCAGAATGTAACTTAACCATGAATCATCCTGAAAAGAACTGGTGTCTGACAAGAACCCGGTCTATTGGTTTGGTCCAGTATACACACAAGAACCCTAGACATGTTATGCATGTAAAAGAAACCTTGAAACTGGGTCCCGAATAGAAGGAGGTTAAATCCCAATGCATTCATTCAAAAAAAGTAAAAAAAGAGAGGTCTTTGTGGGTAAGACTCTAGACTCTAGCTCGTTAGCCTGGAAGCCGCATGTTTGATCCCTGCATTGGAAGAGAAAGTTCATCAGGATTTTCCAATGTGGTTTTTTCTTGTCAGCAGTGCAGTACAGGAGGTCTGACAAAGACAGCTGTCTAATCATTTGGACGGTATAAGAGACAGAGGTCTCATGTATAAATTGATGTGCACGTAAAAGATCCCTTGGCAGTTGGGATTGGATATAAAACGGTAGGCTATGCCTGTCTTCATTAGCCCAATCGGAGCAAAACAGTAGGACGTTAAACCCCAGTTCATTTCTCTCGTCAGGCAATGTCTGTTACGGTACATCTTAGGCCTATAATAATATTCATTAGTAGGCCTATTCAGTGAAGGTTTTGACATGTCACATTAGTTTTAAAGTTTTGATTTCTCATCCAGAGGAAATATCAAATGTTTGTGAGTGAGAAAATATTATTTATTTACAAAACAGCCCGAGGTTTGGAACAAGTCGCGGGACTCGAGTTCCCAACTCTGACATTGCCAAACAAAATATATTACTCACCTGCTCACCATCAACGTCTACAATATGTACGGTAATCAACTGTAGCTATCCTGTTTGAAATAAATTCGACCCTGACCTTGATCTATTTACCGTAAATGAGTCGCATTCCGTTCCAAATTTAGGGACGGGTCATTGTAAAATACAATTTTAAACAGCGCCATCTGTTAGCATAATACGAGTAAGAATAAATTCTAACGCTCATTATGACACCAGATGGCGCTGTTTACTATTATTTGGTGGTTGATTTGTGAAATGTCAAAATGTTTACGCACCTAAACTGACAACAATAAATTAAAAGTAATAATGGAAATAGAACAAAATACAAATTCTAACAGCAATATTTAAGAAAAAAGTCATATAACTTAGCATTTTTACATGTGTAAATAGCCAATTTAACATATGTAAGTAAGAAGTTACATGCATAGAAGTAAGCATATTAGCATACGCATTACAAGGTTAGAAGTTAGAATTATGGGGGAAATTCCGCTCCATAGTTTAAAGCCCCAATAACAACTTTGTTGTAACTGAATAATATGTCCCAATCTTCATTCTGGTCAACAAATCGTATTATTTTACAATATTCCAATTAATTGATGATATAAATTTCATTTTAACACACCTATTTTAAAAAATGGGAAAAATTCAACCAATTGATTTGAAAAGTCTAACGTAAACCTTTTCAAATGTCACTTGGATTTTAAAATATTTTCGAACCCTCTGGACAAGTAAAATAGGTTGTAATGGATAATTTACAAAACAGGTAGGACATTTAAACATCTAGTAGTTAGAATAAGGGTATTATTTATTTTCTTGAGCTACCAAGCCAGCAAGAATGTTATTGTCCCTTTAAGTGACTTACTTGTTCATTGCAGTGATAGTGCAAGTGACGAAGATTCCTTCTTAATCTGAACAATCAAAACTAGATCTATTTTTTGCATCGGATGACAGTGATTCTGATAAGCAAAATTTAATTTTGACTGGATACGTTGGTGATGTTGATTATCATGCGTGATTGAATATTGCATGGGTCCATTATTAAGCGTTGATTAAATTAAAATCAAAATCAGTTGACTATAGAGTATATCAGATGATAAATATCAGTGAGTATTATTGCTGGTTGCCATTGTCACAAATTCATCAAAATTTATACAACAACGACGAAACCATTTTCCAGGCAAAAATGGTGGAAAGTATGTATTATAATACTTCTTTTTAAATAAAATGAATGGGATTTTTTTCAGGCTGAAACTGTTTTTTTGATAATTATCTATTGTAGCCTTACAGATTGTCATTGTAGTTTCAACATAGAATTCAGGCAATATCTATTTTATTAAAATTCATAATATTAGAACCGAGAAATCGGTGATTGCTCAGTTGTATTAATGTAAAAGAAAAGCGTTATGTATTTTCACTGAAATCGTTAAGGGGGGGGGGGGCAACTTATATTTTACTCGTTATATTACCAGTGGGTCCATATAGCCTTGATAGGACTCCTTTGGCAACAGTGTGACCCCCCTTTACCTGCTGCCCGTCCCTTGATCAAAACAGATCAGCGATATAAAAAATAAACAAAAACAAAAAAAACCCCCAAAAAACGACAAACTTCGAACCAAAATAAGAGAAGATTGGATACTTGCCACAAGCTGTTGATCAGCAGAAGCTTTAACTGGTTTCATATGTCACTGAGGCCAAGGGCCAGCAAGTAATAAGGATGCTTACATTGGGCGCGATTGTTGTTTTTTTTAATATCGCTGATCTGTTTTGAACAAGGGAAGGGCAACAGGAAAAGGAGGACCACACTGTTGTCATTGGGGCAGTGGGATATAATGATATTGGCGTGGGGATTTCCCTGGGTATTTGATGAAAATTTTGGCAGTTTTGCAGAAATTCTAATTTTTCACCATAAAACAAACACATCTCGCATGGTGGTAAGCAGTTTCAATAATTTTAGCACTGCATATCACCATGCAAGATGTGTTTGTTTAGAAATCATGGATAGCAGCACGCTTCACTCTATCTAGTGCACATTGGTAAGTAATTTCTTGCAAGTTAAATGGAGAAAAGGTTATCCCTCCAAAAATAAATTTTGGTTCGCGGCCACATGTTTTGTGGTAGGGGATACCCCAATAATGATATAGGGGACCACTGAACACCACTGAGCATATGAAATATTGACCCCCAAAACAGTAGTTAAGATACCAAATTTGCTGTATGTTCAGTTATGCCTATTCAAAAGTAAGGGTTCTTTAGCAGGTTGTGAGCCTTGGGGTAAACTCGAAAACGTTATATAAGGGATAAGTTAAGACCACTAACTATATATATCTCTAAATGATAAATAGCCCCAATAAAGTTAATTCGAGTTAGCTATTTTAAGAAAAAACAGTGCAAAATTTTGCCCTTTATAATTTGCCCTCATGGTTAGAGGTAATGCTACTTCCGAAAAATATACAAATGTGCATCGGACATCTATAAAAATCATTTCATATGAAAGATTGATCCTTGAACCTCAAGAAATGTGGGGTGGGGGTGGGAGTACTTGTACTTCTCTTAAAAATTGCCGATTTATTTGCTTGTCGAAAGTTGCACATGTACATGTATAGTCAAAATTTAAGACTTTCCGGTATTCCCATTCTTGTAAACTTTTAGGATGTCAGTACACCAACTGCTAGCAGATGCCATCACAAAACCTTCTCTTGCAATTTTTTAGGGGTTAACATCTTTTTTCATAAATTAATTGACTGGTATCAATATTTCTTTTATTTTAAAAGGGGGTGGGCTTGCGGAAACGATTTGCCTGTAGAGCTGAGGTCGGCGGTATTATGGATGACCATATTTTATAGAGACGCATTGCAATTCTATTGTAATATGAAATAAACACGGTGTTTTTGCCATCGCAATACGCACCTCAGAGTTACAATTCGCGTACTGATTATTAGAATTAAGTTGTTATGGTTGTAATTTTTCTTTTTGAGTATGAAACGAATATGCCAAAATTCATATTCAGCTGCATTATATTACGCCAGCACTTCAACTGCATTTAATGTGTGCTTGCCAATGTGAAGCATAATTTCTTGATTAATGCCTCCTAGAAATATCTTTAGTCCATTTCATATTTGCCCCGAAAGTGGAATCACATTAAGAAACGTGTGTAACGATTTAATGACTGTGTATAAAATACATTTCATCAGTTTAATTAATAGACTATTAATTGCTTTTGTTTTGGAGAAAATTTATCTTTTTGAGTATAAAGAGAGTTGTAGATAAACATGTTTTAGTATAAAAGATAAGAAGGGGGATATTGAAAGACATAAAGTAATCTTCAAAAAATAACACAAATAAATAATCTTAACTAGATCATGAATTACTATTTCCAGTTTTATGGTTATTATTACTTTTTTAAATAATTGGAACAGGAAAACATAAACATTGGTTTTCAATATTAGAATTCTGTTCTTAAAAAATTTTAGATTAACAAATCAATGGTGACATCATACAGATTATAACTTGGATTATTATTTGATCCCTCAAAATTGTTCAATTAAATTGATTAAATACATAAGTGTAAAGAAATAACAAACCATTTAATACGTTTCATTCCAAGTTAAAGTTCCAATTTCATATTTTCTAAGAAAGTCAAAACAAAATTATTTCTATGTCTTTTGCTCAAAAGGTTGTCAACTCACTATTATACGATCATGGGCAAAATTTCACAGGCGTTAAAATGGCTGATACAGACTGATTGAGGAAATAGTAACACAGTTACCTCCCTTGTTTTCCAATTCCTCGCCGTGGACGGCAATCTTCAAACGTTTGAATTTGAAGTTGAAAATGATATTTTTGCCAATTTCTCAACTGGCAATAGTGAATTATAGGATTAATAGGATTATTCTTTAACCAGGTAGGACTGTTTATCGGTACAATCTATTTTAGGGCTTTATTTTAATACATTTTAAAAATATAACTTAAAAATATGCTATTGGAACTTTAAGGAATTGAATTCCGTGCTCACTGTTATTCGGCATTGGCTATGATTTATTGAATTTCAATAAATTTACCAACAAAAACACTTTCTCAAATTAATATTGTCATCTTTCAATATTAATGCAGTTTGATATATTTAGCCAAAGTACAAATTTAATTTTTTAAAGATTATTTTTAACAGCAATCTTACCTCTGATTTCCTTATCTTAACTTTAGATCAGAAGTCCTCTGCTTCGTGCTAACACAATTAAACATTCTAATTTGAATGGACAAATACGTCAAAGTCTGCTTTTAGACGTAGATAAAAATGTACACTGTGTACCTCCAAGTCATTACTCGCAAACTATTATAAGACATAAGACTTGCGGCACCAGTGCTAATCACGATGACGTTCTTTTACTGGACGAAGTAGCATTCTCTTGTCCAGTTATTTTTAACCCCATCTTATATATGTCGTATAAACAATTGTTTAATAATTCATTTTTAATAACAAGTAATTCCGTTTCACTGATAACAAATTTTATCATCTTGCAAATCAAGTTTGAAATTGGAGAAAATATTTAAATTTGGAAATGGAAACGTCTTTGACATTAAGATCGCATAGTTAATGCTTTGAGATTGGATAACGAGAAAATTGTCGTTTGACATGGAAGGGATACGTGGCGCTTGCAAGACTTGTCATGATCCGAAAATACACGTGGCATTCGCGTAATGGTGTAGATTAATCATCTAATTCGCTTTATAATTTGGTGACAGCTATCTGATCATTATTGACATTTTCAAATCTGATTTTGTTAAGTGATATGTTTTCTTATCAGCACGCGTATTCAATGTCGCACGACATAGCAATAATTGTACATGAAATTTGAAAACGTGGTTTGTGTCTATTGGCTGGTAGCTAAATAGTTAATATATTATTAATTTAATATGCTCACCATGATTACTCATAAAATTTGCAGGCTATAAATATATCGGCATTAGTAAGTGTATTGAATTATTCTGTTTAGATTCCCAGAATATAATGGAAATTGGTAAAGTTATTTTATACATTTTTTATTTCATTTTTATAGTAAGTTCTTGTCGTATATCACATCATACAACATTAAAATTAAATTGATTAACATTCCTTTTCCTAATTAGACATTCTTCAGTCTAATATTTGTTGTATATCCATGGAAATAATTTGTTTTAGTTTTAGTATTTGTTATGAAACTTTACACATTTATTATAGACTTGTGATAATCAGAATTTTCTCAGTTGAAAAATTTTGTGTTTCCATGGATACAACTTTGAGTATTTGGGAGGGGGGGGCGTTCAAGACATCTATCTGAAACACACAGGGTAGTATTATATAATACTTGATATTGCTAAGTATGGGATTCCTCAGTTGACTAATTTTTGAATTTCCCCAACACATCACTGAAGCCATGGAAATTATATTCATAAAAGTTTGCATACACACAAATATTTTAGAAAAGTGAAGCATTTTGCTCCAAAGGAAATTTATATATTATGATTTCTTGCTAACTAGACGTTGATGACCCCAGTCATTCAGTTGTTTGTTATATACATTTAAAGGGAAATAACTGCCACTATTAATTTACCTTTTGTGACTTTGTGAATAATTGTGTGGTCTTGTATTTAAGATCTGGGCTTAATAACAAGGATTGTGGAAGGTAATTAAATGTTAACCAAAGTTATAACGTATGTTCCAGAAACAGGGACGGGCCCAGGAATTTTTGCAGGAGGGGGTTTGCCAGGTTTCAGTTAGGGAAATCTGCCATCATCGTCTCTAAATTACATAGGCATACATTCAAATTAAGCTTTTTAAACAGAGGAATCATTTTTATAATGATGTAAGATCACTTTGTGATGTAATTTCATTGATGCCAGGCATTATTTTTTTATGTAGCTGAGCAGGGTGGGGTTTTGGCCACCCCCACCCCCTCTGGATCCGCCCCTGAGAAAGTGTATGTGTCAAAGATTTTCACATGGATGCTTTTTGTGATTTACAAGCATTTAGAAGTGTTTTATAATTCCACATTTTCAGTGGACGTATTCTCATCGCCCCTGTCCGTCCAGATGTTCACATTTAGAATGTGCATGGACATCCTACAGGACACGTTTTTTTCGTGGTTTTGACAAAACTTGAAATATAGGTTTATATCCCAAAGATGTCGGTTCCTGTGAATATTGGTAATTTCATGGATTATGGCTCCTGATAGTACGACAATAGTAGTATGTGGGCACTCTAGAGCCTGTACAGGTCACAGGTGTGTAATACCAAGGTTGTGGGTCCCTATAGATGTCACAATTGTTATCCAGATCTCCGTTCCTTTTGATATTTGCGCATATCGGACTGTAACTTCCTGGATTAAAGCCCTTAGGAACTAGGCTCTTTATTGTACGAAAAATTGCGTTTTTGATTTGTTCTGCCCATCTCTTGCAAAATGAGGGCTTATCTTTTATGCCAAACACTTGTTATATACTGAAAACGCATCACTTAGTTTTTCGTATAATAAAATGATCCTGTAATCATATCTTATTTATTTTGCTTCTTATTGGGAACAATATTCAAATGGGAACGCATCAATAACAACACATTTGTACACTTATGGATGTTTAATCTGTAATCAACGGTACAAAGTCAGAGAGGTCAAAACCAAAAGCACGACACAGATGTCAGTAGCGCGTGTGACATCCACAGGCTCTTACGCACGCTGTGCAGCGACGTCACATGGAATTAACCAATGTTTCAAAGAAGTTCCATTCTTGGACAAGAGCAACTTCTAAAGCAGCAATGGTGTGCATCGGTGGTCTCTTCCATTTTCTATCGGTGCCATGTCTGGAGACATGACTGGCCAGTGGCCAGTCCAAGACATTGATGTTGTTAGCAGCCAGGTAGTCCTACTAACACGGGTGGTATGCGGACGTGCACTATCCTGCTGGAAGTGCTGAAGTTGTGAGTGCACTCAAAACAGCGGAGCAACAATTGGTTGCAAGACATCATCACGGTAGGCTACAGCATTAACGCGACCCCTGTAAATGTGTAGGGGGTCCGGTGATAAAATGTGAAGCCTCCCCACACCATTACACTTCCCCCACCGCAATGATCCGTTTCGAAAACGCAGCACTGCATGACGTCTCCACACATGTTGACGGCCATCTGCGTGATAAAGATGAAAGCGACTCTCATCACTGAAGAGCTCACTTTGCCAGTCTACTCTTCTCCATGTCTGGTGTCCTTGAACCCATACGAACGCCGCTGACGGTGATGATCCCCGAGGATAGCTCCAACATAAGGTCACCGTCCACGGAGTCCTACTTCTCTTAGACAACATCTTACGGTGTTGGCACTTACTGGTCCATGTCTTACAACAACTGCTGAACCTGTTCAAGTCGCTGCAGGCGAAATCTGTCATGCAGATGAGTGACCCGGATGTAGCGGTCTTGAGCCTGGGAAGCAACGCGTTGTGGACCAGTAACTCGAACACGTTCCACCAACCTTACAATAGTGGACTGATGACAATTGAAGTGTCTGGCAATAGCACGTGTAGACATACCAGCCCTGGACATTCCCATGGCTTCATTCCATTGATTTTCAGTAAGTCTCGGAATCTGTAGCTTGATTCCTTCACACGTTCAACAACAAATTACGACAGATTGACGTTGCACAGTTCATGTACTGCACATTTAGTTGAAAACATGCTTTTAAAGAGCTCACACACAATGCTGCACGTGAATATTGGGTTTTTCATGTGCATGTAAAAGATCCCTTGGCAGTTGGAATGAAAAGAGTAGGCCGTAGCACGGGCAAAATTTCACTCATAGCACACTTTATGGCTTATGCCCGTCTTCCATTGGCCCAGGTTAGGTGCAAAAGAGTAGGACATTAAACTCCATTTCATTTCATTTAACTCTGTTGTATGAGTGGTCCCAAAATGAAACAAATGCCATAACTAAAAGATAGGTTGCCAGGTAACGAACGAAACATACGCCCACAGCAGCTAAATCGTCCGGGCAGTTAACAAGGGCTGTCGCATATTTTTACTTTTTTTGGTAATAAAACATTTGTAATACACTAAAATCTGATTAAGAGTAACAACTCATTATTTAATTGTCTGAAAATCATTAGAATTTCTTTGCCTTTTATAAAGTTTTGCCCCACGCTAACAATTAGTATAGGAAACATTTAACATCATGGATTTAGCTGTTCAGTTATCAAAATTCATTGAAAATCAAAATATTTGTTCTGTGTATCAATCTGAAGTCAATCGGATGATACGTTTGGCAACTACAGCGTCACAAGGTTTTTTGAAGTGATCAAGGGAGATAACTCTGGAAGTAATTATTTGAAATCGCTGAAAATCAGTAGGCTTCTTAGTCTCGTGACCTTAAGCAGTGTGTGTAAATTTAAAGTCAATCGGATATTAACTTTGGCCTCTAGAGCGTCCACAGGATTTTTTGGTGTGATCAAGGGCCATAACTCTGGAAATAATTATCAGAGATCGATGAAAATCAATAGGATTCTTCGTCCCATGACCTTAAAAACTGTGTATAAATTAAAAGTCAATCAGATATTAACTTTGGCCTCTAGAGCATCCACAAGTTTTTTTGAAGTGATCAAGGGCCACAACTCTGGCACTAATAATCAGAAATCGCTGAAAATCAATAGGCTTCATCGTCTTATGACCTTAAACACTGTGTTTAAATTTAAAGTCAATCGGATATTAACTTTGGCTTTTACACTACATTGTCCACAAGATTTTTTGAACTGATCAAGGGCCATAACTCTGGCACTAATTATCGGAAGTCGCTGAAAATTAATAGGCTTCTTCGTCTTATGACCTTAAACACTGTGTATAAATTTAAACTCAATTGGATATTAACTTCGGCTTTTAGAGCGTCCACAAGATTTTTTGAAGTGGCACTAATTATCGGAAATCGCTGAAAATCAATAGACTTCTTCATCTCATGACCTTAAATACTGTGTATAAATTTAAAGTCAATCGGATATTAACTTTAGCCTCTAGAGCGTCCACAAGCACTTGTGGACGCCAGACCGACGGACGAGGGCGACGACAATATACGACTACATTTCAATGTGGGCGTATAAAAATGAAAATTGTTGAAATTCGATAGACTTTGCTGTTCAACTAATTTGAATAATGTATATTAATTTCATTCAGTTTGAATGTTAACTTTTGTTGTTCTATAGTTAATTAACAGAAATTGTTGAAATTCTGTGGGCTTCTCTGTTATACTAATTTAAATAATCAACATTAATTTCATGGGGATCAGATGATAACTTTTGGCATTAGAACGTTCAACAAAGAGAAACATGTCCAATACCTCTCGAAGAAATTAACAGAAATTTATACTTTTGTTACAAGAACATCCACCAGGTTCTACAAAGTGAAACAAGGGACATAACTCTCGACAAAATTTACGCAAAATCTGGATATTAAAATGATTTCTTCATCAGACTAATTAAAACAGCATATTAGTAGATCAATTTCAAAACTTTCGAATGATAAATCAAATGAAATGGGGGTTTAACATCCTACTTTTCTCCACCGAATGGGATAATGAGGACAGCTATATGCCATGCAGTGTGCTATGAGAAAAATTTTGCAGGCAGTGGCACTATATCAAATACCAACTGCCAGGGTTCTTTTACATGCATGCCAATGTGTACATTTGACCTCAGTTTTCTGATGGTAAATATAGTCTAGATTATTCACAAGAAAGGGAGAGATATTGGGTTTAACATCAACTCTACACAGAACTTATGAAACATTTGGCCATCTAACACCCCATTTTCACAAGAAATCGTGGACGACAGACAGATGACAAAAAAACGACCATATTTCCATGTGGGCGAATAAAAACTTCATTGATAATACATTTATAAAATAGTATTTATTTACATGTTGAACTGTATTCCAGCATAGTTATGTCTCTAAGACAATAATTAGACAATTCATTTTCAGTTTTAATTATTTGGTAATTTTAGTACAAGAACTTCAACAATACAACACAACACAGGGGTCTTTGATATACAATTTCAGTTTGAAACAATCTTTTCTAATGACCCTTTATATGTGTATGATTTTGTCTTGTTTATTGCAATGTTTCAAATCATGTCAAATTGTTTATTAATAAGAGAAACAGCAAGTTACACATTAATCTTTCATAATGTCTCTGAAAATCATTCAGGAAACCCTTGCAAATTACAATATTGTGACTGTTAAATCTCTGAAAGCTAGTGCCAGCTGTAATCTTTGCTACTATTTGTTGATGGGTCTCTTTGTAACCTGATCATATTCAAGCTGGGAGATTATCTACTATTGATGTAGGCCTACTTTTTTTCTTGATAAAAGGGTTAAATAATCAAGACAAGTATATTATAGCCTTAATTAAAACACAGAAATTGAAGTTCAGTGACTTTAATCTAGTTTATAATATTTTTTAGTGAAGTGTCAATCACAGCATCATCCCTGGCTATCACTATCAGGCGCTTACCATTATTTATAAAATTTAATCCTTCCTTTCAATTGTCTACTATTTCTTAATGATATATCAGTCTTTCGAGTGTTTATGTATATAGCTTTGTAATTTAATATTCCCTCACATTCTACTACAGTCTTATGACTATAAAATATCTATCATGGGTTTGTGATATTATGTACTCTGATTGTATCTCATGTCTAATATTAGACATATATTCATGATAGAATATTTTCTGACAGTCACGTGTCTACCATGGCTTTACCTCTGCTATAAAATAACTATACAGTTGAATAATAGTACAAATCAAGTGTCTACAGTAGCTTTATGGTGTAATATTTTATGATTGTTAAGTGTCTATAATAGTTTTAAGATATACTAAGCTAACAGGCTGACCTCCCCCACCGAAATTTCGAAATAAATAGATGACGCATATTGATTAATTGTACATTTCTCTTTTTCAAAAGTATTGAGCAGTCAAACTGATTATCTATACTAAGTCTAAGCATAAAATGTTCACAATCAAAATAAGTCAAGGTTTTCAAGTAACTGGTAGTGGAACTATACACTAAGTTTTGGCACTCTCGATCAGTTAGAATCAAAGTTATCTTGTCCAAAAGCACCAACCAGTGAAATTTACTTTAGTGGGACATGTTAATCATTGAACTCAGTCAAGACATTCACCTAATGAACATTTTCATCAAGTTTAAACATTCTATCTCAATTAAAAGCAAGGTTTATGTTTTTCGAAAAATCTTGACTAATCAAATTGCTTATAGCAACTTAGACTAAGCAGAAAATTCTCATCGTCGAACTTAGTCAAGGCATTGATAAAATGAATCTATACTCAAGAGTTTCATTGGTCTGACCCGATTAGAACCAAAGTTAGTGGGTTCCATGGTCTCAACCAATCAAATTGCTTATATCTGCTTGGCTCATGTGGGAAATGCACTTGATCGAACTCCATCAAGGCATTTAACTCATAGACACCTACACTAAGTTTATTCATTCTACCTCAATCAGGAGAGTTATTGTATTTCAAAGTCTTGACCAATCAAATCGCTTGTAGCTCTGCTTACCCTGAGCAGAAAATGTTCATTATTGAACTTAGTCAAGCTATACACCAAGTGTTCAAACTCTCACTTAGTTATAACTAAAGCTATCGTGTTACAAAGCATCAAATTGCTTATCTCTGCCTACTAACAGAAAATGCTGTCTTCGAACTCCATCAAGGCATTCACCTAATAAATACCTAAACATAGTCTGTCTGAACATCCAAGCTCAATTAGGAGAGTTAAAATGTCCTAAAGATAGGTTGCCAGGCAACAAAACATACGCCCACAACAGCTAAGTCATCCGGGCAGTCAACAAGGGTTGTCGCATATTGTTTCTTTTATCAGTAAGGAGAACATTTACAACACATGTTAATCTTATTACGAGTAATAGCCCATTAAATAATTATCAGAATTGATTAGAATAGTTTTGATGGTTTGTCTGAAGGCCTTTGTCCACAAGATATTTCAAAGTGATCAAGTGCCAGAAATTATCAGATATCACTGAAAATCAAATAGGATTCTTCGTCTCATGACCCTAACCACTGTGTCAATCGGATATTAACTTTAGCCTTTAGAGCATTCATAGGGTTTTTCAAAGTGATCAAGGGTCATAACTCTGGCAGTAATTATCGGATATCGCTGAAAATAAATAGGCTATTTTTATCATGACTGTAAATAGTGTGTATAAATTTAAAGTCAATCGGATATTAACTTTAGATTTTTCAAAGTGATCAAGGGTCATAACTCTGGCAGTAATTATCTGATATTGCTGAAAATCAATAGGCTTCTTTGTATCATGACTTTAAACACCGTGTATAAATTTAAATTCAATCGGATATTAACTTTAGCCTCTAGAGCGTTCACAAGATTTTTCAAAGTGATCAAGGGTCAAAACTCTGGCAGCAATTATCAGATATCACCGAAAATCAATAGGCTTCTTCGTCTCATGACCTTAAACACTGTGTATAAATTTAAAGTCAATCGGATATTAACTATAGCCTCTAGAGCGTTCACAAGATTTTTCAAAGTGATCAAGGGTCATAACTCTGGCAGGAATTATTGGATATTGCTGAATATCAACAGGCTTCTTCGTATCATGACCTTACACACTGTGTATAAATTTAAAGTCAATTGGATATTAACTTTAGCCTCTAGAGTGATCACAAGATTTTTCAAAGACATCAAGGGTCATAACTCTGGTAGTAATTATCGGATATCACCGAAAATCAATAGGATTCTTCGTCTCATGCCCTTAAACACTGTGTATAAATTTAAAGTCAATCAGATATTAACTTTAGCCTCTAAAGCGTTCACAAGATTTTTCAAAGTGATCAAGGGTCATAACTCTGGCAGTAATTATCAGATATCACCGAAAATCAATAGGCTTCTTCGTCTCATGACCTTAAACACTGTATATAAATTTAAAGTCAATCGGATATTAACTATAGCCTCTAGAGCGTTCACAAGATTTTTCAAAGTGATCAAGGGTCATAACTCTGGTACTAATCATCGGATATCGCTGAAAATCAATAGGCTTCTTCGTCTCATGCCCTTAAACACTGTGTATAAATTTAAAGTCAATCGGATATTAACTTTAGCCTCTAAAGCGTTCACAAGATTTTTCAAAGTGATCAAGGGTGATAACTCTGGTAGTAATTATCGGATATCACCGAAAATCAATAGGCTTCTTCGTCTCATGACCTTAAACACTGTGTATAAATTTAAAGTCAATCGGATATTAACTTTAGCCTCTAGAGCGTTCACAAGAAATTGTGGACGATGGACGGACGGACGGACGGACGGACCGACCGACAGACGGACGGACGGGGGCGACGGCAATATACGACCACATTTCCATGTGGGCGTATAAAAACTGTGATGGACGGAAAGACACACTCATTTGAATAGTCCTCAAATGGGGGGGTGGGGAAAGAGATAATCTCTGACCGTCATGTCTGCCGTAACTTGGTGATATAATATTCTCTGAAATAGTGGTGTTTGGAAAAGCTAAATTATGATATAATGAAACATTAAGAGATCAAACAATCCATCTTTTCATATTTACATCATTTTGTTCAAGGAATATTCTTTTTTTCAAGTGATGTGACTTTGTAAAAAGACAAGTATTTGAACATAAGTTAGTAAGGTACAAATATCTGATATTATGTACACACAAATTTCTACATGTGCCAATACGGAAATGAATTACGCTGTATAATATATATAGATATAGCGATGCCATAGTTCTGGAAGGTTGTAGGTGCCACTTATGACCCAAATAGCTTTTTTTGCATCGGATGACTAATCACATTTAGAGGCTTCTCTATGCAAAATTTCAGAGCTGTAAGGTCGTAACTTTCATAAAAACATTGCTATTAAAATGTTGATATCCTTATTGCGTTATTAAGATTGGAATAGGTTTTCCTCTCATATTTCAAAAACTAAATCCGACAATTTTTGACACTTAAGACCTTTCAGAACTATGACCCTGATTAATGATAAATACACTTATTATCTCCCCTTTTAAATTAGTACAAACAAAATTGTAAAATTTAAGTGATTGCCTATGTAAATATGACACACAAATACAAAATGGAAGTCAGCAGTGATATCTTTGAAAAGATAATTACACAAAGTTCTAAAAAAAAAAAACTACATAAAACCTTTACTATATAAATAGCATTCTTATATTTTACCCAATTTCACGAGACAATTCTCATATGAAGACTAAATTGATGTTCTCATTTATGTTCTTTGAAGGTAAACCCCATCCAGTTCTAAATACCAGCTTTGAAATTGCAACATATTGATAGCCAACTGTTATGTAATAAAACTATAACATGTAAATAGATAAAATCAAACTTGTTTCTGGAAAACCCTTACATATTCAACTTGCTAGTCCTAATGATATTAAGACTATTTTGTAATACAATGTACTCTGTTAAAATAATGGCAATATACTAAAACTAGAAACATTACAGTTTATTACTTCCTAAAGAAATCATGATTTATATCATATTAACAATTCATAAAACTGATTTGATAACAATTCAATGTTAAGTTATAAATCACTTGTACATTATAAGTTTTTAATCAAGTATTACCAGTAAGTAACAAACTATAAATGAATTAATTCACAATCTTAAAATTACTTTATTCAAAAGCCTCGTCAAAATAGAAAATTAAACTACAAATTATTGTGATAAGATGTCATATGCATTTTAAAACTTTTTTAACGTCAAAAACAGCATCAATGTCAATTCAAACGTCACAATCACAAATTTTACTAGTCTTTATCATCCACACAAATATTCTACGAATATTAGTCTGGATGGGTCCTCAAAATTTGACGGAAAATAGGTCATTGTCTGGATTATCCAGTCTTTTAAGTTACCACGTACTGAATCTATCAAAACAGCTCGCTTGTCAACGATGACACTCTTTAAAATTTTGTTTGTACAGGTTTCAATTGAAATGGTAATTTTCTCTTGTCATGAATCAGACGTATGGCTTCTCTCAATCTTCTTAATTCTTCTTCGCGATTCATGCTGCATATTCCTCGTCTCTACTTTGTTTCTAATAATAGATGTGTCAAGTGAATTGTGGGATATATTTCAACCATGTGTTATAGAATCTAGCAAAATCGGCCCGGCTTCATAAGATCTAGCACTTACCGAGACTTTAGCCAAAAGGTTCCATTGCCCATGCGTAACCAAATGTTTGTTTTTTTATGTGGTAGATTATCCAGTAATTTTCGTCAAAAATTGAGAACCGTCCCAGACCCTCCGTGGGTTGAAAACTAGGGGGTTCTGGGTGACCGAGACTAAAAATTTACCAGATTAATTACAATCAAAATTACAGGAAAATGTGTATATATACGCATGTTTTAGTTTTAGATAGTATGTATCATTTAAAATTAATAATGGCTAAGATGTGAAGTAATAGATGTGACATCTGGTATTAATGAACACCACTATGAATTATGACAATATACTCTTAGCAAACATTGTATATAAGCTATATATCTTAAACAACTATATATATATAATATATATTTCTATATACTTCATGACTGATAAAATCAACTAATGAAAAAGTCTATATACAATGAATATCAAAAACAAGGTCAACACTGGATATGCTATTATAAAAAGATAGGTTGCCAGGCAACGAAACATACGTCCACAGCAGCTAAATCGTCCGGGCAGTCAACAAGGGTTGTAGCATATTTTTACTTTTTATGGTAATGAAACATTTGTAATACACTAAAATCTGATTAGGAGTAACAACTTATTACGTAATTATCCGAAAAACATTAGAATGTGTTTGCTTTTTATAGAAGTTTTGCCCCACGCTTACAATTAGTATAGGAAACATTTAATATCATGGATTTAGCAGTTCAGTTATCAAAATTCATTGAAAATCGAAATACTTGTTCATTTCAACACCTTAAACTCTGTGTATCAATCGGATGATGAGTTTGGCCTCTATATCATCACAAGGTTTTTTGAAGTGATCAAGGGAGACAACTCTGGAAGTAATTATTTGAAATTGCTCAAAATCAATAGGCTTCTTCGTCTCATGACCGTAACCAGTGTGCATGTATTTAAAGTCAATCGGGTATTAACATTGTCCTCTAGAGCGTCCACAGGATTTTTTGATCTGATCAAGGGCCATAACTCTGGCTGTAATTATCAGAAATCGCTGAAAATCAATAGGCTTTTTCGTCTCATGACCTGAAACTATGTGTATAAATTTAAAGTCAATCAGATATTAATTTTGGCCTCTAGAGCATCCACAAGATTTTTTGAAGTAATCAAGGGCCACAGCTCTGGCACTAATTATTAGAAATCACTGAAAATCAATAGGGTTCTTCGTCTCATGACCTTAAACACTGTGTATAAATTTAAAGTCAATAGGATATTAACTTTGGCCTCTAGAGCGTCCCCAAGATTTTTTGAAGTGATCAAGGGCCATAACTCTGGTAGTTATTATCGGAAATTGATGAAAAACAATAGGCTTCTTCGTCTCATGACCTTAAACATGACCTTATCAATCGGATATTAACTTTAGCAATTGTTGACGGCAGACGAACGGATGGGGGCGACAACAATATACGACCACATTTCAATGTGGGCGTATAAAAAGGAGTACAATTTATATATAATGGATGACAACTCTACTAAAGTTTTTGGTCGATAATTAAAAATATATTAATAATATTAAGATTTGATATTAAGGACCTTTAAAAGGTTATTTTAAATGATATTGTAATGAAAGGTTGCATGCTCTTTGGAAATAAAACCAAACAAGTTTTGAGACATCATGATAAAACAAACTATACTCTGTCAAAAAAGGAATGCATGGTTGACATGGAGAGAAGTAAAGGATTTGATTTTACAATATATTGATTGTTTGTATGATTTTTCATTCATGGTCAGGTTGAATTCCCTATGAATTTAACCCTGGGTTAATATTTGCGATCGTGAGACAAATTTCTTCATAAAATTTCCCATAATTGTGTCATAGTCTTTTAAAAAAAGGAAATTTTAGAAAGTGAGCCTGTGTATATGAATATAATGGAAAACACTATTTAAAACTAAATCTTGCATCGCTGAATTATTCACTTAATTCCAAGTTTAACTATTCCCAACAACTGAATGATATTAAACGGTTATAACCTATGCATTTCCTGCATTATCTTTAGGCCTGCTATCTATATAAAAGGACTACATTTTTTGTGTATTTCGCCACAGCAGTCCTTGTTTCTTTGGCTTTTGCCATAGTTAATTTTGAGCACTGGCTGTAAGATCAAAAAATGTTATTACACCCGTAGAATTGTTTATAGCCAACAGTGAGGGCTTCTGTCTTTGTTAATGTCATTTGACAATACCCCACCTTTCCTGTTTATAGCTGAAAATAAAACCATCTATTACGGTCTCTATCTAAGCGTCAAGTCTTGTATTGTGTCTAAATAGACACACTCTAGCCAACTAAAGCAAAAAGAATGATTTGTTCACAATTTGCGGAGACTTTTTGAACAGATATCGACTATGTATGAACAAAACGCTGTGTATAAGCCAATACCAATTTCTACCAAGCGGCCAATTATCCACCTAATACCAATGGTGAAGCCAATAATCAGACCATCAGTATAGATAACCAAATCATACAACTTTGTATTAAATAGATAATTTTATGAATATTTCGCCTATGCTTTTCTGTTTTGACAGAGTATATTGAAACAGAATTGACTTAATGATGAACTTTATCATACAAGAATAGCTAAACAGTATATCCAATGTTGAGATAATAAAATGTTTTTCTTGTATTGCAGTTACACTTTGAGAGTACTAGCTAAGAACACGGCACTCAAAATATAACAATATAACAACAATTACTAATCTCAGCTATTACTGCTTCTAGTTCTCTTTTCTGGTGGTTCATCATAATCGTGGGGTGATACCGATGGTCTCGGTGACGTCTGCTGTGCTTGTATAATTTGAACCATTCCAGTCGGCACAGGAATATTTTTTGACGTTGACGCTTCATGATTTGGTGACACCGGTTCCACTTTGACCCCCGACATACGCAGTGATGAGGATGTTGCAACTTGTAGATATGGTAACTGTAGAGAACCACTGGAATATACAATAAAAATGATTTTATAAACATGTACAATAATATTAATAATAACAGTTATATTGAGTCAACAGTGAGGCTTATGTCCAGTGCTGAAATCCCAAAATAAATAGATTGCTGATCTCTGCTTACCCTAAGCCGAAAATACTCATCTTTGAATTGGATCAAGGCATTGACCTTATATAAACATTCTAGCTCAATGAGAAGGAGGGTTATTGTGTTCCAAAGTCTGGCCAATCAAATTGTGTATCATGCCGCTTACCCTGAGCAGAAAATGCTCATTATCAAACTTAGTCAAGGTACTGATATAATGAATTTACACCAAGTTTCACGACTCTCAATTAATTAGAACTAAAGTTATCTTGTACCAAAGTATCAACCAATCAAATTGCTTATCTCTGCTTACCCAAAGCAGAAAATGCTCACCTTCGAACTCCATCAGGTATTGACCTATTAATAAACACCTATACCAAGTTTGAACATTCTAGCTCAATTAGAAAGAGTTATTGTGTCCCAAAAGTGTTTGACGGGTCTTTGGACATACAGATGAACCCATTTTAATAGTCCTTTATTTTCTTCGAAGGGTTGGGGACAATAATAATTATTTACATACATGTGCTTTGTTATTTCTGATATTTTCTTTTTTTGATTTAAGAAACAAAATTATTAAATGCAGAAAACACCACCTACTACCACTTCTTAAGACACACTGGTAGCTGGAGAATTGATAGAGTAGTTAAATTTTTAAGTAGTGTAGGTCAGTCAGAATTAGTTTCGATGAAGCTATATACTACAAGAAGAAGTTTCCAGCATACAGTCTTACACATGGAGCATGAGACAGGACTTACCCAGGTGTTAATGTCAAGCCTGATGCCTGTACAGCGGCTGTTAATGGTCCAGGCTGATGACTACTTAGCTGTGCTACAAGGGGTGATAGTCCAGATAGATCAGCTGTTGTTAATTGAAACTCGCCTGAAAATATAATTTTAGTGATAAATAGTTTTATCACCCAATAGAAAATTCGAAGGTAGATTTAGGTTTGTGTGAAGAATTTCTTAATTTACTGAGAAATCCCTTTACATGAATTAGATTGTTCAATTAATATGAAACTACTTTTTTTTTTATTTTCAAAGAATAATTTTATTTTAATTGAAAGCAAATTTCTCTTTTATTAAAAAAGAACTGTTTCATTTGATTTACATGGATGGAAACACTGGGTCAATATATAAAAGACTGCCATGGTTGAATTGCAGTTAAAAAATGATGCATCATTACACCATAACATAATGAGATTCAGTAAAACTGAAATCTTTGGCAAAGAATTATATTTATTTATATGTGCATTTAAGATAAGGATTGGGTGACAAATGAAATATCAACACACATCAATAAAAAAAACCTTGGAAAAGTGTTAGGTTTTTTGGGGCTTTATCGACTTATAGTTAATAGCTCTGACAATTTTACATGACTGTTAGTCACATCTATATGATTTTTTCCAATTTTTACATGACTGTTTGAGTGTTTGGGTCTCATCTACTTGATTTTTTCCAATCACAGATTGTTTGAAGGGTAGGTCAGCAATTAGAATCAATTGATTATTTGTATCATTCCCTTCATTAATTGATATTTTACCTGCATTTAGAATTGATGTTGCTAAGGACGGATTTATTTGATTACCAGGTGTTGCCATGGACATTACAGGGGTTTCTAGACTCTGTGTTCCTAATGTTGTTCGTACCTACAATTAAAACATAAACTTTATTATTTATCCTATAAAGCCAATAATATCCATACATAATAATGAACAATAAGTATAAGAACTTACGTCTGAAGTGCGCTGCGGTATCACAACCTTTAAATTGGGTTTATTCTTTGTAGCCAGATCTCCACCTCCCTGATCTTTGGTAGGGAGTGGTGCAGGAGAGGTACTTGGTTGATTAGTGGTAGGGGGTTGTGGAGAAGCTCTGGCAGCTGTTGCTGAGGGAGCTGGGCTTGTTCTACTCCCTAAAAACAAAATACATAAGTTATAAAAATTACTGTCCAACAAGTTATCAATGATCTATCATCAAAATGATAATGGTAAATAAGTAGGGTTGTATTGAGCATGGCATACATCGACCCTTGCAAATTAAAGCAACTGAGAGGATACTATCAGTTGACGTTCTATTTTTAGACATTTCTCTATAGGATAATTAATGTAATGAAGGTTTGTGGTGTAACAATACTATATGGCTTAATTGACATTTTCTAAAAGTTGATAACTTGAGCAGCCATTTTGAAAAAAATAACGTGACCTACAGAAGTAACTGTTTTTCTCTGTTGTTGATGTACGCGAGCTGAAGTGTTGATGTACGATGAACGCGTAGAAACAACTAAAACCAACCAGTTGCGTTACTTCCAGTTGCTGTATCAATGTACGCCAAGCTTAACCTATCGCAGCGTGTTAATGGTATAAATAACATTTCCGAAAAAAATTACTTAAATTGAAGTTAAATGAAAATATATCTGATAACACTTTAAGTATATATATCACTTTAAAATTAACATCTACATATATATAATTCTTTCATGGAAGATGGTATGTTGACCTTGTTTAGAATAACTTCAATGTGATTATGAAAGCATATAAAGAATAGTAATATTAGTAACCTGATGGACTTGGTGAAGATTGGGTATATGTGGTTGAAGGTGGTGGTTGAAGTAGCACTACAGTGCCAGGTTGAGAACCAGCTTGGGTGCTCTGGATATAATGGGTGCTCTGTACAGGAACAGCCACTGGAATCGTATTCTGATACTGGGTTATATTCTGGAATGGGTGAAAAACAAAACATGCTAGAAAAAATTCACAGCAAAGAACCCTATTCATATAATCCAGTGATTCTCAACTTCCTAAGTGTGCACACTAAATCAATTACTTACTAAAGAGGCCAGCTATGTGTCTGGCTAGGTCTGTGTCTACGGTTGTAATCCGTCTATGACGTGACATGTTTTTATTTTGCAAACTTCAAATATTTTTCATATATATTTAGCCAGGTGTGCCGCTATTTTCTCATGTGTTCCAAGGTGTGCCGTTGGCAAAAAAAGGTTGTGAACCATTGATATAACCACACAACAAAAACAAACATTGAAATGTCCAATTTGACTGGAAAAAAATATGATGTGAAATTAAGGGAGATAATTCCTAGTCACCTCCCCTTTGACCACATGCATTTTTATGAGCTCCTGCTCAACAAGTGAACTTACCCGTGCTGCACCTCCTTGCATAACCCTAGAATATTCCATGTCAATTTTCCGGTATTGTTCATCAGTTCTTGGGGTAATTGGATAGTCATCATCGTCATCCCCATCTAAACTGTCATTGCCTCCTCTATGATCTCTTTTGCTCAACATCTATGAAGATGAAATAAAACAAAAAATTATATAGTATAAAATATACTAATAAAATAAACTATGGAATAACTAACTACAGCAAGGATATATATGTAGTAAAGAAGTATTATATAATACAAAAAATAATTGCTGTAATTTTTTACTACCTAATCGTTATGATACATGTACCCTGGATAAGCAAGGAAATAATTAATCATTGTACAAGGACATGCAGATGATCCGGATATAACACAAATACTCCTAAATATTTAACAGTAAAATTTCATGCCGTGCACATCTAGAATATTAAAACAATAGGACTGAAACAAATAACCTATGAATTACATCTGTCATATATGTGTATATGTATAAAATCACATGACTAGTGATTGCATAAAAGATTTTATTAACTTACTACCTGGTCATAAATACCAAATAGAAAGTTTTAACTCATAAACATGCAATCAACTGCCAACATTAATGACGTTCAGTTATTACTCTCTATAGTCATGGGTTGGCAATATGTATTTCACTTGCCTTTTTCCTTTCACTCTTACCCTGCCAGGGCAAGCAATCAGTATTGTGCATGCCTGGAAATATGGCACCTGTCACTAACGTAAGCATAGAACTTCACTTTGGTTATACAAGATTTCCAAATCATTGGCACACATGTTGTAAACTAGTAACTATACTTGTTACCTTAAACGTTTAAGGTAACAATTGGTACAGTCTAAGACCCCTTACGCAAGTTCAAATAGGTTCAAACGCACAATTGTCAACACACATCATTACAGTTTGTATTAAAATAAGTATTTCTATCACAGACAGTGAAGACTGTACCATTAAAATAGTTACCGAACAATTTTTTTCTGCATAGCGCTGTTTATGTTGTAGGCCTAATGACGTATTACGCAACTTGCGGCCATGACGGTCGGCCAGTTGAAATTTCGCGTAGGAGATGGGTTTCATCAAATCATATAATTATGCGGTAAGGCCTCACCTTTATTTCAATAAGAATTGATTTATTATATGTCAAGCTGCGTGCACTACTGTTTTGGGTCAGTTTATTTGTAAATTAAGCGAGCTATAGGCTAGTAAACTTTTTGTAGTCATTTGACTAAAAAACTTGCGCAAAGGAACTCAGTAGGAAAAACCACTACTGCGACTGGAATAAGACGGAAGACAGCAGTAGTAGAACCATTTCTAGTTGTAAACATGAAAGTCAAGTCAGGGAACCCCATTAAATAATTAATTAGTGAATGAAAATGAAATGTTTTGGTTGAATTGCTTGTCAAGAAGAAATCATTATCTATGGTTTCAACAGCAGGTAAAAGAAAGGTGTAAAATAATACATGTACAACTTACCTCTACAATATCTCTGTTAGTCTGACTGACAACATTCTCATTATATTCAGTATATTTCAACAATACTTTATCCATATCTGAACTAGCATATTGATATAATTTGTTGTTTGTTGTAAAGATGATTAGAGCTATCTCACAGTCGCATAAGACACTTAATTCATATGCCTTTTTCATCAATCCAAACTTTCTTTTCGTGAAGGTTACCTTAAAACAAAAACCAAGCAAATTTTTAATATTCTGATGCAACGAAAATAATCATAAAAGCATACTTTACAATTGAAATATTTACATACAACTGAAAAGTACTAATACTGTGGTCTGTATATTATTTCATCAAGCAAGTAGAAATTTTATAATAATGGAAAAAAAAACTTAACAAACCAACCTGTCTATTTCTCTCATCATTAATTCTTGTAATCTGTATTTTCTTTCGTCCCATCTTTGAACAAGTTTGTGAACCTAAAAAAGACAAGTTCAAAAATATCAATTTACATTAAAGAAATACGAAAGGCATCAAATATAAAATTTTACTTTTTACTCACTCATGACATCTTTTAATAAATACACCCAATACTAACAGATTAACAAAACTGTTCAACTTGTACATGAATGTCAGGGAAACCCCAACATCTAGGCTATTTATAGTCATTATGTCAGTGTGATTAGGTCAGCAAGCTTGTCAACCAATAAGAATTATCTATCAGGGGCAATCACTCTATTCAATAGATACTGTTACAAGCTGCTAGCACAAGTGTATAAGTAAATAAGCTTAAAATCTAATTTGTACTTTCTCCAAACAGCACAATCAATATCACGATACCTTTTGCACATTATTACAATTTCACAAGTAACAACCGATCTACATTCATTATCAAACAGACTTTAAAATATTTAAAACAGCTAACGATTCTTTGAAATTGAATTTGTTTTATATACTATACAGACAGAAATATCATTTGGATTTTCATGCACATTGGTAATACATGATGGAGAACATAACATTGAATACCCAAAATGTATTACATTACATAACTTTTTCTGGTATATGGAACTGATATCTGCTACTGTACCGATAACATTATTTGTTTTATCCATGTAATTCAAGTCCAGTTTGTTAAAAATATTGCTGAGCTGTTTGTATGGTTTTATACACATACAATTATTTGATTATTAGAATTTTTAAGGTTTGTTGCTCAACCATAAATGCACGACTTTCAAGGTCTTTTAACATCACAAAACCAGTTGGTATCAGCTTATTCTCTACATTATAAAAGATAGTTACAGAACAGCAGTGGGAGGTAGGGGTAGCAGTGACAGGGGTTACAGTCACACCCCAACAAGTATTTGAAGATATGTTACTAACTAAAAGGAACATTTTCCAAAGCCTAAAAGCAACATTCTTAGTCATGCTTTATTGATAAATCAGTGGAAATATTTGTTAGATCACAGACCTCCTTATCATCTGGCATGTTGCACCCCCAGACGCGGATCCCGTCAGCCCCAGTGACATAGTTGATTTTCATTTTCGTTTGCTTTGTTACTGTTTTAGTTCACATATCTGCTCTTTAATAGATAATAAACATGATTTTCGCATTGTCTCCACCCAAGCAATCCAAGGTTGCAACGTATTACCCTTTGATCCAATGTATGCCCCCCACCCCCTTCGACAAAATCCTCGATTCCGGGTCTGACCCCTGTGTAGCTACCTAATTTTCTGATTTCCATCCACTCGAGATATTGTTATCTAAACATTTCTGATAAGATGGTAAGCCTCCTTTTTGAATATCAATATGCAACATATTCATTTACTTGACCCTAATATAATGACTGTCATGGTAGCATTCATTATAATTAGAAGTTGATTCAATTATTCTTGTTGAATCTTTATTTTATGAAATTATGAGCAAACCATCTATCAATAATTAACATTTACGGGTAGATCTAATACTAACATTTATTCGTTCAGAAAGGTTGGAATGGTAAAAGTAAAAGTCTACTGAATTTATATCTTTTATTAGCTGATTATTAAAATCTTAAATGAACAACATGAGTGTCACTAGCAAAAATATTTACTCCAGAACTGGAGACAACTGCTTGGCTAACTAAAGCAGTCAGTCTCTCTCACTATCTTGGGTTACAGTGTAAAGCATATTCAAACTTTTGTTTACCTTTGTTGAAACTTAGAAGTTTAATTTTTTCCTTTCAATACATATTTCCAAATTTTGTACAAAAAATACATCAATAACAATTCATTAATAATTATCAAAATTCATGAATACACTTGAGAAAGTTAAAAATACGAAGTCGAATGTAGAAATTCTTCATAAAATGGTGAGAGTTCAACCCATACCAATGTCATCTCAAAAACGGCTTTTACAAACCAAGTTGGCCATTTTCTCACCTCAAATTATTATCGAACATAATGACCTATATAATAACTAAATTTTCTGATAATCTTACCAAAACAATACCACGAGATGTGCTAAAATATCCAAGCGGTTTCTATTTTTACTGTCCAGTAAAATGTTGCTCAGTAAAATCTACAACTTGTTCTATTTTAGGGAATGGAAATTACGATGGTATTTATAGAAATAATCCAATATGGCTTTTCATGCGCATGACACATATTCTATTCAGTGTCGGGTTACATGAAAATCTTACAATAAAAGAAATCAAGACTTTGACGTTGAATGATTCGTTTGTAATACGCTACTGTTTTGATCTGTTATACTCTATTTTTGGGGGGAAAGTGTATGTATTACGGAAGGCAACAAACACATGGAGATATTTTCAGGTGGCGGACGCTTATATACGGGAAGTTTAGCTCTTTCTAACGTAATATCCGGTTTGCTGAAACTTGTCTTATTGAAAGTGTGAATGTGTGATCAGTGTTAAATTTTGTCACGTAATCAAAATTTATTGACATTTTTAATAACAACTTTCAAATAAAATCCAAAATGCAATCAATCAGTTGCCAAATATGCCGCATAAACCTACAATGGCGGGAATCCATGTCACATTTAATGACGTCATTGTATCGCGCACCTTGCGACCAGAGAAATAGTTCGGTCGATATGACCCAATTACAGTTTGCGTTCTCGCCCGCTCAAGAAATCGTGGAGAAGTTTACATGCTTACAGTTCAAAGATGTTAATGGTCCGTGAGAATAGAAGGCAAATCCCCTGTATTAAGAATGTAGTTTAAAATAATAATAATAATAGAAAAAAAAATAGAACCCAAGATGTTACATAAATAATTTATTGGAATTTATCTCGGAAAATAGAAACAAATTATTTCTTTTAAAAAAGTTTTTATATGTGTACCGATTTTTAGAAGCTGTTGCCTACCATATAAGGTCTGGGTGCTGCATGGCGCGCCAAAATTAAAGGCGCCGTGTACCGCGCATTGTTAATTTGACCAGATTTCAACAAGCATCGTGCACTTTTTACTGCAATTCACCAATTTAGCAGATCTTGAATGAGATGATGAGCTTATATTGATTTTGACCCTTCCACATACATTTTGGGGGGAATTATTTGATAGATAAGGGACACGGGGAAAGAGCGAGAAAAACTGTATGCTTCTTTTTTTTGATAATACAACAGAAGTGAATACCACATTTTTACTCTGTGTGAATACTTTATATACTCCTTTGCCGCAACTTCGAAAATGCGAAAACAAGGAGTGACCGCACGAATTCACTGTTAGACAACACCAAGCATAGGCTACATAAATAGGCTATATAACGGTACATTATAAATGCTATAAAAAATAAACAAAACTATAAATAAAGAAAATTGAGAGGCTACCGGTCTGTATATATTTAAATCAATCATCCTTCTTCCAAAAAAGTACATTCGCGGCTCTTTGAGTAGATTATTACAAGAAAAGGTTAGATCAGTATGTTTAGGATTGGATATTGTTTTTACAAATCTTCATAGGCCTACTTTGGCACTGTTCAGTGTCGGGCTGGTGAGCCGAAGGCCCACCTGTCATGTCAATGACCAAGACCCACACAAGTACGCACCGATGGGGGTCGGGATTCTCGTTCTCCCCCAGGAAAATTTTGAAAATAAAGAAAATTGAGAGGCTACCGGTCTGTATATATTTAAATCAATCATCCTTCTTCCAAAAAAAGTACATTCGCGGCTCTTGGTGGATTGGGTAGATTATTACAAGAAAAGGTTAGATCAGTATGTTTAGGATTGGATATTGTTTTTCTAAATCTTCATAGGCCTACTTTGGCACTGTTCAGTGTCGGGCTGGTGAGCCGAAAGCCTACCTGTCATGTCATTGACCAAGACCCACACAAGTACGCACCGATGGGGGTCGGGGTTCTCGTTCTCCCCCAGGAAAATTTTGAAAATTAACAACCGCAAACTCATTTTCCAGGCATTTTAGTCCAAAGCTTCCTATCTTTTCTTTCGCATGTCCTATCTGTCCTGCCCTGTCCCTCCCTCCCTCCTTCCTTCTCCCCCCCCTCTCCTTTCTTTCGATTTCTTTTCTTTTTTTTCTTTATAGGCTTAGACCCAGTCACGGACAGGTGGGCCCAGTCCGGCACTGGCACTCTTCGTATCACCAATGGCTGTGCCTGGGGTAGGACAGGCACCCAAAATGATAGAGGTTATCCTTTGGGTATAAGGAATATGAAAAGTCTTTAAGATAATTGAATAATGATTGCGGCCTGTATGAAGGTAACAATTAGACACACAAAGAGAAAATGGGCGTGACTCTGCCCCCATGGTGCTGGACATGCACAAAAACAATTGGGATAACCCCTGTTGTAAAGAATAAGTTTCAAGACGATCCGGCAAGAAATGCTGTTCCTGGGGATCGGCATCCACATAATAAATGAGGTCATTCTTAGTGTATAAGGAATAAACGTCGAGAGGATCCATCCAGTATTGGACCACAGACACATATAAAAATTGGGCGTGGCTCTGTCCCTGAGGGGAGGGCATGCAGCAAACACAATAATAGTAATCATCCTTTTGGTATATATATGCACAGTTTGATGATGATCCGTTAAGAATTTTATTGTGGTCTGTGGGCGACAGACCGACATAAAAAAAAAATGTCCACATCATGAATATCAATATTCAGAGTTATGCGGATGAATCCCATCGTGTCGCGGTTACCCACTCCCTTCTTCTTCCGTCAGTTTTAACGGATGAATTGGCAGGACACATTAGGGTGAATCCAATAGTGTTTCAGCCGTATTATGAAACATTGATTTTAAATTATGATTAATGCATAGAGATCCGAGAGGATTAATAACATTGATTTACAGTATTTCAGGATTTTCTTTTCCAGGGATATAGTACGTGTCCTGTAAGGCTTGTGAGCACAATAGAAATCAGAATGCTTGAACACATAATGGATCTTTTCATCTTCGGTCAACATTCAAGTTTTCTTTTCTGACAACCTTGTTTATCAATTTTCGAGATATAGCTGCGTGGCCATATTAACAAAGAAATGTGGGTCCAAAGGATGCTTTTACAGATTGTTAATTGTAAACAATTAAACAGCAACAGAAAGACGGTTTACTCGTCCCGGTACCGGAACAACCGTCGTTTGCTTCTAGCTCTACCCCGCCATTACGACCTTACCCCCACGCCACTGCAGACAAAAATGTTCCTTATCACACCCAGACAGAAGATCAAAACCATGAAGCACTCAATTCGAGACAGATCATTCGATTTATTGCGAAAATATCTTAGGTGAAATAATAACACAAGATACATTGCATGTGAGATCAATTTTATAAACACTTACTCATTTATTTAATTTTAAACAATATTCTTTTATTATTGCAAAATATACATGCCGAAAAAATTGTTTTAGCGATTGTCAGGTTACATGAGTGAAAGTCATGATAGGATGAGTGATTTTAATTAATGAAAACACTTCCAACCGTCATGGGACAAAGTGTGGGCAAGCACGCGGGTCCTATTTTCATTGAAACTGAATTGTTTTATTAGTTACTGTCTACTCACAACTAAACATTTGTACATGGATAAGCCTGTCTATTCCTATAATTAATTGTTCTTACATATATTAAATGGAATTCAACCAGAAACAAATTAGCACTATTCGAAATCTAGAATTACACTGATTAGTGCAAGGCTCTAAACATAACATCAAATTTCATTTTCAAATGTTTTTCAAACATACGCCCACACAGCAGCTAAATCGTTCGGGCAGTGAACAAGTAATTATCAGAAAATCATTATAATTTGTTTGGTTTTTATAAAGTTCTGCCCCATGTTTTAACGTTAAGTATACAAACCATTTAATATTATGGATTTAGCTGTTCAATTATCGATTTTCAAAAAATTCACACTCAACCATCATTAATGTGTAACGGGGATGTAGTCAAACATTTTTTTAATTCGGAATAAAATTGTGACCTCCAAAGGGTCCACAAGTTAAAAAAACATGATTTTTCGTACAATCAGGGGCCATAATTCAGGAAGTTATGGCCCAAGGTGCCCGAATATCAAAAGAAACCGCGATCATTGGGTTATAAACTTACATATCAAATTTCATCAAAATCGGTTCAAAATTGTGACCTCTACAGGGTCCAGAACCTTGATATAACATATTTTCACATTATTCGCGTACAAACGGCGACCATTTTGTCCGTCAATTTTGGTCCGATTTTCACGAAATTCCACCTCATTCTTCATTACCATGTAACGGTGATATAATCAAACGTTTTTTTTTTAAATCGGATAATAATTTTGACCTCCTGCGATTTTTCCGACAATCAGGGGCCATAATTCAGGAAGTTACGATCCGATGGGCGGAAATATCGAAAGGAACCAAGATCTTTGGGTTATAAACATACATGTCAAGTTTCATCAAAATGGTTGAAAATTGTGACCTCTATTGGGTCCACAACCTTGATATAACATATTTTCACACTATTCACGTACAAATGACGGCCATTTTGTCAGTCAATTTTGGTCCGATTTTCACGAAATTTGAACTCGTCCTCCATAACCATACAACGGTGATATAATCAAACGGTTTCTGAAATTGGATAGGCCTAACAATTTTGACCTACAGAAGGACCACAAGCTAATAAGGGCGATTTTTCGTACAATCAGGGGCCATAATTCAGGTCGTTACGATCCGATGGACGGAAATATCGAAAGGAACCAAGATCTTTGGGTTATAAACATACATGTCAAGATTCATCAAAATCGGTTCAAAATTGCGACCTCTATAGGGTCCACAACCTTGATATAACATATTTTCACACTATTCACGTACAAACGTCCGATTTTCACGAAATTTGAACTCAAACTTCATAACCATGTAACGATGATATAATCAAACGTTGGTTTTTAAATCGGATAACAATTTTGACCTCCAGAGGGACCACAAGATAAAAAGGGCGATTTTTCGGACAACCAGGAGCCATAATTCAGGAAGTTACGATCCGACGGGGGCAAAAATCAAAAGGAACCAAGATCTTTGGGTTATAAACATGCATTTCAAGTTTCATCCAAATCGGTTTAAAATTGTGATTTCTACACTGTTCACAAGCTAAAAACGTGATTTTTCGGACAATCAGGGGCCATAACCCATGAAGTTACAGTCCGATACATGCCAAGATCTTAGGGTGATAAACCTATATTTTAAGTTTCATTGAAATCGGATAAAAATTGTGACCTGTAGACTGTTCACAGACAATTGTGGACGGATGGACGGACAGGGGCGACAATATACGTCTACATGAAAATGTAGGCGTATAAAAACATTTATAACGAAAATGGGATTAAAGATTATTCACTCAGGTCATAGTTATTGACTCTAATCCTTTGCCTAAATCCTCTAGGCTACTTTAAATGATTTCCAGTTTCTGTTGTTTTTTTTATGACAATATTAGTTTGTGTTTTAAAGGTATTATCTTAACACGGAAACATAGTTACATATTAACAAAAGTTTACACATATAATATAAATACATTCTGTTTCAAAGACATCATTTTGATTGAGAATTGGCCCAGATCTGCAACTGAGCTTCTTGGTGTTACACCACTTGCAGATTCTGTTTTGGTATGATTATGATTTTTATTTAAAACAAGGTTGAAGCTTTTGCATTTATTGTATTTTTTTGGCATCGGGAATTGTAGCTGCCACTCCAGCTGTGTCAATTGCCAAACAATGGCTAATCCACCAAATGAAAGACTTGACATGGACATATATATAAATAAATTCTCTGAATAGCATTCACACTATGTATGACCTTTGACTAAGGGTTCTGCAACAGCACTGGGAACAGTCATCTAACCAGTACCACAGTCTTCTTTCATCCACCAATATTTACATTATATACATATATTACAGTACACAAATAACTTTAACCTGAGAACTGTTCGACATCTTATTTTTTTTTTAAATTTAATTTAACATAACCATCTGCCCATTTTCATTGTTCATAATTGAGAAGAACTCTGGATCGTCTAAAAACGAAAAAATTCAGTCAATTATTTATGCAAAATTGATAGCATCAAATACTTTACTGTTGAACTTACCTGCATATTAAGACATAACATGTTTACATCCGGAAGATTGCCTGCATATTAAGACAAGATTACCTGCATATTAAGACATAACATGTTTATATCCGGAAGATTGCGGCTCCTGTAGATATTCAGACACATTGATTGTATCTTCCTGGATTATGCCCCCTGATTGTACAAAATATCATTAATTTAATTTTTTTTTTTAGCTTCTTGTATGTCTAGCTTTTAGAAAATGTAGGCGTATCTTGCATTGCAACCGCTTGTTAAATTTTCGGGCGTGCACCTCTAATCAAGAGTTTCTTGTTACATGGAGCGTGTACATAAAGTCATTTTAATTATATAGAAAACGTGATCCTTTTTAACAGTTTCAAATTTTAGATGATAAATTGAAAATACCATCGTCCAGGTAAACTTCTCTGTCCTCGTAGAGCACTTATTATTATAAAATCGCCATGTTTTAAGTTTCGGATAAAAATTGTGACCACTAGAGGGTCCCACAACCTTGGTATTACATACTTTCACACGATTTGCGTACAAGGAGTGTCAGTCCAATTTTCACGAAATTCAAACTCAGTCGTATTAGATGTGTACCGGTGGTATATTTAAATGTTTTTTTTAAAATCGGATAAAAATTGTGACCTCTAGATAGTCTACACGCTAAAACGTGATATTTCGTACAATCAGGGGCTATATTCCAAGAAGTTACATGCCAATATCGAAAGAAACAGATCTTTTGGGGGTAAACCTATATTTCAAAATCGGATAAGAATTGTGAGCTGTAGACTGTCCACAAATTGTGGAAGGACGGATGAACGACGACAATAGTCCACATTAATGTGGGCGTATAGAAATGAGTGATCATTGTGAGAAAGAAAGGTATTAAGACATTAAACAGAGCTTCAATACCAAACAGAACAGTGGTAATTAAAGAATTTAATGTTGGAACAGTGTATTTTAAAGTCGTTAAAATAAGAAGAATTCGTATTCTTTAAATTATAACTTGGCACTTAACTTTTCTTCTTATTTTATTTAGACATATAAACAGTGCTTATCAAAATAATATTAGGTGTGCTTCCACAATGAAAAGAGTTAGGTCCTAAGAAAACATTTCAGTCACAACTGATAATTTTGGATCCAAATCATTTCAGTTCATTAAATAATTTTGGGGATCTTACCCAGAAAATTTGGTAATGAGATTGAGTTAGGTAAGGTGGGTGTAATGTAATCAGTGCTTCTGGTTTCTATGGGAATAAGAGGTGGTGGCTCTGGTAGATTCCATGCTTTTGAAGGGTTGATGTTCTGTACTGGTGACTTTTGTGGGGGTGGAATAATTCTCAAATCCTCTGGATAGACTTGGTTAGAAAACATTCCAGTTACTGTTGTTGAGTAATTATTTGGGGGAGAAATATTTTCCATCCCACTCCTTCCATTTGGGACTGTGTAATTTTCTTGCATTCTGTCAAACTGAGGTAGAGTGCAGGTAATATCTTGGAAGTTAACTGGATATGGAGAAATTCCTAAACTTCCAGAAGGTGAGAGATCAAGTGCGTTGTTGGAATCGTTAATAATTATTGGACAAGCTCTTGTGTCAAACGATTGAGGTCTGAAATAAAAAAAAACTTTACATCTCAAAAGTATATCCCCACTAAACAAATGTCAGTGGATTTGATACCTCAACAATGTAATGGAATGAAATGTAATAACAATTCAGTTGATTGAACGCTTGAAATCCAACATGATGCGCTGCCTGTCTGTACTGTTACATTTAGCAAAAATTGCAACTTCAATTATGGTAAATACAATAAATATAATCATCCAGCATGGCGTTGAATACCAGACATATACTGGTGCATTCTATTCTGATTTGTAACAATCCAAATCTACATTTATAATCCAAAATTTACATGTCTGGTAATAATATATAAATCAATCGGTTTCCTTTTTTTTTGTTAACATTTACACTATTGTACAAAAAATCAGAAAGAAAGTAATTAGTTAATTATATGAATTTCAACTTTGATAGATGATGATATTAACGTGCCCTAATAAAAGTTATATTTCATGTAGGTAAAATAAAGAACAAAAGCCAGCTTTGATTTTTTGAATGATTTTAATGTCCATTTGTTTTACTGTATAGATATGTACAATATTTACATATATCTATCACTCTTTGGTCATATATAATTCTAATATGCACTAATATGACAAAGTCAGCCATGAATACAATATATACATGCTTTATAAATCATAAATATATATACATATCTTAAAATCTTCAGTTCATAATGAATGAATGTCTCCAGTATGAAGCAATGTACAAAATGTAAGGATTTTCTTTTCTTTGCTCGCATTTATAATCTTTTATAAGAGCACAATTAATTAACCATTCTATCAAAAATGTTCTCATCATATTCACTCTTAAATTGTAAATACTTGTTAACAATCTGATTAAAATATAGACCCCATTTAGTTTTTTTATTTATTATTCATTTCACTTTCAGTTTTAGGAAGCATTTTTAAATAAAATGTATAAGTGATTAGTCATTGAACTGGTCTGTTTAGTCAAACTTTTGCCAAGGTGTGCACTGAATTATGGGAGACATCTACAGAGCAGAAGAAAACAAAAGTATAGTTTAAACTGTAAAATAACAAACACAAATTTAGGTCTGTAGTTTTAATCAGATTGGTTTGTTTATGTAATAAATGATTCAATATACTTATTTATGTTATTGGTCATATTCATAGTTCCACCCAAATTTTTAAAATTAAAAACAGCTGATGAAAACATTTGTCCACTATAAGGATGTGAATAAAGACGTGAATATGAATATAAGCTGAGACAGAATTCATGAAACCCAGTCAATAGCATTGTCAATGACAAGTGTTAAAATGATTCAGAAATTATATTTAGCATCGGAAGAGCATGGCAATAGTAAAAATATCCCCTAAATAAAAATTGGCAGCCTTCATTGTTTAGAAGTGTATGTATAGGAAATAACAATATGGTCAATATATAAATAGATCGCGTGTGTAAAATCTGTGTATCCTTTTCAAACCTTTATCCTAAAGTTTTCCATCTAAATTGTCCATAAATTTTTTGTATCAAATGCAAAATAAAAATATCTGCAGGTTAGATCACTGTGATTTCTTTGAATAAATGAAGAAATATGGCAAGATAAACAAATATGTATCTCACAAAATACACTACACTTAACACAATATAGAGATTACATTTATAACGATTAATAACTTTGGACGTCTCCCTTTAGTCCTTTTGCTAAAAAATGATATTTACACACCAAAACAAAGCAGCGTCTTAAAATATGACTGTATTTATTACTGTAATACAAGTTTGTGATATTTGAAAGAAACTGAAGAATTCCTTACTAAAGATCACCTCCTCAAGGCCTCCAATCTGAGTATATGTAAAAGATATAACTAAGATTACAAATGAATTTCTTATTGTCATGATCCCTGAGCATGCTGTGATATAACTTATTTTATATAAGTATAACCTTTTAATACCAGTTTAAATTATTGAGAAATTTTTCAAATTCATTGTCTGTTAGATTTTCCGTTCCTGGAGGGAATAAATCACTGGTAGATGGTGCATCCACTTCAACTAAAGAGGGCAGGGAGGGTAAAGCAGGAAGTGGTAATCCCAGTGATGAACTTGGACCAATATTACTACTAGGTACTAGGGTTGGATAATGAAATGATGGGAGGTTGTGAGTTAGTGATGATGAAGAGAAGGGAGATATAGATGATTTAGGATGTGCAGGTGGTGGTGGAGTCGAATTAGGTGTAAATAAAGGTGAGCGTGTGTTAGGACTGTTATTTAAATCTAACGATGAAGTGCTGCCTGGGCTACTAGACACTGACTGAGTGGACCCATGTGGTGGTGTCGGAGTGTCCAGGTTGATAATTCCCGGACTAACGCACCCTTTATCTGAAACTGATTTAGGAGCTACCACTTCTTCTTCTACTTCCTCTTCATCTGAACTATCTAATGTCAGATCTATTACATCGGGCTCATTTTTAACTGAAATAAAGAAATCCTTACATGAATGTAAATATACAGAAAAGGATCCTTATATGTGCATGCCAAATTTTAAACAAGACCTAAGTATCTCATCCCACGTGAACAAATACACCACAGACAAGGAAAAATAGTTAAAGAAATTCCCAATGAACATTTTGGTCCAATATTTGGATTGAACAACCTTCGTGAACTAGGGCTGCAGCTCAAAACCTTATACAACACTAAGTCACAAAACCATGGCTGTCATTTTCTCTTTTCTTGTCTAAGAATAAATAATTACCTTCTATAGTTGAAGTAGATGCTGGTTCGGGTTTAGTTGTTACTTTAACAACAGGACTAGATATAACATGTGTTTCTTTTGGTTGTTCCAATGGACTCCAATTGCCATCAGGATGAAATTGGATTTCAGAACATTCGGGAGATGCCCGAAAAATCTCCAAGAAGTAACTGAAATATTGTATAATTGAAGTTATTAAAAAGTGGAAAAAGAAAGATAGGCTGGCACTGCCAGGCAGGATACGCCCACATTTTCGAGAGATGGATAGAGAACAAACAATACGGAAAGTGATTTTTCCTACATCATTAAGTCCTGTATTTCATACTGTATTGGGAGCAGCCATTTTGTTGGTCAGTTCCAGTCTGATATTCATGAAATTCGAAGTCGACAATGATTATGGTGTGACGGTACACAACCTAGAAATGTGACTTTTCGTCAAAATCGGATAAGAATTGTGACCTGTACAGAGTCAACAACCATGATATACCATATCTTTACACTATTCGCGTACAAACGGCGACCATTTCGTCCGGCAATTTTGGTACCATTTTCACGAAATTCGAATAATTCAGGAAGTTACGATCCGATATGCGCAAATACCGAAAGGAACCAAGATCTTTGGGTTATAACCATGCATTTCAAGTTTCATCAAAATCGAATTAAAATTGTGACCTTTACAGGGTCCACAACCTTGATATACCATTTTTTAACAGTATTCACGTACAAACGGTGGCCATTTTGTATGGCAATTTTGGTCTGATTTTCCCGAAATTCGAACTCAACCTTCCTTACGGTGTAACGGTAATATAATCAAACGTTTTTTTAAATCGGATAATAATTGTGACCTCCAAGCTAAAAAAAAAAGGCGATTTTGCGTATAATCAGGGGCCATAATTCAGGAAGTTACGATCCGATATGCGCAAATATCGAAAAGAAGCAAGATCTTTGGGTCATAACCTTGAATTTCAAGTTTCATCACAATCAAATCAAAATGTGACCTCCACAGGGTCCACAACCTTGATATACCATTTTTTAACAGTATTCGCGTACAAACGGCGGCCATTTTGTATGGCAATTTTCGTCCGATTTTCCCGAAATTCGAACTCAACCTTCCTTAGGGTGTAACGGTGATATAATCAAACGTTTGTTTAAATCGAATAATAATTGTGACCTCCAAGCTAAAAAAAAGGCGATTTTGTGTATAATCAGGGGCCATAATTCAGGAAGTTACGATCCGATATGCGCAAATATCGAAAGGAAGCAAGATCTTTGGGTTATAACCATGAATTTCAAGTTTCATCAAAATCGAATCAAAATTGTGACCTCCACAGGGTCCACAACCTTGATATACCATTTTTTAACAGTATTCGCGTACTAACGGCGGCCATTTTGTATGGCAATTTTCGTCCGATTTTCCCGAAATTCGAACTCAATCTTCCTTAGGGTGTAACGGTGATATAATCAAACGGTTTTTTAAATCGAATAATAATTGTGACCTCCAGAGGGACCACAAGCTAAAAAGGGTGATTTTTCGGACAATCAGGGGCCATAATTCAGGAAATTACATTCCGATAGCCGCAAATATCGAAAGGAACCAAGATCTTTGGGTTACAAACATGCATGTCAAGTTTCATCAAAATCGGTTCAAAATTGTGACCTCTATAGGGTCCACAAGCTAAAAACGTGATTTTTCGTACAATCAGGGGCCATAATCCATGAAGTTTTGATCCGATACATGCCAATATCGAAAGGAACCGAGATCTTTTGGGGATAAACCTATATTTCAAGTTTCGTCAAAATCGGATAAGAATTGTGACCTGTAGAGAGTCCACAAACAAATTGTGGACGGACGGACGTCCGGACGGACGTACGGACGGACGGACGTCCGGACGGACAGGGGCGACGACATAATACGTCCACATGAAAATGTGGGCGTATAAAAATGATTTGCAAAACACTAATATTTAGTGCCAATAATCTTTATGCCACTTTATGTGTGGTGGTTGAATGTGTTTTGAAAACTTTGGATTCTGTAGGCGTGATTCTTTAAAACCGTCCTTCATGTTTTGTGTGTAATTCTAAGAAATATATCTTTGGTAGGGAACAGGGTTAACATTGGAAGTACTAAAACTTAATGTAAGTCCATAAAAAATCTGGCATCACAGAATATTCAACATAACTGATGAAAAGAAATGGGGTTTAACGTCCACTCGACACAAACCAGGTCATTTTGGGACTAACATATGGTTTCATTTTATTTCAATAATTCGCTTGCGCGTAGGGGTCTTTAGCAGTGGGAGGAAACCGGAGTGCTAAAATAAGGCGATTTTGCGTATAATCAGGGGCCATAATTCAGAAAGTTACGTTCCGATATGCGCAAATATCGAAAGGAACCAAGATCTTTGGGTTATTACCATGAATTTCAAGTTACATCAAAATCGAATTAAAAATGTGACTTCTACAGGGTCCACAACCTTGATATACCATTTTTTAACAGTATTCGCGTACAAACAGCGGCCATTTTGTATGGCAATTTTCGACCGATTTTCCCGAAATTCGAACTCAACCTTCCTTAGGGTGTAACGGTGATATAATCAAACGGTTTTTTAAATCGGATAATAATTGTGACCTCCAGAGGGACCACAAGCTAAAAAGGGTGATTTTTCGGACAATCCGGGGCCATAATTCAGGAAATTATACATTCCGATAGACGCAAATATCGAAAGGAACCAAGATCTTTGGGTTATAAACATGCATGTCAAGTTTCATCAAAATCGGTTCAAAATTCTTTAAAACCGTCCTTCATGTTTTGTGTGTAATTCTAAGAAATATATCTTTGGTAGGGAACAGGGTTAACATTGGTAGTACTAAAACTTAATGCAAGTCCATAAAAAATCTGGCATCACAGAATATTCAACATAACTGATGAAAAGAAATGGGGTTTAACGTCCACTCGACACAAACCAGGTCATTTTGGGACTAACATATGGTTTCATTTTATTTCAATAATTCGCTTGCGCGTAGGGGTCTTTAGCAGTGGGAGGAAACCGGAGTGCCTGGAGGAAACTCACAAGGTTGAGAAGGCGCCCCTATCTCCATGCCACATACGTTCACGCCAGGGCTCGAAACCACAGCTGCAAGCCAGAGGTGACCGACCAGCTAGAGGTCGAAGCCCGGCGCTCTAAGACCACTAGGCCATCCCAACCCCCCAACTGATGAAAAATTATGAAACTAACTTAAAAGGCATTTAATACATACCCATCGATGATTAGCTTATCAAAAGAGGCTGCTTTATCACAAACTGGACAAATCCATGTTGACTTCTTCTCATTCATCATTAAAAACGTATTAGCATCATAACACTGTAGATGTGTACACGTACTAGCTCTACATGGAATCTGTAATCTCATTTTACCAAGCTACAAAATAAATATGTTGTCATATTATTCACACAGTAAACAATCTAGAAGATCTAGAAGAAGATCATTTATTAAAGCCACTGATTGTCATCTGAAATTTTGTAACAATATCTAATTTTTCATAACATGCTAAAAGATACTTAAACGAGTTATCTAAAGTTTAATAAGAAAAATAAAAAATAGGTTGCCAGGCAACGAAACATACGCCCACACAGCAGCCAAATCGTCCGGGCAGTCAACAAGAGTTGTCGCATATTTAGGAATTATCAGAAAATCATTAGAATTTGTTTGGTTTTTATAATCAAACGTTTTTTTTTAAATCAGATAATAATTGTGACCTCCAGAGGGACCACAAGCTAAAAAGGGTGAGAGAGAGAGAGAAATGGGGTTTAACGTCCACTCAACACAATTAGGTCATTTCGGGACTAACATATGGTTTAATTTTATTTTCAATAATTCGCTTGCGCGTAGGGGTCTTTAGCAGTGAGAGGAAACCGGAGTGCCCGGAGGAAACCCACAAGGTTGAGAAGGCGCCCCTATCTCCATGCCACATACACTCACACCAGGGATTGAAACCACAGCCGCAAGCCAGCGGTGACTGGCCAGCTAGAGGCACTCTAGCGCGGCACTCTAGACCACTAGGCCATCCCAACCCCCCGCTAAAAAGGGTGATTTTTCGTACAATCAGGGGACATAATTCAGGAAGTAATGACCCGATGGGTGCAAATATCGAAAGAAGCCAAGATCTTTGGGTTATAAACATACATGTCAAGTTCCATCAAAATCGATTCAAAATTGTGACCTCTATAGGGTCCACAACCTTGATATAACATATTTTCACACTATTCGCGTACAAACGGCGGCTATTTTGTCCGTCAATTCTAGTCCAATTTTCACGTATTTCAATCTCTCTCTTCATTACCATGTAACAGTCATATAGTCAAACGTTTTATTTAAATCGGATAATAATTTTGACCTCCAGAGGGACCAAAAGCTAACAAAAACGATTTTTCGGACAATCCGGGGACATAATTCAGGAAGTTACGATCCGATGGGTTCAAATATCGAAAGGAACCAAGATCTTTGGGTTATAAACAGTCAAGCTTCATCAAAATGTTTGAAAAGTGTGACCTCTATTGGGTCCACAACCTTGATAAACATATTTTCACACTATTCCCGTACAAATGACTGCCATTTTGTCTGTCAATTTTGGTCCAATTTTCACGAAATTTGAACTCGTCCTCCATAACCATGCAACGGTGATATAATCAAACGGTTTCTGAAATTGGATAACAATTTTGACCTACAGAGGGACCACAAGCTAAAAAGGGCGTTTTTTCGTACAACCAGGGGCCATAATTCAGGAAGTTACGATCCGATGGACGCAAATATCGAAAGGAACCAAGATCTTTGGGTTATAAACATGCATTTCAAATTTCATCCAAATCGGTTCAAAATTGTGACCTCTACACTGTTCACAAGCTAAAAGATAGGCTGGCACTGCCAGGCAGGATACGCCCACATTTTTGAGAGATGGATAGAGAACAAGCAATACCGAAAGTGATTTTTCCTCATTTAGTCCTGTATTTCATACTGTATTGGGAGCAGCCATTTTGTTGGTCAGTTCCAGTCTGATATTAATGAAATTCGAAGCCGACAATGATTATGGTGTGACGGTACACAACCTAGAAATGTTACTTTTCGTCAAAATGGGATAAGAATTGTGACCTGTAGAGAGTCCACAACCATGATATACCATATTTTTACACTATTCGCGTACAAACGGCGACCATTTCGTCCGGCAATTTTGGTACGATTTTCACGAAAAATAGAACTCATCCTTCCTTACGGTGCAACAGTAATATAATCAGAGTTTTTTTTTTAAATCAGATAATAATTGTTCGAGAGATAGACAGAGAACAAGCAATACCGAAAGTGATTTTTCCTACAATCAAAGGCCATAATTCATTAAGTTACAATTTGATATGCGCAAATATCGAAAAGAATAAAGACCTTTAGGTTATAAACAAGCATTTAAGGTTTCATCAAAATCGAATTATAATTGTGACCTCTACATGGTCCCTAACTTTGATATACCATACTTTTACACTGTTCGCGTAAAAAACGGCAGCCATTTTTTCTGGCAATTATGGTCCGATTTTCTCGAAATTCGAACTCAACCCTCCGTAGGGTGTAACGGTGATAGAGTCAAACGTTTTTTTAAATCGGATAATAATTGTGACCTCCAGAGGGACCATAGGCGATTTTTCGGACAATCAGGGGCCATAATTCAGGAAGTTACGATCGGATATGTGCAAATAACAAAAGGAAACAAGATCTTTGGGTTATAACCATGCATTTCAAGTTTCATCAAAATCAAATTAAAATTGTAACCTCTACAGGGTCCACAACCATGAAATACAATTTTTTAACAGTATTCGCGTACAAACGGCGGCCATTTTGTATGGCAATTTTGGTCCGATTTTGTATGGCAATTTTGGTCCGATTTTCCCGAAATTCGAACTCAACCTTCCTTACAGTGTAATGGTAATATTGTCAACCGTTTTATTAAATCGGATAATAATTGTGACCACCAGTGGGACCACAAGCTAAAATAAGGCGATTTTGCGTATAATCAGGGGCCATAATTCAGAAAGTTACGTTCCGATATGCGCAAATATCGAAAGGAACCAAGATCTTTGGGTTATTACCATGAATTTCAAGTTACATCAAAATCGAATTAAAAATGTGACTTCTACAGGGTCCACAACCTTGATATACCATTTTTTAACAGTATTCGCGTACAAACAGCGGCCATTTTGTATGGCAATTTTCGACCGATTTTCCCGAAATTCGAACTCAACCTTCCTTAGGGTGTAACGGTGATATAATCAAACGTTTTTTTAAATCGGATAATAATTGTGACCTCCAGAGGGACCACAAGCTAAAAAGGGTGATTTTTCGGACAATCAGGGGCCATAATTCAGGAAATTATACATTCTGATAGACGCAAATATCGAAAGGAACCAAGATCTTTGGGTTATAAACATGCATGTCAAGTTTCATCAAAATCGGTTCAAAATTGTAACCTCTATAGGGTCCACAAGCTAAAAACGTGATTTTTCGTACAATCAGGGGCCATAATCCATGTTTTCATCCGATACATGCCAATATCGAAAGCATCCAGATCTTTTGGGGATAAACCTATATTTGAAGTTTCGTCAAAATCGAATAAGAATTGTGACCTGTAGAGAGTCCACAAACAAATTGTGGACGGACGGACGGATGTCCGGACGGACAAGGGCGACGACAATATACGTCCACATAAAAATGTGGGCGTATAAAAACGTGATTTTTCGTACAATCAGGGGCCATAACCCATGAAGTTACAGTCCGATACATGCCAATGTCGAAAGGAATCGAGATCTTAGGGTGATAAACCTATATTTTAAGTTTCATTGAAATCGGATAAAAATTGTGACCTGTAGACTGTTCACAAACAATTGTGGACGGACGGACGAACAGGGGCGACGACAATATACGTCCACATGAAAATGTGGGCGTATAAAATCATATCTATAATAAATAAACTACCGACTTAGGATTCAATTGGATTTTAAAAAAGCCCTTTAAAAGATTTTAGCAAATATTATAGGTGATGCTGACTGGTTTTAACAATATCTCTAAGAAATAACAAAATATCTTACCGGACACATGAGTGATACCCTGAGACTAGTTGTAGCAATTTCACTGTCTGGATCTTGAACTAACTTTTCTTTGACTGCAGAAGAAAAAGTGAAAATAAAAATAAATAGCACATAACACATAAATAGGATTTTGTAAAAATGTAACAGAAAATACCCAAAATGAATTAAAATGCAAGACTGACGAATAATTTGCTTGTATTGACTAGATCATCTTACAGACTAAACACAGTAATAATTTTGCATGGGCTTACAAAATATAAATTGATACCATCTCTTAGTAATACATTTTCATCTCTATGGAATATCTATTTACACCATTACCTGAGGCCAAGAAAATCTTTTCTTTTTTGTGGAGAATAAATGGGAAAGACTGGATGGAACTACTTACTGTATATGGATATTATTAGCATCTATACCCTATCAAGTCATTTTGAACACATTAATTATTTATTTCTCAGCATTACTGATAAAGGTTATCAAAATAATGCAGATTCAGACATAAATACTGAATTTCGATGCTAGAACCACAGCAAGACCAGTTTATGGGACCTTTGAAATATGGAATGGTTTTTTTTTTCAAGTTGGACAAGTAACCTTAAAGACAGTAATTTTCCTTCATGGGCTCAACAACAACATATGGGTAGTCAATACAGTTAGTAATTCGTCTATATGTGCCAGTTACTTACTTAATGCTCGTGTATGATCTGGATGTCTGTTACCAAACTGTTTTAATCTTTGTAATAAAATATCTGACGTCAATCGACGTACAAGAAAAACAGCCAAACAATATCCCTGTAAAAATAATCATAGAAAACATGAAATATTATTTATAAACTACAATAAATATTCAAATACCAAATCAATAATAATGATAAATATGTAACATATTGTATATAAAGTAAATATACAAGTTTATGTTAGAACAAAAATGGAATTATTCCCAACATCATGTTTTCATATCAGATTATGATTGTAATACAATTCAGAAAAATTAAGATGTTAACTTTTTTCTCTTCAGCAAATGTTAACATTATTATACTTCATATGTGCTTAAAGGGTCATTATGTAAGAAATAAATAAAGAGCTGACCCTTCTTGCTGTAATAGTTCAAAAATTGATAATTACTTTATTTTGAGCAAAATTATGACTGTTTGAAGATGTAGCTTTGATTGTTTATTATTGTAACAATAGTACTGGACAAACAAAATTAAGTCTTGATTTAATATTTCATCATTGAATTTCTTAATCTAGCAGGCATTTAAACTCCTGCTATCCAATTGTCTAAAGAATAGTTTATATATATAACATTTGAAGCTAAAAAAAAAGAAAGATCCAACAAAGACAGATTTAGCTCTTACATAATGTATCTTTTATTCTTTACTTTAAGGGAACAATAGTAACTGCTAAGTCATTAAATCAAAAACAATGCATAATATATTTTTTGTGCAAAGTGTCTGTAACTATAACTTTCACCAAAGACTAGAGTAAGAAATCACTGAACTGGTTGAAAATTACAGATAGGCTTGACTGTACTTTTAGTTCTGCCTGTTTTTGCTATGTACGAGCTGTTGTGAAACTTTCTTATACATGTAGTTGGTATGGTATAAATATCCACATCCAGTGCTCCGGATAATTTATTGATTATTATAGAATAATAAATCCTAATTCAGTAAAAAAAAAAAAAAAAACCAAAACAAACTGACCAAGGGTTAATTAAAAATTTCAAGAATTCATGTATTTAATTATCTTAGAAGCCTTTTGTGTAGTATTTGAGTTTTAAGTTTATAATGATTTACAAAGATTTTGTTAATGTCTCGAAGTCCCAGTTTAAATTTTGCTTTGCAGTAATAAACAAGATGTAATGACATTACAAAAATATTTCATTTATATTTTTAATTATTAATTTGTTATTCAATGGGGATGCCTAAAACCTGACTAACATTAACTTCTTGACCGTAACGCAAAAAGATAGGTTGCCAGGCAACGAAACATACGCCCACAACAGCTAAGTCGTCCGGGCAGTCAACAAGGGTTGTCGCATATTGTTTCTTTTGTCAGTAAGGAGAACATTTACAACACATGATAATCTTATTACGAGTAATAGCCCATTAAATAATTATTGGAAATGATTATAGTTTTGATGGTTTGTCTCAAGGCGTATGTCCACAAGATATTTCAAAGTGATCAAGTGCCAGAAATTATCAGATATCGCTGAAAATCAAATAGGATTCTTCGTCTCATGACCCTAAACACTGTGTACAAATTTAAAGTCAATCGGATATTAACTTTAGCCTCTAAAGCGTTCACAAGATTTTTCAAAGTGATCAAGGGTCATAACTCTGGCAGTAATTATCAGATATCACCGAAAATCAATAGGCTTCTTCGTCTCATGACCTTAAACACTGTGTATAAATTTAAAGTCAATCGGATATTAACTATAGCCTCTAGAGCGTTCACAAGATTTTTCAAAGTTATCAAGGGTGATAACTCTGGTAGTAATGATCGGATATCGCTGAAAATCAATAGGCTTCTTTGTATCATGACTTTAAACACCATGTATAAATTTAAATTCAATCGGATATCAACTTTAGCCTCTAGAGCGTTCACAAGATTTTTCAAAGTGATCAAGGGTCATAACTCGAGCAAGAATTATCGGATATTGCTGAAAATCAACAGGCTTCTTCGTATCATGACCTTACACACTGTGTATAAATTTAAATTCAATCGGATATCAACTTTAGCCTCTAGAGCGTTCACAAGATTTTTCAAAGTGATCAAGGGTCATAACTCGAGCAGGAATTATCGGATATTGCTGAAAATCAACAGGCTTCTTCGTATCATGACCTTACACACTGTGTATAAATTTAAAGTCTATCGGATATTAACTTTAGCCTCTAAAGCGTTCACAAGATTTTTCAAAGTGATCAAGGGTCATAACTCTGGCAGTAATTATCAGATATCACCGAAAATCAATAGGCTTCTTTGTCTCATGACCTTAAACACTGTGTATAAATTTAAAAACAATCGGATATTAACTATAGCCTCTAGAGCGTTCACAAGATTTTTCAAAGTGATCAAGGGTCATAACTCTGGTAGTAATTATCGGATATCGCTGAAAATCAATAGGCTTCTTCGTCTCACGACCTTAAACACCGTGTATAAATTTCAAGTCAATCGGATATTAACTTTAGCCTCTAGAGCGTTCACAAGAAATTGTGGACGATGGACGGACGGACGGACGGACGGACCGACGGACGGACGGACCGACAGACGGACGGACGGGGGCGACGGCAATATACGACCACATTTCCATGTGGGCGTATAAAAACGTATTTTATACACTTTCCACTTTAAACTTTAATACATATAGAAATGTGAGACAAACAGTTCATTGATAACATAATAGTTAGCTGTATCATTAATATATGCATAATGAATTAGTTTATATGGAAAAGTTACAGTGTTACAGTAATAAACACATTCACAAGGAAACTGATGTTTAATACAATACAGTGGTTTGCAGCAGGGATGGGCGATATCTGCTGTTTTAGACATTGCGATATTTTAGTTTCATAGTACGATATACATCTAACTATATATTGTAGCATTATGCAACATGCTGATTGTTGAGAAAAATATTTGTGATATATACCATAATTATGGCCTATACATGTATATTGCAATTTTTAAAAAAAAATCTTTTTGATTATTAGGGATGACAGATTGATATCTACAAATGAAAACACAGGCACAGGGAGTCACGTTAGTCCATACAATGCGATACTAGTGACGATAATATTGGTACTTTTTCACAGGACTTTACATTGTCAAAATGTAAAGGTCATAGCAACCATGACTATGAGGACCTTTTCATTTCCAAAATAAAATATTCTTGTGTTTTTCAGGAATTTTTGAGGACTTTACATTCAATCAATGCCACATTTCTACCAATTAAAATCCAATAAATTTCTATTTTGGGCTTCAATAGCAGATAATGAATGTTTCTTGAATATTATTCCTATTTCATTTATCTGAATGTTATCAGCTGACAAAAATAGAAACAGTGCACTGAAACATTAATGTGATAAAAACTTAAACTATGTCATATATTCATGTATTAGTTAATTCATGCAAATTGGATTATTTTTATCAAGAGAGAAATGGTGTTCAACGTCCACTCAACACATATGGTTCACTTCTATTGCAACAATACAGTTACACGTAGGGGTCTACAGCAGTAGGAGGAAACAGTAGGACTCATCGACCACTCAATCCCCTTATTTCATTTATAATAAATAATAAAGATTAATTTCTTGCTAGAAGCAGTCTTTTACAAATAAAGGCAATCTGATTTAAGCATGGATCTAAATCTTATTCCATTTTTTATACTTTCAATGGTAATCTTTTGACTGAATTTGGTAGATAATTTAAAATTAACCATTATTTTTATAAATGGTATTGGGACTTTTAGAAAAAAAGATGAAAATGGAAATTGGTTATCAAACTGCGTAATTATTTATTGCGATATGTATTTCGGAAGAAATATATTGCAGTATATAGATTGTTAAGGATAGCCCTCCTACATTACGGGTGGGGAACTTTTACAAATGCATGCATTTGTTTCCCGACTACTGAAACAGTTTACAATTTTACAATTCATTAGAAAATATGTATAAATGAATGGAAATTGGTTATCAAACTGCGTAATTATTTATTGCGATATGTATTTCGGAAGAAATATATTGCAGTATATAGATTGTTAAGGATAGCCCTCCTACATTACGGGTGGGGAACTTTTACAAATGCATGCATTTGTTTCCCGACTACTGAAACAGTTTACAATTTTACAATTCATTAGAAAATATGTATAAATGAGTGATTTTGGTAAAGAAGTAAGAAACAGTGATGCTGATAGTTATATACCCTGCCTCAATCACTAAATAAAATAGATGATATTAATTAATAACTTGCACATTTACTATTTATCTTTTTATAAAGTAACAAGCAATCAGGTTGTTTATCAATCTGCATAACCTAACCATTATAAAATATAGTCACTGTATTGATGTAATGAAACCATACGATTATCATCCACTCACTCCACTTGTCACAAACTAGGTAATTTAGGAACAGACATATGGTACAATTTCACTTGCAATAAATGAAATGGCATTTAATGTCCTATTGTTTTGCACCTAACTTGGGCTAATGAAGATGAGCATACGTCATACAGTGTACTATGAGGGGAAATTTTGCCCAGGCAGCGGTGCTACAACCTACTCTTATATCGGATTTCAACTGTCAAGGGATCTTTTATGTGTATGCCAATTTGTACACGGGACCTCAGTTTTTATCCCCATCAGAACAACAAGACAGTTGTCCTTCCCAGGCCTTGAGTCCTGCATCACTGACAAGGGGAAACCACGTCGGAAAATCTGGATGAACTTTCTCGGCCAACACAGGGATCAAACACCCGACCTCCAGGCTAGCTAACCAGTGTCTTACCCACATGATTCCCCAATGGCAATAATGCACTTGTGCAAGGTGGTCTTAACAGAGAGAGGACCCTGAGAAAAACAACAAGGTTTATTGTGTGATGCTACTCCTTGTTATGTACAAGATAGGGATCGAAAACAACACAACTTGATTCAATAAATAACAGATCTTATTATCTAAAGCGCATGCGTCAAGACAAGTGAACAATAAAGAAATCCACATTCTTATGACTTTTATGTGAAATTTGAATTTTGATGTACTACTACCAACAAGAATGTTGACTTTCAACTTGTTTATGAATAATTACTGGTTTTACAGTAAGGAGAAAATATTTCAATAGCACCAACTATTTAACCCAATCCCATCTCAATTCATACACTAGTTATATCAAACCTTATTAACATAGCTAGTATGAAGTTTGGCCGATTTAATTAAAGGAATCTATTTATAGCAACAATTAGTCATTAATACTAATAACAGGCTTATTACAAATGGTTGTTGTAATGATTTCCTATTTCTTTTCCTGTTTTTACAACCACTGTCAACCAGCTTCTACCGTCTAAACCGGAATCAATTATAGATAGCAATATTATACAGAATTAAAACAGTGACCAGTAAATAAACAAAATATTGTGTCTGTTGTAGGCCATCCTCACAATATCATGTTATAGTGACATACATCTGATCTACAATCACAAGTTTAGTCAACCACTCTATAATAAAGATATATCAGCTAAGAGAAGATTAGGTCATCACAAATAATTCTGGTTCTGAGAAACTAATGCTGCATAGCAGTCTCTGTTTTTGTTATGTTGTTAATGGACTACTATAGGGCTATATGACTTCTCATAAACATCACGTTAAGACACTACATTGAATGTATGAAAGATTATACACTATCATTTATGATTGTCTTTTGTCAATTGAAATTTCTTAATAATAATAGTGTCTTCCAATCTGATTAAAATACAGATCTCCTTTCAATGATCTCTAATACTCCAAGATCTGACAAGTTTTAGTGGAAGGTTGTGTCTGGGGTCATAAATGTCACTTTTAACACTATGACGCCAGACATTTGATAAACCAATCAGCGTAAGATGTTTTAATTGGGCATTTGGAAATACAATTTATGCTTTAACTTTGCTGTGTATGTCCACCCACAGTTCTGTGCATTGCACACCAAGAACTAGCCACTACAGACAATACCATAATGATTGGCTAATCCTCATCAACCAGAACACAGGTTATACATGTATAACAAATCTTCCAGATCCTAGTGTAGCAATGGACCTTATAAGGTTCATGGTGTAGAGAAGGGAAGTAAAAAAAAAAAAAAAATAGGATCTGTGTAATAATCAGATTGTAGTTATTTCCTGAAACATTGTGAAAACATTTATATTGGGCAATTACTGAGAAAGTATTTAGTTTTTTTTAATAAAAGCAGTTTTTGCAGCTCTTTATAAATGATGTGGAAGTATCTCAGAACCAGATTGTTTTGATATGGCGTTAATAACCAGATGTATTCATTGATAATCTGTTTTGTGATGGATGTTAATAGCAATCAGATTCAGATGTACATTGTAAAACATTGATATTGTGAAGATGGTTGTAGGTGGGTTAGTTTGGTCAAAACTAGTTGTATACCAAGGCTTCTGCTTCAGATAATATCTTGTCAATCGGATATAAATATCACTAATATTTTTGTAGCATTTTGCATACATTATAGTATAGCATCTTTAATTACAACAAAACCTATCACGACAAAATATTTAACACGGAGCTAATGTCATGCTAATAATATTAAATTACAACTGTTCTGTACATGGTTTATATAGCAAGGCATACCATACTTTCATTCTTTAACTTAAATGACTAACTTTAATGTTTTGGTTAATAACCAATTCTTGTTTCAGAACGGATAGATCAGTAACAACAATACTTAATGAGCGTATAGAGGTTATTTACAAATGATGAAATGATGTTTTACAGTAATCACAAGCATTAACAAAGAAACCAGAAAAAATATGAAATTAAAGATCATGCATTGAGAGTATCGACAAACAATTCACAAAAGTTGATATTGATGAAGTTTAGTTTGTGAACTAATCTTATTTATACTAGCTTAGAAGTGTCATATTTTTTAAAACTGATACAGCATCAAAGATATCAGAACAGTAAGCCCGCTTAATTTTCTAATTATTAGTAGATATCCGATTGACACAAATTCGACATGGCGATATAAATGTACCAGTCAAGGGGTGAAACAGAAACCTTGCTGTATACCTACCACCCCATCTTCAGAAGACCACGATACAAGAATATTATTAGGCTTTGATGCCTTTAACTCTAACAGATGAGAAATGGTTAATGGGCGATCACAGACACTTTTCTTTTGACATCTTGCCGTCTGAAAACACAGAAAATCCCCTACAACAACACACACAAATAAAACAAAACAAAACCTACCCGCCCAAACTCAGATGCCCAGGAAACATCTAAATGATTGGATATTGTTGGTGAGAGACGACAAAGTGACGTGATGTCAATTGCACGACCAGGACGTTTGGGTTCGATGCCAGGTTTAGTTGTAGGAATGGGATTCTGTAAGACATATAGTTGCAAAATAAGTTTTACGTATCAATAAACAACAAGCGGTTGCCAAGAAAGATACACCCACAATTTGCAAGAGATGAGACAGAGAACAAGCTCAAAAAAAGCAATTTTTTGTACAATCAGGGGCTATAATCCAGTAGATTACATTCTGATATGCACAAATATTTTAAAGGAACCAAGAACTTTGGGATATAAACATATATTTTAAGTTCATCAAAATTGTGACTACAAGATGGTGCACAACCTTGATATTACATATTTTAACAATACCGTCGAACAGTTTCAGTTCGATTTTCATGAAATTTAAACTTAGTCATCATTATGGTGTAGGGTGGATAAATCGAATAAAAAATTTTAAGGACTACAAGCTAAAAACACAATTTTTCGTACAATTAGGGGCCACAATTCACAAAATTGTGGTTCGATCTGCGTGAATATCAAAAGGAACCCAGATCTTTGGGCTATAAATTATAAACATACATTTCAAGTTTCATCTATATGAGATAAAATTGTGATCTATTTTTTGTACAATCAGAGGTCATGCATCCATGAAATTTTGATCTGTTACATGCCAATACCGAAAGGAACCAAGATCTTTTGGAGATAAACCTATGTTTCATTTTTTGTCAAAATGTTCATGTTTCATCAAAATCATATAAGAATTGGGACCTAAAGTTCTACAAACAAATGGTGATTTGCAGTGGGTACACAACAAATTGTTGATGGACCTCTACATGGACGGACCGGGGCGACGACATGTCCAAATGAAAATGTTGGCGTATAAAAAGATAGGTTGCCAGGCAACGAAACATACGCCCACAGCAGCTAAATCGTCCGGGCAGTCAACAAGGGTTGTCGCATATTTTTACTAATTTCGGTAATGAAACATTTGTAATACACTAAAAACTGATTAAGAGTAACAACTCATTATGTAATTATCAGAAAATCATTAGAATTTGATTGCTTTTTATAAAGTTTTACCCCACGCTAACAATTAGTATATACATGAAACATTTAATATCATGGATTTAGCTGTTCAGTTATCTAAATTCATTGAAAATCAAAATACTTGTTCGTTTCAACACCTTAAACTCTATGTATCAATCTGAAGTCAATCGGATAGTAACTTTGGCCTCTATAGCGTCACAAGAATTTTTGAAGTTATCAAGGGAGATAACTCTGGCAGTAATTATTTGAAATCGCTGAAAATCAATAGGCTTCTTCGTCTCAAGACCTTAAACACTGTGTATAAATCTAAAGTCAATCGGATATTAACTTTGGCCTCCAGAGCGTCCACAAGATTTTTTGAGGTGATCAAGGGCCATAACTCTGGCACAAACTATCGGAAATCGCTGAAAATCAATAGGCGTCTTCGTCTTATGACCTTAAACACTGTGTATAAATTTAAAGTCAATCGGATATTAACTTTGGCCTCTAGAGCGCCCACAAGATTTTTTGAAGTGATCAAGGGCCATAACTCTGGCACTAATTATCGCAAATCGCTGAAAATCAATAGGCTTCTTCGTCTTATGACCTTAAACACTGTGTATAAATTTGAAGTCAATCCGATATTAACTTTGGCCTCTAGAGCGTCCACAATATTTTTTGAAGTGATCAAGGGCCATAACTCTGGCACTTATTATCGGAAATCGCTGAAAATCAATAGGCTTCTTCGTCTTATGACCTTAAACACTGTGTATTAATTTGAAGTCAATCGGATATTAACTTTGGCCTCTAGAGCGTCCACAAGATTTTTTGAAGTGATCAAGGCCCATAACTCTGGCACTAATTATCGGAAATCGCTGAAAATCGATAGGCTTCTTCGTCTTATGACCTTAAACACTGTGTATTAATTTGAAGTCAATCGGATATTAACTTTGGCCTCTAGAGCGTCCACAAGATTTTTTGAAGTGATCAAGGGCCATAACTCTGGCACTAATTATCGGAAATCGCTGAAAATCAATAGGCTTCTTCGTCTCATGACCTTAAACACTGTGTATAAATTTGAAGTCAATCGGATATTAACTTTGGCCTCTAGAGCGTCCACAAGATTTTTTGAAGTGACCAAGGGCCATAACTCTGGCACTAATTATCGGAAATCGCTGAAAAACAATAGGCTTCTTCGTCTCATGACCTTAAACACTGTGTATAAATTTAAAGTCAATCGGATATTAACTTTAGCCTGTAGAGCGTCCACAAGCAATTCTGGACGCCGGACCGACGGACGGACGGACGGACGGACGGGGGCGACGACAATATACGACCACATTTCAATGTGGGCGTATAAAAACCCATGTAAAATAGATAAGAGATAACAATATCTGGAACAAATTATAGAAAAAAACATCAAATGTAATTATTCACGTAATATTTGATTAAAACAGAATAGCATGAACAAGCCAGTTTATTTGCACTGAAAAAGAAGTTCACTTGATGCTATGAAGATAAATACATTCAAGTTATTTTTAATGTTTTGACATTACCGGTAAAGGAGCCATTTTCCCATTTACTCTGACACAAATACTGGGAGGAAAATTGTCTGCTTGTTCACAACTTGTTTCTAACAAACAAAACCTATAATGAACAAAAAATAAATCTAATAGTATTATTTATTTTAACATTACATGGCGAGAAATCTCTGAAGTCTGCAGCAAACCCATAATATATCAAAGTTTAAAATAAACTAACCATGGATTCCTTATAAATGGTTGAAAAAACGTGCCTAAGTAAATTAATATGGCATAGATGAAAGGAAATTGCTATCCCTGATATGAAAATTTTATCATCAATATTCTGATGAAGGGTTTTGAAATAATTAACATATGTAATGTATACTGAGCTCTGTCAAAAATCTTCCATTTATCAAAAAAAGCAATTCTTACTCTATGACAGAAATTGACAACACCAAGCAAAAAGATAATGTCCTCAGTAATTATAACTAACCTTAATTGAACTTGTACTGTATATTCACATTTAGCTCCTGGACGAAAATCTCTACAAGAAAAAATATATCAATAATTTTTGGCTACAGAATTAATTTATCAATGGAAGATTAGTCTTCCAACAGTTGAGGATAGAGTTAACATGACTAGAACATGATTCACATAGAATAAATATGGGTCATAAAGTCAAAATTCTAATATTACAAGTTTCTTGTTATATTAAATAATAGAAGATATTTGTCGTTTTAGAGTGAATAACATATTTTATTTCATCGAGAAGCAAGAAAACTTATATTTTCATGAATGCGTAGTATGAGTGAAAATATAAACCTTTTCTTGCTTTTCATATCTTTCTTTATAAATAAACCAAATAAAAGGGAATTGAAATCATTTCATTTACCTTGACATTGCAATATCTTGGGCTTGTTGAGGGGTCAGATGAAAAACGAAAAAGGATTCTTGGAAACGATTATTACTTTTCGGCACTGTAAAATTAGAAATTGAATTAATAATGACAGTAATGTATTTTTCAACCAGGAATTACCGTAATCAAAGACTTGTGTGAAACGTTTATTATATTGTGCAGAAAATGCTCTTTGAAGCATTTAAAAAAATAATGATATTTTAACTTACCAAGACTTGTGGGTTTCATCAACTCTGCTAATAAATCATAGAATGGTAAATGTTTAAAACGAACGTCTGGATGCACAGGCATAGTTGATGGGGGCTGATGCAAACTTGCCAAATGTTTCCCCCCATAGTCAATACCTGTAATATAAATATTATAAAATACATCTTTTACTTTATACCATACTTAGATTATACTTGAAATGCTTCTTTGTATCTATAATCTATCAAATCAAATTCACCTACTTAGTGTCATTTCAAATTCACATTCATCTACTTAATATGTCGAATTCAGAACATTCATTCAGATATCACTACACTAAGAAAATAAATCTCCATATTTCATGGAATCAACAACGCACTAAAACTCAATAAAATCAACTAAAAATTTGGACACAAATGACTGTCACAACCAAAACAACTTAAAAACAAATGTTAATCATTGCACGAGCAAACACCATTCAAGCAATATGAACCCACTTTTAGTCGTAATTAGTGATCTGTACCTTTATTATTATTCCTAGACATTTGAGAGGGTGCCATTCTGTTATTATTTGGGGCCACCGCAATGGGCCTAGACCTGTTTGATGGCATACTAATGTGGTTACTGTTAACGGAGGTAGCTGTTGAACTTCGTGAAGACCTTTGACTATATCCTGAATAATAATGATTCGAAAATGGGTTCTTGAAAAAAAAAATAATGACATGTACATGTATATTAAATGTCTAAAGTGAATTGAATGACTAGTATTGTATTTAGGTAAATCGACTGATAACGTCATACACTAGCATTTTTCACATCGACAACCGAAGTTTGAAATATTTCAGTGAAAAAGGAATATGAGTTCAGTGAAATTGTTATGTCATGAAATGAAGAAAGAAAAGAATCAAAAGACAAATTAATCTAACAAACACAAAAGCAATAGTTGGTGAAAGTTTTGTATACAACCTATGTACTATCATTCACAAAAGAAAGATCAGAATCAACAGAAATATATTTGAACAATTTTTGTAAAGTGTTACTCCAAAAGCCAATGTACTATTAAAACATCTCAAATACATGTACTTAATGAAAAGGAATATTAATGAAAAGGAATATGTATGAAAGAAACAGTTCCAATTAAATACTGCAGTAAGCTGTTGTGAAGAGAAATGTGTTGGTACATGTACCTGTCTTCACAACTTTCTTTTTCTGCTTTCTTTTTTGAATGCCACCATTGCTAACATTTACTTGTTTAATAAAATCTGTCCCTGACCTACTCTGAGCTCTTGTGACAACCATCCTAACTAAACTAAATGCTGGTCATATCCAATGACCGAGTGAGTTACTATCAATACAACTCAAATGTAATCACATGGTGAACAACCAACTAACTACCTGAACATAACTAGTGCTATAGCAGCCCAACATATCTGATCAACTAACAATAGGATTAGCCCTTACAGATTATTAATTTCTGCTAAAGATTACAGACCATGTAGATTCCTCTCAATGATTAATTTGTAAAAAAAATTATATGGAAACAATATTCAAACATTTAACACCATAATACATTATATATATGTAGTGTTTTACAACCTAACTTATTTTGCATACACGCACGTTACTCTCTTATAAATTATCCATGATATGAAGTTATTTAGCTTGATATAAGTTTATACATGTATCTACTGCATTTGGTTAATAGCTCACCATAACTTTAGTCAATAGGGAAACAAATGGGGTTTTATTGTTCACTCAGCACAAACTAGGTCATTTTGGGGATCCATGTTGGCTCTGTGAGTACGTTTGCAGGGGTCTTGTTGATTTTTGAACTATATTTGCAGAACTGGTAATCAAGTTAGATACATACAAATTGATTAGCAATGTCCAGTTTTGAAGACCTATTGGAATAATTTCGATGATATTTCAGTGTTTATTTGTTTTTTTAAATATTTGTTGACATAACAGCCATTCACTCGTTAGTGCTGATATCAATCAAGGAATATTTAATGGATTGATGCATAGGAAGCAAACATCGATACTTTCAATGCATCAAAGACACATTGATAAGTTTGACAGACATTAAAATGAGAGGTGCTATTTTCGATAAAAAAAATTCCCCACCTAAAATCTCAGTTATAATTTTTGTAAACACGTTATTTAGTACCCGCATTAATATTAGTGCATTTTGTAAAGAAAATGCATGAATTATTTTCATTTTATCCAAAAAACTCGTGATTAAAAAAAATCTGGGAGATGTAACTCCTGCATTAATCGAGCTCCCTTGTCAGTTTTGCAGAACAGTGGGCCTGGCAAGGGTCAACGTAAAGTGGTTTGGATGCAACAAAAACTGAGGTTCCATGTACGCATTGATATTCATGTAAAAGATCCCTTGACAGTTGGAATTTCGAAATAAAAGTATGCCGTAGTGCAGTTGTTCAGACAAAATTTCCCTTAAAGCTGTGAAGTTAGTAATCCGTTACTTATTCATTATTAGGATTTACGTCCCTGTTTTGCGGTCAGTAATGCCATAAGAGACGATCAGTCTGAATTTGATAAATGTAAGATATGTACATTGGATTATTATATATTATTCTATCTTCACTTCAAAGTTATTGTATTAGAACTCAATATTATCCGTGTCATTATTATGACAATGAATGAAAGCAAGCCCACATCTATGTGAAAAATCCAACAGAAAAGCACTCTGCAAAACATGCTGAAATCCCTGAATAAATAGATGATACGTATTAATTAATCGCACATATTTATTTTTCAAAAAGTATCCAGCAATCAAACTATACTGTAAGTTTCATCACTCTCTATCAGATAGAATCAAGGTCATCTTGTCCCAAAGCATTAACCAATGAAATTCACCTGATGAACATCTACATCAAGTTTAAACATTCTACCTCAATTAAAAGAGTTGTTCCAAAGTGACCAGTCAAATTGCTTATCACTCCTAAGCCTAAGCAGAAAATACCGACTTCACTTCATTATAACCAAAACTATCGTGCCCCAAAGCATCAACCAATCAGATTGCTTATCTTTGCTTACCGTAAGAAGACAATGCACATCTTCAAATTCCATTAAGGCATGGACCTAATGAACCCTACACCAAGTTTGAGCATTTTACCTCAATAAGGAGAGTTATTGTGTTTCAAAGTCTCGACCAATCAAATTGCTTATTGATCTGCTTATCCTCAGCAGAACAAGCTCATTATTGAACTTAGTCAAGGTGTAACCATACACCAATTTTCATTACTGACTTAATTAGAACTAAAATAGTGTCCCAAATCATCAACCAATCTAATTGCCTATCTTTGCTTACCCCAAGCAGAAAATGCTCATCTTCGAACTTCATCAGAGAGAAATTGGGTTTAACGTCCACTCGACACAAACTACGTCATTTCGGGACTAACATGTGGTTTAATGTTATTTCAATAATTCGCTTGCGCGTAGGGGTCTTTAGCAGTGGGAGGAAACCGGAGTGCCCAGAGGAAGGAAACCCACAAGGATGAGAAGGTGCCCCTATCTCCATGCCACATACGCTCACACCAGGGATCGAAACCACAGCCGCAAGCTAGAGGTGACCGGCCAGATAGAGGTCGAAGCGCGGCACTCTAGACCACTAGGCCATAAACACCTACACCAAGTTTGAACATTCTAGCTCAATCAAATGAAGAGTTATTGCTGTCAAAAGTCTCGGCCAATCAATTTGCTTATCACTCTGCTTACACTGAGCAGAAAATGCTCATTATCGAATTTAGTTAAGGTATGAATGTAATGAAACTATACACCAAGTATCAACCAATCAAATTGATTATCTCTGCTTACCCTAAGCAGAAAATGCTCATATTCAAACTCCATCAAGGTACATTGTATTAAGCTAATAAACACCTACACCAAGTTTGAAAATTCTAGCTCAATTAGAAAGAGAAAGGCAGGGACAATAAGAGCCTGAAATTAATCTTCCCACATGCTGAGAGTCTTAAGAAAAAGCAATGTCCCCTTAAAAGCATTAATTGCTATTAATAATCCAAAATATTGTGATGTTAGCCCAAATATCAAAGAGAGAAAATGCCTAAATAAGGAAACAGCATAAAAGCTGGTCTTTTGTTAAATCAAAAGTATTGGGCAATTGAATTGAGTACATCTGTCTATACTTATTTTCATGAACAAACTCAGTCAAGTTTTTTAACAATCTTGATCCATTTTAACAGTCCCCTGCTTTCTACAAAAGACGTGTGACAATAAAACATATATTATTTTTTTACTGTAAACAAGGAAATCAGATTATATTTGAATTGATGGATCTGAACAATTATTGACCAATATCTCTTTCGGTGTTTGCCATCAATTCTGTGTTAAAATTATATTTGGAATGTATTTTACCAGTTCTATCACATATGTAATAATGACTGGCACCAATATTGTCCTTCAAGTGTTAATACCAATATTGTTATATCATTAAAAAATAGGTTCAACGAAACATACGCCCACACAGCAGCTCAATTATCCAGGCAGTCAACAAGAGTTGTCGCATATTAAGTAATTATCAGAAAATCATTAGAATTTGTTTGGTTTTATAAAGTTCTCCCCCATTGCTAACGTAAAGTATACGAAACATTTAATTATGGATTTAATTGTTCAATTATCGATTTTCAAGAAATTCACCTTCAACCATCATTAATGTGTAACAGGGATATAGTCAAATGTTTTTTAATTCAGAATAAAATTGTGACCTCCATAGGGTCCACAAGTTAAAAAACATGATTTTTCATACAATCTGGGGCCATAATTCAGGAAGTTATGGTCCAATGTGCCTGAATATCGAAAGGAACCATAATCCTTAGGATATAAACTTACCTTTCAAATTTCATCAAAATCAGATTAAAATTGTGACCTCTACCGGGTCCACAACCGTAAATACCATATTTTTACGCTATTAGCGTAAAAGTGGCGGCCATTTTGTGCAGCAATTTTGGTCTGATGTTCATGAAATTCATACCGAAAATTCATTACAGTATAACGGTGATATAATCAAATATTTTTTAAAATCAGGTAATAATTGTGACCTCCAGACGGAAAAGATAATAAAGACGATTCTTCGTATAATCAGAGGCCATAATTCAGGAAGTTACAATCCCATATGTGCAAGAATCAAAAGGAACCAAGATCTTTAGGGTTATAAACATGCATTTCAAGTTTCATCAAAATCGAATTAAAATTGTGACCTCTATACGGTCCACAACCTTGATATACCATATTTTTACACCATTCGCTTACAAAAGGCGGCCATTTTGTTTGTCAATTTTGGTGATATAATCAGGTAATAATTGTGACCTCCAGACGGAACACAAGATAATAAAGGTGATTTTTTGTATAATCAGAGACCATAATTCAGGAAGTTACAATTCGATATGTGCAAATATCGAAAGGAACCAAGATCTTTAGATTATAAACATGTATTTCAAGTTTCATCAAAATCGAATTAAAATTGTGACCTCTATACGGTCCACAACCTTGATACACCATATTTTTACACCATTCGCATACAAACGGCAGCCATTTTGGTTCGATTTTCACGAAATTCAAACTTAACCTAGATTACCATTTTATATACATGTAGTTTCTAGCGTAGTAAAACGCTCATTGGGTTCTTTAGAGACCAGACACTTTAGACGACCATTTCCCAATGTAGACTTTTACAGGAGTGGGGTTAGAGAGAAAGAGATGTTAATATTGTAATATGTAGACTACTGTGTAACTATTGTGACATAAAAACGTATATAAAAAAATATCATTGTTCCTGTTACTTTAATTTCGGTATTGTGAGAAAAGGCAACCATGAAGTCCTAAAGAAAAAAGATAATACAGTACCCAGTCCAGAGCCAACCAAACGACCCCTAGACAATCAGGCCAAAAACAAAGATGAGTAGTCGGATAGTACTATACACATTATTCAAGAATAACCGAAGCTTAAAACTGTTCAAATTTCAAAATTAACATGAATATTCAACAATTCGTATGTTTCATGTGAAGATTAATGACAAATTTTCTTTACTTTAACTCTTTAAGCCTGTTACATGCACATGCAACCCTCTCAAATAATAACACATGTAAGTATGATTACTAATGTATAATACACATGCCATTTCGGTTAGGGCTGAGTAAAATATCGATATAAATCGATATTATCGATTGGACGGCCCAGAAAAGCACTATTGATAGCGGTGGGTTACTATCGATTATCGTTCTTCGTCTATTTTTCTTGCGTCTGAAATGTCAATGTTTTCTTTCAGTTAATCATAATACACCGCTCACTTTAATTACTATCAAGTATCAATGTAACACATAACAAAATTGTGACTGCTTATTGAACAGCCGTTTTCATAAATTCACTCTATGAAAGGTTACTTTAGTTTTGAAGAAATTATTGTTGAATTTCGCTAAATCGGAGATGCCCGGATGTGTAAATAAAGTTAGAGTTATTTCCCTTTGCAAGCTTCGGAATTCATCTGTTCAGTCCACTATTTCTGTACGCACGTACGCGATGTTTTGAATCGGAACAAGTTCATTTTGGTCCCTTAACATAATTATTTACGATATTTCTTCATTCGGAACCACAGCTGCATTATTTTAATAATAAACAACATCAATTTACGTATATATATGTTTTCCAAATAAATCTCCTTAGAAGGAGCAAACGATCTTTCGCAACTTCGTATGGTTTTGAACTTTGAACTTACACTGTATCCAATCTTGATGACCACCATGAAAATAAGTCTGTTTTCGATACTATCGATTATCGACCGACATTTCATTGCCGATTATCGATAGTAAAAATCACTATCGATACCCAGCCCTAATTTCGGTTCTCATCTGATATATGAAAATGAGTTCTGTTTAGTTTATTTGACTTTTAAATCAAATTAAAATAATTGGTTTAACATCCTACTGATCTGCTCAAGCTGGGCTAATGAAGACTAGATTATTATATTAAGAAACAACAATGCTGATTTAACAGACAAAAGTCATATTCCTGAAGCAATGGCCTGAGAAATCCCTCTCTGACCATTGCTGGAATAGCATCTGTTTCTTGAACTTATGCGGGAGTGTGTCTATTCTTTCCGTTCAATGAAAGCTATCACTGAAGTACAGCAACATGACAGTCCTTCGTTTCATCTGGGTCTTCCCTAAAACTTTGGACAGTGATTTAAGGTATTAAAATGGTGAAAGTATGTTCGTTTCCAAACAGTATTGTTTACATTTCATTCGACTTGATAGCCTCGTTTGTCACGCAATTAGTTTTACTGCAGTATTCTGCTATGCACGGGTTAATTAGGCATAATAAAATCGTGAGTCATGACGTATACGTTATGTAAACATATTTGGTCCAGTATTGGCAGCTCGTGATTGGTTGGTAGACGGACTACTGATCAATCAAAATTTAACACAACAATATCCACTCAAAATAGCAGTGTGTAGTTGGATTACCTCTAATCAGACGCAACACTGCGCGGAGTATGGACAAAAGTGAGCTTTTAAATAATGTCAGCATACTGTTCTATTTCCTAGCCTATGGCTTACGGTTGATCAATGTTAAACTTTTAAAAACTATCAGCATACTGTTTAATTTCCTAGCCTTATGGTTAATTACTGTTGATTTGAGTTAAAAGCTGACCCGTTCATTGTCAGTGTAACAGCCGTGATACATTATAACAAATGTTTTAGGTCAAAAAGTAAGATATTTGTTGCAGTATTTACAATTTTTTTCTGAGAATACATGTATGTAAATTAGACCAAGAAATCTTAGCAGACATCAAATGTCTTTTGTACTCAATTCTAAAATCATTAAATTATCACAATGCAGACTATCAGTTTGTTTCTTATCATCTTGAATCTTTTGTGATGTACTGGTACTATATGTATTGGTACTCTGAACTTTCTGAATGTCACAAACTACATGCAAAAACAGAACAAGCAGAACAGTGCATTGATTAGTAAAACAGCACATTGAAAAAAATAAGCATACAGTTACATAATACAATACTAACCACTTGCTATTCCTGGCGTTGGTGCTTGTGGATCTGGTTGACCAGGAGATATGGTAGTTGTTTCATTGAAACGCCGTCTGTGTGCATTGGAGGCAAATATTTGTCTACAAACAAGAATAATGATTTTTTGATCTTAAGATTGTTTATGAGAATGTGATGGAGAATTTGTTAATACAGTGGACTGTCACTTCCGACATTTGACTTATGTGAAATCCTTCATCATTTTCATGTCCCAATTTATTTCCTTATTACTTCAACGAAAAAAGTTTTGAGTTGTTAGGATTCTGAATATTCCGAATTACGACATCAACAAGCGGTCCTGTCATGAGAGTTGTGTTGAATTAACAATAACATTGGACAATCAATAAGTGGGTGTTATCCACCAAGCAATCAGTATCACCAATCTAGTGTCTGTGAGCTTAAAAAATGTGTCGGTCTTTGTTTATTACATTTGCCCATACGGATTTGACATAGGATGTCAAACAGCAAATTATACTTTATTCAAAGTTCCACAACCTACACTGAAGTAATTAGCTGCTAAGTATTCAATAGATGGATTATCAATAAGTGGGTGTTACCCAACAAGCAATCAGTATCACCATTCTAGTGTCTGTGAGCTTAAAAAATGTGTCGGTCTTTGTTTATTACATTTGCCCATACAGATTTGACATAGGATGTCAAACAGCAAATTATACTTTATTCAAAGTTCCACAACCTACACTGAAGTAATTAGCTGCTAAGTATTCAATAGATGGTTCCCATTGTACAGGAATTACCCATAAATTTTTTGGCTATCGCCATCTTATATGGCAGCTCAGGGTAACTATTACGCTGTCCTTGTATTAGTGCAGCCCCATACAACACAAAAAAACACACCCAAAAATATGAAACCATATCATAATAGGCAGGTACTATTGTACTGTGGCTTCTAGTAATCAATCTTTTCACTGGCTGAAATATGTTTTGTCACTCCAATCAATCTTGTGTACTTTATTACAAAATAGCTAGTGATATAAGTACCCCTTTATACACTATGTGTCTGGAGTTTGGGACTAGAAACACCGAACACCGTGGAAAAACACTCTATATCACGGTGGAAACTCGGAGAATCGCTAGCGAAACGGCAGCTTGCCAAATCACAGCGAAATAGGGTGTTTCACAGTGAATTATAGTATTTCAGGGTGGAACACGGTAAATCGCTTGAGTGCCGATATCATCCCGGTGTAAGCATGTTGACAAAAAATGTAATTTATTTAAGCTGAATACAAGATATGTTAACGGTTGGCGAGGCAGCTACGGTCGTATTTTTTTTTATTTCTAACACACTGTACATGTATAACGTGGTGCCACAATGTACGCGTATGCAAACAATGAATAACTTACAAGGTATCATTTCATCTTATTGGCTGCTATCAAATCCAAACTTTGAATTATATACGATGAGATTTTACACACTACTTCATTACTCACAGCTTCAGTTAATCTAAATCAACGCTCCATAAAGCACAGCGCCAAAAATCGCTTCCGCAATGTGGTTAACCATTAGGCACATGGTCAGAAACGCGCAAAAACATGAGATGTTGGGTTCGACACGGGGACTATATTCTTAGCAAATCTTGACTGTCACCGGTACATGATAATAATGTATTATGACACATTAAAACAATATGGGTGGGAAGGGGTACACTGAGAAAGTCACAAAAGTGATAGCGCCATGTATTTGTTTTTTTACAGATTCTGTATACATAGAATTCTCTACATCTACATGCATTCAACGAAGGGATATTCTTACGACAATGTCCACTGTGACAATATACATCTACTGGGTGCCGCTCATTTCATTTCGGTAGAAGCGGATATTAAATAAAGCCATTTCACACATACGCGTACATGGCATATATTTATACAATGGCCACATGTGTTTTATTCTCGTCGTCACCCCGTTATAATTTACTTATTTTGAGTACACTTCTGAATGATTCCATTCCTTCGTATGTTCAACTTCCCAATTTTCTACACATACATGTACATGTACATATCAGCAGCTCAAAAGCTATACTAGACGATAATACATCTCAACCACCAAGCTAAGAGACAAAGGCTTTCGACAAATCTACAGGAAGCCATGTCATTGTTTAAATTTGACCCATTCAGGTGGTTAATACAATGTAATCATCAGATTCAAGCTCTTCTATATACAAGAACATAACATTTTATTATCTCAAAGAAAACAGATGCCTATTAAAACAAACAAAATTATCAATTTATTAAAACAACAATTAAAACACCACTCTATTATTGATTCGACTATCGAGTAGTCCAGTACTACAATGTCTTAAATATTAAAACAAACACAATAATTAAGTAAATAAAATAACACTTTATTATGGTCATGGATTCGTACAAAATAATTGAATCATTCAGAAAGTGTATTCAAAATAAGTAAATTGGAACGGGGTGAAGGCGAGAATTAACACACGTGGTCATTGCATAAATACCGTATATGGCATGGGCATACACGTCTGTGTGTGTGAAATGGCTTTATTCAATATCCGCTTCCACCGAAATGAATTGGGCGACATAAAGTAGATGTATATTGTCAAAGCGGCGATTTTTTCTACGGCTGCTCAAAATCTCCCCCCCACCTATATTGTTTTAATACGTCATAATACATTGTTATCATATACCGGTGACAGTCAAGATTTGCTAAGAATATAGTCCCCGTGTCGAACCCAACAGCTCATGTTTTCGCGCGTTTCTGACCATGTGACTAATGCATTGCGGACGTGATTTATGGCGCTGTGCTTTATGGAGCGTTGATTTAGATTAACTGAAGCTGCGAGTAATGAAGTAGTGTGTAAAATTTAAAGTTTGGATTTCATATCAGCCAATAATTGGGAGGAACTGTACTTCAATACTTGTCGCTTCAGCAACTTCTCCGCCACTCTTATTGTTCCGTATGAATATCGTGATATAAGAAACAGTAAGAAATGATTTTACCCGAACTCTTAATATGAAGACAGGAGACATCAACAGAATGACGCACAAGTGTTTTGTACGCATCCGAAGTAAAAATGTAATAATTTTGTGCAATAAAATTTTGATGAATGCACCGAAAGGTTTATCAATATCAAATGTTCTGGGTATTTGAAGGTGTATTGAAATTATTCTTCCTGTATTTGAGGTACAATAATATTTCCGGTATTGAGAAAATTGAAAATTCTGACATGCTGTGTAATCAGGCATATTGTATCGATCCTGTACTATGTCGCAAGTCACAAGAGTCCACTGTATTGTCATGGTTGAAGAAAAATTATATTTTTCTCTGTATGGTTCATAAAACTCTACACAAATAAGGTTACATGTACGTGTAAAAACCTCACCTGTATAATTCTCTAATCTTAATCTGAACTTGTAATCCACATCCTTTTTGAACCAACTGTAATGCTCGCTGTAATAATTCTTGTTTTCGTCCACTTTTATTTCGACCAGCAAAACCTAGTAAAACCTGAAGTTCCGATACTCGGAAACTCATAATCATATGCTAAAATGAGAAAAATATGAATGAGATTCGAAATGCTGTAAGCTTAATTGTCCTTTTTAAAGTGTGAACCAATATGTTTCACTTCCTGGGTAAAGGAAGAAGCATTAATTTATTAATTCTGCAGTCACAAGTAGTTTTTAATCAACCTCCCATCCAGAATACTTTTTTTTTCTTTTTAGCCTATTATACAGGCTGTTTACAATGGACAAAAGTTACAGCCTTCAGATTACGTGTACTTGAAACATGTGTCAACTACCCGGTACGATAAGATTACAGACAAGGTTATTCAAACTTCACTCAAATTAAAACTGACAGTTTCAGCAGCTGCACAATGCTCACGACCCGAATGAATGTTCCTAAGACATTTGCACACAATATTCACAAATATTATTTCCCACCCCATGTAGAACATTCCTGCTTCGAAAACAGAGAGGAAGTTTTCTGGGGTTTTATCTGACAGATTGTTGCCAACATGTAGTACTTGGTCTGCAAAGGCTAAGCATCTGTGTTCTAGTGCTGGCATGCTACATATATATACATGTACAAATGTATATTGTTGAATTGATGCATCATGATTATACGATACACCTTCTCCTGATTCACGTATTGAATCACAAGATGCTTCATGGATGTATCGCAATTTTTTTTTTACGTTCTTTTCTCTTCAGTAAAAAACCTGTCACTGTTAATTATCCATATCATAATCACACATTATTCATGCCATAGTTACACTTAAGAAGAGGCATTATTAAAGAGCTAAATCTGCCTTTTTCAAGAATTATTTTAGGCCTTTTAAAAATATTAAATAAATTATTAATTAGACATTTACATGTATTAACATGACAAGACTATAATCAACACTTTGTTACCATCAGATTTCAAGTACATTAGAACAATTCAGCCCATCTTCCATTAGCCCAGTCAAGTGCAGAAGAGTAGGACGTTAAACCCCATTTCATTTTAGAACAGTTGAGTCCTTTATATTGATTTAATTTGAAAATGGAGAAGTGAGAATAAAACTTGGATAACCAGCACAGTGGTTACGATAATAAACAATCAATGCACACATCTTGTCAAAAATGCAGAGATTAGTTTGCTCGGGACAAAGAACTTTGAATGAAATGTTCAATATTCCTTTTGCATTATCTATTTTTAAATTATAGCAACAACAAACAGATCTTTATCTACAACTTACATGTAGCATTAAACAAATACTCTTATATTGTTTGGGTCCTTATTTTGATCCACATCAATAAGTTTTATTTCTTCAAATTCAACAGAATTAACAATATCAATTTATTCATTTATCCTGTTGTTTTCTTGGTAAATATTGACATCGTTAGATTCGTGATATGAATCGTATCGTAGCACCTGACTTACAATATCCTGCACTACTGTCTATTTAATAAGCTTACTTCTTTTTGTACAAGAAACATTAAGTTAAAGCTGCATTATATAAGATTTAAGTAAAGAGCATGGTCTATGGGGTTGACGATCAGCTTTAACACATCTTTAAACTGTCTATTTATATCAGTTGAAACAGGAATTGAAATGTAGCATTGCTTGACACTACAGGAAATATTTTCCATTCGACGACAGGAAATATTTCCAGTAAAGACAAGTCGGATCTATCAATCTAGTACCGGTACTAAGTATATTAGGGTTGTTTCTTTCCATGTTTCAGTAACTGGCCTGGAATTGCTTTAATTCTAATCAATATGATTGTTTTGATATGCAATCTGATTAATTTCAATGATTGGATGCTAAAATGACAAAGTTCTTACTACTTCCGGACTTTTAAGGCTAAAAGAAAATGAGTTGCCTCCCTTTGAACGAATTTTAAGCTTACAAAAATGTATTTTATGAATAAACAATGATAGTAAAAAAGATAATAATGACATATTGCAAATCTCTGTGTTGTGCTTTACGACTGAAATAACATATATCATACATTTATGCAAAGAAATTCGCTGAACTTTTCATGAAATGTTGATTGGGTCGATCCATGACAAAAACTGACCGGACTTTCCTGACCAGAGAACACTAGGATTAGAATATCGTGTACAACGAACGCCAAACTATTCGAGATGTGCGTTTACAACACACAGTACCTGTTCCAGATTTTGTCTACCTACATTAACCATTTAGAATAACTTATTATCCATTCATTTATTAATTTCTTTCCTTATTTTTCCTCGATTACTTTACCTTTAGCTCAGCGGCCTCCGCCATTTTTCTTCTTTATGTCTGTCATGCGCAGTATTATTTTCGTTGGATGGTTGTTCAAGATGGCGACTTGCAGAGGTTGTTTGTTTCTCCTCTAAGTCTGTTCTGTGTTTTTAAGGCTTATCGCGATAGGTGTCATCATATTGACTGAAAGCAATAAGTCATCTTTTAATGTTGTGTACATTAATGTATAAATAACCGTTCATTTTGTAAAACTGTTATCACTTACTTAATACTTCGTTTATAAAATTTATATTTATGTAATGATATATAGTATTAGTATAGTATAGGCCCTAAATAGTAATCTATTAATTATTATTATATATCCTTATATACCGGTACTTATATTAATATAGTATATTATTTGTAATTTACAGTTAATACAATTGCAAACTTTTTCAGTTGAGTTACATAACATAATTTAGGGGTATTATGCTACATCCAAGGCAAATTAAGCAAGCCCTACCCTACATGACTTTTCTTACGCAGTGTATATCATGCCGTCCGACGGCTCTTTACTTTATTTACTATTAAAGGGACAATAACACTCTTGGTGACTTGGCAGCTTGAGAAAATAAATAATAGCCTTATTCTAAGTACTAGATGGTTAAGCGTCCTACCTGTTGTGTAAATTATCTATTACAACCTATTTTACTTGTCCAAAAGGTTCGAAAATATTTTAAAATCCAAGTCACATTTGAAAAGGTTTATGTTAGACTTTTCAAATCAATTAGTTGAATTTTTCCAATTTTTATACGCCCACATTTTCATGTGGACGTATTATGTCGTCGCCCCTGTCCGTCCGGACGTCCTTCCGTCCGTCCGTCCACAATTTGTTTGTGGACTCTCTACAGGTCACAATTCTTATCCGATTTTGACGAAACTTGAAATATAGGTTTATCCCCAAAAGATCTCGGTTCCTTTCGATATTGGCATGTATCGGATCAAAACTTCATGGATTATGGCCCCTGATTGTACGAAAAATCACGTTTTTAGCTTGTGGACCCTATAGAGGTCACAATTTTGAACCGATTTTGATGAAACTTGACATGCATGTTTGTAACCCAAAGATCTTGGTTCCTTTCGATATTTGCGGCTATCAGAATGTAATTTCCTGAATTATGGCCCCTGATTGTCCGAAAAATCACCCTTTTTAGCTTGTGGTCCCTCTGGAGGTCACAATTATTATTCGATTTAAAAAACCGTTTGATTATATCACCGTTACACCCTAAGGAAGGTTGAGTTCGAATTTCGGGAAAATCAGACGAAAATTGCCATACAAAATGGCTGCCGTTAGTACGCGAATACTGTTAAAAAATGGTATATCAAGGTTGTGGACCCTGTGGAGGTCACAATTTTGATTCGATTTTGATGAAACTTGAAATTCATGGTTATAACCAAAAGATCTCGCTTCCTTTCGATATTTGCGCATATCGGATCGTAACTTCCTGAATTATGGCCCCTGATTATACGCAAAATCGCCTTTTTTTTAGCTTGGAGGTCACAATTATTATTCGATTTAAAAAAACGTTTGATTATATCACCGTTACACCCGAAGGAAGGTTGAGTTCGAATTTCGTGAAAATCGGACGAAAATTGCCATACAAAATGGCCGCCGTTTGTACGCGAATACTGTTAAAAAATGGTATATCAAGGTTGTGGACCCTGTGGAGGTCACAATTTTGATTCAATTGTGATGAAACTTGAAATTCAAGGTTATAACCCAAAGATCTTGCTTCTTTTCGATATTTGCGCATATCGGATCGTAACTTCCTGAATTATGGCCCCTGATTATACGCAAAATCGCCTTTTTTTTTAGCTTGGAGGTCACAATTATTATCCGATTTAAAAAAACATTTGATTATATTACCGTTACACCGTAAGGAAGGTTGAGTTCGAATTTCGGGAAAATCAGACCAAAATTGCCATACAAAATGGCCACCGTTTGTACGTGAATACTGTTAAAAAATGGTATATCAAGGTTGTGGACCCTGTAAAGGTCACAATTTTAATTCGATTTTGATGAAACTTGAAATGCATGGTTATAACCCAAAGATCTTGGTTCCTTTCGGTATTTGCGCATATCGGATCGTAACTTCCTGAATTATTCGAATTTCGTGAAAATGGTACCAAAATTGCCGGACGAAATGGTCGCCGTTTGTACGCGAATAGTGTAAAGATATGGTATATCATGGTTGTGGACTCTGTACAGGTCACAATTCTTATCCGATTTTGACGAAAAGTCACATTTCTAGGTTGTGTACCGTCACACCATAATCATTGTCGACTTCGAATTTCATGAATATCAGACTGGAACTGACCAACAAAATGGCTGCTCCCAATACAGTATGAAATACAGGACTTAATGATGTAGGAAAAATCACTTTCCGTATCTCTCGAAAATGTGGGCGTATCCTGCCTGGCAGTGCCAGCCTATCTTTTAAATTAGGTGTGCTAAGATGAAATTTATATCATCAATTAATTGGAATATTGTAAAATAATACAATTTGTTGACCAGAATGAAGATTGGGACATATTATTCAATTTCAACAAGAGTGGTATTGGGGCTTTAAGTTGTCACTTCTGTTTGACATGCGCAGTTGTCGCTTTGGCAATGATGCCGGCCAGTTATTTCAACTCGTGGCCTATTTTACTGTCTGACATTAATTGCCGTCGGTCAGTTCAACTATTTTACCATCTCACGGGTTAGGGTGCCATTGAGTCAACTGGCGTGGTTTTTCGAATCCCGGTTGTACGTGGCAAGGAGTAGGGTAGCCTGTCCAACCCCGTGGGTTTTCTCCATATGTTAGTCCTGAAAATGACCTAGTTTGTGTCAACTGTCAAGTTTACGTTAAACTTGATTTCTCTCTCTATGTTTGATTTTCAGCTCTGCTGTTTATTTATACTTACCAAACTTACATAGATTGCATATCTTTCATCGCATATGGAGTAAGGGAGTACCCCAAGTGTTATGGTTGCCATTAAAGTCAGAAAAAAAATCAACAGAAATGTTACATAGTTTTAATGGTTTTTTTTAATTGCCCCATTACCTACATGTGTCTAGCAACTTTTCTTCTTTTTTTTTTTAATAGGATGGGGTACGAGGGTAGCATATTATCAGCGAATAGTTATTGATATAATGTAAATTTACCGGTAGCAGAAGATAGAAAAAAATATAACATAATGTGAAATCAATAAATATAATTCGTGAAGGTGATGCAAAAGGTTATGCATTACATTTAGTATTGTGTACAGTCTGTTTTTCGCTTGTTTGTACCTTTTTATTTAATAAAAATAAAATAAACTTTTTTTTTATCTATTCCAGTTCTTGGCCTGCGTGGCATCTTTTCACCATTTCTCAGAAACCACCAAACACTGTTAGCCAATCAGTCACGTCAATTATACACTGAAAAGAATCACACTGAAGCACAACAAAATCTCAGGTACGTGCATAGAGGCTGTTTGATATTCTTATGTTATTGTATAGATCGGTCAAACATTACATGTACTTGTAGTAGATCTTTCAATATAGGTAGATTTTACATGTATGTACAAAATGTTCTGTGATTCAGTCTTCTGCCCATAAATAATGATTGATCGCTGATGAATTGATGGTCGATTGATGATCTGGTGATACTGTTGAATGTCCTGAAATGAATACAAATAAATTAATGATGTACATGGATATACTTTTCTAGTTTGGTGCCACACAGAGAACAAAGTACAAGTCAGAGTGCTGTTAAAGTGAAGCCATACTCTCCATTTCAAAATCCAAGTAATAAACTAGATTATGCATTGGCAAGAGTTGATGATTTGATCAACTGGGGTAGAAAAGTAAGTAAGCACAAATCTATAATCTTGATCAGTGAGCTCATCATCTTCTAACAGGTATAACTTAATACAGATAATCCATGTAGATGAGAGAAAAAAAGATAAAAAGAAAATAAACAATATTTTTGGGAAAGGATCATGAAATTTAATATATTCATAACATTTACGCCGCAGTCTGATTAAAACACAGATCCTATTGTGTTTCATCTATTTATGGTTCAAAATTTTGTTTTACTTATCTTTACTACAATAGGATGTGGAGAAGTTGTTATATAACCCTAATTGATGTGTGAGGGATTGGCCAATGTAAGGGTCTGTTGCGGTGAGTTCTCGGCGTGCGGTGCACCGAACTGTAGGTATCCCACAAAAGACATCAACGGTGATTATTTAATGAAATGTCTGATGTCATAGGTTCAAAATATGCTTGTATGACCCCTGACGCGACCTTCCACTACAACCAATTATATATCTGTATTTTACTCAGATTGAATTTACTGTAGCCGTTACAAATCCAGTCACAAGATTTTTTTTATTTTGGTAAAATGTGGATATTAATAAACATATATACGTCTCATTACTAACATACACAATTAAATTAAAGTCATCTTTGGTCTTTATTTCAGAGTTCGTTGTGGCCGATGACATTTGGGTTAGCATGCTGTGCTGTAGAGATGATGCATATGGCTGCTCCAAGATATGACATGGACCGATTTGGTATTGTATTTCGAGCAAGTCCACGGCAATCTGATGTGATTATTGTAGCTGGAACTCTTACAAATAAAATGGCACCTGCGTTAAGAAAAGTATGAGTTTATATAACTTGTTAATGTTGGTACATCACACTTTTTGGGACACAATAACTCTCTTTCTAATTGAGGTAGAATGTTCAAACTTGTGTGTTTATTACCTTGATGGAGGTCGAAGATGAGCATTTTCTGTTTAGGGTAGGCAGAGATAAAGGAATTTGATTTGTTGATGCTTTGGGACAAGATAACTTTAATTCTAATTAAGTGAGAGTGATGAAAGTTGGCGTGTAGTATCATTACATTAATACCTTGACTAAGTTCGATAATGAGCATTTTCTGCTCAGGATAAGCTGAGCGATAAGCAATTTGATTGGCCGAGACTTTAGAACAAAACAACTATCCTTCGTATTGAGGTAGAATTTTCAAACTTAGTGTACAGTGTAGGTGTTTATAAGGTCAAAGCCTTGATGGAGTTTCGAAGATGAGCATTTTCTGATTAGGGTAAACAAAGATTAGTAATCTACATGTAATTGGTTGATGCTTTGGGGGAAGATAACTTTAGTTATAGAAGTGAGAGTGATGAATATCATTACCTTGACTAAGTTCAATGGTCCGTATTTTCTGCTTAGGCTAAGGAGCGATAAGCAATTTGATTTGTCAACAATTAATTGAGTTAGAATGTTAAACTGTTCATAATAGGTGAATGTATTGACTTAGTTCAGTGATTAACATTTTGAGCTAAAGCTTTAATCATTTTCATTAGTCAATGCTTTGGGACAAGATAATCTTGACTCTATCTGTTAACGAGTGATGAAACTTAGTCTATAGTTTGATTGCTCGATACTTTTGAAAAAAATAAATCGGATTGATTAATATGTATCATCTATTTATTTTCGAATTTCGACGGGGGACATCAGCCTCACTGTTGGCTTGTTCATTTTACATTATCTATTTTTGAACTATTATAGCAAAAATGGCTAGCTCTTTATCTTTAATGTATTTATGTTAAAATTTTAGATATTATATACTGTAAATTGTAGGTATATGATCAGATGCCTGAACCCCGATGGGTTGTATCTATGGGTAGTTGTGCTAATGGTGGAGGTTATTATCATTATTCATATTCTGTTGTACGTGGATGTGATCGAGTTATACCTGTTGATATTTACGTACCTGGTAGGTATTATTCATAAGATAATTTTCATTGCACTTTATACAGGAAGGAGAGTCCCTCCAGGTACAACGTCTAGACAAAAAACAACAAGGTTCTGTGTATTTCATTGATAGTTTGTTAAAGATCTGACAACTGATCGAAAGAGTAGGCTGTTGCACAGCTATCCAGGGCAAAAGTTACCTCATAGTAATACTATATGGCATTTGCTCGTCTTCATTAGCCCAGTTGGCAAAGAAAAGTAAGATTAAATCCATTTCACTTCATAAAATTTGAGTAAGAGAACATTGTACATGTGTGTTATAAGGATATTTTTCCCCTTTAGTTTCATTGCGAGTGAAATGGTATGCACACATCATGGATTTGTTGTCCCCAAAACAAATGGTGGAGTATGCTGATTTTCCATCACAGAAGTTGTGCATGTGAATTCCTAATCACTCTCATTATTAAGACAATGTTTATTTAAATATACATTATGCAAGAGCTAAATCTACCTATTGCAGGTCTTTCTTTAGGCCTTAAATTTTTATATAAATTATGAATTAGACATTTATTAGCATAAAACGACCATTATCGACTCTCAATGATATCTTATGCGTTGGATTTTCACAGCATTTCAATCTGATTTGCTACTCAACACTCATTGATGATTTAATCCAAAAATGGATAATCGAGACTGTTTTTTATCGGTACCGACTTTAGTAAGGTTGATCGAGGCTTAGTCTAATATTCTAACACTAATAAAATGCTTCAAAGTGGAGCAATTTGACTGAAATTTTCATCATATTCCCTTTACATTATCTAGTTTTTAACTATTATAGTGAGAACTGCCAGCTCTTTATCTAATCATTTATAATGTATATTTAAGCATTAGTGAGGGTTTTTTTATACAGAACTAAATGAAGTGGCGTAAATCAAAGGCATTAACAAACCATCTCTTCTATCTAAGTGTGCAGTTGAAAATATATTTAGGAACACTGATTGATTGTTGGACATGGCTACCTGAAAGTAGCACACATATAACAGACGACAGTCGGACAGTACAATTTTCTGCAAACCAATGATTATTTCTGTGATGGAAAATCAACCACAAATAATCCTTAAGACCAAATTCCTCTGATGACATTTACAATAATGTAAAGACAGGGGTTCATTAAATAAAGCTATAATAGATATAATATATCTCAGATAAAAAGTATGGAGACTTAGGGGTTCTTAATTAAACATACATTATGCAAGAACTAAATCTGCCTATTGTAGGTCTTTCTTTAGGCCCAAAATGTTACCTAAATTATTTATTAAATATTAATTAACTGATCCAGGTCATAATCAAGTCTCGCGATGGTATAGGATTTCTCAGATTCTAAATAGATTAAAACAAGGTTCAGTCATATCTTGATTGATTTAAAAATGGACGAGCGAGACATAGCTTCAAACGACCAGAACAGTAGTCGCAATTATTGCATGTCTTGTCAAACCTTCTAAGGCTAATATCTGCACTCACAATAGAGTAAATTGAATGAAATTTTCAAGTTATTCATTTTTATACGCCCACATGGAAATGTGGTCGTATATTGCCGTCGCCCCCATCCGTCCGTCTGTCGGTCTGTCCGTCCGTCCATCGTCCACAATTTCTTGTGAACGCTCTAGAGGCTAAAGTTAATATCTGATTGACTTTAAATTTATACACGGTGTTTAAGGTAGTGAGGCGAAGAACCCTATTGTTTTTCAGCGATATCCGATTATTACTACCAGAGTTATGACCCTTGATTACTTTGAAAAATCTTGTGAACCCTCTAGAGGCTTTAGTTAATATCTGATTGACTTTAAATTTATACACAGTGTTTAAGATCATGAGACGAAGAAGCCTATTGATTTTCAGTGATATCCGATAATTACTGCCAGAGTTATGACCCTTGATCACTTTAAAAAATCTTGTTAACGCTTTAGAGGCTAAAGTTAATATCCGATTGACTTCAAATTTATACGCGGTGTTTAAGGGCATAAGACGGAGAAGCCTATTGATTTTCGGTGTTATCCGATAATTACTACCAGAATTATAACCCTTGATACTTTGAAATATCTTGTGAACACTTTAGAGGCTAAAGTTAATATTTGATTGACTTTAAATTTATACACAGTGTTTAAGGTCATGATACGAAGAAGCCTGTTGACTTTAAATTTATACACAGTGTTTAAGGGCATGGTACGAAGAAGCCTGTTGATTTTCAGCGACATCCGATAATTACTACCAGAGTTATGACCCTTGATCACTTTGAAAAATCTTGTGAACACTCTAGAGGCTAAAGTTAATATCCGATTGATAGGATTCTTCGTCTCATGACCTTAAACACTGTGTATAAATTTAAAGTCAATCAGATATTAACTAAAGCCTCTAGAGGGTTCACAAGATTTTTCAAAGTAATCAAGGGTCATAACTCTGGTAGTAATTATCGGAAATCGCTGAAAAAAAATAGGCTTCTTCGCCTCACGACCTTAAACACTGTGTATAAATTTAAAATCAACAGGCTTCTTCGTATCATGACCTTAAACACTGTGTAGACTTCTCCGTCTCATGCCCTTAAACACCGTGTATAAATTTAAAGTCAATCGGATATTAACTTTAGCCTCTAAAGCGTTCACAAGATTTTTTAAAGTGATCAAGGGTCATAACTCTGGCAGTAATTATCGGATTTATACTCAGTGTTTAAGGTCATGATACGAAGAAGCCTGTTGATTTTCAGCAATATCTGATAATTACTGCCTGAGTTATGAGTATGACCCTTGATCACTTTGAAAAATCTTGTGAACGCTCTAGAGGCTAAAGTTAATATCCAATTGACTTTAAATTTATACACAGTGTTTAAGGTCATGATACGAAAAAGCCTATTGATTTTCAGCAATATCCGATAATTACTGCCAGAGTTATGACCCTTGATCATGATACAAAAAAGCCTATTTATTTTCAGCGATATCCGATAATTACTGACAGAGTTATGACCCTTGATCACTTTGAAAAACCCTGTGAATGCTAAAGGCTAAAGTTAATATCCGATTGACTTTAAATTTGTACACAGTGTTTAGGGTCATGAGACGAAGAGTCCTATTTGATTTTCAGTGATATCTGATAATTTCTGCCAGAGTTATGGCACTTGATCACTTTGAAATATCTTGTGGACGAAGGCCTTGAGACAAACCATCAAAACTATTCTAATCATTTCTGATAATTACTTAATGGAATATTACTCGTAATACGATTATCATGTGTTGTAAATGTTCTCCTTACTGACAAAAGAAACAATATGCGACAATCCTTGTTGGCTGCCCGGACGACTTAGCTGTTGTGGGCGTATGTTTAATTGCCTGGCAACCTATCTTATATCATTTATTTTTGAACTATTATAACAAGAATGGTCAACTCTTTATTAAACTCTTAACTAATGTACATTTAAGTAAATGTATAACTTTGTGTTGTTTTGCTAAACATAAACTGACATATTCTATTTTACAGGATGTCCTCCAACAGCGGAGGCTTTATTATATGGTATGTTACAGCTCCAGAAAAAAATCAAGAAAATGAATAATGTTCAAATGTGGTATAGGAAGTAAAAGCTTAATTTTAATAAAGATATGTAAATATACTAAAAGATGTATTAATGCATTTATTAAATACAAGCGTGAGAGATATATTCAAAAAATGCACTTGATTGAACTGACAATACACTAGTATATGGAACAGCTCACTGACTTAACCAAGGAATAAAAGAAATGAAGATTCAGTTGTATAAATGAATATATATATACAGTGGTATTTTTACATGATCTGAATATCTACTGATTACAGTGTGAACAGTGTATTTATTTACTTGATATTTATTATCAATAGACATTCTTTGTAGATAAATACTTTTCAAATGCTTTATATTCAGGAACAGATAAACTTGTTTCATTATGATTTTTATTTTATTTTTTTAACAAATACATGTACCTTAGTCGGCTTGCTGCTGGTCTTTTTTCTGACTTCACACGACACGCCCACTACTAAACTCTCTAGACTATCGGATGGCTCCAATTTTATGTCATGTGACTTCGCTGACGAACTACCAAGCAACATGTGCAAATTGGAGGAGAATTTATTGCATACACAAGACGATGTTTTCTTTAATCGCTGTCCATTTATCATAAATATCGAAGTCTAATAATACTCTTGGATTATCCCCCCCCCCCACATCTTTTTCCGTGGGAAACAAGCTCCATAGTATTTTTCAGGGAATCCAGTATTTTTCTAGAAAGTTGGATATTTCTTCTTTCCATATATACCAAAATTGCCATTCTTTTTTTATTGGAAATAACTACCCGATAAATACATTTCTGGGAACCTATCTTTAAAGAAGTATGTAAGATTTATGCTAGATAAAAAGCTGAAACGTCACCTAAAAAAATCACTATCGGATTTCCATAAGTGTGTGTATAGTATATTTATTGACCAAGTTAATAAATGCCACTTAAAAAATACATGCTATAATAGTTTTAAAAAAGATAATGAAAAATGAATATATTGAAAATTTTATTCAAAATACTTTATTCTTAGCGAAGTTACAAATGTTTGTAGTTTTGACAAGATATGGCATAGATTGTTTATTATCTTCACTACCGTTTCTTCATTTTTAATTAAGTCATTAAATAGTCAAACCAATTTAATACTTCAAATCAGAGCCATCCTATGGCTTTGAGTCGATTATTGTCTTTTCATGTTAATAGATTTCTAATTAGTAGTTTATATAACATTTAAGGCTTAAAGAAAGACCTACAATAGACATATTTAGCTCTTAATTAGTAACGCCTTTTCAATAGAGCATAAAGCAATCAGATTACTTATTAGTCTACTTCAGCAGAATATGTCCGTAATCAAACTTAGTCACGGTATTGGTGTAATGAAACTATACAAGAGGTTTCAACACTCTCACTAAAAGTTGAACAGGTTGATAAGTAATATGATTGCTTGATTCTGATTGTACAACTACTTGATGAGTGTTGTCTATTTATTTCGGGGTTAGGGGGTCAAGGTGGATAAGGCGCTGGTTCGCTAGCCTGGAGGTCGGGTGTTCGATCCCTGCATTGGCCGAGAAAGTTCATCTCGATTTTCCAGCGTTATTTTAGCCTTGTCAATGATGCAGAATTAGTGCCTGACAAGGACAGCTGCCTAGTCGTTTGGATGGGACAAAAACCGAAGTCCTGTGCACACATTGGAGTGCAGGTAAAAGATCCCTTGGCAGTTGGATTTCGATGTAAGATTAGGCTATAGCACCGCTGCCCGGGCAAAATTTCCCTCATAGCACACTGTATGGCGTATGCCCGTCTTCCATTAGTCCAGGTTAGGTGCAAAAGAGTTAAACCCCATTTCATTTCATTTTATTTCGGGGTTAAGGTGGGGTTATATCATCATCTTATTGACAAGCTATTTTAAGAGATATCGCCAGAGCTGTCCTTTGCAATGTACCATGGAGACTGAGGATGGCATTGTTTGCTGCCAATGCCCAAAATATTGGTTATTTAGCCTTATTCCAATCAGTGTGTGTTTTTTAAATGCAGGTAAATTTCCAGTTTTTTGGCCCATGTAAATTTGATATAACCCTGATTTTTTAGGCAATATTTATTTTCAAAACTCACTGGCATAATTAACAGTGTAAGATACATATCTTAATTAGAGTGTAGAGTTTGAAATCGGTAGAAATATCTTATGGATACCAAATTAAACAATACTTTGTGTCAGGGTATGTCAACACGGTAAGGTGCTATTTTTGTCAGTTTCCAGCCAATATCATCCACAACCTTCTACATTGCAATCCCGACTTTTATTGGCCAATTTAAATCAACATTGGTGTTATTATCTTGCCAAGAAGTTGGATTTCTGATATCTAATATTTAAGACAAAATGAAAACTTTAAAATTGGCACACGAATTGGAAAACTAGACGCCAAAGACTGATATTCATTTCAGATTCTTTGCGAAATTCTCCGAACATATTAGAAATTATAGTAAAAACAGAAACAATTGAATGTAAATCAGTTTATATACATTCATATTATTATATGTGTTGACACCCGTTGCGATCCATTTGTGTCCATTTCTAGGTGCCAAAGAATAGCGATTTAGCTCTTTTAAACTGTGGGATGGACAGTGACTAAGTGGGTAAGACACTGGGTAGCTAGTCCGAAGGTTGATTGTTCGATCCCTGAGAGTTCATCCAGATTTTCCAGAACGGTTCTCCCTTGTCAGTGATGCAGGATGGAGGGCCTGACAAGGACAGCTGCCTAGTCATTCAGATGGGGCAGAGAACTGAGGTCCTTTGTACACATTGGTGGGAAAGTAAACAATCCCTAGACAGCTGGAATTTGATACAAGAGTAGTCCGTAGTGCTGCTGTCCAGACAAAATTTTCCTAATACAAACAGTATTGCTTAAAATAAGATAAGATAATATGTTTATTGCATCAAAACGTCCATTATGGACAGCATGCATACATACATTCATACATAATCATATACATTTGATAACACAAGTCATGTACATACCACATAGACAACACAATACATTCATTCAAACAACATACTACATTGTATATGAATATCAAAGGGATTTCAGTTAGATGTAGTTGTCACCAATTTTGATTTAGCTCTCTTATCAAAAGCCAAAAACACATATAAAGCCACTGCCTTGGCAATCAATTTTGGTGGGTTAAATAGATTAAGAAAATTGTAGGAAATCTTAGGATTTATGACCGTCTTCATTAGCACAGTTCGGAGAAGAACAGTCCGTAGGACATTTAACCCCATTTCATTTCCTGTAGACTGTACTTCTCGGAGTGTGCCGAAATGTGATAGAAATAATGAGGGGGCACAATTTCATGGGCTTCAAAATAATCTTCACACATGACCCAGATGTATACAGAATTATTACGGTATGTAGATTGAACAGTACTATAGGGCATATATAATTTATATAAAGTCAAGACAATGTTGATGTATTTAAGAACTATTCCCCATCCACATTTTGTAAAATCCGACCGATACACGATATCAGTGAATAAAATTGGCGAACAGTAAGTGACCACCCAGTGCACTTTCCTTCGCATTTTGTAAAACCATGTACCTTATAAGGTCCATGATAAAACACGTTGTTGTTAGATTATGCACATCATGGACCATATGCTCGCCAGCTCACCACCCTTTCATAATCGGGCTAAAGAATTAAGACTTAAATTACGCCGTGCAGTGTACCAAAGGTCCGATCAATTCCAACTGACAAGGTTCTCTTGCGTGCAGATGGGACCCCGGTTTTTATCCGATCCGAACGACTAGACAGAGTTCCTTGTCAGATTCCCCCGTCATGTAAAACATACAAGGGGTAACTACACTGTAAAACCGCGAGAAATTATCTCGACCAACTAAGCGTCGAACCCTGAACCTCCTGATTAAAGAAATAAAATGGGGTATAACACCGTACTTTTCTTCACTAACGGTGGTTATGAACACGGGTGTTGCCCATGTAATATGTGCTATGTGAAGGGTTTTCCCGGACGCGCCCTTCATATCCTAATGTTTACAGATATGATTTTACGTTCAGGCCCGTTTCTAGACCACAATTGTTAAGGGGACAAAGGCATTTGTGGGGCTTTTGGGGGCGCCGATTTACCTACACTTGACGGTCCACGGCGAGGGGGTGGGGGCGGCTTTCAACCCCAGAAAAGTTTGAAAAATAGGGTATGAACCTGAAAATGACGAAAAATTTCAATATAAATTTGATATGAACATTATAAAAATTTGAAGGAAGAAATACCTACCAATAATAAATTATGAGATAAACGAAAAGTTCGCAATCCTGTTAAGAGTGCGACTTCTTTGAATTTTGAAGATAATCACGCCGTTTTGTGCCACCAAATCATTCGTGGGCACCTAACCAATCTCAATCGGCATTGTGGGCGCCCCGCCAATAACATTATGTGCGTCCATGATGTCGTGGGCGACCCACCACTCTCGGCTTAATGGACGCTCCTCCGGGACGTGGCATTTTTGAAAATTATCACGCCCTTTGTTTGGCGATCAATTCATTCGTGGACACTTAACCAATCTCAACGTGGGCACCCCGACAATTACACTAAGGGCGCCCAGGTATCTTCTTAGGCTAGCCACCAATCTTGGCATTATGAATGCCCTCCGCGATATCCTCAAATCTTCGTTATATTTGGGTTATTTAAATATGGAAACGATTTCATTTCGTTTATTAACAGACACCGTAATGTTTCTGAAGACCTTTCCTTTTCCTTTTACAGGTGGTGAAGTTTGGGGAAGTTTAAAATAGACAGTTGTCAAGAAAAAAAATATGAAAGTAGCAGAAAAGACAGTATTCATCACAGGCGCTGCACAGGGTATAGGCCGAGGAATAGCCGAGGCCTTATTAGAAAGAGGGGCCAAGGTAATGTGTGTGCAATTCCACGATGTGCATGTGGTGGACTTCAATGGGGTTTAATGTTTTGTCAAGATCAAGACTTTCGTCATTTTGAAACAAACGTTGTAGTTATTTTAATGTAAGGTAGGACTGTATTTCTGAGGTCAATCGGGACAATAAAGGAATAAATAGAATCGCATTATTTTTGATGACCCTCATAATTTTTAGTGCTGGCACGATATATCGTTGAATCGATGCATCCCCATTCATCTTTTCACGATTCGCGTATTGAATCGCGAGATGCTGAATCTACATTTTTATAGGTTTTTTTTTTGTCGCATCTGTAAATTACCTGTCTTAAATTGGTTTGGCCCTATTTTGTTTTCTACGTTTAAGTGACTTCCATAAAAATATAATTATTCATTTATCCTGTTGTTTTCTTGGTAAATATTGACCCGTTTATGAATCACGACACGAATCTTATCGTAGCATTCATATCATGACTGCAGTCGCAATACTTGGGTTTTTGGAGCCTGCAAGCCAAAAGATTCGGCTTAAAGCCCCAATAACACTCTTGTTGTAACTGAATAATATGTCCCAATCTTCATTCTGGTCAACAAATTGTATTATTTTACAATATTCCAATTAATTGATTATATAAATTTCATCTTAACACACCTAATTTAGAAAATTGGAAAAATTCAACAAATTGATTTGAAAAGTCTAACGTAAACCTTTTCAAATGTGACTTTGATTTAAAATATTTTCGAATCCTCTGGACAAGTAAAATAGGTCGTAATGGATAATTTACACAACAGGTAGGACACTTAAACATCTAGTACTTAGAATAAGGCTATTATTTATTTTCTGGAGCTGCCAAGCCAGCAAGAGTGTTATTGTCCCTTTAAGTGCACTCTTTGTGTGTGTTTTGTGCAGCTTTTGAATTCAATAGTTTTAATTCCAGAAGATATCAGGACTCGAATTGCACTGAACCAGTGCTTGGTTGGGAGCTAGGTGTGCAGATCTTATACACACAGGAATCTCTCTAAGATGTAATCCCTATTTAATTTTAAATATTACATTTTGAAGGTTTGTATTGCTGATTTAGATGGTAATACGGGCGAAGAAACCGTAAGCCAATTCCACCAGAAGTTCGGAAAAGAAAATGCATTCTTTATCAAAGTTGATGTAACCAATGAAAAAGAATTTGAAGGTATGTAGTTAGTTAAATTTCATAAAAGTTATATTCGATTGATTTCAACCACCCCAATGAAGAGTGTCATTTTGTATAAAAAGATATTTCGGGATACAAGGCTTTTGCCGACCGAATAAGTAATGAAACAGGGGTTAGTCTTACTTTTTATACGTCCACATTCATAATGTGGACGTATTATGTCGTCGCCCCTGTGTGTGTGTGGGGGGTGTGTGTGTATGTCTGTGGGTAGCCTACAGGGCGCAATGCTTACTGTATACTTATTCCTTATACCTAAGGACGACCCCTGTTGTTTTTGGTACATGCCGAACCCCAAGAGACAGAGCCGCTCCCATTTCTAGTATTTGTTTGTCGTCTACAGGCCACATTTCTTAACGTATCACCTTGAAACTATGCATACTTATTCTTTGTACCCTAAGAAACATTCCTGTCGTTTTGGACAGAGCAACGCCCATTTTCTGTTTGTGTGTCACCTACAGGCCACTATTCCTAATAGATCATCTTGAAACTTTACGTACTTATTCCTTATACCATAAGGATGATCCCTGTTGTTTTGGGTGCATGCCCGACCCCCAGGGACAGAGCCACACTCATGTCTTGTATTTGTTTGTTTGTCGTCTACAGACTGCATTTCTTAATGTATCATCTTAAAACTTTGCATACTTATTCGTGGTACCATAAGGAACATCCCTATCGTTTGGGTCCCTTTAGCACCCGTAAGCCACAATTCAGAATGGATTATCTTGGTATACTTATTCCTTATACTCTAAGGATGACAACTATTGATGTTGCTGCACGACCCCCAACTCAAAACAAACCCAACGCCTAGTCTTATTTACAGTAATTCCATTCTCCTCATTGTAATAAGTACCATATCAACCAAAGCAGGGATGTGGACGTATATTGCATCGTTAGCGATGCTCTTTTAAACACTTTTTAGTATATTATGTGTTTATGTGTTTCAGATGGTTTTAAAGAAGCCGTGACACGTCTTGGTAATATAGATATTATGGTTAACAACGCTGGTATAATGGATGAAAGTAAATGGGAATTAATGATTCAACTTAATATTGTGGGTAATTTTCATTTAAGCGTATCTTGTCGTCAGTCGTATCCGGTGTTTTCAAGATTGTTGACATGCTGTCCATCGTGGTAGATAGGAAATTGCAGTGTCGTCGTCAGTCAACAATTGGGTTGTGAGCTCGATAGAGGCTATAGTTTAGACGGATTCTTTTCAAATTTGGTGTGGATCATTGTGGTCATGACAGGAAGATGTCGAGTAAGGCATTGGCTTGCTCACCTGAAGGTTCGGTGTTCGATCCCGGTGTTGGCCGAGAGAGTTCGTCGGGACTTCCAGTGAGGTTTTACTTGTCAGTGGTGCCAGACATAGGGTCTGGCAAGGGACAACGTATAGTCGTTCAGATGGGATAAAATCCCTAGGTGCCGTATACACATTAACATACACGTAAAATATCCCTTGGCAGTTGGAATTCGATATTAGAGAAGGCCACAGCGCCACCTTTTGGGTAAAATATCACTCATAGCACACTATAGGCATATGCCCGCCTTTATTAGCCAAGTCGAAGCAAACAGTGAAACGTCAAACCCCATTTCATTTCATTTTTTTAAATCTTTTTCATATTTGGTTGTAAGTATTGGGGTCATCGACTTCTATCGATATTCATTATCGACAGCCTTTCGTTCCTGGGTTATCCCCCTAGTCAAAATCCGTATGAACGCGATATAGGCTGCGGGTTTTAAGACAATTGTTTTGTCAAATATGGTTGGAGGCAATGGGGTCACAAGAGGATGAACACTGCAGTTGAAGATAAGCTGCAGTTGAGAAATAGCTGCTGTGTGTGGGTATTTTTCCTGTGTTCTTTTAAAACTTGTTTCTTGATAAGGAAAATCAAAACAAATCTTCGATTATTTACATATATAGTATCCGAATCGGGATTCCTTTATTTACAGGAATATGGGCTTAAAAGTGTTGACATTTTTAAACTTGCAGAAATCAAGTTAGAATTATATCATTAGTTCGTTCCACTTTATGGTTAAATGAGTCCGGTAAATAAAACCGGACAAATGAAAAACGAATTTTAAAATACCCCATACATTAGATTTGACAGATCCCTTCTAGTTAATACCTCGTGCATTACAATTTGTCCTAACGAATAGTTGCATGATTTGCGATTTTATCTGAAATCAAATTGTCCGCAACTATGTTAAAAGCAAACCGTATTCTCGATCTGTTTCAATCAAACATATTATAAGGATTGATTATTTGACATACGAGTACGACTTCAATTTTAGCGAAGTAAACCATGATTTAGTCGTTTATTTTGCATATTTAACACAGACATTTTATCAAGACAAGTGACTTTGTTTTAACTATTTTATTTGATTATCAGACGAGTATGGTTAGAGGAACCAATATGGCGATAGGTCACATGAATAAAGTAACTGGAGGGAAAGGAGGACTTATAATAAACACGGCATCTGTAGCAGGTAAACATTTATTTATTAGTACACCATCCATGTCCTATTATTTTTCTGTAGACATCTCGTTTCCGAAACATAGTCGAAGTCCCACAATTTGTACTTTTGAAAGATTACGTTTGCTGTGTGCACGAAACCGGAAATTACTTAATATGTTGCGATACTTTGGAGCTATATTTGGAAAGCTAACTATTATTTTTTTGATTGCAGGTTTTGGTCCTGGATTCTGGTTTCCTGTTTACGGAGGAACAAAACATGCTGTTATAGGATTTACTATTAGTTGGGCGGTACGTTGTCTTTTTGATACTTGATATTTATTTATAATAATGAACTTTTTATTATAGACGATCTTTATTAATGAGCTTGTGTTTCAATCTTAAGTAACGCTCTGGTGACCAACCTTTACTTGTATATGATTGATTTATAGTACATGTTCATATTTCATACCTATATTTTTTCTCAGGCTAATCCAAATGTGGAATCGATGGGAGTCAGATTTGCTTGTTTATGTCCGTCTGCAGCAGATACGGGATTATTAGATTTAAAAGACCACCAAGGAATCATGGTCAGCCATTTTACCAAATTTGTTCATGAAGTGTTTGGAGTTGCGCCGTAAGTAAAAGTGTTTAAAGTTAAGAGACCGCTCACTCTGAATTGTATTTTCTGGTAAATTCTGGTGATATTATCTGGGGCCTTTATAGATTATGTGTTTCTAACATCGAATATGTCGATCAAAAACACCAGCAACACACCATACTGATTTCTGATCGCCGATTCCCCAAGGATGTTCTGCTCTAGAATACCCTATCACCTTCGTTGTTATATGGCGGTAACTATTTTGCTATGATTTGTTGAAAACAAAGCTAAAATACAGGCCCACATGAAAGGAGTAAAAGCAGTTTTGAGAGGCATGGGCCTAGAAAAACTCTTGGTATGTCATTTTTAGCAAAACACATGGACTGATACGGTTATGTTTAGGCGGTATGTCAATAGAAATTAATAGGTTATAGTTTTATTATGATAATGTTATAAACCCGAGCCTTCCACTTAACTGTTCTCTTCGTTTATAATTTCAGAGTTAGTAAAATCGTAGAAGGGTTTATTACATTGGTAGAAAAAGACGATAATAATGGCGCGCTTTTAGTTGTTGGTAAAAATGAGGGAATACAATTTGTAACTCGGCAGTATAATCCCGGAAGTCCTCAAGAAAATCAAGAAAAGGCTGATGTTAATAAAACTTGAACTCATTTTGAACTGTTAAGATTTAACTTCGTGTTGGAAAAATACATTTCTAAACAAAAGGTCTCTGCTTAACTTTCCAATAACTTATTTCCACGAAAATGTTTTCTGATATATGTCACGCTCACATAATATTATTTGCAAGTATTTACTAGAACTAAGTTTGTTGGAAACCATGGAACCGGGGTATGAGATTGTTAAAAGCCCACGCGGACCCCTTTGAATCATCTTTATTTACTCTGTTCAGTTATATTTAAATATTTTACATTCCATATTTAAATAAAACTATCTACTCGTTTCCTATGTATTTGACGTTATTTGTAGACCTCCAAAAATCACCACTTTTCCAATAATGGGAATCAGAAATCGTTGAAAATCGGGAGTCATGGTGGCTCAATGACGCTGGTTCACTAACCAAAGAGATTCGGGATTCGATCTCGGTGTGGTCCGAGCATGTTTCCCCGAATCTTTCATAGGGTTTCCGAACAGGCGCGGATCCAGTGGGGGGGTGGGGGCGCTCCCGGCGCACGCCCCCTCTATTTTTTGAGTTGTCGAACAATGTTTAGCTCCATATATTCTCGCGAGAAAGGAGAACGAAAATAGTTTAGGTTGGAAATCGTAATTTACAGTACTAGTACGAAATTAGTCCTTGTGGGCATTTTTTACACTCAAAAATCACGGTTCCGGGCTTCGCACTCCCAAGCTGGTGCGGCACGCCCCCTCTTTCTGAGAATCCTGGATCCGCCCCTGCCGAATGACAGTGGTACATGAACAAGGGCCTGGCAAGAAGCATTGTCTAATCGTTCGAATTTAATGAAAAGAAACGACGTGTTGTGTACAAATTGGCGTGCACGTAAAAGAACTCTTGATAGTTTGAATTCGTATAAAGAATTTATGGCCGGATACCCGTCACCATGTTCTTTATATAATGAACCACAGTGTCAGTGACCATAGCTATCTTTCAAAATTAAAAGGGAAGTAGATCTTCTCCAAGCTCCATAAGAAGCAAAATGAGTTTGAGTCACCGCTTTAAACTTCTTTTGGGCATATCTAGAAAACAGACAACAATGTGTCAAATCTGTTAAGATACCTTCCTATTCAATGATCGGTTTTAGGCCTTGTACTGGTCATTGTCGTCGCCCGACCATTAGTAATCACTTGTTTGCCGATGATACCCAGATAATATACGATATATGCCTCCTTCAATCAACAATCCACTAATTCAGCTTTGAATAATTTGAATTAAGCCTGTCTATGAAAGCAGGGGACTATATGGGTTCCTGCGTCTGCCCGCCCGTCCGTCTGTCTGTCTGTCCGTCATACTTTTTTGGACACAATAACTCTCCACGTAACTGAGCTAGACTGTTCAAACTTGGTGTACGTGTTTATTAGGTCGATACCTTGATAGAAGATGAGCATTTTCTGCTAAGGCGTAAGCAGAGACAAGCAATCTGATTGGTTGATACTTTGGAACACGGTAACTTCAGTTAAGCGAGAATGATGCAACTTAGTGTATAGTCTCATCAAATCAATACCTTGACTAAATTTGATAATGAATATTATCGACAGAGGGTAAGCAGAGCGATAAGCAATTTGATTGGTCAAGACTTTGGAACATAAAAACTCTTCTTTTAATTGAGGTAGAATGTTTAATGGTCCAATTTCATATTTTTAATTTATATTTTTAAAATTTATTAAAATAAGGCCCCAAAATAGATTGCATCTATAAAAAGTCCTACCCTGTTAAAGAATAATCATATTAATAATTCACTATTGCCAATTGAGAAATTGGCAAAAATATCATTTTCAACTTCAAATTCAAACGTTTGAAGATGGCCATTCCATGGAGGGGAATGGGAAAACAGGGAAGATAATTGTGTTATTATTTCCTGTGACAGTCTGTGTCAGTGATTTTACTGCCTGTGAAATAATGCCCATGGTCGTATAATAGTGAGTTGACAACTTTTTGAGCAAAAGACATAGAAATAATTATGTTTTGAGTTTCTTAGAAAATATGAAAATCCCGCTTTAAAGCTGACCATGATGTTCATTAGGTTGATTCTATCTAATAGAGATTGATGAAACTTAGTGTATAGTTGATAATCAGTTTGATTCCTCGATACTTTTGCAAAAGATAAACGTGCAAATAATTATATGTCTCCTCTATTTATGGTTTAATGGTTTAATTTTATTTTGATAATTCGCTTGCGCGTAGGGGTCTTTAGCAGTGGGAGGAAACCGGAGTGCCCGGAGGAAACCCACGAGGTTGAGAAAGCGCCCCTATCTCCACGCCACATACGCTCACACCAGGGCTCGAAACCACAGCCGCAAGCCAGAGGTGACCGGCCAGCTAGAGGTCGAAGCGCGGCACTCTAGACCACTAGGCCATCCCAACCCCCCTTTTGGGATGGGCGGGGGGCACCATTTCCCAGGAAGTCTTATTGTCCTGCACCCCCGCTAGACGGCCCTGTGTGAAAAGTTATTATTTTGTCGACTGTAATTTAATTTATTCATACATAACTTCTATCTTTGATGCTATAATTTGAGAACATTATATAGTTTTTAAATATTGATATTTGCAATAAAATATAATTGAAATGAAATGTAAATTGTTAGTGAAATGTTACTATCAAAATCTTGTATATGGCATGACCACTAATCCAAAAAGCGCCCATTATCCATGTTCTGGTTTTAAAATTATAAATGTAGACTATATTTTGCTAGTTCTGATATATCCGGCTCATTTTAGCCCTTATATACAATGTACTTATAGTAATCATACTAGCCATGGGCAACTGTGATGTTTACACCCTAAACTACACTGAACATCCATTATTAATGATCACGATGAGCAGCTTTTGGTTAATGTTTAAACTGCGTGTAAATTTTGTATGTTGTTCATTATGGATGTAATAAACTATTATTGTATCTTATATTATATTATCTTAAGGACTGCCAACAATTCATACATATATCATGGTTCCTGTCTCCGGTTGCTTATGACAAGGCGTAAGCTCCAAGGTCGTCTGTCTGGGCCCTTGAATTTTTTTACGAGCGGGTTTCTCGGTTTCCTTTCACTCCCAACGACCAATTTGACCAAACGAATTATTTAATTAAAGATACATCTGGTGTTGGTCCCGAAATTGCCTTTCTGGTGTGGCGTGGATATTTTTCGTTTTAATACAAAACAAATCGACTGTGCTGATTAAACGCATTGCTAACGGCGTATTTTCAAGTTTAGGAATGGACTGTTCAGTTTAGTCTATTGAGGTTATATTACCTGCAAACTATCTTACAATTGAACTTGGTATGATATACTGTATTGCTATATCATATATATATATAGATAGATTACTGTAATTACTAAAGACAATTGTCTTCATACATATGGGAGGTATGTCTGGATTACTAATAAGATTTGGGGTTAATAAGGTACCCTGGATCAGTAACGTTACATTTTTGGTAATCCAAATTTGGTCTTAGCCTTTGGTACGCCCATCATTTGTCACGAAAGAATCTCCCCCTTCCCTTTCACTCATCTAATTCTTAGACCAATGCGCATGCAGTTTCCATATCAGTGTGGTTGATTCGTTGGTACCAATCGAGTAAAATGTATATAAGATGTCACGCCAACTCGGGGGTGAGTAGCTAGTTCCCATATTCCACTGGCTTTGTCGAGCGGGCTCTCGTGGAACGCAGAGATTACATCTTATAGCGTAGTTTCTTGTATTATTCTTATGTAAACAAGATTAGTAGAATACGGGTTTCTGGTGTTTCATTACATTAAAAGTACACGACGTGAAGTTCATAGTGAAGTCCATAATATTGAAGTTCTTCAAGTATGAAGAATCCAGGATCGCTGTACAGTCGCATTGTTACCTATTTTAGTGTCACACACATTGACCATAGCGTCACATTACCGAACTTGTGCCATGTTGCAGAATATTAGTGCTGCGAATCCCTTTTGGGTTTCCGTGACGAAAGATGTGGACCCTGGTGGAAAATCCATGGAAATGTTCGTTGATCGGTAAGTGCATTTTTAAATGAATTGGTCCTGACACTGTGAAACAGGAAAGTGTATACACTGAATGTAAATTTTATGTTTATGGCTTATGTACCAATATATATTAAACGTATTACTGTTTAATCAACTTTCAATGCTTATGGTAATCAAATGAAATACAATCAACCATTTGAATTCAAATGGCATCTACCCATAATTCATTTTACAGGATGGTCGGACTTTGTAGTCATGGCTTAATATGGTTTGACTCAATGCAGACAGTGACAGAACAATTCGAAGTTCATCTTAATATCTTGTGTGTTTATCTTTCAATTCAACTATATCACATAGTTTATCAATTTTTCATAAAGTGTCATTCAATTATGATCCACTTTATTTTGTATTATTTGCTTAAGGGCGTTGAGCAGTCTAAGATTCGCACTAACTTTTCAACGCCAATCTTATTAAGTCTTTGCAAACTTGTTCCACTTATAAAATAACTCAGGAAACTCTCGAAAGTCACGTCGTTTTATGTGTAACAATGGAGATACGAGGCGGAGGAATAAAACTATTTATAGCAAACGAGACTGATTCCCCGACCTAGATTAGGTGTTGAATAAATTATGACGTCGTGCACGCCAGTCACGTGATCAACACAGACGTGGCTTCAACGGGAGTCGAAGATGTCACGTGACCAGAAGGAATTCCCTGTATGACGCTATTATGCAGGTCTATTTATCTATCACGAAAGGAACATGACGGATTTTTTTTTTTATGGTCAAAGATTACTATTTTTTGAATGCATAACATGATTTAGAGTGCGGTGGAGTAGTGCAGTGAAGTAATTATTTACTTTTACATCCGAATTGTTGTATTTTAATACTTGTTGTCGACGTATTCAAAGAATTAACCCAAAATCGCAAAATCTCGTTTGAAGGTAAATAATGAACAACAATTTTAAAATACTTTGAGTTGGTATTTTTTAACGTTTTTGGTGTCGAAATGTAGCTTATAACCTCCACTTTCGATCTACTGGTGGGATTATCCATAAATCTTTTGAGCTTGTACTAATAGAATTTCCAAGAAAACGCATCGTTTTTTTGCGTTTCCATGGATACAAGACAAACCACAACCTATAGCCAAAAATTGACCAGTGTATTTTTGGGACTTGCTATTAGCATTGTTCATGCGAAATTTGATGAAAATATCTGCAGGCATAACTGAGAAAATTCTACTTTTGTTGTCATCAATACCCCTTTTTATCATGCTTTTGGGCCAAGTTTGGAACATAGTTGGTAAATAAAATTGGTATTTATTTGGTGATTAATATGTAGTTTATCACCCCAAATAACAAAAAATGTCATATCTTATCAACAAAAATTACAGTGCTAGCTTTAAAATTTGCATTTTAGACTACTCAACGCCCTTAAACCGAGGTGGACACATTGGCGTGCACTTAAAAGAACACGTTACAGTTTGAATTTGATTATTTAAGAGTAGGCCGTAGTGTACACTGAATTGCATCTACATGTATATCTGTCTTCATTAGCCGAGTCGGGACAGAACAGTAGGACGTTAAGCCCCATTTCATTTTGATTATTTACTTCTTTTGTAATAATTCATGCAGACTCACTGAAATGGAAAAACTTTATTCACTTCTGATCTATGTTTTTTGTTCATGTCAAATTCATCACAAAATGACTGAATTTTACAACAAATTTATATAATTATCTGTTAGTCTTTATACACATTGATCGCTCCGATATCACCGTGGAAGTGCGCCTTAAACTCTAGAAATGAACCAACTTGATCGTCATTTCCCCTCCTGTCTATACGACAAGACTTAACGAATTTTGTTCTTACGAAGTCTTCGCAGCATCGACCTTTTCTTGATTTTCTTTAGGAGTTCCAGGATTATACTGCCGAGTTACAAATTGTATTCCTTCCTTTTTACCAACCACTAAAAGCGCGCCATTATTATCGTCTTTTTCTACCAATGTAATAAATCCTTCTACAATCTTACTAACTCTGAAATTATAAACGCAAATAATAAAATAAAAAACAAGCCCGTTTCTTTAGAAAATGATCAAGGAGGATTTTAATAAAAGACTTTTCAAGTATCTACTTACGGTGCCACACCAATGACTTCATGGAGGAATTGCTTAAAATGGTTAATCATGATTCCCTGATTTTCTTTGTAATCTAAAAGTGCTGTATCGGCTGCAGACGGACATAGACATGCAAATCTGATTCCCATTGATTCGACATTTGGATTAGCCTTAAAGAAATAAAAGAAAAAATAATTTGATGTTAATAAGTAAGTTTGGTAAGCTGGAGCTATTCTCTTTCTTGAATCATCTGCCATGGAACCAGTGGCTGATCCAGGTGGGTCTGTGTGTGTGGGGGGGGGGGAATTTTAACCTAACTACCAGATTAAAAAATCTACTTATTATACTGTCTGAACAAAACGTGTAAATTTCAGCTATTTAATGATTTTGGTGGTGTAGCTGATGAAACTGAATGTTATTTATGCCGGTCATGCCCACTTTTATCGCACAGAGATACATTTAGTCCTTTTAACGAAATGCGATCCCACTCGGATCTGAATTTATGCCATAGCAGAGATGCTATAACGGAGATGTCTGACACATAAAGACAACATACCGCCCAACTAGTAGTAAATCCTATAACAGCATGTTTTGTTGCTCCGTAAACAGGAAACCAGAAACCTGGACCAAAACCTGCAAACGATAACAATATGGCAGAATGTCAATCGGACAATTTGATTTCAGAACAAATGGGAAATTATGTCCTTATTTATTCTTCATGACATAATATTGTGACGCATGAGGTATTTATTTTACAAGAGAGGACCTGTCAAATCAAATGTTTGGTTTTCTGTTGTGTAATATTATTTTCTTTTATATTTTAATGGATTCCGTTTAACTTTTACATCTAACAATGAACAGTTTCATCCTTATGTGCACACTGATTCGCAGTGAATATTCGTTTGACTTTAAAACAGATTGCCTTAAGTGATCTTCTTATATGTGTAATATAAATAACCAAGAATTCATCTATTGATTCATTTAAAACAAATCCAACGTCAGCTGTCCTGGATATTGGTTAGACCTTATGTAGTGTAGAACCATCAAGTGAAATGAAATGGGGTTTAACGCGCACCTCAATGTGTACCAGGGACCTCGGGTTTTTGTCCCATTCGAGCGACTAGACGGCTGTCGTTGTCATGCTCTACGTGATGCATCATTTACATGGGAAAACCTCGCCGGAAAATCTGAATGAACTTTCTCCAGGCTAGCCACTTAGTCACGTGATTCCCGAACCATCAAGTGGAACGAACTAATGATTTAATTCTAACTAGATTTAACAACAAGATGAAAAATGTCAACACTCCCTGAACAAACAAATTTTATACCCAGTACCGAAATTTGATTTAAAGGAAAAGGAAAGGGCAAACAAGATTGGGGGGGGGGGCTCTGTCAATTACAAATTAGTAGGTGGCGTTTTGTCTGGGTAAACTTTAAATCAATTAAACCATTTAATGTGGTATTCTTTTTCTTGACAACCATTCGTTAAAGTGCATACAGCATTCAGTTGAATCATTAATTCCCATCCACTTTCATTCAAGATATTACGTTCAAATGAAAATTACCCACAATATTAAGTTGAATCATTAATTCCCATCTACTTTCATCCATTATACCAGCATTGTTAACCATAATATCTATATTACCAAGACGTGTCACGGCTTCTTTAAAACCATCTGAAACACATCATAATGTATCATCAAGACGTAAAGCCCCAAAAACACATCATAATGTTTCTTTTATCAAGACTCGAAGCTCCCAAAACACCCACCCCATAATGTTCATAATATCAAGACGGAGCAACATGAGGCAACCCCTTGCCCCAAAGCACGAATGGGGTTCTTCATGAAAAATTTGAGATACACAAGCTGGAAGTTGAGACAAGTCAACATGCAATGTTCGGACCTACACTTCAATCGAACCAACCTCTCAACTATTGTATCGTTCCGCCTCAAAATTATGAATATTCACCAAAACCTGGCAGAAAATGTATTTTCAAACCCTTTTCTTTGGTAATACTTCAAACAGTCAACAAAAATCGCCATGCAAAAGGGGTAAACGGATAATGGAGACAAACTAGCGCTTGTTTCGTGGGGTGATAGCGTAGAAATATTTGTGTCTTGAGTACAGATGTTACAATCTTTTTTTTTCAAATTCGATGTTAACCATTGGGACACTGTGTGAGTGAGAAGATGAGACAGTTCTCCGTCTATCTCTTGCAAAATGTGGACGTAGCTCATGGCAACCGCTTGTCTTATCGGTATCGCTACTAAGAAAACAAGCAAAAGCTAAATTGTATACCTTCAAATTCGTTTTCTTTGGTCACATCAACTTTGACGAAGAATACATTTTCCTTGCCGAACCTCTGTTGGAACTGGATTACAGTTTCTTCACCTTTTTCACGATTCAAATCAACAATACAAACCTTTAAATATTAACATTTTTAAAAAATATCCACACAGCTAAAATCATTTTTAATGTATAAATTGGCAGTGAAATAGAAATATTTGGAATTCGTAAATACATCAAGGCTATGCTTACATGACACTGCCCTTTACTATGGACATCATGTCGAGATGAGGTCTAGTCCCAAAACAGGAGAGACTATTTCTCGTTAGGATAATCATTGCGTAATGATTGAAATATGGTCTATTTTCTTTGCTCGAAACAAGTTCATATCACCTTACAATTGCAAATAAAACAAGGTTTTGTGTATTTAACGGTTGATGCCGACTTATTTATACATAGTCCGGCAAATGTGGTCAATCATGGCTGCACATATATACAGTAGCGTTTGCAGAAGCGCTAGGGCTCCATCCACAAAAGCATCCCACAACGAATGCCAATGAAATACGCAATAGAGTGCTCACCCAACCACCCACCCCCGCCACACACACACACACACACATACCCCGAGACAGAACATTTGAGTCAAATAATATTTAAAGTTTAAAAATGCATTTAATAGCTACCACCATAATCATTCTGACACCCCCACGGCTCTCGCACTATGGTGGTGCTAAATGAGCGGTTCACTATGGTAGTAGATGATAGATCGTATATAGTTGCTCGCCGATCGTTACCTCACCGGAAAGTTAACGCACATTTCATGCCATATTATGATTGCTATTGTTTTTGTTTGTTTGTTTTTTTATGTGAACTTTACGATTTTTATAAAATCATAAACTCGAAGACAATACACGGATGTGGGCCAAAATGGCGACAATTCTTCGACGTTTTTTGTTATGAACGTAGGAGAAATTAAATGTTCTGAGCGAGAAGAGGGTAGTCTGGATTCCCCTCTAAATAGGCTCTGATATCGTCTATATGGAACAGTTTGGGTGTCTTAAGTACATTACCTTAGCCCCTCTTTCTAGTAGTGCCCCGGCAATTCCTTGTCCTAAGCCCTGGGCGGCTCCAGTGATGAACACGGTCTTTCCTTCTAATTTCATATTTATTGGTTCAAGGTATACTGTGAAACACAGCGAACTGCGATCACTGCAAGTAACAACCTGAACTAGATGATTAGTATTTACTCAGGACACGCGATATCAAGATAACCCAGTTTCTGACCTCTCTACCGTGTTGTGAATCGGTTAGCTTTATAATCCATATTGCTAACCAGAGGCGGATTGAGCCGTCGGGTCGGTCGGACGATCGCTCGAAGCGCCGGTTGGACAAAAAATGAAAAAAAAAAAATTTTTTTGTCCAATTCGTCTAAAGAAAAAAACCAACCTTTTTCTGCTGAACATTATATGGGAGAGGGAGGTATTGGACCGACCATGGAGCCATGATGATCATATTGTACATGTATGTGGCCGGTGACTTTAACGGGCCTGGAATGGGCTGGTATAATAGACTTTCTGGACCGGGTGTGCTGGGCGTGGGTCAGAATTCGGAATCCTGCAATGGGGATACGAATTTCATCCGAAATTTCATCGGATTCACCCGACACTGTCTCCCGCAAATTTACTAATTATTAAGTCGCGAACCCTGTTTGTGGGGATACGCCAGAATCCAAAATTAAAAAGCAGCTTTTATGATTTTCATTTTCGTCACTCTGTACCTATGTGTTTCGTGGCCGTCCATCACAGGAGGAATCAACTAGCGCTCCCGGCAACACAAATGGGACATTTTCAATGAAAATATTTCTGCTGATTCAATATTTCTAACTGGTTAATCAAATGGTCAAAATTTTCTCAACAGTCCCATTTTTCAACCCGTTAAATTCTCTTCACTCTTGACGATACAATGATAACACGTCAATTAATAATATGACGATATTATGATAATTTCACAGATTGGTGGTTGTAAATTACTTGCAGGTCGTGGTTTTGGCCTAAGTTAATCGATTTATGAAATATATTATTTGGCAGAGATTATAATCAGATATTGCACAAAATCGCATATTTGGGATTCATTTTTCAAAAATGTCCAGGGGGATGCTGCAAGGCTTGAATGCCGGTCAAGATGAAATTTTCCTCTGCCACTCTAAAAAAAAGGCGTTAAAAGTTGACATAGCCTCATCCATGGTTACAAATCTGGCCAAATATATTATCAGGTTAGTATAAAAGGCTCTTATTAAGAATTCATACAAGAACAATAATAGCCTTTTTGTTACGAATTTATAGAATAACAATAATAGCCTTTCTATTATGAACTTATACAAAAACAATAGCCTTTTTATTATGAATTTATACAAAAACAATAATGGACTTTTTATAATGGATTTATACAAGGACACCAATATGCTTTATGAATGTATATAATATAGTGATCTGTAGATTCTGTTTAAGACAATTTCGTCGCTAAATACTGATTGAATTATTCGTCCTAGGAAGTCTTTGCAGCATCAGACTGTTTTTGTTTTGGTAACGAAGCCATCGGATCATAAAACCGATTTACAAATTGTATTCCTTCATTTTTACCAACAAGTAAGAGTGCGCCATTATTATCGTCTTTTTCTACCAATGTAATAAATCCTTCCACAATCTTACTAACTCTGAAATAATAACCAAAAAGCATTCTTTGGGTACTCTATATATAAGGGAAATAAACAGCCCCCCCCCCCACACACACACACGCAAAGCAACCACAAATCATTTGAATGCATTGCATTGAAGCAGCATTTCTCAGATTCCACAGAGTATCCGTTGATAAAATTGAAATATACGAATCAAACCCCAAAACAGGCAAAAAGATTCAGGTGTAGGTGTAAATGTTATATAAATTGTCAAATAGGCACTAATAACTTATCAAGACCATAATCAATTCTTGATGCCATCGGGTGGCTCCAATTTATAAATTATCAGTTAGACATTTATTAATTAACTTACCAAGACCATAATCAAATCTCGATGTTATCGGATGGCTCAGAAATTAAGTAGATTTACATACGTTTGCGGTTGATGATTTACCGTACCAATGGATAATCGAGGTTTTGTTTATTATCGTAACATAGGTAGAAATGACAATCAGGGGCGTACATAACGATTTCGTTTAAGGGGGTGTTTAGCCAAAATGCGACCGACTGATGCACATACCCCCACCCCACATACCAGTGGTACTACAAACTGGGCAGTTCACTATAATCGTGAATATGATATAGTGCTGAGACAGTATAAGACAACTGAGGAGTAGAAGAATAATTTTAAAATGGAATCGAGCGCCGCAGGCGCGAAAAAATTTCAGATATGTAACCGAGTAGAAGAATGATGTTATAATGGAATTAATTTCAGATATGTAACAGAGCTTTTAAATTGTTGGGACTGGTGTTAAGAAATGGGACAGAATCTTGAGGTTTATCTGTCAATTTCGCTTGTTTTATGATTGTATGTTTATCTCATTAATTCATCTAGTCGGAGACCGACTACGGTGAGTACTTTTTTTGAGACCGACTATTTTTTGCCGTGGTAGAAAACATTTCATAGAACAACATACTCACAACAGAATAAGAGTGACAAGCAGACATGGTTATTTTATACTATAGTTTTGAGTGACGTATGCAATTTAGGCACACGGATTCACGCAAATACATAGCATTTGGGATCTAGTCTGACATTGTTTTTGAGACCGAATGCAGTGACTGCACTTATTTTGTGACCGACTATTTTTCTCCCTTGGTGAAATTTTGTTGTTAGACCAATTTAACATACTTACAACAGAATAAGAGTGACGTATGCAATTTAGGCTCACGGATTCACGCAAATATATAGTATTTGGGATCTATTCTGGCATTGTGTTTGAGACCGACTGCAGTGACTGCACTTATTTTGAGACCGACTATTTTTCTCCCTGGGTTACATTTTGTTGTAAGACCAACATACTCACAACAGAATAAGAGTGACGTATGCAATTTAGGCTCACGGATTCACGCAAATATATAGTATTTGGGATCTATTCTGGCATTGTGTTTGAGACCGACTGCAGTGACTGCACTTATTTTGAGACCGACTATTTTTCTCCCTGGGTTACATTTTGTTGTAAGACTAACATTATACTCACAACAGAATGAGCGTGAAACACAACATCTTTTCAAAAATGATAAGTTGACAAGGTTATTTTATACTAAGACTGCTTCTATTTTGCGACCGACTGCACTGATTTTGCAACCGACTATTTTTATCCAAAAGTTTTGCGTGAGTAGCGTGACGTATACAGTGAGTACTTATTTTGATACCATCTACCTCTACTTTGTGACCGACTGCACTGATTTTACGACCGACTATTTTTTTTGCGTGAGTAGCGTGAGGTATACAGTGAGTACTTATTCTGATACCGACTACATTTACTTTGCAACCGACTGCACTGACTTTGCGACCGACTATTTTTCTACTAAAGTTTTGCGTGAGTAGCGTGACGTATACTTATTTTGATACCGACTACCTATTTTTCTACTAAAGTTTTGCGTGAGTAGCGTGACGTATACTTATTTTGATACCGACTACCTCTACTTTGCGACCGACTGCACTGATTTTGCGACCGACTATTTTTTTTGCTGGGGAGGTGTACCCCCCCCCCTCCCACATTTACGCCCCTGATGACAATCGAAGCTACATTGTAATCTATTTTTTAACTATTAGAGCAAGAAGTCAGTTCTTTATCTAATCTTACCTGGTGCCCCTTATAACGTAGTTAATTTGACTCACTTAACTGAATCGACTGATTGTAAGGGCACAAGGAACACATCCAATTTACGTAAAAAGTAACATAAATAAGTCTGGGAAAGTGTATCAAAGTACCTGTGTCGTACGTGTAGGTGATACAAATCTGCATAAATACTCGGGTAATTTCTTTTAAATCCATGGGCAGGAATTGATCTGTATTTACCCACAGTGCATCTTTGGGCGGATTTCTGGCTGACTGAACTATGGTTACAAGAAATTACTTTGTAACATTTTACTTACGGTGCCACACCCAATACTTCATTAATGAATTTAGTAAACTGGCTAACCATCATGCCCTGGTGGTCTTTTAAATCCAAAAGTGCTGTATCTGCCGGAGACGGACATAAACAAGCAAATCTGATTCCCATTGATTCAACATTTGGATTTGCCTTAAAGAAATAAAAGGGTTTTATGTTATACCTAGGCTAGCTATAACCGAATGTTTTCATCTCATATCCATTGTTGAACGATTGACACCCTATACCTACTTGAACAACATTCCCGGGTATAGTATCCCTACCACAATATTGTCTAGGTTGTATCAGGAGCCCTGATTTTGCAAGTTAAATAGTAGGTATACATTATATATTACTCAGCTGACCTAATAGACATACTAATCAGTAAATATTGAATAATCCCCCTCCCCCAGATTAAACATTTTTACCAATAATAACGATAGACCGTTAAAAAGTCGTAAACAATGTATTTCATGGCTGCTATGAAAATGGTTCCATATTATAGTTTACTCGATTCCATTTCACAAGGCAATTGCGACACCTGTACACGAATTTGAAGCTAACGATATCCGAAAAGAGGATATAAGGATAAAGTACATACCGCCCAACTAGTAGTAAATCCTATAACAGCATGTTTTGTTCCTCCGTAAACAGGAAAGGATACACCTGGTGCAAATCCTGAAAGATACTATACTCTAATAGAAACACTATACTGGTGTAAGGGGAGGTTATGGTTTCATGTACATTATACCCCCCTTCTCCCAGATTAAAGGAAATTTTATATCTAAGCTAATAAAGTATTAATATTTCAGAGATAACATATTTTATCCTTGAAATGTTATTTTTGATAAATAATGTAAAATAAATGTTTTATAAAGAATGTAAAATAAATATTATTTTTGATAAATAATGTAAAATAAATGTTTACCTGCCACAGATGCTGTGTTTATTATAAGTCCCCCTTTACCTCCAGTTACTTTATTCATGTGACCTATCGCTAGATTGGTTCCTCTAACCAAACTTGTCTGATAAAAAACCCCAAATATAATATAAAAACCTTGAATATCCAGAGTAACGAATTGATAAATGATTGTATGGCGAATAAGAATAAGCCTGTTAAATCTGGAACCTCATAATAAAATTTCTTAGTGCTTGACTCTTGTAGTCTTTGAATGTTTGCAAGGTTTCGGTGACGGGACAATAAATCCAAATAAAAATGCGTTCATGATGTGATTGGGTTCTCTGATTGGGTTCTTCCTCCTTCCTATTTCCTAGGGGTTGGTTGGCCGAAGGGTTAGCACGTGCGCGCTGTATCATAAGGCCTGTCATTGAGTCAACTGACGTGATTTCGAATCCCCGGTTGAAGGGGGGTAGGGTCGCCTGTCCAACCTCATGGGTTTTCTCCGGGTCCCCCGGTTTCCTCCCATTGCTAAAGACCCCTACGCGTAAGTGAATCATTGATAAAAAAAAGTAAACCACATGTAAGTCCCGAAATTACCAAGTTTGTGTCGAGTGGACGTTAAATCCCATTTCTCTCTCTCTCCTATTTCCTGTAAATAACATGTAGCCGGATAAAAGTACTCACAACATTAATTTGTATCATTAATTCCCATTTACTTTCATCCATTATACCAGCGTTGTTGACCATAATATCTATATTACCCAGTCGTGACACAGCTTCTTTAAATGCATCTGAAACATTAAGATAATATAACATATTGGGAGAGAGAGAGAGAGAGAGATGGCGTTTAGCGTCTACCTGACAACTTGACGCAAACGGGGTCGTTTCGGGATTAACACATGGTTTAGTTTTATTTCAATAATTTGTTTGCGCGTAGAGTTCTTTAGCAGTGGGAGAAAACCTATAAGGCCCGGAGAACATCCACGTACAACCGGGGAATCGAAACCACGCCAGTTGACTTAATGTCAGACCTTTTGATACACGCGCTAACCATTCGCCCCCACCCACCCCAGTATTTTAGAGTAATCATTAAGACGTATAATATAACTCATCTAAAATCGTCTGAAACACCTCATACTTAAATGTAGTTTACCGGTCTAGGGTTAGGCGCTTATTCGGTTCTCGGTTTCAAGTCTTATTCGGGTATTTTAAAGGTAAGACGAGGAAACGCAATCATATACATTAAAACATCTAAAACATCATTATTATATCTATAGCCTCTTATTAAGGTTATCTGAAAGACAGATTATCACTTAATGTATCTTTAATCCGGATTTTCCGTTGAGAGCTGTGGGATCCTTATTGGGGCTTAGGCGATGATATCATCATTTGCAACAGCTGGCAATAAAACAAATGAAGCTATCCCTGGGCCCGTCAAAAACATTTTAATAGGTGCTATTGTAAATTTCTAAAAAAATATTGAGGTTGTTTAGAGTTAGGGTTGAAGATGATTTGTGTCACGTGTTTACAATGAGCGTCGTTCATTGTACATAACTCCATTTTCATTTGTTGATGTTACGTTTTAAATGGCCTTTTTCAGTGATTGTGGTAAAAGCGGACGTAAGAAAACTGTCTCTATCAGATAAATTACATGTATAAGAGAGACTTATACCTTCAAACTCCTTTTCATTGGTTACATCAGCTTTGATGAAGAATACATTTTCCTTGCCGAACCTTTGTTGGAACTGGTTTACAGTTTCTTCACCCTTTTCGCGGTTCAAATCAGCAATACAAACCTTCAAAATAACATTTTCATTTTTAAAAATTTAAACGCTGAAAACAAAATGACAATGCTTACATTCTATAAATATATGAATAGGCCTACATGCACATAGATATTAGAACGGATAAGTGTCACGGATATGGATACCATATGGAGTGTAATACACAATAGTCTGGTAGTCTGGATTCCCCTCTAGACAGGCTCTCGCATCGTTGATATAGAACAGTTTGGGTGTCTTAAGTACATTTACCTTAGCTCCTCTTTCTAGTAGGGCCTCCGTGATTCCTTGTCCTAAGCCCTGGGCGGCCCCGGTGATGAACACTGTCTTTCCTTCTAATTTCATATTTATTGCTTTAAAAATACTGATACAGGTTAGCTTGAAAATTAAAAATAAAATGGACAACACAATGAATTGCTACCACTGCAAGTATCCACCTAAACTAGAAGATGTTAGTTAATTCATCACGCGCAATCAAGATAACCCAGTTTCTGACCTCTTTATAGTATTGAGAATAAGATCGTTTTATAGACCATATTGCTATACATATAATGGCATACCTAAAGTCTACGTAATCCTACATTATTTGAACACATATCCGCTGCTTATCACAAATAGTGGCTGAATAACTATACCGGAAGAGTGTTATGAAGACCAAGACTTGAATGAAATTCACTATGCTCAAGCAACATGAAAGCTATCAAAAGCTATAATATTATTTGTAACAACAACAAAATTGTCAAATTACTTCAACAGCCCTATTAAAATTACTGACTCACGCATCTGTATATCATCTCCAGTGAAAAATCTGGGAATGATTTTTGATCCAGCTTTGTCTATGAATAAACAGGTTGACGATGTTTGTTCAAAATGTGTATCCCATCTCCACAATACTGGTTCCATCCGAAATCTAATTACTCCTTCTGCTACGGCAACACAAGTAGATTTTGTTGTATTTTCGTGCAATAGTTTACTCTCCGGAATAAATGAAATTTCAGTATATAAAATGCGACGCATACAAAACAAAGCAACGCGGATCTTAAAGCGAACTCCATTGAGAGATAGTATCACCTTTGTACTCAGGTTCGGCGTCAATTGATTTCAAATTGAAGTATCCTGCTGATCAATGTGTGTACAGTGTAATGCCATCTTTATGACAGAACGTATGGCTCCATCATATACCGTCAAAAAATCTAAGATAGGTTACTCAGAACAACCCTTTTCCCAAAAGATAGACTAACTCCTTCACCTCCTTTGGGAATCGCGCATGTGGTGTTTCACTACCTTAGATCCTGTCAAACATTAGACTCCTATAAATCCAAACTGAAACATACTTCTATGAGAAATATTTGCATGAGTGACTGTGTTTTTGTGCCGCAGCAGGCATTACTATATTTGGAATTAGAGCCATATAAATGAATTTATTATAATTTATTTATTGGCCAAGGCAGTTCCTTGGGATTTCCACTTGTTAGTGGTTCAGGGTCTGGCAAATCCAGTGGATACCACTATGACAGATGAAAATCGAAAAAAAGTCAGGGAAAATTTCCCCCAAGGAACATTGCACGCCCATTTTCATTAACTAATACACAAATCAGTGAGTAAAAATCTTACTGAAATGCTGTGAATACATTGTATTTTTCTGACTGTTATTCTTCAACACACAGTAGTAAACAGTAATGGTAATGTGTACGCATAACACTGGATCGGATGTATTGCATTATCCCGGTTGCTGCATAAAAGTAATACTTTAAACCCCTATTTAATGTTTAAGACTTCTTCTGTAATCTTGGGCATTTCATTGAATAACAACCTGTCCACAGTTAAGTTTTATTTTTACTAACAATACAGTATTACAAAGAGATAATATATATATGTTTTGGCTGAATTTGATTTTTACGTAACAATTTGAAGACAATGATGAATAATATAGAGTGATATACCTGTATAGTGGGTATACTAAAACATCATAATATAACAAATAAAACATAATACTATATTGTATAGATCTATATCAACAAAACCACTATATAAACAAAGGTATATTGGGTAATAAAACACACACCGCTGCTATCTCGAGAGTACTAAATTAATTGCGTATCAAATCTTACATACACTACTGGTATAAACTTTCACTCCACTTTGCTATTATGCATGATATCCTAACTCTTTCTAGAACACCCTATATCACTTTTCATTTGAGGGGGTTCATATATCTAAATAAAACTTTTCTTATCATTTTGCATAATATAGTAATATAATGCTAACCAGTGGTTGCCAGGAAAGATACACCCACATTTTGCAAGAGACGAATAGAGAACAAACTAAAAAAAGAAGAAATTTTTCGTACAATCAGGGGCCATAATCCAGGAAGTTAAGGTCTGAAATATGAAAGGGAATGAGAAAGACAAGTGAATAAAAATTGTGACCTCTAGAGGGACCACAGGCTAAAAATGCATTTTTTTGAAAAATCAGGGACCATAATGCAGGTAGTTGTGGTCCGATACTGCAAATATGAACAGAAACCAAGATCTTTGGATTATAATTACACATTTTAAGTTTCATCAAAATCAGATACTTTTCAAAATTTGGGTACAAGGAGCAGCCATCTGTTCGACATTTTGAACTGGATTTTTACGAAATTGGAACTCAAACTTCATTGATGTGTAACGGTGATATGTTTAAATAATTTTTAAAATTAAATACAAATTAGCGGATCCATAAGCTAAAAATGCGATGTTTCGAATGATTATGGGCCATAATCCAGGAAGTTAAGATATGCGCAATGATCAAAAGAACCAATATCTTTGCAATATAAACATAAATTTAAAGTTTCATCAAAATCAGTTCAAAATCTTGAGTGTGCACAACCTTCACATACCATATACATGTATTACACTATTTGCGTACGAGGGCGTCCATTTTGTCCAGCAGTATGGTCCAATTTTCACAAAAAATTTGAACTCAATCATCATTAGGGTGTAACGGTGATATTATATTCGAACAGTTTTTTATATCGGCAAAAAATTATGACATCTCGGGGAACCACGCTTGTGACCTGCAAAGTGTCCATAAACAAATTTTCGACGGACAGTCCTCCAAACGGAGAGGCGATGACAATATACGTCGACATGAAAATGTGAGCATATAAAACATTTTATAACACAGGTGACTTTTGAAAATATCATCAAGGTTCTTCCTCTTAAAAGTTGAATGTAAGTATCAATAAATCAATAAAAATGCCCCCCAAATTGAACTCTAAATAGTTGTAGAGTGCTATTAACAATCTATGGTAAAAATGGCTTACATTATTAGAGATTTTATTGATCAAAATCACTAGAAATCTATAAGCTTCTTACTCTCTGAATGATAAACTACTCACGACATTACAACAATATACATTCACATTATTACAAGTTATCATAATATAGTCACTAGGTACTAATAATTGCAATTCTATAAAACTTAATTAATACTTTAATATAATTAATATTGTTGGAATATCAGTCTATTGTATAATGTATAATTTTTGTTTACCCGAATTAAAGAGGTACAGTCATTATATTTCCGCTGAGTACAAAAACATATTAATCCAGAGACATCGGTTACAAATTCAATACATATACAAATATTTAGACAACACATTAGACAACTTTCACAATAAAAAAATTAAAATATAACAAACACCTGACTCTATGTAGATAATTTACCGGTTTCTCTTTATGTATAAAAACATGGATTTCTTTTTTTTCTTCAGAATAACTGTTTCTTATCTATCCCAAAATGTCCTCTATTCCTTATAAGAGGTATGACAACAAGAAGACTTGATAATATTAATAATGAAATTTGTTAAACTAGAAATTGTTCTAATAAAATCTAAATTTCTAAAAAAATAGCCAGATTCTCTAATTAAAAATGAAATGTGTATATTATATAGGAAAATATATTGCTGACTATTATAACAACTAGACATGAATTAAATTAAATTCAGAGACAGAATCAGTCTGACACTTTTAATATATTTCGGGTTTTTGAATACTGTGTTCAATTTTTACACTGTCAGGAGCACAGTAATGACAACAGCTTGACCACATAGCTTTGGAAAAATTGTCAACTAATGCATTGAAAAATTGGAATAATAGTCAGTATATTTTAGCTGGAATATGGGTCATGTACCAGTTGCACCACCCATTTTGCAAGCAAAGAATGTTTTTGAAAAAAATGATATCAGGACAGCATTAATGAACTATACCAAAATCTAAATAAGATTTAAGATAAGTCGACTCTCTCTCAGATCCATACATACATGTATCTATAACAAAATATAATATAATATATAAATAAACATTTGACTAGAATAATGCTATTACCTAGATAGGCAGTACACTTCATAATCATATCACAATAAACAGGGGTTAGTAGATTATCTAATGTCCATAAATAGAAGACTATATATATCTATGGTCACTGCTATTAATAACAATTGCATGTAACAATTTATCAATTATAAATTACCATACTATAAATTACAATTACATTTAACAATTACTTACAGATTAGCTATATGTAGCAACTTACCAGGAATTTTCCAAAATTATGGTTATATGTAACAACAAATATGTTGGGAATGTACCAGTGCTTGGTTCAGGAACAATATATAAGTTGTAGGTTACTATAAATAACAGTTATAACAATCTTACGGTTTACTATAAATTACTAATAACTGTACTGTGTAACTATAATTGTATGTAAACAATAATTCTTTCAATTTACTATAAACTATTAGTTGGATTTGATAGTACTTTTATCATTTTTAATTGCAATGACTGTGTGCGGTGTAATTTTCCTGCACTGACTAATATAGTTGATTATAAATTATAGTTGTATGTTACAAATTAACAACCTGTTATAGTTAAAGATACTTTCCCACAAAAGTATTTATCATGTAGTTATTTCCGAAATAAAGTATGGTTATATTGGTACACATGTAAAGTAGAAACACCCAACCTTACTAGAAAAATACTGGATTACCTGAAAAACACCCATGGTGCGCATATGGGACAAAAATGTAAGGGTTTTACTTCACTCACCGGCAACCTGATGATTAGGGACCTCTGCTCGAGTGACATCAAACGTTGCACACATTAGTGAGTGCTTGATGTATATATGGATAAACTTGATGGTGAGCTTAAATGTACAACAGTTTCTGAATTAAAAACCATGGCAAAAGATGTGGACAGTGGATACTCTGAGAATTAATTAGTATTCGATATTTATGATAAATGGACAGCGATAAAAGACAACAGCATCTTGTATATATACAATGAATTCTCCTCCAGTGTCCCCCACATTGCTAGGTACCATATGTCAGCAAAATTTTGATAGATTAATTATCATCAAATCACGCAGTTTGTATGTGGAAAGTATCTTTAACACATTCATAATTTGTTATAGCAGACTACAAATTATAATCGCACTAACAAATTAACAACATAGTAAACAATAAATAACAGCATACAAATATCTGCTATAATTTTAATTATGTCATAGGGGACTATAAATTAACCTTCGAACTGTTATGATGGTTACATTGTAATGATAAGTTAGTTATTGGGTACTATAAGTGGAACAAGAAATAAACTATTAGTTATTAGGACTCATCGCTAAAATGGAACCCTTTGATAGTGAAATAAATGTTTTTAATTAATCTTTACTTTCTTACATTTGGAGAACTTTATGTGTTATGGTTATTAGCCATCTGGAGCAAAATTTTCTTTTGAAAAACCTGTTCATAAACCTGACAATAAACATTTTCCAGAGTTTGCCACAAGCTAAAGAAACTATTTATTTTCATACAATCAGGAGTCTGAAATGCGCGAATATCAACAGGGACTGAAATCTTGTGGATATAAAGATAATTTTTTTAAGTTTCATCAAAGTCAGACAAAAATTGAGACCTTTAGATGGTTCACAACCTTGATATAACATACTTTAACTCTATTTGCTGAGAGTGGCCATTTGGCCTGGAAGTTTAGGTCATATCTTTATGAAATTCGAATAAAACCTGCATTATGGTAACAGTAATATATTTAAACACATGTATTTGTGTACAGGGAGCCGTTGTTTTGTCTGGCAGTTTCGGTCCTAATTTTACGAAATTCGGACTAAAGCTAAATTATGGTATAACTGTGGTATATTCAAACGTTACGGTCCAGTCTACAAGCCAATATTGAAAGGGGTCGAGATCTTCGGGAGATAAACCTATATTTCTATTTTTGTCAAAACTGGATAGAAATTTTGATCTGCAGAGTGTCTACAACGTGGATGACAATATATGTCCACATGAAAATGTGGGCATATTTAAAAATTGGGATAATGAAGATCAACGTATGAATAACTGAATATGTAACCTATATTTTTTTAAGGTATGATAATAGTGATATTATTATATATTATGTGATGTGTACAAGTAACTAATCTCTTGCCACCAGGTGTATGAGATGTAGAATAGGGATATATAGCAAATATTAATTGTATAATGCCATGTTCTAAACAGTGTATTAAATATATTAACTGCACAATGCCATGTTCTGTGGAGTATATAAAACATATTTATTACTTGTATAATCCCATGTTTTAGACAGTGTATTAAATATACTATAATAGAACATGACATTATGGAGTTAGTTTATTTAATATAATGTCATGTTCTATACAGTGTCTTAAATATATTAGTATATAATGCCATGATGTATACAGAGTATTTAATATATTAACAGTATAATGCCATGTTCTATACAGTGTATACCAATATGTTGAATATATTAAATGTATGCTGCTATGTTCTACTGATTTCTTGTTGTAAAGGATAAGATTGTACATCTGAGTATGATGGTAAACTGTCTTGTTTTACAAAATGAGGTGAACCTGGAGTCATACATTCAGCATAACTAGGTGGGGCTGAAAATAAAATCAGAAAATTTTCTTACAATTCAGTCATTTGATTTTCTTTTTAAATTTCTTATGTCTACAACTTGTGTGTGATATTAGATCTTTTCAAATCTCCTTTATTTAGAATTAGAACGTAATGCTGTTGGACAGGCTTAACAAATGTTTGTGACATTCGTTAACGAAAGTTCTGGCTTCTATCATAGTAACTATCGAATTCCCTAGATTAACTGTAAACACATTACAATGAAGTCAAGATAATGTTACCTCATGCTTTAAGATAGAAACCACAAGTCACAATGTGCATGTGACTTATACACTATAACACAATTCATTTTATATTTTACAAGTAACTTTAGATTTGGATATTAAGTCACATTAATTGCAGGGTTGTTTATCCATTAAAAACAGGTTAATATAATATCAATAAAAAAGGCACTTTTCTTCTATAATACTAAATATATGCCAATAGTTTAAGCGTTTAAAAAGTGAAAAAATAGTATTTTTTCATGTTGACAAATATTAATGTGACTTACGCATTAAAGGTGTGTGTTGTGAGCAATCCTCTGTAGCTGTATTTAAAGAGGAGGTTAAAGTTGTATTAAGTGGCACTGTTCCTAAAATTATTCTTTCTTTAAATTTGATATCATCACAATTACAACCAGCAGCATTTAACAAAAACTAAATAAAATAAAATAAAATTAATGGTGACTAAGCAACAAAGCTAACAAACGTTGCAGTTAAGTTGTCTGATTTGTCCATAAATTTTGTCATATTTTGAATCTTTAAACATAGTTAAGCAAGAGTTAAATATGCACATTGCAGGTCTTTCTTTGGGCCTGAATGTGCTAACTATTGATTAGACATTTATTAACATGAAAAGACCTTAATCATCTCAATGTCATCTTATGTGTTGGATTTTTACTGAATTTGAATCCGATTTGCTGCTCAAAGCTCATTAATGACTTAATCCAAAAATGGATAATCAAGACTGTTTTTTAAAGTGCCAATTCCGATAACTTTTTGGGGAATAAAACTGCTTAATTTGGTGTTAAAATCCTTTAAAATCCATAACCTAAGGCCCACCTACTAACCCGATATTTGTGATACGCTTGTAAATAACTTAAACCTGACAGTCTTCATCTGGAAATGGAGAATGTTTTATTATACAGTATCTGGATAAAACCAGACTTTTTTCTATAACAATAATATGTAGGTGAAATTTACCTTTTGTTATCAAGTGCAGGGAATGGGTCATTCACTGTATAGACCTCTCAAGAAACATTAATTTGATTATCAGGTCACCCAATGAAAAAATTGACCAGAAATCATAAAAGGGCTACGTGTCCGGATAAGCAGTGTTGACGTTCACGTCCAAACAACTCAATATTTTGAGCTGAAATTTTGAGACACGCTAAATACACCATACCACTGTATTTTGGTCCATAAATTTCATAAATACTCGGATTTTAATTTTTGAGATTGTTCTTATCGGGATTGTCCCTTTAATCACATTCCTTTTACATTATCTAGATTTTAACTAATATAGTGAGAACTGCCAGCTCTTTATCTAATACAAAGCACAATGTTTAAACAATACTAATGCAGTACTACTGAATATTGTCATTCGTACATTTACAAGATTCTAGAACATAATCAAGGACAATAACTCTGCAAGTAATTATCACTGTTGAGTGTTTCTCCCGTTTCATCATGGACAATGATTTCATGAATGTAAACAACATGTATAAATTTGAAAATATCAGATGATAAATGTAACCTGAAGTGTGTTCTTTACAAATTATGGATGAAAGACAGATAATGTCAACAACAATTTTTTTTATCAAAGAATGAAAGGATAACTTGGCAAAAATGTGTTTGCTGTTAGAATTTCTAAACATAAATGTGGACAATAACTCGGAAATTTGCAACTGAAAATTATGAAAGGGTTCTTCATTGCCGTAAAATTGACAATCCTTTTGAATTTAATGTAGTTGTAGAGAAATATTCAAACTAAATGTATTTTTACCTGGATTTCATAATTGACATCTATTAAAGTAGAAGCTCCAAGATTGGTTAGATGTGTTTCTGGTGGTATCAATATAGGATCATTCCATACATCAGACTCATCAGGTTCAATACTATCATGTGTGGCTTCTGCTATAATAACTTTACTAGTTCTCTCATTATCGCTAGCCTTATATGTTGTTTTCTGTCAAAGATATCAATCAATCACTAAACTAGAAATGATCAAATTTGTTCCATCAAAGTGCATGTATCAAATCATCTTTTGGACAAGAGATTTTGTTTGAACAAACCTGAAAGAGCGGCATTCAGGCAACATTCCTACCTCATTTAGGTAATCTACACAATAAATCAACAAGCATCACTTCATTTGTAAACAAGAGAATAAGTACCACTCTAGAAACATGCCTAGTGATTTTATTGAAATCCTTTGTGTGGATTAGGTGACAAAGACAAATATGAAGTAATATGCCGCTTTTTTATTAACTCAATGAGGAAATACTACATTGAACAGAGACATCAAATTTTGGTGCAAACGAATATGAATATTTTTCTATGAAAGCACTATTGGAGGATGAAAATATTGTGTTCGAAGGTATGAAATTAAGAAATCATTGAATTACCATGACTAGATAGGCTGTAGCTGTTAAATAATTGGATGTATTATTGACAATCTCAGCCATTACTATAACAGGACCAGTGACAACAAAACCACGATGATCCAATCGAAAGACAACATTATATGATCCATGTTTACAACACCAACAACAGACTGTTCGTTGTTCACTTCTTATTACAACTTCCTGAAATATATCAAATATCACAAGTTTAACCCTTGGAATACAAGCAGAATGATTAATGGACATGAAATTGTAGTGCCCACAATATGGGCAATCAGTTCTCTGAATGAGCCCTTCACTTGTTTACATCCAGATATTGAACATCCCGATACTAACTACTCATACTAGTGACAAAAGGTGGAAATTATATACCTAGGTAGTGGTCATAGTGTTATGCGTCTTGAGCATGCATTCTAGAACGAAATTTTGTGCGTTATACAATATACTATTATCTTCATTTTGAAAATCACAACGGTGTCATTAACATGATTATGTAATAATCTCAAGTATTCTAGCTAGTGCCTGGTTAGCTATTATGTATCTGTCTGCCATTTATGACCGTACAACAAGGTTAGTTTCAGTCATATTGGAATTGTATCTTCAAGCTACACAGAGAAAGCGTTTACTACAGACAGAAAATTTGGGATAAATATGCAATAATTCGGCTCTGGCCAGGGAGTTAAGAAAACATGCAAAGTGACGGTTCATATATATCTAGTTTCGGTCATTTTTGTTAGATCTAGGTCATGACCAGCATATACAGCCTACATGGAACCCATACTTATTTTATCTAGCAGAACTTTATTGCAGACTAATACTTACCTGTGCTTCAGGATATTCATTTAAATCAGATACTCCATTTATAGAGAAATGAGCTTCTTCTGAAGTAACATCAAGTTTCCATCTACTACGATATACTTTAGCTTTGGCCCAGTATCTCACATAACCGTATTCTCCTTCATATGATGATGGAATGTTTTTAGGTAAAATATATTGTTCAGTAAAAGTGTATTCCCCTGCTGGCAGTAACTGTTCTTCTGGAGAATAACCCTCTGAAAAAGATAACAATGATTGTGTTTAACTTGATGTCCAGAGAATAACGGGGTAACAATAATATATTAATTCGCTTTTTAATTCAATATGGCCAATAGCCATCCATTATTATGTTTACTGCCCAAAAGAACAATTTTATATTTGTGTCTAAAACAGAGTTCTCAGTTTTAAAATTTGGGAAGCTGAACATTCATTTGTATCCATGGGTCAAAACACAAAACACAATAATCAAATCAAAATCACCTTGGCCCCATAAAACTTTTCTTTCGGCTATGAAATTGTCTTTTCCTTCATAATGAGTACTATTGCTATCACCTGCAGATCTCCTTTCCTCCCAATAGACATAACATTGACCATAAACTTTTAGATGAATACCTGAATATATAATTAAAATCATCATGGATCAAACATATAATAGCAAGAAGAAAAGAAAGCAGTAGAAAACATATCTTTATTGATATTAATGGGGTGGGTTGCCTATAAGTCATGTCAGTCACGTAATATTAACCAATTATCAACAAAAGAGAAATCAAAATAAAAGGAAATTCTTTTATTGTAAATGCCACACATGTATTATCGTTATGTTTATTTCTGTATCCAAATTTGACATTACTGCAGGCTGCAGGCAATGTGGTGTTCATCATTTAGTTTTTCTACCCATATACAATAAGAGGGTAATGAATCTCGATCATCTGGGAACATCATGACTTTTTTCATAGGAAATTTGGTTACCCAATGGCTAAGTGGGTGTGGCGCTGGCTTACTTACTAGGCCATTTAATTTCAATTCAATTGTTTAGTGGTAAATAAAATAAGGTCAAATACCTCTAACTCTAACTGGTTCTAGAACTTTTAACTGGACAACTAAAGCTATTTCATCACAGGGATTGAATACTTGCTGATTATCAACTATTTTTACTATAAAATCAGTCAGTTTGTAAGAACTCATGACTCTTGGTTTTCATATAATCCATTAATTTAGGGTTGGTCGTGCTGTTTATTGGACAGAGTATGGTTCCATTTCCTCAAATACTGCATCCCATTCACATGTCTTTTAGGTTTGCATTGACAATTATCCTGCAGAAAACAAATGACAACAATGAACAAATTATTAAGTTGAAATTACACGAGAAATGCACAGTAAGACTTACAAAGGGTCACATAACCTGTTTCTATTTTAATAAATTACGGCACATAAATGTTCTACCCGGTTTCAGAATTTAGCATTAACAAAAATATCATGGGCATTTGAAAATGTTGTATCGGTTGATTTAGAAGTACACAACCCTGATAAATAATACTGACACTCATAAATGATACTCGATTAACACACATACATTCCTAATAAAAACCATGGTGAGATAAACGAAATGCGATGTTTATGGGAAGTGAAGTCATTTAGCCCAGTAGTGATCCCTTTGACAAAATAAAAATGACAAAAAAAAGCCAAACCTCCCTTCTGCATGATCAGATTTTGGTAAGGATTGTCTGAGAGCCACAATAGTCAGTGGTTTTCTACTCGTGCTGTTGTAATACAAAGTCATAGCCTATTTTGATTCGGTATGAGATAACTACTTGTTTGCCTGACATTTGGCTTTGACATTTTGTTGTCATGTCCTTTGGGGACACCACTTTAATCTGCCCGTAATATGAACAAGAAATATTAAATGTTCATGTAAAGAACAGCATTAATATTTATGGCTTACTAGTCTTCTTGCCTCAGAAGCAAAATTTATACTGGCACAGACATCTATTTGATTTACAAACTTTTGCTTATTCAAATCTGATTGAAATTATCTGCTACACATTTTATATTTATATTTTCATTCAAACCATTGTTCAATTAACGCAATGACTTGACTCTATAGAATAATCATTATTTAATCCCATCCTATAGCTGCATGTGCCATACGTAAAATAAAATATAATACAGAATGCATTACATATGGCATGGAATTCTATCAATTGCATTTGGTTTCAAGGGCAGATAACTTGAATACATGCCCCTCCCCCTCCCACACACACACTCTGGATTAACCAATGTGGATACCAAAGATGTAAATGGGTCTAAAAGCACATACTAATGTCATATGAATGTATAAAGAATGATTTATATTCATTTTTTTTTTTGTAAGTAATTTCTAATTAATCATGTTCGGTGAAGTACGCCAACATTTCAAATTGAAGGACAATCATTTACACCTAATTAGCCCATTCTTCACGTCTTTATATTGTTATTTTATCATTTGTGAATCAGGCATTACTTTTTACTGCGCATAATTGTAATTTCGGATGTTTTTCTTTGAATTTTAATTTGTGTTTTTAATTTTGAATATTATGGGGCATTATGGGGGCTTAGGACCTTTAAGACATTTGTGTATAAATCTTATTATAATGCAATTAAAGATAACAGAAGATAGTTGTGACAGCTAATTTATTATTAAAGTAAGAAAGTATAATATGCATGCATGAAGTTTTAAATGGAAAAAACAAGGGGTTACTTATAAACATAATGGAGCATTCTTGTTTTAGCCTGTGTTCAATAATGGGTTATGGAAATTCAAAGACATTAACATCCAATTACGAGTCACTTCATAAAGAGTGATTGCTTTAGATAATACAGGTAAAACAGATATTGTACCAGATATATAGGCCTATAGCTCTTTAGCCTCATTTATACCATTTACCTTTAAATAAGCTGAGGAATAGGCCTACAGTTACAAATTTTATCAATTGAGTGTTTTCATTTTTTAATTCCACAATTTTTTGATGTAATATTTGTAACAAAAAAATACACTGGTAGGCTACTTTAAACATAAAATAACCTACCCAGTGTTCGAAATTCATCCACATATATCCAATTAGGGACACTGGCAAAATAAATGGCTTTATACATGTAATCATTGAAATTAAAAATGGTAAAAGTAAAAGTTCTGAATCAATTGTAGTTAAGTAGTAGTCTATATCTTTCAACTATTTCAGTATTATTTGCATTTGTAGTATTGTAGATATCTTAACATATACCATGCATGTAATATAGAAAACATTATAATTTATAGCACTGAAAGTAATTTGTGCAAGCTCAACCATCTCCACAAAGGAAGCAGGGATTGAACAATGGCTTGCGTCAGACTGTCAGTGGAATAATAGTTACGCATATATCTACGACTACGGTTTACAATTTTATTTTTTTAGGCCATTATAAGACTACTGCATTGATTATATTGATATGGCACTGGCAGTGATCATATCGAAAATATTTTTTGGGCTTCTCACATTCGACATTGCTATAATAATTAATAATAATCCGTCGCACATACTTACAAAATGTATTGTGTTACGAGTAAATACATTACAGTGTATCTTCTATATAATGGCATTATTCATGGGTGTAAGTGTGGCTATGTCGATCAATTAATAAATCATTGAATGCAATTAGTGCTGGCGCCAATCAATAACATATTGAACGTGGATAATCGAGACTACTTCAGTGATTCCACTGACACTGTTAATCGTTAGTCTTTTCTCGATATCTATGGCTTAATAGCAATGTCTTTTATTTTGCGAGTACAATACTTTTCATTGAGCGCATAACGCCCGTAAATATTTCAAATAAAAGTTATGCTTATTTTAAAATTATATAACACCAAACCCTATTATAATAAATAAGCAAAGCCAGAATACAACCAGAGTTATCCCCCACCGGTGTGGGTCATATTTTATACCTATGCATAAACTGACCATTTAATGTTGCCTATCGATTGTGTTTGGCAAATACTGCAAGAAAGTATGATACGCACAACCATCGGTTGTTTGTGTTTTTTGTTTTATGCATTGGCTATAAATTTATAAAAGATTTCAGTACAAATGTGACCACGTAATGGTCTGCTATCCTCCACCTTTTTTCGAAGTGTTGCGATTGAATTTCTTTAATTTAGATCATCCAGACAGACATGAGACTTCAGTAAATGTTTCCTCTTTCTGTTTTGTTCTGTAAATCAAATCATGGTTAAAGTATAAACTACACAAAATACAGCACTATCGTGGCGCCCAAAAAGCAAGAAACCAAGAAATATTTAATTTAGGTAATGTCATGATGACTGTCAGTTACCTAAATATGAAATAGGTGAAGTGCGGATCATGAATTAATGCACTGCAGTATTAAATAAGAAAATATATAGTCGGCTTGTAAAATTGACAAAAAACTAATAATAATAATAATGTCACAGGTGCCATGATAGCAAAGGGTCATTTGGCTGATCTGATGTGTAGAAAAACCTGGGTGTCTCCTTTAATTATTTGAAGGAAAATTAGGTGCGGCATTGGGTTAATAATGACGATGGAAGTGGACTTTAACCACTATTAATTATAGCAGTATTAGAAGTTGTTCAGATTACTACATAAGGTTGCCATAAAATAAAAACAAATTGTATGAATATGGTGAAACATTTCAAAGTCTGGGTCCGGCCAAAACAGTTATTATTATCTATTATCTTCAATGGAGTTACTATTGGGCCCCCAGCCCTTTAATTCATGGGTCAATTTTTCGGCTACTGGCAACCTATAACATTCAATTGTCGCCTACTTAGTAGGCCATAGAAAAGATATATTATAATTATAAAATGCATGTCCCTTAGAAAGTTACATGTAAGTGCACAAGGACATTTGTCATTTCAGTTATGCATGTAGGGGCTAATTATTAAGCACTAGGTTATAAAATGATATATATTTTATGTTTGCAGGGATGGTTAATCTTAAAGATATAAAAATGTCTGAATTGTTGAAAAATGTGTGTTTTAAATACCAAAAAAGTGTCAGTGAAAATCCAAATGTTATTGGTCAGGTAGAGACAGGATTTCGACTTTTATCCTACATTGTTGCAGGACGTTTCCAAGATTCACAGATTATATCAGAACTGATGTATTCTGCCTCAAATCTGCTTGTACTTATGAACGATGCTATCCTTAAAGGAACTTCCAAGATAGAACAAATCTTACCTTTGTCAATTGAACGTTTAATGCGATATTTGACCATCATTGAGTATATTGAAGTATTTGTGGAAATAACAGCATTAAGAATGAGTGGAAGTATTGGTAGATGGGTTGTGATACTTGTTATACAAATAGCTAAAGCAGCATTTCGTTTAATTCTGTTAACTAGATATAATGCTGGTATCCAACCCACACCACCTATTACACCTTTAAATCGAGAATCGATTATAGCAGAGTCGAGATCGGGTCACCAAAGCACCACAACAGATGATACCATCTCCAGTGACCAGTTGGTGCCTGAGATGACTTTCAAATTGACAAGGTCAGGCAGATCCATTCGTAAATTAGAAGCAACTCCAGCAATGCATTTACGAAAGTGGAATCTACCTGTAGAGAATAAATCCAGTAAAGAGAGACATACAATTTTAACTCCCACAGTTCTTGACAGACAAAGAATATGGGCTGAAGGAATTCATATCATTAAACCTTTGATACATTTAGCCACTTTGTACAAATGTGGTCAAGCATCTTGGAAACCATGGTTACTTTCTTGTGGATTTGATATTTCCAGTCTATGTATGATGGGAGAGCCTTTTGATTTAAATTCCAATGAAAAAGGAGAATTAAGAAGAAGAACATTCATGCTTTTGTTTTATCTTCTTCGGTCACCATTTTTTGATAGGTTTTCACAGGCAAAGATCATCTTCATGTTGAAAATATTAGCAGATAATATCCCAGGAATTTCATTACTGATCCGACCATTTATTGAATACCTTCCACAGTGGCAGAAGTGCTATTTCTATACTTGGTCATCATAAATATATATTTTTAATTTTTTTTATTAAAGAGACATTTGAAATTCAAAGCTTTAATTTAAAAATGAAATTAATGTTTATATATTTGAGAAATTTCGTCTTTCAAAAATCAGATTAATATTTTAAGTATGTCTAATTGACTTACATGTAAAGTGAATTTTAATAAATTGGATAATAAGTAATGTGAGCTTATTTATTTGGATCATGACTACAACATTTTGTCCGATGATTTTAATATGGAATATTAGATCTTAAAATATGCATGCCTTGTTCATGCAATAGCAGTGTTGGATTTAAAATGGTTGTCTTTTCTGAACTATAGTGTTTTCTCGCACCAATAATATGTGAGATGAAATAGGGATTAAGTTGTGCACACCATGTACACACAGGACCTCAGGTTTTTGTCACATCTTAATGACTAGAAGCTGTTCATTGACACAGACTCTCTATCCTGCACCATGTCCATGGGCAAGAAGAAATCATGCTAAAAAAATTACCTGAATCAATCGGTAAACCTGGTAATTCACACGTAGCCGTCCAGGGGCCTTATTTACGAAATTTTAACTAAGATAAATTCTAAATTTTAGTAATATGATTGGATAATATTAGATTGATTTTAGTTCTTAGCCAATCAAAACTGAAGTATCTACTAAAATTTGGATTTTATTTAAGTTAAAATTTCGTGAATCAGGGCCCAGGGTTTTGTAGACTAGGGATTGCTGCCTTCTGGAAACGACCGGCCAGTCTCTTGATGGTAGTGTGATGGAATCCAAACCTTCGGACAATGGCTCTGCATATCCACTTGAATTGACGCAATTGTGCTAACCCTGACTTAAAGCCATATTTTATATCCCACGTTGGTACCCTATATCATATTATTTTCAACATCCCCATTCAGTTTTTTGGTGTTAGAGAGAACTAATTGGGTTTATCAGATCTTTCAGAAAATCGTAGACATAGAAAAGAAAACGAATGTGTAGGGATTTGTCTGGAATGTAATGTTCAAGATTCTGCAACTATAATGTTATAGACAACTAAATCCACCTATTGGCCTAAACACGCAAACCATGCAGTAGTAGAGCTGGGGACGATCACCACCACCAGCATTACCCCTTCCCACGATGTCAATATTGGCTTTTTGTGGCCCTTGTCACGTTGAATCAAACCCACCCTCTCTCCGCATCGACCGAAAAACACTATAAAGATGGAACAAAATTCAACCGTTCCATCAAAAAAAAACATTTGTTTTTTTTTTGGTTTTTTTTTTGGTGGGGGGGGGGGCTGTAGAAAAATGAAATTGGTATGGTGTCCTTTTCTATCTCAAAATGTAATACCTTGGACCGTAAATAAAAACACAAAGTCTCTTAAAGGTCATACAACGACCTTTCGTTTCGTGGTGCACGTGCATTTGAAAGCGAGTCTTCGTCTGATGTAAACAGTATTTTATGGGTCGAGAATACTGAGAAGCTGACGATCACAAAGTTGTGGTGAAAATGGTATTTATATTATGACTACACACGCTTCCAATTACGTTAAGGTTGGATTTGAATGATGTTACCCATTTCGCGTATTATACGGATAAGTGTTTTCGACATAACGAAAATACAGTTACAACAAGTCAACGGGTTAACCAGGAATAAAAGAAAGAAAAAAATTTCGAAGAAATGAAATATTTTGATGTGACCACCAGTTTTTGCAGATTGAAATCATTACCATTATGATATAAACATTAATGTAATAAGTGAAATGTTTGACGAATAAATTACCTGAAAAGGCATAATTCTTGCTTACCATTTAGCATACCCTTTTGTCGATCAAAAGAAGCGTTTCTTACTGCCCTCCACATACGGATTTCAAATGTCCACCCTAACGTATATTATTAATTTATTTTAGTATCCAGTTGTAATATTTAAATCAGAAATTATTGCCAAGTAAATACATAACTTGTGATGTTTTTTGTTTTTTTTTAGAGAAATTTGGGAAAGTATATTAGTGCGATACTCGGGGTAATAGTATTTGGTATTTGTGACGTAATCTGTTGGGAAAGAGGAGTGACAGGTAGGTCTAACTTTTTGGACACTGAGCTATATAAACCATAAAGAAATAAAGTCCCTTACTGTTGAGAATCTCTGTCGATTTGTCTAAATCCCCAACCATTTCACCATTTAACAGGAAAGCCGCCATTATAAATTTCAATGAATAATTGCCTGCGCCAACCGGAGTCAAAATAACTGATTCAGCAACATTACAGTTTTAAACCTGACATTTCATGTTTTCACTTGCCCGTTAAACCTGATTTCATTTCTAATTAAGACAAAATGCCTCAGAATTCCAGTATGCTCTCTAAGTCAAAGAGCTCGTTTTAAGGTTTGCCTTTTATAACAAATGCTCAACCCATTAGCCCATTCAGCGCAAAAAAGTAGGACGTTAATAAAACGCCCATTTCATTTCATTTTGAAGTTAATTATTCCCACAAGACATTATAAGGCCCATTCTATTAGCTTTTCTCATTAAATGTTTTTCGGTTAACAGCCCAGCATAAAGAACAAATTTTAAAGGCACCTGAAAAAAAGTATAGGACGTTAATAAAACGCCCATTTCTTTTCATTTTGTAGTTAATTATTTCCACAAGACATTATAAAGCCCGTTCTATTAGTTTTTCTCATTAAATGTTTTTCGGTTAACAGGCCACACATAAAGAACAAATTATATAGACCCCTGAAAATTAAGGAATCTATTTTACATTCCATTCCCTTAAACCCCTTTTCAGTTAATTAGATTTTAAGAATCGCCATTAATGGAATTTTGTAGTTGCTCACATTACCCGTGGGTGTCGATCTGAATCCACAAGACATTTGTGAAGGCATTTTGAAACTTATCGTTTTATCTGGTTTTAGATATTGCTTTAGGGTATAATGTGACTTATTCTGACGTTGCCAGTGAGGGTTATTCAACAATTATACTGGATGGTTTAGAACTTATTAACAGTAATGTATCAGGGTTTCACATCACAATAGCAGAGGATGACTGTACTATAAGATTTGAAATATGGGATAAAATATCCAACTCTAACTACAGATTATGGAAATATAAGGAGTTTCGAGGTAACAAGGGTTACCATGAGGTAGGTACACACATAGTCTACCAACTTTTTAGAAGCCCGTGCGTTTTCATTCATTAATTATAGGGGAGGTTATATTGGCATTCCTTTGGGTCCGAGAAAAGAGAAAAAAATGTGAATCACCCACTCAACACAACTAGTTAATGTCGGTAATAAGATACTTCAAATTTTATTTTCATAATTCACTTGCGCATAGGTCTTTGGTAGTGGAGGTGGGGGGGTGTAATCCTCGAGCTTGCGCAGACAGCCTTACCCCTGTTCACGTACTAGCTTTTGACCGAAACTACTTTAATAGTGACCTGTGATTTGAACTCGAAACGCATGGAAAGAGTTATGTGTGACCAGTTCAGACGTTTTCGAAATACACGCTAAATTCTTTTTTTTTTCTTTTCTTATCGTAATTCATCAATGGTGTATGTTTTGTATCAATCAGGTGGAACTATTAGACCAGGAGAAGTTTTCTGTCACAGCCAATCAGAAAATAGGATTCAGCAGTTTGAAGTCATCTTCGACGTGTGTGGGCTATCTGTATGTTCGAGATCAAAGACGATCACAGACCATGTTTTATTCCTTCAAGACGAAACCTAGACCAGCAGTTGGACAAACTTACTACTTTGATCCTTATCAAACCACATTCTTATTTCCATTAGGAATTATAGTCAAAAGTAATCATGCTTTTTATAGTTTTAAAGTCACCATGGTTCCGTGAGTGTGGCACTGGAATCTTAACCAAACTTGATTCGGTCTCTGTGCAATCAGAGGAAGTTAATTGCCAGCCCGATTCGTTGTTATCATTGGTTCAGGAGGGAGGTCTCTGTAGTCGTCAAGATCGGACGACTAAACCGAGTTAAGTGTATCATTTGCGTCACGGCAAATTTCCACTAACGGATAGAAATTAAAATATAATGTTTAAGTAAATCATGTTTAGGGATTCTTCGTGTTAAGGGATTAATTATTGCTCACGATAACCACTATTGTGTTTGAAACCAAATTATAACTTTAATAATATTAATCTGTAAACATACGGTTAATCTAAATTTAAAGGAGCTACATCGCTAATAATTGAGACCTAGAAATTGCCACAAATAGACCGCATTTCATATAATAATGTAATATGAATGTATACAAACTGATTTATATTCAATCGTCAGTTATGTTCGGCGAAATACGCCAAAAGTTTCAACCGAGTGACTATTTCGAGTGTCTGGTTATTCCAGTCTACATACGCCGTTTGATTTGGTGCAATGTTTCTAGCCTCGTCCCTCAGGTATCTTGCTAGAACTGGGATGAAATGCATTATGGTACACGATTCGTGTACCAATGGTAAACTGTTTAATTTGTCTTATATATTGGATATCGAAAGCCCATCTTTTCCCAGTAAAATGACAACATCAGTGTTGATTCAAATAGACAAATAATTTGTCTTTTGAATGCCGAATACTTTGGACGATATTGAGTTAGAGACTTAGCTACTTTAATGTTTATCCTACCAAATTTGTAAGCTGGTTCTTCACGACTAAATTCACTTCACGTTCCAATTACTTTTGATGTGGCTTGAACTGACACTTAACCCTACTAAAGTATTCATTTCAATTCTTAAGATCCTAATATAACCAGCACGACGACATCGACAACAACAACGACTACAACAACTAGACGACCGGATGCTACAGTATCACCGTATATACTCGGCCGTAAGTACACATGTATAATTATTACAGGGTCAGTATATATGTTAGTTCATGGGGACAGCCGGATGTGTTCCAAATCCCACTTAACACTGTTGTAATGGAAGTAAATTTATGTTCCAAATTGTGACTTGTCCATAGTCCGATTAACAACCAATTGCGTAACAATATATATTATTAGTTTTTCATTGAAATAGAAATAAAACACCTGGAATGATATTTGAAGACCTAGGGTTCTTCATTTACCAAATAAGTGATTGACATGAACGTTGCCTGGGTGTTTATTCAAAGTGCGGAAGTTCTGCTAATCATTGAAATAAAGAAATATCCATGCATGTTACAGCTGCTATAGACTATATCTACAAGTTTCCAAATTTCAGGATTTATTGGTTATAACTACACAACAGATTTGATGAGTAATACAGGCCCCGCTGCCATTGTTCACCAAGCACTGAAGCTTGACGACGGAACCGTTATTGGTTTTAGATTCCGAAATGCACAATTAAATTGTCGGATCAGACTGCAGATATGGAGAAAAGTAGAAGTGACGGATAAATATTATAATTATACTTTAATCTATGAAAAGATTTATACAGGAGAACGAACTGGCCTCATACACGTACGTCCATTTATAACTTTGAAACCCTAATAGACCATACAGTACAGCTGCCAATAAAAGAGATCGCAGTGATCTTCGAATTTTCACATTATCATAGTATGCTGAACATAGTTTAAATATACATCGTTTATATTATTTATATAGATATCTCAATCCTTACTATTGTAGCTACGTTTACAACCAAGTAATTACTTCAAAATACAAGCATCTGATAGACTTGGATTTACTACAGAAGACCAGGTTAATAGTTGTATACCATATTATTATGTTCAAGATGTGCTTAGATCACAAAGTATTAAAAAGGTATATCCCAACAGAAATTATGCTCGTCTGTTTGACACTGTCAGCTTTCCACCATTTCAAACGACCAAGTTATTTGCGATTGAAGTAGAATTACTAGGTATGTAAGAGTTTTCCTTTAAATGATTTCCTAATTAAATCTGCTACCCAATTAGCCAATCCCTTAAAGTCTGAGACGCCCTTATGAAATCTGTAATTGAAAAAGAAAAATGTTAGTGTCAAGTCATATCATCTTTTGTCAAGTGCGGTAGCTTCATTTCTAATACATGTTATTTACATGTATTTTATTGACGGTAAATGAACGTAAATTTGTTTAAAGAAGTCCGTTTTCACATCACAAACCAATAACATTAAACCAAACAGACGATTTTTTACGCCGACAGTTTTATCTTGACTGTTCGAAAAATCAAAATCGCATTTTGTTTAGCTTGTTCTCTATTCATAGCTCGCAAAATGTGGGCGTACCCTGCCTGGCAGCCACTGTTTTATCTTTACCAAAATCAAAGCTGTGAAAATTTTTTTTCTCATGAAATGCGAATCACGCACTGTTGCTTTTACATTTGATAGAAACTTTCATATTACAGTATTGTCACAAACTGGTGAAACTGGACCTCGTGGTTTTCAAGGAATTGCTGGAGAGTTTGGAGCTAGAGGAAATCGGGGTGAAGTAGGGTTAAGGGGTGAAAAGGGAGCGCAGGGAGATTCGGTAAGCTATCTTCGTTCAAACTGTTCAGCTATTAAACACAGCCTTCTCTTCATTCTAGACACTTAGCTATGTTGTTTTATAATACCTATTATGCTTAAATTTACGGAAGCGTAATAGGGCCACATATTATTTTTTATTATTATATTTTCAATTTTTCAAGTTAGTAACTTGAATTTTCAAGATATTAACTTGAATTTTCAAGTTACTAACTTGAATTTTCAAGTTAGTAACTTGAATTTTCAAGTTAGTAACTTGAATTTTCAAGTTAGTAACTTGAATTTTCAAGTTAACTAACTTGAATTTTCAAGTTAACTAACTTGAATTTTCAAGTTAACTAACTTGAATTTTCAAGTTAACTAACTTGAATTTTCTAGTTAACTAACTTGAATTTTCAAGTTACTGATATATTATTAAAAAGGCGTTTTGATCTAATGATATAGTATGTCATGCAATGCTTTAGTCAATGGACGGCACGGTTATAGACCTCAATGACAAGGTCCGGGAGTAGCCTATTCGATCACGCTAGGAATGGGACGATGGACACATTCTACTATCTAACTCTGTACTATTGACCTGTAAAATAATGCACTGTAAAAAATTTATATTTATTTTACATTGTTTCATGGAGTACCTCGTAAGGTCCAGGATTCTAAACGGTGTTACGAGGCAATCCCAGAAACAATGTAAAATAAGTATAATTTTTTACAGTGCATTATTTTACACGTCCTGGGTTCTAAAGGGTGGTCTAGAGTGCCGCGCTTCGACCTCTAGCTGGCCGGTCACCTCTGGCTGGCGGCTGTGGTTTTGATCCCTGGTGTGAGCGTATGTGGCATGGAGGGAGATAGGGGCGCTTTCTCAACCTCGTGGGTTTCCTCTGGGTACTCCGGTTTTCCCCCACTGCTAAAGACCCCTACGCGCAAGCGAATTATCGAAATAAAATTAAAACCATATGTTAGTCCCGAAATGACCTAGTGTGTGTCCAGTGGACGTTAAACCCCATTTCTCTCTCTCTAAAGGGTGGGTGGTGGGGAGGGGGCAGACTTGTCCTAGGGCGCAGATGTTCCAGAGGAAAATTGTCGGGGGGAGGGGGTAAAACTCTGGGGATAGATGGCCTGGGGGTGGGGCGTAAATGTCCCAGGGACAGATGTCTTGTGAGTAAAAGTTCGGGGGGCGATGTCCTAGGAGTTAAGATGTCTTCAGCAGGAAATGTCCTGGGAGTAAAAGTCCTAAAAAGGAGGGGGGCAGATATCCATGTGGCGGGGTTGGGAGGGAATGTCGTGTATTATGTCACTAAAGACTATTTTTAGAATTGAGACGTTTGATTTGTCATTTAATTTTTTTTTTGTACTTCAAAAAGGTTTTCTATAGGGCTCAATACTGTTAAAATGTATGAATGAATGAATGAATGAATGAATAAATGAATAAATGGTGTTTTATGGTACGTCCACACCATAATGCGCGGGGAGTAATTTCGCTGCTGGGGGGAAACCTGCGTGATCGAATAGGCTACTCCCGGACCTTGTCATTGAGGTCTATAACCGTGCCGTCCATTGACTAAAGCATTGCATGACATACTATATCATTAGATCAAAACGCCTTTTTATAATATAACAGTAACTTAAAAATTCAAGTTAGTTAACTTGAAAATTCAAGTTAGTTAACTTGAAAATTCAAGTTAGTTAACTTGAAAATTCAAGTTAGTTAACTTGAAAATTCAAGTTACTAACTTGAAAATTCAAGTTACTAACTTGAAAATTCAAGTTACTAACTGAAAATTCAAGTTAGTATCTTGAAAATTCAAGTTAGTAACTTGAAAATTCAAGTTAGTAACTTGAAAATTCAAGTTAATATCTTGAAAATTCAAGTTAGTATCTTGAAAATTCAAGTTAGTAACTTGAAAATTCAAGTTAGTAACTTGAAAATTCAAGTTAGTATCTTGAAAATTCAAGTTACTAACTTGAAAATTCAAGTTAGTATCTTGAAAATTCAAGTTAGTAACTTGAAAATTCAAGTTAGTATCTTGAAAATTCAAGTTACTAACTTGAAAAATTGAAAATAGAATAAAAAAAAAAATATGTGGCCCTATTACGCTTCCGTATAAATTACCCTTTTAAGCTGAAAATAATTATTGTGTAACAGTAGGCCCACCAATAATGGTATATGTTCGCTGAATAATCATAATTACTAGGTCTGACCATATGTGGATGTTTTGACTTTAGGGAGACCCCGGTGAAAATGGAGATGGTGGCGATAAAGGTCCACAGGGAAATACTGGCTTGGTTGGTCCAGAGGGTCCCAGAGGATTCGATGGAACGATTGGACTGAAAGGGGTGCGTGGAAACACCGGCCCAGTCGGAGATCGTGGATTAATAGGGGATAAGGGCATTGTTGGAGATCGTGGAGATTACGGAGAAAAGGGTCCCCCAGGAGAAACTGGATTTACGGGTTTAACTGGTGATTCACAGCGGGGAATACCAGGGGAAACTGGCATAGTTGGACCAATCGGATCAACGGGATTGCAAGGATTGAGTGGTGAAATTGGTGCAGATGGAGCTAATGGTGGACCAGGGCCTGTTGGTGTTGATGGTGTGTATGGACCTAAGGGACCCATGTGGTCACCATTAAGTAAGTAGCGTTTGCTAAGCATTAATGGTTACATGATACGAATTATCGACACAAACTAGTAGTGTGTATCATTAAAATTGCACATTAATGGTCACCCAGTGCTTCCTTAGCAATCATTCTTTTAAGGTGTTAATCGCTTGGTACTAGATACTAGAAATAAAGTAATTATCTAAGTGGGGTTAAGATAATGTCTTACTTTTAGTATAATATATCCTGTTATATAATAAATCACTGCTTAGATACACCCCTTGGTGCTAAATGTGGCTGTAAACCTGGTTATTTGGTGTTGGAAGATACGACATAATGTCTGGCTTTTAATGTAATATATAACTTCTAAAAAAAACATTTTTTTTCTAGCTGTGGATTTTTGCTCAAAGTCAGGATTGAAATGTGAACATCACTGTTTAGATACACCTCTTGGTGCTAAATGTGGCTGTAAACCTGGTTATTTGGTGTCAGAAGATACGAGATGTTTAGGTTAGAAAGGCTTCTTTAGATCTAGAAACAAAATGCTTTGTTCATCTAGACCAAAAACAATTATCCATAAACTGTTCGTTTTAATAATGAAACGGCTAAACGATACACGACCTCGGTACTGTTTATAGAGTGCATTACAAAGTCGGGGGTGGATGATGGTTGTGGATGAATGTACATGACTGACTTTTCCCTGGTGACGTTTTTCTCGGCAAAAAATGATTTGGGAGGGGTAAGCATTTATGTGTCTATATTACCCGAAGCATTTAGATATCAATTATGCATAGGTCTACTAAGGTGACTTGCAGACTAATCAAAGTATAGTGAACTGATTATCATGACTTGTTATGCGTGGTACTGAACATTATATAACAGAAACGGGCAACGACTGAGCTTTCCGGAAGTATATAGTTCGTATCGTTTCAATTTAAGACTGTAATACTGCCGAGAAATAACTATAGCAAACCGCGCGAGTCGACGATTTCAAACATTAACCACTAGGTAGGGTACATGGCCACCGTTTTTAGCGTCCCCGTAGAAAGTACAGCAATAAATTGATAATGCATGTAAACATGGATTCAAGAATGTATGAGTCTTGCACAATACTTTTTCTCTTCAGAAATCAACGAATGTCATATAGAAAATGGTAACTGTCAATATGATTGTGTTAATACACCTGGAAGTTATCATTGTGACTGTCCTCTAGGATTGAGACTTGCTAATGATAGTCATAAATGTGACGGTATGTAATTTCTGCAAAAAAAGAAGGGGGCATTAAATTGGATTTGTCTCCCCTGTCGATCTTTACTTACCCCTGGCTTCAATATGTGATCACGTACTAAGTTAATATTTATTTATTTTTTTAAAATTTCGACACAATGGCACCTAAACACTATTTAACTACCCACAGTAATTTTATAGTATCGAAATTCAGAATTTATCTAATCTTACGGACGTTTTAAATGCAAGTACTCAATTTAGAATATTTTTACAATGATTGAAGAGTTTGTACAGAAATCATCTCTGACTATTTTCCTACTTTTTTCAGATTATGATGAATGTGCTGGTGGTAAAACAACCTGTAAAGTTAGTCAACTGTGTATCAATTTGTGGAATGGTTATTATTGTGCTGGACCGTTTGAGAAAACATCAAGTACTTCGACAGGTGGTTCTGCCTGTAAGTGGTTACCCATAACGAGTACCGCATTCTTCAAAATAACCCTAACTTTAATAGGGACATACTAGTTTGGATTTTTTTATTTGAAATAAACCTGCTCAGTAGTCTCCCGTAATCTGGAAAAACCTAGTAACACTGTTGAATGTAGTTTTGAGTAAACAAAGGAAAGCTGTTTTGTTAAGCTACCGAATATATAACCAATTTTCTTTTTTCTTTTTAGATGAAAATAATTAGAAGCCCTTCGGTGAAGGAGAAAAGAAACCTTTTATTATATACATTGTGTACTAAGTCCAAATATGGGTCCAACTCAATTTTCACCAAAATTTGACTTGCTAGGTTTTTCCAGATAAAGGGAGTAGTTCCCACTGCTCATGAGTCATTTCGAAATTAATTTGTCCAGTGTGGACGTTGAATCCTAGTCAATTCAACATCTCGTGTCTCTGATTTTCAATTTTCTCACTGATTTATACCATTTCATTTCTCCCTAGACTTAAATCTTATCATGGTTTTGAGAAGAATCGTTGGTACATTCCATTCCTGCCCCCATGTAAAGTAGGTCCAGACATTCAGAATACAAGAAAAACATTGGCGTATTTAATGCAACCACCTATCCATTTTTTCGGAAATTCGGTATACACACCTTTGAAAACCCAAGGCATATCGGGGGAAAATCAATATTACACAAGTTAAGAACATAGACTCTTGGAGCAATGGGTAGAATACTGAAAATTTTTCCCCAATGAAAATTTAAGTTTTAAGTGAGAGAAACGTATATTATTGGTAAAATGGCTATTTCATATCTATTAATTTATTCCGTGTATCTATTTTTCAGCTGCTCAGACGGGAGGTGGTAATGTCAACTTAGTCACCAGAGCAGTTGTGATTGGGTTGTTACTCTGGTTAATTATTATAACTATTTTAACTGTCATGGCCCTTGTATTAATGATACCAGAATGTCGTGAATGTTGTTCTGGTAAACCAAACTATCCGCCACCGGCCGCTACTCGCAGGCCACAGTTCTATTATCCCGCCTTTTTCCCACGTGTTAGTTTGGACAGACGTCCCAGTGCCGACAGAATGGATATCTTAGAAGCCAGACAGTCGCGAAGTGAACACATGGACAGACACGATAATGATGGAATAATTAACGAAGCACATATTCACGATGGTAACCCAAGAAGTGAATTCTAATAAAGTTAATATACCTTATTTGTTGTTCACGTTTATTGGAGGTTGGGGTTGACTGGCGGAAACGGAATTAAACAGTCAGTTGAGGAGTCGGCTCTGTCCTAGGGCATGGGAATAAATTAGAATTATTTATAATGCTGCCTTTCTTTAAAGGGAACATATCAGAACAGCAAAGGATGCTTCATTTTTTTACATGCCAACGTTGAAATGCGATCGTATATTGTGGTCACCGCCGTTTGAGCTTGCTGGGTGGATCTGTGACTAGTGCTGTACGTAAGCAAAGTGACGACATGTTTCGAAAAGTTCAATTTGTCGCATGATTTTACTTACTCAATCATTATTTTCCGTTCATAAAGACCCAAGACATTCTAACAGTATCAATATTGGTGATGTCTCTAAACTTGAAATTCCTAATAAATTTGAATGTGAATAATGTGCCTTTAAGCGCCTTTATTTCCCTGCATAAATGAGATGAGCCGTAGGTTTAAAAAAAAACACACACACACTACGTTGATTTTCCAGTAATGTATATTTATATCTCATTACTTTAAGGTATGGATAATAACATGGTTTTGAGAAGAAAAAAATGTTATCGTAATGCAAACAAGCCGTAGGGTCCATTTTATTCTCTTTTTCTCGTGAAACTTCAATTATTTTTAGTTGCACATAATATTTTATATTATTATGGTTGCAAAATATCGGAAAGCAGATAAGCCATGTTAGGTTGCATGGATAAAGGTGTTATAACTGGTTGCATTTCGATTTTGAACACATCCAAGTTGATTGTTCTGGTAACGTAAGTTATCAGAATATTGGTGTATGAAGAACTTAACAATTTTATCAGATTTTGTTTTTAACGTGTAGTTGACCTTCATCAGTTTTTATACGACCACATGGAAATGTGATGGCATATTGCCGCTGCCTTAGTCGGTCTGCCCGTCCTTTATTCAGTCACAATATCTTATTAACTATGACAGGGTAAATGATCATTAGATTGACGCTAAACTCAAACACATGGCTAATTTTCATGAAACGTATAGAGGTATATTTCCGAATATTACATCACAATTTGTGAACTGGTTCGCGAAATAAATGTAGGATTGGACATCGTTAAAGGACATGGTTATTATAGACAAAATTGTAATCCCAAAATTTAAACCGACACCGATGCCAAAATCAACTGCTAATGCTTTCTTTTGGCAAACTGATCCCGCATTGAATATTCGCTTGGCCGCTACAATCACTGATAAGCCTGACATTGACGAGGCTTAATGGGTGCGGCATATTAACTTTTTTACTCCGACAAATTAAATTCTAAAACATTTTTTTGAGGTAAAAGAAAAATAAAGAAGTTTGAAGTATTTGTAGTTAAAAAATATTTCCTATTTAGTGTAATAGGGTATTAAAATGAGTAAAATGCATCATTTTGCCCGAAGCAGTTAGGTGTTAAGTAAACATTGCACGAGTCGTTGAGCCAATGGCTACGACGTGTTTTGGACAGGCATCCGTTACAGAGATAATTCGTAAGTAATTCTTTGTGAAACAGATTGTTCTTTTGGAACCACCCTTTCATATCTTTTATTCATGAATATAGAAAGGATTTATATAGGCAAATTACATGTACATAATGTTTACTGGATTCCAATAATATTCCATATCAAGTTGCCGATGATCCCTGAGTGATTATTAGAAAAAAAACACATATATTTATACTATATGAAAACTCAAGATTCATAGGTCGTCGTGAATACCAAGTCTCGAGCTTTTAGCCAAAATGCCTACATGTGACAATCGAGTTGCAAAGTTCAAAGATCGATCAATGTCAGGGTTGCCGTTATTCCACCAGTTTCTCAATTTAAAAAACCATGTTTGTTTATAGTGTGTTATATGCCACGAACTCTGATTGGACAATGCTAATTAGTCACTTGTAAAAACAACGAGAGCAAAGTTCTGTTATTCCTGAGTATTCAAGCAACGGTTAGATGTTGTAAAACTCGCGAACGTTGCTTAAGGATGGGGATTCATAATCCCTCATCAGCTTTTCCTAACATCTATACTCTCGACGCATCCGTATATTGTTTTTTTTAAATGATATATGTTCAGATGGGGTGGGGATCAACCGACAAGCGCTGGTCCACTTCGCATGAAAAGAATGCATTTGTATTAAAAACCCAAATTTTGAAGATTTATTGGTCAAATTTTGATAACGAAACAAATATAACAAAACCGTTTATTCACTGAGAACAATAATTGTGCACAAACCTCATCTTTCACATAATGTATACTCTCCTAAAAAAGAAACAAGTAAAACAAGTAAGCTTTATCGAAACGACGACTTCGTTTAAATAAAAAAACAGGATGAAAAATGGGTGTGCCTTTTTTTTTTGAAGAGTATAATATAATGGTAATGTTGAATGATCTGTAAGATGTACTACACGTCCAGTCAACCGTGGTTATGTTTTCAACCTACGCTTTTCTTTTATGAATTTCGTAACCCTAAATTAAATCCCTTTGCAGTACAACCCAGTTAGTGATAATTCGCACACTAACGATACGTGAATTATCTATTGGGGATAAGCAGATTTTGAGAGTGGACAGTTTTCGGCTACTCATAGTATTTTTATATTTATGAATTCGACCGAACTCTGAATAACGGAAGGATTTTCGTCTCAAGAACCCAATTTAGATTCAAGTTGATTGTTGATATATTCAAACAATTTACAGTTTTAGAAAGTAATTGTACAGTTTTAGAAAATGTAAGTAGTTAAAACAATATGTATTATGAATTTGATATGTAATATAATGTGAGAGGAGTGTGAAAAAAATATTTTATTTCTTTTTTTTTTCATTACTTTTGACATAAATTAATAATGAATGATACATATTTTAGTATGACGACGGCGGCGGTTATATGTAAAATGAAAAGAAAATGAAATGGGGATTTGACGTCCTACTGCTCTACTCAAACTAAGCTAGTGAAGACGGACATTCGCAAGTGTACCATGGTGGAGATTTTGTCAGGAAAGTGGCGCTATAACGACCTTCTCTTATATCGAATACTAACAGTAAAGGGATTTTTTACGTGCAGGACAATGTGTACTCGGTACTTCGGTTTTCCGCATCATCCGAACGACTAGACAACTCTCCTTGTCGGGTCGATATACAAAATGATGATAACACTAAATGTCAATAGATCGACGGTATTATATTTAAATTTAGAACAAAGTCTTTGGATCTGTCAATCTTGGTTGTAAAAAGCTAGGTAATGCAATAGTTCAAATTCCATAGACGGTAGCATTTAATTTGCTTGAATTGCCTCGGTGTTTAAAATATACATTTACCTGGTTTGTAAGACAACTAAATTATTTTTAGAAATTTGGCAGTTGAAGAGTATAAAAATAAAAGTATAAATGTTCGGCCATTACAACATCAGTTCATATATCCCAGAATAGAATAGATCCGGTTACATACAGAACAGAATAATGAGGAATTTGGTGTACTTCATAAACAAGACAAACTATAATAATAATATTTGATACGATTTAAAAAGACGCTCCTAGAAAATAAAACATCTACCTTGATATTATTAGGATGGACACACCTGTTCACAATTGCGTGACCCATGCTTTATAAACATATTTGATGAACACAAACCGTTATCATACTTACCCCTCTCCGACTGAATGAACATTTAATAAAATAGTAACATGTAATATGATTAATAATTTTTTTAGGTACTTTTTGTCCCCGCCTCCGACTGAATGAACATTTGATAAAATAGTAACCGTTAATATGATTAATGATTTTTAGGTACATTTTGTCCCCGCCTATCGAAGAAAGCTGGGAACTATTATAATAGGTCTGTTCGTCTGTCTGTCCGTCAAACTTTTTGGGACCACAACAACTTCCCTTGTTATTGAGCGAGAACGTTCAAGTTTACTGTAGCTGTTTATTAGATTAATTCCTTAATGGAGTTGGAGGATGGACATTTTCTGCTTAGATTAAAAAGGGATAAGCAGTTTGATTAGTTTATTCTTTAGGACATGTTGACTTTGGTTCTAATTAAGTGAGAGTGAGAGACAGAGACAGAGAAATGGGGTTTAACGTCCACTCGACACAAACTAGGTCATTTTGGGACTAACATGGTTTCATTTTTATTTCAATATTTTGCTTGCGCGTATGGGTCTTTATCAGTGTGAGGAAACCGGAGTGCCCGGAGGAAACCCACGAGGTTTTGAGAAGGCGCCCTATCTCCATGCCAAATACGCTCACACCAGGGATAGAAACCACACCCGCAATCCAGTGACGTAGAATGTGTAAACTTGGTGTGGATGTTCATTGGTAGGTGAATGTCTTGACCGAGTTCAACTTTTCAGCATGAGTTGGTCGATGCTTTGGCGCAAGGTAACATTGATTATTACTGATGGAGAGTGCTAAAACTTAGTTTATATGTTCACTACCAGGTACTTCAAAAACATGACTAGGTTCCAACGTTAGTATTTCCTACTTTGACTAAGTATAATTAATCAATAAAACATCAATTAATTAATATGTGTCGTCTATTCATTTTTGTATGGCGTCGGGGGACACCACACTCATTGTTTGCTTGCCCGTTCTTTTTTCAAACTATCATTTGATACTATCATTTTCTGGATTAAAATATAGAAAGAAAAAAATTAAAATATGTATTTATATTTACAGGAATATTTTGATGAAAGGCAAATGTATAGTGATACTATTAACATTTATTATCTCGACAAATTCAGTACATAGCCGAAACTTACATCGATATAAAAGACAAAATTTTGACTTTTCCATGAACACACCTAAACCATCAAATAATTCACAAAATTTCAACTTTTCCATGAACACTCCAGAACTGACAAATACCACATCCTGTGAAGATGAATGCATGGCGTCGTCTGATTTCTGTAAAAATGGAGGAACGTGTTCATTCGATCCAATGCTATGCTCCATATGTAGTTGTCTAGATGAATTCACTGGAGGTACATGTGAGACACGGAAGCAGAATAACCTAGATTTCAGCAATGGAGCTTTTCCTTGTCGCTTCCTGGCGTGTATTAATGAAGGAAAGAGGGTGGATACTGATACTGCATGTTACTGTAATTGTACGGACGAGTATACCGGTGGAAGTTGTGAGATAAAAATAGCTGACATTACAACGATGAGTGTCAACGCTACTACTGGCACCACAACTACACTGAGACCAGAGTCTGAGAGAATATGTGATGGATTTGAGTGTTTTCATGGTGCATGCAATGTCGAAGAAGGTAATTACACGTGTGATTGTGATAAAGGCTACATTGGATATCACTGCACCGAAAAGTGTCAAATAGACTGTAAACATGGCAACTGTAGTACTAATGGCACTCATGAGAAATGTGTCTGTGACTATAAATGGACTGGAGATTTGTGTGATGAAAGAATCCCAGAAGGTAAGTGTTCAGCATTCACTAAAATAATCGATATTTCTCTTACAGCTTGTATCGTCGTCCAGGTGCTGTACTATTGTTACAGGGGCGGGTCCGGGGGGGGGGGGGGGTCCAAAACCCACCCTGCTCAGCTACATAAAGCAAATGAATGCCTTCCTTCGATGAAATTGAAATACAATGTGATCCTATATCATTATTAGAATTGACGTTAAACGGGATGTTGGATTTCTCTCTCGTAATTCAGAGACGATGATGGCATCATGCCTTGTCAACTGGCAAACACCCTCCTGCAAAAATTCCTGGATCCGCAGCTGAGTTTTAAAATTGCTACGTATTACGCGTTGCTTTGATACATAATATATTAGTAGGTATCGGACAAAATCAAATAAAAACCTAGTACGGTCACTTAAAATAGATCCCAACATATGATAATGGTCAACTCTCAGAAGGGAAAGGAGCAAGTAGTACCTTGAAGCTTATGATTATTTAATCTTTTATTTCTTTTTATGTCATAATATTAGTCTATATTTCGGAGAGGGCACACATTTTTTCTTGGCTGCCATAAAAATGTGATGGGAAGCTTTATATAAAAAAAAACATTTTTTTTTTCCATGATTGCCATATAATAATGATTTCGAACTTAATCTCTCCACAGTTTAAAAAATGTACATTATTTATACCATACTGCTTATCTTTTTTTTATTCTTGATTTTAATTTCAGTGTCTAATGCATGGGTATGGTATACTGTTGGTGGGTGTGTAGGTGCTGTCTTCGTTTTGTTTGTGGTGTTTATCGTTCTAATATACTGGTTGTGGAAGAGAAGAGAAATTATAGCTATGAAGATTGTCCATTTCTTCCAACCAGTGGAAGACGCGGGTAATGCTATGTTTAAACTGGTTAAATTTGATTGATTGTTTCTTGCCAAACTAATTGAAACACATAATTTCGTTTTACTTGTCTTTACTGCACTAGGATCTGAACGAGCTGCCAGTATTGGCGTGTTCTGGATTATATGAGCTATTAGCCAATGGAACGGCATGTCACGGTGACTTCTTGGCCTTTGTTACAATGAACTAAGAAATGTCTGACGTCATAGGGTCAGTTCTGCCAAAGCCCTGTATATCTTTATACGGCTTTGAGTTCTGATTGATTAAGAAATGTCTTTTGATCTTAGGCGTGAAGTCCCACTATATCTTGTCAGATCTTCGTGTAGTGTAGGCCATCGAAAGTATAAAAAACGAAACGAAATGTAGTTCGGTTTCTTGTGATATTTCACAGGGACTTGTATATTATATTGTGCCCCCACCCCACCGTTACATGGAATATGCAAGCTCTAATGTTAATAAGTTGTTAAGAAACTGGAACTTGTGACTGAAAGATGGTAATTAATGTAAGACTTAATGAAAATATTATATTATATTTAGGTATCCGAAGTGATATCGGAACGTGGTCAGTGAAATCAGCTTCACGATCTGTTGTAGCTCAGCAACGTAAAAGTTAACTCATTTACATTTTATTTTAAACTTCCATTTCGTTGCAGATGGGATGTTGTTTGATGCCTTTATCTCCTACAAATCACATCCAGACGACGAAGAATTTGTTCTAAAAACATTATTTCCAAAACTTGAAAAAGAAATGAATTTTAAACTTTGTCTTCATTTTCGAGATTTTGTAGTTGGTGAGAGTGAGTATATATATATAGTGTATTTATTTATTGTTATTCTTAATTCTTTCTTGTTTTGGCATTATTTAACTCTGTGTTCTATAAAATCATTGATTGGTGGAATGTCAGGTCGGCGAGTTTTGTAACTATTGGATTCGACATTCAACTTGTTTCGATTCTGAAAAATACATTATTACTTTATTATTATTGCCCTAAGTGGACATTGGAGTAAGGTCAATGCTGGTTTTGCATTTATATGTATTCTCTTTTCAGCCATAGCCAACAATATTCTATGGGCAGTTCAAAATAGCAGACGCACGGTGCTGGTTATTTCTCCGAATTACCTAGACAGTGAATTCGCGCGTTTTGAGTATCAGACGGCACAGGTTGAAACATTGAGATTACGTCAGAGGATCATACCCATTATGTTCCAGGATGTTCAGAGCAAAACAGACGAAATGGACAGAACACTAAAGAATATTCTGGAAACAATAACCTACATACAATGGTCGCCAGAAACCAACGAGAAAGAAAACAGTAAATTTTGGAAACGCTTAGTCCTATCACTCCCAAAACGAAGTGATATGGAAGGAAGTTCTAAAAACTCTGAAACGAGCGTCGTCTCTGTAATATCGACTAAGAATGATTCCAGTCATTCTTCCAATTCAAGCGTTCAGCTTCCCTCGTACAAAAAGTTGGATAAACTCGAACCAGAGTGGACCAATATAAACGGCATATCCAAAATCAGTGTATAAACAACTTCATTTGTACATGTGAACAAAAGACAGAACTTACACACTGCTTTATATTGTAGGATTTCCAAGTTTCCTAAAAATCTGATAGCATTACTACCATCTTTCCGCAGTATGCGCAGTACTGTGTCATGCAAAGGACCACGATGGCAAGCACCCAGACTAACGATGTCGTATAGTTATATACACTGTAGAACTCTGGACTAGCATGTGGTTTAATTTTATTTCTATAATTCGCTTGCGCGTAGGGTTCTTGAGCAGTGGGAGAAAACCGGAGTACCCGGAGAAAACCCACGAGGTTGAACAGGCGACCCCACTGTTTGCCACGTACAACCGGAGATTCGAAACCACGGCAGTTGACTCAATGGCAGGCCGTATGATACAGCGCGGGCACGCTAACCACCACCCCCCCCCCCATTCTCATCGTGTTCGTGGTATTAATATATTTGTAATGCATGAAAGATTGTTATTTTCATTGTTTAGAGCAACAAATAAATTCTGCCTGTTCTACATCATCCGGAACTTCTATGGGTTATACTCTTTATATAACGTGATTAATATCAATTTAGTTATTTTCCAATCATATTAACTATATATTTTTTTTATGTTAGTAAATTAATTGTTATCGTTGATAGTTTTTTTTCTAATTTTGCTAAAAACGTTATCATAAACAGATATCTCCTTGACACGAGAGAGGGAAGGATGGGTTTTAAAGTCAACTTGACACAAACGTCATTTTGAGACTAAAACATGGTTCAATTTTATTTCAATGACCCGCTTGCGCGTATAGTAGTTTTGAACAGCGGGGAGTGGGGGGGGGCGCTCGGGGACCCGGAGAAAACCCACGAGATTGGACAGCCGCATTCCCCCCCCCACAAACACACACACACACACACACACACACACACACCATTTCAGTAACGTTCCGCCTCAAAGTTTCCTCAACATTCTTAATTTGCTTAAAATAACAGAAACCTTTTCTTAGGGGCGTGTTTCCAGGGACCCACTATTGCCAGCCGTTAAACAGGCACCGACAAAAATTTTTTAGTTCATCTATTTGGCAAAATAGAGTGCCCGAAATCTAATAAAACACTAATTGTGCGGGATTGAATAGCAGGAAAACGCGTTTGCGGCCGTCAAACATCCCAAATTTTCTTGGGGGTTCCATACACGGCAAGTTCCGCTTCTTCGCCTCTCGAAGAAAACCGGCGCCGAATTTTTTTCGGGCATTTCTAGTTTTGCTTCCCTAACTGTCATCGAGCCCTAATGTAATACCAATTTTACTTTTCTTTTTATTGAATACCACAAATTTGTACTGAGTTGACTCTGCGACATTTTTTGGGCATCGATTATTGTTTGTGAATGCAGCAGTCTGATTGGATGGTTGTAATTCAGATACATTAGATACTTTTCAAAATTTTCTCCGGGAGGTTAAAACCCCCAAACCCAGCGACGATTGGTTGTTTGGAATTAGACTATATTAGACCACTTTGAAGTTGCTCTGTTCATGGGCTGAAATAACAGGAAAACGCGTTTTCAGCGGTTAAATTTTCCAAAATTTTCTTTTGACGGGGGTCCATACAAGTTAAGCTCCACTTCTTCGCCTCTCGGAGAAGACTGGCGCCGCTCTCTGTAAACCCGAAATTTCGGGCACTTCGGGTTCTGCCCCCTAACTGTCATCGAGCCCGTGCGCCTATGTTATCAAGTACAAATATAAATAAGTAAACTTCCGCCCTGTTTAGATATCATTTTTTTTTTTGACCACCAAGTTGCCTTAGTAATACGCCGTGCTGTGAAGGTCTGATGACAATGGACACAGAAACTGAACAACTAAGGTTCGCACTCGTCTTTATCTGGAACTTGGGAGTCAATGGAAATATAACCTCTCTGGTTGCAAAATTTCGGCAAGCAGAGAAGCCAGAAGTCATGGCATGATGGATTAAAGTGTTCTAAATGGTTGCACTTCAATTTGCAACACACCCAAGTTGTCTAAAGTTATTGTCAGATTGATTTGGAATTCACAAACTGTGACCATGTTCATCAGACTAATCTATCTGTTGATTTTTATAATTTTATACGCCCGCATGGAAATGTGATGGTATATTGCCGTTGCCCCAGTCAGTCCGTCCTTTATTCGCCCACAATTTCTTCTGAACGTTCTACTTACTACACTTTCTATACTGATACACAGAGAACTCAAACACTAGACTAACGTTCTTCCGAACAATATTATTGGAGTATGGACCTTGATCATACGGAAAAATTTTGTGAACACATTAAACATGGGTTCACAGCAAAATATTTATCGGGTGGTTCTTGCCAATAACAGTATGGCAATTTTGGTATATATAGAAAGTAGAGATATCCAATCTTACTAGAAAAATATTGGATTCCCTGAAAAACAGTTTGCATATCATTTTTACAAAAAACCCCATAAAAGTATATTTGTATTTACCAACTTCTAGAGCAAAAGAAAAGAGTAAATGTGATTGTCAGACTCGACTCAGCTGCCATTCTTTTCTTACATCTATTCGTCAGATTGATTAGTGTTACAAGTTTCCCTATTTAATCGACTTACGGTCGTGTTTTCCCTCTTACAAATCAGAATTATTTGTTTTTAAATGTTGTAAAATTACCGTTGCTATACTCGGCAATAGTTCAGTTTGTATTCCCCCAATTTTGGGGAATCGTTTGTTCGCCCCTGTATATTGATTGTGATTGTGTTTAGTAGTGGGTTGTATTTATACATTGCCTATTAATTGAAACAGTCTATCAGTCAGTTAGTAAGTATTTAAATTTATTTTCTTGAGACCACACTATATATAATGACACTAATACAAAGAACATAATGTTGGGTGGAAAGAGATCCGATAAAAACTAAGTATATGATAAATACTCGAATTTGGGCAGATTTTAGGACAGCTTTAAATTTAGTAATTTGTTAATGATTACTTTATTTGGGTCAAACAAACGCAATTACACAATTATTGTCGATGGTGTTTCAATTCAGTGCGTCGTGGTCTAAACAAACATTGACAGTAATTATATAGCTTGACTTAGCAAACATCCTATATTTAAACTAAGAACATCACGATATATATGTGAAATGGTGTGTGGAATAAATGTAAGATAGGACATCGTTATAAGGCAATGTTACTTATAGATCGACAAAATTGTAATAGCTAAATCTAATCAGACACCATCGCCAAGTCAGTGTGCGTCACCTAGAAATCCATTCTTTTGCGTGAGGAAAGTTACTACTAGAAGAGAATTACTACCAGAGAGCCTGTTTAATACGTATTATTCAGTAATATATGTCACTAGAATTAAGATTCTAAAATTGTATGTAAATAATGGTCACTGGTATTTAGAACCTAAATTGTCAGCGACCGGTTGGTTAAATTATAACACGGGTGTATAAACTGCATCTTTTACATAATTATATTTAATAATAGAGGGCAGAGTAAAAATCCTCTTTGACTTGTTGCGGTTAAAGCCATGAACTGGAAGTAGCATAACTCCGGAAGCGGTAGGCCAACGACACCAGGCCTGTGTTACTCCCCGGTCCGGGCTACACCTACTAATCAAATTTCAGTCACTGGACACTTCTTTTTTGTGTAGCCGCCAACCCTGGATAGACAGGGCTAATGAAGGCGGGGACGCCATAGCGTGTAATGGTGGTAATTTGCCTAGACAATGGCTCTTTCAGGTGCATGGTATCACGGTTTACGTCCCATACGAACGACTAGACAGTTGTCCTTGTCAGACCCTGCGTCCAGCACCACTGTCAAGGGGAAACCATTCCAGCCAACACCGGGGCGAACCCGCGACCTCCAACAGACAGTCAAACAGATAAACGACAGTCACAGATATTAGTATAGATAATAATGGTATATTGTTGATTAATCTGCATAATGTGCCTTTAAGCTATCAACACGCTCAGTCAACCGTGGTTGTGTTTTCAACCTCTCCTTTTCTTTTATGAATTTCATTACCCTATATGAAATCCCTTTGCAATGTAACCCAGTTAGTTAGTAAACAGTTGAAGTGATGACTCGCACACTGAGTTGACCACATTAATATACGACATACGTACTTCGTATTATACGGGATTTACCTACCATCTCGATAATATTAGTATATAGACTAAAGCAGAGTTTATGAGGTTGGACATTTTTCCGCTTTCCTCGTATTTTTATACATATGACCTCGACAACGTGCAGTTTAGATTCAAGTGGGTTATTGCTATTTTCAGTAATTATACAGTTTTCCAAAAATGTAAGTAGCTAAAGCATTATGTATAATGAGTTTGGTATATATAATATTATTGTTAAAGTGGACAGTCTGTTTATTCATAGTAATTTTATATGTATGACCTCGGACGAACTCTAAATAACGAAAGGATTGTCGTCCAAAGAACACAATTTAGAATCGAGTGAATTTTTGATAATTTCAGTAATTGTACAGTTTTAGAAAATGTAAGTAGCTAAAACAGTACACTGTAGCCTAATGAGTTTGATATATAATATTATGTGAGAGGAATAAAAAAATATATTCTATGTCCATTCTTTCAACACTTTGGACAGAAATATGTAATGAATGTTTGATTACTTAACATAATGGCGGTACAGGTATACAGGGTGACGACAATACTATATTATGTCAATAACTCGACAGCATTAAATTTGGAACAGAGTGGGTGGTTCTGTCAATCCTGGTAGTAAAATATCATGAACATGCAGTAGTTAAAATGTCAAAGACGATAGATCGAGACGAAATACGCGTGCCTTACTCAAAATGATTCAAACAATAATATATTAATATAATATTAGTGACACACTACCCACTCTAAAAGTTCAAAGGCCAAAGTTCAAAATCAGTTCATAATTCTCAAGTTTGTCATGTATCACCGGATCTATTGGGGTAGATCCGGTTACTTACTTTCAAAACAGAATAATGAGATGCTTGAATTACTAGAGAAACAATATTCTTCACTCGTTTTAAATTGCCCATCCTAGAAAATAGGCCTACAATATACGAACTTGATTTTAAATCCTAGCTCACCACCCGACGTACGCGCTACTCTAGGCTACTAAGGGCGGTCTGTTGGGGATATTTTAGTATACCAGTGTGTCTGACTTGCGTGTAGACTGTCAGTAGAGACTTGGAACTGTACTGTGCCCGTACTATTTACAAAACTTTCTTGAGGTCTGTCTGCGAGCCACCAAACCTTAAGGCCTCAGCGTGTCCAAAAAACGTACGGCGGGATGTGGGCTTGGCTTAAGTTAATACCTGTTGACGATTGAGTGACCTGTTTTGTAAAGATATTTGCTGAACGCAGTTATTATACTTCTATATAGGTTCCGTTTGAATGAACATTTGAAAATAGTAACATAATAAATTCGTTTATTTCTGTTTTCCAGCTATTATTTGATACTGCTTTTCATAATTATTAAATATGAATTAAATATATAAACAAAATTAAAATATGTATTTATATTTACAGGAATATGTTGGAGAAAGGCAGATGTATAGTGATACTATTAACATTTATTATCTCGATAAATTCAGTACATGGCCGAAACTTACATCGATATAAAAGACAAAATTTTGACTTTTCCATGAACACACCTAAACCTAAACCGTTAAATAATTCACAAAATTCCAACTTTTCCATGAACACCCCAGAACTGACAAATACCACATCCTGTGAAGATGAATGTATGACTCCGTCTGATTTCTGTAAAAATGGAGGAACGTGTTCATTCGATCCAATCCTATGCTCCATATGTAGTTGTCCAGATGAATTCACCGGAAAAACATGTGAGACACGGAAGCAGAATAACCAAGATCTCAACAAAGATTTTGCTTGTTTTTTCCTAACGTGTATTAATGGGGGAAAGAGGGTGGATACTGATACTGAATGTTACTGTAATTGTACGGACGAGTATACCGGCGGAAGTTGTGAGATAAAAATAGCTGACATTACAACGTCGGGTGTCAATGCTACTACTGGTACCACAACTACACTGAGACCAGAGTCTGAGAGAATTTGTGATGGATTTGAGTGTTTTCATGGTATATGCAATGTTTATGAAGGGAAATACACGTGTGACTGTGATAAAGGCTACATTGGAAATTACTGCACCGAAAAGTGCCTAATTGACTGTGTACATGGCGGCTGCAGTACTAATGGCACCCATGAGAAATGTAACTGTGACTATAAATGGACTGGAGAATTTTGTGATGAAAGAATCCCAGATGGTAAGTGGATTGAGTAAACGTTAAACCCGATTCCCATATTTACCATTTCCACGACACCTCCTCGTCTCAGCAAACACATAGAATATGTGATGGGAAGCTTTATAAAGAAAAACATTATTTAATAAAATATACTTTATTTCATTTTATTTCCTAATTAATCTATATTTCAGAGAGGGCACATCTTTTTCCATGACTGCCATATAATAATGATTTCGAACCTAATCTCTCCACAGTTTAGAAAATGTACATTATTAAATTTATACCATACTATAAATCGTTTTTTTACTTAATTTTAATTCCAGTGTCTAATGCTTGGGTATGGTATACTGTTGGTGGGTGTGTAGGTGCTGTCCTCGTTTTGTTTGTGGTGTTTATCGTTCTAATATACTGGATGTGGAAGAGAAGAGAAATTATAGCCATGAAGATCGTACATTTCTTCCAACCAGTGGAAGACTCAGGTAATGCTTGCTTTATACTGGATAAATTAATTTGATTGGTTGTGATATTTCACATCCGCCGTACATTTAATAAACAAGCTGTAATATTGAAAATATATTGTAACTTTAACTTGTGACTGGATAATGAAAATTAACACAATGGTAAATGAAACAAGTGTACTGTTATTTTTGTTACCAAATAATTTATATTATTTAGTTACCCTATAAGTGAAATTGGAACGTGATCAGTAAAATCATCTTCGCGATCGGTTATAGCTCAACAACTTTTCTTTAAAACCTTGAATAGACGAACATGGGTCTAAAAGCACATGATTATTAATGTAATATGAGTCTACACAAAGTGAATCTCTAATCAATTATATTCGGTGAAATACACGAGAAGGCCAAATTAAACTTAACTTAATGCTTAATCCATTCAAAATGTTTTTATTTAAAAAAAAACCAACATATTATATATTGTGTCGTTTGTAAATCAGTCATTACCAATTACGCCTGCATTGTCTTGTAGGATACGGTTTTCTTTGTTCATTACAATTGGTGACCGATACCATAGAAAACACGACTCATGTACTGATTTCAAAATGTTCAGTTCATTATGCCAAATATTGGGTATTAGGATCACATCTTTCAAGGCAATATATCAACATAGATATAGATTGAAACGGGTTAATATTGAATTTCAATTCGTTTTTGTAATTTTGAAATGTATTTTAAAATTACAGGTTTAGCTTCTTTAAACTTCATTTAAAACGTCCTTTACTTTACAGATGGGATGTTGTTTGATGCCTTTATTTCCTACAAATCACATCCAGACGACGAAGAATTTGTTCTAAAAACATTATTTCCAAAACTTGAAAAAGAAATGAAATTTAAACTTTGTCTTCATTTCCGAGATTTTGTAGTTGGTGAAAGTGAGTATATATGTATTTATTTATAATTTCCTTGTCAGTTCACTTCCTATTGTTATTCTTATTTCATTCTTGTTTTGTCTTTATCTAACTCTGTGTTCTACCAAATCCAAAACATAATTACCAATTCATGACAGACGGAATACCAGGTTGGTGAGATTTGTGACCATGAGATTCTTGTGTAATCCCCAGTAGTTGTTATGAACTTGTTTCGACTCTGAACAATTAATAAAAAACCTCAAAATTGCAATTCTATCAGCGATCTGTTATTTTTAAGGTTTTAAACTCATTCGTTTTATTGGTCGAGATATTTTACAACCACAGTTGAGAGCAAGTCAGTAACCACTCAGACGTCACTTTATATTATTATTCTCAGTGGACGGAGGAGTAACGTTATTGAATTTCTATATATTTTCTTTTCAGCCATAGCCAACAATATTCTATGGGCAGTTCAAAATAGCAGACGTACGGTGCTGGTTATTTCTCCGAATTACCTAGACAGTGAATTCGCGCGTTTTGAGTATCAGACGGCACAGGTTGAAACGTTGAGATTACGTCAGAGGATCATACCCATTATGTTCCAGGATGTTCAGAGCAAAACAGACAAAATGGACAGAACACTAAAGAATATTTTGGAAACAATAACCTACATAAAATGGTCGCCAGAAACCAACGAGAAAGAAAACAGTAAATTTTGGAAACGCTTAGTTCTATCACTCCCAAAACGAAGTGATATGGAAGGAAGTTCTAAAAACTCTAAAACGCCCGTCTTCTCTGTAATATCGACCAAAAATGAGTCCAACCAACCACCCGATTCCAGCGTTCAGCTTCCCTCGTACAAAAAGTTGGATAAGCTGGAACCGGAATGGACCAATCTGAACGGTATATCCAAAATCAGCGCATAAACAGCTTCTTTCTATTTCCCAAACTCGTTTGGATATGTGAACAAAAGGCAGAAATCTTAAATCTACCCTTGCATGCAATGGTTTACAGGATATATGTAATAGTCCCAAAATCTTAGAGAAATCTGCCAACACTACCACCCTATTTCCACAGTCAAAACTGCGCTACAGCGTATAGGGAAGTATGCACACTAAACTCCGTCTATAGGTAGACAACACTGACGAGTTATATTTAAAATACAGATGTGACGTCATTCTTTGATGTTAGCGTATCATTATTTCCAATAACACGAGTTTAAATAATGGACCCGCGTGACGCATTTCACTGAAACGCACGTGTTGGATAGTGACTGTTATTTTAAGTTGTTTAATTGGCTCGTTCAAGACATTGTGTAATATAGAATATCAATGTCTCGCACTCGACCATTAAACTACACATAATGACATAAATCCTTAACCTATTCGGTGCAATGATCACCATTTCAAAATTTTTGTCTTCTGCCATTGTATTGATATAGACTTAAAGCACAGTGGAATCAAACTATATGGTGGTGTGTACACTAAACATAGTCACACCGCAGGCCGAAATTTCGTTGGACACCGCCTAGCAAAACCGTTAATGTTAAAGAACATTTTGTAACAATGTACATAACTGGGCTAGGGTAACTCTCGAAACCTCTTTTGGGTGTACTCTTTATTATAATGAGATTAATTTGTATATATTTATTATTCACATCATGTTACCTTTATAATTTTGTTATGTTTGTAAATAAATTGTTATCGTGTATAGTTTTTTCTTCTAAATTTGATGAAAACATTATCTTAAACGGGTATCATTTTAAGTTGACGTAGGTTGTCTATTTGATGAAATGTTATACAGTAAGTTCAGTTACAGGAGATCAAGAACTACTTTGCATGCTGTATATGCATGTACAACGTGTCATATGGCAATTCGAAATAAAACAAAATGAACAATTTAACATTGCTTGTTCCAAATAACAGAAAACTTTTCTTTTAGAGGCATAACTCCAGGAACCCACCATTCACCATTGCCGAATGAAATTAAGAAGTTAATCTTTTGCATGCTTGTTTCTCTTTGATTGCAGGCGCGTGTCTAAAAGGCGAGCCTCTAACGGTACCTTTCCTGGTGCACGGGGGTTAATGACGCACTTTATATCATAAGATCTGTCAAAAGGCGTAGTTTCCATCCCACTTTTGTACGTGACAAGGATTAGGATCGCATGTCTACCTTGTGGGTTTTATCCAGCTCCTTTGTTTGAATAACCCTGCGCGCAAGCGTATTATCGTTTTTTCGTTCCCAATACCCCCAAACTTCCGTCCTGGTGTACATCATATTTACTGACCACCAAGCCGCCTTTGTAATACGCCGTGCCGTGAAGGCCTGATGGCAATGGACTTATATACCTGAACAACTATGGTCCGTGGTGTTTATTTTAAAATTTTTATTCAAATTGGTTAATAAACGAATGTTCTGTGCACCATAACCCTTAAATTTTTCCCGGTTCAAATGTTGCTCATTATGACTTAGCCATCACGAAGCGGTCCGTTTTCGGGAACTATTCAGCGTGGTTTCCACTTGTCCGTTGTGAAGGACAGAAGGTCTGTCAAGGATAGTATCTACTAGTTAGGATTGGGCGAAAAATGAAGATCCAGGGTAAACGTTGGTGTGTTCGTAAAAGAACCATTGACAGATGGAATTCAAAATACGAGTATAGCCGTAGCGCAACTGTCCGAGTAAAATAAAATTTCCGCCATTGCACCCCGGGCCATAAGTAGGATTTTAAAAGTGGGGGTGCGGCAGAATGGTGGGAGGGGCGCCAATATAATGTCCGAGTTACTGAGCACGAAGCGTCGACACCCCCCCCCCACCCCGACAATTTTGAAAATTTGACTGTCGAATATTTTTTAGGGGAGGCATTTGCTTCTATTTTCCCCGCCCATCGGATCCGCGTCAATGGTGACGCCCCGTAGCCTCCACATATAGGTGATATAAGAGTGTGGGCGCCCTTAAAACTACGTGTATTATTTTAAAATGAAAGGTTGTCAAAGTTTTGGATAGAGCGCCATTTCTCGGGGCGCCTTATTCTTCAGATGCACAATGTATAGCGTATGCTCATCTTCATTAGCCCAGTCTGTGCAATAAATAGGACGTTTAACAAGTTTGATCAATTTCTCATTAAGATTCGTGACAAAATCCAACAAATCTAACTGGTTGAAATGTTTCTTGTCGGTTTTGTTTGTGTAGTGCGGTCCGCCTGCACTTACTTTTACTGACGTGGCAGATTGAAACAAGCAGGTCAACTAAACACATTACTATTCTAGATATTGTAAATAACGCAGAAATTTTGAAAAGGGGGTCGCCGCAAAATGAGGACACTGACCGGGGAGACGGGGCACGCAGCTGAGGGGGGGGGGGGTACCCACAAGAAAATTATCCGTCATTTCCTTGCATCTGTAGCCATTCAAAGAGCTATTTGGCTGATATTTTCGTATAAGTAAACGTTCGGAACGGACATATTTGGGTCTGAGAAAAGGCACTTTCAGCAGTAAAAATGGGCACAGTAAATTTCACCTGGTTGAAATGTTTCTTGTCGGTTTTGTTTGTGTAGTGCGGTCCGCCTGCACTTACTTTTACTGACGTGGCAGATTGAAACAAGCAGGTCAACTAAACACATTACTATTCTAGATATTGTAAATAACGCAGAAATTTTGAAAAGGGGGTCGCCGCAAAATGAGGACACTGGCCGCGGAGACGGGGCACGCAGCTGAGAGGGGGGGGGGGGGGGTACCCACAAGAAAATTATCCGTCATTTCCTTGCATCTGTAGCCATTCAAAGAGCTATTTGTCTGATATTTTCGTCTAAGTAAACGTTCGGAACGGACATATTTGGGTCTGAGAAAAGGCACTTTCAGCAGTAAAAATGGGCACTGTCGAAAATAAGGGGGGGGGGGGGGGGGCGGGGCCCACGCGCCCCCATTGAATCCGCCTCTGTAATAACGTATAAAATGCGATTGTGTTGTATAAAAACTATAACAACTATATAATAAATAATAGCACAACTTTAGTTACATCTATTTTCGTATCACGATTTTCTTTAGTATTATCATGTTAATACGAACTCGCCTGTTGAACTTTCATATAAATCCCGTACATCATCATACAAATATCTTTTAGCACTTGATGGTTACATCCGTTCTTATTTTGAAGTATTCTGTTCATATTTGCATGAGAATGGTTTTGACAGAAATAGAAGATAACAAAATCTTTCAGATTGATTCGCTTGGTTAACTTTAATTATAATTGGATGATATGAGAGATATATTGATCCAATGAGATTGGAGGATGTTAGAGACGCGATATCCGGGACCCGAGGCCATGTCATTGTGACAAAATTTGTAACATTAATATCGAATCTAAAAGATGATGGAAAATTTTTACTTCTTGCCTTTAGTGCATAATTGTCACATCTTCATATTCCAGTAAATGCAACGGCGTCTAGCGTGACGTAGCGTCCTACTTTTCTGCACCAACTGAGTTTATGAAGATGGGCACTTACCATCCAGTATGAATGACATTTTGCCCAGACAATGACGTTTCCGGTTTCCCTGACAAGGGTTCTTTTACGCGCCCTCCGTCTTGCACCAGCGGAAGAGAGAGAGAGAGAGAGAGAGAGAGAGAGAGAGAGAGAGAGGGTTTAACCCCCACTCGACACAAACTAGGTCATTTTATTTCAATAATTCGCAGTGGGAGGAAACCGGAGTGCCCGGAGGAAACCCACGAGGTTGAGAAGGCGCCCCTATCGCCATGCCACATTCGCTCACATCAGGGATGGAAACCACAGCCGCAAGCCAGATGTGACCGGCCAGCTAGAGGTCAAAGCGCAGGACTCTAGACCCCGCCCCACCCCACCCCTCACCTGGGGTAACCAGGGTGGAAAATCGTTCTTGGCCAGCACCAGAACAAATCCCCATACGAAACTAACGTTCGCTTGACACAAACAAGGTCATTTCCGACTAACATGTTTCATTTTTATGCGCCCACATTTTCATGTGGAAGTTTATTGTCGTCACCCCTGTCTGTCCGTCCGTCTAAACGTCCGTCCACAATCGTTTGCGAACAGTCTACAGGTCACAATTTGTATCCGATTTCAATGAAACTTAAAATATAGGTTTATCACCCTAAGATCTTGGTTCCTTTCGATATTGGTATGTATCGGACTGTAACTTCATGGGTTATGGCCCCTGATTGTACGTGATTAGTTTGTGATCAGTGTAAAGGTCACAATTTTGAACCGATTTTGATAAAACTGAAAATGCATGTTTAGAAGCCAAAGATCTTGGTCCCTTTCGGTATTTGCACATATCGGATCGTAATTTCCTAAATTATGGCTTTTTTTAGCTTGTGGTCCCGTTAGTTTATATCAACGTTACATCGTAATGAAGGTTGAGTTCGAATTTTGTGACAATCGGACCAAAACTGACGGACAAAATGGCTGCCGCTTTATACGCGAATACTATAATAAAAAATTGTATATCAAGGTTGTAGGTCACAATTTTAATCTGATTTTGATGAAACTTTAAATGCATGTTTCTAACCCTCGGATCTTGGTTCCTGTCGATATTTGCGCATATCAGATCTTAAAGGGACAATAACATTCTTGCTGGCTTGGTAGCTCCAGAAAATAAATAATACCCTTATTTTAAGTACTAGATGTTTAAGTGTCCTACCTGTTGTGTAAATTATCCATTACAACCTATTGTACTTGTCCAGAGGGTTCTAAAATATTTTAAAATCCAAGTCACATTTGAAAAGGTTTACGTTAGACTTTTCAAATCAATTGGTTGAATTTTTCCAATTTTTTAAAATAGTTGTATTAAGATGAAATTTATATCATCATTTAATTGGAATACTCTAAAATAATACGATTTGTTGACCAGAATGAAGATTGGGACATATTATTCAGTTACAACAAGAGTGTTATTGGGGCTTTAACTTCCTGAATTATGGCCCCTGAATTTACGCAAAATCACCTATTTTACCTTGTGGTCGCTCTGGAGGTCACAATTATTATCCGATTTAATAAAACGTTTGATTAAATTACCGTAACACCGTAATAAAGGTTGAATTCCAATTTTTTGAAAATCGGACAAAAATTGTTGGACAAAATGGCTGCCGCTTGTACGCGAATAGAGTAAAAAATATGGTATGTCAAGGTTGTGGACCCTGTAGAGGCCACAATTTTAATCCGATTTTGATGAAACTTGGAATGTATATTTATAACCCAAGGATCTTGGTTCCTTTCGATATATCAAATTGTAACTTCATGAATTATAGCCCTTGATTGTAGGAAAGACCACTTTCTTTTTAGCTTGCTCTCTACAGGGGCGGATCAAGGGGATTGACTAGGGTTACTAGTCACCCTCGGTGTATAGGAATCCCGGGTCCTACAAGCTTCCACCGGGACATGCACACGCATGGTCGTGTATATATATATATATATATATATATATATATATATATATAAAATAGCATATTGTACGCATCTTATCAGACACACAATCAGCATCTAGTCTACATGTATATTACTAGCGGCAGATATTAGCTCCTTAAACCGCGGCTGATCTCTTAGATTAGAGGAAATTCATCGAAGCATTTCCTCGCCGGATGAAGGCATCAACACATTTGTCAGATTGATGGATAAGTTATACATTATTTTACGATGGCATTGATGGGATTGATATCATTGGCGAAGAAAATTGACTGTACATTTGCAAATATTCGATAACATTCAAACAGTTTGTTCATTATTAGGTTCATAATCTGGATATATAACTTGCTGTTTTTTTTTATAAAAGGCTTTGACAACTTTTCCGTGAATACGGCAACTTCTTTGTACGTACAGTCCGCATTATCTTTGATGTATGTGAAATTTCACAACAATCAACATATAAATTTCGAAATATATTCTTCAAATTTTCAAAATCGTCAACGAAATGAAAAATTGTCGACGAACAGAAATGATTGTTCGTTATGACTCAGATGCGAGGAAATCGATGATAATTTTTCAAAATTTCTCGGAGGAGACACCCCCCCCCCCATACCCCCATCTACTGTTCGCGCCTACGGCACTCGGATGCATGTCTGTGGCACCCATCGCTCCGCGGTAGATGAGACAAATCATGGGGTTGTCACCACCTCAAAAAAATCCTGGATCCTGTCCGCCTGGCATCTGCTGGTTATTTCAATAATTCGCATGTACGTGGGATCGTTAACAGGGGGAGGAAACACGAGGGCCCGACTCAATGACAGACCTTACGGCCTCACACACACACGTGTTAAATCATTACCCCGTGAATGTAAAAGGTTCCTTGGTGATGGGCGAGGAACTGGGCTTACAATTTATCAAAAGGACCGGATGTCCCGTGTACTTATCAGTAGTGCGCCAGGAATACTCCGTTACATAGACTGACATCAAAAAGGGACATAAAACCGAGTCACTGTGTACTAAGCAACATTTACCCCATTGCACTCTGCATGGCGTATGTCATCTTCATTAGTCCAGTCGGAGCAGAACAGCAGGTCGTTAAACCCCATTCCATTTCAAATTGTAAGTAGCGTAAACGACCCCTTCGGCAAGAGTAACGTTCATTCTGTGGTTAGAACGACACTTTATTAGCATCCAAGACGTTTCCGGGTTAATACCGACTGATCTCAGAAGACGCTGGATTCAGCAAGCCCTGTTCAAACTTATCTCATTACTTCAAAAATACTAACTTGATAGTGAAACAATTGTCAGTTCGCAGAAGACAAAGCGGAAACTTCTTGTATTGCAAAAGTAACCTTAGCAATAAAGAAATTCAATTTATGGCGGTGTTAGGTCCCATTGTTGATCGGAGGGTTATTAATTTTAGTAGAATGAATGTAAAATGAAATGAAATGGGGTTTAACGTCCTACTATTTTGCACCTAACTTAGGCTAATGGAGAGACAGAGAGAAATGGGGTTTAACGTCCACTCAACACAAACTAGGTCATTTCGGGACTAACATATGGTTTTTTTTTTTAAATTTTTATTTCAACAATTCGCTTGCGCGTATGGGTCTTTAGCAGTGGGAGGAAACCGGAGTGCCCGGAGGAAACCCACGAGGTTGAGACTAGGCTAATGGAAGACGGGCATACGCCATACAGTGTGCTATGAGGTAACTTTTGCCCGGGCACCGGCGCTACGGCCTACTCTTATATCGAATTCCTTCTGCCAAGGGATCTTTTACATACACGCCAATGTGTACACGGGAAGGGATCTTTTACGTGCACGTCAATGTGTACACGAGACCTAGGTTTTTCGTCCCATCCGATCCGAACGACTAGACGGCTGTTCTTGCCAGGTCCTCCGTTCTGCATCACTGACAAGGAGAAACTACGCTGGAAACTCGAGATGAACTTTCTCGGACCATGCAGGGATCGACAACCCGACCTTCAGACTAGCTAGCCATCGTCTTACCCACTTAGCCACGTGACCCCAGAATGAATGTAAGGATAGTTAATTATCTTAAAGTGATATTATCTTTAATTCCATCCAGGTTTTAATATAAATTATTAGTTGGCCTTTATTAAGAATAAATGACATTTTCAATGTCGATGTTTTCTTCATTCTATCTACTCTAGGCAGGTAGACAAAGTAAACTAGCACAAATTCATGTGTTGAATACATCGTGGAAGAAGACGTTTACTCGACATTTTCTCAAGATGTGGGTCCACTACCATCCCTGACAAGCTATAATTTCAGTGTCCGAAACACATATCAATAAAAAATTTGTACGTAAGATCTTGGGTTTACGCCAAACAGTTTCCTGGCCAGCCCCTCAGACGTCACACCGATAAGCTGGAACAAGATAATTTCCTAAATGTTTCTCTGGCAGTCTGGATTCGAACGCGGAAAATTCTTATTGCCACTCCAATGCACTTATTACACAACAACTTTCATCACTACGACAAGTTGTTATCAATACCCCAGACGCAATCACCGACAAGGGATCGTTTACGTGCACGTTACATATGCAGGGCATATTCCTACATTATTGCGGATGGCTGGGCTTACCTTATAAAAAGAACAGTCCGCTTAATATACATTTGAATGAAATCTTGCTGCATAATGTGTTGCAGTTCTCGATAAAATGTGAGCCGTGTTCAATCAACCGAATTATTTTTGCAACCCCATTATTTATTTATTTATTTTTTTTTTTCATTGCCCAGTATATATATCAACCAAGTTGGCAAATAGCTGTAGTGAGGAGCTGTCTTTCGAGGTAACCACGTTATTTGTATTACCAACGATACGGGATTTAAAAGTCTTCTTACACGTCGTACCCGCATTTTAGATGCGTTAATATATACTTGAAAAAATATAAAGTGGATTAAAGATACTTATCATACAAATTACTATTTCAGAAAAATGTAAGTAAATGAATAATTACAGTATATATTTGGAAATTCAGATGGCGTTGTTATTGTTGTAATCTGGATTATGTTGAACGTCTTCATCATTGTCCCAGTAAAGTAAATTAAACCGCATATGTTTCTCAGTAGACTCTCAAACACTATAAATATCTTACGCCAAGATTTGATATCTCCGATTAGTTTCTTGGGCCGAAATTATCATGTTATACATGGGGGTCATTCTGAAGTGAAATGAGTACATAGGTCATATAGTAGTGAGACACGAGGAACATTTTTCCGAACAGCAGAGGTTTCTGCGTTTCCGACTGAAAGGGTTACTTTATGCGCACCAAACGACTATAGGCGCTACCACTGACCAAACTCTATACGACGAACACCCCTGATATGAACTTTGTCTACTCACACCGGGCCGAAACCCGGGACATGCTGGTTAGTGAGCCTGAGTCATGAATACGGGGTTCAGGCTCGTACAAATGATATATTTTGTTATACTGCACCGTTATTCAGTTGATAAAACCAATAAGATATAGAAATTTATTTTATGATCAGTAGTGGAATACCGCGTTTTATCAGTGAAATAAAAGTGTTTTTCCACTGGCTAGCAAAGTAGTCCATGTTGTTTTACCTAAAATGATTGTAAAATCATAAAATAAATAGAACATTTGTCGTTTTATCGTGAATAACATATTTTATTTCATCTCTAAGCAAGAAAACTTATATTTTCACGAATGCTAGTGAAAATATAAGTTTTTTTGCTTCTCGATGAAATAAAATATGTTATTCACGATAAAACGACAAATATCCTCTATATAATAGATTTAAAGAAGCTTCATAATAATGTGTTAAATCGGGTTGATCCAATATGGTAAAATTAATGCGATCCAGATGTCGACTTGTTTTCCAATTAGCTCATTGTGTCATTACACAAAAAAAATAAAACAAAAATCAGTTATAACCCAATATTCTATTATTGACCGAATTGTTCAAATTAGTAAATGCATAAAAAGTAAAGGTCATTATTTGGCGTTTTCCTTTACCAGACTGTCTTCCTGCAAGACTTACAATAGGAAACCACTCGAGAATCCCGGTGAACTGCTTTTCATAATTATTGCGCGATACCCTGAATTAAATATACAAACAAAATTAAAATATGTATTTATATTTACAGGAATATGTTTGAGAAAGGCAGATGTATGGTGATACTATTAACATTTATTATCTCGATAAATTCAGTGCATGGCCGAAACTTAAATCGATATAAAAGACAAAAATTTGACTTTTCCATGAACACACCTACCCCAGCTAATAATTCGCAAAATTCCAATTTTTCCATGAACACACCAGAGCTGACAAATAACGCACCCTGCGAAGATGAATGTATGGCTCCGTCTGGTTTCTGTAAAAATGGAGGGACGTGTTCATTCGATTCAAGCCAATGCTCCATAATATGTAGTTGTCCAGTTGAATTCACCGGAAAGAAATGTGAGACAAGGAAGCAGAATAGCCTAGATCTCAACAATAAAGAATTTGCTTGTTTATTCCTAACGTGTATTAATGGGGGAAAGAGGGTGGATACTGATACTGCATGTTACTGTAATTGTACGGACGAGTATATCGGTGGAAGTTGTGAGATAAAAATAGCTGACATTACAACGTTGGGTGTCAATGCTACTACTGGTACCACAACTACACTGAGACCAGAATCCGAGAGAATTTGTGATGGATTTGAATGTATACATGGTATATGCAATGTTGATGAAGGTCGTTACACGTGTGACTGTGATAAAGGGTACATTGGATCTCGATGCCACAAAAAATGCCTTAAAGATTGTGGAGAACATGGTGGTTGTGGCACTAATGGCATCAATGAGACATGTTTCTGTGAATATACATGGACAGGAGAATTTTGTGATGAAAGAATCCCAGAAGGTAAGTGTTCTACATTCACTTTATAGTTTCTAAATGGCTTACATCTTCCATGATGACTGTCCATGAGCACCGTGAAAAATAAAACAAATATCCATGTTGTGTTGAGTAGACGTGTACCCCGATTCTAGCATTTGTTTTATGTAATTATCAACACTCAGTAAATACAGAATATGGGGAGGGGGGGGGGGGCAAGACATTTTAGCTTTTTTTTTTTTTTTTTTTTTTTTAAAATGTTTCATTTTTGCATGACTGATTGATATATAATGATTTCAAATATATTGTCATATATATATTTATTATACTACTATTAATCTCCTTATTTAAATTTTATTTTCAGTGTCTTAAAACCCATTTCATTTTTCGTTATTTCCAGTGTCTAATGCTTGGGTATGGTATACTGTTGGTGGATGTGTAGCTGCTGTCCTTGTTTTGTTTGTGGTGTTTATCGTTCTAATATACTGGATGTGGAAGAGAAGAGAAATTGTAGCCATGAAGATTGTCCATTTCTTCCAACCAGTGGAAGACTCGGGTAAACATTGGCTATATTAATTATTGTTTCTTAAATTAATTCGAAATGATAAGCCCCAATTAAAACCTGTTGTGCCTGGGTTAGGATATGTCTGCGACAAATTTTCGTGTTTGTTTTTGGAAAGCTCACACAGCTAACAGTTTTTATCGCGCCAACCTTTATACGCCTTTTCAGTGAACGCATTCGTATAACCAATTTATGTTACACTTTTGTACGTTAAATGCCTTTGCCTAAAATGAACAAACCCTAGTGGTGAAAAATATTTGAGGAACAGTACCTGGTTGTTGCTAAGAAAAAATAACGTACAGGAAATCGGAGTTGCAACGTTTGTTGCTAAATAAAACATTATATTTAGCTATCCGAAGTGAAATTGAAAGGTGATCAGTAAAATCAACTTCACGGTGAGTTAGTTATAGCTCTGCAACTTAAATGGTGTATGGTCCTATTCTTTGGAACCTTAAAATAGTCGAAAATGAAACTAGACCAAATATTGTTTTAATATTAATGTAATATGAATGTATATGAAGTGATTTATATTCAATTTTTAAATTCTTAGAGAGGACCCATCCAGACTACATACAGCCGAGACTAGAGATGTAGTTTACGGAATCAGTCGAGATTTGCCGAGTGACACATGAACTATCCAAATTGAGCGGCAGACGTTTCCGCCTGCTTAGTCCGTTCATTCTGCGCGTTTTTTTTTTTAAAAAAAATTATTATTTTGTCGCTTTTGAACCAGCCAATACTAATTACTTCCTTCCTTTGTTCATTTCAAATTGCACCCAAACCGTAATTAGTGTACACGGCTCGTGTACAGATTTTAAATTGTTTATTGTGTCTTGAGTATTGGATTTTGGGGCCCATATTCTCATAGTAAGATAACATCATCAATATTGATTGAAATGGGCCCATATTGAATTTTAATTCGTGTTTTTAATTTCGAATATTATGGAAAATATTGAGTTACAGGTTTAGCTATTTTAAACATAACTTAATATAAAACATCATTTACTTTACAGATGGGATGTTGTTTGATGCCTTTATCTCCTACAAATCACATCCTGACGACGAAGAATTTGTTCTTAAAACGCTATTACCAAAACTTGAAAAAGAAATGAAATTTAAACTTTGTCTTCATTTCCGAGATTTTGTTGTTGGTGAGAGTGAGTATATATAGTGTATTTATTAATAATTTCTTCGTCATCTCCCACTTCTCTTAGCTCATTATTTGTCTTCTACTCTGATTAATTGTATCAAAGCTGGTGTTTAAAAAAGTATCAAAGTATTTCCGGTTAGTCAGTTTTAGATCTATTTGGTTATTCTGTAATTTTGAATAGCTTTAAAACACAACAATTCGATATCAAGTTCATTAAGATGTGGGCAATTAAAAAGATACCCGCCCTGTACAATCTTTTCTGTTGCTTGCCCTATTTTCATGTTAAGTTATAACATTACATCCGGTTTGTAGAATGAAGTCTTGACTATTCACAGATCTATTTATTTCTTATCTTCAGCCATAGCCAACAATATTCTATGGGCAGTTCAAAATAGCAGACGTACGGTGCTGGTTATTTCTCCAAATTACCTGGACAGTGAATTCGCGCGTTTTGAGTATCAGACGGCACAGGTTGAAACGTTGAGATTACGTCAGAGGATCATACCCATTATGTTCCAGGATGTTCAGAGCAAAACAGACGAAATGGACAGAACACTAAAGAATATTCTGGAAACAATAACCTATATAAAATGGTCGCCAGAAACCAACGAGAAAGAAAACGGTAAATTTTGGAAACGCTTAGTCCTATCACTACCAAAACGAAGTGATATGGAAGGAAGTTCTAAAAACTCTAAAACGCCCGTCGTCTCTGTAATATCGACTAAGCCCAAGAATGATCGCTCCGACTCAAACGATAAACTGCCATCGTACAAAAAATTGGATACTCTGGAAGCGGAATGGACCAATAAAACAGGAATTTTCGACCTCAACGCATAAACTTCGCCTTCATATTTACCAACCCATTTGACGCTTGCCTTATTTTAGGTGTCGCTCAAAGCGGGCCCGTAGCCAGCTCATAAAATTTGGAGGAGGCGGGGTGAGCTCCGTAATCTTTTGGAGGGGCTGAGGATGTGGCCGGCTAAGAATACTCCTAATAAATCATTATTTTTTGCGAAATATTTAGGGGGGGGGGGTAATTCGATTTTTTTTTTTTTTTGGGGGGGGGGGGGGCTAAGCTACGGGCCCGCGCTCAAGATTAGCTTTGCGTATATTATTAATTGTATACTCTTGTATTTTTTTCTTTCTTATAGGCTTACGCTTAAATTTTAAAACTATTCTCTTCATCATTTTTTTTTATTTACACGAAGTCGTTCTTTCCATAAATCTTACTTTTTTTAATGTCATTATGTAAGGATAAGAGAAATTCATTGTTGGTTTTAAATGTAATGTTACTAATTGTGACTGGTCATCATTTTTGTCGAAATTTGTATCTTTTGATTGCACCAAGAAACATGAATTCAACAACTTTGCGAGCTTTTCGCATGGAACCTAAATCTAAGGTCTTTAAAATCCCGGGATTCTCGGTTCCCAAATCAGTTGCACATGTAAACACTCAAGGAACCAAGCGATGCCATATTATCTGAACGAAGACCAACGCGACAACGCTATTGGTGGATTACAGGCAGGTGAATCCAAGACAGATGTAGCCAGCCTGCTGAATGTTTCCCTTAATTTCATTTCTCGCCTTTGGGATAGGTACCGACAGCCAACTTCAACACGTGACCGCCCAAGCTCAGGCCAAAACAAGAGTGACCCCACCTGTCCTGGGTCGTCACTTCCGGTTACGTCATTGGCGTAAATGGTTTTCAACAGCGACCTCTACTGCAGCAGCAATTCCCGGACGGCGTAAAATCTCGTACCAGACAATCCGTAAACGCCTAGGTGAAACCGAATAACGAGACAACGTCCCCGTTAGACTAGAGCTTCTGTTTTGAAATACGCCCAGGGGCGTTTTAAGGTTTATCATGGCGGAGGCTATACAATTTTGAGGGACCTCTTTCGCGGGGGGGGGGTCTTTATTGATGATTTTCAGTGTATAGAAAACTATTGACTCGGACTCGGGGCCCTTTTGTCAGAAGTGGGGCCCTTTGTCTGCCTTTAGGGCCCCCTAACTAGGGTACATTTTCATTTTTCTCATCGGTTTTAGCATTTTTCTCCCGTTTTATTTTTCCAATTTCTTTGATTTTTTTCGAGAGGAGGCTGCCGCCTCCCGCGCCTCAGCTATAAAACGCCTTTGAATACGCCGACACCATGAAATCCAACTTTAATGGGTTCAGACACCGAGGGTATGGCCACAGCAACACTGGAGAGCAGTTTGGTTCAGCGATGTGTTCTTGTTGCAAAAAGGCGATGGTAGAGCCAGGATATACCGACGACGAAATGTAACTTTGCGTTTCTTTTTTGGGAGAGTATATTTGCTCATGCGTTTTCTTTTTCACCAAAGGATAGGAAAAGATAGTTGTGCATGATGCGACAGATCAAAATGAAATAAAATGGGGTTTATCGTCCTACTGGGCAAATGGAGATGGACATACGCCATGCTACGTCGCATTCTTATTTCGAATTCCAAACGTCAAGGGTTCTTTTACGTGAACACGAGACCTCGGGTTTTCGTCGCACCTGAAGGACCGTTTCCTTGCTAGGCTCTCTGCCCTATACCACTGAAAAGAGGGGGTCTACGTCGGAAAATCACGATGGACTTTTTCGAGCAATGCTGGGATCGTACAATGGACCTCCAGGTTACCGAGCTAGCGTCCTAATCACTGAGCCATAGTGGCTCCAGCGACGGAATAAAGAAAACAGCAAGTCATCCAAAAATTATGGATGACTACCTCATATACTTGCCATACTTATTTTACAAACTAAATTTTAATAACACGTTTATTTGGGTAAAAAGTAAAATTTACAATTTCGATCGGATTAAATATGTTGCTTTGATTTGTGGGATGACAATTTTTACATCCAAACAAACCGATTTTGTTTTAACTTAAATCAAAGAGGTTTAGCCCCTTTTAATTATTTTGACCATCTTTTATATCTTGACAGTAGTTAGGAGCATCCATGAAATGTATAAAAGTAGGTTATGGTAAATCTAAAAGGCCATTTTGATGCATATTGTAAATAACATATTTCTTTTTCTGCACCTGGTTATGTATATAATTCTTTTATGTTCGTAAATAAATTTTAGCGAGAAGTTTTTCTATTCTTGTTGGCTCAATCCGTGATACGTTTTGACAGAAATACAATCTTCCAGCTGTGTTATCCCCACAAGTAGCCATTTCTACTTTATTTCTTGTGGAAAATCTTTGGTACTTGTTATATCCAAACTTGGGAGTTCATAGAAAGGTGATTTTTTTATACTATTATTAATCACTGGATTCGCCACTGGCTGGCTTTAATCAAGATGCCCATGCACTGTGCCATGTGGGGAAATTTTGAACCGACAGCAACCGTCCTTTGTCTTAACCGTACTTCGATTGTCAATTGTCTGGTTATTTTCAAGATACTGCTAATGGCTTTTACATGAAATCAGTCAGGACAGTGTCGGACTGGGCCCACCTATCCACGACAAATGGGATAAGCTCATTTTTTTAAAAAGAAAGTGGGCCTAGGCCTATAAAGAAAAAAGAAAAAGAGAAAGAAAGGGGGGAGAAAGAAGGAAAGGACAGGACACGGATCACTGGTTGGGTCAATACCGGCGAGCTTTCTCGGTTTGCCAAGGCTCCCAGGTGGTGGCTCAGTGCTTGAGGCTATGTCGAACTACACAGGATGCTTGATCATATATACTTTAGCTTAACAGAATTACAAGTTTATTTTGTATCAAACAAATATTCGGAATAATTTTGTTACGGGGTTTCTTTAATGGACGGGGTGGGGGAGAAATGGTGTCATTTGGGGAAAAACATCATGGTTTTATTTTATTTCAATAATTCACTTGTGCGTAGTGTCTTTAGCAGTGGGGGGAAACCGAGGACTCGAAAAAAACACGAGTCTGGAAGGCGATCTTACAATCCTATCACGTTCAACCGGGAATTGACATAAGGTTGTTTTTTATGTTGTCCATTATACTGAAATGACATTTCAACAAACTACATTCTTGGGAAAGTTGGTTGGCCTCCGGTGCAGAAGAAAGCACCCAACACTAATAGGCACATAGTCCTGGTGCATGGAGATTGCCAAGCAACTGGAGAAAAAAAAAATTCAACCCAGAGTTTTGATAACACAACAGTAGCCATTTTTTAACAATGAAATGTGATATGTGTACATGTATATATAGCACTATATATTTACAATGATTTTACCCTGGAGGAAAGTAACAAAATCGAAAAGTCAAAACAGGTGAGATTTAATAATGTCTATGTTTTAATAATAGTTGACTTCTGGTAAACGACTTGAGTATGGAGCGCTTTTATGGGACCTTTGATCATCCCAGGCTTCAGAATATCGTCTGCTTACGTCATCTCGATATCTGTAATCATCTTTACGTTTATTTCTTCGTATAAATAGACAGATTAATATAATAACAATAAGTATACTTAGTATAATCATCCAGACTATAAATCCTATCATAGTCATTCGACTTAATAATCCATTATCTGTTTCACAATTTACTTGGGCAGCTGAAAAAATAGATTCAGGAAAAAAAAGATTTCATCTTATTTATCGATTGGGCCTTGATTTTTTTTCATTGCACAATATTTATTCAACAGAAAATTTAGAATTGATAAAGGCAATCCAACAATAGATTGCATAATCTTAAACTTTTACAGTTAAAAAAAAACGCATTAGTCAGGCTATTATACAGTTTATTGAAGATGAAACTGATGGGGAAAGTGAAATAAAAAAAACACCTGATTATAAAGAAGTTAACTAAGTTTGTGTACACTAGTACCTGCGGAAGCTTGAGCTCCTGTTAATAATACAAATTCTGCCACTTTAGGTATACATCGTCTGCTTCCTGGCGTATTGATACATTTCTGGTCATCATCACACCCACCATCATCAGTTTTACATTCATCAATATCTGCCAAATAAATCATTCAATATTTACGTGGTACGCCATGAAAATTAAATCTTTTGAATTCGGCACAAGACTCCGTTGGATTTAAATGAAATAGGATTTAACGTCCTACTGTTCACCTCCGACAGAGCCAGTGAAGACCGGCATACACCCTTCAGTGTACTGTGAGGGAAATTTTGCCCGGGCAGTGTTGCTACGACCTACTCTAATATCGAATTCCAACTGCCAAGAGATGCATGACGCCAATGTGTACCCATGGTCTTCGGGTTTTTGTACCATTCGGACGACTATACGGTGTCCCTTGCATACCCCCTACGCCATGAAAATTAAATCTTTTGAATTCGGCACAAGACTCCGTTGGATTTAAATGAAATAGGATTTAACGTCCTACTGTTCACCTCCGACAGAGCCAGTGAAGACCGGCATACACCCTTCAGTGTACTGTGAGGGAAATTTTGCCCGGGCAGTGTTGCTACGACCTACTCTAATATCGAATTCCAACTGCCAAGAGATGCATGACGCCAATGTGTACCCATGGTCTTCGGGTTTTTGTACCATTCGGACGACTATACGGTGTCCCTTGCATACCCCCTATCCTGCACCACTGACAAACATAAGGGCATCAAAACACGCTTTTAAAATTTAACCAGTTTCTGGGTTGTGCTGAATTTTATTGTCCTTACCAAGGCATGTTCTTCTGTCAGGTGCAACTTTATAACCAGTTGTACATATACATTCATACGATCCTATATTATTCTTACAATTATGTTGACATTCACCATTAAATACTCCACATTCATCTGTGTCTATATAAAAAAACCATCATAATATTAAAATGTGTCTACAACCCACAATAATCATTTTAAAATGAAATATGGTTTAATGTCCAACATTTTGCAACGGACGGACATACGGCCATGCATTTATAATATGAGCGAAATCATGCCAGGGGAGTCAATATTGCACTACGGGGTCTGATTTTGTAGTTCCATACAAGACAATGTTCCTTGGCAAACATTTCGTCCTACATTCACTGACAAGGGGTAACCATACTGAAAAATCCACGAAAACTGTCTCGTCAAACCCCGAATCGTCTAGTTATTGAACCAGTACGTTAGCAGCGAGCCAATAGTCTTTAGTGCAATAAAAAGAAATGGAACGATATGGTTTTACTTACCTATACACGTTTTATTTTCAGGTTTTTTAAGAACATATCCACTATTGCACGTACAATAATAACTACCTAATGTATTAACACAACCATGTGAACAACCCGAATTACTACATTCATTTACATCTGAAATAAAATACACAATGCTCGTAAATTTAATCATCAACAACAAAGTTTTATTTCAATGGTCAAAGTCAAAAAAGAAAATAAGAGGAAGATGGGGATTAAAGTCCAGTCGACACATACGTCATTTCGGTTCGAAAATTATTCAATTTCATTTCAATAGCAATCTAATTAAAATACAGAGAGATATTTCATTGGTTTTTTTTAATACTCTTGATGGCCTACACTACATGAAGATCTGACAATTTGTACTGGAAGGTGTGTCAGGAGTCGTGCGAACGGATTCTGACCTTATGAGGTCATACATTGATTAATTAGTCAGTTTTCGCGTTTCTAGTGCACGACAAGCCAAGACGTCGCCGTAGCAGTCCGTTTCATTGACTAATCCTTCACGCCGGTAATATAACAACTCTTCCGGGTCCCAGTGTAGCCAAGACAAGTAAAACGTAATTTTGAACTATAAAAAACGAAATGAATGTTTTAATCAGATTGTTTCAATAGACACACTAAGTATAATAGTATAGAATTTCACAGATTAAAGATATATGATTTTATACAAACTGTTAAGTTTATTTATATGATTGCACCCACTAAACAGATCATTTAAGACACAGTTGGCGTGGTAAAAGTCTGGTAAATATTCAATAATGATAGTCGACATTGTAAATTTCTGGTAAATATTAAGTAGGACACAGTTTGCATGGTAAATTCCGGGTAAATATTTAAGAATGACACAGTTGGCAACTGTCTGGTGAATATGCAAGAATGACATTTGGCATAGCAACATCCCGGTAAATTTGTAGGATGACGATTTACAAGGTTTATCTGAAGAATTATTTTAGTTCGTGCTTAGATAAACAGCAGAAGTGCTGAAGTAGCATCTTCAATTAATAATGGATAGTCTTGACGAGAAAATAAGGGATGCTATAATGTTAATATTAACAGTATTAATTCGTATGTATAAAAAAGAAAATAAATGTTTTACAAAAAAAGATTACCTGCAAACGCAGACCCTGTTGGTCCAGTAGGTCCCGTGAGTCCAGCAGGCCCTGTGACCCCGGTGTGACCCCTTGGCCCAACCAAACCACGATCCCCTTTTACACCTCGTTCTCCTGTGGCACCAAAGGGACCTGTATAACCTCTAAAACCTCTATCACCACGTGGTCCAACATCTCCCTTCAGACCAGATTGACCATCTTCACCACCTGGTCCTATACCACCTTGAGCACCTTTGTCACCCTTTTCAGATCTAAAACAAAATATGAAATAAAATTGTCTAATGCCAGGGTTAGCGATATTATGACATACAACAAACTCCGGAGAAACAATCTTTGAACCAAAGTTTTCTTGACAACAGTAACATCTTAATTTTGTCCACTTCTACTATTTGGATCGATCTAGTACTTTAATTCATGTTTTTATGAAATTCAAAATTTCTCAGCATATCAAGTTTTCTTGATTCGTCGATCTGTGCAAACAATAATGTGGGTGTTGTCTGCTGTTGTCTGCTAACGCACAACTTCTATGCAATCTTTATAGGCATTTGGTAACTGGAATAAGCAATAAACTAGAATACATACTTACCGAAAAACAGCTACTTATTTACCTGGGACCGGTTGTTCAAAACTAAGTTATTTTAACGATCCGTTAAACTCTAACAGGTCGTTATCTTTGTAGCGTGTCGTTTTGTTAACGGTCCGTTAAATTTCTGTTGCTGGAAAGTCAATTTCATTATCCGTTAGCTAACGGATTCATTAAAGTTAATCCAAGAGAAGACTGTTTGTTCATTGGCTGAATTTAAATATTTTTTTAATTCAATGTACATGTATAATAACTTCATAGAAGTTACTATTAACAAGAAACCGAAGACAGTGAGGCAACTGTGCAGTCTGTTCACAAAACTAGATCAAAGACAAAAAGATGACTGTAGAATTTACAACAGAAAACACTACAGAATAATTTATTTTTTCCTTTAGAAATTTTACGTAATTCTGTAGGAAAAAATATGGTATTTGCACTACAGAATTACGGGGCCATTATTTCTTCTAGGCCACCAAAATTATGTAGAATTTTATCCAATAGAAAATGGAATTCTACAATGTTCTATAGAAAACTACACTGGTAATCTATGACTTTTTATTTTTACTTCAGTCAACTAAAGCCATCATTAAACAGTTAACGGAGCCCCAAACCTCCGTTAAATATAACGCCAAGTAAACGACACATTAAAGTTAACGGGTCTTCCAGCAACAGTCTTTCTCTCTGTTAAAGTTAACGATCCGTTAACATGGAGTTAACAGATCGTTAAAAGATAATGGAGCTTTGAGCAACCGGACCCTGGGCGATGTTTTAAAGAGTAAACCAAATAAAGTCGATACCAAATAGATGTAAATAAGTAGATGTTTTTCAATGAGTATGGTTTAAGTTTATAACTTCTAAAAAAAATCAATATGTAATTCTAATATATACCTGTATCCCTTTTCACCTCGGTCACCTTTGTAACCTCGGGGACCAGTTTCGCCAGTAAAACCATCATATCCCCTAAGCCCAGTTACTCCTGTAGGACCCTGGATACCAGTATCTCCCCTCGGTCCTGTTACACCAGTTATACCCATCTCCCCTTTATTACCTTTATCACCTCGATCTCCCTAAAACAAAATACAACGATTTGGTTTCGTTTAAATGTTTTCATATTTCACTTTTACACTACCCTGAAAATTAAATAATGTATATAAAATACCGGAAGCGGACCATTTTTTTCAGAAGGTTGTAACTTGCGCTTAATCCTATCAACACTTGCCTATAATATTCAGCTAATACAATAATTTGAATACTCAAAAGGTTTACGATAAGTTTTTAAGCACCGGATGTTCTTTCATCAATACAGTCTAAAGTATTGGTAAAGGTGACCGACACGGAGCCAGAGAAAGAAATGGGGTTTAACGTCTACTCGATACAGACTAGGTGATTTCGGGACTAACATATGTTTTAATTTTATTTCAATAATTCGTTTGCGCGTAGGGGCCTTTAGCAGTCGGATGATGACCGACACGGTAAGACATCTTATTGATATGCATTTATTCTACACATCATATCCAACATTCAAACGATTTCAAAAATAAATTGAACAAATTATGGATAATAGAATTTTTTACCAAAACGGTTTTACTAATCACCAACAAGGGCAGGTTGGTTTTGTTTTGTTTTGTTTTATGAAATCATTAAAAATTTGGATATGATGTGTAGAAAGTACATATCTATAACATATCGTTCCGTGTCTGTCACTTTTCTTAATATTTAGAGGCTATTGACCTAAAAGATGCTTTTATCTAGAAAAAGAAATAATTTACCTGATCACCCCGTCCACCTCTTTCCCCTTTTGGTCCAATGGACCCTTTCTCACCCTTTTGTCCCAAAGGTCCTCTTTCTCCCGTGGCCCCCACCAGATCTCGGGGGTCTCTGATTACAATATTTCGCACGGGTGTAGTAGTAGGTCGTGTAGTAGTTGTGGTGGGTCGTGTAGTAGTTGTGGTACGTCTTGTAGCAGTTGTAGTAGGCGATGGCTGGTTACCTTTTAAAAAACAAACATTCTCTTGGCATGACCGGGATATTTATGGAATCGTTTATAAACGACACTCAAATCATTTATGTTTAAAGCAAGAGTGCACTGAGAAGAGGCAAGACGATATGGTAGGCTCAACTTTTGATATAGTTTGAAGGGATCTTTCTAGTGCGTCGTTTTTTGAGGAATTGGTAAGATTGGCAGGCAAATGAGCATTGACTTAGTTTAAAATATCGGAATCAGCTCTAGAAAACACCACTTCGTTAGTTTTACGATAATTTTGTGGCTTGTGGGTGGGAGGGTGCATGGCATAGTTCGACCATGGTTAAAAGGAAAATAAACGTACTTGCATTCATTACCACGGCCACGGCAAATGCTTCTGGTTGTTCAATTTTATTGAAGGTAACAGTCGAATTTATAGCAGGCATCATATTATAATGTAGAAATCGGACCTCGTAAGTAGAATTAGAATCTATCTTCCATGATATACACATGTGACTTTCTTCATTTAAAATACCAAGTTTATCGCCTCGTTTAGCTTGAATATATTCATTGGGGTCTAGACGTATCTGAAATATAATTCGTGTAGTTACCATGAAAACTCCTTAAGGGACATTATAGGCTAATATTAGTTTATTATTTTAACATTTACTATCCATAAATTAAACGTTCTTCCATCTGCGAGGGTTTCTTGGATATCACATGCTATTTTTCCAATTGATACACAGTGGGGTCGATGCCCCGCATCAGTCCTGTAGGCTACGAAGTATAGACGACAATCATAGATAACTTATACATTCAATGCATCCGAAAATTTCAAAATTATAACAAAACGAACTCACCTCTCGTGTTCCTTGAAAATTAGATGGTACGTCTGTTACTCGCTTCTCTCCTATTAATGTATACTGTAATTTATTGTTTTGTGGTTCATGTCGGTAAATCTGAAGACGAAAGGTTGTTCTTCGTCCACGTTTAGTATCGTAATAAACCTAAAAATGAAACAAAATTACTGTCATGAAGTTATAAGGATTAAAACTGTGTTTTAACTTGATGAAAACGGACCTATTTTAAAGCGGAACATGACAAAAGGGAGTAATATTGACACTCTGCATGGACTGACCATATTTTTATATATTTAATGGGATTGCTGAATGGGATTGATGTCCCGAAAAATCAAAATCATGCTGATTTTTATACACTGCATACATAGAGTTAAAGGTAGTCGTAGTTACTTGGCTTTTACTTTGTTTTCAAATGAATATATTAATTTATTCTGAACAAAGTTTTAAAAGTTTTGACAAAATGAAATTGAAATCCTCCGACTGCTGGGCTAATAAACTGGCATGCGTTATCTGAGAGCTATAAGGAAAAGTTTGCCCGTGCAGCGGCACTACGGCGTACTCTTATATTGGATAGCAACTGCCAATGAATCTTCAACGTGCACAGTATTGTGTAGACGGAACATCGGGATTTCCACCAATTTAAGTTGTTCTTCACCAGGCCCCCTGTCCCGCATCACTGACAAGAGGGAATCGCGACGGAAAAACCAAACCATGATACTTAAATTAAAAAAAGTTACGTCGATTTTAACGTTAACGTATTATACTTTTATGGCGCGGATGGTATAATCCAATCAATTGTCCCAGATAGTTGATTCAGAGCGATGATATGGTGCAAATGACCAACCCCACCACAGGCACCGCTACCATAACTTTTTTGCTGACTGCCCTTTAAAAATTTAAGAAGTTTTCGTAAATCAGCAATGAGTTTGATCATTCTTCCCACTTCACCGAGTTTAACAATTGATAACTGATACGTTTTCGAGCATTGGTTTCTTAGGTAAGGGGGAGATACCATACAGGCGCGGATCCAGGATTTTTTGCAGGGGGGGGGGGGGGTCCTAGGTTTGATAATTGCTTAACTAATTGCCCTCCCCCAGAAAAATTTGGTAAATTAGATTCAATTTGGTTCATTCTGACGTATTTCCGGAAGGTAAATTCAATTTTGGTCCGATTTTAACGAAATTCGATCTCGACCTCCATAACCATGTAGCGGTGATATGATCAAACGTTTTTTTTTTTTAATCGGAGAACAATTTTGACCTCCAGAGGGACCACAAGCTAAAAAGAGCGATTTTGCGGACAATCAGGGGACATAATTCAGGAAGTTACGGTCTGATGGGCGCAAATATCGAAAGAAACCAAGATATTTGGGTTATAAACATACATGTCAAGTTTCATCAAAATCGGTTCAAAATTGCGACCTCTATGGGGTCCACAACCTTGATATAACATATTTTCACACTATTCGCGTACAAACGGCGGCCATTTTGTCTGATTTTCACGAAATTTAAACTAAACCTCCATAACCATGTAACGGTGTTATAATCAAACGGTTTTTTAAATCGGGTAACAATTTTGACCTCCAGAGGGATCACAAGATAAACAGGGCGATTTTTCGGACAATCAGGGGACATAATTCAGGAAGTTACGGTCTGATGGGCGCAAATATCGAAAGGAACCAAGATGTTTGGGTTATAAACATACATGTCAAGTTTCATCAAAATCGGTTCAAAATTGCGACCTCTATAGGGTCCACAACCTTGATATAACATATTTTCACACTATTCGCGAACAAACGGCGGCCATTTTGTCTGTTAATTGTCGTCTGATTTTCACGAAATTTGAATTAAACCTCCATAACCATGTAACGGTGTTATAATCAAACGTTTTTTTTTTTAAATCGGGTGACAATTTTGATCTCCAGAGGGATCACAAGATAAACAGGGCGATTTTTCATGCAATCAGGGGACATAATTCAGGAAGTTACGATCTGATGGGCGTAAATATCGAAAGGAACCAAGATCTTTGGGTTATTAACATACATGTCAAGTTTCATCAAAGTCGGTTCAAAATTGTTACCTCTATAGGGTTCACAACTTTGATATAACATTATTTCCACACTATCTGCGTACAAACGGCGGCCATTTTGTCTGTCAATTTTGGTTCGATTTTCACGAAATTTGAACTCAACCTTCATAACAATGTAACGGTGTTATAATCAGGAAGTTAAGATCCGATCGGCACAAATATCGAAAGGAACCAAAATCTTTGGGTTATAAACATGCATTTAAAGTTTCATTCAAATCGGTTCAAAATTGTGACCCCTACACTGTTCACAAGCTAAAAAGGTGACATTTCGTACAATCAGGGGCCATAACCCATAAGTTACAGTCCGATACATGCCAATATCGACAGGAACCAAGATTTTAGGGTGATAAACCTATATTTAAAGTTTCCTTGAAATCGGATAAAAATTGTGACCTGTAGACTGTTCACAAACAATTGTGGACGGACGGACGACGACGTCCAAATGAAAATGTGGGCTTATAAAAACAACCTGTAATATGTAAAATTAAATATTTGATAATTACTGTTTTGTTACCTAAATTATGATCCAAATTCATTTTCGAAAAAATTCAGTACAATGTTAAGCTGAATTATTAATTTATGTGTATGTATGTTGAATCGCGAACCCAAGACTTATTTTTACCCGAGAAGTAATCTAGGAAGCCCATATTAGGAAAACAAGCTTTACTGTTTTGGAACTCCCCAGTCATAAAACAACAGTTTGTGTGCAGGACCGGTTTTTGGCACATTTTTGACCAATTTCACCAAATTGGGCACCCCAGCTCACCAACTTACAAAAATGTGTATACAATCGGGCAGCAATAAACCTCTTATTAAAACTTTAACTATGCACGTGTATTAATCAATTATACAGTTGACCTGTAATATGAATGCATATAGGCCTACATACTCCTGCCCAGTGTTTCGTTTGATTAGAACTAATCCACTTCACACTGCTATCTTGAGTGAAAATTGTTGTGCTAAATTATTATTGGTCAGTAGTGCCATTACCAACCAATGGCCTACATTGTAACAAACAATATCGGGGTTAACCAGACCTCAAAATATGTTACCGCAATGTATCTAGTGACAATCGCGACTTGTTTACGTCATAACCCGCGAAATTTATTATGCTTGATTATCCAGTGGCAACATGTTTTCTTCGTCGGCCAATTTGAAAATTATGCCGATTGCGAGAAGAGACGAGGGATTTGATTGGACGTTAAAAAGAGACACGCCCCGCCCAATTTCAAGAATATGACTTCTATCCAGCAATGGTAAGAGAAGGATTTCTCGCGCCATTGCTTCAGGAATATGATAGCCCTAAACATTAATCGTGACATACGTACACATACGTGTCAACTTCCAATTCTATCTTACCTTAAAATCGGTTACTTGACCGTCTGGTAATGTACATACGTGTCAACTTCTTATTCTATCTTACCTTAAAAGCGGTTACTTGACCGTCTGGTAATGGTATCCCATCAAGAAGATATATTGATTTTGCCCCTGCAGAAAGTGGTGGCAATGGTCCTAACTCTAAAGGAGTACCGTATGTATTTCCGTGTACCATGTCTGTAACAATGAGGTATAGTGGTCATATAATAACGGAAAATTGTTTGTTTTTTGGGAGTGGGTGTGTGGGAGGGGTAGAGTTCGAGGACAACTGAACAATAAACTGTATCATTTAATTTACATGTTTATTTAATAAATCGCCCTTACAGGGATTTTTAACAATGGGTGGGGCAGTGAAAACCGATGAGGTTAGGTAATATCAACACCATCTCCTTGTCATATACAAGCATTGAATCGAAACTGAAACACCATAGGCGAACGGGCTCGATGACAGTTGGGGGGGGGGGGGAGAACCCCCGAAAAAATTTCGGGTTTACAAAGCGCGGTGCCGGTCTTCCTCGAGAGGCGAAGAAGGGGAGCTTACCTTGTATGGACAGTCTAAAATAACCTATCTTGTAATTACAAGATAGTGAGAAGCCCATACACCGATTTCATGCTCCCATAAATACCACTGACTTCATACTTTCACCAACTACATATTTTTATCATAATTCATAAGCCACAGAACACTATTTATGTTTTTCGGAAAACTTGTTTAAATTTTGAATTATACACAATATAGTAAGGAAAAGGATAGGCGACACTACTCCTTGTCGCGTACAACGGGGGATTCGAAACCACGCCAGTTGACAGGCTTTTAGGATAAAGCATGCACGTGCTAACAAATCGACCAGCCAACCATCCAGCTCAACAAAGTACTTTTATATGTTACTGGATCGGCATCATCAGATTGCCTGTCCCCCGGTTTCCTCCAACTGCTAAAGAGTGACTCAATGACAGGCTTTTAGAATAAAGCATGCACGTGCTAACAAATCGACCAGCCAACCATCCCGCTCAACGCAGTAGATTGCCTGTCCCCCGGTTTCCTCCAACTGCTAAAGAGTGAGCGGGATGTGGTTTAACGTCCACTCAACACAAACTAGGTCATTTGGGACTAATATATGGTTTAATTTTATTTCAATAACTCACTTTAGCAGTGGGAGGAAAGAGGAGGACTCGGAGAAAACCCACGATGTTGGACAGGCGACCCTACTCCTCACGTACAACGGGGGATTCGAAACCACGTGCTAACCTTCGCCATCCAACCCCCAACCCTACTACTAAAGACCCCTATGTGCAAGCGAATTATTGATATTAAATTAAACCATATGTTAGTCCCGAAATGACCTAGAGTAGACGTTAACACCCCCCTCTCTCTCCCCCCCCACACTTCTTTGGTGTATAACTATCCGATAAATCAGAGTCGGACGACCTTGAAATAAACTAGGTTTTTTTCTCATCTGATTGACCCTAACGGGCTTCTCCGTATCTTGTAATACAAGAAAACTATCTTGTAATTACAAGATAGAATTTTTTTTTTCATTTGATTGACCCTTATGGTCTTCCGTAATTTCATTCCATGAACAAAGCAACTACAAGGTAGTTTAATATAGCGGAATTAAGGTCGCTGACTCGGAATTCCAATTAACTGGTTACAGTCCACGAAGACGGAACCGTTGGGAGAAATATTTTGAAAATTGAACTGCCACAAACGCGTTTTCCTGCTATTCCAGTCTGTGAATACAGCCACTTCAATTTAGGTCCAATATAGCCTACCTGGCTGAACCAATTTTCAAAATAACCAATCGTCGCTGGGTTTGGGCGTCTTACCCTCCCAGAGAAACTTTTGAAAATTTTCTAGCCCGTGTAAGCACCTCCATAATTTCCAATGGTTTTGTAACCGAAATTTCAGTCTAAATTCCAACCATCCAATCAGACTGTTGCAGCTGCATTCACAAAAAAATAATCGATGCCCGAAAAATGTCGCACAAAGAAGAGTGGTTCCAGACAAAATATTTTATCACCCAATAACACATTTGACAATAAATATCGCTATAATTACATAATCTACTGCGATATCTTCTTACATGAATTTGATTTTTGATTGGCCAAAATAAGATATAAGAAGACATAATATGATATAAGAAGACATAAGACCTATATGTGTATAAACCAGTGACTGTTTTCCATATAAATAGTGTTGTGTTTTTTTAATGTGCTCAATCACTAAATGCCACTCAAGGATTATTACAAGTATAATTTAAAAGATTATCAGTTCATTGCGTTTATTTCTAGTGTGATTAATCTATACTGTAGAATAACACTTACCATGATAGTAACAGATTACAATAGATATAGTCAAAAGGACACCGGTGTTCATGGTGTTCCCTGAAAAATTACATGTTGCTTTTTCTAAATGTTTAAAATTTCCTTCAAAACAATTTATATTATGCAATGTTTAGTCTCATTTTTCTAAGAGACAACTTTTCGTATATGGCCGCTACTATATTTAAAAGATCATCATTTGGAAAGGACAATTAAACGATAAACAGACATTTGGTCGACCCATACAGGATTTCAAAAATAATTTATTACGCTGGATGTGGAAAACAATCTTTATTTTCAAAATACAATAGCTGTTTTTCAACCTTGGATTAGAATACATATTATTCGTATTTGTGGTATACTGGTTTAATTTGGCTACAGATAATCAATTTTGCAAAATCAATTGAGGGGAAAAGGGTACATTCAAATGAAATAGAAAGACGCCTAAAACAACATGGCGTGTAAGTAATAATGTAAACACACCTACCATCATTATAAAAGAACGGAATAAATCTTCAGTTAAAAAGTAAATCCTTTTCCCCCGAGTAATTATCAGGCCATGAAAAATGTAATTGGAATAAGCTTACCTTGACGAAAAGTCCTTCGATCTTTTTTCCGAGATCCAGCTCTGTGACAGACACTACTCAATTTTTAACGCACGTGCAATATTTTACGCGTATCTAGTCGTGATCACGTGATTAATGGGGTCGACGGAAGTAACTAGAACAGTTCGCTTTGCTGAATCGAATACTTTTCATTGACATTACTCCGTTTTAAACAAATGCTCACGGAGAGGGGAGTGGGAGGGCGACGCGGGTGTGCGCCCGGAACAGGCTACGGGTATATGGCTGTTTCGCTAATCTAACATCAATGCGCCCTGAGCCTTATAGATAAATGTATGTGTGGAATATATATAAGTTTGAAATGAAATATTCGTTAAAGAATAAAAGAAATGGCAGATTGATGATTTAATTATGTTGAAATGAATTATAAAATCTGACAATATTATTGTTAACTATAAACATTATCCTTGTGAATATTGTATTAGGAACATTTTAAGTCTTGAAGTTGTCGAAACCTTTTTCGGTTAGATACCACAAAGTGAACCGTATAATATCCATGAGTGAATACTGAACAGGAGTTTGAATTAAGGTTCATGCAGGTGGACAGTAGGGCAGATTCTGTTCTCATACCTAATTTAATATTGCATAATTGCGACTTCATCGAATGAAATCTCAATTGTATTTGACAAAATGTTACATTAACTTTCTCATTGTTGGTGGAAAAGGCGCTTTCCTTTTGATAAATTGTCGTGACTCACTCGGGTAATTAGGTGATTGCTTATCGGCTAGTTTAACCTATTCTAAACCATTTCCGTTATAGCGTTTCCATATTACTGTCCCTTCTAGATTACCCGCCGTAAAATATTTATTTCTCATCTCATTATTTCGAAATTCCTCTGTTTATACCATACTATGTTACATTCTCCTAAAATTTGAAATTAATCAACCATATGAATTAACTGATTATGATTGATACAGTTTTAGCTCAATCCTTTAGCAGTAGTAAGAGTAATCTGAAAATAGGGGGAATCACACAACGCCTAAATGACTTATTGGTACTCCAAAGTTAAAAGAGTCGACCTTCATGGTAGTAGTAGCTTAGGCATGTTCAGAAAGCGTATTCCCCTGAATCAGCTAGCTTTCGTGTCGATATTGGGTATTCTTGGGGGTGTGTATATTTGGAAACCAGCATTTGATGAACAGGCAAGAAGAAACGCACTGGAGATTGCCAATAAAAGTCAAAGCGATCGCGGCGAAAACAAGACCAAGACAGATTCCACTTAAATTTCTACTTGAATTGAAGTCTTAACTTAAAGTCTTAATTATCTACTTGAACGAAAGAAAATATTATTGTAGTTGTTAGCAACAATCAGTTATTAATCTTTGACTGAAGGTTGTCGGTATCAATTGTCCAAGTTACTAACAGTTTTCAGCTTCAAGATGGCTGCAGGTAGAAAATTGTCCCAGTTTACCTGGTTAATGATAGGTATAACATCCACTGCGATGTTGTATTTGACAGTAGGGAGAGCGTATGTGAATAGAAAAAAGCATACAATCATGGAAGCAGAAGTGTCAGGATTGTACAATAAATACAATAATAAACGTGATTCAAGAGAAGCATCAGAAAATTAGAATAATGATAAAACTAAAGTTGATATATTATTTTAATTCATTGTGTGTAAGACATTTAATCAAATTTGAAATTAGAAAGAACTATCCAGATGAAGAAGGCATTCATGAATGTTAATTTATTAAAGTTTATGCCTCAAATATTTTTCTTGAGAGGTTATAGATGTACATGGAGATGTTCACATGACAATGTGGGCCTGCTACTGTTCAGTGATTAAAATATCATCCACCTGGCATTTAAAGCTGACCAGTATTTTTAGATGTAAATGTCAAGTTACGTGTTGTTATCCTTTGTTGATACATTTGTACATCATTATCAATATTGATAATTTAATAATAACTGGGAAAGTGTGCAGTGCCAATCTCATGAATGAGAAAATAAATTTTTTGATCTGAAAATAAAAACTTGAGATTAATTTTTTCAGACTTTTATACTGCAATTTTTAATCTGCACAATCTCCTTGTCTGTTTCTTTGCCTGCAAACTTTTTTCTGGAGAAGAATTCTGTTACTGTTCCAGATTAATTCACAGAAATATGCACTTTGAGATTGGTCACCGCGTAACCGGTCACTGAAATTGTGCCCAGTTCAATTACTATTGCCAGAATTATGTCCGTTTATCACTTTGGAGATTCTTGTTTGGGACACTTCATTCTCTGGGAATAGATAAGAAAACAATAATTTGTAATTGCCAAGTAGGCCTATACCCTGCTATAAAAATCTATCAAAAGAGGCCATCCACTTGATTATCCACTGCCTGTGTCTTTTTCTGTTATTTTTATCCCAGAAAGTTTTGTATGTTGAACTCTTCATAAAGTTTATCAACATGTATACACTACACAAAGTGCAGCCTTCTACGTAACGTGCGGATAGTCCTAATAGTCGGACTGGCTGTTAAGGGAACCCTTACATTTTTGTGTCCTGTGTTTATGCTCCATGAGTGTTTTTCAGGGAATCCAGTCTTTTTCTAGTAAGATTGGACAATTGGACATCCGACAACACGTTTTGGGACACAATAACTCTTTCTAATTGAGCTAGAATGTTCAATTCAAACTTAGTGTAGGTGTTGATTAGGTCAATACGTTGATGGAGTTCGAAGATGAGCCTTTTCTGCTTAGGGTAAGCAGAGATAACCAATTTGATTGAAGCTTTGGGACACGATAACTTTAGTCCTAATTAAGTGATAGTGATGAAACTTGATGTATACTTTGATTACACCATAACCTTGACTAAGTTCGATAATGAGCATGTTCTGCTAAGAGTAATCAGAGCGATAAGCAATTTGATTAGTCAAGACATTTGAACACAATAACTCTCCATCTTATTGAGCTAGAATGTTCAAACTTGGTGTACATTAGAGTTGGGATTTTGCCCGTATATTCCGAACTTGTCCAAAAATTTTTTTCAAACGCACAATATTGTCCAACCGGGAATATGCCCAATCATAGTGAATAATAATCAAAATTCCAAAATTAATATAGTGTACTGAGAGTATAACTGCCACTCAACCTGATTATCGCTGACGATAGGCAGGATTGATTAGGCAATTAAGTGATCAACGTATTTATCATGTTATACCGTCAATAAACCTACCTTGATTAACTACTTAATCTGCCTTGACTGATTGACTTAATCCTTTGTTGGACAATTCATCAATCTAATCTTAAACAGAAGTAATTGCTTTTCCTTTGTCGGACTATTCATCAATCCAATAAGAGTGATTATAATTTTAATCCACCTGTTTACCTCGTGGCCTTCAATTGTCGGGCATTTTAATCGCATTGATGTGAGCCGACAGCATCTAAAAACTAATCATAGATGTCACATATCGTAGGAGTATATTATTTTATAACACCCTAATTCATTTTGTTGACGATATCCTTTATGTCTTTTAAGAATCCATATATAAATTCTCATCCACAGTGGCACTTTCCCGTGACCTCGAGCGCGGCACGAATATTGCTTAACATGTTAGGCAGTGCTTACTATGGACAATTACACCATGCAGTGAGTGGGCTATGGGAGAAATTTTGCCTAGATGGCAAATTCCAACTGCTAGGTTTTTCATCCCATCCAAACGGCTAGACAGCTGTCCTTGTCAGGCCCTCTGTCCTGCATCACTAACAAGGAAAACCACACTGGAAAATCCTGATGGACTTTCTCACCAACATCTGGAGCGAAACCGCAATTCTGAATGGATCATATTGGAAATTGGCATTCGTATTCCTTATACCCAGATTATGCCCAATCACCAGAGAGGTGCCAATCCTAAATTTGTTATGTATCCCATACAGGCAACAAGTCTGAATGGATTATCTTGGAATTTGGCAACTGTTGATTTTGGTGCATGCCCAAAACCCAGGGGTTAATATTTTGTGTTTAATAACTCTACAGGTTGTAATTAATAACACATTATGTTCAAATTCAACATGAATATCAAAGATAGGTTGCCAATGAAACCATGATTATGATGAACTTTTTCAGCCAGCACAGAGATTGAACAGAAGACCCCAAGGTTAGTGAGTCAACTTCCTACTCACTGAGCAACTGTGACCCCCCAAATGACAGATCTGTCCCTGACTAAACGATAGACACAGGAGCTGGAGGGGATGGTGTCTGACAATGTCGATGACTGGTACTTTATTTACAGGCTTGTTGCCTTTTAATACCGCATCTTTTTTTCTTCAATGTGACATTTTCCTTCCCGATTTCTCCTCCATAATAAGCAAAATATGGAAATACTTCAAAATATTTTGGGTAATTAATTACAGTTAATTATACAGGCATTGAAAAGCCAACTAAACCAAGCCGGCACAAAACAATATATTCTTTCTTTAAAATTAGTAATTTATATTTTATCATTCATATTCCACAATGTAAGTTTACGTGTATTATTACAGTTTGTAATGTAAATATAAGTAAGCAAACAAGTGATATCCATTTGAATAAATAATCTAAAACTTTCACACGTCTTCCTCTGCTGTTGAAATCGGGACAGTAAACAATTCGTTTCAAATCTGAAAGAAACGATAGTCCAGTTTATTCATCGACATTTACAACTAGAGTATCAAATGGGCTGATGAAGACAGGCATATTCCTACAGTCTACGCTAATATCGAAATTACAAATGTCAAAGGTGAACACAAATATAAACATAAGGCGCTGCGTCTGTGATGCAGAAGGAGGGCCTGACAAGGACAGCTGCCTAGTCGTTTGGATGGTACGAAAAACCGAGGTCCCGTGTACACATTGGAGTGCAAGTAAACGATCCCTTGGCAGTTGGAATTCGATATAAGAGTAGGTCGTAGCGCCACTGTCCAGGCAAAATTTCCCTCATGGCACACTGTATGGCGTATGCCCGTCTTCCATTAGCCCAGGTTAGGTGCAAAAGAGTAGGACATTAAACCCCATTTCATTTCATTTCAACACCATACTAGAGAAATTCAGAGAACAACCTTTCTGTGGGATTGAACCCCTGAACCTTCTGTTTAGTGAGCCAACACCCCGCTCTTTGAGTCATGAAATTCCATACTTTTTTTTTTGTTTCAGACAGCAGATGCAATTAAATCTACAGCTGTAGATCCAAATAATACATATAAATAATGTGTATAACTCTATTAATTATTTGTCTGCCCTTTTATCAGCAGTTCCCATTACAATCTCATTAAAATACAGATCTTTATTTCCTTTCGTAGTTTTATACTTTCGATGGCCTACTACATGAAGATCTGACAAGTTATAGTGGGAGTCAAGACATTGATTAATCATCAGCGATGACATTCCTAGTGGTTTACCCACAGTTCTGTGCATCAAAAGGTCAAGAACTCCCCGTAACAGAGTGTTTTATTGACTAATCCCTCACATCGTCCAGAACACGTCGATGATAACTCTTCCAGATCCTAGTGTCGTAAAGACAAGTAAAACAAAATTTTGAACTATAAAAACGAACTGAAATAGGATGTGTGTTTTAATTAGATTGTCCCCGTCAGTGACATCAAACATTGTCCGAAAATTTCGCCGTTCCCTAGACATATACATGTGAACTTAATGCTGATATGGCAGCAAATATCTAATTCTCTCAAAATCCTTGATTATGGACTAGGAATGTGAACAAATGTCTAATAATAATTTATAGAACATTGGAATTTGGAAGCGAGAAAAATGTCCCGCAATAGGACAATTTACCTCTGGCATAATAAATAAAATAAGTCTACATCTTAAAAGCCTTTGTTGATAAGACATAACATTCAAATTTCATCAACATTATCAATACATGTACTTTTATTTTATACCTTACTGATGATGATGGTCCTTACTTTTTACTTATTCTCATCTTCCTTAAACTTTGAATTATAAACAGGAACATATTGTAAAACTAATTTCCATTCAGTGGCATACAGAAATGCAAGAGTTGCTGCAGCTCCAAAAGCACCAGCTGTTGGCACCCTAAAATAATAAAGATAGGTTGCCATCAGGCAATGAATGATACATTTACCAGTAACTATACTTAATGCATAGTAATAAAAAGTCAAAGTAAGTCCAATTTGTCTCCATGGAGAAACAAAACTTATCGCGAATACTAATATTAGGTGGATGTGTGTACAACATTTCAAAAAGATTTCTTTAAACGTTTATAAGATAAGTTCCAGAATAAAAATTGTAAGTATATTTCAATTATCCATGAATTGGCAACTCAAGATACAAGTGTACTATATCATCTAGTATATGAGCTAGGAGCCCTGCATGGCATCCAGTCTTCTTAAGACTTGGGGTTGTAACCAGGGTCAGGGGCGTAAACAAATTTTTGAATCCACTAGCCAGGACCAGCAGTCTACTGTCAGGCTCTAGTCCGACATTAATATCCACTAGTCCGTAGATCGACACAGTACAAGATTTAATCTTTTTTAATAAAGATCATACACTTGATTGCCAATTAATTAAGGATGTATAGGGATATTCAGTTAACCTGTCACTGGTTAAACGGTTAAAAGCTACGAACCAATATTCGTTTTCATTTCATAGCTGACCTTCAAAACCAGGAATGGTAGCCACAACAATTTTTTCTTTCACTAAAGACCATATAAATTAAAATACTTCATATAGCACATGTCATTTGTAATATATCACAGTAAACTAATGTCCTTTAATTCCTGCTCAAAGATTTGTTTACATTATTATTAGCACTAACTGCAAAGCTCAAGATAGCCTCGACTAATTGACAAATTAATTGTTTTACCATACATGTATTTATTTACCTGGTCACTCTATAAAGAATCTCAAAATGAAACAAATCACTTTTTTAAGTGCTGATATAATATTAAAATAGACAGGACAGTAAAAATATTTATCATCACTTGAGTGCCTAGTTACTATACTTATAAAATTAAACTGTGTGTTTAGGGTTACAATTGATGCAGTTTAAGAACCCTTGCGTAAGTTCAAATAGGTTCAAACGCACAATTGTCAACACATATCATTACAGTTTTTATTGGAATAAGTAATTCTATCACAAAAAGTGAAGACAGGACCAATTAAAATAGTTATCTAACAGTTTTTCATTATGGTAATGTGTTCTACATTTGCATAGCGATGTTTATGTTGTAGGCCTAATGACGTATTACGTAATTTGCCGTCATGACACTGGCCAGTTGAAATTTCGCGTAGGAGTTGGGTTTCATCAAATCATATAAATAGTTATGCGGTAAGGCTTCACCTTTATTTCAATGAGAATTGATTTATTATATGTTAAGCTACGTGCAGTACAGTTTTGGGTTAGTTTATACATGTATGTAGTCATTTGACTAAAAAACTTGTGCAAAGGAACTCTGTAGGAAAAGCCAGTACTGTGGCTAGAGTATGATGGAAGACATCAATAGTGGAACCATTTCTATTGAGTGCCATGCTGTGTGACGATAAGGTCAAAGTTGTCTACACACAGGTCACTGGAACCATTCAGCATGGTGTGTGTGTAATGAACACATGCAGTAAATTCTTTGGAAATACCTGACATGTTAAATAATCAACATTATCCTGTATGTAAAAATGCAAAGGTATGCTTTCAAATATTTATTTCGGAACTAATCTATTATAAAGTATACCAGTCTTTTATTTTTTTAAATCAATCTGATGATTTCAACTGGTTTATATCTGACCTGTCAATACGTGAAAGATAGGGAAATGAAATGTCAAGAATGAATGAATAGAAGGGGTACAAAAAATGTTCATAGGACTCTAAATTTTACTACAGAATATCTATTGTTATGACTGAGTTTTCCTTGGAATTTGAGAAATAAATGTGGGATGTTTTACAGTTTATTTATCTATATCATCACTAGTTTAATTCACAAACCAGTGAAAGGACACTAGTCCAGGACTAGAACAGCTAAAAAGATCACTAGCCTGTAAGTTATTTTTGGTAGCCCCGTGCATCGGGCTAGTGGATTTTTACAACCCGGGTTGTACAGTAAGAAATGAAATGAAACAGGTTTTAGCGTCCAACTTTTCTGCACGACCTGAAGACAGTGGTACACCACGCAGTGTGCTATGAGGAAAATTTTGACTCGATCTATTACATGCATGTCAATGTGTAAATGAATTGAAATGGGGGTCTAACACACGGGTACCAGTCAAGTCGTCCACAAGCAAAGTCGTCCACAACCGTTGGTGGAGTCGTCCACACCCGTTGGTGGAGTCGTCCACAACTATTGGTGATGTCGTCCACAACTATTGGTTATGTCGTCCACAACTAAGAATAAGACTCGTACACAATTTAATCGTATGGAAGAAATAGCTAGTACTATTTTGTTATTTGATTTCAGATCGAATCACGGATGTTTTTGTGCTAAAGTTAATCGTATTGTTTGTATGATCGTATGATCATTGTTGATTGTTTGTTTAGTATTGACGATTTTTTTTGTAATAAAAGTTAGCGTAAATTAGTCGAATATGTGAAAGAAATTCGAGGGGGCGTGATCGGCTGTCCTCTGGCTCTGCACAGGTGTGAGGTCATGTTTGATATTCAATTTTATACCGATACTTTTGAATCCGAATTCTACACATTTCTTTAACGGTAGTGTCATATTTATTTCTATTTACATGTATGTAAATTCTTTTTTATTTGGAAACCATTAAAACACACACTTATAGTTATATTAAAGAAAATAGCAAGAGGAGTTTGATTTCTCGATTGAAGGGTCTAAGTGAATAAACAACAATTTTTTGATTGGTCAGAGGCGTCTAACCGCGGGAATATTTACAGTTACTATTGGATGACAGCATGCATGCACGAATAAATGTATTTATAAGACTCGTACGCAATTCAATCATATGGAAGAAATAGCTAGTACTCGTTGACTATTTTGTTCATAATCTTTAACTGGCATTTAGCGATTGGGAAAACACATTAATGTGTTTCATAACGATAAGAGGATACTTGTCGAAACGTCGTGCTTTTAGAATAAACCAGTGATTGTTTCACATAAAAATTGTGTTCTATTAATGACTATTTTGTTATTTGATTTCAGATCGAATCACCGATATTTTTATAATAAAGTTAATGGCTATAAAATAAAGTTCTGTACGTCTATGATGATATAGCCTTCAATATTTGTTAAAATTAACACCCTTTCAATACGCACGTAACTAACGTACGAAAATTAAATGGTAATAGGTAGGGTGAGTCTGTCGTTCAGATTGCCTGTCAATAGTGTATAAAATAAAAAATCGATTTAGAACTGCTTTATTGGCATAATGCCAACCGATATGTCACGTATCATTGGAATTCTCCAATGGAGATTCTGTCGGGGGAAAACATCCACTGTTTCTCTCTCCGTGTATTCGATGTTCCATCAGGGAATTATATCCATTGACGATTTAAATTTACTTAACAACTGGTCAGTGAATCCATAAATGTATCATCCAGTTATTATTTTAATATCTACCGGTACCTGAAATTCACACGGACAGAGCGTGGAACACGTGCAATTCTGAAACCATGCCGAGACTCCGTCCTGCACAACTAACAAGGGGAAACCAAACCACAGTTAACAGTGGGAGCTAACCCGAGACCACCAGGATAGCGAGCCAGCATCTTATTAATCGCTGACCCACAGGGGATCCAATACTCTTTGATCTACCATACATCAAATACACAGAATCGATGCCGAGTTTTATGTCGACCATCTTTGAATTAGTAAATTAAGGGTCCCAATAAAAAGAATACTACCAAGTGTATGCCAGCAGTTCTTTGGACTTACTGGGATCCGCCAATCGAACTGGAAAAAAACAACCATAATATCAGTGCCAGTGGCATTCGATTTATGTTCAAGTCACAAGAACTTAAGAAGAAGGAAGCAGAAAATAGAAGATACTAATTAGCCTACAGGTCTAGAAATTTACCATAATTTGGCGATATTGGCATATCTGGATGACAGCAGCCTCGAAACATTCCCTAAACCTGACATTTCGACTTATAGGCCTTCTTATTACCAGTACGAAACCACCGTCAAAATGTGATTTTTAGAAGGTCATTGACAGGAAGTAGCCTTTAGACATTCTGACGAAACTAACCGATAATATTCATTTTACTCAAGTAACTCACAAAAGTCCCAAAAAGTAGTCCTTGGTATAAGCAGGACGGGAAAAAATAATAACAATCGAAAAAAAATGATGAAATACCAATAATACAATTTTAATATATAGGGTAGCTTGTCAAACACAGAAACATTATCCCATAACAACAAAATCATTCGCACAGCCCACTAGGGCAGTCGACTAGTTATTGTTATAGAGGCAGTGAGTGGTCTGAAAAGAAACTAAACGCTGATAACAGATAAACAGAAAGAACCCATTTTAGAGTAAATACCAGAAATAAATAAGATGGTAATATTTATTACACGAACATGTACCGGTAACGATGATAAATTTAGCTGTTCGAGTTACCGTAAATCATGGTATAATTTGACTGAAATTTCAATATATTTATTTTTCATCACCGTATCTATTTTTTTAACTAATATAGAGAAAATTGTCAGCTATTTATCTCCATCAAACACAATGCGTCTTAAAAAAAAAAACAAAATACCAACAGATACCTTGCCGCCTTGGATTTAGCTTGATTTAAAATTAACCTATCAAAAATTATTCACGAACGACCCTAAAATGGTCTGATTTTAATATCACGAAATCAACTACCAAAGTATTGTTGTTTCCCGGGGATTCTAAAGCCCATTAAAGACGCACTGTGACTCAAATCACGTTCGCGTTTTATAGACCAACGAGGACTTCAAAAAATGATGATAAAACCCGGCTAATTAGTACTTCATCGATACATTAAAAGGGGCTAATTCTCTATTCTTTGGAACCCAAAATAGATCGAAATGGATCAAAAGGCACAGTAATGTAAACTGATTTACATTCATTTTTAAAAATTGTATTTCTAATTAATAAGTAACATGCACAAATATCCTCCTGGATCAGTTTGTCTTACCACATCTGATCTAAATCACGTAACACAGGTGCCATCCAGGCCGTGTGATCTGACGTCACATGTAGACCTATAATACAGCTAGGGCTAAAAGAAAGCTTTCGCATTACCTGTTACCACGGTATTAGGAAAATATAAACGTGTTGAAAGTACTGCTTAGATAAAAAAATAAATAAAAAAAAGACGCTCTACAGACTAAAGTTTATATTCGATTGACTTTAAATTTATAGGCCCTACAGTGTTTAAAGACCCAATAACACTCTTGTTGTAACTAAATAATATGTCCCAATCTTCATTCTGGTCAACAAATTGTATTATTTTACAATATTCAAATTAATTGATGATATAAATTTCATCTTAACACACCTAATTTTAAAAATTGGAAAAATTCAACTAATTGATTTGAAAAGGCTAACGTAAACCTTTTCAAATGTGACTTTGATTTAAAATATTTTCGACCACTCTGGACAAATAAAATAGGATAATTTACACAACATGTAGGACACTTAAACATCTAGTACATGTACTTAGAATAAGGCTATTATTTATTTTCTGGGGCTGCCAAGCCAGCAAGAGTGTTATTGTCCCTTTAAGGTCGCGAGACGAAGAAGCCTTTTGATTTTCAGCGATTTCCGATAATTACTGCCAGAGTTATGGCCCTTGACTCTTCAAAATACTTGTGAACGATCTAGAGGTCAAAGTTAATATCCGATTGACCTTAAATTCATACACCGTGTTTAAGGTCATGAGACGAGAAAGCCTCTTGATTTTCTGCGATTTCCAATAATTATTGCCAGAGTTATGGCCCTTAATCACTTCAAAAAAATCATGTGGACGCTCTAGAGACCAAAGTTTATATCCGATTGACTTTAAATTTATACACAGTGTTTAAAGTCGTGAGACGAAGAGTTGTATTGACTTTCAGCGAATTCTGATAATTATTACCAGAGTTATCTCCCTTGACCACTTTGAAAAAATCTTTTGTAACGCTCTAGAGGCCAAACTTATCATCCAGTTGACTTCAGATTAATACACAGAGTTCAAGGTCTTGAGACGAACAAGTATATTGCTTTTCAATGAATTTTGATAACCGAACCGCTAAATCAATGATTTTAAATGTTCCTTATACCAAGTGTTAGCATGGGGTAGAACATTATCAAAACCATTCAAATTCTGTAAATTTTTCATCCGTTGATTTGGTGATAAAAACACCTTCGAGTCACTAAAGCTAATTTGATGCTGTGCGCTGTAATTATCTCGAAAATACAACATAAAAAATTTTGGACACGTAGTTTAATCATCCCTGGGGTTTGTAATAGTTGTACGATAGTTTATCATTCTTACTGTAATAACTTACATTATTGGAGATTTTGTTTTATTTTTAATGTCTAATATACGTCTATGCATGAACATGTTCATTTTATTATACAAGGTAATAATTATTATCGTGATAAATATAATGTATTTATTGACGCTTGGGATATGTCTACAAACTTCATTCCGAAACAATACACCTGAATGATTCCGTTCGATTGGCATTTGCCCGAATCCTTGCTGTACTTAAAAGTACCGTACCCTAATATAAGACAACCCATTTGCGGCATTTTAATTAATGACTTCTGGAACATGGTAAGTGAATGTACAGACGCGACTAAAAAGTTTATTCATAAAATAAAGATTGCAATTGGATTACGAACCTTAATGCATGTACGTACGTTTATTATGTTCGCGATACGGCTAAATAACCGATTAGAACTTAGCGATTACTCGTACGTTTCTTTGTGTTTACTACCGGGGGTGTAAACAATAGGATTTATTTATGACTGCAATAACAGGATTATGAATACATCTATTTTCCTACTATTCGGATTATGTTTATGAATCCGTTAAACCCCAATTCATTTTTGGGGGGATACTTATATACTTATGTACTTTTTTTCTTGTCTGGTATTTAGTTTTTTGTGTCAATAATGCTACAGGTAACTAAATATTGTTTTAGACATCTGACTCAAGTAGAGGTTAAATGCTATAAATATACAAACACCCCCCCCCCTCCCCCCACACACACACACACACTCTCACAGTTACTTAAGTTCTGTTTCACACCCTTAAAATTGTATGTGATATTTCCCTCTGATTTCGTTTATTATAGTTCAAAATTTCGTCTTCATGTTATGGAAGCCATCAAAAGTATGAAAAACAAACGATGCAAAATATAGATCTATATTTTAATCAGATTGATTGGCTGGATATTTTGATACATTCTCCTGTGAGAGCAGTACCTGAGAGAAATGTTTCCATATTAATGTGTATCTATATTATCTGGTGCGAAAATCCATATTAACTGAAGAACATACCAAAATATACAAGCATAAAATCCATATTTTACATATATAAGAAAAAACAAAAGAAGTAATAAAACTTTGATGGAACTGTATTGAATAATTGATAGATACAAAATAAAGCCAAAACCTCAAGAATAGTTGTAAATTAACAAACAATTGATATTTATTTAATTGCACATATTTTTTTGATTATTGTACAATGATATAGAAAAATAATGATAGTAAACAATTACATTATATACTTTTCGTCATCTGATCTTACTTAATGTCCTTTTAATCAAATTATATCATTACAAAAACTAAATTACCCAGTACAAGATTTAATATCATTTAGTATCATTATTGCTTGATAAAATTATTATATAGGTTTATAAAATTTGTAGAGCTAGGCCTACAAGTAAAAAATACAACAGTAGTGTGATACACATCAGTAACAAGAAAACAGATATTGCACACTATAATAAAGCCTTGAGTTTTCCTTGACTGTGAAGTTGAACTGTTTCATCACCACCACCAATGCATTTTCCATTAATAAAAACACGGGGTACCTGAAAATACATGAAACATAGAGGTTATGTTAACTACTGTAATCATGCCTATATATAAACTTAATAACCATTGAGTCTTTAGCAGTGGGAGCAAACCCACATGGTTAGGACAGTTCTACTCGAAACAACACCTGTTGACTCAATGAAAGTTGAAAGACATTACAATCTAAAAGCACACATGTTCAGCCGGTAATTGGCTGATTGGGACCATGGCTGATTGGGACCTGGCTGATTGGGACCAGATTTGTGGCTGACTGGGACCAGATTTGTGGCTGATTGGGACCAGATTCTTGGCTGACTGGGACCAGATTTATGGCTGATTGGGACCATGATAAGGCTTATTCGGACCATTACTTAAATGCCGCGAGAATTAAAAATATGTTTGCATATTTTTGATAATAAGACAACTATGGCAATAAATAGTGTAATCAGTCACAAATAATAGTGTAATTAGTGATTGACGGCTTCAATACAAATGAGCTAAATCACAGAGAATATGCTTCACATTCTTGGCTGATTGGGACCAGATTCTTGGCTGATTGGGACCATGATCAGACCAATGATAAGACTGTTTTAAATATGTTTGCATGACAATAAATACCACCCAGTATTATAAAATTGTAACCCAATATCAAAAAGCCTCATATCAGTATAATTACTGCAATGAATGCAATATTTTGTAATGAATGAAGCTGAAATAATGACAGACAAATATTGTTCTTTGTATAATATTTTAGTGATTCAATTCCTTTACAAACCAATATTTTATTAAAACATACAAATATTTAAAATTATTTCCTATAAAAATACATATTTCAAAATATTTCATATAAAAATACAGACCTGTAAAAAATAAACAGGTATATTTCACAACCTTTCATATAACAAAACAAAATTATTTACAAGCTATTATGATTTTGTCGAACCATATAAATGTGCTGCTTTGTTTAGTAAACTACTTGTCGTAATCTCATTTTCACAATATTGTCTCCACAATTCCATTAATTTTCCTTCTGTTTTTCATGTTTTTGTTGTTTGATATCGCCGTAGCTTTCCCTCCTTAACTAATTTTAATTGGTTTGGAATTTCGTCCGCTTCCTGGTATAAAAGGGTAATTAACAAATAAAATGGTAAACATCCCTTCTTAGCTCTTTTGTTTAATTTGCTATGCCACCCCTCTACGTCATTATTTGTTCTAACACTTCTACCGAAGACTGACCAGAATTCAACTGTCCATATTGTTGATTCTAACCAGGTTTCCTTTACATAATTAAAAAAGTCTAGCAGCAGCGGTTGACCTTCTGGCAATTTTCTCTTTAGTTGATCAAACGTGGGAGGTATGTCTGTTGCAGGTAACAAAGGAGGGGGGGGGGGCAAAAACTTTTCTTTGGATCTTAAAAATGCTGTCTTTCTGGTTACTGAAAAACAAAATTCAATATCAATAACCGAGTATATAGGATTATAAGGTCCATGATATGCAATACACTAAATTGGTTGACAAATGTGTATACACAAATACACATTAAACAATGTTAATTAAATCACACTTTATTTATAGTATAAAACTCAGGTAGCAATATAGAAGACCCTAATCACACTTTTTATTGTTAATTAATGACAAGCTTAATAATCCAATATACAATCAGATCCAATCACACAAATTCCCTGTTGTGGCTGTCAGAAGATCTGAGTAATTTTCATGTAGTAATATAGTACACTTTCCTAGATATCACCTACCTGTTTACTGGTGTTAAATTTTAGTCTATAAATCTATTATGTTTATTTTCTGTATAAGGTAGGATATACATTTTGACTGCCTTTATGTTCATCATATTTGAAATAACCGATTTCCGTTGCTACTGTATTGCTGGTATTAGTTTTCAAATTTGTATGGTTTAAACATTATTTCTATAACATAATTACTCACAATATATGTGCATGTATAATGGTTTCGGATTTCCATTATGATACTGTATTATAGGGGCTAGTACCGGTATTAGTTGTCAAATTTGTATGACTTAATTGCAATTAGCATAAATTGGTTTAAACAGTATTTCTAACATATAATTACACACAATGTATAGGCTATAATGGATTTCAAAACAAGCTATGAAGTTTATAAAATAAAATAAAAAATTGTCTGTTTAAATTGCATAAAACGTATAATAATTTACATAAGATTAATAAGATAATCTCTGTTAATATAATATAGCGTAACTGTGACATAAAAAAATGGAATATAAACATAAATAACGCAGGCCTACATAAAAAAAGCACATAATTATAGTCATGATATAGATATAAAACTCCTTTAATTTATATTAAACTTAATTCAATATCAAAACCTAAGTTTCTAGTATTTTTTAATCGTGTGGTCCCAATCAGCCTAGTGGTGGTCCCAATCAGCCTAAAATGTGGTCCCAATCAGCCAAGAATATGGTCCCAATCAGCTTTGACTTTTGTCCCAATCAGCCATGGTCCCAATCAGCCACGGTCCCAATCAGCTTGGTTTCGTTCAGCCACCCTTCATTTAGAAATTATGTTCTCATAGATAGGTGACCTGTTGTATCCTCTTTTCTAAAATTTGAAGAGGGTGGGTGGCTGTTTTTTATTTGAACAATGAAGTAAAACATAGCAAGTTTATTATCACATAATACATGTAAACCTACAACATATATTGATATATTAGCTTATTATTATTAATAATAATCATACTCATAGTTTGATTTCTATGTTATCATCAAATCAACGATAAAAATTGACCTGTGTTATAAAGGGCCAATCCCCGGTAATATTTTGGAGAACAAAACTGCTTAATTTTGTTTTTAAATCCCAATAGATCTCTACCCTAGGGCCGAACAACTAACTCAACATATGTGATAAGTTTTCAAACATCTTAAACTCTTCAGTTTTCATCTGAAAATGGAGACCGGTGTCCCAAGCTGTATTATTTATAAAAATAATGTGTAGGTGAAATTTACCTTTCGTTATCAAGTACAGCACATGTGGCCATTCATTGTATAGCAACGGGGATCAATTTTCAACAAAAAAACTGACCCTAAATCTTAAAAGGATTATGTTCCAGATAAGAGTTTTGACGTTCACGTCCAAACGACACAATGTTTTGCACTGTAATTTTGAGACAAGGTAAATACACAATTCCCCAATATTTTGGCGCTTAAATTTCATGCGTACTTAGACTTTTATTTTTGAGACTATGTTTAAATCGGGATAGTCCCTTTAAAATATACACTTGACTTATCAAAGACATCATTACAATTACAGTGCTGGTACATGTACCTCCATCTTTCTTTTCAAGATCTGGCAATGAGTAAGTTAAATCATGTATTGTCATAATCACTGATAATGTAGGCTACATGACTTTGCAATTTATATCAATCAATAAATGGTACTATTAATAACTATTTTAGTATGTTTGACATAAGACTTGAACAGTTACAGTGTGAGTGTATAAATAATTAAAAATTTACCGAACGTGCTCCAGTCATTTGCGACATAAGTTTCTGAATTTCTTCACAATTGGGGTCATTATCAATTTCCATAACATCATAATCGTCTTCTTTCAAAATACCCGGTTTCAAGTATTCTTCTTGGAAAACCTTTTTTGCTTTTACACAAAAAGGGCAGTACGATTTTGAAATTATGACTACTTTTTTCCCTGCAATCCTTGCTTCGATAGTTTTCTTTATGTCGCCCATATCTTTTACTTGTGAAGTTTTGAAATTCCAGAGACTTCTTTGACTTTGTTCAAGATAAGATTTACAAGTGTTTGTGATAATCCGTCGGAATATTAATAATACTGGAGACATTCACCAACAACCGGCAAAGAACCCGGTAAAGCAAGACAACTAAACGAACTTTTACACTGGTTAATTACACTTTCAGGAGCGTTAAAAATAGAACAGGAAATTCATACCTTATAAAGTTCAATATCTCTGCGATTAATTGAACCACATATTGTTATGCTACTGCTATTCTTCGATCATTGTGACAGTATTATACTGACATCAAGAAAAACGTGGCAAAGTACAATTATGTGTTATTTCGTTTCGTTTTAATCGAACAACATTCCACCACTGTTCAGCACTCGGCAAACCTCGACAAGGTGCTAACCTCAATCTATTTGTTAAGGCCAGCTCAATTTTCGTCAAGGTCGCCGATATGTAAATGAGGTGATTGTTGGCGTTGGTCAGAGTGTAGGTTAGGTTTAAAAATTTGGGGTAAGCACTCAAGCACTGGCCTAGGTTGATGAAAATTTTGTTCGTGATATTTCCTAGTTTTATAACAAAAAAAAAAATTACATATTAGATTTATAAATAAAGGCAATTTCACTGTTTTCTGGTGTTGGTGGCGATGGTGGTCTTCCTTGCATGATGGTGCTTGTGATTTCCTGGTAATTTTGTTTCTTAAGAAAACAGAATAAATTTGAGGCTTTCGGAAGAGAGCCAAATTAGTGTGTCTTACTAAAAGAATTGAATTTAGGGCTAGGGATTCTTATGTCTAGTTGATTCTATTTACATTAACGGTTAGGGCTAGGCTTTCATATAGGCTAGTTTGTTTTTGGTTAGGGTGAGGAGGCCTTATTTAAATCTAATTTTTACTTTGCACTAAGATGTCGTTCAGAATTTTATTTTTAGAATATGTAATAATATATGTTTCTGTGTGACGATTTTCGGGTGATTGAGGCCGTGATGTGAAATTTCTAGCAAGCTTGCTTCTGTTGCTCCATCCCGACGATTTTCAGGCGGAAAACAAACTACATAATCTAATTCTTCTAGTATTACTTTGTATTTCCACACAACTTTTCTTTTATCAATTCTTTGACGTTTGACAGAAAACGTAAAATAAAAATGGGCTTACTTATCAATGTGCGATGGTATTTGAATTTCGCGGTGATTTGGTTTTAATAGATCACGTGACAAAGCTCACCAATCAGACGCACACGACGAAAGGTCAACGGGTCGTGTAGAGTGAAAGGTTTGTTTACGTTTTGATAGTAAACAAGCGGAAGAATAACTAGAACTGTATACTCCGTGTAGATTTTGTTTAAAACACCGATGTAAAACCGTTTACTGTGAGAAACTGGGAAAAATTTAGGGTATGTGCTAACCAGTGGATCAAATTAGATGGAAATATTGATATGTTGGACAAATAATTGTAGGAATGTGCAGACAAAACTCTTTCTCGTTCTAACAATACAGACTTCTGACATACATTACCAACGTAATAAAACCCAACAACTGTGTATGAATAAAGAACTATGTTTAGAGCAGCTAATATTTTACCAGCGAAATAAGAAAAAGAATAATAGGTCTGGTTAATTTGTTAAGGGGATCATATCTTAACATTTTCCAATTTTATTGCAAATGCAAGTTGATGAAGATATTCTCCTATTCCTAAATGTATGTCAACTCAGACTAAGACAAAAGACCACTATGGAAAAGACTGTGTCACCATTGAGGTGAAATACCATGTGCATTACTTTAAAGTTGCCTTGCTGTATCTGCAGAAATTTATGCTCTTCTTATTAAACTCTACTGTAACAAATGACAGGGTTAGGTTGACTATAGAGACCAAGAACCAAACAATATTTTCTCTGTGGATGCAAATCAGGCTGCATTAGGCTACAGATAGTTGTATTTGTTACAAGTGAAAGCTTTCTAGTATGGATTTGTGATAAATTGTTTGAATATGAAAGTGACAGTCAAATGATATTGATGAAATTACATGATTTTTTATGAATAGGCCTACACCTGTATACATACATATGTATTTTTGTAAGCGGTTTGGACATTGGTGTGCATGTAAAAAGACCCCTTGGCAGTTGGAATTCGATATAAGAGTAGGCCATAGTGCTGTGCCCAGGCAAAATTTCCCTCATAATAAACTGTATAGCGCACGCCTGTCTTCCTTAACCCAGTACATGTATATAGGAGCTACAGATAGATGTATTTTTTAGAAGTGAATGTTTTCTAGTATGGATTTGTGAAAGTTGTTCAAATATGAAAGTGACAGCCAAATCATATTGATGAAATTGTGATTTTTATGAGTAGGCCTAAACCTGTATACATATGTATTTTTGTAAGTGGTTTTTACATTAAATATTCTAAACATGTTTTACTTAAATGTACTGTACATGTCGATAAATGTTCATATCATATTTAGCTATTTTAAGTTGACATATATGTTTTTATTTTCCTTTTTTATTCCAATTCAATTCGGACGTGGTTTCTCCTTGTCAGTGGTGCAGGCAGAGGGGCTGACAAGGTACAAGGACTGCTGTCTAGTCGTTCAAATGTGACGAAAAACCGAATTCCTGTGTAACATTGGTGTGCACGTAAAAAGGTCCCTAGGCAGTTGAAATTCGATATAAGAGTAGGCCATAGTGCTGTGCTCAGGCAAAATTTTCCTCGTCGTACACTGTATAGCGTATGCCCGTCTTCATTAGTCCAGTACATGTATAAGAGCAGAACAGTAGGACGGCGTTTAACTCCATTTCATTTCTTATTCATATTACTGGAACCATTTTATTTAGTTAACTGTTTGTTTTTCTCTTATATGTACTTTTCTTTACTGGCATATATCTTTTAATTTTGTACAGTGTATATGGACACAAGACCTGATCTGTGTGTAAATACATGTAGTCTGTGCGGTTTAGCCCCCCCCCCCCCAAAAAAATTGATGATTTTTTAGGAGTATTCTTAGCCGGCCACATCCTCAGCCCCTCCAAAAAATTGTGTACCCACCCCCCCAATTTTATGAGCTGGCGACGGGCCGATTCTGTGGATATAAAAATCTGAAAAGCAGATTAGAAACCATTCTCCAGTATTAATACACTATATAAATGATGTTATTATTATTTTATACATTTTTCATGCCATCGAGCGTTGTTGTTGAATACTGTATGAGGAAGTATATAAAATTGCATTCATTTCTTATTTTTTAGTACTGTATTTCTTTCTATAAAATAAATGTATACTTATTTGACATCTCTTATAATATGTCTTTATTGTTGTTTTTTTTTTTTTTAAAAAAAAGTATAATTGCATGTTCAGGGTTGTTAGGTGAATCCTTATTAATATTCTGTTGTATCAGTGGGCTCATGTAGATAATATTATTTTTTTTGTTTTTTTCTGAACATTATATATAATTATTATACCGAACCAGTATTTCAATCATGCCAAAAACGTTTTCATCTGTATACTCTATTTATATTTCTTTTGCATATTGTTGTATTGAAATAAAATGGAAAAAATACTTTTTCCAGGAAATATCACATTCATTGATACAATTTCGCTTTTGACCATATTTTTTCCGCAAATCAGGGCCTAACTGTGTTCACGGTGTCAGCACAACATTTATCTGATGTTATTGTTCCGTAATTCAGGCATATTTGCAGAAAAATTCTCTCATACAAATGTAAACAAGCCAACGTGTTCCGTCTCGTAAAAGGTATTCCCTGGTCTATTTATGGCTATTGACCCCTGACCTAATGACGTTGATTGCTTTTATGGTTTCTGATTGGCTTAGAATATGATTTCTTCACCACATTATGGCTACACTTGACAAATATAGTCCGAGGCGTAATTCGAGTGTTGGTCTGATTGTACAAAACATCGCAATAGAAATGTGTACTACAGTGACGACTTACTTGTTTACTTGTGCAGCAAAGCTTCAGATTTTCGACTGGAATTTGCTGGGACAAAATGAAACGATTTTCGTGGCTAAATCATAGTTTGACGTACTTGCGCTAAATGGGACTACAAAAGTGCATTTTGGGTCTCCCCCACATATCGTTTGTCACATTGTCTACATGAAATTAAGTTGATTATGTTTGAAATGCTGCATGAAAATTGGTCTAATATTGGGAATTGCGTGTCAGATATTTTGTTATGGAACTTGTCGAATATGTTTATGATTTTGCCAGTTTGACCGTGGCCACAAGTTTATGTTTTAACTGCTGATTGCATATTGTTTGTTTCTTTGGTATGTTTTGGGTGAACGGAAGTTTTGAACAGTTATTGGCGTGTATCGGTTTGGTTTTTTTGTGTGTGTGTTTTTCTTTGTTGTGTTTTTCTTACACATATGCGGTTAATTTGAAACATGGATGATGATTGTTCAGTACCCTTCTATGTTAAAAACGCCCAAAATTCGTCTAGTGTGCACGTCCAGACAACGAAAATGTCATCTAAAAACGTCCGAAGAAATCTGGTTTTAATGCACAGAGTAGCAGAACTTCCCCTTTCCGCTCCGCCATGAAGAGATTCACAAAACTCGGGGCAAATCAAATCGTTTTCCCATCGCAGTTCCGGACTTGGTCCTTGAAAATCTAACCCAGTAACCTATATCCAATGACGTCAATGCCTACATCTAACCTCGGCTGTATGACAATTTCCGAATTCCCAGGCGCGGATCCAGAGGGGGAAGGGGGGTCCAGGGGGTCCGGACCCCCCCCCCCCCCTGCTCAGACTTGAAAAATTTTTATGCGATTTTATTGGCGATTTAGACCTGTAATTTTTTTGGAATTTACCTTCCGGAAATACGTCAGAATGAACCAAATTGAATTTAATTTACCAATTTTTTCCCCGTTAATCGGTTGAACGCAACTAGTTAAGCAATTATCAAACCTAGACCCCCCCCCCCCTGCAAAAACTACTATCACGTTCCTAATACCTTGAGGAACTGTCTTTGATCGGACGATGTCCGCTGACAGTTCCTATCAAGCCCTATATAGCTGCAATATGAAAATAACACTCATCCCGATGTCCGGTGTAAGGCTTTTTTTTTTTTTTTTTTTAAATTCTTACCGACTTTTTCACCCAGATTCTTCACTGTTTGTCAAAGGAATAATTTCTCGCCGCAGCTGACACACGGTCATAATAATTCAACACTATTTTCAAGTAGAATTGTGCGAATGAAAACATACACAAAATACGTTCTAACTGAACAACCATTACAAATCCGAATATGCGCAGATCACATGTTTATTTAATTGCTAAATTCTACTTAAACATAGTGTTGAATTATTATAAATTTGTGTCAGATATGATGAGAAATGATTCCTATTGCGAAAAATAAACATTCACGGTTAAAAATAGAAGACAAGGGTTGTAGAATAGCCTGAGAACAGAGGTAGGGAAGAGTGGTATTTTGCTGCATTTTCATATTGCAGCTTTATAGAGCTCGATAGGAACTGTCAGCGGACAGTGAGAATGGCGAAACTTTGCGTATAGCATTACATGTACATCAATGCGTTGACTAAGTTCGGTAATGCACATTTCTTGTAATTTTATTTCGTTTCGTTTTTTAAAACTATTTTTTTTTTGTTTATTTGTCTATACTGCACTAGGATCTGGAAGGGTTGTTATAAAACCCGCGTCCTGTATTGCGTGAGGGATTAAGCAATGGAACCGCCTGTTACGGCGACTTCTTGGGTAAACCACTAGAAAGTCAACGCTGCTTGATTAATCAATGTCTGACGTCATAGGATCAAAAACCGCTAGTACAACAACTGACGTGACCTCTAGCACGATACTAGATCTTTCCGATCTGAGAAATATTTTTCCGTGTTATAGCCACAATTCTAACCTAAACCCTTCAAAATAGTTTTAGATAAACCTAACCCGAACCCTAACCCTAACCCAAACCCTTCAGAATAGATTTAGATAAACCTAACCCGAACCCTAACCCTAACCCAAGAGAAAATATTTCACAGATCGGAAAGATCTAGTATTATGCTGACCTCTAAGTACAACTGGCTTCATGTAGTGTAGGCCATCGATAGTATAAACGAAATACAGATCTGCGCCGATGTTTTGGGACATGGTTCCAATTTAGTGGGAGTAGTAAAAACTTGGTGTATACTTTCATTACATCTATTTCTGAGTATAGTTTCAGTACAGCAATGCCTGGACGATGTTCAGTGATCAATTTGATTGGTTGGGACTCTGGAGCTTAAACGAGAATGGTAAATGTCTCGACCATTTTCAGGACTTCGAATTTTGACTAATGGTTTGGATTGTTCATACTTGGTTTTGTTTTATTTTTATATCAATAATTTGACCAAATTGGAATACCTTGACTTATTTCGATGATGAGCAATTTGATTGTTGGAGCGAGTGAAAATGGCCGTCATCTTCACTGTTTCAAATTAAATTCTTTAACATTTTTTCAAGTATTAGTTTGAAGTATACTCTAGATAAAAATTATTATATATTTGTTACTTTTAAAGGTGTATATAAAATTAGTAAAATGCACCGTTTTATGTTAATAAATGCACGCACTATTCTTTTTGAAGAAATTTCTCTGGTGAATTGGGGTAGCCATTTTCCCGGAAAATGATATGTAATTCCTACGCGCGAAAGTTCTCGTTTACTTGCGTCGTACGCCCCTGATTTTACGTGCCTGGATGACCGAATCACTTAAAAATATACCCACACGTAGAAAAAAAGATCTTTACAAAAACTTGAATTTGTTCGTTTAGGATCCAATTTGTTATGTCTGCGAGTAGACTTTGGCTTGAGGATCATTTTACAACAAACGAAACGACGATCCGACCTCTAGTTTTCGAGAAATCGACCCAAAAAGATTGACCAATCAGAGGTCAGAATGGGCGGGGCTTAGGTTTGAAAAAAATTGGAAAAAATGGACGGTCTAATGTGCCAGAGGCCTTCGGTTCCGCGGCTGCCTCTGGGAACGAGATTGCGCACTATTGAGACAATGATGGATGCCATGTGATGTGATGTCACATGAAGAAGGCATTTGAACTTGTAAAGACCATTCATCTCACTCGACAAATCTCGACAGATTCCGAAATACCCGGAACCTACATCTAGGGGATGCTCGGTTCACAGTCCAGAACGTTCCGAATCGACAGAATTACAATCGAGTGACACGGAATTCAGTCCCGTGACAGTTCTGTCAGTCCCGACAGCTGAGGTGGAGTGAGTAGAATCGTGACGTATTCCCAGGTAAAAAATATGTTTCAACTGTCATGATTGGTTGAGGTATTTTTTATGCAGTCGACGCATTGATTGACACCAGTTTTGGAATTTAATTCCGGAACTGTGAATCGAGCATCCCCATAGTCTCGGCTGTATGACAGTAAGTGATATGTACTTAAAGCTGAACTCCGGTTACAAAAATACTGAAATAATGTAATAAAAAAAAAAGTTAACGCCCGCAAGCCGCCATACTTGTTTCCAACTTGTGAAATAAGTATGGCGGACATGGAGGCTTATGACCTGGAAACGTTAGCCGATCTCACTTCCAGTTTGTTTCTCGTCAGCTAGCTATACACATCCGGCTTTATTCTCTTCACACGGTTCACTGATTACTGTAATTTTCCCCCAACAGTATACCAAATTATTGAAGATTGAACATGTCTGATCAGGTAAGACTGTAAAAAATTATATGAACTGCGTCTACTACAATATAAATTTCTTACACGTTGGTAAAATGGAGAAAAAAAACATAACATCTATAAATTTAGCAAACACTCCCCAATGAGAGCCGTCCCAAACATGTAGTTATGTCCCTTGGTCGTTTTCATGAAAACTATTCAACATGGAACTCACGAAGAAGGCAATACAAATAGTTTGTATAGGTGATTTGTTTTGGTTGAAAAACAGGTTGGGTAAGACATCTGGTTGCATCTTTTGTTTTGGAGTAAAGCTTAGGCTATATTGTAGTAGACGCAGTTCATATAATTATTTACAGGCCTACCTGGTCAGACATTTTGCAATCTTCAATAATTTGGTATACTGTTGGGGGGAAATACAGCGATCAGTGAACCATGTGAAGAGAATAAAGCCGGATGTGTATAGCTAGATGACGAGAAACAAACTGGAAGTGAGATCGGCTAACCTTTCCAGGTCAAACGCCTCCATGTCCGCCATACTTATTTCACAAATTGGAAACAAGTATGGCGGCTTGCGGGCGTTAACTTTTTTTTTATTACATTATTTCAGTATTTTTGTAACCGGAGTTCAGCTTTAAGCCCATACATTTGCGATGCGGTTACCGGTTTACTTTAACAGGAAAACATGATGCTATTACAAACAAACAAGACACAGCCCACTTAACAATATGATGTTAATTTTACGTTAAGTTTACGTAAAAATGGTCAGTCAGTTTACCATCATTTTGCTCATCTTTTTAACGATAAATTTACGTTAGGAAATGACGTTAATCTAACGTAAACTTTACGTCATTTTTACGTCATCTTTACGTCATTTTCTGATGTAAATCTAACGTAAAGTTTACGTCATTTTCTGACGTAAATCTAACGTAAATTTTGCGTAAACTTTACGTCACTTACGTTAGATTTACGTCAGAAAATGACGTAAACTTTACGTTAGATTTACGTCAGAAAATGACGTAAATATGACATAAATTTGACGTAAAATTTACGCTAAATTTACGTCATTTCCTGACGTTAAATTGTCGTTAAAAGGATGAGCAAAATGATGAAAATCTAACCGACCATTATAACGTAAATCTAACATTAAATAAACATCATTTTCGGATGCAATTCTAACGTCAAATCTATTATTTGCGTTTGTAAACATGACATTCAGTCAACCAATAACCAAATGTTCTTTAACCATAGGAAGGACTGGATGGTAATGTGATCTAATGAATGCACTTTAGATCATAAGGTCTGTCAGTGATACCTAGTGGACTGGTTTCGATACTAGACGTGAAAAGGGAATTTCTCTGGGTCCTCCAATTACAAAAGACTCCTAGCGCAACCAAAGTATTGAGAGAGAGAGAGAGAAATGGGGTTTAACATCCACTCGACAGAAACCAGGTCATTTCGGGTCTAAAATATGGTTTAATTTTATTTCAATTATTCGCTGGCATGTACATGTAGGGGTCTCAATAACAGGCCTTATGATACAGCATGCATGTGCTAACCATTCAGCCATCCCCTCCCTCCTCAAATTATTTAACTTGTATTGAATTGCAGGTGAGTCCCAAAGTCTGTCTATTGTACGTTAAAAACCATTTTTCTCTCTAAGCAGTTCATTATAAGATCAGTCATTGAATCAGGTGGCATGGTTTCGATTGCTGAGTAGATTTTCTCCAGGTCATCCAGTTTTATCCCACTGCTAAAGGCCCCTAAATGACCTAGTGTGAGTCGAGTGGATGTTAAACCCAATTTCTCTCTAAAAGTAATTGTAACCAAACGTAAAAAACTACACACTTTACATAATTATATAACAAAATACGCTACAAGTATCTATACTTTATTTAAAAGATAAATATATAATGTAATAAAGTACAAAACAGGCATTTAAATTGTCACAGTTTATCCACAGCACCAAATTAGTGACAATTTAGGAAACAGCTCTATGAGAAAAAGATCTGTATAGCACTTTGAAAATGTGGGAATATGGCCACAGTCTGTCGCATATTTGGAAGGAAAACTGTGACATTGACCAAATTTGATAAAAGAAAAACTATAGCCTATCACCTTTGCATAAGGTTTTCAAACTAACTTTGGAAAGGAAATTTGTGGAATACTGAATATTGAAACACGTCTGAAAAAATGAAATGGGATTTAGTGTCCTACTGTTCTACTTCAAACTGGGCTTATGAAGACGAGCCTTATCATATAGTGCGCCATGGGGAAAATTTTGCACAGGCAACGGCGCTACGGTCTGCTCCAAATGCCAAGCGATTTTTTGCGTGCATGCCGACTTTGGTTTTTCATCCCATCTGAAGGACTAGACAGCCTGTCCTTATCAGTCCCTGCATAACTGACAAGGGGGAAAGCACGCCGGAAAATCTGGATGAACTTTCTCGGCCAATGCAGGGATCTACACCAGACCTCCAGTCTAGCGAGCCAGCATCTTACCCACTCAGCCACCGTGATCTCCGAAATGAAAAAAACTATAAAGCAGTATTCACATGTTTTGCGGTAAGGGGGGGCGGGAGAGATATGTTTTTAATAAAGAAATAAACAAGCTAAGAAATGTCGACAAATACCTTCATCCATATATAACTCGATGTGGAGTACAAGACGAAGGCCCAATTTCAGCGAAAAGGGATATAGACTTATGCCCCAATGAATATAGTAATCCTAAACGAGAAAGTTGCAAAAAGCTGAATATTATTTGCTGCAGTAGATTTTCAACTCACTGATACAAATCAGTTTAAGCCAAAGAGCTGTTACATGTATATAAGACTGACAGGATATCTGCTTGAGGCAAACTATTCATAAACAATTGACTGTCACAAGATCAGACGGAAAATATTTTAGGCTTACTGCTTGTAAAGTAAAGCTTTTGGCCTACATTCTGGTGTATTTTGTGCTACCATAGATAAATATAATATATTGGTTCGGTACATATAATATATTGGTTCGGTACATATAATATATTGGTTCAGTACATGATTAAAAAGTCTTTATTTCTTTGACATCTGGACAATTTCGTAGCTGAGTGCTCTGATAAATGTGCTTTCGACCATGAAGACGGTTAATACTGTTATTGAGTTCAATGCATGGTTTCAATCCCAAGTTGGTATGATAAGCAGTGATGTCATCTAGCTTCCATATATAAAGCCCTTATCAACCTTCTTATATCTTCCTCGACATGACTTCCACCAATGATGCTCAAATTTTCCTTACATATATATATAGGATCTCTAAAAATAACAAAAAACAAAATAAAAGCAACTTTTATACTCCAAAATAAAAATGAAATTAGGTTTAAGGAATTCCTTTCTCACATTCCGACTAATTTACGCTAAATACATAGATCAGTGATTAATTTTAATTGTTAGATTATCTGGCTTCTTTACTTACTTAAATGTGTAAATACAACTTACAGAAATCAGTTCATTTTACAGTTAGTCGAAAAAATAGAAACAAAATATTATGTTGATTAATCGTAAACTTCTACTTGAAAATAGTATTGGATTGTTAAAAAAAATTCGTCAGATGTTGTGACAAATGATTCCTTTCAAAAGATAATAAAGAATTACGGTGAAAAAATATAAAATAGGGATACAGCAGAAATATATAGCTGTGTTCACTGAGTCACTGTGGTGTGGTCGTGGAAGTTCTTTTCACATCCCTGAATTTGTAAGCTCAGTAATACATCAGCAGTTGGGGATATAAGAAAAAACTTACTTTCAAATCCAATCACTCATTTATCTGGTATATTCTACTTTTCTAGTTCTCTGTTTGTGTAATCCAAGAACTGTATTTTGTACATTTATCATGCAATTTAGGAAAAAATCCATTCCGCGCGCCATCTTGCATTCCCAGGATACCTAGCTTCCTGGTTCATGCTGTGTTGAGAAAAAATGCGTATAGATATAAAAGAATAAAAAAATTATTTAATAATGATTGTTTAATCAGTGTGGACAGCATACGGAAAACGACAACAAAAATAGACCAGCTAATATTGAAATACGTTAATAGATATTACATTTAATAATTTAGAGTAATTTATCTTGACCTTGACCCCTGACCCAAAATGGCGCCATATACGCATGTTTCTTATGTGACCATCAACTGTTCGTTCGTTCGTTTCTGGAGTTTACAAAATCAACTGTACGCACTTCAATACCTTATATGTAGGCTAAACTATTTTAGGTATATGAATAGTAAAATTGAAGAAATTATTATTTGATTTCGAGGCCTTATTTTAAGCATGTGCATGATATAAATAATACGCCATACGAATGGATGTAGCTATTATTATAGTTAGTTATTTTGTTGATGTTTAATGAAATAGATCGACAACAGTCGTTTTATTGAGTTGTATCAAATTCAATAATCCCGATTTTTAAACCAATATTTCGATTGCGAATATATAAGTCTCTACTTTTAGGTTGTTGGAATTTGTTAATTTTTACTTTCTCAGTGTTAAATTTATCTAGGTCAAACTACACCATATTCGTTTGACACCTTTCAAACGTGTGATAGAATCTACTAATAATACTATATAACACTTAATTAAATATATTTTTGTGGTAACAGAGCTAATTATTTCTTATATGTTGAAAAAATAAAATTATCAAGAAAAGGCAAAAACGGCGCTCGTCACTGAAAATAAACATATTTTCTCATAGAATGACCCCTATATCAATTAAAGGAAATAAATTATATAGCCCAAATTTGAAAATTACAATAAATAGTTAAATGGTTGGAAGGGTATTTCCTGAAAATTTCATGCCTATGTCTTCAAAGGTTGCTAAGAAATTATCTTCGGTCACCTTTTTGGCTAATTTTTTAAAAAAGTGTATACGGACATTGATCAATTTTGTGCCTTAAAAGTGCAATAACTTTCTTATTTCTTTATTGATTTTCAAAATTTTTTGGGTTTCTTAAATGTGAGAGGAATCGAAAAACTAGTAAATATTCAATTTTAGTCAGATTCAAAAATTTAAAAAAAGCTTTTGCATTAATTGCTACATCTTGTTGAACACATTGAGACAGTAAATTTAATATTCAAATAAGCTTCAAGTTGAGAACATTTATTGCTGAATGTTATTATAACGTACACAGCATATATGCACGGGACTTCGGTATTTCGTCAGATCTGAACGCCCGGGCGGTTCTGCACCACTACCGAAATGAAGCCAGCCATGAAAATCACTAAAACCTTGATCGGCCAACACATACCTATGTGAACGTAACTAAAATTGTTGAGATATACTGATGTGTTTGCTTCTAGCTATGACTGGATTTTTAAAATTAGCTTCACCTAATAAACCATTCAGCACAGGGAGATCCATCTACTTCCTTCCTAGAGAATATATCTCTGCCCTAAATGCCCGCCATACTCCGTTTTACATCTGTCATACACACATTTTCAGTTTTATTAAATGGAAGCAGAATAAATACTCAACAAATAAAATGAAATGAAATGTTGTTTTATTGCACATCAGCTCCAACCGGGCTATATTGCGCCAAACATAAGGCGAATTTAACGAGACAAAAAATACTCAAAGTTTTAGACTAAAACCGTTGATTTAGGACTTAAAACGTCCGTCAACTAGCTTAGTGTCTATTCTCAAGCGGGACTGACTAATGAAATGAAGTGGGGTTTAACGTCCTACTGTTCTGCTCCTAAACTGGTCTAATGACGACAGGCATACGCCATACAGTGTGCTATGAGGGACATTTTGCCCAGGCAACAGGGCTACGGCCTACTCTTATATCAAATTCCAACTACCAAGGGATCTTTTACGTGAACGTCAATTGTTCACAGGACCTCTTTTTTTGTACCATCCAAACGACTACACAGCTTCACTAACATGTGGTAACCATGCCAGAAAAACAGTGGGTAAGAGGTTGCAACTGCCAAAGTATCTTATACCTGCACGCCAATTTTTCATGGGACTTCATCCGAACAACTAGACAGCTGTCCATGTCAGGCCCTCCATCCTGCATCACTGACAAGGGGGAACCACGTTCGAAAATCAGTGGGTAAAACATTGGCTCACTAAACTTGAGGTTGGGTGTTCAATCCCTGCATTGGCGGAGATCGTTCATCAGTGATGCAGGACAGAGGGCCTGAAAAGTGGCAATGTTTAGTTGTTCGGAATGGATGAAAAACCAAGGTCCTGTGTACACTTTGCCATGCACGTAGGCCGTAGTGCAGCAAGCCGGTCAGTTTTTCCATCATAGCACACTGTATGGTGTACATCCTTTAATTAGCCCAGTCAGAGCAGAACAGTAGGACATTTAACTCCATTTCATTTCATTTCTTATATCAAATTCCAACTGCCACAGATCTTTTACATGCACATAAATTGTTCACAGGACCTTGATTTTTTGTACCATCGAAATGTGCTATGACGGAAATTTTGTCCGGGCAGCGGCGCTACAGCCTATTCTTATATCGAATTCCAACTGACAAGGGATCTTTCACGTGCAGCCCAATGTGTACACAGGACTTCGGTTTTTCGTAACAATCTGAATGACTGGACAACCGCCCTTGTCAGGCCCTCTGTTCTGCATCACTGACAAGGGGAAACCAGACCGGAAAATCCAAATGAACTTTCTCGGCCAATGCAGGGATCGAACACCCAATCTCCAGACTAGCGTGCCAGCGCCTTACCCACTTAGCCGCGTGATCCCCCGTCTATAAATAGTCTACATGTTGCAGTTAGGAACAGTTTTTGTTCCTTCTCGGTATGATCTACCTTAGGGTTGTACCTATTTATTTTTTGTGGGTTTTTTGTCAACGGGCTGCAATTCTGAATGGATCATTTTGGAACTTGGTATATTTATTCCTTATGCCGTAAGGATATTAACAACTATCAATTTTGTTGCATGGCTTGACCCCCGGGGCTGGTGCCACACTCACTTTTTTTAGTTGATATTATACAGGTTACAATTATAAACAGATTTTGTTCAATTTGCCCAAAAGAATGTTTAAAATTTAGAATTTGGTATTTTAATTGTTAGTATCCTGACATTTTAAAACTGATATTTGTTTTACGTTAGACAACAAATATTAGGTTTATGTTAGATTCACGTTAGAAAACTAATGTTACATTAACGTTAGACAACTAACGTTATATTAACGTTAGAAAAATAACGTTATATTAACGTTAGAAAATTAACGTTACATTTACGTCAGAAAACTAACCATAAACTAACGGTTAGAAACCTGACGTAAAATTTATGTTAAATTAACGTTAGAATTATCACCAATAACGCATATATAATTATTTTGTCTGAATTTCGACTATTAATCAATTGTTAGAATGTGCACACACTGGTATGGTTATTTAATCAAGAAGAATTCTTACGAAAAAAATTGGTAAGAAAACCGTCATAAAATTTACGTTAGATTTACGTCATTTTCTGACGTAAAAGTAACCATAACCATTATGACGTAAAAGTAACGTCAATTTAACCGTAAAATTTTACCGTTATTGGACGCTAACCAAAATCTAACCATAATGACGTAAAAGTAACGTAAATCTAACCATCCATGTTTAGTGGGAGTGGGCGCAGCCATGTTTCATCCGGGACCTTTAAAGTAGTTCCAAGACACCATGGCGCAGCCATGTGTCATCCGGGACTTTTAAAGTAGTTCCAACACGGCGGAATTCGTCATAATGCCGGGGCTAGATGTAGATTCCGGAATCTGTCGAGGATTGCCAAGTGCATTCATCTAACACGTTTAGAAGACGACTTTCGCAATACCTCTACGTGAAACAGATGCAGATTATATATTATCTATGGCACAGAACAAACAGTCGATAAACCATAGACACATTACTATTATCAAACTATTTCATAATGCTAATGTGAAAGCGGCTTTCGATACTGTAAAAGCTTGTGCGACCTCTGTTCGAAGGTTACAGTCAAACACTTATAACTGCATCGGCAAAGTTCAACTCTTTTACCTTTTACTTGTAAGACGAATGCTTATTGTTTTGATGGATACGGTGTTGCCCCCCCCCCCTATAAACCTGATCTGCCCTCTGTTTACACCCCCTCCCCCCTCCAATAATTTTAGAAAATAAAAAAAAAAAGTCTTTGTGATATTTGGTAATCCCCACTCAGTCATATGAGAAGTGCTTTTTACGATCTTCAATGTTTTTGGGTATACATTCACTCGATACACTCACTCCGTTCATTTGACTCCCTGAAATACTGCAAGACTGCATTTCGGGCAGTCTAATTCTCAAATTATTTGGGACTTCGTTGAGGTTCGCAAGTCCGTTCATTGACACTGTTATCTTTGGGATCGGAAAGACTAGTGATCACGCGGTAGACGGCATCCGGTCGGTAATTGACTGATTGGGACCATGGCTGATTGGGACCTGGCTGATTGGGACCAGATTTGTGGCTGACTGGGACCAGATTCTTGGCTGACTGGGACCAGATTTATGGCTGATTGGGACCATGACAAGGCTTATTCGGACCATTACTTAAATGCCGCGAGTATTTAAAATATGTTTGCATATTTGATAATAAGACAACTATGGCAGTAAATAGTGTATTTAGTCAGAAATAATAGTGTAATTAGTGATTGACGGCTTCAATACAAATGAGCTAAATCACAGAGAATATGCTTCACATTCTTGGCTGATTGGGACCAGATTCTTGGCTGATTGGGACCATGATCAGACCAATGATAAGAGTGTTTTAAATATGTTTGCAACACAATAAATACCACCCAGTATTATAAAAGCTATTATGATTAAGTCGGACCATATAAATGCGCGGCTTTGTTTAGTAAACGACTTGTGGTAATCTCATATTTCTGACATATAATTACACACAATGTATAGGCTATAATGGATTCCAAAGCAAGCTATGAAGTTTATAAAATAAAATAAAAAATGGTCTGTTTAAATTGCATGAAACGTACAGGGGCGTACATAACGATTTCGTTTGGGGGGGTGTTTAGCCAAAATGCGACCGACTGATGCACATACCCCCGCCCTACACACCAGTGGTACTACAAACTGGGCAGTTCACTATAATCTTGAATATGATAGTGTCGAGACAGTATAAGACAACTGAGGAGTAGAAGAATGATTTTAAAATGGAATCGATCAGCGCCGCAGGCGCGAAAAAATTTCAGATATATAACCGAGTAGAAGAATGATGTTATAATGGAATTTGAGATATGTAACAGAGCTTTTAAATTTTGGGGACTGGGGTTGATAAGAAAAGGGACAGAATCTTGAGGCTTATCTGTCAATTTCGCTTGTTTTATGATTGTATGTTTATCTCATTAATTCATTTAGTCGGAGACCGACTGCGGTGAGTACTTTTTTTGTGACCGACTATTTTTGGACGTGGTAGAAAACATTTCTTAGAACAACATACTCACAACAGAATAAGAGTGACAAGCAGACATGGTTATTCTATACTATAGTTTTGAATGACGTATTCAATTTAGGCACACGGATTCACGCAAATACATAGCATTTGGGATCTATTCTGGCATTGTTTTTGAGACCGACTATTTTTCTCCCTTGGTGAAATTTTGTTGTTAGACCAATATACTTACAACAGAATAAGAGTGACGTATGCAATTTAGACTCACGGATTCACGCAAATATATAGTATTTGGGATCTACTCTTGCATTGTGTTTGAGACCGACTGCAGTGACTTATTATTTTTGAGACCGACTATTTTTCTCCCTGGGTTACATTTTGTTGTAAGACTAACATTATACTCACAACAGAATGAGAGTGAAACACAACATCTTTTCAAAAATGATAAGTTAACAAGGTTATTTTATACTAAGACTGCTCCTATTTTGCGACCGACTGCACTGATTTTGCAGCCGACTATTTTTATACTAACAAGTTTTGCGTGAGTAGCGTGACGTATACAGTGAGTACTTATTTTGATACCAACTACCTCTACTTTGCGACCGACTGCACTGATTTTGCGATCGACTATTTTTTTGCGTGAGTAGCGTGACATATACGGTGAGTACTTATTTTGATACCGACTATCCTTACTTTGCAACCGACTGCTCTTAATTTGCGACCGACTGCACTGATTTTGCGACAGACTATTTTTATACTAAAGTTTTGCGTGAGTAGCGTGACGTATACTTATTTTGATACCGACTACCTCTACTTTGCGACCGACTGCACTGATTTTGCGACCGACTATTTTTTTTGGCTGGGGGGGTGTACCACCCCCCCACACCCCCCACATTTACGCCCCTGGAAACGTATAATAATTTACATAAGGTTAATAAGATAATCTCTGTTAATATAATATAGTGTAACTGTAACATAAAAAGAATGGAATATAAACATAAATAACGCAGGCCTACATAAAAAAAAGCGCATAATTATAGTCACGCTATACATGTAGATATAAAACTCCTTTGATTTATATTAAACTTAATTCAATATCAAAACCTAAGTTTCTAGTATTTTTTAATATTGTGGTCCGAATCAGCCTAGTGGTGGTCCCAATCAGCCTGGAATCTGGTCCCAATCAGCCAAGAATGTGGTCCCAATCAGCTTTGACTTTTGTCCCAATCAGCCATGGTCCCAATCAGCTTGGTTTCATCAGGTCAGCTCTGTTTATCTCTACGATCGTTGCCGGAATACTCTCCTGCAGCATTTCCAACAGTTTATTTTTCAAAATTTTCTTGGGGGATTTCCCCCTAGGGCTCGCTACTTTGGCGCTCACAAAGGTTCTACGTTGAGGTTCGGAAGTCCGTTTGTTTGCCATTTTGTTATCTGGTCGAATTAAACTCCCCGCAAGGGCTAGCTACTTTCGCGCTCACGAGGGTTCTTCGTTCACGTTCGCAAGTCCGTTTGTTAGACATTTTGTTCTCTGGTCGTATAAATTATTAGTGATCAGTCAGGCGACGGACGGTATTAGTCTCGACGATCAGTGCCTGAATGAATACTGTTAGGCAGTCTATTTTTCAAAAATGTCTGGGGAAGGTCCAGGGCCGTATGTAGGATTTTGAAAGTGGGGGTGCAGTAGAGTGGGAGGGGGCGCCAATACAATGCCCGAGTTACTGATCACGGAGTGGCGGCACCCAGACACCCCCTCCCCCTCGAAAAGCCACAATCCAGTTTGTCAATTTCGGTGGCGCTATTTCTCATTTTGATGTTAAACACACCAAAATAAGAAACTTCTGGTCCTCTAAACTAGAATATATAGTCCGAAACAGCAATAAGGCCATGTGGATAGGGCGACCAGAACGAGAATCTCTAATAATGTCATTCGGTGCCGGCGCCCTCAAAGACCTATAAGGCCCTATTAAATGTGGATTGGGCGACCAAAACAAAGCCTCTAATGTCATCTGGCAGGACGGGAGCTGGTCCAGAAAGGGGTGATAGGAGGGATATTCGCGTATGGGGGTGGAACCCACGTCTGGGGTCCACCCTCAAAAAAAAAAGTTTGAAAAATAATGCTGCTGGAAACTCCTTTTCCGGCTACTCTGGTGACATCTAAAGTCGCTTTTCATATGGGCGATTTTTTTTACACGGGCGGCAGATTTTTTAGGAGAGGCAGTTGCTCCTAGAGTCCCCACCCCATGGATCGGCGTCCGTGGTGGCGCCCTATAGCCTCCACATATGTGATTTAAGACTGTGGGCGCCGTTAAAACCGGCTGATTGATCAGTGCCTTAAGAGCATCACTGTGTAATCATAACCACGTAATTATTTTATAATTGAGAGGTTGTTAAAGTTTTTGAGAGGGTGCCATTTCTCGGGGCGCTTTATTTTTCTAGGGGTGCAATGTACAACCTGCACCCTCCGCTAGATACGGCCCTATGGAGGTCTCCCATACCCTTTATAAGGACTCTCTACTTTGGCGCTCATGGGTGGGATTCGTCAAGGTTCGCTGATCCCGCAGTGAATATTCGCTTGACCGCTACAATCACTGATAAGCATGACATCGACGAGGCTTAATGAGTACGGCATATTAACTTTTTAACTCCGACAAATTAAATTCTCAAACATTTTTTTGAGGTAAAAGAAAAATAAATAAAGACGTTTGAAGTATTTGGAGTTAAAAAATATTTCCTATTTAGTGTAAATGGGTATTAAAACGAGTAAAATGCATCATTTTGCCTGAAGCAGTTAGGTGTTAAGTAAACATTGCACGAGCCGTTGAGCCAATGACTAACGGCGCGTGCAGTCAACGCACCTGTTGTGAACTGTCGTCTGTTACAGAGATATCTCGTAAGTAATTCTCTGTGAAACAGATTGGACCTGTACATGTACGTTTAAGAACGTGTCTATCATTTCGTTGTCGGAAGCTTTAAACTCCTAAAGACAAATTTTATTGGCTAATTGTTTACGGCTATAAATGGTCGCGAGCCAGTCCATTTCCCTGTTCAATGTAGACGAACATTTTATTGAGAAAATAAGAACTAGTATTTTGCCGGAACATTTGCGTTTTCGTATATTCTTCATTGGAAAAGACTTTGTCCTCGGTTTTCGTCACATCCGAATGGCTAGACGCTGATCCCTGCCACACTGAAAAATGAGACAGAAGATTTAGTAAAATAGGTTTGTAGTGTATACATTTAATAGAAAAGTGAAATTCGGTCTCAGCTTTAGGCCTATGGGCCATACGGAATATGTCGGTGGGGGTGGGGGGGGGCACATTCTTGCAGCCCGTCATTATTCATAATTTGATTTTCCGTCAGGACCGGTTTTGTATTTAGATCTATAGCAATTTAGAAATTGAACTCCGCTAAATGGAACCATTTATTGTTAGGTTTATTTTATTATTGTTCATTCGGGGCAGATAGATCTAACGGCAGTTCCGTAGTTCTGTTGTTTTAGAAAGGGTTGGATATATATCCTGTAAATGTAATATGAAGTGTTGGCAGATTTCTGTAGTGTGGCATTTTTACGCACTATACGCGTAGTCTCGGTTACATAGGCTCTTAGTTAGTGTGTTGTGAAACGGGTTGGAAGACGGAGGTTAGACTAATTTTCGGCTGACTGTTGAAATGTAATGGGGAAATTGGCGAGTTTTGAGATTTTTCTACAAAATCATGATCCTATATTTTATGCTGGACAAACGGTACAAGGTCATGTTTCCATTCAGTTGAATGAACCTATGAAAATCAGAGGTAAGTGGTCATGTGCACATTATGACATGTAGGACTACATACATCATGGCATAGTTCTAAAAAAAGATGATGCCATTATTGACGAATTGGTTTGGGTATGGAGAGAAAATCTAGTAAAAAATGTGAAAGAATGATAAATTGTCAATGTCAAATTTTTAGATAGATTGGTTACTGAACTTTTCTTTAAATTGAATATCATGAATTTTATATAGGTTTACGTTGAAATGTTGTCATATAATGTCGTCGCCCTGTCCGTCTGTCTGGCGTGCACAATTGCTTGTGGACACTTTAGAGGTCAAAGTTATTATGCGAATAATCCGATTGACTTTAAATTTATACACAGTCTTTAAGGCCATGGGACAAAGAAGCCTTTTGATTTTCAGCAAATTCTTATAATTACTACCAGAGTTATGACCCTTGATTATTTTGGAAAATCTTGTGGACGCTCTAAAGGCTTATATCCGATTGACTTTAAATTTATACACAGTGTTTAAGGTCATGAGTTGAAAGAGTCTATTGATTTTCAGCAATATCCGATAATTACTGCCAGAGTTATGGCCCTTGATCACTTCAAAAAATCTTGTGGATGCTCTAGAGGTCAACGTTAATATCAGATTGAGTTTAAATTTATTTACAGTGTTTAAGGTCATGGGACGAAGAATCCTATTGATTTTCAGTGATTTCTGATAATTACTGCCAGAGTTATGGCCCTTGATCACTTCAAAAAATCTTGTGGACACGCTAGAGGCCAAAGTTAATGAGACGACAAAGCCTTTCGATTTCCAGCAAATTCTGATAATTACTGCCAGTGTTATTGCCCTTGTTCATTTTGAAAAATCTTGTGGGCGCTCTAGATTTAGTTTAAATTGATACACATTGTTGAAGGTCATTAGACGAAGAAGCCTATTGATTTTCAGGGATTCCCGATAATTACTGTCAAAGTTATCTCCCTTGATCACTTTGAAAAGTCTTGTGATGCTCCAGAGGCCAAACTTATCATCCGATTGACTTCAGATTGATACAATGAAATGATAAAATGAATATATGGGTTGCAACATTTTTAGGGCATCGATTATTATTTGTGTATGATTGAAATTCAGGTCGGCATAGAGTCATAGAGTGGGATTTCGGTCACAAAGCGATTTGAAACTTTGAGAAAGAATACGATTTGCAGTGGTTAGATTTTAACAGGAAAACACATTAGCTGCAGCCAAATTATTCGCAGTGTGGGGTAAAGTATTGCCCTCAGTAATCTGAAAATTTTGGAGAGCATTTCATTTTCAGGCTCTGCCCCCCTAACATTCTTCAAACCTGTACACCTATGCCAACAGGAACTAAGAGGCTTTCTCTCGGTCTGTTTATATTTAAACATGGGGTATTTGATTGAAGTTTCTATTCTCTTATATAGTGTTTAATGTCCCCGTCCACCTATGGTGATATCTTGTCTAATTTTTATTCTATTACTATTATGCTTAGCGCATGCGCAGGGGTATTTCCTGTAGAGAGAAACCAGAGTACTCACAGTAAACCCACATGGTTGATAAGCCACATTTATGCTCACATCAGGGATCGAAACTACAAGACAGGTATCAGCCAGCCAGAGCTCCCTTTGATTGAGAGATAGAGAGAGAAATGGGGTTTAACATATGGCTTAATTTAATCTTTAGCAGTGGGAGAAAACCGGAGTACCCGGAGAAAACCCATGAGGTTGGACCCTTTGATTGAAGCTTGGCACACTGCTATATATAGCAGAGTAACAGGTCAAGTTCCATGGGGTTTTGTTGATTTATAGAGTAGTTATGGAAACTATAATGACAACCAATCTTACTGAAAAATACTGGATTCCCTCAGAAACACACATTGGAAGCTCACAAAACAAATTGATTGAACTGTCTGCTTGAGTGACATACAGGGAGCTTCTTGTTCTGCTTTCCTGAAATATTTTAGATATTTAATATAGGGTTGGCACAATGCTAAAAGCAATACAGATAAAGTTTGTTTTTCATCGGATTTTGTATCTCCTTACTGGCCCTATATATTGACTTCAGATCAATGAATGTTAGTTTTCCAGGAATATTTTTAGGTATGCTGTGTACACGTATTTGGATTGCATATTTTCACAGAAATGTGTTGGCAGCATTAGACTCTTATAGATGTATGCATTGTAAAATTGTAGTGGCTTATAAAGGAGTATACAATTCCAGAGACATGTATGAACATTTGAAAAACCGAGAGTTCAGATATTTTTGAATATTTAAACTGCTTGTAATTGATCACCATGACAGGTTGGATATTTTTGACTATTTTTATTTGATCACCATGAAAATCTATATATTTTAAACTATGCGTTTTCATTAGAGTTAAGGATCATAGCTGGGTATCATATTCATATTTTATCACCAGCATATACAAAACAAAATTAAGGTTTTAGATAGTTTTAAGGGCATTTTTAGGGGTTTTCTCCAGTAGACCAATAAATATATCCAGACACGTTTGTGAGGTTTATTTAGATATAGCTATTTTAGGACTAATACGATTGTGATGAAATAAGTAGTCCAGAACATGTCTTTTGATCTAATGATTTATAGAAGTGGAAATTTATTGAATCTTTCACAAAGTAACTTACTGTATAACGTACTGCCCTTTTCTAAGAAAGAATACTTCTCGATCTCATGGTACCTTTTTGAGTAACTATATTACTGTACTTCTGGTATATCTTAATTTGTTAGGTCTCTTTTTGTAAAATTTAATACATTAAGAGTAGGTTGGATTAAGTTTTATTATTTCATCTTTCCATATATATATACCTTGTTTACATTTGATGATTTGAACTGATTAATAGTTATTGAGGTAATTACATACTGGGTGGAGAATTCCAATCGTTATTAACTCTTGATCAAGAAACTATTTTTCTGATTTAGTCTTTCTCCAGTTTTCCTGTTTTTGTTGATACTTATCATTTCATAGTAAACTATTTGATCTTTTCCCGTGAGGATATGGTATACTTGAATCCTGTTGTAAGGTTTATATCTGTACTGAGTCGCCTTTTGTAGTTTAGGCTTCCTATATTCTTAAAACATTTCTTAGCCTTGTAAAATGATCGAAAACAACGTTTCTAATTTTGATAATAAGCTAACTTTTGATATTTCATTTAATTCTGAAATCATTTTTGTCCTCGCCTTTCGAAGAAAGTTGGGGGACTATTAAAATGGGTTCGTCCGTCTGTCTGTCTGTCCGTCTGTCCATCCATCTGTCCGTCACACTTTTTGGGACACAATAACTCTCTTCCTAATTGAGCTAGAATGTTCAAACTTGGTGTATGTGTTTATTTGGTCAATGCCTTGATGGAGTTCGAAGATGAGTATTTTCCGCTTAGGGTAAGCAGAGATAAGCAATTTGATTGGTTTATGCTTTGGGACCCGATAACTTTAGTTCTAATTAAGTGAGAGTGATGAAACTTGGTGTATAGTTTCATTACAGTAATAACTTGACTAAGTTCGATAATGAGCATTTTCTGCTCAGGGTAAGCAATTTGATTTGCCAAGACTTTGGAACACAATAACTCTCCTTCTAATTGAGTTAAAATGTTCAAAATTGGTGTTTATGCTTATTAGGTCAAAACCTTGATGGAGTTCGAGGATGAGCATTTTCTGCTTAGGGTAGACAGAGATAAGCAATTTGATTGGTTGATACTTTGGGACAAGATAACTTAGGTTCATCTTGATTGATGATTTTTATGCCAATACAATGACTGCATTCTCATTCAGTAATGGATTGGACAGTAACAGTGTATAGAAATGATTGACTCGGACACGAGGGCCCTTTCCCTTGGCCAGAGGGGCCCTTTTGTCAGCCTTTAGGGTCCCCCTAACTAGGGTACATTTTCATTTTTCTCTTCGGTTTTAGCATATTTCTTTATAAAACAAATTTGGATGACACTTCGTGTACAGCTTGATTGCTTGATACGTTTGAAAAAAATAAATGTGCGATTAATTAATATGTGTCATCTATTTATTTTGGGATTGCGGCGGGGGACATCAGCCTCACTGTTGGCTTGTTGATATGACATTGTGTCCATATTGAATGATATATTTTTTTCAATAGTTGTATGTCATTGCTGAAAATAAGATTATAATAGCACATTATGTAGATGTTTATTAAATGGGCTTGATAGCTGTACTTGATGTGGTTTTTTTTTGGTTTTTTTTAAACAATATTTTATTCAGAAATTGAAAGGGATTGAGGAACAGGCATAGCCTATATGACCTCTCTCCTACTTGATGTGTTGTTCCAATCAGACTGAAATTTGAAGGTTTGAAGCAAGAGAAACAACTCATCAGAAAACATTAATTACATAAGATACTAACATGCACATTTTGAAAGTCGGGGGGAAAACTTTGTGATTAACCTGCTTTATGGTACCTGAACCTGACATGCTATTGAGGGATAATGGATCAAATAACGCACCCTGCAAATTTCAAAATTGTAAAAATAAATAATACTTTTTTTGAGGATTTATTCCATTTGGAAATATAAATGGTTAATTTTTTCTTCAGGTATCTGTCTTAAGTTTTATGGACAGGCAAAAGTTCACTTTACTGAAAGGGTATCAAGAGGATCTGGAAATAACAGACATCATGAAACAATTCACTATAGAGCAGAAGAAGAGTATTTTAATCAAAAGGTCCTTTTATTTGGACAAGGTAAACCAAAGAAATGCTTTCAAGAACCCACAAACATAGCTGATGTCAGAAAATGGTTAGACTGCCATAGTCAAACATTAATACTTATTTCAGTACTGAACTAGGTATCTTCATATAATGGACAAGAGACAATATTTCAGGAAAATGGCAGTCCAAGTTCTAAGAGGGCACACTACCCTGTTGATAAAAGTACAAAGAAATAGCCCAAATGTTGTGAAGCACAAAATGATTTAGGTTCAGTTGTGTGAATGATGTGATAATCACTGCGATCTCTTTGTAACATAGACCAGTAGGTATCGGAACATAATGTCAACCACATAGAACTGATTATTAATATAATATTTAGAACCACAGAGATTCAGATAATTATACACGATTAGGATAAAGATAATCTTTTAGAGGCATTTAGTAACTGGATAGAGCAATACACAAAAACATGGAATAACAGCTACTTAATTTATTTAGGCGACGTTTGCGAAGAGTATTCTCTCAACGTTATCAAGCTAATACATGGAATACATGGAAACATGGAATAACAGCTACTTAATTTATTTAGGCGACGTTTGCGAAGAGTATTCTCTCAACGTTATCAAGCTAATACGTTGAGAGAATACTCTTCGAAACGTCGCCTAAATAAATTAAGTAGCTGTTATTCCATAAGTATGGGTTTTTGTGTAGGATAAAGATTTTTAAGTATCTTCCACACAGAATTAATTCATTATTTTCAATAAAATATATCTGTAATGGCTCCTTCAAAGAAAATTTAGATAATACCAGTACAATCTATTCTGTTAATTTTACAGGAAAGGATTCTGTAATGGCACCAGCTGGTCAGAGTGTTTACCCTTTTCAGTTTACCTTACCACCTGGTTTACCTTCATCATTTGAAAGTAGGTATGGTTATGTGAGGTATTGGTTAAAAGCTACCATCGATCGACCATGGAAATTTGATCACACAACAAAAACAGCTTTTACTGTTATTTGTCTGTTAGATTTGAACAGAGAACCGACAGCAACCGTGAGTAGACCTAAATAGTTCCCAGAAATAAACAAAAATATCAGTAACAGTTTATAATTAGCCTTACATGAAGTGCAGCTGTGTAAGTGTCTGTTTATGATCATCATAATTACGATTTCAGTTCCCAAAATTTAGAACTGATTTAATTAAGATATAAACTGATATAATTTATTAATAATTCTTAATACCGACAGGTGATTTTAAATGATGAGATTATTATTTTCAATTTCAGAAAATAAAAAAAATAGAATTTAACTATTTCTTTATTTACTTATTTTCTTCCATCAAATTTACTGATTTTGAGGCATAATATATGAGATACCAAGAAAATAAGGAAGATATTATAGTTGCTTATTAATGTGCATGTACAGTAGTTGGCATGGTTTTCTCATTGAGTAAGTTTTTTGTTGATCATTATGTTATATACCTGTTAATAGTCTAACACTAACAACTTGTAAACATACCTTACATCAAGCTATCTGTGCTTTCCTTCAATTTGCCAGTCAAAGCCAAACTCAAAATAAACAAGTTTGAAATATTTATTAAACATTTTAAACATTTACAATGAATGCAAAAATCAAATATAAATTTTATACCTTTGAGATCATCAACCAAAGGGTTTTATGGCGAAACTTGGATCTGCTTTCTAATTGTTATACATAAACAGTTTACATTTGATCTTAAGGCACCTATATCTATTTCAATCAAATGGTCTGTATTACATTTTTGTCGTCTAAATTTAATTTGAAACTGGCAGAAGTAAGATGCATATACACACACCATTCCTTTGCAGATTTCAAGGTCGTCACATAGTTTACCTTTACCAGTAATCACAAATTTATTGTTAAAGAATTGACTGTTAACATTAAAAGCATTTGTTTTAAAGTTGTACATTAATGATCCTGAATTTGGGTTTTCGTCGCTACTGATGTACAAGATGAACAATATTGACATTTGGTACTTATTTCTTTTCATTCTGTATGTATGACTTCATTATAGCTATAGATTTATTATATAAACCATATCGTTGGCAACATCATTACTAAGATAGAAACAAATAAGATATCAGACCATATGCTAGTCCCAAGTGTTGTAAGCCAACAAAATGTAAATTGACTCTTCATTCTTTCATTTCATTCATGTTTATTTATATTTCACGGTGAAGGCATATTATATTTCTATAACTTGTTAGTTGTTCTCAAGGTTAAAAATAAATGGTTTTATTTATAGCAAGAGAACAACTTACTTGGAAGATTATGATAATATTACTTTGTTTATACAATAAACAGTCTTATATAGTTTTTATGGGTATAATAATTTGTAATATTGTTAAGCATAGTTTGAAGACTAACTAGCAAGAATTTTAAGAAAACCAGATTTAAATGATATTAAACTTCTGCTGATGGTGCCAGCTTATCTTTTATGTTTAAAACAGTCCAACTATTTGTTTGCAGACAGCATTACAAGGCCATGATGAAAAAACTTTATGTTGCTTGTGCTGTAAATCAGGACCAATTTCTGCAGTCTTCAGAATAGATAGAGGAGGTTTTGTTCCTGGAGAAGCAATACCCATTAATGTGGAAATTACTAACCACTCAAGCAGAACAATAAATGGTTCGAAAGTGGTATTCAGAATGGTAAAATAATTATTTTACTTCTATTACATTCTATTGGTAACTTTCTAGAAGTACAGTGGAAATCCTTGATATATTACTGTGAATAAAATTGATTAATTTTGTCCTAAAAAGGCTTTTAGAGCCCTTTATTTTAGTCTGAAATAATTATCTGAATTTGTGTGATATGCTGTAATAGAAATACAACTACTCAGTTGTCATAGGGTCAGAAACGAGCCTCTTGAAATAAATCATATGAAAGCTCTAGAGGCTAGTAATCATCCAATTGATTGGACATTTATACACAACGAGACAAATCTTTTGGAGGCTCCAGAGATTAAAGTACTATCCAACTGACATGAAATTTGACTGGCATCATATTGTAATTGCCCTACCTCCATTCAAGTTGCCAATAGGCTTTTTGTCGTTGCCAGGCAACACTATGTATAAATAATCTAATTCTATTTTACTTCAATATTTGAATTTGTTGGTGTTCAAATTGACTGAAAGATTTCTCTACCAATGTGTTCAATTCTACCTGAACATGCCAGAATTATAGTAATTTAGATTTTTATGCATATCTACAATAATCACATAATCAATTTTTGCACAGTTCACAGTATAAACTGTGTTACCTGCAGTTATTGCAAAATAAATCTTAAATTTGTAAGCTATTTATTGTCTTAATTTCCAGGAAACACTTTTTAAAGCTCAGGGTAAAATGAAAGTTGAAAATAGACAATTGGCAAAAATAAAACATGATGGATTCAAGAAAGGAGAGAGCGATATTTGGAGTGGGGAAGCCATCATTATACCACCCGTCCCACCCTCGTTTCTAGCTGGTTGCCATATTATTGATATACACTACTATTTAGAGGTAAAGTTCTGGGCTATACATTGTATATTCACCTATGAGAGCGAAAGACAAAAAAGGCACATACGTTCATTCATGCACCTTCATATGATCGTGATAACATCATTTCTATGTGATCTTTCAATATATTACTAATTAATACCGACATTTTGTATTGCATGATATTAAATCGACTAAAACCTCTATGGCGCCCCAAGCTTAAAATTGCAAATGGGTTTAGAAAATCCATGAGATTTATTTTTGTGTCGAAATCAGAAATTAACAGATGTAAGGATATGTTTCTATCTATTACAATTAATTGACAGTTGCTAGTTCTGGTTTCACCAGTGGCTTCATGAGCCCAATTTTTAGTGTGACCTTGAGCTGATTTGTATATATCAATTCTTAGAATGTTTACTATACAGACCCATCTTACCAATTTATTTATTATTACAGTTAATAGTAAATCCATCCGGATTATCTTTTGAAATGACTATACCATTAGAGATAATAATAGGAACAATACCATTAAATCATATTGTACTACAATTTCCTCCAATGCCACCTTCTCAACCAGCTATTTATCCACCTGTGTCAGATGATCCTGATGGAGCTAAGCCCAATACACCATCATCACGTAAGTTACAGTCAGACGTATAGTTTTTATACACCCATATTTAAAATAAATCATATAGCCTCGCCAATAACTACATTTATCTTCACTTTAATAACTACATTTATATTTCGATCTTTTAAAAGATATTCATTATTTTTGCGCGAGTGAGGGAAAGGTGCCTATTAAATTTCATTAATTTCTTTGCTTGAGAACCCTCATCAAAAAGTTGCTAGAAATAAACTTTTAAGTAACTTGTATTCCATATAATTGTGTTATTTGTTTACTTCCGAGCTTATTGGCCATTTTTGCATTGTGGACTTCAGTGAACAAATACTTTGAAGAAAACATGTATCGGACAATAGGTTATTTTATATATTTTTAGCACCACCATCTTATGCTGATTGTGTATTTGGTAAAGTGAATATAAAAGAAGAGGAAGATAATGAATATACTGGTGGTAATTTGGACTTCGCTCCAAAATATACATATTATAACTGGGGTCATCAACCTTCAGTCCCACCCCTTGATAATGATTAACAATTTTGATTTGATGACTTAAGTCCTATTGGTTGATCAATCAACCATGAGATAGATGTATGAAAGACCAGGGCATTTTGTGGTATTGTAAGGGGGTGGGGGTGATACAGATATTGTTGTCAACTGAAAACCACATGCTATTTGGTTGTATTTGAGAGAAGGAAAATAGTACACATGTACTGAAATACAACTATTTTCTCGCACCCAGGTGAGATACCCTCGCAAACTTCCTATGCCGCAATGTCTTAAATTCCTAAAAAATATGACCTGGTTTAAAGATTATAAAAGTAAGCTGAAACTTTTGCTGTCATTTATCAATGAGGATGGTTAGTACTTAAAGGTACCTGAATGCTAAACATGTTAGAACATGGACTCTCAAGATGTTGTTAGTTATGGTCTGTTGAACTGGTCCAATGACTGTTTTTTGTATTGATTTGATATTGTGACATTGAAAAATAAATGGTTTATTTAATTGTAAATATATATTAATATTTGTGATGAATGTGTGTGTGTTTTTCCAAGTCTAGATTTTAATATAATTAGTGAATATATTTTAATGGCTTTGGTTTTTTTACCTGAACCTTTCATCCTAAATCTTATGCTTATATTATTTTTGGAAAATACTGAGAATATGATTCTTTTTTTATACTGTGCTGTACTCTAAGTTATTGATATATTTACAAGTTACAGTGGGTCGTCTATAACCCATTCAATTGTGAACATATTGTCCTTCATAGACATTTTTTATATTGAAATTCAGAACAAAATGAATTAGGTTAGATTGTTTTAAAAACTGCTGGACAGGATTTTTTTGCATTGGTGTAATTTTTTGATGATGACCCTTATGACATTATCATCATTATTATTAACACAGTGCAAAGAAATAGTTATATGAACTAAAATAAAAATATTCCTACTAATATCTACCTCAACGTCATTGGATAAGTTTTTGGATCTACCGGTGTGTCTAGTTATTGAATCTATGTATATTTTCTTTTGTTATAGCTTTAGTTCATCAGCCCACAGGACTTTTAGTCACTGTTGTCATTTGTCTGGCTGTGTGGTGTAAACAAGAAGGCAATTTTTACTTCTTCTCCTGAACTGATTGATTTCATCAAAATTTGTTAGATATCTTGTTCATATAAAAATGCTTGAACTGTCGGAGTAAATCTAGATAATCTAAAAAAATATCTACTTCCTAAAATAGACTGAATGGATTTTTATACGCCCACATTTTCATGTGGACATATATTGTCATCCACCCTGTCCGTTCACAATTTGTTTGTAGACACTTTACAGGTCACAATATTTATTTGATTTTGACAAAACTTAAAATATAGGTCGATCTCCCAAAGATCTTGGTTCCTTTCGATATTGGCATATATTGAACAATAACTTCATGGATTATGGCCCATGATTGTACGTAAAATCATGATTTTGGCTTGTGGACACTCTAGTGGTCACCATTTTCATCAGACTTTGCTAAGACTTCAAATGCATGTTTATAACCCAAAGATCTAGGTTCCTTTCGATATTTGCACATATCTGAACGTAACTTCCCGAATAATGGTGCCTGATTGTACAAAAAATCGCATTTTTAGCTTGTGGTCCCTCTACTAGAGGTCACGATTATTATCCAATTTGAAAACCTGTTCGAATATGTCACAGTTACACTGTAACAATGCTGGAGATTGAATTTAAATCAACATCATCAAATTTGTTTTACATCAATCAGAGGTTTGGAAGATGTTTTCTGATGCATGGAGCTTCCTGTATGTTCAACTGTTAATTTATTTTCTACCTTATATTAATTTAATATGCACTATATTTGAAGAATAATTATCCAACAGCATTATTATTATGCTCATATTTAAATGTTGTTTTAATAAATAGTTTTCAGATTACCATATACATGTATATATTTTGATATTAAAAGGAATCTGGTCTTTCCTTAATTTGCATACTAATTGACCTCCAATTTGTGTAATTAGGAATACCGGTAGCCATTTTTTCATATGGTAAGTTAACATGGTTTCTAATATTTATACCGTTTTTATCTATCAAATAATTTTTGTTGGAAACTGAATAATATTATGCATTTAGCACTTGAACGGCCTGAAACTAGTGCACATTAGACGTCCAGTGTCACATGCATGCAAGAATTAGTATAGACTACTGTCGGTCATGCAATTCTGAGTGGTTTGAGGCAATCTGGGGAACAGTAGTTTTGAATGGTTATAGACTGTCCAGTGATATAAACCGATATAAATTCTCAAAGAACCAAGGTAGTCAAAATTTACATGCGCTATGTGTTATACTTGTTCATAATCAGAAATTGTATGAACTTTTTAAGTTACTTTTTATAGTAACTTTAATCTATTAAATAAATGTTTATATTTTACAGTTTTACTGGTGCAACTTAAACATGCATTATGCAAGATCTAAATCGGCCTATTGCAGGTCTTTCTTTAGGTCTGAAGTATTAATTAGACATTAATTAACTGATCCAGGCCTTAATCAACTCTCGGTGACATCAGATATCTCCGATATTAAATAAATTAAAACGGTTCAGCGATTCTTTGACGTAATCAAATATGGAGGAACGAGACTTAGCTTCGAACGACCAGTACAGTGGTTGAAATTATTGCACACGTCTACATAAACCTTCAAGGGCTAATATCTTCGCTTGCAATTGAGTAATTTGAATAAAATTTTCAAATTATCCATTTTACATTATCTACTTTCTAACTATTATAGTAAGAATGGGTAGTTCTTTATCTAAACCTTACATAATGTATCTTTATCTAATGTCTCAGCTTTTGATATTTTGTTTTTGTCTTGTTGGAATTACTTATGTATGTACCATTGTTATGCAATAATAAACCACATTAGTTTTACCTTTTAAATGTCTACATGTATTCTTTTTTAATAGCTATAATCAAGTGTGTCTGTGTGTCTGTATGCCTATGTAATTTAGAGATGATGATGACAGATTTCCATGACAGAAACCTGGCAAACCCCCTCCTGCAAAAATTCCTGGATCTGCCCCTGCTTAGATATATATACCAGAACTTTGAAGAATTCAACTGCTCTGTTACCAAAGATGATGGGTGGGGTATGTTTTGTTGCCTGGCAATCCATGATCAGCCATGTGGCTGAATTCTGTTTAAATTATTCCATATAATCTTGATCATCTCAAATCAGACTTGTTAAATGATGGATTTCTCTAGATAATAGGGGAAATAACTTCAAAATCACAGCAAGTTTGAACTGCAACTCCAAAAAAGCAATTAAAAGAATTGTAACAGACAGCATAGTCTACATACGGAATAACAGTTTGAGACTTCATCATAACTGTAGTTAAATTTATAGTTTTTAGGTGTGAACTTACTAATAGCGAGAGAGGGAAATGAGGCTTAACCGACAACACAAATTAGGTAATTTTGGGACTAACATGGTTCAAATTTATATCAATTATTCGCTTGCACGTAGAATCTTTAGCAACTGGACAGGTGACTGTACTCCTTGTCATGTACACGCGGGGAATTGAAACCACGCCACTTGACTCAATGAGACATCTTATGATTTCATGCACACATGCCCCCACTCCCTCCCACTAGTAAAAGCAATTCAAAATTGACTCAAAGATTTATGTAATGTCTTTCTTTGGAAAAAAAAATAGCTACAGTTAATAAAATATACAAAAAAACCTTAATACTCTCACTTTAAAATTATCATCTTGGTCTGACTAAGATATGGTGATAAATGCTTCAATTGAATATATATGAGGATTGTTCTCTACTTATTTCATTTCTACTATGACTGTTCATGTGCTTTGTTAAACCATTACTGTCCATATTGAAGATATATGAGGATTGTTCTCTATTTATTTCATTTCTACTATGACTGTTCATGTGTTTTGTTAAACCATTACTGTCCATATATGATTTTCCACATTGAGAACAGACAAATGATGTGCCATCATGCTTTTTTATGTGACGGTTCAAATGCCCGGCATGACCGAAGGATTTTCCACACTTATTACACAAAAATGGTTTTTCTCCACTGTGCATTCGATGATGGGCTTTAAGTTGATTGTTGTCCCCAAAACATTTGTTACAAACTTGACATTTATAGTTCTTAATTCCTTTATGCCTACGAATATGTTTTGCGAGAGAACCTTTGTTTGCATACACTTTACCACATAGTTCACATTGTAGTCTTTTCACATCAAGAACAAGACATGGATTAGCTTTTTTTTTGTTTTCCGACTCAAATTTGTACATTTCACAAGCTTGTTTTCGTCTATGTTTTACAAATCCATTTTGGGTCACAAACTCACGATCACATTTGGGACAAGTGTAATTGGTAACTTTAAAAGCACTGCAAGAATTGTTGACATGATAAGTCAGAAGTTCCTCTGACATCAATTTTTTGTTACAAAATTTGCAAATAAAATCAGGGGATAAACATAGACGCTTATGATTGATTAGTTGAACCGATGATGTATACTTTTTGTGACATGTATTGCATGCATAATTTCCCTTGTCCATTTCAAAAGAATGTGTCGCCTTATGAAGTAAAAAAGAAAGTTGCCGTTGAAAGGTCTTATTACAATGTTCACATTTATAAAATGGCTCTCTTGCTTTTATTGTTGAATGTTTTCTTCTTTTCAACAATTTTGAGTCTGCAATTCCTAATTTTCTTTTAACATGACCAACTTTAACATTTCTTTTCATAACTGGAACTGTCTTCACATCATCCTGGACCATTTCATATCCCGTATTTACTAATGGGATGTTATCCAATGATTTTAGATCAACATGGTCATTAATAACAGTTTCCCTTGGCACAGGTGTATTGTCGAAATCTTCATCTCCATTTGCCAAGTCTGGTATTTCAGGATCAACCCTTGTAAGATATCTTAATTCTAATATATTATTGCATGACAATTTAAAGATTTCATTTTCCGAAGAAAATTTAATAGCTTTATCAAACTCAAAGAAATCCAAGAGTTTATCATCTGGTGTGTTTGCATCATCTACCTCAGAATTCACATCAAAAGAACCAATTTTGTAGACTACATCTTGACCCTTGACCTGAAATAATAATATTTTGTTTAAATCAATCACACTTCTGCGGTTTCACAATGAGGCAGGCGACTCTTAAAATCGACATTATTTCAACTCTTTGGAAGTCTTCATTATTTAATGTGATCTGGTATGCAGTTGTACTGGGCTGAGTATGTTTAAATTTGAAACCAATCTCCCCAGCCTTCACTGAGATAAATTGGTTTCACGGAGTCTAAAAATTTTATCCTTGTAGTTATTAATATTAAAATTAGGGTGAATCAAAGGTTACTGGTATTTGGATAATGTGATTTAAAGTTAATTAATCACATATATTTTTGGTGGGTATTACTTGCTTTATAAAACTTAAATTCCATAATTATTTCTAAATATTCATCAAGTGCAATTTTAAGCCTGTATTATAAGCAAAGCACTAATGAATGTGTAATTGTTTTGGCCCTGTGAGTACAATTATACAAACTGTATCTTTGATATGAGTAGACTTAAACCTGTTTACATTACAATTTTAAGCGTACGACACACTTCGTTTGTTTGTAGTGTAAATGTGTCAAACTTAATCGTGCCAGTCTTGGTGTGGTGCCAATCAGGTCCACTGAAGTGAGGTGGTCTCGGAACGGTTACAGGAACGGCTCACTTTAAATTTCCATAGTGTAAACGCTAACCGGTCTGAGCACGAATTACTGCACTTACTGCACATGCGCGAAACAAACCTTGACCTTTTTCCCCACAAACTTTTACAGTTCTGTCATCAGTTCTGTCAAAATGGCCGCTCAAACTAAATCAGTCATCATAACTGTTTTCATCTGGGAAATTTGTACGGGGACTGAAATTAACTTTTCTGTGAAGAGTTTCACATTTGGCGTGCTTGACACGATTCTGCGACTTGTTATTTTAGAGTAATGTAAACAGCTCAATTTCTTGAAATTTATCACAGCCTGGTACCATACCCAGAAGGCACGCTTATCGTGGCCAAGTGTAAACAAGGCTTTACTATACCTTGAGAATATTTACTGACAAATCAGGTAAGTTCTCTGCTTATAATATAAAATACTGTACCCATTTTACTACAACTTGTCTATCAGGATAATGTATCTTTATACGTTTACAGGTGAAAACTACTATAAAATCTTCTACTGTATTGATATTTTTACTGCAATGGATTTTTGAATAACTTTGTTCCATATCAGACATAATCTGGTACACATATAAGTTAATTGGCAGTCTTAAGGATTCTGAAAAAAACATTCATTCAAGAGGCATTACACACTTTTGACCATAAAAAAAGCATAATTAATTTTATGTATTACCATACTGAGATAACCTTATACTCACATAATTATCGAAAAATCCAAACAATTAACTACAAGTAAAGCAATGAATCATTTATATAATCTGGGCAATGAAATGGCATAAAATGTCCCATTTTGCATAAAATATAATTTTAACAGTTTACTAAAATATTACGACATCGCCTCATTAAATAATGAATATGTTGGCAAGAACTTGTGTAGTCACGTTAACAAGATCCTCAATTCAAAAAGATAATTACACCATACTGTTTTGCTAACATTAACAATGTTTTTTCAATATTTTTGGAAAAACTTTCTTTTTTCCCATCAAAATGAGTAAATGACACCAATTTTGTATAACATACTGGTACATTCTAATAGTTCCTCTGATTAGACGATGTGTGCTGAGTGACAGTTCCTATCTGTCCCTTATAGCCTTAATAGCTACAATATGAATATAACACTCCCCATACCACCCTCTGAATAATCTGAAGGTTATTTTGGCATCCTTATCAACTAATTTTTACCATGATTCTCCTTTGTTTGCCAAAGCCTCAGGAATCATTTCTTGCCAGTGCTAACACCCATTTATAGTAATTCAACACATAGAATTTTGCGATTAAAAAAAACATACACAAAATACATTATTTAATTGCTAAATTCTACTTGAAAATAGTCCTGAATTATTATAAATTTGTTTCAGATATGGTGAAAAATGATTCCTTTTGGCCTAATATAAAGCATTACAGTGAAAAATGCAAGGTAAGGATTCCAAAATAGCCTGAGAAAAGAGGTGGGGAAGAGACTTAGACTTAGAGAGGTATTTGTACTTTAATACTTTATTCTGATATTACAGGAGCGCATAGGAACTGTGTCAGCGGACATTATGATTGTTCAATTAGAGAGACAGTTCGTAAAACAGCTAAAATAACCTTCTAAAGCCTTTAGCTTTAGTATTCATACTACTCGTTCATAGTAAATGACCATAATAATTTATCTTCTTCAAGTTCAATCAAAGTTTATGTTTATGTCGGCTAGATTATTATTACCGGTACCGGTAGTAACAAATATTAAATATTAATATTATAATTACAAATTAAAGCCGATTAAAGGTCTCAAAATTGATGGAGAGACTCTAATGTAGCTCCTTCCTTTAATTCATCCATACATGTAAAATCATAAACAACCCATCGGCCGAGATCTTGTTACTTGTATCGTGCAAGTTTATCGAGTCTATACCATGATCGGTATTATTTTTTATTTATTGACTTTTATCAATAACAAATACTATTTCGAACTCTAATTTGAAACCTTGCAAATAAGGGGGGTAAGTCCCAATTCTGAGATATTATGGTTTGAGACCACTGATGTTTCGGGGGATGTTAATTGCAGACCGGTTGGGAAGGTTCAGCAATTTCCGGAGTCCACATCGGTTGCTTTATACAAATGAGTATTTGGGCGAATGCACACCCTTTTAGAAGACTGTACTTATATCCTATTTACCTCTCTGAAAGGGTTTTGGTTTAGGTATTGATTATTATTTGTGAATTGCAGCTGCAACAGCGTGATTGGATGGTTGGTTGGAATTCAGGTTGGCATAGATTTGGTTTTCAGTCACAAAACCATTTGACAACTTTGAAGCTGCTTAACTGATGGGTTAGAAGAAAAAGGCTCTACGGCTATTAAATTTTCAAAATTTCCTTCGGGAAGGGCAGGAAGGCAAGACCATGGCATATGCACCTACCTCATGATGATTGGTTTACGTAACGTTGGCTATATTCTAAGTTGAAGTTGCGGTATTCAAGGGCTGGAATTGCAGGAAAACATGTTTGCAACAGTGTAAAAATTTTCCATCAACAGTTCTGTTTCCGGGGACTGTGATTGGTTGAAATTCAAGTCGGTCCACATAAATCAGGCTATATTAAGCCACTTAGAAGTTGCTATATTCACGGGCTGGAATAGTAGGAAAATGCATTTATCTTGGGGGTACGTAAGCTCCATTCCTCGCCTCTCCAAAAAGACTGACGCCACAGTCTGTTACCTAAAATGCCCTCCCCCCGGCCCCCTAACTTTCATCGACCCCGTCGCCTATGATTGCTATGGATAAACACTGATGTTTAAAAACAATATATTCAATCAATTTCAGCGATCAAATTTAATATCTGATATTATTTTATGTTTATTTCTGTAAATGAAAAAGAAATAAATAATACTATACATTTATACACACTAATTATAAATATAAAACTGAATACAATATCTTTAAAAAAAATACTACAAATTTAGCTCTAATTGATGGTATGTCAGGTCCTGCGTGGACCATTACAAAAACTAATACTACAGAATCTAAATACGCCTCTATTCGGTCATTCTATAACAACCTACATAGCCTATGATTCAAAAAAATGATTACTATACATGTATATAATACACATAAAAAATGATATATTTACTAATATAGGTGTCTTTCAGCAATATAAGGCAATTTACTTGATATACCAAAGATATTTTCATCTGAAAGTATGATATTTATTTAATAATAAGTAAAATAAAATAGTAGACCCAAATTGCATAATAAGGCCAAGTTAAAGTAAATGTGTAATTATACACATTATCAACCACAATTTGGCCATTTGATTACCATTGTGAGCTGCTCCTTGTTGTCAAGCGACAATAATGTATTTAGGAACTCGATTGTTTGTTACAATATATCTTTAAAAAATGACATTTAATAAATCTATACTAGTATTTTAATACTATTATCAAACCATTTCAAGTCACATGAATCATAGGTTTTAGGCTAAGTACTACCTGGTACACACAGCATCGCTTTAATGCATGGCCATGCTGGGCACTTGGGGGCGGGGGCCTCACAAGCATAAGGGTGCATACTACTCTAAGTATGCTGTGACTTTGCTGTACAGCATATTTTTTAATATTTAAACATTGATTTTCTTGGAAGTACCAATACAATAATTATATTTCAGTCTTATCCACGATTTATATTTTACTCTTGTCAGTGGTTGTGCAGGCAGGGGGCTTATAATACTGTTAAAATGGTCATACACAAAGACATTTACTGACTAACATTTCAATAGGATTCTCTAGTCTTATTATCAGGCAAATAAAATCAATGTCACTCAGTAAAAAATGTAATCTGTTATAGGTATATTCTACAACCAGGTAATAAAATGTCTTTAAAAACCTGTGGTCCAAACTGGAGAGCTTAATTTGCTGTTTGATGTGACCTTACAATATACAGAATATATAATATACTATGTTTAATTCACATAAATACATCCTTAATACTTTTAAATAAATTACAATATGAAAATAATATCCATCTTCATGTATATTATAGTTTGTGTTCAACTGTTTATGTGTCTATATTCTCCCCCTGATCTATCCTCTTTTTCCATGTTTTAAACAGGTTAAACAACACATTTTTTGGAAATATTCACGATTACAGAATCTAAACTTTAGCACCAATGGACAATAAGCTACTTTATATTTGTCTACACACTCTGAAATGAAAAAATGAATATTTTGTTATCCATAATAACAATAACATATATATGCTTTTCTTCTGAGAGTGATGGACAAAATGATTTAGTAACAGGGTAATTTTATTGGATTGAGAATGATTTGTAGGTTTCAGATTCTGTATTAGGATTAGTTATATCAAAATCAGTGATATCCCTAGGTCTTACCATCATCATCATCCTCATCTTCACATTTCGTTTCACAGGTTGTTATGGTTATGGGTTTCTTTCTCCTATCACAGTTCTTACTAGGTTGACCCTCCGGTGATCGACATTGTACATTTCTTCTTTGATGACCTTTACCACATTCTGATGAACACTGTACAAAAAAGATATGTTAAACCAAAGCACTGTACAAAAAAAAGATATAGGTTGCCAGGCAGGAAAAGATACACCAACCCACAAGAAGCTTATTAGTCATCAGTCACAATTACTTTATCCTGCTAAATCAAATTTTTAGTAGGTTCCAATAATGCTTCTCCAATATCAGGAATGACTACAGGATTTGATGAGGCAACAAATCATCAAATAATTACATGCAAATCTGGTTTTCAATAAAGTCCATCCTTATGGAATTGTTTAATTGCAAATGCAAATGATTATTTGTGAATCTATATGTAAACAATAATTTACATCCTATAACTCAAATTTACCTCTCCCCATTCTCCCTTTACCCATTCTGGTGGTGGGCAATTTTCATTCCTACAAACTTTGGTGGTAACAGGCTTCTCTTTTTTGCTACATTTTTTTTCTTCTAAATATGTTTTCCCATCACTCGTCATACAAAAAGCTCTTCTTGTTTTAGACCCTGCTCCACATCTAGGGCGACACTGTATTTCAAAAGATACTGAATTAATTATTAAATGAAATAAGACTGAAACATAAAATAATTTTTTTGTATTTATTGTACAACCAGACCTCTGCCTACATGAATAAATTATTATGGTTTGTAATCAATTCATACAGCCTGAAAGATTGTCCACAATATTTTTCTTCAATTATATGTGCACTTGGCAGAGGATTCTGATTAAACACAGATACGATTTCATTTTGTTTTTTATAGTTCAAAATTTCATCTTACTTGTCTTAACTACACGAGGTGTTATATAACCCGCGATCTGGATAATGTGAGGGATTAGCCAATGAAACGATCTGTTACAGCAAGTTTTTGGCATGAGGTGCACTAGAAAACATCAACGCTGATTTGTTAAGGAAATGTCTAATAGGGTCAAAAGCCACTTGTATGACCTCAGACACAACCTTCCACTACACGCAGTCAGATCTTCATGCAGAATACCTTTATCCTCATACTGATGTATCTTACCTTGGACCACTCATCAGTAAACCAAACGGAAGGACATTCTATTTCTCCACAAGTTTTATCCACTGATGGTTTATTATCTGGACACTCGGTATCATCTAATACTTCTTTAGGTTCATCTTCACCTACTAATCTATCACATACAACTGATCTACTCTGTAAACCTCCACCACATGACTGACTACATTCACCCCAATTACTAAATGTCCATCTGTAAAAAATTTTAAATATATCTATTAAATTTGATCAGTTGATTGACGTGACAAACTCAGAATAAACCAGGGCTCAAATTCTGCAACATTACAAAATAACTAAAATACTGAAGGGTGTCGACTTTCCATTGGCCCACATAGTATATTAGAACTATTGCAGATCCTGGAAATTGTATGTTAAGTTTTTTTATGATTGATTTTAGTAGCCAAGGGTGTCCTCTTTCAAAATCCTCAGTCCCCCTTGAGCATTTTGAGAAAATGAAGATGGTGTCCCAAACGACCCCCATTTTAAATAGTCCCACAATACTATGGGAGCTATATGGGATTATTCGAAATGGCAGCCGTCTTCGATGCCATCCTGAATTTCTCAAAATGCTCAAGGTTGACTGAGATTCACCCGGCAGATTATGAAAGAGAACACCAGTAAAATCAATCATTTGTATAAAATATCCAGGTTCACTCAGGTTTGTTGACCAGACCAACACCTAATATCTGTATTAGGATCTAAATGACAAAAGCTGCGACCTTGAAATATGTTATGTAGTATTCGTAATAAAGGCTCCAGGTTTTTTATTGAGTGAGTGGAATGATTGGGTTCGACAACCTTATAATTTTATAGATGTTAGTCTTATTCCGGTTCCATAAAAATTCATTTGTTTCCTTTTTAATGCATTGGCAGATGATCTTGTCATTCTCTAGGAAAAATAACAACAAAAATTTCAAACAAATATAAAGCATGCAGTAAAAACATTCTTACGTTGGTGGACATGGCTGATGATTACAGACTTTTTTATGATCACTAGGACGAGGTTGTGGATGACAATATCTATCACTGACAATATTAAGATTAATTTTATGAATACATCTAGGGGTAGAAATATGGAGTCCTGAAAATAGAACAAATAATGTAAATAAGTAGAGAAAAGTATATACGGGCTCATGGCATGGTATATTGGAACATTTTAAAATATTTTTTAGAGGATGCTATGTGTGTATTTATAGTGTTTTGGGTATATGGCATTGCCCTGACACAATACTCTGTAATTGCCTTAGAAAAATGACATTGTACATACTGGCATTACACTTTGTAATTCTTTGGGGAATATGGCAATGCCCCTATTAAATAGGCAGCTTGTATGTTAGAAAGAATGAAATATAAATTACCTTTAGCACATGATCTAGAGCAAGCTGACCATGGTGAATGATCCCAGGTATATAATGATATATCATGATTGGTATAAGATTTATTAAATGGTAAATTGTATTCATATTTCACTCCTTTATTCTCTTCTTGCATCAACATCTACAAACAAATACATAATGTATAAAGTTTTACTTTAATTGAATTCGAATCACTATGATCATTCATTTCATAGATTACATAGAATCTTGTTGAAGCCTCCATATTCTTTTTTTTATAAGTTTTAATTTTTATTTAGATTGATAATTTGGCATTGAATAATAATTGTGTAGCATTAAATCTTCTTTAACCTGAGTAGTTTCAAGTAATTTACAACAAGATCTTCATGATGGATTCTCCCCCCAACCCCACAAATAACATTACCATGACAATAAGGGCTTCTCCTGTTGGACCAATGGCTTCTAATATTTCAGATTTATCATCCTCCCTTTGATAATGAAATACTGTTCCTGCCAATGGAAATTTACGTGGCCAATCGATCGTCCAGTCACCATTAATATAATAGCGATCACCTTCATTCTTTATGGCTGAAAGAGAGAAAAATGGGGTTTAACGTTCACTTGACACAAACCAGGTTATTTTGGGACTAACACATAGTACAATATTATTTCAATAATTCACTTGCGTGGGAGGAAACCAGGGCCATCAGAGGACTCAGAGATTGAGCAATGACCCCTTTTTCTTTGTCGCACACAACCTTGGCGTCAATACCACATCACTTGACAGGCCTTATGATGTAGACCATGTGACCATCAAATCCAGTTTTATGACTATAGTGTAGAATAAGACAGATTTTCAAAAAGTATTACCCATGGGCTGTATTTTCAATATATGTGAAAATTGGTATTTGATTTATATGACAATGATCAAAAGTTTAGATCAATATACAGACAATTTCTAACAAATTAAATATGGAGTTCAAACTCCAATCGCATCTTCACTAATATTACATCTTTACTAATCATTACCTAGGTAGTTCCGTGAAAAGACTGCTTCAGTAATCTTTACATTCATGGCACCAATTGGTATTTTCACTATTTCATGGTATGCTGTAAATAATTTAAATTCATGATGAAAATTAAAAGATTCTAAAGTATTTTGATCAGGGTTACATTTGAGACAGTGGACTACAAGAAGGCTTAGATAAATATCTTAGCAAAGATCATAATTCTTTGTTTATTAGGCTTTAAAGATTGGTTCCCAGGAAAGTATTTATCGGGTGGTTATTGCCAATAAAAGTATGGCAATTTTGGTATATATGGAAAGCAGAGATATCCAGTCTAACTAGAAAAATACTGGATTCCCTGAAAAACACTCATGGAGCGTGTACAGGACAAAAATGTAAGGCTTCCCCTAATCAACAGCCTGATGATTAGGACTATCCACATCGAAGGTTGCACGAGTACACTGAGCGCTTTTTGTACATGTTGGTAAAATTTATGAAGAGTTAGATGTACATCACTTTCTGAGATAAAAATCACAGAAAAAGACGCCGGCAGTGAATAATTCGATAATTTAATTAGGATTCAATATTTGTAATAAATAGTCAGCGATTACAGACAACATGAAGTTTGAAAATGTTTTTAGTCCTTATATATCATTGAATCACCCAGTGGTTAGCCAGGAATGTAACTTTAATTTCATGAAAATTTTATAAGGAATTTTAACCCGAAATGAAGGTGTCATACACTTAAATAACAAAATTAACTTACTTCCTTTAGGTAATGGTTTATCAAATAAACCTGATATGGTTTTACAAGTTGTACCATCACCACCACAAACACGACATTTATCCTCTCTTAAACTAGACGCTAAATACCCATCACATCCTACTTTCTGTAAGAAAAATAATTCTATTTCAGTCTGTACATCAACAAGAAATGCTATATGTGTACTATGCCTTAGCACCTCCTATTTCATAAAATGCAGTTAAATACCATACAACACAGATGTATGAAATATTCAAATCAGTAAATATTGGTAGCCAGTTAACTCCACTACTGAATGAAAATATATGCTTGCCAGCCTTTCCTAATGTCCTTCTAAAGCAGTAAATATTGGTAGCCAGTTAACCCTAGTACTGAATGAAAATACTCTCCCCTTTCCTAATGTCTTTCTAAAGCATCGCCAGTATGCTTGTTAGTCATATGTGTTTATTATGTCCATATATGTTTCCATACTAATGTTGAACTGTAACCTGGCCTCCACCTTTGGTTCGTCCTCGTTTCGAGTCGTACCCGCTGCATGTTCTCTAAATAAAACAACTACAATCTGACCTGCACAATTGAGTCGTCTGATTATTCCTGATCTTACTGACGTGGTGGCTAAAGCTGTGATTTTTCATCGAACCAACAGCCTGTTTGATCACGTGTTTGATCCTACCATTTCTCATTACAATGGTCATTTCGGAAAACTCGTAGCAACTTGGGCCTGGCACTCCCCCCTCAAACGAAAGGTAGAATGCCCCAATATGCTCGTAATAAGATGTCTGAACTTCAAGCAAAGTTTGATGAACTAGAGGCCCTCGGTGTAATCAAAAAGTCCCAGGAACTTGGAGTCGTTATTGAGTATCTCAACCCATCATTTTTGATCAAAAAACCCGACGGTGATTTCCAACTAGTAACTGCCTACGGCTAAGTCAGACAGTACAGCAAACCTCAACCCTCCCTGATGCCGGATGTCGAAAGTACCCTACATACCATTGCCCAGTGGAACTACATCATCAAAACAGACCTTACCAAGGCGTTCTATCAGATTCCCTTATCGCATTCCTCGCTAAAGTATTGTGGTGTGGCCACCCCTTTCAAGGGTGTACGAGTTTATTGCCTTTCTGCCATGGGTATGCCCGGATCAGAAACTGCCTTGGAAGAACTAATGTCCCATGTGTTGGGTGACCTCCTAGCAGAAGGTGTTGTAGCCAAATTAGCGGACGACCTGTACTGTGGTGGTTCAACCCCAACTGAACTAATTGCTACATGGCAGCGGGTATTACAGCTCTTAGACAAAAGTAACCTGAAACTTTCACCTAAGAAGACAGTTATTTGCCCCCAGTCCACAACCATACTAGGATGGATTTGGTCTAATGGAACCATTCGTGCAACTCCCCACAAAATTTCTACCCTCAGCACATCCCTCAAACGTAAAGGCTATGCGCTCATTCATTGGTGCGTACAAGATTCTTGCCAGGGGTATCAAGAATTGTGCCAGCTACCTTACACCACTGGAGGACTACATCGCTGGTAAAGATTAAAAAGACAAGATAGCTTGGAATGACGACTTGTCAGTTGCCTTCAGAACAGCCCAACAAGGCCTTTACACCAGTAACCACATCACCCTTCCATGTTATGATGACAAGCTGTGGATTATCACTGACGGCTCAGCAAAGTTATCTGGCCTCGGAGCTACCCTGTATGTCTCCCGGAACGGCTCCTTACTCCTGGCAGGTTTTTTCAGTGCCAAGTTGAAACATCATCAAACCACCTGGATACCTTGTGAATTCGAGGCTTTGTCCATTTCTGCTTCAATTAAACACTATGCCCCTTATATGCTCCAGTCCAAACACCGCACATCCGTTCTGACTGACAGTAAACCATGTGTCCAAGCCTATGCCAAGTTTTGTAGAGGAGAATTTTCAGCCAGCTCTAGAGAAACCACCTTCTTATCGATCGTAAGCCGCTACCAGACTACTGTCAATCATTTTGCAGGGTCAGTAAATATGCCTTCAGACTTTTGCCAGTTGTAATGCCCCAAATTGTGTCCATCCTAATTGTCAACTGTGTAACTTTCTACATTCATGTGAAACCAGCATAGTTTGTTCGATATCAGCAGATGACGTCTTACATGGATCTACCAGAATGCCCTATACTACCCCATCAACCTGGTTACAATTCCAACAGGAATGTCCTGATCTACGACGAGTCCATGCCCACCTCACCCAGGGAACCCGCCCTTCCAAGAGGTTAACTAACATCCCCGACATCAAAAGATACCTACGTGTGGCAACAATTAGCTCATCTGGTCTTCTAATAGTTAAACATCAAGACCCCGTATCACTCATCCGGAACTGTACTATAATCCCTCGACCAGTCCTCCATGGATTCCTAGCATCTCTCCACATTAGACTCAACCTTCCATCGAAGCATCAGCGGAAACTGCTATTTAATCGCCACTTTTATGCTTTAGATCTCGACAGATCCATTAACGAAACAGTTGATGGATGTCACCAGTGTGCGTCCCTAACGAAAATCCCTAAAACATGCAAAGAGCAGTCTACCTCAGATACCCCTCCTCAACGGCTCGGAATAACATTTGCAGCAGACATAATGAAACAAAATAAACAACCCAACAGTGAGGCTGATGTCCCCCGTCGAAATCCCAAAATAAATAGATGACACATATTAATTAATCGCACATTTTATTTTTTTCAAACGTATCGAGCAATCAAACTGTTCACGAAGTGTCATCCAAAAGTGTTTTATAAAGAAAAATGCTAAAACCGACGAGAAAATGGAAATGTACTCTAGTTAAAGGACCCTAAAGGCAGACAAAAGGGCCCCCACGCTTGACAAAAGGGCCCCTCTGGCCAAAGGAAAGGGCCCTCTTGTCCGAGTCAATCGTTTCTATACACTGTTACTGTCGAATCCATTACTGAATGAGAATGCAATCATTGTATTGGCATAAAAATCATCAATCAAGATGAACCTAAGTTATCCTGTCCCAAAGTATCAACCAATCAAATTGCTTATCTCTGCCTACCCTGAGCAGAAAATGCTCATCTTCGACCTCCATCAATAAGCATACACACCAATTTTGAACATTTTAACTCAATTCGAAGGAGAGTTATTGTGTTCAAAAGTCTCGGCAAATCAAATTGCTTATCGCTCTGCTTACCCTGAGCAGAAAATGCTCATTATCGATACACCAAGTTTCATCACTCTGACTTAATTAGAACTAAAGTTATCGTGTCCCAAAGCATCAACCAATCAAATTGCTTATCTCTGCTTACCCTAACCGGAAAATGCTCATCTTCGAACTCCATCAAGGCATTGACCTAATAAGCATATACACCAAGTTTGAACATTTAACTCAATTAGAAGGAGAGTTATTGTGTTCCAAAGTCTCGACCAATCAAATTGCGTATCGCTCTACTTACCCTGAGCAGAAAATTCTCATTATCGAACTTAGTCAAGGTATTACTGTAATAAAACTATACACCAAGTTTCATCACTCTCACTTAGCCCTTCTCCAGTTATTTCTCCCCATGGTTCCCCTTAATGCCCTTGTTACCATCGGGGTTGATCCCGCTCCTGCCTTCACTGGACTTCAGAATGATGAAACCCTCCAACAGCACAACATATTCCTCGACATCGGCCGCCCCAAGAATGTCAACAAAAACCCTGTGGCTGAACGCGCAATTCTGGAACTCATTGAAGAACTTCTCTGACTGAAACCGGAGGGGGTGTTATTACTCCTCTTGAACTTACAGTCGCAACAGCCCATCTTAACACTAAGATTCGCTCAAGAGGATTATCATCTCGAGAAATGTGGACCCAACGCGATCAGTATACCAATCTTCAAATTGAGACGTCAGACGACAAATTAATATCTGACCAATTTGAGCAGCGGATTACCAATAACCCGTACAGTGAAAGATCTAAGAATCCGGGTAGGCCTCATCTGCCTGCTTGCCCTGTTGAAGCGGGTGACCTCGTCTGTGATGGTGATCGTTACTTTGTACTCTCCATTGATGGTCATTTTTGTACTCTTAGAAAGTTCGCCGGATCCCAGTTCCGTTCCAAGGAATACCAAGTAAAGGTTACAGAATGTTTCAAGGTCCCTCCCCCCTGTTCCAGTCTTCTAGACACAGACAGCGATACTGACGATTCCTTGACTGCTATGCCTGTGCAGTCACCTACAGGTAGACCACCTCTAGTCCAGGCTCCTGTGGATACACAACAGCCTAAACCCCTAATGTTCAACCTTCCTTTTGCCTGCACCACCTCCGTTGGAAATACCCCCGGAATTGATTCTCCCCGACCCGTCAATCCATCCTGATACGCCTGGTTCCAATCCTCCCTCGCACAAGCCTGGCCCTGTCAACAATCAAGATGTACCCCAGAATCAGAATGGTTCAAACAGACTACGAAATGCTGATGTAATCATCATTTATTATACATGAACAGTTACAGTTTCATAAACTTTTATTTTCCACAAAAGAAAAAGTGGTCGCGCCAGTATGCTTGTTAAACATACATTATGGAAGAGCAAAAACTGACTTTTGTCAGTCTTCCTTTGAGCCTCAGATGTCATAGAAATTATAAATTAGATCTTTATTTAAACAATAAGCCCAAAATGAACTCTGTAGACCCACGGATGGCTTGGATTGGGCTCGGATTAAAACAGGATTTCGTCGACTGATTTAATCACTATGGCGTCGTGGATGGGGTTTCTCCGTGACGTTGACGTCATCATACTTCCGGAAATTATTCATAAAAGACAGTGATGACCGAGGCTATACATAAGCTTCACTAGATAGCATTTAAACATTACTTGATGATCTAGACTATGTAGGTGGAGTTAGCACCTGTCAATCAACAATCGGCCATAGTGGGAAAAGGGTGTCGATGAATTTAATTACCATTTCTAGTAAAAAATTATAGTGGTAACAACTTTGTTCAGGATAAAGTTATTTGACTGAAATTTTCAATATATTCTTGTTTCAACATCGATTTTTGAACTTTTATAGCAAGAATGGCTAACTCCTTGTCAAAATCTCCCATAATGTATCTTTAATCATATGTGTTTATTATGTCCATTATATGTTTCCATACTAATGTTGAACTGTAACCTGGCCTTCACCTTTGGTTCAGAATCGTTTTCGAGTTATACCCGCTGGATATCCGGCATGTTCTCTAAATTAAACAACTACAATTTGACCTGCAGAATTGAGTCGTCTGATTATTCCTGATCTTACTGACACATCTAACAAATTTGTGAAATAATTAATTGGACTTACATGACAGTCACCACTAATGCATACATCTCGTTTATCTGGATAACATGGTGTACCATCTAATACTTTAGGATTTCTCTCCGTGTAAAAATTATACCCATCAGCCATACAGATCAATGCACAAGGTTTTACCTGAACTTAATACAAATTCAATCATATTAATATAAACTAATAAACTAACAGATACTAATAGTATATTTTATGTTATTTTAAGACATAATGAGTGACACAGAGGGGTGGGGCATTTAATGTCTATGCACTTGTCTTTACTTTCAGTTGATATTTCAAAAAAGTATTAACCTCCTGTGTATGGTTTCCATATGTAATGTCTGCCTCGGAACATTTCATTGTTCGAATTGTTGCATTGTAGTTCCCTAAAATCAATGGCATCTTCTGGACAGTCCTGTATGCAAAGGAGAAAAAACAAAACTCTTTTCAAAATCATATGACATACGACACAAACGAAATTCTCATAGTACATCTGTTTACCTACAAATTTAATTCCCCTTTTAATTAAACTCTTTTTTGTTGACTTTTTGTGTAGAATCGAAGAAAAGGGTTTGAAGTTGGTAGATAGGTTTCAAAGTTCAGCCCAACAGATGAGAATTAACATTAGAGTCAATGGGGGAAATCAATGGTGTACTGTGGCAATATACTTCAAAAAGGGAGGTAAATTCGTAAAGACAAAAGCATACACCAACCACAATTCCATAATAATATATTTCATATAGAAAATAGAAAACACTGTGAAAAGATATGAAAATATCATACCACAATATTACATGATCTGTATCTCTTCCGTTCTCCTGTACAATATTTTCCACCATGCCGAGCTCTAAAACATATCATAAAGGTGTAGATTAGAAATAACTACTGTATTTCACCTGAAAGGGGGAGGGGGAGAACTATATTCATAGATGTGGAGCTGGGATTGGGTAAGCATAGGTTCTTTAGGAGGAATAATTTTTAGACATGATAATCCTGATTTTGCAAGAGTAACATCTGCAGACCCATATATTGCCTGGTATTTCAAAACTGATAAAAGGTTAAAATGGTTCTGATGTATGGTTTGGATATCTATGAAAATTGTCACTATTTGAACTGCATACCTAACCTACTAGCATATCAAAATAAATAACTACAAAAAAAATTCTGTCAAAATGAGTTAAAACATTGGGCCTTATCTGACCATCAGCTTATTAAAATCCATATAACCAATACGGCAAAGTAGTGAACGACGCACAAACATATTTGAAATAATGTAAGTATGGCGATAAGAGTATTTAATACACTGAAGCACATTTTATGTCTTATTCATTATATTTTGCTACAGTTTTGGTCAGTATGTTTTGTTATCTATGACAAATATTAATTCTTACTATCATAACATTCAGGCAAACCTAGGAAATAACAAGACATCCAGATAAACATAGGCAATGACAATTCTGCAATTGTTATCTTACTCTGGATTGCTACAGTTTCTATGACTAGCTGATACTCCTCCACCACACGTTCTGGAACATGCTCCCCATTCTGACCATCCTCCCCAATTACCATCAACAGGTCTTGGTGTGAAATATGGTGGTCTACACTGTCCACGGTAACACCACTGCAATAAATTCATAACAACACATAATAGAAATATAACATGCCCCAAAAATTGTCAATAATGAATATTCCTAATCCAATGTCACGATAGTCCCACAAAGATGTCTGCCATCGCTTAACCTTGTAGAGCTTGTGAAGAAATCTTGGCCAAACAACGACACTGATACTCAATATTATTGGAGTAATGCAATGGATTAATAAGTCATTATCATTAAGATCACCTGTAAGATTAGTTTCCAGTCCTGCATGTATGCAACTACATGTATTAAAAATAAATATACATACGCCTCGTTTTTTAGATGTTAATGGACATGTTGTTCCTTCTGCTGCTGGTATACTATTAGTTACACATTCTCCTTTCTTATCAATACATGACAGCTCAGTACATATATTCTGTTATAATATAATACATGATGGTTCAGTACATAATATATTCTGTAGCATATAATATATTCTGTTATGATATAATACATGATAGATAGTTCAGTACATAATATATTCTATTATAATGTTGTAATAAATGATAGTTCGATCAGTATATATATATATACATATAAATTATATAAATTATTATTTAGACATTAATTCACATGACAAATTAAGCCCATAAGCAACTGATGGTTGAGATTTTAAGTAGATTAGACAATGTGTACCACATCTTCGCTAAAATGGAAAACTGAGGTATTATTGCAATCTGTAATTTATACATTTAAAGTTTAAAGATTAAATTATTGAATCTACCTTCAGATTACAAGCTTTTGATTTTGAGCCAAACTGCAATTTACACTGTTGATTAGAGCCATGGCGTTGTCCTGCTAGTTGTTCTGGAAATTTGAACTCTCTTTGAGGTGGAACATTCTTCAGACAATGCCCACGGCCTGAACTACCAAGAAAAGTAAGTATATTACATTCAAATAATCATATGCATTCCATATTTATAATTACTCAATGAAATGATAAAAAAAAGACCATCTGCAATATCATAATTAAATTGGTTTATCGGACAAATAAGCAAGTCTTATTTGAAATTTGAAAACAAATGCATTAATAAAGATAGGCTGCAACGAAACATATGGCACAGTATCTAAATTGTCCGGACAGTCAACAAGAGTTGTCGCATATTTTTACTTTATGCGGTCGGTAATGAAACATTTATAATACACTAAAATCTGATTAAGAGTAACAATTCAGAAATTTATTTTGGCCTCATAACCGTCCATAAGATTTTTCAAAGTGACCATAACTCTGCCAGGCTACTTTCTCCGATGAATTTAAAGTCAATCGGATATTAACTTTGGTCTCTAGGACGTCCGCAAGATTTTTTGAGGTGATCAAGGGCCATAACTCTGGCATGACTTTAAACACTGTGTATAAATTTAAAGTTAATCGAATAATAACTTTAATCTCTAGAGCGTCCAATTGTTGTCGCCTGACGGATGGACGGGGGCGCCGACAATAGATGACAACATTTCAATTAGGGCGTATGAAAAGTACAAAATACATTTAGAATTAATGGTCACGTGCTAGACAATCATTAGTTTGAAATTTATGTTCGCTTGAGGTGGGGGGTTGGGATGGCCTAGTGGTCAAGAGTGTCATGCTTCGACCTCTAGTTGGCCGGTCACCTCTGGCTTGCGGCTGTGGTTTCGATCCCAGGTGACAGCGTTTGTGGCATGGAGTTAGGGGTGCCTTATCAACCTTGTAGGTTTCCTCTGGGCACTCAGGTTTCCTCCCACTGCTAAAGACCCCTATGCGCAAGCGAATTATTGAAATAAAATTAAACCATATGTTAATCCTGAAATGACCTAGTTTGTGTTGAGTAGACGTTAAACCCCATTTCTCTCTTGCTTGAGGTTTCCATAGACATAAAGGGAGGAAGTATTTAGAAAAGTATTTTAGGTATAATACTTACTCAAGAAAACTAGTAATGTATTCCTTACTGCAACTGGACCAGAGAAAAGGTTTTGTATCTTTAGTGAGTTGAGCTGCCATAATGCGAGCTCTCTCATAACCTGGTGTACCACATGGATTACCAGCTCCATCATGATGCATCCCAAAACTAGAATAACAGAAATATATATTGTACATCTATTCATTGCAATATTTTCATTAACATGCAATTGCCATGCCAGATACGCCCATATTTTGAGAACGAGATAAAAGATGATGTGATATTTTGTACTGTCAGGGGTCAAAATCCAGGAACTGACCATCCGACATGTGTGAATATTAAATGAAACCAAGATCATTGGGTAATAAACATACATTTTGAGTTTCATTAAAATCGGATAAAAATTGTGATTTCTAAAGGGTCCACAACCTTGGTATTTCTATTTACTTTCAGAGAGGTACAATTTTGTCTGGAAAATTTGGTTGGATTTTTACAACATTCAAACTCAACCATTATTAAGGTTTTCAAAATTGAACAAAAATTGTGACCTCTAGAGGGTCCACAAGTTAAAATCTCGATTTTTTCGTACAATCAAGGGCCATAATCCAGGAAGTTACAGACCGATACATGCAAATATTGAAAACTTTCAAAATCGGATCATAAATGTGATCTCTAGAGGGTCCACAACCTTGATATACCATACTTTACATTAAATGCGTATGAGGAGCGACCGTTTTGTCAGGTAATTTCAGTCTGATTTTCACAAAATTTGAACTCAATCATCATTATGGTGTAGCAATGATATATTTGAACAGTTTGTTTTTTTAAATCAGATGAAAATTGTGACCTCTAGGAGGACCACAAGATAAAAACATGAATTTTCGTACAATCAGGGACCATAATCCAGTAAGTTCCTGTGTGATATGTGCAAATATCAAAAGGAACTGAGATCTTTGAGTTATAATCATGCCCTCAAGTTCATCTAAATTGGATAAAAATTGTGACCTTTACAGTGTCCACAAGCTAAAAACGTGATTTTTCATACAATCAGGGGACATAATCCATGAAGTTCCGATCCAATACATGCCAATATCAAAAGGTTTTGCAATCTTTTGGAGATAAACCTCTATTTCAAGTTTCATCAAAATCGGATAAAAATTATGACCTGTAGAGTGTCCTGGACGGACAGATGGACAAGGGCGACATGTGGGCATATTAAAAAGCTACCATGAACTCAAACTTTATCACACACTGTATTTTATGGAAAATGGATCATTAGACTAATATATGATAGCAGGCTAATACACAAATACATCATGAACCAGTTCAAAATAAGGTAGAACTTTACAAGATAACCTCAAGACACTCCAACTGCAATTGATTTGAAAAAAAAAAAAAACACATTGAGTTAGTCCCAAAAATGAATTTGGTTGCCCAGAGTTGGTGTTGAACCCCATGTCGTTACTTCCTTTCTAATTCATGCAACCTAGCAGTACTGATGTACGGTTATTTTTAATAATACTTTTCTGGTTGGCCATTTTTTCTGTTTGGTTTGTCCCGAATTGTGAAGAATTTTATGCCAAGACCCATATATTTGACACTTACTTATGTCCAATTTCATGTGCTATTGTAAATGCTGATGCTAGTCCAATATCTTCATTTATACTACAACTTCTGTCTTCTTCACACATACCAGCTACTGGTGCTAAACCTACAACATAAAAAATACATCCAATTTATATGACAACTGGTGCTATCTGCTGCATAATATGATTTCTTAAGTAGTACGAAGTAGTCTCTTGTCAACACCCCAACAATTAGGTACACTAATGTTGGTTTAGACTCCATAATTCATGAAGCTTTGATTCACTTTAGTTAGACTTTAAAAATCAAACTTTTAGTAAATAGAAACTTGAATTATGTTAATTATGTTAATTAATACACACTTCTGTGTCATTTAATCAAGTTTGGTTGAGCTTGGTCGAAAAATACTATACTGAGTGCCATAGAAAATGCATCACTTAGTTTTTCGTATAAAAAAATGATCCTGTAAACATATCTTATTTATTTTGCTTCTTACTGTGAACAATATTCAAATGGGAACACATCGATAACAACACATTTGTACACTTATGGATGTTTAATCTGTAATCAACGGTACAAAGTCAGAGGGGTCAAAACCAAAAGATGTCAGTAGCATGTGTGTCCTCCACTGGCTCTTACGCACACTGTGCAGCGACGAAGCATGGAATTAACCATCTGCGTCATACTTTTGGTTTTGACCCCTCTGACTTTGTACTGTTGATTACAGATTAAACATCCATAAGTGTACAAATGTGTTGTTATTGATGTGTTCTCATTTGAATATTGTTCACAATAAGAAGCAAAATAAATAAGATGTTTACAGGATCATTTTGTTATATGAAAAACTAAGTGATGCGTTTTCTTTAGTGCTCAGTATATTATTTCTTGTGTGTCTCCTTGTTGGGAATTTCTATGTAGACAATTTCAGTTTTACTTCTTCTGAGGAAATCTGATTTTTTTTACAAGAAAACCCCAAATTTTTTGTTGAGTCTGCTAAATATAGACAAACATAAACTTATAGTTGTGGTTTCAAATATCTCATTCTACTCTACTTTATCTTACCTAATGTTCCACATGGTTTATTTTTGTAAGTACAAATGTCGAATCTGAAAAGAAATCCATCAAAATTTAAATAAATGATAGGATAAAAACTGTGAAGAACTATTTATGTTTGTCTAATATGAAAAACGTTGGTGATTTATTTCAGTGAGTGATAATGCCACGTCAAATTTTCTGTTAAAGAAAAGTTAATAGGTAATTACAACTGTTGGCCTACATAAAAAAGTTCTATATTAAAACAGTAAAAGACATTATTCTTGATATGTGTCAATAATATTACGCAGCTGCAATAACCCAAAAGATACATTATATATACAGAAATAAAGTTTTCTACGGAATCCTCATTGGCATAATCTTCGCTGTGAACAACTATCAACGTGTTTACCGTATACATTTGTAATAAAGCCAGTAATACTTTATAAGTACACCTTCCCCTAGTCTGAAATATCTGACTCTTTCCCTAACCCTAGCCTTTTCCAATGGGTAATTTTAGGGCTGTGGCCAAGTGATTGCCAATTCAATGAGGCTTTGATTTTGTAAAATCTTGGTATTTTGGCCTCTGTGAACACCAGAATCTTTGGAGGTGACAAATATATCAATAGAAACAGTGTCTTATCTTTCTGACTCTATCAAAAACAGCTATAGTGGGAAACAGGTACTTTAGAATAATCTTCCTTATTAGAATATCATGGGGAGTATGATTTTGAGATAGAAGGTTCCAAAACACCCTGTGTTGAACTCATACCTAGTTATCAATACAGCATTATCATGATGAGCAATACCCTTTCTATTACCACTCTCTCTGTCTTCTGGTCCATTTATGGTCTGCTGCCATTTACAGAAACTATCCAATGAACGATCAGCATGATGACTAATTTCTAATCCAGACTGAAAATGTACATGTAATTCTTAAAATTGCTGTTATAAGCACCTGATAAAATGAGTGGGGTGTTTTTGAAAAGAAAAGTAAAGTCTCTCTTAACTTTTGCTCATGAAAGAATTAAATGCACAAGTACCGGTAATTGAAAATTTAACTTAAAGAGTTTATCTAAATTATGGAATTCTATATCAAGCTTTCTGTGCCAAAACTGGTATAATGTCTCAAATTTGAACACTGGCTTTATCTGTGAACATGAAATTTTGATGGAATATATGTCTATATTGTCATTCAAGAAAACAAATCCCCACATTGAAATCAACACTGAACACAAACTTGAGTGGACCCATCAGATCTGTGTGATTTAACCATGTATTAACCAACATGGAATGTGTTGGTCATAAATTTCAGGTATATTCTGTGCTGTACTCTCGTATTTTAACACTTATGACATGGAATATAAGAAATGATGGGAAGGCTGTTATATTACCTGATCTTCTGACAACAATACTAATCTAGTGATGATAATATTAATCGAATTACCAATACTGGCATCATGGAAAAGCTTGGCAACCTGACCTCAAAAATATCAAACATATTTCTATAATGATTATAAATCAAATATATCAAATTACAAATCAGTTCATAATTCAGATAACAGTCGAGTTACTACTTATATTCTTGTAGCTGATTTAGATAATGTTGGAAAGTTCCTATTCATACACTTGATTTAAATAATTCTGGTTAGTTCCTATACTATTCATACACTTGATTGGTAAATGGGGAGTGCCATATGGTATGGTCCAATCCCACCTCCCTGACAAAATTTGATATCCACACAATACTTACAATATTCATAACAGTTAAAACATAGGGAGCTATTTCCTTGGATTTATGATAGTCAACCATTCGTTTATCAGCTACAACCAACATCTCCACATTTCTTTTTCTGCTTACAGAACGGGGTCGCCGTCGCTTACTTTTATTTTTACTAGTGAATCTTTTACGACCTCTTCCCTTTGGTTTGATGACCTCATTAAATATGTTAGGTGATTTGTTGTACAACCATTGTCTTTTTTCAAAATTATGATCTGTAAAAGTGATTGAAAATGGGAGATACAACTTGATTAAAAGAAATCCTATTAACGTGAACTTATGGATAATTATCAATGACGTGTTTACTTATAATATGGATGATTTTCAATGATACTTTTACCACAATATTAGTAATGATACTTTTACTTATAATACAGATGATTAATGATGATACTTTTACTTATGATACAGATGATTAGTAATGATACTTTTACTTACAATATGGATAATTAGCAATGATACTTTTAATTATAATATGGATAATTGGCAATGATACCTTTACTTAGAACATGGACTTGTCATAAAGGATATCTTTACTTATAATATGGCTGATTAGCAATATTACCTTCACCGGTACTTCTAATATAGATGATTAGCAATGGTACTTATAATATAGATGATTAGCAATAATACTTTTAATCACAATATAAATTATTCGCATTTTCTATCACAGGGATATAATGGACAAAATCACAATGTGTTGTGAAAGTCATGTTGTATTGTATTTAGCATAATTATTTAACATTGGAAACTTACCTTTAACCCCACAGTGTAGAAATTTATCTTTAAACTTTAATGATGATCGTGAATAAACAATGTGGGGGTAGCCCTGCTCTTCCACAGTATTGGTGGTATTCCATAATGGCTCCACAAAATAGTCTTCATCATCTGTACTAAACACACCATGCTGAAAATACACATACATTGCTTGAGTCAGGGATTTGCCAACAGAGCCAACTGGTTCTGAAGGGCCCCAGCGACAGGGAATAAGAGATCATTACCCATGTAATTTTTAAAATTGCATTGTTATATATAAGATTTACAATATATAGTATTGCAGTTGTTTCAGTTAAGCAGTGCAAATGTTCTTGTACAAACTAATATTTATGTAAAAATACCTATCTGTAATCCAAAGGGGTAGACATGTAGGGTAGGTATAGGAGCTGAGAGTGTTGCAGGCTGCAGCCCTTTTTTCCAATTCCAGATCCCTTTTCTTGGGACTCAGGCGCCATTGCATTGAAGTCGAAGGGGCCTTTTGAAAATGGAAAATGCTCTTTTGATGATTGTAAATGTGACCTATTCAGCAATAGTTCTTGCCATACTAGAATGATTTTATGGTATATATATACCTTTCACATAATGGCTGACACAGATTTCAATGCAGAATAGCACTTTAGAGTGTATCCTTCATACACAACACAAATTTCAGTTATTTACAAACAATAAAAAAATGATGATTTTATTATATTTAAAAAAGAGGTGTTTAGTTTTCCATTTTATAAATTGAATGGCTGAAATTTATTAAAAGTTTGCAGAAGTTTATAACACTTTATTATTGGTACATTCACCTGTACCCCGACTGAACTATTTTAAATTTGAAGATATTGGATTTCATCCAAACTTGTAAACAGTTTAATCTTTTTCCACCTGAAAATTTATCAATATCTAGTCAACTTATCTTAAACATTCTTTGAAAAAAAGAAATTCCTCTAATTTCTAATATAAACTTTGAAAACGCCCTGCATCATCAACTCTTAAATTTTGGTTGCCTCCTTAACGACTTGTGCTTAAAAACCAGCTGTGCTTCAGACAGACGAAACAGCTGATAGACTGTTCAACACTTTAAGTTAGAAGGCAAAAATAATTTTGTTGATAAGAACATGTGTTCATCTGACAGAATTCCACTTAAACATCGATATTCATCTTTATATCTCGGTTAAAACTTTTTTCTTGGCACTCAAGAGATTAACTGAACTATAAAACACGCTAGACATTCCTGTGTAGTAAATTTAATGACTCGAGCATGAATTATTAAAATAGAAACAATAGTTTTGTGGGTATTGTCCTTCATATCATAATCCTTAATATTAAAAGAAAAATTCTAAAGATAAATAATTTGCTATGATTCTAATAATGAAAGATGAAACGGTTATAAAAATGCCTGAGCTAATTAATATATGTCATATATTATATATCAGCTGTCAAAACTTGACAGGTATTTCTTTAACTAATGCTATATTGAAGGAACTGATTGGGTGGCTTATTGACAGTGTGGACCAGCTCAATCAGTAGATATTACCATAACCATGTCTATTCCTCTGGTTTCAGAGATTTTTAGTCCATTCGTTCCTTACCCCCCATTGTCTATCGCGATAGGCCAAGGCAACTAAGTTCTCTGATAGACTACAACTTTGGAGAATTAAGTCATGTTTGCCTTGCTAGGGATTTTTGGTGCATGGTTCTGAAAGACTGCAGTGACTTTATTTTAAGTCTTGCTGGAATAATATAGGTAATATTTCAGCCAAACAATGGGAACAACCACAACAAACACCAAATGGTGACCCTGTTATTCCAGCAGTCAGCAGAAGACATCACCTTATCGAAGCTGACAAAAACAGACACAGGGCACTTTATTATTGTTAATCTGGGTTTCGAAAAAATTATGTTAATTCACAAGTTTAATCAAGGTCTGAAGCAACAGTTTTAACCCAAGAAATAAAAGTTTCAAGTTTTGATGTATAGTTTCTTCAATCTTTACTGTTTAGTTTTATCCCTATATTTTTTAAACAAGTACCCAAATCTTAAATACTTGCATCGAATAGGGCTCATGCTATTGATGTAATAAAATCACAGCCATAAATTTGTCAAAACTCTGAACTTTAGTCAATATCATAACAATGCCCCCAAGTGGATTGACAGTGTATCAACATGATCTATATACAGATTCTGAAGGATGTTTTTAAAGAAACAGTTACTAAAACCTCTATATTAATTGAATCATCTCATAGTTACTACCAGTAATAACCTGATGGGGATGTTAGACCCAATCATTTATAACTGATAAATAACTAAACTTAGTAAACATGCATAATATAAGATTTAGATAAAAAGCTAAACATTATTTCTAGAAAACTATCAAAAAAAGATAATGAAAAATGAATACATTGAAAATATCATTCAAATGACTTTAATCTGAGTGAAGTTATGAGTGTTTGAAGTTTGACAAGAACTAGCTGATTGTCAAGTACATTTCCATGATAATACACAATGTCTTGATTGTCAGTCCTTTAATTGAGTGACATCCATTTTAACATAACTGCTTAGATGGCCTGGATGGTCTAATCAATCCATTCAATATCTCAGCCATCTGATTATCTAACATTTGAAGCCTGATGAAAGACATGCAATAGGCAGATTTAGCTCTTACATAACGCATCTGTAAGCAGCATTTCTCCAAATATTTATCTCAAAAACCAAATATCAAACTAGTTGTTATTATATTATTGTATGTTGATACTTACCAGACCCATACAATTACTTATAGCAGCACGTGATCTGTACGGTCCTGAACTATACCCAGTGTAATGACAATCATACAAAGTGTCTAAATGTTTTTCTGCACCTTTTTTATCCCAATTTTCTACCACAAAGTTCTTTGATAAAAGTTTCAAATTAAGAGTTAAATTAAAGTTGAATTCTTTCCCATATGCAGACAATTTGTAGAAAACTCGCCATTTTCCAGGGTTGGACTGGTGCAAACTATTATCACTCTTTGGGCTGAAAGCAGTACTTCTTCTGGATCTACGAAGAACGTTTCCTTGTCGAACATCATAACTTAGAAAATGTCCCTGTTCATCAACTAGTGTAGGAATAACTGTTTGATAATCTGTCAGTTGGTTCAATAAATCGTCTAAAAATAAAAGAAATAATTCAATACAAAATATAAAGTGTAAAGCTTTCAAAATTTGATTTTTAAAACATAAATAGTGATCCCATATGACCTTGATTATGGTTGTATCAGGTTTATGCAATTCATGGTAGAAAATTGCAAAGGGTTTCTAATTAACACATAGTTAATATTATTGTTTTTTCAATTTCAATTATTATACCTATTTATCAAACGAGATCACATTGGTAAAATACATATCAGGGGCAGATCCCGGAATTTTTGCAGGATGGGGTTTGCCGGACTCCAATTACGAAAATTTGACAATTCATGATGCCATTATCATTTCTAAATTTTGTAGGTATACATACACATTGAGCTATATCATTATTTTGCGCTTTGAATGCCCATCCCATACCCCATCATTTGATGATAAAGGATTAAGCACACAACCGTTACACTTTTCCCAAAGTGTTGTTCTCAAAGTGTTATTTTACAAAAGGGGTTTATGTAGCTGGGCAAGGTGGGGTTTGGATCCCCCCCCCCCCTCTGGATACGCCCCTGCATATTAAAAGAATTTGTTATTGTAAAACGTGTCACAGAAGTGTGTTCACTACATAAAAAATTGTTTTCATGTTTTTTACTCACCCGTTTGTTGTTGAAGTTGATCAAGTTTATTGTCTGTCTTTGGAATTGATGTAGTTCTACATATTTCACATGTTAAATAAATTAATATTATAAATATAGAGCACATGCTATCGAATTTATATCGATCTCATTAAAGGCAGAAATTTAAACAATCACACACTTTGTTATAATCCCGCCAAGCGCCGACCACCAACGTGTTGATGATATAATTTTTTTGTTCGTCCGATGTACTTCAACATCACTTCTAGTCAATCTGCCGCTTCAGCAATCTAATTGACTTAAACTTCATATTGCCAAATTTTATCCAAATTCAACAAGTAGTTGCGTCAGTAAGACCGTGCATGCAGCTGCCTTGTATAAGTTATCATTATCGTCTCATTATATTCCTGATAGCAATTCGTCAAATACTCCCTCCCGTATATTTACTACAGCAACACGTACATAAAGAGCAGACATTGAAACCACTAGACGTCTGCCCACAGGCAATTTTTCCTGTGTAAAACAACAGGTATCTGCACTTAATCACACTTCACCGCAAACCACAAAATTTCACATAGACTCTAGTGAGATGATGCCGTCAATATCTACACTGGCACATATAGAATCTCAACTGTCTCATTTCCAACTGATTACCATGACAATTCTGCTGTGTAAGGAATGGTAATATTACAAGATTATCGAGTGTTATTCTAACCTGAAAGGTTATGACCTATGTTCTGATTTCTGCACATGTGGTACTATATGGGAACTACTAAAACCACTAAAAGACTATTTACTCACTATACTAACATAACATTGCCATTTTCCCTGTCGGCTAGTCAACCCAAAATAATCCAGACAAACTCCATATGTTATTTATTCTATATACTAACTTTTATACCTACATGATCTATAGACTTACAAATATATTTATATACCGAATTCTCCTCGTCGCTTAACATACTAAACAATTTTCAACCGCGTTTACATTATTTTTTTTTTACAAAAATTAAATTCTGGGCTTCACAAAGAAACATTAATTTACTATTAATTAGCGAAAGAACACAGGGTTTGATCCCAGAGTTGGTCGAAAAAGCTTCTCGTGATTTTCCAGCGTGGCTCCTCTTGCAAGATGGACCTGGTAAGAACAGTGTAGTCGTTCGGGTGGTACAAAAAACTGTAGCCATGTGTGCACGTAAAAGGACTTTTGGCAGTTGGAATTCAATTGCTCTCTGATCAAAATTTTCTTCATAACCACAATACGTATTAACATTTTTCCATAACAAGAAATTCCCGAACACATATTGGGCAGACATGAGGTGTAGTTCCAGACATTATAGCGGTATCTTACCAAAGAATTATAGTTTACCTTTTCTCGATTCTTAACGTTACCACTCTGGTGATATCAGTGGGATTCGAAGAATGAACATGGCTAATAAGATCTAACACACAATTAAACAGGGGGTGCTTTAATTAAATAAATGAAACGCCTATCACTTTCAGTGCTTTACTTCTTCATCGCAATGTCATTTGGTTTGAATATGATATTACATGTCAATTGAAAAGGGTTGGATTAATGATAGGTTCCATGGCGATTATCGACAAATGCTGCAATGGGAGAAACATAAATACTGCATAGAAGGACGATGGAAGACGGTTAAATTAAATGAAACTGAATCATGAAATCAAAATGAAACGAATATAGAACTAAGAACTATCTACTATTGAGTTATATTCTCAAGTTTTAGCTTATTGCATATACCACCTTGTGATGGATTCACGACCAAACCGCAGTTTTGCCATATCAGCCTGTTCTGACTTTGTGGCCAAAATAGCTAGCGAAATCTGGTGTTTTACCGTCAGACATAATAATCGTTTGACTTAAGAGTTTAAAAAAGCGTTTATTTAGACTGGGAGATCTCGCTTTCTTTTAAGTTGATTTTATAACTGTCTAAAACACGCGGCTGTTAAAGGTGTTCTGTGTAGTCCGAGAAATGCAAACACAGAAAAGGCGGATGTATCTGTGGCCTTTTAATCACTTTTATAGACAATTGGTTCTGTTTTTTTTTTTTTCTGCGATCCTTAAAACGAGTAACTGGTGCATTTGTTCCTATTTACTTTTAATCTTGATAAATCAGCCAGTTCCTGCTATTTGAGAATTTAAGCCGGTTGCCATCTTTAACTACATGGCTATATACATCATAATATAAAGACCGCAAAAAGTACACTTTTATATAGATGAATATTTTGTGTCGGTTCATGCAAGTGGCGTGGCAACGCTCAAAATAGCTTAGTGTGTTTTGTAGGTGATTGTAACTCATGCTTATTAACAGTATCTGAGGAAGTTTATGGGTACCTGAAATATCTCAAAATAACATCAACCCATACAACGAAACAGGGGTTATGCAGAAAAGCGACGTATCTTATCAACGTCTTTGTTAGATGTCAGTATCATTGCAAAAATATATTCGACAAAAAACATTAATTAGAAGAAAGGGTCTCGAATAAACGTTGCTTGGTCCCGAAGGACCAGAAATTGTTCAGGGCACATTGGAAGTGTATCTTTTGAAATTCTCGACCAATTTTATCATAATTAGACTCTAAACCTACGACCCATATTTGTTAACTTCCCGTTGTTTTATTAATTGAAATGGGTTTTAACGTCCTGATATACTGGGCTAATAAAAACGTGCATACGCCATAAGGTGCGATATGAGGGAAATTTTGCCCGTCAGTGGCCCTGAAGCCTACTCATATAGAATTCTTTTACGTGCACACCAGTGTATACAAGAGACAATCTGAACGACTAGACACAGGGGCGGATCTAGGTATTTTGAAAAGGGGGGAAGCGCCGCAAAATGAGGGTACTGATCGCGGAGACGGAGCACGCCTCTGAGAGGGGGGTGCGGGGGAGGGGCAGAAAATCATCCGTCATTTCCTTGCATCTGTAGCCATTCCAAGCGCTATTTGGTTGATATTTACGTCTAATTCGGCCACTGCAAGAATCGAACACTTTTTTAGAATTATTTTGATTTTTTATGCCACAAATTTCGTTCGATTTGTGTGGAGGACATTGAAGGTTTAATGGAAATCAAAACGAAATTTAGGTCTGTCTTCTAATCAGATTTCGTAATTTTATGCGTATTTTTGTATGAATTTCGGACACGTGTAGAACAAAAGCAAATGATATCAACCGTTTAGTAAGTCTCTAAGACATCATTGGAATAATTGTGTTAGTTTGTCTCTTATCTCTCGTCAGTCTGTATGTAACACTTGTTTTACACAGATCCTCTATTTTTCACAGACAGGTGTCTCCACAAATCTTCATACGTAACACAATCCGCACAAAGTAGATGGTATCTATTAGCCTACAGTTCACACACCCTTTTGATGTTGTAGTGATATCCTTCTAACCCACCTTCAGATTGTGAAATGAGGAAGTGCATGGGTTTATATAATAATAATAAATGGTTACTGGCTTTTTATTGTTTTATTATTTTAAAGGTATTTCCTTGTTCTTAAGGCGAACGGAACATCGTCCATGTATCTACGAATATTACTCTTAAAAACATCTTACAGGAAAGCACGATGATGTATATCGCTGAACATTTTTCCGATCACTTGTAATTAAATTGACTTATAGCAGTCTAAAATTGATCATTTTACTTATAGCAGTCTAAAATTAATCATTTTTTTTAAAAATAAAAATGATTAATTTTAGACTGCTATAAATTAAAATGATTACTCAAGCGATACGACGTGTGATGTAGCCTACTGGCAATACATGGCCCAATCGGGTGCTCGAAGTTATAGGTAGGCACCGACAACTTTCTGATTATTCCAATATACAAAATCTCCCTATATTTCGTATTCCAACAAGTTTTTATTTTGAAACATATCCATTAATATTACCCGAATGTAGTCTAAGCGCCTTCAACAATTTCTGCCCTTAACCCAGTCGCTATTACATGTATATTTAAAATTGTTTCACTAAAATCCAAAATCCAGAATGTCGAGAAATGTATTCTTTCAAAACCAATAGCAATATTCATGTGTGATATATAAGTATATATATATATCGTTTCAGGTGTAGTGAAGGACGAAAAAACATGAACATGCCATTTTATCAATTTTAAAGTACATGTAGTATACAAATACCATTTTCACGGCTACTGCCAGATGCGTCAAAAGTCTGAATATTTTGAGTCACATGTCTGACTTGCGCTCTCAGATTGAAAAGTACCGTTGATTTGCTAGTTTTGACTGAAATGTTGTATATTCACCGAGACATAACGCATCGGGCATGCATCATAGACAAACAGTTATCTTATACAAAATCTGCTTCTTTTTCATAATGACTGAAAGTATTTTTCTGGACTGTGGCAAGGACCACCCTAAGATGATAATAAGAAGAGTTTGTCTGAAAGTAATTGAAGAAATTTGACAAATATTGTCACGAATGTTACTTAGTCTATCGAATGCAATTGCTTTAAGTTTCAACAAAATGTAATAGAAATGTTAATTGAGTGAATCATGTCCCGGTTTGTTCAACTTGAGCGCCTTTGGCTACCTGGTGTTAATTAAATATGTCGAATTACCTATATTTAATATGTTATTATTTCGAAAATGGTCATTTTGGAATTTTGAAAATAGCGTTTTGACTCCATGAAAATCCATCTCATATTATTCTCTCTCTTTCTCTCTTAATTTAAACCCCATTTCCCATCTCTCGTCATATTGCGTTTCGTTTGTGTTTCCGTGAAATCTGGAATGTAGCGTTATGAACTTCCGGTTATGTCCTGTTAACCAGGCGGATGACTCCGTTGATATTTATATATACAGATTATGCCTACTAAATGAGTCTACCAACATGGCGGCCTTAGGAAGACAAAAATCTAATATTTTAGATAAAGGACTTGGCAAGGGAAAACCAGAGGTAATTGTCGACTTATAGATACTTTATTATGTTATTATATGAACTCAGTGCCTTATTTTTCTTAATATATGCTGTTGTTTGGATATTTTTTTGGTAAATATGTAACAGACATTGCTGATACCGCCTCAGACTCAGCAGAGCGAAGCTGGTTGGTGTTGTTATTGTTGTCAAATATAATTTATAAAGCCTAAGTTTCTCAAGTGATCAGGGGTTTCATTAAAGGGACAATAACATTCTTGCTGGCATGGTAGCGACAGAAAATAAATAATACCCTTATTCTAAGTACTAGATGTTTAAATGTCCTACCTGTTGTGTAAATTATCCATTACAACCTATTTTACTTGTCCAGAGGGTTCGAATATATTTTAAAATCCAAGTCACATTTGAAAAGGTTTACGTTAGACTTTTCAAATCAATTGGTTGAATTTTTCCAATTTTTCAAAGTAGGCGTGTTAAGATGAAATTTATATCATCAATTGATTGGAATATTGTAAAATAATACAATTTGTTGACCAGAATGAAGATTGGGACATATTATTCAGTTACAACAAGAGTGTTATTGGGGCTTTAATAACCGGCGGCCGGCGAATTTCCCCGCCTACTTCGCCCGAACCCCCCTAGGTTACATCGCGCATTCGGCTTTGGCTTCGGCGCTCAATTCGATCGCCTACGGCGATCTTTTCGAGCCTTCGGCTCTCAAAAGGTTAGCCGCCTACTCTGACGATTTAGCCAGCTACAGTAATATTTAGTGAAACCCCTGAGTGATACAAAAAATGTTAAAGGGACAATAACATTCTTGCTGGCTTGGTAGCTCAAGAAAATAAATAATACCCTTAAGTACTAGATGTTTAAGTGTCCTACCTGTTGTGTAAATTATCCATTACACAACCTATTTTACTTGTCCAGAGAGTTCGAAAATATTTTAAAATCCAAGTCACATTTGAAAAGGTTTACGTTAGACTTTTCAAATCAATTGGTTGAATTTTTCCAATTTTTTAAAATAGGTGTGCTAAGATGAAATTTATATCATCATTTAATTGATATATTCTAAAATAATATAATTTGTTGACCAGAATGAAGATTGGGACATATTAGTCAGTTACAACAAGAGTGTTATTGGGACTTTAAATAATTTCGTTTTTCCTAATTGATTTTAACTTAGATCTAGGCAAAATTGTATGATTAATTTTAATTTTGTTTTTAAAGGAAAGAGCAAAAAAGTGTGAGAATTATGGCGTCCAAAATAGCGCCGCCAGTGGATATTTAACCGAATTTGGCACTTTACTCTAATTTACTATTTTGCCGTACCTTCCGTTTGACATGCGCAGTTCTCTGATTCCTGAACTTAGCCATTTTCACTAAGGCAATGATGCGAGCTATTTTGCCGTCTGACATTAACCCATAACACAAACCCTAACCCAAAATCTAGCCCAAACCCTAACCCTAACCCAACAGTTCTATTCGTCCTTTGTCTAGTCTAACTTTGCTTCTTTCTCCGTTTCTTATAAAGGGACTAAATAGCCTACTTGAATTTCTATGGTAGAATTATTTTTAAAAGAAAATAAGATAATAAATGTAAATTGTAGAAAAAAAATTAGAATATTACTCTATTTTGGTCGAGGGCTCATTTCTGCGGAATTTGGTTTTTAATTTAAGTACTAAGACTGTCAGTGGTTTATGTTTCTCCAGTAAAATCGAGGTTTGCGCCAAACTTGAAAGACAGAGTAATCAAAATGGTGGAATATATCAAGAATCACACACAACTGCGCATGTCGAACGGAAGTGGATATTAAACCAATCAGAAACGATGTACCGGTACGGTAAAACAGCTAAAGTAGATACTTTGCAGAAATCGGTAAAATATTCACCACGTCAAAAATATGTGACATCATAATGATATATTATTCATTTATTTCAATAATTTGCATGCAAGCAAATTATTGAAATAAAATTGAAAACCATTTGTTAGTCCCAAAATGACCTGGTTGGTGTAAAGTGGAAGTTAAACTCCATTTCTCTCTCTCTTTAATTTTGTTTTTAAAATAAAGAACTATGTGTATGAATTGTTGTAGATAAATAAATCTACATCATGGGCGAGATTTGGTAAGTTGGCATGCGCATTGCCAGTCTTGCCCAGTGTATCTGATTCCGGTGACAGTTTTAGTTACGCACCTGTGTTACTGGAAAAGAGCTTTGCAGCTTCTCTCTGTATTACTAGGCTACAGTGCACATTATGCGTGTTACAGAACCATGAGCTCCCAATTCCCCCAAATCAATAAACGACACCACACTAGCTTGATGTTTTTGCTGATCTCAACCCTGACCTCAGAACTCAAGGTCTCAGCCAGTGACAGTCCCTCAAAGGAATAATTGTCAACACAGTGGTGGCGGGTGGGTGAACCGTTAATGTAGGCATATACTGTAAAATTGCAAAAGGGTTATATTTTAAGTTTGTCTATAAGCTTAGTATTTCATTTCGTTTTTATTTCTTTGTTTGCTTACCTACGGTCATGTGATAGTTTTCAATATTTTGTGGATTGACATAAAACTGAAGTATTATTTTCTAAATGTTCATTGGTAAATGTGTATGAAATTAGTAAATCTTTCAAAAACAAATAATATGAACCTGAACCTGATATGTTTAATGTACTCTTTTCCATTGTAATAATTGCATACTGTTTTATTTTCAGGTAAATATAGCAACATATGCTCTATTGTTCTCTGAAATTGTTCAATATTGTCAGAACCGCGTTCAGACTGTACCAGAATTACAAAACAGGTAGATATAGCAATTATTCAATAAGAGGCAACTTATTCGAATGTTAGAAGGGACATATGCTTAGATTTTTGCCGTTTTTGAGCAAATTACATTCCATAATTGGTGCCAGTTATTTGTTAAACTTATTGATGGAGAAAGGATGCATTATGATTAATGTACCATAAGAGGCCAAGGATGATAATATGTACACTTAATACACAGTGAGAGAGATAAAAGTAAATTATAGATCAAACATGATTTTAAATATTCCCTATTCATAGTGTATTTGTCAAATTTTTCAGATTATCAGAAATGGGACAACATGTTGGTTCTCATCTGTTAGACGTGTTGTTATTAAGAGAAAAAGGTTATAAAAGAGAACTGAAATTATTGAATATGTTGCTATTCATTAAATCAAATTTATGGAAGGTAAGTTTATTGCATTGTATTTTTATATATACTTAACTTCTGTCAACAAGCTAGAGATCAAGCGCTGAAATAAGCGATCGGACATGGACAATGTTTGGGCAAATAATTGTCTTTTGCCCGGAGATAATTGTCTGACCGAGTTTTAGTAAAACATTAAGTCAAAATTATTAATACAGTTATTTCCCTGTTAAAATTAAACTAATTAAATTTCAATGTTAAATCACAGAATTATTGTCATTGTCATGGATACTTTGTGGTACTACTAGACTATTGTTCTACTTTCAACAAACCACAATTTTCTTTCCATGAAAGAAATCATCTGGTTACATCAGCGTTCACGCTGTCGATCGCCAAATTTGCCAATTGCGATTAAAATATAATTTTGGCGATAGAATATTCAATTTGGCGATATTTTTTTCTTGTATGGCGATTCTTTTTTTTTACCTGGAAATAAAAAATTATTGGCACAAAGCTTTGATTTCCGCGCCGACATACTAAAAAGTGTAGGCCTACCGTCGATCGCGCTTCGTTGAGTCAATCAACAATCAATTAGGTATCAATTATAGCCCTATCTTTTGTCTCTTGATCAATCTGGGATTAGTGTTGATAAGTATTTACAGTCAGAGTAGTAATAAACTAATTAAGAGACAAAAGATTTAATTATGTGTTTTCAAATACGAATCGGTTGCTTTGTTGATGGTTTCGATATATTCAAAATGGCGGACACTGTAAACAATACTCACTCGATTTGTTCAGGATTATTGGATTATGACTGCTGTTTGATCTATTTCATACCAAAATTGACGATATCGTTAATAAATGAAGCCAGGTATGTTGTTACAGTTTATAAATGCGTATATAAACTTGGAACTGTCGAAAGCCATGTATTATCAAATCATATGCCATGGGTCGTAAGCGAAAAATTGAACAGCCTTCTTCAGACAGAAGAATGTCAGGTTTTTTTAATATTCCACCACCAAAATGCCCGAAGACTACAGATGATACTGACATGATAAGCTCTCGTCCATCTGATGATATTACAGCACTAGATGTTGAACTGATACCCCAAAAGACCACTGCAGAGAAAAATTTCGAAAAACGTGAAATATTAAGAGAAGAATTTTGTAAATGTTAAGATGTATATTGTATGTACATGTATTTATGTAAATAAAATTCCTGAAGAAAATTTTAATAGTTATTTTATTTTGGTGGAAAAAATATCTGGCTGATAAATTAAAATGAAAAATTTGCGGAAAAAAAATGGAACCCAGAGTGAGCACTGGGTTACATTTAATGACAAACGTTATGTACAGTGCAGTCTGTGCAGGTGTATGGTTGCCTCAAACCACCAAAACATTTTGTATGATAATTAAAGGGAAATTATGGGAGATTAGATAAAGTGTATGGTTAAAGGGGAATTATGGGAGATTAGATAACGAGTTGGCGGTTCTCAATATAATAGTTTAAAAAAGATAATATAAAGAGAATTTGCTGAAAATATCAGTCAAATTGCCCTACTCTTAAGCCAAGATAATTAGTGATTGAATTTTGGGCCTAGCCCCGATCATCAATAATAAAAACAAAGTCTTGATTATCCATTTTCACTTCAAATCATCCATCAAAATGTATTCAAATCCAGTAAATATCGCAGGCTAGGGATGGATAAGGTAGATGTAATTAATGATTTAAATGACATTTCAGTAGGCAGATTCGGCTCTTGCATATGCTTAAATGATAATGATATTACAATTTGTTTAATTATGTGTTGGTTATCATTGCATATATAATACAATATTATAGAAATACTAATATTATAGCATATTATCAATTAAAATGGTTGGATTCCTGTATAATTATGTATTATACCGGTAATTATTAACAATTTAATTTCAGACATTATTTGGAAGAGAAGCTGACAAGCTAGAATTAGCTAATGATGATGAGAGAACATGTATCCTTAATAGAACATTTCTTAAAATATTGTATAGTGACTGGTTGGTATCATGTTGTGATGTCTCCATTCATAAGGCAACAACCCGACATCGCAATATTTTTAAGTGACAATACAACATTTTTGATGTCCCGGTTTTGGGTTAAATTTTCAGTTTGTTCCCCGAAATTTTGCAGGGTGGTTTCCCTGTCAGTAGTGCAAGACTACAGGTCTGGCAAAGAACAGTGTCTAGTTGTATAGATGGGGAATAAACACAAGCTCCTGTGTACTCATTGGCGTGGACTTAAAAGAATCCTTCACGTTTGGAATTCGATTAAGAGATGGCACTGTCTATAGAAAATTTTCTGCCATATAGCACTGTGCATAGTGAATTTTTATAATCAATACTCAAATTGGTGCAGAAAAGTAGGAAAAGTGAATGTATTTAAATGCTAGCACCATTGTTGCATGATATAGTCCTTGACATATATCAGATTATCTTATAGAAAAAGAACCAATAGTCAACAAATTTATATCTATACCTAAAGATAAAGGTTAGTAACTTGTTGATGTTTATTACAATTTTAGTATACAATGATATTATGGATAGGTTGATTTAATTACAGTTATCTATACATGAAGGAAGTATTATAAAGACCAAAACATAAAAAAGTTCTTGTCTGTAAAAATGGAAAAGGGGACAAATTAATGTACCAGTGTATGTAGTATGTACATAAAAAAAAAAACAATTAAGCAAATAGACTTAGAGACGGAAGATATACATTTAACATACCAACAAGAACATAATATATATGTTTATGTAACAAGATGCTATAAGGAATGTGTAAATAGTATTTACATAGAGATAAACCAAACCACTTGTACGTGAGCTTCTATTTGCTAAGTTTGCTAGGAAGTCATTAACATTTAAAGACTTACTGTAATTACAATCCCGTTCTTTTCAAATGTGTAAGATTGTCTTGCTATATCTGTTGAAAATTATCTGACATTTGGAAGTTGTCTAGCCAACAAGACGATGCAGCCTATAGTTTGTCTGCAATAGTTTTATAAGCAATAATTGATCTGTTCTAAAACATGATTTTTGGACCTGGACAGCTAGTCTTTCCTGCTGCATCTACATCTTTTTGTTGTGACAACAAAGATAATTTTTGATGCATGTATGATTTTATATAAAATCTCTAGTCAATTTTCAGCTAATAAATTTCATAAGCCCACATTGAAATGTTTACGGTCATGAGACTATTGAGTCTATTGATTTTCAAGGATTTCCGATTATTACTGTCAGAGTTCTGGCCTTTGATCACTTTGTGGACACTCTAGAGACAAAAGTTAATATCTGATTGACTTTGAATTCATATACACAGTGTTTGAGGTCATCATGCGAAGAGGCCTAATGATTTTCAACGATATCTGATGATTACTGCCAGGGTTATGGCCCTTGATCACATTGAAAAACCTTGTGGATGCATTAGGGGCCATACCAGTAGTTATCATTTGATTGATTTTATATTTATATGGCATGTTTATATATAAATTAATAGAATCATTTCAATTGATTTTAGATTATTAAGTTCTTGAAACAAACAATAATGATTTTCTATGATTTTATCCACGATATTAAATATTTTGTATACTAAAATGTAAGATGGGCCTAACAATTTCTAATGATTTTCTGATAATTACTTAATGAGTTGTTACTATTAATCATATTTTAGTGTATCATAAATGTTTCAACCTGACAAGTAAAAATATGTGACAAATCTGCCTGGACGATTTAGCTGCTGTGGGTGTATGTTTCGTTGCCTGGTAACCTATCTTTGTTTTATTTTCTTTCAGGAAGTTTAAATTGTGCTGCTTTTACTGCAGGAATACTTGAGTCTGTGTTGAATGGAGCTAATTTTGTAAGTTTTGTTTCTTGCCCTGCACCTCCTAAATCTGATATTTTGATATAATGCCAACTTTATGAATATAGAATTATTGGTTCATGTAGCAATTTAAATTTATGTACTGTTAGTTATTATTTAATTTTTTGAAAATTTTATGCTACATTAAATAAATAATACGATTTCATTATCTTATGTATTTAATTTCTCTTTCAGCCAGCTAAAGTAACTGTACATTGGCATAAAGGAACAACTTTTATGATCAAATTTGATGAATCTGTCATAGCAAGAGATAAACTTGTAGAAGGACGCTGAATGATTTACAATAAGTGAACATAGTTTTATGCTAATAATTAGTGGAGACAAACAATATCATAAAGATAGAATCATAGGACCCGGCTTCTACTATAAAATTGAATTTCACAAGCACAGATTTAATGAACTTAGGGAAAATAAATAGTTATATTATATGAATTATTGAGGAATGGCGGAATGGTTAGCTTGTGTGTGCTGTATCATAAAGTCTCTTATCATTAAGCCAATGGCGTGGTTTTGATTCCCGGCTGTACGTGACACTGACTAGGGTTGCCTGTTTCGCAGAATCCTCTCCCACTGCTAAGGATCCCTATGCGCAAGCGAATTATTGAAATAAAATTGAAGCATATGACCTAGTTTGCTGCGAGTGGAGGTTAAACCCCATTTCTTTCTCTTATGTAAATGTCCAGTCGACAATGATGACAAAAATCTCATTTCAGTTGTATTTTGTCTCTCCAACAGTTTCAGTCAAATAATTGCATGTTCATTGTGTCTCAGTATGTTCTTCATTGTCATTTGTTTAGAAAATATATGATATGTCCAAGCCTGGAAATAAGGCACCTGTCAGTTACGATGTCAGGCACCGCTTCAGGCTTTTTCAGGCACAAAACCTCTTGTGCGTGTCATTTTTTCTGTCACTGATTTGTCTTTTTTATTGATATTTTTTTATACATGTCTGAACACTAAGGTTGAAAATGTCAGATTATTGAATTAGTGCCTGACATTTTGTTAGGTACATGTACATCTAAAACCATTATTTCCAGGCCTGGATATGGCTATTTTTTCCTTAAAATATTTGAGAATTCTGCACAGCGATTATTATACAAAGGAAAGGATGTGAGATTATTAGGCATCTTGTTTTGTAAATAATGTAGTATAATGAACTATTTATTAACACCATTAATTAAGTGTAATTATCTATCATTATTTACAAGTTCCCCCCCCCCCCAATTATCTTTTGCCAATAAAAGATATATGAAACCATGATTATTGTCATCATATGTAACGCCTTTACTTCACACTTTTTTGTGTTCATCCTGTGGATAAACAGATTTTGTAAATTTGCTGGGAATGTTGGACTTGTCTTAATAAAAACATGTAGAAATTTGAGGACTTAGATATTTGGAATTTAAATTCCAACATGAAGCTATTATTCTGTAAACATTCTACTTGATAAGTGGTACCAGGTATTCTAGGAAGATTAAGCTTAAGTTGCAAAATTACAACCATCTCCACAAACTATATATTGACTTGGGTTACTGAAGCAAAAGTTATTTGGTAGACAGGTTACTGAAGCTGAAGCTTTTTGGTCAACGGTCGTTGTTCCAGTAATTGAAAATATAAAAGTGCAACCAAAATTGTTAACTGTGTAACATGAGGTATGGTGTATTCCAAAATGTTATTGAACTCATTATACAGTTTAATGTCTCCTTTAGAGACCAGATAATATTTAAGCTTTTCGGAACAAAGAAAGACTTGGACATTTTGTAAGTAAACATTGAAGATGGGAATATCCATCATCTATCCCAAAAGACTTTTTATTACAATTTTTGTCTTCTTGATATTAGCAATTTGCCTAGATGAGACCATATTTTCCTATTTAATTTCTTGGGTTTATTTCTGGCAATTGAATTGATCTTTAGTCATACTATTTTTCTAGATGACTCAAACTACTATAAAACTAATCTATCCCAAAAGACTTTTTATTACAATTTTTGTCTTCTTGATATTAGCAATTTGCCTAGATGAGAACCATATTTTCCTATTTAATTTCTTGGGTTTATTTCTGGCAATTGAATTGATCTTTAGTCATACTATTTTTCTAGATGACTCAAACTACTATAAAACTAATGATGAATCAGAATGGATATTTTGATATTTTTTGTTTTTGTTTTATTTTGTGTTGTGTCTGAGAGCAATTGTAAACTATATAAAAACAGGAAGGGGATTGTTTTGAAACATATGGTGATAATAGATCGTAGACTGATCTGATAGTAATGTAGACTAGTTATTTGGCATCTTAAAAGTAGCGTGCTTGCAAGATTCAATAGAAAAATTGCTCACCTCAGTTAAATGTCTCATATAATGGCATCTTATCTTCTTAAACTGTTAATATACAAGACTACCTCTACTAAGTAACTACATGTAATGCATTTTGATGTGCTGTTTTAGATTTAGGTTAAATGAAATACAGGTGTTCTAAATGACCTGCATCACTAACTGATTAACCTCAGGTGTTGTACTAGGCACTGGTCCAGTTTTAGCTTTAATGACAGATGACCTCCTATAAAAACAAACTTTATTCTGTCGTAGAAGGTTAATATGTTCAGTATTTGACTGATAAATAAGTGAACACATGATTTTGAGAATATATAGAAAACAGTTAAATTCACTTAGAAATTAGAACATGGATTTACTACTTCTGAATTTTAATATCAGGCTACATTTCAACACTTATACGGGTATCTTTATCATGCATATTATTTGCTTGATAAAGATACCTGTATGAGTTTTGAAACTTGTATGAGTGTTGAAACGTAGCATTATAATAAAATTCAGAAGTAGTACATCCATATAAGCATTCTAATTTTTAGTGACATCTATTTTTATGTCTTAAAGGGATTATATAAATTTGCTTGTGAATAACATAACTATTTAGAAATTTTTGAAGGACAAATATACTGGTAGTGTCTCTTGAGATGTAAAATCAAAATCTTAAAAGCGACTATCCCAATCTTAACAGAATCTCAGAAATAAAATTCTGTATAGGTGTGAAATTTAAGGGCCAAAATATAGAGGAATGGTGGTGTCTAAAACTTTTAGCTCAAAATATTGAGTCCTTCGGGCGCGAACATCAAAACTGCTTACCTGGTCACGTAACTCTTGTAAGATTTCAGGACAATTTTTAGTTTGGTGATGTGACTGTTGTAAGATTTCAGGACAATTTTTAGTTGGGTGATGTGATAATCCATTGTCGTTCCTTTAGAGATCTATACAGTGCATGACTCACCTGCTGTACTTGATAACAAAAGGTAAATTTCACTTACATATTATTTTTGTAAAATAAGTGGTTTTATTCAGACAAGTTGTTGAAAACATATCACATATTTTGACTTAGTTGCTTGGTCCTAAGGTAAGGGATTTTAACGCCAAAATAAACTGCTTTATTCTCAGAAATATAATCGAGATTGGCCCTTTAACAGGAAATATGTATATGGCAACTGTAAAACCTAGTGCCCATTTGCTTAAGGGATGGCAGCCGCTCGATAATTTGGGGCATATGTCAGAATGGTGTTATTTTGAATAACAATTGTTCCTTTATCCCTTAAAGTGATAAAGTAAACAACCAGACCTGCGTCTTGATTAATTTCTCAGTTTTGATTGCACACTTACATGTGGGAATTCAAGGAACTTTAATTATTCCTGCTACACTAATTTTGTATATGGTAAACTGTCTTTTAAAGATAAATTGAATCTATATTTGTGCTATGAAAATAGATCTGTGTTTTGAATTGCCCCAAAAATCAAATTTAAAATAAGTAGATCTTGCAATCAAACTTCCTGGCACTTTTATAACAAACATTGAAAAGTTTCAATAAAAGCATAAGATGTCTTGCTTGACTTATTTTTTTTTTTTTTTTTTTTTTAACTTTATACATGCTTTGGGAGTATTTAATTGTTAACACAGCTTCATACTTGGCTGAACCACAAATATTTGAAGTGAAATTTGCAGTTTAACCCTTTAGCGCCGTCGGTATCAGATTTGATACCACTAATTAACTTAACTAATTAATAAACTAAATTTTGAACAAATAATCTATCACCCGGTTTTTCATGACGAGAACGCCTATGGTATCTAATATAGTACCATACAGTGCTGCTATATTGAGTACATGAGGTTCACTTGTACTTTCAAAGATGGCAGCTCCCACGATTGAGAAATTTATGTTTTTTGACCAGGGAAATTGGAGTATTATTCAACAAAATAGTTAAGTTTACCCAAAATTAATATATTATTCATGTATATAAGAAAACAGAGAAACTTAATAACAGTTCACAGTATATTCAATTGCAAACTTAATCGCTCGGTGTGTGGTGAAAACATGTGGTATTAAATTTGCTACCACAGGCATTATCTGTCACATATATCTCATCTTCTCCAAAAATAAATTCCAAAATTTCCATCCCAACTGTCAATGTAATGTAAATTCATGTCTGAACAAAGACAGAAATTTGTTTTTTTTTTTAGCTTATCACAAATAAATATGATATCAAACCTGAGTTTTCCGATATATTTCTCAGTTGAGAAATGAAATGAAATGAAATGGAGTTTAACGTCCTACTCTTTTGCACCTAACCTGGGCTAATGGAAGACGGTCATACGCCATACAGTGTGCTATGAGGAAATTTTGCCCGGGCAGCGGCGCTACGGCCTACTCATATTGAATTCCAACTGCCAAGGGATCTTTTACGTGCACGCCAATGTGTACACAGGACCTCGGTTTTTCATCCCATCCGAACGACTAGGCAGCTGTCCTTGTCAGTCCCTCATTCTGCATCACTGACAAGGGGGAAATCACGTCGGACAATCGAGATGAACTTTCTCGGCCAATGCAGGGATCGAACACCCGACCTCCAAGCTAGCGAACCAGCCCCTTATCCATTAGTCATCTTTGTCTAAAGCCTATGGTATCAAAATCGATACCTGTCCAAAATTTTGGAAATGATTTCTGATGAATTTTTTTTTTGTGAATTAGGTTTATTCACACCCCAGGCATCATGAAAAACACAATTTGTGAATTTTTGAAGACCTCCTTCATGGTTTAGGCTCTAAAGGGTTAATTAATGCAGTTTTATACAATGGCACCCCACCTAATTAATCTGAAAGTATAAACAATAGCCTAAATAGCGATGGAGAATATTTAAATAATTCAAGATATTTTTTTTTTCAAATATTTATATTTTTCTCTATGTAGCTTTCTCTTCTTTACATTCCAACTCTCTTGGGTTATTTAACATGACCTTAGTTTTATGTCCCATCCAAAGAACTGGGAACTTTTATTCTATGCCCCCATGTCTGAAATATCCATAATGAAAGGTTTGGAATTTTTGTGCCTTTAATTGCTACATCATGCTTATTTGTTCTATTAATAAGTTGCCAACATTAAGCATGAATGAAAGGATTTTTCATCAGTATTTTAATTAACATGAAATGGAAACTAATCTATTGGCCTACATAGCCAGCTGAATGATAATTAATCTGACAGTCTTCCAACTACTGTCTGTTGAATATAGGTCTACTCCATTCCAGCCTACATCTTTAATAGAAAATCTCTCATGCCAGCCATTTTTTTTTTTTTTAAATGATTCTGGTTGCTTTTGGTTTACACATGTTATGACGACAAAAATATCCTTGAATTAAAGACTATTTCAATTGCCCAATTTATAAATGCTGAGAGGTAGTCCCAGGTAACAGATTTCATTCACAAACAACGCTATTTACCATATTTCAATTAAGCTGTACTACCAAAAGGCTATTGACACACTGGCTCGCGTGATCGATCCCTACAATAGCCGAGAAAGTTCAGTTGTCTTGTCATTCTTATGTGACAGAAAAACTAGGTCACGTGGCAGCTGGTATTCAAAATGATAGTAGGCCATAGTGCCGCTGCCAGTGACAAATTTCCTTCATAGCCCATTGTATGGCGTATACACATCTTCATTATCCCAGTGAACATACCTAACAAATCAAAAAAAAAAAAAGATAAGGTAGTGCAGTATTATTGATCTAGTTCGCGAAAATGATGTATGGATGCTACAGTGATTCTTGTTATTTTTTCTAAAGCTTTCAGTTACCATAAGATAGTTTCCCTATATTATTTCTAACACATGGTAAATGAATGAAATGGTGTTTAATGTTTTACTTTTCTGTACCAATCAATCTGATGAAGACGGGAATACATTGAGAAACAATAAATTGGAATGGCATATTATAAATGATGTTTAAAAGTTGGTGTGATTGAATATACAATATATACAAAAATATTTGAAGAATTCTGATCTCTAGATAAAAGATAGGCTGGCACTGCCAGGCAGGATACGCCCACATTTTTGAGAGATGGATAGAGAACAAGCAATACTGAAAGTGATTTTTCCTACATCATTAAGTCCTGTATTTCATACTGTATTGGGAGCAGCCATTTTGTTGGTCAGTTCCAGTCTGATATTCATGAAATTCGAAGCCGACAATGATTATGGTGTGACGGTACACAACCCAGAAATGTTACTTTTTGTCAAAATCGGATAAGAATTGTGGCCTGTAGAGAGTGCACAACCATGATATACCATATTTTTACACTATTCGCGTACAAACGGTGACCATTTCGTGTGGCAATTTTTGTACGATTTTCACGAAATTCGAACTCAACTTTCCTTACGGTGCAACAGTAATATAATCAGAGTTTATTTATAAATCAGATAATAATTGTTCGAGAGATAGACAGAGAACAAGCAATACCGAAAGTGATTTTTCCTACAATCAAAGGCCATAGTTCATTAAGTTACAATTTGATATGCGCAAATATTGAAAAGAATAAAGATCTTTAGGTTATAAACAAACATTTCAGGTTTCATCAAAATCTAATTAAAAATTGTGACCTCTACAGGGTCCACAACTTTGATATACCATATTTTCACACTGTTCGCGTACAAACGGCGGCCATTTTTTCTGGCAATTATGGTCCGATTTTCTCAAAATTCAAACTCAACCTTCCGTAGGGTGTAACGGTGATAGAGTCAAACGTTTTTTTAAATCGGATAATAATTGTGACCTCCAGAGGGACCATAGGTGATTTTTCGGACAATCAGGGGCCATAATTCAAGACGTTACGATCCGATATGGGCAAATAACGAAAGGAACCAAGATCTTTGGGTTATAACCATGCATTACAAGTTTCATCAAAACCAAATTAACATTGTGACCTCTACAGGGTCCACAACCATGATATACAATCTTTTAACAGTATTCGCGTACAAACGGCGGCCATTTTGTATGGCAATTTTGGTCCGATTTTCCTGAAATTCAAACTCAACCTTCCTTACGGTGTAACAGTCATATTATCAACCGTTTTATTAAATCGGATAATAATTGTGACAACCAGAGGGACCACAAGCTAAAATAAGGCGATTTTGCGTATAATCAGGGGACATAATTCAGGAAGTTACGTTCCGATATGCGCAAATATCGAAAGGAACCAAGATCTTTGGGTTATAACCATGAATTTCAAATTTCATCAAAATCGATTTAAAAATGTGACTTTTACAAGGTCCACAAACCATGATATACAATTTTTTAACAGTATTCGCGTACAAACGGCGGCCATTTTGTATGGCAATTTTCATCCGATTTTCCCGAAATTCGAACTCAACCTTCCTTAGGGTGTAACGGTGATATAATCAAACGGTTTTTTAAATCGGATAATAATTGTGACCTCCAGAGGGACCACAAGCTAAAAAGGGTGATTTTTCGGACAATCAGGGGCCATAATTCAGGAAATTACATTCCGATAGGTGCAAATATCAAAAGGAACCAAGATCTTTGGGTTATAAACATGCATGTCAAGTTTCATCAAAATCGGTTCAAAATTGTGACCTCTATAGGGTCCACAAGCTAAAAACGTGATTTTTCGTACAATCAGGGGCCATAATCCATGAAGTTTTCATCCGATACATGCCAATATCCAAAGGAACCGAGATCTTATGGGGATAAACCTATATTTCAAGTTTCGTCAAAATCGGATAAGAATTGTGACCTGTAGAGAGTCCACAAACAAATTGTGGACGGACGGACGTCCGGACGGACAGGGGCGACGACAATATACGTCCACATAAAAATGTGGGCGTATAAAAAGTTATTTTCAATTTGACCCAATCTGATTAAAATACAGATCTATATTTCATTTTGTTTTTTATACTTTCGAGGGCCTATACTACATGAAGATCTTAAAAGTTATAGTGTGAGTTCACACCAGGTGTCAAACAAACAGCTTTTGGCCCTATGATGTCAGATATTGATTAATCAATCAGCATCGTTTCTAGTGGTTTACCCACAGTTCCATGCATCAAAAGCCCAAGAACTCACTGTAACAGACCATTTCATTGGCTAATCCCTCACATCATCCAGAACTAGTCAATGATAACAACTCTTCCAGATCCTAGTGTAGTAAAGACAAGTAAAACGAAATTTTGAACTATAAAAACGAAACTAAATAGAATCTGTGTTTTAATCAGTTTGAGGTTGGGGAAGTATCGGTCACACGTTTGATCAAGTAGGTTTTTCCTAGGTTTTCTGTTTCCTCTGTTAACCCGTCCTACTCAAGAGCAGAACAAAACAATACACTAGTCACTAGTTATAAATCAATATCTTTCATTTATTTGATGTAACAGAAATTGTTTAATTCATTAATTGATAACAGACATATCATTAGCACTTAACATAATAATACAAACATGATTTCCATAAATAAATAGTTCATCCTCACCTCACCTAGCCAATGGGTTTGGAAAATAAGGCAATATTTGTAATCTATATTACTTCAAATTTAAAACCCAATCACCATAGCTTGTCAAAGGAATATTTTACTCTGTTGCACAGAAGGAATAGAAAAGTTGTTTTTGCCTGATCTTTTATTAATTACACTTGTAAATTAGTTAGCCTCAATGTACATAACATACAAATCATATAGGATTACAAAACATTAAATAATTACACATTTACATTACACTTCCTAGGTTTCATAATTATTAGTTGTTAAAGATATGTGTTTAGATAAAAGAAAATAGTTATTCATATGAAAAATTACCAATAACCTAATGGTATATTCTTAAACTAAGTCATCAAATTGATATTATTCATAATAAAAGTAACAACTTAAATATACAATAACATTACAAATAATAATAATACATAACATAAATCAGCTAACTACTAGTAACTAACCTTTTATACACACATAACAACAAACCCATGATTTCATTTCCACCAATCTTAGGTTCAGTTCTAATCTGATTAGAAACTTTGTATACATCTGTAACCCTGTCAGTCATACAGTCTTTATTCAATAAGTCAACAAAAGTTATGTTCTATTGCACTTTAAGCGATAAAACTTCCATATTTTATCTAATCATAGCTCGTCTAAATGATTTGGAACTGTCTTTATTCACTGATTTTTGAACTTTTTTCTTTTGGTCATCCACTTCAAAGCACTTCCAGAGTCGTAATGTTTCATCTGCACCAGCAGAAACAACTGTTGTGCCATCTGGCGACATAGCCATGTGCAAAACACGAGCTGTGTGACCTGTAAATTAAATAACAATAGGTTTAATTTTTTTTTTGCATTTACAAATACCTTGATTATCTACCTTTGATCTATAGATATTTTCCTCCATCCACTCTTATTCTCAAAATCATTATAATATCAGTCATTGATTGGCAGAGATTTTCACATGTAAATTATGTTTTGGAAACAAAATTCACAGCCAACGATTGTAATATGAGGAAAGCTGAATCAATATCTGTCCAAAAATTGATCAATATTATTCAGATTAACAATGATGAGATGAATTAACCATTTCCCAACATTTGGCATCCTCTGCAGATGATATAAACCTGCCAAAAAACAAAATTGATGGACCACTTTTTTTTATCCGATTACCAAGCCAAGAGATTATCTCCCTTGATATTTTTTTGTTACAATTTTTAAAAAAAATTAAATGTTATATTATAATCAATTTTAGTACATCTTAGCTTGGTTTAATCCATGGAATATCAACTAAACAAATGACAATCGCCAGCTTTAGTCTAGGATGACCGACTAGAAAGTAACCCTTAATGATAATCAAAATTATTACCTGTGAGATCCGCAACTTTAGTCATGGAGGGATATTTCCATATTGTTAATTGATTTTGAGCGAAGCCATGACTTGAGATTAATTCTTTATGTTCTTTAGACCATAATAAAGAACACACCTAACACAGAGACAAAAAATATATTATAAGTATAAGGGTGCACCAGATAGTCAATATTTTAATTGGATAAGTCACTTATCTATCTATAGCTTTAATTAAGTTTATATTTCTATTAAAAATTTAATCAGTACTTGTTTGTATGGCTTGGGAATTGAAAAAAAAATTACCTTTTTATATTTCAAACGAAATGCATCAGACCCCCTACAGCATCTCCTCAACCGAGGAGCCATCAAAGAAAATCTTATACATGCATTTAAAGATGCAGAATTATAAATTAATAGATAGGTTGCCAGGCAACGAAACATACGCCCACAGCAGCTAAATCGTCCAGGCAGTCAACAAGGGTTGTCGCATATTTTTACTTTTTTCGGTAATGAAACATTTATAATACACTAAAATCTGATTAAAAGTAACAACTCATTATGTAATTATCAGAAAATCATTAGAATTTGTTTGCTTTTTATAAAGTTTTGCCGACACTAACAATTAGTATAGGAAACATTTAATATGATGGATTTAGCTGTTCAGTTATCAATTCATTGAAAATCAAAATATTTGTTCGTTTCAACACCTTAAACTCTGTATCAATCTGAAGTCAATTAAGTTTGGCCTCTAGAGCATGCAGGACTACAACTCTGGCATTAAATATCAGAAATCGCTGAAAATCAATAGGTTTCTTCTTCTCATGACCTTAAAAACTGTGTATAAATTTGTAGTCCCTCGGAAATTAACTTTGGCCTCTTGAGTATCCACAAGATTTTTTTGAAGTGATCAAGGGCCATAGCTCTGGCACTAAATATTAGAAATCGCTGAAAATCAATAGGTTTCTTCGTCTCATGACCTTAAACACTGTGTATAAATTGGAAGTCAATCGGATATTAACTTTGGCCTCTAGAGCACCCACAAGATTTTTTGAAGTGATCAAGGGCCATAACTCTGGCACTAATTATCGGAAATTGCTGAAAATCAATAGGCTTCTTCGTCTCATGACCTTAAACACTGTGTATAAATTTAAAGTCAATCGGATATTAACTTTAGCCTCTAGAGCGTCCACAAGCAATTGTGGACGCAGGACCGACACATCGACGGACGGAAGGGGGCGACAACAATATACGACCACATTTCAATGTGGGCATATAAAAACTATTCTGGAAAAAAAAGTCTCTTAGAAATTCTTCACTTGAATGGCAATACTCCCCCCCTTCATCAGTCCCTGGAGATGCATAGAATAATAAGATGACAACATAATATTCCAAGGCACATTTCATCAATTATGTACGGTATAGAAGTACACATACCTGTGATTTGGCATCTACACTACTAAGATGTGTTCCTGTATTACAATTCCAAAAACATATCTGTCTATCTGCAGTACCTCCTCCACTTGCTAAGACACCAGGTTGCCATGGACACCATGATAATGCCTATAAAACAGTTTCAGGCATGAGTTAGTGTTACTCATAAATTAAGAGAAATATTCAATTGTGAATGAACAAAAAGAGTTATTTAATTATGCAAATCCTGTTGACTTTAAGATATATACAGAATCTAGTTTTTCTGTAGTAAGTTAATACATTTAACATGTTCTCATTAAAACTTATTCATAAAAATAAAAGAATATGTAAGCTTTATAATAATTTTAATATTTGACGCATTTAGTTACTGGATAGAGCAGTAAACTATAACACATACTTATGGAATGGAAGAACAATTACTGATTTATTTAGGTGACGTTTCGAGGAGTATTCTCTCAACATTGCTTGAAAACGTTGAGAGAATACTCCTCAGTAATTGTTCTTCCATAAGTATAATTTCTGTAAAAATAAAGTTCATCTCACCTTAACAGCAGCTTGATGTTGTGAAAATACATGTAATGGTTGATTATCTTCTGGTAAATTATTGAACTGTGCTGACCAGATATTTAATATATTATCATTACCACCACTAGCTAGGAACTTGCCGTCTGGTGACCAGCGTAACCCACACACTTCTTGACTATGACCAGCTAAAGTTGCTACATGATGTTGAGGAACTCGCACGTCATGATGATGAATGTTACCACTTCTAGAACCACTGTTTAAAAAAAAAAGCAAAAAAAAGTCAACACAATGAAATGATCAATTGCTAATATATATATATATACAGTAATGATATTGTAGTCAGCCAATTCTACATTGAATATGGTTATATTTTACTTAAATATAAGCGTTTTCAAAAATTTTAATATCTGATCATTATAGATTGGATTTCCTCGCCTCTACTTTTACAACCTTTTTTGCATTATAGTTTAAATATTAGCTTACGTTTCCTTAGAAAGTTTGAACAATCATACCTGCTAAGAATAAATGAATTCCAGGAAAGTGAACTAACACGTGCAGAGTGACCTGCCATATTTCTTAATCTTTTCTGTTCCACTACATCCCACAACTGAAGCAAAGATATTCAATAGTTATTATATTTTTTTGTTCTAAACAATGGTCCATTTTCTTGAAATCATATCATTTTTCATTTAAATTTTCTTTTGAAACTAAACAAACCAGAATATACCTTGTCTCTTTGCATTTCAACTATCTGGTAACATATCTTCTAATGCCCTTTTTTACTTTTCCTCATTGTCAAAACTTGATAGCATGGCTAAGACTAAGCGGATAGGTTTCAACTCGTTAGACCAGGGGCGTAAAAATATTTTTTAATCCACTAGCCCCGGGCTAGTAGTCTACTGTCAGACACTAGCCCGGCATCCAGTTCCACTAGTCCGTAGTTGGACAAGGTACAAACTTTAATCGTCAATAATGTACACTGCAGATTGTCACCCATTTGACCACATTAAATGTATTCTTTCTAACTGAACTGTATTCAATAATATACGGGGTACATGAGTCGATGTGGAGTATACAGTTTTTCCTGGCCTCAATCCATATGACGAATGTTTTTCAACTCTACCGCTTATCAAATTACCGCACGGGATACCGTTCCTGCAATACTGTGCCGACGTACGCCAACAGAAAGTGGCCTATATTATTAATTAATGTAAAATAATCAGTTTATAAATGAACGACTAATTTGATTAAGTCCGAGTTTTGTTCTTGGTCAATTTGAACTAGTTTTTATTTCAATATATCCGATAAATAACGGACAACGCAGGTCCTTATCTATTTCTACGATAAAACTAAAGTAGACATCTCCCATCATGCATTGTAGTCTAGATTGTCACATGACTTTAAATTAGTGCTTCTTACATCCCCCATCATGCATTGTAGTCTAGATTATCACATGACTTTAGATTTTATTGACTGAGATCTATATTTAGCCCCACTATAAATAGAAGAGGTACAACCTTCCCGTGTTCGCTACAGTCACAGAAAAAAACTATTGTTATGCTATGCTTCGTTTGGATTGGAGAAATAAAAGTGCAGTATTTCACATCTCATTTATGTAGTTCAAATCACAGAAAAAATGAGCAATGAAAGGGCACTAGCCCCGGACTAGTACGGCTAAATAGGTCACTAGCCCGTAGGTTATTTTTGGTAGTCCCGGGCGTCGGGCTAGTGGATTTTTACGCCCCTGCGCCATCTGCTAAAACTAGACTATTTTCCGAAGCCCCTTTTTTACAAGTGGGTGACATGGCTACACATTCACACAGTATCGTGGACCTCCACCATGTAAATAATAATTATAGAATCCAACAGCGGTACAGATTAGTGCATGACAGGTTTTCACATTTTTGAAGTAAAATACATGACTAAGAGTACTGAGTTGAGTATTCAAATAATGGAAGCTTCACATGTATTATTTTGTACATTCAACTGTTAAACTTTACATGATCTTATAGTCAATTTATACCTGAACTTCTCCAGTACTCGTTCCAACAGCTAAATAATTTCCTTCTTTAACCCAAGACACAGCACCAATATATTCATCATCATTATCCATACCCATTAGTTGTGTTATAGTACCGGTCGTACCATTCCATAAATAGACAGCACCGCCCAGGCATACAGCTAAATTATTGGTTACAGACCAGTCTAAAAGGTTTAAATCTGTAATAAAAGACAATGCATTTTATAATTAAAAGCTAACTGTTATGTGAGGTTTAATATGATTTTACAATTATCATAAATTGTTATGAATATAAAGAGTTACCTACAGAACAACTCAAGGTGGACAAGTTTTCTATTGTTTATTTAAAAACAAAATAAACTATTTATTATTTTATGTTTTTTTACAGAAGAGCCTAAATTTGTACAATGTTAAATTGAAGGGTGATTATCTCAATTAGAATAAGCAGGAAATTCGTAACAAATGAAATGGGGCTTAACATCCTAGATGTACTTTTCTTCTCAATCCGGGCTAATGAAGATTTGGGCATACGCCGTGAAGTGTGGGAAACTTTGCCCGGACAGCAGCGTTACAGTCTGTAATAGAAACTGTCAGATGCTTGTTTAAGCTGGATCTCTGTCACTGACAAGATGGGGAGAAAAAATACCCAGAAAATCCAATGGAACTCTCTCAGACAACACTGGAATCTCATGGTTAGTGAAATAGCGCTTTACTCACAGCAGCTCCCCAGCCAAAAGCAAAATGTGTCAAATACATCTTGATAATAGTTTATATTACATCATACTTACAGTAATCATCCATAATGTCTGGTGCATCCAATATTCTTTCTGGTACCTGGGGTACTTGACGCATTGCTTTCTTAGTAGTGGAAGCCGTTTTGGATGAACTATACAAAACACGAAGGTTACTGTTAAAACCTGTCAATAAATCAAACAAAAATATTAATTCATGCTAATTGTTACACAAATGTCACCATGATAATAATCTTATCAAATCAATTTGGTTACTTCACACTGAGAAAAAAAAATGAAATGAAGACAGGATGCCATAAGGTTTGCTATGAAGAAAATCTGGCCTACTCTTATTTTTAATTAGACCTGTCAAGGGTTTCTTTTATGTGCACATATTCTTTTGCATACACAGGACCCCAATTTTTCATCCCACTCAACATACTACTGTATGCTCTCTGTCCTGCACCACTGACCAGGGGGAAACACACCAGAAAATCCAGATGAAATTTTTCTGGCTACACCGGGGTCGAAAATGGGACACCCAGATTAGCAAGCAGATCTAAGTATTCACTGAGCCAATACTGCCCAAGAAGTGCTATTCTTTCATAAACCATTCTACCAGAGCAGTAGCCTACCCATTTACAGCTGGGAAAACAGGTAAATATACATGTAAATATAAAGTCAAAGTGTCTTATTTAATGAGACAAGAACTTGATACTCTTTCTAAGCACAATTTGGAGTCCCAAACCAGCCACCGCTTGACCGTCATGTTGACAAATCTAACCATTGCTCAAAATCTTGCTTGATTGCACTGTCTAGAAGTAGAATAAATCTGCATAGTGTCAAATGGCATTCAGTGGATGGAACACACACAGTTGTCCACTATAATAAAGCAGGTTTTCTGCCCTGCAAGGGTTCCAACATCATAAAATTAAGTGGGGATGTTACAGCAGTGAAGCCCCATTCTTTTTACAATGTATCCTACATAACTTTTATACAAATACATTACCAGTATGTTGTCTACTTACTTTCTGGTGCTGAAGGTGCTTTGGCTTTAAAGGAAAGTATTTTACTGCTCATTAAATCACCATTTAAATTCTCATTCATGACTCGTTTGTATTCTTTCTCCGATGGACTCAATAACGCTTCACTTTCATCTGGTCCTTTTTGTTCCATCATATGTTTATAATGTCCAAGATTAAACTGTGAAGTACTACGATTAGGAATAAACCTATCTCCTCCTGGAGTTCTGGTTCGATTACCAGGTGTTCCAAGTTTCCCTATTTAAAAATGAAAAATAAATTTTTTACATTATAGCATTGGTTGGAACTGCAAATTGAAATATGCTCCCATGCATATATTTATTAAACTGTGGTACACTGTGCACAACTGACAATGGCAAAAATAGAAACTAGTCTCCAGTACCATAAAGCTTAAATTGTTTCAATGGCATTAGTGTCATTAGTAATAGTAATTGAATTAACTAGAATGCAGAGATCACAATTCTATGGAATACAGTTACTGAGCAACGTTCAGACTAGGTCATTATCAAGCAACAATAAAAAATATATGAAATGTAACAAGACAATATTAGTTAATGCTGACCAAACTAGAGACACCCGTCTAATTAATTACCTTGATGAAGGAAACCTAACATAATTAAAGTAATGTAATTATTAAACAGTAACCTTACCTCCTGATTTTGGTGTCTTTTTTGACGATCCTGATGCAGAATTGGAAGGAGTTTTGGATCCGCTAAATGATTTATTAGCATTTTTCTTTGGCGTTTTCAAACTTATATTTAAAGAAGCATTACATTCTGAATCATTTAATGCTTTCCTTTGATAACCCATTGGAGCCACTCGTGTCAAAGGAGCATCCATTCTTAATGCACTATTCAACTCATTTTCTAAAGTAAACTGGGCCATAACTACATTAGATTCCTATAAAAATAAAAAAAACACATATATATAGATTAGATTAAAGAGAGAGAGAAATGGGGTTTAACGTCCACTCGACACAAACTAGGTCATTTCGGGACTGCCACATGGTTTAATTTTATTTCAATAATTTGCTTGCGCGTGGGAGGAAAACGGAGAGCCCGGAGGAAACCCACAAAATTGAGAAGGTGCCCCTATTTCCATGTCACAATCGCTCACACCAGGGATCAAAACCACAGCCGCAAGCCAGAGGTGACTGGCCAGCAAGAGGTTGAAGCGCAGAACTCCACACACTAGCTCATCCCACCCACCCCCCTCCCAAAAAAGATTAACTTTTGACATGTGGGTCAGGCCAACCTAGTACATTGACCCGGCTATTTCCGAGGCCGAGCTACTTCATTTACCCAAACCTGACCCTAAGAAGAGTAGCCGGATCAACGTACTGCTCCGCCATACCTCTACATCATATTATAATTTTGTATGATACGGTACTGGTACTGTCATTCACTCACATTCACATCATCATCAATATCATTCATATTTATTAAATTTATTTATACTTATTTTATTAGTATTACAGTTTATAGACGTATAGCCCATGACATAGCCTTTCTAAACTAGGCCTACTTTGTAATTATAGGTCTCTAATAGACTATTCTCTGCTCTATACTATATTACAATGTTGCGACCGATTTTTTGTATCCATTATTAGTTGCATGAAGTTTTTGTTAGAGGAAACTCTGCTGAGATTCGGTTGTCTGATCAGAATAGGACAAGCCACAACGTTGTCAGTTGATAAAAATACTAATAATATCTGGATCAATCTACCCGCAAATATTGGGCAAATATTGTGTTTCAGAAGTAAAACAGCCTCCAATAACCTCTGCATATTACCGCCAATACTCACTTTACTTTTTACACTTATTTTACTATAATTACTGGCTTGTTATTTCTGTTTATAACCTTTTCCATCAAGTTTGAGCACGTCTTCTGTTTCTGGACGTAATATACGATTTGTGTGTCCCGCTAGTTGATTGGCCAATCAACAGCCAGCTTCACCGTTGATTGGTTGAATTTTACTTCTCGTCAAAACAAATGATACGGTAATGTACGTGATTTAGCGAGAAGTAAACTGAACAGCATGTGCCCTGTGTTGTTGTAAAAGTTTACACGATTTCTGATAATTAAGACTTTTGTTATTATTGCCATAATGAGCTTTAACGTATTAATTAGTTGGCAGGTGCTTTGTGTTCATCTGTTATGTCTTAATTCTGCTTTATCACTTGAAAGCGATCCAATATTCTTAGAAGATGAATTACCACTGGAAACGATCGAAGAGGTCCACGTAGCAGACAGTTTTCACAAATCTGATGACTTACATAACGATTATAACAATTTTTATGATTACGATGTTATCGATATCGATGGCGATAATGTATCTTTAGATACATACCGAGGAATGGTACATAAAATGATATTAATTTATTAGTTTACTCATCCAATGAGCCCAGGCCCGTAGCCAGGGGGTGGCAAGGGGGGGCAATGCCCCCCTGAAAAAATGTTTTGCCCCCCCCCCGAAAGAAAATTTGCCAACCATAACTCTAAAATACCTACTATAGACAGTAACGGGTGTGCCCCTCCTAGAAACTTCACTGCCCCCCCGAAGCCTTCAAGCTGGCTACGGGCCTGAATGAACCAATGAATATATTGATATTATTGAATAAAAAAAGGGGGAGGGGCAATTGAGTTTTAAACCTGGACCATTGCATTATAAAATAGACGTACCGATACTTTAAGAAATATTAATTGTTAAAGCCCCAATAACACTCTTGTTGTAACTGAATAATATGTCTCAATCTTCATTCTGGTCAACAAATGGTATTATTTTAGAATATTCCAATTAAATGATGATATAAATTTCATCTTAACACACCTATTTTAAAAAATTGAAAAAATTCAACCAATTGATTTGAAAAGTCTAACGTAAACATTTTCAAATGTGACTTGGATTTTAAAATATTTTCGAACATTCTGGACAAGTAAAATAGGTTGTAATGGATAATTTAAAAATTAAACGAGCTTACCTTTAGGGAAGTGAAGTTTGATTATAATTCTACAAGTCATAGTCAGGAACGGAGGAATTACGTGAGAGATACAGCGCATGCGTATATGGTCAGTCTTTGTAAATCAGGGGTGATGTATGTTTAGGAGGAATTTAGGGTAGGGTTTTAAAAAATTTTTGGGAGGGCACGTAATTCCTCCGTTCCTGACTATGACTTGTAGAATTATAATCAAACTTCACTTCACTAAAGGTAAGCTCGTTTAATTTTTAAATTCTACTACGTCATAGTCAGTGTCACTACACAATTCCGTGAGACTTTAAAGCAAACATACAGCAGCCCTTAATGTATATAGGCCCATAATGCCCCTGATAAGAAGGGATTAAAAGTTTGTTGGGCTTTTGAGTCCCCCCCCCCAACATTTATGCAGGGGAGGTAATTCTAACTTAATTGTGGTCAGAGTAAGGTGTTTTATGTACAAAACAAATTAGTTAAACTTTATTTATTATCTAGCTGATATTGTGATATTGTTTTACATTATATATAGTTTTTGTATTACTTTTTGAGCAGGAGTTCTCCAAAGTTAGGGCTTTCACAGGGTAACTGGTTCTTATTATAGAATTTTTGGAATGTTCTTTGGTTGGACCAACCAGCTGTCTGGAGGATGATTTCAACAGGAATATTTTTAGCACTAGCCGAGGACACCGCCGCTGCTCGAGTACTATGCGCACCGAAAATACTGGTGTCTATCCCCGCCTTGGAAAGTACTTCCTTAATCCATCTACTTATTGTGTCAGCATTAACAGCTCGGTGTGGTTTCACAAAGCTAATAAACACTTGAGTTTCATTTCCTCTGAGCAATTTAGTTTTCTCTAAGTAAAGTTTGAGGTGGGTAAATACGCACAAATTAAGATCACTGTACAGTTTCAATTCAATGGGTTCTAGGTGTCTTTTTGGGCTGGATTGTTTTAGAATTGATTGGAGGTGGACGACACAATAGTCATCATAAAATGTAATACTGTCAGTCTTTAGACTGTGAAGTGTTTGTCGTCTCTGTGCTGTGAGTAGTGCTAATAACATACAGAGTTTTAATGTAATGTCCTTTAAATTCAGGCTGTCTAAGGGAGATAACTTGATAAGGTAGTTAAAGACTAAGTTCACATCCCAAACTGTATGATATTTTGGCAATGAAGGGTTGACGTTGAAGTAACCTCTCATAAATCTTGACACTAAAGGGTGGCTTCCAAAGTTCAAACCTTGAAAGTTCATAATAGATGAGATAGCAGAGCGAGCAGTGTTAATTGCACTATAACTGTAATTCAAATCAGCTAAAAATCCTAGAAAATTTAGTCCAGATTCTATAGTCGCCTCACATGGATTTGTCCCTCTGGAATGGCAAAACCTTTCCCATTTACGAATGTAGGTTCCGTATTGTTTTTTGGTCTCTTTTCTCCAGGATTCCATGATTGTTTGCTCAGTAGTAGATGAAAGTCCTTTTGACTTGAGAAAACTCCGGATACAAGACATGCCATCAGTTGTAGGTTCTTGTGAAGTGGATGAGTTGTTTCTGGTAATATGGGGTTTTGAAGGAGATTCTTTGTCCTGCATAGTAGAAAAGGGTAATCAATTAGACATCTAGCTAGAGTAGGAAACCAAGATTGTGTAGGCCAGTATGGTACTATTATTATTCCTGTTGCTGATTCTTCGTTTAACTTTTTAAGTACAAGAGGGATGACACTGAAAGGAGGAAAAAGATAGCATTTATGTTTTTGCCAATTAATCGAAAAGCTGTCTATGGCAAAAGCATCTGGGTCTGGTCTGTACGAGACATAACGTTTAATTTGAAAGTTATCTTTCGAGGCAAAGAGATCAATGTTGGGTCTAAATTGTAATTTTTCTGTAATTTTCAGGTAAACAGATGAGGTAAGCATCCATTCAGAGTCATGTAAGCCTTTCCTCGATTCATAATCAGCCAGAGTGTTCAGTCGGCCAGGTATAAATGCAGCGGTTAGCCAAATATTGTGTTGCTTACACCAGAGCCAGATTTTGCGAGTTATATTATTGAGGTTGTCTGAATGACAAGTGCCCATGTGGTTGATACACGAAACTGCCGTTGTGTTATCACTCATGACTTTGATGCATATTTTCAATTTTATCCTGAATACATTGTAATGAATAAAGAATAGCTTTTAATTCTAAGTAATTAATATGACATTGCAAGTCTTTCTCTGTCCATAGACCTCCTGTGCTAAATGTCTCCATTGCCATCCCCCAACCAATATGACTGGCATCTGTGGTAATGGAGACTTTAGGTGTTCCCCGGCTAATGTAATTAAATGAGGTTTCAATATTATTGACCCACCAATTTAAGTCAATTTTGGCTAAATGGATCAAGGACATATTTTGGTCAAAGTTCCCATGGCTGTTTTTAAGAGCTGCAGTTTTTTCAATTTCAACTTGTTTATAAAATAGTGGCCCATACATTACTCCAGGTAGGCTGGAGGTTAGTAACCCAATGACTTGTGCAACTGTCCTGATCGAGTATGTTCTATTATTTAAGAGGTAAGTGCAAGCATTTTTTACTTTAATAGCTTTTTCTTTTGTTAAGCAAACTGTCATAGCACACGAGTCTATTGTAAACCCTAAAAAGGTAAGTTTTTGAGAAGGAATTAAGTCTGATTTGTCAGGGTGGATTGTGAAGCCTAAGTTAGATACAAGGTTAATAGTTTCTTTTATATTAGCTCTGCAGTCAGATGGATCTTTCCCTTGAAGGTACAAGTCATCAAGATAACCTACACTGAGAAACCCTTTTGCTCTTAAATTTGCAAAAACTGGTTTTAACAACTTTGTGAATTTTCGTGGACAAAAAGCAAGCCCATTTGGAAAGCAGGTGTATTTGTAATATTTGTTTTCCCACATAAATTTTAGATATTTTTGGTGAGATGCTTTAATAGGGACAGTGTAATAAGCGTCTTTTAAGTCTACTGAGCTCATATAGCATCCTTGTCTAACCATTTTAAGTACTGATGAAAGAGTGTCCATCTTGAAATGATTATATTCAATAATTTGGTTTAGGTATTTTAGGTTGAGTATAATGCGATGAGAATTTCCTTCTCTTTTTGCCCTGATAAAAATTGGCGACAAAAAATCGTTAGGTTCTCTAACTGTGGGTACAATTACTTGTTTTTTAATTAAATTGTCAATTTCTTTATCTATTATTTTGGTTTCTTCTAAATTGAAATTTATGTTTCTACAATTATATGTTAGGCCATTAGGGTTTTCAGTAAATTCTAATTTTGCTCCTTTGATTAATTGTAAAATTTCCTCATCACTTGTTAATTGCTTCCAAATATGTAATTTTTGTTTTAGGTTGCCAGCCTTAAAGTGTTTAACTTCAATTTTTGTTTTTTCAATAAACTTATTTATGAAAACTTTAAATGTACTTGCCTCAGTATCCAGTGGTAAGAGGTTTGATGAAGTACTAGGGTTTATTTGTCGATTTTCTTCCTGTTGTTGTAAGGCTTCCCTTGGTGGCGATAGCTCTTGGGTGGCGGAGCTCTCGGGGTCCATTGGCGTTTGCCTAAAAAAGACTTTCGGTGTATGCCAGGGTGTTGATGTCCAAATTGCCCATAGTTGTCCTCCCTTTTTCTTTTATTGAGGTTTTGGCCAATGTGGTTGGATTCTTTGATATCCCTCATAAGTTTAGGGAGGTCCGGCCCAAATAAAAGGTTTGTGACGGGCACTTGGTTAGAGCAGATAGACCTGAATTCAGGGTTCAGGGCACTTCTAATAAGTTCTCTTCGTCGGAGGGACATGTCATAGTTCGCATGTCCGCAGAGAGCCAAAGCATCAGTAAGCATTTCGATAGCTTTTTTGTTACCTTCTAAGTTGTCACTTTTGAGCAGTTTCTCTGTGGTATTAGTGATGGCAATGGCTGCCTTTTGAATAGTTTTTTGTATGTTTGTCATTCTAATGTCTTGTTTTCTATTGAAAGTATTCAATTTCTGCCATATCTCCATGTTGACCAAGGGAGCAGACAGGTTTTTAATATTTTCTGGGCAGATATATTTTCCCATCTTATCCTTTAATTTTTCATCGGTCATCTTGCCGGCACATCTTTTGTCAATGATGGAGGCTAGTTTGTCGGTGACAGGTGGATCGGTAGCCTGTTCGGTGTTCAGGTCCTGTTCTATATCTGATAGAAAGTGGGAAGTGTTGTCCTCTGTGTTTCTTTTACTTGTGTTATCCTTAGCACTGTTTTGTTTGGCTATAAGTAATTCGAAGTCTTCTTGGCTGGCTTCTGATATAAAAGTTGAAGAACTACTGTTACTAGTACTAGTAGAGATATGTTTCGAAGGCATAGAAATCTTTCTAGCTTTTGCACTGGTACTAGTGGTAGTGTAGTCTGAGTCAGAGCTAGAATCGTGTCCAAATTTATAGTTTTTTCTCTTTTTACCTTTCCCCCGATTTTTGGTGTTGAGCTTAGTTTTACCTTTACTGTCATTTGTTTGACCGTTGTTGGTGCTGTTAGTGTTACTACTACTAGCTTTGTTATTAGGGTTTCACACTGCGTAGCTTGTGTGAAACACTATTGTTTTTGTTAAAATTATTATTCTTATTCTTATTATTATTATTATTATTATTCAGATTCCAATTTGAGTAGATCTCAGCAACTACGTGTCGCATCGTTACGATTTCTTCGGTTTTACTGGGAAAGTGGGTGTGACTTAGAGGATAAAGCTATTTTGAACGTTCTGCGACAATGCGAAATGTCCGAAATCACCGAAGTTATCGTTTTTGAAAATATTGCAGTAATTTTAACAATAATCATTGGATTTTAACTTTCGATACATTTTGGCATAGTCTGAGACAGGGCACATAGCTACGCTACTTTCGATTTTTGATTTTCGGCAAATCTTCGAAGATATTAGGCGCCAAATTTCGAAAATTTAAAATTTTACAAAAAACTTTTTTATTTATGAATATTTTTTAGTCGTATTGTGCACAGAATTAAAGAGTCATCTGACTAGCGCAAAAATGTTAAAAATTTTTGTCTCAGTAATTTTCCTTGGCCGCCATTGGCTAATTCAGTTTTTCAGTCCTAGATTAATTTTTTATTGTTCGATTTGTATAAAACAAAGTTCATATGCTTCGTTGTCTCAATTGTCATTTTTTTTATTACCGAAAGTGTTATCTGTCGGCACCGGAAGTGGCATAATTTTACCAAAAACTACAATTTTGACAGTTTTTTACGATCTTCAAAAACAAATATTATTTTTTTGAAAAATTATATGACTCAAAGAGTGTGTCCTTTCAAGGCGCAAAAAATGGCGGAAGCAGTTTTTTTAATTTCTATTTCATTTTCTAGCAAATTGGATTAAGGGGTGAAAAAAGGCGTAAAATTGACCTATTTACAACCCATTCAGGCTTTTCAGATTTTAAAATATTTTTACATAACTTTTATAAACTTGTAGCTATAATCCATACGAAGAGAATGTATGTAAAAATTAGTTTGTAATATAAGCAGTTGCCGAGAAAAGGGCAGTTTTGCATAAGTCACTGTTTTCGCAATTTTGCCTGTAAAATAGTCAATTATTAATGGATATTCACAAAAGTGACATCATTTGATTCAGAAAGCAAGTGTGCGTTATATCATGTTGATTACTATTTAAAATTGACACCGGAAGTGACGTCATTTAGTCAAAAACTCAATTTTTAACTTTTGAAATCGATATTTTTTTCAACCAAGAATTATGTCACATATAATAATAAAATCAACTTTTGGTTTAAATTCACATATTAACAAAACTCATACGGTCAAAAAGATATCATAAGATTGTTTCTAACTTGTTCGGTTGCCGAGATATAGGCGATTTTCTAAAAGTCACTTTTGAAGGTTTTTGGCCCATAAAAGTGTTAATTATTATTCGATTTTCATAAAATTTTCACCCTTTGAAGCCTAATGTCATAGACGATGTTATAAAACTAATTTAACGTTTTCATTATCACCGGAAGTAACGTCATTTTTGCAAAAACTGTATTTTAAGCCTTCAAAACAGATATTTTATTCAAATGAGTCTGATTTGTAATGTTTATACAATTATGATACTTGATTCCAATCAACAAATAGATTAAACCCATACGGTCATATAAATACCAAAAAATGGTTTCTAACTTGTACGGTTGCCGAGAAATAGACGATTTTCTACACGTCACTTTTCAAGGTTTTTGGTCTATAAAAGTGGCAATTATTATTCGATTTACATAAAATTTTCACCATGAGATGCCTTATGCCATTTCTAATTTCATAAAACTAATGGAACATTTACATTATCACCGGAAGTACTGTAATTTTGTCAGGATCAATTACATGTAACAAATGTATAAAATGAAATGATATTGCTGGGTTTGTTTGTTTCTGTTTCCATTTTATTTGATGTGTGCAATGCTTATGTGGAAACCTGTATATTGGTTTCATTGGTACCGGAAGTGACATATGTTCAAGGGTAACGTGGCACCGAAAGTGACACAAGTTCAAGTTCAAAGGTAACATGGCACCAGTGAAACCCGTCATTCCTGCATGCAGGTCTAGTTATTATTGTTATTTTGATTTTCGTCCATTTTCGATTCCATATTCTTAACGACTTGGGTAAGTTCTGTTAAGTTTTTTATAACATACATGGAGAATCCTGGTGTGGATATATCCGGTATAGGTTTGTCGGGTTTTGTGAGAACAGTGTCACAGTCGGTGACTGCGAATATGTTTTCGCCTTCTGCGGAGCCTGAATCCGCCATTTTTGACGTGATTTTAGGCACACTATCGTTAGAAATTTTTAGGGTCTAAAAATGATTACCACGATAATTACGGCAGATAATCTAAACCAAACGTTTCTATAACGTTACGTGGCTGTGAAATCGATACAGGTTGTATCGGGACACAAGTAAAATTATCGATGTTGTTGGATAATTAAAAAGACTGAAAGACGGCAGGTTGTCGTCTTCAGGCAAGCACGCGTTAAAACTGACCATATACGCATGCGCTGTATCTCTCACGGAATTGTGTAGTGACAGTGACTATGACGTAGTAGAATTACACAACAGGTAAGACACTAAAACATCTAGTACTTAGAATAAGGGTATTATATATTTTCTGGAGCTACCAAGCCAGCAAGAATGTTATTGTCCCTTTAAAGCACAAGATTTGAAATTTTAACTTACACAATTAAAATGGAAATTTGATCTATAATAACCCCCAGTTTATTCTTTCAGGCCAATTGAATTAATAAATTTATCTGAGTCTAGACTTACTAATACTTAAATCACAAAAATATTGAATGATATGAATGAAAAATTTTATGTAAATTTATGTTTCAAACTTCAACTACATACATGATCTACACGTATCTTTTGGAAATTCAACAATTTGTCACAATTCGGTGCTGGTAGCGATTTAAAAAAAATCACTATTAGAAATTAGGAGCTAAAATCAGATAGGACCATGAAGGGGATGAAAAATGAATACGGTACATAGATGGTGTAATAACATCATTAATGCATCGTCATTGTTAGGGTTTCACACTGCGTAGCTTGTGTGAAACACTATTGTTTTTGTTCGGATTATTATTCTTATTATTATTATTTTTTTTTTTCCATTTTGATCATATCTCAGAAACTACTTGTCGGATTGATCCAATTTTTTCGGTTTTACTGGGAAAGTGGGTGTGACTTAGAGATTAAAGCTATTTCAAACGTTCTGCGACAATGCGAAATGTCCGAAATCACCGAAGTTGTCGTTTTTTTAAATAATGCCGTAATATTAACAACACTTGTTGGATTGTAACGTTTGATAGATTTTGGCATAGCCAGAGACAAGGCACATGGCCACGGTTCTTTAGAATTTTGAATTTCGACGAATCTTCGGAAATATTAGGCGCCAAAGTTTGGAAATTTAAATTTTGACAAAAAACTTTTTTATTAATGAATATTTTTTGATGGCCTTTTACCCACGGTTAAAGGGTCGTCTGATTTGGGCAAAAATGTTAACATTTTTTGTCCCGATATTTTTCCGTGGCCGCTATTGGCTAATTCAGTTGATCGGTTATAGATACATTATTTATTACCCGATTTGTATAAAACAAAGTGCATATGCTTCGTGGCCCCAAGTGACATATTTTTTGTTACCGATGAAGTTGCCCGTTGGCACCGGAAGTGACTTTAATTTAGCAAAAACTATAATTTTGACAGTTCGGTACAACTTTTTGAAAGCAAATATCATTTTTTTCAAATCTTATGTGACTGAAAAGATGTGCCATGTAAAGGCGCACAAAACATCGGGCTCAGTTTTTTTAATTTCGATTTCGTTTTCAGGCAATTTGGATTAAAGGGTGAAAAAAGGTGTCAAAATAAGCTAATTACAACCCATCCTGCATCACCATATTAAAACATATATCTTCGTAACATTCATAAACTCGTAGTAATAACCCATACGAAGAGAATGTATGTGAAAATTAATTTGTAATATGCGCAGTTGCCGAGAAATAGGCAATTTTGCATGAGTCACTTTTCACGTAATTTTGGCTGTAAAAGAATCAATAATTATTCGATTTTCAATTTTCTTTCGCCATTGGATGCCTAATGCCATAGTGGACTATGTCAAATCATTTTACGTCTTACGCTACCACCGGAAATGACGTCATTTGCTCAAAACTTAAATTTTAGCCCTCAAAAACAATCTTTTATTCAAATGAGTCGTACTTGTTATCTGTTTCAAATTATGATATTTGATTCTATTGATCAAATAGAATGAACCCATACGATCATACAGATACCACAAAATGGTTTCCAACTTGTACGGTTGCAGAGAAATGGGCGATTTTTCTTAAGTCACTTTTCAAGGTTTTTGGTCTACAAAAGTGTCAGTTATTATTCGATTTTCATAAAATTTTCACCATATGATATCTTATATCATTTATGATTTCATAGAACTATTTTAACATTTTCAGTATTACCGGAAGTAATGTCATTTTGGCAAAAACTGTATTTTTAGCCTCCAAAACAGATATTTTTTTCAAATGAGTCTGATTTGTAATATATTTAAAATTATGATATTTGATTCCAATCAACAAATAGATTGAACCCATACGATCATATAGATACCAAAAAATAGTTTTTATCATGTGCGGTTGCCGAGAAATAGACGATTTTCTACAAGTCACTTTTCAAGGTTTTTGGTCTATAAAAGTGGCAATTCTTATTCGATTTACATACAATCTTCGCCATGTGATGCCTTATGCCATTTCTAATTTCATAAAACTAATTGAACATTTTCATTATCACCGGAAGTAATGAAATTTCGCCAGGATCACTTACAAGTAACATATGTATAAAATGAATTGATATTGCTGGATTTGGTTGATTCTTCGTCCATTTTATTTGATGTTTGCAATGCCTATGTGGAAACCTGTTTAATGGTTTCATTGGTATCGGAAGTGACATATGTTCAAGGGCAACGTGGCACCGAAAGTAACGTGGCACCAGTGAAACCCGTCATTCCTGCATGCAGGTCTAGTTTTTAGTTAGTAATAATTAATCTACACTACAGGGATTAATCAGGTGAATCCATTGCATTCTCTTCAGTAGATTAATCACTTAAGGGGTTGGTATTACTACATACTTTGTCACATCATTAATCAGTGAATGAGAGGCGCTAAAAACTACTACTGTCAGGCCATCTGGACTTGATGTCTATACAAACAATCTTAATCACCCATTTAAGTACATCAACATATTCATTCATTACAAACCAATTAATTTAAGCTAGATGTATTTGTGTCAATTTGTTGATTTAATTCAAATCCATAATGTGGTAAATAGAACAAGTATGAGTGTACTATGTTAGTATATGTTTTTAAATTGACTTTTTTATATACAAGGACTTTATTTTGTGTGCTAACTAACTTTTAATATACACAGACGTTTGTATTGTATGTTTTTATCAATTATTATTATTACAAAATTTATATAGCGCCCCTTTCACAGATGTGTTCAAGGGCACTTTACAGTGTAACACAAAAAAATATACATTCAAACAATAAATAGCATGAAAAAGCAATTATAAAAATACAAGAATTACAATAAACAAGATAATAGGTGTTAAAATTTGTTATAAGCCTTTAAAAATAAGAAAGTTTTAGTCTGTTTTTTAAAATCAGCTAGTGATGATAAAATTCGAATATTAAAAGGTAATTGATTTCATAAAATAGGCGCTTGATAACTAAAAGAGCGTGCCCCATAACTAGAAAGGTTCACAATTTTTTGCTTTAAAAGTAATTTATCAGATGAACGTAGAGTTCTGTCTGGGGTATATAATTCTAAAAGTTCAGATAAATACTTTGGTGCTAAATTATGAAGGCATTTGAAGGTTAAAAGTAAAATCTTAAAATCTATTCTATTTTTAATGGGCAACCAGTGCAGCTGATAGAGAACAGGGATTATACTTGTATATTTATTCGTCAAGGTTATTAATCTGGCAGCAGTATTTTGTATTCGTTGAAGTTTGTTAATAAGTTTAAGGGGTAAGCCAGCTAACAGAGGATTAAAATTATCAAGTCTGGAAGTCACAAGGGAGTTAATAAGAGTTTTTGTTGCATCTCTTGACAACCCATTAAGTGTAAATAATTCAACATAAGGTACAATTTTATGGATACACAATTACTGAGTTTGATACTGAGCGACATTTCGATGAGGATACCCTCATCTTTATCAAGCAAAGACAAGAGTATCCTCGTCAAAACGTCGCTTAGTATTCAACTCAGTAATTTGGTATCCATAAAATTGTACCTTGTGTTAATATTAATTAAATTAAGTTAGTCATTTATATAGCGCAATTTATCCAGGATACCTGCTCTAATGTGCTTAGTCGTAAGCTCTCGTGAAAAGAATAGTCTTCAATCTGAATTTAAAGGTGTTTCTATCTTCTATATGTTTTAGTGTTAGGGGTAGATCATTCCATAAAACAGCAATAGACTTCATGAACATTCTGTCACCGTAGTTGGTTCTGGATGTAGGGACGGAAATGTTTAATTACTAAATGCCAATCAAAGAAGATGTAAATAAGTTAATTAAATCAACCTGTCCATAATATCATATTTTATTTATTGAACATTTAATCGTGGACCTTGGTTAATTCTTTAATAAACAACAACTATGGACCAGGAACTGACCAAGTTCTTTGATGAAATTCCAAAATATAATTTACTAATTCAATGCAGAATTGTTCATGTCGATCCAACTTGAATTACGGTGCCTTAGGCTTTTTCAAAGAGTGTCACCAAAAGAAGAACAAAAACATTAGTAGCTGTTAGCTTGAAAAAAATTACTGTATGTATGAAACGAAGGAGCAGTCATAATTAGAATGACATCATTTTCAATGCCATTGACAAGTGACAGTTTGTCAAAGAAACTGCAAGGTTGTATGCGAGTACACTGTCCCAATAAATATTATTGCTTATTCTTGCAGGTGACCCTAGTTGTAAATGTGGCTAGTGAATGTGGTTATACAGATGGACATTATCGTAGTTTAGTTCGCCTTCAGAATAAACTTGGTCAACATAATAAATTTTCAGTATTAGCCTTTCCTTGTAATCAGTTTGGTGAACAAGAACCAGGAGTAAGTATATGACTACAAGAAGTCTTCAACGTACGGATGGTCTAGCACCACTGTCAATATTTGACGTAAAGTCCATTGCCCATGTGTAAACGGGAGTTTGGTTTTTAATGTGGCCCAGATTGCCCCAGATCAGTGGGCCCAGTATCTTTGGCCAAGTCTAGTAAGAGTTGCGCCCCTTTCTGCAATAAATTCCATATTTCTTTCATTAATATAAACCAACATGAATTTGGATGAATTTAGAAAAAACATAGATGTGGCTCGTGAAGAGAGAAATTTTACAATAAATCGCATTAGATATTGAACTGGCATGCAATCAAATGGATTATTTGAAATGCCATTCTGAAATTAATTTCATGGAAGTCAAAATCTTGTTTCAGGACGATTTATCTTCCTTAGACGTTGTTTATGATCATGTAAAAGACAGGATAATCTAGCCAATGACCCATTATTCTCAAATGTTGACAACGCATCCAGACTAATATTCGAGAACTGCCAACTCTTTATCTTATCTCCCATAATGTATCTTTAATTAACATTTAACAGAATTAATAATTAATATCATTTTTTCTTGCAGACAAGAAAAGATATTCAAGCTTTTACTAAGAAATACTACCATATTAATTTTCCATTATTTGATAAAATAAATGTTCTTCCACCCAATGTAGCAGAGCCATGGCAATTTCTAATAAGTAAGTACATGTAATTTAACAAGTTGGCAATTGAAGTTACAAGTATAACAGCAATACCCAGATGTTCATTCATAGCATTTAGGATTGAGTGTGTGGTATAACTCTGAATGCTATGAAATAAAGGGAGATTACTCCAATAATGTCTCCCTTCATGGATTGTTAGACACAGATCACCAAATATTCATGGGTCGTCACCCACGAAACAAGGGTGAAAGTTATTTTTAGTCTTTCTCTCCCTTTCCCTTTTTCCCCCTTTTGCATGGCGATTTTTGTTAAGTTTTTGGTGTAGAATCAAAGAAAAGGGTTTGATAATACATTTTCTGCCAGGTTTTGCTGAATATTCATGATTTTGAGGCGGAAGGATACAAGAGTTGTGAGGTTGTTTATGTTGAAAGGAAGGGCCAAAAATTGCAAGATTAGCTGTCTCTACTTCCAGGTTGTCTATCTCAAGTTTTTCATGAAGAACCTCATACATGCTTTTGGGCAAGAGTTTGCCACATGTTGCTCCATCTGTGGCGGAAAGTGTTTTACCCAACGAATATTTGGGAAAAAGTAAAAACCAGTCTAAAAAACAAGAATTAACATTGAAGTCAATGGGGAAGTAATTAGTGATCTGTGGCCTGTTGTTTGCTCTACCTTGTTTGACATTTATATTAAAGGGCTAATCCCAACAATTTTTTGAAGAGTGTAACTGGGTAATTTTGTGTTAAAATTCCCTACCAAAGGGCCGAGCAACTAACTCAGTATTTGTGATAAGTTTTCAAACAACTTAAACACGTCAGTCTTCTGGAAATTGAGACCGGTGTCCCAAGCTGTATTGTGCGGTGTCCACGTAAAACCAGGCTTTCTCATAAAAATAATGTGTAGTTGAAATTTGCCTTTCACTATCAAGTACAGCACATGGGCCATCACTATATAGACCTCTCAAGGAATTGATTATCAGGTAACCAACAAAAAAATTGACCAAACCAAAAATCTTAAAAGCGCTACGTGTCCGGATAAGTAGTTTTGACGTTCACGTCCAAAGGACTCACTATTTTGAGCTGAAGTTTTGAGACCAGGTCAATAAACCATTCTCTTATATTTTGGCGTTTAAATTTCATATGTACTCGGACTTTCATTTTTGAGCCTCTGTTCAAATCGAGACTGTCCCTTTATAAACATGAAAGAATAGAAAATGTTTTCACAGACCTTTAAGTTCCATATTCCATAATTTTGTAAATCCCAAAACTTGAAGCTTTGATTCCATAAATTTGTAAATATTGAAACTTGAATTTTCGTCTTCCATAAAACTTATAAATCACAAAACTTGACGTTTTTTCTTCTGTGACATTTGTGAGTTATTATTACATGTATAGCCATATGGATGAACAGGTCTACTTTGGCATAGATTTGTTCTATCAACCCATGTTTACTTTTGCATACAATATTCAGCAAATACTTGCGGATAAATTGTTATCATAGTTGTTCTGTTGTTTTTTTCAGAAAGTGCTAAAGTTGCTCCAAACTGGAATTTCTGGAAGTATTTAGTGGATGAAAATGGCCATGTTTTAAATGCATGGGGACCAGCAGAATCAGTGGAAGATATATTCTATGAAGTGAGAGATGCTGTTAATAAAATTAGTACACATGCTTATGATGAATTATAGAAAATATAAATTGTTTTTCATACATTTAAGCCCACATTGAAATGTGGTCGTATATTGTTATCGCTCCATGGTGTACAATTGCTTGTTAATGTTTTTGAGGCTAAAGTTATCAACTGATTATACAAAGTGTCTAAAATTCGTCATAGTTATTGAGATTGATCAGTTTGAAAAATCTTGTGGACATTCTAGGCTTTCGATTGCCATGAAATGTATTGTCTGTGTGTCCATTTGACGAAGAAACCTATTTATTATATACAGTTACAATTATTGGTAACTACTAGTTATAGAAATAGACACCAACCAAATTCTATTAATAATAATTAATGCAGATAATTTATTCTAGGGTTTTAACTCTGGATCTACTTTTAATGACTTTTCAATTTCAATTCTCCCATGGGCCATAAACTACAACAGAATAAATATGCAACAACCTTTGTGGACTGCTCAAACAACTTGGGCCTATGTTTTGTTATGTTATTTTTCTTTATTAAACAAATTCAAATTTTTACCATACAAGGTGCATCTACTTAAACATGCATTATGCAAGAGCTAAATCGGCCTATTTCGGGTCTTTCTTTAGGCCTGAAATGTTTTCTAGAGTATAATTAGAGAGAGAGAGAGAAATGGGGTTTAACCTCCACTCAACACAAACTAGGTCATTTCGGGACTAACATATGGTTTTAATTTTTTTCAATAATCCGCTTGCGGGTAGGGGTCTTTAGCAGTGGGAGGAAACCGGAGTGCCTGGAGGAAACCCACGGGGTTGAGAAGGCGCCCCTCTCTCCATGCCACATACGCTCACACCAGGGCTCGAAACCACAGCCGCAAGCCAGAGGTGACTGGCCAGCTAGAGGTCGAAGCGCGGCACTCTAGACCACTAGGCCATCCCACCCCCACCCCCGAGTATTAATTAGACATTAATTAACTGATCCAGACCTTATTCATCTCTCGATGGCTTCAGATTTCACAGATATTAAACAGATTAGAATGGTTCAGCAACGCATTGATTTAATCAAATATGGAGGACCAAAACTTAGCTTTGATCAACCAGTACCATGGTTAAAATTATTGCACGCATCTGTCAAACCTTCAAAGGCTAATATCTTCGCTTGCAATAGAGTAATTTGAATGAAATTTTCAAATTATTCATTTCACATTATCTCCTTTCGAACTATTATAGCAAGAATGGCTAGTTCTTTATCTAAATTTTACATTATGTATCTTTAATTGATAAATACAAAATTTGTCAAATAATATACATTTGTTTAAGTTTCAGTAATAACTGCTTATATTTCCACATTTAGCTTTTCTTAATATTATTATGTTAGTATAAATATGGAATTGTATTGTATTCTATGCATATTTTCGTTATGTAATTGTCATTATTTCAGATCTCTTTTTCCATATATAACTGCATTATTATATGAATATGGTCTATAATGAATTGACTTTTCATATTCTTGTTTATACTAAATTAGAAGATTGTTTTACGTTTGTTTTTGTTGTCCCCCACTTCCGAAGAAAGCAGGGGATTATTAAAATGGGTCTGTCTGTCCGTCACACTTTTTGGGACACATTAACTCTCCTTCTTATCTCCTAATTGAGGTAGAATGTTCAAACTTGGTGTAGGTGTTTATTAGGTCGATGCCTTGATGGAGTTAGACGATGAACATTTTCAGATTAGGGTAAGCAGAAATACGCAATTTGATTGGTTGATGCTTTGGTACACGATAACTTAAGTTATAATTAAGTAAGAGTGATCAAACTTGGTGTATAGTTTCATTACATCAATACCTTGACTAAGTTCGATAATGAACATTTTCTGCTGAGGGTAAGCAGAGCGATAAGCAATTTGATTGATCCAGACTTTGAAACACAATAACTCTCCTAATTGAAGTAGAATGTTCAAACTTGGTGTAGATCCCTTGATGGAATTCTATGATGAAAATGTCTGGTTATGATAAGCAGGGATAAGCAATTTGATTGGTTTAAGCTATTTGGCACAATAATCCCAGAAGGTCTATTATACCAGCCGATTTCAGTGATGGAGTGGTGGCCACATACAACATAATCATCATCGCTCTATGACCGGTTCAATACCCCCTCCCCCATAAAATGTTCAACAGAAAAAGGTGGGGTTTTTTAGGTGAATTGGACAAAATTATTTTTTTCATTTTTTGTCTGACCGGCCCTTCAGGCGATCGTCCAACCGGCCCTTCGGGCGATCGCCCGATGGCCCATCCGCCCCTGTTACCTTGACTAAGTTTGATGAGAATTTTCTGCTTAGGCTAAGGAGTGATAAACAATTTGATTTGTCAGATCTTTGGAACATAACAACTTTCCTTTTAACTGAGGTAGAATGTTCATCAGGTGAATGTCTTGACGGAGTTCAGTGATTAACATTTTCTGCTAAAGCTAAGCGGTTTCTTTGACTTTCATTCTATCTGATAGAGAGTGATGATCAGTCTGATTGCTTGATAATTTTGAAAAAGATAAATATGCTATTAATTGACATGTCATCTTTCTTGGGAGTTCGGTGGGGGACATGGGTCTCACTGTTGGTTTGTTCCATTTTAAATGAAGCTTCCATAGTAAGTGTATTGATAGTTTCTAAGACCTATTACACTTTTTATAGGCCCACATTTTCATAAGAACGTATTATGCCGTCGCTATCTTCCGGATGTCTCACCAAATATGTTCGTGGACATTTTACAGGTCACAAATTTTATCCGATTTTGCCGAAACTTTAAATATAGGTCTATCTCCCAAAGATCTCGGTAAAAATATCACCATTACACCCTAATGATGGTTCGAATTTAGTGAAAATCGGCCCAAAACTGCAAATAATGTAAAAAAAAATATGGTATATCAAGGTTGTGGACCCCTCTAGAGGCAACAATTTTTATCCGATTTTGCTGAAACTCTAAATTCATGTTTATAACCCAAATATCTTGGTTCATTTCGATATTCGTGCATATCGGAGTGTAACATCCTTAATTATACTTCCTGATTTACGAAAAATCACGTTTTAAGCTTGTGGACCCTCTAGAGGTAAAATTTTTTATCCAATTTAAAAAAACGATGAAATTTATAATCTTTACACCCTAATGGTTGAGTTTCAGTTTCATGAAAATCAGACCAAAATTGCTGGACAAAAATGACGGCTCTTTGTACGCAAATACATGTAGTGTAAAAGTATGTCATATCAAGGTTGTGTACCCTCTAGAACTCACAATTCTTATCCAATTTAGATGTAACTTAAAATATATGTTTATGTCCCAAAGATCTTGGTTCCTTTAGCTATAAGCTAACTTAAAAATTACGGCCCAGATTGTACAAAAAATCGTATTTTTTAGTTTGGAGATTCTCTAGATATCACAATGTTTTATCCGATTTTTAAATCGTTTAAATATACCGGTATCACCATTTCACCATAATTTGAGTTTGAGGAAAACTGAAACGAAACTGCCTGACAAAATGGTTGCTTTCTGTACGCAAATTGTGTAAAAGTATGTAATACAAAGATTGTGGACCCTCTAGAAATCACAATTTTTATCCAATTTTGTGTACACTTAAAAAACATCTTTATATCCCAAAGATCTCAGTCCTTACGATATTTGCGCATTTTAGACCACAACTTTCTGGATTATTATGGCGCCTGATTGTACGAAAATCGCTTTTGTTTTTAGATTGTTTTCTATCCATCTCCAGAAAAATGTGGGCGTATCTTGCCTGTCAACCACTGTTTTTTTTATATTGTTTGGTGAAATCCATGTATATTTCCACATTATAGATAGAAGCATAATATTATCTGTTTACAAAGCATTGTATAAATATTTGTTAATCATCTTTACATGAGTTGGCATAGTACTCTAATATTCATGTTTTAATTCTAGTCCAAATAATTCTATACATCTTGGTTTGTTTTTTGAACCTTAATGAATAAATATTTTATTACAAGTTATTTTGTTGTGTGTTCTTTGACTGGATACATGTAATTAGAGCTGCATTCATTAACCATATATTTTGGATAAATTTGCATCAGACAAAATAGGGTATGCTATCTTTACACTATGCCATTATTTATCATTGAGTCTTGAATATCAGTAACAAAATTAGAATTTCCCTCGTTACTCATGTAGGAATAAGGCATTCGTACACACCCAGCCCCACCCATAGTGATGTAGCAACAGATTGCCATTGGTTGTTAAGAATTGCTTGTGAAGCCCGCAGAGGTTATAGAATTGGGAGAATAGTATGAAGGTTTTATGGCCAGTAAGTGGTATTTTAAAAGGTCTGTGTTGTATTAAACATGCATTATGCAAGAGCTAAATCTGCCTATTACAAGTATTTCTTTAGGCCCAATGTCTAGGCTAGCCTTCGATGTTGGCTAGATTAGATTCCTATATATGCTGCTTAATGGCCATTGATAATTAAATTTAAAATGTGGATAATCGAGACTATGTTGTTTATATTCATGAATTTAGTTATGATGACTGAGGCTAGGCGAAAATTTCACCTGCTTCGTTTTTGGCTCATAAGGGATCAATTTGACTGAAATTTTCAGCAAATTACCTTTACACTATCTAGTTTTTATACGCCCACATGGAAATGTGGTCGTATATTGCCGTCGCCCCCATCCGTCCGTCTGTCGGTCCGTCCGTCCGTCCATCGTCCACAATTTCCGATAATTACTACCAGAGTTAAGACCCTTGATCACTTTGAAAAATCTTGTGAACGCTCTAGAGGCTATAGTTAATATCCGATTGACTTTAAATTTATACACAGTGTTTAAGGTCATGAGATGAAGAAGCCTATTGATTTTCGGTGATATCTGATAATTACTGCTAGAGTTATGACCCTTGATCACTTTGAAAAATCTTGTGAACGCTTTAGAGGCTAAAGTTAATATCCGATTGACTTTAAATTTTTACACGGTGTTTAAGGTGGTGAGACAAAGAAGCCTATTGAATTTCAGCGATATCCGATAATTACTACCAGAGTTATGACCCTTGATCACTTTGAAAAATCTAGAGGCTATAGTTAATATCCGATTGACTTTAAATTTATACACAGTGTTTAAGGGCATGAGACGAAGAAGCCTATTGATTTTCGGTTATATCCGATAATTACTACCAGAGTTACGACCCTTGATCACTTTGAAAAATCTTGTGAACGCTCTAGAGGCTAAAGTTAATATCCGATTGACTTTAAATTTATACACAGTTTTTAAGGGCATGAGACGAAGAAGCCCGTTGATTTTCAGCAATATCCAATAATTCCTGCCCGAATTATGACGCTTGATCACTTTGAAAAATCTTGTGAATGCTCTAGAGGCTAAAGTTAATATCCGATTGAATTTAAATTTATACACAGTGTTTAAAGTCATGATACAAAGGAGCCTATTGATTTTCAGCAATATCCGATAATTACTGCCTGAGTTATGACCCTTGATCACTTTGAAAAATCTAAAGTTAATATTCGATTGACTTTAAATTTATACACACTTTTTACGGTCATGATACAAAATAGCCTATTTATTTTCAGCGATATCCGATAATTACTGCCAGAATTATGACCCTTGATCACTTTGAAAAACCCTGTGAATGCGCTTACGGCTAAAGTTAATATCCGATTGACTTTAAATTTGTACACAGTGTTTAGGGTCATGAGACGAAGAATCCTATTTGATTTTCAGTGATTTGATTTTCTAATCATTTCTGATAATTATTTAATGGGCTATTACTCGTATTAAGATTATCATGTGTTGTAAATAGTAAATGTTCTCCTTACTGATAAAAGAAACAATATGCGACAACCCTTGTTGACTGCCCGGACGACTTAGCTGTTGTGGGCGTATGTTTCGTTGCCTGGCAACCTATCTTTAACAATTATAGTGAAAACTGACAACTCTTTATCTTATCTCCCATAATGTATCTTTAAGTAGGCTAGGCTACAGATTAATTGGTATATCAAATGTTGGTGTTACTACTATTTGCGGAATTGAAATAGATGCATTTATTGAATGGGGTTCGATATACATGCATTCCGAGAAATTCTATAGTTCTCATAAGCGTACGAGCCAGGGGGACAGCGGTGGGGGGGGGAGATGCCCTCCTAACTTTCGGGCAAGCTGACTTTCGGGCAAGCTGACTTTTCGGTCAGACAGGTAAAGTGAGAAAAAGAAATCATTTCATCACTTGGCCAAATAGAGTGCCCGAAATCTAATAAAACACTAACTTTACGGGCTGGAATAGCATTAAAACGCGTTTGCGGCCGTCAATTATTCCAAAATTTTCTTGGGAGGATTTTTATACGCCCACATTTTCATGTGGACGTATTATGTTGTCGCCCCTGTCCGTCCGTCCACAATTTGTTTGTGGACTCTCTACAGGTCACAATTCTTATCCGATTTTGACGAAACTTGAAATATAGGTTTATCCCCAAAAGTTCTCGGCTGCTTTCGATATTGGCATGTATCGGATCAAAACTTCAATGATTATGGCCCCTGATTGTACGAAAAATCACGTTTTTAGCTTGTGGACCCTATAGAGGTCACAATTTTGAACCGATTTTGATGAAACTTGACATGCATGTTTGTAACCCAAAGATCTTGGTTCCTTTCGATATTTGCAGCTTACGGAATGTAATTTCCTGAATTATGGCCCCTGATTGTCCGAAAAATCACCCTTTTTAGCTTGTGGTCCCTCTGGAGGTCACAATTATTATTCGATTTAAAAAACCGTTTGATTATATCACCGTTACACCCTAAGGAAGGTTGAGTTCGAATTTCGGGAAAATCGGACGAAAATTGCCATACAAAATGGCCGCCGTTTGTACGCGAATACTGTTAAAAAATGGTATATCAAGGTTGTGGACCCTGTGGAGGTCACAATTTTGATTCGATTTTGATGAAACTTGAAATTCATGGTTATAACCCAAAGATCTTGCTTCCTTTCGATATTTGCGCATATCGGATTGTAACTTCCTGAATTATGGCCCCTGATTATACGCAAAATCGCCTTTTTTTTAGCTTAGAGGTCACAATTATTATTCGATTTAAAAAAACGTTTGATTATATTACCGTCACACCCTAAAGAAGGTTGAGTTCGAATTTCGGGAAAATCGGACCAAAATTGCCATACAAAATGGCCGCCGTTTGTACGCTAATACTGTTAAAAAATGGTATATCAAGGTTGTGGACCCTGTGGAGGTCACAATTTTGATTCGATTTTGATGAAATTTGAAATTCATGGTTATAACCCAAAGATCTTGCTTCCTTTCGATATTTGCGCATATCGGATCGTAACTTCCTGAATTATGGCCCCTGATTATACGCAAAATCGCCTTTTTTTTAGCTTGGAGGTCACAATTATTATCCGATTTAAAAAAACTTTTGATTATATTACCGTTATACCGTAAGAAAGGTTGAGTTCGAATTTCGGGAAAATCAGACCAAAATTGTCATACAAAATGGCTGCCGTTTGTACGCGAATACTGTTAAAAAATGGTATATCAAGGTTGTGGACCCTGTAAAGGTCACAATTTTAATTCGATTTTGATGAAACTTGAAATTCATCGTTATAACCCAAAGATCTTGGTTCTTTTCAATATTTGCGCATATCGGATCGTAACTTCCTGAATTATGGCCCCTGGTTATACGCAAAATCCCCCTTTCTTTAGCTTGTGGTTCCTCTGGAGGTCACAATTATTATCCAATTTAAAAAAACGTTTGATTATATCACCATTGCACTGTAAGGAAGGTAGAGTTTGAATTTCGGGAAAATCAGACCAAAATTGTCGTACAAAATGGCCGCCGTTTGTACGCGAATACTGTTAAAAAATGGTATATCATGGTTGTGGACCCTGTATAGGTCACAATTTTAATTCCATTTTGATGAGGAAGGTTGAGTTCTAATTTCGTGAAAATTGTACCAAAATTGCCGGACGAAATGGTCGCCGTTTGTACGCGAATAGTGTAAAAATATGGTATATCATGGTTGTGGACTCGCTACAGGTCACAATACTTATCCGATTTTGATGAAAAGTCACATTTCTAGGTTGTGTACCGTCACACCATAATCATTGTCGGTTTCGAGTTTCATTAATATCAGACTGGAACTGACCAACTAAATGGCTACTCCCAATACAGTATGAAATACAGGACTTAAAGATGTAGGAAAAGTCACTTTCGGTATTGCTTGTTCTCTGTCTATCTCTCGAAAATGTGGGCGTATCCTGCCTGGCAGTGCCAGCCTATCTTTTTTATTAATTTTGCTTCCCTAACTGTTCTTGAGCCCCAATGAAACACTAATTTTACTTTGTTTTTAATTAAAAACCACGAATTTGTACTGAGTTGACTAAAACATTTTTGTGCGACATTTTTCGGGCATCGATTAGTATTTGTGAATGCAGCTGCAACAGTCTGATCTAATGGTTGGAATTTGGATTGGGACTTCGGTTACAAAACCATTTCATTCTTTTGGAGTTACTTACTGTCTAGAATAGCAGGAAACGCATTTTGCGGTGGTAAAATTTTCAAAATTATCTCCGGGATGGAGAGGCCCCCATACACCGCGACGATTGATTGGTTGTTTGGAATTCGGGTCAGCAGGTAGGCTGTATTTGACCAAATTGAAGTTGCTGTAATCACAGGCTAAAATAGCAGGAAAACACGTTTGTGGCAGTTAAATTTTCACAATCTCTCCGTCTTCGTGGACTGTAAAGGAGTTATCGAAATTCGAGTCAGGCGCCTTAATTAAGCTACATTAGATCACATTGAATTTCGTTGTTCACTGGTTGAAATTTTCTTGAGGGGGAAGGGTGGGGGGAGGTCTGTAAACCCGAAAATTTTTCGGGCAATTTGGGTTCTGCCCCTAACTGTCATCGTGCCCGTACGCCGATATTCTTCAAATCCTCGACGGTTAATTTAATACTAAATATATTTATTTTCTTTAGTTAGCCTATTGACTCAAAACCACAGACTGAGGAATGGATAACGGAGATGCATACATCTGCTGCCCTAAGGGTTTATGAATGTTTGTTGACTGTTTATGGACCACTCTAGCAGGTGATCAACATCAGGACCAAGTGTTTGTGAACAAAGTCCCGTATTTGCTTGTCTCAGAATGTAAACAGGCCTGGATCCAGGATTTTGTCGAGACATATATATGGGGAGGGGGGACATACATACCATTGGGGCTGGAGGAGGGGGGGGCACAGACCCATGCCCCAGCTGGATCCGCGCCTGGTGAACCATAAAAATAATCTAAGAAATACTTGTTTTCAATTAAACAAATATATTTATCAATGACAGATCTACAAAACAATTACTTGGTATTAAAATAAACGACTACAATATCTATATATATGGTAAGATAACATTCTATTGAAACAACATAATACAGTACAAGGACAATAACAAAATATTAATTGTTTTTCAAATTAATTCAATAACATACAAATAAACAATTCCTCAAACATTTATTTATTAGCATCCGGTTCTCAGAATACTGCTCATCTTTATCTGTTAACCTTCATTATAACATATAAACCAAGAGGACTTCAAATCTCTGGGGGCAATACTTAACAAGGCCTTGTGCAAAAAAATGGAACTAATAAAACAGTGAAATCTTGGACCCGGTTTCTAGAAATATCTTAAGACAACAGACGTAATTAAAATTTACCTTTAAAAGTAGTTTTGCACACTCATTTTTACATGCTTTGTGACATTCGATATAAACAAGATTACTTTATTTCAGTTTTTTTTCTAAATCATATTTACTTCAATCAAGACATTATACTTAAATTTAACCTGCATTTTGAAAGACTTGTCCTAAGATTTTTCCAGAATCTGGGCCACATATACAACGTCAAACTATATCACAAAATAGCACTAATTGATGCTGACCCAAATGTAATTAAATGTAGCTATAATTAATATAATGTGTTATTATAAGAATGAGAATTATAAACGCCAATATATAGTTTTGAAGTAGAGCCACCAGAGATTTGGTTTTTAAAAGATGTCTTAAGTTCTACAGGAAGGTAATTCAGATGTTCTTTGTCACTGTCAAGTTTCCGACTGACACAGTCACATACCGTTTTCAGGTCACTGTCAAGGGGTTTGCATACCGTCCTGGTGTCATTGTCAAACTCGACCTGTTTCTGAGTTGTGTCACTGTCAGCAAGCGTTCTGGCCCTGTCATTGTCACCGACGAGAAGTCTCTACAGGCGACTCTTGTTCAGGTCAGGTGCACACGTCTGTGTGGAATCGGCACTGGCAGTCCCCCGAGGAATCGCACTGGCAAAAACGCCGACGAAGGGCAACGGGACATTGTCAGGTTTTCTCGCTGACAAACCTGGACTGACACTGTCAAGGTGATGTTTGTCGTCAGGGTTTTATATCATTGGTCGGTCGTCGGGAATTATTTGATCAAGACTTACATTGACAAGTGTTTTTAACAAATCGTGGTGGGCGTTTGCAAGTACATTGCCATACAGTTTCGATGGTATTTTCATTTACTACTGGGTTCTGACATACACATTGTCGGTACAAATCGTCCAACTTCATGGGACATTTACAGTTATGCGTCGGATTTTTTATAAGTCCTTCAAACAAATTTGATCAGGAACATAGTTGACGACGACGATGACGGTATCGACGGCGTTGGTTTCGATTGCGACGGTGGCGTGTTCTTCTATTTTGATGATACTCCATTAACAGGTTACATAAATCCTCATCATCAGGTGGACATGGTTGATGTGGCCTTGTTAGAAATGTGTCCATTGCAGCTGGTGCGTCACCCATCATTAAATCTGATGTATCCGCGCTTTGTGGACATCTTCCACAAATTTGCGTTCTTGAATAAACAAAATTAATAGCATTCCTGGTATGTCCAAGTCGCAGGTTGCTGAATGGAAGTGGAATATGGTATACTCGTCGTCCACACCTGAAGTGTAATTTATGGTTTGTATAGGTAAAAACAATATCTGCATTTATATCAAAAAAGTAAAGAATTGTTTCCATGGGTTATTTATGGGCAATGGCCTTTTCAGTGCACGCCATGAGTTTGATCACGGGTTTGTATTTAACAAGAGTAGGATGGATTGCCTAACCTGGTTTCCACTTTTCTTTCCCAATTCGATCGACCCATATATATGTGTAGATTTATCAATTCTTGATTCATAACCGCCAATAAAAACCTTCGATATATTCCAAGCCTGCTTTTCATAGAGATAGTTTTTGTGCGGCCGAGATGAAATTTGTGTAGATGTTCGAGTGGGTGCATAATAGGATCAAGGGCAGATGGAATTCGAGAAATGAAAATTACCATAATGGACCAGATTTATTTGGTTGATCAGACGCTGCAAACCGTTCCATTCTAATCCATGTTGTATTACTCACCTGTCAAAGATTATGAAGTCATCCTTTCTTCCACCATACACATTCCTCCATATATTTTTTTCCTCGGTATCCTGGTATATGGGTATGCTCACAGGAGGGAAAAGATGGGCTATGGCTTCTGATTCTTTTCCATTTATTATTAAGAAATTTATATCTGATTTACCTTCCGCAGCTAAACTATCTTTTAATGTTTGCAAGCTGAAAGATATCAAAAGTAATTAATTGGAATTAGTCGCCGTGGTCTATCATGGTCATTTGATTATACAGTTTCATGGCCGCGTGAATCTTCCATTTTTCAAGTTATTAGTTCTTTATTCGTATTCAAAAAAAAATTCATGTCATACAAATGGCCAGAGACTGTTACTTGGTCATGCCCCTGACCTTGCATCACGCACAGTTGAAACGACGCTGGAAAATCCCTATTTTCCCGACCATCACCCTTCCAATCATGGCCTGGATATTAAAGAATAGTTTACCAAGAATAATGAGGTTATAAATAAATTTACCTTGCAGCTTGCACACGACAAAAGGGTCAACTGGCCTGTAACAGTGCAACTAAAGTCACCCTACCAAATGCATTATCCATGGGGTTGATTCCATTGATAGTCCATGGATTTGGTCTGCGACAGAACTGAATTGGTCCTGCCTCAGTGCATTTGATGAGACTAAATAGCACTGTACAGGCCAGAAGAGCCCGTAGGCACTGTGTATCCTTCAGGATCCCTGGAAAAAAAAAATGAATTCGGATTTACAATAGTGTCTATCTGTGCTATTATGCGTTGAAATGTGTGAAAGGGTGACGCCAAAAAATAGGAACAACGGTTTCGATGGACGGAATGCGGGCAAAATCAAAAGAAGCCATCCTCTCATTGTTATATTGCTTCACATCGAATGTTAAGAAAATCGGGCTCCACTGATAACATGGGGCGCAGCCGTGAAATATATATTGGGGGGGGGGGGCAACGGGGTGGGGGGTACCCCCATAAAATTTTGTTTAAAGTCTCAGTCTTCTGTTAACATTGTTTAGCATAATTACTTTACGGGGTTAAACTAAAACATCACACCAATACAACGTTTATCATGTTTACAGACAGCGGCACCGGTCTTCCCCGAGAGGCGAAGAAGCGTGGCTTACTTACCCACACCTAAGAAAATTTTGGAATATTTGACGGCTGCAAACACTTTTTCCTCCTATTTCAGCCCATGAACAAAGCAATTTCAAAGTGGCCTAATATAGCCTAATTAAGGTGGCTTGCTGACTCGAATTCCAGTCACGCGTGTACACCCACGAAGACGGGACCGTTGGGAGAAAATTTTGACCTGCCACATATACGCGTTTTCCTGCTATACAACCTGTAGTCTGCGAACACAACAACTTCAATTTGGTCCAATATAGCCTACCTGGCTGCCCAGAATTCTAAACAAGCAATCAATCGTCGCGGGTTATGGGAGACTCACCCTCTCGGAGAAAATTTTGAAAATTTAACCACCGCAAATGCGTTTTCTGCTATTCTAGCCTGTGTGAGCAAGTCCAAAAGTATCCAATGGTTCTGTCACCGAAATCCCACTCTGAATTCCAACAATCCAATCACACTGTTGCAGTTGCATTCGCAAAGTAGAGTGGCCATAGACAAAATGTTTTAATCAATAGTCAACTCAGTACAAATTCGTGGTATTCAATTAAAAGAAAGGTGAAGTAAGTGTTTTATTAGGACTCGATGACAGTTAGGGAAGAAAAACTAGAAATGCACGAAGCAGGTTTACGGACTGTGGCCAGTTTTCCTCGCCCCCTCAAGAAAATTTTGGAATATTTGATGGCCGGAAACGCGTTTTACTGCTATTTCAGTCCTTAAAGTAGTGTTTTATTAGATTTCGGGCACTTTACTTTGCCCCATATTTTTGTTTTTTTGTTGTTTTGTTTTGTTTTGTTTTTTTTTTTTTGTTTTTTTTTGTTTTTTGTTTTTTTTTTGGGGGGGGTGTCCAATTATATTCAGACACTTTTTCCTGCTATTTCAGCCCATGAACAAAGCAATTTCAAAGTGGCCTAATATAGCCTAATTAAGGTGGCTTGCTGACTCGAATTCAAATCACTCGTTTACACCCATAAAAAGATAAAATAAAAAATGGCAGGAAATCAGCGGCTGTAGCCCTGGTGTGAGCGTATGTGGCATGGAGATAGGGGCGCCTTCTTAACCTCGTGGGTTTCCTCCGGGCACTCCGGTTTCCTCCCACTGCTAAAGACCTCTACGCGCAAGCGAATTATTGAAATAAAATTAAACCATATGTTAGTCCCGAAATGACCTACTTTTTGTTGAGTGGACGAAAACCGCATCTCTCTCTCTCTCTTATAGTAACATATACATTTATTCATGTGTTTCTTTCTGATTTATTCGGTTGACGATTGTAAAGAAAAGCCTTGAAGGCAGATGATCCTAATATAAGCTAATCGTCATGTGTTAAATTAATGAATTTAATGATACGGTAAAATATTACATTATCACTATCTACATAATACAATTGTTGTGTGCATGTTGTTGAATAACTGTGTCACACCCATTATGTTGACCTGCTGATTATACACTCACATATCAAATTTCATTTTCATAAAATATATTCACTGTTGACTAACCTACAGATTCTCAACAGATTAAATCCTTTCGATAACTTTTGCCTGCTTCTTGTTTGGGGGGGGGGGGCAGGCGCGTGTTCAGGGGGGGGGGGGGGGGTCCAAGGAGAGAGAGTGGGAGACAGAGACAGAGAGATCGAGAGAGAGAGAGGTGAGATTTAACGTCCATTCGACACAAACTTAAACTAAGTCATTTCGGGGCTATATATGGTTTAATTTATTTCAATGATTCGCTTGTGCGTAGGGGTCGTTATCAGTGGGAGGAAACCTGGCGACCTGGAGAAAACCCAGAAAGTTGGACAGGTGATCCTACTCCTTGTCACGCACAAGGGGATTCGAAACCACGCCAGTTGATACCTCGAGACCGTGCAGTCAGTCATTCGCGTAGGATCCATGCATTCGAGGGAGGGGGTGCATTTTGCTGTGTGAGGACTATAGCATCGATTGAGATCAATTTACAACTAAACTCATATTCTGTTGAATCATAAATGTTATAGGCATCATCTAAAAAGAAAAGAAGCCATAGGTCACCGAACTCTTATCTGTATACATGTATGTGTACATACATTTTATAATCTCTAGAGAAACGCAATGTACAAGGCAGTAAAGCTTTAGGGCTTTAATGTAAGTCATAGTACAAAATCTGAAATCACCGCACCATTACTTACATTTTCACATTTTCGTGAATACTCCAAAATTTCAAAATAAACCTTATAACAAGTATAATTAAAAGAAAAAAAGTAAGGGTTTGCTCACCTCTATATAAAGAAATGAACGTTCTTTGTTGTGGTGAAAACTAGACTGATAACAGTTCCCAGATAAACCTCTTATATAGCACAACCCCGTACACTATTGACCCTTGACCGACCCACAAACTTAATGGCGTGCGATAATACATATATTAATTACACATACGATAAATATATTAGCAAGGTCGCATTAGATTACCATAATGTTAGCCTTCTCTTATGCAATCACTTTGTCAACGCGTGCATAATTTTTAACCTTTGTCAACGTTTGCATTGTATCTTTCCAAGCTTACTAACGGTCCCAAATGTCGACACGTACCGTTAAATTCTCACAATCTTACACAACAAGTCTATTTATAAATGAAATGGGGAATAACGTCTTACTGTGCTCCTAAACTGAGCTAAAAAAAAAAAATAGACGGGTGTATGCCATACAGTGTGCGATGACGGAAATTTTGCCCGGGTAGCGGCACTATATCGAATTCTTACTGCTAAGATGTCCTTTGTGTCCACGCCCCACACCAATGTGTACACGGGACCTCGGGTTTTCGTGTCATCCGTAAGACTAGACAACTGTCCTTGTCAAGCCCGGCCACCGTCACTGACAACCAGAAAATCTAGATGAACTTTCTCGGCCAATACATGCAGGGATCGAACACCCGAAATCCAGGCTAGCGAGCCAGTGTCTTACCCACTAAGCCACTACCCCCTGGCCCCTGTTGATAAAAATAGTTGTCAATATGATAGACAGTGCCATATAGAGGTGTACATAATATCATTCAAGAATTAATCTTTCATTCCAATGTATTATCTATTTCAATCCAAATGGATCAGCGGTTTTCCACAGGGCTCCGTAATCCGGTCTATATTAATTATTGTGCAAACATATAAACAATTTGTACCATGGTTGGTATATTATGGGTGAGCACACGGGGAAGCGCGTTGAGGTTGAGAGATAATGATCGAATTAACTATTCATTCTCTGTAAAGCTATACAGTAAAATGTAGGATAGTTTGAGATATAACGACTGCTTCGAAAGTACATTACTGACATGATAAATTTAGTTTCATGTTAGTTATAACCTCATAATATCGAAATCAATCCTCCCCTTTTCAAAAGTTGTTATAATAGTGGTTGATAATAATATCACCAACACACATGAATGTCAAATAGGGAGTTAGCGTCTACTAAAGAAAACTAAGTTATTTCGGGACTAATAATATATCATTACAGAGAGAACCCGATGCTTCTTAAGAAGATGTGCATGCCATGAGTAGCTACTTTAGTTTGAAAATGAGGCGAGGGCCATCAACCTCATGTGCTGGTCGGGGCTTGCACTTTAGATCATAAGGTCTGTAGAATCGCCTGCACAACCTCGTGGGTTTTCTCCCATTCCCCCGGTTTATCCCTACTGGCACTGCTCAAGACCCCTACGAGCAAGCGAATTATTGAAAGGAAAATTGCACTATATTCAATTTGTCTCGAAACGATGAAGTTTGTGTCCAGCGTGTCAAATTTAAACCCGCCTCTCTCGGTGTGTTAGTTTTAAAAACCTTGTCCCAGTCCAGATATCGATGACACTGACGTGTTTATTTTTTTACGACATAATTCTGCTATTGTAATTTTAAGCAATATATTATAGACAATTATTAAAGCATATATTTTTTATGGTGCATGAGGCAATATGCCATAACATGATAACACGCAATTAGACCGACATTTCTGTTTTTCTTCACTTAAATCAAAATTACTTTCCTTACATCGCCTGTTAACGATATTCTCGGGAATTTACTGTTTTGTATGGCATCTTTTACCATTTAGAAGTGGCTCGGTGCCAGCTTATTTAGAGCATCTTATTGCGTATTAGGTATTATTCAACTGCTTACATGTACACAGTAATATATGGAATTTATCTTGCTAGATTACTTTGACCTTAATTAATTCATATTAATATATTTCTTTATCTATAGACGTTGCTTCCCTTTAGTTTGTTGTGGTTTTTGTGTTGTTTTTTTTTTTTTTGTTTTGGTTATTGGTTTGTTTTTTTTTTTGTTATTTTTTTGTTGTTGTTGTTATTGGGTGTGGGGGTTGTAAATAATTTTTTCTGAAAGGTTACGTAATCAACCTACCGCAAGACACTGGGAAAGGTGCATTATATCAGCATTAAGTTGGCTTCGAGTTTTTCTTTTTGAGTGTAAATTTGCACGAAAAAAGAACTTGACAGAGTACTCAGCTGATCGATGTAAACAAAAGACACGTGACATTAACATGTGCGCCAATAACTTATATATAACTGACCAATCAAAATATGATGGTTAAGAATTTCTACCAATGAACGATTGGGATATACTTAGTTCCGTACCAATACAATGTATTTACATATGTTTATAAACAGTGCGTAGTTTTGTAGACAAAGACCAAGATTTTACAATATTTTCTCTGAATAATGCCATTTCTCGGACGGGATTGGCGATCTCCAGGTGACCAGTGGGTACGAACGACAGAAGGATGGGAAAAACTCAAGATTTGGCGAGTCAAAGTATTCGAAAACCTGAATCAAAATGTCGTGGCAAGGTATGTACATACTTCAACGACAGCGTCGATCAATCAGATAGTAGGCTAATTTATGAGGTGATTCAAGGAAACCTTTATACTTTAAAACGAATTTGTTTCATATAAGGAAATATAAGTAGGAACATAGCTTAGAATATTATGACATGATGGGATACACCAGCCCAGGAATTAATGTATTCAATTTATTCCTTCGTATTTGTAATAAAGAATGCAACATAGAGTTTTTAATTTTTAAAAAAGCATATTTAAAGTTAAGAATTTATAGATGTTAAAATGACATCATAAACTATGTAATGACTTTCATTTTTGGGGGATGTGCATGATTTAGAATAATGCATGCAATCTGAAAAAAAAACACCCAACTGTTGAAACACTAAAAAAAAACCTGTTGATTTTATATAGATCTAGGTGGATAAAATATTAATCTAGGACTTCAAAATTAAGGCACACAGTTTACCCCTGCAACCTTCTCCCACACAGAGTTATTTTCATAAACGGACATTATATAGATTTAGATAAAGACCTACATGTAACTGTTCTTGCTATAATATTTCAATAATAGGTAATGCAAAATGAATAAATTGAAAATTGCATTGAAATTACTTTATTCTGACAAAAGTTGTCAATGGTTGTAGTTTTGACAAGATGTGTGCATTGATCGTAACCACCATAATAGTCGTTTGCGTCTTAGCCTCACTTCTCCATTTTTATGTTAAACTATTAAATGGCCGAATCATTATAATCTACTAAAATCACAGCCATGAGATGGCATCGAGAGTTAATTGTGGTCTTGTCATTGTCTAATTAATAATTTATATAACATTGAAGTCCAAAAGAAAGGCCTGCAATGGGCAGATTTACATGATGTCTGTTTAATCGTCATGTAATGTCTACTCAAAAAATTTTTTAAGTTCCCTGCATCAAATATATCACTGCTCCAGTGGTTCTTTAAATACAACTTTCTGTTTGATTTTGGATAGATATCAGAATGTCCTCCACTCACATTGTCAATTATCACATATGCAGCGAATACATGTAGGAGTTGTGGCTTGACCTGATAGGAAAAATGGTCAGACAGATTATACATCTAAATCTAATAATAGTATAAGAAGTTTGTTCTTTTCAATTGTAGATTAATTCGTTTAGCTTTACTTGATATGAAATGTAGTCGAGATGATACCTATGAAAGAAGACAGCCATTCATACTTTTTAACAAAGGCATAACGAGAGAGGTAAATATGATTGCAATTAGTCATTTCAATAGTTATATTTTTAAACATAATGATTTTATGATTATGTAGTAAACGATATTAAAAATGTATGGAGAAAGAAGTATTAGTTTTCAGTCTTTAAAGCTGCCAAAAATAGCTTTTCAAGAGTAAGATTTAACTGTCTGGGAGGCTGAACATCTAGGATTGGTACACATACATTTTAGAATGCATAGAATACATACAAAAATTATAAACATCATACTATTTTCAACCATATGAGAAATTGGCACATTTCCACTACTGCTGGCATTCTTTCCCATGACATTAAAAAAAACTGAGGGGAAAGAAAATCTGATGTTTGCATGTTATTAGGCAATGAGGGTTTTTTTTTCGACCACTTATTAAGTTGGTATCCTATATTTTATTTTTTCATAAATTGCATTTTCTTATTTTTCTTATTCATCTTTGATTTGAGTGTTTTAAATGAAGCAGGTACTCTTCATTTTAGATGAAATATTAAATCCAACAAACAGCTAACAACATCGTAGTTATTTCTCAGAATACTTTATAATTTTTTTTTCCCATAGATTACGTTATTGTAAAAAATGTTTGGATTTTGATTTTATAAAACAAATGTTATATTGCTAAAAAAATAAAATGTTTAGCACAACTTTTAAAATTTCATTTTATTGACTTTTTAAAAGTTTTAATTTTGTGAAAAGCTTTGGAAATGAATCATAATTTGTTATTTTAAGAGAAAAGAGTTGACATCTGTCAGTGAAGCCTTAGTGAGGCTTGATATGACTGGAGCCGTCAAAGACATTCGTAGAATAAATTATGTTGGAAAGGTAAGTTAGAGTACAGGACTAAAATATTTCATTAAACCTCCACAGAATAACACCTTTAAACACCCATGTGTTGGGATGTAATAACGGTTTGAATGTATGCCCATAATTCTTATAAACAATCTACAGACTAATTTTTTAAATATTTCACTGGGCTTTGTCTAGTGATAAATGAAATTAAATGAGAATTAACATCCTACTTTACTGTACCAGCCAGGCTAATGATGAAGGGCTAATGATAAGAAGCAATTTGTAAAATCAGATTCATACATTGCTATTTCAAGTATGATTATACTGCATTTTCAAGGATATCTTGCCCTCTAGATTATGTAGTTTCTACTATATATATATTAGATTGAAATAAAAAAAAAACCACAAAGCTCTTGCTTTAATCATCAGTACACAGCAATGGTTGATAATGATTAAGCTACAGGCAACAATTTTTTTTTTTTATGGGACGAAGGGTGGGTAGGGATGGGGTGTGCATGACAACTTTGTTTTTGTATATTTTGAGATAACTACTGGTAAGAAGTTAAAGGCATTGAATTAAAAGCACAACCATTACTAGAGTTAGAATTATTGTATGTGGTACTTCTGCTCAATAGACTTGGGGTATAAAAAATATATTACATACTATATTAACATTGTACACAATCCACAGTCTGTTAGCATTTTTTTTTTATATATTCAAGTTGTTAGAATTAATTTTGGAGAATAAATTGCCTGGATTAAGTGGTACTGCTCAAAAGCATGTGATAAAAATACTGGAAGCAATTATTCACCAAGGTAGGTTAACAGATTATTTAAGTAATTTTAAATATAGAACAAGTGGAAGGTGGCAACAACCACTTAAAAGAGTAGCAGAAATTGTTCAAGCAATTGGATGGAATATTCTGATTTTGTTGACAGTTACCCATAGTGCAAGTCTTAAAATCATAAAAAAAATCAGTATTTCACCTGCGCTTGATTTACTATTTAGTATACTGTCTAAATCAAATACCGAACCTCATCTCTCTTGAACTGTATACCATAAAGCCGTCTTCATTAGCCCAGTCAGAGCAGAATTTCATTTACCATAATCATGATTGTTTCTTTCTAGCTCTAGAGACAGAATATAATACTGGTTTTGCAAGACAACTATTAACCACTGCTGATCAAGTTCTCAAAACAGGCCAACTTTCTCATATTGGCAGTGAATGTTTGTGGACAAAACATCAAGATACAGTGACTCGAATGAAAAAGAAGCTTGAAGAGTTTCAAGTGACACAGGTAATTAATGTTTTCTTCTCAATATTTTTGAAACCAGTTTTAAGTTTATTTACTTCAATGTTATTTACAAATTGAAATGTGAAATGAAATAAAATGGGGTTTAATGTTCTATTTTTCTGCACCAATTGGCTGATGAAGACAGAAATTGAAATGTGGTATAATTGTGGTTTTATTATTTTTTTAGAGAAAAAATGATGGAAAGATGAAACTGGTTGATTTACCAGATGATTGTGTACGCTGTATTTTATCACGTATTGTAGACCATAAAGATATTATGAGAGCTGGCATGGCCCAGTCATCTATACATATTTTTTCTCAGGAACGATTATTATGGCAGCAAATGTGTTTCTTTCATTTCACCAATCAACAAATTATTACATTTCTGCCACAAGTATTGGATGACAAAGATGTAGACTGGAAATTTATCTATAAAAGATGTTACAAGTAAGTAGGATGAGCTGAGTAAGTGGATACAATAAAAATATTTAAATTTATAATAACTTTATATAAAAAAAAACAAATTTGGTATTCTTTTCTGTTATAAACAAGATATAGCTTATTACTATTTCATCATTTAACAAGCCAACAGTGAGGCTGATGTCCCCCGCCGAAATCCCAAAATAAATAGATGACATATATTAATTAATCGCACATTTATTTTTTTCAAACGTATCGACCAATCAAACTGAACACGAAGTGTCATCCAAAAATTGCTTATATCTGCCTACCGTAAGAAGAAAATGCTCATCTTCGAACTCCATCAAGGCATTGACCTAATAAGCATACACACCAATTTTGAACATTTTAACTCAATTCGAAGGAGAGTTATTGTGTTCCAAAGTCTCGGCAAATCAAATTGCTTATCGCTCTGCTTACCCTGAGCAGAAAATGCTCATTATCGATCTTAGTCAAGGTATTACTGTAATGAAACTATACACCAAGTTTCATCACTCTCACTTAATTAGAACTAAAGTTATCGTGTCTCAAAGCATCAACCAATCAAATTGCTTATCTCTGCCTACCCTAAGCGGAAAATGCTCATCTTCTAACTCCATCAAGGCATTGACCTAATAAGCATATACACCAAGCTTGAACATTTTAACTAAATTAGAAGGAGAGTTATTGTGTTCCAAAGTCTCGACCAATCAAATTGCGTATCGCTCTGCTTACCCTGAGCAGAAAATGCTCATTATCGAACTTAGTCAAGGTATTACTATAATGAAACTATACACCAAGTTTCATCACTCTCACTTAATTAGAACTAAAGGTATCGTGTCCCAAAGCATCAACCAATCAAATTGCTTATCTCTGCTTAACCTAAGCGGAAAATGCTCATCTTCGAACTCCATCAAGGCATTGACCTAATAAGCATATACACCAAGTTTGAACATTTTAACTCAATTAGAAGGAGAGTTATAGTGTTCCAAATTCTCGACCAATCAAATTGCGTATAGCTCTGCTTACCCTGAGCAGAAAATGCTCATAATCGAACTTAGTCAAGGTATTACTATAATGAAACTATACACCAAGTTTCATCAATCTCACTTAATTAGAACTAAAGTTATCGTGTCCCAAAGCATCAACCAATCAAATTGCTTATCTCTGCTTACCCTAAGCAGAAAATGCTCATCTTCGAACTCCATCAAGGCATTGACCTAATTAACACATACACCAAGTTTGAACATTCTAGCTCAATTAGGAAGAGAGTTATTGTGTCCCAAAAAGTGTGACGGACAGACAGACAGACAGACGGACAGACAGACGGACAGACGGACGAACCCATTTTAATAGTCCCCCAACTTTCTTTGAAAGGCGGGGGACAAAAAAAAATCATTGATAACAAATTTCAGACACTTTGGAAAAAAAGATTTGTTTTTTTTTATTAACCTTTTGAACACTGACTATACATGGGGTGTTGCACGTCCCTCCCTGGATTTACAGGACGTCATATTAATTATGACGTAATTGGAGCTTGATACGTCCCAAGCTGCAAAACCGACATTTCAGGTATATGCGATACAACATCAAGCCGGTTTTGCGGCATTTCGGGTTCTAAGGGTTAAAAAATAATCATTGTTAACAAATTTCAGACGTTTTGGAAAAAAAGATCTGTATGCCGATTGTCTAGCACTGTGCTCCAGTTGTTGTGGTATATACTGGCAGGTAAATAGAATTAATTCATTTCTAACACCCATAATCTTCTCCCAAAATATTTTTATTATTTCCCTTTATGTATTTTTTGGCTTTGAATAGAAATTTAGAACACATTTTTTGAAATACTGTTAATAACTTACATTTATTTTCTTTTTAAGTGTTACAGAATTAATATGAACCATTAGGATTTTTCTGTATATCAGTACTTTATGAAGTGTATTATCTTTTCATTTCAGTCTTTGGGCCATCCCTGTGTACATAAAGAAAATGTCACTTCTACTCCATTGTCACCACAGGACTTCCTTAAATTATTCAGTTTATAGACAGAGAAATTTAAGAATAATAGGGGGATACAACAGAGATATCCCAGTGCAATTATCAATGCAATATTCTATGATATCAGTAATTGTGATAAGTGTAAAACAACAGTCGTGATAGAATCAAGACAACTTGGACAAAGTAAAATTTCATTTTGCAAATTTTTATCTATTTATATATATAGCTCAGCATATTTAGATATTATATTTCTTAAGCAAAATAGAAATTATATAAAATCTATATGTTTTTGATTCACATATTTTGTACCTTGTAAAAGAACAGATTTATTATTGTTGTGAAGCTTCATTCAGCCAATTTACTTGTGTCAAATTGTTTTTTAGAATGTTATTTTCTACAAAATTGTCTGACATTAATTTCTACTTAAATGAGTGTGATCTGCGGTATGCTACATTGACAAATCAATCAAGCAGAGTATGGGTATGGGGAGTAGGCTGCATTAAACCCATCAATTTTCTGGTTTTTCCATATCTCAATATTACATTTGATATTAAAGATGCATTATGTAAGAACTATAAATCTGCCTATAGCAATTTTTGGGGGGCTCCAATGTTATAAAAATTATTATTTAGACAATTATTTACGTGACAAGCCTATTAATCAATCCTCTTAACCATCAGATGACTCAGATTTAAATGGATTGAAATAAGATCAACATTTAATGATCAAATTAAAAAATGCAGAAGCGAGGCTACATTGCTACAATAATAAACAATCTATGCCACATCTTGTCAAAACTTCAAACAATGGTAACTTCGCCCAGAATAAAGTAATTTGAATGAAATTTTCATTGTACTAATTTTGAATTATCTATTTTGGAACTATTATAACAGTCAGCTCTTTATGTAAACCTGACAAACTGCATATTTTACTACCATGAAACGGATAGGCCTACTGTTTAGGTTGTTTTAAGAGGAATAAGTGTTTATGTAAGAGAGATGATGGGTATGTAATATAGTATGTCAATGTAAATATTTCCCTAAAACATACTACATTCTAAGATTTGATTGTGAAAGGTTATAAGGTATAGATTACATTCCTCCAAAGAGTAAACATGATGGAACGGTTGCTTGATATTTTAAAACATCTCATAGACTCATACATAATGTAGTTTGCTATACAGTAATATATATTTCATTATTCAGGATCAGTGAAGATTGGAAAAGGTTCATGTATATTATATTATAAAAATGTATTCCATCAATCAGAATTAGTATAGATAAAAAAAAACATATTCATTAAGTCAGGATAAGTGAAGATGGCAATAGTTTCTTGTATGTAATAAAGGATATTTTTTTAGTCCAAATTAGTTTAGGAAACAGATTTTAGATAGACAAACAATGCACATAAGAATTAATGAGATTTTATTGTAACATTTGAGATCTCAAAGTCATTGATAAAGCATTTTTTTTTTGTTTATTTTTATAGATTCATGTCATTATTGTGCACAAAACTGCCTTGGACTGTTATATTTAAGTCTTAAAAAGATCTGTCTTATAATCAAAGTCTTACTTGATATATTAATTAAGAGGAGAGAATAATTTTCGGCATCACTAACATAATAGATTTGAGTAAATTTTAAACAAGACAAATGGAACTAATTTCACACTCAGGCATTATATTTTAATGCTATAAACCATGGTTTTAATTGACTTTAATCACTTTGTTATTTATTTCAACTGACTGCCAGATACTTACACTTCAAGAAAGTTCAAATAAAACAGGAAATCGAATTTGACCAACTCTTATTTTGAAATATGCTTTCAAATTGTTTGAAATTCAAAAATTATTTTTGTATAAAATTGGGGTTATTTAATTGTTAAAAAAGAACAACTCTGAGACATAAGAACAAATTTAAATGTGATTACTTATAAATGCTTGTGTTATTTCAGTAGTGCTTGTAATTCCACAACTTTTTTTTTATCAGTGGAAAACCATTCAATTATCATGGTTTATTAATATATATATTTGCATTTGTTGTAACTTGAATCAGCCAGTCTTTCACAGTGTTATTAATGTAAATATGTTATTATTATATATTAATATTTATTACTTATTTATTGTATATGGTTAATGTGCAAACTTTAAAACTGTGGAGTGTTTGCTCAATGTTATTGTGATAAATCCTAATCAAAGTATATTGTATTAGTTGAGTTGTGTATGTAAGTGCCATTGTTTACCTTATATATGATCCAAGTTTTTTGTTAATTTACTTGTAGTTAGAAAATGGTTAAAGATTGAATAAAGAAAAGTTGAACAGTTCACTGATGTACTAACTAAATCTTAATCCGGCTCTACTTTTGGGACTAATCTCACAAAGCTAATTCTTTCACACAATCATATTACAATCTTATGCCAATAAAAATCATTATACATGTATATCTGATGACGGTTGACTAAAAATGAAACTAAATCAGTAATGATACAAACATTTGTATAAACTATAACATATCTATGGAAGAACAATTACTGATTTATTTGGGCGACATTTCGAAGAGTATTATCTCAACGTTTTCAAGCAATGTTGCGAGAATACTCTTTGAAACTTCGCCTAAATAAATCAGTAATTGTTCTTCCATAAGTGTGTGTTATAGTTTATTGGTCTTTCCAGTTACTAAATGCCTCTAAAAGATTGAAACATTTGTATACTCCCAACAAATTCAATGTTGAAAAATCTTTCCCAGAAACTATAATATACAACACATTTAATCAACTAATTTCAACAATGTATTATTGATCTAAATCACTGAAGTTATATCTAAAATTGATGGACCCTCTTTCACTTGAGTCTCAAAAAAAAAACTATCTTCCATAGTATTTTATGTTGGTTTGCCTAGTCAGATGACAATCTGTTATCATTTTAAAATTTATGTCTACAAATAAAACCAGTGTTGAAATATAACCAATTATGTGTTCCACTGACTTCTGTCTCATCTTTCAAAACAAAAATTAAATTTTATAGAGCTTATCCCATTACTGATTGAAATAACACATCAGATCAATCTAATTCAATATTTTATTTTGACAAAATTCAAATAGGTTTAATTCCTTGAAGTATTATTTCAATTGTTATCTAGATTGTGTAACTTGAAATTTTCTATAAGGTAACATGTTATATTAGAAATAAATTATTGTACATGTAGAGTAAACACCCACATATTTTTAATATTAGTAATCATATCAATGCCATTGTCTTTTATAAAGGATTGTTAAATAAATATTTTATTTTATTATAGTATTTGTAAATATAGTGCTAGTAAGGCTGTAAATAAGTTTAATTATTATGCTGTTATTATCAATATTAAATACTTTTTAAATGTCGACTTTCAATAAATTATGAAAGAAAACTGAAATATGGGTGTTTTGTTGACTAATGACAAACAGTGAATAGTCCATATATTTCATTGATGTATATATTAAAGAAATGTCTAGTATGATGGGGCCTTAACCTACTAGATCTATATACATGTTTCTCCTTGAATGGATTAGAATTTAACATCTAATAAACTTTACAATTGAGACTAGCACGAATAACTATTTTTAATACATTATTGTATTCAGTGCCAAGGATGCCAAGGGCCATTTGCATTTCATCCAAATGTTTTGAGCACTTTAAAGTTACAATACCACTTTAAGCAATAACCCAAGATTTTACTCTTAAGAATCTTCTATAGAAAAGTAGGATGTTTAAACCCATTTAATTTCGTTTCCTATGGAGACAAGGAACTTTATTGACCAAGTCTGAATAAACACCACGTTGGCAAGACCATATCTACCAAATTTCACTGACACTGAGGAAAAAAATTATGCCGGCTGGACGACAGACGTTGTGACATAACTGCTTTAGACCACCAATAGTCTAACAAATTCTGTCCTTTTAATAAAAGTACCAGGTGCAAAAAAAAAAAAGGGTGAACAACAAAAAATGTTCTTGCACATATTTAGATTTTTCTTGTTAATTACATATTGACCTTGTTAATCAAAATTTAATCTATTAAAACTGTCCTATCAACTCTGAACTTCCTCTGTTTTCTTATATCTGTAATGATAAATTGTAGCACAGATCAGAAATTGTAGAAGAAATATCGCTGATTATAATGGCTGAAAGTAATCTTTTTAACCACTGAAAGATATAAAACTGACAAAGGAAAAGACCCTAGATCATTTCAAAGAGTTTAGAATCGCTCCAGATTTATAGACTGAATTTCAAGCGCAATGTATTTTTGAAATAGACCTATAATAGTTGAGTCCCCAACCAACAGGAATTGTGATGGGTTCAGGCCATCAAACAGTTGTTATATTCTTTCACTGTATCGGATAATATTATAGCTTATGTTTTGCTTTCAGTAATTTACATAATAGTTGAGTGTTGGATCAGCTAGTTGCATGTATTTTATTCCATGCCAGTTTACTAATTTGTATATGTGCTTATTACGAGGAGCAAAGCACTGTAGTGCCCGTACCTAACGCTGTTGAACCATAGGTTCCATACCCTTATGAATTATTGCTTCTCACCAAATTTGAAAAAAATGTATTAAAAACTATTGAGTTAGAAGATTTTGGAAAAGGGGGCATATCTCCAGAACAGAAACATGTGGAATGCTGAATGTGAATAAGGTTCGGACCCTCAAAACCCCAATGCATCAATTCAAATTTGAAATAAATCTGAGTGGGGGAGGGCCAACAGAGGGCATAATACGACCACAGTTAAATATTGGCATAAAAAAGGACTAAAAGTCGCCACTAGAATACTAACCTTTTATCTAGAGGATGTGGTGACATGGTTTCTCTCTTTCTTTTAGCTACCATTCCCTTATGTTTACGACTATTTAAATGAGCTGTAATAGAAATATGTGAAGGCTCTTAATTAGCAACCATTCAATACTATGTTATTTCGGTACTAACCATGGTATACAGAGGCGCATCCCTAATTTTCGACAGTACCCTTTTTTACTGCTGAAAGTGCCTTTCAACAGGCTCTTTTGCTCGATTTTAAGGTTCTTTTTCAACGATTTCGGAACGTTAACTTAGGTCAAAATATCAGCCAAATAGCTCTTGGAATCAGTGTCCTCATTTTGCAGCGCCACCCCCTTTCAAAATTCCTAGGTCTGTCCGTGGGTATATCTTTATTTCTGTAGCTCCAAGGATAAACCCAGAAAACAACAACCACATGTGCAGGATTAAACTCTTGACAGAGATTCTCAATCCTGGAGTACTTGACAAAAATACATTAAATAATTGAAATTATGTACATCTCATATAGGGTCTATAAGTAAAGGAACAGAAAATTGACATACCTTCCCATTCAAATTTAACAACAAAAACTTTACCATCACAAATATGACATGTATTATACTGATATTGTGTTGTATCTTTATCTTTATATGGTTCTGGTTCTATATCTGGTTTTACACCCTGAAAAATTAGATCAAAATACCACATCTTTGTACATGTTTAATAGTGCAGTGATGTCCATGAATCAATTTCTGTTTGGCCATTACAGGTTTAAAGATACATTATGGGAGATTTTTACAAGGAGTTAGCCATTCTTGCTATAACAGTTCAAAATTAGATGCTGAAACAAGAATATATTGAAAATTTCAGTCAAATTAGTTTATCCTGAACAAAGTTGTTACCACTATAATTTTTTACTAGAAATGGGAGTTAAATTCATCGACACCCTTTTCCCATTATGGCCGATTGTTGATTGACAGGCGTTAACTCCACCTATATAGTCTCGATTATCAAGTAATGTTTACAATGACTAGTACTGATAGCGTATTCGGTTTGAGACAGGACTGCAATTCAATTCGTATACATTATTTTTTACTATAAATTAGAATTAAGATTTTAATATATAGATAAGAAGAGAAAGTCTGCGATAGGATATTAAAGTTTGAAAGGAATGGGCCAAATCAACGAGGCAGTATTGTAAATAAATTATAATAAATAGCCGACTTCTTGCGTTGTCTGCGTGTACTCTTTTGTACTTCAGGTAGGCCTAAGCGACTCCCTAAGCAGACGAATAGAAAACAGTCCGGAAGTATGATAACGTCAACGTCACGGAGAAGCCCCGCCCACGACGCCATAGTGATTAAATCAGTCAACGAAATCCTGTTTTAATCCGAGCCCAATCCAAGCCATCCGTGGGTCTACAGAGTTCATTTTAGGCTTGTTGTTTAAATAAAGATCTAATTTATAATTTCTATGACTTCTGAGGCCCAAAGGAAGACAGACAAAAGTCTGCTTTTGCTCTCCCATAATGTATGTTTAACTGGTTATAAAACTTACAGTACAATCTAAGCAACATCTCAAGCAGGGGTTTAAGTTGTCACAGTTAACACCAACTCTTTTTATCACTTTTATTTAGATCCTAAGTCTCTATTATGTGTCAATATATACCGATATATTGAGAAGTTACATTTATTAGGTTTACCATATTTTAAAACATTTAATGATACTAAAGCACTACGCTCATCAGCAAGAATATTCGCTTATGTGAAATAAAATGAAAGAAAATTAAGATGGCTGATAAACAAACACACCAAAAAGTGTGCTTCTTATTTCCCCTCTAGTTATAAATATAGGGAACAAACAAAAAGGACACTTGTCCTTGGAAGTGGACGCTAAACTCCAGAAACAAACGAAAGAAAGGACATTCATTATCTCTAAGTCTAAATGAGAAAAAACGTGATTATTTTTTTTAGGCAAAAAGGTTAATTAATGTTTTCATGTTTCTTCCAAGTGACAAGTCACATTTATTTTGTAAAAATATATCAAAAGAGACTCCTTTCAGTTGCACATGATTTATATCATCATAATCACCGGATGACCTAGGGGTCGTGTTTTACTTATATTGTAATCAATCAAGTAAGTCTGCATTTTGTAGGAGTAGGATACAAGTAGATGCTAGATTTCAATTTACTCGACAATATGTTAGCTTGAGACTGTCATCATACAACATTTCATTCCATGTTTTAATAGGATTATTGGATTATCAAAATCTACATTGTCTGCCTTTATATGACTAACATTCCGTGGACAATGGCAAGGTCACTTTATCAGCAGATCCATTGATTGTTTAGGATAAAATCTAGAAATGTCTTCTTTCAGACATTCAGAAAATTTATCTGTCATACTATTACTATATACTAAGTTGTAGGGGTGGGTAGATCAATTACTGTAGTTAAAGATACATTCCCTGAAATGTATGGCAATTTTGGTATATATGGAAAGAATAAATTAAATATCCAATGCCAATCTTACTTGAAAAATACTGGATTCCCTAAAAAACACTTATTGAGCGCATGCTGGACAAAAATTTTTGCTCACGTGATTCAAAGGTTGCACATAGAGATTGATACTTGATGAACATGTTGATAAACTTTATGAGGAGTTAAACGTACAACACTTTCTGAGATAAAAACTACAGAAAAAGATGAGGGATACCGGACAATTCGAGAATTTTATTATAGTCAGCAATTAAAGACAACAGAGCCTTGTGTATGCAACGAATTATCCGACTTCGCACCTGTTTCTAGGTACCAAGAGCGATAAATTATGCGACACAAACATGACCTCTTTTAATCAGATTTTATAGCATGGGTATTCCCTGGGAATAACAATGTTTTGAAAGGAATTTGAAGCAAAAGTATGATAAATAAATTAGTTTGAATATGTTTTTAGTCCAAATACATCATCAAATCACCCAGTTTGTACACAGGAATGTATCTTCAATGCTATTTGAGATGTAGCATAAATATATTACAACTGTTTCCTAAACTACATTAATTTGATATCACTGACATCGCCTACATATATTGGTAGGGTTTGTCTATAATTATGTGTTATAGTTTATTAAAATAATACATTGCATAATTTACCTGTATAGCTGATTTGACAATGTGTATGGCAGGTTTATAAACTAATTCATCCCACATACTAACATCTGTAGAATCTACACTATATACATGTGGAACATTTTTACCAGCTTCTAGAATGATATAATTACACAATATTTGACTTTTCGATCCATTACAACTAATGTTTGCAAACTTGCAACCTTTATTAAAATCATATGTCAATAATGATTTATTTTTACAACATTATACAATGTAGTGTAAAATTTACAGAACCCCCTAGTCAATGTGCGGTCTGGGTCAATTGTCAATATTTGGCAAAACTTACTAGATATATATGACCACATAAAAATCAAACTCCAGGTTATGAATTCACAATGGAACTTTTGAGCTAAAGTCATGAAAGACTTGCTCCCCTTTCAGAAATAAATCTGATAATTCATGTATTATTGAACAGGCAATGCAATAGATTTTTCTGTTAAAATGGAAATTCGTAAAATTATTTCATGGGCATTGACATCTTGTATAAGGACTAGCTACCTCCCTTAGATTTTGTACAAGATAATGTAAAAAAAACATATAATCTAGCCAATGACCTAGTTATTCCCAAATGTTTTGCAACCTATTTAGACTAACATTATCAGAATATTTGTCTGAATGATAGAGACTATGTAAAAATCAGGAGAAAAAACCCCTAAAGACTCTGTTAACAATAGACCAGTTCTGAAAGGTACAATAGCTTCAGGGCTATATATATATATAATATCTGTGTTATTGGTAATCAACAAACAAATTTGTATATGTTCTCTTATTATTGTTTATGTACCTATATATAACACTGTCACATTTTTCCTTATTTGTAATTTGTATGCTTGATAACGTTGCGTGTGTATAAATATAGTGATTGTTATCCATAGAATTGTGTTATATTATGTTAAATTGCTAAATGCCATTCAAAGATTAAAACCTTGTGTAGTCATATCACTATCAGCCTGGGATTGACCCCTTTCAACATATGCTCTAATCTCTTTCAGTAAAATTCTAAAATTCTATCTAATGTCATAATAATTTAACATACTTCTCAAGAAACGATTGTTGATCCATCGTATCTGTCTACGTGAATACTGTCTGGTGATTCTCTTTAAATCATCAATACCTGAAAGATCAATGGATTAATATAATCCTATTATACTTATCATATATATATGCCCTTCACTTTTAAGCAAAACTGAAAAATGGTACAGCCCACTAATTAAGTTGAGCAGGCAACTCAATTCATCATCAGTTCTGACAATCCTGCAAGGTAATTAGTAATAAAAAAGAAACAGATTTGAGATCCCTAGTTCAAAGCTTCATTGAGCAAAAATAAACAGCTGCTTATGAATTACAAACCTTCTTTCAAGAGTTGTTCCCCTTTCTTTGTCTGTTTATCTTCATCATCTAATACTAAATAATTGTGGAATTCTTTAAAACCAATAGTTTGGAAAATTCCCAATTCAAAATCTAATTTTCTGTAAAATAAAATATTCTCATACATATAAATCAAAATTCATCTAATTAAATGACATTAAAGATGCATTATGTAAAAGCTAAATCTGCCTACTGGAGGTCTTTTTCTGGCTTCCAATGTTATATATATTATTATTTAGGTATCAATTCACATTACAAGCATACAATAAGCTATCTATCGAGTCTATATTATTGCATTGCTGAGATATTAAGTGGATTAAACATTAAAATGGTTGACATTAAAACTAAAAATCAAGACTGATTATCATCCTGGCAATGACAATTATTGATATTCCATCATTCTTGTCAAAATCTCAAAAAATTCATAACTTTGCTCCAAATAAGTAATTTGACAAAAATTTCAATATATTTATTTTACATGATCTATTTCTAAACTATTAATGACCAGCTCTCTATCTATGCATCTTTAATAATGAATTCCCACTCCTTAAACTAAAATCTAAAACCTTCAATGATGACCCTTGAGTCAATATTTAATCGGCTTAAAACATTGTTTTAATTCAAACTATTCTTAATCTAACAGTTATTCAACATCCTTAAAATAATGATTATTTCATTGGACCCTTCCCATTGGTATGAAAACAAACACCACAACAAACATGTTCGTTTACAGGTTTTTTTGTAACCTCTAGACTCTAACACATGATTTCACAATGCGACATACGATAAGAGCTAGATCGCGTTTCCACAAACAACAATATACACAAGGCCTCGAATATTCAATATATGAGACAAAAAACATTTTCTTTTGCATACCTACATGAATCCATCTCAACACGCTCACTGGCCGAACACTCATTACAGGTTGACATCACAAGTTCACATGAATTGATGACGTTTTCGTATTCATGTTCATACCAACACGAAAGGTATCTATTCTTATGCGAGTTACCTTTTGTTTTCTAATGTTAATTTTCTATACTGATTATGAAAATCTTCAAGTTCCTTTAATAAACCTTGCTCAATCATTGCATCAACCCGTTTATCTAATCTTTCATATAATACTATAATAAAACAATCAAATTATTGTAAAATGGTTACCTTACAACTCAACTTGGTTTTTTTCCAAACTATGCCTTTGCGGTATCTTTTCAAAATGAAATGGGGTTTAATGTCCTACTGTTCTGCTTTAACTGGGGTAAGATGGACAGCAGCAATACAGTTTGTTAAGGGAAATTTTGTATAAAAAGCAACACTACAGCCTATTCGTATGTCAAATTCCTGATGAACTTCAGTTTTTTTGTACATTCCAAACAATTTGTCCCTAGCCAGATCCTCTGTCCTGCACCACTGACAAGGGGGAACCATGTCAGAAAATCCTGATGAACTTTCTCTGCCAACACAGGGAACAAACACCAGAGCTGCAGGTTAGTGAGCCTTTTTGTCAGTCACCGAGCCAAATTGGTTTTTGTAACCTGCCATGGTCGACCATTGTACCCTAAAGTAATCTGATTCTAAATTGCTTTCAGATTCAGAATCTAGGTAAAAGTATATGAGTCTGATGGTGGGAATTCTACAAAGTTAAAATGCAATTCATTCGCAAGTCAACTTGCATCTTGTCTTTATTAACCAACAATCGTCAAATGTTCGGATGTTAAACAGTAGTTACAACCCATTTCATTTCCGTCTTCCACTAAATCAAATCTGGGTTTGTAAAACTTGTATCTAAATGGGAATTTTTGCCCATGGAACATGACCTTTCGGAGAAATTTCAAATCCCAAATGTCCTTACATACACATACTAAATTTGTAACGGGGTAAGAATTAGATTGTTATTAAAAGTGTTCTTAATAATGTTGCTAACTATACATAGTCCTATAAAACCCTATTTTTGAAATTTATAAAATTTGGACATTTTTAACCTACCATCGGTATCAGATTTGATCCATATAACACATGGATCTAGATAACGTAAGGCACCACGTCTATCTTCACCAGTACCTTCATGTTGAGCATCATGAATTACACTCATTTTAACTCCATAATCTCTATGTACCTCTAAGGCTCTGATATATAAAACAAAAAATTTATAAAACACTATGAATCTTCATTGAAATATTTTGTACCTGTTCTAGTTTTCAGGTCATAGCAGTGAATAATAATTAAAGAATCAAAATTGCTATTTATTTGTAAACTCTTTGCAAAGATTTATTTTTGAATTGGTAGGCAAGGCAACCAAAATTTCTTCTATGTTATAGTCAGTAATTTTATCAAGACATAAACAATGGGTATTATTCAATAATATAGCAAATACAGAAGTTTAAACGGTTAAAAAAAAATTAAATTTATATGCAAATTCAAGATATGGTATGATAAAAAAGGCTGATCAGTGAAAACATTAGTCTGATTTGCTGGTCCAAGCCCTACCGCAACCTGCTCAGCTACATAAAGAAATCGTTTATTAATTCATAATCAAAATTACCGTCAAACAGGGGGTTTGATTTCTCTCTTTAAAAGGCTCAGCATATGTATGGTATGCATGCCAACATTATTTGAAGACGATGAGGGCTTTATACATTGTCAACTGTCGACTTTCCTTAACTGGAACCTGGCATACCCCCTCCTGCAAAAATTCCTAGATCTGCCCTTGGGACTCATTTATGTTGAATCCTTCCCATGTTAATGCACCAATACATTCATTTTAGTTTATTAACCTATTTATAAGCCTATAGTTATAAATAACCTTATAATTTTTCTTCTATTATGTGGATGTAGTTTTCTAGCAGATTCTGGGTCTTGTTCTTCTAACTGTTTATATAATTGACTGGTCTCTGTGTTTGTATATATTTCATCTTTAGCTTTCTTGCTAGTAAGTGGTTCTTTATCATTGCTGGCCTTCAAGTTGCTGGACTCACTAAATTTTTCATCACTGTCACTATCTGAATCGCTACTGGCCCTTGTCTTGGCTTTGTCAACATCCTACAATAGAAAATACACAAATTTAGTTGAATTGGAGTTACCTCCCCTTAAACAGTCACTCATCCAAATAATAATTTCATTTGGTGTTTTAAGTCAACCAGCATTTATTAATAAATTCTGGTAATTTTCCGCCTATTTAAATCTATACTCAGACATCATGCAAGCAGAAAGGTGAAAACAGGAGAGGTTAGTTCATATTAAGACTTAGGACTGGATAATAATATAGTATGATGAGGCCAGTTCCAGGGTGAAGTAAGTTACATGTGACTATGTATTGAAGGATATCAAAGATAATGTCTATTTATTTTTCTCAGTGCTATTCACATAAGAATTAGAACTGGGTAATCATATAGTATGATAAGTACCATTCTTGGGTAAAACTGGTACCGTTTGTACCAGGGCTTTTGTGAAATAAGTTACTCTTTGTTGAAAGAAATCAAAGATTATGTCTATTTATTGACCTCAGCTCTAGTTTTAGGCAATATCATTAATATAATTACACACTATTTGTTTTTATATGTTGATCTATATACAGAGATAAAGATTTATTATAAGCTGTTTCACTTTTTGCATATTTTATAGACTGGATGGTAAGTATCACTGGAGGATCACACAACACATAACAATCAACCAGAAAACCAGGAGATAATCAAGAGAAAGAGAAATGGAGTTTACTGCCCAATCGACACAAATTAGGTTATATGGTTCAATTTTATTTCAATAATTTTCTTGCAAGTAGGGGTCCTTTAGCAGTCTGAGGAACCAGAGAACCCATGAGTTTAGACCCGACTCCGTACCACGTACAAGTGGGGAATCGAAACTCACGCCACTATGACTCAATGACATTATGATGTAGTGCGCACACATTAACTATTCTGCCAAACGCACAACCCCCAAACCAGAAGACTAACACACAGACAAGACAATGTAAGCCATCCAAATCAAGGGATTGGATGATATTCTGTTATGTAACAGAATATCAAGAACGGAGCCAGTTGAAAGTTTTTAGTATTAATATAAGACAATAGCTTTCAACACCAACAGAAGATGTTCCACCAGAATATAAAGTTCAAGGCATTCTTCACAATCTTACTATACCTATCAACCCATGAATATCAGTAGTAGGCACAGTGTGTAACCTAAATATAGGATTATTAGATTAAGGTATCAAAGTTCATAGACCAACCTATTGTTTCTTATGAAGTAGACAAGAGATAAACAAATGTTGAGAAGAATCGTAGCCATATGTTGAAGCTTGATCGGACTAGACATCATATATACAGTGTATATATACTGTGAGTTGTTTGATGAACATATTGATACCACCTAGCCAATACATACTAACAAGATAACATACATAACTCAATAAACACCGACTAATATTGACATAAGCAGGTGAATTTAAGGACAGGCTCATAATCCAATAAATCTACTGTCAGTCTCTTTAGTAGAGTTTGAAGAAAGTTTGTAAGTGACTGCTATATGGCAACATGGCCATTATTATCTTTACTAGTAGATCTATAATAAGTAAACATCCATTTTAAACAGATACAATTAATCACCCTTTTTTATCACTCTTCTCCTCTCCTCGACTATTTAAACATGCATATATGACTGACAGGCCAGTTTACTTTTATCACTGGCCTCCAAACATGTTAATCACCTATGACCTTCTGTCTTCAGGTTCAATGTATACTTGGCTCACATTTTTATGACACTACAGGTAAATTTGTAGACTAAGAACTAATTTATAACTTCAACATGTTCAATATTCATTCAGAGTGTTCTCTTTTTAAAACTTATCTATTTACCAAAGTCTGTTTATACTTATAATTGCTTTCTCATCATGACAACTAAATATTTAACATTTCTTTCTTGTAGATCATTAACTACTTGTAAAATATAAATTCATTTATAGTTTGTATGTCATACATAGGTGATGTGAAGAATTCTTGAAAATTCAGGCAAATGTTAATTATAAAAGTTTATACAAGGAATAAGAGTAAACATTTTCCTTTCGTGGGCATTAACTAAAAGTTTACGACATTATTAACTAAACATGTGTTGCCAGGCAAAGTAACATCATAATAAAGTGGTTTATTTATACTGATCTATTGTTTAAAAGATCTCAGACTTATAATCAGTTATTTTATTTTGTGGCCCCTATGTCCAGTGAGATGCATTTTTACCTGCTCTTCAACCAATTCCAACTCTAGATCAAAGCTTTGTCCCATTGGTGTGACTAGACAGAAACAGAAACTACTATCTTGTCAGTCCATGCTGGGTTTGCAGACTCCAGTACATTCCAGTCAATAATACAATTCTCTGAACACTTGACTTTGGCAGGGTCCCCCAGATAATAAAAGTTCATACTACTGTCCTAGATAAAGAACCCCCTTTCGACCCTTACCCCTACTACGACTGATTAAGGAATCCCTCAGTTGAAGATGGCAAGACAAGACAAAACAACTTAATCTTATTTTATTTTGATCTTGAGGGAAAATACCTTGATAAATTAGACTTTGGTGTTGGTGAATGAAACCCTATACAGACTGTATTGAACTATGAACTGGTAGGAACAATACAAGACAAATAATAGAACACCTTATCAATTAGCTATTAAGCAGTCACAGGATCAACGATTAGTGAACAAGAGATAGGACACCTTCAGGTACTTGACATTATTCCATGAATTAAGGTCAGGGAGGACAATGGCACCTGTAATCAAGTCATACCTCTTTATAACCGATATTGATAATAGAATATTTCATGCTGAGAGAACTTAAAAAGAAGCATTATCTATTTTTATCTGATGAACAAAGCCCACAACAATATTATCTATAGAGATCTACGTGCTTGTATTTAGTTGTTCAAACGAAACAAGCAGACGAGAATGTGATAAATTTTGAAATGGGAGGGACATAAAGTGTGAGATGTCCCCAAAGTCATGTATACCCCTCTCATTAAACAATCAATAAGGGCATAAATGTCTGGGGATATCCCATTCATCCTTATAGCTTAACGTCTAACCTTCAATAAGGTCAAGGAGCTTCTAATTTATGTTGATGGGGAGGCTCCCTAGACTGTTCCATATGAATCAGTAGAATTCATTAACTGCAGTCCAATCATATTTTCTTTGAAAAATATCAGTGACCATAACCTTAACCCCAAAGCTGTAAAACATTCAACAAAAACTCCAAAGTTTAATCAAAGAATTAAATTATCCAAATAAACAGTTTCCCTTTGTGTCAGTAAAGCTCCTGGAAATTCCTTAAATATATGATGGTAATACATAAAAAATACAATATTTGGAAAGATGGTAAAATCAGTCAAAGAATGTTTCAATTATATTCATGATGTGATATGATAAAGCCACATTTAAATTTTAATCTTTTGATGGGCCTGTTTTTGATCCAATTGAATCCAAGCTGGGAGATTATCTAAAGTTAGAATTTCATTTCGTTTTAATATACGAATGTTACATAACAAATTTGAGTACATTTAACCTGGATCGAGCCCTAGAACACAGTAAGACTTTCACTGACAAAACAAATAATTTTTACTCTCATTGTGTTCATATAAATAGATCAATCAACTCACACTATTTGATTTTTGAAAAACCTGTAATGAAAGTCAAGTTTATTTAAAATTCATAAAAATGCAGTTTATCTGATTTTTAAACCTTGATCCAAGCAGACCAACCAATCAAATGCATTAACATAATGCTTTGTTCAAGTACTAGATACACAAGACAGTATTATAAAATACAGCTTTGTAGATATCACAAGTCAAGTCGATCAAGAGTCGTAAATAGACGGTATTTGAGACAGCTTGGTATATAGACCGATGACCTCAATGATAGTAATCAGGTGCAGTTATAACATTCTTATACCAGGTGAAAAAACATGGCTGAACCTCTAGCCATTGATACACTTAACATATTGCTATTTACCTACCAGTAAAGATGCCTCACTTTCATCCATCCATTTGTCTTAAGACAATAGGGAAATACAGATAAAGTCTAGGCAAAGGACTTCAGACAACCAAGATTTGAGTGATTATATTCATGAAGCGTGAATAGTTCAGTTTGTTGTCAAATTCAATTTGTTTCAAGAATGAATATAGATAATATCTATGATTCAACAAAGGAAGATGTGAAAGGAAAAACACATTAGTCGACAATCATACTGGAACTTCTTTTGCAAAAATCACTGCAATCAATACGGCTAGAATTCTTGAAAATTTTGTGAATATTAATCACTTAGTACAACAACAGTAACAGTATACAAACACATTGAAAAGGAATCATATAAAATGCATAATTGAAACTGGCAGAAAATGCAAATGATAGGTCTATCGGTTATATTAACTATAGCTTTAAAATAAATATTTTCTGAGGCATCTTTTCCTCTAGAAGTCAAAAGGAATGAAATGTCAGGTTTGTAATGGAATATGTCAAGTATATTGTAATCATCTGATCTGTTCCATTCACATGCAATAAAAACCAACAGGGCAAAGATTACAACTTTGTTAATGTCAAAATTGTATGTAGAGATAATAATAATGTTTAAAACTTTTAACATTTTAATATCAGACTGGATTATAAGTATACAATCATACAATACCAGTACACTTGGCCAATATAGTGGACATCAGGTAGCTTGGATTGATTTCTTCTGATAGAATCGCAGTGTGAATACAAATAACATATTAATAATGCTATTAAATTGTGCTGTTTCTCTATTATATTCCTATTACAGTGCCATCGACAGACATATCCATGGGGAAGCAGGAATGTGAGATCATTTCAAATTGACAGAACTGTAATCATGTGACATAGAATTGAGACCCGTGTTTGAACAGTAATTTAATAACTCTGTCTGCAGTCATGGAATAATAATTAGATAATTATATATGACAGTACCATTATCAGTACTATAAAGCACTTCTGACATATGTAGTTTTAAAACATATAACACTGAAGCCCTAAAAGTTCTTATTCATGACCAGATTTTTCAGAATCCCTTAAGAGTATCATCAATGATACAGCTCACATGGTATAATCTCATCTAAACTGAAACTGCCCACATCCCCAGGCAACACAAAACACATGTAAAGGAAGTGACACTTTCAATTTCAGACAATGAAATCTTTACAGAATTATGCCAATTGCTTTAACAGTAATCAAATTAAAGATTTGGTTCACTGACTTGGATTGAGTCTGTAATGTGTACAATTTGATTACTTCCTTCAATTAAGCGTAAACTATACAACACTAAGCAGCTAGCTTAAGTCTATCTCCAGGGTATAATATAGTTTAAGGTTGATAAGGATTATGATAAGAGAATCAACCTTTCAATCCAACTGCTATTTAACTTAAAAGCTAATTTGTGTAACCTTTATTTAACTGATAAGAATTGCTGTCAATAAATTGTTAATTAGATCTGACAACATATATAGATTTCTAGAGATAATCAGATGTAAACGCTTAATATACTACAAACAAAAGGAGGGGTTAATCTAGGGTGGGAACTAGGAGATTCTCCCAATCACTTCCTCATAAACCTGGGATGTTAGGGTTTTTGGCTAATATATATGTACACCCCCAAAACAGTTTAATATGAGAGTTTACTGAACTTCTTTGTTCTTGCTATGTGTACTAAAAATATATAAATATTTACTCAATATCAATCAACTACATAGAAAACTAAAATATTGCTCATCTATTTCAGTTGAAACAATAGAGCAGAGCCGAAATTAAGAGATTTCTGGCAGATTTTTGTTTAAGGTATAAGACAACCAAATTATTTAAATATGAGAAATTATTGTTTTTATAAGATGAAACTTGTGAATCACAGTCGTAAAAAGTTTTGAGTTGTCTAAATAAATGTGTGAAATAAGATCTTAAAACTGTCAACAAGGACATTCCCTATGGTACTATATGGGCATCAAGTTTCATCAATCATGGAAAAGAAAACAACATCAAAATTACAACAAGCTCATAAACAATATAATATGCGTGTTCATCTCTGTCGCACAAAGTTCTCATCCATTCGACATTTCCACATTTCCGCTAGAAGTCAAGACTCCAGACCATATCTCAAAGACTATGACACATCACCATAGTTTGTCAAAAAAAAAAAAATTCAACCAATCCCCTCTCTGGACTCTCCCAGTTTTGTGTTAACCCTGACCCCATGCTTGACTAATCAGTACCAGGGTCATGCCCCCCCAGGGCAAGTTTCTAGGTAATAATTACATCTTGCTAGTAATTGTTACCAGTTGTATAAGGTGATAATATAGTGAGAAGTTGTTGAGGAGTAAAGCCCTACAGCGGTCTTGTTTATATACCAGTAAATTGATTGATTGATGGTGGCTGTCAGAATGATGGGTGGTGATGCTTTCCACCAAACTGCTTAGCAAATGTGTGTACTCTATATTTCTATGTGGGAGGGTAGTTTCTTGTGAAACAAACTCCAACTGGGAGGGTTCATAACCTTTACAATGTCTATACTTCAAAAGTGGGTCAGTGCATTAGTGTGAAAGCAGAAGTTCAATGGTCTATATAAAAAGAATGACAAGTTTTCCATTCATAAATGTTACTTGAGAGCCACAAGAGAGTTGTGATGGTGGTGATACAATATCTAATGCTATATTGTATGGTATTGTAGTCCATTCCAAATTTCATGAAAATGAACAATGGCTCACACCAAGATAATATGTACTTCATTAATTCTAAAAATTTCCAATGCCTCTCTTAACCTTGAATTTTTAATAGTCTAACAGCCTTACATTATATTTAGCATAAATGTATTAATAAATGTAAAAATTCAAAAATAAAAAAGATGCATAAAAGTACATACATCTATTACACGAGTGAAAGTGACAAATGGAAAATACCCAGATTGTGACTAATTAATATCTATAACATTTATACGAATGACAGAAAAACAAACTTTTTCATAATCTAATGCAATCTACAATTTATTTTGTATCCAAATTAAAGAAGTCTAGATTTAATTACTCTTATCTTGGATTACTGTGTAAAACAGCCAGTATGAAAGAGCTAAATCTGCCTATTGTAGGTTGTTATATCTTTAGACTTTTAATGTATATATAAATTATCAATTAGACATTAGTTAATATGACAACTCTCGAAAGTCATCGGATGGTCGTGATTTTTTGTAGTTCAGCCAATTTAGTGATTTAGTTTAAAAATGGATAATCAAGACTTTGTTTTTTATGTTAACAATGGTAGCAATGACAATCAAGGCGGCTTCATTGTTCTTCTAATGGCGATAACTCAGCTCAGAATGAAGTAATTGAAATTACTTCATATTCCCCTCTAATTATGTATTTTTTAAGTATTATTATAGCGAGAAATGTCAGCTCTTTATCTAAGCTTACATTATGCCCCTTTAATAGCATAATATTATATTCAACATCCAAATCAATATCCAATGATATTTTTAAGTCAAATCTAAGAGGTTAAAATGTGAAATTTACAAAAAAAAGAAGAATTATTTTGAAAGTTCAAATGACTAACAGTTTCATTGAATAATCAAGTCTATTTAAAAGCCATTTATTGTGACCACAGGAGAAAACCCACAATGTATAAGCAAAAGAAGTAAATGGCCAGACAAGGAGTAAATACGTCCACACAATAACTTGGTCAACATCTCCGCACATTTCTATTTACAAAGGGAAGTCTTAAGCAAATCATCACCTAAATTCACTGTATTACCGTTGAAAACACTAGTAGAATATGTTCTGGTCAATATTTAAAAACAGATTTGAGCACAGGTAAAAGATTGGCAGTCCAAGTCAAAGATACTCTAGTATGTTATTGTTAACCATTGTTGCAAAAAAAATCACGAAGGATTAATATTCAATTATTCCACTCCTACTTCCTGTTCAACTCTGCGGATGGCATGCTTGACGATGGTTGTCCACTTGTCTAAGTAGTGTGCCAAAATATCTGTTATAGCCATCCTGGGGTTAGGGGAACTAGGACCAGTTTACCAGACAAACACAAAACCTCATGACTACTAATCTCAGAGTGGTACATGAAAATAAATAGCTTTTCTTTTAAACCCTGATTCCCCTGAAGTGTGGCGGTTACTAGTAGTGTGAGTGATTAACATGTTAACAGTAATAATATGGACATATGCTAACAACTAATAACACTGTCAACTTGTATATCAATGTGTTAATCTTGACACCAAACATCATTTCACCTGATTCAATGTACAGGTTGATTTTTGACTAAATTCTTGTCACACCTGTATCAATGCTAGAAGACCTTGTTTAACACTCCCCGAAAAAAGGCTATGTCAAAAATGACCGACTATTGTACCTATATTATAACGGTAAGGTCTTTTAATCAAAAAGAAGTTACTATAAAGAGTTTTTGTAAAGACTTAATGTGTTTATCTCTCCCTTTTATTCCTAACCTTTTTCTAGGAAGTAGAGCTCTTTGAAATATTTGAATGTTTGAATTCAAATAGTTTTTCAAGGCTACTTGATCAGCTGCTAAAACTCAGAAAAGTGCTCCAAAGGCCCAAAATTTATCATTTCACTTGAATCAAATATTTTATTAACATTTGGATAATGACTTCGAATTTTCTAATAGTTAAGCATGTATATACAGGGTCCATGGTTAAACTAGTTTTTATGTAACGACTACAGGGTTCAAGAGAACATACTGTACACACTGATTTTACTACTGCTTATCACTACAAGATACAACCTGGCCATTCATATCTCAACAGGTCAATAATTTCATCAACACGTCTGGTTCTGTTTTCAGAAGATCATTCATTACATTTCATTAGCTTGATTAAAGAAAACTTCCTGGAATTAACTATTTATTTATTTTGTAAAGTCAGTCATTTGGTAAATTAGCAAGTCTTGACTTAATGATACTTTTATTTTCTCAGTTTCTAGAATTCTGTAAAGTTTTCTGTAAAGTTTTATTATACATCATAACAAGATTATCAACAATTACCGGTAGAACTCTTGATATACACTTTAATCAAAAAGTTATTTTCATTAATCTTGTATTCCACCAATATTTAGCCTAGGCATGACTATCAAGTTTAACACAAAAAAAAAACCAAACAGCAGTATTGGGCATGTAATTTCAGGAAATTTGCTAAATTCGCACTTGGTTCTCCCAAATTCGATTAAAACTGTATTCAATTAGCTGAAATCTAAGAGTTTTACCCTGTTTCCAGTTTATGAAAATGAAATACTTCTAGATAAGATCTTGAAAAAATAAAATATCATTAGCTTTAAAATGTTTGTAACATATTTTACAAATTGAATCTCATTCATCTGCAGCAACTTAAAATATCAGTTGATGATCCATGAATTGATTGAACCTGGGGCTTCTGGTTAGCTCCCTATCACTTCAGTTCACATGTCTTAATTTTTCTACAACAGAAGAATATTTGTTCCCTGAATGATCTCTAAGAAATTATTTCCAAATTTTTTCAGATTATTTGAACTAATTTCTGCAATTATATTTAAAGAGTTTCAGTGCTTTCCCAGTATGCGACATTTCAATATTTTCACCGAACAGCTGTTTTATGACATTCTTTGACTCATTTATAGATTGAGTAACATATGAAAAAAGGGTGCGCAATTCTTGACAATCCTTAGATTGAAGCACTATGCGCACAATATGTTTGGAAAGCATGGTTACCTTAAATTCGGTCAAACACTAAAAAGGAGAGAGAGGAATTTTAGCAGACAGCCACAGCTATCAAATGTCACCCAATGCCATGTAACATCTGTTTTGTAAACTGTGAACCTGTCTCTAGATACTAGAATAACAAACCTTCCTATAACCTACACCTCTACTACATCAACGATATTTGTATTCTTGACTTTTAAACTTACAGGAAATATTCTTACTACTTTTAAAATGGGATTGGTAAAAGATGTTCGGTCATTGTTACATTCTTTTCATTTTAATAAGACAAGTTATTTTACTGTGGAGAAACCATCATGGAAGATGATACTGGGGGAGATTTTTGTATCCTCAAAATATAAAAAGGTCAGACACATGGTAGAATATTACATTAGGATCTTTTTTCCAAAGCTAAAAACAAAAGTTTGATAAAAAAAAAGAAAGCCATCATACATAAAATCATAAATCATTGAAACCTACAATATTTCAAAACCAATTGTTTTCAGATTTTGATGTTTACAGATGTTTGAATGATTCCTTGGGTTCAACATCTTTAAAATGCAAATTCTAAGAGGATGCAGTTACACACACACACACACACACAAATACATAATGCAAGTATTTTTTTTTAATCTATAAACATGGTTATCCTGTCATGACATTCGATCACATCAAAACAAAAACATTATATACACAAGTACTATATACGACATTACCTATCATATCTAAATAGCTAGAGGGGAATAACAAATAATTAATATACAATTAATCAGTTCAAACTTCAACTGAAATATTTATATATGCATAGTTGCCTGTAGCTATGTACAGGTTTTACATTCTTGACCAACCTTAACTCAATAATTCAAAATCTTACGAACACTCATTCTATTTCAATTCATCACTGACTAACATATCCCCCTTTACAACTAGTGGAGATTACATATGGTTTCTGCACCAATACGATTAATCCAATTGAGCATACGCCAGTACACTCTAAGTCTAAGGGTAATTTTGTCAAGCTAGCAACTTTTTACATGCATACCAAGATGCTTATTGGATAATTACTTTTTAAAAATCACAGAATCCAGCGTCAATACTATTTGTTTTATTAACTCCTAATTCCATCTCACTGGACCTATAGATGACATACCTTTAAGCATCTTACCACAAAACATCAGACTATTGTAGAGTAAACCCATTTTTATCTGTTCGCATTTTAAATATCCTTGCACCATTTGACAAAACATTTCACAGTATGAACTCACATTTCAGTACTCTGTAGTGTACCTATATACAAGATGAAATTATGATGTAACATCTGGATTAGTATGATATGTAATATTTGATAAAATTGTTGAACATAATTATCCTACCCCTGTAAAAGTAAAAGTATCAAATTCAGCCATATCAGACTACTAATAAAAACAAAGCTATAATTTGAAGTGTGTTTCACAACCTGATTAATCTCAAGCACTCCTTATCTTCATATTGTGTCCTTAATATAAATCATTATCAAAAGGCATTTACCAACTATGTAACACCTTCGCATTCCCATACTAGTTTCTTTCTCCTCTCACCACAACTAGATTTTTGCATACCCTTTCTGTACTATGAACATCAGATAAAAATTTTGCTAACCACACCATGTTTCTACTATCTTCTGTACTTTAGCTGATCCATATCCAATAGAACTTTTTGTTTAATTAAATGAGAGTCAACACATTTACCTTGTAATTTTATGCCAGTATATTATTTATGATTGGAATTGTATACGATAAGCTCCAGTCTGTGTTCAGATCCCACAATTATATAGTGTACTTTTATAATATTTAATTATTTATTGAATAAATAGTGTCAGACCCCCCCCCCCCCCCCCAAACTCCAGTCTGGAAAAAGGAAAATGGCTGTTCTCATGAGGAGGAGTTTGAGTTCATTGGCTTCATGTTTCAGTGTTTTTAAAACAATAGACATAGACCAAATCTTATAACTACAATTAAGTTAGTTTACACTACATGTTTCTATTTATATCAACTAAAATCTTCAACTTTGAAAACACGAATTATTTGTCAATTTAAATCAACATTGATGCTGTGATCTTACCAGAAAAAGATGGGCTTCTGATATCCACAATTTAAGACAAAATAAACATTTTACCATTGGTAAAAGGGGACACGAATCGCGTACCATAATGCATTTTAGCGACATTGTAATAATGGTCTCAAAAAACGAGGCTATTAATTAATTGCTTGTTTATCTTTTTCAAAAGTATCAAGCAATCAAAATGATTATCAACTATATACTAAGTTTCATCACTCTGTATCAGATACAATCAAAGTCAAAGAAATTGCTTAGCTCAGTCAAGACATTCGCCTTATGAATGCCAACATCAAGTTTAACCATTGTACTACAATTATAAGCAGAGTTTTTATGTTCCTAAGTCTTGACCAATCAAATTGCTTATCGCTACTTTCCTAAGCAGAAAATTGTCATCAAACTTAGTCACGGTAATGATATAATAAATCTATACTTGGAGTTTCATAGCTTCCACTTAATTATAACAAAAATTATCGTGCCCCCCCCCCCAATCAACCAATCAAATTGCTTATCTCTGCTTACCGTAAACAGACAATGTTATCAAGGCATTCAACTAATAAACAGTCTACCTCAATTAGAAGGAGAGTTATTGTGTTTCAAAGTCATCGAACTCCATCAAGGCATTCAACTAATGAACGCTCACACCAAGTTTAAACAGTCTACTTCAATTAGAAGGACAGTTATTGTGGTCCAAAGTCTGAACCAAACAAATTATTGCTTTTTGCGCTGCTTATCGCAGAAAATGTTCAGTATCGAACTTAGTCAAGGTATTGATGCGATGAAACTATACATTATGTATCATCACTCTCACTTAATATAAAATTAAGTTATTGTGTCCCAAACATCAACCCTTAGTAGAAAAATTTGCAGCTTCGAACTCCATCAAAGCATTCACCTAATATGTGAACATTGTTGCTCAATTAGAACGTGAGTTATTGTGTTCCAAAGTCTCAACCAATCATATTGCTTATGGCTCTGCTTACCCTGAGCAGAAAATGTTCATTATCGAACTTTGAAAGGAGAGGGACAATAATTAGTGCGAGTTAAATAAAAATGCATTTTTAATTGAAAGAATATAAGATAGGCTGGCACTGCCAGGCAGGATACGCCCACATTTTCGAGATGGACAGAGAACAAGCAATACCGAAAGTGATTTTCCTACATCTTTACGTCCTGTATTTCATACTGTATTGGGAGCAGCCATTTAGTTGGTCAGTTCAAGTCTGATATTAATGAAACTGGAAACCGACAATGATTATGGTGTGACGGTACACAACCTAGAAATGTGACTTTTCATCAAAATCGGATAAGAATTGTGACCTGTAGCGAGTCCACAACCATGATATACCATATTTTTACACTATTCGCGTACAAACGGCGACCATTTGGTCCGGCAATTTTGGTACGATTTTCACGAAATTAGAACTCAACCTTCCTCATCAAAATCGAATTAAAATTGTGACCTATACAGGGTCCACAACCATGATATATCATTTTTTTAACAGTATTCGCGTACAAATGGCGGCCATTTTGTCTGTCAATTTTGGTCCGATTTTCCTGAAATTCAAACTCAACCTTCCTTACAGTGCAACGGTGATATAATCAAACGTTTTTTTAAATTGGATAATAATTGTGACCTCCAGAGGGACCACAAGCTAAAGAAAGTGGGATTTTGCGTATAACCAGGGGCCATAATTCAGGAAGTTACGATCCGATATGCGCAAATATTGAAAAGAACCAAGATCTTTGGGTTATAACCATGAATTTCAAGTTTCATCAAAATCGAATTAAAATTGTGACCTTTACAGGGTCCACAACCTTGATATACCATTTTTTAACAGTATTCGCGTACTAACGGCAGCCATTTTGTATGACAATTTTGGTCTAATTTTCCCGAAATTCGAACTCAACCTTCCTTACGGTGTAACGGTAATATAATCAAACGTTTTTTTAAATCGGATAATAATTGTGACCTCCAAGCTAAAAAAAAGGCGATTTTGCGTATAATCAGGGGCCATAATTCAGGAAGTTACGATCCGATATGCGCAAATATCGAAAGGAAGCAAGATCTTTGGGTTGTAACCATGAATTTCAAATTTCATCAAAATCGAATCAAAATTGTGACCTCCACAGGGTCCACAACCTTGATATACCATTTTTTAACAGTATTCGCGTACAAACGGCGGCCATTTTGTATGGCAATTTTCGTCCGATTTTCCCGAAAATTCGAACTCAACCTTCTTTAGGGTGTGACGGTAATATAATCAAACGGTTTTTTAAATCGAATAATAATTGTGACCTCCAAGCTAAAAAAAAGGCGATTTTGCGTATAATCAGGGGCCATAATTCAGGAAGTTACGATCCGATATGCGCAAATATCGAAAGGAAGCAAGATCTTTGGGTTATAACCATGAATTTCAAGTTTCATCAAAATCGAATCAAAATTGTGACCTCCACAGGGTCCAAAACCTTGATATACCATTTTTTAACAGTATTCGCGTACAAACGGCGGCCATTTTGTATGGCAATTTTCGTCCGATTTTCCCGAAATTCGAACTCAACCTTCCTTAGGGTGTAACGGTGATATAATCAAACGTTTTTTTAAATCGAATAATAATTGTGACCTCCAGAGGGACCACAAGCTAAAAAGGGTGATTTTTCGGACAATCAGGGGCCATAATTCAGGAAATTACATTCCGTAAGCCGAAAATATCGAAAGGAACCAAGATCTTTGGGTTACAAACATGCATGTCAAGTTTCATCAAAATCGGTTCAAAATTGTGACCTCTATAGGGTCCACAAGCTAAAAACGTGATTTTTCGTACAATCAGGGGCCATAATCCATGAAGTTTTGATCCGATACATGCCAATATCGAAAGCAGCCGAGAACTTTTGGGGATAAACCTATATTTCAAGTTTCGTCAAAATCGGATAAGAATTGTGACCTGTAGAGAGTCCACAAACAAATTGTGGACGGACGGACGGACGGACGTCCGGACGGACAGGGGCGACGACATAATACGTCCACATGAAAATGTGGGCGTATAAAAATGCAATTTTTAATTGAAAGAATATAAAATGCTATTTTTAATTTTGTGTAAGTATTTTGAAAACATCTGTTTCTATCAAGGATATCAAATTGCCATATACTTTCACACACAAGCAGAACAGACATAGCATTAAGCCATATACCAGATATGGCGTAATGTCAAGTCGGGTCACAGTTCAAAATTAAGTTAGCTGAAAGTAGAACCAGGAAATATCCTACAAATCTGTTGTGACAGTAATAAGGAAGTTTATGAAATACAAATTGGTTAACGGTCATCGCTTATACTTTTATAATGTGATTAAAACAACTATGTAATTTTAGAAATGATTTGTAGACTAATTTATTACAAACTCCCACATATAACTGAACATTTGACTGGCATTTAAGACCTCAAATATTTTAATAACCTTCCATTTAAAGGGAGAAATTATTGACAATAAATTAGCCTAAGATTAGGCAGGCAAAAAGATAGACAATTGCAGGTCTGTACAGGAAACAGATTTTATAACATGAAAATTACTGTTGAACATCTCAACATCACCCACCAGAGAGATTCCTGAACAAACATTATAATCACATCAACTTATCATACAATAGCAACTTTATAAAATAATTATTATGATTAATATATGCATGGGATGCTAGATGTCTATATATGTGTGGCCACAACCTTAACTACTAAAGCAACATGTCCATTATTATAGAATTGCAAATGCATTCAATACATATAAAAAGCAAAAAACAAGTTAGTTATTAGTAGAGGAAAAATATCTTAATATAGATCAACAAATGCATTGTCTAAAATACATAATATGCTGATATTTGTCCACTTAGAAAATGTAACTATATCTAAAAAAAGATACTCAACCAGTACAAGTTGGCAAAAAATAAACATATTTAAAGAAATTACTGAAATCAAAAAATGGCTGGAATTCATCTACACTAATATTTTTTTGTCTTTTCAGGGTGGGCTGTCCAGGGGCTGAGGGTATTTCGGTCCATAGGCTTGGTGACGATGGCTTATCACTTACGTTTCCCGAGTTAAGCTACTTCCGGTTCATGGCTGTACTCGTACTATGCCAGGTCAACCACTAGTATTTTATATAAATGGCTGGAATTCATATTTTACAATTATGCTTTTCATATGTTAATTCTAGATAAGAAATTGTTCTTGAAATTCTGTAGAGCCTGGAAAGTGTGTAGATTATCTTATCTGCATCATATTACTACAAATCACGATACAGGACATGAAATTAAATCTCTGTGTTATATTGTACATATAACCACAGGAAACAGACACTTATAACACTTCCACTGGCTTAAGGATGTGTGAATAGTTTCCTTTCTGACCAGAACAATTCAACAGTATATGTCATTGTTTTTTCAGAAACAAATTAGAGGATTTTGATACAAATTCCTCATCTCTGAAACATTACTATAAAAACAAGCTAACAGTGAGGCTGATGTGCCCACCGATATCCCAAAATACAGATGACATACTAATTAATTGCACATTTATTTCTTAGTATCTAATCTTAGTCTAAGCAGAAAATGTTCAGGATTGAACTGTCATCACTCTCCAACAGTTAGAATCAAAGTTATCTTGTCCTAAAGCATAGACCAATAAAATTGCATAGCTCTGCTTAGCTATAGGCCAGAAATATTATTTGACTATTAATTAGTAATTCATAATCAACTGTTGATGAGATCGGATACTCAAGATTTTAACTCGATTAGGACAGTTCACCATTTAAAAATCTTATTCAAAAATGGCACAGCGAGACTAAGTCGCAAATATACCAGTGCCCTGGTTAAGACCATGCACACATCTTGTCAAGACTACAAACAGTGATAATTTCCCTCAGAACAGTGTAATTTGAATGAAATTTTCAATATTTTCTATCTTTAATATCTATTTTTGAATCATTATAGCTAGAATGGCCAACTCTTTATTAAACTTTTAACAAATGTATCTTTAAACATTCTACCACATTAAAAGCTTATCACGAGTCTCATCACTTTCACCTATTCAGAAGCAATGATATCGTGTTCCAAAGTCTCAACCACTCAAATTAGTGGAAAAGACACCTATACCAAGTTTGAACATTCTACCTCAGTTAAAAGGAGAGTATCAACTAATCAGATTGAAGTATCTAATCAACCTAAGCAGAAAATGCTAAACATTGAGCTTAGTCAAGGTACTGATGTAATGAAACTATACACAAAGTCTCATCGCTCTCACTCAATCAAAGTTATCAAAGTTATCCAGCTCCAAAGTCTTAAAGGGACAATAACATTCTTGCTGGCTTGGTAGCTCCAGAAAATAAATAATACCCTTATTCTAAGTACTAAATGTTTAAGTGTCCTACCTGTTGTGTAAATTATCCATTACAACCTATTTTACTTGTCCAGAGGGTTGGAAAATATCTTAAAATCCAAGTCACATTTGAAAAGGTTTACGTTAGACTTTTCAAATCAATTGGTTGAATTTTTCCAAATTTTTAAAATAGGTTTGTTAAGATGAAATTTATATCATCATTTAATTGGAATATTGTAAAATAATACGATTTGTTGACCAGAATGAAGATCGGGACATATTATTCAGTTACAACAAGAGTGTTATTGGGGCTTTAACCAATATAATTATTTATCGCTCTGATTATCCTGAACCAAAAATGCTCATTATCTAAATTAATAAAGGAAATGATATAATCTATCATACACCAAGTGCTATCACTCTCGGCACTCTCGCTTAATTAGAACCAAAGTTATCGTGTCCCAAAGCATCAACCTAAACAGAAAATGCTCATCTTAGAACCCCATCAAGGCTTTCACCCATATCACTTTCGAACATTTTAGCTCAATAAGAATGGGAATTATTGTCTATTGTGCCATCAAAACTGTGACGGACAGATAGACGAACAGACATACCCATTTTAGTAGTCCCTTGCTTACTTTGAAATGAAACTACCACAATGAAAGAACTTACATCATGGGGTCATAAAAATCAAGCCAAAATAGACTTTTTAAATTTTACCTGTTTGTTAATTAAAAAGTTCCAGAGTAGAGCTTCTATATAATAATTAGTACCACCTACTATAATAGGTATCTTATCTTCTTTAATTAATCTATCAATCTAAAATGGTGTGATTAAAGGAAAAACAGACCCCAATATCTTTATACATTGTATCCACCCTTTGGATGCCTTCGCTGTTTTATTTAATGTGCTGCTATTAGAAAATGTAATTTATTTCTGCTTTTCATAAAAAAAATAAATTTCCAGTGTAAGAATTGAAGACTTTGGTATTGAAGAATTAAAAATGTAAAACATCTTTGATTTAGGTCTAAATAATGTTTTAAATTGGATTAAACATACATTATTAATTAGACATTAATTAACTTATCCAGACTATAATTAATTTTGATATCAAGGCTAGCATGCGACATTTACTTGATTAGGATCCAATCTGCTGCTCACATTTCATTTATGTCTTAATCATGAAATAGATAATCAAGACTATGTTTTTATCGTACTGACTTTTATAATGATGATCAAGGCTAGTAAGGCCAAAAATTCAATCGCTAAAATCTTGGTTCAGGGTGGGTCAATTTGACTGAAATTTTCAGGAAATTTCCTTTACATTATCTAGTTTTTAACTAATATATATGCACTGTAGTGAGAACTGACAGCTCTTCATCTATTCTCCCATAATGCATCTTTACTTGAAGCAGTTATAAGACCACTGCAATTTATCAAAAGGATACAATTGGTAAAGCTTTATTTCTAAAATCAATAACTGTATGAGCATATTGTAGAGGGCTGAGGTAACTTATCATGTGATGTGGACATTGAGCTTGCTCAGCTGCAGTAACCTTGTTTGTCACAATATCCAATCCTTTGTATATCTGAAGAATAAAAAACACAAAACAATCACAGACCCATCATCTAATAAACTTCATAGATTTTTTTAAAATCAAAAAATCTAAATTTTACAGTTCGTTTGATACTAATGTCTGCTTGGTCAAAGGTGTGCATATCATTATGTACTGTACTGAAATGAAATAAAAATTTGATAGGAAATCATAGTGCAGTTGAAATATGATTTTTACCATGATTTAAATTTACAGGTCAAGGCAAAGAGTTGGCTGATATTTAGTTGACCCTGATTAGTCAATTTCAAGAAGGTAGAGTTATGTCATCTAAACCTTCAGTCTTCAGCTCTGATACTCATGTTTTCTTGCACTAACCCAAATGTACACTTTCGGTATTCAGATATCAAACTTGGCATATCAGGACTAAGAAGTTGTACTGACCCTAGCTTTTTAAAGCCATATTTTCTACCCAGTCTCTGCACCACAAAATCGTGATTTTTGACATTCCCATTCTGTGGAATTAAATTTGAATAGATCTGAGGTGGTGAGGTTAGACAATCGTATAAATATTATTCTCACATGTTATCACTGTGATCTACAGAATTTTCATGTGATCATGTCATTTTTACTGATTCAGTTATGTAATGTCAGATGTGGCATGGGGAGTCCTGTGTAGACTGTCTGCTCAGCTGGTGGTAATTCTGCGGTCTTACAAGTAAGTGTTTAGGTTTTTTTTTATGTTTTTTTAATTTGTTTTACCTATTCCTGAAACATGATAAACAATAATTTGCTATTTACTCTGACGTTTGAAATTTAAAACAAAAACTACATAACAATGTTCGCAAAAAATGAATTTTCCTAAGAGCATTGCATCCAGATGTGTACAAAAATATTCTGTAGTTAAAGAAATGTCACAGAATTCACCTGCCAGAAATCGAATCCATGACCCCATGCATGGAATTCATAGACTTCTCTCTACCAGTGAGAAATAGCATTGTCACTAAACTCGACTAGTAATCAGTAGGATGTATATTTCAACAACACACATGACAGAACAAACTAGGTGTCCCAGGGTATACGTCACACTAGTTCCTTTAGGAACTGTCTTTGAGAGGACGATGTCCGTGACAGTTCCTATCCGGCCTTATATAGCTGCAGTATGAAAATACCTCTCTTCCACACCTCTGTTCTAAGGCTATTTTGGAATCCTCACCTACTATTTTTCACCTTGATTTTACTTTATTCGCCAAAGGAATCATTTCTTGCCACAGCTGACACACATTGATAAATATTGACACCATTTTCAAGTGGAATTCTGCTATTTAAACCATACACCAAATACGTTTGAACTGAGCAGCCATTGCCAGGCTCGAACATGGGCAAACCGCATGTTTATTTCATCGCTAAATTCTACTTGAAAAAGGTGTTGAATTATTATAAAGTTGTGTCAAATACAGTGAGAAATGATTCCTTTTGGTGGAAAATAAAGCCTTGTGGTGAAAAATAGGAGGCAAGGGTTCTAAAAGAGCCCGAGAACAGAGGTGGAGAATAGCAGTATTTTACCGTATTTTCATATTGCAGCTGTATAAGGCCGGATAGGAACTTTCAGTGGACACACACAACACACCACTTACATACCTCCCAGGTACACAAGTGAGGTCAACTACTCTTAGGGGCATGTCCAGGAATTAGAGCAGATGGGGGTGCTAATTGGAGACAGCATCAAATTTGTGTTAGGTCGGGGGGGGGGGGGGAACTACCTGTGAATTCGATACAATCAGAAGCTTTGAGACAATACAAAATATTTATTCTCATCTTCAGGTTATATTGGATTCCCTCTGGACACGCGTCTATATGGTGGCCAGGTGCCACTACTGTCATCCATAAAATTTACAATTTACTTTTTTTAGGCAGGCTATTATTACATGGTAGGCTATAGGTTGATTATCATCATGATCTTATCATAATTCATGACTTCCATTAGATACGTAAGAACGTACCGGTAGCTAAAAACGTTGAGATCTACTGATGTGTTCGAAACAAGGAGGAGTTGAGAGATAGTCTTTTATACTTTTAATATAGAGCGAAGCAAAATGTCACCCACAGACTGATGATTAAAAAAAAAATCAGACCAGAACCGGATACACTGGGCAAAATTGGCAATGCGCATGTCTGGCAATGCACATGTCAGCGCATGTCTGGCAATGCACATGTCAGCGCATGTCAACTTACTAAATCTCGCCCAAGCGAGATTTCGCGTATCTAAGAAATATTTCTATGACGCATCGAATGAATGACGTCACATATTTTTGACGTCAATGAAAATTCTCACACTTTTTTGTTCTTTTTTCAACTGGGGAAACTTTATTATGAAGGTTTTATATTTGACAACAATCACACCAGCTTCGCTCTACTCAGGCAAGGCCTGTTACATATTATTATTATCTTATAATAATAATACTTATAATCTTCTATCTTATTCTTTCTCTTCTTTTCTTAGTCTTACTCTTAGTCGCTTAGTCTTAGTCAGACTTTCATATAATTTTCATAGGTCATAGTCGAAAATATCAGAATTATTAAATTCAGATTGGTCTTACTTGCATGGAATCCGCACTAATTATCTCACCGGATAAACTTTTGCCAATTTCTATTGCCAATTTTGACTTTCCTGTGCCTGTAGCTCCAAGAATGACAATCAGAGGAATTCTTCTACAGGAGGCTGCCATCTTGAAAACAATCGCCACCTACATTTCAAGGGGGATAACTTGGCTCTCAATAAAAGCGCTCACCCATTCTACCGTTTAATCAAATTTCTGCATGCCTTACGGGGCCGTAGGCACGGCCCCCACCCCAAACATTTCGCCAAAAATAGTGATTTCTTAGGAGTGTTCTTAGCCGGCCACATCCTCAGCCCCTCCAAAACATTCCGTAGCCCCCCCCCCAACAAATTTTATGAGCTGGCTACGGGCCCGATGCCTATTATAATTATAATGTCATTGAGTCATATTAGGGTTATTTCATCACTTATGTACCGTCATTACGAGGGTTCACTTTTATACTAATTTAGACGTTTTGGTTTCGCTGTCAAAATTATATTGGCATGTGAGTGGGTTTTTTATGGATCTGGGAGGGGAAAAATTTTTTTCACAATTTATTATCATTGGACGAGGTGGATGTTGAAATCATCAAAATTATTGGTACGAGGAAATTCAAAATTCGCGATGTCTTTTTTTTTGTTCGGAGCCCTTGATATATGATTTTTTTGTGATACTTTCCACTGGGTTGGGGTACGGCATTTATTATCGGAGTGACACAGGGTGAAGTGCAATGGATTGTGATTCTATGCTATATTTCATGAACCCAAATAGTGATGCAGGTATGTGTTCATTTTCTCCTGTTTGGCTGTATTTACTTGTACTGACAGAATTTTTTTTTACTTTCCTACACAGATCTCGGCCATCTTAACTTAATAAGACTAGATGTAGATTACTTGAACTATCAACAAGATATTCTAAAAGGTGAAATTGTCCAACAAAATGAATATGTAATTTCTTGGGGCCAATAATATTGGATAAAATTGCAAACCAGTTTTACTGGATATGAGAGGAAGAGATCATTGCACGTAGGGGTCTTTAGCAGTAGGGGGAACCAAAGGACCCAGAGAAACCCACAAAGTTGGAAGGCAAATTTATCAGTACAACACTACAACCTGGGAATCTAACCCATGTGAGTCGGCTCAGTAACAAACCTTATGATACTGTGTGCACACACTAACCATTCATCCACACATCTACCCCCCACCCCAGTGTTTTAATAAGTTAATATGGAGGGGGGGGGGCAACGTCCCACTGTTCCGCTCGAACTGGGCTTATACAACAAGAGAAACTTTGCCCAGGCAGCAGCACTATGACAAGACATTTTACGATACATGCTCACCAATATATAGAAGGAAACCTTGATTTCCCATCCCATTCTTACATTCTTTGTCATGCCCCCCCTCCCATCCTGCAACACCAACATGGAGTAACTGCTCCGAAAAATTCTGATGAACTTAAGGTATAAGTTACCAGCCCCAAAGAGACTAAAATACACAGGACATGAATTGGGTTTAAGTACAACTTGTGACTGGGTGGATTTCTTAGTAATCAAGATTAAGTCAGCTACTACGGTAGCATATTCTTCAGTCCTTGATGTATTACAGGCCTACACCTATCCTTAAATATAAATAAATAAGTTTGTGGCTGTGTACATCATTCTTCTGTGCAGGTTGTGGGTCTGTTGATTTTAATCCAAAAATGTTGAGGGCAAATTCTTGACAATGGCTGTACTACAATGTACATGTACTAAAATAGTGCAAAAGTAAAGGATTTTAATGTGTCAATACACCATTATTTACCACCTCTCCGCCATCCTGAAAATGTCTTGAAACAAGAACCTTGTAGAAAGACCTATAAAATGGGTTTATTTGATCAATATCAATACCTATATTAATATTACTAAGAAACAACAAACAACATCTTCAAGGTGTCAAACAGATTTAATTTAGTTTGTGATTTGTTTCTTCAGTTTATGACTTTACTAGTCATCAAACGTTTGACCAAAAAAAAAAAATGCCCTGCACCCGAGGGTTAAATTAAAAAGCCTTCATTTAGCCCTGTTAACAAATATATTTGTATGTGTTTATATACAAAAATTTCTTAATATTTATATATATATATATATCTGTAAATGCATAATTAACAATTTATAACAGAAACCCACACATGTCACACATCTCCTTAGTTGTTAATATCACAACTAAGAGCTATACAATTGTAACCAGATTGTCTGGCCGATAGGTGATTACTGATTCGGTTACAATAACAGTATATTGTCAATGAACACTTTGGCAGTGTGATAGCACATTTACGATTACACGAGGTACACTTGGTTAGTCAATTAATATACCATTTAGTCATTCTATAGAATACTCCTCATCTGATGAATCAACTTCGTTTTGTAAGGATTCCAGTTTTCTTCTTAACATGTCATTCTTATGTCGTAAAGAATTTAGTTCTTTCACATATTTAACATCTAAACGTCTGATAGAATGAATATATTCAGAGGCTTTCCGTAAAATTAACACTTTTGGGGCCTTTTCTTTACAGTCTAATTCTGGTACATTGTCTCGTAAAACATAAAAACTGTCTTTTAAATCATTTCTACGCTTTCTCTCTAACACATTATGCTGAGTTCTTTTACCCTCACCACTTTCTTCAGAGTCTGACACATCAGGTGATGAATTTGCGGATTTCAGTTTTAGCGCTACAGATTTTAACATTGGCTCTGTGAGTTCACGTTTTATCCGCTTTTGCGACACAGTACTTTGTGATTGTGTTGAACGCGATCGTTTTAGTCCATGTGAATATGGAAGACTATAGTTATGAACACTGATTGCTGCACAGTCTGAATTGGAAACCACAATGGGTTTAGGTTCAATTTTCACATTAACACATTTAGTAGTAGTCTGTAGACCACAGTTCTGATGTTTTAGAGAAGTAATTTGTTGATCAACTTGAACAGCTTGCGATACAAATTTCTCATCACCAGTGGATACAACATCAACCTCTTCATCTTCTGGAAAAGAAGAAAAACAAAATTTCAGAAAAATATAGGTCATATCTTTGACAAACAAGAGAATTAAACAGAAGACCTAAAATCAAATTAAAACTACTTTTACTAAAAGTTTTAGTCCAAATGCTGTACATCGAGTATCTCTAAGTAGTGATAATTAAATGTTTGCTTAAATATATTATTTACCTGAATCTGAAGGAGTTTCTGTGCCAAGATTGTGCAATTTTGTATCGTTGATTGGGTAAGGAAAAACTGATGCTGGGTCAACACAGTCCGAAGACGTGGATGTTACATCTATGTTGGTATCGGCTATTTTATCTTCATTTGACTTGTGGCTGCCAGACCACATACAATCCTGTATTAATTTTGACTGTAAACTTGGATTCGACGGCAGAGTCTCTGGAAATGGTAATGCTAAACTAATTGGGTTGACAAATATGCCATCATCCAGGAAACTGGCAATGTCTGTGTTTTCATCCAAATTGAAATCTGAATATGGCTCCCGCTTTGGAGACCGAGGAGGTGTTAAAAGTTCAAATTTCTTCCATATATCCTCACTTGGTGTCGGCGTATTCAACGTGTAAAACTCCTCTAAATCATCATTGAGAAAGCATGGTTGAAACTGTTCATAATCATCTATACACTTCGAGCTATACTTTGACATTTTCTGCAATCAAAAAGACGAAATCTGAATACCAGTTTCAACATAAAAAATTATAGTACCTTAAATATTTATCAAATCTACTTTATAATAACGTAAAACATAGTTTGTATCGTAGTACAATTATGTAAATCCATATAAACGCCCCACTAGTGCGCAGTCTTCCTTGCACGTGAATCTCACAAGCCACGCCTCCTCGCATTCCCGGCCAGACAAGATGTCTAATACGGGATAATTTATCAAGCTGTATCTCAATATGTCTTCGTCTAGCCTACTACAATTCTTAAAGTTTTGGGGTGAAAGTCAATTTGTATACAACATATATACATTTTCATAAATCAAAACAATTCTATGTAACAAAAACTTTCATACTGGTAGATAAGTTCGCGAAATGACAAGTCGCACATTTGCCAGGTCATGCAGGTCAGCCACGTGAAACCCACGTTGTTCAAACCCGTTTTAATACAAAGAAAGACATTAAATAATTACGCTACCATATACATGGTATTGGTAAAATTCTAGCACGATACCCCTGCAAGTATACAAACATACTCGTTGTCGTGGTTGTCAACGTGTCGTTACCGCAAATTATTACAAAATATTGTGAAACATATTCGAGACACCCACACCCAGTCTTCTCAAGTCGAGCCAGACATTTTCTTTTCGTTGCTGCTTTGGCGACTAAAAGAGCTCAGTATCCTGGACATGACACCCTTTTCTAAGTTAACATTCGAAGACTTACCGGCTTTTTCCCACAATGGGCCATCTGAAAAGTATCCATAAAACGACAGTTAGATATCCGAGACATTTGCACTCTCACGTCAAGCTGAGGCCAATGCACGATCGAGGAATCAGCGCTGAGCTAAATGAAGCCTCTTTACGGCCAGAGTCAGACGTATTACTACGCCAACAGTAATTTGCGTCAAGGTTAGATATGTCTATAGATGAATAGCTCTTTAGTATCCGTGGGATAAGAATTAATTTCAAATCCAATATAATTGTACATGAACTTCATGATTTTTTTCTGGGTTACTTTTGAGAAATATGTAAATTTAAAAGCTGAAACAATTAAAACTATATCTTTAAAATCTACAAAGCGGTTATACGGCTGATGGCGGGAAATTTTGTGGGTGGATACTTGAATATTCATTAAAATGTTTGACCAATGAAATGTAAAGCGTTACCTATGAATCGAGACTCTCTCAATGTTTTTTTTTACTCGTTTCACGTGTAGAATATTTAGGAGTACACGTGGTTGTCGCGAGATAACCGTGAATGTTGAGAAATCATGATATTTGACTTTATTCAAATGTATTATCTTCTTCGTTTCATAATTTATTAGATAGTTTCCCGTATATTATATAGACCTACCCTTATACAGTTCTTATTATGAGGAAGGTCAAAGTAGTTACAATGAAAACTGGTCATATATTTAATTTGGAAGTCACGTAATATAACCTAAATAATATGGGGATTTAGGAGATGTTTACAGAAATCAATACAGAAAGTGGGATGTTAACCACTTATTATTTTTTGCTGAGTATGTTGCCACCTGACTTTCTATCGGCTTCCTGTTAGTTTTTTTGTTTTTTTTTAAAAAAACGTACTGAGGTTACGACTCTTAGGGATATGACAATGCCAAGGGATTCATAGACAAGTGTACTCGGATTTGGAGCTTCGGACCATGACAATGGATAGGCCTACATTGACATGTACTCGGGTTCGAAGTATTGGAGCTTCAGTCTACGACAGTGGATACACCGACAAATTTACTCGCGAGCTTCAGACCACAATATAACTATGAATGATACATGTAACATTGATAAAAATAGGCATACTCGAGTTCGGAGCTTTGGACTATGGCAATGGATAATAATACATCGACAAATGACTACACCGTGTGATTTTAATTCTACACTGACACGAGTAATGTTATGACTCCGTGGTCATTTGAGTTTGAAAATTAAAGTACCAAGATTTAGAGTAATGATAGTACAAACCCTATATATTTATGTGATAATAGATATCATGTCAAAGCTGTCCCTATTCAGTATGCGAATGAAATGCGATGTAATCGCCCCTTGGAAACGAAGTGACTACATTATAAAACGGAAGCGTTTATCATGTAGGTGAAAAATAATTAAAAATGATACGAAATGGGACCAACGTCCCACTTTTATGCTCCATCCTAGCTTATGCACCCATATGAACATAGAAGATAAAAGGACTCAAGAGGTCTGATGTGTGCGATTGTGTTTTCAATCCCAGGGGTATAGGTTTGTATGTGACAAGGAGTAGGGTCGCCTACAACGTTGTGTGTGGGTCTTAGAAGAAGGGTCCCCATATTTCACCACATAAGAACCCATGCGCGCCTACAAAACGTTGTGGGTGGGTCTTAGAAGGGTCCTCATATTTCACCACATAAGAACCCATGCGCCCATGCGAATTATTAAAATAAGGATATCACAATACGTTTGTCCCGAAGTGACCTAGTTTAATAGGTAATGGATTAGGTTTCTATTTAAATTGTAAAATATTTCTTAGAATTATCCACTTACAACAAATTCAAATTCCCCGAAAAATCCTCTCTTATCTTTGAAGGAAGTCAAAATAGGAAAGGTCAAAACATGTACCAACCGTGTTTTGTCTCGCCAAAAGCAGTGAAGTCCTAGATGTACATGTAATATTAATGGAAAATAGAAGTAAATTAACGTCTGATTTTTGACCGAAAAAAATATCTTAAATGTAGACCTATTGACGTTGTTGCCATTAGCCTACACATGGGCTATAGGCCTATAATTATACAAAATGAAATGAGGTTTAACGTCCTACTTTTTTGTATCGACTTTAAAAAGGGAACGAACACCATACAGTGGTACAACGGCCAACTCTTAAAACTAATTCCATCTATAATATCGAATTCCAACTGCCAAGGCTTCTTTTATGGACGCACCAACAAGACGCGGGGCCTCGGGTTTTCGTATACTAGACACAGCCCCTTGCCCTCCTCGATCACTGATATGTGAAAACCACACTGGTAAATGCCGGGAAACCTTGTCGACCAACACTTTGCTTGAACCCCGGACCGCGTGGTTAGTGAGATGCTGAACAACGGCATCCCATTACATGTAAATACGATTTCTGTGCAATTTACAAAATACAGAAATTTACAATCACAGCAGAGTCTAAACTGAGAACATACTTATGGAAAAACAGCTACTGATTTATTTAGGCGACGTTTCGAAGAGTATTCTCTCAACGTTTTCAAGCTAATACAATATAACAAAAAGTAAGGCAACATATATAGACAAAATCAACAACAACAAGGTTGAAACCATACATAGAAACAACAGCAGAGTCATTGTAATACAGAAGAAATGAATTGGGGTTTAACGTCCTACTGTTCTGCTAGGTAGAGACGAAAATTAAAGTTGTCCACTTTCTACCGTAGGTGAAAGTGCACAATTATTTACCGTTGACATATTTATTGAATCCCGTCATATGTCGATCAAAACATAGAAATCATAAAAAGGATGTGGTTGAACGTTTTACTTTTTGTTTCTGCACTAGTGCAATGAAGACAGCCCATGGGTGTGCCTTATATATTATGAGGTAAAATTTGCCCGGATGGTGGCGCTACATATTTTTTATTTCGAATTCCAACTGTCAGACGACTCAACGCGCACCCAAATTGTTCACGTGCCCTTGGTTTTTCGTCCCACCAGAAAGACTAGACACTCTTCAGCACTCCGCAGCACCCCTGACGAGGGGAAAATACACTGGAAAGTTCCGAGGAATTTTCTCGTCTATATACTATTCGGGTCACGTATAGCTCCCTCGTAAAAACATGTAGGACAATTTTTATGTTCATGCCCCCCGCCCCCTTTTCAAAAGCGCATACATAAAGACGCGAAAAACAGAGGCCATGTGTATTGGCTGTGGGTTGAAAACTACCGACCGTGCCCATCTTCGCCAGCACAACTGACGCAGACAAATAATACGTTAAACTGAATTTCATTTCGAAACATGTATAATAATTTATAGCTTTAAAATTATATGTATACACAGAAAAAAAACCCCACAAAATTATGGGATGGGAATTTGCCACCGCCCTGTGTTACTCTTTACTGTCGCCACACCGCCTCTGAGTGCAGTTATCGTGCAATGGGGCAGTAAGTTACATGCTGAACATAATAACAGTTCGTGACGTAATTCATACATTAAAAATAAGTCGGTCATATAGACGGATATCACAAACGCGTTCAAATTTCTTGTAACGTTATGCATTAATTAATCGTAAAAATTCGCAAAGCTATAACTCGAAACGTGTATTTGATCTGTTTGCGTATGTTTTGTATATTTCTATCGTGTTTTGTTCATATCTATTTGTATATATAGTTTTGTTTATTTGTATTTTGTATATTTACATGTGTCTTCTAGTATAGACACTTACGCGTGTATTCTCGTCGGGGGCTGTGTGTGGTGAGTTGTGTGTGGGGGGAGGGGCGCAGCTGGGACACTTGGCCAGGTGTCCGGAGCCTTATTTATATACTGTTATACTTGATCGTCAAGTAGAAGAAAGTCGGTGACTTTTCTGAATGTGGGTACCCAATGGCCAGGGTAGGATTAGAATCTGATTTTGTCAGTCCGGGCCATTGCGCTAATTTCGGGTTTCCAAAATTGGTCCCCGTATTTTCTACAACCGGCACTGACAATAAAAATCAGTGATCCGTTTTCATTACGTCTCCATTAGCCCCGTCGGAGCAGAACAGCAGGACGTTAACCTCCCATTTCATTTCATTGCGTCTCAGTATTATATAGATCTGTAGACTGAAGTATAAACATTTCAGTAGATGATTGAAAGAAAATTAAATCGGGACCCACGTAGCTTTGAATAAAGTCTAATTGGATGTATTAAATTTACTATAATGATATGTATGTGTGTGACATAACTTTCTTTAACATCTTACTTCACAATAAAATGATATCGCAGACAAAATTGATATACTCTTTAAACAAAGTTGTATTTATAAGCCAATAAATCTGCTGCCTGGGGATATAGTTAAATAGGATCAACCATTTACGGCTTAATAAACGGAGATGGACCCCTGGATTATAAAGAATGACCCAAGGTGTCTATGTATTATTAGCCAGACACTGTAGACAGGCGTTATAATTGATGCCCCGATCACACAGTACGTGTTAAAAACATAAAATGATCATCACATTATACAATTGATAATCTTTAATCCGATAGGCAACATACAAAAGAAGTATCTGACAATGAAGTATCAGATCAGGTTTACGAAGTTCAATTAACACATTGCTTTTTAAACAATAACACAGATCAGATGAAAGATTAGTACAATATATTATAACTTTTTTCGGTGAAATGAGACCAAAGATATTGCGTCATCATGCGTCAATACTTATTGAGAGACCAAGTCCGGAAATCCCTTTTGCTGTGATTTGCAGTGCGCATTCCAGATGGTGTGTGATGGCGCAGGCGGTGTGTGTGGGGGGGGGGGCGTCCCTCAATAGACCCGCCTTTGAACTACTTTGTCCTAACCCGTTTTGTTTTTACATTTAAATCAATAATCGCTTATTGAATGACGAAATTGATGATAATTGTCAACTTTATACGGCGTGACGTAGACTGGTGGCCAGTCTTCTCCACACACCAAAAATTGGCCAGTCCTCTCAACAAAAGAAAAAAACGAAAAAAAAACATGATCTCTAGAGACTGGGTAAATAGAGCTTCATTCTCATCTAGTAGGTCAATCTGTATTATGTAGGTCGTGTGACGTCGTGCACGGGATTACTGCATTTGCACTGGCAAACTGGTGTAGGTGCGAGATGTTTGTTGTAGATAACAGTTATTGTTATTTAGTGATACTTTAACGATCTAAGAATTTTGTTGACGGACAATATCTGTCGAATGAACGGATACAACGTATGGGATGAGGTGAATGAACATAAATAATTACACACGACATCATTATAAGTTATAACAACTTAACGAAGCCAGTTCATGCGTATCGGGACGAAGCCGAATGGCGAATGGAAACAAAAACGTGACATCAGCCCGCAGACGGTTTCAGCATGACTGCTTTGCACTCCATTCGAGACGCATGATTCATGAAGGTACTACTACTACTACTTGGTGTTTAACGTCTGCTTCCACATAAGTGATATCACAGACAAATTCATGAAGGTAAATATCGAACTTAATTTATCTTAGACATCACATTTACAAATTCGTGTCACGTGACTCGGGGCTTGCCTGACAACTGTCAATCATTCCAAATAAGGAACAACGTAAAACAGGACAAGAAACGCCCATTTTATTGTGAAGCTCGCAAATTGTCCAGTCTCTGGTGCTGGTTACAGGTTTACTCAAATTTTTTTTTATATACAAATGGAAACGAAAGTGTTGGTTTACTAAAAATTACTACTTTTATATAAATCGAAATGTAAAATAAATAGAAGAGACTGGGCCAGTCTAGGCGTGACGGGATGTGCAAGGAATAAATCCCATTTATCAATACTGGTTCTTGGAAGTTTTCCACACTGTAAAAGATGTTTGCGCCCAAGATCCAGAAAAAGGCACAAAGTTCAATAAGTTCACAATAATCTGATTTTTGCAAGAAATTTAATGATGAAATTGACAACAATGTTACAAAATGGCATCGGGTTAAAATATGCGATCAAGACAATTCTAGATGTGTAATGCCGGGTAATTCAGCTAGTATAATATTATACTTTTACAGCCTGGCCATACAATACATCAACAAGATTAGTCAATACATTCTCTGGTCAACTGAGCATATCAATTGTATATCTGACCTACAGCATTACGAAACCTTAAATTTCGACAGGAGTTAACTTTAAAACTATTTTAACGATCCCAGTCGGTTGAAAGAAAACTCCCCAAAGTCTGACCATCAAGACAATCCTGGAAAGTTTGAATATACAAATTGGCAAATTACTGTGCAGTTTTGAATCGCTTAAATATTGAGTGAATTTAATGGGGCAGGTATATAGGATTGAAAATCAAGACTTCGTTTATCATTGTGGCAATCATGGTACTCTGCAATGCAATCAATCGACAATCGAACATTTATAACTTCGCCTGAATAAAGTAATTAGACTGGAATTTTCAATATATTCATGTCTTAAATATGTTTTTGAAGTGTTGTAGCAAGACGTAGGCCTACCATCTCTAAACCATTCTTATTCCATAATGCCCTACATAATAAGATTGAAAGCGGTTTCGGGAAAACTTAATTGACCATGCTTTAATTTACCGGTACTATTTCTTGGAATGGCCTTTTCCTGTTTTTGCCGTAAGTTATTATATTCATTCTTCAAATCACTTGAAAATATTTTGCGATAATATTCCTCATCAGGATTTGAAAAGAAATACCGGATTTCAAGTTGAAAGAATACAGACTTTAAACTCTTATCGATAGGATGCAATGGCAAAACAGCTGTTATGATGTGAATTGTTAAATATGTCAATATACGTATAACTAACATCATATGTGTATTTCCCAACACCGATAGTAACCGTATACATGTTGCGCGTGACAGTCTTGTGTCAGACGTGAGCTTCCCACACGATGTAAAGAGGAGGTCTTGTTTTGAATACCCACACTCCCAATCAGAAACCCCATTTAAAACTGTAATTTGTCCTTCGATTATATTATACAAAGACCGTGTGGTCTCAAGATATGAAAGAAAGGCTTCATACCTACATAAATATATTAAACTGTACTTTTTATTTATTTTACGCAGGTGCAAAGCCGCCTTCGACGCGACAAACCCGTCGACTTACATTTCCATACATCATTGTTCGCCCCGTTACCCCTGACATAAGACGGTGATGAACAAAAGAAGTTTACGTCGTTGTAGGTTAGCGAATCACATCCCTTATATATATAATACTCTTTATATTTGGGCAATTTTTGTAGGTAATTTTCATACAGGTGGCACACGTAAGGTAAAGGTCTACCTGTTCCCCTTCTGAAAACCTACATCAGGTCTTAAAAATAACATGTTTTGTCTGGCGAATGTATAGGCCTACGAAAGACACCTGTCTTACGCACTTCATATACCTCGTCTGTCTTAGGATCACAAAACCGACCCCTCTTCACCTCATTAACGACCCATAATATTTACCTTCTTTCATTTGATTATAAAGAATTTGATAATATCGACTAAACATTATTAATATAGACGTCGCCATATAGTTTATGTAGCTCTTCTAAATATAAACAACAAACATTTGCTGACCGACGAAGGAATTTCATATCCAGGTTTTATGAATTTAAAAGTAAAAGAGATGTTTTCTTTACACACCACGTGACCCTAATTGTTTATTCCATTGAGCACACGTCAACATGGTATGCCAGTGGGTTAAAGATATTGACAAGTATACACACAGGCCTAGCCTACATATTGAATTATAAATTAATACGTTTATGACAGGAACACATGTTTATGTCAAGAGCAATAGTAATTATCACAGTCATATTTCAATTCGCAAATATGATCATGAATTGGTCGTGTTTAACAAAGGTAGTAACGGTAATTGTATAGAAAGACCTAGCCAGAATAAAATCAAATAACGACATCTTTCTTTGTCTGGATATACATTAAAACTAATAACTCTGAAATGTATTCCACACAAACCAACCCTTATTTTACAAGTAATCAACAATTTGGATTTTATCTTTAGTTAAAATTTCGCGAAACAGGGCCCTGGGCCTTGATTCACGAAATCTTAACTTAAGATAAAATCCAAATTTTAGTAGATACTTCAGTTTTGATTGGCTAAGCACTAAAATCAATCTAATATTATCCAATCATATAACTAAAATTTGGGTTTTATCTTAGTTAAAATTTCGTGAAACAGGCCCCAGTACCTTTACAATTTACGTTTGATACGTTTAGACGTTATACGTAGCGGGATATAGAGCAGCTGGCGTTGCGGTAACTGCGAGCAACAGTTGACTGGGCACATTTTGCAACTCAAACAACCAGTTCCAATCAGTTGAAGCCAGTTGTCAATGTTTAACTTGAACGGCCTCTGCCTGGACGCTGTAGAGATCGTTCTTACACGAACTAAACTGGCTTCAATGGCCCTCGGTGTTAGTGCCTTTCAAACGGACTTAAACTCGTTTCCATGGAAATAAAATCACGTTATATAAGATATAAAGTCGTGTGACTAAAATGGAAGCTGCACCAACGTTTGAAGTGTTGACGAGGTAGATAATTATGTAATAATAGAACTGTGGCTTTGAGCTTATAGGCCTAAGGCATTTGTCATTTTGTTGAACACATGATAAATAAATTAGCGACCCCACTTCTTGTCACGTACAACTGGGGAATCGAAACCGTGCCAGTTGACTCAATGACAGACCTTATGATACAGCATAAAATGTGCTAACCATTGCCCACTCCCACCCCAACCCCCATTCCTAAAGGAACTATAATTAATTTATCTATCAAAATGTAGCTTCAAATGCCCCTCATAACATTTGAATCAGAAGGTAAGTAAGTAGACTCCCATCTATTTTAAGCATCTCTTTTGGCACGTGCAGAATACACCTCTTGGCTTGTATTTGCATAAGTCGATGTCCATTTACCATAAATATTTAAGTCTAAGTTTGCTTCCTTCAATATTTCTCACAACCGAATGTCATTGGATCAGCCTAAGAAGCATTCCTTACTCGGGGAAAGCGATTGACTCGAACGGTACTCTCACATTTTTGTCTTGTGTATAGGCCTACCCTTTTTGTGTTTTTCCAGGGATGCCACCCGTATCGTTTAGTGCCCTTGGGTTTATAATTTTGGGTGAATAAAATGTTAATTATTTGACCTTTAATTTGCATACTTAAATCCATTTGTATCAACATATGTACCTCGTCGCCGTGAAGTCATGGACTTCGTAGTAACGTGTTGCCACGTTTATATACCCCACACACAAGGTTGTCTAACTGTATCGAAATGATATGAATGGATATCTGAGTCACGTTTTCTAACGCGCCAAAACTTGTCACGCAACCTGTGATTGGCTAATCTATATTTGCATAGATATTATACAATCCCAAGCGATATTACCGGACTACTTTACTCTCGTATATTTCTTCTGGCTCTTAGCCAAATAAATGTCAATCGGTTGGTTACCTCAAATAAGTTTACACTGATTATTCTCGGTTATCATAATTTCAATAGATTGAGCAACTATTCTTACACAACTGTACGAAACTAGATTACAATTAATTTATTTATTTCATCTCGACTTCTCGAATATGCATGTATGTACATGGCATAAAATGATCACTTGAAGGTCAACGACCAGAGACCGAAATAGAATAGATTTTGTCTTACAAAATTGATTACTTTTACACAGAGTTGTGCAATACATGCGAGCTGTGGTTTTAATTCCGGCATGCTGAGTTAGGATTCGATCGATATTCTGACGTTGGCGTAGACTATGCCAATGTAGGAAATCCTCTTAAATTTTAGCAACGACGAAAATAACATCGTTTATGCCTGTCGAAAAAAGCTAACAATGATTCAGACGTTGTGATGTAAGAGTGAGTCGGTCTAATTTTAGAGTCGCAGAATTTCTGGAACTGTGCGTCACCAGTAAATCAATTCGGAATTATTCATAGCCACTTGTATATAATTTATTAATAAATTAATACCCCCCCCCCACATACAACTCATCCAATGGGCCACTCGTGCAGTTAAAAATGAAACTTTAGTGATAAAATCGGGATCGCAAAACATAACTCATGTCCGCATTTTAATCCTCGGTCCATTTTTTCTATACAATTGAACGATAATGAATTTCCGTTTTTGAGTAAAGTACAGTCTACTTTTGTTTATTTGTTATGGGGGTTATTTGTTTTGGGGTATCATATTGTGCTTCTGTGGCCAGCATCGTAGTAACATGTCTGGCTTGCTTGTCAATGGACAGTAACACTCCCTGTTTAGGCCAGCTTATCAATGACTGTACACTCCTTGTTGTAAAATTACCCTGCTCGACAAACCACAGAGCCAAAGATTGTTTAAGTCAACAGAGAGATATTGAATATTAAATGGGGTTAACAGAAAGATTATAAGCATCGTAAGAAATACTAGATCAAATTTGGGGTGCCTGTGTACACATGACCGTGGGTTAATATAACGATACTTATACAGAGTTCATGCAATATATCAACTCTTATCGCGTCACACGCACCTAGCTACCTGGTCATGTTTGAACCTCGACCCTCAACCCTTCTAAATACAGGTTAATTTTTGAAATACAACTGATATTTGGTTATCTCGAAGGCTTGAACCCGATCTAGCGTGATTAAAATAGCTAGATTATTTCTCTATCAACATCAAAAGATTTGATTATTATAAAGTATAAGATTATAATTGTTGGTTATCATCACCCGTTAAATATGTAAATACTGCACCATTCAAAATAAGGGACCTTTTCTAGGAAAACTTCTGCATTTGCGTTTCAAAGAAATTATTAATTTCGGATTGATCTTGAATAATATGACTCTTAGTGTTATGCCCCTCTTACCTTCAAATCATTCTTTTGTGATTTTTATGCTCTTTTTCAAATAGTTTAACTTCTACTTAGAGTCTAGGGGGGTTGGGATGGCCTAGTGGTCTAGAGTGCCGTGCTTCGACCTCTAGCTGGCCGGTCACCTCTGGCTTGTGGCTGTGGTTTCGAGCCCTGGTGGGTTTCCTCCGGTTTCCTCCCACTGCTATAGACCCCAACTTGCAAGCGAATTATTGAAATAAAATTAAAACGATATGTTAGTCCCGAAATGACCTAGTTTGTGTTGAGTGGACGTTAAACCCCATTTCTCTCTCTGCTTCTCACTTAAAGTCTAGGGCGGAATCAACCAAATTTCGGGAATACAATATGTTTATAAACATTCTTGATGTCGGGGCCTTTCTGTGTTAGTAATGTTAGTACCCCAAATGACGTGGTGTTAACTATGTTTTAAATCACTTTCTATTTCTTTGAAGTAAATGTTATTATGGCAATGTGATGAGAATGTATGTTATTGCTGTAGCAGTTTGACCGAATTAAATTTTAATTTGTGTCAATACGAAATTTGAATACTAGAATGTAAATCATTGTTACGTCATCAATGAACAACCTGTTGTACAGGTTTACTATTACTATTACTATTGTGTGTATTTACTATTAGTATACTTATCACTTCTTACTACAACCATTCATATTATCGGTTACTATGTAACACTTTCAAGGTAAAGGGGTGTCGAAATAAATAGTAGAGCCACACCTGTATAATCAGTTGTCGTTCTAGGGGATTTATTATAACAATTGGTCCATATGTTTATTTTAACTAGACAACAGTGCTGGGTGTCGCACGCGTGGCAGAGTACACGTTCGTTTACCTTTACACAAGAGATTTAACTTTCATTGTTGGATTTGTGTCACATGGCGATTCCACACCGAAGTTACACGATTTCACGTGGGTAAGAGTTGAAAAAGTTGCCTTTGTAAGTATTTTTTTAAGACAACAGACAGGGATCACAACAGACAGGGATCACAACAGACAGGGTTCATCATGACGTGAGCCCTGCATTGTAAATATGCATTGTTCGGAGTTCGCTATATTATATCCTGCGTATTACCTGATTATACAGCTTGTTGAAAAATATGTCAATTACATAAATTGTGATCAAGTCATACAACATTTCAAGGGATTATATTGGATATATAAATACAGGCATAATATGCATGAATGGATGTATACGATGTAATACTTCCCTGTATAGTGCATGTTATGATGCATAAGAGCACGGGGTCAGCGCGTTGACGTCGTAAAATTAGTACAATGTTCACGTCATTAGCAACTATATATTTAACCAAGGACACACCGCACCCGTTTTCTCCGCAACATTTTTGCGCTGTTTAGTGGTAATTATTTTCATTTGTTCGCTGTTTCCGTCCGACTTTCCCATTTGTTTTTTTAGACATGCAAAATAATAAAATACAGCATCCAACGTTTAATATATATGCCTATTTGCATAAATTTACCCACTTAAAGGTCTCGTTCTCGATATAAACTACAATTTTGTTTTTAAACAGCCTTCTACAATGCAATACATATAGGCCTATTTGAATTATTCCGAAAAGATTTATGGTATAAAAAAGGTAAATATATATCAATAGAAGTGTGAGCTTCCGTGACACAATTAACTTTTTCAGTTATCATTTCATGTCGATGAAATGAATTCCATAAACGTTGGCCCGAGTAGCCTTAAAAACAACACTATAGGCCTATCTTAGAGACTTTCATCAAATCCAGATTAAAATTTTTGTTTGACTGCGCCAGACTGTCACAAAATGTCGAAAATCCTAACTGGACCAGGCTTACAAACCAATGGCAGTGTAGTGAGTTGAAAACATTTGTCCACGTTCAAGTTTCCGAACTTCCTTAAAGTTTCCGAACTTCTTTAAAGTTTCAACTGAACAAGTTTATCAACTGAACCGTAGATCATTTACAAGAAATTGTGGATTCGACTGATCGACAGACAAAGGTGACAACAATATCATATCAATACGTGTGCGTATAAAATTTTTACAAGGGAATAATAGTTATGTCAACATGAAAGCGTTGTCTAAACGCTATATTAAATTTTATTCCGTTGAACAACTATAAAGTAGTCATAAATTGGAGACGATCCTTTTTACTGCATTCCTGAATAGTGTGACCTTGATTAAAGGACACACTTCTATTTAGGATGTTTGTTTTTTGTCAACTTTTAGTTGTCTGATTATTTTTATGTAATTCAAATTCGTACCATCCTATTATTCAACCATACCATCAATTGAATTGGGTTACCTAACGAGTATAGAATCCGGGATCAGTGTTGCTGAACTGAACGAGAAAAGATTGCATGGTAAAATAACTATACATGTAGACTTATTCCGGGTCAGATGGAGCATATAAGAGACGGTTACACGGTTGTGTTTTAACTTGAAGTACTAGTTGTTGAGATTGATATGCAGCTTGCGTTATAACGGAAGTTGGAGACGTCGACAGCTAGTGAACTACTTGTTATAGTGTGTGTCGGTTTATTAATTTCTAGTTTTATTGGCTGTAATAAATTATAATATTCTCTTGTTCCGGGATTAAAATGGTCCTATTAAAATTTAATGACATTAATTCTGAAATATAACGCTGTGTTACAGAGTTGGCTATAGTTACGAAAATACGTTTAATTTGACTATGGTATGTTCACATTTGATTTTTATCGGAAATTAAAACCAAATCTACCAAGCAATCACCAAGTTATTGGCGTTTGACATTTCTATCCTGCTTTCAGGGTATATATATAATATGACCGCTCGAAAATATAATGCCTAAATCTTAAGACATTTTAAAAGCAGTTCTATACAAATAGTGTGGTGCCGGTTGGAGGAGGTCAGCAGGGTTTTAAACCGCACTGCATTCCATGCACACACCATTCCTGCAGACCCGCCTTGTTTGATTGCATTATCATTACAGACATGTATGTGTGGTGCTATTGCTCCTGTCACCATGGATTCGATTAAACAATGTATATAGTACGTGACAGGCAGTTTCTCTCGGTTCTCCATCCCCAATCTAATTGTTTAGACATGTATGAAATGGTAAAAAAAAAGATTACTGCATATAAGCCCCCCCCCCCACCACTATATTCCGAAGCCTCTGCACAACCCCATAAAATAGAAAAAGGTCTGAAACTGCATTCATTGTTGTTGGTTTTTTTTAAAGTAGAATCTGAAATAGATATCCGGGAAATAGTTTGAATATTATTGTATGTTTAACCTATGCATGTCGGTTACACATACATTCGCCATTTGGTTAACAATCACATATACAAACACATTATGGGCAATAAAAAAAACATACCAGAAATATTTTATGGGTAATTCATAAAAATGTTGTAAAAAGGGCAATGATCTAAATAGGATATACACTGATATAGTAGACCGTCAAGTACTGTCGTATCCGCTGTCAATTAATCAGACTATTAACACGTTCCTTGGGGCAAGGCAAGAAAGTGACAGAGTAAATCTGTTGTCCGATAATTCAGGGATCAATGCCTTTTATATGCGTCTGAATATCGAACCTATAATATAGATTACTATTTATTGCTACATATCACCAAAAACACTGATGATTATAATTTTATCGAATAAATCCTGAATTTGTGTAAATTACCAATGCGGATTTCAGTGCCCTATAAGTGACCAACTGTCACGGCCACGGGATACCTGCATGAAGTAGATTTAATTCCATTCTCAACAAGGGAATGGGCTTTAATTTCTCGTCAACAGAATACCCTGTCATTTTGAGGCAAACATATAAGTAAATTACATTTCTATAATGGTTAATTTACAGTGTCTATAATGGAATATCTAAATATCAATAATATCATAGGTTATTTTACGTGCACGGCAATACATGTATATGGACACGGATGGACCTTGGTTTTTCGCTCCACTCGAAGTTTCTTTTCGGCCCATACAATCAAAAATCGGGATAAGGGTCATCAAATAACAATTATATCATGACCTTTTGCCTTTCTCGAAACGTCTTGAATAATTCATGAGTTGAGTAAACGTCAACAATTATCCGATCTTATAATAAGAGTTATTCGATTATAATTTTAATTTTATTGAAACTAAAATCTTTACGGTTCTTCTGTTATTGTTGCAACAGAGATAACTTGCTCATTCAAGCGCGGATCCAGGGATCTTTTGCGGTGCGGGGACGGTAAAAAAGAGGATGGGCGGCATGAAATCAAACAAAGCCTGTAGACGGAAGCTGCAGAAAATAATTAACAGGTTTTAGTAAAAAAACAAAATTCTTATTTTTTGGCCTAGATAGCCTGATTTTATCACGAGTTTAAAAGAAAACGCTTACTTTCGGAGAGGAGAGGCGCTTATCTAGGCTTATTCATTTTGAATTACATTATAACTTGCACTTTGATCCCTCTATATTTACATACGTGGCTTGTGTGTATTTGATATCTTTTTAAAAATGCCCTATCATGCCTCGGTCTAAAATCATTTGTCGGGTTTATTTTGGTCTTTTATTGATCCTCCATATTAATTATTTAAGAGAGTCAGTATGTACATCAATATAAGTCACTCAGTCATGGTGGCCATGAATAAACCCATCTGCATGTAGACTTTAAAGGAGTCAAATCCTCAACTCAATATCGTTAACAGCCTTCGATATTGCAAATACGATTTATTGGTCAATTCAAATCAACATTGGTGTTTTTATTTTATCGTAAAATTTTGTACTTCTGATATCCGATATTTAAAACAAAATGGAAAATTTTTAAAATTGGCACAGGAATCGTGTGATGGAATGCTTTTGAGCGCCATTTGTATGAAGTGCATCGATGATCGAGACTAAACATATTCTATGTAGAAGAATACCAGTGTAAACTGGAATAACCAGACGCCAAAGGCTGACATTCAATTTAGAAATTACAGTAAAACAGAAACGATTGAATGTAAATCATTTTATATACACATTCATATTACATTATTATATGCGTTGCGACCCATTTGTGTCCATTTCTTGATGCAAAAGAATAACGATTTATCCCCTTTAACCCCACAAACACACAAAAAGAGCAGCACGACATTTTGAAAATCCAATATCATATAACACGCTTGAAGTTCTCACTTACGTATAGACCGCTAGACAGTTACTATAAGCTTTACGCTTGATACTAAAAATAGACGGGAATTTGTGTCAGTGGGTAACAAGGTCAGTTGAATAAACTGTGAGAGTGAAAGATAATCATGGGTTGGCATTATGTCACGGCTTGTGTTCAATGGGTTATGCAGCATTAACAACGAATTTTCTTGCTAATCTTGGAATACTAATGAAATTTGTTGGATTTTTTAAAATCTCGTTATAAATGTACATTGAAAGGAAAGTCACCGTAGGTGACAAGTTCAAAGGGCATTAAACAAAACACAGCTTCAAATATATTAAAATTAGAAAATCTGAAATATTACATTTTATGTAAATTAATTTAGCAAAAATTACCTTGGAACGTACGGAATTGAAAAGATTCAAGGGGAAGCGTGTCCCTTGGTTAGTACTCGGCATATGCCCCCCCCCCCACCTCCAAAAGTGCATTGAGATATGCGACCAAATTTAGACGATTTGTAACTGTAACCGGGCCAACACATTCCTCAGTGAAAGGTTATTGCGTCTACTATTATATAGAAGTATAAATTCCTCCCGCGTGTGAATAATCCCTTTATGACGTAGCCAGTATGTTATGTAGTAATTCCCATGAATCGGATTTCAGTATGTTGACTGACTGCATTCAAACATAGATCCGAATAAGACGTGTTTCAGCTATTGCTTTTCACTTCAAATTTCAATCTTCATTCGACTGGGGCTAGGTTTGGGTCAACCTTAGCAAATGGGGTTGGGAAGGGATCGGGATACTTGCATCTCAGGATAATAATGAAGGTGGTGGGGGGTAGCTAAATGGATGACAAGATATGGACCGCTTGGAGAAATCTGTACCATTATGGTAAATAATGTTTCAGCCTATCTTAACATAATATGTTTTTCTGAAGTCGTAATAATATTTGGCATGAGAAATGGTAAATTGAAAATTGGAAAAAGAAGAAAAAACTAAAACACCGATTAAGCTGGACCATTTCGGTTTTTAATTATTACATGGATTATTATTCGCGTAGCAAGATAATAACCCTATAGACTCCATGACCACTATAACTGCCTTAAACGATAATAATTACAGGCGCGGATCCAGAGGGGGGGGGGGTCCAGGGGTTCCCCCCCCCCTGCTCAGACTTGAAAATTTATTATGCGATTTTATTGGCGATTTTTAGACCTGTAATTTTGGAATTTACCTTCCGGAAATACGTCAGAATGCACCAAATTGAATCTAATTTACCAAATTTTTCTGCGGGAGGGCCCCCAACCCCCCCGGTAATGGTAGCGGTGGAAATGATCAAACCTGGACCCCCCCCCCCTGCAAAAAATCCTGGATCCGCGCCTGAATTATGTTTTTCCCCGTAATGCCGGCAGACTGTTAATCCGTTAATTAATCTAGTGGACTAGAGTGCCGCGCTTCGACCTCTAGCTGGCCGGTCACCTCTGGCTTGCGGCTGTTGTTTCGAACCCTGGTGTGAGCGTATGTGGCATGGAGATAGGGGCGCCTTCTCAACCTCGTGGGTTTCCTCCGGGCACTCCGGTTTCCTCCCACTGCTAAAGACCCCTACGCGCAAGCGAATTACTGAAATAAAATTAAACCATATGTTAGTCCCGAAATGACCTAGTTTGTGTTGAGTGGACGTTAAACCCCATTTCTCTCTCTCTCTCCCGTTAATTAATCACAAATCTATACTCTGTTTAAAACTGGTCACTCAGCAATCATATCATCCTAATATTTACAAATTCATCAACTTGGTCAAAAAGAACAATCCTTTGTCGAAATCAACATCTCCCAGATATTATTGGTACCAAAAGGTCTGGAGTAAAGAAATATCGACAGCTTGATCCAAGAATTGACCATTCGAAAACAGAGTTATTAAATGGGACTTTCGATGTTAATCAGTATGGAACAATTATATAAGTGTTGCTGATAATGTGTAAAATATTGTATGTTATCCTATTTTTATTATATCTAACGCGTATTGTGTGTAAATTTTTTGTAACAATCAACGCAGTGCACTGCTTTAGTCAGAGACTTTATAAAAGGATGCCATAACTCCCATAAGCGAAACATGATCTATAGACACATTTATAATGTGAAGTGAGAAAACTGGTTGATAACCACAATAAAAACTATATTTGTTTGTATTTCTTTGTAAATATCATAATGTAAATTCAGACAGATAAGTATATACTAAAGAAATGAAATGAAATGGGGTTAAACGTATATATATTATACTGCTCTGCTCCTAAACAGGGCTAATACGGACTTACGCCATATGAGGAAAATTGTCCGGGTATAGTATGGCGCTTCGAAATACTCGTAAATCCAATTCCAATTTCCCACGGATCTTTTACGTGCACGCCAATGTGTACACGGGACTTCGGTTTTTTGTCCCACACGAACAACTCTCCGCTATTATTAAAGATGCATTATGTAAGGGCTTGGTCTGCTTATTACGGCGTTTGTTTTTATTTTGGCTTCAAATGGCGCAGATGTAAACGAATTAAAATATGATGGCCATTTAATGATATAATATAAAAATGGAGAAGCGAGTTTAGGTTATCAAGAAACGTTGCTAAAAGATAATAAACAATCTATGTTGAAACTTCAAACAGTGATAACGTCGCTCAGAATAAAGTAATTGAATGAAAATTTCAAAATATTCATTTTGAATTAATAGCAAGAACGGACAACTCTTTATCTGAGTCTTACATAATAATGCGTCTTTAAATTTTCATTTCATTCACTGGATAGATCAACTTCATAGTGCGTGGAAACGACGTGCCCAGAATTAGTCTGAGTGCAGAACAGTAGGACGTCTTTTCATTTTACAACTTCATGGTAAACATATCAATTTTGATTATCGGGTGGAAAATATTTTAAAGTTTCCTTTTCTATCCGACCCCTTTAAAAACGACCTTGATCATATGGTTTAGAAATGTTTCCAAACACAAGCCATGCTCCGTGTGCACGACCCCCCTGCATAAATAACTTTGTTGAATAGTCAATATCAATTGGATTTATCAAATTTGAAACTTTTCCGGGATGCATATATTTTTGAAGGTTGGTGTGATGGAGCTGAAAACTGACCAATATGTGATAGATTCAATCCAATTTCCGGTACACACTGAAGTCATGGGATTTAGGTATCAACTGCTATAAGTTTGGAATGGGTTTGGTGCTGAGGGAGCACAAGGAAAATGGACCTTGATTGAAAGAATCTTAATATACGTGTAGGCATAACCCTAACCCTAGTTTTTATGTTGTGACGATACAGAAATGTAAAATATAACAGCAGCATAAATGGCCAACAGCAAAGGACAAGTGAAAAGGCTACCTTCTATTTTAAAGGGTTTTCCTTTATATTGTGCGAAGTAAACTTTCTCGCCTTCAATCTTATCTCTTCGTCAAAAAACAACAGCTCTTCCTATCAAACACGGTGTCAACACAGAAAAGGCCGTTAATGTCAAAAAAAGTTTCAAAGCTTGTTGGTTTTAGTTTGTACTCCAAACAATAAAGAACGCTATCATCATTGTTCCGTGACGATCAACACATTCCGTTGTAGTTCGGAGTATTAACCATGGCCCCCGGGCAACAAGTTTGATTGAATTACCGTTCCTTTGCTTTACATATTATAAACTTTATGACATTTCTGGAACGACCTGTTATAATATGCATGTTTTTTATTTGTCTTTTTAAAATGAACGTTCATTGTGGGGTCGTATGGATTTGATGTTATAGAAGATCAACAGAAACATGATATATGACCGAAATCTTTTTGTAAATTTTTACTTCTGTGACCGAAATCTTTTTGCAAATTTTTACTTCTGTGTTGTATTTATACTGTCTGTCCCTTTTTGTCGTGGACAAATTAAGTGCAAATTGACATAGTCCACCCCATCCCACTCCACGTACACATAGCCTCTCTTTCTCTCCGGTCCTTACGGAGGGCCTGACAAGGACAGCTGTCTAGTCGTTCGGATGGGATTAAAAACCGAGGTCCCTTGTACAAAATTTTCAACGCATATAACACGGCATGACGTCTGACATGAAGTGATGACGTCAGCACAAAAAACTTCGTAGTTCGTGTTCGTACCGGTTGCGGAACCTCTCTAATACCTATGTTGGTTCAAACAAAGTAAGACGTTAAAACTCCATTTCATTTCATTTCCCCTGTGCCACCATTTACACAAAGGGGGTTTAAGAAACGAAAAGAGATTCCAATAGTACTTTTGGAATCTATACATATCAGGAAATTGGTGCGTGTCACTTTCGGTACAAAGAAAATGGCAGGCTTGGCACCACTGCACAAAAACCGTTATAGGTTTCTAATTTGCGAAAACCTTTCCGGTATCCACAACAAATTTAGTCATTATACATGCCAGATTCTCTCTACACGTTTTATAATAATATTGGCTATACAGCCGGGATCTGGTTCTATAAGGACTATAATAATAGTCATAGCCTACCTATATTATATTTTTTGTTAAAAATATATTTTAGTTTGCTGGCATCGTATAGTTGAGTTCTATAAAAGTGAACAATTACGAGGCAGCTGTTTTTTTTGGGTTTTTTTCGAAGTCTGATTTAAAAACGTATGCTGGTTGTACAAGGATGGGTCACTGTCATTGCTTCACCAGCAGCTGTATTATATATCTGTCAAAAACATTAACATTTGGGTAACATTATTTTATTAGGGTTAGTTGGGATGGAAGGAGGAGGATCGGCTTTGCGTCATACCTGTTTCAAACCAATATGATCATTACATGTGATTATGACAGCGAACCATAAAACGTCATGGTCAACTCATCCGATCGAGGTAATATTTATTTAATAAACGACCAAAATTCACTAAGTCTTCAATTAAATTGACAGATATTCGTTAAGTGAAAGTTTCTACGATGATGGGATGATCAATGTATTTATTATAGTTTGGTAAAGTTTATGACAACCCTATCACGAGCATGGCAATTATGACACCCACAGTTCTCAGTGGGTGCTTAAAATAGTGTCTATGAAAGCTAACATCGAACAAAAACCTGGTGCCTTGTTTGAAGAGTCAAGTTTGCAGACACAATAACTTTGCAATCATATGATATCCCATTAGTAAAATCTATCGAGTAGCAAAAATAACTCAAGCATTGAAATAAGACGCACGCACGCGATGTGTCACAGATGTAGAAAGGTCCACACCAGCAGACGACCTTTATACATCGCAAAAGCCTAGCATTTTTAATGCGAGATTATAGCGTTCATTCACCTATCTATTTCCATAAAGGTCTTTCAGAGGAATTTCATGTAAAATTAAATACAAGCAGGAAGAAAGGGATGAAGACAAAGCGAAGAATACAGATGGTGCAGGATATTTAATAATTTAAATCCAGATAAACAGTAACATACTCCAGAATCGGCAACAGGCCGACCTTTATCAATGAAATTTAATAGCAATGAGCCATTTGTTATCAAATAATAGCGGTACTATTATACTATAAAATATCTTTCATACAGATAAAACAAAGGATTTCAATACCAGCAGGGGTGGGGGGTGGGATGGCCTAGTGGACTAGAGTGCCGCGCTTCGACCTCTATTTAGCTGACCGGTCACCTCTGGCTCGAGCCCTGGTGTGAGCGTATGTGGCATGGAGATAGATGCGCCTTCTCAACCTCGTGGGTTTCCTCCGGGCACTCCGGTTTCCTCCCACTGCTAAAGACCCCTAGCGAATTATTGAAATAAAATTAAACCATATGTTAGTCCCGAAATGACCTAGTTTGTGTTGAGTGGACGTTAAACCCCATTTCTCTCTCTTCTCTTTCATTACCAGCACGTATATATTATGAAATAAGATGGATTGTGACAAAGCCCTCAACTTTATATCCGTGTAGCCTTTTCCATTCATGGCAGTATAATTCGAGTACCTTATTATATTTGTGTATGTAATCGTTCTTCACGAAAGGCCACAGAAGCTCTGGATTTCGTGTACCATTCTTTCGGATGGGCCAGATAAAATCGAGATCCCATGTATATACTATTGACAGAACATTAAAAAATATCGTCGTCTATAGGACCGCGGTCCGGGCAGAATTTCACAACAGAACACCAATACGGGTTTCATCATGCCAGTTTGCGGATATCATTCCAAATCTAATAAAATATTTCGGGAAACGAGCCTGAATCTAGCTACTAAACAATAATACTCACTTAACAAACGATTGCATTTCTCCTAAATAGGTTGAAAGAAGATATGTATGTAGTTAAATATCAGTCTAATTAATACCCATTAGATAAGCATATAATTGATTTATTATTTCAATACATTAGGTTGACCACCTGCTGGTGAAGAACTGGTGAATATCATGTCATGATCAATTACCACCGCCATTATTAAACAATAGATTGATGAATGATGAACTGTTAAGACCAATTATAACATAAACAACGATAATTAGTTCTCTGATAATTATCAATTTGTGCTGGAAGACATGCATGATTGTAACATGTGGGGTGGGGGGGGGGAACGTCCACTCGACACAAACTAAGTTATATCGGAACTAAAGGGATCTTAATCAAAGTTATTTTCATGGATTCTACGTTGCAACACTTTGTACGGTGATACATCATATTTTTCCAATCATCTGTGTGGATTTTTCAAAGAGTCTCCCATCGCCATTTTTGCCCTTGACGGTTTCAAAACTGAATGACGCCCTGTCACCATATCGTTCAATTAAAGTTTCAGTTATAAACCATAACTTCATGGTTCACACGGGATGGTAAATTGCCATAGAAATGTAAATATCATCTCAAATTGCAATTCCCTAAATTCTAATGGAAGGAAAGGCTCATAAAATAGGACCTGTTAAACAAATTTCAAGATACCAAGAATGAAAATGATGTTGATTAATTCAATCAAAATTCTACACTGATGCCATTTCTTCCATATGTTTAACACCAGTTTGACCATTATTGTCATTTGGTAGATGTTAATCATATTACTCGACCAACCACGCGTATCATACACTTTCTTCAAGAAAAGTTGAATCGAGCAAGATATTTCTGGCATTTATTTTATTCCCAACAGAGAGAGGAATTCTTGTATAAATGTCATCTTTTGTCTTGAAGCACAAAAACGCCGAGATTTGGATGAACGGGGCATTAGCTGTTTATAGGGCAGCAGGCTTTGCTAGTTTACCAGATGCTACTCAGATCAGCTGATCACTGGAGAGAAAGTCCAGCTGTTAACAATAATCGCTTCCCAAAAAACAATCTGTACAATCCACAGGAGGGGATATCATTACACTTTTGTGATTCGTCACAGAAAATAAGCCAAGTATTTAAATTGAAACTAGCCATAAATCATATTTGAATGTTGACTTTGCTATGGTGAGAAAATATGTATGATGACATTAGTGAGGTCGGTGCTCTCTCCATCAGACACCCAGATCTTGTCATAATCTCTTTCTTGAAAAATAAAACAAAACTTAACAATACCTTTTCTATGTTGCTCTTTTTACCGCACTTTTAATGACTATACAAGATTGACAGTTCATTATTTGGCAAGTCAATTGAAATTGGTTATATAATACAATGTCACAGCAACTTTATTTTATTTGTACTCCGAGATAAGAACTGTCATTTGGGTGTCACAAAAAGTCTTATTCTGTTTGTAAAAACCATGGAGGACATCATGGTTTCTAGAAGTTTTACGGTGTGTTTTTGAAACGCACAAATGACGACCTAAACCAAGGTAAAGTTGGTTCATGAATATCAACAATTGTACAGTTTGTGATGTCTGAAGCCAAACTAATTGTCAGAATATGATAAACATGTCAATCCTGAAACAAATATTGGTGTCAACTGGGCACGTCGCGTTGTACGCATGTTCGAATGTGCACGAATCTCAGAGACCTTTATTAGTTATTTTTTAATAACATTTTCAGATAGTTTAGGTATTCAAGGCTGAATTTCATGTGTTTGCTCTAGGCCCCCGAAAATCAGTATATGAAAAAACAATTATTATTCTGTTCCTATAACATGTCGCGAGCAGCTTATTTCGCATGAAAACTCAGCACTAGGAAGACAACACACCACTTTCGTTACGATAATACGCGCGCTCACTCGACTCACCCGAGGACAGAGGTAGTCGCGAGTGATCGCCAGGTGATCTGATCTGATCTGTGCAACTGACCACACCACAAGAAGAAACTAAACTTTTTTCAGAGCACGGTTTTCTTATTTTCGAGGCACGTTCGTGCTCCAAGGCACGTTATTTTAGGCCCTGTGCGTGAGAGTGGGGAGGGGGGTAATGTTATAATGGGATCGCCAAAGGCATCACAAAACACCATTGAAACCCCAATTTAAAGGAGCGAAATCTCTAACTCAGTATCATCCGAAGTCTTACCGGGAAAAGATTGCCTTTGTAACACTGGACTCGTCGAAGAACGAGGCTAGACATATTCCATAAGTCATGTTAAACTGGAGATCATGCGCAAGTAGACTGAAATAACCAGACGCTAGAGATTGCCATTCGTCTGAGACTTGTGGCATATTTTGCAAAACATAACTGATTTGGAATTAAGGTAAAAACGGAATCTATTGATATGAAAATCAGTTTATATATTCATATTATTTCATTATTATATGCGTTACGAACCATTTGTGTCAATTTATATGTACCAAATATTAGTGATTTAGCTCTTTTAGCTAAATATTAGCGATTTAGCCCTCGCAATAGGACAATATGAAAATAACCAGTTTTATGCACTGATATATATCTGTGATTTTACCTTTAATTGGTAAATATGGCTGATAATTTTTCAGAACATTATTATACCGAGACCTTATTCGGCATCAATCAAGAGTCGATTAATGTGTCATATCGTAAACGTTTCCATAGATACATGTATTTGTCGACAAATCAGTATGATTAAATGGAAATAAATCTTTAATTGAAAATAAAATGCTATTTCATGTACACAAAAGTTTTGATTGGCCATAAAGATTTTAATTTTGTGATTAAGTGAAATTTTTTACTACCCCACTGATTACCCCACGTCAACCCGTTTCCGGTCAAAAGGAACATTTAATCCTGTGTGCATCAAAACAAATTTCATAAAATATTATCTGATTATCAATGGATTTAAAACACCTGTGTACCCAACAGAAGATTTCAATATTTATTTTAATTTTTGTATTTAAAATCTACAGGAGACAGTTTGTGTACAAGCTTTCCTACACAGGGTCGTATCTAGCGGGGGTGCAGGGGGTACATTGCACTCCCAGAAAAAAGGCCCCCGAAAAATGGAGCCTCCTCCCACCCCCCCATAATAATTTGACAATCTTTCAATTATAAAATGATACACTTGATAATGATCACACAGTGATGCTCTTTAGTATTGATCAATCGGTCGGTTTTAAGGGCGTCCTGATGGCCTAGTGGTCTTGAGTGCCGCGCTTCGACCTCTAGCTGGCCGCTCACCTTTGGCTTGCGTCTGCGGTTTCGATCCCTCGTATGTGGCTTGGGGATAGGGGCGCCTTCTCAACCTCGTGGGTTTCCTCCGGGCACCTCGGTTTTCTCCCACTGCTAAAGAACCCTACACGCAAGCGAATTCTTGAAATAAAAAATTAAACCATAATATGTTAGTCCCGAAATGACCTAGTTTGTGTCGAGTGGACGTTAAACCCCATTGCTCTCTCTTGAAAGGTTCAATCGGTTACATTTTGCAAGAGCAAACAAATTGTACATGTTTTAAGGGCAAATGTTGGATACGGTCAGATCAAATAATTCAGATCTCACTTTGAAAATTACTGTTGTGGCTACCGTCAGGTCTTTCTGTTCTGTTGAATAGTCACAATAGTTAGCAATATTTCAACCAAGTGCGTGAAGCCGCCACATTTTTTTCACAAGCAATAAACCTGAAATCCTATTTTGCATAGTGAAGTCGCGGCTCTCTTGAACTTTTAAAACACAAGGACCTCAGTTTCACATAGTGCTCCCTGCATCTATAGATAATTAACAGGATTTTACAAATTTGATGAAAGGTTTATTATACTGGGCAATAAATTCCAGTCAACACAGACTAAACTATATCATCATCCATGATATATATATGGTTTGTTAACATCAGTGACAATTTACAATTGACTCATATAATCGTTCATAATTGAACTTTAATTAAAGCACTAGTTTTGTATATATTATAGTCTGTGCACTGCAATGTACTGTTAATTATGCTACTCTAAGTTTCAACATATTAAGTAATATTTAAAGACATAAAAAAGTTACTTGTCCATTTTATTTTACTAGTTCCTAAAATATTAGATTACTTACACAATGCATAAACAACCAAAGACAAATATTGGGCCCCTATTTAACTGTCAACCAATTTAACTTCATTTTCTTGATTGAGGTTAATGCATATTATCGTACAGTAATAGAATTTGTGGTTAAAGAAAGTATTGAAATATACTTTGCGTTGAAGACAAGTGTGATCTATTACATGATCTACTACATCTTAATGGTATTCAGATTGTGGTAAGAGATTTCACCGCCAGCTTTATAAACCTTGCGTTATGTAATGTATGTAAAATATGTAGGTGTAGGTGAATAAGATGCGCACTACCGTCCTAAATTCCATTTCTTCCAACAACAGATGCACGTTAGAGTAATATAGATGTTACCTAACACTATCTAATAGATTCTACCACATGGTACTAATAGACTTTCTCACCTTTAAAGAAGCAGTCTCAGACATTTAGTAAATAATTAGGACGTTGAACCCCATTCCATATCATTTAGTAAATAAAACTGTCTAATTCTAGAGATTCCCAGAAAGCTTACTGTAGTCTATTAAATGTAACTAAAGCTTTAAGGTAAGTCTCTAATTTACTTGTCTGAAGACGACGCATAAGTTACTCTGGATTTTCCATCGTAGTTTTCCCTGCAGTGCGAAGGGCCTGGAAAGGAATACCACCTAGTCGTTGAATTCGATGGGGCGAACAATGGATGTCCGAGCACAATTGCACGGGGAAGACAAATAGGACGTTAAACCCCACTCCATTTCATTTTATTAAAGGGTCCTGTGCCAAATCTGTGACTTTTGCTTTAAAGACTTAGTGGAAGTGTGAACTAAAAATGTTGCTGCACATAATTAAAAAATAACGAAGGTAAATAATACAAGCTGTAGGCCAACAACCCTTCATGTCATTTACAAATCTGGGTTACTTATTTGCAGTCATGAAGGAACGTTCCCTTCCATAAAATTGTCCGTGTTTCCACTGGTGTCATATTTATACCGTTTATACCACGGTAATTCGAATTTTGGTCTCTCGTCTATACCATGAATTCCATTCTCTTGATTACACTAGGAATTCGAGTCTCTTGTTTATACCAGGGATAAGTACTAATACAAACTTTTTCGTAATTTTATTTTATTTATTTCACGGTATACAGATGATTATGAACATATATTATAGACATATACAAAATATCAGATTATATAATATACATTGTAACTTTATATAATACAATAATATATAACATATGTTGGAAGTAGTATTGAGTACTCAAAATAGTTTCATACACTTCAATGTCATGCTATTTCTATTCGCATTCTTAACATGTAGGCCTATGTGACAACGTTCATTACTTCCTACTTAGAATAGACAGCATTATAAACTACACCGGTGCTACAGTTGTAGCGTAAGCGCTGTTTTAACGTAAAAATGTGTAAAATTGATAAGTGAGCGAGAACTACACAACTGTTATTTATAGTTTTATAATTGATTGTAAGTACTGTGTGTAAGATAGGCATGCAACGTTTAGTTTCAAGCCATTAAGGAAGCAATCGCTGTAAAAGTAATGCACTGTTAAGTTTAAAATCTGTTGGCTCCACGAGACCCGCATTTCTTTAGGCCAATGCACAGAACCGAAATGTACTTGAAAGGTCATTAACCTAGGCTTAAAGGCAGCAAGACTCTTACTCAATATCACCCACAGTTCTTCATCATTTCTTACCGTGAGAAGATGGCTTCTAATATCCAATATTTCTCCCGGAGAAAATTTTGAAAATTTAACCACCGCAAATGCGTTTTCTGCTATTCTAGCCTGTGTGAGCAAGTCCAAAAGTATCCAATGGTTCTGTAACCGAAATCCCACTCTGAATTCCATCCAATCTCACTGTTGCAGTTGCATTCACAGAGTAGAGTGGCCCCAGACAAAATGTTTTAATCGATAGTCAACTCAGTACAAATTCGTGGTATTCAATTAAAAGAAAAGTGAAAGGAAGCAAAACTAGAAATGCCCAAAGCAGGTTTACGGGCGGCCAGTTTTCTTCGCGGGGCTGACCTTGTATGGACCTCCAAGAAAATTTTGGAATATTTGATGGCCGCAAACGCGTTTTACTGCTATTCCAGTCCTAAAATTAGTGTTTTATGAGATTTCGGGCACTTTACTTTGCCAAATTTTGGGGGGGTCCAAGTATATTCAGACCCCCCCAGTAAAACAATTGGGGGGGGGGGGGTCCGACCCCCCCATGTGTGACGTCCATGCTTGTGAGTGCCATTTATAACGAAGCGACCCAATCAACCAGGCTAAGGGCTAAATATACCGGTATGACTAGAATAACCAGACAACGGGCATTCAATTTGGACTCTTCGCGTATTTCACCGAAGATAACTGATTAGAAATTACAGTAAAAACAGAAACGATTGAATGTAAATCATTTTATATCCATTCCTATTATTATTATTAATATTATGCGCTGCGGCCCATTTGTGTCCATTTCTAGGTGTCCGAAAAAAGAGATTTAGTGCCTTTAAGCATTCATGTTTATCTCGATACTTTTGTACCGGTACTACATAATATCAATTTTTTACCTGTACTACTCAACTGGGTAAACTGAAAAACAGGGATAACCGTTACTTATCTAAAAACAAAAGAATTGAACATAAAACATAATAATAATATACCGTTATAATTTATTTATTCAACTATGGTCAACATGTTATAAGAACATATTTCATATAGAAATTATACATCTAATTACATCATTAGGTCAAACGTACAAAAAAGAAAAACCAAAAAAATGAATTAAGAGAACGGGGAATTACGTCAACATTTAAATGGGTTAAGTCAATGACCCTCACACAAACGAGGTTAACCAAGACTTATTCTCACAATAATATGACACTTCATAAATATTAAAGTATTCGCCCTACACTTGTTGTGTTTTTAATATATATACCATACCCGATATTGGTACTTCATCACCCAAATGGTGAACAATGATGAAGAAGCCTTCCGTTTTCTTTTGGGAACAACGTGTACGTAAACATACTAATACTATGTTCACAGTGACTGTAAAGTCAAATAGTTGAGTTATGTCAGTATTGTGTGCAATACCATTAGTTTTTAGTTCGAATTTAGAGTTACCTATAGTTTAAACGGTACATCAAATTTAATGAAACAAACCGTCAGTGAGGCTGCTGTCCCTTGCCTTTATTCGAATATAATTAGATGCCATTCATTGATTTATTATCTTTTTAATACAAGGCATCAAGCAATCAAGTGACTTATCACTCTCAATACCAACCTGAACAAATATTGCTCATTATCGAACTAAGTTAAGGTAAAGAGTAGGTTGTAGTGAAACTATAACGTACAACAATTAGAATATAATAGTGACATGGTATTCCAAAGCATCGATAAATTTAATGCCTCATCTCTGCTTAGCCTAAGAAGAAAATGGAGTCCTCTGCCAAGGCATTCACATCTTCTCCCCAATAGAAGCAGACAAATCCATTTCAATAGTCCCATGCTATCCTCTTGACAAATAAATTTTCAATTCATCATATCTTAGTAAATATTGAACCCTTTTTTGACTGATATTGTTGCATTTAGAGATTTATCTTTCACAATTTGTAGGTGTTCAAGGGGATATCCAACAAACGTTTGATGATTGCCTTTTCATATCTATATATTTCAAATTAAAATATTTGACAGAAATTATCTATCAACTATCAAGTACTTATTCCAATCTGTATTTAGCATTTACTGTAGTTGAAGTCAGACCATGGAAAATGTCCCTAAGCACAATAACATCTTAAGTACATTTGAATACTGTGTTAATTAGCCTAGTTAACTATTATCATCAATTATTATTTATTTATTCGTATAATTAACGGATAGAATGATATTAATTATGATAATTGTTAATTATCATAAAGGAATTGTTTAGAAACATATTAACACATGGGCTAAGGATTAGATGACAAATTAGTAGTACAAGTAATTCAAAATAAATCTTATCTATAAAAGGATTCTAGTGGTGTGGTGTTTTATAGATTAATTTGTGAAAATCCCATTCATGATTTGCAATGTCAAGGATTCATTTTTGCAACACAGTTAAGCTGACTTCCAGTTTTGAAATGAAAGACCGTTAAAGCACACTAATAACAGTTGCAAATTTTGTTGGTGTTTCTATAATTGTTTGATAATGTCCCTCAATATTTGTTGAATAATACTGATGGGCAGCACATCGCGTTAGATTTCGGATGCTCGATAAATGCATTATTAGCATTTTAATTTTTTATTTTTTTAAGTTTACTGACTCATCAGATAACATTACTCAAACATAATAATTACACAAACAATTACACAATAATAATTACACAATATATAAATGGCAAGTAAATACAAGCAAATAGACAAATTGAAGTATGGGGGTGGGGTGTAATTAAATTTTGTTAAATTAATAGCCTAGATAGTATACAAAGATTTTAACAAGACAGAAAGAATCAGTATATATATATACTTCATGAAATCTTTCGATAATCTATTTAAAAAGAGGGAAAATAAACTAGATTATTACCCTAGTAATGACCATGTAACAGTCAATTTATTAGATATTTAATAAAATTCGCAGTTTAGTTACTGTATTTCTAGCACATCCTTACCACATTGGACTCCAATTATTGGTTCTGTTTTGAACAAACAAGATGAACACTGGCTTAATTGACATATTTACTGATATTTATCAATGGGACTGAAAACTACTAGAAGATACTCTAGAATTACTGCTATAAAGAACTACACATACAGTTGCTACACTTCTGGTAATTGCTTCTCAAAAAGCAATAATTGTGTTTACAACACTTTGAGGTAAAGGGACCAAGGTTGAGAGTATTGGTACTCTTACACTGTACAAGTGATACTGTGTTTTCTTTATTATTGAAGTACTCCAGTAAATCACCATTCATCTATCAGATAGCTACCTCAAAGACAAGAATACCATCAAGACCACACAAACAGTCTGTTTAAACCCTTCAAATAAGTCCATTGTACCATTCCTGGAATCCATTTAGTCAAAATAGCTGTACTATTATTTTATTTAAAAAAAGATTTGGAAGAAGATATCCATATGGTCAAGCCCTAGTGCTCTTTATTTTCTCATTGACCTTGTGTTAAATTCATCACATCCGTATGTTGATTTATGTTCCTTATTCATCATTCTTATCTGATAAAGTATTTTAAAGGGGCTATATCGCTAATATTTGGGACTTAGAAAGTGACAAAAATAGGTCGCAACGCATATAATAATGTTATATGAATGTATATAAACTAATTTACATTCAATCGATTCCGTTTTGACTCTAATTTTAAATCAGTTATGTTCGTTAAATCCGCTGGAAGTCTCAATCAAATAGCTATCTCTACCGTCTGAATATTCCAATCTATTGCACATGCTCTCCAGATAAGAATATGGCACCAGAGCTTGACATGACTTAGGAATCTCTAGCCTGGTTCTTTCTTGTCCGTTGTTAAAAATGACACTGAAACATATTATGGTACACGATTCGTGTACCAATGGTAAAATGTTTATTTTGTCTTAAATATTGGATATCAGAAGCCCATCTTTTCATGGTAAGATCACATCAATGTTGATTTAAATTGACAAATAATTCGTGTTTTCAATGTGGAAGATTTTGGAATAGATAATATTTAGTTGGAGATTTAGCTACTTTAATTTTAGTATTTGATCCATCATAAACTTTACAATTTACTATTTTAATTATGTTTTAAATGTCATATATGTTGATCAAGTCATCTTTTACATACATCTCAAAACATTTTAATTTGTCCAAAATTATTTTAACTTGCTATTTGTTACATAAAACAGTTTGTTTGTGTATTTGATAAAGAAGTAGGCCATCTACATTTTTAATAAAAAGACTACGATTAAATAAAAAGACTTTGATTATGGGTCAGGATGTCACCTTGTCATAAACCCAAAAGGCAAAAAATCCCTCAGTGATAGATTAAGATGATATAAGTTGTCATTTAAATATCCATTTGAATTATCTTCTGGGTACTTGTCACTAAAGTCTTCACTAGTCATCTCCTGAATCTCCAAACTGAATTCACATCCATGTCACCCAGGGTCAATCACCTGAAAATATAAAAATATATATCTAAACGTACAAGTACAATTTGAATACCTTACATCAAATTTCAGTCAGTTTAGTAACAACAAAAAAAAAACAGATCTAGAATCAATTGTGCGTAAATTTCTTAGCAAATTACCTTGCTTTTCAAGTTGAACAGATCAATTTCATTGATAAGATCTTCACAACATTAGACTTTTCACGAATGGAAAAAGATGTTTCAACCATTAAAATCTGAATGATATTTAAATCATAATGGTCTTCAATTGTTATCAGTATATATAATAAGAGTAGTTATTTATTAACATATCTATTCATTGAGGTCAGCGACCATAGTACATAGTATTAACCTAATAAAGAGACACGCTTACATTATATACCATATAAAATCTATATTCACACTTATATAATATGTATATATATATCTCATTAAACACATCAAATAAAGGAAAAGTTTCAGCCATTTTTAAATATAAGAAATATAATAAATATTCAAATTCTTTGTTATTGCACCCAAATGGTGGGGATATATAATTTCATTATTGGGAAAGGAAATATTCGATGAAATGATGAGAAAAGAATGAGGCCAAATGTTTTTTGTCACAGGCTACGAGACACTTTACTGACCAAGAAACATTCACAGATTATGACTGGCACTATTTCGACATTTGCAACAAGGCAGATCTTGAATGTGCGTCTATCAAAAGAACAGTCTGGTGAAAAAAAAAGAAGAATATCTTTAAAAATTTTTTTCACTAATTCATACCATCACTTGGTGTACTGTACTTTCTTTATATGTCCTCATTCACTGAACAGTTACAAAAGAAATAGTTTCAGTGGAACAGGTGGTAGATGGCAGTGTTAGATAAAACACCTTATTATGAGTGCAAGAGGTACAGGTACCATCCTTTTTAATAAATACCAATTTCTATACATAATCTTGTATAGAACTTTCCTACAATTCTTATTCAAATTAATAAACTATTATTTGTCAAGATCTTCAGAATAAAATCTATAGAATCTGTGGGGTGTTTGATATACAAAAAGACAACAATACTAACTTAGCCTGTATTGATGTTTTTAAGACCTTTTTGATCACCTAGTCGCGGACTAGAAGAGATATCGATTCCCTAGATGAAAGGTAAGTGTATTTCTATGAAGACTGTTTTGTGTAAGTATAATACTATTATAATAAAATATTATACTAGAATAACTAGAGCGCAATAAAAACTATTTAAGGCCATAGCGACCTGACCTTAAATGACATGACTTAACACTGCTAGTTACACTGACCTGATTGGCTGCCAGAAAAACTAAGGGTAATAGTAATTATTGTAAGTGTGTACCATCAGCGTTATCTTGGTCTGGTAAGATAAGGCATTTCGCCAGAATCAGTCAACAAGCCAGCAGACATAACTATTTAAATAACCATATTACCCAACTAACACCACTACTAGTCTTACAACTGTTACTACCAGTATATCTGCTATTGTCATATACCAGAATATATCTTTATTTAAACAATCTTATTCTGCAATCACCTTATTGGAGTGGAATGACATTCATATTTCAGCAAACCAAAACGTTTGTATTAAAAAAACATTTGGGTAACCAGAAAATTTATTTTTTAAACAATTTTAATAAACACTACAAAGAGAATTATAATATCCTTGATCTAGTTCTTGGGAAAGGGAAGATGGCTATCAGAACTTAAAGGAGCTAAATCGCTAACATTAGGGACCTAGAAATTGACACAAGTGGTTCGCAAGGCATATAATAATGTAATATGAATGTATATCTACATTCAATGGTTTCCGTTTTTACTCTAATTTCAAATCAGTTATGTTTGGCGCAATAAGCCAGAAGTCTTAATCGAATGCAAATTTCTAGAGTCTGGTTATTCCAGTATACATACGCTGTTTGATTTGGTGCAATGTTTCTAGCCTCGTTCCTCGAGTCTCTTGCTAGAACTGGGGCTGAAACGCATTATGGTACATGATTCATGTACCAATGGTAAAATGTTTATTTTGTCTTAAATATTGGATATCAGAAACCCGTCTTTTTCCGGTAAGATCACAGTATCAATGTTGATTTAAATTGACAAAATAATTTGTGTTTTCAATGTTGAAGGTTTTGGATGATACTGAGTTAGAGACTTAGCTACTTTAAATCCTAGTCTTTAGACACCAATATAACAGATCACTATGCTTTTGATTTAACTAACTGGGTTATAATTTGTGTACTGGAGAAAATGGGGGATTTTGTATTTTTGTCCCTTTCTCTTCATTTTTTTGATACCAACTATATTAGAACAATTTCATGTTTCGTATACATAAATCGACCAGGTGTGAATTGAAGAACAATACGTTTGCAGCTTTCTAATAAACATATATTCTATTGAAATTCTGACATGGAAAATGACAAGCAATCAGATGTGTATCCTTCAAATTTAGTCTTTTTACATTACTATTCCTTACTTTAAGCTCTGCAAATTTAATGGATTCCTTTCCCATCAGCCGAATTGACCTTGAGTTCTGTTTCACCACTGTACTCCTACAAGGCCAATAGCGATTATGTGAATATTGCACAATTCTAGATGACTTTCTGATGTAATGTCCTCGGGTAGAGGTTAAAATATGTACTGAATAGCTGAACATTAAATAGCAGAGTTGAAGATAACTGTACAAGATCTATATAGTTACAGTATTATTCTATACATCTACATGTATGTTACTATGTCAGTAGCGTAAATATTCTAGTCTGCCTGAATATATCAACATTATTCCTGTATTCCCTACTCTATGATTGATATCATGGAATTACTAAACAAAAGATTGATTGCCATGCAACAAAACAGACACCCACAGCATCTAAGTTGTCAAGATATTTACCCAATGAACATCTACATACAGATGCCCCAGAGAAAATGATACTGAAATTTCACTGAGATTTCAGTGAAATTTCAGTGAATTTCAGTGAGATTTGAAAATTTTGCCCAATCCCACTGAAATGACCAAATTTCAGTGAAATCTCACCAAAATTTCACTGAAATAAAAATATATTTCGGTCGATTACTGAAATTTCACTGAAATAAACAAAAATTTTGATCTACTGAAATTTCATTGAAATAAATTATATTTTTTTCTACTGAAATTTCATTGAAATATTTATATTGCAAATTTCATTGAAATTTCATTGAAATTACAAAAAATAAAAATGTCATTTTTTCATAGCAAATATTTTAATAACTGCATAGCCTATAAAAGATTTGTAATTTGTGAAAGAGAGCACTTTGAAATTATGGCCTAATAGTGTTTTTTTTAATTACCATTAATTAATCATGCTATTTCCTGAAGCAGACAATTTCATTATTGACGTTTATTTTATTCGTCCATCATTTTTTTTATTCGTCCGTCACCGTATGTGTAATCCACGAACACGTGCCTATAAGTAATGATAACTTTAGAAGCCTATACATGTTTAAAATGATGTCTAAACTTATGACTCAACATCAAAATTGTTTCCAATATATTCCGATAATCATTGTATTGTGATAGAATGGCTATTTTCACATCGTAATAAACGTGTTTCAATCGCTAAATAGCCATATTTTGAAACGAGGTCATCGAGTACGGAAGCCATAAAATTCATGTACAGTAAATATTTTACGATCAACTAATATAATCATGTCTTGAAATCAACCTTTTTTTATTGTGAAAGGTGACAATAATTCTACACCATCATAAATTTAAGTTTGGAGCCCATTGTTGGTTAGCGTATACAGTGTCAGTCAGGTTACACCAGAAGAATGGCCGTGTTTTTGAAAATTTTGGAATGGAAAACAAACGAAGAAATTTTTAATTCTATAATGGTTGTAAATATATTAAACTCTTGTGCAAATAAAACATGACCTCACGTGCATGTTTCATCGCTAAACTGATAAACTGGTGCTGCTATTTTATACAATTAACGCGCAAGTTAAAGTACGTTCTTTTCACCATTTTCCCTACGGCTTCCGTAACTTGAAATTCCTTGGTAAAAGGGCGCGAGTTTGGATAACAGAGTGGAGTTTGTAAACGGTATTTTCTGGATTATATGACCCCAAAACACCTAACACGGAATGGTTTGTTGGATAAATTTCGAAGTAGTTAATTATAGAATGCAAAGCAGCCATGGTGAGTAAAGTTCTAGTAGATCGACCTATTGATTGGTAGTAATTTTCGTCATTCAAATTGAATCTAATTATATGTGTGACCTGGCTATGAATGTTTAGTTTTAAAATATAAAGTAAAACCGTTCTGTCTAGGTTACGGATCCACTAAAAATATAGAAAGATATTTATATATTAAGAGTAAATTATCACATCAGTGTTATAAATGTCTGCCACTAGTGACTGTTGATGCACATTTATCCCTGGTTCCCAAAATGACGTTTGCTTTGTTTTTGACAGGAAAATTTTGAAACTTCTGAATGCTCCAATAGTAGTAAAATAGCACATTACATGACACATACCTATCTTTATTTAATATTATTTGATTGTGTAATTTCAGGCCATATATTTTTATTATGGAAGAAGAAGAAAAGGACGACACTATAGTCTCACTAGAACTACTAGAAGAAAAAGAAAATCAGAAGACTGAATACAGAAATTTGAGGGATAATCAATAATATAGAGTAATATTGTAATTGTTTGGAGTTTCTTTTCAGAATGCATGTTAATAAAGACTTTGAAATACAATGCATGTAGTAAGAGATTTCAATAAAATATCAGTGAGATTTCAGTAAAATCTCAATGAAGTTTCAGTGTGAGATTTAGTCTAAATATTGTTAAAATTTCAGTGAGATTTCAATGAAATTTCATTGAAATCTCACCAAAATTTCAATGAGATTTTACTGAAATTTCAATGAGATTTTACTGAAATTTCAATGAGATTTCACTGAAATTTCAGTGAGAGATTTGGTCAAAATATTATTGAAATTTCAGTGAGATTTTACTGAAATTTCAGTGAGATTTTACTGAAATTTCAGTGAGATTTTACTGAAATTTCAATGAGATTTTACTGAAATTTCAGTGAGAAATTTGGTCAAAATTTTATTGAAATTTCAGTGAGATTTCACTGAAATCTCATCGAAATTTCATTGAAATCTCATTAAAATTTCAGTGAAATCTCACTGAAATTTCAATAATATTTTGACCAAATCTTTCACTGAAATTTCAGTGAGATTTCACTGAAATCTCACTGAAATTTCAGTGCGTATTTTCACAGGGGTGGTAGTCTTCCTCAATTACAGGCATAGAGAGAGGGTTTAACATACACTCAACACAAACTACGTACTTTTGAGACTAACACATGGTACAATTTTATTTCAGTAATTCGTTTGCACATGGGAGGAACCCAGAAAAACCTGCTCTTTGTCATATACAAAATTGGGATCGAAACCACACCACTTGACTAAATGACAGTAAACAGCACCTTTTAGACCATTAGACCACCCAACACCCTCACTCAATTGGAATCAAAATTATTGTGTTCAAAAACCTTGAGCTATTCAATTTTATTTCAATAATTCACCTACACATCGGAGGAACCCAGAAGACTGCTTATCATTCTACTTAGCCAAATCAGAAAATGTTTGTTACTGAATGCAACTAAAGCAAATTGTAATACTTTTTTGTTCTAAAAATAAATTGCCAGGCAACGAAACATATGCCCACAGCATCTAAGTCATTCGGGTAGTTAACAAGTGTTGTCGGTTATTTTTTATTTCGATGGTAATGAAACATTACAATACACTAATAAGTTTTGCCTCATGCTAATGTTTACAAAACATTTAATACAATGTTGAAGTTAATAATAATCCTTGAAAACCAATATACTTGTTTGTCTGTAGACCTTAAACTATGTGAATAAATCTAAAAGTCAATCCAATGATAACTTTGGCCTGTAGAGCATCCACAAGATTTTTTGAAGTAACCAAATGGTATTATCGTTACTCCTTGAAAATCAAAAGGATTCTACGTCTCATGACCATAAACACTGCACAGCAATTAAAAGTCAATCGGATATTAACTTTAGCTTCTAGTGCATTGACAAGCATTTCAATGTGAACTCATATAAAAACTGAGGTGGATGGATAGACAAAGGCGTGGGACAATTATAACATGTGTCACTTATGCAACATTAAAATGTCAATGTACTATACATGTATATAAGAAAAGTGAAGAACAGCAAAGATTTAAAACAATCTTGAAAAAAAAGGAATGTATTACATATGAAACGATAAGGTGATTGACATTCTGAACCTTTAAGCAAAATGCCTGAAATACCTTTTAGTATTTAGTTGTACTCGTGACGTAAAATAAATACCAAGAATATGCCCTAAAATTTATCAATGCTCATCATGAATAATCGTAGAAATAGAAATATTCTTAATAATATATTTCATTATAAAGTTGTGTATGATAAAGTAATCAAGATGTAATAATTATACTTTTCTGTTTTTGTTCATTATATTCATTCATATCTGATTTTAATGTTTTATTTAAATATAATCAAACAGGTATATCTTGTTACAATTACATATAAATATATCAATCATTAGATAAAAATGAAATTGAATGGAGTTTAATGCCCTACTGTTATGCAGCGATGGAGGGATCTCTGCTAGGACAGTGACATCTGTCCTGCACTTATTTCGAATAAGTACAAATATGTAGACTGATTAAAGGCACAACAAGGAGAATCAAAAACTCTAGTGACAACAATATGTATCAATTAGAATGAGCATAAGTTTTGAAATATTTCTGTCAATTTGGTTTCAAGATCTATTTACTAGTGTGGGAGACGCTGGCTCACTAACCTGGCAGTCAAAGGTTTCGATTCTGGTGTTGACCTAGAAAGTTCATTAGTATTTTCTGGCATTTTTTATCCTTGTGAATGGTGAGTGACAGAGGGCCTGACAATCACACTTGTCTAGTACTCTAGTCATTTGGATGGGACGGAAAACTAAGGTCACATGTCCACATTGGTGTGCACATAAAAGACCCCTTAACAGTTGGAATTTGATATAAAAGTAGGACATACTGCCACTGCCCAGACAAACTTTCCCTCATCGCACACTGTATGGTGTATGTCTGTCTTCATTAACCCAGGGGAGCAAAACAGTAGGACGTTAAGCACCATTTCATTGCATGATGCATCTACCGGAATTGGTGGTTGAAATCCTGTTATGGACTGTTAGACTTTTAGAAGTATAGAATGATGGAAAAATTCAACAACGGACACAGCCACCAATAAATGAGTTTTGTAATGTAATTACCAATTTCAGGTGGAAATCATTTAAGTACTAAATGATAAAAAAAGACAACAGCTTGTTACCTTAATGTATATCATTCTAATTAATATATCATGTTGACAAGTTGACATCATGTTAATCTGTTGGTCAAAATGTGTGGTATTGATTTACACCTCAAAATTGTGTAACACACAGATAAAAATTGATTAAATGTGTAGCACATGTTGCAGCTTATTCAACTCATGCACGTAGTTCTATTTATATGTAATTTAATAACTTATTAACATTTTTATCCAAAACAAGAGTTATTTAAAACAAAAATATTTTTGGTGGGAGGCCAAAATAAAAAAACTTCAATTTAACTATTTTAATCGAAAAGTATGAACGGATCAGTAAAAACAGAATCTTTCATGTCATGTTCATGAATGAATCTAGTAAGGAGAATCATCAATTCGTCACCTCAGAATTAAAGTGTTCTATCTCCACTTTCATAAGAAATGGAGTTATTATATCCAGTAATTAAAATAACTTCAATATTTTAGAGAAAACAAATTACCAGGGCAGATTTTAAAGAACTATACCAGTAAAATGCAAAATTTAATTGTTCTATCTCATTAATAAAAGCAAAATTTACAGTTATAATGTTCTATGTCCAATATCCAATGAAACTGCCCAATAATGGTCACGTGATCCTTTTCCAAAATGGCGTCTCCTAGGCTTAGCTTGTCTAACTAAGGTCATTGATGAAGTTTTGAAGGTGAAGATGATGTTATGAACAAGAAACAGCAAGTACTTTTGAAAAATAAAAATTATATCAATAAAAATGTAAAGGTAGAAACAATTAAGACATTAAAATATACCAAAAACACTCTGATTAGTGTGGCCTTGGAGATAGAACAATCTAAATCTAATTTCATCTTATTTTGAATTTGGCACGTAGACATAGGTTTTTAATTCTCTTCTTATTTCTGATTCCAATTTGTTTCACAGAGAATTACTTAGGAATTATCTCTGTCACAGATGACTGTCTTCAACGCTTGCAGTAACACGTGGCGACAATCATTGGCTCAAGGGCTCGTGCATTGTTTACATAAGACGTAACTGCTGCGGGCAAAATGATGCCTTTTACTCAATATAATACCCATTTACACTAAATAGGAAATACTTTTTAAGTACAAATACTTCAGACGTCTTTACTTATTTTTCTATTACACACAAAAAATCTTTTAGAATTTAATTTTTCGAAAGAAAAAAGTTAATATGAGGATATAATAAAGTGACCTCGATGTCATCCTTATCAGTGATTGTAGCGGCCTAGGGAATATTCACTGCTGATCAGTGTTGTGATTCATGGGTGTATGTCAAATTTTATACACTGTTTCATTTAAGGTCTGCTACTGTTAGATTTATTCCTATTGAAATTCAACTTACACCCCAAGTAATGGTATAGTCCAATAGTTCATCTGATACAAATTCGGACATTGATGATGAGGTAGCTGACCCTACCTTTGAAGTTAAATTACAATATCGATGTCAGTTATTATCACATATGTGATAAAACTTGTTAAACACTTTCCAAATATAATTCTAACACAGAGACATTTGCTACGATAGATGAGTAATAAAGGTTTCAACAATTGTAAGTGACGAATGCCAAAGAAATACACAAGTTATCCCTCTATATAACTGACTGAAATCACGAGTTATAACAGATAAATGGGCGAATTTCTGCTCACTTATAATTTCTTCAAAGATCAAAAATGGTTGTATGAGAATGTGAGAGAATAATAGACAATTTATCAAAAGAATTGACTGCCACTAGATAAGAGAATACAAAAAAATCAGTACATTACCATGTTTTTGTTAAGGTATAGAAGGAATAAAAAAACGGAATCTATTTTTCTTGTGTTGTCTTATCTGATGACACGCAGATATCCTCTTGCAGTCCCAAACAACAACTTTTGTTCTTCGAAGAAATTATAAGTGAACAGAAATTAGGCCGTGTATCTGTTTCACGTGCCACTTCAGTCAGTTATATAGAGGGATAACTCGGGGTTTCCTTTGGCGTTCGTCACTCCCGTTTCATCAAACTTTTTTTTTACCCATCTATCGTAGCAATAATCTTTGTGTTAAAATTATATTTGGATTGTGCTTTACCAATTCTATCACATGTATGTGATAATGATGCCACAGTTTGTTGAGTGGTCATTAAACACGTTTTTCTCTCTCTAGATTATGAATATTTTTAGATGTAAATATTTTATCAATAATAAAGACTTTGCTGTTGGCTTACTTCATCTTGTATAACCTGTTCATGGTATTTCAACATTATTATGACAAATTCACTTTATTACCTTGGAAACGAAAAGACAGGAGTGAGTTGTTTTGACAAATTCAGTAATAAGGGTTAAGTGCTTGTATTACACAGAAAGTCATTGACATCAGAGTTTTGTCAAATTCCCTTTCAAACTTGAGGGGGTGGGGCAGTAGAGTAGTAAAATACGTGTGCTTTACATCATAAGGTCTGGCATTTAATCAAGTGACCCAAGGTTTTATGAGACGGGGAATGGACGTTAAGTTCTTTCTCTATAACTTGGAATTAAGGTTAGAACGGTTTAAATTGTGCTTATTTTCATACTGTTTGGCTTTGTTAATTAGACCAAATCTGCAAACATTGGCGTGTTGCCATACCCAGAAAGACTATCTTATAGGATAACATTTGTTTGAACATTGTCAGGTCCATGAAAGTTCTTTATTTATACTGGTATGTGTAATAAAAGCACATACGATTCTATTCCAGTGTTAAATGAAAAATTTCACTTGGACGATTTTTGTCATCTGAACTAAATTTTTGTTAAAATTTCAAAATTTTTTTGTTCTATCTCCATTTTACCATAAATTGAATGTGGCCCCCTTTGTTAAAAAAAGATGATAGATTAAAATTACACCATAAACAATCGTTGTGTTAGTATTGTCTGTCATTAAGCAAAATTTGACATAAATACGCATGTAAATTTCGCGGCATTAAAACATCACCTTTTCAATCGCATTTTTCTCAAAACATGAAAAAATGGACATAGAACAATATAACTCTTGGGTGACGAATTAGTGACACTTAGATTATTTGCCACAATCTAGGATAATGTAACACAATACACAGCGGATGTTACATTTAGCCTGAAGGTGCTGATTCTTTCACAGCTAATCAACATGGTAAATGTTGCAAAAAACTGATTATTAATAAAGATCTTAACCAAATGATACTACCATACATTTTGTATTAATATCAAGATATTATTACATGTAGGCCCTATACACTATGGCCAAAAAAGACACAACTGTCACACTTGATAACTAATTTATCATTTTATTACAACAAAGAGGTCTGTATTTATTTACTGGTAAGTGATTCTGCTAAATCTATATGCCATTCCAACCCTTAAAAAAAACAAGTATTGTTCTCACTTAAAATAGCATTATGCAAGAGCAAAATCTGCTTATTACAGGTCTTTCTTTAGGCTTGAAATGTTATCTAAATAATCAATTAGTCATTAATTAACATATCCAGCCCATAATAAACTCTTGATGTCAAGGCTAGCCTTCGATGTTGGCGGATTACATTCCTTTATGCCGCTTAATGGCCGTTGATAATTAAATCAATCAAGTGGATAATCGAGTCTATGCTGTCTATATTAATGATTTGAGTAATGATGACCGAGGCTATGTGAATATTTCAAACGCTTTTTTCTTGGCTAATAGTGGATCAATTTGACTGAAATTTTCAGCAAATTACCTTTACACTATCTAGTTTTTAACTATTATAGTGAGAACTGCCATCTCCTTCTCTCTGAAGGTAAAGGTGTGGCAAATAAAGCAGTTTGAAAAAAAAACAACAAACGACTTGACTTACCATGGCTGTCTCAGTGAGTCAGCATAAAATGTCCTTCATCAGCTATCTTATATGAGGCAATGCTATGTCGTTAGTGCTATTACATGTCCAATGTTGCAAATGTTTAATGTTAGGTGTAAATTTGACAAACTCACGAGTAAAACATCCTGTAATACTGACAAATACATCGTGTAAATTGACATCTACTTTTTGTCATTAAACATTGTGTAAATTGACATCTACTTTTTGTCATTAAACATTTCACATTAGACATTTCACAACAAGCTTAACTCCATCTACCCAGAACTGAAATGTTTAATGACAAAAAGTAGATGTCAATTTACACGATGTATTTGTCAGTATTACAGGATCTTTTACTCGTGACTTTGTCAAATTTACACCTAACATGTAACATTAAACATTTGCAACACTGGACATGTAATAGCACTAACGACATAGCAGTCAAATCCCCCCAACCTTATAGTATGTTCATGCAATACTTCTTATGGAAATTTGTGGTTTCAAGTAGGATATAGGAATACATAATGAATGATAAAATTTGATCATTGTCTAAAAAACTGGCACTTTACACAAGATTATATTCATACATCGGAACTGTACATAAAATTTGAAAATTAGATTGTTTTGAATATAAGGTGGACAAATAAAATTGGACATGATTGATAGAATTCTGGAAAAATAGTTTTATTTATCCAAAATAATTGTTACACAGGCTTTCTATCCACAGGGGGGTCACGGTGGCTAAGTGGATAAGGTGCTGGTTCACTAGCCTGGAGGTCGGGTGTTCGATCCCTGCACTGGCCGAGATAGTTCATCTCGAATTTCCGGCGTGATTTCCCCTTGTCAGTGATGCAGAAAGAGGCCTGACAAGGACAGCTGCCTAGTCATTTGGATTGGATGAAAAACCGAAGTCCTGTGTACACATTGGAGTGCACGTAAAAGATCCCTTGGCAGTTGGAATTCGATATAAGAGTAGGCCGTAGCGCCGCTGCCCGGGCAAAATTTCCCTCATAGCACACTGTATGGCGTATGCCCTTCTTCCATTAGCCCAGGTTAGGTGCAAAAGAGTACGACGTTAAACCCCATTTTATTTCATTTCATTTCATTTCTATCCACAGCTATTTAGTCAATGAGCAAAAGCTGTAAGGCTATTATGAATTGGTTCTAAGAAAATAATATAAAATTTGATTCACACCATGTATTGTAGGACAAAAATATCCGCTGTGATAGTACAGGACTATTGGAAGTTGAGGTACCGTTAATATTCTAGTTCATTTCAACTATTTCTGTGTAATTCTAGAGCCTAAACTAACAATCATCTGTTTGAATAATGGGTGAGAAGTACAACAGTGCACCTGAAAAACTTGACAACTGTCACTCACCTGTCTAATCATGAAAAACAGTTTATAAATAGATATATGTACTGGTTTATAAATAACAAATCTACAGTACTATGACAATTATATTTTTTAAAAATCTATAGATTTTATTAATGAAGGAATCAATTTCTCAAAATAAAGGCTTAGGTTACTGTTCAAGTGAAAGACTTTAAATGATTTAAACACTAGTAGTTGTATATAAAATTCAGTCCTATGAATGTTTAAGGTTGTCAAAAATCTATTGTTGTATAACAAAGCTATTACTTTATATAACGGGGATGTTTTTTATCATTATTTACAAAGTTTCCTAATTTTCTCCTATCAATCATTGATAGTGTTGTCATACATCTGAATTTACATAAAACCTAGTAAATGTCTTCTTATCCCATATATTTCAGTGAATACCTGGTCAATTCTGTTACTAATAAGTAACTATTTGACGCTGTGATACACCAACATCCATCCATATTACATACAGTGGCGCTGGGTGATGAGCAATTTGCTTGAAGGGCAATCACCTTGTATCTGGGTAAACTGTCCTATTATTCTGACATGTTCACAGTGACAACTTCCCACTATAATTTTACAAGTTATTGCTGCATTTTAATTATTTCATGACAAAACAGTGCATAATGTAAATGAGTTAAGTAACCCCATATAGACTGTTTTGATTATCATTACTAACAAGTGTATATTTTTCATGTTTCATACTATAGGTTACAACTTCTCCACATTTTGGCGTTCAATATGCAGACCTAGAGTAGTAAATTTATTTTTTAACCATATTTTCGTCCCATCTTTACCGTCACAAAACAAATAATTTAAGACCCCTCTGTCAAAATGCATCAGGCCAAATTTCAGTAAAAAATGACAAAATTTTAAATTCTATATATGTTAATAATTTTTAAAGAATATTCCATTGATTCTTCTATAAATAATGCTTAACTAAATGTAGCTTTGTTTCAGGAAAAAAGAAATTAATTTGAAATAGAGAATGTTTGTATGTTAATGGTCTTCATTTGTGTTTTAATAAACTCCTCGTGGAAGGGAACTTCCACAAAATTGAATTATTTTCCGAATGAATGGCCTTACTATTGATGCACATATTGAATGAAACTCTTATCCTGTCTGTTGTATATCTGGTGACAAATGCGTCATAGAACTGCGAGTTAAACTTATTAAAAAAAATTGATAGGATAATATCGTATAATAAACTAGGTCCAGCTGTTACCACCTACTGGATAAATTATATTAGAAATAAAATTTCACATACTACGTCATTCAGTTGTCGTTAGTGAGTATTGATTGTTTGGGCAGAGGGCGGCCATGATGATCAGAAACTAGTCCATTCATAATTAATACTCATTATTATTGACTGGCAATTCATTCATCTTGCATTACAAAAAAATGGGTAAAGTAAGTGAATATGTCTGGCTTATTTTCAACGAATATATAATGAGGGATCGTTGAGTGCATGTAGAGGATTATGATTACCGAGAATTAGGATGAAGCCAAATTCAATGAATATGCTAATTTACTGGTATTGTGATTGTAAATGATATTTATAGTACATAATTCTAGTACAAAAGCACAACATAGATAATTAGGATTCATTTCCACTCAACACGAATAAAGGTGAAGTCAGTCCGGTCTAAGTTGAACAGGCGCGGATCCAGAGGGGGGGGTCCTGGGGGTCCGGACCGCCCCCCCTGCTCAGACTTGAAAATTTTTTTATGCGATTTTATTGGCGATTTAGACCTGTTATTTTGGAATTTACCTTCCGGAAACACGTCAGAATGAACCAAATTGAAGCTAATTTACCAAATTATCGGTTGAGCGCAATTTGTTAAGCAATTATCAAACCTAGACCCCCCCCCTGCAAAAAATCCTGGATCCGCACCTGTTGAAATATTCTTAATGAATTTGGTTGTATATGGACCATGTTAAAATTAGCTCATAGATACTTCCTTGTATTTATAGTACTTTGCTATTTACAATCGTCCCCTTGAAATTTTTTGGATCAATTCATTTTTTTTAAAAAATAATTCACGTGCACAACCCCACCTTTCCAACCTATACCCATTTTTGGGACAAACTAGCAGATTTCTATTACAGTGTGTTAAAGCCAGAGAACCTGGAAAAAATTGTAATTTGGTTAACTGTTGCCTACAATTGTGCAAAAAAAAAACAAATTTGCATACTCAACCAGCAGAAGTAGGATTATCAAGGTTTCAATTCCTGAATGCAGATCACAAAGGCTTAATAACAAAACAACACATTTAGTAACAAAAGGAAAAAAAGGAGCTAAATGTCAACCTTGAAAAAACCATCTTATACAAATACTGTCAACAAATATGTTAATTTTTATAATCAAAATATTTCATGCAATGGGGATAATGTGACAACAGCTGACTTACTGACATGTCACTGAAACATGTCAACTTCCATTGCAGAAAAGGTGTACCGGTAGTTCAATAAAATAAATGAGTCTTGCAACAGCAGACCACATTCCAATTTTCAGATCCATACCATCTATTTTAGTAAATAGACTATGCTATGTCAGGTACAAAACGTTTAGATTTCTTCTTAATCAAGAAACACACATTTCTATCAATTCTAAACAGTTAGTATCCTCACAATAAATTCAGTTCATTAGTAAACAAGGGACACATATGCTAAACCACAGTCCATTTTATTGTGTGAACAAATATTTCAATGGGTTTCCATCCCTCTCAAACCATTTTTTATATATATATGCTCACATTTCATGCGGGAGTATAGAGTCCTGATCACCAAAACTTTGTCAATATCAATACTCCACAGAACAAGATACTATTTTCAATTTTTTTTTCTTTTACACATGCTGTGATTGTTTTGGTAGACATCAGTAGGAACCCATTCATATTTCAGAGTCCCAAATAAAGTCATTGCCCCTTTGCCCTCAACCTTGTCAACACTATACACAGGAGGTTATCAGAATAATTGCTGACGTTGTCATCTAGAAAGATAAATTAAACCCAATGGAAATTAAGAGAAGCCCTTCAATTTACAAAGTTATTTAATTCTTGTTTTGTAAATGCTCTACAGGCGAAAGTTATTGAGATTTTTTTCCTGCAGATTTAATAGAATAGTTTGCGTCATTGTAATATTGAATCCTTTTACAATTCAGGGTAACCAATCCATGTTATGCATAGTAATTGTACCTGACCCAAAATTTAACAGTAACCTTTCAAAATGCTGCTGTTGGGCATGTACATGCATTGTCTGGTAACACTATTTCGTATTATCTTATTAAATCTTAAGAGTCATTCCACGAGAAAACCATGCAATATCATGCAGATGTTCGAAGGTGGGGGTCGGCCGTTTTAGTTCATATTCACAGGGTTTGGTCGATCCGTCGAGCCTACTCCCTGGCCAAAATCACCGATTTCAGAAATCAACCGTTTTCGAGATACAGGCCTTTTACGTTTTTCGGTGTTTTTTTGCCATTTTTAGGCCAAATTTTAGGTATTTTCGTCGCACTACTAACGCTGTTACATGACCCCGGAGAACTAGGTTTGGGTTGTTCATGATAGCCGGGGTCTTGCACTACCACATTATCATGGTCATCCGGATCAAGTTCATTTTCCATAGGTGTCCGGATACTTCACAAGGTACGTGTCTAGAGATGCCTGAAATGTACCCCATCTTTAGATCGTTATAACTCCACTGGAGCAGGGTTTGCGATAAAAATTAAAATCAATTTATTTGCAGCTTGACCAGTTCTAACAACATAAGAAATAAATTCGTTGTCAGCTAACTTGCAACAGTATGAAAATTCATGTCGAAAGTTAACAAAAACTTCAGTTTTCATTGGGATACATGGGCGGATTATTAAGGTACCCTATCGCCTATATTGTTATTCAGAGGGTCAGTATATCAACTCCGCCTCCCCTTCAGTCGACTTTGCCAAAATATTCAGTCCCGGTTTGGTTTGGGTATCCAGTCTGCAAATCCAAGATGGCGTCTCCCAGAGAATATGGATTTTCGCAAATTCTCGATCTAAAGCGTCAAAATTTTGAAAAACGGTCGAGTTAAAGCAGATAAAAATATTTTTCATATTTAATCCCCGTATGGTACAGAATAACGTGTCTTCGTTTATTCGACAGCAAATGAATGCAGAATTGCCCAAATAAGAATAGTTTTGCGATGTCAAATCATCGTTTTCGTTATAAAATGTCTACAAAATATTCAAAATACGCCCGTAATAAAAATAGGAAAATCTCGCTATTTTTGTACACCTACATTCTAATGTGGACGCCCCTGTCCGTCTATCTGTCCACATTTTGGCGTGGACTTGTATTGTCGTGCCCCTGTCCGTCGGTCCACATTTTGTTTACGGACACTCTATGTGTCACATTTTTATCCACTTTCTGCAATACTTGAAATAATTATAGGTTTATTTCCCAAACATCTCGGTTCCTTTCAATATTGGCATGTATCTGATCGTAACTTCATGGCACCTGATTTTACGAAAAATCATGTTTTTAGTTTCTGGACTAAATCGGAAATAATAACATAATTATCTCCCTTGTTTTCCCATTCCCCTCATGCAATAGCTATCTTCATACTTTTGAATTTGAAGTTGATGATGATATTTTTGCCAATTTCTCAACTGACAATAGTGAATTATGGGATTAATAGGATTATTAGGCAGGACTGTTTATAGATACCAACTATTTTAATCGTTTTTTTTTAAAATTATAATTTATAGCTATAACTTAAAAATATGAAATTGTAGCTTTAAAGGGATCGTTTATAACCCTAATCTAATAGCTCGGCGCCTTCCGATATTCCCGGATATCGGATATTAACTTCCTGGATTATAGCCCCGTTTACACTTGGCCGCGATAAGCGTGTCGTACTGGGCACGGTACTAGGCCTCGATAAATTTCAAGAAATTGACCCGTTTACATTACCGGTCTTGGAACCGTGCCAAGCACGCCAAAAGCGGGACTCTTCACAGAAAAGTTAATTTCAGTCCCTAAGCAAGTTACCCGGATGAAAACAATTATGGCGGTTGATTTTGGTACGTATAGTCATTTTGACAGAACTGATGACAGAGCTGTCAAAGTTCGCGGAAAAAAGTCAAGGTTTATTTGGCGCATGCGCAGTAATCCGTGCTCAGACCGGTTAGCGCTTACAGTACGAAATTTAAAACGAGCCTTTCTTGGCACGTTTCCGAGACCAGTGGGCCAGATTGGCACGGTACTCAGTACGATATGCTTGTGTTTGACCCGTTTACACTACAAAAACATTAACGGTGCCGTACCAGGAACCGTTCCTGCCACGCTTAAAATTTGTAATGTAAACATGGTTTATGGCCCATGATTCTACAAAAAAAAAAAATGCTGTTTAGCTTGTAGCCCGTCTAGAGGTCACAATTTTCATGCGATTTTTAAAAACGTTTTGATATATCCCAGTTACACGCTAATGATTGCTGAGTTCGAATTTCATGAAAATCGAACCAAAACTGCCAGACAAAATGGCCACTTTTCGTACGCAAATAGTGTAAAAGTATGTAATTCCAAGAATGTTGACACTCTTCAGCGGCCCACATACGCTCAACATAATTGTCAGTTATATTATCAATACTTGATATTGACAATCATATTGAGTGTGTGTATGTGATATTGAAGCTCGAAATAATTAATGTCAATATGATTGAAGAAGTCAAATGTCCGTAGATTTTTTATTGACGAACCGTCAATTTTTGTGCAGCAATTGATCGTGTGTGGGCGTCATCAATAATATTGACGCAATATTTCGTTTTCACGAAGCTCTCGAAGTAGGTGTTTGTGCCCAAACTTTTCCCCCTGAGTACACCCTTGTTGTGACCATTTTCGATGTATTTTCTTTTTCTTGGGACTTGGAACCGCCATAGCTAATGCTAAACAAATTCTTCCGTCAATGATGGCTGCTTTCCTCAGAATGAATATTGAGAAAATATTTGCTTCAATACATCAGTAATATTGACAATTACATTGAGCGTGTGGGGACAGCTTAAAGAACATAAATTTTATCAGATTTTGATGAATCTTCAAAACTATCCGTGTCTGCTTCAATCAAATTCAGGCCAGTGATATTTCTCAAAAATTTATTCGTTTATATGGTAGCAAATGAAAAAAAAGCTTCCGAAATGGTATTTTAACCACTGTTTGTCGTGTATTTTGTACACGGTGAACAGTCCATTTGCTGATTACACTATTTTGCCTCGACCGTTTTTATTGGAATTCGAATTTTTACTAATGGTTTGGATTGTTCACACTTGGTTTTATTTTATTCATAGATAAATCATTTCTACAATAGATTAAGCAGGTAAACAAGGTAGGTGTACGTATCGACGGTATAACAAGATAAATACAGGTCGAGTGGTAGTTATAAACTCAATACACATACTAATTTTGAAATTCTGAATATTATTCACCATATCTTGATGTCCAATTGGTCTATATTGATGCCCAGTCGGTCATATTCCTGGCCTGACATTTGGAAAATATCGCAGGACATGTCCGGAAAGTATGGCTGAAATCCAAACACTAAAGAAACCAAAATACGACGCGAATAATGACGAATTTCGTAACTTTCGACACAAATTTTCATACTGTTGTAGGTGAGTTGACAACGATTTTATTTTTTACTTTGTTAGAACAGGTCAAGCTGCAAATAAAACGATTTACATTTTTATCGCAAACCCTGCTCCAGTGGAGTTATCGAAATTTGAAGAAAGGGTATAATTCAGGTATCTCTAGACACGTATCGTGTGAAGTATCCGGACAGCTTTGGAAAATGAACCTGAACCTGATGACCATGATAATGTGGTAGCGCAAGACCCCTGCTATCATGAACAACCCAAACCTAGTTCTCCAGGGTCACGTAACGGTGGTAATAGTGCGACGAAAATTCCTAAAATTTGGCTTGAAAATGTCAAAAAAACTGCCGAAAAACGTAAAAGGCCTGTATCTCGAAAACGGTTGATTTCTGAAATCAGTGATTTTGGCTGAGGAGTAGGCTCGATGGGTCTACCAAACCCTGTAAATATGAACTCAATCGGCCGACCCCCACCTTCGAACCTTCTGCATGGTTTTCTCGTGGACTAGCTCTTAATGTCTGTCATTCAGTCTCCAATAATCTCTGTTTTCTGCTGTTCGTGTAATATGCTTACCCATAAAACCAAACAATTTGATCGAAGGACACATTTATTACAAGCCGTCATTATGACATCAGATTCCAGAGGACCAATTTCATTATCCATATTTTGAAAATCTCAACAACACACATGTAATTAATACTTCAAATGAAGTAATCATAAAAGAATCACATTTCTCTAATAATACTCACACAACCAAGGGTCAAACAATCATACTTTCAGTGTGAAAAAAAAGTCTCAAAATTTTATTATTCATTTTACCAGATGGTAATACTGTATGACTTCTGTATGAGTAATCATTTCAACTTTTTGAACTTAAGAAGAAAGAGGCAATAGGATTATTCATAATATTCTTAAAGATGCATTTTCGGAGAGTTAAAGTTGCATATTAACAGGCAACTTAAAGATGCATTATTGAAGATTTAGATAAGAGTTGGTCATTCTTGCAATAATAGTCCAAAAACAGATAATGCCAAATTAAGATATTGAAAATTTCAATTAGCCTTTGAACGCTTGACAAGATGCATGCATTGATTGTAACCATGTTTAAATTTAAATAAAATCATTAATTGACCAAAACTTTCTAATTAAAATAGACTCATTTGATTGCATCGTGAAATGATTATGGTCTTGTCATGTTAAAAATTGTCTAATTAATAGTTTATAGAACATTTAAGGCCTACAGAAAGACCTCTAATAAGTAGAGTTTGCTCTTGCTTTATGCCTGTTTAAAGAATCTAATCCTTGATGCATTTTCTTCTGTATAAGTAGACATTTTCTTCTACATATGTAGACGTTGCAAAACCATGACTGGTTTGGTTTTAAACTTCAAAAATAGTTCTAAAGCAGACCCACAACAACTGTTTTTTTGCAGTTCAAACACTTTTTTTTCCATTAACTCAATTATATAACCTAGAATTAAGTGTCGTTGGGTGACATGACACCAATAATTAGAAAACATCATGACGCAGCCTTGTGCCGAGTGTTTAAACTAGGTCAGTCAAAACATGCTAGACTCACATTGTCTGGAGAGGTAACAAACACGAAAAACCACGAAAAAAACAGAAAGAGTCAACACTTGTCAACCTTTCTAGCTATCATCATTTATCTTTTGTTTGAATAGCTGTGACTTCATTCAGTCATATCTTGCTACTTTGTTTTGTAAATAAAAATAAAAACCACCACCATGATGAACTACTATCAGAAACAAAATAATCCTTTTTTCCCCTTTTAATTCACATTTTGTCTAGACTCAGCAATTATATTTATTTACTTATTGAATCATGTCATTTAGAGGTACAGCGTTGGTCAGGTCTGGCACCAGTCAAATGACAACTTCAACAACAAGGGCCTGCTCGATCAGCATTAGTTCAGGGTATGCACATGAACAACCACATTTAGGATATTACTTAATGAGAATATGAATTCATACAACATAAAACCTCTAAATCATTGTTATTTTCTTGCTTAAATTAAAGAGATAATTCAGCATTTCCATAAACACACCATACAGTGTACATTGTGGAAAATGTTGGCTGGACAGTGTAACTGTCAAGGGTTCTTTTTTGTACACTCCAACATGTACAGGAACTTTAGCATTTTTTATACCGTCCAAATGACTAGACAATGTTGCTTGCCAGGACCTTCGACCTGCACCAAATACAAAGTAAACCAACATGAAGAACCTGACTCACAAATATCAATAAATTATTGAATCAAATTTCAAATACAGTACTAATCCCAATCCGAATACTGCTTAATATTCTAGGCTCAGAGGGAGTCATGGTGGCTCAGAGGGAGTCATGGTGGCTGTGGCATGGTAAGTATGGTGCCAGTCCACTGACCAGGAGGTAAAATGTGTTTAAACCCAGGGGTTCCTGGTTCAATCCTGGTGGGGTTTCATATCTTGGTTTAAAATTATCAGTGAACAGGATGAATGGCCTGGCAAAGACGCGCCACTAGACATTCAAAGGAAACTTTGACAGACAAAATTGCCACAGTCTCTGCAAAATTTCTCTCTTAGCACACTGCATTATTTATGACCGTCTTCATCAGCCTTGTGGCAGCAGAACAGGACGAACCCCATTTATTTCTAGACTCAAAAAGATTAAAAGTAAAACATACCTCACTAGATGCTTTGGCATTCATTATCTGCTAATCCTATATTTCGACACTGAATTAAATCACCATAGAAGCAGTCATATCAGCTACTGCTTATAATTTGTGGTTCTCCATATTCATGAGTGCCGGCAATTGAAATATCAATAATCCATAATTGTTAGCACATTAAATCAGGTTATATCTGAAATACAGAAATCAAAAATATATTAATATTAAACATTATTTATATTGGTTTTCAATGAATCATATAATGTGTGTAATATACAAATGCATAATTTTTGCCTGTATCCATAAGGAAGGTAATCCTTTTACAAACAAAACTGGTAACATTCAATCTAAAAATCTAAACTCACAACTCAGCTCTACCGAATAATCAATTGATCTGGCAAGATGTAATGGTATGAAATATACAAAGGACCATAAACATCTAATTCACAATTTTCTTGGGTCAAAATTCTTCCTCCTGTATGTGGAAGATGAATACACAGCTAATCAGGTTTCAAGCAAATTAGGAAATGAAATGTAATGGGCTTTAACGTCTTACTGTTCTGTTCCGACTGATCGAATGAAGAAGGGCATACCCCATACAGTGTGGTGATGAAAATTTGGCCTTGACAAAGGCACACTACAGTCTTTTCTTTTGTCAAATTCCAAATGCCAAGGAATCTTTTACGTGCATGCCAATTCGCACCAGGGACCTTGTTTATTTTGTCAAACACCTAGGCCCTCTGTCCTGCCCAGTGAAAACGCCGAACCATGCTGGAAAATCCCAATGAACTTTCTCAGCCAAAGCAATTTGCAAGCCACAAGTGCGAAACTTTCAATCAATAATAACATGCAAAGCAAACCAATTACATAAAACTTAAAATAGTTTTCACATTTTATTGTGGGCGTATAATAAACTAAAGAATGAAATTCAATGCGGGTGTACATGTATTTTGAAAAATATAACAGAATTTAATATCGTTTTATGACACATCACCTCAAACTAAGAATATATTATGCCAACAATATCTGAAGTAATCAGGATAGATAGAAACCCTTTCGAAGATTTTTTAAAGATTTTTTTGTGTGTATTCTATCACGGTTTTCTGTGGGGAAATTTATGAGACTTTAGATTCTCACAAGTTCTATCTTCATTCTACACATTGTAAAAAGCTTCTACTAGCTTAATCAGTAAATCTATCAAATACTGACAAGAACGATCATTTTTCTCATAGTAAATTAGCTGGTACTCATTTTCGGGGTGCTAAAAAAAAAACTCATTGCACTCTTATGGAGAGCTGATCCGTTTTTAAGACCATTGGATGGCATATTGTGTTTCTGGTTTGATGAAGTTGTGAACTGGTGTGAGGGAGTGACCTTTAGCCTAATAATATAAAGGTGTGTGGGAGTTTTGACCAGACATTCACCTGTAAGGTGAGATAAAATTCACTGGTAGCTGATCAAGAGGAACTAGCTGATAACTGTTGATCTACTTGAGTTCTACTGAATACCATGCTGTAGCCAACAAGTTCACAAATTACTCTGTAATCAAATAATGTGATGAACTGTCACTTTAGATAACAACAGATATTTATCAGACATAATATTTCTTTTATTTACCTCTTGTCAAGAACATTTCATTAATTGCATTAATCAGCTTTGTATATCGTTTGTTATTCAATATACAAAGCAAAAAAGGGAGAGAAAGAGAGAGAAATGGGGTTTATCTAACACCACTCGACACAAACTAAAGATCATTTTGACACTTTCATATGGTTTAAACCTTTTTTCAACAATATGCTTGTGTGTAGCAGTTTAGAGTGTGAGAGGAAAGGAAACATAAAGTTGGACATGCGACCTACTACTTGTCATAAACCAGCAGGGAATAAAAAAACATGCCACTTGACTCAATTACAGACCTTATGATCTAATATGCACACTAACAACTCCCCAGATATACGTACAATTAATGAATTAATGAAATCAGGTTTAACATCCTACTAATGATGACAGACAAACGCTATGTACAGGCCAAAATATGCACAGGACCTCAGTTTTTTTTTATCCCAACCAAACAACTAGAAACTGTTCCTTCACATGTCCTACTTCCTGCACCACTGACAAGGGGAAACCAAACAAGAAACTTCTGAGGAACATTTTCTGAATATCGATTGCGGCCCCCCCCCATCAATTTTTTTTTAACCCTTTAGTATTTACAGGAATTGCTGCAAATTGACTGATGTGACATTGATACTATACCGGTACTTTAACAAAGGGAAATTTAGGCTTAATTCAAACCACAGCAGTTTTAATTGCATTGTTGACAATAACCAAAATGTCTGAAATGTAGTTTAACTTTGTACCTTTGATAGACTGTCATGTGTAGATATTAAAGCAGTCTTATGATCTATCAGCAGCTGGTCTCTTATAAAACAACAGACTTTCATTTATTAAAATCATATGAGCATGAATCAATTTGGAGAAACCTGTGAACCTGTAATTCTGAATATTATCTTAGCAACATCTGTTTCCAACATCATTAATCTGCAGCAGACATATTTTAAGATATTTAACAATTTTTTTATATTTCTTTATTACGGTCAAACTCTTTTTAATTAAACTGCGCTGAAGTTGAACCACGACCTCATCAGTCAGACAGGTAACAGCTGAATTAGTTAATCTCCTTATTTGCTTCATTGGATCTTTCACTTTAAATGGTGTGGAAATTTTCATTAACCACTGCCACCAATGACCAGACATTGACACCAGAACTAAAAACAGGTGTCACCTTTCTGGTACACAACATTACAGGTGTAGCAAACTACACTGTTAGAATTATACCTATTCTTTATCTATACAAAAGTTAATTTGATATTCAATGGATTGATCAAGTACCTCTTAAATCTTGTTGATCAGCTTAACTTAGTTTACCATATAAATACCAGGCTTTTTTGAAAATAGTTTGTGACAATTCCATTCAATACTTCTATTGCCGTGACCACTCTGTGTGAGTTTCTACAATTCTATGCTAATATATTCCTCACACCAAATGTTGTGGATTAATTATTTGAGCCTAACCCAAATAAACAAACTCTCAGGATAAACATATAAAGCTGCCCTTAAAATAACAAACCAGGACCAGTGTGAAAATAATTTTGTTTGATATTACCTTAAGGGTAGAAATACGAAAACAAAGAATCATATTCGTCTTAGGAAAGATGTTTGTTTCACATTTGAGAGATCTGTTTATAATTTCAAATTTCTGTGATTCAAATTATTTACAAATATGTCTAATTTTGGCATTTGCATGCTTGACACATCGACATCAGATAAACTTATCATTTGTAAATTTCAGCTCAATTTGCCATAATTATATGGAGATTCTTTTTCTATCTAAAAGACAGCCCTGAGCAAAATGGACTGTACAATTTAATCTTATAACAATTACCTTTAAATATTACTGACCCTTTCATGATCCCTGTTGGTTTACAGACGACGCTGTCATAAAAGCCAAGCAGTAAATCACCAAAATCCTCCAATGATCTTATAATAAAGCACCGTCAATTTATTTAATACAATAGCTACAGGTAACATTATTACAACATTACATCATTTAACCCAAACAGGTGAAAACAACTCGTTTTTTATACATTCTTGTATTTTCTCTTGATTAACAGTGCACAAAAGATTGCTATGCTACAGCAGTTGGTATATTGTCTTTCTTTGATATCTATGCACTCTGAATACCATCCTATTTACATCAACTTTAAACCAGTCCTGACAATCTTAATCCGTGTATTTGGATGTCAGTCAGTCTTCCATGATTTATTTTAATGAAGATTCTATGCAGTCTTCTTCTTCAAGGCAAACCAAACAATAGTATTATGACTTGGACGATTTGTGTACCAGTAATTGAGGCAAGAAGACTTTGGAATTAAAAAAAGTGACATTAAAATACATCAAAGAGTTTAAAAGAAAGCTATCATTCTCTCCATTTTAATGTGCCAAAAATCACTTCATGAACTAACATTAACTGACATCATCCTCATCACAGAATATACAGCACTATACACTATCTTGGTAAACTCCTTACAACTGTCAAACAAATTAAAGTCTCTCTAATCAATTCTGAAGTTGAATTTAATGGGGAGACTTGATATTCTTTAAATAGCCAAGTGCAGGATGTTTTCTCCTGTTAATGTTTAAAAGCACCACCAAGGGGCACCATTAGATGATAATTTATAGCTTTAGTATTTGAAGGAGTTTTGGTATTATTTTGGGAGGTGTTGAAAGATTAGTACCAGAATAAGATTAATAGGTTTAGAACATGCAGATGATTCCCTGAAGACGGCTCTTTAAACTCTTACATCGTTAATCACTTCAAATGTTAAAATTTTTGTCTTCAACACCTGAAACGACTGGAACAATATATTGAGAAATCATTTGCGGAAAACTATTTAATTTGTTTTAAATTTTTTCCATTCATTGAGGACAAATTATGCAGATAGATACGTCGCCATTTTCAATTTTCTTATATTTTTTTCATTATAGGAGCTCAACAACTTTATTTCTTTTTTTTCATATTTTATCATTACTTGATAATGACCAGAGAAGCATAGACGAAAAAGTTGTTCAGTAATAAATAGTAATTGTATTACACAGAATTGTGACCTGTATATTCCAGTTGAATTATTAAATGCCATTGAAACAATTTGTATGACACTGATTTTCAATTAAATTTGGAAGACTATTTTGATGTAAAATATTTAAGGTTCCTTCAAAATTATATTGAATTTGTTGAGGTGTCTGATATACATATGCAAACACCAAGTTTGAACTGTAATTAACGGGTCTTCGTTTACCTAATTAATTTCATTGGTACGGAAAAAATAGTGAAAAATTAATAACAATTAACAAATAAGTGGGTTTTCCTTGTCCATATTGGCGTTGATATCTATGAAGAGAAGACTCCAACATGAAAATCTAAAGATTTTATTTCTAAGGATATGAGAAACTAAACGGCAGTCGACTATAATCAAGAAACCATGAAGGTTCGTTATTTTGAAGGTGAGGGGGGGGGGCTTCCATCTTCAGTCTACACTGTAATGATATAGGTTTCAAACATTGAAATTTGAAAATATTTAAATGAACAAAGGAATATACATGTACATGATATATGTGTTTGTCAGTCTTTAAACCTGTATGATATAATGTTCAAGTGCTCAAAAGTCATATTTTATCATTAAATAGACATGATTATATATTGATGAGTTTTAAACAAGGTCATTACAGATGTTAATGGTCGACTAATGACTTCTAGTCTATTTTCTATTGGAACAATGACACTGAAATAAATTATAAATTATACCATTTGGACATATATCAAAGATGAAGGATGAGGATGCTTTTGTTTGCCAATTAGTAGGATTAATTTATTCATAATGACCAAGACCAAAATGACATTTATAAATCTGTGAACAATGTCCTGATTAATTTCAAAATTTTTGAATGCCGTGGCAGTGCTGCTTGGTTAAGTGATCTACTATCTAACGCATGCACTTTAAATCCTAAGGTATACCGCTGATGTAACTGTCATGATTTCAGTCCAACATAACAAGCAATTGGGTGGCTAATACAAATTCCAATAACAACCAAGATATTAAATTCAATCTTTAACTGACATGTAATGAAATGAAAAGGGGATTAACGTCATACTGTTCTGCTTCGAACTGGCATAATAAAGACGGGCACACGCTATACATTGTGCTATGAGGGAAATTTTTCTTGGGCTCTAGCACTACAGCCTACTCTTATATCAAATTCCAACTGCCAAGGGATCTTTTACGCACATGTCAATGTGTACACAGGACCTCGATTTTATGTTCAATCAGAACGACTAGACAGCTGTCCTTGTCAGGTCCTCCGTCCTGCAAAACTAACAAAAGGGAGCCACGACGGAACTTTCTCGGCCAATGCAAGGATAGCAAACCTGACCTCCAAACTAGCGAGTACGCATTTTATCCACTGTGGCCCCCAACTGACAAGCATTGATGAATTCAAAAATAACATCTTATAACTACTTACACAGTTATTCAAGTTTTAACGTTTAAAATCAAAGTGGTTCTTTAATATAATTCAATAGGCATGTCATTACCGCAATAATAACCTTCAATTCACCTTAATTCACAAAATCTCAACCATATAATTTACAATGTTAATTAACCTTTGGAGAAAAAATTCCAAATCTTTAGAAAACCCATCCAAATTTTCAGCCAAATTTGAGGTTCAAGGATGAATTTTTTTTTGGTCAGAGGTAAAGTTTATGGTTCATTAATCCTCCTACACCCTCAGATAAAGATCTAATGATTAATGGTGGCTAAGGTGGAACAAATGGAACATTAAATAGGATTAAGAGTGGAACTGGGTTTTTTTCTCACGAATTGAACATTTAAACGGACACAGTAATTTACTGGTCAGTATTGTAAATGAGGAAAAGGGTCAAGCCAGCGTAAAATAACAAACAGAGGCAATACAAGCCAGACTACAAATACTAAATCACCTATCAATAGCCTTATTACACTTCTGTTATCTTCCAAATCTAATTATATCAGTGTCTGCAGAGCTATAAAACCTGCAGACACCATTTAAATAAACACATTTACTGAATTTGGACATGGATTTAAATCTCGACTGAAAGACCATTTAGAACATAAAATATCCACCTTTGGATAATGGAAGGGGAATATATTTTTTTGAAATGGTAATAATAAAAGCAACTATATTTAAGTTTACAAATGACAATTTATCCTGACACTTTAATAGTGTTTGTCAATTATGAGTCTATTTCAGGCCATTGTCCAGAGAATCTCAGTGAACTATAACATTTTATATTATGCTGTTATATAGTCCAAAAATGAAAATTTTCATAGTTTATAATTATATCGTCTCTACTGTATACGTAAAAATAAAGCCATTATTTTAATCGTGGTAGAAAAACAACAATTATTCTAATTTTCAAATGGCACTACTTCAAAGAGTCCCCTTTTGTCCTATGTTCTGTGATTAAATAAAAATCAATAGAAAAGGACAATTCAAAAACAATATTTTTTTTATTTTTCCAAATAATGTTTTTTTTTAATGTTATAAATGATACTATTATAGCCACACCTAAAGGTGCTAAAACCAGCTGTTATAGAACGTGTTCTTTTGTCAATGAATGATCGTCTGAAGCAACTTTACTTATTGATTATTAAAATCATTTAACATAAAGCATTTAAATAATCATGGCCTACAACCTATTTTTGGATGAATTCAAATTTGTCACGATTGTCATACTTTGAATCTTGGAAGTATATTTATAAAAGCAAAATCTTTACACCTACAGTATGATATTATTGCAGGATTCATAAGATTTTAAAACATAATCAAGGGTGATAACTCGTGATAACTCTGTATCTTCTCTGGTTTAATAGATGTTTTTTTGTCATTATCCATCAATTTAATAATTTCTTTGTCTTTATGTGCCTGTTCTTGGGGTCTAACTATTTCATTTTAAACATGCATGTCTCTGCACAGGTACAAACACCAAAAACATCATAATTTGTACTTTTACGGGTAGCTTCAATCAAAATCCAGACTATTGTTCCAAATATATTTACATTTTAATGTAGGTCTGGTGGATCAAGATGTAAAATAAAATTTTGTACACAATATGGTCTTATATTGCATTTAAGATCTAATCTAAGAAATTTAATTGATTCTGTACAAGAAGCCCTTTTATAGCTTTATGAAATAGATGGGACTATCTTCTATCAGTGAGACCTCAGATTGTCACAGCATTATCATAAGCTGTAATTTTCTACTTTGACCAATGAAGCGTTTTAAACCCCCTGCACAATGAATGGACATTTTTAAGAAGAAGTGTTGATTACCTTGAAGGATACTGAGGAGCCACTTGAAGTGGGAAATGTTTGTTATTGGAGTGAGGTTACTCTGACAACTACGTAAGGGGAGAAAGAGAGGAATCTGACCACCAGGGAACACAACTCTATTCTATTCTCATCATTGTACCTTTCTTGAACTGTTGGAAAGTAACAGTTGAAGAATTAGTCATGGGGTGGTCGTAACAACTTGTACATGTACCTCAATGATTAATGTTACAGTCACATGAACAATCAAATGAGAGAGAGAGAGAGAGAGAGAGAGAGAAATGGGGTTTAAGTCCACTCAACACAAACTAGGTCATTTCGGGACTAACATGGTATTTCTATAATTCGCCTGCACGTAGGGGTCTTTAGCAGTGGGAGGAAACCGGAATGCCCAGAGGAAACCCACGAGGTTGAGAAGCGCCCCTATCTCCATGCCACATACGCTCACACCAGGGCTCAAAAGCACAGCCGCAAGAGGTGACCAGCCAGCTAGGCCATCCCAACCCCCCACAATCAAATAAAATTAGTTGGTAGAGTTCTTAAATTTCAGAATTCCATTATTCTGAAATGTCATCTTTTTATTGTCAAAACTGGGTATCCTTTGATTAGCTTAAGAAAAGCTCTTCCTCTTTGTGAATTCTCTAATAACTAATGTCACTATTAGACTTTTCATTTCATGTATTTTTTTTTGGTATTAACTACTCCATTAGGATCTACATGTATTACATACAGATATTGTATTGTGAAATGAAAATTTCACATTTTTAGATTCCTTTATGTGCAGTTTTAAGAAAACTGAATCATACCATCAATACGGCTTCAAAGTCCCCTTAAACATATATCAATCGCATAAACACTAAAGGTTTTTGAATTTACACCAGCAAAAAGTCACATACCGATAATTAGAATGTCTACCCCTTTACAAATGAGTATACAATTCAGATTTTTAAAAAGTGCATTTATAATTCTATCAATCTAAAAAAAATTATAACACAAGTCTAGACATTTCGTGAAATACAGATATGAACAAATCAATGTCTTTTGTTAAAGAAAATGTTACAGCTTAAATATATGTCTCTATTGTAGTCTCTTATAATTCATATATAATTTACATGACAGTTCACCCAGTACAAGTTTATTATACTACAAACAAAAAAGATTACCAGAGAGATGACATGTCACTAAAGGATGTCGCACATCAAAACTTGTGATAAAACTAAGACAAAAACTATCCTGTGAATCATTAAATATACAACATATAAAAGAGGCCTGTGATGAAATTTTTCATGAGTGATACATTGCTTTTTTTTACTATCATTGTCATCATTGTTCCTTTTGACACTTTTGTAGCAACCCAATGCAATAAGTAACAGCTCTTTTTTTACACAGATCATTGACTTCTCTAACAGCAACTATTTTGTGAAGGGATTAATCTGATTATAATGGTTGAGGCTATTTCTGCTTGTTTGACACTAATTGCACTTAAATCCCTTAAAACATTAATATATGAAAATGAAATGAAATGGGATTTAATGTCCTACTTTTCTGTTCCGAACTGGGCAAATGACATACAGTGTGCAATGAGGGGAAATTTTGTCTAGACAAATTCCAACTGTCAAGGGATCTTTTATATGCACGCCTAGACAGCTTTACTTGTCAGGCCCTCCGTCCTGTACCACTGACAAGGTGGGACCACGTCAGGAAATCTGGATGAACTTTCTTGGCCAGTGCAGGGATCGAACACCCAACCTCCAGCCTGGTGAACCAGTGTCTTACCCAATTGCCACTGGGATCCCCACAATAATATACATCCAATTCATAGTATTTTCAGTTAAAACCATTTTTTAATTCTTGCCCCCTGTCCTGCATCACTGACAAGTGAAAACCACGTCCGAAAATCTGGCATGGTTTTGACTGAAAATACCACTTAGTCACGTGACCCCCAACCCCTTTTTACTTTAGAGAGAAACGAAATGAAATGAAATGGGGTTTAACGTCCTAAGTTTAGACAGACATAGTGACATGAACATGTGACCTTTAATATATATGATGGATTTTAAATATCTTCATTATTCACAACATGTCCTTAGTCAAGTATATTATGGGATATTTACGTAGTGCAAGATGCCACCCATTAAAGCCTAATACAATACCTTTAAAAGCAGGCCAACAACCCTATGTATGTCAGCTGATACCTAATGATTTTATAGATATCGTTTTTTTTATAATAACTAACAAGAGTGACTATAGAAATATATTGAATATTATTTAAACATCTCTCTGTGATCAGGTTGAGTCATTTTTGTAAACAATCAAAAATGCCAGGTGTCTCTCTTGATGAGAAGTTTTTCTCCCGACAAAACACGTTTGTGACCCAGAAATATGTAGACTTCTATTGTCCAGCTTAATCTAATATTGACCGGCTCTGTCACATGTGTCTGGTAGAAGACAATGTCATCAAGTACACATGAGAATGGAACCAGAAATGTTAAAATACTCTGGCCACTTCAAAATTAAGAGATCCTACAAATATTGACTTTTTCTGTTTTTTCGGTCATAGATCTCCGTATATCATGCACCAAACAGAATAATCTGTGACATATCCATGACATACTTGAAACATTTCTCTCTGTATTAACAGTTTTTTCCCTTTGAGCGTTCTCATGTACGTCATAAAATCTCATGATTAGATTTTGAACGTGGCACAGTAACTATGCAGAACATGACATCGAAACGCCTCTGCATCAGCACTCTCCAGTCAATAAATTTCTATGTTATTAATATCAATATTGGATTTATGTGTAACACATCAGTTGTACGTATGTTCAACGTTACTTGAAGTTGAGTATATCTGCAGAAGGCAGTTTTTGCCAGAATATCTAAACATGTCCCCTAAATAACATCATTCCCCTTAAAAATCTTTCTAAAAACTGAAACTAATTTCTCGGAAAAATGTATATAAACTTAACGGTACTTGATTTTTAAAGAGAGTGATTGACAATTGACATTCAGTATTCATATTTTATTTATTGAATGTTTCACTGTCAATTCATTCAATAAATATATAAATGAGCGAGTGCTAATATAATACTACTATTATAATACTCTATATATTCCCAGCATTAGTATGCGTTTCAGGTGGAAAATCCTCCATAGATCTACTTCAATAAGAAGAGCCGCAAAATAAAGACTGATTCAGTTCTTGGTTTAACACTTCTAACAAGCAAATAATAGAAATGGTCATAATCAAGAAGTCACATCCTCCCATTCTTATTCAGATTAGTTTCATATCTTTAGTCATTAGCATTTTGACCACACAAAAGAGTGATCTATAGGCAAGCATCAGTGCAAATGTATACAGTTTAAAAGACACCTCTTTTCTCCAACTCTCATTGTTCAAAAACCTGTCCATAATAAATTATATGATCTTGAAAATATCAATATTCTAGAGAATATTGAATATGAGCCACCTACAAAACAAATCTAAGAACATTTTGTGCACTATTATATCAGTGCAAATGTGTTAAGTTTAAATGGCACTTTTTTTTTCTCCAATTCTTAGTGTTTGTGAATCTGTCCATGGTAAATTAAATGATTTTAAAAAAATATCAATATTCTTGCAAATGAGCTACAGACAAACAAATCTAAAAACATTTTTAGCACTTTTATATCTGAAATACTGGGTTGGTGACTGCTGGTGGCTGTTGGGGTTAGCTTCTACCAAATACATTAGCTTGGTTTCCATAATCTATATTCAAACTACATCTAAACTTAGCTGACAGTATTGAGTGGTGTCATACACATGCCAGAGTAAACTTCTTCTTTCTAAGATACCACATTCCATTTTATTCCAGAAACGCACATATATAGCTAACAGATCTTATTATTCCAGAAACGCACATTATAGCTAACAGATCTTATTATATGTTTATATTCAAATTTAAAGAATTGATTTTGTGACTATGTGGGTGGCCATCTATTACTTAAAGGCTACTGTCTACTAACTAGCTACCAATCAAGGCCACTACATATTTACTTGTAACTTAAACTGTAATCAAATTTTATTTTGTATTGTCCCATTAACCCCTATTTACAGTGGGTCATGTGAAAGCTAACCATACCAGAACCGAATCTGGGCCTGATAAAGCTCAAGAAGTTATATTAGTTATCAGTGTCAGAATGGATTTAGGTGTGGAACTCTTCACAGAAACACTAATTTTAAGCTGGCTACAATGAAGTTCATACATAAAATATGGACTGAAATAACCAGATTACTAACAAAATTCAAACCAAACAGAACTCAATTCTGGATTGAGACCATCTCATTTCAGTGCACCAGTCCCCACTGATTATCAATCCCGAGACTCACAAACTAGGAACAGAGTATCACTTCATTTTCACATGGAGGTAATGAATTCTGAATGAAATGATGAGAAGTTATTCTTGCAGGAGGGCATTTTATGATAAACAATATAGAAGAAGAACCATTGCTATATTTTTTGTTAGCATAAGGCCAAAACAATAACATGTGTGTTTATGGTTACAGTTAATTGTTTCTTTTGTTTTTGTTGTGGGGTTTGTCGGGTGAGATTGGAGAGAACTTTATGATCTAATATATCAATTTATTGATAACCTACAAATGTTTTCAACATTTGAGTCAAATGTCGAAAACATTTGTAGGTTATCAATAAATTGATATATGATTTGAACACTTATAATGCCATATAAAAGTAAGGTTTTTTTTTCATACTTGTCACTTTCGTAACTACCTGTCACTCTTAGTGCTTTGAGTGTTTTAAATTGGTATAAAACCCATTCAAAATCAAATATTTCCCACCCTACCATTATTAGAATTAAATCTGCTGTATATGACTATATTTACAATTGGTATCTTAGTACAGTTTGTCATGGTAAGGTGTTTATTATTTATTCAATATTTCTAGCTTAATTACTGAGTAGGGTTCCAGAAAATAATGCTAATTCAGTGACAGGATATTTGTTCAGAAAATTTCATCTGACCATTGTGCAACATGATAGTGTACTGGTAATTCAATTTGTGGTCATATGGTTATCTATAAGAACATTAGACTTCAGGAACCCTCACTATGTTATGGTCAACAATCTGAGATTCTTGACAGTCTGCTCAACATTTCTTCAAATAGGTAAACATGCTGGTCGTGGTGTTCAGTGTTAGTGTCTGGTTCTGTATTATGTAACGCCAAAATACCACTATGGATCTGCACTAATTAACTGATTATTTAGATATTTGTAGAAAAACAAATCTTGTTGATAAACCCAAGTGATACCAGGTCTCTAGATATTGGGGCAAAAGATCTACCTCAGACACTGAGGTATGCTTCTAATTTGCAGTAGGTGATATATAAATAAATAATCTTTCTGTTTCAAGAATGGTTCTTAATTTATATATAATAAACTCCAGTAGATATTTATACCTACATGAATTACCACCTACCTGTATTTATTGTCCATACAAATTGAGTAATTAAAAATTCCTCTTTAATCTTGATGGGCAGAAAAAGGAAAGATTTTGACTCTGTTTAGAAGGTCACCCATGTGTCATTCAGACCCTTAATGTAGCCAAGTCTCTAACTCAATATTATCCAGTCTTCAAAATAGAAAACAAATTATTTGTCAATTTAAATCAACATTGGGAAAAGATGGGTTTCTGATAATATAAACTAAATAGGCATTTTACTAATGGTATGCAAAAGGGACTCAAAGAACGAGGTTAGTCATATTCCACAAGTCATGTCAAATGGTAACACCATTTTTATCTGGGGAGCATGCACAATAAATACTATCGGATATTGGTATAGACTGGAAAAACCAGACACTAGATATTGGCAATCGATTGAGATTTCTGGCATATCTCACCGCACATAACTGATTTGAAATTTAAGTAAGAACGGAAACAATTGAATGTAAATCAGTTTATATACATTCATATTACATTACTATATTACTTTGCAACCCATTTATGTCAATTTCTAGCTCCCAAATATTAGCGATTTAGTGTTAGGGTTAACTATGTATGGGAATATGCCATCATATTTACAAGAAGATAACTTATTGCATACATCCAACCAAAGCTAGTGTGTGAAATAGACTCAGTGATTGTTTTCCATATAAATTGTGTTTTAATATTCATGCAATCAATCGTCAAATAAAATGAATCGAGCTTGGAATTTGATTTAATACCAATATTGAAAGTAATTCGCACGTATCAATTTTGGACGGTTCAATTGAGTAGGGTGGATATCAGTTTAGCTATAGTGCGTGGAAAAATTGTTCCTGGGAATTGAGAGAAGGCTAAATGTCTTCATGGACAATATGTATGGAAAACAATATTGTTATTAGCGATGTAATGATCTCAATATAAAGGAAAGTGGTGTCGGGGTTCCCAGAACCAATAATTATATCAAGCCTGATACACTGCACCCATAGATAATTCCAGCAATAATCTTTTACAATTTGACCCAGATTTAAGAGAAAATAAGATTGTTTCAGCTAATGTACTTTTGTATTATCTACCACTATAAATCAATAAAGGTGTGCACACATGTAGGATGCTGTCCTCTTTTACAGATTTATATCTTGATAATGTAAATAAAAGACATTATATGCTGTGGTAGTGAGTACCTGTTGAATCTAATTGCAGCAGGTTTTATATGTATGTAAATTACATTATTACACAAGTTTTTCGTGACACCAATATCCTGGTGCAGTATAAAAAGGTAAAATATCAAATGAAATGAAATTAAATGACATGGGGTTTAACGGCCTACTTTACTGCACCGACCAGTGCACTTTCTGGCAAATTTTTCCAGTTGCACTACAGCCTACTTTTTTTTCAAATTCCATCTGAATGAAAAGGCTAAAAACAAACTGGCCAACACCTGTATCAAATCTCCTGGTTTAGTAACTAGCACCTCATCCACTGAGCCACCAGGTAAAAACATAATATGAACTATAAACAGACCAGCTAACAAGCTCTCTAAGTTATCCATCTTAACTCTAAATCCATTGTCAGAGGCAATTAGTGTTTAAAAAATGCATGATGAAGTATTTTCCAGGCTTTAAAAATTGAAATATGAATAGCAAGATAAATCTTTGAAATTTAAATTCTAAAATTTGATTTGCTGTGGAACTTTTCTTTAATTTCATTTTCTTTTAAACCGAGTCTTGTATTGCGTCCCAAGGCCTTCACAAGTTTAAAATAAACAAGGAGATATTTCTACGATATGCAATAGAACCATCAGTGACGTTGAGGTCCTCGGACAGGGGTGACGACATTATACCATCACATTTCAATAAACCTTTTTCTGTATCCCATCCAACAGCTTGAACAACAAAAATGTCAATTAAAAAAGATTTCCATCATAATGCATATACATGTAAAATTCAGGGATATTTACAGCATTTACCTGTTTATATTTCCAGTTTAAAATCTATTTCATGGAGAAAGAGAAAACAGGGTGAATAGGTTACCTGTAATATATTGACCCTAGTTCCCCATCTCATCAAACAAGCCTCTCTCCCATACTCTCCTTACCTAACCCAATTATGTAATAATGGTAATCAAACTAAGCCAACCATGATGGCATGCTATTCTCTTGTGAAAGGGCAAATATTTCAATTACATCTGGAGTGAAGATTTGATGACAGAAGTCCTACTGTTTTCAAAAGACAGCTTACAGTAAACAATGTCGTTGAATAGAAGCATTACACAAGCTGTATTCCCCTTTACACATCTTCATCTTAAACAACACCTTACACCAATTGAGTGGAAAAGTGGTGGAACAGTTTAAAGGGCACATTGTACAAACAATTATTTTTACATATCCTTTCCTTTGAACTAGGTTAACAAACAGATTTAAAAGTCATTTCGAAATTCCTGCCTTTCATTTTTATGCATGATTGACAAATGATGATATTCTGGTTCTTAACACATTACTTTGAAATTTAATGGCATGGCAAATGTTAGCATTAATATTACAAGTTTCAAGAAGCTTTAATTTTTTATGCATGTATGCAAATTAAATATTCTGTTTCTTTTGTAAGACTCTGATAACATTTTGAAATTTCATCCCTTAGCAACAACAGACTCAAAGAAACTTCAATTATATGCAGGTGGACAAGATGAAAATTTATACTGTCACTTTAAGCAGAAATCATTGTTTTAAACAAGAGATTAAAATTACCATGGTCAATAACAGCCAAAGTTCTGGCTTAAATCTTGGACAGACACTACAATGAAACCATCTGCCAAGTTGCTCCAGAAATTGGAATCAACACAATACTTTATTTTGGAAATTCCTGGCATAAATTCTATCGGAGGACGTTTAATAGACATTCACAGTGGGTATAACATATGGTGACCATCTGAAAATACAATGTCCAATCTGGAAACCTGCACATATTCAAAGCACAATACAAATTAGTTTCTGGTCAGCAATTCTGAAGATACTCAAGTCATCCTGATCAGCATAAACCTTTAACTTTCTGGCCAAATGGTGGCGCACACTGGTGGGATAAAATTCTCCTTCAAGATGTTTAACATAAAAGCATGTACTGGTAGTCAGACTCCCGTGTTGACAAGATATATATATATATTCCTCAAAGAATTTTACTGTCCATTTCATGTCTAATATGTCTGTAGGAAGGAAACAGGACTGTAGGGAGTCTGGTGAACCTTTGATTAAGACAGCAATTAAAGTTAGATCTATGATTCAATACTTGAAGTATATAGACATTCTATTACACAACAATGGCCTCCAACCTATTGAATGTTTCACAGATGATTATATCAAGTAGCTTGTCATCTTGTAATCAAGCAAGTACTTCACATTCTCAAGTACTTATCCAGAACTAACATTGCTTCACAATCTACCTAATTAGCATGTCATGTTTGACAACTTTAATTACTAACTCCTATATAAATATCTCAAAACAAAGGACCAAAAGAAGTTACATTAAGCTGAGGTCAAATAATAGTCTTGGGAATAAAGGAACTGTAAAAACTAAAAACCAGATGCGCATGATAAAGAGGAAAATGTACAAGCTATGTAGAAAGTTTAGAAACCTGGGAAAAAATTCTGGTAGAGTAAATACCTACATAAATACATGTTTTTTCACATAATTAAAGTAATTAGTAACCAGTGTAAAATCATTTTAAAGGCATTAAAATTAAAAACATATTCAGGAATTTATATGTTTAAATAGATTAATAAATTTTATAGGTTTGGCGGGCATGTTAGGAAACATATCATATTAGATTTAAAATCTACACCTTTTCGTGTTGTATGAAACAGAATCCCTGAGAACATTCAATTGAACTTTGAACTTTAGTCTGTAAGTAATTGTGAGAAGTTAACAGATGAATTATAAAATTTAGAGATAAGAATGATAATATTTAAAGGTGAGAACTTGTATCAACATAACATATGCTCTACACACCTTTAAGTCACATTATTACAGTCTGAAATGGATTTCAAATGTTTGTTTAATATCTAATCTCTCAAATAAACCAGCATAACCTGGTTATTATTTGGAGTAGATACATATTGATATAGGGGTCTTTGGTAGTGCGAGGAAACGAGAGGACCTGAAGAAAATCCATGTAACCATAACTCTTTGAGAACATATAACAGGAATCACACTGAATTTAGTAGTATAATGTACTTTATTCCCCTATTGGTTTTTTAACATTGAAATGACAAGCTCAGAAAATCAGTTAAAACCAGATACATGTTATAATATACGACAGAGAAGTTACAAGAGGCAAATATTAAGTTAAAAAAAGGTACATTTATCAATGTCACTGAAATCAAACCAATATCAAATATCTTAAAAAGAAAATCAGCAGTAAGGAATAAAAGAAAATTCCTAATCCCCAACAACCAGTTTCACAATCCATTTAAATCCCTTAAATACCAGTTTTAAATAGGGAAGTCAACCAATTTAAGGCAGTCATTGTCCTGTTGTAATAGAATGTTTTTTTAAAGGTTACAACAGTAAAATGATTATCTGTATGGCTATCTGTATCAAGAGCTCTTGACTGTTAAATTTCATTATGTTCTGATGGTCAAGGAATAGGATACTGATACCCGTTGGTCAGTTTGTTGAACTAATACTTCCAACAACATCACTATCATCTTGATAACAGGCTTGTGGAGATGAAAGAATGTTGTTAGAGTTTATTTTGATAAAATCAGATTTGATACAATGACCTACAGATATGTATTATCAAATATCTACTTGAATATCAAACTTGTGACCATGGTCCAACCTAACACCATACTTGAAGTTAACAATAAAAGTCTAATCGTACCATGCGTAAATACTAAACCAAAGGAACATTTGGTTGAAAACCATCTGGAAATACCCAAAATACTTCTCAAGGTTCCCACTGATTTTTACGTGAGCTTCTGAATTAAATAGAGACATGTCATCCACATTATCTCCACATGTACATATATTTTTTCTAAGCTTTAATTTTCTGATCAAGAATACAAATAATATGATGAAATTTTTAAAGTGCTTGCAACTTATAGTTCATCCCAAAATCCCTCCTCTGATGTCATCCATGTAAGAATAGAACAAATACATGTATGCAACAGCTGGCTCTTCTTCCATGGAAGCTTTCAATAAATTATATTGGGGTTACAAAAAAAAAAAGAAGAATATACTGGTATGTTGATCTCAAAGATTTATTTTGAAATTTTCTTACAATTTAAATATTTCAGAAATATTCATAATACAAAGCAAATAAATACTGACATACACTGTATCTACATGTATCAACAGAAAATTATGTCATTTTTTGCTCTCAAATAATTGGTAAAAAGATTTAACATAAAACTTGAATATATCTGAATAAGGGTTTACTTAGGTCAAAAAAATGAAAATTTTAAAATATTTATCTCATAATTACCACCTATCTTAATGAGAGTTTGAAATTAATGACTGATAAAAGAGTGCATGAAATTAATGTGCTGATCACCAGCCACAATATTTTCAATACACATTTTTGTTTGTGTTGGCCCATGTGCCATGTAGCCTATGTTACAACATGCCACCCTTTAAATTATTTGTAATTACAAAATAATTATGTCATAATCACAATATAATTATGTCATAATCACAATATAATCATGTCACAATCACAATATAATCATGTCATAATCACAATATAATCATATCGTAATTATGAGATAATCAGAATACTTTGGTTTGTTATATTTAATTGACCTTATGTTTGAAATGAAATGGGATTTAACATCCTACTGTTCTGCTCTGAACTGGGATGAAGACGGGTATACACCATACAGTGTGCTGGGAGGGAAATTTTGCCCAGAAGCGGCACTACAGCCTACTCTTACATCAAATTCCAACCGTCAAAGGATCTTTTACATGCACACTAATGTATACTGTCAAAACTTAAATTACGCCATTTAAATTTATGTCATCTTTTTCATGAAGCTTAAATCAAAATAGTACACATTTTTATTTTTAAAAAAGAAAAATTGTTGAACAAAATTTTACTAAATTATTTTAAGCTGTACCTAAATACAAGTTGGATTAAGGAAACAATAAGTACAATAATGTAGGTGTTGGAGGATCAGCAAACAGTACAATACTGAATGTATTAACACAATTTTTTTATAACTGTGACCTTGTGAATTTAAAGCTATAAAGTGGAACATAAACCACTCCCTCTGTTGTGAAACTTCCGGCTCAGTCAAACTATCTCAAACAAGTTTAAATAAATGAAGTCGAGTGGTCCTGAATGGCATTCCTAAGAAACCAGATCTTATACCCTAGGGATGGGAGAATTTCATTATCCTCACTAGGTCAACTTTAAAACATATCAAGAAAGTCAAAGACCTGAATTTGTATAAATGTACTGAAACAGACAGACACTGTCTCAGATTATTGCCTAACCGACAACTCAGCAGAACCAATGTGTGGAGTTTATCTATTTCATGGGGAATTCACTTACATTTATTTATGAGAAGTTAGGCATTGTCGAAGCCGTAGAACAATTCGTCAAAATTTGTTCAAAACTACCAGAGGATCATGTGAAAAAATATCCACTGTCGGCTGTATGACTTCTAGACTCCCACGCACTCCAAGAATTCAATCTTTTCCCGCCAAAATGCAACGGGTCTTTGCTTGCCGCAAGAAAAGTTGTATTTGTTTACAATTGATTATAAAGCATCTTTAAACATTACATTTGTTTTAGGATCAAAAGGCAACCATTACATTCCTTCTTACAATATATATGAACAAAACCATGAATATTTAATTTTTATGAGTGCTTTTTTCATCCATCAAATTTAAAGCTGCATACATGTATGATAAAATTTGAATTTATAGTGGAAATGTCCATTCTATGCAAAATGGTTAACTTGTGCTGTGTTCTGCCAATCACTATTTTTTTTTCTGCACTACAACGAATAAAACAAACAGATATTGATATTGTCTGCTTTGTGAAATCCAACAACAAGAGGAGGAGGACATGTATCAGATATTTTAATATGAATATATACACTCTGCCTCTGGTACAAACTGGGAAAGAAATATACATATCGGGAGTATACAGGACAAATAGGAGAAAGCGCAACACATCATCCAAAGCTTGATAAGAAAGCTGAGACTATAAATTTTGAGACTAACATGGTGTAAGTACATGTATGTGCAGTTTAGGATGGGTGACAATTTTCTAGACAGCAACATGCCTGCTCCCTGAATTCCAACTTATGTGCACTGCCAAGTTTTTGAATCACAAAATTCTACTTGAAAATGGTGGTAAATTATTTTACATTTGTGTCAGATGTGATATTATTGAACAAAAGATAGGTCGCATATTGTTTCTTTTATCAGTAAGGAGAACATTTACTATTTACAACACATGATAATCTTATTACGAGTAATAGCCCATTAAATGATTATCAGAACAGATTAGAATAGTTTTGATGGTTTGTCTCAAGGCCTTTGTCCTCAAGATATTTCAAAGTGATCAAGTGCCAGAAATTATCAGATATCACTGAAAATCAAATAGGATTCTTCGTCTCATGACCCTAAACACTGTGTACAAATTTAAAGTCAATCAGATATTAACTTTAGCCTTTAGAGCATTCACAGGGTTTTTCAAAGTGATCAAGGGTCATAACTCTGGCAGTAATTATCGGATATTGCTGAAAATCAACATGCTTCTTTGTATCATGACTTTAAACACCGTGTATAAATTTAAATTCAATCGGATATTAACTTTAGCCTCTAGAGCATTCACAAGATTTTTCAAAGGGATCAAGGGTCATAACTCGGGCAGGAATTATCGGATATTGCTGAAAATCAACAGGCTTCTTCGTCTCATGCCCTTAAACACTGTGTATAAATTTAAAGTCAATCGGATATTAACTTTAGCCTCTAGAGCGTTTACAAGATTTTTCAAAGTGATCAAGGGTCATAACTCTGGCAGTAATTATCAGATATCACCGAAAATCAGAGAGAGAGAGAGAAATGGGGTTTAACGTCCACTCAACACAAACTAGGTCATTTCGGGACTAACATGTTTTTTAAAATTTTATTTCAATAATTCGCTTGCGCGTAGGGGTCTTTAGCAGTGGGAGGAAACCGGAGGAAACCCACGAGGTTGAGAAGGCGCCCCTATCTCCATGCCACATATGCTAACACCAGGGCTCGAAACCACAGCCGCAAGCCAGAGGTGACCGGCCAGCTAGAGGTCAAAGTGCGGCACTCTAGACCACTAGGCCATCCCACCCCCCACCCCCGAAAATCAATAGGCTTCTTCGTCTCATGACCTTAAACACTGTGTATAAATTTAAAGTCAATCGGATATTAACTATAGCCTCTAGAGCGTTCACAAGATTTTTCAAAGTGATCAAGAGTCATAACTCTGGCAGTAATTATCGGATATTGCTGAAATTCAACAAGCTTCTTCGTTTCATGCCCTTAAACACTGTGTATAAATCTAAAGTCAAACAGATATTAACTTTAGCCTCTAGAGCGTTTACAAGATTTTTCAAAGTGATCAAGGGTCATAACTCTGGCAGTAATTATCAGATATCACCGAAAATCAAAAGGCTTCTTCGTCTCATGACCTTAAACACTGTGTATAAATTTAAAGTCAATCGGATATTAACTATAGCCTCTAGAGCGTTCACAAGATTTTTCAAAGTGATCAAGGGTCATAACTCTGGTAGTAATTATCGGATATCGCTGAAATTCAATAGGCTTCTTCGTCTCACGACCTTAAACACCGTGTATAAATTTAAAGTCAATCGGATATTAACTTTAGCCTCTAAAGCGTTCACAAGATTTTTCAAAGTGATCAAGGGTCATAACTCTGGCAGTAATTATCAGATATCACCGAAAATCAATAGGCTTCTTCATCTCATGACCTTAAACACTGTGTATAAATTTAAAGTCAATCGGATATTAATTATAGCCTCTAGAGCGTTCACAAGATTTTTCAAAGTGATCAAGGGTCATAACTCGGATATCGCTGAAAATCAATAGGCTTCTTCGTCTCACGACCTTAAACACCGTGTATAAATTTCAAGTCAATCGGAGATTAACTTTAGCCTCTAGAGCGTTCACAAGAAATTGTGGACGACGGACGGACGGACGGACAGACGGACGGACGGGGGCGACGGCAATATACGACCACATTTCCATGTGGGCGTATAAAAAGTAGAACTATTAACAAATTGTCCCCCTAATCAAAGGTGTTAAGTTTAAATTGTACTTCATTGTTATTTTTCTTGCATATTCAGATATTTGCCTTGTAAAGACAGAGCTTCCTGGTCAGTAATTGTGTATGAATAAAATTGTATCTTGTATTAAACATGCATTATGCAAGACCTAAATCTGCCTATTACTCTTACAGGGAACCATGGTAGTTCAAAGGGTAAGACTTTGCATTGGCCGAGAAAGTTCGAGATTTCCCAGCGTGGTTCCTTTTGTCAGTGGTGCAGGGAAAAGGGTTTGGCTAGAGACAACTTACAGCACATTGTATGGTGTATGCCCGTCTTCATTAGCCCAGTCAGAGCTGAACAGTGGGACGTTAAACCCCAAGACCATCATCAACTCCCGATGCCATTGTACGCAATCTTCAGCATTACCTATTTTTTTAACTATTATAGCAAGCACTGTCAACTCTTTATATACTGATCATTTATGCTTTTTTACCTATGTAAAGGTGTACTTAATGTTAGGTTTTTATGCAATAAACAATCTTCTGCTATATACAAAATCAAATTATAGTACACCTGTAGAATGTAGATCTATTAATATGAAACTATAATATAATAATAATACGTAGTGATAACACTGATTTCATTCACCCTACTGACTTACTAACCTATAGTCCACCAAAATATGAACTCCTTCTTAAAAATAATTCTTTATCAGTTAATACAGTCATATTAAATATAAAATGCAAACAGAATAAAACCATTTCTATACTTCATACTTGTTAATAATAACAAACACCGGAGAAGACGCAAACTGATATTTGAATTTAAACTGAAAACAAATCTAGTAATACATTCTTTCTATAAAAAACGACCCATAAAGCAAAGCTTAGAAAGTTGTCAACAGTGATGCGATGTACCACAACTATACAATCATTTGACCTACAAGTGCAGTTATATGAAGCAAGTATAGCCAACACTGTTTAAGGACAAGCTTATATTAAGTGCAAGTGTGTTACTGTCGGTTATTCACCTCTAGTTCTGTGTCTGCTAGAAATTGATTTTCAAGCTACTAAGAGCTAGTACATGTATTCATTCTGCTTTGCCTTGATGGAATCGATTCTGGTATATAACATGTAACTTTTAATAATGGATGATGATGACTAATAGTCTAGATTTTTTAAAACTTCCAATCTGTATATATGAATAAATTATCAAAATATTATTTGGACAATTGATTCAGACATTCAAATGAATAGAAAAAGGTAATAAATGTACTATGATTTAGCCTCGAGACAGATGCAGATGACACAAACTTTTTTGTAATATTCAAGGTTTCAAGGAATACATGTCAATACCCATTTCATCAAATTTGAGAGCTGCAGTTGCTCAGTTACTAAGATGAGATGGATCATTAACCTAGCTGTTTGGTATTCAATTTCAGCTTTGACCAAGAAAATTACCTGTAACTTTCCAGTTTCATTCATAATGACAGTGGTGCAGTAAGATGGGGTTGGCAAGATCAGTGTCTAGTCATTTGGATGGGACAAAAAATATTTTTCCATGCATGCTGGCATACACATAAAAGAACCCTCGACAGTTGGAATTCGCAATTTACCTCTGGGTGTATTGCATTAGTCCAGTCAGTGATGAAAAGTAGTACATCGAACCCATTTCATTTCATTAAATTTGCAATTTAGAGTAATCCTACATGTATGTAAATTGTAAATGTCATGTTTCTATCCTAGAACAATAAACTGAATAGATTTTAAAGTAGCATTGATTCCTTAATTAGCTCAAATCTGATTACCTGATGTTCTGAATATTTAATTGAAATCAATCAGTTCAGTAGTCACTGAAACAATGCATTTTAACGCAAAGGAAAACATTATGCTAGAAGTTTAATAATGCAAATTATTTGACCTTATCGGTAAGCATAAATATTGAATTGACGTCTTTGAAGTTACAAGGTCACTGCGTACATGCCGATTTCAATTGTAAAAATACGCCAAGGCATTTAGGTCACCCCTTTTCTTTTCTTAAAGAGTATGGGAAAGAAAAGTGTCTAGTCATAAGGATGGAAAAAGAATAATGAATATACAGTAATATTGGTAACATCTTACAGATCACTGATAACTGACATAGAACACTGCACAATGTATGCCTGTCTTCATTATTCCAATTTGTGCATTAAAGCGAGATAGAGAAATGGGGTTAAATGCCCACTTGATATAAACTAGGTAATTTCGGGAGTAACATATGGTTTGATTTCATTTTAATAATTCGCTTGCAAGTAGGGGACATTAGCAGTGGGAAGAAACAGGAGAACTCAGAGAAACCCCACGAGATTGGACAGGCGATTCAGTTGTTCAAAAACCTTACAACTAGGCTATGGGCATACAAATAAAAATAATAGAAATATACATGAAATAAACAAAGGATACATACATGGAATTAATTATACAAAGATACACAACTTTACAAAGACATGAACAAATTGTATACAAAAGCTCCTAAACATTTTAAAATTTCTACATTTTTGTTCATCATCAGTTTCTTAAATTGTAAACCATTCAGTTTATAAAATTTGTTTCACGAAATAAAATTAAGCTGAACAGTTCTTTTCTTTTTTCGTCATGTCTTTCGAAATTTATAATCAAATGAATTTGGTCTTCTACCTCCTGACATATATTACACAAACGATAGTTTACATCTAATTGTAAATATCTCCCTGTTTCGATTTATGTACCCTTATTCTTAGATTTGTTAATGCTTTTCTGTGTTTTTCGATTTCTTATCGTATCTAAATAATCTATATCATTTTTTATATTTGCATACGTCCTTAACTTATTTAAGGAAGTTCCTTCTAGGCCTTTATGATTATTTATTTTTTTGGGCAATAAATTATTGTAATACCATTTTAAATCTACATTTGATTTTAATGAAATATTTGTCCGAAGTATAAACTGTCTTTCTATATGCTGAAAGGTGTTGTGCTTCAGATAGGGCTTCGCTTTCCATTCAGTTGAAAAATTCAAATTTTTTGCTGTGAAATGAAATGAAATGGGGTTTAACATCCTACTCTTCTGCACCTAACCTGGGCTAATGGAAGACGGGGTCCATTAGATTGAAATTTCACAATAGAGCACATCGCACCTTTTCTACTACTTCACCCACTCTTTTTGCTCGAGAGATTTTCAAAGGATAAGCTCAATTAACATGCAGAGTATATGACAATACCAGTTGGTATAAATAACTATTTACCTATAGACTTTTACATACATACACTAAATACAAAATGTATGTGGTACTAAAACCATGTAACTTGAGATTCTTTTCATGGGATCCACTTAACTGTTCATACCTATTCATACAGACACGCATGCATTGCCACGTCCTAATAGATCATCAAACATGTAGATGGTATATTTTAATCACCAGTGTCCACTTTCTGACTTGCTTTTAATTTGAATAAATTACTTCTACACTAGGTGGCCTTCTACAGTTTAACTTCTTAATAGCTCTTTATCACTTTTCTATTGGCAAACATACAGGTTTTTTAAAGTCATGCGTGGGGGAGGAGTAAGAATATTTGAGTTCAGTAAAAGAAATGTTTAGTATACTCCTCATGGTCTCTTTTCAGGACAATGAAAAATCAACTATTATATGTTCATGTACTGCTGTTTGAGGAATACATTCTTTCTTACATGCTTTTATCAATATGTATTTAATACCTGTTGCGGCTGTAGTATTCTGTGTTTAAGATTGTTAGAAACTGTATTGTATGCGGACTGTATGGAGCAGATGAGCAGTTGGATTGGGTATGTTGCCCACTTCTTACTGTGTGCGTATGTTCAGTAGCAGTAAAAGTGTAAAATACAGTTAGTTAAACTTCTAAAAAACAGAAACCATATTTTCAAGTCAATTAAATTTTCATTTCGAAAAGAACAACCTGTTTTATATCAAATGCAATAATTCAGCATCATTAATATTTCTGATAAAAGAATGAAAAATCAAATGCGAAAAATACATGCACTGTCTTCATTAAAGATCTATTGATCACATAGTACAAGTATCAAAATTCTCTGGTGTTAGGGGTGAAATTTTGGTTTGGTCATTCCTTTATCATTTCAGCGATCCGCCCCCTGCCTTACTCCTCAAATATCAAGCAGAATGATATATTGAAACAATACCATGATAAAACTAAGAGATATACATAACAATTGTAAAATTTCATTATCCGAGATATAATACTAGATATAATCTGGATTTAATTACTGTATTTAATGAAAAACAAGTGAAATATAAGTGGTAGAGACGTGCCATAGTACGTCTGTTATATAGTAATTGTGAGAATGATGTACATATGGAAGCCTGGGTTAACAGACAGAGGGTTGAACTTTATATGACTTGGTAAATAAAACCAGCTGACTCAATGCCTACTGAACTCAATCTGGTACTGTAGATTTTCAGACAGCCAGCTAAGATACCTTCACTCAAATCTATAATACCGTAACCAGGTTTAGGATCAATAACCTTTCGATAAGATATAAATTTGGTCACAACATAATCTTTATTCATAAACATGACACCTTACTTTTCCCAAAACTTTTAAGCAATACTGGAAATATATGTATATATTTCAATCAACAAAGAAACTTTTTTAATGTTTCAACAAAAAAAATAATATGCTTTATATTTAGGATCCTTTTACATTCAAGAAGTATATTAACTTGAAATTAGATAACAACTTTATAATTAAATATACCTGGTACAAAGTACATACACACCCACACTATAATTTACATGTTCAGTCAAAAACTAGATAAAATTAATTAAGAGAAAAAAAATAATTTGACATTACTGTATATTCAAGAGACTAGCTCTATCTTCAATCTCACATCAAAAAATTGTTTTTGTACTATAAAGTTACAAAAAGAACCTGGGTTATTTAATGGAACTATTATTCAGAAAAAATATAAAGATGTGTATCTACAGGGATAATGATACTTCTTGATCTGGACCTACCTGTCCCATCACGTATACACATCAAATCATATAGAATCATATTACTTCAATAAAATTTGAATAAATTCATACCAAAACATCAAATGATACAATAGGTCTATTAATAGACAAAATTCTTTAATGTTTACAAGTATAAGAATCAATAATATTTAACATTAGACTCAGAGGTTGTTACTCCAAAACACGATATTCACCTTGTGAAAACTGATACGAGGATATAGTAATTAAACGATGGTTGGCAATAAGTGATGGATGAGTAAAGTAATTACTACTTATGTCTATCATAATCCATAACCGGTCTTTACATCTTTTATACTTATATACTCAAATTCTTCTACAGGTGCCATTCATGTTTAATCCTGTCTCAGCTTGAACAGAAATCATGCCTACCATGAAGAGGATAACAAACCTATTTGACTTAAAGATGTCTCCAATTTCAGGTTCAAACTGTGATGTTATCTACCCCATTTCTTTTGTATTTAAAACACTATTATTACTGACTATCGAGCATTAAACAAAACTAAAGTCTACTAGACAAAGAACCGTTATACTATATTATAAGGTACAATGAATCAGGACACCTTCCGAAACTGACAAAAATTTAACAAGTCTTAACATTTTAATCACATTTTTAATATCTCATGTTATCATAAAAATATTCTTAATAGAGAAATCCTAGGTACAGTTAATGAATATTTGAGTTTAAATACTCTAGCAAACTTTTATCTGAAAGTCTCTGGTATTTTTTTTAGTTAGCTGTAAGTTTCTTATTTCCAATGAGCCTCACATGTATAGTGTCAATCTTAAAATTATTTTTAAACCATTACACATACATTAAGCAAGAGCTAAATCTGTGAATTGCAGGTCTTTATTTAGGCCTGAAATGGTATCTAAATTATTAATTAGATATCAATTAACATATCCAGACCATAATCACTTCTTGATCGCATCGCTAGCCTGTGATCTTTGATGGATTATGATCCAATTTACTCCAAAACTTTCCTTCAATATTTAATTATTAATTGGATAATCGAGACTATGCTTTTTACCGTACCGACTGTAGTTATGATTATCAAAGCTAGGCGGAAATTTCACTTACTTAATTTTCAGTTCATAGTGGATCAATTTGACTGAAATTTTCAGCAAATTGCCTTTACATTATCTAGTTTTTAGCTATTATAGTGAGAGCTGTCAATTTGTTACCTGATCTCCCATAATATATCTTAAAGCTATTATTCCTGATACTCTCTATCTCTATATTTGGATTGGAAATTTTCATATTTTTTTTAAATAGACGATTTGTCACATTTTGATATTTGATTTAAACATTTACTGTGTCCAGTGAAATCATCTGAGCATTCCACAAATGTTGCATATTTGTTCTTTTGTAGGTATCAGTAATAGGAAGATTGAAGCCCTAAAAACCTATCCTGAGTAACAAAAACTATAATGTTACAGAATGATTAAGGGGAAATAACTCCAATAATTTAAGCAACACAATTCTGAAAGGTCTAATGAAATTAACTAGGCTAAAAATTGTATTTAAATGAAAACAGTTAATTCTTATTACATAATCATATAAAATAATGATGGTACTATGCAAAACAAGAAGTAGTTACTGCATTATTCTGGAAAGAAATCATTATACAAGAGCGGATCTAGTGAGGGGTGCACTTGGCCCATGCACCTGGCGCATGCATCCTCACCCCCTAATCTGGATTTCTGACTGATCAAGTCCCATTAAAGTTCATTGTCTCAGATCACTTGAAATGCCATTTCTGTGCTTCTATCCATGGGGTCTGGATCCACCCGTGTTATATTTTGTAATCATCAACAAAACTTGTGTTCCTGCTTTTCATATTTTAAATTAATATGATCATGGAGTGGCAGGCATATTTATGAATTTTAAAAGTATAAAAATCTTGGGTTTAAAAATAACATACTAAATTATATTGCACAAACAATAAAAAGTTTGAAAATGTACAGTATACATGTTCGGTAAAAAAGACACACTCTGACCTTATGTCCCTTCCAAACTTGCTTGGGAATCGCACTTTGAGAGGGATTTTAATACAAAAACATTACAATTTCAAATCAAAAACGAAAATTTAGCATAAGGAACAGTATGTTATCAAAGAATGGTGCATTTGATTAGCTACTACAGCTTCAAAATTTGCTTGGAAATCACATTCTGTATGTCATTTTGACATAAATAACAGTAAAATATCAATTATGGATATAAATTATTGCCTTAGAAGTTGATATACTGGTGGATTTGGGTAAGTGCTTCCCCAAGTATGCCCATAGCGGGTTACAATTCTAGATGTAAAAAATGCTATGAAGAGGGGGAGGGCATGAGCTAGTTCAGCTGAACTAGGCATGAGCCTCTATCATGACAAGTTTCCTTTCAGAATTAAATTTGTAAAATGCAGAATATGCACCTAAATTGATCAAAAGTAATTTGTAAGAGTATAAATAAGGATAGCCCAGAATATGAGATAAACATTTTACAACATTGTTAACTTTTGATCCAATCAGACATGATCATGTATAAATACGTTTGATTAAAACAAATAATGCCATGTCCTATATTCAAAAAATAAAACAGTGTACAATTTTCTGACAGATGTATAACAAAATGTTCTGCATGCATTGCTGGATTATAAAATGGCCTGTATTACTGTATTATGTAGCCTATAATAAATCATGAATTGCCATGAAATGCCCTGAGATCGGCACATTATTTTTGGCAATATCATTTTAATATTTTTTACTTCAACCTGGATGCAATTTATTTGATTATGTAACGTCAATACTAACATTTTCACACAAAAAATATGATCAGGTGATTACTTACCCTGTATGATCATTGCTAAATCCCTTTTCAAGAAAGTAAAATCCACGTGCTTACTGTACCGACTGCTAATGAATAGATTCAATACCGCCATTTTCACTTGTGACAGTTCGTGTAATGAATCATTATTGCAAATTCAGCGAATTTTATTCCATATAAATATAAGACGAAATTGAAAGGTAGCCTTCAAATATTTCATTAGAAAAGAAAAAACAGTCCTATTTGTTTCATAAAAATTATTTTCATTGACTTTATATTTTAAGATACACTTCCACAAAATATAAACAAACCGTAGATACCCGAATGAGTAAGGGGACTGTACCCTGTAACTACTCTCATTTTTGTAAGGAAAGCACAGGCATCAATCCAGATCCAGAAGAAAGAAATGAAATTAAATGGTGTTTAACATCCTTCTGTTCTGCTCCTTTATAAACTGGGATAATGGAAGACTGGCATATCCCATACAGTGTGCTTTGAGGGTAATCTTGCCGTGGCTGTGGCGCAAGGGCCTACTCTTATATCGAATTCCAACTGCCTAGGGATCTTTTATGTGCACGCCAATGTGTACACCGAACCTTGATTTTCCATCCCATCTGATCTACTAGACAATTGTCATTGTCTCAAGCTCCCGTCCTGCATCACAGACAAGGGAAAAACTGGATGCACTTTTTTGGCCAATGCAGGGATCGAACACCCCGCCTCTAGCAAGCCAGCGTCTTACCCACTTACCCACCGTGATCCCCCAAAAGAAAGAAATATCATGAAAACATATAGAGTGACCCACAATCTATATATCCATTTATTGCTTAACATCTAAAATAAACCCGAACTACAACCAACATTCGCTGTAGATGCAATAGAGCTGACACATTCTGTTCTTGAAATTGAAATCTTGTGAAATATTTTTCATTTCCAGTCTCAGGATAAATCAGTCTTTGCTGAATCATGGACCAAAATAAACATTATTGTAAATTGTAACCCCTCTCTCTTTGACCAAAATTGCAGTTTCCTTCCACTGCTAAAGACCCATACGCACTTATTCAGCTCTGAATATTGGTCTCATTACACAGCAAGTGGGCAAGTGGTGTCTGTTCAGAGCTCATTTCAGGACCAACACGTTTCAATTTTATTTCAATAATTCGCTTACACATAGGGATCTTTAGTTGGGGGAGGGAACCGGCGGACCCAGAGAAAACCCACCATGTTATATAGGACCATATATTTATCTAAATTATTTATTAGACATTAAATAACTAATCAGGGCCATAATCAACCCTTGATGCCATTGTTAGCCTGCAATCTTTAGTGGATTTAAACACCTTTCATGATGGTGATTTAAAGTAAAAATGGATAATTATAGCAAGAACTGCCAGCTCTTTATCAAATCTTACCTAATGCCCCTTCAGGTAAACCTTTGTTGCACACTAATAAATCAAGTGTTCACCGTGTAACAATTCTAAGGACAGGCCTGTTCTCAATTTGTACATTTATTTTTATTTTCAAATGGCATGCATAATGTATAGTATTATTTATATTTAATTACAGCTGTCCAACATATCTACAATGTTTTTCGACCCCTTTCATTTCCTACATATTTTATTTGTACTAACTGCAAGCAAAAGTCCCAGATAAAATTATAAATAAACAGAAAAATGAAATACATTTTTTATTCAAACAATAATAGCTTGGTAATTAATGTACAAAGAAAACAAAAACACATCATGAAAGCCACAGCAGCAGTAAAAATTAATAGGATCTCTGCAATGATTAAAGCCTGCTTGATAAAAAATGGATAAATTGTCTACAAGGATGAATTAGATAAAAAAAAGTTCCCATGTCAAGGTTTTGCTTTTATAAAGCGACAAGATGAGGAACATCTTGACTGTGGGAATATGGACTAAATGTGGTTATAAACTTACATTAAATGATTTAACATGCATAAGATAGAAACAAAATAGTATAATTCTACAGATAAAATGACTTTTATGGGCATTATACAATTATTGATAAGCAATTCATTTAATTGCACTTTTTTTTCTTAAAAAATCACAACAAAATATCTAAACCAGACTATATTTTAAGATTGTCCAAATCAGATCAAAGTCAATTAGATATATATAAGTTCAGACTTTAATGTTTCTTTTCAATGTGATCTTGTAAACACGTATTGCCCATACTAAGAATAGTTAACAAGCTCTTATTTTTGTGAATGTTCACTAAAAATTAGAAAATAATTTTTCTAAGGAGATAGTAGCCTAATCTGATGTATGCAAATTTCAGAATAAGAATAAAAATAAATCAGGCATCTGTCATTAAAGTAACGACTTATTACAATGTGCTCTCATAATAACAAGAATTAAATGTCATGAATGTAAAGGACCTATCAAATGTTAAATTTAACTATATAAAATATATCTAGATCTATAGACATAATTAAACTATACCCCTTTTACCAAAATACTGAGGTATGGAAATACTTGATGCTTAAATAAAAAAGAGAAAATATAGTGTTTATCATATAAGCTTGATATAATATAAATTCAAAATAGCAGGACTTAATTTTTTTTAATAATGACAAGCAAATACATATATTTTATCATAACTATAAGGATATATTTTGTTATAAATATTAATTAAGAATGTTTAAGTGCAAATAAATGTATAAGAGAAATGTGATATATGTCAAAATTAATGAACGAAAAATTTATTAAAACTTTATTTTGTAGGTAAGTAAAAGAGGTTAAGCTATGTGAAAGAAAAATAAATAAATGTTATTCTGGGTATTTGACTTTGAATCTAACAAATAAGGCAGAGACATGTACATGCATGTTTTGATTTGATTTCTATAAGATGTACATGTATTATGCACATGATTACCTGAACTAATTAACAAATAATGATAATATCTATCTTAATTAAATAACTTACATAAAATATAAGAACATCCAGCAACAATAAGGATAACAGTACACTATATATAACAATTACAACGTAGGTTCAACAAACACATAATAACTGAAATTCTTTACAATGTGTGACAATCAGAACATACTGTTTTCTTCAAGTTTTTATTAAAGATGCATTCATTATGTAAGTGTTTAATCTGCCTATTGTAGGTCTTTATTTTGGCTTCAAAGATCATATGAACTATTATTTAAACATTTATTAACATGACAAGGCTATAATCAACTCTCTAGGTCATCTTATGGCTCCGACTTTAAATAGATTAGTACACATTGGCCAGTCAATGAGTTAATCTAAAAATGGAGAAATGTGGCTAAGTATCATTGTTATGATAATAAACAATTAATGCCACATCTTGTCAAAACTCCAAACAGTTATAACTTCGCTAAGAATTGAGAAATTTGAATTAAATTTTCAATATATTCATTTTGCATTATCTATGTTTGAACTATTATAGCAAGAACGGCTAGCTTTAACGAGATATATGTATGTGCAACATAATTAAATCTATGAGTAGTATCTATTTAAAGGCACTTTCCCATATAGCCAACGAAAGGCAACTTAAATATCTTGAAAGAAAACATAATGCAATAAAAAAAAACACTGTACATTTGATTAATTTTAAGACACAAAAATTTAAAGTGAATGTTAAACTTTTATTAGCACTATGATCAGAATACCCAGTTAATGATATCTTTAAACAAGTAAATGTATGTACTTATTATATCAACAGTCATATATGTTAACCCAAACACTCTGTGGAATGTCTTTTCCAAGGTAGTAGTAGTAATAAAACAAATGTACCAATAGAGTTTGTATTTTCTGTTAAGTTTATATTTCAATTGAAAGTTAGCCACAATCTTCAATTCATTTTCGTTTAAATTGATTGCAATAACAAATATATTTTAGATATAGCATTCTTTGGTAGCCTATACGAATTATTAACCATCAAGTGTCAATTTCATGTCTCCTGGTTTGTATTTTTTAATTAGATACATCCTCAGAAAGCTATTGCGTCTCATTAATATGCAATACTTATAAATACTAATAACTGCTCTAGACATAATATATAAAGCTCAATTCGATTTAAAAAATCTTTTGCAGATGGAGACAGATTTGTTCAGAAATAATCTCTTTCGGCAGAGGATGTGGAGTCGAAATATTCTGTATTTTAAACAACATAAAATGGAATTGTTTGAAGCTGATTATTTCTGTGAATAAAACAGTTGAAAATTTTAATCAAGTTCTTATTTTTATTCACTGTAAATTACAAACACTTTGTGCATAAAATTTTGGAATCATTTCATATCATCAACATTAATAATCCCTAATTAATTAATTAATAAATAGTTTTGGTTGTATAAGACATATTTAATGCTAGTAACTATATTTCGATGAATTATTCCATGAATGTATAACATGATATAAAGTGTATACCCTCAACCATTTTTATGTATATTTTATATATAATTATATACACAAATAAATATGTTTGTTAAAAAAAGGAAGCAAAAGCTATCAAAATGAAGGCTTAACATAGATTTACATACATGTACATTATCTAAACATGTCTTCATAAGACTATAATATAATAAATAACAAATGGAACAAAAAATAATTTTACGGTAAAATTTTTATCTTATCTACGGGAATGAGTTAAGTTTTCTCTTTAAATCACAATCCTCCCCACAAAACTGTTTTACCCCATAAAATAATAAATAACACTAAAATTCAGCATGTGCTTAACGTTATTCGTTAATCTTGTAAATTTTATTTAACTGTCCTTTAAACTATACACCCTTTTATTAAAAATAAATATCTGACCCTGTTTGGGATCATAAACAACAACATTGTTACCTTGTTCAGGGAAGGCTGAAGGACGCTTTCTTGACATTAATTGAGAATATCCGACAATCTTCTACAAGCCATCCAATCCATGTAATCAGGAATGAAAGGACAGTTTAATTACACAATGTATTTTGGAAAAAAATCACTCACAAACTTGTGGATACTGATCTCAACTATTATCAGATCAATTTTTCCCACAATTTTGGATGAACACATGATGAGTATAAAATTTTAATTACATGACAAACTCTTTTCTTGAAAAAAAATGTTTTACACGACCCCTAGAGAAACCTTGTATAAATTAAAAAAAATTACAATTTAAAAATAAATCTATTCAAACAAGAATTTCCACTCAAAATGTGACAATCCCAAATTTACTTTAATTTTCAGTTATAAAATTCTGAATCAATTAAACTCTGTTTAAACTCTAATAAATGAATTTGGTCAACCAAGAAATCAATTGTGCAACAACGCCACAAATTCTGTCTCTGGTGAATTTGTTCACGCAAAACTACTTTCAGCCAGAATTATGCACTAAGTGGACAACTGGATTTAAGATCTAGCAACAACTTTTTGAAAGCAACTATTCTACCCCTAGTATTAAATAACAATTTAACAAAATTAACCACTTAAATTACAATTTGGCAAAATTAACCATTTAAATTACAAATTTATATTTGAAATTGCATCATTTTATAATAGCAAATATACAAGAATTTTAAATTAACAAGTTCTTAACAAAACATTAACACAAAAAAAAACATTTACTATTCTTTATTGCATACTGCTGGGGAAGATCAAATGCTAAAATTATGGCACTCAAAGGTGGTAAATTACATAAATAAATCTGCGCAAGGCAACATAATTAAGCTGTAATGAAATACATTTAGAAATATTTCAATTCATGGAAGTCGGCAGAAAATCATTGAGTAAATAGATATAGTAATACTTCCTGCTGCCCTTCAGTAAATCAAGATTAAAATATGGTAGCTATTTTGGTCCACGCTGTCACCCTATTTGAGTTCAAAATATAAAAACAATTCTCCAAATAATTCGATTGATGGTTTGGTTTAAGATAACATAGACTTTATTGCTTTAGATGTTGTTTCGTCTTGGAGATGTTTTGTTGTGTACCTGAAATCATAAAATTATACCTCTTTGAAAAGTTTTGAATGACATTTGGAAATTTAAATACAACCTCTACATGTTTGTTCCTTTCCAAATTAGACAAATAGAAACCATAATATGATTTTAGCCCATAATTTAAAGTCAATTATTAAAAAACTCAGAATGAGTTATCTCCCCTTAGACCACGGTTCCAAAATTGAACACTCTCATCATTACAGAATATTAAAATTTTACAAATAAATTTTTGCTGCAAAAAGTGGCAAAGATTTAATTATTTAAAAACTGAGAATGAGTTATCTCCCCTTAGACCACGGTTCCCAAATTGAACACTCTCATCATTACATCCCATTACAGAATATTGTAATTTTACAAATAAAATTTTGTTGCAAATAAAGGCAGTGATTTAATTACAGTCATACAAACTGTTTTATTTCTAAAAACAACATAACTCTATTTAAAATCTAATAATCTGTATATAAATAGAAGATATTTGTCGTTTTAGAGTAAATAACATATTTTATTTTATCGAGAAGCAAGAAAACTTTTATTTGAACGTTTTCTTGCTTAGAGATGAAATAAAATATGTTATTCACGACAAAACAACAAATGTTCTATTTATTTTATGAATTTACAATCATTTTAGGTAAAACAACATGGACTACTTTGTCCGCCAGTGGAATAACACTTTTATTTCACTGATAAAACGCGGTTTTCCACTACTGATCATAAAATAAATATTCTTATTTCATTATATATGTTTGATTGGTAACAGAAGCAGTTGTACTGAAAAAAATATAATATAGACATGTCAATATACCTGAGGGCATTAAGTAAGCCATCCACACTACTTCGTGGTTGTTGTTCTTTTATGACTTTGATCGTACTTTTCATCTGGAAAAATATAAGAATTTCTAAATAGTAGATGTAATTAATTATAACTATGATATATATCACTCCAAAACAGGTTAAATTCCCTTCAGTATCTATGAAGCTATGAAGATATGATTCATTGAAAATTAGTCAACATTCAGCATCCTCTGCAGACTATACAATCAGGAAGTTGTCAAAACAAGCCAGGTCCACCTACATTCGAAACTAAAATATTTTGAAGGCCCTACACAACGTTATTTTTCAATTTCAATTCCTGAATACAGTATTCATATTTACATCTGTAATATTCCTACAAAATTAGGTGTTTTCGCAATCAGATAGAATAAAAGCGAATATCGACCAGTAAGCTACCTGCTTCAAATTTACGCCAGAAATATTTCTCCAAAATTATGTGTCTTCATTTACACAGCAGAAAATAAAGCAAAATATCTGTGGTAAGAAAAGTTTGTGATGTCAAAACATTGTTTGTCTTCAATATAAAACAGTATTTTAAAATTACACAGTAGCATAGATAAGCTGTATGCAATGCATGCATTGTCACCATGTTGTTGTTATTTGTGCATGAACAAATGGCCATTTTAGTTGCAAACTAGTTTGTTAAGTGAATAAAAATTAAACTGAACTAACAACAGAGCACGCTTTGGATGGATACGTTTTTTGAATGATTATAGGCTATGGAATTTTTTGTTGTTAAAAATTATTGTTTTGTAAATAAATATTGAGCTTGTGTATTCACAGGATTATCAAACTTAACTTTTGAACTAATTTTTAGTTTACTGACTAATCTTTGACCAACACACCAAGGGGATGAAAAAGACTCTATGCAGTGGAACGGTAAATCACGTTTATTAAACATCGGACAAGAAACTTGATTCACAGATTCCATTCAATTTGATAACTTTCTGCTAATCAATATAATATTTGATTCGCATTTACATTGTATTTGATTAGCAAGCTGTGATGTGTGATACTGCTTATCATATTCCCTCGCCAGGTAGTTTATAATATATGCTGTAGGTTAGTACATGTATCTAAATAAGATAATTCAAACTTACATCTATTCCACATGATTTGGCAAAGGCTCCGATCGGATGAACATGATCATATAAAATAATAACACCAACCATCACTCGTAAACAGAATAATTTTGTCTCAACATTTTTAAATCTTGAATAATGTTCTCTGTAAAATAAATTTAAAAAGCTTAATATATATGCAAAAGTCATATCACTTTTTTTATTTTTAGAATAAAGCAAATTTCACAAGAGAATATTTCAGCTCATACACAAAAATATATTGACCTCAAGTTAACTAAATGTTGCTGATATGACATTTTGCTTTTTAGAATAAAACCAGTGATTGATAACTCATAAAAATTGTGTATTGTTTAATTGATATCGACACGCATGCGTCTCAGGCAGGAACTTGTGAAAAAGAGAAAAAAATGTCTTTGTTCCACATTTTTTGACAAAAAACATAATTCAACGATGTCAGGAATGTTAAAGACCCTCAAAGTCATTGAAATACCTATATATGATTCTGACTTGGATTATATCGATTACGCCTATTCTGAAGACGATATTTCTGATGAAAATGATTCAAAATTATTTGCAAATTATCCTCTTCAACTTTTTTTAATGGTGTCAAGAGTCTATCACTTATAATTATCCGACAGTAGTCGATAGTAATAGGCATACAAAATATTTCACGTTAGTTTTTTTTTAGTCTGACAATTTGAAGTCATAACGTCACAATAACGTCGACCAGTTAAGGGTTAAAGTGAAATAAAGTCTGTTGGCTAAAAATGTATACTTGCCTGTGTATCTGAGAGATTTGACAGGACTGAGGACATTAGATAATATCAATATTCTATAAGTAAGTGAAATTAACTTGTTATATCTGAAATTTAGTCATGCACAGACACACAATCAATTTGGATATAAATCTAACTAAACACTTGTATTTTTCATTTGGTCAGAAGAATTCATATGTAGGACTGATCACAAACCTAACAAACTTATGTCAGATTTTAACCTATGGGACGATGTTGTGTCAAACACTGATTAGAAGAAGAGTAAAACTTACTGATTTTCTATCATAACACGACATATGTTAGCCATGGCACTGAGACAATCTGTGGTTTGTTCTACAGGCAGATCTTTATTCTACAACATAATAACAAATCTTAATGACTTTATAATCATTTCACAGGAATTAAGCCCAATTAATCCTGTTTGTGAGAGATTTGATTTCTAAAGGAAAAGAAGGTAACTGTCAGACAATATCTGTGATTCTATTCTATTTCTATTCCTGAAGCAATGATCACAACATACAAGCATTTTCAGCTCATTAAACACTTCCTACAGAATTGGTGCTGCTTATGTTATTTTCTCCTGGGTACAACTGGAGTCGATAAAACCGGAAATTTTTTCTCTTGGAACCAGTCCCATGGCCGATGACATATCTTAAGATATCAATTGTTTTATAAATGCTCGTTAAGTGATGAATACCGGTAACTGAATATAATTATAAACTTAAAACATTAGAGGATGTATTAACGGTTTTGATAGTTTGCAAGCTAACTTGCCGCTTATATATTATAAAATATCATAATGTAATTTTACCTGTGCTACAAACTTCGCTGTGGTATCACTTAATGTTTTTAACATGGGTGTAGCATGGGCATAGAATAATGACATTCTATTAGCCATCTCATTAGATACTTCTAAATCATCTTCAATATCATCCTTAAAAAAGAACATTTTCGTGTTATTTTATTTCAGGAATAAATAAAATAAAGATGTAATGTCATCCTTTTTAGTTGGCATACCATTATTTCAAACAGTGGTGTAAGCAATGTGCTAATCATAACTTATTTATAATAATGCAATATCGGACTCGCATGATAATTTCATCAGGATAATGTTTGTATTTTAAAATGTGTAAGGGTCCCAAACAAGACATTGCATAATATATTGAAACCAACACTTAAGACAACCATCCTTGTGCAGTTTCAAAATATTAATTAATGTCTAGCTCTCGACCATTTAACCATACTTAATTTCATCATTATGAAATACTTTGTTGCAAAAGACTAATGGCAATACTTTAAAGGCAAGAAATAACTACCGGTAGTTGTTAATAATATCCTTATAATGGTCCCCAAGTCATCAAACAACATGTAATAATATTTATTCCCTGATAATGAACTATATCTTATCACTTGGTCCAGGTTTCAAATTTTACCATATTCTATTATATGGGCATTAATATCCACCATGATTGACAGCCAAATCACATTACCTTATCAGAGTAATTGAGTGAAGAAGCATATTTACCAAGTGAAAACAGCTGAGAGTAATTTAAACAAATAATTATTTACAACTATAAGAAGCTTTATAGCATCCTACACAACAGGTACCAAATGTCAAGACATGTCTTCAATTGCTCTTTATCCTACAAACGTTGAAGTTCGAAGGAATAAAGCTTTGGTAAATAATTCAGAAATAGTTTCTAACTGATCTGATCTGCCCAGTATTTATATTTGTCTGAAAATACATGATCAGACATTTCCTTAAGCTTAAATATTTATCTTTAAGATTAAAAAAATTACCTCATTAGCCATTTTCCTTCTACTGAGTGTTCTTCTATAATAACTAAAGTCATTTTGAATAGCAGGATTAGTCATCTAGATTAAAAAAGAAATGTGATATCAATCTATCCATATCTTTACAAGAAAGAAAGAAATGTCTTAAATGTAAAATAAATAATATGTACACATTATGAATGTGAACATATACAAACAAATCATACGTTTAAGGAGCTAAATCTTGATTCTTTGGCACCTAGAAATGGACATAAATGGGTTACAACACAAATAATAATGTAATATGAATGTATATGAACTGATTTACATGGAATCGTTTATGCTTTTGCTGCAATTTCTAATCAGTTATGTTTGGCAAAATTTAATGACAGTCTTTGGTGTCTGGTTATCCCAATCTCCACTGAGAGTTTTCTCTTGTGAGATATGTTTAGTCTCATTCATCGAGCCTGACACGCAATATATGTGCAAATTTTTAAATTTTGATTTTGTCTTAAACATTGGATATCATGAAGAAACCCATCGTCAATTCAATTACAACTGGCATGAAACCTGGCAGGCTTATTTCAATCACAACTGCACTTATAATCATATTTCCAAGATGGTGATAACGATGTCATGGTTCGTTCCTGGTTCATATCAATCTGATTAAAATACAGATCTATATTTTGTTTTTAAACTTTCAATGGCCTCTACTACATGAAAAACTAACTTTTTGTAATGGAAGGTCATGTCGGGAGTCACATCAGCGACTTTTGACCCAATGATGCAAGTCATTGGATTAACAAATCAGTGTCTTTTGCTTCTATCGCTATGAATCTTTACCCGCAGTTCCTGACAGCACACCCTAAGAACTGGACCCAACAGACCATTTGATTGGCTAATCCCTCACATCAAGCAGAACATGAGTTATCAAACAACTCTTACAGATCTTCACATAGTGAAGACAAGTGAAAAAAAACATTTTAAACTTTAAAAATGAAATGGAATATGATTTGTTTTCAATCAGGAATTCGTTGAATATCGTACTTGTTTTGCTAGACACACTGGACATTATGCATAGACAAATGGAGTATATAACAACGTAAGTAAACAAACTGTCTTGATATTTTTCAAGAGAAGGCTAACATATCTTTATGTAACATCGTTTTTATTTACCTTTAAGTCATCAAACTTAAGAACAAAATCTAATATTTCAGCAAACTGTTTGAAGAAAGCTTGTTGAGTTTCAAGATGTTGTCTGGGAGTTAAATCGCGAGAACAAAGTTCTCTCAATAAATCCATTACTACAGTTTCTGAAAATATTTATAAATTTCAATGGTAGTTATTAATAGTTCATATAACACATTACATGTATCTAACATTAAAATTCTTTATATTAGTGATTATAAGATCTAAATGTAGATATGGAGTGCTGCATATATTGATTTAACCACTTAATCACTTCACATCGCAAGATCATTCATTTTGCAAGTTTGTATAAAATCCACTTACCAAGTTTAAGGGAAAATTCATAAAATAATTTCAGTTTTGAAATCAGGGGAATGACATCGTGCCACGCTTTTTCCTGGTATTCCTCAACCTTTGGATTTGATATTGCCTGAAATTATAAAAATAGGCAATTCTAAAAGAAATCTGAAGTAGATACATGTAGTAAATTATCGTGATCAAGAAATCTAAAAAAAAAAAATAGAACCTCAGACGACAGAATTACTGCCTAAAGTGCAGAAATTATACCCAGGACTCTTGTAGTTCTGGTTGACTAAAGTAGATTAGTAGATAAAGTTCAGTGGAAAACCTGTTGGTTGGCCTGTATTCACCATTAACATTTATATCATCCAATGTCAGCAGGAGCAAACTGCTAGAAGCAACTTTCTGTCAGTGAAATGTAGACATTTATCTAGAATGTGCACAAGCAATTACAAATGACAGAAGATCAGACTGGACAACAGATAGAGAAAACGGCATTGAAATGTGATTGCATTAAAACAGTCAAACGTTAAACATAGTTATGAGGTAATCTATAAATTTACACTTGCCATACGTATACTTTCAGATGCTCCCTGGTAGTCCTTTAATAGATCTAAAATATGGACTGCTTTTTGTTCAACAATGTCCACCATTGTCCAAACTTCACGCTCTTCTTCTGTTGGCTGAGCATCTATATTTAGCAACAAAATGATATCTCAAGTTATTCATTTACATAAATGAACAAAATGCTTTATGCTACAAGTCAGCAAAATTGTTGTTAAACATTAGTATTGTTTCTTGACATCACTGTATCAAAGTACATATACCCATGGGCGTCACACATTGGGGGGGGTGGGGTGGAGGGGACACACCCTTTACTTAAACATTATAAACATTGTATTGGTGTGATGTTTCAGTTTAACCCCGTAAAATATGCCAAAACAGTGTTTAAAGAAGACTGAAACTTTTTAAAAAATTTCATAGGGATGGCGCCCAATCCCTCCCCACACACGCTACATCGGCCGATGTGCAGCCTTGTGCCTTTGGCGTCACAGATTGTCAACATTTTATATAATTTCATTTGCGGACCCCCCAATATATATTTCACGGTTACGCCTCTGCATATACATCCCAACAAGATCTGCTGCGTTAGCATCTGGATATGCTATGATGTGTTACTCAAGATGGACCGATTGTTGAAGAACAGTCAATGTAAGTGAAAAGTATAAATAAATGTGTCAACATTAAATGTGGACTTTTTCACTTCAAGAATAATTACTATCAACAGAAACTAATTCTCACTTTCAAAGTCTACAAAAATGTCTGTATTCTTGGATGGTGGGTCATTCTTTAATACACTTAAAAGCTTTCCCATGTCTGACTTGAGTGATTGTCACCATTTAATTCTTTCTTCAATGTAATACCTATAAATAGAATCAAGAAAAATGCTTATCTATAACTTAATGTTTCTTTTAATAAAATCAGGGGGGTCGGGATGGCCTAGTGGTCTAGAGCGCCACGCTTCGACCTCTAGCTGGCCAGTCACCTCTGGCTTGCAGCTGTGGTTTCGAGCCCTGGTGTGAGCGTATGTGGCATGGAGATAGGGGCGCCTTCTCAACCTCGTGGGTTTCCTCAGGGCACTCCGGTTTCCTCCCACTGCTACAGACCCTACGCGCAAGCGAATTATTGAAATAAAATTAAACCTTGTGTTAGTCCCGAAATGACCTAGTTGTGTTGAGTGGACTTTAGACCTCGTGGGTTTCCTCAGGGCACTCCGGTTTCCTCCCACTGCTAAAGACCCTACGCGCAAGCGAATTATTGAAATAAAATTAAACCTTGTGTTAGTCCCGAAATGACCTAGTTGTGTTGAGTGGACTTTAGACCCCATTTTTCTCTCTCTATAATCAGTGAAGTACAATTTAAAGATTCCTGAATTTTACTTCATTTTTGTGGAACTACACTTGAAAATCCTCTTCAAGTGACACTCTTTAAAAAAAAAGCCTAAGCCTAATTCCAGTATGATCAACTTGAAACATAGCATGCCTGTTCTTTGGACAATTGAGCATCCATTGATGGACTTTTGATATGTCAATTTTACAAAAAGTTGCTCACCACACCACGCGTAACAATTTTGCATGAAAATAAATAAACTGGGTTCAATATTTTATTAATGAATAAAATTGTCTCAGGAAGAATAGATTACATTTACCAATTATATTTGAAGACTAATCAAAGTCCATGCACAAGAAAAGCAAGATGATTAGTCATCAAACATCCCACACCCTTGCACTTGTTCGGAAGAAATAAGGAAAAATAACCTCTTTATGCTATTGATAATCAATATCAAAATTATCAGATTTTGCAAACAGTGTCACTGTCACTGGTCCTAATACTGTGGCCCTGTTTAAGTAGATATTGCTTTCTATTTCTAAAAACTAATGTCTGATTGGTATTTACTAGAAGATTTTAGATAATTTATGACATTAAGCTCCAGTTTTAAAAATTCGACATGACTACGTAACAAACAGAGATATTTTGCAAGTGGAGAGGACTGCAGCTCAATTAAAAAAAAATCTGTTATATATACATGTATATAATATATATGACTTTAATGTTATGTATAGCTGTTTGTATTGTTTATGTTTTGAGCCAATCAATGAAAAAATAGTACAATTGCAAATACCCAAATAACCTAGAACAGGCATCATATACTACAGTATAATTCATGCAAAGTATCGTTAAGATTGTACTGCAGACATTTACACTGACATGTAAATGACTTAGTACAATCATCACATTTATTGATGTTTTCTCCTCTCTGCAACACTAATAAATGTGCATGTACATAATTTATTACAAGCAAGATTTTTATAATTAATGATGAATAACTGAATAACCTTTATGAGGCAAAAATACAGTAATAGGTCGATGTATGTACAAAGTTTCATGAAGATATCTTGCAAGGTTTATGAAATATGCTCCGGAAACAAATTGTACACCAAAAAATAAGTCAAATTTTTTTCCATGGAAGCACAAAAAACATAAATTTCAGAAATTCCTAAATAGCAAAAGGCACAACTACTGTAATAAGTTGATGTATGTACAAAGTTTCAAAAAGATATCTTAAAAGCTTTATGGGATATGCTTCAGAAAAAAAATTATAAACCAAAAACTAATTCAAACTTGTTTCTATGGAAACACAAAAAATGTAATCCCAGAAATTCCTATATAGCAATAGGCACAACTACTATAATAAGTTGTTGTGTGAACAAAGTTTCAAAAAGATATCTTGAACGGTTTATGGGATATGCTCCGGAAACAAAATTATACCCCAAAAGCGAAGTCAAATTTGTTTCCATGGAAACACAAAAAACAAAAATCTGTTTCCATGGAAACAAAAAAACCTATGAATTCCAGAAATTCCTAAATAGTAAAAGGCACAACTACTGTAATAATTTGATGCATGTACAAAGTTTCAAAAAGATATCTTTAATGGTTTATGAGATATTCTCCGGAAACAAAATTATACACCAAAAACGAAGTCAAACCTGTTTCTATGGAAACACAAAATATTTAAATCCCAGAAATTCTTAAATAGCAATAGGCACAACTACTATAAGAAGTTGCTGTGTGTACAAAAATTCAAAAAGATATCTTGAACGGTTTAGGCCCATTCTCAGCCAAGTGGTCCCATGTGGGTATATATAATTTTTTAAAGGGTATATACATGTAATTGACAGTTATTTTTCGGAAATCTAGACATGTTAAATAAAGCATCTTTTTTTAATGTTGGAATGCTTTTTAACATTGGAACTTTTATTTGCAACTTATCTGAAAACCATCAATCGCTGGCGTAAAAATAAATTGATTTTTACACTTTATTTACATTTTATTTTTTAAGTATATAAAAACATCCCAAATCTCCTAAATATAGTTCATACATAATTTCATACCTATATGGGTGTACAGAAATAAGACTGAAGGTGTTTTTGAAGAGCCATACCTATTAAACACTATTAATGAGAGGCCACTATGCTGCGTGACGTACGTGACCCGATGGAGATATAAGTTTTGCTAGCATAAACAGTTTATGAAGTAGAAGCTTCAAAACTCAGCTTTAAAGCCGGTACATTTATGCCATCATTGAGGCAATATTTCCAGTAACTTTTAGAAAAAAGCACATGTATAATTGTTGACATAAAATTAAATTGGAAAATCTTCATTTGTGTGGTGTCACGTACATGTACGTGACCCAAACTACTGCTCATTTTTAGTATTAAAATGTTACAAAGTCAATGAAAACTTTTTTTTGTAGATAAAGAAAAGGTTGAAGTTTGATATAAGACAAACAGTTTGATTAAAAAATGATTATCAGATGCACAGTGTTATCTCAAAGTTGAAAAGTTGTGTCTGAATGGTCACGTACGTGACCGAGAATGGGCCTTTATGGTATATGCTCCGCAAACAAAATTATACCCCAAAAGCTAAGTCAAATTGGTTTCCATGGAAACACAAAAAAACAAAAATCTGTTTCCATGGAAACAAAAAAACCCTATAAATTCCAGAAATTCCTAAATAGTAAAAGGCACAACTACTGTTGATGTATGTACAAAGTTTCAAAAAGATATCTTTAATGGTTTATGAGATATTCTCCGGAAACAAAATAATACACCAAAAACGAAGTCAAACCTGTTTCTATGGAAACACAAAAAATTTAAATCCCAGAAATTCTTAAATAGCAATAGGCACAACTACTATAAGAAGTTGCGGTGTGTACAAAAATTCAAAAAGATATCTTGAATGGTTTATGAGATATGCTCCGAAAACAAAATTATACCCCAAAAGCTAAGTCAAAAAAGTAAAATCTGTTTCCATGGAAACACAAGAAATATCAATTCCAGAAATTCCTAAATAGCAAAAGGCACAACTATTGAAATAATTTGATGTATGTAATGAGATATGCTCCGGAAACAAAATTATACACCAAAAACTAAGTCAAAGTTGTTTCCATGGAAACACAAAAAATGTAAATCCCAGAAATTCCTAAATAGAAACAGGCACAACTACTATATTAAGTTGCTGTGTGTACAAAGTTTCAAAATGATATCTTGAACAGTTTATGAGATATGCTCCGGAAAGAAAATTATACACCAAAAGTCAATTTGTTTCCATGGAAACACAAAAAACAAAAATTCCAGAAATTCCTAAATAGCAAAAGGCATAACTACAGTAACAGGTTGTTGTGTGTATAAAGTTTCAGAAAGATATCTTGTACAGTTTATGAGATGATATGCTCCGGAATAGAAATCGGAACAGACACACCCTGTTTCAATATCTCTCTCAAACTTCGTTCTGTGTGGGATAAAAAATAAATTTAAGTTATAAAGAGTGTGACAGAAGGATGAAAAGACCCAATATATTATAAAGCTTTCTATAATTTATACTATCATTATAAAATAAATAAGCACTGTAAAAAAACTGTATTAAAAATTTTTGCTCCATTTTTGAGCACAATAATAACTGTTGAATATTCCATCTCCATTGAAATTTGATAACATATTTTTGTGTTAAAAAAAGCCACTGACTTTGTCTCATGGGTTTCGTTCGTGTATTGCTACTTATATGATTATAAATATTGAGGAACTGTTTAAACTTACTGAGTTTTGGCCATCTTAACAAATATGTAGAAATTACAGATTAAAGAGTATCTTTAGCACCAAAACAAAAACATTGACACACATCTACTTCAATTTACTTGTTAACCCAGTGGCGTACATAACAATTTTGTTTTGAGGTTTTGAGGGGGGGGGGTATCCAAAATATGACCGACTGATGCACATACCCCCCACGCCCGCCCCCACCTTCCAGTGCGAGTGACGCAAGCCGAGCACCACGTGTGAGTCTTCTAGAGTTGACATAACATCTGTACAATCCGAAGCCCCACGCCCACACACCAGTGGTACTACAAACTGGGCAGTTCACTATAATCGTGAATATGATATGATTTTGAAATGGAATCGCACCGCAAAAAATTTCAGATACATAAGCGAGGAGAAGAATGATGTTATAATGGAATATGTAACAGAGCTTTTAAATTTTGGGGACTGGGCTTGAAAATTTGAATCAATGTCATGGCAAATGGAACCAAATTCTCGTTAACGAGAGGATAAGAAATGGGCCAGAATCTTGAGGCCTATCTATCAATTTCGCCTGTTTTGTGATTGTTTGTTTATCCCATTAATTCATTTAGTCGGAGACCGACTGCGGTGAGTACTTTTTTGAGACCGACTATTTTTATGCCATGGTAGAAAACATTTCATAGAACAACATACTCAAAACAGAATAAGAGTGACAAGCAGACATGGTTATTTTATACTATAGTTTTGTGTGACGTATGCAATTTAGGTACACGGATTCACGCAACTACTTAGTATTTGGGATCTATTCTGGCATTGTTTTTGAGACCGACTGCAGTGACTGCACTTATTTTGCTCCTGGGTGAAATTTTATTGTTAGACCAATTTACTCACAACAGAATTAGAGTGAAACACAATACATCTTTTCAAACATAAGTTAGCAAGATTATTTTATACTAAAGTTTTGTGTGAGTAGCGTGACATACAGTATACAGTGAGCACTTATTTTGATACCGACTGTTCCTATTTTGCGACCGACTATTTTATAGAAAAGTTTTGCGTGATTATTGCGACATATACAGTGAGTACGTATTTCAATACCGACTACTCTATTTTGCGACCGACTACACTGATTTTGCGACATTTACGCCCCTGTGTTAACCTAATGGGTTACAACTTTTTATACTTCAATTATGTAAATTACATGTAATCATCACTGAAGATTGTTTGATCAATGACTGTTCTGCAGTCTGAAAATCAAATCGAAACTTTGACAGTAATGAAAGATAATTTAAAAGAATCTTAAAACATAACTGTACATGAATGTAAAAACACTAACAAGAAAGTAGGTCATGTCAGTACAAAAGGAACTTATTATGAATCTATAAATGTAATGTTATCGGGTATGGTACAATAGACCCCTGACAATTTGTCCCCTAATTATGATCAACAGCTAATGCTAAAGAAATTGAAGAAGTTGAAATGACCAGATGTCTAATCTACATGGTTTTATCATGCACAATAATGCATATTGATTATAAGTCAAGTGCAGTATTGACACAGGACAATACACATTGAATCTAACTCACAAAAGGTGTCACTGATCATAACTGATTACTACATGAATATCAATTAACCTGAAAAAATTCAGCAACCATTTAAACAATATAAAACTAGTATCAATACTGAAATTTAGGGAAGGGAAGCATAGAGCTCGTGTGGATTCCATCACATGTCAACATTAGAGGAAACGAGGAGGCAGATCGACTCGCCAACGAAGATCTCAAGGACACGGCACCACTTAGCACCATAGACTACAGCACCACGGAAATCTACAGTATGGTTAAAAGACAGGTCAATTCAATCTGGGAATTAAAACTCGTTGAACTTGACACATACAGATTCCGGTTGGATGACAAGATCTACATGAAGACAGCGATCAATCACCCTAAAAGAGATATATGCAGACTCATATCCAAACTAAGGCTGAAAGAGTGACTGCGAGACTACAAATACCAAGTCATCGTCTGTGAGTGCAGATAAGAATGTACCACCAACCATGACCTGGTAGACTGCAAGGTATACAAGGAGGAGAGATGGGAACTAGTGAGAATGATGGAGATCAACAACATACCATTCAACACTAAGAACTTACTCATCCCGAGACCATATCTGAAACTGCAAATCTTCAAATAAATCCACGCCCTAATGGACACGGTTGGACTAAGTAGAATAGTGAAGATGAGCTCGGCATCTGAACACTAAACTACATAGATAGGAGATTTATACAAAACTGGCAGGATAATGGAGTAAGGGAGAGTCACGATCAGACGGACTCGGCATCTAAACACTATTCCGTCAAAAAACAGACACCAAACCTATAGGGTGGGACAGTGGAGTAAGGGGAGGTCACGATAAGACGGACCTGGCACCTAAACACAAATCCCACAAAGATGACATCTACCAAACTAGCAGGATAGTGGAGTAATAATGGGGAGTTACGGTTGGACGGACTCGGCTCCTAAACACTATTCCGCAAAGGAAACAGATACCAAACCCATAGAGTAAGGGGAGGCCACAATAATCCCAAACGGTGACATCTACCAATCCAGAAGCAGAAGAGATCATCTACCAAACGATATGTTTTACATTAAATAAAGGGAAGAACTTCCCACTAAACCCAATCCATGGCCTACGGCCAAAATGGAAAGATTACAAAATCATATTCTAAAAAACAGGAATCAGCTTCAGCTCTCCTGCAGTTGTATGTCTTGTCTGCAATATCACTTATGTGGATGCAGACGTTAAACACCAAGAAGATAGATAGAGGAAATTTAGGACAAAAAGTAAAGTTTAATTCAGTTATGATAACGGAACTACCATTATTGTTGTCCAGGGACAAACTGTCCTTGGGGATGAATTGTCTAGGGACGAAAAGTCCTGATACAAATTGTCCTCAGGGACAAATTGTTCAGGGACATTTGTCCTAAAGCCAGACAACCTAAACTGCTGAATTTTAACTTTTATTATCATCTGAATTCTACAAAATGACAAGACAAGCAACAGAAACTCTTAGAAAAATTACTGGTATGTCTGGACACAGTCAGATTAGCCTCAACATCATACATGTACATTGTACATGTATGGCGACGTAGGCTACTCCAAAAGGTAGCTCTAAAATATTATATCATACCTTTCAGTTGTTTGTAATTAAAAACAAATGTAAAGCTAAAGAAAATACTTTTACTAAAATATTGTGACGTCTATCAAATAAAAATTACAAATAGGACCATATCTATCTGGCCCATGTTCTGCAGATCATCACCCAGTATTTGATCTAATCCAGATAATCTTTTTACATACACCATACCAAAAAAACACCAAAAGCTAAATTAATTCATGTGGTGGCCACTAGATATTTTACATTTATTGATGCTTTGTGCAAGTAAAAATAAATAGCCTCAAAAAATAATTTCCATCACATGTACTTCATGTAGAAGGAATTGTAGAAGGCATACTTGAAACATAGAGAAATACATACTGACTTTCTATGCTTGAACTTATAAGGGTCAGACAACTTTCACAATACTTCTCAAAACAGATTGTAAGAGGTCTAGTCACTTTAATCTAATTGTTCTTAACCTTTCATCTTTTCTTAATAATTTCATGTATCAAACTATAAAAATTAATTCAAAGAATTATCACTACGATATCACTAGAAATGGTTTCACTACTCATATCTTCCGTTTTGCTTCAGCCACAGTAGTGGATCGTTCTAAGAACTTCATTTGAGCACGTTTAGTCATCATTTGATGATAAAAAAGTTACTGGCCTATAACTCCCTTATTTCCATTAACCTCATCCCAAACAGTACTGCACATCTTAGCATATAGCTTAGAAAACCACTTCCCATTGAATTAAAGGTGAAACTTAACACATAAATTCATAAATCGAATAAAATCATGTGGCTTTGCAATAATTCTGTCCTTTATAAAAGGCTACCCAACCAGAATTAGTTCAACGAAAACTGTTTGGTAAGATAAGATTTCAGTATTCCACATACGCTTTACTATTTGTAACATAATTTTACTTATTTCTATGCAAACTGTTAAATGTGTTGAAAACATTGCAATTTAATACATTTTTACTTGTGCAAAGGCTCGTAGTGTGCATCAATTAGAGCCATGAATAAGACTAAGACAAATATCACGGCTATAAATATTGCAACTACAGTATTACCAGTGCCTACATAAGTAGGCCTAGCTAGGCTACATGACATGTACAACTTGAATGGTAAGAGGTAAATAAAGATATTTCCAGCAGAAGTAACTACCAACCAATAATTGTTTACAATGTCACCCACAGTGGAAGTGGATGTTAAACTCCAGACAGGAAGGAACCATCAACTAGTCATACATGTAATGGTCAAGAGATGGGCTTGGAGACAGTAGATACTAGAAGAGAATGACAGGACGGATACTTTTCTTTCCACATTGCCTTGCTCGTACTTGTACCAGCAAACTGACTGTACAGTTGCAAATTTCATTCAAATGACTAATGTGCAGGGGGACCGCACTACACGAAAAACAAAAACCTATAAGATTAACCTGCGGAAAATATCAAATTAAGTGAATGGACCGGGGGCCAGCCGTAAGCGTCCACTGCGCTGTACAGTCCTGGGCCTTTTATGGTACAGGCTTCACTAAAAATGATTTGAAAAAAAAAGAGGTAACAGAAACAATGCGACCGATCTTGACAATGGTCAATGGCGATAGTCTGCCAGTTGACGTCAGATGTTAAAACGTCAAACAATTTCAACAATAAGGGCGATAATCCGGATAGAATCTCGGAAAACACCAAAATAATAAGTGTAGCGAGCAAACAGGAGCAAAGCCCGACAACGAGAACATTCTACAGTACGAAGGGCTAAAGTGATCCATGGTGAATACCGATTAAGATTAAGCGGATTATCCTCGCAGTAATTCATTAAAGTTCACTTTGCGCATGCAGATTACTCATTTGAAATTAGACATCTTCATGGAAACATTTTTAACATGGTACAACTTGTGCAGTTATAATAATGAGTTATATTTAACTTGCATCCATTTTCGAAATCATACCAATAACCTTAATGGTAACTTTAATATGCTAATATACTAACAGCATTTTACTGATTACAGTAATGGGTGTAAATCTTAGTTACTGTCTAGAACCGACGAGTCTACGGGCGATCAGATTATATAGTGATTACTGATTAGGCCTAGTGTAAAAAAAAAATGGCTAAAATAAAACAATAGACAGACAGTACTACTAAACCAAATTACTTTCACGCTAAACCTCAAACTTTTCATTTCCCAATTCGATATCCTTATATTGTTCACATGTAACGGATTTTAAACTGTATACCTTGTGTAAATAAATAAGTTTATCGATCCTGATTGTCTGTGGCAATAGATCGTTCCTTACTTCCTTGCTCGATTAACCACCATTAATGACCTTACAAATTTACTTCCGGGTCAGGCAATTTCCATATATGGTCTGTCTTAACTCCACATTAAAGGTTAAATGCCTGCTTTACGCCAACAAAAAAGTTTAATAACAAAATATAATTACATACTCAAAAACCAAGACCCCCCCAAAAAAAAAAAATCAAATCGCTTTATTAAAATAAAGCGGAAATAAAAAAATATATCACCTGTGACGTGTTGTTATGCAGCTGGTAGGTGGTCAGGATAGGCCTAGTGCCAAAAATATGTCAAACCGGGATATCAAAACTCAATTATATATGGACTTTGCTGGGAATACATTGCCTTTTAAAGAGATTTTTGTATTTGGAAAAGAATCAAGATTAGTTGAGAGTAGGACATAGAAATACGATCTAGGATGAATCTATGGTTAGGACAGATTTTTACTCTGTGGATTGCTTAAAGTTAAAGATAAGTCTTGACAACCAAGACACTCAATCAGGTTTCGTCTGCTAGCGCAAGCGAGCAAGGCCTTGTAAAATCTTGCCGGTCGTTGTTGGTGTTGTTTTGGTCACTTTGGTGAGGACCCTTGCCTTTAAAATTACCACTTTGTCAAGATTACACGGTGAACATTTGGTTAACGAAGGCACGGCACCCGTTCAGCTTTCACCCGCTGTGATTAGAGGCCCTATATAGTTTATAATATTACCCGTTGTCGTGGTGTTTATATTTATTTAGGCCTAACTCACTAGCCAGTAGCCTAATGACTAATAGTTTTGTAAATTCTAAGTCTTAGTCCACTCTAATTCGAAATCTCTAATCTTACAAATTTTTATTAAAATAAGTTAACCACATTTATTAACCAATCTGATGGATGCACTATTGATTAACATGTTACTCATTATATTGTATGCTAATAAAAAATGCAATGTATTTGCAAAGTAAACTGATCCAGGCCTAGTCAAGATAATAACCATTGCTACTGCTAGGTAGGTAGGCTACTAACTAGTAGTAGTACTATAGCCTATTGGAAAGATCAAGGAAGGCTACAGGTTTTTTTTTTTTATCCATTCAGCAGGGAGTCCACTTCATAGACAACTTTATTTAAATTAAAAAAATTAAACCAACTTCTAGAGACAGGTTGATTTTTATTTTCTGGGAGGTAAGTCTAAGTCTAGAAAGATAGCCTAATGAACATTGAAGTTTATTTAATTTCATGAAATTGAAGCAAAAACCAAAATTGTTTATAAATTAAAGAATAAATCTATATGAATGATCCACAAAAGGCAGTAACGTGTAATAAGGGTCAAAATTAATATAATAAATACTAATAGCCCACTTCAAATTCTTTTGGTAAAGCAAAACTACTTTTTGTCCCCTTCATTCTCCATCAAATATTTGATAAGGCCTATTGTTAAATAAAAACCTTGTCAGCTGCTACTTATCCATAAATAAAGACTAGTAGGCCTATACTACTATAAGTATGGACGTCCACCATAGAGCTTTAATTAAACCACTTGTTTCTTATTTTTTTAGTTCATAAAGTAAAAAGAATCAAAGAAAGTAACTGTACCTCATAAAAGAAACCTTAACTGGATTAAGAGACATTAAGAGTGCAAGTACTTGATAATCATAATGGAATCTACACAAGTACCAATGATCACAGAAGCTGCTCAACTTGATAGTGTTGAGTCAAATAAAACAATCACAACTCCGTGTATTTCAGTACTTCATTATCCCAAAATAGACTTAAAATTACAAGATAATAATAACCTGTCTCATTATTGTCTTGATAACAAAAACAACAAAGATTTAGACTTGTCTAGTGATATGTTTGATATCATCTCCAATATTTTAAAAGAACTTGTGCAAAATTGTTGTGATAAAGCTTTTGAAATTACTCCCCTTTCTCAGAAGATCCATTCATATAGTTCACACATCAAAGACAAATCTTTAGTTTTGAAACCTGATATCAAAATAAGAATTTGTCAAGAAATAAATGATTCACAGAATTTAAACTTAAGTACTGATGACAATGGCTGTTCAATAGACAGATCAATGAGCGGTGCACCAAGTTTTAGCCCAGAAAAAAAAGTAATAGGGGGAAATTCTGATAACAGTGAGAACAAAGCAGTTGCAAATAGTATTTATGTCAGTAATTTGTCTGTCATTCATAACAATAATGCTGAAAACCTCAATAATACATCTGAAATAATGAATTCAATGCTGACAGAAAATAAAGATTTTGATGAAAGAAAACAATGTGAAAAGTCAATATCTTTTAGCCCCCTCAGTACTACCTCTTACTCAGATTCAGACTCAGAAATCTTTGAAGAGAAGACCTCTTATCCATGTCATGATTATTTAACTCCAGAAATTACACCATTAGAGTCTAGAGTGATTTCTGATGTAATGCAAACAGGGCGTAGCCACATAGATTTAACTAAAATGCAAAATACATCAGAAGAATTTATTGATCTGTTGGCCCAATGTAAAAGTGATTACTCAGCAGAAACACCTGTGATGGTAACAGATCTCAGTTATGATATTGGAGCTGTGATAACGAGTGTGGAGTCACACAGTACTAATACCTGTCAAACACAATCCAAAAAACATACAGAAAATGTGTTATTTGATAAAACCGAGATGATATTCACCAATTCACCAACACTCAACAATTTTAGGAGTGATATTAAAGTGACTGAACCTGAAGTTGAGGGTGAGATTATACATGGGGAGGTTGTATGTGTTTATGAGAAGCAGGAAATTGAAGCAGTAAGTGATGGGACTGGATTACATGCATTCTTTAAAGAGGATATATATGATTATGAATATGATAATTCAACTCAGAACAAATCAATAGATATCAACAATGGTTCCTTTTGCTCGTACATCAAACCCATTCCACTGGAAGACTCCCAGTTTAAATATATGCTAGAAGACAGAGATGAGATGAACATCATTGATGAAGTTCCAGTCAATAGTCCCACTCATTTACATGTACTTGAACAGAATGATTTGGATATTGATATCAATAGAAGACCTGAATTGGATGAAAGTAAAACCAGTGATAGCAGTGACTTATTGGGAGAAAGGTCTGATATGTTAGTCAATAGTAATGTGATCATGCATTGTATACAGCCTACAGTTGGTAATAAGAAAATGAAAATCAATGATGTTTTAGCTTTAGATAAAAATAGAGGTCGAAACCAACTTAAAAGTAACAATAAGATTGAAGGCACAGAGAAGCTTGCAAAATTCCCCCGAGATGAAGAATATTCTCAGAGAGAAAACATATCCAATTTGGATAATGACATGATATTGCATCCAACATGTGAATATGGAATGTCACTCAAGGGTTTAAGTTTATCAGATGAGGAAAGAGAGGAAGAACTTGCTGAAACCTGTATCAAGTATAAAGATGGCAGTTTTGAGTTAATTGAAGATATGTGTGATATAAAATCGTCACCAGATATACCATGTGCACAGTCTAAAACAATTATTAGTAATAATCCCGATAATAACCACCATGATATGTTTACACCTGATCCTGCTTCTGACGACAGCGAAGATTATCCATCATTTCCTACCACCCAGTGTTTCAAACCCAGCATAATATCAGATTATATGGGAGCAGACAGTAGATTATTACATACTCAACAGGAAGCCAATGCAGAAAGTCGGGCACATATTCCAGATTTTTTGGATAATAATTATGAGTTTGAAGATGAAGCGATTGTACCAGTACCTAGTTATAAGAGAGGCATATCTCAGGTCTACACAACCAAAGAATATGATGAAGAATGCCATGATTCTACAGGTATAAATTGATGATTTTCTACGCTATTCATTGTTTTATTCTTTTTAAAAAAGGTAAAATCAAATTTTGAAATAGCACAAAACAAATTATAACTTATAAGTTGAATAGTGAGGTGATTTATTCAAAGAACAATTATAAATGTTTTGGGCTGTATGACCAGGCCCTTGCAAATCTTAAAATGTTTAAGAAATTTATAACATTTTAAAAGAAAACATGAAATATTTTTCTCCTACTTAGTAGTGAGCTTGTGTAAGCTTATATATGATATGCATGTTGTTAAATTAATGCTTGAAGATAAATTAATTAGATTAAGGTGTGTTAAAAGGTGTATAATGATAAATATTATAACTGCTACAAGTGCAATGATAAATCACTTCAGATTAGTCAAAAATGTTATCCTTTCTTTTGTTTTTATTTTTTAAAAAAACTCGAACTTGTGGTATATAGTTAACCTAAATTAATAGTTCATGTAAAATGAAATACTTGGGGTTGTGCATGACTTCTAACTGTTTGTATTGATACAGAGCTTGTACCATGTATAAATCAATATTCAACTGTAGGCATGCTGAAACTAGATCACAGTAAATTACCAATCTCAACATGTTTCAAATGGAATCCAACCTTTACTTGCAAGCTAAACGAAATGAATGGATGTAAAATGCAGCCAGGTAAGTGGGTATTTGAGACTTAATATTACTCTAAATCTTAGAATAGACATTTATAAATAGTACTCCAGGATATGCCAATGCTGCATTTTACCTAGTGCACAAAATAGGCTGATATGTGATGAAGCATTTCTTCAAACCTGAATTTGTTTTATTACAAATTGTATTGTCAGCAAAAATTAAAATTTTAAGATTTATATAAGTGTTGCTGTGCCACAATCTAATTTAGACAGTGAATAGACTAAAAGACTTAAAGATCATTTATTTCTTATGAAAACATGTACATGTATATAACCACTGTATGGACCCCCCCCCCCCAAAAAAAAAACAAAACAAAACAACAAAAACCCATTAAGTTTAGTTTCGTGATTAATAGTTTCATTTTCCTGTCCAATAAAGGAATTCTGTCAAATTTCTGGTAGCCTCGTTCTGATCACTAAGAGGGAATTCCCTTATAATGGCTCCTGGTAAAGTGATCTATAGTTGCATGTGGCACATTGCACAATAAATTATGGTGTATTCTGATAAAAAGCTGAAACAAGCTCACTCATTAATATAAATTTAAACTGGAAATAGGACCAATCCTTATCAAAATTGTTATTATTACATAAAACTGAAAAATGGAAAGTTCCATCTCATGAAACATATAAAGATAGGCTAGCACCGCCAGGCAGGATACGCCCACATTTTCGAGAGATGGATAGAGAAGAAGCAATACCGAAAATGATTTTTCCTACAGTCCTGTATTTCATACTGTATTGGGAGCAGCCATTTTGTTGGTCAGTTCCAGTCTGATATTCATGAAATTCAAAGCCGACAATGATTATGGTGTGACAGTCCACAACCTAAAAATGTGACTTTTCGGCAAAATCGGATAAGAATTGTGACCTGTAGAGAGTCCACAACCATGATATACCATATCTTTACACTATTCGCGTACAAACGGCGACCATTTCATCCGACAATTTTGGTACGATTTTCACGAAATTCGAATAATTCAGGAAGTTACGATCCGATATGCGCAAATACCAAAAGGAACCAAGATCTTTGGATTATAACCATGCATTTCAAGTTTCATCAAAATCAAATTAAAATTGTGACCTATACAGGGTCCACAACCATGATATACCATTTTTTAACAGTATTCGTGTACAAACGGCAGCCATTTTGTCTGTCAATTTTGGTCCGTTTTTCCCGAAATTTGAACTCAAACCTTCCTTAAGGAGAAACGGTGATATAATCAAACGTTTTTTTAAATCGGAAAATAATTGTGACTTCCAGAGGGACCACAAGCTAAAAAGGGTGATTTTTCGTACAATCAGGGGCCATAATTCAGGATGTTACAAATCAATGAGCGCAAATACCGAAAGGAACCAAGATCTTCGGGTTATAAACATACATGTCAAGTTTCAACAAAATCGGTTCAAAATTGTGATAGGGTCCACAACCTTTTATAACATATTTTCACACTATTCGCGTTGAAACGGCAGTCATTTTGTCCGTCAATTTTGGTGCGATTTTCACGAAATTCGAAGTCAACCTTCATTACCATGTAACGGTGATATAATCAAACGGTTTTTTAAATCAGATAATAATTTTGACCTCCAGAGGGACCACAAGCTATAAAGGCCAACTTTTCAGACAATCAGGGGCCATAATTCAGGAAGTTACGATCCGATGGGTGCAAATATCGAAAGGAACCAAGATCTTTGGGTTATAAACATACATGTCAAGTTTCATTAAAATCGGTTCAAAATTGTGACCTCTATAGGGTCCACAACCTTGATATAACATATTTTCACACTATTCGCGTACAAACGGCGGCCCTTTTGTTTGTCAATTTTGGTCCGATTTTCACGAAATTTGAACCCAACCTTCATTACCATGTAACGGTGACATAATCAAAGGGTTTTTTAAATCAGATTATAATTTTGACCTCCAGAGGGACCACAAGCTAAAAAGGGCGATTTTTTGGACATTCAGGGGCCATAATTCAGGAAGTTACGATCCGATGGGGGCAAATATCAAAAGGAACCAAGATTTTGGGGTTATAGACATGCATGTCAAGTTTCATCACAATCGGTTCAAAATTGTGACCTCTATAGGGTCCACAAGCTAAAAACATGATATTTCGTACAATCAGGGGCCATAATCCATGAAGTTCCGATCCGATACATGCCAATATCGAAAGGAACCAAGATCTTATGGGGATAAACCTATATTTCAAGTTTCGTCAAAATCGAATAGGAATTATGACCTGTAGAGAGTCCACAAACAAATTGTGGACGGACAGAATTCCGGACGGACAGGGGCGACGACATAATACATCCACATGAAAATGTGGGCGTATAAAAACAGATAATTATCACCCCATTTCAGTAATGCATAAAGTTATTGGTGACAGACTCTGATTAACACTTTGTAATAATTGACTAGTTTCATTTATTATTGGCTTCGGTTGAGACATGTGGTAAAAATAAGTTAAGGAGGTCAACAGATGATCTTACAGTCTCAAGGGTATATTTCTTTAATATCTTAAATAAAATTAAGTTCAGATAAATTGTGTAAAAAGACCACAATCCTTGAGCATTCATTTGTGGATGGAACCAGTGCAATATAAAATATTATTATGATATTCCACACTATATTGATAACATTACACAGGCTTTCTAATGAAAAAAGTTTATGAATATCATGTTTGTATCTAAATTTGGTAAAGTAACCAAGAGTAATATTTCTAAAAGCAATCAATGCCAAAATGATGTGTCAAGGGAGACAACCTTTTTTCTTATATTGTTGATGTTTGCTATTGACTGGATATATTGACATTGATGTAGTAGTTTGATGTAGCTGACATTTGTCGAAGTCTACAACTGTCGACATGTAATTATTTTAAATCTGTGTACAGTTATTTTAGTTACATTATTACCAGCATACAAATTACACGAAAGAGGATGTAATATTAATAGTGTTACTAGATCACATCATATGAATTAAATTACAATATGATATTTGTTCCATAATAGGATGTGAATTGTTATTAATGAAATAAACATTTCCTATGATAAGGATACAGAAACTGGAAACCTATTTTATTTTATTATATTTTCAGAATTAGATGGTGGAAACCTATACATGAAGCCATTGGTAACATGCTCTCGTCCAATACGCCTTGGTTTATCTAAAAAACAGAAGACTAGGACACTCCACCCACATCTTAGATAATTTTTCATCAATTCTTGGATGAATATACTTATTTAGATTAAATATTTATACATATTAATAGTATGGGTACAGTACAAATGCCTTATAGATGTTGAAAATTGTTGTAACTTTATAAGTGTGCTCAGTTAATATGATATATAGATTTATTTGTTGTATTATTATTTGTTAGTACGGTTTTAATAATATCATAATTATATGGGATACACAGACCTTTATTTCCAAGATGCAAACCGAAATTTGATATTAACCTATGCCATTATTGTCTGTACTTGCCTTTGGCCTATAGGCACACATCATATTGATGTTTTATATTTACATTACAAAGTATCTGATTTTGTAAACTCCCTTTATTCAATTAATTAGTACCTGTAAACTGAAAACCCTTCTGAATTGTCAATTTTCCATCTACTCTGTAAATTATGAAATTATATAGTACTGGCCATGGTATTAGGAATCATCAATATTACAGTACCATCTATGTGAACACTTAAGGAATAGAAGCAATAAGATAAACTACTAGAGTAAACGACATTATTAATGTGGTATTTGTTGTTGATTAATTACAGGTCAAAATATGAATGTGCGAAATCACAAATAGGGATGTTGTATTAATTGCCTGTGGCAGTATCCTAAAATATAGTTATTAACAATTAAAAGATATGTATCCATTATTGATTTTGTTAGAAAATTATTAGGCTGGTTCCTTAAGATTTATTATTCATCGATCCGACTGTCATTTGACCTATGTTTATTATTTTTGAATTCCCTGAATTGATCAAATCACTTTCAGATGATCAAATTATAATAGCAGACATCATAGATAATTTAACTTCAAGATAATAAAGATCAAATTATACTTAGATTGATTATTCGTTGTTGAAGTTAAATTTTTAAGTTTTAAATATGAGATGGCACCACAACTGTATTTATTATTAATGTACGTTTATTATTTATATATTTTAAATGTATTAAAGATTTTTGTGCCTTTTGACGTAATTTGAGATTATATGGTTGTGTTGATATATCATTGCATTTTATGTGCTTTACAGTGAATTATAATAATTCTGCATAATTGTTTAATTCATCGAAATATTTGCTGTAGCTCATCATAGCATATCTGTGATAACAGTGTATAAACATTCAATTCAATTGATATTTAGATTTACTTAATTTATATATGTCTTTTTTTTTGTTATCATGGCATTAAATAAATGTATTAGGAGTCACACAAATATTGTTTTTATTTATTCATTTATTCAATTTTCAGACTTAACCATATCTTAATCAGATTTGTAGAGTCTTCTCCTCTGACTTACTTTTTTCTTTACACATAGGTGACATTGAGAATGAACCCTTTTGAAATTAGAGTCATGGGTCATTAAGACCAGTGAAAATTGGTGATACCTTTTGACATACACAAGCTTAAATTTATAATAATACTTGGCAGTCTGATTAATGATGTCTTGCATTAATTTCAATACTGTAAACAGTAAACACCCATATATAACATGCACCCCTTCTCTGTCCCAGGAATTCAGGAAAAATTGATACCCTATATAACACGCAGGTAAAATTTTACTCATCCATAAAAACATAATGTCCAAGTGAGCTTAATTCACCCATTAGTGGGTTTGGTTACCTAGAATAAGGCTATCAGTATATTAATGCTTTCTCAAATGTCTAAAATATTTGGGCTAGGTAACTTGTCGCACATTTGCAAAGGTATTTGAAGCCAACATTTCTTGCGCTTTGGGGTCTTTAGCAGTGGGAGGAAATTGGAGGTCCTGGAAAAAAATCATGATGTTGGACAGACAACCCTACTTCTTGTCAGATAAAAAAATGACCAAAGAATCTGAATTTGCTTCACGCAGAAGTTGAAAATGTGTAAATTTAATCTTTTATAGTGCTCCTGCAACCATTAACATCTGAAAATGTGATATTTTCTACCAATCGCAGTCTAGTATTAATGATTTCAATTAAATCAGTCTAACAGAATATACTAGCATAGCGTCTCTAAACTACAGTTTTCTGTGATGGTCTCACCGACACATTTTTCAAAGTAACGCACCTTTTGAATTGAATTACTTTAGTTCTGCTTCACCAATAAAAGATCATTATAGACTTTTTTGATTTGGCAGCTACCTTAAACACTATAATGTTGTGCTTCTCTTTTTCTTCCGAATTTTATATATAAATAAAAGTGAATATACATGAAATGTATCCTCTTTAATAAATAAAGTAATGGATTGATTGCTTGGCAATGAATAAGATTTAAAAGCTGTATTTTTGACATTATACAAGGCACATGACCTATAATCTACATATGAAATAATTAACCATAAATCTATAAAATATTACTATAAAGCCATTGTTACACAAATGGTCTTGCAATTAATCAATTATTATACTAATATAACTCATACAGTAATATAAATCTAATAATAATCGTCATCTTCCTTAGAGATTTAATATTATCCAAGCTATTTTAATATTCCTATAACATTTAAATATAATTTGATATATTTACTTGAGTGTTAAACATATGTTGCCAGACAACTCAACATGCCTACACCATTAGCCTGGTCATAAAAAATCTATCAAACAGAAAATCCTTTAATATATCGTCAATAAAAAATACCCTTGTAGACAAAATCAGAGAAAGTTTTTCTAATATTTTAGAAATATTATTAAACAGTACGCACCCATGTAATTTGAAAATTGGCCAAGAACTCAACCGGTATCCAAATATTGTCAAGGGCAATTATTATGAAATTACTTCTCAAAATCAATAGGAATAATCATAAGTTTTATGCTAACGAGTCTTGAAAATTTGAAGAATATCATGTAAGGACAACTTTATAGAGTGAGTAGAAGTACCATAAATGCTAAATTTTGATAAGAACCTTCTTTAACCCAAAACTAAATATTCAAAAATATTTGTGACAAAAGTATGTCTGTAGATTGAGTAAGGGTGGACAGACAAGCTGTGCCGATGATCTACAACTGCATTGACACAGTTATGTGTAAAAATTATTTTGGATTTGATTGGGTACAATGTTAAAGGGACAATAAAATTCTTGCTGGCTTGGTAGCCCCAGAAAATAAATAATACCCTAATTCTAAGTACTAGATGTTTAAGTGTCCTACCTGTTGTGTAAATTATCCATTACAACCTATTTTACTTGTCCAGAGGGTTCGAAAATATTTTAAAATCCAAGTCACATTTGAAAATGTTTACGTTAGACTTTTCAAATCAATTGGTTGAATTTTTCCAATTTTTCAAAATAGGTGTGTTAAGATGAAATTTATATCATCATTTAATTAGAATATTTTAAAATAATACGATTTGTTGACCAGAATGATGATTGGGACATATTATTCAGTTACAACAAGAGTGTTATTGGGGCTTTAACAAACTTCTAAACCAGTATAAAAATATATAGGTTGCCAGGCATTCAAACATACACCCACAGCAGTTATGTCATTGGAGCAACCTACAAGGGTTGTCACATATCTTATTGGTGTTGAAATCAATTAAATGACATAGGGTTTGATTTCTAGTTCTGCCCGATGCTAAGATTTATAATAAAAAACATGTTATCAGAAAATGTTAAAAATAGCATTCAGCTTCTTAGCCACATGGCCAATAAACACTGTGTATAAACTTTGTTCTCTAGAGTGTAAAACAAGATTTTTCAAAGTGATCAAGGCCCATTACTCGGGTAGTATAATTGTCAGAAATAGTTAAAAATCTGGAGGAATCTTCATCTGAGTAGGAATATAATGTCTATGAGATGATAACATTGGTCTCTAGACATCCAAAAGATGATTTCAAAAAGAGCAAGGACCATAACTCTGGCAGTTATTATCGGAAATTGTTCAAAATCAATAGACTGCTTTGTCTCATGACCTTAAACTTTGTGCATGAAATTAAATTTTAGACTCTACAATCTCCACAAGCAATTGTGGGTGCCGAAAGACCAGACGGACAGGAGTGACGGCAATATGCAACCACAGTTCAATGTGGACATATAACAAACAACATTTCTGTGTGTAAAAAACACTGCTTTCTAAATCTCTTATTTCTTATAATAGCCTTACAATAGAACTTGAAGACATTTACTCTATAAATAATCTATAAATGCACAATCTCTTGTTTATAAAAGCTTTTAATGTAATATAAATAAAAGAAAATTAAAAAAAATAATCATAAATAATCATAAATCTCAATATTCAACTTTTACTACATTAACACTAGTCTAAATGAATGTGGTCTTCATTTTCTGGCATCAAATTTGACTGATTATTGCTATAATTACTTGGAATACAAGTGGTGATATACAGTTCAATATCTGTTATTCAATTTACTTTAATATCAACTAAATATTTTAGGTCGTAAATTTTTACTATTCAAATATTCTCAAAATAATCCTTTCAACGTTAATTGAAATGAAATGATCAATTTTTTGACTGTTTTTGGTGCATTTTCAGATTTCTAGAAACTAGAAATCCACAAATAAATATACTTTCCTTTATGTGATAATCTATAATACATGTATGTATTAGTTGATTTGGAGACAAAACAAAAACTTACTTTTGATTGACATTCAATAATGATAATGCAAAATGAATAGATTGAACATTTCATTCAAATTACTTGGGTACTATCAAGGGTTATAGTTTTGACAAGATGTATGCATTGATCATTACCAATCTACTGGTAATCATTACTTAAAACCAGGGCCATTTAATTGCATCGAGAGATAATTATGGTCTTGATTATAAATGTCTAATAAATAATTTATACAACATTTAAGGCCCAAAGAAAGACCAGCAATAGGCAGATGTAGTTCTTTTATACATTTTTAATATTACATGTCCATAGATAGTAAATAACCAGTTAAACTTGCATCTTAACAGATCATTGAGAACTTCTATTTATTTTGCACGTACCGGTACTAGTATTAAGTAAGCTTACACAAACCTTCATGTAAGACAAGACATGAAAGTGTATAATTTGAAAACAATAAACAACACACAACCTTTAGGTTAATCAAAATCACAGCCCATTCATTTGATGGATGGAACTACTGGAAATTTTGCATTGATTTTTGAAGATATTACAGCCAAGATCGATAATTAAAATACATTTTTACTATCCCAAGGATAATTGTGTAATATGAATCCAAAAAGATCTTCATAACAAAACATATACCAGGTAAATCCATAGAAACCTCAGAAATAAAATATATGACAAATATCAATGAAATAGTAAATTTTGAATTCAGATTTAGTGAAAGAAACACTGAATCTACATTAGGATTTATAATGAGAAATCCTTTTAAACTGGATCAATCTCCATGTTGATTTGATTAGGAAATCTGCACTCGACTCCATTTTTATGTCATCATATTTAAAGGGGCCTATACACGGTAAGCTCTGCTCCTTCGCCTTTGCAGAAGACTTTAAGTGTACAGAGATAACCAGGCTACTTCACTAATCAAACCAAAATATCAAATCTAATTAAGCTGACAATTATATTTTTTAAAAAAATAAAGAGGATATGCCATTTTATTAAAAAATTTACAGCAATTTCATTTATACTACCAGATGTAATTATTCATGTGGCTTCATGAGACAGAGATATCCTGGATCAAAATAAATCATTGCATGAATTATCAGACTGTTTTCTATAATAAGCATTATATGTTTATTCTCCTCTGGGGATACTCTTACAGATACATGTATATAAAATAATGCTGTCAATTTTGACATATATTCTCTGCAAACAATTCATAATCCAAAGTTTCATTTAAATTAAACTACCGCAGTATAAAAATAAAACTAATTTGCATCATTTTAGTTATAAGAGAGGAGCAAAAGATTATCTACCTCCAGATCTGGCTTAACATAATATTTCAAAAACCTGTAGAATTAACAAAATAGAGAGGTACATGTAGGATATTGGAAGCCTTCATCGTAAATTCAAATGGTATAAAAATACAAATACATTTAATTTATTCACTATGAACAAAATATAATACATTAAATATAATGTAATTGGCTAATATAATTCTGTGTAACACTAGCTACAGTCTTCAATCGTACTAATTTTATAATCAATTTACAAATCAATCAATAGATACATTTTCATAATGTATATCTAACAGATCAGGGCCCAGGGTTATAAAAGCTAATATCATAACATTGTCCACTATCAAAAATCATAACCGTGGAGGACAGTGATGAAGAAGAATATTTACGTACATGTAAGATACAAAAGTCTAAATAAAAAAACTTTTGATCTATCTGTGTTTTTACTTGTCAAACTTAAATGTCAAAACTAATATACAAAAAATAATTTGAATTGCTTAATCTAAATGATTGAATTTGAGTAAAACTTCAGTTAGGAAAATCAATTTAATGGCCCAGGATCCAGACAATTGTGGGTTTTGGTTACATGTTTGTACGGATATAAAAGCTAGGACATAAATGTGTGTACATGTTAAACTGCCTACATAACCAGCGTCTGGTATTATTTTCCTCTTAGTTTACTCATATGTCTACATTTGCCAATCCATTTTCGCCTTTAGGGAAAAAGCCACCTGATATGCCCTGATACAAAAATTACTACAGCTGACCATAACAATACAAAGAAAAATAATCTCAACAATATGCTGACATCATAACAACTAATAAAACAATCATCTCTATAAACAACACACTGTCATTCTTTGATTTGGTGCAGGATTTTTTACAGAAACGTGAAAGCACTTGTGATACAGAAACTTACAAATAATAACTACAGAAATCAGTCATTTGTCAAGGGTTGTTTAGCTTTTTTAATGTTGCATAACCATTTAATGATACGTGCATTCCTTTCTACAACTGATGTAGATTGCAGAGTTCTCTCCGAGCAATCAGAACTTGAAAAAGTTTTTTCACTTAATTTGGAAACTCCACTACAAACACTCCTAGTATCCGGTGAATCCAATGAACTGACTCCTTCAAATATGTCTAAATCTCTTTGCGAGGTGTTGTCCTGTCTTCGTAACATGGGGTCAAGAATATTTCTCTCAATACCCATTCCGTTGAAGAATTTTTCCAAATCTGCACTTGCACGTGAATATCTGGCACTGCTACGATCAGACACAATAGAACTATTCCGAGAATGTTGACAGCTCAGATCTGAATGAGAACGTTGTACAAAACTACTTTTATATTCCATATCCACATCTTGGGTTGAACTCATATCAGTACTTAATGTCATAACATTGTCTACCACCATCTTTTCTTCATCAGACATTATAACCGTTGAAGACAGTGACGAAGAAGAATATTTACGTAAAATTTGTCCAGTATTAGTATTTGGATCATTCGACTGTTCACTTATTCTACAATTCTCTAGGTTGTGTGATGTGGTAGCCGACTCTGTTATATTTTTCTGGTTAGACATATTGATTTTTCTTCTCTCGGGTCGATGGATACAAGGTACAGCCTTAACGGTTAACTTTTTCTCTGAACCGACATTTCCACCATCCAGTTCATCAATATTGTCTTGTGTCCACTGGTTTTCTCTAATTTTTGTCAAATCATATTCGGATTTACATCTCAATGGAGCCTTTGACAGGTTTGGATTTAATCTAAAATAACAAGTTTTAAAATTGATTTGATCTCATGTAGAAAATGTATTCCCAAAATATTTTTTGGGTTAATTAATACATGTAAGAATTTTAGAAATATTACCCATATAATTTCAATTTTACTTACTTTTTGTCTCTCTCAAAGTCTTCGTTTAAAGTTAGTGTGCTTTTAACAAACTGTGGTTTACTTGCAGCTAACAATTCAACTGCACTTCTTCTGTGGTGTGCTGCAAATAGATTTAAGAAAAAAAATAGCCATCAGTTATACATGTGTAGGGTACATTCAAATAGAAAGGTATAAATAATTAATGATTAAATTCTTATATAATTTGTTTTCTGAAAGTTCATCTTAATTAAGTATTCTATTTTTCACAAAATGAATTTGCACTGCCATTACCATCTGGATTATTGAATTATTTGGTACAACCTTCCTTTAACCCATACTATCAGAGTAGTTTGAAGGGGAAAGAAGATATATTAGGTTACTCTTCAAATCTATATAAACCATCTGCTAACTCAACTGTTTAGACGATTCCATTATTCTGGTTTTTTGGCTGAACATCACAACTAACAGAGTACAGATTTCAACAAAATTTAACAATCATGACAAAATTATACCTTTTTACTAGGTTTTCTACCTTACAAACACTGAACCATAACTAAATACAAATGTAAGTCATTCATGAGTTTAAATTAGTTCAGCATGTCTGTAGTTAGTATGAATCCATGAGTCGACAAATAAGCAATGACCTCCAGACATATGTGTATAATACACTGAATTTGAAGTTACGTATAAAATTAGGAACAATAAATAATCACTATATATTTTTTCTTGTCAGAATGAAAATTTGTTATCTTTGAAAAAATTAATCATATGACTTTCTGAATGTGTGGATAAGATAATACAAGACAATTGGTATTGCATAAAAATGCACAGAGATCGAGCATTCCATCAATTTAAGATTTTGACCCAACAAAAATTGTGCACTGGTAAGTTGATAACGGGTGGCAATTGTGGACACATGATTTTGGAAAGGGGAGTGCAATTAGAAAAAACAACCTAGTGTACACTATGGAAAGTAAAGATTTGTTTTACAGATTCCTCTCCCCCACCAACCCAATTAAAAAAACAAATGGATGACGGATGTGTCTACATAATATATTAATCAAGGATGTAATTTGATTGCTTAAAGTAGCTAAGTCTCCAACTCAATATCATCCAAAGTCTTTTACATTGAAAACACAAATTGTTTGTCAATTTATATCTACATTGATGCTGTGATCTTAACAGGGAAAAGATGGACTTCTGATATCCAATATTTAAGACAAACATTTTACCACTGGTACACGAATCGTGTACCATAATGTGTTTTAGCACCATTTGTAACAAGGGACTTGAAGAATGAAGCTAGACATATTCCACAAGTCATGTCAATTAATGACACAATATTCTAATCTGGAGACCAATCACAATAAATACCATTAGTAGACTGAAATAACCAGATACTACAGATCGCCACTCAGTTGAGACTTAAGGCGTATTTCGCCGAAAATAACAGGAATTGAAATGAGAGTAAAAACGGAAACGATTGAATGTAAATCTGTTTATATACATTCATATTACATTTTTATATGCATTGTGACCCATTTTTGTCAATTTCTAGCTCCCAAATATTAGCGATTTAGCTCCTTTAACAAATCAATGGTTCAGTAGATAATATAAGTATGAGTCAGAACTGAATTAAGTCTTGACAAATTATTTTCCTCTCCATATGATGATGAATCACGATCACTTAAAGCTGTACCAATACATCGTTTATCCTAATATTACTAATAATGGATGATGTGACATCCATCTCAAATAATTGTCTCACTAAGATATAAATTTCCGGTTATATTAATAACAAATATTTAACTGACTTATTAGAAAGCTATGAGCACACTGGGTGGCTAGGCTTAAACTTCATTTCATGAAGTATTATCATTTGTAAAAACCTGTATATTATCTATGCATTACTTATTTAACTGACTTATTAGAAAGCTATGAGCACACTGGGTGGCTAGGCTTAAACTTCATTTCATGAAGTATTATCATTTGTAAAAACCTGTATATTATCTATGCATTACTTATATAAGTAGTTTATCTAATTTATTAGTTGTATGTGCTTCTGTCTTTAAGTAGCTAAGTCTTTAACTCAATATCATCCAAGCCTGGAAATAAGGCACCTGTCACTACAATGTCAGGCACAGATTCAGGCTTTGTCAGGCACAAAACCGCTGGTGCCTGTCATTTATCCAGCACTGATTTGTCTTTTTAAATGATATTTTTAATACATATCCTGCATTATATTTAAAATGTCAGGTACTATTTCATTAGTGCCTGACATTTTGTCAGGTACATCTAAAACTGTTATTCCCAGGCCTGATATCATCCAAAGTCTTTGACATTGAAAACACAAATTATTTGTCATTTTAAATCAACAATAATGTTGTGATATTACCAGGAAAAGTTGAGCTTCTGATATCAAATTTTTAAGACAAAATAAACAAATTACTATTGTGTACCATAATGCAGTTCAGTGCTATTTGTAACAAAGGACTCGAAGAACAAGGCTAGACATAATCCACAAGTCATGTCAAATGGTGACCGCATATTCTTATCTGAAGGGCATGCAATGCACAATAAATACTATCGGTGTAAACTGGAATAACAAAACGCTAGAGTAGAATCGAGACTTCGGACGTATTTCGCCAAACATAACCAAACTTGCCACATTGTATGTAATAAGACAGAGAGAAATAGGGTTTTAATGTCCACTTGACACCATATTTATTTTGTAGGATTTTTTTAAAGCAACTGACTAGTGAACCCCTCTCAAAAAAAAGGAAGAGAGGTATTACTTTATTTATGTTTCAATAATTTTTGGCCTAAAATAGTTTATGTATTTCAGAACCTTAAGCCACTTTAACATGTAGAAACATGCACTAAGCATGCTTATGTCTTAAAAAAAATATTTTAATTACAGTTGCTTATACACATAGCTATTGATTAAAATGCCCACATTATTATATAGCTGATAGTTTATAATCTCCTTGACTTATGTATTAATAAATATCAAACCAAGATTATCATTTTTTATAATAGAGATAAGCTTACATGTTCACAATGATGAGATCCTGTTACAAACTATAAATACTTCAAAATTAAAATAGTTGATTTTACTCTTACTAGATCTAGCTGAAATACAGGATAAGCCAATTTAAGAATCGGGCTGAAGTCCTCCCATCCTCAATCCCAAAATGAATAGATGGGGGCAGCCCCCATGAGACCAAGTAAGTGCCCCCTGTGAGAGAATGAAAGTGCCCCTAAAACCACCACATTATTTCAAACTCCTTTGATTTTATGCACAAAATCGGGTAGCTCTACATTTTGAACACGCTCAAAATCACATGCAAGAAATAAAATCCTTTAAATTGTGATTACTGTGTCACATTACTTCCTCGTTTTTGGATTTCAGATTTTTTTGGTGGATCAAAGGCAATAATATGATGTCCAACTTATGTGTGTAAATCATTATTATGAAAATGTATAATTACTCTTGTTTATTCAGTTAGAGTTACATATCTTAAAGATACAGTATGTAAGACTTAATGATAGAGCTGGCCATTCTTGCTATAAAAGTTCAAAAATAAATGAATATATTAAAAATTTCATTCAAACTACTTTATCCCGAGAGAAGTTACCCCTGCTGGAGTTTTGACCATATGTGGCATTGACTGTTTATTATTGTAACAACCTTACTTGTTATATGAGACTTCACCATCTTAAAATTAAATCATTAAATGGCTGAAGTGCTCTAATCTGCTTAAAATCGGAGCCATCTGATGCCCTCGAGAGCTGATTATGGGCTTGTCATGTTTACATATTTTTTCAAGCCAAAATAAAAGATAGGCTGGCACTGCCAGGCAGGATACGCCCACATTTTCGAGAGATGGATAGAGAACAAGCAATACCGAAAGTGATTTTTCCTACATCATTAAGTTAGAATTTGATATGTGCAAATATCAAAATGAATTAAGATCTTCTGGTTATAAAGGTGCATTTCAGTAGGCTTCAAATTCGAATGGGAATCATGTTGCTAAGTAGGTAAGAAATTCGAACTCAACCTTCTGTAGGGTGTAACAGTGATAGAGTCAAACGTTTTTTTAAATCGGATAATAATTGTGACCTCAAGAGGGACCAAAGGCGATTTTTGGGACAATCAGTGGCCATAATTCAGGAAGTTACGATCGAAAAGAACCAAGATCTTTGGGTTATAAACATGCATGTCAAGTTTCATCAAAATCGGTTCAAAATTGTGACCTCTATAGGGCCCACAAGCTAAAAACGTGATTTTTCGTACAATCAGGGGCCATAATCCATGACGTTTTGATTCGATACATGCCAATATCGAAAGCAGCCGAGATCTTTTGGGGATAAACCTATATTTCAATTTTCGTCAAAATTAGATAAGAATTGTGACCTGTAGAGAGTTCACAAACAAATTGTGGACAGCGGGCAGGGGCGACGACATTAATACGTCCACATGAAAATGTGGGCGTATAAAAACTGCACTAGGCAGATTTAGCTCTTAATGCATCTTTAAAAATATCTGGAAATAATTTTTGTATTTCAGCATCTGATTAAAAAGACTGCAGTTTATCTGCCACTGTGTGGCACCATGACTTAGCACCATGACTTTTAAATGCTGTTGTCTGAGAAAAAGAACAAACCCATACATCTAATGTCTGTTGCCCTTGAGGTGTATCCAAAAATATGGTTTCTTTGCCAAATAGAACACACACTGAATAGTACCGTATTTGTGGTAAGATTATTTTGTGTTGTTTACTGAACATACCGTGTATCTATCATATGACCAGATCAGCAATAGAAAATAAATGTTTCCTTTTTTTAACTTAACTATTTCGGTATATGTGAAGAAAATTGTCAATGTTTACTAAAAAGAGAGAGAGAGAGAGTTTAACCTCCACTGAACATAAACTAGGTCATTTTGGGCATAACATATGGTTAAATTTTTTATTTCAATAATTTGTTTATGCAGTCTTTGACAGTAGAAGGAAACCGGAGGACCTGGAGAAAACTCACGCAATGCACATACGTTACCCATTCGGCCATCCCTGTCAATTGCACTATGTAATGCCTGTCAGCCAAATGAAATGACAATTTGAAAGAGGATTCTCAGAGTTAAAGTTACTTGCTTAATATTCAAAAGTTCAGCAAAAGTTGTTAGTTATATCAGATCCTCACATCAGGTGTTCTACAAAGCGTTGGTCAACTATTTATAGCCATATGCAGGGATAGCTTGGATTAGGATTTCAGAAGCCATATTGTGTCAGTATCGCATAACCAAGGCAACAATTTTCTATTATCTGATAATGATAATTTCTTACCATAATATTTCCAGAAATAGATATGATCAAAAATATAATGACTGAAAACTACAAATCAATGAAAGTGTGTATATGCAATATAGATTGAGTCACTATGACTAATAAAGAATACATTATACCATGCACTATCTTATCACTATTTACTTTATAACAAATCATAAATGAATAAATCTACCCAATGACACAAGAGTAGAATTGCATGGTAAAAAGTCTGACTTTTTGATTGAAATTCAAAATTAACAGAAACGTCAAAACTCTCTTCCCTTTGTTTTTACCAATATGGTGTAATAATTAGATGTATATTTTTTCTGGGGGTAGGGGTGGAGGTATTCTAACCACATGTTATACCATCAACCTTAGATTTATGGTTAGTTATAGATCTACATGTTTCGTCCTAATTACACAAGGTTACAATGTAAAAATGGTCTCTTAAGTAGCATTATATATGGGTCAATTTTAACTTCTTTGATTGGTAACCTGACTTCAAAGTAAACACTAAATACAGACCAAACTGGTGTTAGCCATTAATAAACATGGACAGAATTTCCTTTGATCTGCTACAGTACATAAAATGTCCTAATGTTATGGCAAAGGCATACCCAAGAAAAATAATGGCCTCCTAATTAGATCAATTAATCACTGGTCTGGCTCGTTCAATTAGCTTGTATTACCTAATAATTAATTGATGTGTAGAGGGTATTCAGTTATTCTGTTTAATTAGTGCACCAAACAATATTACAATATCAATGATTCTAAAATGACCTTTGAGCTTGGACAAGTAATTCACAGTTCACAGTGCCAAAGTTTCTATTTGATTTGAGTAAATATTTTTTTTGACATGCTCATTTTGCATAGAAGTAACATAATTAAATGTATCATTTTTTAAAAGTAAAAATATTTGGACTTAGGATACTGAACGAACAGTACATTATTGTTGAATATATAGTTATTGTAACTAAATTATTACATGTTAATTCTAATACAGTTTGGGCATAGACCACTGAGCAGCACATCAATGTTGAAGTCCAGGTCACTATTATTCACATTAGAAATAATATTTCTAATAGGACTTCAAATGTTAATATTACCTAGCTGGGAATATTGAAACACCATATAATATATTACATCAATACTTTGTATCAATAAATGTGTGGCAAGCCTAAATGTGTCATATTATGTCACAGATAATAATAAATCATACAAAACATGAATCTATTAGTATTACCTATTTACTATTACTTTCAACTATTTTACAAATCAAAATTTTGCAGGTATTATTAAACTGCAAATCAGTAAATCTTTATTACCAAAAAATGTATTTGTATTCCTATGTTATCCAAAAAGACAAGTGACTTAGAACTGTGAAAATTTGGTGTAGACACACCATTGATATTAATTAAAGCTGCAATTTCATATTTTTAAGTTATATTTTTAAAATGTATTAAAATAAAGCCTTAAAATAGATGGTACATGTATCTATAAACAGTCCTACTCCTACCTTGTTAAAGAAAAATCCTATCGATCCAATAATTCACTATTGCCAGTTGAGAAATTGGCAAATATATCACATTTTCAACTTTAAATTCAAATGTTCGAAAATAGCTATACCATTTTGGGGGGGGGGGGGGGGCAAGGGAGGTAATTGTGTTTTTATTTCCTGTGTCAATGATTTATTAGCGTGGGGAATAATGCCTATGATCATATAATAGTAGTAAGTGAGTTGACAACCTATTGAGCAAAAGAAAGAAATAATTACGTTTTGACTTTCTTAGAAAATATGAAATTCTTGCTTTAAAGCAGCTGATATTAATTAAAGTACATGTAGCTCAGTCTTTAACTCAATATCATCCAAAATCTTCAACATTAAAAACACAAATTATTTGTTAATTTAAATCAACATAGATGTTGTGATCTTGCCGGAAAAGATGGGCTTCTGATATCCAATTTTTGAGACAAAATAAACATTTTACCATAATGCATTTCAGTTACAGTTGTCACAAGGGACTCGAGAGATCAAGAGACGAGACTACACACATCGCACCAAATCAAATGGCGTATGTAGAATAGATCGAATGACCAGATGCTAGAAATTTGCATTTGATTGAGACGGCTTGGCTTATTATTTTGCCGAACATTACTGATTTGAAATTAAGAGTAAAAACGGAAACCATTGAATGTAAATCAGTTTCATATTACAGTATTATATGCGTTGCAACCCATTTGTGTCAATTTCTAGGCCCATTATTAGCGATTTACCTCTTTTAATGTAACATACAAAACTGACATTTAATAATAGTTGCGTCCTGTCTTTCAACTGCGTAAATAAAGAGGAGTTTAATCAATTTCTACACAGAAAATAAACATGACATCCAAGATGTGATAAATCAATGTTCTTAACATTACACGTCACTTTCTACATTTTATATTTCTAAATGTCTAAATGAAAAGAAAAGACAAAATTAAAACCCTTGATTGTAACACTGCCAATAACACCACATCAAGTAAACGTCAGTTTATTTCTGACAACAATTGTTACTAAAGTTTCGGTTAATATGTACTTACCAAACAGTTTACTGTTAGTTTTTGTTCGTAGGTATTCAGGTCCTTTATCCAGCAGTTGTCTTGGGTCTTTACCCATGGTACAAGACGTCACCAGTAAAGCCATTGCTGTTGGTTTTCAGTGTCTATATTACATTAGCGCTGTCTACAATCCCAATAAAATTAAATTAGTATCTCGCTTTTTCATGATAATTTGAACCGCAACAGGTATTACAACTGCTTTCCTTTTATGATGTGTCTTCACCTCACTACCGACTTCGTACTTCCCGTATGATACGTCATGCTGTGGGATATACCAGTCAGTGTATTAGCGGGTTGCTCTGTTCTAAAAATAGCACACAGGTAAGTTAATTGATATGGCCACATGACTTTATTATTGATTTTTTTTTTATCCCGACCGCAATCGTTTATCCCCAGGACATGCTTCTCTGCTGATTGTTTACATTTATCGTGTTTCCTGTGTTGCTTGATGTCATTTTAAAGCCTTGGAAGTTAGAACGATCCAACAACTAGAATTTCAATTTCAAAGCATGTCTTTAAAATAAAGGGGATTTATAATAAATAAGTTCCTTCAAGTATAGAGTACCGGTATCACACTTATTTATGGTAGTGAAGTCCCGCGATCAGCCGATTCTGAAAACTGTTTTTCTTCTGGCACCATCAGTCAAAGGAAATAAAATATATTTTCAAAAGGAGAATGAGTGTACTAGAAAAAAAGGAAGGAGGGAGGGGGGGTAATCTCGAGAGACCCATAAGCTCATACGCATTCAGTAGAACTTCGACTGTAAATCATCCATTGATGGCAAAAACTGGAAAAAATTGTCACAACCAATGAAATTGTAATCATATCACAATTTTGTGTTATAGCCTACGTCGAACAACAAAGATGTTACAATATTAAAATAAATGTAATAAATTATTAAAGCCCCAATACCACTCTTGTTGTAACTGAATAATATGTCACAATCTTTATTCTGGTCAACGAATTGTATTTTCATTATCTTACAATATTTCAATAATTGATGATACAGATTTCATCTTAATCTTGACACATCTAATTTTTTTTAAAAAAATGGAAAAATTCAACTAAAATGATTTTGGAAAGCCTAACGTAAACCTTTTCAGTCGTGACTTGGATTTTAAAATATTTTCGTACTCTCTGGACAATTGGATGTAAATGATAATTTACACAACAGGTAGGACACTTAACCTTCTAGTACTTAGAATAAGGCTAATATTTATTTTCTGAATCTGCCAAGTCCATGCCTTCTGAAAGATTATATTATTATGTTGTACCTTGCTTGCATCACTGAGATGGATGTGTGGGGGAGGGCGCCGGTTAGCAATCTTCTTACTCAGTGGGGGAGAGCAGGATCCTTAGAAATATGCAAATCGGGCCCGTAGCCAGCTCTTAAATTATTTTTTGTTTGGGGGGGGGGAGGGGCTACAGAATGTTTTGAAGGGGCTGAGGGTCTGGCCGGTTAAGAACACTCCTAAAAAAAATCACTATTTTGGGCGAAATATTTGGTGGGGGGGGGGGGGGGCGATGCAAATATAGATGAGGACCACAAAATAGATAACGAAACATTGACACTGCAGAAAGCAGAAGACTTAGAAATACAATGTGTTATTTTTAAAAATTGTTGAAAAGAATGGCAGATTACCACATGTAATGCCTATTTGGAGCGTCATAAATCGTAGTCGAGTTTCAACCCCACCTTCGAGATTTGACGAGAAGCCAGGACCAGAACATGTAAACCCTACGGCACGCTAATGCGACCAATTTTGAATGGCATCTCAACCGTGCGCAAGGCATCGAGAGAACCGGTTAGTTAGAATGTGCTATAATGGGACATCGTACCTGGACAGATCAGCCGACAAGGACAGCGATCTATGTTCAGTCGTGTCAACCAGACACACGCTCCATTCAACTAACGTTATTCACTAGAATATAAAGGAGCGTGCAATGAAAACAAGATTATTCTGGTTGCGAGTTTGTAGGTAAAATGTCAAATGCATACCTTTATAAATGCACCAATATATGAATTTGCTTATAATACAATTTGAACGTATTAATGCGCTATTAGTGAAGAATTTGGTCCGTTTCTAATACGTTAAAATATTAACATTAAGGGAGCTTATTTCATTTACATTAAAATTATTGTGAAAATTGGAAATTGAACGAACTGCGCACTTTGCAACTGCGCAATACTCCCGGAGACAGATTATACGAATCATGCTTTAAGTCTGGATAAACATATCTACTACATACATTAACAATGCGTCGACAATAGTCGACATCTATGGTCGGTAGAATCTAAATATCAAAGTCACCTGCGGATTTCATCATGGTCACGAGAACGTAAAAAAGGCCAGTACTAGCCGTACTCCTATCCCTAGCCATAACTCACAACCCTCGGCAACAAACACGTGCCCTAATCCTGTTTACATCCCGTGACCTTGGCAAAATCTGCAGGTGGCCTTAATATTTCGACCTGACCCAGTGTGCTACGTCTCCATACAGTTCTACGGTCTCCATCATATAACATTAGTCCATGGCCAAAAAATATTACTCACTCTCTGTAAGAGAGCCTATATATTCATTCCATTCGTTATTTCGTTATTAACAAATAAACGAAATGATTTTTTTTCCGTCCCACTGTTCTGCACCGATTGGGCATAAAGAGATAACGAACGGAATAAATGTAATAAATGTAGGCCTACCGGTAGGCCTAATTTTACACGGTTGGGCCTATTTTAATTTATCAGGTCACAAATTAGAATAGTTAGTTGCAATATAAGGTCAGATTTTGAGAAGTTTTATTGCATCAATGTTTACATAAAATCAAAATATCTACAACATGTGAAGGGAGATAAATCTTGAAGTTCTGTCAAATTTGGCATTCGTCTGACCGCACTGTAAACGAGGATAATAATAAATTAAGTTTACAATAAATCGATATGCACAAAATGAAAAAAAGTATACTACTACATAGAGATTAAGTATGGCGGTATATTATTAGTGCCAAAATTCTAACATGCTATCGTCTAACTTCTTACTTCTATTCGTGTAATTTCTAACCTCCATTCATGTAACTTCTAACTTCTATTCATGTAATTTCTAAATTAAGACAATGTATAATACTATAATCAAACTTCTTTATTTGTTCAGTGTAAATATCAATTTTATTTCATCTTATTTCTATTATTGGGGTGAAGAATGTCTACTTCATTGTGGTATTACATGTTAAGCATGAACGGCAAACAAATTTAGAATTATGATACTTCTATACCTGGCAACCATCATGATGTCGTTTGGTGTCGCCACCATGTGCTCAGTTTGGCGATTGAGCACCTGATCGGGACCATTTTATTGAGACAAACGACTCTCTCTTCGTCAGATTGAGTGGCTTGCCTGAGTGTTAAAATTGAAAACAACATCGGGAGAGAGAGATGGGGACATGGGGTTTAACATCCACTCGACACCAACCAGGTCATTTCGGTATTAACACCGTTCAATTGTATTTCAATTAAATAATTCGCTTGCGCGTAGGAGTGTTTAGCAGTGGGAGGAAACCTGAGGACCCGGAGAAAACCCACGAGGTTGGAAAGGCGGTCCTGCTCCATGTCACGTAAAAACGGGAAATCGAAACCACGCCAGTTTATTCAATGACAGACCTTATGTTATAGCGTGCACGTGCTAACCATTCGGCCATCCTACCCTCTAAACAATATTGAACGTGATATAAATGTATGGTTTGCAAATACTTTTTTGAATACCGTGGTTAAGTGGGTAAGACGCAGCCTCGCTAGGCTGTGGGTAGGGAGTTCGATCGTCGAAAAAAGTTCATCCAGATTTTCTGGCGTAGTTCCCCCTTATTAGTGTCTTGTCGTTCCGATGGGATGAAAACCCGAGGTTCCATGTACATGTTGGAGTGCACGTAAAAGATCCCGTGACCGTTAGACTTCGATATACATGTAAGTCCAGGTCGTAGATCCGCTCTCCGGGCAATATTTCAAAGCACACTGTGTGGCGTATGTCCGTCTCCATTAGCCCGGTTCGGAACAGAACAGTAGGGCGTTAAACCCTCTTTCATTTCATTTCATTTTCTATTTCAAATATAAGCTAAACGGGATTTGGAGAATTTTATTTTATTTTTATTACGGTTGAGCCAATAATTCATATTTATATGCAGTTGGTCTATATTAACACATTGTAATGTTATGGATAGACATACACAGATACTGAGTTTAATACTCAGTGACCCCCCCCCTCTCTCTCTCTCTCTTCTCTCTCAGCACGCCTTCTAACCTTCAACCAAACGAAGAACGGGTCGTTTATACCAAATAATGGTCCCCATCAGGTGCGCAATCACCCAATTGAGCACGCAGTGGAGACACCAAACGTCTTCATAATGATGGTTGCTAGGCAGAAATGTATAAATTCTAAATTCGTTGATGTTGATGCTAAACATGTAAAGCATCTATTAAGAAGACATTTTCGTTTAAATAATAGAAACAAGTTGGAACAGAATTGAAATTTACACTGAACAAATAAAGAAGTTGGATTATACATTGTCTTAAATTAGAAATTACGTGAATGGAAGTTAGAAGTTACATGAATGGAGGTTAGAAATTACATGAACAGAAGTAAGAAATTAGACGATAGCATGTTAGAATTTTGGCACTAATATACCGCCATAGGTTAATTGCCCGAGATTCAGTTAATTAAAATACGGGGGAATAGAAGTTGGATTAGGTGTGTCTAGGCCTAACTTCGGAAAATATTGTATATTATCATAAAACATAGTTAGCAATTGCAATTAGATAAAAACACCGACCCCATTTCGTTTAATTGCGATGGTAAAATGTTACAAAAGATAAAAATAATAATTGGGTTCAAAGGCATCATGCAAGCACAGCAGAATTTCCCCACTTCGACCCTTTCTAAATTATGTCGGGGCCGATCTTTATAATTATAATATGGTCAATAAATCACAATAAACAGTTGAAGCTAATTCCTTTCTAATTTGCAACATTGCTTCATCTCATACTTTCACATGGATTCACACTATTCGTTTACTGGCCGACCCTACATGCCGTTCAAAAAGCAACACAAACGCGAAACTTCATAAATTACTGCAGTTCATGTAATAATAAAAGCTTGATCTTTTAAGTAATATTAGAAAATGAAATAGACCCTTGTTATGCTCTCCTTAAGATTTTGAAGTGCTGTCCCATGAATTGTTCCACATGTTACACTTTCACACCGTTGTACATAATTCGTATTTTATAACAAACCCTTTATTCACTGGGCGTAAATCGTCGCTTATTTTTTGCTTTCGCCGATTTGGAAATAACCTCGGGAAAGTGGTTCGATCCTTGTGGTTCCGATCCATGATTAAGCCATGACATCACAAATTCTTTCGAAGGAAGTTCTTTTGGAAGTTGTCGAGGGTATTGTCTTTTTGCCGGTATTATATTATGTGGTTGAAGTTCGCATATTTCTGTGGTATCTATACACAATTCACCGCCAATATTACTTGTATTAAATCTCTGTGGGGAATACGTTTTGGCATGATAATTGCTGGAATAAATAAGATCTTTGCGATCACTGCCCCTTCCATGCATTAAACAAGGTTTTGAATTGATCAACTTTGGCAAGACATCTGAATGTTCATCATTAACATTAGCACGTGCTACCATATCGATAACGTCATCAGGATCTCTCTCAACACATCGGTTTCTTCGTTTGTCCATTTTTACCGGTTTGAATCTGGATGAAGGAGAAAGAAAGTAAAATTGTTATAAGCTGTATTAGGCTATTTTTTAAACATATCATTATTTCATGTAATGGCCCACTAGGCCCAGTACGCCAGTCGGATTAACAGTCAAATCTTAGAATGTGCGATCATGCTCAAATTTTATTTCAGTTCTAGTCATTAGTGTCTTATGATTTAACGTCTCCAAATGTCTGTGTTCATCAGATAAATTTTATACAGATTTATTGGTATTCTGTTTGGTTCATAATAGTGTTTACAGTATAAAATAATGGACATTAACATTTATTGAGATAACTGAACCCATTTTGCGTAATTAGCTCTAAGCCTTTCTAACACTAACAACTTATAGATTAGATTAACACATATATTTCCATATACAGTAAATCTTTCCATAACAAAATAATGATTACGTCGACAATCTGACATAGATTACTATGATATAATGTATTACGGTTAATTCCCGAGTAATTTGAATGTAATGCAGGATTTGGCCTCGACACTTAACATTTAAAGGGGTGTATCCAGTGAAATAAATAAATTATCCTTCAACGATATAGTTTAGTGATCTAATAGCTGTTTATAATAATGAACAAATGTGTGATCTATTAAAACAAAAGCATAATCAGTAGGCCTACTTATAAGTTTTATATACAATTGTTATGGAAGATCTCGTAAGTCCGATTCTTCTAGTCTGCTTGTAATAATAATATAGTTGATTGGATGATACATATTCTTTTTAGTATTTCTTAAACAAAGTCTCGGACGATGTCTAATTTTTGCTTTTCCAATTCTACACGAGATTAACGAATTTCAAGCCAAGCATAATTATATTATATATAAATAACATCGAAGTAAAACTATTTACCTGTCTCTGATAACCCAAACCTCATTTATCCGTGCAGGCTCATGATTTCGTTTCTAACTTATATCCGTATATTATAACATGTTTGGAAGGTATAAAATGACAGTGTTGTGGTGGTCAATTTATGACGACATCTATATACTACTCAGACATGTACATGTAAGTAATTGAATATAATACACCATAAATAAATCTCTATATTGGCATACACATATACGAACTTTAAATTGAATAGAAAGCATAAGTTATTATCCGGATTATATATCACCTACCTGAGAAGATAAAGGGGCGTTATAAAAAGAGATAAAGGAGAGTTATAGAAAAAAAGAATTTAGGCGTGTAGGCTAAACGAGATATAATAGATCAAATATAAATACGTGAAAAGACGGTCAATGTATCAAATCTATGTATTGACGTTTATATGAATTTATATTGGTTTGTTGTGACCGATTGAACGTTTATAATGCATCTTGCTTTTATTATGCATTAGTCATATACTACAAAAGTACAGATAAGTCGTAATCAGTGCCACTTGCTATCAAATACTCCTAATTGATATTTAATGGTAGGAAAATGTCTCCACTACATGTATATACCTTTTTAAAATTAGTTGCAATTCAATTCTACATATCAATTATTCACATATCTAAATATAGGACAACAATAAATTGAAGCAAAATCGATTTTGCGGCTCACTTATGATTATATGGGGCCGGTTGCTCAAAGTTCCGTTATCTTTTAACGATCCGTTAACTCCATGTTAACGGATCGTTAACTTTAACAGAGAGTTAAGGATCGTTGCTGGAAGTCCCGTTAACTTTAACGTGTCGTTAACTTAACGGAGGTTTGGGGCTCCGTTATCTGTTTAATGATGGCATTAGTTGGCTGTGGCAAAAAGTCATAGATTACCAATGAAGTTTCCTATAGAACATTCTAGAGGGTTGGGCGATGCGGGCCTATTCCATTTTCTATAGGATGAAATTCTATACTGTTCTACAGAATTTTGGGGGACTATAGGAAATAATGGGCTTAATGGCCCCATAATTCTGTAGTGCAAATCCCATAATTTTTCCTATAGATTTACGCTAATATTTCTAAAGGAAAAAATAAAGTATTCTATAGTTTATTCTGTTGTAAATTCTACAGTTATCTTTTTGTCTTTAATCTAGTTTTGTGAACAGACTGCACAGTTGTCTCGCTGTCTTCAGTTTCTTGTTAATAGTAACTTCTATGAAGTTGTTATACATAAAAAAAAAGTAATGCCTTGCATCAATGAAATTACATCACAAAGTGATCCTACATCAGTATAAAATGATTTCTCTGTTTAAAAAGCTCAATTTGTATGTATGCCTATGTAATTTAGAGACGATGATGGCAGATTTCCGTGACAGAAACCTGGCAAACCCCTCCTGCAAAAATTCCTGGATCCGCCCCTGACGAGACGTTACAAAGATAACGATCCGTTAGAGTTTAACTTATCGTTAAAGTTCCAATTTCATATTTTCTAAGAAAGTCAAAACATAATTATTTCTATGTCTTTTGCTCAAAAGGTTGTCAACTCACTATTATACGATCATGGGCAAAATTTCACAGGCGTTAAAATGGCTGACACAGGCTAATTGAAGAAATAATAACTCAATTACCTCCCTTGTTTTCCCATTCCTCTCCATGGACGGCCATCTTGAAACGTTTGAATTTAAATTTGAAAATGATATTTTTGCCATTACTCAACTGGCAATAGTGAATTATAGGATTAATAGGATTATTCTTTAACAAAGTAGGACTGTTTATAGGTACAATATATTTTAGGGCTTTATTTTAATACATTTAAAAAATATAACTTAAAAATATGCTATTGGACCTTTAAAATAACTTAGTTTTGAGCAACCGGGCCCAGGGCTATTCGTTGCGCAACCCGCCTTTTTAATGTCCATCTATAGCAGATGTTGGAAGTTTGAGAAAGCGGGAATTTCACATTTTCTAAGAAAGCCCCGGAATGGTTATCTTCAAACGTTTGAATTTGAAGTTGAAAATTATATTTTTGCCAATTTCTCATCTGGCAATTGTAAATTATAGGATTATTCTTGTTATAGGGCTATTTATAGATACAATCTATTTTAGGGCTTTATTTTAATAGGCCTACATTTTAAAAATATAACTTAAAAATATGAAATAGTAACTTTAATGAAATTTGTGGTGTGTTATTCAACAAAATACATTGTTTTAACTGCGGTGAAATGAAATGGAGCTTAACGTCCTACTGTTCTGCTCACTGGGCTGAGAAAGGACATACGCCATGCAGTGTGTTATGCGGAAAATTTGCTTATTTTGAATTCCAACTGTCAAGGGTTTCTTTCACGTGCATGCTAACGTGTACACGGGGTTATAATAAGGTTTTCGTCTCATCCGAACGATTATACTTTGTCCCCTGCCTGCCCCTTCTTGCTACACCAGTGAAGGGAGAACCACGCCGGAAATCCCGATGAACCTGCTCCGCCAACACAGAAATCGAACACGGGACCTCAAGTTAGCGAGCCAACGCTCCCTAACCAGTCTGTCCCGAGGACCGAGGTCTATCCTGGTATTGGTCGGGAAAGATCTTCCACAGTCTCCAACCTGGTTTCCCGTGTCAGTGCCGCAGTACCGAGGCCTGGCCAGAAGCACTTGGGCTGCACATAAAATACCCTTGAAAGCTGAAATTTGAAAAGAGCGCGAAAGCCCATATGTCCGGTATTTCCCTCGTAGCAAGCAGCATGGCGCATTCCCTCCACCGATTTGGTGCAGTACGGTGGGACCTTAAACCCCATTTCATACTATTCTACTTATTACTAAATTTAGAAAATAATTACGACAGCACAAATAATTAATATATATATTCTAAAACATCACGCATGTTAGATGAAATAATTCCAAAGCAATCAGTTCAGGAAACGGGTACGGCATAATTATGAAATATTCAGATCCGTAGTTAGTTAAAGTAGCTTACAGGGTGGATCTAGGCGCCGCAAAATGAGGGCACTGACCGCGGAGACGGGACACGTCGCTGAGGGGTGGGGTGGGGGTGGTGTCCCAAGAAAATTATCCATCATTTTCTTGCATCGGTAGCCATTCCAACATTCCAAGAGCTAATTGGCTGATATTTTCGTCCAAGTAAACGTTCGGAACGGACATATTTAGGTCGGAGAAAAGGCACTTTCAGCAGTCAAAAATATGTGGGGGGGGGGGCGCAAGGGGCGCCCCCACTGTATCCGCCTCTGGCTAAGTCTCTAACTCAATATCATCCATACTCTTCAACTTTGAAAACACTAATTATTTGTCAACTCAATATCATCCATACTCTTCAACTTTGAAAACACCAATTATTTGTCAATTTAAATCAACATTGGTGTTGTGATCTTACTGGAAAAGGATGGGCTTCTGATATCTGATATTTAAGACAAAATAATGATTTTACCATTGGTACACGAATCGTGTACCATAATGCGTTTCAGAGACTTGGGTACCGAGGCTAGGCACATTGCACCAAATCAAACGGCGTATGTAGACTGAAATAACCAGATGCTAGAAATTTGCATTGGACTCAATCTCGTTCCCAGAGGCAGCCGCTGAGCCGAAGGCCTCTGGCACATTGGACCGTCCATATTTTCCAAACCTAAGCCCCGCCCTTTCTGACCTCTGATTGGTCAATCTTTTTGGGTCGATTTCTCGAAAACTAGAGGTCGGATCGTCGTTTCGTTTGTTGTAAAATGATCTTCGAGTCAAAGTCAACTCGCTGACATAAAAATAAAAAATTGGATCCTAAACGAACAAATTCAAGTTTTTGTAAAGATCTATTTTTCTACGCGTTGGTATATTTTTAAGTGATTCGGTCATCCAGACACGTAAAATCAGTGGGCGTACGACGCAAATAAACGAGAAATTTCGCGCGTAGGAATTACATGTCATCTTCCGGGAAAATGGCTACCCCGATTCACCAGAGAAATTTCTTCATAAATTTTTCTAGTTTCGAGATTGCATTGGATTGAGACTATTATTTACTGCCTTATTTCGTGAAACATATGATTTGAAACAAGAGTAAAACGGAAACCATTGAATGCAAATCAATTTACATTCACATTACAGTATTTTATGCATTGCGTCTGTCAATTTGCCCCAATGATAACGATTTCGCGAAAAATAGTCACCCGTTAGTTAAAAAATAAGTTGCCAGGCAACGAAACATACACCCACACAGCAGCTAAATCGTCCGGGCAGTCAACAAGAGTTGTTTTAAGTAATCATCAGAAAACATAATTCAAACTCACCCATAACTACGGTGTAAAGGCCCCCGCACACGAGCGCATTTTGTGTACGCCTTTAGCGCCGCGCTAAATGCATACGCATTTGGCGCAGAAATACGGCGCCCGCACACGAGCCGAAAATGGCAGTTCACGTGACCAACACTCATCCGAAAATGGCAGCCGTGAGTGAATCGTCGTCATCTACGCATTTTGTATCATATAGGCAAGTATATTCTTGCCATAAATCGACGATTTTATCCTCTAAAAGTGATGACGCATGCGCATTGGCGACGAATGAAACGCAAATAGCGCTGAGTTGCCCGCACACGAGAGCGCAGTTGGCGCTGCGTAAAAAAATATCAAACATGACAGATATTTGGCGAACGTCAAAATGCGCTCGAAAATACCCCCGCACACGGGCCGAAAATGACGCTGCGCCATTTGCGTACGCAGTTTTCGGCTCGTGTGCGGGCCTTAACTGTGATATAATCAAATGAGGGACCACAAGCTAAAAAGGGTGATATTTCGTACAATCAGGGGCCATAATTCAGGAAGTTACGATCCGATATGCGGAAATATGCAATGGAACCAAGATCTTTAGATTATATACGTGTATTTCAAGTTTCGTCAAAATCAGTTCAAAATTGTGACCTCTATAGGGTCCACAACCTTGATATAACATATTTTCACACTATTCGCGAACAAACGGCGGCTATTTTGTCCGTCAATTATGGTCCGATTTTCACGAAATTCAAATTCTCTCTTCATTACCATGTAACGGTGATATAATTAAACGTTTTTTTTTTTTAAATCGGATAATAATTTTGACCTCCAGAGGGACCACAAGCTAACAAAAGCGATTTTTCAGACAATCATAGGACATAATTCAGGAAGTTACGATCCGATGGGCGCAAATATCGAAAGGAACCAAGATCTTTGGTTTATAAACATACATGTCAAGTTTCATCAAAATTGTGACCTCTATAAGGTCCACAACTTTGATATAACATATTTTCACACTATTCGCGTACAAACGGCGGCCATTTTGTCCGTCAATTTTGGTCCGATTTTCACGAAATTTGAACTCAACCTCCATAACCATGTAACGGTGATATAGTCCCTAATCAAAAGGTTTTTTTTTTTAAATCGGATAACAATTTTGACCTCCAGAGGGACTACAAGCTAAAAAGGGCGATTTTTCGGAGAATCAAGGGGCCATGATTCATGAAGTTACGATCCGATTGGCGCAAATATCGAAAGAAACCAAGATCTTTGGGTTATAAACATGCATTTCAAGTTTCATCCAAATCGGTCGAAAATTGTGACCTCTACACTGTTCACAAGCTAAAAAACGTGATTTTTCGCACATAACCCATGAAGTTACGATCCGATACATGCCAATATCGAAAGGAACTGAGATCTTTGGGTGATTAATCTATATTTTAAGTTTCATTGAAATCGGATAAAAATTGTGACCTGTAGACTGTTCACAAACGGACGGACGAACAGGGGCGACGACAATATACGTCCACATAAAAATGTGGGCGTATAAAAACCGTTTATGATGCGTGACAATTTTTTAAACTTATGTGACATCAGTAAGGTGACACCTTTCACATAAAATATAATCAAAATTCCTCACCCAAATGCATACACAGTCGATTACCTTGTGAATAATAAGCGCATTTAAGATAAAGCATTCAATTCAGTTTAAGATCTCATGAATAGCAGTCGATTTCGAATTTTAATTAAATCAGGTGAAGAGTGCACAAATAAGTAGGCCCTATTACGGGTGTAACCACATGTCAAGTGTGCAAATGCTGGGGGGGGGGGCTGTACGAAATAAGCCTACAGTTATTTCTAACACTTTAGAATTAAATAACCTTTGTTATTGAATGGTGGTGCTCTATTGAACATGTCATATCTTCTTCGACTGAGTTAATGAAGGACATGCGCCATACAGTGTGCTGTTGACATTTTACCCGGGCAGTGGGACTATTGCCTACTCATATATCCAATTCCAACTACTAAAGAATCTTTTACGTTCCCGCCTATGTATACACGGGTCCTCAATTTTTCGTGCAACTGTGCTTGTCATGCCCTCCGCTCTGCACTTTTCTATACTCAGAATATCTACGTGTGCAGATGTCGTGCTATAGCCCCAACACACGAAATGCTTTAAATAATGAAAATAAATGAACAAATACTTACTTCAATTTTGTCCCCATAGCATAAATGAAGACTCCAATCCCCCAATCCATCCGTTCCGCTAGTACTATAGATAACGGGTTAATTTAACCCTTCACCATTAAACCAATTCCAGCTAAACGAATCACTATTGCTTATAAAACCACATTATTGAATATTGGTTTTCCATTGTACAAAACGTTTATACGATACGAAATGTAATCGGCTAAGTTCTATCGAACTAGTTATTTTATATAAAGAATGATTGGTGGGGTTTATAACATGGAACATTTATTGCCGTTATAAATATGATGAAATGGAATGGGATTTAACGTCTTTACTTTTCTGCAGACCCACAGATTGGAATAATAAAGGTGGGCATATGTCACACAGTGTGCCTACTCTTATTCCGAATTTCAGCTGAAAAAGCTCTCGTTTTTTGTCTCATTCGAATGATTAGACGCTGTCTTTACCAGGTCCTGCCCGGCAGTGCCCTTGAAAATCCCGTAAACCATATTCGGCCAACATCAGAATTGAATCCCGGACCTTGGGGACAGTGAGCCACCCCTTAGTCACGCATCCACAGACTGTCAGTCGATATGGTGTCAATACTGAAATAAGGTACTTTTAAATTATTTTCTCAAAGCTTTTTATTAATTACAATATAACAAATCTCATTAGAACAGAACCAATACAGTTAATAATAGTTCTTTAAAATAAAGTTACGGTTTCATACTTAGAAACAGATAAAAACAACTGAATAAAACGGGATTTAAAATGATCTTTTGATCAAGCATGTACAATATCTTGCTGATCAAAAATCAATGATTATTAATGGACGGAAATGTAAGGACAACACTTGAATGTATCCTTTTACAAGGGGGTTTAGAATTGGGTTTGGGTTGCATACTCGGCGGAGGAGGGCATCGGTCTTATTCTATATAAATACCAAAGATGGCGTACAATGTCGGACGTAACCACTGGACCACAATTGTTTTCTAACATTTTTAGAATGAACACTCCGTCACCTTGCAGATAATCTGTTACAAATTTCTTTACATGACTCTTGTCTTGTTCACCACACAGGGCATTCAAAAGTCTCAAATAATCTTCAACAAATGATATTCGCTTTGAAACAACGGTCATTAAACGAAACCATCTTAACAAACTTAAAATAGACATAACAGATACAAAAACTAACCAGAACCACAGAAAGAGAAAGATTTTTTCATTAAAAAGATTAATCGGAAGAACGCACTGTATAGTAAATCTCAAAACATTGTTCATATTTCGTATTACTAATTCACATAATGTCTGAAGCGGAAAACGGGTCGATATACCCCAGGCCCGGTTGGTTAATAATTTCTTAATCAGACTACTTCCATAAAGACTGAACCAACCTCCAAGAAATTCATCCAACATGAAAAACTGACACACGACATTCACAGAATACAGTATTTTAGCAATGAAATAGATTATAATAATGTACCATCTCTTTCCCCCGTCCCAGGCGATATACCTTTGTTTCTCCGGATCACATCTTGGAGGCAGTGTTAAAACTTTCTTGTAAAATTCCAACCATTTATCTAAATGTTCGGCCATTTGTTTCATTCTTTCGTCATGTTTTTCACAGGGTCCGTATTGAGAATTTACTGCCAAAGTTACATAAGTTGAAACGTTAAATCCCGTTGCATTGGACATAATCCGCCATAGAACATAAGGAATCTTGAATAAAAAGGCCATAAACAATAAAATGATTGGAACCCACTGATAATAGGCTAATTCCTTAGCTCCCCTCTTTTCGATCTCTTTTGGGATTTCTTCCTCCATATCCACATAATAAGTGTTATTCATCCAACAATGAGCAAGGACGTATGCATTATAAGTTGGTTTATACTCGGGAGGAACTAAACATTGTATAGCATCACCGACAAACTGTTTACTACCGACTATAATGGTGAATATTACTAAGATGAATACGGTATAAAGATGGTTTAATCTGTCTGTCCAACCATCGTCATTGGAAGAGGACAGTCTTGAAAAAACAGCATAGCTAAGTATTCCATTGATTCTGTAAAACAAAATATAATATTTAAACATACATTATGCAAGAGCTAAATTTGCCTATTGCAGGTCTTTCCTTAGGCCTAAAATGTTATCTAAATTCTTAATTAGACATTAATTAACTTATCCAGACAGTAATCAACTCTCGGTGTCATCTCTAGTCCGCAATATTTACTGGATCGGAATCCGATCTGCTGCTGAACGCTCGTTATGTTTAATTGAGATTATGCTTTTATAGTACCGACTATAGTATTAGTAATGATAATCGAGGCTAGGTCCAATATTCAATCGCTAAATTCTAGGTTCGGTGTAGATATGCATGTAATCTGAAATAACTGTCTCGAATATCGTCGGTGTCACGATTTCAGCTTTTGACAGAATTCACGCGTGAGACAGGGCCGTACCTAGCGGCGTGAAGGAGTACATTGCATCTCTAGAAAAAAATAGGGCGCCTTCCCCACACCAAGAGAAATTTGACAAGCTTTCAGTTGTAAAATAATACACTTGATTATGACCACACAGTGATGCTCTTAATGCACTGATCAGTCGGTCGGTTTTAAGTGCGCCCAGTTCGCCAATGGGTACCTAGTTCCGTTGCCCTGATCCAAATTTTCTTATAACACTTAGGTTTAGACAATAGGGCGCCACCACAGGCCCATGTCCGGGGGATGGGGGCAACAAGAGCAAATGCCCCTCCTAACAGATCTGCCACCCCTGAAATATGGCGCCCCTGAAAAGAAAATCAACCATAAAAAAAAACAAAATCGACTCTAAGACAGTCTTAGATATCACCTGAGTGGACGAAAAACGTGTTTCCAGCAGCGGACCCCAAGACATGAATGCCGCCCCCATAGGCGGAATGTCATTTCCTATCACCTTCTGACATTTTGGTCGCCCTATCCACATTTGATAGGGTTTTATCAGTCTTTGAGGGCGCCGGCACCAAATGCCATTATTAGAGATTCTCGTTCTGGTAGCCCTATCCACGTGGCCTTATTGGTGTTTTACTTCGCCGGTAGTCGCTCCGCTCTCAGTAACTGTGGCATTATATTAGCACTCCACTACGGAAGCCCATAAGGGTCAATCAAATGAAAAAAAAAAAAATTCTGACTATCTTGTAATTACAAGATAGCTATCTTGTAGTTACAAGATAGGCTATCTTGTAGGCTATCTTGTAATTACAAGATAGCCTATCTTGTAATTACAAGATAGACAAATTAGTTTTCTTGTATTTCAAGGTCGTCCCACACTGATTTATCGGATAGTTATAAGCCAAAGTGTGTGTGTGTGGGAGAGAGAGAGAGAGAGAGAGAGAGAGAGATAGAGAGAGAGAGAGGGAGGGAGAGGGGAATGGGGTTTAACGTCTACTCGACACAAACTAGGTCATTTCGGGACTAACATATGGTTTAATTTAATTCCAATAATTCGTTTGCGCGTAGGGGTCTTTAGTAGTGGGTTTGGGGGTTGGATGGCGAATGGTTAGCACGTGCGCGCAGTATCACAAAGCCTGTAATTGAGTCAACTGGCGTGGTTTCGAAACCCCTGTTGTACGTGACAAGGAGTGGGGTCGCCTGTCCAACATCGTGGGTTTTCTCCGGGTCCTACTCTTTCCTCCCGCTGCTAAAGACCCCTACGCGCAAGTGCATTATTGAAATAAAATTAAACCATATGTTAGTCCCGAAATGACCTAGTTTGTGTCGAGTGGACGTTAAACCACATCCCCCTCTCTGTTTAGCAGTTGGAGGAAACCGGAGGACTGACAACCTGATGATGCTGATCCCGTAACATACAATAATACTTCGTTGAGCTGGAGGGTTGGCAGGTCGATTTGTTAGCACATGCGCACTGTATCGTAAAGCCTGTCATTGAGTCAACTGGCGTGATTTCGAATCCCCCGTTGTACGCGACAAGGAGTAGTATGTAATAACAAGATAGTCTATCTTGTAATTACAAGATAGGTTATCTTAGGCTATCTTGTAATTACAAGATAGTCAGAATTTTTTTTTTCATTTGATTGACCCTTATGGGCTTCCGTACTCCACTAATCTTGCACCCCCACTTTTAAAAGCCTACATAGTACGGCCCTGATGTGAGGCAGGGTATAGTAACACTTTTATGCACCCCTGGCATCATTAGTGGCACGTCTTTACCAGGCCTGTTGCCAGAGGGTGGCAAAGGGGGGGGGGGGGGAATTTGCCAACCATAACTCTAAAATACCTACTTCAGACTGTAACCGGTGTGGCGTGTGCCCCTCCTCAAAACTTCACTGCCTTTCCGAAGCCAGCAAGCTGGCTACGGGCCTGGGCCCTGTTTCACGAAATTTTAACTAAAGATAAAAATCCAATTTTTAGTAGATACTTCAATTTTAATTGGCTAAGAACTAAAATCAATCTAATGTTGTCCAATCAAATAACTAAAATTCAGATCTCATCTTAGTTAAAATTTTGTGAAATAGGCCCCTGGTCCTTACTGGAAGACCGCACAACACGTATCATGACAAACTTGTGGACAAAGGGACACAATAAAATTGTACATACACTGCAAATGGAAGCACCAACAACTCCATATTTATAATATTAAGTGAATGGGTCGGAGGGAAAGTCAGCTCAATTTAGCCTAATTCGTATTCATGTTTCATATATGGGTATTCTTTTTTGACAAGCATTTTCTTGACAGTGGCGGCTAGAATTAAAATGTTCAACTTTGTGCGGTTTGGGGTATTCCATACTTTGATTACCTGTCATTGCAAAGTGGGATAAATTTTGTACTTACGACATTTTGTTCAAATCACCTTCTCTGAACTAAAAGTTGACATCGCAGCCGACTCTAGATCTTTGAAGAAAAAAATGGATATTGAATGCTACAGTAAGATTACAACGACCCATTGTTAAACTCTAACGGAGCGTTTTCTTGCTAATGTGTCGTCAATTATCCGTTAGTTAACAGACTGATTGAACTTTTATATCCAAGAAAAGACAGTTTAGTGATTGGCTGAATTTTAAAATTTTAAATTCACTGTACATGTACAACTTCATAGAAGTTAGTATTAATAAGAACCTGAAGAAAGTGGGACAACTGGGCAGTCTGTTCACAAAACTTGGTTAAATACAAAAAAGATAACTGTTGAATTTACTACAGAAAACACATACAAAAATCCATAGAATACTACAGTATTTTCCAACAGAAAGTTTAGCGCAGAAATTATATAGGATTTGCATTACAGAAACTGTAGCGTAGCATATCTGTGTCGTTATACCCTAAAGGGCCCCAAAATTCTGTAGTAGAAAACTATGTAGGCCCTACCTACACTGGAAATCTATAAGAATTTTTGCTAAGTAAGGGTTTACTTCGACTGACAGCCAACTAAATAATATAATACCATCGTTCGTTATACGGCAAGTCAACATGTTAAAGTTCACGGGGCTTCCAGCAGCAGACTTTCCTGCGTTTAAGGTAACGATCCGTTAACTCGGTTCGTATACATGTATAAAGTTAACGGAGCTTTGGGCAATCGGTCCCAGGACTAGCCTACACTCACTACAGGTGGACTAAGCCAAATGATTTTAAATATTAACACTGCTGTCACCTCCGCAACTTCTTGTGAACACCTTAAACGCATGACTCAGGAGCTGTTTATTATGAATTCTCGATAGCAAATCGTTGTGTTTTCCTCCCCTTTCATCAATAAATTTTATGATCCTGATACAGACGTTCGTGACAAATCTATAAACTCGCGGAGATCTCATGAGTCATTTTTAAGGTTGTACGTGACAAGGAGTGGGTCGCCTGTCCGACTTCGTGGTTTTTCCCAGTTCCTCTCTGGTTTCCTCCCTCTAAGTACCCAAATTCTGGGTCACCTGAAATAGGGTCAATGAAAACATCATAAGAAAAAGAGTGCTTAAATTGTCTCAGATGCTCTGAAATTTCTCGGGCACTCTCAAGAGGGCGGCGTACATGTACGATTCGCGACCAGTATTTGAACAAACAACAATGGGGCCCACGCAAAGTTGGTATGTGCCAGCCTGAAACCCCAAAACAAGGTTAATCCGGCACTGCTCCGACGACTGCTAAAGACCTGTGGCCTACCCGCAAGCAAATTATTGAAATAAAATTGAACCATGTGTTATAGTCTCTCTCATCTGTAGTAAGGGGTGCGTACCGTGCGTTATTTAAAAGTATCACTAGTCAGATGTTCATTTCAATCTTTAAAAGTTAATAATAAAGCTCGTTTCGTTTATAATGGCGGTGGATTATCGTATTCGTAGCGGCGTCGCAGGCCTACGTCCAGGACAAATTTTTCGATATATAATGCAATCTATTTAACCGTCTACCCCAGTGATTGATGAATTGGCAGATCTGATTCCAATTTCTCCTAGTCCTAGGCCTACATAATAATTATGTACAATCTAATTTAACACCTTTACCGGCCTAGCCAAAATTTCGTAACAGAGCATCGAAGATGATATTATTTTTCACTTTGTTACCGACCGTAAACAGATATTGACAGGCCCAGTATCGTGAGATTAGCTGTCAAGTGTCGTGTCACTCACACTCACTGTAAAATAATTATTTTATACGGACACTCCTTCAAAATAAAATTGGCAACCTCTCTAATATTAGGCCTATAATATTAATATTGTCAATGTTATGCATTCCGATCCCAATCCATATCTTCATTTGGTACTATGTGTAAGTAAAGCAATCCTAAAATTTACCCTGTAACAGCCAATAACCATAACAGCTCTACTACACTCTTGTCTGAAACAAAATGTGGCACTCATATTAAGAAAGTGATAGTTTATTAGTTTCCCGCCATAATAACTACGTTGATACTATATTTAGACGGCAAACTGAAACATATTTTGAACGCATGCTAATATGGAAGAATTAGATATAATAGTTACTGCTTTAGCTTTTAAATTTAGGTATTGTTTTAAGATGAATGTGGGAACTGGTAATCTATAGAGCTGTATGTATTGATATTTCATTTGACTCTGACAAAAACTATTTCGTTTATTTTTTGAAACCGGGTTCAAAATTGATGAACCGGAAGTGGCGCCACCGGACTCAAACATTTGTCGATAGAAATTAAGCATGGCGGGGAATGAGTTTCTTTCAAAAGCTCTAGAATTATCTGAAATAGAGCTACTTTCCTCAACAACAAAAGTTAAATTAGAGTGCCACTTAGCCGACTTAGACATAAAGCTATCAAACGCAAAGGCTAGCTATGAAAGTCTTCGAGTAAATTCTGGTAAATGGCTTCGAATTCATTTGTAAACAAACCGACAGAAACCGAAATGAGGTGATAGTTGTGGACCTTCATCGAAAATTTGTTGGAAAACTCTTCGATAATGATAGTTCAGCTCTGAATGTAGATCTAATTACACTCGCCCTGTACTTTCAGGCATTACATGTCATTTCGGTTCCGCGTTATTTCAGACTTCCGACATTTCGGACTCCAAAAATTATAGCTTCGACGGTTCAGTCAGTTCAGACTCTGGTTGGACGGTAGGTAACATTTCGGACTTGGATATGTGACGCTTCTGACTTTCGAATAAGTTGAAAGGAAAGTTTGAACACAACTTTCAAATCAATTTATAATGGGCCAAAATTATTGGACAAAACGATTATTTTTTAAAAAAAAATAACATGCAGGTGGTAGGGCTGGACGATATTTGAAAATTTCAATATTGCGATGTTTTTTCAAAATTCCTCAATATATTGTCAGTATTGCAATAGTTTGGTGCACCAAGCATGTGTTGTCGAAAAGCCTTAGAAAAGAGAGTGCTAATCCTCTCCAACAGCAATGAGGCACCCCTTGAGTTTATTACCTTACTGGTTGTTTTAATTAATCATCCTGCATCATACTAAATATATATTTTATTTAACTAGAACCATGTCATGTTCCGTTCAGAAAAACAGTTGATCATATTATAGTTCAGCTCTGAACGTCGGTCTCATTACATTCACCCTGAACGTTCAGGGACTGTCCCATTCGATCAATGTCGAAAAAAAATTGGAGAACAGTCAATTTTACTGGACAACTTTCACTACTAAACGACGGGATGTCAATCCGTGTGAAAGCCTGTACAATGTAAAGCCTGTACATTTCGTTTCGTCTTGTATGACCGACATTCCTGAATGTGGACGTTGACCTACAGTTAGAGTGTCATGGGGGCGAAAATATAACTTGATAGGAGGGTACGTATTTTTAACATCGTGTTGTGTCGCTCATACTGACTCTAGCGAAGTAAGCAAGGTCTTATTTTCTTACTAAGATGTTGGAGAACAGTCAATTTTACTGGACAACTTTCACTACTAAACGACGGGATGTCAATCTGTGTGAAAGCCTGTACAATGTAAAGCCTGTACATTTCGTTTCGTCTTGTATGACTGACATTCCTGAATGTGGACGTTGACCTACAGTTAGAGTGTCATGGCGGCGAAAATATAACTTGATAGGATGGGACGTATTTTTAACAGCGTGTTGTCTCGCTCATACTGACTCTAGCGAAGTAAGCAAGGTCTTATTTTCTTACTAAGATGTTCGTTTACATTGTACATGCGTCCACATGGATTGACACCCCATCGTTTAGCAGTGAAAAGTTGCCCAGTAAAATTGACTGGGGCTCCAATTATTTTTCGACATTGATTAAATGGGGCAGTCCCTGAACGTTCAGGGTGAGTGTAATGAGACCGACGTTCAGAGCTGAACTAATCATATTACAGCTAATTGGGCCTACTTCTTCAGAAACAAAACACTTTTTATTTTATAATCAGCACATGTATATGAACACAAAAGTGAATAATGAAATTAATTTTGTTAAAATATAACATTTATTAATCATTCATCCACACTACTGTTATATTTTCAGTTTTGTATCATCAAACAATTATATACAAAAAAAATTAAACACAACACGAAGGGTTTTAAAATGAAATTCAATTCTACTTTCAATTAAATCATTTTAAAGGTTTTAAACAAAAGAAAAAACATTTACAGTTTTGTAATGCACTGGAGTAAACCCCCAGTTTACGAACCAAGCTTGTTAATCTTAGATTTTAAAATGAAATAACACAAGACGTGATAAATTACCGCGATATATTGATTTATCGAAATTGCCGTCCAGCCCTACATGCAGGTAAAATTTACTACTCATCATCAAGTACAGCACATGGAGTCGTGGATCATGTACCTGTCTGCGGCAAGATTTCCAATGTTCTATATTTACGAAAAGATTGTTTTATTTCTTTATATCTGTACTATGTATAAACAAGTTCCTGATGAATTTATCAGAAATAGGCCTATTCAAGGTTGAGTTTGATTTTTCGTAAAAATCTGACCGAAACTGCCAGACAAAATAGTGTAATAGTATGTAATACCAAGATTGAGGACATTTTAGAAGTCACAATTTCTATCGGATTTTGTTATTTTCGGAATTATGGCCCTTGATTGTATGAAAAATTGTGTTTTTTTAGCTTGTGGATTCTCAAGAGATCACAATTTTTTATCCAGTTTTAAAAAACATTTAACTATATCACCGTTCCACCAAAATGAATGTTTAATTAAAATTTCAGGAAAATTGAAACAAAACTTTCTGGCAAAATGGACGCTCTTTGTACGCAAATTGAGTATGAGTAGGCAATACGATGGTTGTGGAGCCTCTAGAGGTCACAATTTTTATCCAATTTTGATTGTAACTCAACTTTCTTTTATGTCCCAAAGATCTCTGACCCTTTTGATATTTGCTCATATCAGACTATAACTTTCTGGATTATGGCTCCTGATTGTATGAAAAATTGCTTTTGTTTTGTCCCCCGCCTTTCGATTGGGTAAGCACAGCCATAAGCAATTTGATTGTCAAAGACTTTTAAATGCAATAACTCTCCTTCTAATTGAGCTAGAATGTTCAAACTTGGTGTAGGTATTTCATTGATCGAAGCTTTCGGACAAAATAACCTTGATTCTATTTGATAAAGAGTGATGAAACTTAGTCTATAGTTTGATTTCTCAATATTTTTTAAATAAATGTTCACTTAAATGATATCTGTCATCTATTTTGTTTTGGATTTCGGCAGGGGACATCAGCCTCACTGTTGGCTTGTTTAGCTTGTTCTCTATACATCTCTTAAGATGTGGGCATATATCTTGCCTGGCAACTGCTGGTTTATATTGGTATAAAATTTCTTTTTCAGAACAACAGTATAATGAGTTAGAAAGAAAATTAATAGAAAGTGTGACCCAGTTAGAAACTGAAACTTCCTCCAAGAAAGCCTTACAAAGCAAAGTAGCAGAATTAGGTTGGCTAATTTAGTACATGTACCAGATTAAATGACACTGAAAATAATGGTTCAAGTTTCATTCAAGGGTCCTCGATCTTTGTTTGAATGTGAAGATAAAAAAAAAGACGACTTATATATCTGATAATGGAAATCCCTTTATTATTACTTTGTCTGTATTTTGTAATAATGACTACATCAACACTACATGAAATGAGACCATAATCTGAATAAGTTTTGTTCATTACTAGTCATCATATCTAATGCAGATAAGTGAATTCGTTAACATTACATTTATCAAATTTTTTTCAGAGAAAAAATTGTCTGACGAAGTTGAAAAAATATCAACCCTTGAAGACAGCTATCAAAAGGCTCATGAAGCAGAGGTTTATATCATCTGTTTTAGTTACCTTCAATTTTGAAGAGTACTGCACAATAATACTAAGATATCAAATCTCAAGAATTTGAAGTTCTACAGAATTTTTGTCAAGAATATTAGTTATCATTCTGACTAAAATGTCTAAAACTACGTATTCATAAACACAAATAAAGAATTAACAATAATCTATATTTTTAAAATGTTACTTAATGTATCCCTGCTAAATTATGTGTAGTAAAGTTTTAGAATGTAGAGGTGGTGCTTCTAATTAATAATACTTACCATATTCTTAACTATTTTTGTCTAAAATCAAATATGTTACTAACTGGAATCCTTTGATTTTATTTTGTGACACTTAAATAAATCCTATATTTTCAGATTAAGTTTACAAGACTATCTGAAAAACTTGAAGCTGATAAAGCAGAGCTAGTTGAAAGACTTGAAAAGAAAAATAAAAAGATTGAATCTTTAAATGGTAAACACTGGATTTCAGAGAATTTTTTTTTTTTTTAAAAAGGGCATACATATTATGTATGACTGTTAACCACTCTAGAAGTAGATTGGATTCACTGGAAATGGTTGTAATTTGTTTGCCTGCAATTGACCAAGATATTGTGTCAATTTTCTTTTTTTACAGGAGTGATATTAGTGTGGAGCATTCTAATCATTCCTAGTTCTCACGTTTTTTTTCGCATGTTGCAAAATGATAACAAATTTTTCTCCACCTGTTTTACCAATCATCTTTAGTGTAATTTTTTTGGATATAAGACGCATGTTGCAAAATGATAACAAATTTTTCTCCACCTGTTTTACCAATCATCTTTAGTGTACTTTTTCTGCTACTTTCATGTCTGGATATACGTCGCCTGTCACTGATATTATGTGCGGCACAAAGTTATAGATGTCAGGTACTAGCACTAGGGACCGGGTATCATTCAGATTTGACGAAAAAAGGAAAAAAAATGAGCTTACTATCTATAATCTAATACACATATTCAGTTCATAGATTGCCATCCTGAAAGAGTTAAATGCCATCAAGATTCAACAAATAATGCCCAGTTTGTGCTACCATTTAGTTTGACATCAGTTGTCTAATAAGAAATATTCAGATTTTTTTCCCGCTAACTAAAATATTTTATCAGCTAAAAATGTGTAATAAGAAAAACGATGCGATACATTCATTTCTCAGGTAGGCCTGATTTATAACAATTATCGTAACATACAATATCCAGTCACTTACAAAATCTGTCTTTACATTAACCCAATTTTGAGATGATTTAGTCTGTTAGCACACTGTATTAAAAACAATATATTTTCAGTATTTATAAATCTAATCTTATCACAGGATTGTCAACTATCCAGTTTTCTTTAAATTTGCATTTTGCGTGTGCAATAGGCCTATCATGTTCACACTGGCTTTCAATTTTTTTCGCCAAAATGGTTAATAATTTGTATATAAAAAATGTTCATATTATTTTTTCTGCCAACTTGAATATTATATGTGATAAAAAAATACAATATCTAACAATTTGATGTCTCGGCTTAGCTTATTAAAAGATAATTACTGTTATATACAATATAGAACAACTTTTAAAATCTGTCTTTACATCATGTATTAGCATATTTACGATTTCATAAGATCAGATTTTATTTTTGGTGACTTTAGTCTATTTGAACATTGTCGTAATACACTATATATTCAGTATTTACACGTCAAATCTCGTCCAAGGATTGCCAATTTTCTGTAAATTTATGTGTTGCGTGTACACTAGACCTATTGTTATTTTCAGGCACTGTATAGGTATTTTAAAAGAATTGTCAGACTTTTTATTTATTTCCATTTATTTTTATACACCCACATTTTCATGTGGACGTATATTGTCGTCGCCCCTGTTCGTCTGTCCGTCCGTCCGTCCACAATTGTTTGTGAACAGTCTACAGGTCACAATTTTTATCCGATTTCAATGAAACTTAAAATATAGGTTTATCACCCTAAGATCTCGCTTCCTTTTGATATTGGTATGTATCGGAGTGTAACTTCATGGGTTATATGGTCCCTGATTGTACAAAAAATCACGTTTTTTAGTGTGTGAACAGTGTAGAGGTCACAATTTTGAACCGATTTGGATGAAACTTGAAATGCATGTTTATAACCCAAAGATCTTGGTCCCTTTCGATATTTGCGCATATCGGATCGTAACTTCCTGAATTATGGCCCCTGATTGTCCGAAAAATCGCCCTTTTTAGCTTGTGGTCCCTCTGGAGGTGAAAATTATTATCTGATTTAAAAAAACGTTTGATTATATCACCGTTCCATGGTTATGAAGGTTGAGTTCATGTTTATGACCCAAAGATCTTGGTTCCTTTGGATATTTGCGCCAATTGGATCGTAACTTCCTGAATTATGGCCCCTGATTTTCTGAAAAATCGCCCTTTTTAGCTTTTGGTCCCTCTGGAGGTCAAAATTATTATCCGATTTAAAAAAACGTTTGACTATATTACTGTGTGAATTACGTGAAAATCGGACTAGAATTGACGGACAAAATGGCCGCCATTTGTACACGAATAGTGTGAAAATATGTTATAACAAGGTTGTGGACCCTATAGAGGTCACAATTTTGAATCGATTTTGATGAAACTTGACATGTATGTTTATAACCCAAAGATCTTGGTTCCTTTCTATATTTGCGCCCATCGGGTCATTACTTCCTGAATTATGTCCCCTGATTGTACGAAAAATCACCCTTTTTAGCTTGTGGTCCCTCTGGAGGTCACAATTATTAACTGATTTAAAAAAAACGTTTGATTATAAAAACCAAACAAATTCTAATGATTTTCTGATAATTCCTTAATATGCGACAACTCTTGTTGACTGCCTGGACGATTTGGCTGCTGTGTGGGCATATGTTTCATTGCCTGGCAACCTATTTTTTAAGACGAAATGAAACATCAGATAATCACAAGTACCCCAAAACATTATCCCCCAAAGTATCGGCAAAATTAGATTTGAATTGCCAAATAGCGACTTTGGCAACTGACAGCATGAGCCCTGGATACTTCGGTACATATAAGACTGTTATTTCGAGGCCAGGCTACATTACACTGGAAAATAGGTAGATGTTAGCATTTATTATGTAATCATTTGTTCTCGGTTTGTAATTATGATATTTGATGTTTTTTTCTGTAGATGAATGGAAGGTTATAACGGATAAGGTAGCCAATGTTGAGAAACAGAAATGTGAATTACAGGCAAAATTATCAGAGTTGCAGTCTAAAGATGTCACACGAGATGTAAGTTACAGATGTTCAATTCCAAATTGTCGGGATATGCACAATATGTTGATCATAGCGATAATAGGCGTTGATGTATGATTAACTCAATAATTGAATAGTACATGCCAGGACTGATTATGATTTGAACTCATAACTAACAGTGACCTTGGTTTTAAACTTCTGAAAACTTGTAAAAGTTGAATAACGTGTTATAATATGGCAGGAAAATTAATGATTTGACAATGGATATATGGAATAATTGATCCGGACTGGCATATGATTCTTTAGTGATGATCATCTCTGATTCCAGCCCTACCTAATATTGTCAATTATTGAATATAAAATGCATGTATCTTTAAACAGATACAGTGGACTCAAATCTGTCATTGTACCGGATCGTTACAATATATGTCAGATTACGCAGCATGTCAGAATACTCAGTTTTGTCAAATACCGAAAACGGAAAGTATTATTATAATGTAGCTTCGAAGCATCAGAAAATGATTCCCTTTATAAATGATGAGCTTTTCTGTACGTCAAAAATTTTCTTACATTAATTTTTAATTCATTTAACATAGGTAGGCATTTTGAATAGGTCATGTCTGTTGTTAATTTATCGCACACATGTGTTTGCTATCACGTGTTCAATGATAATCTTTTGTTCTATGTCAAGGTTGTCATTGCACTGTTCGGAGAGATCCCACTCGGCAAACCTCAGCAAATTCGGCACTAGATTAGGGTACCGGAATCTGCCGAGGTTTGCCGAGTGGAAGAGATCCGTAAGGTGAACAAACTTATGTTAAATATGGGTTCAATTGGCATGCGCCATGAATGTTTCTAACAGGTGCTAGGAATATTTTTACGACTTAGTAGTAAAATTTGTGGATATTCTTGAGTATTTGTCACAATTACTGTCTTACAAGAGATTATAAAACTATCAAAGTAATCAACAAAGACCTAAGGTAACGAGTTTTAATCTCATCGATAATTGATTGGTGATTGCTTGTTAATCTTTTGTGGCTTCACGCCAATCGAATTTTAATGTCACCGATTCTTGATTGGTAATTGAATTTAGTAATTGCTTTCTTCACACCCATCGATTGAAGGATGGATTATACTGTGTCGATTCAATGGAAGTCATGTAATGGGACGGCTTATTGATGCTGTAATCTGGAATATACTGAGTCCAGATTAACCAGAGATTTTTTGGCTGAAGTAATGAGGAAATAAATTTGGACATGAAAATCATGTCGGATTTCACAGAGTGTTGGAGTGTTCAGAGTTCGGATGTGACAGAGTCCACTGTATATTTTTTTTTTCTTGGGTGTTCAATAAATACATTAATGTGAATTCATACAAATTAACTTTATGTCTGAATTTTTAGTTTAAAGAAAACAAATTGAAACAAGAGAGAGATCAATTAATAGAAAGAGTAGCTTGGCTAAATGACCAAGTAACAGAGAAAGCCAATGCTTTTATTAATGATCGGAAAGAAAAGGTATGGTATACTATTACTAGTATTTTCAAAATGATTGCATATATAGAACTCTTTATAATTCATGTAGAATGGTTTAATGCAATATATATATATATATCTACCGTAAACAAAGAAGTACTTGTACTTTATATACTTTAATATATATGTATAGTTACACTAAGATATTTGAATAACTTGTCAATTGATTGTTAAATGATTATTTTATATTCATTCAGAGTGTGAAACTGCTTGAGCTTAAGTCACAGATTGAAGTCAAAACAGAAGAGGTAGGTATTTATAGAAATTTGTTTTCTAGTAAAATTGTGGAATTAATCGAAATGAAATTATTTATTCTCAAAATGATTTTTAACATGTCTTTGCTATTTAAAAAAAAAACTAAATTGGTTATAATTATATATTTTTTGCAGCTCAATCATACAAATGATGTGGTTAATGGATTGAAGAAAACCAATAGTGATCAAGCTGCCAAGATAAATGAACTTTTACAAAAACTTAAAGATGTAAGTGTATTTTTCACAAATAGTTACCATAAACATTGTAGAAAATGTATTGTATATTATTATGGTTATGATTAATTGTCTTGTTTACCAGATACTGGATATTTAAACTTTAAGGTTACATAAATTCTTTCATATTATATGTAATATTATTTTTCACAAAATAAAGATTCTTGATACTTGTTGTTTTAGGCCAGAGATTCTCAGATCCAGTCTGATGAACACTTCCACAGAGAAATCAAATCTCAAACTAAACTTCTTGACCTATATAAGGTAAACTTATGTGAACATTATTTAAATTTGATAAATTTTTTCATTACATCTGTGTCAGGATGATACTGGAAATATCTTGATCTGTTAACTTATAACATATTAGAAACTCATTAGGATGGTGCGTGTGATGTAGACAGGTGAAAATTGAGGGATTTTCATGTTTAATCTTACAAAGGACCACTATGCATCATTTTGATTTTATAATGCCAGCAGCATTGGGTTAAGACTTGCCCTTTCCTGAACAAGTGAGGATTCTGTTGTGATTAGGATCAGGTATTTGAATCACCAATAATGGACATGGGTGACACATGCTCTAGATCATGGGTTCCATTTCGGCCGTATATGCCGGTCGGGACCTACGGCTTTGGAAAATGACCGAATCTGGATCAGACCCGTAGGTCATTTTGCACGCCGGAAAAATAGCATATTTTGTGCTAAATCATAAAATCCGGGAGACGACGAAACTCCGTGCGAGGCGTGATGTAAACTATAATAAAATTAACAGTATTCAGTAGCCCACGAATGGAAACCACTGCCAATCAATTATCCTTGTGTATATTGCTCCAATCACAATTAACAAAGGGGCTACATCAAACAGATTAAAAGCTCAACTTTTAATCAATTTACTTAGTTTTGTTTTGTTTTATAATTAGTAATACTGTGAGCGTGATGATTCTTGAGTTGTTGTTACAGCATATTTACTGACTTTCATCATTCGTGCGGCAATTCACTGTTTGAACATCAAACAAATTAAAAACTTTTCTTTGATGTCTTCACTTGATCACAAGAGTTAATCATGTCAATCTTGCAAATGATATATATATATACAAGAATGTTAGCATTCTATATATCATTTCAAAATGTTGAAATTCCTCATCTCCCAGAATAACAAAAGAAAGCGAGATGATGATATTGCTGTCAATGAATCCGATTCCCCTTCTTCAACATCGAACCACGAGGATGACAGTTCCGCCCGGAAAAACAAAGTCAGCCGTAAATTCTTTACTAAATGGTTACAAATATTCCCGTGGTTCAGATATGATATTCCCACACAATAATATGTATTCCCAGGTGTGTTTTTAATCCATTTATTCCGTTTATATAACAATCGGTAGACGTCATTTGGTTAAAACAATGAGCTTTTACGATCGCCGCCATTTTGAAATATGAGCAAATATCTTTACATGTTATAGAGTTAAAATACAAGCACGATATTATTTGAGCTCTCAAAATATCAATACGAGTTAATAAATTGATAAGTTTAAGAATTATGTTAATTATTGTACAGTGTATCACTTTGAATTATTTACGTGTGCTAATCATTCGGAACTACTTTTTTCCCGTGTATGGAGAAAATAGTCAACCGCCGAATAATGTTACGTACGCCACTGAGAACCGGGATTCTAGCACCAAAACATAATTAAAACCAAGTTACGATGTTCCTTGAGCATGAAAAATCTTGACGAATTAATGAGAATTTCAACCGGCACGTGCTTTACAGAAATGGAAATCCCGTAGAAACCGACGAGTATATACGGGTGAAGTCGTAAACAAATTAAGAAAATACTGTACTTTCGATAAATGATGCATCTTGTTATTGTTATACTTAACGAATGTATAAATAACTAATTGATTACATGTGTTCTTTTATTTATTAGGGGGATAGGTGTGTGGGTATATAAATGTCGATGTGAAGTTGATTTTTTTGTGTGACTGTCCTTGACCCAATTAAAGTCGATCGACATTCCGATAGCATGTAGTTTTTGGCTTCTTATTATGTGCTTAAAATAGCACCACTTTCTCCGTGAGAAAAATGACCGGTTGGGAAAATTTTGAAGTGGAAGCCCTGCTCTAGATAGATCATAAAGTTTATGTGTGCAAGTCATGAGTTTGACTTGAAGCCTGTATGTGATAAGGAATATGGTTGTTTGTTTAACTGATGGGTGTTCTGTGGATACTTTGACTTCCTTTCAGTAGTTCAACGTCACTTAGTCCTGACCGGATTTTGTTAATGTTGAGTGGATGTTAACATTCATTTCTCCCTCCCTCTCATCTCAGACTTTGTCAGTATAAATTTTACTGATATTCTGTATATTTGAAGCACGTAATTGGGAGGTCACAGTAGGTATATTTGCACATTGGTTTTCAGGAATCGGCTAGTGAAAATGAAAGAAAAATGCAAGAAACGGCGAAGGCTTTTGAAGACATGCAGAAATTATTGAAAGAGGCTTCTGACGGTAGGTTAAAATAATATCCTTTAACCTTTGACTTTATTCCCATTTATCTTTAATTTGGAGGTCACAGGTGTTCATTCGGTCACATAAACAGGATTTGCCCCTATGAAATATTTGATGCTGATTAGGGCCGAAACGATACGTTGTGCCACGATATGATACAGCTTGATGTCGTAGACCAACGATACGGGTGCATCACGATACACACGCCATTAATGTGAAATAGACTAAAGTTTTCTTGAAATAAAGAAAAAATACACAATGTTTTAAATTTATATTGTTTATTATTAGATAAATTAAAATTTTATGTTTAACTTTTAACCAATATTTTTTGCACATTTTTCATTTTGTGCGAAACACTCAAACAGGAAGTACGAAACAGGAAAACCAATATTCTCCCACACCTTTGATTGCAATCTGTTTCACGGAGAATTACTTACGAATTATCTCTGTAACAGATGACTGTCCACAACACGTGCGTTGACTGCACACGCCATCAGACATTGGCTCATGCAATGTTTACTTAACACCTAACTGCTTCGGGCAAAATGATGCATTTTACTCATTTTAATACCCATTTACACTAGCCTAAATAGGAAATAATTTTTAACTACAAATACTTCAAACGTCTTTATTTATTTTTCTTTTACCTCAAAAAAATGTTTGAGAATTTAATTTGTCTGAGTAGAAAAGTTCATATGCCGTACTCATTAAGCCGCGTCGATGTCATGCTTATCAGTGATTCTAGCGGCCAAGCGAATATTCACTATGGGATCAGTTTGCTTCGATCGAACGGGCGGGTGGCTTTTCCATTTCAACTTCACCAAGTGTAACACTGCTACCACCAGTACTGGGCGTGAACATAATAGTCGAAAGACTAAGAGAGACTGTTAACCAAAATTTCAACACGCTTTTCATTCATTCGAATAAGAGCCACCAGCATCGCCACAAGAAATGACTGTTAAATAAAATGCCATTTCATTGGTGTAAAACGCATGGCTTCCGGTATTTTGTCCAATGGAAAACATTGTCTTGTCCAGTTTCCGAGTCGTATTTTGCACGCGATTAGTAGGTCAGTTTTGCAATGATTGTGAAGTCTGGATGCCCGGGCCTATAGAAGACGCGTGCTGTTTCTAGTCTATTTATAGCTACTGAGGGTTTCTTCTTTACTTAGGCCTTGTGTACGTACGTACTGAACTGATAGGTAATTTCTAAGGGTCCTACATATCTCATTTATTGAACAAATATCGCGATATAGTATGAAATTAATCGTGAACCTTAAATTGAAAAAAAAAATCGCTATTATCGATATTCTTAAAAAAAATATCGTTCATCGTTTTCATGGAAAAAATCGCGGTACACCGGTTCACCGGTGAATCCTTTCGGCCCTAGATGGATATATTTTCCTCATTTACCAGTTCAGACCAAAAGTATATTTGTTAATCTGTCTTGTTAATTATTTCAAATATCTAACGTCTGGTTACAGCTCGTAGGGATCTGAAAGAACAGAGTGCAGCAGAGATTGAACAATGTATAGAACAACTCAAAGAAAAAGGTAGGGAATAATGGAAATGGTTTCTTTCCTGATAAGACTATTTACCAGAGATGCAAGTTTTTATCATTGTACAGTACTTGTCCTTTCAATTCTGTACTTATATTAAAAACTTATTATTGTATTTTAGCAAGTAGTTTACTGGGAGGCAGTTTGCCCCTTGCCAGTAATGAAGTTTGGTAAGAAACTCTAGTCGTTAGGTGCATGTTGGAAAACAGTTCTCTGTCCATCCACCCATTCTCCGTTCTACCAAATGATGCCTCCTCAAATGCCTCAAGAGGATTGTTAGTAAACGGTTGCCCGGCAATAATGATCAGCCGCTTTACGGGATGTCCTGAAGCACTCATCACTGCCAAAACAGTTATTTGAGGTTTGTCTGAACTCATTCTGCCAGAACTTGAATCTGAATTCTTCCGTGTTGTACCACCTGCTCAGGTCTGCATATCTGTGTTGTTGAAATCATTGAACCACACCATCAATAAATTGCACTCCTTACCAGCTGCATTGTTGTGTGAACAATATTAATAAAACAAACAAAATAACAAAAATATGAAAACATAGCTTTACTAGAGGGAAAAAAAATGCTAGACAAAAAAAGAGAGTCTGACCAGACCTGATTGACTAGAAGTTACAGAGTGTGAACTCGTTCAAAGGAATTTATGCAAATCGAATGCACACTTTGGGAAATAATTTAAACATAATTTATGTGAAAACGAGAATGTAACAGTAAAAAAGAGCATAGAAGTCGTATATTTATGATCTAAGAGCTTAGCTCATGCGCTAGCATTAACTCACCAGCTAGTAGGCAGAGCAATTTATGTTTGTTGACAAATAAAATAACAGCTCGGCAACAGTAGAGGAATTGATATAGCATTGACAGAGGATACAGGACCCTGGTCTAACCTTTTTATTAAAATGTCTGTTTCAAATTTTAGAAGCAAAAATAGAAGATCTAGAAGAAGAATTAAGGAATGCCAATGATCTGATTGTAAGAATTAAAGGTGAAGGTATGTAGTTTTAATTTTTTTATCTTTATTTTACTCGCAGTCATAATAGACAATTAAGTTTTACTGACCTTGACAATGAAAAAGTTGAATAACCTTTCAAACAAATCATTGTAACATACACTTAACCTTCTAATTTAAGAATATTCATTCAACCAGTTTAGTGATTGAAAGAAAAACAACTTAGAATTGATATTACCATTATAAAGCAGATTATAGAAAGCAGTGAATATTTCACATAATATTATGTAGGTAGACTTGTTGCTTCAATTTGTGAAAACATTGAAAGATAAATAATATGGTTTAGATCTGTCGGAAGAATAAAAATATTTATGTTTTGCAGGGAATATGAGTTTATCAGCTTTAGAAACACTTTATCCTACCGCTGCAGCTACCAGTAAAATACTTAAAACAGGAATGACTCTAACTGAGGTGGGTATTTTTTATGGTGAAAAGATTGGTCCATTTATTCAGACCTTGAAGTGTTAAAAAAAAATGGGAGTGGCGTGTTTTTCCTTAATCAAAATAAATGTAAATCAGATGGCGAATGACCCACAATCTTAATTACCAACTCCGGTGGCCATATTTAATGTAAGATTTATGTGTGATGTTGATATGATGTGTTAGATTGATGAGCAAAATGCAAATTGTTTAATTAATGTAAATCCTTTCTCACCAAGCACTTAATAATTATATTACAGATTTACAGTGAATATGTAAAAGTTACAGATAGTTTACAGGCAGAAAAAGCAGAGAACAGTCAACTTAAAATCTATCTGGATGAGATTGGAAAAGTAAGAACATGTCTTTGATTTACATTAATTATTTTTTTGCTCAGTGAAAATGACAATGCATTGTGATTGTGATTAAATAATGAATAAATTTTTTGTATGATTTTGCAGGAGTTGGAAGAAAAAGCCCCATTGTTGGTACGACAGCGTGAAGATTATGAAGCAGCTTTACAGAGTAACACTAGAATGGCAGAACAGTTAAACACAGCTATGGTGGTATGTACAAACAATGTTATTACTATTGACACTGTTAATTGTATACCCTGCATCTTAATTGTATCAAACCCTTTTCATTTTAACCTTAACACTGACTATACCAACATAGTCCCCTATCACTTCGTTTAAAACTGGACGCACAACTAAAATGTCTTAGAACTTTCACTTGTTCGATATGGCACATGTGATAAAGACATGGAAAAGACATAGAAAGTGGCCTTGCTTTTTAAATGAGATGAAAAACTCGAAGTTAACGTATTGATATATTGGTAGTTGGTGTAAAACAATGAAATTAAAAATTACCAAATGTGACTCTCAAAATGACCAAAGTTTTCCATTCACTATAACTATAACACCGTTTGGAGTATTGCAGAAACCTTCATACATTATACAGTCTTCCTCATGTGTATTTTTTTGACAGTTTAGTTGACATAAATTTGTAATATTTAGGAAAGGGAAGAATTATTAAAAGATGTGTATTGTTTTGACAGATTATATTAGTTGACATTGATTTGTAATATTTAGGAAAGGGAAGATTTGTTAAAAGATAGAGATCAACAGAAAAGGAAATCAAACTTCTTGGAACGAGAGACACAGAAATTACAACAACAGACAGTAGATTTAGGCCGACAGGTAAATCATTCTGAGATACTCAAATTTTGAGGTTATTTTGTTCCAGTTTTGAAACATTCCTTATTTTGAGCAGATAAATTAATAAATTTTACAAAGATCACAGGAAATAAAAATAAAATAGAATAAATGAATGAAAGTTTGCTTATTGAATCTACCTTCCTTGGTTCACATAAACCTTTTTGAAATATAGGTGAAAAGGCTAGTACAAGAAATATCAGAGCTGAAAGGTGGACCAATTGTTAGAGAAACTTCACAGGTTTCATCTAGTCAAGATATTACAGCAAGTGATGTTGTTTCTGAAAACTTAGTTACATTTAGGTAAGTCAAGATGATGAATGGAGTTTTATATTCCTATTGATTAATATTTAATAAATCTATAAGTTTCTAATTAATGATGAGAGTAGGAGTTTGTTTGCAGAATAAATAACAAATTAGAGGTAATCCGATAAACATAGAAAGTTTAAAGCAGTTTATTATTTAAACCAGGAATGCTTGCTATTTAAAGGAATAAAATTTGCAAATAGGACCAAGGGTGAATGCTGAGATATATTGTTTTTAAAAACAAATAATAAAACACTATTCTACATTTTAAGCATAGATAACAATTTATGTATATGTTACTGGTTTCAATTGTTCAGCAGATAATTTTAGAGGCCGGACTGCTTTCTACGGAAAAATCTTAACAATTAACAAATTGACCATTGGCTATAGGATAACAGATTAAATGACATAGTTTACATATTGTGTCATACTCCTCGCAGTGTTATGTTTGATTAGAGCTAATCAGTGCTGTAAAGAGAGAAAATTCTTGTTCTAAATTATGATTGGTCAAAAGTGTGATTAAAAACCAATGGCTAACTGCGTTACATAAACATTACTCTTAAAACAAAGGGCCAACTTGGACCAAATATGTTTACATAACGCTATGTCATGGCTCACGATTAACCATTACATAGCAGAATAGTGCAGTAAAACTAATTGTGTAACAAACAAGTCTATCAAATCAAATAAAATGTAAACAATACTGGTTGGAAACAGACATTCTTTCACCGTTTTTAATACCATAAATCACTGTCCAAGCTTTTAGGGAAGACCGAGATTAAACGCAGGACTGTCATGTTGCTGTACTTGTAATAGATTTTACTGAATGGGGAGAATAGACACTGTCCCTCAAAAGTTCAAGTATCAGAAGCCAATTCAGCAATGACCAGAGAGGGAATTCTCAGGCCATTGCTTCAGGAATATGATATTGTGTAGACTTCTTGATATTATTTTATAGTTCAATTGTACAATAATTTATCTGAATGAATCATTTGATTTTATAGAAGCTTAGAAGAATTACAAGAACAGAATCAAAAATTATTGACTTTAGTACGAGAATTGAGTGAAAAGAATGAACGAGAAGAACAAGAAGCTGTGAATAGTAGGTTAGTAACACATGATCTCAGTATCTTAATTTGAATTAAACTTTGAAAACTATTTGACATTTCTTATGGTTCTCCACAAATAAGTGTAATTAAACAAAGGTCTCTCCATCTAGATTTCTGTTGAGAAAAGTTTAATTATAATTAGTGGTTGGGTAGTTCTGAGGATTATCTTGGATGCAGGTGAAGGAAGGCATTTTAAGTGTATTTCTAGGTAGAACAGTGCTTCACCCTAAAAAGATATTTCCCAATGTAGTGATAGTTGTATTGCATGTTTGTGTAATAAGCCTCACCTTGATTGTTTTTTTATGTTACAGAACTGAGGAATTACAACAACAATTAGAAACTGCTCTAACCGAGTTAAATCAATTACAATCTGCAAGACAAAGACAAGAAGAACTGGTATGTTTAATTTCATCCATAATATGGAAGTTATAATCATTCCCTAAAACGTATTGCATTTATTTACTTGGTCTGAATTCATAATTAGAATATCTTCATTTCACAGTGAACACTAAGTTTTCACCAGAGGTGCTGACATGGAAGTTGTTGTCAATTGAAGATCCTGGGAACACATTTGTAGTGCGCTTTTTAAAAAAATCATATTTCGAAAATCTAATTTCTCCAGACTGTGAAAAAATTCTACTTCCACCTTCCACATTTACAATAGAAAATAAATTTTACCATGTACATGGGTGGGTTGTAAAATTTGTTAATAACTAATTCAATTTTATCCAGTATATTATTGTTGGTCATTTGCATTAATTCATATGCATTTGTTTTTTTAAGGTGAAGTCTATAGTTAGACAGCGTGATATGTATAAGGTTATGTTACAAAATACATCAGATACGTCGGTAAATATCAGTATATTTTTATGTTCACTTCGATAATGCTCAGTTAGCTTAGACATAAGTTTGAAAACAATCTGACAAGAACTGTAATGTGTAGATCATGCACAAACAAAACTGGACTGACTGACCTACTCAGGTTGTTACATTGTACATATACATTAAATGTGGCCACATAAAAATGGTCATTGTTTAGTAAATATGTCAGATTTATTCATTTTCATTATTATAAATTGTAGTCTTGTTTTACCCTTTACAATTGGCTAACTCTCGTTCTGCTTGTGATGTCATGAATTTAATCTTTGGCATTTCAACAGAGCCATGGCCTGTTTCACAAAAAATTAAGCTACAATCACTAAAATAGATATCTAAAATCAAAATGGAATTTCATATTTTTTTTTGCTTTCCATGAAGATCTAATGTGACTTCAAATGCAATTTTAATAGATTTTGTTTAAAATTGCGTTGCTGGCACTTAAGGGGTAATCAAATACGCTTCAAAACTGAAAACTGTTGATAGGTTGAAGTAACGGTTACGATATCAATGGGGAGAGTTTCATACATTGCAGCAATGTTTGCGCATGGTCAGACAGTGGTAGAGGGATTATTTAAATGAGGTTTTTTTTTGGTATTACTCATTTCAAAATGTATCGGTAGATTGGCCTTGAACTTGTATCCTCCTTTTGTGACCTTGTCATTTGATTTACTCACAGGCTTCAATGGAAATAATGCGTATCGATGAACTAAATTGCTTCATTGTCACACAGAACATAGAAATAGGTGGATTATCGCCTTTTATGAAACTGGGGGTTTCGATGGCCGAATGGTTAGAGTGCCTGTGCTGTATCATACGGCCTGCCATTGAGTCAACTGGCGTGGTTTCGAATCCAGGGTTGTACGTGGCAAGTAGTAGGGTAGCCTGTCCAGCCTCATGGGTTTTCTCCGGGTACTCGGTTTCCTCCCACTGCTAAAGACCCCTACGTGCAAGCGAATTATTGAAATAGAATTAAACCATATGTTAGTCCCAAAATGACCTAAGGTTGCAGCGATACCCCGGGGATGCCGCATTATCGCGATTATTTTTTTTCAAGTGATATCGTATCGGCCAAAGTTGAATAATCGCAATCCCCGGTATTTTAGGATTTTTTTGGGCGGAGGTCGGTGCAATAAATCCAAAGTTCATTTTCACCGGTGCGGGGGCCGGATCGAATTCAAAATAATAGTTTAATTACTACTTGTAAAATTATACAATAAAAATCGGTGAGAGAAAGTTCCCGAAACACATTTTGTAAACAAAGCCGCACGCGACATCGGTGTACCGTAGCAACGGTGCGGCGAATCCCCGGTTAACAAGACTGAAAATATTATGTTTATTTCAATGTTAAGTTAGTACTGTACGTCTGGTTGTTTAACCCGCCAAAACAAAGCAACCAAGTAACTCGACTTAGTCATCCAGACGCTTTTTTCAAGTTATGAATCCGCACTCAGGTTCATCGATAAAGAGAAATATCATGATAAAGAGAATTATCGTGATAAAATTGATAATCGTAGACTTTTATTTATCGCGATAATTCCAAAAGCAGTTATCATGATTAATGGCGATATCAGAATTTGATATCGTTGCAACCTTAAAATGACCTGGTTTTTGTCGAGTGGACGTTAAACCCCATTTCTCTCTCTCGCCCTTTTATGAAACTAGTGTTGTTTTATGGTATTCTAGATTCCAGTATCATCAGAATTCACTTCTAATAGTCCTGTTAGAAGTAAGATGACAACATCACAAGGTGCAGATATAGAAAAACAATTGAATGAAACTAAGGAGGCATTAAAGGAACTAAATGTAGAATTTACTACATACAGAAAAGAGAAAAATGAAAATGAAAAGTAAGTGTCCTATCATTGATTCACAGTGAAATAATTTTTTAGATATCAATAACAGTATCATATTTATTGATATTTTAACTACAGATAGTTATAGAAATTCATTAAAATATATTGATTATTTATGTATTGTCTATTAATCTCTTCAAGGATTCTAAATGAACAAATTGAAGCAGCTAGAAGTAAGGAGTCACAACTACAAATTGAGAATGCCAAATTGTCTTCAAGGGTAAATTTAGTTATGTATATGTTATTCGACATTCAATATTGATAATCAGAATCAATTTTTAATTTGCATTCTGCAAGAGCTAAATCTGCCTATTGCAGGTCTTTCTTTAGTCCTGAAATGTTATCTAAATTATTAATTAGACATTAATAATCAACTCTCGATACCATCACTAGCCTGCGATATTTATTGGATTGGAATACAATTTTTGAAATAAAATTTAACGTAGAAATGGATAACCGAGACATTGTTTTTTATCGTACCGACTTTAGTAATGATGATTGATGCTAGCCTGAAATTCAATCACTAATATTTTGGTTCAGAGTGGAACAATTTGATAGAATTTTCAGCATGTTCTATTTACTGTCTCTATTTTTATTTAACTATTATAGTGAGAACTGTCTACTCTTTATCATCTAATCTTCCATTTAAGTCATACTCCGCGCAGTGTTGCGTCTGATAAGAGGTAATCCAACTACACACTGCTACACACAGTGGATATTGTTGTGTTAAATTTTGATTGATGGGTAGTCCGTCTACCAACCAATCACGAGCTGCCAATACTGGACCAAATATGTTTACATAACGTATACGTCATGACTCACGATTTTATTATGCCTAATTAACCCGTGCATAGCAGAATACTGCAGTAAAACTAATTGCGTGACAAACAAGGCTATCAAGTCGAATGAAATGTAAACAATACTGTTTGGAAACGAACATACTTTCACCGTTTTAATACCTTAAATCACTGTCCAAAGTTTTAGGGAAGACCCAGATGAAACGAAGGACTGTCATGTTGCTGTACTTCAGTGATAGCTTTCATTGAACGGAAAGAATAGACACACTCCCGCTTAAGTTCAAGAAACAGACGCTATTCCAGCAATGGTCAGAAAGGGATTTCTCGGGCCATTGCTTCAGGAATATGATTTAAGTAAGAGTTTCAAGGACTAGTATTGTTTATTATTATGTATGGATAATACTTGAGAATAAATGAAAGTATTAACCTTTTGTGAGAATATATACTACTCAAAAGAAGTTAAGGGTCAAACCTTTTTTTCTACCAGGTAATTGTCTATGCACATATCAGATATATATATAAAATTATTGGTGGAAATCGTGTCAAAATTGGTACACGATATCCTGACGACAAAATCTGTGTACAAGGCATCTGTTAATTTCAAACAAAAAGATTTTGAGTCTCCTTAGAAACCATAAACTGAAGCTCAAAACAAGGCTCCACAAAACTGTTTGCATCACCCAAATGCAGTAGGGTACGACCTTTGAAGTTAATTATGTCCTTGCAGGTGCACTATGCATTTTCCATGAACAGTTTTGGCATAAAAAAATACTTCCATGACCGTGCTGCTCTCAGTTGAAATTTCAACATGGTCAGATGTCAGCTGAGTGAACTTGACAGAGGAAGAGCCATTGCGTGGCTTCAACAGGGTTTTTCCAGAGGAATGTGGCACAGAGAATCGGTTATAGCCAGAGTGTAATTCGGAGACTATGGCAGCATTTCCAGGCAACCAATTCAATTCAGAATCTCCCACAGTCTGGTAGGCCGTACGCAAGTGGTGTTCAGGTATCGGACCGGCCATAAGAAATCGCCTGCGAGCCCACAGCATTCATCTCGACAAGCGGTTCAACCACCTCTTCTTCAACATCATAGGGCCGCACGTAGTGACTGGTGCACACGTCATAGAGACTGCAGGCAGGTACTCTTCACAGATGAGTCCCAATTTTCATAACAGTTCAATGATGGCAGACTTTGCGTCTATATGCGGCAAGGAGAAAGATTTGCTGATGTTAACGTCAGACAACGCCATCGCTTTGGAGGTGGTATGGTAATGGTGTGGGCTGGAATTTTGGTACAACACAGGACTCCTCTTTTCGTCGTCCAAGGAAATTTAACGGGTATTCGGTACAGACGAAATTTTACAGCCTTTTGTCATCCCAAGTCTTTGTCAAATTGGAGCAGGTTCTGTTCTTCAAGATGACAATGCTAGACCGCATAAAGCACGAGGTGCTAATGATTTTCTCACCCAAAATTGTATTGAATGAATGGATAGGCCTGCATACTCTCCTGACTTGGCACGGCGAATTTTCATCGGATCATCAGAATAGTTGTGTATGAAAATTGTATATGCTTTGCATAACAGACTCAACATTGAGACATATTGAACTCATTCTGACCAAAGTGTGCTTAAAGGTTTTGATTTACATGGTCCCTGTGTCTAATAAAATGTCAAACAAAAATAAATGGTTGACCCTTTACCCTCTTTTGAGTAGTATACAATTTTAGTTGGGAAATCAGCAGAAGATCTTGAATTTCTAATGTGACCCTTCTAACTCATGACATGTTATATTTTTACAGCTTGATTTTTCTGCTGAAAGGAATCAAGTACAGCAGAACAATATAGATAGTTATAAGAGAGAAGTAACAGCATTAAGTAACAGATCTCAGAAATATTCTTCACAATTAATGAAAATGGAACAAGTTGTTAATACACTTAGAGAGGTATGTATACTTAACTTTTATTTGTCTTCTACTAGTGAAACCAGAGGTGATTGTAGTTTTATCTCCATCCAGTTTTTGAATTATGACCTTTGTTGATTTAAATCTTTGGAAATTCTGTTTTCCAAAATATTTCTGATTAAACTTAGAATTATTTGATTGAAGGTTGGTACACTGTTGTATAAAGTAGATTTACTTACTAATTTAGTGAAAATTCAGTTTAACAGAATTTATTCTATCTATACCTAATTCACAGAAATGTATTCATTGTATCAGTCTCTTATAGATGCATGGATTGTAAAATTTGTAAGGGGCTTTTTGGTGAAATTCCCCTTGTTAGAGGGTCCAACAATGACAGCTGGCTAGTTGTTTGGATGGGATGAAAAACTGAGGTCTTTTGTATACATTGATGTGCACGTAAAAGATCCCTTCACGGTTGGGATTTGATGTAAGAATAGGCTGTAGTATGTGCTGCTCTTCAGGCAAAACTTCTGTCATAGCTCTCTGCATTAGCCCAGTCGGAGTAGGACATTCAACTCCATTTCATTTCCTTTTGGTGAAATGTATTGATTCTACATTAATCTGAGAGTGTTTTAATTATGTGTTTTATTTATTCTATATTGAAGATATAGTGTTAAATGCACTTTATGTTGGTAAAATTACTCTGAATATTATCAATTATTTCCAAAGAACTAATCATGCATATCTTTGCTTTTTAAGGATTTAATGGCTGCACAAGAAAATTTATCCCGCTTTAAAATACAAAATCAGAATTTACAAGCTGAGAAAGAGCTACTGAAAAATACAGAACGACATATGTTACAAGAAATAGAACGAATAAGAAAAGAAAATGGTTCTCAGAATTTAGTCATGTTAAACCTTCAGGCAATACAGGTAGGAATATGCCGACAGCCTTTTCTATTCAAAATTTTAATTACTGTACATCCTACATTTTCCGTCCTGAGAATGAACCCTATTGATTTTCAAATTTGGTTTGAAGCTGTGGGATCAGAGAGGGTGAACTCTAGAAATTGCTTTTCCATGAGCATGATAGATATTTGATTCATCATTCATATCCTCCTTACCGATAAGCTGCAGCATATGGCTATCTTTTTTCCAAGACATAGTTGCTGTGTTGGTGTATTTCCACACTTTATGAAGCTGTCTGTTTTCTATTTTAAAGTCAAGTCCTTGCATATTTTTAAATCTGTTGGTGATTTGTCTTTGCATAAATGAAAGAACATTCCATAGATTAAATGTGTCATGTTAATGGGCATTTGTATTAGATTTACTATGTTTTCAGAATAATCTTGAAAGAGCTGACTTTGAAAATAAATCCCGTTTAGAACAACAGATAGAGAATAAAGATAAAGAAATTTCCAGTATTAGACGTAAATTAGAAAATATACAAGATGAACACCAGTCTACTATTAGACATTGGGAGGTTTGTTTTATATGTAACATTCAATAAATGGTTTATAACTATATATGTAGGAAATAGTCAATTTATAGCTATTATTACATGCCCATATGTTCAAGAATTAATATTTATGTCAGGCCTTGAGATTTGACGGGCGCAATCGCGGCGCTCCCGCAGAGCGCTCGCAAATTCAAACTGGCGAACACGAATTATCGCGCCAGCAAATTATTCAATTTTATTAACATCAATCATGGATGAATTCTCACCCAAAAAGCCCTGGTCGATTATACGATGTCACCATCACATCGCTGGGTTATTTTTATTCGGGAGAAAAGTTATCTTCCGAGATATGATGGAATTATCATTTTAATGAATTAATGAGTGGTGCCGAGGTGAAGAAACACCAGCGAGGCTGGAAGGGAAACGTGAAATTTAGATCAGTTGTAAAAAAAATACATAGATGCGCATTTCTGCATATTTATTTCAGAATTTTTCCAAAACGATTTAAAAGCATTGACAGTTATTTGCTTTTGTTCATTCATGTAACTTGATAGTAAATAAATAACATGCATACAAGCTGACATACAGTAGCATAATTTGTGATTGAAATGCATATATTGGAAGCCCAGTAGTATCTATGTGTCAAAGTTTAGTGGACTACCTACGGCATAGGTCGAATCATACAGAATACAGATGTCAACACGTCGTAATAACAGTAATGTAAATGTAATTTGAGCTTGTCCCACCGAATTGAATTCATGGAGCTGTCAAAATGTGTTTATTTATACACTCTGAATTTAATGTAAACTAGTTATAATAAGCATTCTCTCAGATAGAAATTTTGTGGTGTTAAATAGCTCCCGCAAAATATATGGCGAACACATTTTATCACACCAGCGTGATTTTCAGATCTCAAGGACTGTTATGTTAAAAATATTGAAACTAAATAAACTTGTTGAGTTTGAACACTTTCCATTAATTGCTTCTAAAGTTACAGCCTTTGTCAACTTGGCAGAATCTTGTGAATGGTCTACCAACAAAAGTTAACTTCCTTTCAGCTTGAAAGTTACATTTATTAACCTGATTACGACATTAAGATAGTATTTCTTACGACCATCAAATTTGGATGAAAATTTTGTTATTTGTGAAATTTTCGCAGTTTCATCCATGTCTACAACTTTGACTTCTGAAGAAATTCAATTTAATATCATTGTTTAAATTTTTGGTTGGTTGGTTTGGAGCAGGGATCTTAGTCGGCTGTTTTTTTGTCGGCTTTAGCCGATTGATCTTTAATCTAGCTGATTTGTAAAACAATGAACCAGCCACTATGGTATCATTAATCAATCAACTTTCGGCCGATAAAAAAGAGTTAATTATTACTCGACGATTAAGAAACCAATCAAAAAGAGTAAGTCAATACAATATGAATACCTTCGGCTTCAATCCTTATCGGCTCATTTCCTAAATAAACAACTTAATTAGTTCAGTCAATCAAGTAAAAGAATGTATATATAATCCAATGTCGGTTCATTCATTTATATCTAACACAATGTTGAAGTACTTGAACACCTCGCAGAATGACATTGACAATAGAAAACGTAAACGAGTTTTAGCCGATGGCGGAATTGACCTTTAACTTCAAGCATGCACGTCGTCATTGGAAGTTCCAAAAGTTGGAGAAACTCCCACGTCCAATATAGGTCAACCAAAGTCGAAGTCCGGGAGATATTTTAATTCCGAATGGTTAACTACTTTCAAATGGCTTTCGTTTGACAAAATTTCACAAAAAATGTTTTGTCTCGTAAGTTATTAATTTAGTCTTCTTTTTTAAGTCGCGTAATAACCTACTGATCTCGTATATTAATAATTATTATTATTATTATTATGTTAGCGTTGAGTAAATCTGGTAATAACCTACTGACCCGTATATAATTATTATGTCAAGTAATAGCCTAGCATGACAATTGGCCACGTGACTTTTCGCACGTATGGCATCACTCAACAAACCTCGGCGTATTTCCGAGTTCCGACTATACACAGAACTAATTTGTTCTAATTTGTTATTATTGATATTACGTTCTTTTTATTTTTATATATTGACAAGTGATCACAATAATACAATTGTGAAAAAACATATTTATATTTACTGGTAGTTTTTCTTTCTACTAAATTATAACTTCCGTTTGGTTGGATGAAAGCGAAAGTAGGAATATTCATTATGCAAGTTGCTGAAATTTGACTATGAATATTGATATTATTATCGATGTATGAATACAGGTATGCAATTAAAACAAAGGTTTTGTTTATTCGAAGTTTAAGCTATTATTATTCGGAATACGTTATGCAATTATTAACGTGAATAAAGTATGCATAAACCAACATGTCTGTTGTTGAAAATACAACTATACGTTAGGCTTACCCTTGGCCGGATCATTTCAAAATGGATTAAGAACCCTGGTTTGGAGATGTGGCTCCATATAGCATACTCCACTTCCAAAAATTGCATATGAAGGACATCATTTAAACAATATTTCCATTTAAGTAGTTAGTTTGTTTTATAGAATTTGGTGAAGACCCTACAAACTGAAGTTAATAAAGAAAGAGAAAGTATGAAGGCAGAAAAAAGTAAAATGGAGGAAGTTAATACATTCATACAAAGTCTGAAACAAGAAGTATGTTTTGAGTTGTTATACTGTTCGGTGTGTCGATAGTAATCTATGGAGAAAAAACTAACTATTGTGGGTATAATATGTTCATTAAAGCTTGAAACCCATATAATGAACTTTCGTATGATTAAGATCGTGTTATTTAGCTACAACGATATGAATTTCTTCACTTTCAGTTATCAACTACAGAAGCCAAGTTAGCTGCAGCAGAAATTAAACTGTCTAATTCTAACTTAGGAGATTCAGGTATTTCAATTGATATTGTTTATTACAATGATTCACAGAGTTATTTTCACCATAATTCTAAGGTGAAACTTGATTGACCATTCCATAATATAGGGTTGTTCGATAATGAAAAAATAATATTGTGATAATGATTTATGAAATATCATGATAAACGATATTATTGTGATAATTTGTGCCCGATCTCAATAAGTCAAATTTTGGAAGTCGTCCCTTGATGACAAATTATTGTTGTTAATGATGAAGATTAACCCTAGACCAGCTGGTACTTAATAATGCTATTTTTACTGATGAATTTAATTCTATAAATATATTATCATGAGTGATGATATAGCAATCATATATATTATCATCAATATTAGGACACAATAATAGATATATCGCGATAAAATGTTTTTGCAATATTTTTAAATAAGTCTAATATGATAAAATTGCCGATGATTTTATCACGATAAACCAAAAAAATGGTATACCTCCCAACTCTCCCTTAATCGAGTTACCTCTATCTTAAAAATAAACACACTTATATGGATATACTACTTCTGAATTTTATTGACATGCTACGTTTCAATACACATACAGGTATCGTTATCAAAAAGCTTGATAACGATACCTGTATGTGTATTGATACGTAGCATGTCAATAAAATTCAGAAGTAGTATATCCATATAAGTGTGTTTATTTTGAGTGAGATCTATTTCTATATGTCTTATAATGATTACCTCAATCTTGAAAGGTATCATTCCAGTAAACACAAGAATTTCGGTCGGCAAGGCATGCATAAACTGAATATTAAACTAACTCGACAAGTCTCCATTGCCAAAATATTTGCTTAGTTGTTCTACTCACACCACGTCTGCTTTCAGGACTGGCAATTGTGTACTAAACTCAATTCAGTTAATTCAGAACATAATGGGACTGGCCAGCAGGCACCCACTAAAAGTGTGTGACAGGGAGAAAGATAGGTCATTCAACAAATTATCTCCACGTATCATATTTTGTTATTTCAACTTTATTTGACAAGAATTACTGATGGATTATATTGTTTTTTGATATGTTTTTAGTTACTGGTGGCAGTATGTCTATAACAGCTGTATCTATGTCTATTGATGAAATAAAAGATCTCAAGTCTCAGCTCGCACAAGCCAATGCCAAGGTTAAAAGTAGGTTTTTCAAAACAAAGTTTTCTTATCTTTGTTACTTTTATTGAAAAAATTCTAATTTAATATTTCAAGGGAAGTATTTAGGATTTTAAAGATAATTTTGGTTGCCTATTTGACAAATGGGTAACATGCCGTATTTTCCATTTCATTTTGTTGAATATTTTTTTATCTTATAGATTTGGAGAAAACATGTGAAGATTCCAAACAGCAAATGGAACAATATAAACAGATAGCAAGTAATGTAGAAGAAAGCATTAAACAACAAAATCAAACCAGTGAAGAATTCCAGCAAGCTCTAGAAAAACGCATGGAAGAATCCACTGCAGGTACCAAGTTGATATGTTTTTTTATTCCATGGATAACAAAGGGCAAGAATTGAAAACTACCTTTGTAGTGTAGTTTGGTTTGATTTGATTCAGGAGTTTATTGTATGTTGTACAAGATATGAATGATTATAATGGATCTTACTTGTATTTCAGCCAAAGTGAATCTAGAGAAGAGAATTGAAATGTTGGAAAAAGAAAACCAGGAACTAAATAATCAGAATATTAAAACTCTGGAAGAAGCTCACAATTTGGTAAAAGTTGATTCCATGCAAATTCCGCTTCATTTAATTTTTTTTGTTATGAAAAGCATTAGTTTATGCACAGAAACCAAAAAAAAAAGTTTTTTTTTTTTTTTTCTTAAAGAGTGGTACAAGACCTGATATGTTTACATACTTTTGTTTGTCTTGTTGTTTTAAGTTTTATTTTTCACTATAAATTGTGGTTCTCTTATTTTAGAATGCTGATTTACGTAAACAGTTATCAAGTTTACAGAATGAGTTATTAGATGCTGTAGAAAGAAGAGAGACAGCTATTGCGACTGAAACTGCAGCCAAGATAAAATGTGAACAACAAGTTCAAGTAGCAGCTGAGGTAAGTTTATTGATTTTATTTATACAAAGCATCTGTTATCATGGCATACAAATGATAAATGTCCTTAGTTTTCTTTTTAAAAAGAGGGGTTGGGATGGCCTAGTGGACTAGAGAGCCGCGCTTCGACCTCTAGCTGGCCGGTCACCTCTGCCTTGCGGCTGTGGTTTCGAGCCCAGATGTGAGCGTATGTGGCATGGAGATAGGGGCGCCTTCTCAACCTCGTGGGTTTCCTCCGGGCACTCCGGTTTCCCCCCACTGCTAAAGACCTCTACGCGCAAGCGAATTATTGAAATAAAATTAAACCATATGTTAGTCCCGAAATGACCTAGTTTGTGTTGAGCGGACGTTAAACTCCATCTCTCTCTCTCTCTCTCTCTCTTTCTTTTTAAAAAACTTTTTATGCAAAATAATACCAGAGATCATCTTACGCCGTAGATTGGGTTTCATATGTTTTAAAATGCATACTCGAAATAGAAAACTATTTGTTATATTTCAGGCTCAAGATAAATATGAGAGAGAATTAATGCTTCATGCTGCTGATGTAGAGGCATTGACCTCTCTTAAAAAACAGGTATTTAATAACATTTAGATTTAATAGCTTCATAGACTCATAATTGGTCCCAATGCAAAAATATTGATCTTTACAAAAGTATATCTCCTCAGGAATCTTTTGGCTTTTCTGTGTAAAAATTTGTGATTTTTTGAGATGGTAATTACAATCATAACACTAGTTAAAGAGTGTTTTGTTGACCATGAATTGCAATTTGTGAAATAATAGTTTATCTCTTTATGATATTATTTTCATTTCATTTATTTTTACTTAAAGTTAGCCGATAAAAATGAACCGCTAGCCAAATCCCAAGAAGAACTGAAAAAGTGTGAACTTGAACTTCTTGAATCAAAGGTAAGTCCCTTCGAAAAAAAGCATTCCCATTTGTTGTGAATCTGTATAGAGTAATACCAGCATTGATACCTTAGATAGATACGACTTGATCACCAAGATATATAACTGATATACAAGTCTGTGGATTTTCTCTTGGTACTAAGTTTTCTGCAGTCTGCTGATAACAAAGCTTGCTTTTGAAATAACGTATACTGGAGTAAACGTTTAGGCATAAATGTCTGATTGACAATATTATGTTTTCAGACATCATGGGCGGAACAAGAACGATTATTGCGTGAAGAATGTAAGATATTAGAAGATAGATGTGCTGAATTATCCAATCAAAATAAACTTCTACATGAACAGATGACAAAGGTAAAAAAATGATAATTTTGTTAACACATATATAATTCAAGAATGGTAATGTCTATTTTTTCCTCCCCCGCCTTTCGAAGAAAGTTGGGAGACTATTAAAATGGGTTTGTCCGTCTGTCTGTCTGTCCGTCCGCCTGTCCGTCACACTTTTTGGGACACAATAACTCTCTTTCTAATTGAGCTAGAATGTTCAAACTTGGTGTATGTGTTTATTAGGTCAATGTCTTGATGAGTATTTTCCGCTTAGGGTAAGCAGAGATAAGCAATTTGATTGGTTGATGCTTTTGGACACGATGACTTTAGTTCTAATTAAGTGAGAGTGATGAAACTTGGTGTATAGTTTCATTACAGTAATACATTGACTAAGTTCGATAATGAGCATTTTCTGCTCAGGGTAAGCAGAGCGATACGCAATTTGATTGGTTGAGACTTTGGAACACAATAACTCTCCTTCTAATAGAGTTAAAATGTTCAAACTTGGTGTATATACTTATTACTATTAGGTCAATGTCTTGATGGAGTTCGAAGATGAGCATTTTCCGCTTAGGGTAAGCAGAGATAAGCAATTTGATTGGTTGATGCTTTGGGTCACGATAACTTTAGTTCTAATTAAGTGAGAGTGATGAAACTTGGTGTATTGTTTCATTACAGTAATGCTTTGACTAAGATCAAAAATGAGCATTTTCTGCTCAGGCTAAGCAGAGCGATAAGCAATTTGATTTGCCGAGACTTTGGAACACAATAACTGTCATTCTAATTGAGTTAAAATGTCCAAAACTGGTGTGTATGCTTATTAGGTCAATGCCTTGATGGAGTTCGAAGATGAGCATTTTCCGCTTAGGTTAAGCAGAGATAAGCAATTTGATTGGTTGATGCTTTGGGAAATGATAACTTTATTTCTAATTAAGTGAGAGTGATGAAACTTGGTGTATAGTTTTATTACAGTAATACCTTGACTAAGTTCGATAATGAGCATTTTCTGCTCAGGGTAAGCAGAGCAATACGCAATTTGATTGGTTGAGACTTTTCGAACACAATAACTCTCCTGCCTTTAGGGTCCCCCTAACTAGAGTACATTTTCATTTTTCTTGTTGGTTTTAGCATTTTTCTTTATAAAACACTTTTGGATAACTCTTCGTTTACAGTTTGATTGCTTGATACATTTGAAAAAAATAAATGTGCGATTAATTAATGTGTCATCTATTTATTTTGAGATTTCGATGGGGGACATCAAACTCACTGTTGGCTTGTTAAGTATTTAATATACACCTAGACATTTGAAAAATAAAGATACCAAATAAACAACAGATTCTAATTAAACATCCAAACTAAGCTATCATACATCTTAAAGTGGGATTGGGTGGCCGAATGGTTAACATATGCGCATGTGATCGAAAGGCTTATCATTGAGACAAGTGGCGTGATTTTGATTCCCCGCTTGTACGTGACAAGGTATAGGGTTGCCTGTTTTATTTTGTGGGTTTTCTACAGGTTTTCTGGTTTTCTCACACTGCTAAAGGCCCCTATGATCTCTAGAATTATTGCAATATAATTGAAACAAATGTTAGTCCCCAAATTACCTAGTTTGTGTAGAGTGGTCCATTCATTTCTCCCTTTCTCTCTCTTCAGCTTAAACATCAAGCAACAGTTTCTATTTAAAATTTGTTTATGATTGTATTAGCACCTCATAAGTACTATACCGGGTTACCTATTACAGTTAAATAAAAAATGAAACAAACAAGTTATGTTGAATGAATTAATGATACATTTTATTTTAGTTAACTGGTCAAGTATCTACTATTCAAGATAAATCAAGTCGTTTAGATTCAGCCAATACTTCAATGACAGAAGAAACTCAGAAATCATCAGATCAGTTATTAGAGGTTATCAGGTAGGGTGAATTACAGGCAATTCTTGTATTTAAAAAAATGTGACAGAAGGTCAATTCAACGTATGTGACCCACCATAAATAAATATCTTGACAATTACGCCACAATATATTATATACCAATCCTTAAATCAACTTCACACATTTATAGTCACTAAATAAACAATCTTGTTGTACTTAATAAGGTATGACCATTTAATCTATAAATGATGATAGACTGAAAACTGGCTCTGAGTGTCGTCTATAACATCCAGACACTTTTGAGTAAAAGATAGGTTACGCGCCCTTGTTTTGAAATTAATCTTGCTTAACCAATCTATCGACCATTCTACGTCTGATTGACAGGTTGGGATAATTAAGACTACTTGTTCACAAAACATAACGGAAAGCTGGAACAAGAAATAGAATTTAGAAATACACACGTTAGACAACTCAACAAATGTTTTAAGAACCTTGTAAAAGTAAAATGAAACTACTGCTAGTATCATGTTCTTGCTGAGGAAAGTTTTTCAGAGATATTATTTGTATTACTATTAAACCAAATATTCCGCTTCTAACGGTACCGTTACTGATAAATCAATTTAAAAATAAAACAAACGTAATTTCTAACGCATCTGTAATAACCAAGAATCTAAATTTTACTGCTATTCAAAGTCGTCAACAATAGATTTTTTATGGGTGTTATTGTTGATAGATTTGTAGAGAATTCCATGTGCATGGCTATTTATAGTCTCATAGACTCAACCGCTGGCTATTCATAGTCTCGATACCCAGCCACTCAAGCATGCACATAAGCTGTGTCAAGACCATCTTTCTGTAGAGTACAGAGGTCACCCTACTATAGGGCACAATTCTCAATGAATTGTCTTGAAACTTTACATACAGTCGTGGCGAAAAGAATATAGGACCACACTTGAAAATGGATGGATTTCTTCCGTCTAAATTAATTTGATCATATCTCTGCCACCTTAAGGCCGAGATATCAATGAATAGGTTATGTGAAGTATGTTCATTACGCATGCACAAGCGTGTTTGAACGATGACTTATCACGACTATGATGTCATGACAGGTACTGATGATGTAGCAGCTCGCAACATTGGGATGGTGGTAGAAAATTATTACCAAACTGAGATATAATTCGATCAAAGACCATTTATTTCATTTCAAATTCATTAGTTAACATGCAAACTAACATCGGTAATATCAGAAGTCAATACTTCATGTGTCCCCCGGCGTTGGCTTTAAAAGGTGCCTGCTTCAGATCCGATTTAGGGCGTTGTTGATGACGTCATTGTTCAAACATGCATGTGCATGCCTAATGAACATACTTCACATTACCTATCCATCGTTACCTCATTTGCGCAAATCGGCCTTCAGGTGGCAGATATATGATCAAATCAATTTACAAACCAAGTAAGAAATCCAACCTTTTTCAAGCATGGTCCTATTCTCTTGGCCACGACTGTACTTATACCTTTTACCCAAATAATGGTCCTGTTTGTTTTTGGTGCATGTCTGACCCCCAGGGGCAGAGCTACACCTATTTTTTGTATTTGTTTGTCAACTACAGGCCGCATTCCTTTACGGATCACCTTGATAGCCTTCCTTGTGTGGTGGCACACCCACTACTTGTTAATACAGTATAGTTTGTAAATATGCTACATGTTGCAATTATTAACAGATTTGGATAAAATTCGACATGATCTACGATAGGGTTGTACCTATTTATAGTGTTCCATATCCAACCTTCAAGGCAGAACCATGCCCAATTTTTGTGTTAATCTTTAGGAGACTGAAATTCTGGATAAATCATCTTGGAACTTGGCATTTTTATTTCTTATACCTTAAAGACAGCAATTATTTATTTTGATGCATTACCAAACCCCGAGGAATGTGGACGTATATTGCAGCGGTACCAATGCTCTTGTTATTGATATTGTCATCAAAAAAAGTCCATTTGAAAATTCTTAAATGATTCCTGGTACATATATGTATTATTAACCCTATCAAAACCCAGGTTTTCAGATTGTAAGGAAAAAATGTGAAGTTTCATATTTGTATTGATAGTGCACTAGAAATTAAAGTAAAAGTAGTCAGAACTTTACATTGTACTTAAAAATGATAGAACCTCATAATTGCTACATAGTTAGCAATAAACTCTAAATATAGTAATTTTTGTGTAATTGTTAAAGGTTCCTGAGAAGAGAAAAAGAAATAGCCGAAATGAAAATGGAAGTATCTGAAGTAGAGTGTAATAGATTAAGACATAGATCGGAACATTTAAAGAAACAATTAGAAGATGCCAATAATATATTAACTAAAGAAAGAGAGGACTCACAGGTATTCTTTATATTACAAAAACACAAATTATTTATGCATTCAGATTTATTTATTTGGTAAATTTTATTTAAACTAAAGTAACAGACACTTTAAACATTCAACTAGAAGAGAAAAAAAAGCATGTATGATGTAGATTTGTATCAGTGCTATTTTTTTGTGAATTGAATAAACCATATTTTTTGTAATTTAAATAAACAATATTATTTTAAAATTTGTATAAAACTTCATTGAATAATGCAGCTGGAGTCTTAAAATCAGTTAAAATGAGAAAAGAAAGCACGAATGAAATTATTAACAGAAATTATTAAGTATCTCTTTGGTTATAGGTGGCTCTTACAACAGCCTCAGAACATGCTGATATAATGCAGAAGATACAAAATGTTAATATATTATCAGACAGTAATAAAATATTACGAGAAGAAAGAGATAGATTACAACAAGATTATCTTACTCTAGAAGCCAAGGTATACCTTAGATCTATTGTTTTCAACCCTTTTTAAACCATTCCCCCTTTTCAGTTCTGATATCCAACTATTCCCCCTATCTGCTTCCCAGATGAGTGGTCATCTTCCGGGAAAGGCAAATTTTAAATCCTAAGTTTGTACTCCCTGGGGGACCTTAAATTGATATTTGATTACTGTTAGTTATAGTATAGATATGAAATTGACTTAAAGTATATAGTAGCAGATTTGACATTATTACAGTTTTTGTTTTGTTTTGAAAATATGCCATAATGCAGTTTCAGATGATCGTTATAATGAACTTTCAGGTTAAGAAAATGGAAGATAATATTAACCCTCTTCAAGCTACAATCCGTGATTTAGAAACACAGAAAGGTTTATTAGCAGGAGAGAAACAGGCCTTAGAAAGTGAAGTTACTCGCTGGAAATCTCGAACCAATCAATTGATAGAGAAATGTAACAAGACAGATCCTGAAGAACAAAAGAAATTAATGTACATGCTTTTTATCATTTAATCTGAGCAAAGATTTTTAAGAACCAATAATGTAAATGATTTTGTTCTCCTATATTGTATGCCCACATTCTTCATGCAGTTTCATCATTCAATTTTTAAAGTAATTTAAAAACTTAAAGGGAATAAAAAAAAAAAAGCTAGCAACATACTATTTCGGCTATTATATCTATGTGTTTAAAATGTGTTTCAGAACTACAATGCTTTATTTATGTTTTGCACAACATGTATATTTTGCAATGTTCGTTTGTTTTTTTTCAGACTAGAAAAAGAAAGCATGAAACGACAATTAAGTTTGCTAAGTGAAGAAAATTTAAAACATAAGTATGTATATATATTAATTGTACAAAAATGGCTGACTTCCTGTTACAGAATGAGTTTTGAAAAAAAAAAACATCAAGAAATATTATTACCCTATTGATAGAAAATGTATGTCAGTTATTATATGATTGATCTTAGAGGATTATTTTAATTCCATAAACTGTAGTTTTCAGAGAATGCATTCATTTGTTCTCCCTAAAATTAATATTTCTGGACAATGAGAATGTATCATAAATTTGATATTTCATTATTTTAGGGCAGAGATTTCAAAACTGAACTCTACTATACAGACACTACAGTAAGTAACTTGATTTTTATAATTTGATCAAAATTAGAGCTATTGAATTGTATTATTTTTTATATATTCTTTTTTGGAACTATAGAATTGAATTTCATGGGTTTTGAAGTACCATACAGGGGGAAAAAGAAAACTTAAAACAACTAATTTAATGTTATTGTTCCTTCCAGAAATGAACTCAAGAATGTAAGACAAGAAAATGTTAAATTGAGGTAAGTTTTCTGAAAATTAGATATAATCATACCCCCAAGATTCAAGCAAATAAAATAAGTGAACTGAATAATAAGTTGGTCTGCATGAAAGGTATATTGTGAATTTACTTCAATTGACATGTATCTCAGAAACGAATATAAAAAGGAAAATCCTTGATAATTATCATCTAACAATATTGCCCTCACCTATAGGTTTTCTGTTTGTATTTTTTTTCAGTCAAGCAATGACAACATTGCAAGCTCAACAAGCAACTCAACAGGCAACAGATAGTGATGAAAAAGCCAGAACTATCAACCAGGTTAGTTAATTAGGTCTTTATTAACCAAATCATATATCTAAAATAATAGAAGTTGGTCTGTCATACTAAAGGAATGATAATTCCACAATCTGACATTTAATTTTCTTACATATAAATAAGGGTTTTGCCAGGTTTCCCCTACTTTTGCATAGATATTCATGATATTTAGGGAATATTAGTTCAGAAATATGATTTTTGAAATCTCTCCTAGAGATGATTTATGCTATGCTTGTATTTAGTTGAAGAAGATAGGAAGAAAATATAAAGAACAAGCTGAGAAAATTGCAAAGGAGTTTGAGGATTTTAAGTCTAAAGCTGCTAGTCAAACGCCAGCTGCAGGTGATAATACAGCAGCCATTGAACAGGTTAAAACAGAAATGACAGAGAAATTAACAGCAGTTGAGAAAGAAAAGGCTGATTTTAAAACTAAAATTGATGAACAGACACAAGAAATTAACACCCTGAAAGAACAGATTAATGAATTGAATAAGGTATTTTAATGTAATTTAATTAGTTAAACATACTCTATATCATTCACTTTTGTTTCAATTTGATAAAGGTTAATTTTAAATTTTTGATCACATATGCATATGGGATAGGATGAATATCCAAAACAGCTAATTGGTCAAAGGCAGATTTTAAGTCTTTCTAACTGAGTGAGTTTTCTCTGGGTCCAGCAGATTCCCCAACTGCTTGCACTCAAACGTTTTAAGGATATAAGAATATACTATATGCTTTGTTGAGTGGATGTTAAACTCCTTATCTTGCCCTCTAACTTTTCAGGAGAAAAGCAAATTTGAAGAGAATTCTAAAAAATACCAAGATGATATTACAGAATATGAGAAAAAACAGACACAGTCTAAAAACGTATTATCAACAGCGAAATCTAAGATAACATCACAGAAAGAACATATAGAACGTTTAAGTACAGAAAATACAGATTTAAGACAAAAACTAAGTGAAACTGAACGTCAAAATAAAGGTAAACTATAGTGTGGCAGTGATGAGTCTTGTAGATTTGTAAGACAATATTATTTTCTTTCAGAAATTGTTGCCATACATACAAATGAAAAATAATTCTAAATGTAAGCATTCGCTATTAACCTTTACAATGCATGGGGTCCGCTCACCAAATGTAATTGATCATTACAGGAGGTTGGATCATTGTGTTATCACACACTACTTATAGTTTCTTATGGACCCATTCATCAGGTCTCAATTTTATTATATACCAGAAATAGATTCATTAAATTGGTGACCATAGACAATAGTGACCAATTACTAAAGGGTTAAGCTTTTCAAATCATTTATTTAATACAATTCATATTAAAGATACATTTTGGGGGATAAAATAGTGAGTTGGCAGTTCTCACTATAATAGTTCAAAACTAGATAGTGTAAAGGTAATTTGCAGAAAATTTCAGTCAGATTGATCCACTATGAGCCGAGAATGAAGCATGTGAAATTCTGCCTAGCCTTGGTCATCATTACTAAAATCATTAATATAAACAGCATAGTCGCGATTATCCAGATCTTAAATCTAATTTCAATGGCCGTTCAGTGGCCTAATCCAGCTTACATCATAGGCAAGCCGTGACATCGAGAGTTTATTATGGTCTGGATAAGTTAATGTTTAATTGATAATTTAGATAACATTTCAGGCCTAAAGAAAGACTTGTAATAGTAATAGCAAGATTTAGCTCTGGCATAATGCATGTTTAAAGATTATATAATATTGTGTTATAGAAGAAAATGAAATGAGAGTTAATATGTTAAAGACTCAATATGATAGTAGAATATCAAGATTAGAGAATGAATTGACAAACAGTAGAACATCCAATACTACAGCTGATAATGCACAAATTGATCGACTTATGAAAGAAAACTCAGAACTCCAGGCTAAGGTAACATTACTTATATAAGTGCTTATGGGAAGGCATTTTAGATATTACAAATGCTTCTATTTAATATATAGTCTATTTCATACAGTAATATGTGTAAAAAAAAAAATTGAAATCAAAACCAATGCTGTGCATTTTCTGTCAAAGTAATGAATACCTTTTTCATAATGAATATTTGTTTTTACTCAGATTCTACAGTTACAAAAACAAGTAGAAAATATGTCAAAACAAGTCACACCACAACAACAAGTCACCCGTACTCCAGTTACTATGGCGCCAAGGTGAGTTGTTCAAATATTTCCTGCTGTAGAATTGATACAAAATAGGTTGTGGGTTTGCAGGGTTCATTCAGAGTTAGATAAAAAAAAATTCCCCTGTCAATCCTCCGTGTTTCCAGATGAAATTTCTTCCCATTTACTTTAGCATAGCAATTGTGATAATAGTATGCAAAATTGACAATATTTTTCATCAAACAACGATTGATTATTGTTATTCATAATATTTCTGCCATACCCAATTACAATTAAGCATATAATCATCGTAATTAAAATCAAGGCGTTAAGCCGTTACTAAGACTGCCATCTTTTTAGACCAGAGACATCAAGGGGCTGTCATCATGAAGGCGGGGGCTAAATATAAGGCTTTATAATAGCCAATCAAAAATGCATTTGCATGTGGAAAAACGTAAACAAACTAAATGACATTTCAATGACGGTGAATGTTGAACACCACGTACCGCTTCAGTAATTTAAATGCGAATATTTGGAGTTAGGCGATAGTTGTGCCACCACATTGGCCTCTGTAAATTTAATTAGTGCTTATAGTATTAACTTATCTTATTTTAAAGATATTATATGCATTAATAAAGAAATTGAATTTGCAACTTAAAACTAAGGCCTCAAATTGTAGTTAACAACAAACACATCAGTATATCTCGACATTTTTAGGTACATTCTCGTAGCTAATTCAGAGTGAGTTCTATTACCAGTGCTTGATTGTGAATGTGATTACGAAACATACTAATTTTGACAGATGAATGTTCTTTCATAGTTTTGAATCCTGATAACATATTTGGTGTCAATATAATTTGAGAACATTACTGAACTGTCAATCCAATACAATTGATTCTCTTTCTGTTTGACCATTTTAGTGTGTCAACGTCAGATGCTCCTAAAACAGCAAATATTAGACCAATGGCAACATCCACAGCTCCTGTAAGACCAACAACTCCAATACAACATTCTTCAATGGCTGCACGTGTTACAGCTAGCATACGGCCCATGGCTATAGCGCCATCTACATCTACAGGGGGGATAACTCCTACTGCTACAGTCATGCCAACAACAGTGTCACAACAAGAAACAAATGATGGTAACGCATATTATCAATAGTATTAGATGATTGGATATATACAGAGTACTAGAAGCTAAATGTATTCCGAAGGAAACTAATAAGAGTGCAATGTTAGACATTTTATAAACCAAATGAAGTATTGTCACAGTTTAACAATGAGAAAATAATTTACAAAATCTATGAAAGACTTCTGTACATATCACAGAATTATTAAAGTAAACTATGATACAGAATTATTAAAGTAAACTATGATACAGAATTATATTAACCTTGCTTCATGAAATAGAATATTTGTTTACTTTGATTTGTTTGATTATATTATAGAACCAGCTACATCATCAACACCTAGTTCTATACCAGCAGCTAGTGTTACACCACGTATATCAACACAAGTACAAATAGTAACACCTCAGATTGAAACACCATCTGGTAAGTTTGATCTTGTATCATGTCAGATTACATGGATTTATCACTGACTATTGGCAGTAATTTATTTAAAAAGCAATGATGTGTATCAAATTATTTGAAACAGTGTTTTGCCAATGTAGTAGGAATGTGTTTTTACATCCTGTGACTTACATCTAAAAACTTATACAATATTTTGATGCAGAGAACACAAAATTAACCAGTAGATTTTTTTGTTGTAGAAGTAAATGTGGAAACATCAGTACCTGAACCGACTCCAGTATCACCTATATTATCTACTACTGGTCCTAGTACAGAAACTACATCACCAATAACACCACAAGCTAGTGCTAGTACAGGTACTACACATGCTGTTACTCCACAACCTAGTACATCATCATCGTCACAGCTTGGTAAGCGTGCTAGAGAAGATACAGATAGGTATGACATATTTTTGAGGAATTGTTTTGTTTTTGTTTCCCATCCAAAAAAGTAACTACGTTATTTGCGTGTAAAGACTTGAGAGGATCTTAGACACACAGTAATAAACAATAATTGTATTCCATAATTGTTGTGTACCATGAAAATACAGTATATTTGATTATAGGTCTATTGTATGCATACAAAATAAATATAGGTTACATTAATCACATCCTTGATTTTAAAGAATTGGTTATAAAATTTATGTATTTGGTGCTTAGAATCCAATCCAGACTGCATATACTTTTCAATACTAAGATATATATTTCAGTCAAGAAGAAGGGGATACATTTAATAAGCGAACCAGAACATCCTCACAGGTAACTACTGTCAAAATCAAAATTATCTCAGTATTTGCAAAATTTCTTGCTGTTGATTAATATTCTTGAATAATTTCCAAAAGAATTAAATGAATCAGACTTTCATCTGGAGATTTGTAAAAGAGCTTTAAGCGATAACAGTGTCACTACTTTTCGTCTAGTCTGGTCAATAAATTCCATATGATTGTATATATAGGAACAAGGAATACCTGCAATAACAGTAACAGATGAACATGCCCAGACTATAACACATCTTAGTCCACAAACTGGTAGTACATCAACTAGTCCAGCTGTAGAGGTTGCTCCATTAACATCTTCTACTGATCAACTACAAGATGCTCGGGTATGTCTCAATAGTATACTACTAGGATAGTATAATAAATATAATATGTTTTAATATGTTCATCTAATTGTAATTCCTTGTGAAACCTACACAAAACATATCTTAAACGTTTACTGTTGAAAATGGTTGTTGAATGCTCGCAGACCCTTTTCCTGAAAATGTATTAGCTTCATATGAAGTGCACTGTAAATGGTAAAATGTTTCATAGATTTGATTTGTTTTTTTTATCCTGTCTGTATTATGGTTATATTAAGTCTAATCTGACTCATTTCTGTATCAATTTAACTTCAGATGGAAGAATTTTCACCATCAGTTCCTCAATCAAATATTCAACAAGTGAGTACAGTAGTAGAAACTGTTCTTAACTTTAATTGAAATAAACTTTGAGATTTTGTTATCGGGAATAATTATTAACTTTGTTATTCTAAATATTTCCATGTTATTGTTTTATTGTGTTGTCTTTAACAGACAATAGTTGAACCAATGATGTCATCCCATCCAAGACGTAGACAAGCTGTAGCACCTAGAAATCAACAAGAAGAAGATGATGGTGATATTATAGTACTAGGTAGTGATGATGAAGATCAGGTATAACATATCATATTTTACCAACATAGATTCTGATGTTCTACAATCATAGATTGTGTTTGAGATAAATTGTTATTACGTATCTAAAGTATCAAATTTTAAAAAAAGTTAATGTGAAACATTGTGGTCAATATGAGAGGATGTAATTGACCAGTGTATGGTTGTGTTTTTTTGGAGAATGTAATTAATTATATTTCCATTATTCATTACGTCAAAATCACAAATTACTTATTACATGACCATTACTTCAAACATTCAATAACTATTATCCATTACCATTTGGTGTATGTGACAAGGAGTAGGGTCGCCTGTCTAACCTTGTTGGTTTTCTCCGAAAGCTCTGGTTTCATCCAGGAGAAAACCCATGCGTTAGTCTCGAAATTCCCTAGTTGGTGTCAAGTGAATGTTAAACCACATTTCTCTCTCTCCCATTAGTATTTACCCCCCAGCTATTATAATACATGGAAAAAATACTTCAGATTAGACTCCAAAGGTATTCATAAACAAGAGGCTAGATTGTGATAGATAATTAATAACGTTGATTTGTATTTGTTGATTGCTAGGGTTATCGTGAACAAATGGAAGATTATAGAGAAGGAGGTGAAGAAATGGGATTAAAGGAATATACAGTTAGTTTATATTATTAATTTTCAATTAGAGAAACTTTCATAATTACAGTTTTAATAGAAGTCATCCTTATTTAATTTGCTGAAAGTTTCTCATATGTACTTACATATATGATTCCATCATTTCATTCAGGAATCCATGGAGGAGGATGAATATGATGAAGAATATGATGAGGATGATGATGAGGATGATGAAGATGATGACGAGGATGAAGACGAGGATGATGAAGATATCAGAGACAGTACTCAAGAAGATTCTAATGATGTTGTGATAATCGGTAATTATTCATTGTTAATTGTTAAATCTCTGAAAAGAATATTTGTCCAAAAATAGTTCATTATATTACAAGTATTTACAAAGATTTGATGAATTGAAAATTTGTTAACCTTATAAATGAGATGATCAAAATATGTCAGCGCGCCCTATAATCTTCATGGAAATGTTTTTATGGGCCTCTTTTTAATCAAATTGAGTCCATTCTTGGGGATATTTTAATTTAGTTTTTTTTTAAATGAAATATTGATTAATTTATTGTGGATTAATCTGTGAAAAATTAAATATTGTCCGAAAAATGCAAATGGTGGTCAGAGATTCAAACTTGCTATTGGCAACTAATTTTAGTGTAGATTTTTAAAATATTTTCTCATAATTTATTTATAGATGATGGTGAAGGTCAAAGACGTGGCTCAGATGAAACGGAACAACAAGTAGCATCAATTCAACATCCTGTTACTGTTCCAGTAACCGATTTGCCCAGACCACCTGCTAATTTACAATCTATGGGTAGATCACAATTAGCTCCTTTTATGTTGGGTGTAAGTAGAAATTTTATTTACACTTCATTTTACAATGAATACAAGGTTGTAAACATGATTTATATGAAATAAAATCACTGCTTTGTTATACACATAGCACATCAATAAGTCGAAACATTGTGCTGTATGTGTACAAACCAGTGACTGTTTAATTTATACATTGTGTTGTAATTTTATTGTGTTCAATTGCTAAATTACCACTCAAGGATTAAATTTAGATTGATTTATTACTCCACATCTCTACCAGTAACATCAATTGTTTATATTAAAAGGGTATTATAGGAGATTAGATAAAGAGTGAATAGTTCTCGCTGTTATAGTTGAAAAATAGATAATGTAAATAGAATATGATAAAAATTTCAGTCAAATTGCTCTACTCTGAACCAGGATATAAGTGATTTAATCGATTGAATTTTAAGTCTAGCCTCGATCATCATTACTTAGTCGGTATGATAAAAAAAGAGTCACGAATATCCATTTTGATATTAATTCATCAATCAAAAAATGTATTCAAATCCAGTAAATATCGCAGGCTAGCAATGGCATCAAGAGTTGATTATGGTCTGGATTAGTAAATTAATGTCTAATCAATGATTTAGACAACATTTCAGGTCTAAAGAAAGACCTACAAAAAGCAGATTTAGCTCTTGCATAATGTATGTTTAAGACGTTTATGATACTGTATTAAATACTACTTCTTGAGACATGATTTTTTTGATTAAAAACTGTGTTGTATTCTATATTAGCCTGGTGCATTTGATGAAGAGGATGGTTTAGTTCCTAGTACACCAACATTATCTATACCAATACGTAGAGCTGATGGATTTGCTGAAGCTATCAAGTAGGTTATTGTTAATCGTTTATCCAGTAATATTTACAAGATGCTAGTAATGGTGTTCATGTTTACATTGCATTATTAGTAAACCCACAAATATCAAATGGAATAAATCTTTATGAAAATTATATTACAACTGTAAGGGTAAGTAGTTTATGAAGTCTTAGTCAGCATAGTGTAAATACTTGTATTATTTTATACAGTTCACCAGCGGGACCACAGAGATTTGTATTTGGAGCAGAAGGTTCTGTCAGTCAACCAGAATTGGCTCAACTAGAATCACAAAGAGGTAATAATTTGTTGCAATTAACATTGATCATTGAAATTACGATATCTTTCATTCGTTGATTTTACATTCAGTATTAACATAATGAGTTATAATTAACTACTGGTAGTAATATGTGATCATTTTTTAATGTCTTATTTTTGAATGAGGATTATTTGATGAGGATATTTATTTTAGAAGATATTTAGAAGCATGAATTAGATTTTAGACTATAAATGATTGTGGTTTAATTGAAACTAAATTTATATGTCTTTTGTAAAGTATTTACATAACAGTGTGAGGGTTGGATAGCTAAGTTTGTTAAGGCCCGTTCTCACTGGTAGTAACTACTTGTAGTATCTACGTGTAGATTACAAAATCGTATATAAATGAGTTGATATGACTTGGAATCTCGCGATAATCTCGTCTTATCTTAGCATAATGGCGTCATCAAACGATGAAGAGAGACACTGGCTATTATTGCCCTACATTTGATAAATAAAAAGAAAAAGAAAAAGAGAAAACCCAAATCCATCTGGGTTAGGTTTTGCGAGGTAAAAATTGACAAAGTTCTCTCTCAGTTTTGCTGAGCGGCTCTTGGGTGTTTACAAACAGCAAGGGCAGCGAACTCTTGTTTGTACTAATACTCGATGTCTCTGATTGGTCAATTTCATACGATCTGTTGACTGAAATAGGGAAGTTTCTATTTCACCCAACTCGCTTTCAACTGATTGGGAGCTTGTAAAAGTTGGTACGACTAGGGTGTTCCTCACGTTGCAAATCGGGTCGATACTACAAGTCGCACTGAGAATGAGCCTTTAGATCATAAGGTCTGTTATAGAGTCAAGTGACATGGTTTCTATTCCCTGCTTGTATGTTACAAGGAGCAGGGTGCCCATCGAACCTCGTGGGTTTTCTCTGGGGCCTCCAGTTTACTCCCATGTAATTGAACCAGATGTTAGTCCCGAAATGACCTAATTTGTGTCAAGTGGTCATTAAACCCCCTTTCTCTCTCTTTACTTACCAGTGTTAATATTTTTTTTAGCATTAGGTATGGATGATACAAGAATGGATTTATCACAGTTTGATGAAGGTAGAAGTCCTGTACCAGTATCGCAGTTAGTTCCTAGATCAGGTATGCTGCAATTAGATGACTGTTGGCTTTATTGAGAAATAGATATATCGTTATAATTTATTTTGAAATATTATCAATATATTTTAAAAATACATATATTTGTTGCTAAATCCTCCTTATTTTACAAAATAGTTGACAATCTACCAATTTTAAATTGAGAATCACTGTTAATGGGCAGATAAGCATTGAGGACCCCCTCATAAAGAAAGTAATGACACAAATGTTGGTTGACATTCTTTAATGATTAAATTATTGTCGGCTTAAAACTATGCAAGTTTTATTAGTTTTAAGTGTAATTTCGGTGGTTTTTTTTTTCAATTTATGATCTAATTGTGCTCTAAAGAACATGTATATCTTTAGCTTATGTCAACTTTGAGTCTACATGTATTTGAGAGGTTCAGGAGAAATGTCAACTTTGAGAGATGTTGGAGAAGTTCCTATGAATGTTGACAGATTTTGTATTGTTTAAACCTGATTGATATATATGCATGTCATAACGATGAATGAATATGTTTTTTTATGTCAGTTTCTGTGATGTGTGTAACATTGACATTAATAATATGTATTATTTATTTACGATAGGATCTGCAAGTACTGATAGTACATCTGTAGTACCATCTACATCAGGTACAGTTCAATCTACAGAAACTAATGTTACAGAAGTAGCAGATGTTCCTGATGCAGACAAGTAAGAATTAAATATATCTCAATTTAAGATGTTGTACATTATGTCAATCTAGCATTTTGAATATTTTAGATATAGAAGTTATTTTATGACAAAAGAAAAATGTGACTGAGTAAATCTTTGTATTTATAGTGAATTTGAAGAAGATGATGAGGCATTATTAGAAGGATTACAAGGGGAAGAAGATACAACTGATGATGTTAAGCCAGAAGAAGAAACAGGTATTTATTTAATACATGTATCTCAAGGAAATAATATCTTTATTTTAGTATCCAAAAGCTTTTGAGAAAGCTCTAAATTTAAATAGGGAGTGTTGCCCAGATGGGCCAAAAAACAGATGTCTTGTGTACACATTGGTATGCACTTAAAAGAATGTAATAAGAGTAGGCAGTACTTGTACATAAAATTACTGACTAAAATTGTTTGTAGTTATAGTAAAGCGTGTAATTATTCCTAGGTGAAATAGAAGGTGGTGAAGATATAGAAGGAGTACCTAGTACTAGTACAGGTGTAACACAAGATGATGATAAAGCTACAGGGGATAATACAGGTATACTACGTTATGTTATGTACTTCATGCAATGATATAGGCATTAGGGATGTCCCCCCACGCCAAAAAAAAAAAAAGATCAATATGGAGAAATATAGGATTTCTCTATCAATAGGATGGCTATTATTTTGTTCTTTCTGTTAAACACTTATGTTGTTAAATCTTGTGAATGTAATACAGAACAAAGGGGTTCTCATTGGAATTTTATAAAATCCTATCAATATTTGGAATTATTTAATTGCAAATGTCAGAGTTATCTCTTCGTTTACATTTAAATTTTTGAAATGCATTTTGTACAGTTATCACAGTTATCTTTCTGTTTACATTGACTGTTAAGCTCTTAAACATGATTCAGAAAACAAGCCCACTGACTGGTCGTCATATCAGTTCAACTTGATGGGCAGTTAAGGCCAGTAAAAACTCTTTGGTAAGGTGTCAAGGTTGCTAAGTGTGTATAACACTGGCTCACAAGCCGTACAAGGCCAGCCGTCTAGTAATTTGGATGAGATTAAAAAAAAAAAGAGGGCCTGTGTACACATTGGCGTGCGTATAAAAGATCTAATGATAGCTGGAATTCGATATAAGTGTAGGTTGTATGCCCGTCTTTGTTTGCCCAGTTTGGAGCAGAACAGTAGGACGTTAAACCCCATTTCTCTTTGGTAACGTCCAGACTGATGTGGTGAACTGTCCGTCCATCCAGTAGTAATTCAGATGTGATGATATACAGGCCAGCTATTGTACAAATGCACACGGCTAATCAAAACATATTGTAAGGAAGTAAAGGCGTTGAAAGTAGATACTGTAGCTAAATCCTCCCTCATTGTGATACTAAAGGAATATAATGAAATGTTAAAGAGACTGCAATTACCTTAAATAAGTGTTAAATTGGCTGAAATATTTTTTTTTTATTGAAAACTGCCTTGTTTATGGTTTATAATTTTGTTGATTCCTGTTTTAATTATAAGGTGCTGGTAGACGAAAAATACAAAAAATTGTTTGGAGTGAAGAACAAGCTTCAAATACACCAACTGCTCCACCTACAGGTCCTGTTGTTCAACATACACGTGGACGAACAGCTAGAAGAGGACGTGGAGGAGTGTGGAGAGGCCAACATTTTACTCCAGGGTCACGAGGAGGACCAAGAGGCGGATATAGACAATTTTAAACACTGTGCTTGTGGGAACTTTGTAAATTTCATAAAATAAAAGATTAAGCCCTGTATTTCATAAAATGAAAGATTAAGCCCTGTATTAAGTATCATATTATATCAATTGTTTGTACATACCGGTAATGTGAATTATTTCAGCAGTGCTAATACATACTAATCATGTCATGAATAAAGTTATTATCATGTAATTTGTGTAGTTTTTATATGCCTAATGTCTGCTTGTGCATAGTATGACATATTTAATTATGGTTATTCAATCCTCTTGTCAAAATCTGAAACTATACATGATTTCTCAGTGGTCTACAGATCATGGTTGGTTGTGTGATGAATACAATGTCTTTAGTTGTACGAGATTAAATTTGGAAAATGAATAATAAAAATTACAACATTTTGATAAAAATCATCAGGTAAACATAGCATTCAAGTTCATCTCAATCTGATTAATGTAAGGGGGGTTGGATGGCCGAATGGTTAGCATGCGCGCGCTTTATCATGATGTGGCCTGCCATTGAGTCAACTAGCATGGTTTCGAATCTCTGATTTCCTCTCACTACTAAAGACACCTACGCACAACCGAATTATTGAAATAAAAATTGAACCACATGTTAGTCCCAAAATGGTCTAGTTTGTGTCGAGTGTACGTTAAACCCCATTTCTCTCTCTCTTTCTCTGATTAATGTAGAATCTTGTGATGGCTCTAATGGTCAAAGTTATTAAACGATATATGAAATACAAAATGATGAAACAAGGAAGCATGTTGAATTTCAATCATTTCATGAATTACTTCTAGAATTATGGCTCTTGTTTCACTTTGAAGGTATTGTAAATAGCAATAATTATCAACTGATCTGTATGAAATTTATATTCAATGTGCGTTTTAATTTCAATAAAATTTCAACAATATCTGTTAGTTCTAGAATATGGCCCAAGTTTCACTTTTAAGAATCTTATGAATGCTAAAAACACAAAGTTATCATCGAATCTGTACACCGGTAGTAGAATTTTGTGAATGTTCATTGTGACAAAATATAATATAATCTGAACTGTATTATATTGATACATCTGCATTATTCAAATTGGTGGAACGAGTTTAAAAAACTACCATTAAATTTTAAATGCTTCTTTGCTATCACCTTTTATCTTGTGACATTCTTAATGAGTTATGGCTCTTTGTAGAAAACCAAAGTCATCAACGGATCCTTTTTAAAATTCATGATTTTTGTTTTAATTAGTTTGATGAATAACTATTGTAGTAATTTCTGATATTTGATGTTGAATAATCTTGTCAGCACCCTAATGAGATAAAGATCCACAGTGCACAACCCTTGTGGTCGTCTCTGACGGCTGTAGGCATATTTTGTTGACTGGAAACTTGTCTTACTTTAAAGATTAATGAATAAGGCCCCAAGTCTTCTTTTGGATGGTACAAAATTGAACTCATCAACGACACCATGCAGACAGTTGAACGTCATCGAAGAGCATACAATAACACTTGCTTCCACAGAAGTATTCATAGTATTAGCCAGTAATAACATACCAGATTGGCATGGCAAGTCTAAAGAGTGCATTATATTATGAAAGACAAACTTAAACTGGGTTTTATAGTATTTATTTTTCATAACAAATCTTTTCTCTACATTTCGTGCAACTTGATTCCCATTGATAAATAAATATATTATTTACAATAATTTAATAATAGAACATTAATTAATATACAATAGTTCATATGCATGGTAAATGGGAAGAATGCAGGTATATGTTAGTTAAATATAGTAAAAGCTCTGTATAATAGTCAGTACAATTTAAACACAGATTATCTAGAAAACTATTCACACACAACATACACAGCCATGTTGTAAAGATTGTATAAATTTGTTCCTGAAAATTACTGTCGTGATCATTAAATAATATGCAGCAGTAAAATTTATAAGCTAGATCTCCTGAATAATCAAATTTTTATTCAATCTCTTTTTTTTCAAATTGATCCTTTTCTTTTATCAGATTTTAGTGAAACTATTCTATAATGGGGTTATTGCAGTAGGTGATAGTAATGACAATCAATTTCGGTTTTGATCAAGGAAGTTCTTAGAAACACACCAGATTAAGCAAGTACTTTGGTTTTTTCTCGCTCAATGCCAGTTAGTGTGAGATTCCTCTCGACGGCAGTTTGTGGTCGAGCATTCAGTTTTTGACGCACATCCATACTTCTTTTGTCCAACATAAGAGAATTATTCTTTAAAGCCAAATCATCATTTATTCTGTGAAGATTCTTTTCAAGACCATCCAATGCATGTCTGAAAAAAAGTAAATTACAATATATCATAAATTTAATTGGCATAAAATCACTTAATGCATTTGTACAAGGAATTAGTAAATGACATCAAATTCAGTTTCCTTGCTAGAAAGGGGTACTGGCAAGTTAAAATGAACTAAGTCAAAGTTTACTGACAAATTGAAATGAACTAAGTCATAGTGTTATGTTGACAACACATTTTAAACCCACTTTGATTAAAGTTAAATTTGCAATATGGTTAAACTTGGATTATCCAAGTATATTAGATTCAGTGTAAAATCTACTTACTGGGCTTGCTTCAGTTTCTCTTCTAATGCTCTCTTTGTTGCTTCTAACTGCTTAACTTCATCTGTTAAACCATATTGAGGAGCATCTCTACATAACTCAACATTAGGTCTATATGTTCTATTCTCCAACCTAGTCTGGGCAAGTTTCATTGGATTGGTTTTAGCTCTAATAGCTTCAGCTAATCCTCGTATATCATTCTCTAATTCTGCAATTTCATCTTCAGTCTGAAGAATTTAAAAAAAAAAAAGAAGAAAATTATTGAAAGTTAGGCAAGTTACAAAGCTTGTGAGACAGTTATATTTACCATAATTGTTTGAATAATTTTAATGATGTTGCAAAACTTTGGACTAGTCGAAATTGAAACTTTTATATAAGCTTTAAGTTGTTTCAGGTTAAGATTTTAGTTACAAGATAAATTAAGTGCTTACATTTTTCTTCTGCCATTCAAGTTCATCTTTGGCACGTTCAAATTCGTGGATTCTCTTTCTGAAAGCAAATTCTGTGGCAATTTTTTGTGCCTCTAAATCGTTATCGGTTTGTTGAAGTGTGTGATGAATAGCTTCACGTAATCTATTTGAAGCCAACATCTCGGCATCAGCTCGTTCTTTGTTGTAGCGACTGAAGTCTTCCCATTGTTGCGGTGTTGTGCTTCTGTAAAGAAATATAAAACACTTTCAATATTTGACGGTAAGACATAAATAACAAGTTCAGGTTTGCTTTGAATCTCATCAAGCTTTAGAATTATTTTGTTAGATAATTCAGTATTGGCCTCTAGTCTTTATTTGTTTAAGTCGGTCTAACATATATTTAGGGGGGGGGGGCTCTTTTTAGAAGACATAATAAATAGTAAATAAAGCAGAAAGACAAGAAAATCTTATCAGAATTTCATGGACTGCTTAAAGCCCCAATAACACTCTTGTTGTAACTGAATAATATGTCCCAATCTTCATTCTGGTCAACAAATCGTATTATTTTAGAATATTGCAATTAAATGATGATATAAATTTCATCTTAACACACCTATTTTAAAAAATTGGAAAAATTCCACCAATTGATTTGAAAAGTCTAACGTAAACCTTTTCAAATGTGACTTGGATTTAAAATATTTTCAAACCCTCTGGACAAGTAAAATAGGTTGAAATGGATAATTTACACAACAGGTAGGACACTTAAACATCTAGCACTTAGAATAAGGGTATTATTTATTTTCTGGAGCTACCAAGCCAGCAAGAATGTTATTGTCCCTTTAACACTCAACATATTTATAAGCATGATTGAAATAAACACTTTAACTTTAATAGAGTGATTTTACACTTACCCTTTAGGTACTCTAAGACAATCTGGTTTATAACTTATATTTGGTGATCTATCAGTTAGATTATATTGATCTATATCGATACCAAGTGCTATATTTTTATCTTGTAAATCAGCTTGAACTTGTTGGCGTGCCTCTTGTAATAAACATAGTTGTTCAAAGGAATCAGACACTCTTTGTTGTAACTGTTTTCTAATACCTTCTATAACTTCTACTTCCTAAAATAACAAAAAGAATTTGTTCAGTCAGATAGAACATTTATTTTTTAATTTTTCATTATTACTTTATTATTAAGGTACTAAATTTGCATCTTCATCAAATACAAAATTTACACCACTATATAACTATAAAGGATATATTTTAAATTACCATTACTTTAAAACAGAAAGTTAAAGCTAGTGATTTTAAGATATTGTTATACCTTGTGTAATTGATTTTCGGGATCATCCTGAACTACATCAATTGATTGTCTTCCTTCACGGAGAGTAAGACATTCAATTGCAACATCTAAGGGAAGATTCTTGGCTTCTAATGCTTGTTCAGTCAATTCTTTAGCCTCAGAAAGATCTGCTATTTCCTTATCTAAATCAGCCAAGGTTTTTTCCATTATCTCCTTCCATTTTCTGATATTATCAACACGATCAGCTAATCTAACATTATTTGAATGTTGGTCCCATTTAGTTTGATTATCTGTCTCATTTCTCAAGAATCTACCCTCTTGTCGAACTTGATGTGAAGCATCTCTCTGTCTTTCAGCATTAGTAGAAATAGTATAGTTATTGGTGAACCAATCTGGGGGTTGGAATCTAGTTGTTGGACGTACGTGGGTTGCCATCTGGAAATCATTAAACAAGGGTTCACGATTATTACCTACATAGACCATTTATAACTTTATGAAAAATTAAATTAATTGATAAAAATGTATCCTGGTATACTCATTTACTGTTTATACTTTTATAGGTTGGTTTGAACCTTGGATAATTTAAATTAAAGACACTTGGTTTGGCAACATGCAAATAATATTTGCATTAATAATGTAACGCCAATCAATATCGGAACATTGGCTTGCTGCTATAATCTAATTAATTATTCAGTTGTTGACAGGGCTATAGAAATAATGTTACCCTGGGATTACGTGTACCAGTAAACATTCTTTTTTAAATGGCTTATTTCAGTATGATTTAAAATATCCAGAGACAGAACATTTTGGATGTTGTTTGTTGAAAAATCATCCATTGTAATGTTAGGCCCTAGTGTTAGAACAGCTTTTGTAAAATAAAAAAAATAATGTAAAAACGTCTTAAACAATTGCAATATCTAGGTTAGAGTAATCATACCCTGTCTCATGGCATGCACATCGTCGATATGTTGACAACAGTACACAGAGTGACAGTGAGTAACTCTGAGTTATGACTAGTAAGTTATGACGTCTTCTTGACTTCAATTTCCGTGGCAGTGAAGGTTTGACTTCACGGCCTTTCTTCAGACAAGATATGGACATGTTAATATTAATATAGATTTAATCTTTTTCCATGACCAAGTTATTAATTATACAGAATATGTATTAGTATACAACGCATGTCATAATTAGTGCCAACCTACCTTTTAACTGTTTATTTGTCGTTCAACAACCTTGGAATATCTAATACTGCAGTACTGGCTCTCAGTTGCTATACTAAACACTCTGACCCACGTCTTTTATAACGGTAAGGTTCATTTGTTGTCCCTGCTAATTGAAGCCAATCAAAACACAGGATACATTTGGATTAGTAAACGGTAAATGTTTGTTGTTAGGGAGATGACCTATTTCGGGTCATTCAATGGTAATGGCCTTCACCCTCAAAGTAAATGAAATGAAACAAATTTTAACATTGGATCAATACCAAATTTCAAATCAATTTTTGCTGCTATACAGCTCTAATTAGTAGTCCTAAAGTGAATTTGGATGATTTCAGATATAATTATTAATGATGTTGATAAGGACCAAGTTTTACTGTATTACTATGCATGTTACGAAAGCACAAAAGTATAGCAATCCACGTCGCGAAATTTGGGTCTTCCAATATATGACTAGATTATCCAGACACGAATTCTCTTACCCGTTGCCAAAGTTGGACAATCTGGACTAAGGCAAAATGGAGTAAATATTAATTGACTTCGAAGTTAAATAAGTAATACCATTTCCTTGTGCATTGGTGTAACGAGTGCTGATGTAGAATGGACTTCGGTATCCTAACGTTGAAAATATGTATAGTTTTTCTTGTACTTAGACCTGCAGAAAATACACATGGTTGGGATACAGCCAGGAAATTTAGTTCAGAAAATGTAATTTTACTATTTTTTTTTTCTCACTCACACCATAGAACTAAATACGCACTGAACTCACAGGGCCTGACAAGGACATCTGTCTAGTCGTTCGGATGAGACGAAAAACCGAGGTCCCGTGTACACATTGGCATGCACGTGAAAGATCCCTTGGCAGTTGGTATTCGATATAAGTAGGCGTACCGCCGCAGTCCGTGCAAAATTTCCTTCATAATCATCGCACACTGTTATATGCCTGTCTTCATAAGCCCAGGTTTGGAGCAGAACAGTAGGTAGGACATTAAACACCATTTCAGTTCGCTGAACTCCTCAGTCCTGAATCAAACAAATTACAAACTGCTGACATGTTGTTTTTATCAAGAAAAAATGGGGATTAAGTCCTACACAACTGATTATTCCCGAATTGACGGGATTCAGAACTACTTTTCAAAGGATGTGCCGAATGATTTAATAAGACAAGACATGTCAACCAACCATGACACTTGACTGACACAAGTGACAGTTGAAGTATTCAGCTCTAAACATATGTCTCATTATACTCGCCCTGCATGTTTAGGGACCGCACTATTGAACCCTTGTTGAAAGAGTTCGGCTTCCCAGTCAATTTTACTGGGCAACTTTTACTGTGTCAATCCAGCATTGGCCAAGAAAATTCAACCAGATTTTCTGCCATGGTTCCCCCCTTAACAGTTATTAGATTATTTGTGAGCGTCCACTGATTTGAAATACAGTCACATCTTGATTAATTTTAGCATCTGAACTTAGTGATTTTTATTTTTTTGTCACAGGTTTGTAATACAATATGTAAAAATGAAAGCATTAGCTTTGTACAGTTGTATTGTGTTGAAAATGATTTAGAGTTAGATGGTCATTGCTGTAAAAATATAACCAAACCTGTAGCTTTAGATATTATTGGGTAAGTTAATCTGTAGAAATTGAAATGTGCATGTAAATATATACAAAGTTACAGTTTTGTGAAAACACCACAAACACAGCCTCCTCACACATGCATCAGGTTCTTTCTACAGAAAGAAAATCTCACAACATGAATGACAACTTCTTGTACCTAAGTTAAAAACTTGTTTGATAACATTTTGAATACTTCATCATTAATAAAATCTCCAAATTATGATATCAATAATTTGTGCTACAAATGCCCTTGGTTTGAAATCAAGACTATTTTATAGAAACATTACAGAAAGGACAAATCAAATACAGAACCTCAAAGACCCCCAGAATCTGTACAGTTAATTAAAATACATCCTTTTGAAAGATGTGTTAAATATTGGACATCTACACTGTAATGTAAACAAACTTTTCTGGTGGACAACCGAACCTAACTTTATTGAATGCTATATTGATATAAAGTAAAGGAGAATACGGAAAGATTATTCAGAATTGTTCCAAATATAAATTTGTTCACTTGCTTTGATTGCTGACATTGTGACATCAATGTAAATACATGTATGTATGATATGCATCTAGTACAATTTTAATAAAATGGTATTGACATCCTGTCAGCTTGAACAAAATGAGGTGTGTAATTGTGTATACTATTGTGATTGAGTCTGGTATTTAGGTTAGTAATTTCATTGTTGAAAGCATGGCATCTCTATCGCATGAACGATGATCATTGGAAACATGCTGTTATAAAACTCCCCAAAATAATTGATGAAATAATAATAATTTGTAAAGACCTCATAAACAATATATGAAATTTATTCGGATGACATACAATACTTTAAATGTACTCTTCATGAAAACATGCTAAATCACAAATGTAACAATTTCCCAATTGATTTGTGTGTGTTAATAATGAATTTATTCTTTGTTTTTCAGTATTGATCTCAGAGGGTGTAATCTTTCAGATATAAAGGAGTTTATAAGTAGTATGCTGTCTACATTAATTATTTTGTAAGTTAATGAACTTATCTAAATGAATTAGATTTGTTGTTGTCTGTTAATAAACAGGTCAGCCATTAATCAAGTCAATAGATCAATTATGTAACATTTATAAATTCTTTAATCACACATTAGTTTAATAATCATTTTTATTTCATGATTTATATGTGATAATGCAATTTATATTTCATTACTGAATATAGTTCATTTTACTAATTCAAAGGTTCTTCTATAATTTGTTAATTTGATTATCTTTTCAGAACAATTGAAGACAATCCTTTAAATGAATTGAAGGATTCAGATTTTCATGGGTTGACAGAAATGAGATATTTGTATGTATCAAATTATTTGAATTACAAATAAACTTAATCAATGTTGATAGCATCTTTGAGTTATTAGCCACAATCAAGGTTCTAAAATACAGGAGTTATTCCATTATAGATATTTTTAACCTAACAAGATTTCATATGATAAATGTTCCTATTGTTTTATTTATTGTCTGTTCCATTGAACTGATTAAACATCTGTTTACAATTATACAAGGAAACTGAAAACAGTTAACATATTAATGGACAATTTGATCATTGACGAAAGTGTACAGACACAGACTTTGTCCACAGTCCTTGTAGTCTAATTAAAGTATATGTGGTGTTTTTTTGTTTTTTTTTGTAGATCATTACCTCCTACATTCCAGTGTCCAGGTGGATCCGAAGCCTGGTCTTATATAAACAAAACAAATATGTCTATTATATGTAACAATCAAGTAGATTTATGCTCAGTTCACAATGGTAATTACTGATGTTTTTTTTTAAGATTGTCTTTCAACAAATAATGTTGCAAGTTTGTAACGTGTTGCATAATTGTTGGCCAAACTTTATTTATTGATAATGTTTCCTTTATTATCGATAACACTCATATTTCATTTTTGTTTGCCCTATGTATAGATCCTAAATACCTTTAATTTATACCCAATGTAACAAAATATGCACTTTTATATGCTGACTTCTCAAGTAGGTGCATATTGTCATGGGAGCCGAGGTACTTTAGTAAAACACTGGCTTGCTAACCAGGAGGCCCTAGGTTCAATCCCTCTGATTGGTGAGAATTTTCTGTGCAGGATTGAAGGCCTGGCAAGAAAAAGTATACTGTCATTTGTGCAAAATTAACCTCATATCACGCATAATAAAGAGTAGGCAAAATTTCCCTCATCGCACTGATTGTTCATGCCTGTCTTAATTCTGTAAATTTGGATGTTAAATTTCATTTCAATTTATATTGTCCTATTCCAAGTCAGTTCTCATTTCTTATCAAATTCTGGTTATTTTTCAAATTTTCTGGGATTATTTAGCTTATTGGGAGACCTATCTAAATCCGCTGTCGTGTTATTTGTAGAGTTATTGCCCCTGTTACAGAAACTGTGTTAATGTTTTTGAGAACATTTTTACATAACATACATGTACTATGATGTTCTACCTTTACTTCAAAATGGTTGTGGTAGGCTTATATTTATTTCTTAAACATACATTATGGAAGAGCTAAATCTGCCTATTGCAGGTCTTTCATTAGGCCTGAAGTGGATTTAAATTATTAATAAAGATCAATTAACTATTCTCAAACCTTAATCTACTCTTGATGTCATCCCTAGCCTGGGATATTTAGTGGATTGGAATCTGATGTGCTGTTCAACACTTACACGTATTCATGATTAAATAAAAAAAAATGGATAATTGAGACTTATGTTTTTTATCGTACCAATTTAGGCCTAAAATTCAATGACAGAAATTCTGGGTTGGTAGTGGATCAATTTGACTGAAATTTTCAGCACTTTTCTATTACATTATGTAATTTTTAACTATTATAGTAAGAACTGGCAGCTCTATACCTAATATCACATTATGTATCTTTAATAATATTATGATGATATTTTACAGTTTCCTGCCCATCCAATTCATTTTGCAACAATACAGCACCAGGATTATATGAATGTGATTGTAAGCCAGGCTATTATGGATATAAATGTTTAAGAAAGGTAACAATACAATTTACTCTTTTGATTTCCTCCCACTGCTAAAGACCCCTATGTGCAAGCGAATTATTGAAATAAAATTAAACCAATTTTAGTCCCAAAATGACATAGTTTGTGTCAAGTTAAGCACCATTTCTTTCTCTCCATGTTGCTTTAGTTATATGTTTATTATTGTCTTTCTAACCAGTGCTTCATCCTACTTCATGTAATCACTGCGCAGTTTTAAAATCAGGAAATCTTGCAGTTGTTTGCTCCTTGTGTGCATCATCTGTCAAGATGTAAACAGTTTATATTTTTGGCCCCAGAATTTCATATTTACGCAGTATATATTATATGTGGTGGAGCGTTAGAATTATTCATATCACCGAATCATATTTTAAATTATGATTAGAACAAATCATTTTTTTTTTCTTAAACAATAAGTGTTGATTAGCTCCTTTGTTGGTAATGGTCACTACACATACTGTGACCGTATTATCTCTATGTACATGTAGTATCCCAGCAAGTGACCTATAGTACTTCTACATTGACATTATATAACTTTTGTGATTGTTATTATTGTATAAGTTAATTTTAGATTATCTTAAGTATTATCAGTTATTCCAGCTTATTAAAGGACATTTTACTATTATTATAGGCATTGCCATAGAATTTGTTTGATAGCTGTTTCTTACCACCACCAATTGAAATTTAGCATTTCCTATTTTGAAACTGTTTCTTTAATCTTGTTTGCAATTCATGACCTCTTGAACTTTGTCAAAGTATTGATGGCCGAATCATTTAACGCATGCATTTTAGATCATAAGATTTGGCATTTATTCAAGTAGTATGTTTCGATTCACTGCTTGCATGTGACCCCAAGCAATTTATTGAAATAAGGTTGAACCGTATGTTTAGTTCAGAAATGACCAAGTTTGTGTCAAGTGGAGGTTAAACGCAATTTCTCTCACAGTCCTATTTTGAAACGGCTTCATTAGTTGTATTATATTCCCACGTCCCACATTGGAATGTTGTTGTATATTGTCATCAACCCTTTCCATACGTTGGTCCATCATCCAGAATTGTTTGTTCATTCTCTAGTGGCTAGAGTTATCATCCAACGGACTTTAAATTTATACACAGTGTTTATGTTCAGGGGTTTTCAATAATTAGTCAAATTATTGCCTTTGATCAGTTTAAAAAAAAAAATAAAAGGCTCGAATTAAAAACCAGTGACTTGACATTTGTACATAGTTGTGTGTTCAAGTATTTGCAGAGCTTATAACTGAATTTATAAAATAAGGTTGAAAAAAAATAAGGTTGTAAAAATTTGCAGCAACTTTAAAGTCATTTTGTCGTCCAAAATATGTAATCATGCTAAAGGTCAAATTTTTAATTATGTCAAGTGATAGAGAAAATCATTGTAAACATTCTTCTGGTCAAGGGTTTAGTATGTAAAGATATAGATAGAGAAAAATTTGTAAATACTCCTCTGGTCAAAGCTTTTATTATGTTAAGTTATACAAGGGTGGATCTAGGAATTTTGAAAAAGGGGGGGGGGGGCAAAATGAGGTCACTGACCGCGTAGACGGGGCACGCCACTGAGAGGAGGGGGGGTGTCCCCAAAACTATTATCCGCCATTTCCTTGAAACTGTAGCCATTCCAAGAACTATTTGGCTGATATTTTCGTCTAAATAAACGTTTGGAACAGACATATTTGGGTCTGAGAAACATTTGGTCAAAATATTTATTACTTGAAGTTACATAAATATTCAAAGGTGTCTAATTGCCAGCTTAGCTGCTGGTATTGGATTGAAAATTTTGAAGGTAAAAACCTTTGAAGTGAATGATTGTGTATGAAAACCAGTAACTCCAACAATCCTCCCAAAATCATTGATTGCACAATCTGATGAAAAGACAGATCCTCTTGTTTCATTTTTTATAGTTGAAAATTTTGTTTTATTTTCTGTACTACACTAGCATCTTGAAGAGTTGTTATATAACCTGCATTCCAGATGGTGTTAGGGATTAGCCAATGAAACCATCTGTTTGGTGACTTCTTGGCATGCGCTGCACGGAACTGTGGGTAACCCTCTTGAAACGTCAATGCTGATTGATAAATCAATGTCTGACGGCATAGGGTCAAAAGCTTCTTATACGACCCATGACGAGACCCCCAGTGCAACGTGTCAGATCTTCATGTAATATAGGCCATAAAAAGTTAAAAAGAAAAAAAAATCAAACAAAATCTAAATCTGTATTTTAATCATATTGTTGGTTGCAGTGATAATTATTAAAATTATACTATCTATTTGCAGGGAAATTTTCCAACAGTCCAATTTAGTGTTGGGTTAGGAGTGTCAACTGTAGTTATTAGTATATTCTTGTGGATATTTCAAAGACGACATGTAAAGAAGAATTTATAGTACTGTACTATCTTGAGATTTTAACTTGTAATTATGTAAAATAAAATTTGTTTTGTTCCTGGTATTCATAATATTTATGTATACTTTCATATGATTATATTTAATAAATATATGCTATATTTATAAGTTTTTCTTAATTATTACCTTAGAGTTAAAGATGCATTATGTAAGATTTAGATAAAGAGCTGACTGTTCTCGCTGTAAATAGTTCACAAATAGATAATGAGAAATGAATATACTGAAAATCTCAATCAAATTACTTTATTCTGAATGTAAAGTTTTAACAACATGGTTTTTCCTCACAACTAATGCACAATATAAAAAAATGAGGTAATAATGGTAACCATCACTTAGTTTTTAAATGTATTTTACAATCTGATTAAAACACAGATCCAATTTCGTTTCGTTTTTTATAGTTCAAAATTTTGTTTTTACCACTCTTGGATCTGGAAGACTTGTTATTTAAGTCGTGTTCTGCCTGAAATGAGGGGTCAGCCAATCAAATCGTCTGTCAAATCGACTGTTTGACCTTTTCATGCGTGGAACTGTGGGTAAATATTACCAGCGGATAGAAATCAAAACAAAACAAAAGTAGATTTTAAAAAGCATGGCGGTCGCTAATTGGTTAATCGAATGACTGACGTTATCGGGTCAAATGTCCCGTGCTTGATACCTGACGTCATAGAACGTGAACTCCCACTATAAATTGTTAGATCTACATGAGTGTAGGCCATCGAAAGTATAAAAAAACGAAACGAAATATAGATCTATATTTAATTAGATTGATGTATTTTAAGGAGTATAATGTTTCTAACATTGTGTTTAAATATTTATTTGAAATAAATAAATGTTTATTTAGAACACCGTAATCCCTGGCAGTAATTTTGCTCTTAATCAAGAAAGGAAGAAAACTGGTTGGGGGTAACTATTTTTTCAAATAAGGCAAGTGATTTTTAAATTGGATTGGTCCATCTGTGTGTCCGTCACACTTTTTGGGACACAATACCGCCGCTTCTGGAGGTAGCCGTTTAACCTCTGTAGATGTTCACTTGTTGAAAGTGTTGTTTTCTATGATCATTTTTCTGTTCTTGCTAAACCGTTGTTCATCACACCATGTGAACACACTTATAATAGGGCAAGCATCAGCCCCCTGTGGTACAAGGGTCCTTCAAATGGGCACAAAAACAGACCCATCTTCACGACGGTACTTTTTTTGCATAGAATACAATGCCTAGTTGAAATCAATCTGCCGTTGAATCTTTTTTGAGATATTCAGGGACAAAGCACAAATAAGGTCATTTACACTGAAAGTGAATACGCAATTTTGCCAATTTGGGCACAGATTTTGTACTGGGATGATAATATAATAATATACCCCAAGACCAACTATAAACCGAGGTCAGCATTTATAATGCAGCAACTGCCCAGAATGATGCTGGGAAATTGAGTTAAAATGCCTAGGAGAGATTTGATTGAACAGACACACTCCCTCAAAAGCTCAAATATCAGAAAGCAATCTAGCAATGGCCAGAGAGGGATATTCATGAACCATTGTTAAGTAAGTTTGTATGTTCATGTACAATCAAAATGGCTGCCATTTTTGTTGAGTATTAACTAATATGAAATGAAAAGTACTCATTCAATGAATATTTTCCTGGTAGTAATAGCATGGTTAACTCTTGAATGTATTTCTCTTCATCATGAAATGTATTCCAATTGACACAGGAGAAACCACACCATAAAATCTTGAACTTTCTGGGTCAACCGGGAGCAAACCTGCAACCTCCAGGCTAGCAAGCCAGTGCCTTAGTCACCATGGCTCTGCTAATTAACCCAGAAAACAAATAACAAATTATGTATAGCTTTTTATTATTACACATTTACCATGACTTAACAATACTTATGGAATGAATTGGTTTTGCATAATTTCAATAGATATAAGAAAAAAAACAATCTTTTACAAAAACACACGTATACAATAAATACATTCAACCTATTACAACGGGACATGTTAAATATTTATGATTTAGTTATCATTGATGAGAAAGAGTATAATAACAACTTAGTATTTAATCCTGATATAGTTCTAACATGTCCCAAGGAAATCTCATTTGCACACAATATTATCACAGTCAAGTCTTATGAAAATGATTAATGACCAAACATTCAAGTTTTATTACACAAGTCTTCCATAATATTCACATTTCGGATATTTAGATTGTAATTCAGGCCACTGCACAATAATATTATCTGCAAATTTATACACAAGTCTTGCTGTCATAGACAGTTTATCCACGCGACATATGCTTTCAACATATATAATCTTGGTTTGCACAATACCAAAGCACTGAAATGAAAAATATTTAACGTGGTTCAATGGAGTCTTTATATGTCTAAAAGAGTCTATTAAGTCAATCCCATTCTTTAATTTTTGTACAAAATAAAAACCCCAATACCCATATTTTTACTTTTCATTTAGTAACATAACTTGGGTTAAAATATTTGATACTTACCTTTATAATCCATCCAACTAAACATACTGGTATACAAGTTCCTGGTCCATTACATAATATCTGTTGAAAATAAATATCTATTCATATAAATTGAGTTTTGAATATCACAAAAAAAGTTTAAATACAATACTGCAATCTTACAATAGTGGGTGTTTATAACAGACATGTCAGTCAATGGATCCACACATCAATTTAAGTGTGATGCTGAATAAACTTAAATTTATTAGTTTTATATATAAAACTGGTTGAAATGATGACATATGTACCAGCAAAAAAGATGATATGATGTCAACTCGTCCCCAATCTTTGATTCACAGGTAAGTTTAAAGTAATACTTACTATTTCTGGTCTACAAATAACCATCAGTGGAATACAATAGAAAATACTATATATCGTATAAGCTACTGTTGTAAACCAGGATTGATTAACTTCACGACATCTTGGTATCTTGTGAATTAAATACTGAAAAATTAATTATTAATAATATTCTGAAATAATTATGACTTTCATGCATGCTAGATTTTCCACTCTGAGAAATCATTATTAGTGGCTATGTGACATTGAAAATTTGGTAATACTCTTATATTTCCATCTAGATTTTCAATTCAAACTTTCCGTATGCACATAATTATAATTCAATACCTCAGTTTTAAAATTCTTTTTTCTCCGCAGATCATCTTCCATAGCATGTACTTTACTTTCACTAATACTGTCCGTATTTGCTAGAATATAATGTCGCGGTGAATAGTTCCCACTTAATGCACCCATTAATCGAAGCATCTCTCGTGTATGACCACCTGTGGCAAGAAAAGAAATTACCATGCTTAAATGAGCCAACAGTAACTTGTCAATTGATTATTTACTTGGTCTCCAAGAGACAAGAAATAGCTCTAGATGTCTTTTGCTTTTTAAATTAATAATCATAACGTCACTTAACAGGACCCATTAAGGGTAAAATATATATATCAATGTCTGAAATAAGAACTTGCTGTTAGTATTGGGCATCAAATATAGAGATATAACATTACTATTAGAATAGTAGATATAATACCTGATCCAATAACTGACACAATGGATGCTGGCTTGGTTCTTACTTCAGTAAACTTGGTTGTTTGTGATGGACCCTGAAACCATCTGTAGGCTACATACAACAATGTAAATGTTGGTACAAGATAGTATATTGGTGAAAAATAACTTTTCTCTAGATTAGAATCCATTCTCACACTGATAGTACTGTAGATTTCTCAATTAACAAGGACTTTTCTTGGAATTATCAAATCTTCATATAAGTGGAATTGATGATAGGTTTCTAATGCTAATGGCTGGATGACATCTTAAATTGAAGGAAAACAAAATTGAAGATTCACTTCCAATGACTGGGATAATATATTAATACCTACATATCGTAATACAGATGCAAGATTGAGATTAAAAGCTGACAGTGAACACTATTTAATCAAAAAAAGATAGGTTGCCAGGCAACGAAACATACGTCCACAGCAGCTAAATCGTCCAGGCAGTCAACAAGGGTTGTCGCATATTTTTACTTTTTTCGGTAATGAAACATTTGTAATACACAAAAATCTGATTAAGAGTAACAACTCATTATATAATTATCAGAAAATCATTAGAATTTGTTTGCTTTTTATAAAGTTTTGCCCCATGCTAACAATTAGAATACGAAACATTTAATATCACAGATTTAGCTGTTCAGTTATCAAAATTCACTGAAAATCAAAATACTTGTTCGTTTAAACACCTTAAACTCTGTGTATCAATCTGAAAGTGAAGTCAATCGGATGATAAGTTTGGCCTCTACAGCGGCACAAGATATTTTGAAGTGATCAAGGGCCATAACTCTGGCAGTAATTATTTGAAACGAATCAATAGGCTTTTTCGTGTCATAACCTTAAACACTGTGTGTAAATTTAAAGTCAATTGGATATTAATTTTGGCCTCTAGAGCGTCTACAGGATTTTTCGAAGTGATCAAGGGCCATAACTCTTGAAGTAATTATTGGAAATCGCTGAAAATCAAAAGACGTCTTCGTCTCATGACTGTAAACACTATGTATAAATTTGAAGTCAATCAGATATTAACTTTGGCTTCTAGAGCTTCCACAATATTTTTTGAAGTGATCAAGGGCCATAACTCTGGCAGTAATCATCAGATATTGCTGAAAATCAATAGGCTTCTTCGTCCCATGACCTTAAACACTGTATAAATTTCTTCCAGTCAATCGGATAATAACTTTGACCTCTAGAGCGTCCACAGGATATTTTAAAGTGATCAAAGGCCATAACTCTGGCACTAATTATCGGAAATCACTGAAAATCAATAGGCTTCTTCGTCTCATGACTTTAAATACTTTGTATAAATTTAAAGTCAATCGGATATTAACTTTGGCCTCTAGAGCGTCCACAAGATTATTTGAAGTGATCAAGGGCCATAACTCTGGTAGTTATTATTGGAAATCGCTGAAAAACAATAGGCTTCTTCATCTTCTGCCCTTAAACACTGTGTATAAATTTAAAGTCAATCGGATATTAACTTTAGCCTCTAGAGCGTCCACAAGCAATTGTGGACAACGGACGGACGGAGGCGACGACAATAATACATGTACGACCACATTTCAGTGTGGGCGTATAATAAATAATGAAAAGGGAATAGTAATTTAGATAACATTTCAGGCCTAAAGAAAGACCCACAATAGACAGATGTAGCTCTTGCATAATGTGTTTAAATAGTTACATTATAAATAAGCCATATAAATAATAGGTGCACAAGTGCTGGAACAACCTAACCTGTTCAAAATTTACACTGTATTTAGAATTGGGAAAATGCAAGATAACTTTCAAAATAGAAATTATTTCAGTGGAACATTTACAATCTATTATAGGCACGTTTAAAATAAAAAATATATCTTATTATATTTCAGGATGGTAGTTTAATTTGTATGTCTTTTCATACCGGTAATGGTTTCTATGTCATTCCAGAATCGTATTTCAATGAATTGAATGAAATCAGTCTACATTGGTATATTTGTAAAAGATCCCGTGGCAGAATGAATTTGATCTAAGAATAAGAGTAGGCTGTAGTACCCATGATCGGGCAAACTTTCCCCTCATCTCACTCCACAACGACAATAGTGTATGAACCAATTTCACCTTTCTGTAGATAGATCTATACTAAATAGGAAATTCTAATTTATACAGAATGGGGGTGAAAGTATAACCATACTAAGTTATTTTAAATAACGGATGTCAGAGAGATATATATCTGATAATCTATCTCTAACATCCATTATTTAAAATAACTAAACCATACTGAATTCGCAGAATGAGAACGTGAGAAAGCTCTCTCACTTTTCTATTCGCACTTTCAAGTTTAAAATGAGCAGACTGTCAATGATCGAACAAACCTCAATTAACTGTGTAAGTAATCAGTATAACAATGGTCTTCATCTGTTAATACAGCATGTCGCGAACTAATTACAGGACTATTCACTTAAAACTCTTGTTAGCTTAGGAAGTTTCTTCAAGTGATTTAAATGACACGTGCCCAGCTGATATATTTGGGGCGATTACCGAGGGCGATAACTCTAAATAGGTCGGTTGGTACAAAATTGTCGACCTGAAAAATACGACAAACGAAAACTATTGGTTTCAGCCAGATCCACTGTGCAATTTAACTAAGAGTCACCATCTGCTATTCTTTCTGTACATTTGAATTCTTAACTGTTAATAATTAAACGTGGTAGTGCCAAATGCAGTATTTGTATAGTTGAATAATAGAAACGGTTTAAAGACAACCTGACAGTAATCCCGTAATTGTTTCATTGATAACCCAGGTTACCGAATAAATCGAAGGTCAATTCGGTTGTTATCTTACAATGATCAAAAACTGATATCGTTTCATAACTTAAGATAACCTCATTAATAATTAGGGTTTCACACTGCGAAGCTTGTGTGAAACACTATTGTTTTTGTTAAAATTATTATTAGGGTTTCACACTGCGAAGCTTGTGTGAAACACTATTGTTTTTGTTAAAATTATTATTCTTATTAGGGTTTCACACTGCGAAGCTTGTGTGAAACACTATTGTTTTTGTTAAAATTATTATTAGGGTTTCACACTGCGAAGCTTGTGTGAAACACTATTGTTTTTGTTAAAATTATTATTCTTATTATTATTATTCTTCTTTTGTTTTGAGTAGATCTCAGCAACTGCTTGTCGCATCGTTACGATTTCTTCGGTTTTACTGGGAAAGTGGGTGTGACTTAGAGGATAAAGCTATTTTGAACGTTCTGTGACAATGCGAAATGTCCGAAATCACCGAAGTTATCGTTTTTGAAAATATAGCAGTAATTTTAACAATAATCATTGGATTTTAACTTTCGATACATTTTGGCATAGCCTGAGACAGGGCACATAGCTACGCTTCTTTCGATTTTTGATTTTCGGCAAATCTTCGAAGATATTAGGCGCCAAATTTCGTAAATTTAAAATTTTACAAAAAACATTTTTATTTATGAATATTTTTTAGTCGTATTGTGCACAGAATTAAAGAGTCATCTGCCTTGTGCAAAAATGTTAAAAAATTTTGTCTCAGTAATTTTCCTTGGCCGCCATTGGCTAATTCAGTTTTTCAGTCCTAGATTAATTTTTTATTGTTCGATTTGTATAAAACAAAGTTCATATGCTTCGTTGTCTCAATTGTCATTTTTTTTATTACCGGAAGTGTTATCTGTCGGCACCGGAAGTGGCATAATTTTACCAAAAACTACAATTTTGACAGTTAGGTACCATTTTTCGAAAACAAATATTATTTTTTGGAAAAATTATTTGACTCAAAGAGTGTGCCCTTTCAAGGCGCAAAAAATGTCGGAAGCAGTTTTTTTAATTTCGATTTCATTTTCGAGCAAATTCGATTTAATGGCTAAAAATGGTGTAAAATTGACCTATTTACAACCTATTCAGGCTTTTCAGATTTTAAAATATTTCTTCGTAACTTTTATAAACTTGTAGCTATAATCCATACGAAGAAAATGTATGTTAAAATTAGTTTGTAATATAAGCAGTTCCCAAGAAATGGGCAGTTCTGTGCAAGTCACTGTTTTCGTTATTTTGCCTGTAAAAGAATCAATTATTATTGGATTTTTATAAAAGTGACATCATTTGATTCAAAAAGCATGTAGCGTCATATCAAGTTGATTACAATTTAAAATTGACACCGGAAGTGACGTCATTTGGTCAAAAACTGCATTTTAAACTTTTTAAATCAATGTTTTATTCAACCATGAATAACTTAATATGTATTAATAATTTTAACTTTTGGTTTAAATTCACATATAAATACAACTCATATGGTCATATAGATATCATAAAATTGTTTCTAACTTGTTCGGTTGCCGAGAAATAGACGGTTTTCTACAGGTCACTTTTGAAGGTTTCGGGGCCATAAAAGTGTCAATTATTATTCGATTTTCATAAACGTTACACCATGTTACACCTAATGCCATTTGTGATTTAATACAAGTAATTTAAGATTTTCATTATCACCGGAAGTAACGTCATTTTGGCAAAAACTGAATTTTTAGCCTTCAAAACAGATATTTTATTCAAATGAGTCTGTTTTGAAATCTTTTTCAAATTATGGTATTTGATGCCAATCAACAAATAGAATGAACCCATACGATCATACAGATACCACAAAATGGTTTCTAACTTGTACGGTTGCAGAGAAATAGCAGATTTTCTACAAGTCACTTTTCGAGTTTTTTGGTCTTTAAAAGTGGCAATTATTATTCGATTTACATAAAATTTTCACTATATGATATCGTATGCCATTTCTGATTTCATAAGACTAATTGAACATTTGCATTAACTCCGGGAGTAATTTAATTTTGTCAAGATCATTTACAAGTAACAAATGTATAAAATGACTTGATATTGCTGGATTGATTGGTTGATTCTGCGTCCATTTTATTTGTGTGCAATGTTAATTTGGAAACCTGTTTAGTGGTTTCGCTGGTACCGGAAGTGACATATGTTCAAGGGTAACTTGGCACCGGAAGTGACATGTTTAAGGGTAACGTGGCACCAGTGAAACCCGTCATTCCTGCATGCAGGTCTAGTTCTTATTATTATTATTATTATTATTATTATTCTTCTTTTGTTTTGAGTAGATCTCAGCAACTACGTGTCGCATCGTTACGATTTCTTCGGTTTTACTGGGAAAGTGGGTGTGACTTAGAGGATAAAGCTATTTTGAACGTTCTGCGACAATGCGAAATGTCCGAAATCACCGAAGTTATCGTTTTTACAAATATTGCGGTAATTTTAACAATAATCATGGGATTTTAACTTTCGATACATTTTGGCATAGCTGGAGACAGGGCACATAGCTGCGCTACTTTCGATTTTTGATTTTCGGCAAATCTTCGAAGATATTAGGCGCCAAATTTCGGAAATTTAAAATTTTACAAAAAACTTTTTTATTTATGAATATTTTTTAGTCGTGTTGTGCACAGAATTAAAGAGTCATCTGACTTGCGCAAAAATGTTAAAACATTTTGTCTCAGTAATTTTCCTTGGCCTCCATTGGCTAATTCAGTTTTTCAGTCCTAGATTAATTTTTTATTGTTCGATTTGTATAAAACAAAGTTCATATGCTTCGTTGTCTCAATTGTCATTTTTTTTATTACCAAAAGTGTTATCTGTCGGCACCGGAAGTGGCATAATTTTACCAAAAACTACAATTTTGACAGTTAGGTACATTTTTTGAAAACAAATATTATTTTTTTGAAAAATTATATGACTCAAAGAGTGTGTCCTTTAAAGGCGCAAAAAATGTCGGAAGCAGTTTTTTTAATTTCTTTTTCATTTTCTAGCAAATTGGATTAAGAGGTGAAAAAAGGCGTAAAATTGACCTATTTACAACTCATTCAGGCTTTTCAGATTTTAAAATATTTTTACGTAACTTTTATAAACTTGTAGCTATAATCCATACGAAGAGAATGTATGTGAAAATTAGTTTGTAATATAATCAGTTGCCGAGAAATAGGCAATTTTGCATGAGTCACTTTTCACGTAATTTTGGCTGTAAAAGAATCAATTATTATTCGATTTTCAATTTTCTTTCGCCATTGGATGCCTAATGCCATAGTGGACTATGTCAAACCATTTTACCCCTTGCGCTGCCACCGGAAATGACGTCATTTGCTCAAAACTTAAATTTTAGCCTTCAAAAAACAATATTTTATTCAAATGAGTCGTATTTGTTATTTTTTTCAAATTGTGATATTTGATTCTATTGATCAAATAGATTGAACCCATACGATCATACAGATACCACAAAATGGTTTCTAACTTGTACGGTTGCAGAGAAATGGGCGATTTTCCTTAAGTCACTTTTCAAGGTTTTTGGTCTATAAAAGTGTCATTTATTATTCGATTTTCATAAAATTTTCACCATATGATATCTTGTGTCATTTATGATTTCATAGAACTAATTTAACATTTTCAGTATCACCGGAAGTAATGTCATTTTGGCAAAAACTGTATTTTTAGCCTTCAAAACAGACATTTTTTTCAAATGAGTCTGATTTGTAATATATTTCAAATTATGATATTTGATTCCAATCGACAAATGGATTGAACCCATACGATCATATAGATACCAAAAGATAGTTTTTATCGTGTACGGTTGCCGAGAAATAGACGATTTTCTACAAGTCACTTTTCAAGGTTTTTGGTCTATAAAAGTGGCAATTCTCATCTTCGATTTACATACAATTTTCGCCATTATGCTGCCTTATGCCATTTCTGATTTCATAAAACTAATTGAACATTTTCATTATCACCGGAAGTAATGAAATTTTGCCAGGATCACTTACAAGTAACATATATATAAAATGAATTGATATTGCTGGATTTGGTTGATTCTTCGTCCATTTTATTTGATGTTTACAATGCTTATGTGGAAACCTGTTTGATGGTTTCATTGGTATCGGAAGTGACATATGTTTAAGGGTAACGTGGCACCGAAAGTGACGTGGCACCAGTGAAACCCGTCATTCCTGCATGCAGGTCTAGTTATTATTATTATTATTCTTCTTTTGTTTTGAGTAGATCTCAGCAACTGCTTGTCGCATCGTTACGATTTCTTCGGTTTTACTGGGAAAGTGGGTGTGACTTAGAGGATAAAGCTATTTTGAACGTTCTGCGACAATGCGAAATGTCCGAAATCACCGAAGTTATCGTTTTTGAAAATATTGCAGTAATTTTAACAATAATCATTGGATTTTAACTTTCGATACATTTTGGCATAGCCTGAGACAGGGCACATAGCTACGCTTCTTTCGATTTTTGATTTTCGGCAAATCTTCGGAGATATTAGGCGCCAAATTTCGTAAATTTAAAATTTTACAAAAAACATTTTTATTTATGAATATTTTTTAGTCGTATTGTGCACAGAATTAAAGAGTCATCTGTCTTGTGCAAAAATGTTAAAAAATTTTGTCTCAGTAATTTTCCTTGGCCGCCATTGGCTAATTCAGTTTTTCAGTCCTAGATTAATTTTTTATTGTTCGATTTGTATAAAACAAAGTTCATATGCTTCGTTGTCTCAATTGTCATTTTTTTTATTACCGGAAGTGATATCTGTCGGCACCGGAAGTGGCATAATTTTACCAAAAACTACAATTTTGACAGTTAGGTACATTTTTTGAAAACAAATATTATTTTTTGGAAAAATTATTTGACTCAAAGAGTGTGCCCTTTCAAGGCGCAAAAAATGTCGGAAGCAGTTTTTTTAATTTCGATTTCATTTTCGAGCAAATTCGATTAAATGGCTAAAAATGGTGTAAAATTGACCTATTTACAACCTATTCAGGCTTTTCAGATTTTAAAATATTTCTTCGTAACTTTTATAAACTTGTAGCTATAATCCATACGAAGAAAATGTATGTTAAAATTAGTTTGTAATATAAGCAGTTACCAAGAAATGGGCAGTTCTGTACAAGTCACTGTTTTCGTTATTTTGCCTGTAAAATAGTCAATTATTATTGGATTTTTATAAAAGTGACATCATTTGATTCAAAAAGCATGTAGCGTCATATCAAGTTGATTACAATTTAAAATTGACACCGGAAGTGACGTCATTTGGTCAAAAACTGCATTTTAAACTTTTTAAATCAATGTTTTATTCAACCATGAATAACTTAATATGTATTAATAATTTTAACTTTTAGTTTAAATTCACATATAAATACAACTCATATGGTCATATAGATATCATAAAATTGTTTCTAACTTGTTCGGTTGCCGAGAAATAGACGGTTTTCTACAGGTCACTTTTGAAGGTTTCGGGGCCATAAAAGTGTCAATTATTATTCGATTTTCATAAACGTTACACCATGTTATACCTAATGCCATTTGTGATTTCATACAAGTAATTTAATATTTTCATTATCACCGGAAGTAACGTCATTTTGGCAAAAACTGAATTTTTAGCCTTCAAAACAGATATTTTATTCAAATGAGTCTGTTTTGAAATCTTTTTCAAATTATGGTATTTGATGCCAATCAACAAGTAGAATGAACCCATACGATCATACAGATACCACAAAATGGTTTCTAACTTGTACGGTTGCAGAGAAATAGCAGATTTTCTACAAGTCACTTTTCAAGTTTTTTGGTCTTTAAAAGTGGCAATTATTATTCGATTTACATAAAATTTTCACTATATGATATCGTATGCTATTTCTGATTTCATAAAACTAATTGAACATTTTCATTAACACCGGAAGAAATGTAATTTTTTCAAGATCATTTACAAGTATGTATAAAATGAATTGATATTGCTGGATTTGGTTGATTCTGCATCCATTTTATTTGTGTGCAATGTTAATTTGGAAACCTGTTTAATGGTTTCGTTGGTACCGGAAGTGACATATGTTCAAGGGTAACTTGGCACCGGAAGTGACATGTTTAAGGGTAACGTGGCACCAGTGAAACCCGTCATTCCTGCATGCAGGTCTAGTTCTTATTAGGGTTTCACACTGCGAAGCTTGTGTGAAACACTATTGTTTTTGTTAAAATTATTATTAGGGTTTCACACTGCGAAGCTTGTGTGAAACACTATTGTTTTTGTTAAAATTATTATTCTTATTATTAGGCTTTCAGACTTTCGTCTGAAAGCCTATTGTGATTACTAAAATTATTATTTATTATTATTATTTTTTTTTTCGCCGGAGCCTATTTCTCAGTGCCTGTAACAGATACCGATCTGGGACCTAATTCTCTGTCGGGAAACCATGTCTTGGCTACTTGATAAACTATATTTGAAACTTCTGCGCAGACCGGAAGTGGTCGAATTTCGTGCGGTGTCAAAAAATCAAAAAACGGCCGTAGATTCGTCAATTCTCTACCTATTTTCATACAAATGACATTTTCGGAAACCCTGAGTCTTTTCTCGGACGATAGCAGTTGAAAATTTCGATATTTCGAAACTTCATCGCTGACTTCTTGCGATCGAAAAATGAAAAATGTTGTTTGAGAGACAATTTTTGTTATTTTTCAAAATTTTGAAATTTGACCTACATTTTTGGATACCTGAAGTCCATCCGATTCCAGTAATATAAGTTTCATTCAGATTTATCGCCCTTTATTTTTCGATTTTTTTCGAATTTTCTACCCATTTTGCGAGCTCGGGTTTCGTTTTATGGCCGAATTGACGTTTCTGAAATTTCTGAGGCATGAAGCCAAATGACCATTGCAAGGAATAAAGCAATTTCAACAATAATCTGTACACCGGAAGTGGTCGAAATAATGTCCGATATTTTGAAAAAAATGCAAAAAATGGGTATTTTGGGGAAAAACGCGACTTCTCCGTCCGATATGAATGGATTAAACAAATTAGGGTACCATTGGACTGCACTAGTATTGTGCTATCGTATGATACCCAATTTGTACGGATACGACGAGCAGGAAGCAAAATATGGCACGCTGAAAATCAAGTATTTTCTGATTTGGAGCGTTTTTGGACGCCTGTATCTCGAAAACTTAACCGCAACTTTTTTTTTAACTTTCTCTATCGAGAGTCCATTCGATAGTCTTGTGAATTATGCCATCCAATAAGACTTTGAAATGTCTGGAATATGATAAAAAAGGGACTGAAAATCAAAAAAAGTCGAAAAATCGTGAAATTTTGGAAAATGCTCTACTATTTTTTTATTTTAAGAGATTTTCAAAAAAAGGTTGTATATTCAGATAGCTGACCTAATTACGATTCTAATGATGTATAATATGTATGTAGTTATTGAAATTTAATTTTCGATATTTTAATTTTTTTGCATTTTTGGCACTTTTGAACATAGGATTTCTCAGAGGCATTTTATCTGATCAGATAATGTAATATATCATTACAGAGCCCCGTGGCTATTTTAGTGCCCAAACCGGCTATTAAAACTATTCCGACAATAATAACCATACCGTAAGTATTCAAAAAATGAAAAAAAAAGGTTAAAACCATTGTCGCAGTTGCGAGAAACTTGATTTCTCCCTTAGGTAATAGCGGACCAAAAGAACTAAAGTGTCGCTGGATAGCCCTATTAATGGACCATCATATGGTATCTAAATAATACGATTTCGATGGTAAGGAAATAAATTATTGTATGCCAAAAATATATTATTTTCCGATTTTTTAACATTCTGGGACGCCCTTTTCTCGAAAACGACGCCGCAGATTTTTCTCAAACTTTTCTTACTCAAAGTCTTATCGGTGGTCTATATAGTGAATCCAAAATGAAATGCATTGAAATAATATAAATGGTCCAAAAATGGCCTCAAACTTTGAAAAAAATTGAAAAATCGTTAAATTTTTGGAAACGCGCTTTAATTTATCTTTTTTTCCAAAACTACTCAATGGATGTTTCTGACACTTCTGGTACAGAAAGTTAATTATCCAAAGAACTTCGTAAAGCTATCACTACAACGATCGTAAAACCGGAAGTAGTCGAAAAAATGTCCGATATTTTGAAAAAAATTAATTTTTTTACGAAAACCTTTTTTATTTATGAATATGTTTTGATGATATTTTACACAGGGTTAAAAATATCATCCTACTTGAGCAGAAATGAGAAAAAAAATTGTCTCGGTAATTTGCGTTAGCCGTCATCGGCTAATTTAGTTTTTCGTACCCAGAAAAATTATTTATTATTCGATTTGTATAAAACAAAGTTCATACGCTCCGTGGTCCCAATTGTAATTTTTTTTGTTACGGTGAAATTTTTCTGTCGGCAACGGAAGTGACGTAATATTAACAAAAACTAAAATTTTGACAGTTCGGTACCACTTTTTGAAAGCAAATATTATTTTTTTTCAAAACTGATATAACTAAAAGGATGCACCCTGCAAAGGTGCACAAAATCCTTAGCTCATATTTTTGAATTTCAATTTCATTTTCGGGCAATTTCGAATAAAATGTAAAATAAAGTGTAAAATTCAGTTATTTACAATTCATTCAGCGTCTTCATATTTTGAAATATTTATTTGTAATTTTCATAAACTCGTAGCAATAATCCAGACGAAGAGAATGTATGCGAAAATTAGTTTGTAATATGAGCAGTTGCCGAGAAATATGCAATTTTGCATGCATCACTTTTCACGTTATTTTGCCTATACAAGAGTGAATTATTATTCGATTTGCAATATTTTTTTTCCATTTGATGCCTAATGCCAATTTGGACTAGGTCAAGCCAATTTTACATTTTCACTGTGACCGGAAATGACGTCATTTGGGCAAAAACTGTATTTTTAACCTAAAAAAACTAAAATTTTATTCAAATGAGTCTGCCTGATAATATTTTTAAAATTATGATATTTGATTCCCATCAACGAATAGAATAAAGCCATACGACCATACAGATACCACAAAATGGTTTCTAACTTGTACGGTTTCAGAGAAATAGGCGATCTTCTATAAGTCACTTTTTAAGGTTTTTGGTCTATAAAAGTGTCAATTATTATTCGATTTTTATAATTTTTTTACCATTTGATGCCTTATGCCATTTATGACTTCTATGAACCAAGTTAACATTTTCAATATCACCGGAAGTAATGCAATTTTTGCAAAAAACGTATTTTTAGCCTTCAAAACAAACATTTTTTTGAAGTGATTTATATTCATTATTCGTTTAACTTTATAACGTCTGACTCTAATGGGCAGTAAGATTGAATCAATACCATCATATTGATATCAAGAAAAGGCTTCTAGCATGTTCCCTTGTCGAATAATAATCAATTTTCCCAGGGTCACTTTTAAGTTTTTTACCTTCTTAATTTCAGTTTATGGGTTATAGGTTAATTATTTATTGCCCGATATGTATAAAACAAAGTTTGTATTTTGTATGTTGCGAATTTTTGACTTATTTTTCACCTATAAAAATTTCTTTCGGCACCGGAAGTGACGTAATTTTGCCATAATTTACAATTTTGACCGGTCTTTTCGCCAGCAAATATTACTTTTACATATAGAGGGTGTCACTCAAGCAAAACAACTAAAGTATAGTTTGGTAGCTCAATGGATCGGCTATGGTATAATAAACTTCCTGTATGATTCCTGAAAGCCGGTTCAGTGCTGCTTGCAGGTCTAGTTATTATTATTATTATTCTTCTTTTGTTTTGAGTAGATCTCAGCAACTACGTGTCGCATCGTTACGATTTCTTCGGTTTTACTGGGAAAGTGGGTGTGACTTAGAGGATAAAGCTATTTTGAACGTTCTGCGACAATGCGAAATGTCCGAAATCACCGAAGTTATCGTTTTTACAAATATTGCGGTAATTTTAACAATAATCATGGGATTTTAACTTTCGATACATTTTGGCATAGCTGGAGACAGGGCACATAGCTGCGCTACTTTCGATTTTTGATTTTCGGCAAATCTTCGAAGATATTAGGCGCCAAATTTCGGAAATTTAAAATTTTACAAAAAACTTTTTTATTTATGAATATTTTTTAGTCGTGTTGTGCACAGAATTAAAGAGTCGTCTGACTTGCGCAAAAATGTTAAAAAATTTTGTCTCAGTAATTTTCCTTGGCCTCCATTGGCTAATTCAGTTTTTCAGTCCTAGATTAATTTTTTATTGTTCGATTTGTATAAAACAAAGTTCATATGCTTCGTTGTCTCAATTGTCATTTTTTTTATTACCAAAAGTGTTATCTGTCGGCACCGGAAGTGGCATAATTTTACCAAAAACTACAATTTTGACAGTTAGGTACATTTTTTGAAAACAAATATTATTTTTTTGAAAAATTATATGACTCAAAGAGTGTGTCCTTTAAAGGCGCAAAAAATGTCGGAAGTAGTTTTTTTAATTTCTTTTTCATTTTCTAGCAAATTGGATTAAGAGGTGAAAAAAGGCGTAAAATTGACCTATTTACAACTCATTCAGGCTTTTCAGATTTTAAAATATTTTTACGTAACTTTTATAAACTTGTAGCTATAATCCATACGAAGAGAATGTATGTGAAAATTAGTTTGTAATATAAGCAGTTGCCGAGAAATAGGCAATTTTGCATGAGTCACTTTTCACGTAATTTTGGCTGTAAAAGAATCAATTATTATTCGATTTTCAATTTTCTTTCGCCATTGGATGCCTAATGCCATAGTGGACTATGTCAAACCATTTTACCCCTTGCGCTGCCACCGGAAATGACGTCATTTGCTCAAAACTTAAATTTTAGCCTTCAAAAAACAATATTTTATTCAAATGAGTCGTATTTGTTATTTTTTTCAAATTGTGATATTTGATTCTATTGATCAAATAGATTGAACCCAGACGATCATACAGATACCACAAAATGGTTTCTAACTTGTACGGTTGCAGAGAAATGGGCGATTTTCCTTAAGTCACTTTTCAAGGTTTTTGGTCTATAAAAGTGTCAGTTATTATTCGATTTTCATAAAATTTTCACCATATGATATCTTGTGTCATTTATGATTTCATAGAACTAATTTAACATTTTCAGTATCACCGGAAGTAATGTCATTTTGGCAAAAACTGTATTTTTAGCCTTCAAAACAGACATTTTTTCAAATGAGTCTGATTTGTAATATATTTGAAATTATGATATTTGATTCCAATCAACAAATGGATTGAACCCATACGATCATATAGATACCAAAAGATAGTTTTTATCGTGTACGGTTGCCGAGAAATAGACGATTTTCTACAAGTCACTTTTCAAGGTTTTTGGTCTATAAAAGTGGCAATTCTCATTCGATTTACATACAATTTTCGCCATTATGCTGCCTTATGCCATTTCTGATTTCATAAAACTAATTGAACATTTTCATTATCACCGGAAGTAATGAAATTTTGCCAGGATCACTTACAAGTAACATATATATAAAATGAATTGATATTGCTGGATTTGGTTGATTCTTCGTCCATTTTATTTGATGTTTACAATGCTTATGTGGAAACCTGTTTGATGGTTTCATTGGTATCGGAAGTGACATATGTTTAAGGGTAACGTGGCACCGAAAGTGACGTGGCACCAGTGAAACCCGTCATTCCTGCATGCAGGTCTAGTTCTTATTAGGGTTTCACACTGCGTAGCTTGTGTGAAACACTATTGTTTTTGTTAAAATTATTATTCTTATTATTATTATTATTATTATTATTATTATTCAGATTCCAATTTGAATAGATCTCAGCAACTACGTGTCGCATCGTTACGATTTCTTCGGTTTTACTGGGAAAGTGGGTGTGACTTAGAGGATAAAGCTATTTTGAACGTTCTGCGACAATGCGAAATGTCCGAAATCACCGAAGTTATCGTTTTTGAAAATATTGCAGTAATTTTAACAATAATCATTGGATTTTAACTTTCGATACATTTTGGCATAGCCTGAGACAGGGCACATAGCTACGCTACTTTCGATTTTTGATTTTCGGCAAATCTTCGAAGATATTAGGCGCCAAATTTCGAAAATTTAAAATTTTACAAAAAACTTTTTTATTTATGAATTTTTTTTAGTCGTATTGTGCACAGAATTAAAGAGTCATCTGACTAGTGCAAAAATGTTAAAAAAAATTGTCTCAGTAATTTTCCTTGGCCGCCATTGGCTAATTCAGTTTTTCAGTCCTAGATTGATTTTTTATTGTTCGATTTGTATAAAACAAAATTCATATGCTTCGTTGTATCAATTGTCATTTTTTTTATTACCAAAAGTGTTATCTGTCGGCACCGGAAGTGGCATAATTTTACCAAAAACTACAATTTTGACAGTTATTTTTTTATTTCGAAAACAAATATTATTTTTTGGAAAAATTATTTGACCCAAAGAGTGTGCCCTTTCAAGGCGCAAAAAATGTAGGAAGCAGTTTTTTTAATTTCGATTTCACTTTCGAGCAAATTCGATTAAGAGGCTAAAAATGGTGTAAAATTGACCTATTTAGAACCTATTCAGGCTTTTCAGATTTTAAAATATTTCTTCGTAACTTTTATAAACTTGTAGCTATAATCCATACGAAGAAAATGTATGTTAAAATTCGTTTGTAATATAAGCAGTTACCAAGAAATGGGCAGTTCTGTACAAGTCACTGTTTTCGTTATTTTGCCTGTAAAATAGTCAATTATTATTGGATTTTTATAAAAGTGACATCATTTGATTCAAAAGGCATATAGCGTCATATGAAGTTGGTTACAATTTAAAATTGACACCGGAAGTGACATCATTTGGTCAAAAACTGCATTTTAAACTTTTTAAATCAATGTTTTATTCAACCAAGAATAACTTAATATGTATTAATAATTTTAACTTTTGGTTTAAATTCACATATAAACAAAACTCATATGGTCATATAGATATCATAAAATTGTTTCTAACTTGTTCGGTTGCCGAGAAATAGACGGTTTTCTACAGGCTACTTTTGAAGGTTTCGGGGCCATAAAAGTGTCAATTATTATTCGATTTTCATAAACGTTACACCGTGTTATACCTAATGCCATTTGGGATTTCATACAAGTAATTTAAGATTTTCATTATCACCGGAAGTAACGTCATTTTGGCAAAAACTGTATTTTTAGCCTTCAAAACGGATATTTTATTCAAATGAGTCTGTTTTGAAATCTTATTCAAATTATGGTATTTGATGCTAATCAACAAATAGAATGAACCCATACGATCATACAGATACCACAAAATGGTTTGTAACTTGTACGGTTGCAGAGAAATAGCCGATTTTCTACAAGTGACTTTTCAAGTTTTTTGGTCTTTAAAAGTGGCAATTATTACTCGATTTACATAAAATTTTCACTATATGATATCGTATGCCATTTCTGATTTCATAAGACTAATTGAACAATTTCATTAACACAGGAAGTAATTTAATTTTGTCAAGATTATTTAGAAGTAACAAATGTATAAAATGACTTGATATTGCTGGATTGATTGGTTGATTCTGCGTCCAATTTATTTGTGTGCAATGTTAATTTGGAAACCTGTTTAGTGGTTACGCTGGTACTGGAAGTGACATATGTTCAAGGGTAACTTAGCACCGGAAGTGACATGTTTAAGAGTAACTTGGCACCAGTGAAACCCGTCATTCCTGCATGCAGGTCTAGTTATTATTATTATTCTTCTTTTGTTTTGAGTAGATCTCAGCAACTATGTGTCGCATCGTTACGATTTCTTCGGTTTTACTGGGAAAGTGGGTGTGACTTAGAGGATAAAGCTATTTTGAACGTTCGGCGACAATGCGAAATGTCCGAAATCACCGAAGTTATCGTTTTTACAAATATTGCGGTAATTTTAACAATAATCATGGGATTTTAACTTTCGATACATTTTGGCATAGCTGGAGACAGGGCACATAGCTGCGCTACTTTCGATTTTTGATTTTCGGCAAATCTTCGAAGATATTAGGCGCCAAATTTCGGAAATTTAAAATTTTACAAAAAACTTTTTTATTTATGAATATTTTTTAGTCGTGTTGTGCACAGAATTAAAGAGTCATCTGACTTGCGCAAAAATGTTAAAAAAATTTGTCTCAGTAATTTTCCTTGGCCTCCATTGGCTAATTCAGTTTTTCAGTCCTAGATTAATTTTTTATTGTTCGATTTGTATAAAACAAAGTTCATATGCTTCGTTGTCTCAATTGTCATTTTTTTTATTACCAAAAGTGTTATCTGTCGGCACCGGAAGTGGCATAATTTTACCAAAAACTACAATTTTGACAGTTAGGTACATTTTTTGAAAACAAATATTATTTTTTTGAAAAATTATATGACTCAAAGAGTGTGTCCTTTAAAGGCGCAAAAAATGTCGGAAGCAGTTTTTTTAATTTCTTTTTCATTTTCTAGCAAATTGGATTAAGAGGTGAAAAAAGGCGTAAAATTGACCTATTTACAACTCATTCAGGCTTTTCAGATTTTAAAATATTTTTACGTAACTTTTATAAACTTGTAGCTATAATCCATACGAAGAGAATGTATGTGAAAATTAGTTTGTAACATAAGCAGTTGCCGAGAAATAGGCAATTTTGCATGAGTCACTTTTCACGTAATTTTGGCTGTAAAAGAATCAATTATTATTCGATTTTCAATTTTCTTTCGCCATTGGATGCCTAATGCCATAGTGGACTATGTCAAACCATTTTACCCCTTGCGCTGCCACCGGAAATGACGTCATTTGCTCAAAACTTAAATTTTAGCCTTCAAAAAACAATATTTTATTCAAATGAGTCGTATTTGTTATTTTTTTCAAATTGTGATATTTGATTCTATTGATCAAATAGATTGAACCCATACGATCATACAGATACCACAAAATGGTTTCTAACTTGTACGGTTGCAGAGAAATGGGCGATTTTCCTTAAGTCACTTTTCAAGGTTTTTGGTCTATAAAAGTGTCAGTTATTATTCGATTTTCATAAAATTTTCACCATATGATATCTTGTGTCATTTATGATTTCATAGATCTAATTTAACATTTTCAGTATCACCGGAAGTAATGTCATTTTGGCAAAAACTGTATTTTTAGCCTTCAAAACAGACATTTTTTTCAAATGAGTCTGATTTGTAATATATTTCAAATTATGATATTTGATTCCAATCAACAAATGGATTGAACCCATACGATCATATAGATACCAAAAGATAGTTTTTATCGTGTACGGTTGCCGAGAAATAGACGATTTTCTACAAGTCACTTTTCAAGGTTTTTGGTCTATAAAAGTGGCAATTCTCATTCGATTTACATACAATTTTCGCCATTATGATGCCTTATGCCATTTCTGATTTCATAAAACTAATTGAACATTTTCATTATCACCGGAAGTAATGAAATTTTGCCAGGATCACTTACAAGTAACATATATATATATAAAATGAATTGATATTGCTGGATTTGGTTGATTCTTCGTCCATTTTATTTGATGTTTACAATGCTTATGTGGAAACCTGTTTGATGGTTTCATTGGTATCGGAAGTGACATATGTTTAAGGGTAACGTGGCACCGAAAGTGACGTGGCACCAGTGAAACCCGTCATTCCTGCATGCAGGTCTAGTTATTATTATTATTATTCTTCTTTTGCATTGAGTAGATCTCAGCAACTACGTGTCGCATCGTTACGATTTCTTCGGTTTTACTGGGAAAGTGGGTGTGACTTAGAGGATAAAGCTATTTTGAACGTTCTGCGACAATGCGAAATGTCCGAAATCACCGAAGTTATCGTTTTTACAAATATTGCGGTAATTTTAACAATAATCATGGGATTTTAACTTTCGATACATTTTGGCATAGCTGGAGACAGGGCACATAGCTGCGCTACTTTCGATTTTTGATTTTCGGCAAATCTTCGAAGATATTAGGCGCCAAATTTCGGAAATTTAAAATTTTCCAAAAAACTTTTTTATTTATGAATATGTTTTAGTCGTGTTGTGCACAGAATTAAAGAGTCATCTGACTTGCGCAAAAATGTTAAAAAATTTTGTCTCAGTAATTTTCCTTGGCCTCCATTGGCTAATTCAGTTTTTCAGTCCTAGATTAATTTTTTATTGTTCGATTTGTATAAAACAAAGTTCATATGCTTCGTTGTCTCAATTGTCATTTTTTTTATTACCAAAAGTGTTATCTGTCGGCACCGGAAGTGGCATAATTTTACCAAAAACTACAATTTTGACAGTTAGGTACATTTTTTGAAAACAAATATTATTTTTTTGAAAAATTATATGACTCAAAGAGTGTGTCCTTTAAAGGCGCAAAAAATGTCGGAAGCAGTTTTTTAAATTTCTTTTTCATTTTCTAGCAAATTGGATTAAGAGGTGAAAAAAGGCGTAAAATTGACCTATTTACAACTCATTCAGGCTTTTCAGATTTTAAAATATTTTTACGTAACTTTTATAAACTTGTAGCTATAATCCATACGAAGAGAATGTATGTGAAAATTAGTTTGTAATATAAGCAGTTGCCGAGAAATAGGCAATTTTGCACGAGTCACTTTTCACGTAATTTTGGCTGTAAAAGAATCAATTATTATTCGATTTTCAATTTTCTTTCGCCATTGGATGCCTAATGCCATAGTGGACTATGTCAAACCATTTTACCCCTTGCGCTGCCACCGGAAATGACGTCATTTGCTCAAAACTTAAATTTTAGCCTTCAAAAAACAATATTTTATTCAAATGAGTCGTATTTGTTATTTTTTTCAAATTGTGATATTTGATTCTATTGATCAAATAGATTGAACCCATACGATCATACAGATACCACAAAATGGTTTCTAACTTGTACGGTTGCAGAGAAATGGGCGATTTTCCTTAAGTCACTTTTCAAGGTTTTTGGTCTATAAAAGTGTCAGTTATTATTCGATTTTCATAAAATTTTCACCATATGATATCTTGTGTCATTTATGATTTCATAGAACTAATTTAACATTTTCAGTATCACCGGAAGTAAGGTCATTTTGGCAAAAACTGTATTTTTAGCCTTCAAAACAGACATTTTTTTCAAATGAGTCTGATTTGTAATATATTTCAAATTATGATATTTGATTCCAATCAACAAATGGATTGAACCCATACGATCATATAGATACCAAAAGATAGTTTTTATCGTGTACGGTTGCCGAGAAATAGACGATTTTCTACAAGTCACTTTTCAAGGTTTTTGGTCTATAAAAGTGGCAATTCTCATTCGATTTACATACAATTTTCGCCATTATGCTGCCTTATGCCATTTCTGATTTCATAAAACTAATTGAACATTTTCATTATCACCGGAAGTAATGAAATTTTGCCAGGATCACTTACAAGTAACATATATATAAAATGAATTGATATTGCTGGATTTGGTTGATTCTTCGTCCATTTTATTTGATGTTTACAATGCTTATGTGGAAACCTGTTTGATGGTTTCATTGGTATCGGAAGTGACATATGTTTAAGGGTAACGTGGCACCGAAAGTGACGTGGCACCAGTGAAACCCGTCATTCCTGCATGCAGGTCTAGTTCTTATTAGGGTTTCACACTGCGTAGCTTGTGTGAAACACTATTGTTTTTGTTAAAATTATTATTCTTATTAAGCTTTCATATGTATTACATATGAAAGCTTATTGTTTCTGTTAAAGTTATTATTATTATTAAGCTTTCATATTACATATGAAAGCTTATTGTTTCTGTTAAAGTTATTATTAAGCTTTCATATTACATATGAAAGCTTATTGTTTCTGTTAAAGTTATTATTATTATTATTTTTTTTTTTGTGTGTTTTCTGCAAATCGGATTTCTCAGAATCTATCCATGGGATCTTTCTGAAATTTTGACCTACCCCCCCAAAAATGGGGTGCGAACCTTGATTAAATATATTTTCGAAACGTTTTACGAATCCGAAATCACCGAATTTTACGAACGAAAAAAATGACAATGCATAGTCGTAACTTTGTTATTTTTTGACCGATTTTACTAATTCTTTTTTCTTTGAATACCTTTAAAAAAATCATTTTCATCTGCAGTTTCACATTTTCGAATTTCGAAAATTCGTCGCTGTGATTTCGAACCGGAAGTTTAGACCAATTTGACAACTTCTTTAATAGTTGTACGATTTTCATGAAATTTAGTATCTAAGTAGATCTTACCGATGTGACTTCAAAAATATAATTAGAAATTTTCTAAATTATCTCCCCTTGACGAAATTAAGGATCAAAATTTTCAAAAAAATCATCGAAATATAGGTCAGAATGACCTGATTTTTTTTTTGGATACTAGATAAGTAATTACTGATTTGTAAACAAAATATGGAGTTTGTCGATCGAACCGGAAGTGCCGCCATATTTAAAAGTGAAAAATCAATAAGGCTTTTTTGCTATTTTACTTACAGACTCGGGAGTTATATTTTCTGAATCCTTGTAGGAAGGCCTAAAAAATGTCGCGAATAGAATTTTGATTTCTGTCACGTGATGGTCACCATTTTGAATTGAAAATGAAAAATAGAAGGGTCGGGACTTTGGAACACAATTACTCTCCTTCTAATTAAGCTAGAATGTTCAAACTTGGTGTAGACGTTCACTAGGTCAATGTTATGATTGAGTTTAAAGATCAGCATTTTCTGCTTAGGGTAAGCAGAGATAAGCATGCTAATTTGTTGATTCTTTAGGGCACGATAACTTCGGTTATAATGAAGGGAGGGCGGTGAAACTTTTGTCAATAGAGAGTCTAATAGCTAGCCTGTTGTGTGAAATCATTGTATTATTTTTTCTAAATATCAGGGATAGCCGAAAAAAAGAGATTGAAAATCCAAAAAGTCGTATTTTTACAATTTGGAGCATGTTTAGAGGTCTTTCTCGTTAAGTCAACATAATATTTTTTGGGAACTTCTTCTATTGGTAGTCTTTTATATGAAACCATCGATCAACAGTCCAACATATCAGGAGTAGAAGAACAAAAGGATCGAACATTGAAAACGGCACCCTTTCATTGTTAAGCGAAACATGCATTGTGGGTGACTACAATCTACACATTTAGTCATCGTATAGAGCTTATTCAACAGTATCGAATTCCAACTGCTTAGGGATATTTTACGTGCACTCCAATGTGTACACGGGAACTTGGTTTTTCGTCCCATCCGAATGACTAGACAGCTGTGCTTGTCAGGCCCTCCGTTCTGCCTCACTGACAAGGGTAACCACCCCGGGAAATCGAGATGAACTTTCTCCGCGCAGAACTTTCAATTCAGGCGAAAACGTTTATTGCATACGATTAAGCTGGTCAGTTGGAGCTTATTTTCAAAAGTTTTGTAATAATCGGTTGGTAATTAAAGTACCGTGCACATTAAACTGTTAAAACAGAAAATTTCGCTCGGTTGAAATGTTTCTTGCTATAAGTCAGCAATTTTCTGAATTCAGGGAGGCTGAATGGTTAGCATGTGCGCACTGTATCGTAACGTCTGTCATTGAGTCAACGGGCGTCGTTTCGATCTCCAGGTTGGACGTGACATGAAGTATGATGTCCAACCTCGTGGGTTTTCTCCGTGTCCTTCGGTTTCCTCCCAACGGCTAAAGACTTGTAAGCGCAAGGGGAGTTTTTAAATAAAATTAAAAAACATATGTTAGTCCCGAAATGACCTAGTTTGTGTCGAATGGACATTAGGCCGCATTTCTCTCTTTCTCTTTTATTTTTAAAGTTTTGTAATAATCGGTTGGTAATCAAAGGTACTGTAAAAGTGATAAAACAGAAAATTGCCCCCGGTTGTAATGTTTCTCACTTTAAAGTCAGCAATTTACCGATTTTAAGGGGCAAACGTTTATTGTGAACGCTTAAGCTGGTCAGGGGGAGCTTATTTTTAAAAGTTTTGTAATATTCGGTTGATAACTAAAGGTACCGTGCAAATTAAACTGTTACAATAGAAAATTTGGCCCGGTTGAAATGTTTCTCGCTGTAGGTCAGCAATTTTAGGGAGGTTGCGTGGCTGAATGGTTAGCACGTGCGCTCTGTATCATAACGTCTGTCATTGAGTCAACTGGCGTTGTTTCGATTTCTTGGTTGTACGTGAAGGAGTATGGTCGCCTGTCCAACCTCGTAGGCCGTAACCGCCGCTGCCCGGGTAACATTTCCCTCATTGCACACTTTATGGCATATGCCCGTCTTCATTAGCCCATTTTAGGAGCAGAACAGTCGGACGTTAAACCCCATTCAATTTCATTCCATTTTCTCTATGTTGCTTATTTATTATAGTGGATAAATATTTTTCTGGTTCTAGCAATTATTTAATTTCTGCATAGAAATCTTGCTTTTGCCAGTTTTTTTTATTGCAGAGTGCCATTCTTGTTTAAACAAACATGATCCTTTGTTTAAAACATGCTTAAGAAGTCGTCACGATTTCCTACTTATAACCAAACATATTGGAAATATTAGTCTGGCATTATTAAATCCTAATTTTATTGGTCTTATTTAAAATTAAACTTTCATTTAACTATGAACAACCCTTAACGTGTCTCTTTAAAACTATTAAGTACTCTAAAACAGTAGCTCAACCTTTTGACCTAAACTCATTAATTTACCATTTTGTTGTGAGCGACTTCTTATTCTTCCAATATGACATATTGCACGTGTCTGATTTCAAAGGGGGTTGGGTGCCTGAATGGTTAGCACGCGCGCCTGTCATTGAGTTAACTAGCGTGTTTTCGAATGCCCGGTTGTACGTGACAAGGAGTAAGGTCGCCTGTCCAACCTGCCATTTTTAATTTTTTTTCCCGCCATTTTCATTTCATTTTCTCATTCGTCTCATTACAGTAATACAAGTTTCAGTTATTTCCCTTTAGTTTTCAGATTATTGTTATGCCTGGGTGCAATGTTTCATACTATATTTAGACTTGTAACTTCGCGAGTTTTTGACCAATTTTAATAATTTTTTCTTCTTATCCTTTTATTTAGGATACTTGATACAATCAATGACACGTGACGATGAATATGAAAGCTTTCATATCTGCATGGGACAGTAGCAGATCTAGTTATTATTATTTTTTTTTTTGTGTGTTTTCTGCAAATCGGATTTCTCAGAATCTATCCATAGGATCTTTCTGAAATTTTGACCTACCCCCCCAAAAATGGGGTGCGAACCTTGATTAAATATATTTTCGAAACGTTTTACGAATCCGAAATCACCGAATTTTACGAACGAAAAAAATGACAATGCATAGTCGTAACTTTGTTATTTTTTGACCGATTTTACTAATTCTTTTTTCTTTGAATACCTTTAAAAAAACCATTTTCATCTGCAGTTTCACATTTTCGAATTTCGAAAATTCGTCGCTGTGATTTCGAACCGGAAGATTAGACCAATTTGACAACTTCTTTAATAGTTGTACGATTTTCATGAAATTTAGTATCTAAGTAGATCCTACCGATGTGACTTCAAAAATATAATTAGAAATTTTCTAAATTATCTCCCCTTGACGAAATTAAGGATCAAAATTTTCAAAAAAATCATCGAAATATAGGTCAGAATGACCTGATTTTTTTTTTTGGATACTAGATAAGTAATTACTGATTTGTACACAAAATATGGAGTTTGTCGATCGAACCGGAAGTGCCGCCATATTTAAAAGTGAAAAATCAATAAGGCTTTTTTGCTATTTTACTTACAGACTCGGGAGTTATATTTTCTGAATCCTTGTAGGAAGGCCTAAAAAATGTCGCGAATAGAATTTTGATTTCGGTCACGAGATGGTCACCATTTTGAATTGAAAATGAAAAATAGAAGCAATTTGAAGGGTCGGGACTTTGGAACACAATTACTCTCCTTCTAATTAAGCTAGAATGTTCAAACTTGGTGTAGACGTTCACTAGGTCAATGTTATGATTGAGTTCAAAGATGAGCATTTTCTGCTTAGGGTAAGCAGAGATAAACAAGCTAATTTGTTGATTCTTTAGGGCACGATAACTTCGGTTATAATGAAGGGAGGGCGGTGAAACTTTTGTCAATAGAGAGTCTAATAGCTAGCCTGTTGTGTGAAATCATTGTATTATTTTTTCTAAATATCAGGGATAGCCGAAAAAAAGAGATTGAAAACCCAAAAAGTCGTATTTTTACAATTTGGAGCATGTTTAGAGGTCTTTCTCGTAAAGTCAACATAATATTTTTTGGGAACTTCTTGTACAAAGAGTCTTATTGGTAGTCTTTTATATGAAACCATCGATCAACAGTCCAACATATCAGGAGTAGAAGAACAAAAGGATCGAACATTGAAAACGGCACCCTTTCATTGTTAAGCGAAACATGCAGTGTGGGTGACTACAATCTACACATTTAGTCATCGTATAGAGCTTATTCAACAGTATCGAATTCCAACTGCTTAGGGATATTTTACGTGCACTCCAATGTGTACACGGGACCTTGGTTTTTCGTCCCATCCGAATGACTAGACAGCTGTGCTTGTCAGGCCCTCCGTTCTGCCTCACTGACAAGGGGAACCACGCCGGGAAATCGAGATGAACTTTCTCCGTGCAGAACTTTCAATTCAGGCGAAAACGTTTATTGCATACGATTAAGCTGGTCAGTTGGAGCTTATTTTCAAAAGTTTTGTAATAATCGGTTGGTAATTAAAGTACCATGCACATTAAACTGTTAAAACAGAAAATTTCGCCCGGTTGAAATGTTTCTTGCTATAAGTCAGCAATTTTCTGAATTCAGGGAGGCTGAATGGCTGAATGGTTAGCATGTGCGCACTGTATCGTAACGTCTGTCATTGAGTCAACGGGCGTCGTTTCGATCTCCAGGTTGCACGTGACATGAAGTATGATGTCCAACCTTGTGGGTTTTCTCCGTGTTCTTCGGTTTCCTCCCAACGGCTAAAGACCTGTAAGCGCAGGGGGAGTTTTTAAATAAAATTAAAAAACATATGTTAGTCCCGAAATGACCTAGTTTGTGTCGAATGGACATTAGGCCGCATTTCTCTCTTTCTCTTTTATTTTTAAAGTTTTGTAATAATCGGTTGGTAATCAAAGGTACTGTAAAAGTGATAAAACAGAAAATAATCGGTTGGTAATCAAAGGTACTGTAAAAGTCATAAAACAGAAAATTTCGCCCGGTTGTAATGTTTCTCACTTTAAAGTCAGCAATTTCCCGATTTTAAGTGGCAAACGTTTATTGCGAACGCTTAAGCTGGTCAGGGGGGAGCTTATTTTTAAAAGTTTTGTAATATTCGGTTGATAACTAAAGGTACCGTGCAAATTAAACTGTTACAATAGAAAATTTGGCCCGGTTGAAATGTTTCTCGCTGTAGGTCAGCAATTTGCCGATGTTAGGGAGGTTGCGTGGCTGAATGGTTAGCACGTGCGCTCTGTATCATAACGTCTGTCATTGAGTCAACTGCCGTTGTTTCGATTTTTTGGTTGTACGTGACAAGGAGTATGGTTGCCTGTCCAACCTCGTAGGCCGTAACCGCCGCTGCCCGGGTAAAATTTCCCTCATTGCACACATTATGGCATATGCCCGTCTTCATTAGCCCATTTTAGGAGCAGAACAGTCGGACGTTAAACCCCATTCAATTTCATTTCATTTTCTCTATGTTGCTTATTTATTATAGTGGATAAATATTTTTCTGGTTCTAGCAATTATTTAATTTCTGCATAGAAATCTTGCTTTGGCCAGTTTTTTTATTGCAGAGTGCCATTCTTGTTTAAACAAACATGATCCTTTGTTTAAAACATGCTTAAGAAGTCGTCACGATTTCCTACTTATAACCAAACATATTGGAAATATTAGTCTGGCATTATTAAATCCTAATTTTATTGGTCTTATTTAAAATTAAACTTTCATTTAACTATGAACAACCCTTAACGTGTCTCTTTAAAACTATTAAGTACTCTAAAACAGTAGCTCAACCTTTTGACCTAAACTCATTAATTTACCATTTTGTTGTGAGCGACTTCTTATTCTTCCTATATGACATATTGCACGTGTCTGATTTCAAAGGGGGGTTGAGTGGCTGAATGGTAAGCACGCGCGCCTGTCATTGAGTAAACTAGCGTGTTTTCGAATGCCCGGTTGTACGTGACAAGGAGTAAGGTCGCCTGTCCAACCTGCCATTTTTAATTTTTTTTTCCCGCCATTTTCATTTCATTTTCTCATCCGTCTCATTACAGTAATACAAGTTTCAGTTATTTCCCTTTAGTTTTCAGATTATTGTTATGCCTGGGTGCAATGTTTCATACTATATTTAGACTTGTAACTTCGCGAGTTTTTGACCAATTTTAATAATTTTTTCTTCGTATCCTTTTATTTAGGTTACTTGATACAATCAATGACACGTGACGATGAATATGAAAGCTTTCATATCTGCATGGGACAGTAGCAGATCTAGTTATTTTTTTTTTTGTGTGTTTTCTGCAAATCGGATTTCTCAGAATCTATCCATAGGATCTTTCTGAAATTTTGACCTACCCCCCCAAAAATGGGGTGCGAACCTTGATTAAATGTATTTTCAAAACGTTTTACGAATCCGAAATCACCGAATTTTACGAACGAAAAAACTGACAATGCATAGTCGTATCTTTGTTATTTTTTGACCGATTTCACTAATTCTTTTTTCTTTGAATACCTTGAAAAAAATCGTTTTCATCTGCAGTTTCACATTTTCGTATTTCGAAAATTCGTCGCTGTGATTTCGAACCGGAAGTTTAGACCAATTTGACAACTTCTTTAATAGTTGTACGATTTTCATGAAATTTAGTATACAAGTAGATCTTACCGATGTGACTTCAAAAATATAATTAGAAATTTTCTAAATTATCTCCCCTTGGTGAAATTAAGGATCAAAGTTTTCAAAAAAATCGTCGAAATATAGGTCAGAATGACCTAAAAAAAATTTTCGATACTCGACAAGTAATTACTGATTCCTACACAAAATATGGAGTTTGTCGATCGAACCGGAAGTGCCACCATCTTGAAACATGAAAAATCCCTAAGGCTTTTTTGCTATTTTACTTACAGACACGGGAGTTATATTTTCTGAATCCTTGAAGGATGGCCCAAAAATCATAGGGAGCAGAATTTTGATTTCGGTCACGTGATGGTCACCATTTTGAATTGAAAATGAAAAGTAGTAGCAATTTGAAGGGCCGAGACTTTGAAACACAATAACTCTCCTTCTAATTGAGCTAGAATGTTCAAACTTGGTGTAGACGTTCACTAGGACAATGTCATGATTGAGTCCAAAGATGAGCATTTTCTGCCAAGGGTAAGCAGAGATGGGCATGCTGATTTGTTGATTCTTTAGGGCACGATAACTTCGGTTATAATGAAGGGAGGGCTGTGAAACTTTTGTCAATAGAGAGTCCAATAGCTAGCCTGTTGTGTGAAATCATTGTATCATTTATTTTAAATATCAGGGATAGGCGAAAAAAAGAGATTGAAAATCCAAAAAGTCGTATTTTTACAATTTGGAGCATGTTTAGAGGTCTTTCTCGTAAAGTCAACTTAATATTTTTTGGGAACTTCTTCTACAAAGAGTCTTATTGGTAGTCTTTCATATAAAACCATCGATCAACAATCCAACATATCAGGAGTAGAAGAACAAAAGGATCGAACATTGAAAACGGCATCCTTTCATTGTTAAGCGACACATGCAGTGTGGGTGACTACAATCTACACATTTAGTCATCGTATACAGCTTATTCAACAGTATCGAATTCCAACTGCTTAGGGATATTTTTTAGAATCTAACCATAGGATCTTTCTAAAACTTTGACCTACCCCCCCAAAAATGGGGTGCGAACCTTGATTAAATATATTTTCAAAACGTTTTTCGAATCCAAAATCACCGAATTTTACGAACGAATGCTTTTGACCTACAATGCTGTAACTTTGTGACTATTTGACCTATTTAATTAATTCTTTTTTCTATGAGTACTTTGAGACATTTACTTCAAATCTGCAATTTCGGATTTTCGAATTTCGAAAATTCGTCGCTGTGATTTCGAACCGGAAGTTTAGACCAACTCGACAACTTCTTTAGTAGTTTTACGATTTTCATGAAATTTAATATGTAAGTAAACCTTAATGATGCGACTTGAAAAAATACTTTGGAAATTTTCTAAATTATCTCCCCTTGGAGAAATTGAGGATCGAAATTTTCAAAAAAATCGACGAAATATAGGTCAAATCATCTTGAATTTTTTTTTTAGGTACTAGCTACGAGACCACTGATTAGTACACAAAAAATGGAGTTTGTAGCTCAATCCGGAAGTGCCACCATCTTGAAATGTAAAAACCTCAAACGCCATTTTGCTATTTTACATACAGACACGGGGGTTATATTTTCTGAATCCTTGAAGGGATGGCTATAAAATGTTGGCAGTAGAATTTTGATTTAAGTCAATGGATAGTCACCATATTGAATTGAATATCAGAAATAGTGAAAAATGGACATTAACGGGCATGTAAATTATCAGAACAGACCGTAGTTTGTTGAATTCGTTTCTTATCTTTGAAATTAATACATTTGGGGATAGCCTAGCTCATTGTCGAATTTTTGGTATTTGCAAATTTCAAAATTTCAAATTTCGCCTTTGATGTTTTCCGTGCCGACAAAGTTGTTTTCGCGTGAATAACTCCGATTAACAGCTTGAAAATAATCAAATGGATCGCAGTTTCGCGATTTTGTCTCAAATCTGGGAAATCAATACATTTCTGGTTAGCCTCCTTTCAAAAATGGGTGGTGGCCTTGGAATCAATATATTTTCAAAACGTTTTGCGAATCCAAAATCACCGAAAACAACTGATGAAAAAATTGACCTTGACAGCTGTGTTACTTCGTGATTTTGTGATCTATTTTACTTTTCTGGTTAGCCTCCTTTCAAAAATGGGTGGTGGCCTTGGAATCAATATATTTTCAAAACGTTTTGCGAATCCAAAATCACCGTAAATAACTGATGAAAAAATTGAGCTTTGATGGAAACTATATAGAAAAATAAAAGGAAACATCAACAATATATAGGTCTTGCACACATAGGCTTAGAACTTTGCAGCCAGTCCTCATATTAATTGAAATTGAATAGGTTTGATTTGATATAATTATTTGTTTTCTATTTTAAAACTATCTAAAAAAAATATTTTTAATCATTTATGTTATTGATTTAGATTAATACTGTTTATATTGTGTACATTTTAACACCTTCATCGATTAATAATGGTTTGCATAGTCATCGTATAGAGCTTATTCAACAGTATCGAATTCCAACTGCTTAGGGATATTTTACGTGCACTCCAATGTGTACACCGGACCTTGGTTTTTCGTCCCATCTATATGTTAGTTTGTGTCGAATGGAGGTTAAGCCGCATTTATCTCTTTCTCTTTTATTTTTAAAGTTTTGTAATAATCGGTTGTACTGTACTGTAAAAGTGATAAAACAGAAAATTTCGCCCGGTAGTAATGTTTCTCACATTAAAGTCACCAATTTGCTCATTTTAGGGGGCAAACGTTTATTGCGAACAATTAAGCTGGTCAGGGGGGGGGGGGGCTTATTTTTAAAAGTTTTGTAATATTCGGTTGATAATTAAAGGTACCGTGCAAATTAAACTGTTAAAATAGAAAATTCCGCCCGGTTGAAATGTTTCTCCTTGTAGGTCAGCAATTTGCCAAATTTAGGGAGGTTGCGTGGCTAAATGGTTAGCACCTGCGCACTGTATCGTAACGTCTGTCATTGAGTCAACTGGCGTTGTTTCGATTGAAATGCCCGGTTGAAATGTTTCTTGCTATAAGTCAGCAATTTATCGATTTTAGGGAGCCTGAATGGCTGTATGGTTAGCATGTGCGCGCTGTATCGTAACGTCTGTCATTGAGTCAACCGGCATCGTTTCGATTTCCAGGTTGCACGTGACATGGAGTATGGTGTCCAACCTCGTGGGTTTTCTCCGTGTCCTTCGGTTTCCTCCCACGGCTGATTTCAGATTATTGTTATGACTGGGTGCAATGTTTCATACTATATTTATATTTGTAACTTCGCGAGTTTTTGACCAATTTTGATAATTTTTTCTTCTTATCCTTTTATTTAGGATACTTGATACAATCAATGACACGTGACCATGAATATGAAAGCTTTCATATCTGCATGGGACAGTAGCAGATCTAGTTATTAGGCTTTCAGACTTTCGTCTGAAAGCCTATTGTGATTACTAAAATTATTATTTATTAGGCTTTCAGACTTTCGTCTGAAAGCCTATTGAGATTACTAAAATTATTATTATTATTAAGCTTTCATATTACATATGAAAGCTTATTGTTTCTGTTAAGATTATTATTATTTTTTTTTTTTGTGTATTTTCTGCAAATCGGATTTCTCAGAATCTAACCATGGGATCTTTCTGAAACTTTGACCTACCCCCCCAAAAATGGGGTGCGAACGTTGTTTAAATATATTTTCAAAACGTTTTACGAATCCGAAATCACCGAATTTTACGAACGAAAAAACTGACAATGCATAGTCGTAACTTTGTTATTTTTTGACCGATTTTACTAATTCTTTTTTCTTTGAATACCTTGAAAAAAATCGTTTTGATCTGCAGTTTCACATTTTCGAATTTCGAAAATTCGTCGCTGTGATTTCGAACCGGAAGTTTAGACCAATTTGACAACTTCTTTAATAGTTGTACGATTTTCATGAAATTTAGTATACAAGTAGATCTTACCGATGTGACTTCAAAAATATAATTAGAAATTTTCTATATTATCTCCCCTTGGTGAAATTAAGGATCAAAATTTTCAAAAAAATCGTCGAAATATAAGTCAGAATGACCTAAAAAATTTTTTCGATACTCGACAAGTAATTACTGATTCCTACACAAAATATGGAGTTTGTCGATCGAACCGGAAGTGCCACCATCTTGAAACGTAAAAAAACAAATGAACTTTTGCGATATTGCACTTACAGACACGGGAGTTATATTTTCTGAATCCTTGAAGGATGGCCCAAAAATCGTAGGGAGCAGAATTTTGATTTCGGTCACGTGATGGTCACCATTTTGAATTGAAAATGAAAATTAGTAGCAATTTGAAGGGCCGAGACTTTGAAACACAATAAATCTCCTTCTAATTGAGCTAGAATGTTCAAACTTGGTGTAGACGTTCACTAGGTCAATGTCATGATTGAGTTCAAAGATGAGCATCTTCTGTCTAGGGTAAGCAGAGATAGGCATGCTGATTTGTTGATTCTTTAGGGCACGATAACTTCGGTTATAATGAAGGGAGGGCTGTGAAACTTTTGTCAATAGAGAGTCCAATAGCTAGCCTGTTGTGTGAAATCATTGTATCATTTATTTTAAATATCAGGGATAGGCGAAAAAAAGAGATTGAAAATCCAAAAAGTCGTATTTTTACAATTTGGAGCATGTTTAGAGGTCTTTCTCGTAAAGTCAACTTAATATTTTTTGGGAACTTCTTCTACAAAGAGTCTTATTGGTAGTCTTTTATATAAAACCATCGATCAACAATCCAACATATCAGGAGTAGAAGAACAAAAGGATCGAACATTGAAAACGGCACCCTTTCATTGTTAAGCAAAACATGCAGTGTGGGTGGCTACAATCTGCACATTTAGTCATCGTATAGAGCTTATTCAACAGTATCGAATTCCAACTGCTAAGGGATCTTTTACGTGCACTCCAATGTGTACACGGCGGGTGGGGGGACACGCCAGAAAATCGAGATGAACTTTCTCGGACAATGCAGGGATCGAACACCCGACCTCCTGGCTAGCAGGCCAACGCCTTAGCCACATAGTGTGGACATCCATCGTACATTTCATCCGTCAAATCAAAGCATTTCATTGCATTAGACCAATAATTAATTATTCTTAATTGAAAACTTTATTTTAATATTAGTCTGGCATTATTAAATCCTAATTTTATTGGTCTTATTTAAAATTAAACTTTCATTTAAGTATGAACAACCCTTAACGTGTCTCTTTAAAACATAAAAAAAATACTCTAAAACAGTAGCTCAACCTTTTGACCTAAACTCATTAATTTACCATTTTTTGTGAGCCACTTGTTATTTTTCCTATGACATATTACACGTGTCTGATTTTAAAGGGGGGTTGGGTGGCTGAATGGTTAGCACGCGCGCCTGTCATTGAGTTAACTAGCGTGTTTTCGAATGCCCGGTTGTACGTGACAAGGAGTAAGGTCGCCTGTCCAACCTGCCATTTTTAATTTTTTTTTCCCGCCATTTTCATACCATTTTCTCATCCGTCTAATTACAGTAATACAAGTTTCAGTTATTTCCCTTTAGTTTTCAGATTATTGTTATGCCTGGGTGCAATGTTTCATACTATATTTAGACTTGTAACTTCGCGAGTTTTTGACCAATTTTAATAATTTTTTCTTCTTATCCTTTTATTTAGGATATTTGATACAATCAATGACACGTGACGATGAATATGAAAGCTTTCATATCTGCATGGGACAGTAGCAGATCTAGTTATTATTATTATTATTATTTACCGCGAGTGCCTAGATCTCCATGATCGAAAACAGATATCGATCTGGAATTAGCTTTTCTATCGGGAAACCATGTGGTGGCTACTTGATAAAATATTTTTGAAATTTCTGCGCATACCGGAAGTGACCGAACTTTGTACTTTCTCTAAAAATTGAAAATCGGCCATAGTTTCGTCAATTCTTTATCCATTTTCAAACAAATTACATTTTTGGAATCCCTGAATCTTTTCTGAGACAATGGCTATCTCACATTTTTCAATTTCGAACATTCGTCTATGATTTTTATCGTTCGAAAATTGAAAACATGTTGTTTACGAGACAATTTTTGTTATTTTTCAAAATTTTCAAATTTGACCTACATTTTTGGATACCTGAAGTCCATCCGATTCCAGTAATATAAGTTTCATTCAGAGTTATCGCCCTTTATTTTTCGATTTTTTTCGAATTTTCTTCCCATTTTGTGAGCTCGGGTTTCGTTTTATGGCAGAATTGACGTTTCTGAAACTTCTGGAACATGAAGTTATAGTCCAATACCAACTGATAAAGCAATGTCGACAAGAATCCTTAAACCGGAAGTGGTCGAAATAATGTGCAATATTTTGAAAAAAATGCAAAAAATGGATATTTTGGGGGAAAACGCTATTTCTCCGTCCGATATCAATGGATTAAACGAATGAAGGTACCGTTTGATGGCACGATTGTTGGACTATCATATGATACCCCATTCATACGGATACTATGAACAGACAGCAAAATATGGCACGCTGAAAATCAAGTATTTTCTGATTTGGAGCGTTTTTGGACGCCTGTATCTCGGAAACTTAACCTGCAATTTTTTTTAATTTTTTTCTATCGAGAGTCCTTTTGGAGGTATTTTGCATGAAGCCATCCAATAAGACTTTGAAATGTCTGGAATAGGATAAAAAAGGGACTGAAAATCGAAAAAAGTCGAAAAATCGTGAAATTTTGGAAAATGCTCTACTATTTTTTTATTTTAAGAGATTTTCAAAAAAAGGTTGTATATTCAGATAGCTGACCTAATTACGATTCTAACGATGTATAATATGTATGTAATTATTAAAATTTAATTTTCGATATTTTAAATTTTTTGCATTTTTGACACTTTTGAACATAGGATTTCTCAGGGGCATTTTATCTGATCAGATAATGTAATATATCATTACAGAGCCCTGTGGCTATTTTAGTGCCCAAACCGGCTATTAAAACTATTCCGACAATAATAACCATACCGGAAGTATTCAAAAAATGAAAAAAAAGAGTAAAAACATTGTCGCACTTGCGAAAAACTTGATTTCTCTCTTAGGTAATAGCGGACCAAAAGAACTAAAGTGTCGCTGGATAGCCCTATTAATGGACCATCATATGGTATCTAAATAATACGAATTCGATGGTAAGGAAATAAATCATGGTATGCCAAAAATCTAGTATTTTCCAATTTTTTAACATTCTGAGACGCCCTTTCCTCGAAAACGACGCCTACGATTTTTCTTAAACTTTTCTTACTCAAAGTCCTATCGGTTGTCTTTTTAGGGAATCCAAAATGAAAAGCATTGAAATAATATAAGTGGTCGAAAAATGGCCTCAAACTTTGAAAAAAACTGAAAAATCGTTAAATTTTTGGAAACGCTCTTTAATTTATCTTTTTTTCCAAAACTACTCAATGGATGTTTCTGACACTTCTGGTACAGAAAGTTAAGTATCCAAAGAACTTCGTAAAGCTATCACAACAACGATCGTAAAGCCGGAAGTAGTCGAAAAAATGTCCGATATTTTGAAAAAAAATAATTTTTTTACGAAAACCTTTTTTATTTATGAATATTTTTTGATGATATTTTACACGGGGTTAAAATATCACCGTACTTGAGCAGAAATGAGAAAAAAAATTGTCTCGGTAATTTGCGTCAGCCGCCATCGGCTAATTTAGTTTTTCGTACCCAGAAAAATTATTTATTGTTCGATTTGTATAAAATAAAGTTCATATGCACCGTGGTCCCAATTGCAATTTTTTTTGTTACGGTGAAGTTTTTCTGTCGGCAACGGAAGTGACGTAATATTAACAAAAACTACAATTTTGACAGTTCGGTACCACATTTTGAAAGCAAATATTATTTTTTTTCAAAACTGATATAACTAAAAGGATGCACCCTGCAAAGGTGCACAAAATCCTTAGCTCATATTTTTTAATTTCAATTTCATTTTCGGGCAATTTCGAATAAAATGTAAAATAAAGTGTAAAATTCAGTTATTTACAATTCATTCAGCGTCTTCATATTTTGAAATATTTATTTGTAATTTTTATAAACTCGTAGCAATAATCCAGACGAAGAGAATGTATGCGAAAATTAGTTTGTAATATGAGCAGTTGCCGAGAAATATGCAATTGTGCATGCATCACTTTTCACGTTATTTTGCCTATAAAAGAGTGAATTATTATTCGATTTGCAATATTTTTTTTCCATTTGATGCCTAATGCCAATTTGGACTAGGTCAAGTCAATTTTACATTTTCACTGTGACCGGAAATGACGTCTTTTGGGCAAAAACTGTATTTCTAACCTAAAAAACAAATATTTTATTGAAATGAGTCTGCCTTATAATGTTTTTAAAATTATGATATTTGATTCCCATCAACGAATAGAATGAAGCCATACGACCATACAGATACCACAAAATGGTTTCTAACTTGTACGGTTACAGAGAAATAGGCGATCTTCTATAAGTCACTTTTCAAGGTTTTTGGTCTATAAAAGTGTCAATTATTATTCGATTTTTATAATTTTTTTAACATTTGATGCCTTATGCCATTTATGACTTCTATGAACCAAGTTAACATTTTCAATATCACCGGAAGTGATGTAATTTTTGCAGAAAACGTATTTTTAGCCTTCAAAACAAACATTTTTTTGAAGTGATTTATATTCTTTATTCGTTTAACTTTATAACGTCTGACTCTAATGGGCAGTAAGATTGAATCAATACCATCATATTGATATCAAGAAAAGGCTTCTAGCATGTTCCCTTGTCGAATAATAACCAATTTTCCGAGGGTCACTTTTAAGTTTTTTACCTTCTTAATTTCAGTTTATGGGTTATAGGTTAATTATTTATATGTATAAAACAAAGTTTGTATTTTGTATGTTGCTTATTTTCGACTTATTTTTCACCTATAAAAATTTCTTTCGGCACCGGGAGTGACGTAATTTTGTCATAATTTACAATTTTGACCGGTCTTTTCGCCAGCAAATATTACTTATACATATGATAGAGGGTGTCACTGAAGCAGAACAACTAAAGTATAGTTCGGTAGCTCAATGGATCGGCTATGGTATAATAAACTTCCTGTATGATTCCTGAAAGCCGGTTCAGTGCTGCTTGCAGGTCTAGTTATTATTATTTTTTTTTTCGCCGGAGCCTATTTCTCAGTGCCTGTAACAGATACCGATCTGGGACCTGATTCTCTACCGGGAAACCATGTGCTGGCTACTTGATAAACTATATTTGAAACTTCTGCGCAGACCGGAAGTGGTCGAATTTCGTGCGGTGTCAAAAAATCAAAAAACGGCCGTAGATTCGTCAATTCTGTACCTATTTTCATACAAATGACATTTTCGGAAACCCTGAGTCTTTTCTCGGACGATAGCAGTTGAAAATTTCGATATTTCGAAACTTCATCGCTGACTTCTTGCGATCGAAAAATGAAAAATGTTGTTTGAGAGACAATTTTTGTTATTTTTCAAAATTTTGAAATTTGACCTACATTTTTGGATACCTGAAGTCCATCCGATTCCAGTAATATAAGTTTCATTCAGAGTTATCGCCCTTTATTTTTCGATTTTTTTCGAATTTTCTACCCATTTTGCGAGCTCGGGTTTCGTTTTATGGCCGAATTGACGTTTCTGTAATTTCTGAGGCATGAAGCCAAATGACCATTGCAAGGAATAAAGCAATTTCAACAATAATCTGTACACCGGAAGTGGTCGAAATAATGTCCGATATTTTGAAAAAAATGCAAAAAATGGGTATTTTGGGGAAAAACGCGACTTCTCCGTCCGATATCAATGGATTAAACAAATTAGGGTACCATTGGACTGCACTAGTATTGAGCTATCGTATGATACCCAATTTGTACGGATACGACGAGCAGGAAGCAAAATATGGCACGCTGAAAATCAAGTATTTTCTGATTTGGAGCGTTTTTGGACGCCTGTATCTCGAAAACTTAACCGCAACTTTTTTTTTAACTTTCTCTATCGAGAGTCCATTCGATAGTCTTGTGAATTATGCCATCCAATAAGACTTTGAAATGTCTGGAATATGATAAAAAAGGGACTGAAAATCAAAAAAAGTCGAAAAATCGTGAAATTTTGGAAAATGCTCTACTATTTTTTTATTTTAAGAGATTTTCAAAAAAAGGTTGTGTATTCAGATAGCTGACCTAATTACGATTCTAATGATGTATAATATGTATGTAGTTATTGAAATTTAATTTTCGATATTTTAATTTTTTTGCATTATTGGCACTTTTGAACATAGGATTTCTCAGAGGCATTTTATCTGATCAGATAATGTAATATATCATTACAGAGCCCCGTGGCTATTTTAGTGCCCAAACCGGCTATTAAAACTATTCCGACAATAATAAACATACCGGAAGTATTCAAAAAATGGAAAAAAAAGGTTAAAACCATTGTCGCAGTTGCGAGAAACTTGATTTCTCCCTTAGGTAATAGTGGACCCTAAGAACTAAAGTGTCGCTGGATAGCCCTATTAATGGACCATCATATGGTATCTAAATAATACGATTTCGATGGTAAGGAAATAAATTATTGTATGCCAAAAATATATTATTTTCCAATTTTTTAACATTCTGGGACGCCCTTTTCTCGAAAACGACGCCGCAGATTTTTCTCAAACTTTTCTTACTCAAAGTCCTATCGGTTGTCTATATAGTGAATCCAAAATGAAATGCATTGAAATAATATAAATGGTCCAAAAATGGCCTCAAACTTTGAAAAAAATTGAAAAATCGTTAAATTTTTGGAAACGCTCTTTAATTTATCTTTTTTTCCAAAACTACTCAATGGATGTTTCTGACACTTCTGGTACAGAAAGTTAATTATCCAAAGAACTTCGTAAAGCTATCACTACAACGATCGTAAAACCGGAAGTAGTCGAAAAAATGTCCGATATTTTGAAAAAAATTATTTTTTTTACGAAAACCTTTTTTATTTATGAATATGTTTTGATGATATTTTACACAGGGTTAAAAATATCATCCTACTTGAGCAGAAATGAGAAAAAAAATTGTCTCGGTAATTTGCGTTAGCCGCCATCGGCTAATTTAGTTTTTCGTACCCAGAAAAATTATTTATTATTCGATTTGTATAAAACAAAGTTCATACGCTCCGTGGTCCCAATTGTAATTTTTTTTGTTACGGTGAAATTTTTCTGTCGGCAACGGAAGTGACGTAATATTAACAAAAACTACAACTTTGATCGTTCAGTACCACTTTTTAAAAGCAAATATTATTTTTTTTCAAAACTGATATAACTAAAAGGATGCACCCTGCAAAGGTGCACAAAATCCTTAGCTCAGATTTTTTAATTTCAATTTCATTTTCGGGCAATTTCGAATAAAATGTAAAATAAAGTGTAAAATTCAGTTATTTACAATTCATTCAGCGTCTTCATATTTTGAAATATTTATTTGTAATTTTCATAAACTCGTAGCAATAATCCAGACGAAGAGAATGTATGCGCAAATTAGTTTGTAATATGAGCAGTTGCCGAGAAATATGCAATTTTGCATGCATCACTTTTCACGTTATTTTGCCTATAAAAGAGTGAATTATTATTCGATTTGCAATATTTTTTTTCCATTTGATGCTTAATGCCAATTTGGACTAGGTCAAGCCAATTTTACATTTACACTGTGACCGGAAATGACGTCATTTGGGCAAAAACTGTATTTTTAACTTAAAAAAAAAATTTTTTTTTTCAAATGAGTCTGCCTTATAATATTTTTAAAATTATGATATTTGATTCCCATCAACGAATAGAATTAAGCCATACGACCATACGGATACCACAAAATGGTTTCTAACTTGTACGGTTACAGAGAAATAGGCGATCTTTTATAAGTCACTTTTCAAGGTTTTTGGTCTATAAAAGTGTCAATTATTATTCGATTTTTATCATTTTTTTACCATTTGATGCCATATGCCATTTATGACTTCTATGAACATATTCAATATCTCCGAAAGTAATGTAATTTTTGCAAAAAACGTATTTTTAGCCTTCAAAACAAACATTTTTTTGAAGGGATTTATATTTATTATTCGTTTAACTTTATAACGTCTGACTCTAATGGGCAGTAAGATTGAATCAATACCATCATATTGATATCAAGAAAAGGCTTCTAGCATGTTCCCTTGTCGAATAATAGCCAATTTTCCCAGGGTCACTTTTAAGTTTTATACCTTCTTAATTTCAGTTTATGGGTTATAGGTTGATTATTTATTGCCCGATATGTATAAAACAAAGTTTGTATTTTGTATGTTGCGAATTTTCGACTTATTTTTCACCTATAAAAATTTCTTTCGGCACCGGAAGTGACGTAATTTTGCCATAATTTACAATTTTGACCGGTCTTTTCGCCAGCAAATATTACTTTTACATATGATAGAAGGTGTCACTGAAGCAAAACAATTAAAGTATAGTTTGGTAGCTCAATGGATCGGCTATGGTATAATGAACTTCCTGTATGATTCCTGAAAGCCGGTTCAGTGCTGCTTGCAGGTCTAGTTATTATTATTATTATTCAGATTCCAATTTGAATAGATCTCAGCAACTACGTGTCGCATCGTTACGATTTCTTCGGTTTTACTGGGAAAGTGGGTGTGACTTAGAGGATAAAGCTATTTTGAACGTTCTGCGACAATGCGAAATGTCCGAAATCACCGAAGTTATCGTTTTTAAAAATATTGCAGTAATTTTAACAATAATCATTGGATTTTAACTTTCGATACATTTTGGCATAGCCTGAGACAGGGCACATAGCTACGCTACTTTCGATTTTTGATTTTCGGCAAATCTTCGAAGATATTAGGCGCCAAATTTCGAAAATTTAAAATTTTACAAAAAACTTTTTTATTTATGAATATTTTTTAGTCGTATTGTGCACAGAATTAAAAGGTCATCTGACTAGTGCAAAAATGTTAAAAAATTTTGTCTCAGTAATTTACCTTGGCCGCCATTGGCTAATTCAGTTTTTCAGTCCTAGATTAATTTTTTATTGTTCGATTTGTATAAAACAAAGTTCATATGCTTCGTTGTATCAATTGTCGTTTTTTTTATTACCGAAAGTGTTATCTGTCGGCACCGGAAGTGGCATAATTTTACCAAAAACTACAATTTTGACAGTTATTTTCCTTCTTCGAAAACAAATATTATTTTTTGGAAAAATTATTTGACTCAAAGAGTGTGCCCTTTCAAGGCGCAAAAAATGTAGGAAGCAGTTTTTTTAATTTCGATTTCATTTTCGAGCAAATTCGATTAAGAGGCTAAAAATGGTGTAAAATTGGCCTATTTACAACCTATTCAGGCTTTTCAGATTTTAAAATATTTCTTCGTAACTTTTATAAACTTGTAGCTATAATCCATACGAAGAAAATGTATGTTAAAATTCGTTTGTAATATAAGCAGTTGCCAAGAAATGGGCAGTTCTGCATAAGTCACTGTTTTCGTTATTTTGCCTGTAAAATAGTCAATTATTATTGGATTTTTATAAAAGTGACATCATTTGATTCAAAAAGCACGTAGCGTCATATCAAGTTGATTACAATTTAAAATTGACACCGGAAGTGACATCATTTGGTCAAAAAATGCATTTTACACTTTTTTAAATCAATGTTTTATTCAACCAAGAATAACTTAATATGTATTAATAATTTTAACTTTTGGTTTAAATTCACATATAAACAAAACTCATATAGTCATATAGATATCATAAAATGGTTTCTAACTTGTTCGGTTGCCGAGAAATAGACGGTTTTCTACAGGTCACTTTTGAAGGTTTCGGGGCCATAAAAGGGTCAATTATTATTCGATTTTCATAAACGTCACACCATGTTATACCTAATGCCATTTGGGATTTCATACAAGTAATTTAAGATTTTCATTATCACCGGAAGTAACGTCATTTTGGCAAAAACTGTATTTTTAGCCTCCAAAACAGATATTTTATTCAAATGAGTCTGTTTTGAAATCTTTTTCAAATTATGGTATTTGATGCCAATCAACAAATAGAATGAACCCATACGATCATACAGATACCACAAAATGGTTTCTAACTTGTACGGTTGCCGAGAAATAGCCGATTTTCTACAAGTCACTTTTCAAGTTTTTTGGTCTTTAAAAGTGGCAATTATTATTCGATTTAACGTTTTTATTTATAAATATTATTTAGTCGTGTTGTGCACAGAATTAAAGAGTCATCTGACTAGCGCAAAAATGTTAAAAAAATTTGTCTCAGTAATTTTCCTTGGCCGCCATTAGCTAATTCAGTTTTTCAGTCCTAGATTAATTTTTTATTGTTCGATTTGTATAAAACAAAGTTCATATGCTTCGTTGTCCCAATTGTTATTTTTTTTATTACCAAAAGTGTTATCTAGCAAATTGGATTAAGGGGTGAAAAAAGGCGTAAAATTGACCTATTTACAACCCATTCAGGCTTTTCAGATTTTAAAATTTTTTTACTTAACTTTTATAAACCTGTCACTATAATCCATACGAAGAGAATGTATGTTAAAATTAGTTTCTAATATAAGCAGTTGCCGAGAAATGGGCAGTTTTGCATAAGTCACTGTTTTCGTAATGTTGCCTGTAAAATAGTCAATTATTAATGGATATTCACAAAAGTGACATCATTTGATTCAAAAAGCAAGTGTGCGTCATATCATGTTGATTACTATTTAAAACTGACACCGGAAGTGACGTCATTTAGTCAAAAACTCAATTTTTAACTTTTAAAATCGATCTTTTTTTCAACCAAGAATTATGTCACATGTAATAATAAAATTAACTTTTGGTTTAAATTCACATATTAACAAAACTCATACGGTCAAATAGATATCATAAAATTGTTTCTAACTTGTTCGGTTGTCGAGATATAGGCGATTTTCTGAAAGTCACTTTTGAAGGTTTTTGGCCCATAAAAGTGTCAATTATTATTTGATTTTCATAAAATTTTCACCCTTTGAAGCCTAATGTCATAGACGATGTTATAAAACTAATTTAACGTTTTCATTATCACCGGAAGTAGCGTCATTTTGGCAAAAACTGTATTTTAAGCCTTCAAAACCGATATTTTATTCAAATGAGTCTGATTTGTAATGTTTATACAATTATGATATTTGATTCCAATCAACAAATAGATTAAACCCATACGGTCATATAAATACCAAAAAATGGTTTCTAACTTGTACGGTTGCCGAGAAATAGACGATTTTCTACACGTCACTTTTCAAGGTTTTTGGTCTATAAAAGTGGAAATTATTATTCGATTTACATAAAATTTTCACCATATGATGCCTTATGCCATTTCTGATTTCATAAGACTAAGGGAACATTTACATTATCACCGGAAGTACTGTTATTTTGTCAGGATCAATTACATGTAACAAATGTATAAAATAAAATTGCTGGATTTGTTTGATTCTGTTTCCATTTTATTTGATGTGTGCAATGCTTATGTGGAAACCTGTATATTGGTTTCATTGGTACCGGAAAGGACATATGTTCAAGGGTAACGTAGCACCAAAAGTGACACAAGTTCAAGTTCAAAGGTAACATGGCAAAAGTGAAACCCGTCATTCCTGCATGCAGGTCTAGTTATTATTATTATTATTATTCAGATTCCAATTTGAATAGATCTCAGCAACTACGTGTCGCATCGTTACGATCTCTTCGGTTTTACTGGGAAAGTGGGTGTGACTTAGAGGATAAAGCTATTTTGAACGTTCTGCGACAATGCGAAATGTCCGAAATCACCGAAGTTATCGTTTTTGAAAATATTGCAGTAATTTTAACAATAATCATTGGATTTTAATTTTCGATACATTTTGGCATAGCCTGAGACAGGGCACATAGCTACGCTACTTTCGATTTTTGATTTTCGGCAAATCTTCGAAGATATTAGGCGCCAAATTTCGAAAATTTAAAATTTTACAAAAAATTTTTTTATTTATGAATATTTTTTAGTCGTATTGTGCACAGAATTAAAGAGTCATCTGACTAGTGCAAAAATGTTAAAAAAAATTGTCTCAGTAATTTTCCTTGGCCGCCATTGGCTAATTCAGTTTTTCAGTCCTAGATTAATTTTTTATTGTCCGATTTGTATAAAACAAAATTCATATGCTTCGTTGTATCAATTGTCATTTTTTTTATTACCAAAAGTGTTATCTGTCGGCACCGGAAGTGGCATAATTTTACCCAAAACTACAATTTTGACAGTTATTTTCCTACTTCGAAAACAAATATTATTTTTGGGAAAAATTATTTGACTCAAAGAGTATGCCCTTTCAAGGCGCACAAAATGTAGGAAGCAGTTTTTTTAATTTCGATTTCACTTTCGAGCAAATTCGATTAAGAGGCTAAAAATGGTGTAAAATTTACCTATTTACAACCTATTCAGGCTTTTCAGATTTTAAAATATTTCTTCGTAACTTTTATAAACTTGTAGCTATAATCCATACGAAGAAAATGTATGTTAAAATTCGTTTGTAATATAAGCAGTTACCAAGAAATGGGCAGTTCTGTACAAGTCACTGTTTTCGTTATTTTGCCTGTAAAATAGTCAATTATTATTGGATTTTTATAAAAGTGACATCATTTGATTCAAAAAGCATGTAGCGTCATATCAAGTTGATTACAATTTAAAATTGACACCGGAAGTGACATCATTTGGTCAAAAACTGCATTTTAAACTTTTTAAATCAATGTTTTATTCAACCAAGAATAACTTAATATGTATTAATAATTTTAACTTTTGGTTTAAATTCACATATAAACAAAACTCATATGGTCATATAGATATCATAAAATTGTTTCTAACTTGTTCGGTTGCCGAGAAATAGACGGTTTTCTACAGGTCACTTTTGAAGGTTTCGGGGCCATAAAAGTGTCAATTATTATTCGATTTTCATAAACGTTACACCGTGTTATACCTACTGCCATTTGGGATTTCATTCAAGTAATTTAAGATTTTCATTATCACCGGAAGTAACGTCATTTTGGCAAAAACTGTATTTTTAGCCTTCAAAATAGATATTTTATTCAAATGAGTCTGTTTTGAAATCTTTTTCAAATTATGGTATTTGATGCTAATCAACAAATAGAATGAACCCATACGATCACACAGATACCACAAAATGGTTTGTAACTTGTACGGTTGCAGAGAAATAGCAGATTTTCTACAAGTCACTTTTCAAGTTTTTTGGTCTTAAAATTTTACATAAAATTTTCACTGTATGATATCGTATGCCATTTCTGATTTCATAAGACTAATTGAACATTTTCATTAACACAGGAAGTAATCTAATTTTGTCAAGATCATTTACAAGTAACAAATGTATAAAATGAATTGATATTGTTGGATTTTGTTGATTCTGCGTCCATTTTATTTGTGTGCAATGTTAATTTGGAAAACTGTTTAGTGGTTTCGCTGGTACCGGAAGTGACATATGTTCAAGGGTAACTTGGCACCGGAAGTGACATGTTTAAGGGTAACATGGCACCAGTGAAACCCGTCATTCCTGCATGCAGGTCTAGTTTATTAATATAACTGCAAAGGCGTTTCATAGCTGAGGCGCTGGAAGCGCCAGCCTCCTCGCGAAAAAAATCAAAGAAGTTGAAAAAATAAAACGGGAGAAAAATGCTAAAACCGATAAGAAAAATGAAAATGTACCCTAGTTAGGAAGGGCCCTAAAGGCAGACAAAGGGCCCCTCAGGCCAAGGGGAAGAGCCTCCAAGCCCAAGTCAATCCACTACTGAATGAGAGTGCAGTCATTGCAATTGCATGAAAATCATCAATCCAGAAATCACCTTTTCTGGAAACCTACCAATAAGCTATTCAGGAAAGAGATAGGCCGCTCAGTGCGATCTGGCTTGGCGGACCGATCATTCCTTTGCTGTATAGATTTCCGGGGTTCCGCGTGCTGCTTGCACAATAGGCCCACTGCACCATATCCCATTAAATTATTATTATTTGGTTGAGCTCCCGATACGTACAAGTGATTCGTTTCGCATTCAGGTTTCAGACGAGTATTGAATTAGGCCCCGGCCTCCAGATTAAACCGGCCTCGAAGGGCCTGCTGGAGGATGTGTCAGAATGCACCAGAATGATTTCTATTTTGCAAAATTCCCCCCCCCCCCGAAAGAGGGCCCTCAAAATAGTATAGCCTCCGCCATGATAAACCTTAAAACGCCCCTGTAACTGTATGCATGATGTTCATCTTTAAAGTCCCGTTTCTTATTTATTATGGGATGGACAGCCGAATGGTTAACGTGCGCGTTGTATCGTTAAGCCTGGCATTAAGTCAACTGGCGCGTGTTCGAATCCCCGATACACTGTTTCCCCCCATTGCTAAATACTCTTAACGTTCAAGCGAATTATTGAAGTGAAATTAAACCATGTAATATTATGTCGAGTGGAAGTTAAACCCCATTTCTCTCTTTCTCTCCTAGTTATTGTGGAGTTCATGTTCATGGTAGCTATAAGTGAGTAAGACGCCTGGTGACAGGCGGGTGCATTGACCGAGAAAGTTCATCCAGATTTTCTAGCGCGGTTTTCCCTTGCAAGTGATGCAGCATGGAGGGCCAGACAGGAACAGCTGTCTAGTCATTCAGGTGGGACAAAAAAAAAATGAGGTCCTGTGTACACATTAGCGTACGCGTAAAAAAATCCCTTGACAGTTGGAATTCGATGTGAGAGTAGGTCGAAGTGCCGCTGTCCGGGCTAATCGCTAAATTTTCGGTTCGGGGTGGACTAATTTGAATGAATTCTCTTTACATTAGCTAGTTTTTAACTTTTACCTATAGTGGGAACTGACAGACAGCTCTTTATCTTACCTTCCACAATTTGAATGAATTCTCTTTACATTAGCTAGTTTTTAACTATTATAGTGGGAACTGACAGCTCTTTACCTTATCTCCCAATATTAATGTAGGCACTATCTTTAATTAGAAGTAAAGCATCCGCCAACCAAATTGCTTATCTCTGCTTACCCTAAGCAGAAAATGCTCATCTTCGAACTCCATCCAGATATTGACCAAATTTATACACCCACGCCAAGGTTTGAACATTCTAGTTAAATAAAGCGAGTTTTAGTGTCCCAAATTGTGTGTCCCTTGCTTTCTTCAAAGGTTGGGGACAAAATTAGATGATTTGTACCCGTCTTTCGTTTGACCCCAAATATCATATAAATCATTAAAGGATAATATTGGTGTCGATCATTATCACATATTACAATGTATAGATGATAGAACTGGTTAAACACATTTCAAACATAATTTTAACACAGATATCATTGCTACGATAGATACGTAATAAAGGTTTCGTGAATAGGAAGTGACGAACGCAAAAGGAAAACACGAGTTATCCTTCTATATAACTGACTGAAGTGACGAGTGATAACAGATACACGGCCGAATTTCGATCTGCACACTAATAATTCCTTTGAAGACCAACAGTTGTTATATGGGACTGCAAGAGGATATCTGACGATTCAATAAAGTAGGGGAGAGCGGGGCTAGTTCGTACCAGGGGCAAGTTCGCACCCCATTCATATCTCACGCCTAGAGCACGATGACGTAACCGCCGCCAAATTGATTGGTCACCTGATCGATACGAATGTTTTACTTTCATTGTGGTGGAACTACATGAGGAAATAATTGTCGAATTTGTGCAGTAAATTTCATTTTTTGTCCTGGTGAGTAATTTTTTCTCTCTGAATTTAGTGTTTAATTGTTTACACATGCTTGAGGTTGATGACCAATGTTTTATATGTGAAGTATGATAAGGTACTGGCCTTGAATAGGCCACATTGTTCAGTTCGATTGACGACTTCTCTAGGCAAAATCACATGTTATGTATATAAAGTCCCGTTGGGGCTAGTTCGAACCTTTTGCAAGGGGTAAGTTCGCCCGGGTGGGTGTGTGGGTGCGAACGTGCCCCATACCACAACGGTATTGAAACTCATCATATTCTTTGTATGCATAACTGTTTACTGGCGCGTAAAACTTAATGATAACCTAAGATACTGAGATCTGCATTTAATTTTTTTCAGAATTTAAAACGATCGAGCCAAACCATAATACGTAAATACAAGAGGTCATGGCAGAGGAGATCAAAGGGTAGGCCTGAGAACATTATAACAGCAGTCCTGTTATGGAACTATTATTAGAGAACATTTTATACAAAGAACTCACCCAACCAGGGGGCGAACTTGCCCCGCATCGGGGCATGTTCGTCCATTCGGACATGGTGACTTTAAGATGAAATTACTCGTATAAAGCCCTTTAATGTATGTCGTAAATTAGCCAACTCCACTGTCTTCTAGTATAGCACAGAGTACTCTGTGAGTATAGTCTACGGAAACGTAGCTTCAACAGTTATCGTGATATGCTGGTTTTATTTAAAATGGTGCGAACTAGCCCCGCTCTCCCCTAATTGTTACAAATTAGTCCCAATAAACTCTTCATAAAGGCAAACAATATGCATCCAGCTAATTGATGTCTTTTCCAGCATTCCACAATTGTCTCTTCGCAGTTTCGCACAGTTGACTGTAATATGGCCGATGTTGAAGCAACATTTTCCCCATAGCACACTGCCGTACGTAATTAACGTACGAAAATTAATTGGGGACTGACTCTTTTTTCGGTAGCGTCTCAAATGTTCAAATTGAGCACAGTGCATGGAGTATGCAGAGTCTGAGTAGACAAGTGGAAGGGTGTGGCAAAATGATACATGGACAGAGAATATCGATTAAATTACAAGGCAAATTTCACATTTTATTTTCTTTGTTCAAACAACTATACATTTTAAAACAACGTTTCTGATATATATTTTCGCTTTTAATACGAACCTGTATTTCATGTTTCGTAGTTTTATTAATATACACGTATATTGCTCCTAGCAAGGACAGCTGCCTAGTCATTCGGATGGTACAAAAACGAGGTCCCGTGTACACATTGGCGTGCACGTAAAAGATCCCTTGACACCCGGAATTCGATGCCCGGACAAAATTCCCTTTACAGTATGGCGAATGTCCGTCTTCATTAGCCCAGTTCGGAGTAGAGCAGTGGGGCGTTAAACCCCGTTTCATTTCATTTCTAAATGGCATTTAAAAATCTGTTAAATAAACACAATATCCCCTATCGCGTTGGCAATATAAAAAGACAATTGTTGAATTTTCTATCTTTATTTCTTCAATAAATATTTATACTACTGGTTCCTTCTCTCAATAATGAAAATTAAGAATCTTTTACCCATGGCAAGTTCAACGAAATTACATTCGTTTCGATTATTTCCCCAAGATTGAACTTAACTGACATCTATTGCATTCTCTACAGAGATTAGAGATTTATAACTCTATGATTCTGTATTATACTCCTGTCATCCGACATTATTTTGTGCGTCGACGCCCCCCCCCCCCCAAATCCTTAGAATCCGGTCACGCCCTATTTCTTTGATAACGTTTTATTTTAAGCGACCATATTTTTTAACTTGCAAAACTAAGTATTTTTGATGTTGTTTAACCCTGGTTAGTTTCGGAAACAAAGAGAAATGTGGCTAATGTCGTCACTTCTGTCATGTTGCCACGTTCTTGCTTATTTTCGACCTTATAGGTTCTAAGAAAAGTATTTATCGGTCATAAAAGTATGGCAATTTTGGTGTATAATATGGAAAGTATAGATAACCAATCTTACTAGAAAAATACTCGATTCCCTAAAAAAAAACTCATCGAGCGTATACACGACAAAAAAGGTAAGGGTTCCCCTAATCGACAGCCCGACGATTAAGAATACCTTCACGCGTGGCGTTGAAGGTTACATGCAAAGATTGAGCGCTTTGTGTACACGTAGATAAACTTTATGAAGAGTTGGACGTACACCACTTTCTGAGATAAAAATCACGGAAAAAGACATGGGCCGTGGATAATGCGTGAATTTAATTAGGATTCGATATTTGTAATAAATAGTCAGTGATTATAGACAACATCGTCTTACGTATGCAATGGATTCTCCTCCGACTTCGCAGCCGTTGCTAGAGGTACCGAGAGAGGTAAGTCACGTGACACAAACATGACCTCTTTTGTTCGATTTTTATAGGTATTCTTTGGCAATGACAATGTTTTGAGACGAATGAGGCAAAGTTATGATAAATCAATTAGATTCAAGATGTTTTTACTACAAACATATCATCAAACCACCCAGTTTATAAATATTGTTATGTGTATGAATATCAATAGCCTACTCATGTCAACTCCTACCTATTTTATGATCTATATATATATAACTTTAAACCAATTATTCTGAATGTACTGAAAGGACTCTATAAATATAAATATTTTAATCACCGCTACCCTAATCTGATTAAATTCAGATGTATTTCAAATTTTCAATTCATATTTTTATATTCCATACTTTACTGGACTCAACTTCATATGGTGGTATCAGACTATATATATATACCAGTAGATGATTTCATACTGATGTAAAATTAACTAATTTTGGTGGTACTAAAGTGATAGATACATTTGTTTGATAAAGACTATAAAATTTTAGTCGAAATGTAACTCTGTAATAAATAATATCCTGTATATTGCTTGTAAGCATGATTAGCTAATGGAGCATGATTAAATGTGGTAGTAGATGGTAATGGACTCCAACAAGATAGGGTATTAGAATGATAAAACAGAATAGGTACTTAATTCGATATTTATGAAACTGTTTCTACAGCACAATCCATGTAATGCAATCATGTCTAGTAAATGGTTTTCCAAGCACTCTGAAATTATAAGATATATTACCATATTTATTTGAATATACTAGGGGTATGCTTTGCAGCCAATACTAGATTATGACAATAATTGGAGGTTGTCAACTCAGTGTAATTAGATTTAATTTTGTTTTTATTTCTTTTTGTTCATTCAGTATAATGTGGAATGTGATTGGCCTACTCCAGATCAACAAACAAATCTAAACCTTAGTTACAGAAAATTCAAGCAAATCGTTTGAATGTTTCATTTTCCAGAAGAAATAAAATAGATCTATGACAACTTGTGCTATTCAAAATGGAGAAGGTAAACAGGTTTGCCAATAAGAAAATTGTGTTAAAAAAAATATGATATTTTTTGTGGCATTACTGTGTTTTGAACATCTGGTGGAAATGCGCAAGCTCAATTCACGATGGTCATTTATTTTGTACAAGTTGCTTAAGTAGCTTAGATGTGTAAAGGATCGATCCTTGTTGGTTTACAAGTCTAAGCTACTTAAACAACTTGTACAAAATAAAAGACCACCGTTGATTGGCTGTCTAAAAAACATCCTCTTAATGGAGTGTCAAATAATAAAAAGAGTGAAAATTAGAGTTGGAATGAGCTATGGTGGGTTTCCCTTCTTCACTTAAAGTTACATTATGGGAGATAAGATAAAGAGATGGCAGTTCTCACTATAATAGTTAAAAACTAAATAGTGTAAAGGTAATTTGCTGAAAATTTCAGTCAAATTGGTCCACTATTAGCCGAGAAAATAGCGTTTGAAATATTCACATAGCCTCGGTCATCATTACTCAAATCATTAATATAAACAGCATAGTCTCGATTATTCACTTGATTGATTTAATTATCAACGGCCATTAAGCGGCATATAGGAATTCAATCTGCCAACATCGAAGGCTAGCCTTGAATTTAAGAGTTTATTATGGTCTGGATATGTTAATTAATGTCTAATTGATTATTTAGATAACATCTCAGGCCTAAAGAAAGACCTGTAATAAGCAGATTTTGCTCTTGCATAATGCTATTTTAAGCTGTTGAACTTGTCAAGAGAAATACATAAATATCTTTTAACTTTATACATGTGTACTCTGAAAGGCTACAGAAAGTTCAGAAAAAGAGTTCAGCAAACAGGAACTCAACATCCCATACTGAAGCTATTTTAAAATGACATATATTATATTTTGAAAAAGACTCAATTAAAATCTTTCAGATGATAACATTAAAAATAATGTGTTTTTTTCCCCCCAAGATGACATTATAGAAGTAACAGTGAAAATGTAATTTTTGTCAAACTATTGTCACTGTTGAAGACATAAACAGGTTTTGTGTCATAAAAATCGTCATTAGAACAATAGATCGATGTGTAGTCCAATTTTGTCAAAACATTAATGCAGAAGAACTGAATTTGGAACAAGAAATGAGAACACATCTTTCATTAGGGATCATAATCTCAACTTCTAAACATTTACAGTAAACAAAAGCCAGGATGACTAACTCTGGAATAAATGATTTAATCACAAATTATGATCTCAATCAACAGTACACTTCACTAGAATCTTCGTAAGAATCTTTCATGGACTTACAGCATTGTGGATGCTCACATCCTGGTTTCAGACTGCTCAGCCTCGCCCAAGGTTTTACCGGTAAATGTATATTATACAAAATCCCAACTCCGTTATACACATACTTTCTGGAATAAAAATAAAATAAATCAATGTGCATTATAAATAATGATTTTGAGGAGCTTTTACACCTACCGGGTATGTACTTTTTTTTAACAATTTTTAAGTTACTGATTACTTATAGATATTTTTAATGTGTTCATATCAGTAGTGAGCTGTCTAGAAATAATTGCTAAATTTGCTCAACAGGGTTTTGTAATCATACAAAGAATTTTTCTCCTCAATGGTTAAAGGGACAATCCCGATAAGAACAGGGTCTAAAAAATTAAAGTCTGAGTATTTCTGATATTTATGGACCAAAATATAGAGGCTTGGTTTGGTGTATTAACCGTGTCTCAAAATTTCAGCTCAAAATATTGAGTCGTTTGGACGTGAACGTCAACACTGCTTATCCGGACACGTAACCCTTTTAAGATTTCGGGTCAATTTTTTTCATTGAGTGACCTGATAATTGATTCCCGTTTCTTGAGAGGTCTATACAGTGAATGACCCATGTACTGTACTTGATAACAAAAGGTAAATTTTACCTACATATTATTTTTACAGAAAAAAAAGGTTTTATCCAGATACTGTATAATACAACGGTCTCCATTTCCAGATGAAAACTGTCAGGTTTAAGTTATTTACAACCGTATCACAAATAACGGATTAGTTGGTTGGCCTTAGGTAATGGGTTTTTAAGGGATTTTAACACAAAATTAAGTAGTTTTATTCCCCAAAAGTTATCGGGATTGGCCCTTTAAGTGACTTGATAATCAAGATAAGCACTTGCACTGTAAATTTGGCAACTATACATACATGGTTATCCAATGTGGAATTTAGGGCCTTACTCAAATTTTGCACTTCTTCGAAGACATATCACAGCATTTCAGATAGTTTGACTTTACTATGATTAAACATGCATTATGCAAGAGCTAAATCTGCCTATTACAGGTCTTTCTTTAGAGAGAGAGAGAGAGAAATGGGGTTTAACGTCCACTCAACACAAACTAGGTCATTTTGGGACTAACATATGGTTTCATTTTATTTCAATAATTCGCTTGCACGTAGGGGTCTTTAGCAGTGGGAGGAAACCGGAGTGCCCGGAGGAAACCCACGAGGTTGAGTCTTTCTTTAGGTCTGAAATGTTATCTAAATTATCAATTAGACAATAATTAACTTATCCAGACCATACTGAACTCTGGATGCCTAGGCTAACCTTCGATGTTGGCTGGATTAGATTTCTATATGCTGCTTAACGCCCATTGATAACTAAATTTAAAAACAAAAGGATAATTAAGACTATGCTGTTTATATTTATGGTTTTAGTAATGAAGACCGAGTCTTGGCGGAAATTTCACCCGTTTCGTTCTTGGCTCATAGTGGATCAATTTGACTGAAATTTTCAGTAAATTACCTCTACACTATCTAGTTTTTTAACTATTATAGTGACAACTGCCAACTCTTTATCTTATCTCCCATAATGTATCTTTAAGGTTTGGAAGAATGTTTCAATCCAACTTAACCAGTTTTATTCACTAATATACGTTGAACTGCTCTGCTCCTAAGCTAAAGTCAAAATATGACTGTTTCATATTTAAAAGAATGGAGAAATGAATGATATATAACCTCTCCTTTGAAGTGGTTTCTATGATCATCTTCTGGTGGTAGAAATATTATATATTGATGTTCAATTTTTGTTGTTAAAAAGTTGGAACCAATAACACTCCTCACATCTCGACTAAGATTGTCTCTGCTTCTCTTGGTATTCTTGGAAAGCTGAAGATATACATTATGTTAACACAGGAAAGAAAAGACATTCTGAGGACCATAGCGCAAGCTAGAGAGAAGAAGTACACATTGGATACATCAACATGATCAATTCACTTTCTCAACCTGTGTCACCAGATAAAAAGTCACTCAAAGTTATCCAACACTTGTAAATATATTTTTCATAATTTGAGTGACAGAATTTTCCAAGTTGAAAATTATGATCGTTTTATCTTTCACTGTCTTATGTAATAATGTATTTGTTATTCTGCTATTACCCATAACAAACACCATTCCTCCATTTTTAATACATTTCACTCTCCGTTACTGATGACAGTCAACTCACTTTTACTTTTATTTCAAACTAAAATAGTCTCACTTTCACCAATTAAAAAAAGGACCATATCAGAAAGTGATATCTATAAGCAGACTGTACTGTTATGATTATGTGTAATTAAAATGAATAAAATATTACTTAAAATTAACTATGTTCACACAGGAAGTGACTATCTGGCATGTTTCTCACTAAAATTGATACAACTTCATAAAAGGCAGATCTAACAAATACACATTTAAAAAGAATCTTTTCTATTATATACTGGTTAGACATATCCAAAGTTCCATCATAGCTTATCTTAAAGTTCTAGTTTTAAGTTATAAAGGGGTAAAGATGCTTAGTCGCATACACATCATAGGAGACGTAAGTTTGTTTTTAGGATGAAAAGCCAGAGTTTCAGTTGTGAATAAAGTAAAATCCAATCCTGCAAAGTACAAAGCAATACAATATTCATATTGGAGCATAAATTTTTACATAAGATAATGAGCCCTTAAAATCAAAATAAAATTCATGAATTTACCCTAAAAAAAATGGCTAATTTCTGACACTCACTTTAAAGTCAGGAAATTTTACAATATGACGAATTTTAATTTGTACTGGACACATCTTCTTTTTGCTATCCTGGACCTTCCGCTTTTTATTTGCAGAACTGTGGTCTTTATTCTAAAAGACAGAAATAAAACTGAAATAAATAAATGAGACTTTTCAGCACCACAGAGTTCATCTCAAAACATTTTATTTTCATCTTTGGGCTACTCACACACAAATCTTCAATTTTCTGTCTCCTATACTCTTTTTTTCTTTTATCGCGATCAATTCCCAAATGGCATTCCATTATTTTCTTGCCAGCAATTACAAATGGAATTCCATCGTAAATAATTTTCGGGACTGCATTTGGCTGTGTGTCTTCAAACCGTATCATTTGTTTTTCCATATCTACAAATATTAAAACCATAGTAAGAAGAACATAACCTGTAAATAGTTTGTTAGAGTTGAAATACTTATTATGATCTTAGTGAAGGATTGGTAGACTTTGTCTCATATTTAACAAGCAATCTCCAGGATGGGTTGGTTGACTTGCCTCACATTTTGCAAAGTTTACATCTTAAAATGTTCTCAGTGATGGCTTGTTAGATTTTTCTAAAATTTAACAATGTTTATTTCTCACTCACAGCTTTTTAGACTTGTCTCAAATTTTACAATGTTTACATGTTCTCAGTGATAACTTTGTAGACTTGTCGTCTCAAATTTTAGATACAAACTAATTTCAACAACTACAATGTAATTGTATTGTACTGATTCTTCGTTGAAAGATTGCTGAATATCTAGCAATCGGAAATGACAGTATTTATAGACGGTAACAAGCCACATAGAAAAGAATTTGGACAAAATCTTACCGTCAACAATATTTTCATTACCAAAGCATTTTTCTTTCTTTTTCGTAATAAATTTTGATGATGTATTGACTTCATAGTGTTTGATTATATGGTCAACTTCATCAAGACTTTTTGCTATTTTAATCAAATTTGAACCTTCTTCTTTCTTGTCAAAATCACTGTGTAAATAAAAAAGGATGTTAGTATGACAAACACTTAAAAGCGAGAATTTCATACTTTCTAAGAAAGTCAAATCGTAATTATTTCTATGTCTTTTGCTCATGGATCATTAGGTTGTCAACTCACTATTATATGATCATAAGTTATCCGGAGACCTGGGCAGAAACAGAATCGCATATCATTGATATCAGAGGATCAAAACATATGTATTTCTAATATACTGAGCGCCATAATATATTCCATTTTAATACTATTGCTGGCTGCTGGCATATTGTAACTGTTGTCACCCTCGAGGATAGAAATAAGTAAATCTTACTCTTTATCAAGGATTGCCATGACTGTTTCATGTGAAATCTGGATTTCCTCATCTTGACAAATATCCAGATTCCCAGATTCACTGTTAAAGTAATAAACAGATACTTAATAAAAAGTAGGTAATGCACAGACTTTCAAGTCTGTATTATGGAGCAAGAATAGCCAAGATCTCTAATACATTTGGAATGTGTAAACCAGTTCTATCACATATGTAAAATTGGTAGACACCAACAACATCCTTTAATCATAAATTAATTACTTTTGCTCATATGAACTTCCAAGCTCACTTATTATTTTTAACAATATTTTACCATTATTGTTACCAGTAATATGCAACATGATAATCAATTCTAGATTCATTGAATTTATTATGATACATTTTTTAAAACTTGTTGCCATCATTCAATCCTATTGGTAATGAAACACTACAAGAATATAGTTAAGAAGGGCAATAGTCAGTGAATCTTACTTTTTATATGGGATTGTCATGTCTGTTATATTTGAATTCTGGACTTCCTCATGATAAATATTTGGGTTCTTGGATTCCCTGTTAATTATAAATTACATTACTACTGAGTACAACAATCTATCCACTTCAATCTATAATCGGTTTAAAACAAAACAATGCAAATGAGAATTTTGTTAACTTCATTAAGGCCATAGTGAAGCATACTCCTTGCAGTGTTTCGTTTGATTAGAGCTAATCCCACTTAACATTGCTGTAATAGAAGAAAATTTCTGTTCCAAATTATAACTGTTCAAAACAACCAATAGCTAACTGCGTAACAATATCATTACGCTTTAAACAGAACTCCGAATTGGACAAAATAACTACGTCATGACTCAACGTTTTTATTATGCCCAATTAACCAATGCATATCAGAATATTGCAGGACAACTAATTGCGTGACAAACAAGGCTTTCAACACGGATACAACATAAATAATACTGTTTGGAGACCAACAATATCTGCACGTGTGACAAGGTTCCACACGAACATTAAGCGCTTTGTGTACATGTTGATAAATTTTATGAAGAGTTAGGCATACAACACTTTCTGAGATAAAAATCCTGGAAAGAAGCGGGCAGTGGATAATCTGAGAATTTAATTAGGATTCGATATTTGTAATAAATAGAATAAATAGTCAGTGATTACAGATAACATTGTTTGGTGTATGCAATGAATTCTCCCCTGACTTTGCAGCCTTTGCTGTAGGTACAGAGAGAGTAAGTCACGTGACGCAAACATGACCTCTTTTGATTGATTTTTAAAGCAGGGTATTCTTTGGCAATTACAATGTTTTGAGAAGGATTTGAAGCAAAATTCTGATAAATTAATTAGTTTGAATCTGTTTTTAGTCCAAGTATATTATCAAATCACCAAGTTTGTGCGCGGGGATGTATCTTTAAGCCTAAATTTCATAATGATCCAAAGATAATTGTAGCTTCTGAAGTATTAACAACAATTAAGGGCTGTACTTCTTAATTCTTGAAAACATTGTCGAAAATTATATACAGGGTCCTTACTTTCAACAAGCTAAAGACACATACAGAAATAATAGGTTGGAAATTATTTAATGTTGGCATATATACAAAGTGCTAAACTTACCAATACTCAATCAAAAATAGTGTCAGATCACCATCATCATGAAATTTCAGCTGTGTTTTTAACCGATTCCATCTGTCAAAAACTGAAGAAGTCACAGTCACACGGATAGTCTGCATCTTATAGGAAGAAAAATTTCTTTCAGGATTCCTACAATATAATAACTTCACAACTGAACAATAAACAGAAGTTCATTAAATCACTAAGTCACAGACTTGGATAAAGTGTCATAAATCAAGCTGAGCATTTAATTTGTGGAGAGGCAGAACTTCAAATCAAATGAAGGTTTGCCATGCAAGAGAACATGTAGCAGACAAATCTGCAGAGTGGTTCGCCGGGTCAATGAAAGCTATTGGTCGAGTGTGTCGACTTCCGAACTAATACATTTACAATGAAAAATAAATAGCAAACCACACAACACACTATTAACAACCTGTAAATTTTCCCATAGCTCTAGCAAAATTTCAAATTCAAACAGTAGGCAACATGATTAAAAAAAAATATTCCTGTTATAGTATAGCCATGAGCCAAGAAGCTTAATTGTTGTATCAAGTGTTCTCATTGAGATGTACTGGATATATGTATATGCGATAGTAAATTATACAATCAATTGAAATGATTTAGGGTTTAATGTACTATTTGTCTGCACCAACTGGGGCCCAGACAGTGGTTCCTTTCCATGTATACATGGAGGTGTAGGTTCTACTTGTTATTTGCCTGGTAAACCCTTGTCATTCTCTTTTTCATTCATCTGGTGACCCTGTATCATTAGTATTGTCATTTGTCAATTGAACCTTTGTCATTCCTCTTCTAAGGCTCTATCATTATATTTGTCATTTGTCCAGTGAAATCCTGTCAATTCCCCTGTGAACTCCTGTCAATCGTTGTCAGGTAAACTCCTGTCATTCGTAAATTGAACCTCATCTTTTTTTTTCCCTTCCATCAGTAATAACCCTCAGATAAAACTTGACGGACCCGACAGTGGTCACTATCAGTGTCTCTGGGCAAAAAGGGACATTGGTACCACAAACCACTACATCAACAACCCATTCCATACACCAAGCTAAGAAATATTCCATAATTTATTTCCTAAAATTAAAATCAACAAAGTTATGTAGGGCCTATACCTTTTACTTGACTTTATTTTTGTACAAGTGACAAACAATATTAATATTACAAAAACAGTTATTTAGACAAAGTCGGTTTATCATTTCAGTCTCTAGATCCTCAATATAAATTTCTTTGGGGTATGGGCGGATAGCTTGAGGTCGCCACTAATAATTCCTTATTCATTAACAGGACTCCTGGTATCCCGATCTGAACAGAGTCTCAAAAATACAAGTCAGAGTATGTGAACTCCAAACTGCTTGTATGGAAACGTAATCCTTTTAAGATTTCGGGTCAATGTTTTAGTTGGGCGACCGATATTTTGGATTCTCATCCTTTAGAGGTCTATACAATGAATGACCCATGTGCAGTAGAGGAGAAAGAGAGAAATGGGGTTTAACGTCCACTCGACACAAACAAGGTCATTTCGGGACTAACATATGGTTTTTAATTCGCTTGCGCGTAGGGGTCCTTAGCAGTGGGGGGAAACCCCACCATGTGCAGTAAATTTCCCTTACGCATTAATTTTTATAAATTAAAAGTCTGTTTTTATCCAGACACCGCTTCATATCGTTTGGGACACCGGTCACCATTTCTGCATGAAAACTGAGGGCTTAAGTTGTTTGAAAATGTTTCATTATATTGAGTTTGTTAATCGGCCCTGAGGTAGAGAATTTTTTAACACAAAATGAAGCCATTTTATTCCACAAAATATTATCAGGATTGGCCCTTTAAACCCATTCCATGAAATGATTTAATTGTGTTGTCATAAGGGGAGATGGGGATCAGGTGGCTAAGTAGGTAGGATGCTGGCTCGCTAGCCTGGAGGTCGGGTATTCGATTCCTGCATTTTCCGGCATGGTTTCCCCTAGAAATGGTTCCACTACTGATGTCTTCCGTCTTACTCCAGGCACTGTATGGCTTTTCCTACAGAGTTCCATTGCACAAGTTTTTTAGTCAAATGACTACAAAAAGTTTACTGGCCTATAGCTCCCTTAATTTACACATAAACTAACCCAAAACTGTACTGCACATAGCTTAACATATAATAAATCAATTCCCATGAAGCCTTACCAAATAATTATATGATTTAATGTAACCCAACTGCTATGCAAAATTTCTACTGGCCGGTGTCATGGCAGCAATTGCGTACTACGTTATTACAAGAAACATCGCTATGCAAATGTAGAATGCATTACCATAAAGAAAAACTGTTTGGTAACTATTTTAGTGGCCAGTCTTCACTAGGCCTATATTACTTATTCCAATTGTGCGTTTGAGCCTATTTGAACTTGCGTAAGCCGGGTCTTAGACTGTATCAATTAATGTAATGTTATTTAAACACAAAGTTTAACGTTACAAGTGTAGCGGTAACTAGGTTTCCCCTTGTCAGTTAGGACAGAGCGGGCCGGACAAGGACAGCTGTCTAGTCATCCTGATGGTACGAAAAACAAAGGTCCTGTGTTGCTACACATTAACGTGCACGTAAAAGATCCCTTGGCAGTTGGAATTCTACATAATAAGAGTAGGTGTATGGCGTATGCCCATCTTCATTTTATCATTAGCTCAGCTTAGGCACAGAAAACAGGACGTTAAACCCCCATTTCATTTCATTTCACAACTCACATGAAAGGCCAAGAAAGGACCAGGGGAGAAGCTTAGAAATTTCTTGTCATTCGATTGTCATTTTTCATTCAGATTATAAATTTTATGTACAAGCCATAATTCGACTAAACTGATTGACAGGGTTGTATAGTCTAGGACAAGTGTCCAAAAACTAATTATCTTTTTGAATAAAATAATCTGATTAATTTGTTCGAGTAGGGTCCCTTGTAAGGTAAGCACTCTTTCAGAGCTACCACAAAGTGACAGGCATCATACACACCAGTGCAGAATGATTGGCAGCTGTCAGCCTTCACCTTAGAAATATCAAGGGAAATAATTCTAACAACTGGACGCAGACCACATAAATGTTAAAACCTGTTCTACTGCTATTCCAGGCCACGAATTTAAAGTACATTGTAGAACCATAAACTAATATAGCCATATTTATATCCGTAACTTTGACAATCTGTCTTTGGCCCATAATGCCATTAATCCCCCTCCCCGCACATGCACAAAAAGTCATGAAAGAAATAGATAAACATTCAATGTTTTAATTTTTCTATACCCCCACCCCCACCCCACATCCACCATAGTTATATTGGCTTTCACAGCAGGATTGTTTTTATTTAGAATGTCCCCAGCAGTATTTTCTCCATTGGTCCCAACAACATGATTTTTTTATTAGCGCCCACGGCACGATTTTTTAAATATTACCTGTTATAATAATATTAGTATTTCTATGGTCCCAGTGATTTTATATAGATTGCCAGTCACAGCAGAATTTTTATTCGCATTAGCCCCCACAACAAAGTTTTCTTTAGATTATCCATCACGTCGGGCCTTGAGTTCACTAAGCATTCTCAGGCTTAAAGGGACAATAACATTCTTGCTGGCTTGGTAGCTCCAGAAAATCAATAATACCCTTATTCTAAGTACTAGATGTTTAAATGTCCTACCTGTTGTGTAAATTATCCATTACAACCTATTTTACTTGTCCAGAGGGTTCGAAAATATTTTAAAATCCAAGTCACATTTGAAAATGTTTACGTTAGACTTTTCAAATCAATTGGTTGAATTTTTCCAATTTTTTAAATTAGGTGCGTTAAGATGAAATTTATATCATCATTTAATTGGAATATTCTAAAATAATAGATTTGTTGACCAGAATGAAGATTGGGACATATTTTTCAGTTACAACAAGAGTGTTATTGGGGCTTTAAGTTAATAATTTACTCAACTTTCAATTACTGTTTATAAGAAATATCTTTGATCCCCAAACTCAAAACTTTGCACATTGTTTCTTATTCATGTATGCCTATTTGATACATTAAAACAGCCAAGGTTTTATACAGGGCTATATTTTAGTTAAAATAAGGCGAACAATTTTGAGTAAATTATAAACTAAAGTCTGAGAGTGCTTTGTTCAGTTTGGCTTTCACAGCAAAATTTTAAGATTAATGCCCCCACCATTATTCTCTAAAGATTGCCCCACCCCACCCCTCAAAGCAGTAATTATTTATAATGGTTCTGATTGGCACTCACAGCAGGATGTTCAATAGATTAGTCTCGACAATAAGATTTTCTCTAGATTACTACAGTATATTTATTACTAAATTAATACAGCATATTTATTACTATTACATCATATTTATTATTATCATTACAGCATATTTATAGTGCCCCCTTTCATATTCCGTGTTTAGGGGCACTTTACAAAGTGACAATGTAATCGTATAAAAAAACACCAAAAAAACCACAACCAAATTATGGACATATCAGTTGTATGCAGTGTCTGTTAAAGCGGCTTTAAATAAACGTTTTAAAACGGGTTTTTTTATACTGCATGGAATATTATTCTATAAAACATACAGTTGAAAACTAAAACAGCCCCCATAAGAGTCTTACAGAAACTGCGAATGTTCGGCCCAGCAGAATTTTTCGTCGGAATAGCCATCACAGCAAAATTTGTTTTCAGATTAGTTCCCACAACACGATTTTCTATAGATTGGTCCCAACAGAGGGTTTTGGTTTAGATATCCATCACATCAGGATTTCCGTTAGATTCTTTAGAATATCAATTATATCAGGAATTTCTTTCTTTAGATTATTATCCATCATAGCAGAATTATTCGGCACAATAGCCATCACAAATTTTGGGTCAAAATAGCTATCACAGCTGAATTTTCTATCGATTGGTCCCGACACGAATAATTCGTTCTCAGCAGGATTTTCTATACATTGCACCCAACAACATTATTTTTTCGAAGATTATCATTCGTATCAGGAATTGTGGTTAGATTAATCATCAGAACAGCAGAATCATTCGGCATAATAGCCACCAAAACAGAATTTTTCATCAGAATAGCTATCACAGCTGAATTTTCTATAGATTGTTCCCGCAGCAGGACTTGTCACTAGATTATTTAGTATATTCAGCAGAGGAGGAATAGTCATTAGCATATCCATCACAGTAGAATATTTTCATCACAACAGCCATGACAGCAGAATATTTTCATCACAACAGCCATACACAGCTAAATTTGTTTTTAGCTTGGTTCCAACAGCAAGATTTTCTATAGATTGGTATAAACAGCATGCTTTTCTATAGATTGGTTAAAACAGCATCATTTTCCTTTAGATTATCCATCATATAAGGAATTTCGTTAGAATATCCATCACAACAGGTTTATTCGGCAAAATAGCCAGCACAGCAGACTTATTAGTCAGAATAGCTGTCACAGCAGAATTTTATACAGATTGGTCCTAACTGGAAGAATTATGGTTAGATTATTCAACAGAGCTGAAATTTTCGTCACAGTAGCGGTTATAACAGACAGCAGAATATTTTTATCACAATAGCCATGACAGCAGTAGTTGTTTTCTGCTTGGATATCTTCTATAGATTGGTTTAAACAGCTGGATTTTTCTTCAGATTATCCATCATATCAGGAATTTCGCTACATTATCTATCACAGCAATGGTATTCGGCAGATAACCACAAAAACAGTACTTTCGTCAAAATAGCTATCACAGCAGAATTTTCTATAGACTAGTCCCAACAGCAGGAATTGTGGTTAGTTTATTCAGCAGAGCAGAAATTGTCGTTAGAAAATCCACGAAGGCAGAATATTTTCGTCACAATAGCCATGACAGCAGAATATTTTCATCACAAAAGCCTAACTGCAAAATTTGTTTTTAGTTTGGTTCCAACAGCAGGATTCTCTATAGATTGGTTTAAACAACAGGATTTTCTATAGATTGGTTTAAACAGCAGTATTTTCTATAGATTGGTTTAAACAGGATTTTTCTTTAGATTATCCATCATATAAGCAATATCGTTAGAATATCCTTACAACAGGTTTATTCGGTAGAATAGCCAGCACAGCAGACTTTTTCGTCAGAATAGCTATCACAGCAGAATAATCTATAGATTGGTCCTAAATTGAAGAATTGTGGTTAGATTATTCAACAGAGCTGGAATTTTCGTCACAATAGCGATTACAGCAGAATATTTTTTATCACAATAGCCATGACAGCAGAAGTTGTTTTCAGGTTGGATATCTTCTATAGATTGGTTTAAACAGCTGGATATTTCTTCAGATTATCCATCATATCAGGAATTTCGTTACATTATCCATCACAGCAATGTTATTCGACAGATAACCACTAAAACAGTGTTTTCGTCAAAATTTGTTTTTAGCTTGGTTCCAACAGAAGGATTTTCTATAGTTCGGTTTAAACAGCAGGATTTTACTTTAGATTATCCATCATATAAGGAATTTCGTTATAATATCCATCACATCAGGTTTATTCGGCAGAATAGCCAACACAGCAGACTTTTTCGTCAGAATAGCTATCACAGCAGAATGTTCTATAGATTGGTCTTAAATTGAAGAATTGTGGTTAGATTATTCAACAGAGCTGGAATTTTCGTCACAATAGCGATTACAGCAGAATATTTTTATCACAATAGCCATGACAGCAGAAGTTGTTTTCAGTTTGGATATCTTCTATAGATTGGTTTAAACAGCTGGATTTTTCTTCAGATTATCCATCATATCAGGAATTTCGTTACATTATCCATCACAGCAATGTTATTCGGCAGATAACCACTAAAACAGTGTTTTCGTCAAAATAGCTATCACAGCAGAATTTTCTATAGATTAGTCCCATCAGCAGGAATTGTGGTTAGATTATTCAGCAGAACAGGAATTGCCGTTAGAAAATCCATGAAGGCAGAATATTTTCGTCACAATAGCCATGACAGCAGAATATTTTCATCACAAAAGCATAACTGCAAAATTTGTTTTTAGTTTGGTTCCAACAGCAGGATTTTCTATAGATTGGTTTAAACAGCAGGATTTTCTAACTGAAAGAATTGCGGTTAGATTATTCATCAGAGCTGAAATTTTCGTCACAGTAGCGATTACAGCAGAATATTTTTATCACAATAGCCATGACAGCAGAAGTTGTTTTCAGCTTAGATATCTTCTATAGATTGGTTTAAAAAGCTGGATTTTTCTTCAGATTATCCATCAAATAAGGAATTTCGTTAGATTATTCATCACAGCAATATTATTCGGCAGATATCCACCAAAACAGAATTTTTCGTCAGATTAGCTATCACAGCAGAATTTTCTATAGATTGGTCCAAAAAACAGGAATTGTGGTTAGATTATTAAGCAGAGCAGGAATTGTCGTTAGAAAATCCATGACAGCAGAATATTTTCGTCACAATAGCCATGACAGCAGAATGTCTTCATCACAACAGCCATATACGGCTAAATTTGTTTTTAGCTTGGTTCCTACAGCAAGATTTTCTATAGATTGGTTTAAACAGCACGATTTTCTATAGATTGGTTTAAACAGAAGGATTTTCCTTTAGATTATCCATCATACAAGGAATTTCGTTAGAATATCCATCACTAGGTTTATTCGGCAGAATAGCCAGCACAGCAGACTTATTCTGCAGAATAGCTATCACAGCAGAATTTTCTACAGATTGGTCCTAACTGGAAGAATTGTGGTTAGATTATTCAACAAAGCTGAAATTTTCGTCAGAATAGCGATTACAGCTGAATATTTTTACCCCAATAGCCATGACAGCAGAAGTTGTTTTCTGCTTGCATATTTCTATAGATTGGTTTAAACAGCTGGAATGTTCTTCAGATTATCCATCATATCAGGAATTTCGTTCGATTATTCATCACAGCAATATTATTCGACACCAAAACAGAATATTTCGTCAGAATAGCTATCACAGCAGAATTTTCTATAGACTAGTCCCAACAGCAGGAATTGTGGTTTGATTATTCAGCAGAACAGGAATTGCCGTTAGAAAATCCACGAAGGCAGAATATTTTCGTCACAATAGCCATGGCAACAGAATATTTTCATCACAAAAGCATAACTGCAAAATTTGTTTTTAGTTTGGTTCTAACAGCAGGATTGTCTATAGATTGTTTTAAACAGCAGTATTTTCTATAGATTGGTTTAAACAGCAGGATTTTTCCTTAGATTATCCATCATATAAGGAATTTCGTTAGAATATCCATCACAATAGGTCTATTCGACAGAATAGCCAGCACGGCAGACTTACTCTGCAGGACGGATATCACAGCAGAATTTTCTATATACTGGTCCTAACTGGAAGAATTGCGGTTAGATTACAATCTGTTTCACAGAGAATTACTTACGAATTAACTCTGTAAAAGATGAGTGTCCACAGCACGTGCGTTGACTGCAGACAGCGCCAGTCATTGGCTCAACGGCTCGTGCAATGTTTACTTAACACCTAACTGCTTCGGGCAAAATGATGCATTTTACTCATTTTAATACCCATTTACTCTAAATAGGAAATATTTTTTAACTCCAAATACTTCAAACGTCTTTATTTATTTTTCTTTTACCTCAAAAAAATGTTTGATAATTTAATTTGTCGGAGTAAAAAAGTTAATATGCCGTACTAATTAAGCCTCGTCGATGTCATGCTTATCAGTGATTGTAGCGGCCAAGCGAATATTCACTGCGGGATCAGTTTGGTTAGATTATTCATCAGAGCTGAAATTTTCGTCACAGTAGCGATTACAGCAGAATATTTTTTATCACAATAGCCATGACAGCAGAAGTTGTTTTCTGCTTGGATATCTTCTATAGATTGGTTTAAAAAGCTGGATTTTTCTTCAGATTATCCATCAAATAAGGAATTTCGTTAGATTATTCATCACAGCAATATTATTCGGCAGATAGCCACCAAAACAGAATTTTTCGTCAGATTAGCTATCACAGCAGAATTTTCTATAGATTGGTCCAAAAAACAGGAATTGTGGTTAGATTATTCAGCAGAGAAGGAATTGTCGTTAGAAAATCCATCACAGCAGAATATTTTCGTCACAATAGCCATGACAGCAGAATGTCTTCATCACAACAGCCATATACAACTAAATTTGTTTTTAGCTTGGTTCCTACAGCATGATTTTCTATAGATTGGTTTAAACAGCATGATTTTCTATAGATTGGTTTAAACAGCAGGATTTTCCTTTAGATTATCCATCATACAAGGAATTTCGTTAGAATATCCATCACTAGGTTTATTCGGCAGAATAGCCAGCACAGCAGACTTATTCTGCAGGATAGCTATCACAGCAGAATTTTCTACAGATTGGTCCTAACTGGAAGAATTGTGGTTAGATTATTCAACATAGCTGATATTTTCCTCAGAATAGCGATTACAGCAGAATATTTTTACCCCAATAGCCATGACAGCAGAAGTTGTTTTCTGCTTGCATATTTTCTATAGACTGGTTTAAACAGCTGGAATGTTCTTCAGATTATCCATCATATCAGGAATTTCGTTAGATTATTCATCACAGCAATATTATTCGACAGATAGCCACCAAAACAGAATATTTCGTCAGAATAGCTATCACAGCAGAATTTTCTATAGACAAATCCCAACAGCAGGAATTGTGGTTAGATTATTCAGCAGAACAGGAATTGCCGTTCGAAAATCCACGAAGGCAGAATATTTTCGTCACAATAGCCATGACAGCAGAATATTTTCATCACAAAAGCATAACTGCAACATTTGTTTTTAGTTTGGTTCTAACAGCAGGATTTTCTATAGATTGGTTTAAACAGCGGGATTTTCTATAGATTGGTTTAAACAGCAGGATTTTCAAATAGATTGGTTCTAACTGGAGGAATTGTGTTTAGATTATTCAACAGAGCGGGAATTTTCGTCACAATAGCGATTACAGCAGAATATTTTTACCACAATAGCCATGACAGCAGAAGTTGTTTTCTGCTTGGTTTTCACTGCAGGATTTTCTTATTAAGTCTTAAAGACTTAGTCTATTGATTGGTTTAAACAGCTGGATTTTTCTTCAGATTATCCATCATATCAGGAATTTCGTAAGATTATTTACCACAGCAATATTATTCGGTAGATAGCCACCAAAACAGAATTTTTCGTTAGAATAGCTATCACAGCAGAATTTTCTATATATTCATCCCAACAACAGGAATTGTGGTTAGATTAGTCAGCAGAGCAGGAATTGTCGTTAGAAAATCCATGACAGCAGAATATTTTCGTCATAATAGCCATGACAGCAGAATATTTTCATCACAACAGCCATATACAGCAAAATTTGTTTTTAGCTTAGTTCAAGCAGCAGGAATTTCTATAGATTGGTTTAAACAGCAGAATTTTCTACAGATTGGTTTAAACAGCAGGATTTTTCATTAGATTATCCATCGTATAAGGAATTTCGTTAGAATATCCACCACAACAGGTTTATTCGGCAGAATAGCCAGCATAGCAGACTTTTTCGCCAGGATAGCTATCACAGCAGAATATTCTATATATTGGTCCTAACTGGAAGAATTGTGGTTCGATTATTCAACAGAGCTGAAATTTTCGTCAGAATAGCCATTACAGCAGAATATTTTTACCCCAATAGCCAAGACAGCAGAAGCAGAGCAGGAATTGTCGTCAGAAAATCCACGACAGCAGAATATTTTCGTCACAATAGCCATGACAGCAGAATATTTTCATCACAACAGCCATATACAGCAAAATTTGTTTTTAGCTTGGTTCAAACAGCAGGATTTTCTATAGCCAACACAGCAGACTTATTCGTCAGAATAGCTATCACAGCAGAATTTTCTAACTGCAAGAATTGTGGTTAGATTATTCAACAGAGCGGAAATTGTCTTCAGAATAGCGATTAGAGCAGAATATTTTTACCCCAATAGCCATGACAGCATAAGTTGTTTTCTGCTTGCATATTTTCTGTAGATTGTTTTAAACTGCTGGAATTTTCGTTAGACTATTCATCACAGCAATATTATTATACTGCACACAGCGATCCACCTACGTCAGACTTCCGAGAATGTTATTCTCAGACGGAGCTAGCTTGAGATAGGCAGCCTATGTTTGGGATTCAATATTATTCGACAGATAGCCACCAAAACAAATTTTCGTCAGAATAGCTATCACAGCAGATTTTTCAATTGATTGGTCCCAACAGCAGCAATTGTGGTTAGATTATTCAGCAAGCAGGAATTGTCGTTAGAAAATCCATGCCAGCAGAATATTTCCGTCACAATAGCCATGACAGCAGAATGTTTTCATCACAACAGTCATATACAGCAAAATTTTTCTTAGCTTGGTTCCAACAGCAGGATTTTCTATAGATTGGTTTAAACAGCAGAATTTTCTATAGATTGGTTTAAACAGCAGATTACCCATCCTATAAGGAATTCGTTAGAATATCCATCACAACAGATTTATTCGGCATAATAGCCAACACAGCAGACTTATTCGTCAGAATAGCTATCACAGCAGAATTTTCTAACTGCAAGAATTGTGGTTAGATTATTTAATAGAGCTGAAATTTTCGTCACAATAGCGATTACAGCAGAATATTTTTATCACAATAGCCATGACAGCAGAAGTTGTTTTCGGCTTGGATATCTTTTATAGGTTGCTTTAAACAGATGGATTTTTCTTCGGATTATCCATCAAATAAGGAATTTCGTTAGATTATAGCGATTAGAGCAGAATATTTTTATCACAATAGCCATGACAGCAGAAGTTGTTTTCGGCTTGGATATCTTCTATAGATTGGGTTAAACAGCTGGATTTTTCTTCAGATTATCCATCATATCGGGAATTTCGTAAGATTATCTTATTTGGCAGATAACCACCAAAACAGACTTTTCGTCAAAATAGCTATCACAGCAGAATTTTCTATAGATTGGTGCCAACAGCAGGAATTGTGGTTAGATTATTCAACAGAGCAGGAATTGCCGTTAGAAAATCCAAGAATATTTTCGTCACAATAGCCATGACAGCAGCATATTTTCACCACAACAGCCATATACAGCAAAATTAGTTTTTAGCTTGGTTCCAACAGCAGGATTTTCTATAGATTGGTTTAAACAGCAGGATTTTTCTTTTAGATTATCCATCATATCAGGAATTTCATTAGATTATCCATCACAGCAAAATTTTTCGGTAGATATCCACAAAATAGAATTTTTCGTCAGAAAAGATACCACAGGAGAATTTTATATAGATTAGTCCCAACAGCAGGAATTGTTGTTAGATTATTCAGCAGAGCAGAATATTTTGGTCACAATAGCCATGACAGCAGCATTTGTTTTCAGCTTGGTTCTTATAGGATTTTGTATGATAAATTCATCATAAAGTGTTATGCTTTCTTGTGTTACAGAAAATATTTGCCTACGGTGGCTCAGTGTTCCACTCAGTGTAGACTGACAAAGGTCATCATGGCATGCTTTTCCAATGTTGTCCCCCCTAATAGGTTAGGACGGAGGGGGGGGGCTTGGACAGGGGCGTGGTGAGGGCAATTATTGAGAAGAAATTATGAGTAACAAAAAAGATTTTGGCACAAAAACCCTTTTACTGACCGCGGAGCTGTGGCCGGCGAAGCGAGCCCGCGGAGGGGGGTTCCGGGGGGCCCTCCCCCGCGAAAATTTCGAAAATTAGAAGCCCAGAAACGCAATCTCCAGCAATCCGAGACAAGAAATACGGTAATAAAATATTGTTATTTTCTCTTGGAGATTCCATTCTTTCCAAGAGAAAATCACTTGACTCTTTCAAAATTTTTTTAATTGGGTCAGATGAAACAATTTTTCCACTTACAAATGTTTTTCATTTTTTGAGTAATTTGATTGTGATTTTCGCGCAAAAACTTTTTGGCGCATGAGTATGGCTACTCATGAACTCATTCTCACCACGCCCCTGGGCTTGGAATTTGAAATAAAGAATAGTATTTTGCAAAGGTCATAATGGCATGCTTTTCCGATGTTGTTCTCTCTTGTGAATAGGTTAGGAAGGAGAAGGGGGTGGGTGCTTGGAATTTCAATCATATCACACTGCATGGTGTATACCTGTCCTAATATGCCAGGTAGGTGTAAAAACTAGGATGTTAAACCCCATTTCATTTCTTTACATCAGATTGGGCCCAAATGCAGCATTTCCCCATACCGCAGAAAACATTGGGACCTTAATTTGCAAAAGAAAAGAGGCATAACAAAAAGAGTGATTGAAACATGCAGATGTATAACTTTATTTTCATATTTGGTCAACATAAAATTTTCCTCTCCACAGCATATATTTATTTTGTTCACCACAACAAATACTGTGGATTCTTTCAACAAAATGTTGCATATAAATTGTCAAGATTATAAACACGGAAGTTGCAATTCTGGAGATATGGTAAATGTAGCATTGCAAATAGAGAGTTTTTCTTGAATCTTCTTTTTAATAGTTTTGTACATAGATATACAACTAATTGGAATCCCAGTGCCTGAAAGAATAATGGTAAATAGTCTTCTTTAATAAATGAATTTAATCATAGTGTAAGTGTACATAAATTAACTAAAATTACAAATTACCACCACTACCATCAAAGAATCATCAAATTGGAGACAGTTCCAGATGCAGGTTTACAACACAATGTAATGAAATTTTATAAATACACCTCCACATGACACAAACTAGGTCATTTTGGGATTGAAATAAAATGAAACCATATGTTAGTCCCAAAATGACCTAGATTGTGTTGAGTGGATGTTAAACCCCATTTATTTCTCTCTCTCTCTTTTGCCTGGACATAGGTGCTATCAAACACAGGATGACCATGTCTAGCTATTGCTAACCACACTTTACACACTGAGACTTAGGGGCTCCCAATATTATAGAAATAAAATGAGGTATAATGTCCTATGTACTGCTCTGACTGCTATGAGGGATATTTTGCCAAGACAGTGGTGTTACGGCCTACACTTATATCCAATTCCAACTGGCAAAGGAAATTTTACGTACACGTCAATGAGTACACTGGACCTCTGTTAATCTTTACATCCCAACAACTAGGCAGTTGTCCTTGTCAGGCGCTATGTTCTGCACCACTCACTAACATGAGTCAACACTGGGAACTAATGATGGGTACTTTATCATTTTTAGTATTATAGGCTGAATTGCTGTCAAAGGATAAAACCACTTACATCAATTTCTACTTTGACATTAGATTTTTTAATAGACTATCAGAGCATCATCCTGAAGAAAAAAGAAAATAGAACAAAATTAAATTGTAAATAAATGAAGCTTTATAAAGATGCATTGTTACTTAGACTATTTAAGCTTTGCTTAACTTGCCAAGCATGTGGCATTATCAACTCTCAAGTCCGTTGACCCATCAGCCATGACCGCTGTCAATAATAATAGTGCCAAATAACAATTGATACCTTGGGTACCGTAACATTACAAATTGGTGAAGGTGAAAATAAAAATAAAAATGGAATTTTAACGCCACTCTTCAGGTAATGGCATAGCATGCCATTGCATTTTACTAGTTTATGCCCTATCCAGAAAAAATGTCAACATTTGAACTACAAGAAATCGCAGTTTGACTTGAGCCATTTCGCCATTTGCCAAGGGATCCTTTACGTCACATGCACATCAATGACAATGTATTGACGGAACCTTTGTTTTACGTCCCATCCGAAAGACTACACAGTTGTCCCTGTCAGACCCTCCGTCGATCAGCACTGACAAAAGGAAGTAACGTCGGAAAATCTCGATGAACTTCTCAATTCTCGCCCACCGACCAATACCGCCCGGTACAATTATTGTATTACAATATGGAAAGACATATTTACAGGCCAAACGACCGTATATATATCGATATCAAAAGACAATTCCTACCTGGTGCATTGAAATTCCTGGTGTTTCGAGTTATAAATTGTGTCGTCACGTGTACTTTTGTCGCTTTCATTTATTTCTCAGCTTCCTAAATGCATTAAACAGCTTGTACATCACAATTGTCGGTAGTTAAATGGGTATCGCAATTCGCTGGTGAAGCGAGCTGCTAACGCGACCTTCACCGATCATGTCAAGGCGTGGTCATGCTTCTTAATTCCCGCCTACAAACGCGTTAGAATTACTGCTCATCTAGTTATTGGTAGCTCCTCCCCTTTTTTATATTTAGATAGATACGGTATAGCATCAACCCCCTTGTAACATTACCAAAAGACAACGGGCGTGACAAGATTCGAAATTGGAGAACGCTAGATCGGAGACGGTCCTACGCAAATTGTGACGTCATATGTGAATTGTGGGTTAGGGTAAGGGTTAGGCTTGATCATGGGTTAGGGTTAGGGCTAGCCCTGTTTACATCTCGGGACTTTGACCAAATCTACAGGTCCTAGCCCTTACCCTAACCCACAATCTATATATGACGTCATATGTGCTAAAATGCGTAGGACCGTCTCCGATCTAGCGTTCTCCTTCGAAATTCTGCCCAGTTTATTACTACACATGCGCACTAAATATCTATGTATTCCAGACAAATTTTAGAACGAAAAATGAAGCGAAATACGAAGAACCCTGATATCTAAATTGAATTTCTTTATTCTAAGTTGAAAAAGATCGCTTTCAGTTAAAACAATTTGAGTAGCAAATTTGGAACAAAATATACGATTCCTCATAATTAGTGCTGGCCTACGCAAAAGTGTGGTCCACCGATAATGGAACCGACGGGGGAGGGGGGGGGGAGCTAAAATGACCTTCATATTTTCAAATCTAAATTAGAATCTATCGGTTGATCACGTAACTGAACCCAAAATGTTCAAATGCTGAAATCCAATGTCGATAGAGTTCGTCCTTTCACGACCATGCTCCACACTATTTTTTTTTTTTTGAAAATTCTGTAGCATATCTAGGCCTATTTGCCCATATCGCGTTCCCAAGCCAAATGGAATGATGACGCGCAAAAGCAATCTGGTGTACATGCCTATGTTAAAATTTGTGTCTTGGATATCAGATGTTCATCTTTTCAGTCTTTTCACGTAATATAACTATAACAACATCAATGTTGATTTAAATTATGTCGTGTTTGCAATTTCAAAGACTGTGGGTGATATCGAGTTATAGACTTGCCTTCTTTAAACTGTTTCTTTTTTTTTCGCATATTCACTATTATTTTTATTCCATAAAAAATCAATTTTGTGTCTGTGAGGGAACCGTAAAGTTATTTCCTTTTTAGCGACTTCAAATTTCACAGGGAGTATATAATAAAGAATATCAAAAACTATTTCAAAACTACTTTAATATTAATGAAATGAAATGGGGTTTAACGCCTATTCTTCTGCACCTAACCTGGTCTAATGGAAGACAGGGACTTTGAAGGGCTAACTTAGTATTCTTTATCTTAGGCGTTGTATACAATGTAAATCAGACAGTTTTGGTCTCGCTGAAAATGGATTTGACTTGCGTCTCTAACTCAATATCATCCAAAATCTTCAACTTTGAAAACAGGAATTATTTGTCAATATAATTTAACATTGATGTTGTGATCTCACGGGAAAAGATGGGCTTCTGATATCCAATATTTAAGACAAAATAAAAAAAATTATCACTGGTACATTTTTAACAAGGGACTTGCGGAACGAGGCTGGACGTAACTAATTTAAAATTAGAGTAAAGACGGAAATCAATGAATGTAAATCAGTTTATATACATTCATATAAGATTATTTTATGCGTTGCGTCCCATTTGGGTAAATTTCTAGGTCCCAAATATTAGCGATTTAGCTCCTTTAAGTGTAATTTCTAGGTCTGAAATTCTTCTGTATAATAATTATGGCAAATTCCTTGAATATTTGAATGTCATTTTAGATGCTAAAAAATAAAGTTAAAATTTGTTTAGAAATATTTTGAAAATGATTTTAAGTAATAAAGTTTTCATCTTTTGTGGCAGTATAAATATTTCGTCCCTTCCCGTTTCCACTAGACCATTTATTAGACACCGTGATTCCCCTGAACACCACGTGCCGATACAAAGGGTTAAATGAAAACACGAACACCATTATGCAATATAAATTACAAAATATTCTTTCATAATACTATATTATTTGTTACCTCGGTATATATTTTATCTTCTCCGGAATATAATTAAGCTAATGATTATTGTTATATTTCTTTTTTATGATTCACGCGCACTTCACGACATTAATCAGCGCCATAGCCCATCACCGATCTAGTTTGATCAAAAAAGGGATAACAAAATTCTATTCATAAATTCAAACCACAGATCGTAGTTCTATGTTAAAACGACATGAAATCTAAATCTGGATTTTACAGCATGGTTTCCCCTTAGTCGATCGGGTAGGACGAAACACGAATAACAACACTGTAAAGATCCACTTAACTGTTGGAAATCAAAACGATCGTTATGCATTGCTGCCTGAAAAAATTAATTTTCTCTCATTAGCCGGAGAGTGTAGAAAGGTAAGAGATTAAAATCCACTTCAATTCGTATTCTCTGTGCGGTTTGCTTTCATTTCGTTTCGTGTCATTTCGTTAGTAGTCAAATTTGTTTTTATCGCCTTGCTGATTTTTAAGAACCCCTCATTGTATGAAACAGTAATGCAACTGATGGCGTATTGAACTTATGAGAGCAGAATGACTATTTTGAGTATTCAATAACTATCATATTTTTATGATTATCGATGAATATCGAAAACAATGTGGACGTTAATTGGTTTATCCTCCCTTCTACGTTCCAGATTAGAATGAACTCCTAGACTGCTTTGTCTGTAGGTTAATATAGTCTGTTAATTGTTTACATTTTATTATACCAGACCAGAGTTCTCTATAGACAGGTTTACATCTGTCTGAGAAAGAATGGAAAACGTTTTCTTCACTTCAGACCTGTAAAATGAACAAGCCATTTTCAGCCGGTTATGACATTTAACCTTATAATAATATTATTTGATAATCAGTATGTTCAGTTCAATAGCTATTGAACAATACAATGAATTTAAGTTTTGAACATCAACATACTATAGTCCATACATGTATTTTACTCACTGTGTTGTGTACTGTCACTTTTATCCTATTTTATTCAATGTGAGGGTGGTTTACTTTTCTTTTCATTTAGGCTAAGTCAGGTGTTGGGCCAGGGATCATCTGTCCAATAGATAAAGTAATAGATAGGCCCATTGGTCAGTTGGATAATATGGTTTGCATGCTTGGTACAAAGGTTTGCAATGTTCACTAAATCTAAATAATTGATAGCTAAACAGACACAGCATTACTTCCTCCTAATCCATGATGTAAATTTTCTGAAACATTATATCATCATTTATAAATTTAGCTAAATTCAATCAAATGGCCTGATTTAGGTCAGCATAATCTTCTTATCACTAGTTTTATCAATTACAAGGCTTATCTCCTAGTTCATTTAACATTTGTGCTCTGAACAATAGATTTGCCAGTATTAGTTGAATGGTTAACATCCTGACAGAGGTGTGTATGATATAATATTGGTTAAAGAAGGAAGGGTTGATAATAGTATAATAATACTGTAGTAGGAAGTGGGAAGGATTAACAGAAATGTGCAAGGGACTTGCTGTGTATTCTTTATTTGATCATAAGGTTAACCTACGTATGGTACATGTGTAAGCTGAGCAAAGTCTAATTTGTGATGTAATTTTTTAAATCATTGTTGTAAATACCTTTGTGGATTTTATTAAAACAAAATAGTTGAACATTTCCAGATCATAAGTTTATTTTATTTTAAATTAAGATTATTATTTATTTGCTTTATAGATGTATATCTAATGTAATTGTGTGATTTATGACCATTTTAGACCAGGGAGACAGTATGACATTAAAAGCTTATAAATTAAAGTTGAGAAAACAAACATGTGGCCCATGACTCGCACAACGAACGAAATGTGAATGTAAACAATGTAGTTTAACTTGTATTGTCGATAATAATAATATAGAGGAGATTTTACTAAGAAAACGAAGTTAAGCCTTAAATTTGATTTCAGTAGAAACCAGAATCTGTCCACCACTCGTAATACTATTACCCAACGTGACTTGCACATGTATTATCATTGAAAAAGAAATAGGCCCTACCATAGTTTAAAAGAATCAAATAGATCTTTAGATCACAGCAGACAAAGACTGATGAATAGCATTCCTGGAAATAAGGGACTTGTTACAGTCACAAAGTCAAGCATAAATTCAATCTTTTCAGGCGGTAGTTGTTTGGTGTGCATATTAAAGATCACTTCACAAAATTTCCCTCATAGCACACTGCATGGTGTACCGCCTTCATTATCCCAGTCGCAGCAGAACAGTCGGACTTTACATTTTTCAATAGTATTTTTCAGCAGAAGAATGTAAATTTTTGTATTCATTATTTATCTGTACTAACATGTATTGGATACAGTCCACCATCTCATTTAAGGAACTGGATAAATTCATGTCAACTTACTGAATTATGCAATAATTTGTATCTATGGCCATTATCTTATCAATCTGTTACCAATTTCAATATCACCCCACTTGGTATTATTATTATCATATATTGTACTTATTAGGCTTTATTTGATTTTGGTTATATTTTTCCAGGTGAAAGATGATACAAAATGGGAAAGACTATTGAATCTGTGACCTTTGACCCCTCCTATTATCCAGCTGCTGTAGTGAGTTGTGCTGTGTTTTTATATTTGTATAAGTATGCTGGTCCGAATATATCCTCAAAACTCAGCCCAAAATATAGTTCTTTGACTGAAGCAGATAGAATTGATTGGAATACGAGGTATGTAATATTATTTCCATGGTATATAATAAAGAATATCAGAAAACTGTTTCATAACTACTTATACATAGGGTTAATTAAGGAGATTAATACTAAAACCATACCGGTCACTCAGACACCATCTTAAATTCAATATTCTGTCATGTACCGGTAAATGAATTATAGTTCTGCCATCACTGAAAATTATTTGACTTATAAGGGGCATTATGTAAAATTTAGATAAAGACCTGTCCATTCTCGCTATCATATTTTTTTTTAAAAAATGCAAAATGAATACCGGTCTTTTGAAAATTTCATTCAAATGATTTTATTTGGAGTGAAGTTGTCAGTGGTTGTAGTTTTGACGAGATGTGTGCATTGATCGTAACTACCGTACTGGTCATTCAAATCTTAGCTTCCTTTCTATGTTTGAATTAAATCATTAAATGGCTGAAACATTCCAACCTACTTAAAATCAGAGATTTAAAAATTTATTTTCATCTTTTGTTGCAGTATTAATATTTTGTCATTGGTTGGAACCACGTTTTTCTAAACTTCTTAGGCACATACCTAAACAAATAGTTAAATGAAAACAAAAACACCATTACACAATAGAGCCCATACCATGCCTGACATAAACTACAAAATATCATTTAGGCATAAAAAGTCCTGTGACAATAAAATGTTTTATTCAAAAACAATTCTTCTTCAATTTACGTGTATAAAGTTATGTTCATCAATTCTTAAAGGGGGTAAATTGCTAACATTTGGGACCTAGAAATTGACAGAATTGGGTCGCAATGCATATAATACTGTAATATGAATGTGTATAAACTGATTTACATTCAATGGTTTCCGTTTTTAAAATCAGTTATGTTCCACAAAATAAGCTGACAGTCTCAATCGAATGCAAATTTCCAGCATCTGGTTATTCCAGTCTACATATGTCGTTTGATTCGGTGCTGTGTGTAGCCTTGTTCCCCGAGTCTCTTGCTAGAACTGGGGCTGAAACCACTCGGCTAATGTCGACAGATTCCGTAAACTACGTCAACTACATCTAGTCTCGGATGTATGACAGTAAGTGATATGTACCTACGCCCATACATTTGCGATGTGGCTACCGATTTACTTTAACAGGAAAACTTGACGCTATTACACAAATTGGGAACCTATTCGGCTAGCGACCTATTCGACCGATCGAGTTGCAACCTGTTCGTTGGAAACCTATTTAGAGTAAAGACAACAGTCTCTATTTATCAACCAATAAAATCCAACGTTATGTCTATCAAATGAAAGTAGAATATATTATTTTTTATCCATTCCTTCAGCTCAGAATAGACGTGTAATTTCGTCATTATCTTACAGCTGGATCGGTGGAATAGGTCGCTAGCTAAATAGGTTGCCAACTTGTGTTTGGAATGGGCGCAGCCATGTTTCATCCGGGACCTTTAAAGTAGTTCCAATATGGCGGAATTCATCATACAGCCGAGTTTAGATTCCCGAAATCCTATGAGGTTTGCCGAGTGGGCCCGGGCTGAAACGCATTCGGTACATGATTGGTGTACTAATGGTAAAATGTTTATTTTGTCTTAAATATTGGATATCAGAAGCCCATCTTTTCCCAATAAGATCACAGCATCAATGTTGATTTAAATTGACAAATAATTTGTGTTTTCAAAGTTGAAGATTTTAGATGATATTGAATTAGAGACTTAACTACTTTAAACTTTAAAGGATTATATTAGAATTACAATAATTCTCCCACAATACTATGGTTAGCTATATCTGTCTCTGGAATATAAGCTAATGATCATTATTATTTATATTTCATTTTTTATACACCCACATTTTCATGTGGACATATGTATATATTGTCGTCACCTTCTCTGTTCACATTTTGTTATTGGCATGAGCCCCTGACTGTACAAAAAAATTGTGTCAGCCACACAATTGTGGACGTAGCTTGCATGACAACTGCTTGTTTTTTTACTTCATGTGCATTCAGAATGATGTCTGTAGCTCTGAATAGGCACATCCCTTAACATTCAATTTTGGCTTTACTGGTCTAGTATAGTCGCAAACAGGAGAATATAATTCATGTCTAATTCAGAAATGCCTTTTACATGAATTTATTTGCCTGGGTGAGTTAGGCACTGACTCAATAACAAGGGGGTTTTTGGATTCAAGAATGTTCCTCTGGATTTTCCTACACCGTTCAATCTGGTGGGAGCAAAAAAAAAACAATGCAAAGATCCACTAACATTTACAGATTTAAGCACCCAAAATGCATTATTCACTATTAATAGGGTACATTACAGAAAATTACACAGGGCTGTAGTACTGGTGCTATATACAACAGTGATCTCTTCATGATAACTTAATGAAAATTTGTTTCATGCGTATTCGTTGTATATGATATATCTATCGGTAAATTAATTCTTGGTTTTTATCTCTTCGTTATACTATTATATAGTGAGTCATTTTTAACTGACAAAAAGTTAAGTGAATGTACAGGAAGTGAAACAATAGCTAACATTAAAATATTCTACATTAATTCTGAATTAAGTTTCATGGGCGTAATTTGGGTAAAATTGTCTTTTATAGATTTAACTCCAGCCTTCATTCAACGTTTGTTAGTTGTATGTGTGTATATTCACTTATATATGATGAGGATATAAGTAATGAACCAATATGGTAAGTACTTGATGTATTCTTCATGAGTGTGGTTAATCATTCAAGGTGACCCCTTGTCAGTGATGCAGAAGGAGGGCCGGACAAGGACAGCTGTCTAGTCGTTCGGATGGGACGAAAAACCAAGGTCCTGTGTACACATTGGCGTGCATGTAAAAGATCCCTTGGCAGTTGGAATTCGATATAAGTATAAGAGTAGGCCGTAGTGCAGCTGCTCGAGCAAAATTTCCCTCATAGCACACTGTATGGCGTATTCCCCTCTTCTATTAGACCAGGTCAGGTGTAGAAGAGTAGGACGTTAAACCCCGTTTCATTTCATTTTCATTTCATTCAAGGCAAGAGGTACATGTACATTGCCACTAACAGGGACAACAAATATGATTTGCTAACCCATATGATGAGGATACTGTAATGGCATTTCATTTCAATCTCCTTAACCATTCTATACTTTGTTATGTAATATCCCCAATACCCTGTGTCCTGACTCTGCTTTTTTTTTGTCCCCCGCCTTTCGAAGGGTTCGTCCGTCTGTCTGTCTGTCTGTCTGTCCGTCTGTCCGTCACACTTTTTGGACACAATAACTCTCTTCCTAATTGAGCTAGAATGTTCAAACTTGGTGTATGTGTTTATTAGGTCAATGCCTTGATGGAGTTCAAAGATGAGCATTTTCCGCTTAGGGTAGGCAGAGATAAGCAATTTGATTGGTTGATGCTTTGTGACACGATAACTTTAGTTCTTATTAAGTGAGAGTGATGAAACTTAGTGTATAGTTTCATTACAGTAATACCTTGACTAAGTTCGATAATGAGCATTTTCCGCTCAGGGTAAGCAGAGCAATTTGATTGGTCGAGACTTTGGAACACAATAACTCTCCTTCTAATTGAGTTAAAATGTTCAAACTTGGTGTATATGCTTATTAGGTCAATGTCTTGATGGAGTTCGGAGATGAGCATTTTCCGCTTAGGGTAAGCAGAGTGATACGCAATTTGATTGGTCGAGACTTTGGAACACAATAACTCTTCTTCTAATTGAGTAAAAATGTTCAAACTTGGTGTATATGCTTATAAGGTCAATGCCTTGATGGAGTTCGAAGATGAGCATTTTCCACTTAGGGTAAGCAGAGATAAGCAATTTGATTGGTTGATGCTTTGGGACACGATAACTTTAGTTCTAGTTAAGTGAGAGTGATGAAACTTGGTGTATAGTTTCATTACAGTAATACCTTTACTAAGTTCGATAATGAGCATTTTCTGCTCAAGGTAAGCAGAGCTATACGCAATTTGATTGGTGGAGAGTAGTCAAGACTTTGGAACACAATAACTCTCCTTCTAATTGAGTTAAAATGTTCAAACTTGGTGTATATGCTTATTAGGTCAATGCCTTGATGGAGTTCGAAGATGAGCATTTTCCGCTTAGGGTAAGCAGAGATAAGCAATTTGATTGGTTGATACTTTGGGACAAGATAACTTAGATTCGTCTTGATTGATGATTTTTATGCCAATACAATGACTGCATTCTCATTTAGTAATCGATTCGACAGTAACAGTGTATAGAAACGATTGACTTGGACACGAGGGCCCTTTCCCTTGGCCAGAGGGGCCCTTTTGTCTGCCTTTAGGGTCCCCCTAACTAGGGTACATTTTCATTTTTCTCGTCGGTTTTAGCATTTTTCTTTATAAAACACTTTTGGATGACACTTCGTGTACAGTTTGATTGCTCGATACATTGAAAAAAATAAATGTGCGATTAATTAATATGTGTCTTCTATTTATTTTGGATTTCGGCGGGGGACATCAGCCTCACTGTTGGCTTATTGGATTTGGTTTGGCAACTTTAGTAGTACACTCAACTAATTACTTTCAGATATTTACATAAACAGTGACTTGTCAGGACTCATAATTATTAATGCAGTCACAAACAGCAAATATGGACATATTAACTAAAAAATCAGTGACAATGGAGCATGTATTAATTTTGAACCCTGTTATATTTTCTTATGTATTTATGTCAATCTACAGCAGTGATGGCTCTATTAAAACTCACACAAGTAATAATTTTTTTTGTGATGGCTCTATTAAAACTCACACAAGTAATAATTTTTTTTGTTTCATATCAGGGCTAATTCCCCTATGGTTCGTACAAGTTGTGCAATAGTAGTAGGCTATATGACATGTGGTAAGTATCTTAAGATAAAAATATGACTGGTACCCAATTGCCAAATATAAAATATTTCTTGCTGGAAACATAACTCAAATAAGGGAAGGTAAATCTTTCAATGCCAATAAATAGTGCTGCAGCAACTGTCATTCAATGTTATAATCTGAACGGATTATTTTGAACTTATCAGCCTTTCATCAGAAAAATGTCAAATATTCAAATTATATATAAAAAGAAACAACTGTTCATTAAAATTCTAATCTATTACCAACTACACAAGTTTATATAAAACAGGGCCCTGTTTCACGAAATTTTAACTTAAGATAAAATCCAATTTTAGTAGATACTTCAATTTTGATTGGCTAAGCACTAAAATCAATCTTATCCAATCAAATTACTAAAATTGGGATCTTATCTTAGTTAAAATTTGGTGAAATAGGCCCCGGTATTATACAAGTTAATTCCTATTGCAGATGTGTTGATAATGACTATTCATTATAAAAAAATTGGAGAAGTATTTTACTTTTTTCACCATGGTGCATCAATTTATGCTTATTTTTATGTGATGGTAAGTATAAAGATTATACATGCATACAGAGAACTAATTGTAATTAAATCAAGGAATAAATTAAGAATATAAACAATTATATATACTACAGTAGTAGTGGATCCTAACAGTAGTATATAATTTCTAAAAACTAGTAATACCAGTAATAATTTTTATGGTGGCTTGAGTATTAGAATTTACTTGAATTTTAATCTGGTATAATACCAACACCATTTTAATAAAATTTCTAAGTATATTTCCTTCTATTTCAGACATATGGTGTATTACCATATTTTGCAAATTTCCGTCTAATGGCTGAATTTTCAACTCCATTTGTAAATCAAAGGTAGGGTCTGCTTTATATTAATAACCTGTATCAAAGTAAATTGGAAATAGCACTCAAGTGTTGTAGTATCACAGACCTAGAAATATAATTCAAATGATTATATTTTATGTCTCTCATCCCTCTTTCATATACTTAAAAAAGAATTAAATCTGTCCCTATGGCAACCGCAGGCTGATACGGGTGAGAATTTGTTGCATACACAAGACGTTGTCTGTAATCGCTCACTATTTATTACAAATATCGAATCTTAATTAAATTCTCGGATTATCCATTGCCTGCATCTTTTTCCGTGATTTTTATCTCAGTAAGTGTTGTAGGTTTAACTCTTTATAGAGTTTATCAACATGTACACAAAGCGCTCAATGTGCTCATGCAGCCTTCAACGTCACGCGTGGTTATAGCCCTAATATCGGGCTGTCAATTAGGGGAACCCTTACATTTTTGCCCGGTTTACACTCAATGAGTGTTTTTCAGGAAATCCAATATTTTTCTAGAAAGATTGGATATCTCTGCTTTCGATATGTACCAAAATTGCCATACTTTTAGTGGCAATAACCACCCGATAAATACTTTGCTGGGAACCCATCTTTAATGGGCTATTACTCGTAATAAGATATTCATGTGTTGGAAATGTTCTCCTTACTGACAAAAGAAAAAATATGCGACAAACCTTGTGGACTGCACGGACGATTTAGCTGTTGTGGGCATATGTTTCATTGCCTCGCAACCTATCTTTTGTTTTATGATCTTATCAATGAATCTATTAAACTGATGTACTGTTTTATTGCATATTCACACAGATCTCAAATAATATAAAGTTTTTTTAAGCATAGTCTTTAATATTTTGAAACTCATTAAATGATATAAAATCTGTATATTTTCAGGTGGTTTTTAGACAAATTGAAATATCCACGGACAAGTACAGTCTTCATGTTAAATGGTTTAGCTATGACCATAACATTTTTCTTTGTAAGAATAGCAGTAATGCCTACATATTGGAGGAGAGTGTATAGTGTGATTGGTACTGAACCTTTTAAAAGACTGGGACATATTTCACTTGTATTAGTTATAACCTGTTTTATATTAGACAGTATTAACATATTTTGGTTCTATAAAATGTGTCATGGAGTTAGAAAGGTTTTGACCATTTATTCAAATAAAACCCCTGTTCCTGTGTTAAATCATGTTGATAAAGAAGAGTAATATTTTTAAAATGTTTCTCCTGTCGGTTAATTTAGTTTACATGTATACAAAGCATATTTGCATTATTTCATTTTTAAAATTTGTATATTCTAGTCACCTAGTACCTTTAGCGTGTATCCGTACACCCAGTGTTTTTGACAATGTAATTATAAATTAATTTAACATCATTGTAGTGGTCATTGAAATACTAAAGACCCTTTTTATTATATATTGTAATTTGTTTAAAGAATTTCTGTTGTTGTTATGAATGACTTTTTTTCCTATTTTTTGCCCCTTTAAAGCTGCTGATCGTCATTTTAGACATTTTGAGTCCCTTGAAGACAAATTTGTGAGATTTACATCTTTTAATAAAAATATCAATCCAAAAATTGGATTTGGTTCATATTAACAAAGATATGATGAATGAAAAATGTTTTGTTACATTTGGCATCCTCTGAGAACAATACAAACAAGCCAGCACCACCAATAAATGTGTAGTAAAATTATGATGGACCTCTCTGAATCTGACTGAATCCATGCTTGTTGATTATCTACAACTGAAGTATTTCTTTGTTCTTAATTAAATGTTAAATTATCAATTTGAGTAAAAGCTAGTGCTGATTAAAATTCAAATGACAGTTAGCAGCTTTGAACCTATTTTATTTTATGTGTTTGGTTTCAAGTAATGAAAGCACCAGAAATCCAAGGATCCTTGTAGAGGCTTTGTATTGAGGAAAGCTTGTGACAGTCAATTTCATCCAATGTCTAGCGGGTACAATCAAAATGTATTTAAATATATTAAAACCCATTTATCTGGTCACAACAAAAAGGAATCTATTCCTTAGGCATTATCCCATCCTTATAAAATTTATGATATGTAACCCAAGTGAAAACACGGAATGCAATATTAAATTTAATGTTATTGTTAATTTTCATACATAAATGATGATTTGAATTAGTGCTGGCACAATATATCGTTGAGTCAATGTATAGCGATTCACCTTCTCACAACACGATTCACCTATTCACGACACATGTATAGATTCATGAAACGCTGAATCAATATATCCGGATTCTTTTTTTGTTTTTGTTACTTCAGTAACCAACCTGTCACTCTTAATTATCCACTTGAAACATTATCCAGATACACAAACACTCTTAAATTGTGTTTGTCCTTATTTTAATCCACACTGATATTGTGATTAAATTATCAATTTAATTCATTTATCCTGTTGTTTTGTTTGTAAATTTAATCCTATTGAAGCACCTGCATCAAAATATATATCGTATCATGACTGGAAAGGCAATACCCAGTTCTAATTTGAATTACTACCAAATTAAACAACCTTACCCAATCCTTATAAAATGTGACCCTCTATGATATGTAATCAAGTAAAAAAACATGGAATACAATATTAAATATGTTATAGTTAATTTCCATACATGAATGATGAATTGAATTACTGACCATTAAAATAAACAGCCAGGTGTAAAATTTTCATATTAAGAAAATTTAAATTATTCTCCAGGCAGTAAATCATTCAAACAATATAATAAGAATTGTTTATGTAGACATGACAGACGACTAATATACATTTTAATTATGGGTTATCCACTATTATTGTTTTTTTGTATTGTTACTAAGATGATTAGAACAAATAGGAAGATAAGACTGTACAACATGCAAGACAAAAGAATCTGGAGTGACTTTATAATCAAATATTTCCAAAATGTGTGATTTTTTGTTTGAATGAACAGATTTTGGAATAAATTTTAGAATATTTTTTGTTAGTTGTAACGGGTTTAGTATATGAGATAAGGTACACATCATAAGAATGCTTTCAATAATTGTAATTTTGTGTGTATTCTTTATATTTCTTATTATACTTTACCCTTTCAAAGGGTATATTTGGTCTAAGTACTTTGAGAAATAAGGGACCAAGTTATATTACGGTATCCATATATTTATGTCTTTGCCACTTAAATATCAGAACTTATAATTTTTGCAATGAAAATTATAAGCTTATTATTAGTAGGCCTATAATTAGGCTTCTACACTACTGCAGATAATTCATTTATCATAAATAGACACTATTCATGAATTAATTAGTATATTACTAATATTATCTTTTAATTGTTATTAAATTCTACCACTATGCAGTATTTCTAATAAACTATAAGAATACTACAACAAAGCCAAAGTACATACTGCAAACTGTCAAATGTGAATAAATACACTGTAACCTATAATGCAATATGTTCTCTTTTTTGTGTCTAACTGAAACATTTGACTGATGAAGGCATTATATCCACACTTGCATTTAGTATGTTCTTATTCTAGTCGTAGGTAACTTTATTACATGGTACTGTAGTCAATGGTAAATAAGCTTTCATATAAAGATTGCCAAATCCAAGCCATCATGGTATAAGATCTGTTTGGTCTGTGAATTCTTACAATAGTTTATTTTTATCATACATTACTCAGAAATAGATTGATTAGTCATTAAATCTATTTTGGAATTAGGAGATAAACACTTCCTGTTTTGCATTTAGAGGGGTGTTATTGTCCAATAGACATGTCCTGAGATCATTAGGACCCGAGACGCGTAGCGTCGAGGGTTCTAATGTAAAATCTCAGGACATGTCTATTGGACAATAACACCCCTCTAAATGCAAAACAGGAAGTGTTTATCGACATTGTAACATGCTTTTTTAGGATTTTAAAAGACATTACTAAAACAGAAGGGTGTTATTGTCCAATAGACAGTGTCTAATTGACCAATCAAAACGTAGGGTTTACACTGAAGCATGTTACAATGACTTTATAATACATTCCAATCTTTGTCAACTTGCTGTTTATTTGTGCTGCATCATTCATATGCAGGTCAAAGTTTAATTAAGAAATAATATGTATGCCAGATTTAAAAATCCGTGCATTCAAAAAAGTAATAATGAGATCCCCTTGTATACCTGTACAATTCTCTGTCTCTGAATTTTTATTTTACTATGTATAGAATGAATAATTTGTGAATATGTTATTAAGACACTTCATTGCCATTGATGCTATTTTATTACACAAAACAGTACTGGGATTTTTTAATGTTTTAAAATCATAAAGTATGCTTCTTCTGGAAAAGATCTTGTACCAATATGACATTGTTGATATAATTTGTCAAAAAAAGTGTTTTGACAAAACCACGACAATCGATTCAAGATCTTGTTTACCAGCCGATAATACACTTTTCAAAATTCTTGTTTTAAACAAAAAGGCATCAATGTATTTTATTCGCACTTTTCAGCTGTATGTATATCATAATAAAGAGCTTTTCAAATCACAACACTCTATTATTCTTGAGAACTGGGGTAAAGTTCAGTCAGAGATGTCTATAACATGTACAATCATGGAATAAATTTGCAAATGCATAGATGCCAAATTGTAGGGGATGAATGTGAATACTAACTTGGGGACTAATAATTTGCCTAGGGGTCTTCAGCAGTGAAAGGTAACCAAAAAAACCCCACAACATTTAAAACAACAGTACTGCACCCAAGATATTTTTCCCACCCTGCTGATTGTTTGTTTCTTGGCTCATCCAGTATTTTGATATCTAGTGTATGATGCAGTTCAAATAATAAATGTTGGGTTTTTTTTTTTTTTAGACTATGTAAACGAAATGATATCTCAAAATTAATTTGGCAGTAAACGTCGCTTTTTGTGGGGTTTATATTTTTAAGTAAAGAAATATGTACGGTAGGCAATGTTGACGATGTCGAATGGAACAGTGACATAGTGTAAAAACTTAATTGTTTTAGACGATAGAGCTTGTTTGTGTTGAATGTGATTATTTAGCAGATGGTGTCGCTCATCCTACCACACAAGCGACGTTTACTGTCAAATTAATTTTGTGACATTATTTTTTACCCTCGGTATATAATAAGTCGAAGCGGATTAAAAGACGAATGCCGAACTTCCTCTGAAAATTGTATCGACTTAAATGACCCAAAAATACAGTACTTTTCGAGGAATTTGAAACAGTACGGATCGGCAGTAGTTGGCACGCTTTCATTCTATCATATTGCGACATAATTTTCACATAATTATACGCCCACATTGAAATGTGGTCGTATATTGTCGTCGCCCCCGTCCGTCCGTCTGTCCGTCCGTCGGTCCGGCGTCCACAATTGCTTGTGGACGCTCTACAGGCTAAAGTTAATATCCGATTGACTTTAAATTTATACACAGTGTTTAAGGTCATGAGACGAAGAAGCCTATTGTTTTTCAGCGATTTCCGATAATTAGTGCCAGAGTTATGGCCCTTGATCACTTCAAAAAATCTTGTGGACGCTCTAGAGGCCAAAGTTAATATCCGATTGACTTCAAATTTATACACAGTGTTTAAGGTCATAAGACGAAGAAGCCTATTGATTTTCAGCGATTTCTGATAATTAGTGCCAAAGTTATGGCCCTTGATCACCTCAAAAAATCTTGTGGACGCTCTAAAGGTCAAAGTTAATATCCGATTGACTTTAAATTTATACACAGTGTTTAAGGTCATAAGACGAAGAAGCCTATTGATTTTCAGCGATTTCCGATAATTAGTGCCAGAGTTATGGCCCTTGATCACTTCAAAAAATCTTGTGGCCGCTCTAGAGGCCAAAGTTAATATCCGATTGACTTCAAATTTATACACAGTGTTTAAGGTCATAAGACGAAGAAGCCTATTGATTTTCAGCGATTTCCGATAATTAGTGCCAGAGTTATGGCCCTTGATCACTTCAAAAAATCTTGTGGACGCTCTAGAGGCCAAAGTTAATATCCGATTGACTTTGAATTTATACACAGTGTTTAAGGTCATAAGACGAAGAAGCCTATTGATTTTCAGTGATTTCCGATAATTAGTGCTAGAGTTATGACCCTTGATCACTTCAAAAAATCTTGTGACGCTCTAGAGGCCAAAGTTAATATCCGATTGACTTTAAATTTATACACAGTGTTTAAGGTCATAAGATGAAGACGCCTATTAATTTTCAGCGATTTTCGATAGTTAGTGCCAGAGTTATGGCCCTTGATCACCTCAAAAAATCTTGTGGATGCTCTGGAGGCCAAAGTCAATATCCGATTGACTTTAGATTTATACACAGTGTTTAAGGTCATGAGACGAAGAAGCCTATTGATTTTCAGCGATTTCAAATAATTACTGCCAGAGTTATCTCCCTTGATAACTTCAAAAATTCTTGTGACGCTATAGAGGCCAAAGTTACTATCCGATTGACTTCAGATTGATACATAGAGTTTAAGGTGTTGAAACGAACAAGTATTTTGATTTTCAATGAATTTAGATAACTGAACAGCTAAATCCATGATATTAAATGTTTCATGTATATACTAATTGTTAGCGTGGGGTAAAACTTTATAAAAAGCAATCAAATTCTAATGATTTTCTGATAATTACATAATGAGTTGTTACTCTTAATCAGTTTTTAGTGTATTACAAATGTTTCATTACCGAAATTAGTAAAAATATGCGACAACCCTTGTTGACTGCCCGGACGATTTAGCTGTTGTGGGCGTATGTTTCGTTGCCTGGCAACCTATCTTTTTTATATTGTCGTCGCCCCCTTCCATCTGTCCGTTGGTCCGGAGTCCACAATTGCTTGTGGACACTCCAGAGGCTAAAATTAATATCCAGTCGACTTTAAATTTATACACAGACTTTAAGCTCATGAAACGAAGAATCCTATTGTTTTTCAGCGATTTCCGATAATAACTACCAGAGTTATGGCCCTTGATCACTTAAAAAAATCTTGTGGACGCTCTAGACGCCAAAGTTAATATCTGACTTTAAATTTATACACAGTGTTAAAGGTCATGAGACGAAGAAGCCTATTGATTTTCAACGATTTCCAATAATTAGTGCCAGAGTTATGGCCCTTGATCACATCAAAAAATCTTGTGGACGCTCTAAATGCCAAAGTTAATATCCGATTGACTGTAAATTTATACAGTGTTTAAGGTCATAAGATGAAGAAGCCTATTGATTTTCAGCGATTTCCGATAAGGGTTGTCGCATATTTTTACTTTTTTTGGTAATGAAACATTTGTAATAATCTTTTAGAGGCATTTAGTAACTGGAAAGAGCATTAAACTATAACACATACTTAATTATGGAAGAACAATTACTGATTAATTTGGGCGACAACCATTGTCATGCATGGTTTCAGAATATATGCCTTTGATCTTGTTGTTGTCATGCATGGTTACAGAATTGTTGTTATTGCTTGTCTATATATATAATTGCCATACACATTTGTTACTGCACTTGCTTGAAAACGTTGAGAGAATACTCCTCGAAACGTCGCCTAAATAAATCAGTAATTGTTCTTCCATAAGTATGTGTTATAGTTTAATGAAACATTTGTAATACACTAAAATCTGATTAGTATATTAAAAAAGCAAAAAATGATTTACATGTTTTTTTAAAATTTTTAATGATCTTAAATAAGTCAAAACTACAATATAATTTAAGGACGGAATGTTAATTTATGTACATGATATTTAGTATTGCTTCACATGCCTTTCTTTCCTGCTAATTTGTCTTGTAGTATTTGGTTGTATTCATCCATCATAGAATAAAATTGTTTACTCAGTGGTCTGTAATCACATTCCATAGTACGAGTTGCAATGACTTTGTTCTACATTAAGGAAAACATATAAAGTAAATACATCCACCACCAGTTGTACCGTCCATGCTTTTTTTTTTACACTTTTTTGCCTGACAATAAATCAGTGAGCCCAGAAATTGTAAAAGAGAGAAATGGGCTTTGACGTCATTTAACACATTTCGGGACTAAATGGTACATTTTTATTTCAACAAGCCAACAGTTAGGCTGATGTCCCCCGCCGAAATCCCAAAATAAATAGATGACACATATTAATTAATCGCACATTTATTTTTTTCAAACGTATCGAGCAATCAAACTGTACACGAAGTGTCATCCAAAAGTGTTTTATAAAGAAAAATGCTAAAACCGATGAGAAAAATGAAAATGTACCCTAGTTAGGGGGACCCTAAAGGCATACAAACGGGCCCCCACGCTTGACAAAAGGGCCCCTCTGGCCAAGGGAAAGGGCCCTCGTGTCCGAGTCAATCGTTTCTATACACTGTTACTGTCGAATCCATTACTGAATGAGAATGAAGTCATTGTATTGGCATAAAAATCACCAATCAAGATGAACCTAAGTTATCTAAAGTTATCTTGTCCTAAGGTATCAACCAATCAAATTGCTTATCTCTGCCTACCCTACCAAGAATTTGGAACACAATAACTCTCCTTCTAATTGAGTCAAAATGTTCAAACTTGGTGTATATGCTTATTAGGTCAATGCCTTGATGGAGTTCGAAGATGAACATTTTCCGCTTAGGGTAAGCAGAGATAAGCAATTTGATTGGTTGATGCTTTGGGACACGATAGCTTTAGTTCTAATTAAGTGAGAGTGATGAAACTTGGTTTATAGTTTCATTACAGTAATACCTTGACTAAGATCGATAATGAGCATTTTCTGCTCAGGGTAAGCAGAGCAAAAAGCAATTTGATTTGCCGAGACTTTGGAACACAATAACTCTCCTTCGAATTGAGTTAAAATGTTCAAAATTGGTGTGTATGCTTATTAGCTCAATGGCTTGATGGAGTTCAAAGATGAGCATTTTCTTCTTAGGGTAGGCAGAGATAAGCAATTTGATTGGTTGATACTTTGAGATAAGATAACTTAGGTTCATCTTGATCGATGATTTTTATGCCAATACAATGTCTGCATTCTCATTCAGTAATGGATTCGACAGTAACAGTGTATAGAAACGATTGACTCGGACACGAGGGCCCTTTCCCTTGGCAGAGGGGCCCTTTTGGATGACACTTTGTGTACAGTTTGATTGCTCGATACGTTTGAAAAAAATAAATGTGCGATTAATTAATATGTGTCAACTATTTATTTTGGGATTTCGGCGGGGGACATCAGCCTCACTGGTGGCTTGTTCAATCACAAATGTCTAATCTATGATAATGTAAGACAATAATTCAGTGTTTATAATTAGGCAAGTCATGTGGTAATTGGACCGTTAATAGACGTTTGTCAACTTGTGGTGTGTATTGATAGTGCTATATTCTACCGACAGTGATATATTGTATAGATAATGTTTATCCTTATGTGTAGTGCCTGTGACGTCACCAGCCAATCAACCGGATTAAGGTCATAATTGAAAAATTGAAAAGTGTTTTGGCGTGTCGGTTACTAAAACTTTAGCAGCTGACTTAATTTTAATCAGATTGTTGTGAACTTGCCGTTAAATGGATATACTAACCATTGGCTATGCGTATAATGAATTTCGATATGTCGTTTTATGTGGTCTTTAAGCATATTTTGAAACTTTAATATTCTAAGGATACATTCTTTCATTGAAAAGTTATTCTGTTCATGGTGCTGCCATTTTCTCTCCAAATTAGCCAACTGTAAAAATGAATATGTTTACATATTAATATAGTACAGGTATTTAAATTTATATTTCTGTAAAAACGTTTTTGTGCAAACAAGCCCCAACAGTAAGCCTGACGTTCCTCGTCTATTCCAAATAAATAAATGGAAGTCATTAAATATACATTATGCTGGAGTCGATTATGCCTATGTTATCTAAATTATTTTAAAATTACAATTAGACATTAATTACTTTATCCAGACCACAATCAACTCTTGATGTCGAAGCTAGTCTGCAATATTTATTGGATTAGGATTGTATTTACTGCTCAACTTTCATTTATGACTAAATCATATTAAACGGATAATCTAGACCATGTTTGTTATCGTACTGACTTTAGTAATGATGATCAAGGCTAGGTTCATAGTGGATCAATTTGACTGAAATTTTCAAAAAATTCCCTTTACATTATCCATTTCTTATCATTCTGCTTAACCTATCCAGAAAATGCCCATTATCACACTATGCCACCTCGCCCAATTAAAACCAATCAAATTGCTTATGTCTGTTTAGCGTAAGTGAAAAACCCTCCTGATCGAAATTAGTTAAATTAAAACATTCACCTACTGAAATCCTACACCAAAAAAGTGCGACAGATAGACAAACCATTTCTCCAAAACGCTGGGAACAATGAATTATATCCTATAGTAACAAATGCTAACAATGGGAGTGCAACAAATTTAAACTTACTTGTGTATAGGTTTCGTTATCATTTAACTGAGATTTCAATCCTTCATATTTAGCAGTCATCTGTTGAATATGTTTTTTGAAGGCTTCTCTACGTTTCTGTAGAATAACTCGATCATCTTGTAATTTCTGAAATTTGATGCAAGACACTAATATAAAGGATTTACTACTTTGAAGATTTTGACTATATGCTTGCTTTCTTGGGGGTGTTGGTCATGATTGCATAGCTCAGTGGTGGGCAAACATTTTATGTGAAGGGCCAAACACAAAGTTTAGAAACAAAGCAAAGTGCCAAACAATGTCATTTACTCATTTTATTGAATAGAAATGAAATGGGGTTTAACATCCTACTGTTCTGCTCCAAACTGGGCAAATGAAGGCAGGCATACGTCATACACTGTGCTATGGTAGGGTGACCCACCATAAATGAATATCTCCAAATATCTCGACAATTACACCACAATACTTATATATATACCAAGCCTTATATCAGTTTCGCACATTTATAGTCACTAAATAAAGGTCATGTTATACTTAATAAGCTATGACCATTTAACCATCTAAAAATAATAGACTGAAAAATGGTTCCAAGTGTCATCCATAACATCCAGACACTTTTGAGTAAAATATAGGTTATGTGCCCTTGTTTTGAAATTAGTCTCGCTTAAGCAGTCTACCGACCATTCTACGTCTAATTGACAGGTGGGGATAATCAAGACTACATTTTTTACGAAACATAACAGAAACAAGAAATTGAATTTAGAAACACGCACATCAGACAGCTCAACAATTGTTTTAAGAATCTTATAAAAGTGAAATGAAACTACTGCTAGTATTTGTACTAAACCAAAAGATGCCATTCCTAACGGTACAGCTAGTTAATGATAAAGCAATTTAAAACATAAACATAATTTCTAAAGGTGATGTAATAACCAAGCAGCTAAATTTTACTGCTATTCAAAATCGTCGACAATAGATTTTTTATGGGTGAAATAGCTGATAAATTTGTAGAGAAGTGCACATGCAATGGCTATTTATAGTATCATAGACTCCACGGCCGATAATTAACATACTGAGGAGTGAGCAAATCACTGTGTTGAGACAAACTTTCTGTAGAGAAATTTTAAGAGCATGGGTCACCCTAGCTATGGGGGAAATTTTGTCAGGCCAGCGGTACTATGGCCTACTCTTATACTGACAAGGGAGAACCACGCCGGAAAATCTGGAAGAACTTTCTTGGCCAATGCAGGGATCCATTTTATTGAACAATGTAATATGGAACAAAGCTCTTCTGCGCTTTTTATTTGTTTCCATAGTTATATTCAGGGAAAAATCAAAACATATCGACAAATCAAACAGTAAGATAAGATCAAAGAAGGCCCAAGTCGAGTGGCGGGAATTAGGCAACTATGTCATTTGGTGACACTGCAAGCTATAAATAGACCTATAGAGAGTAACGCCCGTTATTAGAATTTTTCTTTTTATTTAGTGGTTTACAGAATGAATCTAAGGTTCATGACACATCAATCATTATTGCTTTTGATCAATTTTGTAACATTTCAAAATTACCAGAACAATGTATCAACAGACAATCTCGTTTCCAGAGGCAGCCGCGGAGCAGAAGGCCTCTGGCGCATTAGACCGTCCATTTTTTCCAAACCTAAGCCCCACCCATTCTGACCTCTGATTGGTCAATCTTTTTGGGTTGATTTCCCGAAAACTAGAGGTCGGATCGTCGTTTTGTTTGTTGTAAAATGATCCTTGAGTCAAAGTCAACTCGCTGACATAAAAAATTGGATCCTAAATGAACAAATTCAAGTTTTTGTAAAAATCTATTTTTCTACGCGTGGGTATATTTTTAAGTGATTCGGTCATCCAGGCACGTAAAATCAGGGGCGTACGACGCAAATAAACTATAAATTTCGCGCGTAGGAATTACATGTCACTTTCCGGGAAAATGTCTACCCCGATTCACCAGAGAAATTTCTTCAAAATTTTTCTGGTTTTCGAGATTGATCAACAGACACACATTGTGACAAAAATAATTTTTTTTCCAAATAATGGAAATGAGACTAATGACATTTTCTGCAATGGCCCCGATAGTATTTTAAAGAAGCCAAAAGTGAGACTGATACTCACCGCCACAAGCAACAATAAAAAGATCACACAATTAATTAATTGCACATGTATCTTTTTAAAAAGAATCAAGCAAATAAACTAATTATCTATACTTATGTGTCTTTTACACAATACACTCAATCCATACAACCGTCGGATGCCACATTTTGGACAATTGTTTACATGATACAATAGTTCAAACTTCTAAGTTCTTTTGTTGTATGGCAACATTTATTCCTTCTTAGTAACTCAATAATATGCCAGTAAGGCAACGCTTCTCATCTCGGTCTTCGTCTAGTTGTGATGCAATGTATCCAAAAATTTCATGCTTTGTATACAGTGTTATTAAATATTCTAATTCAGTCGTGGATAAGTTTTTAATCAATTTTAAAGGATGTCAAAGTACTTGAAGCGACAGAAGAAGACATCTTTAATCAGGAATTCAGGTTGCCAAGTCAGATATGACGTCATACACCATATGACATTGTAAAATATAAGGCAATTTGATTGGTTATTGCATGACTCGGTGAGAAGAGAATAGAAATGATCCTATGCATGCAATAAGCTGTCCATCCGACCATTTGTCTGATGAGATGGTCGCATGCAAAACTGTTGCATCCGACAACTGAATGAATTGGTAGTATCGTGTAAATTCTGCTTACGTCTAAGCAGAAAATATTCATGATTAAACTCAGTCAAGGTTTTGAAGTACCTGGTAATGAAACTCTACACTAAGTTTCATCACTTTCCATAAGTCAGAATGAAATTTTCTAAGCGGAAAATGTTAATCATTGCACTCACTGACTCAGTCAAGATATCCACCTAATGAACATCTACATCTAGTAGAGTTGATATGTTCCAAAGTCTTGACCAACCAAATAGCTTATCGCAACTTACATGTAGTCTAAGCAGAAAAACCTCAACATCGAACCTTATCAAAGTATTGATGTAATGAATTTATTTTCATCATTCTCACCAAATTAAAACCAAAATCTTGACCAATCAAATAGCTTATTGCTACTTAGTCTAAGCAGAAAATCCTCAACATCGAACTTAGTCAAGCTATTGATGTAATGAATCCAGTTTCATCACTCTCACTCAATTAAAACTAAAGTCTTGACCAATCAAATTGCTTATCTCTGTTAAGCCTAAGCAGAAAATCCTCAACATCGAACTTAGTCAAGGTACAGTTTCATCACTCTCACTCAATTAGAACTAAAGTCTTGATCAATCAAATTGCTTATCTCTGCTTAGCCTAAGCAGAAAATGCTCAACCATTTTAAGGTTTCTAACTTCATTTAATCGGATCAGTATCTTTATCAAAGTATTGATGTAATGAATTTATTTTCATCATTCTCACCAAATTAAAACCAAAATCTTGACCAATCAAATAGCTTATTGCTACTTAGTCTAAGCAGAAAATCCTCAACATCGAACTTAGTCAAGCTATTGATGTAATGAATCCAGTTTCATCACTCTCACTCAATTAAAACTAAAGTCTTGACCAATCAAATTGCTTATCTCTGTTAAGCCTAAGCAGAAAATCCTCAACATCGAACTTAGTCAAGGTACAGTTTCATCACTCTCACTCAATTAGAACTAAAGTCTTGATCAATCAAATTGCTTATCTCTGCTTAGCCTAAGCAGAAAATGCTCAACCATTTTAAGGTTTCTAACTTCATTTAATCGGATCAGTATCTTATCTAGTCTCATATACCTGTTTCTTTTCTTCTGCTTGTTCTTTCAACTTGTCCAAATCAGAATATATAACTAAGTCTCTCTGCATCGTGACAGATTTTTCTTTTAAAACAGCCAACTCGGCATGCAATTTCTCTTCCATTACATCCAATTTCTTTAAATCTTGTTCAAGCTTGTCTCTCTCTGAAAATCATATTATGTACTTTTAAAAATAATATTGTTGTGGTAGAAAATAGCTTTACCATATACATGTACATACCTGTACATCTACTTTTGAAAACTTGAATGAATGAAATTGGGGTTAATGTCCTATTTTTCTGGCTAATGAAGACCAGCATAATTATGCCATACACTGTGCTATAGGAAAATTTGTCCAGGCAGCAAATGAATTCCATCTGTGAAGGATTCTTTTATGTGCACCTCAGTTTCTAAGCCAACACCAGGATCAAACTTACAAGCCATCACCTTATACAATCTACCCCTGTGGCTTACAACTAGTTCATAATTACTTTTTTAACTGAGTAAAATTGAAATCCTGTCTATATATAACCAGTATTATAAATCTGCTGGGTGTATACAATATATCATAGTTAAAGTAACAAAGTTGAGTATCAAATCACTTAGTTTTATGGTATAATGTATTGATTGTATTCGATACAATCTTGTGTGTAGCAATACAGCATACTTTGACAATATATGATATTGCATAGTTGAACTGAATTTAAAATTGAATTCTGAAGCTTTAGGTAAATGTGTACATAGATAGAGCTCAATGACCATTGAATACTGCTCAGGTTATTCAATGGTTCAAGTATTCCATGTAGTTATAGAATAAAACAATGTACCTGAAGCCAATCCAATTGTTGTTGTTTCTGATTTCTTCATCTCATCTTCTTTGAAAGCCAAATCATCCTTCATTGTAGCAAGTTCTCCTGGTGTAGGCAGACTACCAAATCTGCCCATGTTCTATAATTTAAATATTTATCATAAACTGAGCTGAACATGTATAATTATTAATAATTTTTGACTTATTTCATTGAATTTGGTTTATGGTAGGTAAGAATAAAGGTGCTAGTTAGATTTGTAAAACAACTACCGAATGGTAGTTAAAAGTCGGTATGGAGATTCATTCATAAAACATACTAAAACTTCTTAATACTGCTGACCATGATTTATGGCGTTATATTAGATTCAAAAATTCATGTAATTTATAACTTTTATTCATGTAATTTCTAAATTAAGACAACGTATAATCCAACTTCTTTATTATTCAGTGTGAATTTTAATTGTTCCATCTTTTATTCATGTAATTTCTAAATTAAGACAACGTATAATCCAACTTCTTTATTATTCAGTGTGAATTTTAATTGTTCCATCTTATATTTGAAATAGTATTTGCCAACCATATCACATTCGATGTTATTTTCAATTTCAGCATCAATTGCCTGGTTGTATGTGGCAAGAATTTTGTCGCATGTCCGGGGCCACCAGTTTCCTCCTACTGATAGACCCTACACGCAAGCGAATCATTGAAATAAAATTGAACCAAATCTTACTCCCGAAATGACATATTTTGTGTTGAGTGGTTGTAAAAGCCTATTTCTCTTTTCTCTAAATTCCAGCACTCCATTCAACCATCAACCAGACAATGAGATAGTCATTTATATCAACATAATGGTCCCGACCCGGTGCACAATCACCAAATGAGCACGCATCATAATGATGGTTGCTAGAAATCAGATGAAAATTTACACTGAATAAATAAAGAAGTTAGATTATACATTGTCTTAATTTAGAAATTACATGAATAGAAGAAAGAAATTACATGAATAGAAGTTAAAATTAGAGAGAGAGAGAGAGAGAGAGAGATGGGGCTTAACATCCACTCAACACAAGCTAGGTCATTTTGGGACTAACATATGGATATGGTTCTAAATTTTATTTCAATAATTCTCTTGCGCATAGGTGTCTTTAGCAGTGGGAGGAAACCGAAGTGTCCGGAGGAAACCCACGAGGTCCACGCCACATACGCTCACACCAGGGATCGAAACCACAGCCGCAAGCCAGAGGTGACCGGCCAGGTAGAGGTCGAAGCGCAGCATGCTAGACCACTAGGCCATCCCAACCCCTTAGTTAAAATTAGACAATACCACGTAAGAATTTTGAATCTAATATACGTCCATAATAATTGATATCATTCATTTCTTAGACTAAGATAACACATATAGGTATTAGCAGATGCACCTCAGTTAATATCTTATTTTTTACTCTAAAATGGATGATGTTTGCATTAATTGAGTCAAAAGCTATCACTTAAAAGTCAATGATATTTAATTTCTTGGTGAAGGGAACATTATCTCATTAAATACACATTACACTAATAACTTACCCTACTGACATGTTCTAGAGAATTAACAATAGCTCCCTGCAGTTCAGTCATTCTTTTCTGTAAAAAAAAACCCAAAATATGTACCTGTAAACTTTTACATTAAAATAACAATATATACATTATCATATATTAAAATAAACCACATATATATTTTTTCAACATTAATAAACAAAAATAGTTACTTAGACAATACTTTCTTACATGAAGAGTAAACTACTTACAAGTTCTTGAGCTTTGGTATCTTCGAAAGTATCCAAAAACTCTGCAAACATATGTAAGAATGGATGAAATATAAATATACATTTCTTTGTATTTTCAGTTGAATAACATAATAAAATATTTGATGCCAATGGCAACAGGATGATTTGATTACGTTTTATGAATATTTTCAGCTGAATGATTTTGGATTTCGATAAATGATCATCAACCAAAATATTAAACACTTACCATCCATTGTTTCTTCTCTTTTTCTCAACTCTTTATATTTTTGATTTTTTTCTCCTGAAAAAAAAAAAGAAAAAGTTTTCAGTAATAATGTTTACATAAAGAATAATTTTCTACCATTCCTTACGAATTTCTATATAAAACAATAGTCAATATTCATACATGTAACAAATAAATTATTTTACAATACTTAACAATCAGCTCATTTAAAAGGTTAACGATGAGGTGTGCCGCGGAATAGATATTCTTTTGGGGGAAGATATTACCCAATATTTACCTTGATTTTCTTCAATATCCATATCATACTGATTGATGTCATCCTGTAAACTTTCTATTTTCTCATTTATTTCTTTTATTCTACAAATATACAAACAATATATATTCTTTGAAAGCAAACACAAAACTTGACAAGACATCAGAAAAAAACCCAGTGAAATATGATAGACAAATTGTAAAGTGATCAGAAAAATATTGAGTCATGTGTAGATCTATTGAGCTTTTTCCACAAAAAGTGTACAAGAAGTGTAGCGTACTTGAATTAGTAGTACTACTACTGGTAGTAAAATCATTGTCAACTAAAATGGAAAAAAATTCTCATAAGCTTTGTGTATTTAGAGACATTAATTTGCACTAATTTCATGGACCCATGGATATTCAACGAATGTAAATTTCTGAAAATTATTCTTTTCCTATGCCCAACTAAAAGCAACTTGTTCTTACTGTCGCTCCATACTAGCAATTTCCTGATTATCTTCTTTAACTTGTTTTAATAATTTCTCTCTTTCTTCAGCAGGTGAACCACGTTGTTTAGACTCTTCTATTAAACTGTCTCTCTTTGATGTTAACTCATGTATTTGTTCATATAATCTTACTATAAACACAAAATATAGTAATGTACACTACAGTAGTAATGATAATCAAATATAATATATAGATACCAGTATCAATTTGTCACAAGTTTTAGACATTTGCGTCTTTGCGTTAAAATTATGTTAGTAATTTTATATTTTTAGAGCTGTCATTATCTGGTACTACCATCTTGATACAAGTTTGTCAAAATATGGGAAAAACGATTAGTAAGTGGTGTCCTGGGTATATTGAAGGCTATGGGCATAACAAGGCTACCATAAGATGCGTTGAGTATAATATTACTAAAATATACAATTACCAGCTTCTTGTTTCACTTGAGACATGGACAAATCCTGAAAATATAAAATTTCTATGAAGTAAATATAGACTATCAATTAGAATAAATAGCATAGCTTTATGAACTTAAAACAGACAAGGCGTAGTTTATGTGCATTACAAATTTATAAACAGAACCTTGGTTCTACTTGCACCCGAATTTCAGTGTATTTTTAAAATACAACAATGTTTTGAAAGGAACATGAAGTGAAATGGGTTTTAATGTCCTACTTTTCTGCAGCGCCTGGGCTAATGATGACAGGGAAATTATGTCCGGCAATTCCAGCCGTCAATGGTTAGTGAGCCAGCATCTTATATTCAATGGGGAACAATGTTTGAATAGGAGTAAACTGGTCACATGACTAGCTCAGCCCAATGTTGTTCATGTAGCAATTTCTTTGGCTTACTGTTTTTGTACATAGCTAAACAGACTAGAAGTGTCTTTTAAAAGTTTCCTTACTTCTTGCAAAGTTTCAATTTTAGAATTAAGCTGATCAAGTTCTTGTTGACCTATTTCTGTTTGTTTCAGCAAGTGATCATTTAATGTCTTCAGTTTCTGATACTTCTGTCTCAGTTTAGGATCCTATAAAAAAAAACCATAGACGATATTATTGATACCTCAATCAAACTATATATATGATTTTCTGTTAACCATATACATAAACAATATTTCAATTATCTAAAGGTTTATGTCATCCACAAACTACCCAAAAGATGAACTAGACTTATATAAGCGCAGATTAGATATTATTTTCAAATCTACTTCTGATTACAAGCAGAAATAAACATTTCATTTCCGTGCTTACCATATCATTAACTAAATTATCAGCCATACGTTTTTCTTGGTCTATTTCCATTTCCAACTGAGCTATATATTCTTCTTTCCTTTAAGCAATAGAATAGCTAATACAGTTTTGATGAATATTATCACTTTAAGCAGTTTATTACAGAAATGAAGTTTTCATGAGGTATAGCTTCTTAAGAAATTATGTATGCAAAACTCAAAATATAAGTGTCTCAATATCCCTCAAAAGAACTGACACAGTCCATTGACAGACAGCACTGAGTATTCCATGGAATGTCCACCGAGACTCGAGGGTGTAAATCATTTATTCAAATCTATTTTTAAAATTGTATTTTTAGCAAGAGCTACAAGTTAAAAGAACTTCAGGCAACATTTAAAATCGGAAAAATTGAATTTGTACTTTTTCTCCTCTCCCAAAATTTCATTTTTCAGGACTTGATGAAATAGTCATAATAACTCACTGTTTCTTTACTTCAAACATTTCTTCTATTTTCTTAGAATCCCGATCATTTTGAGCTTTTAACTAAACGGAGAAGATAGAACAAGTATAATGCTAATATTGTACAAATTGTACATTGAAATTGTCTAAAATAGATTGGATTTTTTTTTTTCTTTATTATATGTGTTCCACACGGGGTCATCAAAATCAGTAATCATAATCAGCTGCAATCAATTAAAAACTTTCAAGTAACCAAATGTAATTTGTAATCAGACATTTTATGATTGCCCGTACCAGGTAATTGTAATTTAATTGATTACTGTTCAAAATATGCTGTAATCATTGGTTACTCTCTGATTACTTTATGATTATTTTTCATTTTAATTGCATATATATTCATATACATGTAGACATTGTGGCATTAATTATTTGGTGCTGTTGAATGATTAACAGTTCTGTTAATAAAAATACATGCTTGTTGTGATAAACATCAAACAATACTGATTCAATACATTATAAAATTATCAAATCAAGCTTGATACTAACAACTCAAATAAGAGACATTATAGAAAGTTCACACTGAAAAACCCATAGGTAAGCACCCCATCAACAAACTTACATTATTACAATCAAATTCCACATCTTGAATATCTTCATCAATTGTCAACTTGTCTACCAGCTGGAAAATTACATAAAAACATAAGAATTACTTTTAATAAAATAATGATATTTAGTTGGTCAAGTGAATATTCCTACCAAGTGTATGTGATGTGTGTGCCTAAGTACCAGTAACAAGCCTATTCAAAAAAAAAAAAAAGGCACAAAAATTAAATTAAAAAATCCTATTCCAATTTTTTTCTTCGAAGAATAACTGGGTTAGTAGATATATTGTCATACATGTACTTACAATATTATAATCTCCCAATTCAGCCTGTAAATCTCTTATTTCTCCAGCCAGAACTTCAGCTCTAAAAAACAATGTTCAACAGTCATCAAATTTTTATACATTTTATTTTAATTGATCAAATTAACAACTAGATCATTAACGATGTTGTACACTACCATTAATACACTATTTTTATTTTAAATATTTTTTATTGTTATAGAAGGAGTTTTTAATATTGTATAGCTCACCTTTTGTCATATGTAAGAAAACTAGAGTTTTCATCATTAGTATTTTCAATGTCTTTGTTAAGATTATTTATTTCTCCATTAAGATCATTCAGTTTACTCCTATAAAAAGAGAAATCAAAATTAAATATAAAGGGAGTTAAGTCAAAAATTTAAACAGTAACCATAAGGTCTTGATCATATATATTGTGTCTGTGGCTAATGGTAAAGAAAGACAAGATTTATAATTTTTCATTTAAATAGTTTTACTTCTTCAGGGTGTAATTTCTATTGAAAAATACATAATTAATAGATAATAAGAAAATCAGACTTACTAATGATACTTGTCTTGTAATCAAAATTATCAAATACTATTATTCTATACCTGTAAGTGTTACCATGAATTGCAAATAACATTGGGGCATAGTTGTCTAGTGTTTTAAACAAGACCATTTATGTTTACTCTTTTTGGAACATCTGATACCACTTTCTGCTAGCCCCATCTCAGGATGCACTGGATGTTGTCCCATGGCAAATTCAACCGTTTGTATCGAGAGTGTTGAATTCTTGTTTTATTCATTCTCATTTTGTTTGTTGGACTGTTATGTATTTTTAAAGTGTACAATACATAAATACGCTAAACATTTACCTCAATAAACCTAAGAAATAGGTTTTGTCCATAACCTGTCTTCTACCCCTTGCTGCTGTTTTCATACCACCTAGACCTTGTTGGGTTGTCGGACGGTCTACTACATTAACTTGTGAATTTAATGCCAGACCTCCTGCTACTGCACCTCCCCTTGTACCCGGTCGAGCAGTTCCTGGGTTCATGGCAGTTGTTAATCTTGTAGCTGTCCCAGCAGGACGACCAGCAGATGTTCCCAACTGACCCCGTGCACCAGTCATTGGCCTAGCACCACTACTACTTGGCGGTCTGTTACTCCTGAAAAGTAATAATAGCATATAGAAGAAAATAGATGAATGGGTGAGAACAGAAAAGATGAGCTTTTATTAATTCATTATGTTTGTAAGTCTATAATTTAATTTCTATGGGTTATTAAAAATATATGATAACTATCAGATGATCTAGAAACAAGGTTTGATCCAATTACCCTATAATTACACAATAAGGAGCAGGTGTTTTGTAGTACTGTTTGTACAATGTATACCTGTACCTTTAAATCTAATGATTACATATTATGTTGGCACCAGAATCTTGAATTAGCCGAGCTACCCCACCCCACCAACGTGTGCCAAAGGCACAAACTGTGACTAGGCTAATATATATTCATATATTGATCTAGTGGTGGTCCAATGTGCTCCGTCTAGTGGTGGTCAAACCATAAAAGATATTAATTTCAAAATGGCTTGATATTTTTTTTAATTTGGACCACAAAAACTAAGACGGTGAATTTAGATAGTTTAGCTAGGTAGCCAGTTGCCGCTATGTGACAGAGTGGATTACGAAGGCTATGTCATGGCCTCCAATCATTGCATTGAATCAATATATTTAATATTTAAAATATTAAATATTACCCTCTTTTTTTCATGAAATCATGAAACGGCAACACACACTGACACAGTCACCGAGAGAAATGGGGTTTAACGTGTTTTCTTAATTTAATTTCAATAATTCGGTTACCAGGCGATTATCTAAGCCGTGTGTTCTACTTACATTGTTCCCTATTATCTTGATTAATATAATCTAACAAGTTTCTTTCAATTTTACATCCGTATCTAACGTCAACTTCTTTGATCTGAAAAGGAATGTGTTGCTTTTCTTTGAGAGTTACCCCCCTTGACAAATCCAAAGCCAAGATCATACAAGACGGGTGCCATGGAAAGAACGAAAGAACTAGGCATGAAAGTGGTTTCATGTCATGTTCAGAGGTGCGCGTACTCCACACTCTTCGTCTTCGTCGAATTTAACTATCATGGATCTTACAACACTGACCATGGGTGACCACGAATTTGTACTGAGTTGACTATTAATTAAAACATTTTGTCTGGAGCCACTCCTTGGTGCGATATTTTTCGGGCATCGATTATTTCTGGTAAATGCAACTGCAACAGTATGATTGGATGGTTGGAATTAGAGTGCGATTTCGGTTACAAAACGATTGGATACCTTTGCAGTTGTTTACACGGGCTTGGATAGCATAAAACGCATTTGCGGTGGTTAAATTTTTCAAAATTTTCTCTAGGGCCACTCTATACGTTGTGCGACATTTTCGGGCATCGATTATTACTTGTGAATGCAACTGCAACAGTGTGACTGGATCATGGATGGTTGGAATTAGAGTGGGATTTCGGTTACAAAACGATTGGATACCTTTGGAGGTGTTACACATGCTAGAATAGCAGAAAACGCATTTGCGGTGGTTAAATTTTCAAAATTTTAGCCGGGGAGGCCTCACAGATTGTCAACATTTTATACAATTTCATTTGCGCCCCCCCCCCCTACATTTTTCACGGCGACGCCTCTGTCACTGACAAGGGGTAACCACTCGGAAAAAAAACTCGAAGAACTTATTTGGCAAACTCTCGTGCTTCAGTCGGGCCATTCTCTTCACATTTTCATTTAGTTAAACTACTTAAAACGATTATGACAATATTAAATGTCTATTTGATCCACTTTTTATGAATTTTTCAAAAATTTACTTTTCTTGCATAATGTATAGTTTACATGCTGTCCGATAAGGGTGTTTTATGTAATAAAAAAAAATCATAGGCGAAATAAAATGCAAAACCGAAACATTGGAATGGCCAGTACCATTTATTAAATTTGCGAGAAATCAGCCCAATCCCACTCCCTCTCTCGGGTTAAGGCTTTAAGCAGAATCATGAGGTGGTTAATAGGTTTTTTTTATAAAAAAAATAAAGTGTCAACTATTTATGTGGGTATCTAGGAATGTGTTGATTCTTATTACATGTATCTATATAACCATTTCGTGGCCAGCCGAAGCAATTCTTGACTGCGGGGGGGGGGGCTACCATAATAGGACCTTAGGCGAGGGTCCATCGGCCGCCATATGCACTGGAAGCTTTTGGAGAAGCTTTCTTGGCGATTTCCGGCGAATAAAATTACTCCGAATTTCATTTATATTTTAACTCCTTTACCATAAAAACACAATCTATGGTGGTATGATTCTGCGATGCTGAACTTGACAAAAAGAGTGCATAATAAAACGAGGATTGTGCACACCCCAAGGTCACAATATGTATCCACTTTTGGTAACTCTTACAATGTAGGTTAATTAACGAAAGACCTCAGTTCCTTTGGATATTGACGCATAGGACGGTCACTTTGTGGATTATGATCCCCAGATTGTACGAGGATATCACGTTTTTAGCTTATGGCCCTCAAAAGAGATCACAATTTGCATCTTATTTTCAAAACTGTTCAAAATCACCGTTACATTGCACCATAAGTATTTCATCAAAATCGGACCGAAACTTCCCTGTCAAATACTACCACCGAGATGGTCAAGGTTTTTTCTGATCATTTATCATGTTCATATTGCTTAATTATGTTTTCCATGACTGTCGTATAATTCATTTCAGTCACTTGTTAAATTTTACATTGTGATGACATTCCATTGTAGATTTCAGCAAATATTCATACTGCCGCCATTTAAGTTAGATGCGGATTGACATTGATTGAAACACGTTTTTTCTTTGTTCGGATATTATAGATAAATTTACAAATATATGATGACGATTTCTACCCCAAGCGTGTCACCAATGATTTACAATTAATTTCTTGTCTTACTTGCGTTTTAATCAGTAATATTTATTCGATTAAAAATACAAAGATAGGCTGGCACTGCCAGGCAGGATACGCCCACATTTTTGAGAGATGGATAGAGAACAAGCAATACCGAAAGTGATTTTTCCTACACCATTAAGTCCTGTATTTCATACTGTATTGGGAGCAGCCAAAGTGATTTTTCCTACATCATAAAGTCCTGTATTTCATACTGTATTGGGAGCAGCCATTTTGTTGGTCAGTTCCAGTCTGATATTCATGAAATTCGAAGCCGACAATGATTATGGTATGACGGTACACAACCTAGAAATCTGACTTTTCGTCAAAATCGGATAAACATAACGCTAACGCTACAATATACGTCCACATTCCTACTTTGATTGATATGGTACTTTGTCAAGAAGGCTAGGCGTTTGGTTTGTTTAGCGTGGTCGTGCACCAACATTAATAGTTGCCGTCCTTAGAGTATAAGGAATAACTATACCAAGATAATCCATTCAGAATTGTGCCTTCCTTACACTAAAGGCAAAAAGTGGGCGTGGCTCTGCCCCTTGGGGTCGGGATATTCATCAAAATCAATAGTGGACGCCCTCAGGCTATAAGGAATACATAAACCAAATGGGTGTTGCTGTCCCATGGGGGTCGGGCATGCACCCAAAACAAAAGGGGTCATCCTTAGGGTATAAGGAATAAGTATTTTAAGTTTCAAGATGACCGATTAAGAATTGTGGCCTGTAGGCGACACACAAAAAGAAAATGGGCGTGACTCTGCCCCTGGGGGTTGGGCATGCACCCCAAATGATAGAAATGTTCCTTAGGGTACAAAGCATAATCATTCAAAGTTTCAAGATGATACGTTAAGAAATGTGGCTTGTAGACGACAAACAAATAAATACAAGGAATGGGCGTGGCTCTGTCATTGGGGGTCGGGCATGCACCAAAAAACAATACGGATCATCCTTAGGGTAAGTATACAAAGTTTTAAGAAAATACAGTTAGAATTGCGACTTCTAGGCGACACAGAGACACACAAAAAGAAAATGGGCGTGGCTCTGCCCCTGGGGGGTTGGGCATGCACCCCAAACGATAGGGATCATCCTTAGAGTATAAAGAGTAAGTATACAAAGTTTTAAAGAAAATCCAATAAGAATTGCGGCCTGTAGGCGACACAAAGACACACGAAAAGAAAATGGGTGTGGCTCTGTCCCAGGGGGTTGGGCATGCACCCCAAATGATAGGGATGTTCCTTAGGGTACAAAGAATGTGTATGCTAAGTTTCAAAATTATAAGTTAAGAAATGTGGCCTGTAGACGACAAACAAATACATACTAGAAATGGGCGTGGCTCTGTCCCTGGGGGTCGGGCATGCACCAAAAACAATAGAGATCTTCCTTAGGGTATAAGGAATACGTATACCAAGTTTGAAGAAAATCCAGTAAGAATTGCGCCCTGTAGGCGACACAAAGACACACGAAAAGAAAATGGGCGTGGCTCTGCCCCTGGGGGTGAGGCATACACCCCAAACGATAGGGATGTTCCTTAGGGTACAAAGAATGTGTATGCTAAGTTTCAAAATTATAAGTTAAGAAATGTGGCCTGTAGACGACAAACAAACAAATACTAGAAATGGGCGTGGCTCGGCCCCTGGGGGTCGGGCATGCCCCAAAAACAATAGGGATCTTCCTTGAGGTATAAGGAATAAGTATACCAAGTTTGAAGAAAATCCATGAAGAATTGCGGCCTGTAGGCGAACCACAGACACACACACACACACACAGACACACACACACACACAGACAGGGGCGACGGCATAATACGTTCACATTATGAATGTGGACGTATAAAAATTGTGACCTGTAGAGAGTCCACAACCATGATATACCATATTTTAACACTATTCGCGTACAAACGGCGACCATTTCGTCCGGCAATTTTGGTATGATTTTCACGAAATTCGAACTCAACCTTCCTTACGGTGCAACAGTAATATAATCAGAGGGTTTTATTTAAAATCAGATAATAATTGTTCGAGAGAATGACAGAGAACAAGCAATACCGAAAGTGATTTTTCCCACAATCAAAGGCCATAATTCATTAAGTTACAATTTGAAATGCGCAAATATCGAAAATAATAAAGATCTTTAGGTTATAAACAAGCAATTCAGGTTTCATCAAATTAAAATTGTGACCTCTACAGGGTCCACAACTTTGATATACCATATTTTTACACTGTTAGCGTACAAAGGGCGGACATTAACCTTCCATAGGGTGTAACGGGATAGAGTCAAACGTTTTTTTTTTAAATCGGATAATAATTGTGACCTCCAGAGGGGCCATAGGCGATTTTTCGGACAACCAGGGGCCAAATTCTGGAAGTTACGATCAGTTATGTGCAAATAACGAAAGGAACCAAGATCTTTGGGTTATAACCATGGATTTCAAGTTTCATCAAAATCAAATTAAAATTGTGACCTATACAGGGTTCACAACCATGATATACCATTTTTAACAGTATTCGCGTACAAACGGCGGCCATTTTGTCTGTCAATAATTTTGGTCCGATTTTCCCGAAATTTGAACTCAAACCTTCCTTAAGGTGAAACAGTGATATAATCAAACGTTTTTTAAATCGAAAAATAATTGTGACTTCCAGAGAGACCACAAGCTAAAAAGGGTGATTTTTTCGTACAACCAGGGGCCACAATTCAGGAAGTTACGAATCAATGAGCGCAAATATCGAAAGGAACTAAGATCTTCGGGTTATAAACATGCATGTCAAGTTTCATCCAAATCGGTTCAAAATTGTGACCTATATAGGGTCCACAACCTTGATATAACATATTTCACACTATTCGCGTACAAACGGCGGCCATTTTGTTTGTCAATTTTGGTCCAATTTGAACGCAACCTTCATTAACATGTAACGGTAATATAATCAAACGGTTTTTTTTTTAAATCGGATAATAATTTTGACCTCCAGAGGGACCACGAGCTAAACAGGGCGATTTTTCGGACAATCAGGGGCCATAATTCAGGAAGTTACGATCCGATGGGTGCAACTATCGAAAGGAACCAAGATTTTGGGGTTATAGACATGCATGTCAAGTTTCATCCCAATCGGTTCAAAATTGTGACCTCTATAGGTTCCACAAGCTAAAAACATGATATTTCGCACAATCAGGAGCCATAATCCATGAAGTTCCGATCCGATACATGCCGATATCGAAATCAACCGAGATCTTATGGGGATAAACCTATATTTCAAGTTTCGTCAAAATCGGATAGGAATTGTGACCTGTAGAGAGTCCACAAACAAATTGTGGACGGACGGACAGGGGCGACGACATAATACGTCCACATGAAAATGTGGGCGTATAAAAATAGGTTGCCAGGCAACGAAACATACGCCCACAGCAGCTAAATCGTTCGGGCAGTCAATAAGGGTTGTCGCATATTTTTTACTTTTTTGTAATGAAACATTTGCTATACACTAAAAACTGATTAAGAGTAACAACTAATTATGTAATTATGTGAAAATCATTAGAATTTGATTGCTTTTTATAAAGTTTTACCCCACGCTAACAATTAGCATATACATGAAACATTTAATATCATGGATTTAGCTGTTCAGTTATAAAAAATTCATTGAAAATCAAAATACTTGTTTGTTTCAACACCATGTGTATCAATCTGAAGTCAATCGGATGATAAGTTTGGCCTCTATAGCGTCCACAGTATTTTTTGAAGTGATCAAGGGCCATAACTCTGGTAGTTATTATCGCAAATCGCTGAAAAACAATAGGCTTCTTCGTCTCATGACCTTAAACACTGTGTGTAAATTTAAAGTCAAACGGATATTAACTTTAGCCTCTAGAGCGTCCACAAGCCATTGTGTACGCCGGACCGCCGACAATATACGACCACATTTCAATGTGGGCGTATAAAAATGTAGGCACAATCCAACTTTAAGTTAATAAAGTTTACAATAACCATCATTATACATCCACTCCCACACTAACATTTTAGTGATGCCATAAAAGGAAATTCGTGATTTTTGACTGTTGAGGTTATTTCTAGTTAACAATTATGGGGCGCCGTTTGTAAAATAATTATTTAATTTTTTTATAGCAAAAAACATTAGATTTAACTCCGAATATATATATTTAGATAAATATTTGAACAAAAATGGCATATATGTAAATATCAAAAAATATTGTAGCTAAAAGTCGAGTTTTTGGTCTATGAAAAACTTTAAATGTTATATCTTGATTTCACATCGCTTAGTTAAATATATAGCTAAATGTGCTGTTTCTCGCAGGTATGAATGCTAAATACTAAATCACTGAAGAATCTAAAGTTAAATAATTAGCTAAATATGTAAACATTTAGCTAAATATATACACATTTAGCTAAATATATACACATTTAGCTAAATATATACACATTTAGCTAAATATATACACATTTAGCTAAATATATATATTTAGTTAAATATATATATTTAGTTAAATATATAAACATTTAGCTAAATATATAAACAGTTAACTAAATATATAAATATCATGCTAAATATATATGTTTAGCTAAATGTATAAATATTTAACTAAATATATATTTGTGGTCCCGCCAATATTTCTATTATCGTAAGCGACACAAAAAACTGCGCTTAAAATGATGACGTGTATCCGACACGTTAACCCGTAATATGTCGTGAAGTTACCATATTATGATTGATCGATGTAAGAACTTAGCTGAGCGTTCAGGTACGAGATAGTACTGTGTCGTGCAGTCAGTGGAAAGTTGTACAGGTCATCGTTTAGTGTGAAGTCACTTACAGCAATAATTATTTTACAAACGGCGTGGTACGGTTGTGCTTTGTAAATTTAACTATATGTTTAGTTAAATATATAATTATTTAGTTAAATATATAAATATTTAGCTAAATATATAAATATTTAGCTAAATATATAAATATTTAGCTAAATATAAATGTTTAACTAAATATTTTAACATTTAACTAAATATTTTAACATTTAACTAAATATATATATTTAGCTAAATGTTTAAACATTTAACTAAATATTTAGCTAAATATTTATATATCATCAAATCTCTGCTTGTTTTGGTCTTAATATTCAATGCTAAATGTTAAATATGAAAATAGAGACAATTCGAGAAATAATTATATATATTATGTTAAATATTGAGTTTTTGTTGTATTTTTAGTTTAAATATGAAAAGTGAAAAATTTGCACAAAAGTCGAGATTTAACTATATATATAAATTTAAATTAAATCTAGTGTTTTTTGCTATATAAAAAGCTAAATAATTAATTTACAAACGGCGCCCCATAAACAATTCAGTCTATTTGGCTATTGTGGGTATTCCATAGAGCCCTTGAATACCGATTTAAGGTAATACTCTAGGTTGAGTGGGAAAATTAAGTTTTGTTTTTTTTTTTAACTTTATGGAAATCCCTGGAATCTGGACCCACCTGCAGTTATCTCGACTATCGGTGCCTGAATACTGTCCTTTCCGGGAGTGTAATTTTCAAAATTTCTTAGGGATTACCAAACACCATCCGTAAAGACTTGCTACTTTGGTGCTCATGTGGGGGCTACGTTGAGGTTCGCAAGTCCATTCGTTTGACTCTTTCTGCTCTGGGGTATGGAAGGGTATCGCTGCGAATATTAAATGCTATGCTAAAATATCTTTTCCGTTGATTATATGTAAAAAGTACAATGTACAAAGTCACTATACCGGTAATGATAAAGTCAAAATACCTCTAAAGCCAAAGTTAAATGTGAAACGACAAATGTAATGTGTCAAATGACAAATGTTTTAATGCAAAATGCTGTTCTTAGACATTTCTACATTTTACATTTCTCTCATTATAAATCACATTTGCGCTCTGCCACATCTCATTAATGTCATTCACGCTTTCTTTTTATCAACTTGCGCATAGCATTTTCTTAAATATGCAAATATAGTATACCACGTGACTTATTAACATAAATACGGAAAAGACCGATCTTTCTTTAAATAAAAATATGAATAATTGTTCCAAAGGAAAGATAACTCAGTTAACGCGCCATTAGTTGTTTTTCTTTTAAATTATTTATATGTTTGTGCTGCTAAAAGGAAAATATGAGCTTTTCAACTTTTTGTTGAATCTAAAAATATGAGCATCCTGACCAATTTCCTCCCCGAATTAGTAAACATTTATTGATGTTTGTGAAAGGTTTAAAGTAGCTAAGTCTCTAACTCAATGTCATCCAAAATCTTCAACATTGTAAACACGAATTATTTGTCAATTTAAATCAACAATTCATGTTGTGATCTTACCGGAAAAGATGGACATCTGATATCCAATTAAGACGCAATAAAAATTTTACCATTGGTACACGAATCGTGTACAATAAAGCGTTTCAAACCAAGTTCGAGGAAAGAGGCTAGAAACAAATCAAACGGCGTGTGTAGACTGGAATAACCAGACGCTAGAAATTTGCATTCGATTGAGACTACTGACTTATTTCGCTGAACATAACTGATTTGAAATAAGAGTAAAAACGGAAACCATTGAATTTAAATCAGTTTATAAACATTCAAATGTTAGCGATTTAGCTCCTTTAAAATAATCGCAATTTTGAAAAATAATTAATGACACTTAACAGGAACAGGATAATGAAAGGACGGAGAAGCCAGGGAATTTTTTCATCCGTTGTGATTGTCATAATATAGACCTCGACAGTATTTACTTATTAGGCCTATATATGTATTAATTTTTCACTTACCTGTGTTATGTATAATAAATACGGTATCAATAATTATATTATAAATGTGTGAGAGAGAGAGAAATGGTTCACTCGACACAAACTACGGCTCGACCTGTATTGTCCGAGAAGGTTTCTCCTAGTACGGGACAAACAACTGAGGTCAACTTAATTGTTAGCTAAAGAACCCATGAATGGCATGAAGTCAACTGAAGAATGGCAGCACGTTAACTGGGAGAAATAATTCATATTCTTATTTCAAGAAAGATCGGACGTTTCCGTATATATGTTAATAAGTCACGTGGCATACTATATTTGGATATTTAAGAAGATGCTACGCGCAAGTTGATGAAAAGAAAGCGTGAACGACAAATGAGATGTTGCAGAGCGCAAATGTGATTTGTAATGAGAGAAATGTAAAATGTAGAAATGTCAAAGAACAGCATTCTGCATTAAAACATTTGACACATTACATTTGTCGTTTTACATTTAACTTTGTCCTTAGAGGTATTTTGACTTCATCATTACCGGTATTGTGACTTTGTACATTGTACTTTTTACATATAATCAATGGAAAAGACATTTTAGCAGAGCATTTAATATTGGCAGCGATACCCCCCCCCCCCCCATACTGGGGCCGGTTGCTCAAAACTAAGCTAAATTCTAAAGGACCCTTTCGTCAAAATCGGATAAGAATTGTAACCTGTAGAGAGTCCACAAACAAATTATTGACGGACAGGGGCGTCGGCATAATAATACGCCCACATGAAAATGTAGGCGTATAATAAAATAGATATTTGTTTACAGAATCATTTTGTTATACGAAAAACTAAGTGATGCGTTTTCTATGGCGCTCAGTATATTTTTAAAGAAAACGCTAATGAGATACAACTTTAAGCTCATAATTATGAACGAAATGATTTCTGTCCACAGAAATACATGTAGCCCCACCCCGGAATGCACCTCCACACAAAAGGAATCTTATACAAATATTTACCGATGTCTCATCAAGCTCTTGGACCATCATTTAAATTGACGTTATATTGCTATTCCTAAGCATTTAAATTTACGAACAGTTCATATACAGCAATCTGAAAGAACGAATCCTATCGATATTTCGCTTTCGCGAGTAATGAATGGAAAATATCGCACTCTGAATTGGCTTCTTACCTTCAGCGCTTGGAAATTTATTCGGGGATAAAAACAAGCAGTTATAAATTGTGTACAATTTTAGCCCAGAAATCCTCCATAAAGGCAAGATTTAGTACCGGAATCATGGGCGTTTTTTTTGTAATTAAAGAAACCCCAACAAGCCAACAACAGTGAGGCTGATGTTCCCCGTCGAAATCCCAAAATAAATAGAAGACATTAATTAATCGCACATTTATTTTTTTCAAACGTATCGAGCAATCAAACTGTACACGAAGTGTCATACAAAAGTGTTTTATAAAGAAAGATAGGTTGCCAGGCAACGAAACATACGCCCACAGCAGCTAAATCGTCCGGGCAGTCAACAAGGGTTGTCGCATATTTTTACTTTTTGGGGGGATGAAACATTTGTAATACACTAAAATCTGATTAAGAGTAACAACTCATTATGTAATTATCTGAAAATCATTAGAATTTGTTAGCTTTTTATAAAGTTTTGCCCCACGCTAACAATTAGTATAGGAAATATTTAATATCATGGATTTAGCTGTTCAGTTATCTAAATTCATTGAAAATCAAAATACTTGTTCGTTTCAACACCTTAAACTCTGTGTATCAATCTGAAGTCAATCGGATGATAAGTTTGGCATCTATAGTGTCACAAGGTTTTTTGAAGAGATCAAGGGAGATAACTCTGGAAGTAATTATTTGAAATCGCTGAAAATCAGTAGGTTTCTTCGTCTCATGACCTTAAACAGTGTGTGTAAATTTAAAGTCAATCGGATATTAACTTTGGCCTCTAGAGCGTCCACAGGATTTTTTGATATGATCAAGGGCCATAACTCTGGCAATAATTATCAGAGATCGTTGAAAATCAATAGGCTTCTTCGTCTCATGACCTTAAACACCATGTATAAATTTGAAGTCAATCGGACATCATCTTTGTCCTCTAGAGCATCCACAAGATTTTTTGAAGTGATCAAGGGCCATAACTCTGGCACCAATTACCGGAAATCCGTCAAAAACAATAGGCTTCTTCGTCTTATGACCTTCAACACTGTGTATAAATTTAAAGTCAATCGGATATTAACTTTAGCCTCTTGATCATTCACAAGATTTTTCAAAGTGATCAAGGGTCATAACTCTGGCAGTAATTATCGGATATTGCTGAAAATCAATAGGCTTCTTCGTATCATGACCTTGAACACTGTGTATAAATTTAAAGTCAATCCAATATTAACTTTAGCCTCTAGAGCGTTCACAAGATTTTTCAAAGTGATCAAGGGTCATAACTCTGTCAGTAATTATCAGACATCGCTGAAAATCAATAGGCTTCTTCGTCTCATGACCTTAAACACTGTGTGTAAATTTAAGGTCAATCGGATATTAACTTTAGCCTCTAGAGCGTTCACAAGATTTTTCTAAGTGATCAAGGGTCATAACTCTGGCAGTAATTATCGGATATTGCTGAAAATCAATAGGCTTCTTCGTCTCATGACCTTAAACACTGTGTATAAATTTAAAGTCAATCGGATATTAACCCTGGCCTCTAGTGCGTTCACAAAAAATTGTGGACGATGGACGGACGGACGGACGGACCGACAGACGGACGGACGGAAGCGACGGCAGTATACGTCCACATTTCTATGTGGGCGTATAAAAATGCTAAAACCGACGAGAAAAATGAAAATGTACCCTAGTTAGGGGGGACCCTAAAGGCAGACAAAAGGGCCCCTCTGGCCACGGGAAAGGGCCCTCGTGTCCAAGTCAATCGTTTCTATACACTGTTACTGTCGAATCCATTACTAAATGAGAATGCAGTCATTGTATTGGCATAAAAATCATCAATCAAGATGAACCCAAGTTATCTTGTCCCAAAGTATCAACCAATCAAATTGCTTATCTCTGCTTACCCTAAGCGGAAAATGCTCATCTTCGAACTCCATCAAGGCATATTGACCTAATAAGCATATACACCAAGTTTGAACATTTTAACTCAATTAGAAGGAGAGTTAGTGTGTTCCAAAGTCTCGGCCAATCAAATTTCTCTGCTTACCCTGAGCAGAAAATGCTCATTATCGAACTTAGTCAAGGTATTACTTTAATGAAACTATACACCAAGTTTCATCACTCTCACTTAATTAGAACTAAAGTTATCGTGTCCCAAAGCATCAACCAATCAAATTACTTATCTCTGCTTACCCTAAGCGGAAAATGGTCATCTTCGAACTCTATCAAGGCAATGACCTAATAAACACATACACCAAGTTTAAACATTCTAGCTCAATTAGGAAGCGAGTTATTGTGTCCCAAAAAGTGTAACGGACAGACAGACGAACACATTTTAATAGTCTTCGAAAGGCAGGGGACAAACATCCAAGTTTCGACAGCCAAATGTATATGGGTGTTGAGCTCCTTCATATGTTTAACGATGGACGAGTGCCTTCAGTCGAATCGAAGAATACTCTTAGCAAAAATTCCTATAGATTAACAGTGTAGTTTTCTTCTTTTTTTTTGGGGGGGGGGGGCATTTTCAATTGGATGAAATTCTACATAATTGTGGTGACCTGTACGAAATAACGACACTGTTAGACTTTATATCATTTCTCGGGTTATGCTAACTTATATTACATTGAATTGAAATTGACCAGTCTTCTCTTGGATTAAATTTAATCGAGTATGTTAGTCAACGGAAAATGAAATTGATTTTCCAGCAACAGAAATATAACAGACCACACGAAACGTTAGCAAGATTGCTTCGATTGGTTAAGAATATTGTGTTTTCTTCACAGAATAAGTAAATCATAGCAAACATTATCATTTTACTGGTAAATGTTACTCATACAATGACCAATTCAATAATCCCAACATTTGCACTTTTTCACATTCTTTGGGAGCTATTTCACAAGATAATTACTGTAATGGTCACAGCTTTTCTAAAATTATCACTGGCTGTTAAGATTTTCAAACAAGTTAACAACAATTAAAGTATAATGAAAATAATTTCCAGAACTAGGACATATACAGTGGTATACATAACTTAATGAATAGTATACACACATAGCTGATTTATTGAGGGTAAATACTGATAAATGAATATTGCAATGTAGTCTGACGAAATAGCCTTTGTCTATAAATTTGAACACGGAAGACCTGGAGTTCATAATTGGAAATGATTACATCAATACACATTTAAAATTGTGTGTTCATAGTCTGTGTAAAGCAGTGGTTCTCAACCAGTATGCCACAAAAACGTCTAAAGTATACAGCGAAATTTTGAAGGGCACACTTAAGAAAATGCAAAATATCAGATGACCCAAATTGAGTATTCGCCGGTGTGTGTCTACTGCGAAGTTCAGAGCTGTTTTTTCTTTATTTGGTTTGAGTCAGTCGATGTCTCTATGGCTGATCTGTGTCTATGATTGTATGTCGTCTATGACTTGCTAGGTTTTTATTTTGCAAAATTCAAATATTTTTCCTAGATGAGCCATGTGTGCCGCTAAGTTTTTTTGTGTGCCGTTAACAAAATAAAGTTGAGAACCACTGGTGTAAAGGAACGAAATAAATATACGAGTTAACAATTGCCACCCACTATCAATCCAATATTTAACATGGTTTGAATATTAACCAGACTGCTTTTGATTTAGGGCCCTACCTTGCATCTAAAGAACTTGCTGTTAATCTTTAAGGCACTATTTCAGAATATAGTATTCCAATTCATGTCCCGTAAACCGTGGTTTAAACATAATTAAGATTAGAGAATTCAGTTAGTCTTAATCATCCTTTTTTGGTCCCAAGCTTTATCTATGCAATATTATTTTTAAGACATTATTTAAGTTAATAGTAGTCAAAGTTTGGAAGGTCCATGTCATCTCCCAACATATAAATGATTAATATGCATCTCTGGGGGGATATATAAAATTAACTTTAAAAGCTGGTCTAGTTCCCATTTATCCACTCATAAAACATAACTGACGAAAATTTTTCGAGATAGCACTTCATACAAATTACATTATTCATCTTTCAATCATTTCGTTTTTTTTTTTATTTCAATGTGTTTAGGAAAAGAAGAAGAAAAAAAAAAAAAAAAATCAACAAATATGCAATTATCTTCACAAGTGAATTGGAAGAAAATGTTGAAAATAATTATTAGTTTTATTCAAAGTATGCACTGATAGAAAATGGTCGTCTAATGAATAATATGTTGACTTCTTTGTATTTTCATAGACTCGGTCATTTTTCATTTATTTTTTTTTTTTTTACAAAACCCTTACCAACGTTCACTGAAAAGCTGGAAATCACTTGAATATCAATTAATGCTTTTCACATAAAATAAGAAAGTGCAAAATTTCCCCCCTTATGGAATAACACCAACACTTCACAATAATTTAGTCTTTTAGCTGGAATGATATGGTAAGTCCAGCTACAATGTTCATTTATATATATTTATGTGTATATAAATATTAGGTTTTAATAATTCTATCTTTTTTTCTACAGCAAGTCAATAATATTGCTTTTTCAAACTGCTATTCCCGAGTATTGGAAGGCAGCCGAAAATTAAGCACTTTTTGAGCTAGCACTTTGTTCAGTACAGTCCATGAGTACTGTCAACTGTGGGACCACTGATTGGCAATTGGTAACATCCTTTCACGAACAGTTTTCAATTAACACAGTGTCTCGGAGTGAACAATGAGATCCCAAGCACACCTCCATATCCAAATGGTTAATGAAAAAATGGAGGCATTAAAAAAAATGCATTCAGGATGATACTTCAGACAAAAGTGTTTTTCAAACATACAAAATTTCAGACATCATTATAAACAGGCCTTGATGAAAACTACAGAATCGACATTATCCATTATACTTGAATTTAATAATAGAGGTGCATTACAATGCACTATTTATGCAACACTTTTCACAAGACTTGGGAAGTCCTTTTCATCATCTACCCTTGGTGCTGCCTCACGGTATTTTCTGTCGCCACCTCTTCCTCCTCCACCTCGTGGGGAACCTCCCCGGTAAAATCCACGTCCAGGTCCTCTACCCCTCCTTCCACCACGTCCACCTCTTCGGTTGTTGTCATTGAAGGTTATCTCAATATTCAATGTGTTCTTGTTTTTCTTTTTACGTTCTTCATGCTTCAAATATATTTAAATAATTTCAATAATTTACAAAATAACATTCTATGTGGGTGCACATAGTAATTACAGGGCCTACATTATATAAAGATACATGTAATCTAACATATGAAAAGCTTTAAGGCAAAACCGCTACCCCTCCATTAAACTGACAATTTTAAGCCAAGTATAACATAATCAAGTTTCACATTAAATGTCAGTGCATTGTGTGGTCTTGGATAGCATTTTCAACTACTGCAAGACTGAACAAGCAGTTACCTTTGTGTTTGAAGTCAACTGGGTTTTTTTTCTTTGGAATATTTAGTTGCACAATGGATATTACTTTATTTAACAGGAGTTTTTTTTTCAACACACAGGTAAGTTTATAATAACCAAAGTTAACTAGTTTGTTCATCCTCGAAAAAATCTGTAATTTATGATGGTTCACATAGCAGACAAGGAAAATGAAGTTGGGTTTAATTTTAATGTGGTCTTGGATGAAATGCTCAATTAGTCAATGAAAATGAAGTTGGGTTTAATTTTAATGTCCTACTTTTGTGCACTGAAAAGTGCTAATTACAAAGGTTTTATTTACGAGCAGGACAATGCGTAAACGTGGCCTCAGTTTTGTTTTTCCAACTAAGCCTACTGCAGTTTTGTGCCACCGACAAGGAGAAAAAAACGCTGAAAATAGTGAACTATCTCAGGCAACACCAGGATTGAGCATGGTTTGTGTGCAAGCTACTTACCAGGTGATCAAGAGAGAAATGTCCAGTATGCTTAAAAGCTAAATGATAGTTAACTGATGAAAATCAATTGAAACATAAGTGAAAGATGAAACATATGCGGACTTACATCTTCATGTTCATCGCCACTTTCTTCCTCTTCCGATTCAGAGGCCCTTCTCCTGCGTTCCTGTTTAGGTGCACTTACAACAGGCTTATTAATACATTTAGTGCCTGTTTTCCATTGTGAACCATCAACGCCTTCTCCAGCTTTCCTAATCTGAAACTGACTCTTCAAACGACTCTTTCCTTGTGTAGCTCTGTATTCCTTCAAAGTCATTTGTTTTGGTGCAGCATCTTCTTCATTTACTATCTCTGGAGCACCTGGAGTTGTCTCACTGGAAAATTACAATAAAAGATAGGAAATAATCCTAGATTCTGACAGCCAGATATGTTATTCGACATCAAAGGCCAAATTTGTTGACCAAACAGAGCCAAGTGAAGTACTACAGTAGACTTACAACAGGTCTATGTTTTGATTTCACAACGTCGAAGATCAATTTGGGTTAAATGACAACACTGCCTTAACATATTCACATGAAAAAAATTATTCCTGAATAAAATTGTCAATCCTTGTGCAATTAACATATACAATGGTAGAGTGCCCCACAGTCAAAATTTCCTCTATTAACCCATTTAATTGTTGAAATATTGGTGAGATATTGCAAGATATTTATTTATAGCGGGCACTGGTCATTGAAGGCATGTAATTACACCAATTAACTAGTTCAGTCTTTCACAAACCCATTTTAAGGACAATTTTAACTGAAATCAATTTTAACTTAGGATAGCCGTCGCCCTGTCCTAACTTAAAATCATGACATTAACAAACATTGATTAGAGCTACATTGTTACATATAGTGTGACATGTAGATATAATTGGAATAATGATAATATTGTGAATGGCCCGAATAACATAATTTTAAAGAGCACATATAATGAGAAAACTAAATTCATTGAGCTTACAAACATTATTTACTATATGCATTTTACGGCAGTTTAACGTCAATCTGATGAAAATTAATTCAGATATCGTCATTCAAAGTCGCAAATATAGACCTCCCGTAAAAACGACTTGGCCAATTATTGAAAACACTCTTAATCCCCTCAGACGCCAGTGACCGAATGCATATTCGAGATGTTTATTCCTTAATTACCTATATACACCCGGCGTGTGTATTCGTTAACGCCTGACTGATTCCTTAAGCCCCCTAATTAAATAACCATTGACTACGGATTAATTTGTTTTGTAATTTAGAATTTGTTTTATAAAGACACTTGTTGTAGCCATATTCCCCATGTGTTTTTTTTTTATTAGAATAAGCCGACCGTAAGCCAACAATAATTGGCTTCTGATTGAAACAAGATTGGTGTGAAATTGTTATAGTCGGCGCTACGGACATCTTTTAAGCCGATAGAAATAATCAATTGTCGGCTTTTAAGAAACGAAATGGTTTCAAATAATAATCATTAGGGGTTTGACTGTCGATAGTGTGTATCGATAGTAAAAAGAAACTATCGATAAAAATTGCGATAGTCAAGCAAACTATCGATAGCTTCGATAGTTTGTAATAGCGAAAGTAACATGGCTCAAATTCACTCGTATTTGTCGAATAATTACTCTGCATTTATAACAAAAAGCTCCGTTATCACTAAAATAGCGTTACACGATCTCAATGTCACATGGAAATCTTCGTCTACCATATTAGGCATGGCTTACTAAGAAATGTTTAAAATGGTTGATTTTGGCGCGAAAAAGCTGAAAATGGTCACGTACGCCAATAACAGACATGCTGAAAGCATGTCGCATATGACAGGAAAGTTGGCTATGCCTTTTTTTACAAATTACTAAACTACCTATGTAATATTAATAATATAAATTTTATATAATACAAAGAAAAAAAAAACAATTTACTTTATTATTTAATTCACAATCAGAATGCGACGTTACCGTGTACCCGAGATACCAGCTTAGGAGGCTCTTCTATTCGCCCCCCTCCCCTTTTGCCGCACCTTTAGAAGACACATGTTGTTTTTATCTGCACCGTCTTGTGTCGCTTCATTCTGTTTATTTGTCGATATGACTACCGATAACCGTGTTAAAACATTACGTACTGATTTACGGGCTGGAGATGTTGATCAACTAGTGAATTGTTATCTATTCTAGTCACAAATATATAATCTATTACAACTTAAGACGAGAAAGGTCGGCTTTGTTGTTGTTCTTGGTGTTTAACGTCCGCTTCCACCGAAGGTGATATCGCAGACAAGTCCTATTTTTCATTTTCATTATCTTAGCGCACGCGCAGGGGTCTTTGCTGTGGGAGGAAACCGGAGTGCCCGGAGGAAACCCACGAGGTTGAGAAGGAGCCCCTATCTCCATGCCACATACGCTCACACCAGGGCTCGAAACCACAACCGCAAGCCAGAGGTGACCGGCCAGCTAGAGGTCGAAGCGCGGCACTCTAGACCACTAGGCCATCCCAACCCCCTGGGTCGGCTTTTGAAAATGCTTTCACTTATAGTAGCTTACGTGTAAAATTACGAGTTAATGATTACGCCAGTCAAATGTTAATTGGACCGACAAATACACACGTGTTAACTGGCGGTGTGTATACAGTGAGATATCGTACAGATAGTGATATATTGTATAGATAATGTGTATAGATTATGTGTAGTGCCTGTGACGTCACCAGCCAATCAACCGGATAAAGGTTGTAATTGAAAATTTGAAAACCATTTTTGGCTGTCTGATGTTTAAACGTTAATATCTCAATTAATTTTAATCAGATTGGAGTGAACTTGACGTAAAATGAATATAGTAACCCTTAGCTATCAATATATGCAATTAAAAATTATTACTTTATGTGGTCTTTAATATTCCAACCATTAATCACAAAAAAAAATTCTCATTCAAATTCTTTTCATCCGTTTATTTTATTGAAAGTCAATTTAAGCATTTGGATGGCGCTCCATATTAGAACTCCAAAAAAAACCCCATCAAACTAAACACTAAAAGAAAATCATTTATTCATATCCAATGTGGAAAGAAAAGCCCTCTTGTCTATAAAGAAAATATGTTCATGTACAATGGTTTAATATAGCCCATTTCTTGGTTATAGAAGGCCTAAAGGCCTATAATACTAGGTAAACCATATGTAGTACAATGTATTTACGCATACATTTGGGGGTTATGATGATATGTAAGGAGATAAATCAATGATCTCAAATGTGTTTATTGAAAAATGTTATAGGCCTAGGCCTATTTTGAAATTAAATTTTACCATAAATTTATTATTATTTCTTAATGAAGTCTTAGTTAATAAAACAAAAATAATTGCCATTTTAGGAGCCAAAGCTATTTTATCTTAGTGAAAAAAGTCATTTAATTGAGTAAGTATCATTGAAAGGGTGGGTCAAATCTAGGCATCAGAACATTGGCTATTTGGTGTATCAATTTCAAAGTTGGTAAATACTTTTAAAATGCGCCGAAAAAATTACAACCTAGATTGGCCGTTTGAGTCACAAATATCATGATGTTTGTGACAATTCTCCATACAACTACAAATCCATGCGATTTAGTATATCGATACTTTATTTCCATTGAATCCTGCGAGTACATCAAATTCCCATGTCACGATTCAAATGCCCAATTCAAGGCCAACCCACCGATACTTTTCAAATCACATATTACGCAGTCCACTCATTATTTCACCTCTTTACGAATGTCTGACCGTGTGCAAACATTGCTTCAACGTATGAAACTCTCTCCATTGATATTGCAACCGTTAATTCAACCTGCCACAACAGTTTTCAGTTTCCAAGCGTGTTTGCTTTCACCGTAAGTACTCGCAGCGGAAATGTGCAAGGAACGGGCCCAAGCGATTTTAACTAAAATCTATTAAAATCGCATTTTAAGTTACAATCAATCTTCGTGAAACGTATAAATTAAAAATTTCATTTTGATTTTAGTTAAAATCTATTTTAGTGACAGTTTTTGTGAAACAGGGCCCGGGTATTTTAATTTGCTGGAATCTACAGTCATCATTTCCAGGTATATGTCACTTGTTCAGCCACCTAATATGCCAACTCTGAGAAAACCTCCGGCACCAATGAATATTAATGAGAAAGTTTAATTTCATTAGAAACAAATTGTACCTATTTTCTTGAGGCTCTACATTATCTTCATTTTGATTCCAATTCTCTGCAGGCTCTGTATTTTCTGTGCTTGCTTGTACACTGAAAATTTATAACCAAACTTATTTAACTGGAACAAGCTCTTGGATCAGATACAAATGTTTGGCAGTAATTGCCTGGAACACATGTACTGGTTCAGCTATAAATTGTTCTGAAAGCTCAAAACCAAAACGAAGAATTCAATTCAATAATTGTGCTTGAAAATTAGGTTTACTTCAAATATATGACACAGAACTTATTGTGTTATAAATATTTTTACATTAATATTCTGGCTTTTATACAAACACTTTCAATGGTTTGATTAAAACGTTCATTAAGTTTGAACCATCACCATTAAGAAACAAAAGTGACGGTTATTAAAGAAACCATGTGCAATAAAAACATATTTCCCGGTCATGCTTTAGCATTCTCTTTAAGAACAGAAAAATGATCTATTCTTTGATGTGTTAATATGCCTAACCTTTCTTCAATATTCTTTATATCATCCTTGAATGATCCCCAGTTGCGTCTACCACCTCCCTCTCGCTTATCAACAGCCTTTACACCACTGAAACAATTGAATGATTAAAGCACTCTTACACCAGGGTATATTAAGGCAGGATAAAACTAAATAAAACCAAAAGTGTTATACAGATAAGAATTCTACTGACAGTATTTCTTCCAAATTCCAAGCAAAATGTGATAGAATTGGTTTATTGTTAATTTGATACTTTCTTTATTAACACCAATATGCTTCAAAAGAAAGACAACACACCAGAAAATTGGGGGCAAATTCGTGTTCCAATTCCTTGTTTTTATAAAGCCTTAACAGCACATGCAATCAGTTTCTAGAAAAAGCTAACCATTTCAAGTTTAGGGAGCAAATGAATAATTATTATATTGTTACTTAAAGGGCCATGATGTTAGATTTAGATGAAGAGCTTGCCCTTCTCGGTAAATTATTTCAAAAATAGTGAATGCAAACTGAATATATGAAAATTTCATTCAAATTACACTTAATTTTGAGGAAGTTATCAATGGTTGAACTGATCATTCAGAGTCTTGGCCTTGATGACCAAAAAGTTCTAATCTACTGAAATTCGGAGCCATCAGATGTCATCCAAGGTCCATAACGGTACTATCACATTACTAAATGTTCAATTAATAATGTAACATTTAAGGCCCAAAGACTGGTAATAGGTAGATTAAGCTCTCAAATAATGCCGGTTTTAAAATATGACCAGAATGTTTTTGTTAGGTTATGAGCCACTTACGGATAACTTTGAAAAATCTGGCTATGCAATACATGAAATCCTTACAGAATTGACAACCGAAGAGGAAAGTGGTTAGATGAAATGGGAGTTATTTCCTAAAATGATATTCCTGATATAATTACTCAATTTTTGCACCATATTTCAACAATTCATTATGTCAAGAACAAAACTTCATTAAAGGCGTGGGATGATAAAAATAAAGAAAAAGAAAAATTGCTTCTTCAGCTAACTACCCCATGTACAATTCTTTTGTTACACAGTTTAGTGAAATGGGTTACATGTAGACATTAATTTCCAGCTTGTGATGACCATTTCATATTCAGTCTCGAATCAATTCGTACTAATTAAATTACAACTGTCAGACAAAATTTGATTGTGCATTGTAAGGATTAGGAAAATACACGAGTGATGGCAATATGACCACATTAAATGGGGTGTTATAAAAATGGAAAATATTGCATTTAAAGCTGTAAGCATGCACAAAAAAAAAAAATTTTTAAAAGGAAAAAATAATTACGTTTTGTCACTTCCACTGTGTCTATCAAAATCTCGTTTTCCACGGCTTTCAAAAGGTTGGCCGAATCCCCCTCCTCTCTCACCACCACGGCCACCTCGTCCACGGAATCCACCGCGACCCCGACCCCTGCCTCTCCCCCTCTCACCATCGTCAAATCTATTGAAACGACTTCCACCTTCTGGTTTTTCTCTGTTGAGACAAAACAAAAATTCATAAGACAATAACCTCAGATCTGAATGGGAAACAGTTCGAAGTTTCAACCCAATAAAATAGACAAGCAAAATCGGGCCATCCGCCATGATTACCTTGTGATCTAAAGTCTTGGTTAGATATTCACCCGACAACTTACTGTTTCTCAAACTGAGCAATTTGAATGGAAAAAAAAATCTTTGTTGCAAATCTACATGAAGATACAACTTATTTAAATTAATACTTGTGATTCCATCTTATTCCATAATACCTAAATAACTTACATTTTTGATGAATAGATCATTTATTTTAAGACAAGACATTTCCAGTTAATTTTAATGAGAAACAACTCCCAATTACACAGGCGCTTAGGAAATGAACTTCAGTTGCTGCAGCAACATATAGAGACAATAGATAATTTTGACGGAACCTCACTGACCTTCACTTGGATTAGATAAGAATGATTTTTTTTGTGTGCGTTCATTACACATCAGCGAAAATGACACAGCATTTAATGGAAATCCAAATGGGACATTCAATCCCATTTCATTTAATGGAAATCCAAAGGTAGAGCTACACGAAATTCTTAATGCTTTTTATGTTTTATGCATGACTTTGTAATACAGCTTTGTTTATAATGTGACAAAAATTTACCTAAACTCTGGAGGAACATTTTCATCACCACCTCGATTTTCTTGCTGCTCTCGTGGTGGTCTTCTGAAAGGTTTTCTTTCCCCATCATTTTCTTTGTTATCTCTGGGTTCCCGATTTCCTCTTCCTCCTCGATTAGATCGTTCACTTGGTTGTGAATCTTTACCTTGAACTAAAAAGTTTCTTAGATTTAGTTTTCACCAAATTCTCAGTATTACTTCACAACTTCAACAAAAAAAATTGAAAAAAAAAAAGGTGATCAGACCTGGAACCAAATTTTTGCTAATATGACTATGAAAGCCAGTGGGGGGTGCAGGGGGTACACCTACCCCCTGTGTTTGAAGAAGGGGGGCGCATACCCCCTTCAATGCACCCCCTTCACGCCTTCAGTCAGCTGAGTAATGTTTTCAAAAAGTGTGTTTTGTTTAAGAAAACAGGTGTTTAAATGATCTATAACAAATAGAACTGATCACACTGTTTTTGATTTAATTTTCTGATCCTTCAAGATAAAATTAATGTTTTGTGTAATTATTTTAAAATGAAAAACACCTGATTAAACAGGCAGGATGGCAAGGCTAAGCGGCTATATCATCAATTTCTCATAGCCGACTGAGCATGCACAGTTTGCCAGTGTCTGCATGTAACAAATCATGCATCGTGATGATAGAATCAGCAATTAATATCTGAGCAATCCTGCTTAGTGCTTAGCTTAAAAGGGAGATCATTCAACATGATCATCATCTAAACAAGGGTTTTCCGCAATTGGGCCCCTAGTATTACATCAATGTTTTCATCAATATTTGAATTGTAGCTTGATTAACTGTCAATTTTGATATAGGTCCACTGAACAGTCTGAAGTTTTTTTTTAAAATGTTTTAAAATCGACCAAATTAAATTTTCTGTCAAGGTCAATTAATGAATTATGACCGTTAAATTACTTTTTAACACCGTGGGGTGCCACGGATTAATTCAGCAAAACGAGATACTGTACGTCCCTTGTCAATGAATGCACTGACAATGCTAGATCTCAATGGTTAGACACAATATATAGCATAAACTTGGAATAAACATTCGCGATAACTGTTATTTTGTCACGATCAGCCAGTCTCTTTACCCTATCCGAATTAATATTGTCATGGTTGACTTTCAATAATATATGAATTTCGGCTTTACCGCAGAATTTTCAGGGAAAAATTACCTTCTTTCTTGTTTATGTATTGATCATTCGGTTTCCCCTTGTTTTCTAAATGTGGTGTCGACTTCTTCGTGTTTTGCTTGTTGGAGCCCAGTTTAGGTTTATCCCCTTCCAGAGGCTTTTTAGTTTTCCTGACTTCATCCTTCTGTCGCGCCGCTTCAGCGGCATCATCGTTAAGACCGATGATATCGAATTTGTTGGAAACATCTACGCCGTATCGGACATCCATTGTCCTCAGAATATAGAGGATTGCAATGGATTATAACCCACGGCTTTACCTATACACAAGTTCAATGCTTCAAAATGGCGTGCAAACAGCACATGGACAGCGCATGCTTCATAACCCGTAGAAAGGGTATCCTATGATGTCACAAAGCCATAAATGGACTGATGGCGGGAACGAGACATGAGGTTGTAAAAATAAATAAAAAATCGCGAAAAAACTGCAGTATAATTATTTGTATAATTAATTTGAATTCATTAAAACTGAAACAAACATTTAACGAATAAATGAACACAGATTCAGACACAAACGCACGGCAAAGTAAAATCGATAGGTTTAACATAATCTATGATGCGCGGCTTTGTAGTTATTTATAGCTACTTATGCAGGTACCAACATGAATTAGATATATTTACTTTATGTTAAAAGACGCGTAGGGACTGTTGGACATGCATACCTTTACCTGTGATCAGAAATTTAGTTAAATAGCTGAAGATGCATCCAGTTAATTGGAGTAATGAAATACACTTGGCACACCTTTCGCCTGATGAGGAAGGGGATTCCAATCATTCAGAAAGCGGGGATAGCCCAAGGGAGATTTCTCTGAATACCAAACGGGGGAGACCAAGATCTGATGCTATCTCAACTCTTATTTCGGAAGGATCTTCGTCCGTCAGCGATATTAGATGTAAAATTTGCAGTCGAGTATTTCCAAGAGAAAAATCACTCCAGGCGCATCTTAGAACACACACAGGTAGGCATCTACACCATTTGTATCGTGGGACTAATGGGCTAAGGTAACTCGATACAGTTATTTGCCTAACAAGAAGACATCCAAGACGCTGGACTGCATTAGATTTTCGTAGAATGCTATTTACATTAACGTCTGAAACATTTAATTATGCCTATATAGGCCTACTTTCCAAATGAATTAAAAACAGATATCCGACAGATAGGATAGCCTTAAAAAAAAAAAAAAAAAAAAAAAAAAAAAAAAAAATAGTGTGAACATGTATGCAAAGACCCTAAAATATAACTGCATTTTTTAAATTGAAAATATGGGGATATAAACTCATATTAATAAAACTAATTAATACAAATGCTTTCTTTTCAAACGAATCATAGACCAATGAATGGAAATAAAATAGTTTAAATGCCAATATTGGCAGTTCTCCAACAATGTGTGTGCACGATACTTGATTATTGACTTTTAGTAAGCAACTTAGGTAGCTATTGAAAATCGATGCTTGGTTAAATTATAGCATATAGACAATGGACACGATTTATCAATAGGAAATATTGATTTATGAGGTCGTAGTTGGGTTGAATATATTTTAGATATTATTATATTGTCTTTATCAAAGTCCAAATGATTCTGTTTATGTAAATGATAATTATAAACAAACCCCTGTGTTTAATTTAGGCCTACATTAAAAAGTAGGGCTATATTTATTATGTTGCCTATATGCCTGTAAATACAATATAGTGATAATAGATAATTATTTTCAAAAAAAGATAATTATTCAAAAGTTCAATACCACTCATAATGATTCTTATTGTAACTGAATAAATATGTCCCAATCTTTATTCTGGTCAACAAATTGTATTATTTTACAATATTCCAATAATAGGCTACAAAATTCATCTGAACACACCTGGAAAAATTCAACTTAATGATTTGAAAAGCTTTACCTAAACCTTTTCAAATGTGACTTGGACAAGTAAAGTAGGATGTAATGGATAATTTAAAAAACTGGAAGACACTTAAACATCTAGTACTTCGAATGATGTTATTATTTATTTTCTGGAGCTGCCAAAACAGCATGAATTTGAGTGTTATTGTCCCTTTTAAAAAAATAAAAGATAATTATTATTTTTTTTTTTTTTTTAAAAAGATGATTATAATTTTCAAAAAAATGATAATTAGAAACAAACACCGGTGTTTAACTTACATTTAAAAGTAGGGAAATATTTAAATTATACGCCTATAAATATAAAATAATGTCAAAATTTAATAGATAATTATTTTCAAAAATATCAAATTGATTCTGTACAGTGAACCATCGTATACATATGCAGATTGGCATAAGGCTTCCATGTCGGTCTCAAGATTGGAAGTTTCAATGTTATAATTCTCTTCCTTTTTAATTCAGATAGGCCAATAAATGTATATTGGTCGATTAGAATTTTTGTTTTTCATAGACCCCTATAAAGGGCAAATATTTTTGTTGTAAAGATGAACATTTGATTGTTTAAAAAGTTTGTTTCTATGATACCTGAACACTTATAATGGAATGCCTTTTAAACGGACCGTAACATTTGTTGTAATTCACGTGCTTGAACATGTACAAGTACGGGTGAACACGTCGATTAAAAAGGATCACTATAAAATCTATATTTGCGATAAAGGGCTATACAGAGGCCACGGAATATATAATTAAATAGCTCTGAATAGACGTAGTGTTTGAAAAACTTCAACAAAGACAAAAAGTCTACATGCCACAACTTGGCTCAGCTGTTCAGACTTGCGTGTGTGACTATCGGGGTGCTCGAGCTTCTGTCACATGACAAGGAAATATTCCCGTTATCATTTTTAACCGAAAATGGGTCACGATAGTAACGTTATAATAATTTATATTATACGTATTTATAGTCTACAAAGATATTAGATCTTCAGTGTAACTTGAATCGATCTATAAGTCTATAAGTTGATTATTTAACATTGATTTTTGTCCCAACGAATCAGAAACGCAATCTCGGGTGTTGTATATACTCTATATAAAATATTCAATGATATTACATGTAATTCGGTTATCTTTCGATATTCATTTATAATTATCACGTAGCCTATATTAGTTCTTATACGACACTTCCGCATGATGGCACAATGAAGTGAGTGGAGATTTTGTTTTACCCTGACGTGTTTTTTTTTTATTTATTTATGCATATATGTACCGTGAACAAAGAAGTGTTTTATCAACTTTAAGCGACAAATTGAAGTTTCACTTTATCTTTGATAAAATTCACACCAAAGAAATAAATGCAACAAGCACATATATAATTTCAGGCTCCGCGCAGCGTTTCGTTTGATTAGAGGTAATCCCACTACATATGATATAATTTGAAATATGAAAGGGCATTAAATCATATTTCGAACAATAAATAGATACTCGCGTGAAAAATGATTTAGATAATAGAAAGAAATTTTTGGGAAAGTAATAATCTGATCTTGCCTTGAAATTATACGCGCATCTAAAATTCCGAGAAAGAACTTTTTGGATAGTATGAAGGATTGAAACAAAAGGAAAATTCACATCTGTATCTAACTCAATTCTCGACATAATATAAATTAGCAATTTTTAACCTTGCAGGAATGCTTGTGCTACTATACTTACCGGTAGGCAAATATATTGCATGAATCATTTATAGTAAATTGTCAGTAAGCATGTTAATTTATTTGACTAATTTCTTAAATGACAGTTTGAATTGAAATTTGTTTTTTTGTTACAAATATATCTTTCCTGACGTCTTACCAACTGATAATTTGGCATCCTTCACTAAAGCAGAGTTATGATGGCTCAGTAAGTAAGACGCTGGCTCACAAACCTGAAGGTCCCAGGTGCTTGGGATTTCAGCCTGGTTTCTCATTTGCAGTGGAGCAGTATGGAAGGTCTAATGGAATGAAATAACATTTACACATTGGCATGTATGCTAGTTTTTAAAGAAGAGTAGGGAGAACTGTTGCTATTCAGATCAAATTTATTACTTCAGTTACTACAGTTAGTGTAGAAATTTGGGATTTTAAACCCAATTTCATTTCCAAACACTTTAAAACAATGACAGAGGTATAAATAGCCAAGAACATTAGAACATCATACCTCTTAGAGTAAATTATTCAATGCTAACTGGAAATAAAAAAAATATCAATCATTTCTTGTCCGGAGGCTTTATATTGCCATTTGAACTGTAAGAATTAATAAGAGATTTTTTTCTTTTTTTAAGGTGAAAGACCATATAAATGCAATTTTTCTGGATGTGGAAAAGCATTTTGTCAGAGTGGTCAACTAAAAACACATCAACGTCTTCACACGGGGGAAAAACCATTTAAATGTACAATAGAAGGTAACATAGGCATTTATATTCCCTAAGTGATATGTGTACATCACTTTGTCATTTAATTATATGTGAATCCTCTAAGTACCATTTTTAGAGATTTTTCAAGGCAATTTTTCACACTTTTCTAAAAAAAGAGCATATTGTTTTGCTTTGCTTCTTAAGGCATCTTTGACCCTTTGTATTTCTTGCATTGGACCGAGGGGAAGGCCAAGATGTTTAAATAGCAGCACTTTTTTTCCCTAGAGCACGATGTACAGTTCATTGTTTACAGCTCCAGCTTATGTCATATAATTTTATATTATGTTTTATTTTCTTCCAGGATGCACAAGTCGTTTTACTCATGCTAACCGCCATTGTCCCAACCACCCGTATGCTTCACTACAACGACAAAAGTCCTCATCATCACCCCCATCGTCACCCACTGAAGCTGAAAGTACAAGTCCAGTAAAACGGTGGCTTGCAAGGTAATTATTCCCAATATTCATTTGGTCAATTACTGTTTATTTTGTCTCAAACAGAATTTATTCGGATCCAAGAATTTCCATAAAAACACCCCCCTCAGACCAACTGATGTTAAAAATTTACTGGGAAAAATGCAAGTTGCATTTCCCATTGACAGCTTTTTAAAGATTTACCCATGTTGTAAACTATTGCCACATAGTTGTGGTAACCCACTAATTTATACAAAATATGACATCTGCAGTATATTTAAATGCTGTTTTTTATGGTTTAAGTGGAGTATTATATGTTCTTTTTAAGTGGAGATTATTAAAAATCCACCGGGAGAGGGGGGGGGGCTATTGTTATATATACACAGTTCTGGGTAACAGATTATTCTATATATATATAAAATACAAATTTTACAAATTATGTGGAGAAATAGATGTCAATCTATAGAGATCCATCAATAACTCTCAGTCTTGACTAATAGACATTCTCTTTTTTCTGTCACTGAATTAAACAATGGAACCACACAGATGTCTCTTTAAATAATTAAAGAGCTATTCTATTTACTATGTTATAAATACCAACTACATTATTCATACTGATGATGATTAGAAATTTACACCAGCTGTTGTCTTTCATCAATATCAGTCAATATATAACAAGAACTTAGTCATGCCACAGAAATATTTATTTATTGCACAATCTAGATAATATTTAAAGAAGCTATTTAACCTCTTTAACTCAAAACAAAGTGTTGAAATACTCTGATCTAGTTGAGTAAATTTTGAGCAATTTATTTATCTTTGGTTTGAATTGGTTACATTTGAATGTTGACTTTTTTTGTATTGAACCAATACTTAGAAATATATCAACATATAAAATTGAAGTTTTATTTTTGACCAAGATCAGAGAAGTACGGTAGTGCCATTTTAAGCAGAATTGATATAATTGAAGTTTTATTTTTGACCAAGACCAGAGAAGTACGGTAGTGCCATTTTTAGCAGAATTGATATAATACTTTGCTTTTATTTTGGATTTTCTTTCTGTTTTAATTTAGGCATGAAGCAATGCAAGGTGAAAAGACATCATTAAAAATCAGCAATCCAGTTTCAAGAAAAAGACTGTTCGCAGATGGTTTGGGTGTTGAAGATACTTACAAAAAACGTGTTAAAGTGGCTAACAAACAACAGCAACCAGCAAATTATACAGAACAAAATGACAAAATGATTTCTGCCCTTGCACTTATCGAACTTGCAGAAGGGGGATTTCAAGCATCTGCCTAAATATTTTTACTGCCATAAAACCATTCAGAGATCTTTTTTTTTATAGTGCTAAATTTAAAAATGGATGTGTAAAAGCTTTGAGGTTGACCATAGTAATTGTTAAGAATGTGTTTCATATCTTAATTATACTCTTTCAACATTAAGAACAAATGAAATAATCAAACAAGGAAGAATTCAACGAAAATAATTTCATTCAAAAGTTTTACAACTGCAGTGTTCTGAATAGAAAGCTGTTGTAATGAAACTTGAATTACAGACTTACATCGAAAAAAACTAGCCATTTGTTAAAAAAGAAACCTCTAAAATGCTTGCCATCATGATTAAAATGTCAAAAAAGTACTGTTTTTGCTCACTGAATGGTTCATATTTGTTTTTATTTTTCAAGTTTATATTAAGCTTATTATTTCCCTAATTTGGAGTTATATATTCTACTGCTGATGTGTTCAATTCAAACTAATATTATTATATGTATTTATGTATACAAGCTGCCGTCCATCCAGCATATTCCATACTTAGTAATTATTTATTAATTTTTTTAAAAACATAATATTCATAATTCATAACTAATTATTGTTTTGTATGGTTGTACACAAATCATTGTTATTTTATCATCATGGGTATATTTCCAATTTGAATATTTGATAAAAATGTGAAGTTTTTTTTAAGTGTTACTGACATAAATTTCTTCTATGTGTTCACAGAATATGTTATTACTGCTCTAAAATATGGTGCAATTGGTGTTTTTTTTCATGTGTAAGTTTCACAATATTAATAAAATGTATATCAATAGATACTTTTATATTATTATGTTAGTAGGAGAAAATTGTTAAAAGTATTATGTTTCATATTAACCCGTCCAATTATACATTATTATTCATGTATTGATTTTGCGTGCTGTGAGTTATACCACATACACCTTGTATATTTATGATTCACATATAGATAGGATCTAATTGAATAACACCCCCATCCACAGTCAGATGTGGGCTTATTTCAATGTAAAATGTTCAAATTACTGTCCTAAGATAAATTATATGCTAAACAGATAGAGCACACTATCATTTCTCTATGCAAGATAAATTATGACTTTTTCCCTAAAACCTGACTAACCCAAGATTAGAAATAGCCTGCTATCAGAGAAGAACACTTTATTTGTATATTTATTTCTCAAGAAAGGATGAAATTATTAAAAGTACAATGATTAACCATGGTAAATATAATTTTCAACAAAATTCAATGAAGGGGTAAAATTTGATTTTAAATAGACTACATGTATATGTAATACAAGTATTGTGAATTCATAATTAGATTAGATCTACATGTCATATTAGATATAATATATAGCATTGTTTAATGTGTTTTCAATTCTTAAACTTTATAAATGTTGTTATTATTGAATAGATTTTATTGATGTTTGTGTAGTCGCATTCCACTCTTACGTCCAGTTTCAAATTTGTAATATCTGACACTAGATTCTTATTGATTATCAAGAATGTGCATGAATGAGACTAGTTTACTGATATCTGTAGTTACATAAATTATTATTATGCTTTTATTCAATATATAGTTTATTTTATTAAATGGCAATAATGATTGATGGGAAAAGATGACTTGTACTTTAAATGGGCAGAACATATCGATTATATGAAAAATATAATGTAATATGTATACTTAATTTTTTCTTCAAAGCTATCTAAATAGAACTTTGTTAAAAAATGTATATTACTAAACTGGCAAAACATTTTATGACAAAAATAATGTAAGATGTAAACTTAATTTTTTCTTCAGAGCCAACTCTAAATAGAACTCTGTTAAAAAAAATGTATATTACTGATAATAGAGTTTTCAAATCCAAAACCATTCTACATTGGGCAACTACTCTAACAGCAATACATCTTTTTTAGACATTACACATTTTAATTAACTAATAATCTTTTTTAGACATTACACATTTTAATTAACTAATAACATAACTTGCCTGAATTTTAATACATTTTCATTATATGCCATCTTTGATACATGTAGTAATAATATGATTGTTATGAACTGTTTGTAATCACCATTCATTCCATAATCATCATGTATCAACAATATACATGTAAAAAAAAAAACCTGTGCCTAAATCTTTTTACACCTGCAAAACACTGCCAAAACAGCAATAGTACATCCTCCTATATCAACATCTCCATAATATCACCATCATTAAAATCATTCATGGTCAGTTTGGTTATGTAGTCTATCTTGAAAATTTCAACAATCAATGGTTTATTTTAAAGGAGCTAAAATGCTATGATTTAGGTCAAAATGTGTTCTATTCAGTTGACATTATGGGTTGATTTTATTAAGTATGGGGGATGCTCGTCGCCAAGATCTATACAACAAATTGTTTACTGATCTGAGTTTCTTTTTTGTTTTTCTGTGTCAACAGCAGAACACACAAAGGATGTTAAACTTTGAACGAAGACAGATTGTCATCCCACTGAGTAAATCAACATAAAAATTACACTTTGATTTTGAACCTGTTCAAAAAGGTATAAGCCTTTTTAATATGATTCTAGAGCTTCTTGGCCATGCTTACTAAAGCACCCATCCAGAATTTTAAAACACACCTTTTTTAAAACCACATTGCAGTCTGCAACTATCTTTCAGAAAGGGCCCAAGAGGAATATTTTTTCTTTGGTATCATATTCCCCCAATATAGTTTTGTTTAGTGTATCAATAGCAATGCATGGTGATGCTTAATATAATAAATAATTTTGACTTGTTTGAATGTGTGTTACTAATCTTAGTTGTTGTACCATATTTTCCATAAATGAACATGGAACATTCCATTATCATGCATAACTGCTTTATTCAGTACTAGCATTGTTCATTTACCGTCCAATTATTTCCATCCATTTTATTAATTGGTCAACAAAGACAATAACATTTCCAAGGTTTTATATTTTTTACTTTTTTGTAAATATTTAATTTAATAAATATTATTTATGAATTTTATACAATTTTTTTTTTGTATATTTGCAATTTTATTTTTAAGTCTTATTATCAAGTTCTTCCTGGAACATTTACAAGCAAATTTATCTGACAATGAGTCATAAACTATCATAATTTCTCTAACAGATCCATAACAATGGTTGCAGTGCAGCCCACACACAAAATTTCATAGTACTTGCCTGACAACATAGAATGGGCGATATAAATAAATATTCTGGTTCTCAGATAGTAGATACTCCTACTGACCTTGTTAATTATCACATGCATCATAAATGATACTAGATCATCATAAAATCAATAGAATGATGAGATAAGTGTAGTATCTTGAAATAATTTTTATGAGAAGCCAATTAGCCCAGTAGTGACACTTTCAAGAAATGACCCCCGCCCCCCCCCCAACCAAAGATCAGATTTTTGCAATGGATTGTCTGATAACTAGAATTTGTTTGTATGGCCTTACATATAAAATTAATTCCATATGCTAGAATTGCATCTTATAAAGTTTTGCATCTTTTAACGAAAAGACTTGAAACTGAACTAAAGATCATGATCATCAGGATGATATAATTCACTGAGTAATCTGTACACATAAGATGGAGCATTTCCGCCACTGAAAAACAAAATAATCCAGGGTTAAAACAAAAGATTAATCACCCATTAATGTCTATATGACAAAATGAATACATTTGTCAGGCAATTTTATATTAAAAACATTTTAACTTGTACTTACAAACAAGTTTTGATGCCTGAGGTGAGTACATGTGGTTTGGAGATAGGGGCGCTTTCTCAACCTTGTGTGTTTACTCATGGTACTCCAGTTTTGTCCCAGAGGAAAGACTCCTGCGAGTGAGCTGAGTATAATATAATAAGACAACTTGTCTGCTATATCAGCCTCAGTGAAAACACTATGAACAACAACCAAAAAGATACGTTGCCAAGCAATGAAACATACACCCACAGCAGCCAAATCGTCCTGATCGGTCGACAAGAGTTGTTGCATATTTATTCTTTACTACGTAACTATGGGCATTTAATAGACAATTCCATACAGATGACATTATAATTTTGGTCGTTTGATGGTTCACAAGGTTCTAAAAACTAAAATAAGGCCTTTAACTCTGGAAGTAATCTACAGAAATTGTTGAAAATTTTGTTTTACTATAAATTCAAATAGTGCATATCGGATGATAACTTTTGTCATTTAAACATTCACAAAGTTCAACTTCGTAAAACAAAGGCCATAACTCTAGAAGAAATTTGCTGAAATTCAATAGGCTTCTTCGTTTTACTAATTTAAACGATGCATATAAATTTCATACAGATCGGATGATAACTTTTGTAGTTAGAGCATTCACAAGTGAGACAAGGGCCATAACGAAAGGCATAATTAACTGAAATTGCTGAAATTCTATAGGCTTGTTTGTTTCACTAATTTAAATGATGCATATACATTTCATACAGATCGGATGATAACTGTTGTCATTGGAGCATTCACAAAATTCAACATAGAGAAACAAGGGACACAACTCTAGATATAATTAACGGAAATTGCTGCAATTCAATAGGTTTCTTTATTTTACTGATTTTAACGATACATATAAATTTCATACAAATCGGATAATAACTTATGTTGTTAGTGCATTCACTCACAAGGTGCATAAAAGTGTAACACGGGCCATAACTGAAGGCGTAAATTGATGAAATTCATTAGGCTTCTTCATTTCACTAAATTAAATGATACATATAACTTTCATACACATCGGATGATTACTATTGTGATTAGAGCGTGAACAAAAAATCAACAAAGTGAAACAAGGGCCATAACTCTAGATGTAATTAATGGAATGTGTTGAAATGCAACAGGCTTCTTTGTTTTACTAATTTAACTGATGCATATAAACTTTTGTTGTTAGAGCATTCACAATGAGACAAGGGCCATAACTTAAGGCGTAATTAACAGAAATTGCTGAAATTCAAAGGCTTCTTTGTTTCACTAATTTAAATGATGCATATACATTTCATACAGATCGGATGATAACAGTTGTCATTAGAGCATTCACAAGATTCAACAAAGTGAAACAAGGACCATAACTCTAGATGTAATTAATGGAAATTGCTGAAATTCAATAGGCTTCTTCATTTTAATAATTTAAATGATGCTATATACTATATACATGTAAATAAATTTCATACAGATTGGATGAGAACTTTTGTCGTTAAAGTGTTCACAAAGTTAAACAAAGTGAAACAAGGGCCATAACTCCACAAGAAATTAACAGAAATTTAATAGGCTTCTTCATCTCACTAATGCAAATGACATATATCAATTTCAAAACAATCAGATGATAAATGTAATCAGATGATAAATGTAATCTGTAGAGTGTTCACAAGGACGAACTGACCGACGGACAGTTTACCGATATAATATACCCACACTTGACTTAAGTGTGAAAGTGTATAAAAGCTTTAAACTCTACGATAAGTTTATAAGATTGTTTTACAGGCAAGTAACAAAGCATGCAACAGTATTATTTCCCATGTCCATAATATATACGTTTAACAGCAAAAATTGTAGTATATTGCGTAAGTTTATAGATTAATACTACCAATAATAGTAAGTGCAGGAGAACTGCACCACACATAATTTACACCAAAAAAATATGTGGACGCAGAAATCACAAACAAACAAAACAAATAAAGTGAATGTACCTAGGGGCTAGCCGTAAGTTTCCACTGCAGTGCGCTGTACAGTATCGGGCCTGTAAGGACACACTTAACCCTTTTAAAAATTGAGTTATTAAATGCTACAAGTTCATGAAAATTCTTGTAATTTAATAGTCAAAATTGTCATGATGTATAACTTTCCAAACATAAGAAATGGTCTTTTTAATTTTATTTCTGTTCCAAATATTAAATGAAAATTAATCTAAATACTTGCAAGAAAATCCATTGTGATTATATTATGCAACTCACTTTAAACGAGCTGAAAATGTGAAGATTAAACTAAACAGTAGTTATCTCCCTCCTCAATTCACCAAAACTGACGTCTACTGGCCTACATGATGTGTTAGTTGCCTTACTTGTGTCAAGAATAAATGTTTGTTTTGACAATTAAGGAGCGAATAATGGATGCCCCCAACTCCCCAATCAATGTTTTTCTTCTTTTGCATGATCCAATTTGAAATAATTTGATATGAGCAGAAAGTTTCATATGTAGGACTAGGCTATGGCTAAACATTTATCACTGAAAGAATTCATTCATAGTTTCTGTTTGAAATTATACTAGTATTTGGATGTTGTTTTTTTTTTAAAATGCGGTATGTAAATCTTTATATGGTAAGGTAATTCGCTGTGTTCTGAATGAAAAGTGAAACCCAGAATACAAAAGAAAGCATTACTATACCTTTCATCAAATTTTGCCCTAAAAAATTTGGTAATCTAAATAGAAAGCAGTGTGATACCACTAGTAGCATGTATTGAACCCACTTCAAAAGAGATGAAAATATCAAGATTAAAAAATTAGAGTTATCCCCCTTTTCATCATTTGACACTTGACGTCTGCTGGCCTATATTAAGTGTTGGTTGCCTTGTCACTTGTATAGAGAAAGGGTGGTTGTTTTGAATAAAGAAAAGTTATTGGGAAAGAAATGGACTTTTTCCAAGTTGAGGCGGCTTTCTTAGTCATTGTGAGCTATTTCAAGGTTGGTGCTGTTTTCTTAGTCTAGACCTACTTCTAAATTAGAATTAAATGAAAATAGAATTTGACTGAAATGTGTCATTGGTTTTGTCTATTGGGTTGGTTACCTCTACTCTAATTCTCTCTCCACATCCCCCCACTAAATCTAATCATACAAATTATACAAATATAGGGCCTACACAAAAACAATATTCTCTTTGGTCAGCAATATAGAGAAAATGCCTAGAAAGCCTGGCCTTCACTTCCACTCAACAAGCAACTCATTTTCTGAAGAAAATAGTAAACAAGACCTACCTCATATTGAAAAAAATGCACTTAATTTAATTCATATTAATTTAATACACAGTGTATTTTTAAAAACGTAATTAAATGAATTCTCAGTTTTTATCAACATTTTAACATGCCAATTTTACCAATGTTATTTTAAAATTTGCTACAGAGTTTTACAAAATGTGGAATAACTACTACCCCATGGATTTACAAGTTGATGATGTGTGAAATCCGGGGGAAGATTCCACGTATATGTTAAGTGAGTCACATCTTAGGGATTCTGATCATCCAGTCATTTAGCGGGTGTATGATGTATGCGATGGTCTGTTCCCGCTATAGATGCTAGTTACACCCGATCCTATGCATGTACGGCTTTCTAGAATGAAAGGGAGGCCATGACGTGGTCAGCGCGAGTCTTCCTTGTATCTCTCCATCACAGTGATAGATTGAGATATTGAGGGTTTCATGTATCATCAACTAATAATGGAACCAGTTTTAGCAACTTTCTTACTCTTTTTTTTGTATAAAGAAATATTAAGGTAAGTAAATAATGTCATATAGCTTGCCATAAGAATAAGCAACAGGAGGAAATATCAACTCTGTACAGCCAGACACCTTTTTCAATAGAGAAGATTCAATAGGTAAGCAATTTAAGAAAAAAATTTGGCCAAGATTGTTGTTCACACATTCTTTGCATCATCAATATTTTTATTCAATTTCAGTTCAAAATTCCATTTCAGTTCAAAATATTACTGTCCTTTATTTTTTTAAAATTATTCTTTATAGCCTGAGAAATATATACAGTGGTGAAAGGGAAGTGTGATAATCATTCACCAATTTGATTTTAATATTTAGATTCAATTCTCTTCAATCATACATGCAGAGTGAACATGAATTGAAACATACTGCTATCAGAATGAATTATACTAAGCCAGTCCACATCTCAGAGATAAATTATCAGACCTTCACCAAATTCAATAGGATTAGGAATCATCTTCATAATGTTGCTACGCAGTAGCTAAATTGTCCGGGCAGTCCAGAAGGGTTGCCACATATTTTTTTCTTTTGTCAATAATGAAAGCATTTACAAGGCACCACAATCTCATTTGAGTAACAACTAACAACCCATTAAGTAATTATCAGAAATCATTGGAATTTGTTTGGCTTCTAGTTCTGACCAATGCTAACCTTTAGTAGTATACAAAACATGTAATATCATGTATCTAACGGTTCAAATTATCTGAAATGGGCTTCAGATAAAAAATGGCAATCAAATAATTACTTTGATCTCTAAAGTCATAACATTATTATTCAAAGTGATCAAGTGTCATAACTTTAGAAGTAATTATTGGACATCTTTTGAAAATCAATAGGGTTCTTTGTCTCATGACCTTAAATTTGAAGTCAATTGGATGATCATTGGATTTGTCAAAGTATCAAAGGTGACAACAATATATGACCACAATTTAATGTTGGTGTATAAATATTAAAAGAAAGCATAAATAATTCTAACTTGTAGAGTTAGCACAAATTTGTACATACTGTGATCGGCAACAATGCACTAAGCTTAAGTTCTTATCAGATTTATAGGAACTTCACTAAATTTTATAGGGATAATCTTAATAAAGATAGTGACACACAAAATAAAAATGGGTGCATAAAAAACTTAACTTACATATTAGATATAAAAAGAGTTACAAGTTCTGATGGTACGTAATCAAACACTGGGTTATGTATCTGAGCTTTAGCTAATATTTCACCTTCTGAAAACTGAAGAACTTCATGTGGACTGACAAATTTATTAAATGCATCCTGAAAAAAAAAAAAAATTCTTAGAAACACTTATTTTGGCCTCGTTGTCTGTAATGTATGCTAATAAAGTAAATATGTACTCTGAAATTCAAATAAACATCCCCAATATCCCTTAGATATAACTCCTGCAATATTCTTTGAAAAATATTTCATGAGGCACTTACTTCATTATGAAGTGATGTAAAAAAATATTCAATGGTAACAATGAAATATGGTTGAAAATCAACTCTTACACATTTTGAAGCAAGAGCCATCAATTTATAATCAGTAAGTCTTATTCAGATATGACAATAAAACATAATACTTGTATCAAAATCTGCATAGTTTTAACTTACCTGATCATAAGAACACAAATACTGTGGTGATAATTTAAACATGGCTGCACAAACTATCAGCTAAAAGATAACAAAAGTGTTTCTAGTCCTGAAGTTGATTTCTGAATATGTATATTATAATGCAGTGTACTGTAATTGTATACACCACACTTTTAAGTGCCTTGTAACAGCAAATTAATACATACTTGAATGTCAGGTAACTAAGTCAAATGGAAGTTTGTCCTAATAAAAATCTGTTTCCATATTTCTGATTTGATGGTGTTTTTAGCCTGAGAGTTATGCATATTAGTGTGGGGGGAGGGGGTAACGAAAATTATCAAGGTGTTTTTTATTACAATAACATCTATAGTTCAATTATTAAATGCTATTTGCTCTAAACATATTTTGATATACTATTTCAAATACCAGTTTTTATATTAGTATCTGCCGAACCTGAACATTTCAAGAAATAAGCCCACTTACTGGTGTAGAATAGTGTTTGGCAGCTAAAGCTATTGCATGACTTCCATTTATAGCCTTTAAACTTAAAAGAAAACAATTTTTTTAAAACAAAAGTAAAGGGAAAACTTTAACATAAAATTGTTTACTACAGAGTTCTTTTGAACTTCTGTGTCAGGAACAAGGGAGTTTCCCAATAATTTAAGTCTTTAAGTTTTGAAGGCTCATTTAACATTTACAAAGATAGGCACACAATATAATATAAACAAGCCAGTCCTCGTATAATTTTTTCATGAGCCTCTTTTTAATCTAGTTAGAGTTGAATTCAACTTGAAAGATCTGTCATTAATATTTTGGTTTTGTTTTCTTAATTATATATTCAAAATCCAATTTAAGTACAATTTAGTGTAGATTAAGCAGGTGAAAAACTAGATATTGTCCCAGAAAAATGCAAATGATGATCAGTGACTTTCAAAATGTAAACCATGACAATGGAATTTGAATAAATGATCAAATTCCTAAATTATTGTCACACTAAGCACTTTCTTTGTGTCAAATGACATATCTCAACTTACCCTCCATTTGCCATGACAGTGTGGGTACCAATAATAACTTTATTAACACGAGACATGATGGCAAATATAGCAGTATCATTTATTACCATGGTCTCTATGCCGGATTTAGCTAAACTTAATGCTAACTCTTGACCCTGTTCATAAAAAGAACACAATATTTGTTATGAATAGAATAATTTCTTAGCTGTCTCTCGTAATTATCTTATTTTTGTGAAATGTCCCTGTACAAAAACACATCATTCTCATTGATGAACAAAAAAGATTTATTATTAATAAAACATGAGAGCAATTGTTCTTCGCAACTTGTAACCAATACCTGATAATGTATGATGCCCATTTACTTTTTCATTGTTCAATGATTAGGTAACAAGATGTTCAAGATTTAATCCATTTATCAATCAACAAATTATTATCAAATTTGACATATGATATGTTGTGTTCTGCAGTGCTTCTACACCTAATACTAATATAAGCTATTGTGAATAGTCATGATGCAATATGTATTTAGGAGATAATTTAGATAAATACATCCTGTTTTGCATTTAGAGGGTTGTTATTGTCCAATAGAAGCGTTAGCGTCACAGGTTCAAATGTTAAATCTCAGGACATGTCTATATTATTAGACAATAACACATCTCTAAATGGAAAACAGGAACTGTTTATCAACATTGTTACATGCTATTTTAGGATTTTAAAAGCAATTATTACCAGCGGCTGCCAGACAGGATACCCCCACATAATGAAAATTTGGGTGTATAAAAAGGTAATTTTTCTGACAAAAAATTCAGAAAGTTATGATCTGATGGGCGCAAATATCGAAAGGAACTAAGATATTTGTGACCTCTATAGGGTTCACAAGCTAAAAACGTGATTTTTGGTACAACCAGGGGCCATAATTCATGAAGTTTTGATCCGATACATGCCAATATTGAAAGCAGCCAAGATCTTATTGGGGATAAACCTATATTTCAAGTTTCGTCAAAATCAGATAAGAATTGTGGACGGACAGGGGCGACGGCATAATATGTCCACATGAAATTGTGGGCGTATAAAAATTGTGACCTGTAAACCGTTCACAAATAATTGTGGACGAACAGGGGCGACGACAATATACGTCCAAATGAAAATGTGGTCGATATAAACAGGGAGATGTTATTGTCCAATAGACAGTGTCTAATTGACCAATCAAAACACAAGATTCACCCTAATGCATGTTACAATATAGTATATGTGCCACACTACGATTCAATCACAATACATGTACATATTTAGGTAAAAATCAACTTTTAATGTAAGTATAACTTCATAACTCTGAATCAAGAGAGAATGTTTCAATTCAATGTGATTTGTTTTGTACCAGAAATCGAATAAAAAATTTACAAAACAATTCCAGTAACCTAGAAGTCTTGCAATTTGCACTCCCCCAATTCAATACCAGTGTATCGCAGAAAAATAAAATATATTGATTTAACAATATATGATGCAAGCACTAATAATCACCAACAAGTAGTAAGTATAAATAACCACTAATTTATTCTCATGACACTACCCTAATGACAATTATAGTGTTAAAACACATGTACATGACATGTATAACAAAAGATTAGTTGTCATTCATAGATAATCACAGCTGCATTTTCATTGAAATACAGCATTAATCTGCTAAAAAGGAGAAATGAAATCAAATGAAATGGGGTTTAACATCCTACTGCTCTACGCCAACTGGGCTAATAAAGATGAGCACGCAATACAGTGTGCTATGAGGGATATTTTGCCAGGGCAGCAGCACTATGGCCTACTCTTTTTCAAATTCCAACCACCAAGGGATCTTTTACGTGCATGTCAATGTATAAACGGGACCACAGTTTTTGCGTACCATTTGAACGACTAGACAGCTATCCTAGTGAGAGTCTCAGTCCTGCACCACTGACACAGTGAAGCCTTGTTGGAAAATCACGATAAACTTTCTCGCTCAATGCAGGGATCTAACATGCGACACCCACACTAGCAGGCCAGCGTCCAGGAGGAGAAAGTTTGTGTTATATGTGATATGGGTGTTTATGATATATGTACTTACATAATAAAATGGAGCACATTCTACAACAATAACCTGAAATTTTCTCTGTTTAGCTGCATTCTGTAAATTATAACAAATATTTTATGTACTATTATGATTAACTACTAATTATAAGATGTTTCAGTTTAATATATGATCCTAGAGAAGCCATGAGTACTGTCAAAGATTTAATCTTTTGTTAATTCATAACTGTATTGAATAAAATAAAATATACTTACTTTTAAGAATTCTTCAACAGTTTTTGATTTACCACATGTCATTATAACTTCATTTGAGTGAATATGTTCTAAAGCTTGAGAAGCTATGTTTTCAGCACTAGAAATAGAAAAATTTAGTCTTATCCATGGCTGTATAATTTAATACAATACATTGAAATACTGAAAAGAAATGTATCAAATATCCAAAAGGTATCAGTATTAAATGGTGTATGTAATGCTTTGATGTTCCATACTATGTTTTCCATCAAAAATATTCTTGCGATTGAAAATTTGATAACATTGTTTGGACAATCATTCCACTTTCAAATATTCCACTGAAAACTTTTTGAACACTAGGAGTCAAATTCGAACAAAAATATAAGAGACTGATATTTCAATTCTCAGTATCAGCTAAAACAGTGTCTACTAATATTGGGTAAAACATTCAGAAATTCTAGCTAGATCTAGCACCCTTACATGTGTCCCACACACATTTGCATGTACCTTACCGTAATAGGATGCACAGACATACTGTAGGTAATTTACATAAACATGTCCCCCCCCCTCCCAAATACACATATAATGTGCATTGATGGGTTATATAGACAAGTTCCAAAGAGTTAATGTGCATTGATGGGTTATATAGACAAATTCCAAAGAGTTAAATAAGTTAAGTATAAAATAATATTACCTTGTTTCTAATTCTGACTGTAATTCTGATATAGCTTCTATTACTGATGCCTGCAAACAAAACAAATCTCCATTTCAAAAATTTTGATTGTCGGTTATTTTTCATTATATAAAGAATCTTTGCAAATCAAATTCATTTTTTATGTTTCTACATTGTGACACCACATGTCTATTTGTCAGTATAAAATTTTGTATACTAGAATTATTCGTTTTTGAAATGCATTATATTAAAGATACATAATGGAAGAATAGATAAAGAGTTCTAACTATAATAGTTAGATAGGTTTTCAGGCAACAAAACATACGCCCACAGCAGCTAAACGTCCGGGCAGTCAACAAGAATTGTCGCATATTTTTACTTTTTTCAGAAATGAAACATTTATAATACAGTAAAATCTGATCAAGAGTAACAACTCATTAAGTAACAATCAGAAAATCATTAGAATTTGTTTGTGCTTTTATAAAGTTCTACCCCAATGCTAAAGTTTAGTATACGAAACATTTAATATCATCGATTTAGCTGTTCAGTTATCAAAATTCATCGAAAATCACTATACATGTACCTTAAACCCTGTGTACCAATATGAAGTCAATCTGATGATAAGTTTGGCCTCAAGTGTGTCATAAAAATTTTCAAAGTGATCAAGGAAGAAAACTTTGGCAGTAATTAATAGGCTTCTTCGTCTCACTACCTTGAAAACTGTATATAAATTCGAAGTCAATCTGATTTTAACTTTGGCCTCTAGAGCTTGAACAAGATTTTTTGAAGTGATCAAGGACCATAACAGTAATTATCAGAAATCGCTGAAAATCAATAGGCTTCTTTGTCTCACTACCTTAAACACTGTATATAAATTCAAAGTCAATAGGAAATTAAGTTTGGCCTCCAGAGCGTCAACAAGATTTCTTGAAGTGATCAAGGGCCTCTGACATGATCTTAAACAATGTGTATAAAAATTTAAACTCAATCGGATATTAACTTTGGCCTCTTGAGCGTCCACAAATTTTTAGGAAGTGATCAGGGGCCATAACTCTGGCAGTAATTATCGGATATCTCAATAGGCTTCTTCGTCATGACCTTAAACACTGTGTATAAATTTAAAGTCAATTGGATATAAACTTTAGTCGCTAATTAATCTATCATAATTTTGCTTCAAATCCTTCTCAAAACACTGTAATTGCCAAGTATATCTAGCTACGAAAATCAATCAAAAGAGGCCATGTTTGCATCAGGGGATTACCCTTTTCCGTCCCTATGGCAACTGTGGGTGGAACCGGGTGAGAATTCATTGCATACACAAGGTTAAGAATAGCATAAATTATGGCTGGGCTGGAACCATTAGCATAGTTATCTCTAGTACACATCTCATGGTAATGTTTCAATTTGACTTATCTGTAGAATAACCAGGATTTATGCTTACTTTTAAATTAGGTGTGTGAGAACTAAAATCATCTGGATGTTTTTCTGCTAGAAGTAATTTCTGTAAAATACAAACAATACATTTTCACTAAACTAAAAACATACTTATGGAAAAACAGCTACTTTTTTATTTGGGCGACGTTTCCAAGAGTATTCTCTCAACGTTTTCAAGCTGATACAATATAACAAAAAGTGAAGCAACATATATAGACAAAATCAACAACAACAAGGTTGAAACCATACATAGAAAACAACAAGATCAAAGGTCTATGACACAATGGGTTATGACATACAAAAACAAGATCAAAGGGACTAATTAACTTTCTTAAAGCCACTGAGTAGTGATGATGTATACATAATATTATATATTAATGAAGGGGATTATGGTGTTTGAAGGATAATATGTACACTTAATTAAAACACTAAAAAAGCCACAAAAAAGCACAATTGATTAAGGACAATTGATTAACCAAGGACATAGAATTGAGTCATACAAAACCCTGGCAGTTAATCTTCCTGTAGAAAAGACACGCAAACTTATTGAGGCAATACATATCAGAAGAAGCACACCAGATCTCAACCGCGACATAAGCATATTCTTGCCAAGCGCCTACGACCAAATACTCAAATCATAAACATTTAACTTTATTCCTAATTGCTACAAACTCAAATTACTTTGTTATTTTTTATTCATTCATAGTTTACTCTCTACTAGTTTTGGGTCTATTAATCTAATATGGTCAACAGTGTAAAGCAATAGTGGAATTATTACCTGGCTTCATCAATACATTAGCCCCTGTCCTTAATCAATTGTGCTTTTTTGTGGCTTTTTTAGTGTTTTAATTAAGTGTACATATTATCCTTCAAACACCATAATCCCCTTCATTAATATATAATATTATGTATACATCATCACTACTCAGTGGCTTTAAGAAAGTTAATTAGTCCCTTTGATCTTGTTTTTGTATGTCATAACCCATTGTGTCATAGACCTTTGATCTTGTTGTTTTCTATGTATGGTTTCAACCTTGTTGTTGTTGATTTTGTCTATATATGTTGCTTCACTTTTTGTTATATTGTATCAGCTTGAAAACGTTGAGAGAATACTCTTCGAAACGTCGCCCAAATAAATCAGTAGCTGTTTTTCCATAAGTATGTTTTTAGTTTAGTTATCTGCCCAGTTACTAAATGCCTCTTAAAGAATAATACATTTTCAACGATGTTGTAGGAATTATTAGATAATGTTAACCATATTCTAGACAATAATTTCTTTGGCACTACTGCTACTATAACATGGGTTTATGTCTGGTACCACCAAGGGTTATATCACACTGGGTGGTTGATGGCCAAATGGTTAGCATGTGCACACTTTATCATAAAGCCTGTCACTGAGTCAATTGGTGTGGTTTTGAATCCCCGGTTTTACGTGACAAGGATAGGGTCACCTGTCCAACCTCGTCGCCATGTCCAACCTCGTGGGTTTTCTCCAGGTTCTCCTGTTACCTCCCACTGCTAAAGACCCCTACACACAAGCAAATTGTTGAAATAAAATTTAACCATATGTTAGTCATTAGTCCCAAAATGACGTAGTTTGTGTTGAGTTAACATTAAACCCCATTTCTCTCTCTCTATCTCACAGACTAGTTTTTCCAAATAAACATACCAGGAAAGGCCAATCAATTTAAAGGGCCGGTCCAGAAGGACCGGGGGCAGGACAGGGAAATCGAAAGTCAAATTTGCTATTCAGATCCAGATTGATCTAATAAGATGTGAGAAAGTTCAGTCTAGCCAAAAGCACTGATATTCTATATAACCTATTTTTAGGATCGGGAGAAGGAAGGTAGATGGATGATGAGTGGCACTAATTGCCAACTGGACATCAACCTAAAGCGAGGATGTGGGGTAAAACATCTGTAGGTTCAAGCACATTCTTGCCATGATCTTCCTACAACACAAATGGTACATCCTGGGGCCGCCAGTATGCTGAAATGGGGGCGGCTAATCAACCTGCAAGTAGCTTATAAATTTGAAGATACATTAAATATTTCAAGTCTATTTGATTCAAATTTTTGATGCAGATATTCAGAGATTAATACAGACTATCTAATAAATCTGCAATAATAATAGTTTTAAAGTACAGTTGTTTACATGTAAGGAATCTTGAGATTCTTCCTCTTCTGTAGTACCCCTAGATGCACTGAAAAATAATGATATCTTTAATATGAATACTTAGACATGAGTTTATAGGGGACATGAGTTATTCAGTAGACACTCTGAAATCTCTGGCACTACTGTGATTTTCTATTGTCTAAATTACTTTGTGATCAGTTGCCCGAAGTGATATATTAAACTAAATCATAATGTACCTGGCATATTCTTCTCTAATAATTTTCAACACTCTCCTCACCATATTACCTATTACAGTTTCTGATGGTTGGGATGCCATCAATCTTTTACCCTCTGTCTTCAACACATTCATTAAATCACTGTCAAATATAACAAAAATAATATATCAATAACCCAATGTACTTGAAACAATTTCATCTCATCTAGTCGTGGCCAAAAGAATAGGACCACGCTTGAAAATGTTTGGATTTCTTCCGTCTAAATTCATGTGATCATATATCTGCCACCTGAAGGCCGATTTTAACAAATGAGGTATCGATGGATAGGTTATGTGAAGTATGTTCATCATACAGGCACATGCATGTTTGAACAATGACGTCATCACGACTATGATGTCATGACAGTGTACTGAAGATTTAGAATTTAGCAACATCGGGATGGTGGCAGAAATTATTACCAAACTGAGATAAAATTCGATCAAGGACCATTTATTTCATTTCTAAATGATTCGTTAACATGCAAACTAACATCGGTGATGAACAGTAGTCAATACTTTGTGTGTCCCCCACCGTTGGCTTTAAAAGGTGCTTGCTTCCGCTCCGATTTAGGGCGTCATTGATGACATCATAGCTGTGATGACGTCATCATTCAAACATGCATGTGCATGCGTAATGAGCATACTTCACATAACCTATCCACCGATACCTCATTTGTGCAAATCGTCCTTCAGGTGGCAGATATATGATCAAATGAATTTCCAAACCAAGTAAGAAGTCCAACCATTTTCAAGCGTGGTCCTGTACTTATGTAAATTTTATGAACTTCCAAATAGTTCCTGTAATTCAAAAGTTTTCTCATGTCAACAATCATTTTAATTTTGGTCAAATTTGACCTTGTTTTTGTATCATAGCCATTACCCCAAGTCAAAGAGATAAATAACAATGTATGTTTGAGAGAACCTTTATCATTCTGGATCGGAATTGAATATGCCCAAGTCCATTAACAAAGACTGTGAAATTCATAGTTTATATGTGCAAGCAAATTTCAGCTCAACATATATTTTAAATATTAACTCTAAATTACAGGACTTCCAATATACCGGTACATGTTATGTAAGTACATTCATAAAATAATTTACACAAACAAATTATTTTGTAAATTAAGACTGACATTTCAACTTTGTGTTCTTTCTGTCAATCAGATAATGGAACTGTAAATCATTTGTTTATATACTGTAATTACATGTAATGGATAATGAACGGAATTATGAAATTCTTAAAACAAATATCAATGTAACAATAACACACAGGAATATTCACATTGGATACCTAGATAAATAATTATTTCATAATATCCACATATGGACTTTTGTTAATCAAATAATATTCTTATCAAAGTATTACGTATATAAAACAAAACTAGAAGCAAATATTCCAACCTGTGATGGATACAAATCTTTTTACAAAGTATAGGAAATCCTTAAAACAGAAAATTTTAAAACTAACAAGAAAATATACAATAAACAGAACTATTTATCAGAATAAAACTAAGATGACCAAATTACTGGGTATTGATATTTAATTTATCATACTCAAGTCCACACTAGGCTAGAGTCCTTTCAATTTTCAAACTTTTTTCATAGAAAGGTCCATGGTCAATCTCAGTCTACTAAACACAATTATTTTAATAAACATTTTATTAAAACAAAAAAAAAATTGCATAAATCTGTAGGATAATTGTACAATTTGTACAGTTTAAATTTAAAGCAGAATTATTCCTATGTCTTTTGCTCAAAAGGTTGTCAACTCACTATTATACGATCATGGGCATTATTTCCCGGACATTATTTCCCAGGCATAAAAAGCAGTGACACAGGAAATGATAACACAAATACTTCCCTTGTTTATCTACATGTATTCACCTCCATGGAATTGTTATCTTCAAACGTTTGAATTTGAAGTTGAAAATGATATTTTTGCCAATTTCTCAACTGGCAATGGTGAATTATAGGATTATTATTTAACAGGGTAGGCTGTTTATAGATACTATCTATTTTAAGGCTTTATTTTAACACATTTTAAAAATATAACTCAAAAATATGAAATTGCAACTTTATAGCTTTATTTACTATAAAAGAAAGATAAACTTACAGTGCATTGGTCCATTTCTTTTGTGCTATTATCCTTTTCAACAAGTTAACTGTATCATTTGCCACAGAATAAGATCCTGGGTGATTTCTGAAATATCAATGAAAAAAAACAAGATATTGTCTAATGATGTTATTATTAATGTTTAGGTTAGGCCCTACGTCATTTTGAGACCATCTTCACTTGTGGCAGTGGCATGGACCCTACTAGTACTACTAGGTCCCTATTAGATAACAAATCTTATCTCTCAACCCACCGTGTTTCGAGATAAGAGTTGGTCCTATATAGCTCTACGTAGCAAAGCCGAATGCCAATCACACTCTCAAAATGTAAGCAAAATTGACAATATTTTTCATCAAAACAACGACTGATTATTGTTATTTCTGACACATGAAACTACATTTAATCTCAAAATGAAACGTATATAATTCATCATATTTAAAATTGAGGCGTTGGCGTTAACAGGAACGCCATTCTAAACGGTAGAGGAATGGCGATGTAGGCCTATGACTGATAAAAACAACGCTTCATTAATTTAAACGCGGATATTTGGAGTAGGCGATAGTTTTGCCACTACATGACATTGGCCTCTGTAAGTTTAATTGGTCATAATACTATCAAATTATCCTATTTTTAAGATGTTACATGAATTAATAAAGAAACTGAGTTTGGCACGTGGAACTCAAGGCATCCAATCGTAGCTGACCAACACATCATAAGTGTATTTCAACATTTTTAGCTACTTCCTCGTACCTAGGTCCATACATTAACAATTAATAATGTTCAGTCAGTGATCCCCCCCCCATCTCTATTGTGACCACTCTCCCCATCTTGCATATGCTAATGAAAAGAATAAATAAAACAATTTTTTAATCCATATTATCGGTAGCATGATTTACCCAAATCTACCCAAATTCACCATTATTTCAACTGATATCACAATAATTTATATCGATAATTGATCATATACAGTTCTTTCTGTCCCTTACATACGACGACGAAACACGCATGAATTGTTGGATTTTAAGATAAGAAGACCATGAATTTAAAGTAATTATGGCATATTTAGCTAAACGAATGATAGTATATTAAAAAACGATAAACATAATTGTGATTGTAGGGTTCAACGGCTGTATCCACAGTATAATAGGCCCCTCTACCGCAAAGACTCACTAGTGGAACGTCGGCTACTGATCTGTTATCCAGGGAGGGGTTTTGCTAAGCTCGCCTGGGATCACAACTTTCTTCGGATGGTAATGAGTAAGTGTCAGCTAAAGAGTGACTATAAGGAATCCCTTCCCAAGTTCTTGACTGGGATCTCCAATAGTTGAATCAAATGCGACTGCGATGTTGCCTTGCACAATGTCTCCCCTTACTCAATAACACAAACAACAAAATAAATATTTATATAAAAATATATTATCTTCTTAACAAAATACAAGAAAGATATAGCACAATAATGAAAATGATATTTATATTGAAACCGCTTTTAGGCGAAACCAAATAATGGTCGAAACACAAACACACGTGTACACGATCAGAAACGATATATAAAATATGGTAAACTGACACACACGTAATGACGAACAATAATATAATCTCTAATATAATGACACTAGAGGTAGTAAAACATTATTATACAATATAACTTAAGCACCGAACACTTGGAGGGATTCACTGAATAATAAAAGAACACAATAAGGAACCTTCAGACCTCCACTCACGTTCTAATACTGTTAAGATAAGTCGAGCTCTCAATCGAAGATCTATGTTAATCTCATGAAAATGCGCTGTGAACAGCTTATATACAATATGAAATCCCGTAAAATAGCGGGCAACGAGAACTCCCGTAATACCTTGCAAAAACGCTTACTCGCGAACGTGACGTTCATCCGCGAGACTAACTGTTATTTATAGATAAATCGAAAGTAGAATAACATCAACATCGAAAGATCACAGGATTAATACATTTAAATTATGGATGGACAAATGAATATATACTAAATGCAAAATGTGACGAAAGACTAGGGAATGTGGGTGGATACGGATAAATCTTCCGTATAAACAGTAAGCTATAAAATAAAAACCGTCACATGATATATGTGGAAATAACGTGGTTTGGGGTGGATTTGTGTATCACACAAGCTATTCCCTTGGTTACGACTTCCAAACTTGCTTGGAAATCGCATTTTGAGGAGCATTTTGACAAGAAAAAGCTGCGATTTTAAATTAAAAATGTAAATTCCACATAAAGAACGGTATATTATCAAATATCAATATAAATTATTGTGGTATGAGTTGAAATAGTGTTAGATTTGGGGGGCTGGGTAAATTGTGCTCCCCCATTTTATTTCAATTTGATTTGTCAGTGAAAATGAAAGATAATAGATACGGTACTGAAAATATCATAATAATAATATGAATACCCTTGTCTCATTTCTTTCGTGAATGCCTCTATCCTTTCATTCAAATCTTCTAACTTTTCTGTGTCACCACCTGGCATTTCGTATTAATCTTAATAAAGATAAGAACAGTATTTCTCACACAGTTTTGTAGTAGTATGAATTCAAGAAACCACAATTTCTAAAAAGTGATGAAAGAGTTTATCCGGAGTTAATCCCCCTCTATTGAAGTCTTTACTGTCCAGGTATATACATTATTGACAATAGGCTATTGGGGCTTGTGATGCGAGTCTACAGAAAATGAAAATGTCTGCGCCCATCATCTCAGAAATAAACAGATAAATAAGGTGATTTTCACAATTCTTGATTCCGTGTGTTGACAATCTATCATATAAACCCAGTTAATTTAGCCATATGACTCAGGTAAACAGCTTCAATTAATATTATATAATGTACACGTCGCTTTATGTCCACTGATTTTTTGAAAGCGTAGGCCTATTCATTGAATCCTAATCCTAGCGTATTCAATACCAGGCTAATTCATTACCGGTAAAATCGGCGTATTCATGACCAGTATATATTATAAAGTTGCTTGGTCGGTATATAAAGGTGCTAAGTAGTACTCTGTCTATGGGTGTTAATTAATCAATTAAGACAAGACAATAGATGGATTAACAAGGTATTTATTATATATTTTAAATAGTCATAATACAAACAACAGTTGAAATATTTAATATTCGAAGACAATATTTACATATAAAACATTGTATTCCGTTGATGAGATTAATAATATAATAGCCATAGGTTCGTATTCAACTTTGAACTGAGTATTGTGTTTAACTTGATGTTACTATTAATATTTCTTTATTTATCACATCAAAAATCAACGTATTCAGCTGATGCGATTAATAATAGTTCGTAAATAACTGTGTTCATAATTTTTTTTTTTCTTTTAGTTTTATAGTTGAACGGGGTATTGTGTTCATAAATGTGATACACTATTATTTTCTTTTTTTTCTTTTAGTTTTATGGTTGATACAACACAAACAACACTACACTTACAACACAAACAACATCAAACACCAATCATCAAAATCATCTATAATAATTATCGTATAGGCTTCTATCCACACTGATGAGTACTAATTAGCACCTTTAATTACCGATCAACCAACCCTATAATATACTGGTCATGAATACGCTGATTTTACCAGTAATGAATTAGCCTGGTATTGAATACGCCTGATACCTATTCATTACCACTACTACTACCACCAGTCTGACCAGTGCCTATTTAACCACTATTTAAACCAGGCTAATTCATTACCGGTAAAATCGGCGTATTCATGACAGTCTTCTGTCTTGGTCTGAGTAGTCCTTGGCCTGAGTTGTCATGCATTTAAGAATAGGAGAATATCTTCATCAACTTGCATTTGCAATAAAATGGGAAAATGTTAAGATATGTTCCCTCAACTCAACGGCTCAACAAATTAACCAGTATATTACTATTAATTATTATTCATTTTCTTATTTCACTGGTAAAATATTAGCTGCTCTAAACATAACTTTATTCATGCACACAGTTGGTGTTTTTTTTACGTTGGTAACGTACGTACGTGGAATGTGAGAAGTCTGTATTGTTAGGATACCCCAATGAGAGTCTTGTCTGCTCATTCCTACAACTGGAATTCTTTGTCCAACAAATCAATATAGCATTTTGTCTCCTGTACAAGCCTGCCGTTTCCTTCTAATTTGATCCACTGGTTAGCACATACCCTAAATTTTTCCCAGTTTCTCGCAGTAAATGTTTTTAGATCGGTGTTTTTAAACAAAATCTACACAGAGTATACAGCTCTAGTTATTCTTCCGCTTCCGTAAACATACCGGTGACCTTTCACTCTACACAACCCGTTGACATTTCGTCGTGTGTGTCTGATTGTCGAGCTATGTCACGTGATCTATAAAAACCAAATCACCGCGAAATTCAAATACCATCGCACATTGATAAGTAAGCCCATATTTATTTTACGTTTTCTGTCAAACATCAAAGAATTGATAAAAGAAAAGTTGTGTGGAAAAACAAAGTAATACTATGAGAATTAGATAATGTAGTTTGTTTTCCGCCTGAAAATGGTCGGGATGGAGAAACAGAAGCAAGCTTGCTAGAAATTTCACATCACGGCCTACTATAGTCCAGCTCTGGACATCAGTCTGTTATTACACTCGCCTGTACATCTAGAGACCATGTACTTGACTCCTTGGCGAAAAAGTTTGAGTTCCCAGTCAATTTTACTGGGCAAATTTTTACTGCTAAACGGTTGCGTGTCAGTCCCTGTGGACGCCTGACAAATATAAATGAACATCTTAGTGAGAAAATACATGTAAGACCTTGCTTACCCCGCTAGAACCAGTATGAGCGACACAACACCCTGTTAAAAAACATATCCCTCTCTTCTATCCGATTTGCCCGACTTCATTGAAAGGGTAACGCACAAATTTACAAACTCAGGCAAAAAAGATGAAACGAAATTTAGGTAAGCCGGGGGGAAAAATTCGGATTTTTGAAAAGAATTTGATTGTAAATTATTGTAATTGGTCTAAGCAATAAAAACTGTGTTCTGTTAATGTGTTTTCCCGATCGCTAAATGCCACTTAAAGATTAAAGCAATAAATGATTGTGCGTTACCCTTCTATGATGCTTTCAATGAAGTCGAGCAAATCGGATAGAAGAGAGGGGTCAGGGGTGTGTTTTTTAACAGCGTGTTGTGTCTCTCATACTGGTTCTAGCGGGGTAAGCAAGGCCATATTTTCTCACTAAGATGTTCTTTTACATTTGTCAGGCGTCCACAGGGACTGACACGCGACGGTTTGGAAGTAAAAAGTTGCCCAGTAAAATTGAATGGGAACTCAAACTTTTTAGCCAAGGAGCTAAGTACACAGTCTCTGGACGTACAGGCGAGTGTAACGAGACTGACGTTCAGAGCTGGACTAGGCCTACTATTATAAATCGCATCAACTGAATATGTTATTTTTTAATGTGATAAATAAAGAAATATTAATCGTAACATCAAGTTAAACAAAATAGGTTGCCAGGCAACGAAATATACGCTCATACAGCAGCCAAATCATCCTGGCAGTCAACAAGAGTTGTTGCATTTTAAGTAATCATCAGAAAATCATAATTCAAACTCACCCATAACTACGGTGTAACTGTGATATAATCAAACGTTTTTTTTAAATCAGATAATAATTGTGACCACCAGAGGGACCACAAGCTAAAAAGGTTGATTTTTCGTACAATCAGGGGACATAATTCATGAAGTTAAGGTATAAACATGTATTTCACGTTTCATCAAAATCAGTTCAAAATTGTGACCTCTATAGGGTCCACAACCTTGATATAACATATTTTCACACATTTCGCGTACAGACGGCGGCCATTTTGTCCATCAACTCTGGTCCGATTTTCACGAAATACAAATTCTCTCTTCATAACCATGGAATGGTGATATAATCAAACGTTTTTTTAAATCGGATAACAATTTTGACCTCCAGAGGGACCACAAGCTAAATAGGGCGATTTTTCGGACAATCAGGGGCCATAATTCTGGAAGTTACGATTCGATGGGCACAAATATCGAAAGGAACCAAGATCTTTGGGTTATAAACATACATGTCAAGTTTCATCAAAATCGGTTCAAAATTGTGACCTCTATAAGGTCCACAACCTTGATATAACATATTTTCACAGTTCGTGTCCAAACGGCGACCATTTTGGTCTGATTTTCACGAAATTCGAACTCCATCTTAATAACCATGGAACGGTGATATAATTAAGCGTTTTTTTAAATCGGATAACAATTTTGACCTCCAGAGGGACCACAAGCTAAAAAGGGTGATTTTTCAGACAATCAGGGTCCATAATTCAGGAAGTTACGATCCGATGGGCGCAAATATTGAAAGGAAAAAAGATCTTTGGGTTATAAACATACATGTCAAGTTTCATCAAAATCGGTTCAAAATTGTGACCTCTATAAGGTCCACAACCTTGATATACATGTAACATATTTTCACACTATTCACGTACAAATGGCGGCGATTTTGTCCGTCAATTTTTGTCAGATTTTCACAAAATTCGAACTCCACCTTCATAACCATGGAACGGTAATATAATCAAACGTTTTTTTAAATCGGATAAAAATTTTGACCTTCAGCCGGACCACAAGCTAAAAAGGGCGATTTTTCGGACAATCAGGGGCCATAATTCAGGAAGTTACGATCCGATTGGCGCAAATATCGAAAGGAACCAAGATCTTTGGGTTATAAACATGCATTTCAAGTATCGTCCAAATCGGTTCAAAATTGTGACCTCTACACTGTTCACAAACTAAAAGATAGGCTGGCACTGCCAGGCAGGATACGCCCACATTTTTGAGAGATGGATAGAGAACAAGCAATACCGAAAGTGATTTTTCCTACATCATTAAGTCCTGTATTTCATACTGTATTGGGAGCAGCCATTTTGTTGGTCAGTTCCAGTCTGATATTCATGAAATTCGAAGCCGACAATGATTATGGTTTGACGGTACACAACCTAGAAATGTTACTTTTCGTCAAAATCGGATAAGAATTGTGACCTGTAGAGAGTCCACAACCATGATATACCATATTTTTACACTGTTCGCGTACAAACGGTGACCATTTCGTCCGGCAATTTTGGTACGATTTTCACGAAATTCGAACTCAACCTTCCTTACGGTGCAACAGTAATATAATCAGAGTTTTTTTTTAAATCAGATAATAATTGTTCGAGAGATAGACAGAGAACAAGCAATACCGAAAGTGATTTTTCCTACAATCAAAGGCCATAATTCATTAAGTTACAATTTGATATGCGCAAATATCGAAAAGAATAAAGATCTTTAGGTTATAAACAAGCTTTTCAGGTTTCATCAAAATCGAATTAAAATTGTCACCTCTACAGGGTCCACAACTTTGACATACCATATTTTTACACTGTTCGCGTACAAACGGCGGCCATTTTTTCTGGCAATTATGGTCCTATTTTCTCGAAATTCAATCTCAACCTTCTGTAGGATGTAACGGTGATAGAGTCAAACGTTTTTTCAAATCGGATAATAATTGTGACCTCCAGAGGGACCATAGGCAATTTTTCGGACAATTCAGGAAGTTACGATCCGATATGCGCAAATATCGAAAGGAACCAAGATCTTTGGGTTATAACCATGCATTTCAAGTTTCATCAAAATCGAATTAAAATTGTGACCTCTACAGGGTCCACAACCATGATATGCAATTTTTTAACAGTATTCGCGTACAAACGGTGGCCATTTTGTGACTTCTACAGGGTCCACAACCTAGATATACCATTTTTTAACAGTATTGGACAGGGGCGACGACAATATACGTCCACATAAAAATGTGGGCGTATAAAAACGTGATTTTTCGTATAATCAGGGGCCATAACCCATGAAGTTACAGTCAGTAACATGCCAATATCGAAAGGAACCGAGATCTTAGGGTGATAAACCTATATTTTATGTTTCATTGAAATTGGATAAAAATTGTGACCTGTAGACTGTTCACAAACAATTGTGGACGGACGGACTTACGAACAGGGGCGACGACAATATACATTCACATGAAAATGTGGGCGTATAACAATACTCAGTTCAAAGTTGAATACGAAACTATGGCTATTATTAATTGCATCAACTAAATACGTTGTTTTATATGTAAATATTGTCTTCGAATATGAAATATTTCAACTGTTGACCTTGTTTGTATTATGACTATTTAAGATATATAATAAATACCTTGTTAATCCTTCTATTGTCTTGTCTTAATTGAGTAATTAACACCCATAGTCATAGATGAGTACTAATTAGCACCTTTATATACCGATCAATCAACCCTATAATATACTGGTCATGAATACGCCGATTTTACCGGTAATGAATTATCCTTGTATTGAATACGCCTGATACCCATAGGCCTACTACTGACAGGCTTGCAGTTTTGATGTTAATGAAAAGGGGATCACGTTGGGTAGCCTGGAGATCAGGAGTTCGATCCCGACAGTGGTTCTTCCTTGTCAGTGATGCAGTCGTTTGGATGGGTCGAAAAACCAAGGCAAATATCGAAATGAACCAAGATCTTTGGGTTATAAACATACATGTCAAGTTTCATCAAAATCGATTCAAAATTGTGACCTCTATAGGGTCCACAACCTTGATATAACATATTTTCACACTACTCGTGTACATACGGCGGCCATTTTGTCCGTCAATTCTAGTCCGATTTTCACGTAATTCAAACTCTCTCTTCATTACCATGTAACGGTGATATAGTCAAACGTTTTTATACGCCCACATTTTCATGTGGACGTATTATGTCGTCGCCCCTGTCCGTCCGGACGTCCGTCCGTCCGGACGTCCGTCAGTCCACAATTTGTTTGTGGACTCTCTACAGGTCACAATTCTTATCCGATTTTGACGAAACTTGAAATATAGGTTTATCCCCAAAAGATCTCGGTTCCTTTCGATATTGGCATGTATCGGATCAAAACTTCATGGATTATGGCCCCTGATTGTACGAAAAATCACGTTTTTAGCTTGTGGACCCTATAGAGGTCACAATTTTGAACCGATTTTGATGAAACTTGACATGCATGTTTGTAACCCAAAGATCTTGGTTCCTTTCGATATTTGCGGCTATCGGAATGTAATTTCCTGAATTATGGCCCCTGATTGTCCGAAAAATCACCCTTTTTAGCTTGTGGTCCCTCTGGAGGTCACAATTATTATTCGATTTAAAAAACCGTTTGATTATATCACCGTTACACCCTAAGGAAGGTTGAGTTCGAATTTCGGGAAAATCGGACGAAAATTGCCATACAAAATGGCCGCCGTTAGTACGCGAATACTGTTAAAAAATGGTATATCAAGGTTGTGGACCCTGTGGAGGTCACAATTTTGATTGGATTTTGATGAAACTTGAAATTCATGGTTATAACCCAAAGATCTTGCTTCCTTTCGATATTTGCGCATATCAGATCGTAACTTCCTGAATTATGGCCCCTGATTATACGCAAAATCGCCTTTTTTTTAGCTTGGAGGTCACAATTATTATTCGATTTAAAAAACCGTTTGATTATATCACCGTTACACCCTAAGGAAGGTTGAGTTCGAATTTCGGGAAAATCGGACGAAAATTGCCATACAAAATGGCCGCCGTTTGTACGCGAATACTGTTAAAAAATGGTATATCAAGGTTGTGGACCCTGTGGAGGTCACAATTTTGATTCGATTGTGATGAAACTTGAAATTCAAGGTTATAACCCAAAGATCTTGCTTCTTTTCGATATTTGCGCATATCGGATCGTAACTTCCTGAATTATGGCCCCTGTTTATACGCAAAATCGCCTTTTTTTTTAGCTTGGAGGTCACAATTATTATCCGATTTAAAAAAACGTTTGATTATATTACCGTTACACCGTAAGGAAGGTTGAGTTCAAATTTCGGGAAAATCAGACCAAAATTGCCATACAAAATGGCCACCGTTTGTACGTGAATACTGTTAAAAAATGGTATATCAAGGTTGTGGACCCTGTAAAGGTCACAATTTTAATTCGATTTTGATGAAACTTGAAATGCATGGTTATAACCCAAAGATCTTGGTTCCTTTCGGTATTTGCGCATATCAGATCGTAACTTCCTGAATTATTCGAATTTCGTGAAAATGGTACCAAAATTGCCGGACGAAATGGTCGCCGTTTGTACGCGAATAGTGTAAAGATATGGTATATCATGATTGTTGACTCTGTACAGGTCACAATTCTTATCCGATTTTGACGAAAAGTCACATTTCTAGGTTGTGTACCGTCACACCATAATCATTGTCGACTTCGAATTTCATGAATATCAGACTGGAACTGACCAACAAAATGGCTGCTCCCAATACAGTATGAAATACAGGACTTAATGATGTAGGAAAAATCACTTTCCGTATTGTTTGTTCTCTATCCATCTCTCGAAAATGTGGGCGTATCCTGCCTGGCAGTGCCAGCCTATCTTTTTTAAATCGGATAATAATTTTGATCTCCAGAGGGACAAAAAGCGAACAAAAGCGATTTTTCGGACAATCCGGGGACATAATTCAGGAAGTTATGATCCAATGGGCGCAAATATCGAAAGGAACCAAGATCTATGGGTTATAAACATACATGTCAAGTTTCATCAAAATCGGTTCAAAATTGTGACCTCTATAAGGTCCACAACCTTTATATAACATATTTTCACACTATTCGCGTACAAACGGCGGCCATTTTGTATGGTAATTTTGGTCTGATTTTCCCGAAATTCGAACTCATTCTTCCTTAGGATGTAACGGTGATATAATCAAACGTTTTTTTAAATCGGATAATAATTGTGACCTCCAGAGGGACCACAAGCTAAAAAGGGTGATTTTTCGGACAATCAGGGGCCATAATTCAGGAAATTACATTCCGATAGGCGCAAATATCGAAAGGAACCAAGATCTTTGGGTTATAAACATGCATGTCAAGTTTCATCAAAATCGGTTCAAAATTGTGACCTCTACAAGGTCCACAACCTTGATATAACATATTTTCACACTATTCGCGTACAAACGGCAGCCATTTTGTCCGTCAATTTTGGTCCGATTTCCACGAAATTCGAATTCAACCTTCATAACCATGTAACGGTGATATAATCAAACGTTTTTTTAAATCGGATAACAATTTTGACCTCCAGAGAGACCACAAGCTAAAAAGGGCGATTTTTTGGACAATCAGGGGCCATAATTCAGGAAGTTACGATCCGATGGGCGCAAATATCGAAAGGAACCAAGATCTTTGGGTTATAATAATCATACATGTTAAGTTTCATCAAAATTGGTTAAAAATTGTGACCTCTATTAGGTCCACAACCTTGATATAACATATTTTCACACTATTCGCGTACAAACGGCGGCCATTTTGTCCGTCAATTTTGGTCCGATTTTCACAAAATTCGAATACAGCCTTCATAACCATGGAACGGTAATAAAATCAAACGTTTTTTTAAATCGGATAACAATTTTGACCTCCAGAGGAACCACAAGCTAAAAAGGGCAATTTTTCGGACAATCAGGGGCCATAATTCAGGAAGTTACGATCCGATTGCCGCAAATATCGAAAGGAACCAAGATCTTTCGGTTATAAACATGCATTTCAAGTTTCATCCAAATCGGTTCAAAATTGTGACCTCTACACTGTTCACAACCTTAATATAACATATTTTCGCACTAATCGCGTACAAATGGTGGCCATTTTGTCCGTCAATTTTGGTCCGATTTTCACAAAATTCGAACTCAACCTTCATAACAATGTAACGATGATATAATCAGACGGTTTTTTAAATCGGATAACAATTTTGACCTCCAGAGGGACCACAAGCTAAAAAGGGCGATTTTTCGGATAATCAGGGGCCATAATTCAGGAAGTTACAATCCAATTGGCACAAATATCAAAAGGAACCAAGATCTTTGGTTTATAAACATGCATTTCAAGTTTCATTCAAATCGGTTCAAAATTGTGACCTCTACACTGTTCAATGTGGGCGTATAAAAACGAAATTCTGGTACTCAAATTAATAGTAGCCACAATGAATAATGACTCATTGCTGTTGCAGAAATCTGAAATTATATGAAAAATTTGATAATGATATTTACATACCAGTAATATGATGAAATGACAAATAGTAAATTATGTTCAAAATAATTATGTTAATTTTAATAATAAATCAAATAAAATAATGAAATGAAATGGGGTTTAACATCCTACTTTTCTGCAATGACTGGGTAAACGAAGATGTGCATACTGCAATACAGTGTGCTATGGGGGAAATTCTGCCAGGACAGTGAAGCCACATCCTATTTTATTGTGAAGTGTATAGGCATCAGTTTTTCTTCACAACCAAATAACTATGTCCCCTGACAGACCCTCCATCCTGCACCTCTGACAACGGTGAATAGAAACCATGCCGGAAAAGCATGATGAATTTACTGTCCGGGCACTGGGATTGAGATGGGACCACCAGTTAGGTTAATTAATTCAACCCAACATTTTATTCAATGAGCCACATGCCTGATTACAAAGATTGTTAAAATTGCCTTTTTATTTTTCCAATTTCCATACGGTACATAAAGTCTTCTATTTAATAAAAAATGTTTGGAATCTTATACAATGTTACTTATAAAAAGATAAGAAAAAAAAATAGTAAAAGGACATGTCAATTTTTCAGGTTTATAAAACAAAACAGAATCTTCAATAGTTGTCATTCTTCAAAATGGCACTTGGAAGTGATGTTCGAGATATACTGGATCTGGAAACACCAGATAAAGATCCTGTAACAAAGGAATCGCTAATGAATGATTCGAAGAAGGTAATTTGTTTGTGTAAATTCAAAATTTCCATCCTGTTAGAAATGATTTTAGTTAATTTAATAACTTCATAATTGTAGTGCGTGTAATAAAAGACTTAGTCCTGTTCTTGTATTTTATGTTTGTAGAAAAAAGCTAGAAAATCTGATATTAATTCTAAAAGACCTGAAGGAATGCACAGAGAATTATGGGGTTTATTATGGACGGACAATAAGTAAGTTTTTGTTAAGCTGCAGTGATATATATTATGATTGTGGAGGGTTTTGTTCGGAAAATATGATTCAAATATAATGCATGACAGTCAAAATAATTAGACACACTTGTAACTTGTTAGTTCTAATGGCTTACCCCTACAAAATTCTACAGTTCATCATGTCAATCTCGACCTAAACCAATAAAAATCCCATCACAAATTATCAGTTAGAATTATTCATGTAATATGGGCATGTGCTCTATTTATATCAAATTGTCTTGTGCCAGAAAGTCATATCTGAAATTGAAATCGATATCAAATATAGCTAAGTAAATTTGACTTTCTGGAATATATTGGCTGTTTTATTACAACAATACTTTTACTAATACTACATTCTATAGGTTAAGCTGATTTTATTTGATTTGATGTTTTATAAAAAGATAAATTTACATTAATGAGTGTTATCTATTTTCTTTTGGATTGAGGCATTGGACATCATCTTCAATGTTGTTTTGTATGTTGAATATTGTATTTTCAGAGATTCTCCACCTCTAGTACCATCAGATAATAGTCAAGGCTACAAACAGATGAAAGCTAAAATAGGTAGTAGTAAAGTTAGACCCTGGAAGTGGATGCCTTTTACCAATCCTGCTAGAAAGGTATTAAATTATTTATCTCGGGCCAGTAGAAGGAATATAAAAGAGGGATTTCTGGACATGTACCACCCTCCCTTTTTAAATGCCCACATGCCGTTACACCCGTCCGTCTGGCTGGCGTCCACAAGTTAATACCCGATTGACTTTAAATTTATACACAGTGTTTAAGGTCATGAAATGAAGAATAACATTGCGTAACCACAATTTCCGATAATTACTGCAAGAGTTACGGCCCTTGATCACTTTGAAAAATCGTGTGGAGGCTTTAAAGACTACAGTTATCACCTGATTGATTTTATATTTTTACACCGTGTTTATGCCTACATATATATAATAGTTTCGGTAGACTTTAGATTGATACAAAGTTTTATGGTTTTGAAACGAACAAGGATATTGATTTTCAATGATTTTTAATAACTTGAACAGTTAAATCCATGATATTTAATGTTTTGTATACTAAATATTAGCATGGGCCAAACAAATTCTAATCAGTTGTTTCTCTTAATCAGATTTTAGTGTATTAGAAATGTGAAAATATGTGACAACTCTTGTTGTATTGCCGAAAGATTTAGCTGCTGTGGACGTATGTTTTGTTGACTGGCAACCTATCTTTATCAAATCCATAGCAATAGTTTCTCTGCTATTAAAATTTTTTTCACAAAATTGCACTATTTACATTGTAGATCTTCAGTCTAATGCTAGGTGTACGTCAAAAGTTATTGCATCTCTTATCTTGTAAAAGTATGAAGCTTTGTATAAACATTAAACAATAATACTTAATTTTGTATCTTTGTTTATTCCCATAGGATGGCACTGTATTTTATCACTACAGAAGAGTTGCTGATGAAGGAAAAGATTATCCTTTCTCAAGATTTAATAAGGTATTGAATGGTAATTTGAAATAAAATGTTTCAGAAAAACTGTGACTTAGAAGAGTACTGTTAATATTAATATCTTATCTTCAATAATATACTAACACCGTCGTTTACATCATACATTGTCAAATATCAAAACTCGTTTGTTTCTAGTATCTATACTAATTATGTTTATTATGTTGTTTTTATTGGTAGACTGTAGATGTTCCAACTTATACAGATTTAGAATATCAACAACATTTACATGATGATAACTGGACTCGACTAGAAACTGATACATTGTTTGATTTATGTAAACGTTTTGATTTACGTTTTATTGTAATACAAGATAAATGGGATCGAGAGAAGTATAAAGAAAGAAGTGTAGAGGATCTTAAAGAGAGATACTATAATGTTTGTAATACACTTAAAAAGGTAATGATTTAATTTACTAAAATTAATGCAAACTGGAAATTTAGATTCCGGTGGTGTTTAAAAAAGGAAAAATAGTTAGTTGATGTATTACAACTAATACAGATAGTGTTTTGGATGTAAAAGAGAGATACTGTAATGTTTGTAATACTCTTAAAAAACTAGTTATTTCAGGTATTACAACTTATGCGAATTAAAGTAGTGTTTTGGATGTAAAAGAGAGACTGTAATGTTTGTAATACTCTTAAAAAGTAGTATTTTGATGTATTTACAAGTAATGTAACATGTAAATTCAGACAATTTTTTGGAAAACTCAATGATAGAAAGTCTTAGGTTAGAACAGTTTAGATCTAATAGTCAATTTACAGTACTCCCAGGAACAGGTGGATCATAAATAACTTGTGTTACAAGTTTAAAATTTGAAATGGACAAATTTTATAAAAATTTGTTTTGCAATACATTGATGTATTTTAATTATTAAAATTATAGGTGCGAGCTCCACCAGGAACTGAACCCAAAATAAAGGTTTTTGATGCGGAACATGAAAGAAGAAGAAAAACTCAGCTTACTAAATTATTTGAAAGAACACCAGAACAGGTATAATTTACAAGATTCAATTTACACTTCATTTATGATCTTATTGTGTGTTTTTCCATTTGATATTAACTGGGTGTATTGTGGGAACGCAACTTATCTTTATAGAAAAAATATTTGTTACTTTGGGTCAAAATTTGCTCAATCCAGATGAGATATTTCTTGCCTTTTAAAGCCCCAATAACACTCTTGTTGTAACTGAAAAATATATCCCAATCTTCATTCTGCTCAACAAATCGTATTATTTTAGAATATTCCAATTAAATGATGATATAAATTTCATCTTAACACACCTATTTTGAAAAATTGGAAAAATTCAACCAATTGTATTGAAAAGTCTAACGTAAACCTTTTCAAATGTGACTTGCATTTTAAAATATTTTCGAACCCTCTGGACAAGTAAAATAGGTTGTAATGGATAATTTACACAACAGGTAGGACACTTAAACACCTAGTACTTAGAATAAGTGATTATTTATTTTCTGGCGCTACCAAGCCAGCAAGAATGTTATTGTCCCTTTAAACACTTTTGTGATTAGTTTTAGTTTCACATGATTATTATTTAAATAATATATTATTTTCAGTCTCTGGACTCTGTGTTAAAATGTACGTTAGTCCAAAGAGTTTAACAGACTAAAAAAATTAATTATTTTATTTACGGTAGGTTGAAGAAGAAGATAATTTGATAGCAGAGTTAAAGAAAATTGAACTTCGAAAGAAAGAAAGAGAAAAGAAGACACAGGATCTTCAGAAATTGATAACTGCTGCTGATAGTAATATAGATAATAGACGTACCGATAGAAAAATTACAAAGAAGAAACTTCCACCACAAAAAACCAAAGAAGGAGTGGTAATAATTTTTCAAAACCCTTTCTACAAATATAACCACCTTTCATCCATTTGGAAACAAAACCTTTAATTTTATTCTTTATTTTATTGCAGTCTAATCCTGAAACTTGTGGTATCAAGTTCCCTGATTTCAAACAGTCTGGTGTCTCATTAAGAAGTCAAAGAGTAAGTATCTCTATAATCAACAAACCCATAGTGCTAAATTACAAATCAGCTTTCACAAAATATTTATAAGTAGGAACATGCTAAAACTGTGATGGACATATCTCTGAAATTATACATATAAATGAATGGAAATATCCTTTAAAGAATTATCAGATCTCTTTAATCTTCTCTATACTGATTTCCCATTGATGGATATACATGTTGACTGTTAGTTACTATAATGTAACGATAACTATAGCTGGTTATCGTTACAAGTGGTACAGTCTAAGACCGTTGACGCAAGTTCAAATAGGTTAAAACGCACAATTGTCATTACAGTTTGTATTAAAATAAGTAATCCTATGATACATAATGAAGTCTTAACAACTAGAAGAGTTACCGAACAGTTTTTCTTTGTGGTTATGCGTTTTACATTTTCTTAGCGGTGTTCTTGTAATGTGCAGGCAGCCATGACACAGGCCAGTTGAAATCTCGCCAAATACCCCGACGCCTTAACTCCGCCCATCTTTTTCCATATAAGGCAATGCCTACGATACGCTGACCCAGCACAGATACTATAAGAGAATCTCGGCTGAAATGTCAAAGACGCCAATTACATCCTTTTTTTGAACAATAAAATCTATTATCAGTTTTTGTCCAGGTTTGAGCGACAAATTTATGCCCAACCTCCCCAACACGCAGTCTATTATTGTTTCTGACATATTTTCCCACGCTAAGGTCATTAGCATATAATTACGGTCATATGCCATGTATGGAAGGGGCGTATGATCTCGTGAGTTGGATTGCGCATGCTCTATTTGACTGGGCGGCCATTATAATTTCAGAACTTGAGAATTTTCATGAAGGGATTTGATTTTATCAAATCATTTAATTATGCGGTAAGGCTTCACCTTTTTTTCAATGGGGAATTGATTTATTATATGTTAAGCTATGTGCAGTACAGTTTTGGGTTAGTGTCTGTGTAAATTAAGGGAGCTATAGGCCAGTAAACTTTTTGTAGTCATTTGACTACAAAACTTGCGCAAAGGAACTCTGTAGGAAAAGCCACTACTGTGCCTGAAGTATGACGGAAGGCATCAGTAGTGCCTGAAGTATGACGGAAGGCATCAGTAGTGGAACCATTTCTAGTTAACTGTTTACAGTAGCACTCCTTAGGAACATTTTTTTCGATAAAGTAATGCATGCATTTTATATATTCAGATATACATGTACATTACTTGTCTGTTTAGATATAGTGTCACAGTTTCAGTTGGTCGCTGGTGTGTGTTGGTTCCTGGCGCATGCGCAGTTGTAGGAGTCATCTCACACTGTTATAGACACAGTGTGTGTTGACTCCCCGTGATAGGATGACCCCTACGATTTTCTTACGGTCAGATCGGTTTCTACTATTATCTACCAATATATAGTATTACTACTGACAGTAGCCGAGGATGTTGAGTTTCTATTGTTTGTTTATTTCATTAAAAAGGAGAAATACAAATTAACGATCTCATAAAAATTGAAAAATTCACGTCCACATGCAGAAACAGAAAAAATAATTGCCCCTTGTATAAACGCAGAATTTGGGTGATTCATGTTCAAGAACCTGTGATAAATGAAGTCACGAGAATATCAAAGGCCTTAATCTGCCTTTGGAGGTGAATTAATTGACAATTTCAATCCAATCATCAATGTGTGTGGTTTCCAGTTCCACTGATTATACGCGTGTAACGACTAATCACTAAAATCAACGGCAAAAAAACACGAACGATAGAACAATTAATCTCAAGCCAATTAACTTAAATCCGTTGATCGTGTAACTACTGATCACTAAAAAAACAGCTAATCAAGATAACAAGTATGTTTATTAATGACAAAACTCTAACTAAGAACATAACACTTTTTATACGCCCACATTGAAATGTGGTCGTATATTGTCGTCGCCCCCGTCCGTCCGTCCGTCGGTCCGTCGGTCCGGCGTCCACAATTGCTTGTGGACGCTCTACAGGCCAAAGTTAATATCCGATTGACTTTAAATTTATACACAGTGTTTAAGGTCATGAGACGAAGAAGCCTATTGTTTTTCAGCGATTTCCGATAATAACTACCAGAGTTATGGCCCTTGATCACTTCAAAAAATCTTGTGGACGCTCTAGAGGCCAAAGTTAATATCCGATTGACTTTAAATTTATACACAGCGTTTAAGGTCATAAGACAATGACGCCTATTGATTTTCGGCGATTTCCGATAATTAGTGCCAGAGTTATGGCCCTTGATCTCTTTAAAATATCTTGTGGACGCTCTAAAGGTCAAAGTTAATATCTGATTGACTTTAAATTTATACACAGTGTTTAAGGTCATAAGATGAAGAAGCCTATTGATTTTCAGCGATTTCCGATAATTAGTGCCAGAGTTATGGCCCTTGATCACTTCAAAAAATCTTGTGGACGCTCTAGAGACCAAAGTTAATATCCGATTGACTTTAAATTTATACACAGTGTTTAAGGTCATAAGATGAAGACGCCTATTGATTTTCAGCGATTTTCCGATAATTAGTGCCAGAGTTATGGCCCTTGATCACCTCAAAAAATCTTGTGGACGCTCTAGAGGCCAAAGTTAATATCCGATTGACTTTAGATTTATACACAGTGTTTAAGGTCATGAGACAAAGAAGCCTATTGATTTTCGGCGATTTCCGATAATTAGTGCCAGGGTTATGGCCCTTGATCTCTTTAAAAAATCATGTGGACGCTCTAAAGGTCAAAGTTAATATCCGATTGACTTTAAATTTATACACAGTGTTTACGGTCATAAGACGAAGAAGCCTATTGATTTTCAGCGATTTCCGATAATTAGTGCCAGAGTTATGGCCCTTGATCACTTCAAAAAATCTTGTGGACGCTCTAGAGGCCAAAGTTAATATCTGATTGACTTCAAATTTATACACAGCGTTTAAGGTCATAAGACAATGACGCCTATTGATTTTCGGCGATTTCCGATAATTAGTGCCAGAGTTATGGCCCTTGATCTCTTTAAAAAATCTTGTGGACGCTCTAGAGGCCAAAGTTAATATCCGATTGACTTTAGATTTATACACAGTGTTTAAGGTCATGAGACAAAGAAGCCTATTGATTTTCAGCGATTTCAAATAATTACTGCCAGAGTTATCTCCCTTGATAGCTTCAAAAATTCTTGTGACGCTATAGAGGCCAAAGTTGCCATCCGATTGACTTCAGATTGATACATAGAGTTTAAGGTGTTGAAACGAACAAGTATTTTGATTTTCAATGAATTTAGATAACTGAACAGCTAAATCCATGATATTAAATGTTTCATGTATATACTAATTGGGGTAAAACTTGATAAAAAGCAATCAAATTCTAATGATTTTCTGATAATTACATAATGAGTTGTTACTCTTAATCAGTTTTTAGTGTATTACAAATGTTTCATTACCGAAAAAAGTAAAAATATGCGACAACCCTTGTTGACTGCCCGGACGATTTAGCTGCTGTGGGCGTATGTTTCGTTGCCTGGCAACCTATCTTTCCTGACGTGATCAGTTATTTGAGTTATAAGGAACCATCTCACAATGGCGGAAGTGGATAAAGCTGCGTTGAGCGTGTTGCTAACACAAACATCCGTCTCGGACATGCGCAAGTGCCCAGGAACCAACACACACCAGCGACCAACAGAAACTGTGACATAGACATAAATAAAAGATCCCACAAATGGTTTGTCTTTGACACAGGTTGTTACATTTTTAGATAGATATGTTTCTGTGCTTGATAAGACGAAAAACCCTCGCCAAAACAATGCCAGAAATAAACTTGTATTCCACATAATTGTGTCATGTGTTAGATAGATTGGACTCTGTCAAATTCGACATCGTACGGGATCGTTACAATATGTCGGATGTCACAGAGATCCGGAATACCCAGTTTTGTCAAAACCGGAAATAATTTAACTTCGAAAACCGGAAGTATTATTATAATTTTGCCTCGAATCACAAGAACGTTATTCCATTTAAAAATGATTAACTTTTCTGTACATTCAAAATTTTCTAACATTAATATTATTTCATTCAACATGCGTAGGCATTTTGAATAGGTCGAGTCTGGTAGCACGCTTGTGTTTGCTATCACGTGTTCATTGATAATCTTCTGTTCTGTGTCAAGGTCGTCGTCATACGGTTTCGGGGAAATCCGTTGTATGGTGAACACAAACTGAACCCGCAGTGAATATTCGCTTGGCGGCTACAATTCGTAAGTAATTCTCTGTGAAACAGATTGTGGTGAACCAACAATGGGCTGAAGTGAGCGGACGTTACGTTTTCAGTGGCCGTTTTATGACCTTGACACTCATCTCCGAAAGCTCATTTCACTTTCAGCACTCGGCAGATTCCGGAACCTACATCTAACCTCGGCTGTATGACGAATTCTGCCATATTGGAACTACTTTAAAGGTCCCGGATGAAACATGGCTGCGCAAATTGGCAACCTATTTGGCTAGCGACCTATTCGCCCTATCCAGCTGTAAGATAATGACGAAATTACACTTCTATTCTGAGCTAAAGGAATGGATAAAAAAAATAATATATTCCAATTTCATTTAATAGAAATAACGTTGGATTTTATTGGTTGATAAATAGATGAGTTAAGGCGACTGTTGTCTTTATTCTAAATAGGTTTCCAACGAACAGGTTGCAGCTTGATCGGTCGAATAGGTCGCTAGCCGAATAGGTTCCCAATTTGTGTAATAGCGTCAAGTTTTCCTGTTAAAGTAAACCGGTAGCCGCATCGCAAATGTATGGGCGTAGGTACATATCACTTACTGTCATACAGCCGAGACTAGATGTAGTTTACGGAATCAGTCGAGATTAGCCGAGTGCTCATTTCAGCTCAGCGTGGACAAACTAACGTTATTCGGGTTTAATCGGCATGCGCAACGAATGTTTCTAGCAGGTGCTAGGAATATTTATTTGTACGACCGAATTTGTGGGGAAAATTCGTAGATATCCTTGAGTATCTGTCACAATTACTGTCTTACAAGAGATTATAAAATTATCAAGGTAATCAACAAAGACCTACATGATAGCAAGTTTTAATCTTACCGATAATTGATTGGTGATTGCTTGTTAATCTTTTGTGGCTTCACACCCATCAAGTTTTAATCTAACTAACGGACAATTGCTTGACACCTACGATTCAATGGAAATTATGTGACGGGACGGGTGATTGATGTCGTAATCCGGAAGATACATAGTTTGGATTTACCAGAGATTTTTTGGCTGAAGTAATAAGGAAATAAATCGGGACATTAAAATCATGTCGGATGTCACAGAGATCTGGATTAATCAGAAGTCGGATGTCACAGAGTCCACTGTATTATCATTTGTATAACATAATATGTTACATACTATTATTTATTAATCGAAAAAAATTTGCTTTTATGTATTTTAGATGAAATTACCAGCATCTATTGGTCAGAAAAAGATGAAAGCCATTGAACAAGTTCTAGAAGAATTATCTATTGGTAGGTTCCACATGAATTTAATTTCACATGTGATAAAAAAATACCTTTCAAATAATCTGTGAAAAATCAGAAATAGGCTTAAATATATAGAATTTGCAACATTTTTTTATTTCACTTTTAGACAATATATCATTTGACATTCATCTTTTCTAGTGACAATGGATTATTTTAGCTATTTTAATTTTGTTTATATCTCATCCAAAGGATATTCAATACTATTATAATTAAAATTATGATTCTGCTTGCATCCTGTAATCTGTAATCTGTAATCTGAAAGTTACTAACTTTCAGGTATCTTCGGAAATTCTGATTCAATACTATGTGTACTACTAAATGAATATATACCATAAATTTTCCAGAGTTCAATCCAATGCCATGTGAAGAGATAGTACAGAATTTTAATGAATTGCGTCAGGATATAGTACTATTGTATGAGTTGAAGTTAGCTCTAGCTAATTGTGAATATGAACAGCAAACATTAAAGCACAGATATGATACTCTGCGTGGTATAAAGGTAAGTTATCAATATATCCGATGGAAATGATTAGTGCATTCATTTGTTATCTTCCATTCCACTTTTCTTTCCTTGTCCTCTTTTGTATTCACTGAGTAGTATTAATGGCAAATGGTTTCTAGTATTCCTGTGAAGCCAAAAAAGTAGATGATGATCTAATCAATCAGTCATTGATAACATTACAAATGTTATTTGGTAAATGTCTTACCACCAGAAGTCACTCATTAATTTCAGGTTTGTAGTTGATTATGAATTATACAAATATAGGTGACATATGTATTTTGAGATGGGCCCAAATTATACCTCTAATCAAGCAATTTATATTTTAGACGGAGGTGAATATGGATGTGACACCTTCATGTTTACCATCAACACCAATACCTGGAGAGACTGGTGTTTCATTATTAAGTGGAACACCAATAGGAGTTAGTTCCACACCCAATACACCTCTAATACAGGTCACAGAATCACAAGATGATTCGCCAACATTAAAGAAAGGAGGAGAGGCTGTAGATGTTGTAGGCAATGCTGATTCTCTTACTACGCCTAATGTACGTAATAAACAATTAAATTGTAGCAGAAATATTTAGATTTTTGTCTTCACCAAGAAAAGAAAGGATTCCTCCGCTCAAATGGAAGGTTTTAATTGCCACAACTGCCTGTCCATTACATTTTTGGAGATAACTCTTGTTCTAATTGAGATAGAATGTTCAAACTTAGTGTAGGCGTTATTTGTGAATTTCTAATAAAGTGACAGTAATGAAACTCAGTGTATAGTTTCATTACATCAGTACCAGGACCAAGTTTAAGACGTTAAACTTTATGATTCTACTTGAGACTGGTGAAAGCTGGTGTATGATCAGTACCATGACTCAGTTTGATCATAAGCATTTTCTGCTTGCCATGTAGAGACTTTAAATTGATTGATACTATTACCAATAGATTATATATCTAAGCATATCCATGACTATAGGTAAACAGTCAACATTTGACTTTTGTTGCCCATTCAGTAATCTCTTATCACCCTAGCTATTTCAAATGTTTTAAAGTAAACATAATAATAAGAGGTAGTTTGCCACATGTATTTTTAAGAAGGTGCTCTGCATGATTAGCTGGTGGGCATATAATGGGGCAAGTCGTGTTTTTCTTTGTAATAAATAATTTTTCTTTTCTATATTTTCAGAGAAAAAGGAAAGCTGCTATAGAACAAAATAACTTGTTAAAGAAGATAAAACAGAAACCCTAAATCTATTGTTGTTGTTATATCATGTTGTATGTCATCATATCATTATGTATATAAAATCATCATCATATAATTACTTTGTTCTGTATTTGTTTATACTGTGTCTGCTGAAATTCCTGTCAGTGCCAACCATAACATGGCTATGATTGACCTCCAATATGTAACTTTACAATTGTACGGCCAATACAGAATAATGCACAGGTATAGAAGCTACATAATCTCATGATTAGTATTATAGAGTTGTATACATATTCGTCAATAGATTATACTGGGTGTTGTGTTGATAATTAATGATGAGTGTCTGGTAGTACAACAGTAAAATTTAATTGATATGTAAGAATCTTATCAATGGCGTGAAGCTGTCCATTGTTAATCATTCACTATTTGAACACTCATGTATTGTCCATGTGTCATAAGAATTTTCTACACCAAAGCTGTTTACCACTCTTACGGTCATACAAGATGTAAACAAGATTATTATAATCTTCAAAAAAAAGTCATTTGATATTAACTACTGCTCTTCAAATCCAACCAACTATCATATTAAACAAACATTATGCAAGAGCTAAGTCTGCCTATTGTAGGTCTTTCATTCGCTCAATTCTTGGTTCATAGTGGTTCAATTTGACTGAAATTTTCAGCAAATTGCCTTTACACTATGTAGTTTTTATACGCCCATATTTTCATGTGGATAAAAACAAAGTCAAAGGTATCACAAAACCATCTTTTAAAGTATCTAACGTTTTGTAGGTATAAGAGAATTTTTTGTAAACTGCACCAAATCAAATTTGTGTAGAATTTATTTTATTACTTTAACTTAGTAGGGCCTAATTATTACATGTACAGTACGGTGTAAAAACCTACTTCTTCAGAGAATATAAGTTACAAAAATGAGGCCTCATGTGATACCTTTGACTTTGTTTTTATCCACTCCTACTACTGGTGTCACTGCATCAAGTTTATTATGACTTTGATCCTGTCTATGTTTATGTTATTTAAATGGTTTTGGATTCCTCTCACTTTATCATTCGTATTCACATTTTCATGTGGACGTATTATGTCGTCTCCCCTGACCGTCCGTCCACAATTTGTTTATGGACTCTCTACAGGACACAATTCTTATCCGATTTTGATGAAACTTGAAGTATAGGTTTATCCCCATAAGATCTCGGTTCCTTTCGATATTGGCATGTATCGGATCGGAACTTCATGGATTATGGCCCCTGATTGTACGAAATATCATGTTTTTAGCTTGTGGACCCTATAGAGGTCACAATTTTGAACCGATTGTGATGAAACTTGACATGCATATTTATAACCACAAAATCTTGGTTCCTTTCGATATTTGCACCCATCAGATCGCAACTTCCTGAATTATGACCCCTGATTGTCCGAAAAATCGCCCTTTTTAGCTTGTGGTCCCTCTGGAGGTCAAAATTATTATCCGATTTAAAAAAACCATTTGATTATATCACCGTTACATGGTAATGAAGGTTGAGTTCTAATTTCGTGAAAATCGGACCAAAATTGACAAACAAAATGGCCGCCGTTTGTACGCAAATAGGTTGAAAATATGTTATATCAAGGTTGTGGACCCTATCGAGGTCACAATTTTGAACCGATTTTGATGAAACTTGACATGTATGTTTATAACCCAAAGATCTTGGTACCTTTCGATATTTGCACCAATCAGATCGTAACTTCCTGAATTATGGCCCTTGATTGTCAAAAAAATTGCCCTTTTTAGCTTGTGGTCCCTCTGGAGGTCAAAATTATTTTCCGATTTAAAAAAAATGTTTTGATTATATCATCGTTACATGGTAATGAAGGCTGAGTTCAAATTTCGTGAAAATCGAACCAAAATTGACGGATAAAATTGCCGCCGTTTGTATCCGAATAGTGTGAAAATATGTTATATCAAGGTTGTGGACCCTATAGAGGTCACAATTTTGAACAGATTTTGATGAAACTTGACATGCATGTTTATAACTCGAAGATCTTGGTTCCTTTCGATATTTGCGCTCATTGATTCGTAACTTCCTGAATTATGGCCCCTGATTGTACGAAAAATCACCCTTTTTAGCTTGTGGTCCCACTGGAGGTCAAAATTATTATCCGATTTAAAAAAACGTTTGATTATATCACCGTTACATGGTAATGAAGATTGAGTTAAAATTTCGTGAAAATTGGACCAAAATTGACAGACAAAATGGCCGCCGTTTGTATGCGATTAGTGTGAAAATATGTTATATCAAGGTTGTGGACTTGATGAAACTTGACATGCATGTTTATAACCCAAAGATCTTGGATCGTAACTTCCTGAATTATGGCCCCTGATTGTACGAAAAATGACCTCTTTTTTAGCTTGTGGTCCCTCTGGGGTCCGAATTATTATCCCATTTAAAAAAAACGTTTGATTATATCACCGTTACATCGTAATGAAGGTTGAGGTCGAATGTCGTGAAAATCTGACTAAAATTGACAGCTGTTCTTGTCAGGCCATCCATCCTTCATCATGAACAAGGGGAAACCACGCTAGAAAATCTAGATGAACTTTTGTCACCCAATGCAGGGATCAAACACTCAACCTCAAGGCTACCGAGTCAGCATCTTACCCACTTAGCAACATGATCCCCAGTCGAATTTGAAGCCTACTGAAATGAACCTTTATAACCCAAAGATCTTAATTCATTTCAATATTTGCACATATCAAATTCTAACTTAATGATGTAGGAAAAATCACTTTCGGTATTGCTTGTTCTCCATCCATCTCTCGAAAATGTGGGCGTAGCCTATCTTTAACTTTTATTGTGAGAACTGCCAACTCGTTATCTGTAGAAATAAGATTTAGAGATTAGTTAACTTGCTTACCAGTGATCAGACAGCAATAATTGATCTGTTTTCATGACTAGATGCAAACTGAACAGTATTTATTAAAAGAATAAAGTATTATATATCAATTGTTTCAATGGCATTTAGTAATTGAATTGGAATATGTTACCCTCCAGCACAAAATCAGTCGCATTGTCCACGATTCTATTTCTATATACATGGCAAAATACATTATTTGGGTCAAAACTATGGAAAAAATTGGATTAGCACTAAACGCTTAAAAAAACATCTATTTTTCATTAATTTGAATGTTTTTGAGAAAATATAATAAAAAATGCATAAAAATGGGTATTTTGTGGACGCTGTGAAAAAAAAAGAACCGTAAATGCTGTTACTCTGTTGCTAGTTATGTAAATCATTGTAGAAAAGAAATATTATAATCAGGTGAAATTCATATGTGTCGTTCCAGGACTTCAATCAAATAAAGTTGGTTTGAATATGATTAAAATTTTGTTTTTTTGAAAAATCAGTACTTTATAGTTTTTAGATATCAAACACAAACCTAAGTTAATCTGTTTTGATGTATAAAACTAATATTTTAATGTGTCAAACTTTTGTTAATATGGGACTCCATTTTCGTGAACATAACTAAAATAAAACATGTGATTCCAGGTATTTTAGAAAGTTAAAAAAAAAATTAGTTGTTATTGTGATTGTTTAATTCAATGTCACTGCATAAGATTGTGTGAAAATGAGCCATGTGGTAATATTTCTACTCCAATAGGGGTTTGGTTTGGTTTTTCCCTTCGAATTTGATGTAAAACCAATTATTTGTAAAACTGTTACCATGGTAATGGGCAAAAATAATTTTATTTTGGGGACCCTAGAAATATTATTACTTAAAAAACATAGCAAATTAAGTTGGGCAAAATGATTTTTTTGTGGCAAAAATCACATTTAAGATGTGGAACCAGGCATCTGTAGCCCTAACAAAGCCAATTCAAAGAAATATGGATTTTAGGTGAATTTCGGGGACCCTAGAAATATTATCACTTAAAAAACAAAGCAAATTAAGTTGGGCAAAATGATTTTTTTGTGGCAAAAATCACATTTAAGATGTGGAACCAGGCATCTGTAGCCCTAACAAAGCCAATTCAAAGAAATATGGATTTTAGGTGAATTTCAGCCCCTCCCCCCCCTCTCCAAAAATTTTTTTTTAAAATAAATAAAATAATAATAACAAAAAATGTTACCAAAAAAATATGTTGATAAAATTTTGAACAAATGTTGGTACATAACACATTATTATATGCACAAAAATTCATTTTGATGTATGCAATAGATATGTGTTCCTATTGGATTTATTTTGGCTGTTTTAAAATGCAAATTTCTCATTATTTTGTATTTGGCAGCACCACGTCTATGGAAACTTCAGATGGCCATAACTCAACCAATTTTTTTTGTGATTTGCATATTTTATATATCAACAGGAAGCAGTTTCAGTCCCCATTAAGATAAGCATTAAATCACAGTTTTTAAAAATTGATTTTGTAGCGGATGGTCACATAATATACAGGTCACAATAATAATTACTGCCTGTCGGCCAGCATTAACCAAATGTTTTTTTTTTTACATGAATATTGTCTTGTCATATCTAATCATTGCTTGAGTTGAAAATGACTAGATAAGACTAAAATTAACATAAAAAAACTTTTGCATGGCACTGTAAGGATAAAACTGAGAATCAAATATGCCAGGTTTTAAAAGATCCCTGTAATTGACTGATGATATTAGAGAGGTGTGCACAACAAGTATGAATGTTGGAATTAATCAACAAGGCAGCTTTGAAAAAAATATTCTTAAAAGAAGTGTTTCCGATTAAAAAGCTGGTCCTAGCTAAGTCTCTTACTCAATATCATCCAAAGTCTTACACGTTGAAACACGAATAATTTGTCAATTCAACATTGATGTTGTTATCTTACCTTGAAATGGCAGACTTCTGACAAAATATACATTTTACCATTGGAACACGAATTGTGTACCATAATGCATTTCATTTGTAAGTGACCAGAAAGAACGAGACGAGACATATTCCACAAAAACGGTGACGCCATAATTTATCTGGAGAGCATGCATAATAACCTGGAATAACCAGACGCTAGAAATTTCTATTTGGTTGAGACTCATGCTGTATTTCGCTGGACATAACTGATTTGAAATTAGAGTCAAAACGAAAACAATTGAATGTAAATCAGTTCATATACAATCAAATTACATTATTATATGTGTTGCACCCCTTTTCTAGGTTCCCTGAAAGCATGAATTTCATATTTTCTAAAAAAGTCAAAACATATTTATTTCTATGTCTTTTGCTCAGTAGGTTGTCAACTCACTATTATACAATCATAGGCATTATTTTCCACACATAAACATCTTTCACATCGGAAATATTAACACAATTCCCTCCCTTGTTTTTCCATTTCCCCCATGCATTATTAGCTATCTTCAAACGTAAAATCTGAAGTTGAAAATTAAGTTTTTTTCCAATTTCTCAACTGGTGATAGTGAATTATCGGATTATTCTTTAACAAAGTAGGACTGTTTAAAGATACCATCTATTTTGAGGCTTTGTTTTAATATATTTTAAAACTATAACTTAAAAATATGAAATTGCGACTTTAAGGTTTAGTTGACTTTCCTTGATCTCTCAAAACAAAGATTGAATCAAATAAAGTTAGCTTAATACTAAATAATGCTTCAAATAAACTCAATTCAATAAGATGATTAGATTTGTAATTGATGTTTTGGTCATTTATGTCCAATCTGGCAATGAAGTTTATTGGTAGATTCAGCCATCTGACCAAGAGTGGCCACATTGTTTCTACATTGAACTATGCAGTTGACATAAAAACTATAGTTTAATTTTCACATACAGTAAATTATTCAACAAACCATACAGATGTACATAATATATTTTTGATACACATTTGGATCATTGTATGAAGAAATGGAGACAATTAGATTATCTTTGAGATAAAGCAACTATTATCTACAAATATTATTAACATACCAGAATAAAGGTTAACCATAGAGTTATAGTATAAACATTCAATAGTACTTAAAAAACAAAAATTTCAAGTCGCAAATCGATTAATTCTAAATTATGGCTCTTAATTGTGCTATCTTCATTGTACAAGCCAGTCCATTCTTGACCAAGGTCTTCTTTAACTGTGGCCTGCTTAATATATGTAATAACAATAGTCTTGACATTAAAAAAGTACATATTCGTTTACTTTTTATGTGAACAATTTAGAATGTTGTACCTTTAAAATTTTACCAAATTACTTTATAGTATTTTATTTCACCATCAAAAATTTTAATTTATAAAATTTGACGGCAAAATTAATGTTGGTGTGATAGACATAACATAGATAGCCAACAGAATATTAGTACAGTAAAACATTAATACAATGTGATTTTATATTCTGATGACAAAATGATAATTCTTTCATTAGTCTGAGTATAAAAAAAGTTGACAATGATACACCACAATACAAATTATATAAAAAAATTATTGACTATATTCATGTGCATGAAAATTATATACAAATAATTCTCAATATGGAAGGGTTGCACAATCACCATAAAGTTTAACCACTTATCAGTTATATTGGCAAGTTTTATGATTTAATTGTCAGATACATTTTCTGTATTTACTGCATTATTTTTCAACACAGAAAAACAACATATTTACTACAAGTAGTCTATTTGTAAAACATAAAATAATGAAGTCTGTATTTTACATAAATGAAACATTTGTTCATTTTTCACTGTGTCTTTATGGATTTTTACAAGTTTTATCATGTATTCAGTTGATTGTCCTTTAATGTACTTTTGCTGAAGAAACTGGAACATAACGTTTCCACTTATTATATATATTCCCATTTCACTTGGACTGATTCAGTTCCACACGAGAATTAACACAATACAAAACGTTAACAAAATCACCAATATTGATGTCTGTATTACAATAAATTGGGTCTTAATTATCACATGAACGTTGAATATCAACTTGTTTGTTTTCCTTTTATTTTATGAAACACTGCACACCATTAAAATAGAACTGAAATAATTCTGTCTATTTGTCAACATTTACATTAAATATACTAGTTTGTCAGGGATACTTTTCAAATGTTGACAAATAATAATTTCTGTTTTCACAAATATATTCAGGATTTGGAAACATTTCCTTCTTCATATAATTTATATACCAACTGAAATAGAAAGAATTCACATTACAGGTAATAAATGACTGCTGTATATACAAATGAAGCTTAAGAAAACAGAACCAAAATAAAGGTTCTGCTTATTCATCATATAAATACTGAATGGAATGGAACCTTTAATTTATGAAGTGCTAACAGTTTTGATGTTGGTTAAATACTTGATTCTTCTTTCAAAGAATAATTTTATTCGTTTTCATAGATATGTAACTTTTCATAAAATATAACTTACACTCTTAAATTTGATGGCTAAATTCTCAACAAATTGTTCTGAAGTTTTTCCTTGAGGAACGAGAGAACCTAAAGCTCTGCCAGGTTTTTCACGACCATACTTTTCTTCTAAACCTCGAGGTATATAATCTGTATTTACACCAACCTTTACAATAAAAGAAAATTATTTCAGATATAATAAAAATCACGTGGCTAAGTGGGTAAGATGCTGGCTCACTAGTCTGGAGAATGGGTGTTCGGTCCCTGCATTGGCTGAGAAAGTTCATCCACGATTTTCAGGTGTGGTTTCCCCTTGTCAGTTATGAAGGATGGAGGGCCTGACAAGGACAGCTGTCTAGTCATTTGGATGGGACAAAAAAGTGAGGTCCCGTGTACACATTGGTGTGCATGTAATTGATCCCTTGGAAGTTTGAATTCGATATAAGAGTAGGCCGTAGGGCCGCTGTACAGGCCAAATTTCCATCATAGCACAGGCGTATGGCCATCTTCTTTGGCCCAGTTTAGGAGCAGAACAGTAGGATGTTAAACACCATTTCATTTCGTTTATAAAATCACAATCGGACAAATTCAATTACACCAAATTCTACATATCTCATGTTCCGTTCATGACCGTCTCTGAATATGAGCAAAGGATGATTAGTTCCATCATCTAATTATATGGACAAACACAGTTTAATTGAAAAACAAAGTATCGTTAAACTCATCAAAAGATTTTTCAGTGCTTTTTTCATATATTTCCCTATATAAAAGCAGAAAACTACAGAAGATCAGACGCAAAGGCATATTAAATGTTTTCATACTGTAGGAGCTCTAGAATAAACAAAATTTCTTTGGCATTAAAATTCCATTAAAGTATGCAAAACCATTTACCAGTCTATTCATAGGAACATCTGTAACTAGTTCATCTTCTCTGCGACCATCACAGATTCTAATATAAAGAGATGCACCTTCTAGTAACTTTATCTAAAAAATATCAAATTCAATATTCAATATATACACACAATGTCTGTTGTTACCTGAATTAAATGGACAAAAGAAAAAGCTAGAGAGATACCTTTGTCCGGCAGATTTGGACCAATTTTCACGAAATTTGAACTCAACTTTTATTAAGGTGTAATGGTGATATCTTCAAAGGTTTTTTTAAAATCGTGTATTAATTGTGACCTCTAGAGGGACCACAAGCTAAAATGGATTTTTCATACAATCAGGGGCCATAATTCATGAAGTTGCAATCTGATATGCGCGAATATTGAAAGGAACCTAGATTTTTTGGTTATAAACTACATTCAAGTTGTCCAAAATCAGATGTCCAAAACCTGTTTTTTATGTATAATTAAGTTATAATTTGATACATGCTAATATCGAAAGGAACTGAGATCTTTGGGAGATAAACCTATATTTCAAGTTTTGTCAAAATCAGATAAAAATTGTGACCCTATAGTAGGCTATAGAGTGTCCACAAGCAAATTATTGCCTGTTCGGATGAAAATTGCTGAAACAAACAGACTCCACAGCAACCAAGAAAGGCAAAAGTCATGTTTAAAGACAAAATTTTAATGAGACATGATAAAGGATAATTACGTTTTTGCTTCTAATATTTCTCTCCATCCATTCTTTACTTGGTTCTCTAGCTAGTTGTTTTAAGAACTGTTGATTGGGTGAACCTTGAAATAATGGTAGTTGAAAAGCTGATGTATAGGCATAATTTTCTTTAAATATCTGCACTACTGTCCAAGCCTGAAAATAAAAACATTGTAGACAAAAAGCACACCGACGGTCATATTAGTTGGAAGTCTGAAAAATTGCAGAGAAAAAAATGCTAGTAAATAATCAAGTTTTGAAACCCCAAGTAATAAGTGGGCTTGGGCTTATCAATGGCTATTTTCACCGAAATAGAAATAGTAAATGTGCATACATACCTGTTCTAAGAGACCATATTTATAATTTTCTTTAGAGGCAGAAACAAATATTTCTTGTAGATGTATCACTGCTGTCAAGAAACGATGATAGGATCGACGGGGATAATGCTAAAATATGAATATAATTAAAGATTGAAGGTCTAAAATCTACATACACTATCATATGCTTAATATTTAGAAGAAGTGAAGCATTACCAATTATCATGTTGAATTAATTTTATAAGGCCCACATTTAGGATTATCCAGCTAGCTATAAGGAAGCATCCTATTGAAATTTAAGTAACCCTGTTTTTTTTAGATTTAAAAAAAAAACTTGTTGAGATTATGGAATGAATATTGAACTTCAGAGATGTGCATCATTTTCACAGTTATTGCACTAACCACCAAATCTGTTATATACCCAAACATCAACAAATTCACAAATTTTGAGTGAACTTACCTTAAAACCATCTCTCCAGGCTGGTGAAGTATTTGTACTTCTTAAATCAACAGCTTCAGTAAAGACTAATTTATCATAAGTGGCATGTGGCGCTCCCTTAAGAAGAAAACAAATACATGTAGTTACTTGAGGAACCAGAGTGTATCATACTAAATAAATACAGTAATACAGAAACAAATATCTTATTCAAAAGATATATCTTATTCAAAAGATATAAGGCATCAACACACAGCATGGCAATCAAATATGCAACCATCTTGATTATTCATATTCTGATATGAAGAGTAAAATAGAACTTACCAGATAAAAGGCTCCTGGGGGATTAATACAGATATGTCCATGTGTAAAGTTAGACCAGGGTACATTAACAGCACTATCAATAGATATCTACAAACGAAAACATCATAATTAATTGAAATGTATTTGATATAGCTTTGTTTAGCCCCCACTTCCACCAACAAAACAGCCAAAAAAGTGAAAAGTTATAGGATTACTAAAGATAACTATTTTCAGCAGGGAGTCAAAATGTTGATTCTGGAACATTATAAAACAATCAACCTTTTACTTCTTCACAATCAGTATTTTGCACATCTTTTCATCTAGTTGTTGTATTTCTAAGCCAATCAAAATGGGTTCAGTTTAATTAATACAATTTGTCTATATGTCCATATCCATTTTAAGAAATATAAATATCAAGGATGAAAATGTTGTACATAATTTAATAAAGCAAAGCATGCCAACTGAGAATAAGCCCAACCTGTTTTATGGTCAGTTACTTATTCGTTAGAATTACTGTTGAGCATGTACTGCATCGTATCTATGAAATTCAAGCTGCGTAAAGGTTTAAGTTATTAACTTTATGCCCCTTATTGTCCAATATGTAAAGAAGACAAAATTTTATGTAGGCCTACAACATTTTAATTCAAGGTTTTGATACCATATCATATCTCTTAGTCGCGTATCCATGTTTTCCACCATAGTGAAATTATACGTACTGTTTCCAAATTTTTATCAATAGAAAAAAAATCAGTTATCTTCGATGTTATTATATTTTAAGTATATAAAGAATCAAACCTTGAAGCCATGTTTAGGATTATATTGACATATAAAGTTGAGATCTTGTTCTAATGGTTTAGAATCTACAGTTTTGGTCAGCTGGTTCTGTAAATTTAAAAAGGTACATTATTGATTCCTATTTCTAACTACTAATTATAAATATTTTCAAATAAAATTATCGGTATTTACCAATCTTGGTCCCAATAATTTATAAGGTGTGGTATGTTCTCTAGTTTTATGCATGTCTTTCTAGTTAGAAATGAATTACATAAATAGAATTATATTTAAGCTAATAGTGTACCTTTATATATTGTTCCATATTCTTATCACTTCTCATAAAGCCTTCTTTAGCTTGAGCATGTGTAGCTACAGCATCACGAGTTGGTATTTTAGGTCGTTTCATCATTCCATGTAACATCTTATTCTCTCCTTTTAATGGTACACATTTCATTGAATAATAAACTCTATCAGAATATTTTGGCCGTGGCTGCCACAAACCCAACCTAAGCCAATCACTTTGAGGTACTTTATTTGACTGTAAGTAAATAAGGTGTTTCACATAAAATGTACAATGAAAGAATTGAGCACATAAACTATACAGTGCTTAACCACAATATCTGTAACAACCTCCAGTTCAAACCTCAATCTTGAAAACAAATCCATTTCTCTTTGTATGAGATACTTTATCCCCATATTGATGATGGCAGATATAAAGTAAATCAAATTTCATAATTTTGACATTTTCATTTACCCGCAAAATAAAAGAGTAATGTGTTGTCACAGACTAAAATTGAGCCTTTTCAACGCACAAAATGATGAAGAATAATCGAAAAAGTTTGCCCAAATATTAGTATAATTTATACCTCTAACGGTTTTCCATTTGGTCCTTTAGGAACTTTAACAATTCTGACCAGTACTGATGCACATGGTATGAGTCTAATATTAGCATTTCGCAAAGATCCTTCACTTAATGGATCAACCCCATTAGGTCCTTGACTATATAATCGTAACTGATGGGCACCTGTATTTAATGATATCTGGAATATAAAACACAGTACATCAAAATAAGGTTTTAATAATGAAATGAAATGGGGTTTAATGTCCTATTGTTCTGCTCCATACTGGGTAAATGAATATGAGCATATGCCATAAGTGTGCTATGTGGGAAGTTAGGCCTGGATGACGGCAAAACGTCCTTCTCTTATATCGAATTCCAGCTAACAAGGGGTCTTTTACATTTTGGTATTGTACAGCGCATATGAACACATTTTGTGAAAGCCTGCGCTATATAAATGTTGACAATAATAATAATAATGCACGCCAATTTGTACACAGGAGCTCAGTTTTCCGTACCATCCGAATGACTAGACAGCTGTCCTTGTCAGGCCCTCCTTCCTGCATCACTGACAAGGGGGAACCACACCAGAAACGAAATCCCCTCTATACTACAGTTTGCACTATGCAGAGACAAACCGTTACCAATTTACATATTGAAAATCTGTAAACACAGATGACAAAATTAAAAGTCATAGAAAAATCATATTCTGGTCATCCGATATTCTCAAGAGAGGCTGCATTACTTGTTTTCATTTCAAAAAATCATTAGCCCAGTTAGGAGCAGAAAAGTAGGACGTTAAACCCCATTTCATTTCAAAAAATAAAAATGGTCTCTTTATTAATGTTTTACCTGAGTTACAGAAAGTAACTCTACAATATGACGAGTTAAATGTAGTGCCTTTAAACGCCTCAAATGTTTAGGAAGGATTGCCACCATTACACTTTTATCAAATCATATATATTTTCTCTTCTACTGATCACAAAATTTACAATCAAAAATTGAGAGACTTCATCTCCATTACCTCCATAGCATTTTTATCAACATTTGGCTGTCTTTCTGTTCCTGTTTCAACAAATATATTTATTGTAGCATAACCAACCACCGTTAACTTCTTGTAAAAACTATCAACAGTATAAATCTGTAACAAACATATTTAAACATGGCTAATTTGTTAATTAGTATTTGGTTATGTCATTTTATATTCTATGGTGAACCATGAAAAGGAAAATTCTACCATGGCTGTAACATATCAAACTACTATATGACTGTTAATGCCAAGCCAAGTACCTTTAATCTGACATGTCTATATCTGTATCATTAAAAAAATAATGACCTTTTTTTCTCAATCAAAAAGAATCATATACTTTAGAAAATGTGGTACACAGCTATCTCCCCTCACCCTCCTATCACCAATCTTTCCCGTTACATAAGTTTTTCGACACAAGATAGAATACATAATGAACTATATAACACATACATATATGGATGAATAACTACTAATAGCTTTAGATAACATTTTGAACAGTATTCTCTCAAAGTTTTCAGTTCATGAGTATGTGTTAATAAATGTTTCTAAAGGATTACAGAAAATGCACCAACCTTAAGTAGAAGAGTACTTGATGGTGGTATATTTGGTTCTCTAAATTCTTCTTTATGTTCATATATAGGATTATATATATCACTGTCTAGTTTCACACTAGTTAATATATCTTTACCATACACTTCATACTTTCTATCTAATACACGACCAGCAACCTAAATTATCAAAAAGAAATATTCAAATTATCTAATTACACTTTTGTTTGATAAATGATGTATATTGATCCATTGCTATCTTGGGTAATGCTTGGGTAATTTGCGTAAACTTATTTTCTAACAAAAAACATGAATTTGGACAAGTGCTTGACCAATTTATAAATAAGTTTTCTGTCATAAGTATTTACAAGCTTTCTGAGTCAAGGGCTACAAAAAACAGTCAAGAAAATGTTGATTGTCAAGGGGAAGTTATGTACAGTTATGTCTCTAAAACTTCTAATAAAAATAGTTACTCTATAAAAGAATAGTGTCACAGTCAAATTGATATTTTATAAAAATTACCATTGTAAAAAAAGTATTATGAATCAGCATTCAGCAACCCCCAATGGCTACAGTTGACATCAGAATTTCTCTTTGATCAAGGGCAATAATACCAACAAATAAATAAATCTTGTTCAAATTCAAACAAGTTACCTCAATAAGGCCCTGTTGACCTAGTATTGCTTTTACTGAGCAACTCTTTTTGAACAAAATCAGAATAAATGCTACCCATGCAAAATACATATTAAATTTAGTCGGAACCAAAGAGTGGTTTAAGAGAAATTGTTGAAAAAGACTATAGTTCCTTCTTAGAAAATCTGAATAAGCAATACCAAAGCAACATCCCTACTAAATTAAATCCTTCCGGAAGTTTTTGAGAAGAAATGGTAAAATTGATAAACCTACCTTAGTAAACGTAACAGAATCAGGTAAAAATCTACAACCATCAATATAAACATCAAAACCATCACCTGATATATAAGGTTCACTGGGTGGTCGTTTTCTATCTAAAGGTAACCACGCAAACTACAATAAACACAGATTTGGAGATTATGGAACAATATAAAATGCTAGATGATATACAGGTTTTAATGTATAACAGAACAGTATTTAATCAATAGACAACTTTTATAAAATCAATTATGCAAAGGAAGCATTTATGATACTTCGTAAAAGACATAATAATTTGAAATTTTCATGAACACTTAATTCTTACCTCAGGTATAGTGTCCTCTCCATCACTAGATAGTTCACTAGGTGTTAATGAACCAGGTCGGGCCACACCCTGGAATATGTGAATACGTAATGTTGACTTTCCATATGGCTTCCACTCTCTATTGTATGCCACATCTTCAAATGGTATGCGTGAAGCCTCCGGTGTTGGAGGTTGAAACAGTTTTAACGTGTGAGTTCCAGTATTAATTCTCATGTGGGACGGATCAAATTCCATCCGACTTCTGGCAGTTAAATCTGGATGGAAAGAAAATAAAAATGGCATTAATATAACTTCATTGAACACGATAAATATATTAAAATTGTATATCTGAAGACTCATATATCCACCTTTCTTATAACTGTGTTATATTATACATACAGGTCATATTGCGAAACCTTCTTCATTAACTTGGTTGGAGCTGAATAGACTAAGACTTCTTTATTATTAATATTGGGGGTAGGTGGGGGTTTATATTTGTATCTATATTCCTATATTTACAATCAATATTTTCTTTTTAAGAATACTCAGATTTTTTGTATTGGACTTCAGTCTGCTATTTTCTATTTACATAAGTGAAAAATTAAGGGTGGGATTTTAAATTCAACCAGGAATAAAATTGACCGAGAATTAATTGAAAAGATTGGTTTCATCAATCAATGTTTTACAGCTATAAAAGATATAGTCTAAGGAAATGGATTACCTCTTAAATGCGTCTGAACTAATGGTAAGGCTGTCCAAGCTACTAAAGTTTCATCTTCGTATGGTGATGCTTCAGGATTATCAAAATGTACATCTTCAGGTCCTGGAGTTTTCTTCTTTAAATAAAATCTAGCAATGAGCATCATATCGCCTTGCAGTTGTACATCTGAGAATGATGCTTCTTGTTGTCCGAATACATGATAACCTTGTTTAAAGTTTGATCTAACAGCTGTAGTACTACATGTTACAGGTCCTATGCCTGATTGTGCAACCTGGAAAAATATGTATTAGTAATTTCAGGAATTACAATTATCATAGCATATTCTTGATGTAATTATAATTCACTGGAACCACTATTTTACTTTTACTAGAAAGAGAAGTTTCAGCACCAGATCAAAGGGGGCAAATTGGGAGAAATGTTCCTCCCTCCCCACCCACATTTAGGGGCCCCCCACAATTCTGGGTCATCTAAAACAATTTCACTAAAATAAAGTAAATGAAAATATCATAAGAGAAAGATTCTGTTTAAAATAAAATCATTCACTGATGCTCATAATATCAGGCACATATATTTGGACACATCAAAACAATCACATACCTTTCCAGTAGAAGAATAATAAACGCTTAATCTAACTTTTCCTTCTCCTGGTTCAGCATTTTTAACTCTATCGACTTGAAACCCCACCAGTGGCTCCATGTTCGGATTGCCCCTCACGGGATAGTTGTCTAGGCGACTAAGAAATAATAATGAAGAAAAATTAATTTATGCATCTTACATCAATTCGTAAAGATTAGTCCTGCTTCCAGTCTGTGGCAATTACTTGTTATCTCGTCGATGTACTAATTAAGATTTGTTCAGGTTTTTTTTTGTCTAATTTTTCCATAGACTAGTATGTGGAAGTAGAAGTTAGATCTTGGGTATAAATTTCCCACCTCCTCTAATTCTAGTATATGTACATGTTAAAAATGTAAAATGTAATTAAAAATTCATGAACTTTCTAAGTGGTATCAAATTATTTGGAGGATTGATAATGTTACAGAGGTGGGAGATCTAACTATCTGTCTTATAAAATAAAAGTAGAGTATGTAAATGTACCTGTGATATGGCGAATGTGGAGGACTAGCTGAAGGAGGAGGTGGGATCATTACAGGTGATATAGTTGTCTGGTGTAATACTATTCCTCCCTGTAATTCATTTGATACAAATGTTTCATACATATGTTTGAAAATAATACATTTCAGAAGGAAAGATTATCTTCAACCAAATTACTAGTGAATATTATGAGTAAATTACCTGTGGTGCTAACTGATAAGTAACACTGTTAGTATCAGCTATAGTAGATGTAGCATGTATACCAGCTTCATTCATGTGCACAATACGATAATATATCTCAGATTCTCCATACTGTCAAAAATAAGATTAAAAATAAGAAATTGTGTTTTTAGCATGCTCAATCACCAAATGCCACTCAAGGATTATGTTATAAGTAAAAATCAATTCGAAGTTTATAATCCTTTTGTTTTCTTTCTTTAATTTTAATCTAATAATGATGAATAACCAATTTGAGCATATTTTATGGTGGATTAAAGTTGTGACAAAATTATCTACTATCCGAAAAATGCAAATGACAGACGGGTCGCACAGCACACAAACAATTACACAAGACAAACCTACGAACAGGGCACGATATACACAGACGTCTCAAACAACAAACATACATATCAGATCAAGTGAATAGAACGCAGCGCTAGCCATAAGCCTTCACAGCGCTGTAAAGGACTTTGTATCGTTTAACGTACCTGTGGAATCTGTGACAGATCATTACTGGGCACAAATGGTTTAATTGGCACCATTCTCAAAGGTAACTTAAATCTTCCTGCCAACAGCATATTATTATCATCAAATAGTGGTATTTTAGTCCAGGCTCGTGTTATAAGACGAGTTTCATCATGTTCTGACCCTGGTCCACCAGCACATTGTAACTCTACTACAATACCTAGATCGGGTTGAGGTGGACATCTGCAAATAATAAATATAAATATTAATATCATCGGTATTAAAAACCTACATAAAAACCTTTACTAATACCGAAAAAGTCACAAAATTATCTAGTAAACTGAACCAATGCAAAACTTTAACGTTAGAATGGAATGGGGTTTAACAATCATCAAAAGCAATATATTGGTCCTCCAGTGCATTGAGGAGGGGGAATTGTCCAGAGATCTTGTCGTATTGTCGGAGATTCTGGCAAGAAATAACATGTGGTTCAGTGTACATGGTGGTATGAAATTACCCTTGACAGTTCGAATTTAATTGCTGTCGAGTAAAATTTGCCTCACAGCACACAGTAGTATGGTACAGATATTAAAAACCATTCATTCATTCGTCTATTCTACTGCAGAAAGAAAATCTTACCTTGGAACAGGTTGTCTTGCACCAACCAGTGCACTATTTGTATTATAAGCTTGAGGCCGGGTTGATGGTTCAGCATAAACCATTGGTAGTACAGACGGATCACCCATTTTGGAGATAGTGTTATGTAAACCAACAATAAGTCGAACAGCTGTTACTCGAGGATCAAGATTTAGTACAAAATCATAGAAAATAACAAACCCAGCACTGGAATTAAGTAAAAGCAGCATATTATATTCAGAATTCAAAGTAATTGAATATTTCTTCAAATTTCAAATTATTATTCACTTTTCATTCAAATATTACCAAATCATTTCTTAAATGAATAAATAAATATTCTTAAAATGTTCAAATAATTTAACTTACCAAAATCGAAATCATAAGATAGAACTTTTCAATAAAATAGAAAAGTTTACTGTAGATGTGTGGAGATGAGTTTTACAGCCAGTATGATGGTAATTATAAAAGTAATGATTTAATGGAATTAAGAATTATCATTTCACATGAAGCTCAAGTCATCATTCGGTGAAGGGGGGTGGGGTGGAAATGGTGTTTTGTCTAATGTATGGTATAATAATGTAGTAAAAACAGTGCGTCTTATACTGAATATACGCTATACATGACATATTTATCAAAAAAAGGCCAATATTTTTCAGAATTCTTTTATTGACTAAAATATAATTTTGAGACAATATAAACAACATAGACAGTATACATACATATTTTTTCAAGAGTCTGTCAAAATTTATATTAAAGCGATTGATATATAATTCAATTTCAGAATATTTGAAAGGACATGTTTTGAAATTTAAAAGTTATGCTTGCTTTCTTTGGTAAAGTTCTTAGTTTGTATTTAATAAACAACAGATTAACAGAAACCATAACTTCTATAAATTCATTTCACAGCTGGAATTTCTCTAAACTTATTTAATACATTTAAAACTGAATGTATTAATTTAAATACAGGATAGTTCCATAAATGTTTATATCATTTTAGAGAAAGATCAAATATATTCAAAATAAAAGAAAAAGGTTCATTTCATAATTCATTATAGAGGCAACATGTACATTATATAAAGTAATCATTAAAATAACCTATTCTAATACCCAATAACGACCACCCACTAATTTTTTGCATATAATATATCAAAGTATATTTTTCGTTTCATCAATAAGCAACAGTAATTTCTTTTTTCAAATGTTGTAATGTACAGACATTTGCAGAGTGATGTAGCATCAGTCAAATCTCATTTTGAGTAATTCTAATCTCATATTGAGTAATTTCAATCTCATTTTGAGTAATTTTAATTTCCATATTCCATAGGAAAAGTTCCTAAAATTCAGCGATGATCAAAAGTAACTCCCTCATCGACTCCAGGTATTGGTTCATTCCATATAGAATTATCATTATAGTAATTATAACCATTTATTGGACGTGGTCTAAATTGCGTGGGTGGACGATAGTATGGTGCTCCTCCCCCTCCCATAGGCATCCCTCCCCCTCCCATAGGCACCCCTCCCCCTCTCCCCATTCCTATTGGTTTACCCCTCCCTATCCCACTAACATTTAATGGTGGTCCTCCATCTATAGGTTCCCCATTTGGACCAAAACGTCTTTCTATTCTATAAGCTTCTGTTGGTTCTTTGCCTTCTTCTACAAGTTGAGGAGGAATATATTCTTCTACATACCAACTATACCCTCCTCCACCCCTGCCCGCTGCCCCTCCCCTTCCTCCTGCTGGGGGGAGCCTGAAAAAATAATAAGATCAATTACTTATAACAAAGGTATTTTGTAGGTATTCATGTTACTTTTCAATCGATTGACACATCTTTTTTCATATGAAGGCTTCAAAAATTAGTTATCTTAACCATTGGTTTTCAAAGAAAAATTAAATTATAGTTCCTTACAAAAATTATAAATTCTTTACAAAAAAATTAAATCCTTTACCAAAAAGTATAAATCCTTTACAAAAATTATAAATCCTTTACAAAAATCCTTGAAATTAATCAATATTTTCTTGAAGAAAAATAAATGTGTTAATGTTAATACATGTAGCTCATTATAATTTATGCAATCTATTTAAAAGCCTATCATCAAGAAATTCTTCATAAAAGATTTTAGTGATTAGTATTTTAATGTCTACCATCTACAACTTATTAGTTTTATATCATTTAAATTATACAATAACCAAGATTATTTTGTCAGAATAAGTAAGAAAAAAAAACAAATATGTAAGTATTCTACAAATATACAGAAATAATAGAAAATGTTTGGCAGAGAGCATAATAATCTTTCGTCAAATACTAATAATACTATACCAAAACTTGGGAAAACTTTAATTATGCTAACAGTCTCAAGTAACTTTCCACTTAGACCCACGTTTCTCAACCTTTTCTCACCGCTCACCCCTAAATGAATTCTCAACCAACCCATTTACCCCCATTGTTTTGAGGTGGTTACTGATCGCGGAGTCGTGACCGGCGAAACTGGTCACCGCGTGCGCCGTAGGCGCGAAGCCCGTCGAGGAGGGACGGGGGCGGGGGGTCTCCACCCTAGGAAATTTTTAGAAATTGGAGCCCGGAAATGTGATTTCCAGCCATTTCAGGCACTCTTCAGGATAGGAACTTGAAAATGGCCTTCTTTTTCTATAGAAGCCATCCGACATGAACCACGGATCCTTGCATGGGCCTGCACCCCCTGACCACATTGACAAAAATATCGAATGAATACGGATCGAAGGTGAGATTTAATAATCACCAAATTTATATTTTAATAAAAATACGCTGTTTCCAGTTAGTGCGAAATTTGCTCCTGGTGATTGTCACAAACCATTTTTATACGCCCACATTTTTATGTGGACGTATATTGTCGCCGCCCCTTTCCATCCGTCCACAATTTGTTTGTGGACACTCTACATGTCACAATTCTTATCCGATTTTGACGAAACTTGAAATATAGGTTTATCCCCAAAAGATCTCTGCTGCTTTCGATATTGGCATGTATCGGATGAAAACTTCATGGATTATGGCCCCTGATTGTACGAAAAATCACGTTTTTAGCTTGTGGACCCTATAGAGGTCACAATTTTGAACCGATTTTGATGAAACTTGACATGCATGTTTATAACCCAAAGATCTTGGTTCCTTTCGATATTTGCGCCTATCGGAATGTAATTTCCTGAATTATGGCCCCTGATTGTCCGAAAAATCACCCTTTTTAGCTTGTGGTCCCTCTGGAGGTCACAATTATCATCCGATTTAAAAAACCGTTTGATTATATCACCGTTACACCCTAAGGAAGGTTGAGTTCGAATTTCGGGAAAATCGGACCAAAATTGCCATACAAAATGGCCGCCGTTTGTACTCGAATACTGCTAAAAAATGGTATATCAAGGTTGTGGACCCTGTAGAAGTCACATTTTTTATTCGATTTTGATGAAACTTGAAATTCATGGTTATAACCCAAAGATCTTGGTTCCTTTCGATATTTGCGCATATCGGAACGTAACTTCCTGAATTATGGCCCCTGATTATACGCAAAATCGCCTTATTTTAGCTTGTGGTCCCTCTGGTGGTAGCAATTATTATCTGATTTAATAAAACGGTTGATTATATTACCGTTACACCGTAAGGAAGGTTGAGTTCGAATTTCGGGAAAATCGGACCAAAATTGCCATACAAAATGGCCGCCGTTTGTACGCGAATACTGTTAAAAAATTGTATAGCATGGTTGTGGACCCTGAAGAGGTCACAATTTTAATTCGATTTTGATGAAACTTGAAATGCATGGTTATAACCCAAAGATCTTGGTTCCTTTCGATATTTGCGCATATCAGATCGTAACTTCCTGAATTATGGCCCCTGATTGTCCGAAAAATCGCCTATGGTCCCTCTGGAGGTCACAATTATTATCCGATTTGAAAAAACGTTTGACTCTATCACCGTTACACCCTACGGAAGGTTGAGTTTGAATTTCGAGAAAATTGGACCATAATTGCCAGAAAAAATGGCCGCCGTTTGTATGCGAACAGTGTAAAAATATGGTATGTCAAAGTTGTGGACCCTGTAGAGGTGACAATTTTAATTCGATTTTGATGAAACCTGAAATGCTTGTTTATAACCTAAAGATCTTTATTCTTTTCGATATTTGCGCATATCAAATTGTAACTTAATGAATTATGGCCTTTGATTGTAGGAAAAATCACTTTCGGTATTGCTTGTTCTCTGTCTATCTCTCGAACAATTATTATCTGATTTAAAAAAAAACTCTGATTATATTACTGTTGCACCGTAAGGAAGGTTGAGTTCGAATTTCGTGAAAATCGTACCAAAATTGCAGGACAAAATGGTCACCGTTTGTACGCGAATAGTGTAAAAATATGGTATATCATGGCTGTGGACTCTCTACAGGTCACAATTCTTATCCGATTTTGACGAAAAGTAACATTTCTAGGTTGTGTACCGTCAAACCATAATCATTGTCGGCTTCGAATTTCATGAATATCAAACTGGAACTGACCAACAAAATGGCTGCTCCCAATACAGTATGAAATACAGGACTTAATGATGTAGGAAAAATCACTTTCGGTATTGCTTGTTCTCTATCCATCTCTCAAAAATGTGGGCGTATCCTGCCTGGCAGTGCCAGCCTATCTTTTTTTATTCTTGGGACAGTGTTTGAGAGTGCTAATCCCAACTGCACAACCTTTATATGATCATTTTTGAAGTTACTGTGAGTGTGGTCATTCACCCCCTGGACGCGAGCCATTCCCCCAGGTTGAGAAACGCGGACTTAGACATATGAGTGGGAAATTAGGACATGTACCTTTGTCAATCATGGGCCGAAGATGTGGAAATCTACATGGTTGAGATTGATGTTACTTAAATAGAAACATATCTGTACAGATACAAGTGATTTACAATCTGTGAATTTTCTACCTGAGTAGAATAAATGCAAACGACTCACTAATTATCATAAGATAATATGCTAATGATTTGTCAATTGTGTACAGAAAACATGTTATCTAGAATAATATATCTGAATGTAATTTTCATTTCTGTTCAGTTTATTTCAAAAGATCTTTCATTGAAAATATTACATTTGTCACGTTATATTGCTGTATTCTTTTATAACTATAATACTTAACCCAATGTTCTTTAGGGAGCATTTATGGAACCCCCCCCCCCCACAAATTGTGTACTGCACAATAAATTTTATGCAAAATTTGAATTTAGACTCAAAGACTACAACAATATAACATGATCATGATTAGATTCATTAGTAAGAAAATAATATCTACTTTTCTAAGATATTCATCATGATCATAATCATCATAATAGCCATCATCATAAATGTTATCATCATAATAGTTATCAGCATAATTGTTATCAGCATAATTGTTATCATCATAGTCTAATACAAACTCTTGAACTCGTATTGGTGGTGGGGGTGGTAATTGTAGAGGTATATAAGGTGGCGGAGGTGGTGTTGGTGGGGGCTTAGGAGGAGGACAAGGACGGCATTGACATCGTCTTGTAATAAAAATGATACAGATAGAAAGAAATCCATTAGTTAATTAGTTTTATCAACAAAAATCTGGTTAAATTGTCGTCATGCCTATACATAGATTTTTTAAAACTTAAAGCATGAATCAAGCAGATATATTGATTGGTCCTTTATTTAATGTGTTTTCTTTTGTTTTCATAGTAACCAGACTTTTAATTGATAGAATTGGTAAAAGCCCCTAAACTACAGTTACATGATTATGTATGATATATTTTCTATATTTCAAAAAATTCTAGTTTTTGGTAAATTTGCAACATTACTTTTTCGCAATAATCCTAAATTCTACATCTGAACTGAGTGGGATCCATAATAATCGTTATAGCTGTAGTTTAGGCAATAATGTAAAATGAAAGAAAAATTTGTTATTACATGCACTGTGAAATCAGACTTACGCTATAATCTATATATCGATACGATAGTTGGGATCGTATTCGTTCTCCAGACGGTGATGTGTGCTAACCCAAGAGTGAGCGACTGCTGGCTCTCGGTAACTATGTGGGTCAAAACCACCATGACCGTTACCAGAACAACCAGAGTAACCACCACATTGACAACCAGAATGATTGTTACATTGGCAACCGCTGTTACAGCTGAAACAATATGTAGGTTTTTTTATGTACTCTGGTAAGCGTATTCATAGTCTAATCAGTGCAGTCAGTGCATACATGGAATTTGATGCAGTTGGTATTTAAATTGGAGGCATACAAAAATTTACTATGTTGGGTATTTAAGTCCTGATTTCAAGTGCTTGTGCATGTAATACACAAATTTTCATATTATCAATAGTGATATCACACATATACACTGACTGGCACATCACCCATTCATTTTAAACTTATTATAATCTATTTTATTTTCTATATAATCTTTTTTTTAATATTTCTTTAAATGATAATAATCCACATCAGTTACAGTTTACTCTGAGATTTATTTGGATTTTTAAAACAATTTACCAAACGATTTTTGAAATATTAATATCATAATTTAGTAGCATACCTGGGAGCACATCTGCAATGTTGGCTGTTCAGACAAAAGGAAATGATATTACAGTCATAAAACAACAAGAACTAAACGATGATGACACAACATACACACAATTACATAATTATAACTAGGTATACAAAATTGGCTGTGCAGGTACAGGTAGTACAGAAATGGAGTGGTGACACTACAAGGACGAGGAGATTTATTTTGAGTAAGAGTGTTCATGTAAGTCAATACATATCTGAAGCTGGGTTTGACAGACTTACAAGACATAAAATCTTATTTAAATAGGGAATGGTAACCAAAGTCTAGAACTTGGACAACTGAAAAACATGACATTCTCTTCATATACTTCAACTAAAATAAGTTAAATTCTGCAGAAATTCACAAATTCACCAATCATTTAATAAGATTTTAACCTATGTATATTTCGTATGACTTCAACCATACATTTATTTGTATATTTAAGAAGCCTCAACCTATCGATAATAAAAAATGTTAACGAACTGTCAATAAAATCATCTCCACACAATCTCTATTTATATACTTAAATGTTTATATTCATAAAATGATTAAACAAAACTTACTGTTGATCATAACAATGAGTGTGTCTATCCACTTCAATATACTTCTAGAAAACAAAATAATGACATAAAAATCAAATTTAAAAAATGTATTGAGGATGTTTAACTTTTTCCATTTGATGAAGCTGCTGATTAGATGGCAAGTATTCCCTGCTTTTACAATATGTATCAATGTATTATTCAAAATATGTTTAATCTAGCATATGGTCGATCACTTTGATCCACAGGAATTATTTCAATATGAAAGTATATCTGTAATGACCAGAAAAAGTATAATTGTAGTCTTAAATTGAATAGTAAGTCCATAAACAATTTAATTATTATAACGTGTAGTTAGAATGAACAGATTTTTGGATTAGACATTTCGGACAAAAGTGTCCTAATTATAAAATGGTGTCAACCACTACGACTGTCATAAGAGGGCATCAGTGAATGTTTGTAACTATTGTAAAGACAGCTTCAGTAATATTTGATATATTTTGAACTTTTTTATAGCAGTTCACTGGCTTCAAATCCTTGCTCATTAATGCTCCAACATGAAGACTTTACTAGACAAGTTTTTATGCTCCTTTGTACTTAATACAGATGTGATTAATATACAATATTTACTGTTTGAATAGCTGGTTGTATTGGTGCTGCTGCTATAGGTTGTGGACATGGAGGTTGATGTACAATTATATTTTGCGGTTGATTCTGTTGTTGACTGTTGAGTTCTAGTTGTATCTTTGTATCTTGACGTATCGCCTCCATATTCTGTTGTAATTCATACATTTTTAGTAGATGATCTTGCTGTAATCTTCTGATTTCTCGTTCAAGTTCATCTAAATATATTATCACAATATTGTGAAAAACTTTTCAACAGGAAATGGTAGAATGTATTGTATTGCGTGATCCAAATTCTATAAATATTGTTGTTTGTGTTGATACATTTGTGTATTGTTCTGTTTTTGTGCTTTGCGTTATTAGTTCTCCTGAATCTTCTATTATAAATATCATCAACAAATTGAATTTCTAAAGATGTGTGCAGGCACACAAATCATGCGAATGTCATAAAGGGACTTTTATCCTTGACAATTAGGATTCCAAAGAGGGCAGAAATCAGTTAATAGCATTATATGAATAAGCCAGTGGAAAAGGCCAACTGATAAAGTATTTGTATCGCAGTCATGGTGCTATATCATTTTAGTAAATTGAGTTATCTCCCCTTGCTCTTCAGAATTTCTAAGCTAATCCCACTGAAATAACTTAAGTACCAATACTCATTTAAATTAATAGCACAAACTTTAATTCATAATTGCCATACATATCCATTTACCATATTGCACCTTTCTTGTGAATATGAAATCTTTATTTGATTTTGAATGGTTAACACAGTGAGTCAAGAATGATTCATTTTTCGGCCAAAGATATAAAGTTGATAGTAACGAATGTATTTAGGAGTGCTCTGTTTTCTTAGTTACCTCTAAACAATAATAAACATTGGGCTGGAAGACAGCTCAGCATAAGTGAAAAGAGGTGGTGACTATGTGATATTTAATGTGAAGGTGTCAATGGATGTCAAAGAATCCTTTCTTTTTATTTAAAACGGACACAGAGAGTTGAATATCTTAAACAATGTGTACTACACCAGTGATTACCAATTTTTTGTTGGTTGCGACCCCATTCCTGAAACCAGCAGCTAAACACATGATCCCCCGAAGTACAAAGGCACCTTTTGCAAAGGTCGTATGTGTGATGTACCAGCCATCTACCTTCACAACAAATAACTACTTTAAATTAAAGAGAAACTTAATGTCCAAGGTTCAAGATAATGTGACATAAAATGAATATAAGCCCAAAAACTAGTTTACCTTTCCAGGACAAAATGTAATGAGGGACTGGAGAAACAAATTATGGGTGTGAGAAAGGAAAGGGGGTTGGCGGTGTGGCAAGCGGTGAATAGATACGCTTTTTTCCAAAAGTCTGAGAGTTGTCTGCAACAACCCCAGGAAAATTTGGGAACCCAATACTACACAATTGAATTTAGGTTCTACAACATTATGATGCTTATACCGCTTTTCAGTAAAATTTTGTTGAAAACACGACAATAAAGAAGCAATTTGCATGTTTGAACCTCATTGAAGTCGACAATATGATCTTGGATAATAGCGACAAGGGAGAAATAGGGTTTAAATTTCTCAAGGCACAAATAGGGCCATTTCATAGGCCTAACAATATCTTGAAATTGTCACATCAGACTTCGACTTCACACCAGTGAAATACAAAGGAAGGTGATGATGTGCCAAAAGACCCCAATCATTTCATTGCATTTCTTATTAACAGAAATAAAGCACATGGCTCAAACTTAAGATGAAAATCTCCAAGATAAATATTACAAATGTATATATTAAATTTTTTAATAGTAATTGCTAATTTCAATGTATTCAATTTATAATTAAAGTGCATAAAGATTATAAACATAAGCTGAGCCATGTACTTTACTCCTAAAAATTACAAAAGACTTGCTATCAAAACTAACTTTCTTTATTATTCTAATGAAAAATATACATGCACATTGTATAGAACGAGATTCTTTAAAATACTGGAGCATTAAATAATGTACAATGTTGTAGAGGTAAATAATTTATAAGATATTAAAATATGTAATTCATAGCACTATCTCTACAATAAAGGGCAAGTACAAATTCTCAGCTTATGTTTATATCCTATACACAGTCACTTTATACACACATATATATATATATATATATTCGAAATAAAGATGTTTTAGGAAATAAAACTTATTTTTTTGTGAGTACTTTCCGCTTTATTAAGCTTCATCAGACATCAGACCTGTGATGAAGCTTAATAAAGCGGAAAGTACTCACAAAAAAACAAGTTTTATATCCTAAAACATCTTTATTTCGAATATCTACCATCTAAGAGTAGCTTTAAATATAACCTTTTCCTATATATATATATATATATTACAGTATCAGAACAAGCTTATCTTCACAAAATAGATTCATAATTAATAACTAAATCAAGATCAATATCTTTACATAATTATCACAGTTTTTACACACCCCTAGATGTGTTGATTGCACACAAAGTAACTAATCTGTGGAGATGAGTTAATAACTAGTTTCGAGCAATAGAGGGTATACTAAATAAAATAAAAAAAGTGTGTTTTTACAAGCTAAAGGAATTTCTAATTTCAACTAAATATTAGTGCAAGTATCTGAAAATTGGTGCTCTTAGCAATGCTTATTTCTTCATCAACTGAGTCATCAAATTGATCAGAAATGTATTGTCTGAAAATCATGTATCATTTCATTTAAATTAATGAAAGCCAAATATATTATGTAACTACTGATTGAACTTCAGACAAAATTGTTATTCAGTCAAAATTTTCAGTTTCTATTTTTCTGTAAATTTACCATAGATATCAAAGCCTAAGTAAATTTTGGGATTAACCTCTGCCCATTTCCACCTTTTGAATGCAGAGTCTGTCAATTAACACATACCAAGCGCTCTTTGTGCTGTCAAGCAGGCATCAAGTCGACAGCGTGTCAGCTTGTGATGACCTTACATTTTTGTCCTGTGTGCACACTCATGGGTGTTTCTCCAAGGAATCCAGTATTGGAAATAACTACCTGATAAATACTCTCAGTGGAATGAATCTTTAATAGATTAGTATTGTTAATGTGAGTGTTATCAACTACAAAAACATGGAAAGTTAGAACTACCTACAACTGAAGAAGCTTGTTCTGATTTTATGCTGATAAATTGGTCTAGAAAATGTACAACATCTTCTTAAAAATTTGGCAATAATTTTGGCAATAATTTATTAATTAATGCTGTCTATGAGATCTATGAGATTTGCGTGATTTGGGTTCCCTGGCACTTCCTGAGATAGAAGTAGCAGGATTGACAGAATATGCAGTTGTTGGTGCTCTGCTTGGCGAAGGGACACTTAGGGATGGAGGTTGTATAGTCATCTGAACAGTTGGTTGAACACTGTGAGCAGATGATCGAGCAGCTGTTTGCGGAATAGATGGCTGAACTGTCTGTTGGACAGAAGGTGATGGCTGTTGCTGAACATATTGGGGCTGCTGCTGAACATATTGGGGTTGTTGCTGAACATATTGGGGTTGTTGCTGAACATATTGGGGTTGCTGCTGAACATATTGGGGCTGTTGCTGAACATATTGGGGTTGCTGTTGTGCATATTGAGGATAATAGTGCTGAACATCTGGGTAATAATCTGAACTATATGATTGGTTCCCGTAACAAATATGACAATTGCCAGAATCTAAAATGTCAATATTGCTATTGCTATTGTTTTGTGAATTTCCCGTTTCAAGAACAATATGATCAGTTGCGCGAGATGGAGCAGGATGACTGCACCGAGATGGATAATTTATAACTGTTATAGGTGGAACTGAAAAAAAGAAGTAGAATAATTCAGGCTTTAGTGATGTAAATATTCTTTTACCTTACAAAGAAAGATAATAGTTTAAAGAGTGATCTTATTGGCGGTTGTTAGTAGTAAAAACACATGCACAAGAAATAACTACATTTAAATTACTAGAAAGAGGAAATGTGTGCAATCTAACACAAGTTTGGAGAAAATCAAATAAATCGGTAGTAAGATATTACAGTTTGTAATAATTTGCCACAGATCTCTGATGTACTTTTAACTAAACCATGACCAGAATAAAGTGATTTAAATCAAATGTACACATGTACCAGACAGAAAAATATAAAAACAATAATATGTCAACAATTACTCTGAAAAAGATACTGCTTTTTTGCCTTCATTCTTTGTCCGGCTTACAAAATTATCTTTAAATCTGTAAGTGTCTTTAGGAGCACTTTGTGCAGCCTTTTGAGCATTAGAAGTTTGTCTAGCAGCTTTTTCAGCTTCAACTTGCGCTTGTTTAGCTCTTTTCTCAGCTTCAGCCTTAGCATTTTTACCAGCTTTATCTGCTTCTGCCTTAGCTTGTTTTGCTCTTTTTTCAGCTTCAGCTTGGGCTTGCTGAGCTTGCTTAGCTTTCTGATCAGCCTCAGCTTGAGCATTGTTTGTATTATTTTTTTGCTTCTTGGCTTCTGCTTCTGCCTTTTTCCTGGCATCTTCAGATGCTTTGGCTTGCTTTCGAGCTTCAGCTTCTGCCTTTTTCTTGGCATCTTCAGCAGTTTTGGCTTGCTTTTTAGCCTCAGCTTCAGCCTTTTTCCTAGCATCTAACGCTGCCTTTTCCCGCTTTTTAGCCTCAGTTTCAGCTTTTTTACGTATTTTTTCATTTTCAATGAACTGTTTCTTGTCATTCGCATTTGTATCTTTGTCAGAGGATTGTTCAGACTTATTATTGTTAGGGTATTCCTTTTCTGGATTAAGAGGTTTATAACCTTTGTGATCTTTATGCATGGTTTCAAATTCTACTGGGGGCCAACCTGTCTGTGCATAGTAGTTATAGGGATCTGAAGGATCTGTTGGAGGTTTTGGATAAGAATGAATGACACCACGAGTGGGTTCCTCTGATTCAGTGTCTAGATAAGCAGAAGGGCTAGTTTGCCCAATAGTAACAGGACGATCAGAGTAATTTTCCTCAGGAATGGGACTGGGTTTAGGTTTAGATCTGTATGTAGACAACTGATATTGTTTGCCAGTAGGTTTAGGTCTTGAAGTGGTGGGTTTATCCCCATTATGTGCATTTATGGTAGAAGGCAGAGATCTGTAAGTATCTGGATGAGGGGGGATGGTGTTAGACCTAGTTGCTGGTTGGATATAAATTGGAGTGGATGCATCCATGGGAGCATCTTCACCCCTGGGAGAATCTATCAAGTAGGGTGTAGTAGTATTAACTGGACTTTTATATGATTCAGGATTAACATAGGAATCATTTAGTAATGGTTGTGATTGAATAATTGTGACTTGAGATGGCGTGGGTCTAGCTGAGTTGGTGTATGGATAATACTGATACGAAGGATCCTGTACTTTTTGTGGTGCCGGTTTATGAGGAGCCGGACGCTGAACTGTATCAGGAATAGGATCATATATAATATCAGAATCAAAATTTTGTGGGGGCTCTTCAGGGTAAGTTTTCATATTAGAAGGATGATTATTCAGATCAGCAGCAGAAGTTGGCTCTAAAGTTTTACCATTTTTTTTCATTGCAGATTTTAAGGGAGCATGTTCAGAGTTATTTGGTTCAACAATGGCTGTTCGAACCGAATCTTTTGTTTCTGGACGATTTTTATCATTATTTTTTGATGAACGAAATGAGAAGAGACCTTTTTTCGGTTTTTCTTCTTTTTCACTTGGTTCATTATTTTTAGGTTTTTGAGAATCATCTTTAACATGCTGATCTGAATAAAGTTTAAGTTTTGGGACAGTTGGGTGGGTTGCCTTATATTCATATTGATCATTATTTTCAAAACTATCTCGAAGTCCTTCATCATACTGTGATAAAGATGTAGATGCCATATATGATCTAACGATGTTTGGGTCTTCTTCTTTGGCAATATTGTTTTCATCAGGAGGACCTAACACTAAATCTAGAGGATAAGGTTTCCTTTTATGTGGCTCAGTTCTGCCAATGACACCACGTTGTAGACCTAAAGAAGTTAATGGACGATTTAAACGAGATGAAGATAAAGGACTTGTGCCAATGTCTACTAAACCTCTATTTTGAATGTCAATCGAATCACGAATTGACGAGTTGAGGCCATACCTAGAGGTTAAAGTATGGCCTCCTTCCGCTAAAAAAGACGACCCATAAAGTCCTAAATTGCTACTGGGTCGATAAAGTGATCTGTAACCTAACCCTGTACCGGGTCTGCCAAATCCTGATGCCCTTCCTGTTAAACTATTCAATAGAACAGCATCTGTGCCAATATTGCCATCCGTCTTTCCCAACAAAGAACTATAAAGTGGTTTGTAACCCAATGAACTGTACAGTAATGGATTATTTTTGGAATCAGATGGATTGAGTAAAGAGCTATAAATAGAACTGTGACCTAAAGTACCATACAGAGGATTAGATAAACCTAGTCGAGACCCCATCGTTCCACCAAGACCAAAGCGTATTGGCGGCAGCCTACCTTCTCTGTCATCTTTGCGCCTACCCTTTGCCATCAGATTTTGTTCTTGCAGCAAGTAAAGTTCTCTATTTAATCTTTCATTTTCCATATCTAATGTCATGATGTGTGCAGAGAAATCTGTTTTCTTTTCTGTAAAATAAAAGAAAGATAATAATTTTTTCATGGCCAGAGATAGGGTGATCTAAAACGGAAATCGAATGTAAATATATGCAGTAGGACAAGATATTGAATGCAGTTATTTAGTAAGAAACAAAGTGTGATTAACATATAAAGGGGGGGCTAATAGCGGCCATACAACTGAGAACGAATGGCATTTCTGCAGCTGGGAGCAAATGAATGCAAGCGAAAAAAAGGTCAACCTGAGCGCCTCTTACAACTTAAAGCAACTTATTACCGTCAGTTGAAGCCAGTTGCTCATGTTTAATTTTTTGCCACTCGCTTCAACTAGCTGCAACTAGTTGCGTTGACATGAGCGTTTTTACAATTGGTATCAAATCTTTTCCATGGAAATAATATCACATGTAACTTTTAATTAAGCAAAATGTCAATGATATTAACTAATTCAATTGTTGATCATGCTATGAATAAATTAACAGTCACTTTTGAAGTGTAATCGTTTTTAGTTCCAAATCGACATGTGTGCTTCAAATTCAGTTTCTCTCAGTTGTCCTAAGTTGCTGATATGATTGACATAAGCACACTTGCAACTAACTGGAACAAGTTGCTTTGAATTGCAAAATTGACATACGTTCTGCTTTAAATTTGATACTTTTTATTATCAAATAAACCAGAACAGAACCCAGAAATGTGATCATGTAGAGCTAATTCTCCATGCAATTAATTCACAATCTAATCTCTATAATCAAGTAAATTCTAAATTCTCCTTTACAAATCAAGAGTTCACACTCTGCTCATAAAATATACATGTACTTCAATTAAAAACAAAATCACTTTAGTTTCTCAACAAATCTGGTTAAAATGGCCCAGTAACTAAACTGTAATTCCTAAATGCAAGAATATGAAAGCATACCCTTATCAAAAAAAGTCAATTATTCAATCTCATTAGAAACTCACTTAAATATTGACACTAATATTGTTTGTTAATATTAATGTATTTTAGAATACCTATTGTTCATTCTTTTCAAATATTAGAATTTCATTTTTTCTAACCTTTCTGTTTGGGTTCTGGAGGTTTTTTGTTCCTCATGGCTTCTTCAATAGCTTGAGCTTCTGCTAGCATCTGAGCTAACTGAGCTAAAATCTCAGGATCGTCTCCTCCACTCTGAATATAAGCTTGGCGAATAGCACTGCAATATTATCAAAGTAACTCAAGTAAATTATAGTCTCTCTATTAACTACCAGGATGAGTTAAATTCCATTACATAACATTCACATGCAATCATTTATATACATAAAAACAACAACATTTCAGAGTCGAATGCAGTACAGTTAAATATGTTAAAATTGTATGAATGTAGTCCAATTTGTTTCTTCAGTCCTAGTTCTCTGAAGTTTTTTCAAAGTTGTGTACTGTACTTTCATGTTTGCTCAATTGTACTGTTGATTTTGCAATTGGTTTAGTATATAATAAGAAATTGACAATTAATGACAACTAAGTTATCATTGATGTTCGAAAAAAGTAAATTGAGATTTTTCAATCGCGCAACCTGGGTAACTACACTAATAATGTAATTAATATCTAAGTTTGACATACCTAATTTCAGCAACCAATGAATTACCATAGTAGATGGGATATGTAAATGATTTCTTCTGTTGAACCTGTTGCTGTTCTCCACTGAAAAGACACCCACAAATTTACATGAAGCAAAAAGATGATGACACTACTACAATTAAATTACAACAATTTGACAAGATTTAAAATGTTTGTGTCATGAAAACATAGGTTATATCAATATTTATTGTAAACCATCCTGAATGTAGTAATTAAATTCACCTTGAAAGAAAAATATTTTAAAACATTAATGTCCATTTTTGTTGTCTAGAAATCATCCCAGAATTAAATGAAGGTGAAGCAACCTCAGTACAAAAAGACAATGAAGTAACTTACATGATGGCCACTGGCTGTCTGGATGCCAATAACTGTTTCTTTAACTCCTCTAGTAGTCTCTGATTTCTTGCCTCCTGATCTCGTAATTCTGCTATTAAAGCAGCAGTATTGTCAGATTCTGGAGGTTTCCTACCTAGATCACCTAGACGCCTGCGAATTTCTAAAAAATAAAAATCATTAATTTAACAATCACAAATACAATGTGTATAATATAATATCTAAATTCTAAAATATGTTTAACATTTGACCTAAAATCAAATACAAACAAGCCAACAGTGAGGCTGATGTCCCCGCCGAAATCCCAAAATAAATAGATGACACATATTAATTAATCGCACATTTATTTTTTTCAAACGTATCGACCAATCAAACTGAACACGAAGTGTCATCCAAAAATTGCTTATCTCTGCCTACCGTAAGAAGAAAATACTCATCTTCGAACTCCATCAAGGCATTGACCTAATAAGCATACACACCAATTTTGAACATTTTAACTAAAAATATTTGAAATCAGATTGGCTACAAAAGTATAATCTACAGATGTTACTGTAATATACTTAATAATCTACAATAACAATATAATCTTCGAACTCCATCAAGGCATTGACCTAATAAGCATACACACCAATTTTGAACATTTTAACTCAATTCGAAGGAGAGTTATTGTGTTCCAAAGTCTTGGCAAATCAAATTGCTTATCGCTCTGCTTACCCTGAGCAGAAAATGCTCATTATCGATCTTAGTCAAGTATTACTGTAATGAAACTATACACCAAGTTTCATCACCCTCACTTAATTAGAACTAAAGTTATCGTGTCTCAAAGCATCAACCAATCAAATTGCTTATCTCTGCCTACCCTAAGCAGAAAATGCTCATCTTCGAACTGCTCACCCTAAGCAGAAAATGCTCATCTTCGAACTCCATCAAAGCATTGACCTAATAAGCATATACACCAAGTTTGAACATTTTAACTCAATTAGAAGGAGAGTTATTGTGTTCCAAAGTTTCGACCAATCAAATTGGGTATCGCTCTGCTTACCCTGAGCAGAAAATGCTCATTATCGAACTTAGTCAAGGTATTGCTATAATGAAACTATACACCAAGTTTCATCACTCTCACTTAATTAGAACTAAAGTTATCGTGTCCCAAAGCATCAACCAATCAAATTGCTTATCTCTGCTTACCCTAAGGGGAAAATGCTCATCTTCGAACTCCATCAAGGCATTGACCTATAAACATATTCACCAAGTTTGAACATTTTAACTCAATTAGAAGGAGAGTTATTGTGTTCCAAATTCTCGACCAATCAAATTGCGTATAGCTCTGCTTACTCTGAGCAGAAAATGCTCATTATCGAACTTAGTAATATTACTATAATGAAACTATACACCAAGTTTCATCAATCTCACTTAATTAGAACTAAAGTTATCGTGTCCCAAAGCATCAACCAATCAAATTGCTTATCTCTGCTTACCCTAAGCGGAAAATGCTCATCAAGGCATTGACTCCATATAAACACATACACCAAGTTTGAACATTCTAGCTCAATTAGGAAGAGAGTTATTGTATCCCAAAAAGTGTGACGGACAGACAGACGGACGGACAGACAGACAGAGACAGACAGATGGACGAACCCATTTTTCTTCGAAAGGCGGGGGACAAAAAAGTCTGAGGGGAACAACAACTGGAAATCCCAATATTGAACCATTAAAGAAAGCTGGTGACAATGGATTGGACACATCTTTCAATACCCACATTAGCACTCTCGTCAAAAAAATAAATGTCAACTGAAATAAATTCCAAGACTTTGTCAAGCTCCTTCCATCATGTTGATTTGTTTCAAAATTAGCATGCAATCAGAGGCGTTTTATAGCTGAGGCGCTGGAGGCGCTCGCCTCCTCGTGAAAAAAATCAAAGAAGTTGAAAAATGGGAGAAAAATGCTAAAACCGATGATGAAAATGAAAATGTACCCTATTAATGGATGGCCCTAAAGGCAGACAAAAGGGCCCCACATCTGACAAAAGGGCCCCTCTGGCCAATGGAAACGGCCCCTGAGTCAGAGTCAATCCACTACTGAATGAGAGTGCAGTCATTGCAATTGCATGAAAATCATCAATCAAGAAATAACCTTTTCTGAAAACCTACTAATAAGCCATTCAGGAAAGAGATGGCTAGGCTGCCCAGTGTGATCTGGCTTGGCGGAGTGATCATTTCTTTGCTGTATAGATTTTTGGGATTACGTGTGCTGCTTGCACAATAGGCCCATTCCACCATATTCCATTAATTATTATTTGATTGAGCTACTGATACTTACAGCATTCAGGCGTGAGACAAGTATCGAATAAGGCCCTGGCCCTCGGATTAAACTGGCCTCGAAGTTCCTGGAGGATATGTCAGATCATAATGCACCAAGATGATTTCTAGTTTGCAAAATTTCTCAACCTCCGCCCCCTCTGCCGAAAGAGGGCCCTCAAAATAGTATAGCCTCCACCATGATAAACTTTAAAACGCCCCTGCATGCAATTTAAGTTGACTGTGCCAGATGTAACTGTCGAAATCTCCAAAGTGCTAATCTTGACACAATTGGAATCTTTAGTAATCCTTTTTTACCTATCTTCCAAATCTAGGTGGATCACAGAAATGTATCTAAAGTCTCCATTTATTTTGTACATTATTCTTATAATATTTGAATATAATTCTACGTACCATCTCTCTGTCGTTCTAGATCACGATTTCTATTGGAGAGAAATTCCATCTGTTTACCATGGTTTTCTGCCAGTGACTGCAATTTGGGATCATTGTTGGGGTTATATTTGCTTCTCTGAAAATGAATTGATAATTTTTTTATGGTCTTTCCTTTCTGTAATACTGACGGATAAGTATAGAACAATAAAGAAACACTGACAAAATATTAAAATTAAATTAAAGAAAATAGACATAAAAGAACACAGGAAAAATCAAACATGAATAAAATTGTTTCTTCGATATGTAACATCATATAATGCTTAATATGAAAATTTTCTAAGTTAAATGTGTGCATAACGGATAACAATTAATTCAAAATACATATTACATGCTTTAATATATTTTGCAATTAAAATGGTAATAAGTAATTAGTACTAAGATTATTGGTGCACACAGATATATCAGTATATAAAGCATGCAGTTAATAAACAAACAAGCAAAACAAAACACAAATCTCAGTATGTTTTATTAAAAATCACAGCAAATCAGCACATTACACCATTAGTCTTTAGCCTGTAACTTACATCTTTAAGTAAGTGTATACTCATACTAGCATCCGAGTTACGTCCAGTGCTTCTATGATGTAATGGACCTAGGTCTTGAATCATCTTTCGCTCTTGTTCTCTCATTCTTTCATACTGAAAATATAATTATAATACTTATATTGCTATCATTGTTCATATTCTTCTATGTAAAAAATTCTACATTCAAGGTTTTAATACATCAATTTAAACTTTATCAACATATGTATACCGAAATGGAGAGGCTCAATATAGTTTACAGAAATGGAGAGGCTCAATATAGTATTATAGGTGGCTGCGTTTAGGTCTCAACTTAATCAGTTTTAATCATGCATATACATGTATATCTATCAAAATCTAATATTTAATTAAGTGATTTATTCATCTTGAAATAGAAATGATATTTAAAGTGAATTATACTTACTTCAATCTGCAGTTGTCTTAGGTCTTCATGCTTAGAAAGAGGAAGCTGTTTCCTGTATGTATTATTTGGAGTGCCATGTAACTGTCGCTCTGTCTCTTCTAAATTATCTAGTAGAATCCGTTCTTCAAAATCCCTGACTTCACGATTCCGTGATCTTCGATCTTTGAGAGCTCGGAGCTCCTCCACTCTATTCATCATTTTGGAGGATGGTTTGGTTAGGTTTGGTCTGCCTTTGTTTACTAATTAAGATGAAAAATGTGAATAATTCTGCTGATGGTGGTTGATTTGCAAATTTTCATCTTTGCCAGGATCTCTGGAGAAATCCTTCAATTTTTTCCTCACACTTATCATTGTGGTAACTTTAGCGTTTGCTTCTTCACAATGAACCAGATCTTGTTGTTTCTTTAATATAGTATATCTGTCCAAGTGTCTAAATATTCGTCCAATCACTTGATCAAATACTGTTCTTTCTTTTTATTTTAAATCCTAGGATTTAATTACTTTCTGTTATTAAGAGAAGAAGAACAAAAATTTTAAAACTTCAACTTCACTGCGTCGAAAAAGTCTAATCACAAGATACGAAAAGGAGGCTAACCTAGAACATTCCAATAACTAAGATAGAAGAAGACGTCTTCTAACAATCAAAGCAAACAACGGGCAATAGAAATATGAATTATGGTCCCATAAAGAAAAATCCTATTGAAATAATGATATCAATAGAAAGGTATGAATACCAATTTTGAATAATAATGCAACTATCAGGGTTTGTTGTGGTTGGTAACCATATCCACAACAGGGACTTTTGTTAATATTCTACTCGAGTCATAGAATACCCCATTTTTTAATATCTTCTTAAACAAAGGTTAACATGACAGCCAAAGTTTGTCAAAACTTACTCAACATAAGGGGAAAAAACAGGATTGAATGTATTAGTGTAAATATGAGTGACTTATTGCTATAAGTAGAAACAACCACCCTAGCAACATATAAACATTTCAACAAGCTAATACAGTTAACTTATACAGCAAGTCGTTGACATTTAATATTGTACAGAATGACCCAACAAGATCAGCTATATAACTGTCAAAACACAACATTTGCCAGGCTTTATCAATATTATAATAGGTTTAAGAAAAATACAAATCATTTTGGCGAAGCAATTTAGTCAATTCTCTCCTAGTGAAGGTGGATCAAGTACTGCAGATCTTGTATGGTACGTGTAAATGCTTTACATCAAACCATTTGGCCATCCAACCCCCCTTTTGATTTGATTACATATAAAAAAAATTAAATTTGCACACATAATGTAACTGATTTTAATTTAACATTATTAGATTTTCCCAATAACTGTGGGTAAACAAGAAATATGAAAGAATTAAATCAATTCGTTCCCCACTGTTTAAAAAATCCATTCTGTGACTGTATTTTCCATGTCACATCATATTGAATTTATTATGAATAAGTGTTACAACTGTTTGAAATTGTTCAACCTACCCATGCTAAAACAAAACATGTATTTATTTAATGAATAAAAATCAACTGGACTAATTTTGTATCTTCGATGTAAAAACAGAACAATTAGCTTGAAATAGCTCTTATTAAAGAAATCAATATTATAATTCCTTAACAGCCCTTTAACCTTAACAAAGTACATGTAATTGTACATTTACAAAACACTGGCATTCAATCATCAATCTAGGATGGACCTTACAGTCTATAGCAATATGTCAAAAGTTATTTGGAGATCAACAAATATGAACAGAAGTCCAGCTTTCAGCTGGAACACAATGAAATTTATTCACAGGATCACACAACATTGAAAAGGACTTGTAATGTTATATAAAGTTTTATAAGTTTTATTAAATATACTAGATACATAGCAACCATAATTCAATAGATCTTGTATGTTAATATAATTTATTACTGAATATTTAACTTTTACCTACATGTAGAAAAAAAATTAATAAGTGGTATCATATATCATGTATAAGCTTACTTTATTGTTTATTTTATATTATACTACACATATGTACATGTAGTAGTAAGTTGTACTGTACATATTGTACTGTACAAATCTTTATAACAGGCAGCTTTATGGATAACATTCACTAGGTTTATTAACAGCAATGTTTCAATGAGGACACTCTCACCGTTATCAAATCTTTTATTAGTTTTAATAAAATCCAACACACATTACCAAATATATAGTAAGTGCAGGGGGGGGGCGCACTACACGAAAAACCTATAAGATTGACCTGCGGAAAATATCAAATCAAGTGAATGGATCCGGGGGCTTGCCGTAAGCGTCCACTGCGCTGTACAGTCTCGGGCCTGTTATGGTACAGGCTTCACTAAAAAATGATTTGAAAAAAAAAAGAAAAGAGGTAACAAAAATAATGCGACCGATCTTGACAATGGTAGTCTCTGGGTTTTTTAAATAAAAAATATTTAATTTGGGGCATTTGTTCTTGAAATATTTAACATATCACAATTTAACATAAGCATGAAGTAACTAGTGAAATTATTTTTTTCCAGGAAAATTCTTTGTGATACACATTCCTTATGATAATAGTCAATCTAAATGGCATGCAAAATATATTATAAAGATAGATATAAGAAAAAATCTGAATGAAAAACGTGCATACTAGTTGATTAAATATAGTTTATTTGGAGCATGAAGGGTGGTGTGGCATGGGTACAAATATATGTGACATAAATGAACTGTGTAGGCATCATATAAGTTCATTTTCATACCATTTGTATACAAAAGTACAACAAAAGTACTGTTTGTGAAAAAAAATAAAATAAACATAGCCACTAAAGTGCAATGTGCATGACTATAAACAGAGTGAAAGCTACTAATCATAACATATCATATTGGCCCAGTTAAGCGTTTCCCACAAGCCACATTCAGATGCTAAAATTTCACAGTGTTTGCTATACCTAATCAGGATAAGTAAGATATTTTTCTATCAAATACTAGATGTGCATATAAAATGTCATGGTATTAACAACATTCTTCTGACACTTTCATTACATTTGCCATTCTCTGTGTGCAACTTGTTAAAGACTAATAGTTCAATTTACAAAGATATGACCATTTGAAAAATACATCTATCCCTATGTGACATGCCTACTGCCATCTTTATTTGCTGTGAACCAAATAAATGAGCCTGTTTTTAATGCTATTCAATGAAAGCCGGGGGATTATCTAGCATTTGTATTTTGATTCTGTTTTCTTAATGAAATAATAATATTAATGTGTATTAAGCTGTAATAAATTTGATATTTCCCAAAAAATGCTAATCAGCATCATTGCTCTAATTCTCTGACACATATATCTCCTCTGCTAATGCTATCAAAGAATCAAATATGTGTTGCTATAACCCTTGACATTATGAGCATGATATAATATCAAAACATTGACATTGTGAACATTATAGAAAATAGGATATAGTTAGTTGTACCAAATGTTATTGGAGTTGGGACCAAGTGTTAAAAGAAATCAGTTTTATCCCTCCTTGCTAGTAAGCTACCATATATAGATGGTTCATGCGGTACAATATCATCTACATTTCAATTAAATAATATCAATTTGTATATCATATACCTCACTGTCAACATCTGATGGGGTTTTAGGAAGTTCTGTCTGAAAATGCATTATTGGTTTTATACATATGTGTATATGGGATCTACACAAATACAGATTTAATTTTGTTACAATATCTACACAATATTCTGTTTCTATTCCATGTTCTTACAATTTTTTCAATAGTGTATAATTCCTCCATAGTTTCATTAATTTAAAATCTGCAACGAACCTTCCACTAGCTGTCACTAAAAGCTAGATACAGTTTTCCAAATAAGTATGTTACTGGGTGTGTCCCGGAGTGGCAAATAAAATTAGATAATCGCATTCCTGTAATAACCTTTAAAACCCATTTTAAAACTCCTACCCTAAAAACTGGAGTACCTAACTTTCAAAAGAAATATTTACTAAACACCTGATGGTGTGGTGGCCTGTTTGAATGGGGTCTGGCTGAAACCTAAGGGTTTTCAATTGGAAGAGGTGGAAAATGGGTAAATCAAACAATGATTAATTATAGAAGTTCTAACTTCTACTTCATATAGTAAAAGTTCTAACACAGCAGACTGAAGGTTTGATAAGTCAACTTGATCCTCTTCATGATACAACTGTTTTAAGCAGGTTGATGGGTTCCCATCTACAGCAGGGGCAGATACAGGGGCACAACGCGAAAGCCCCCTCTTTTTTTTAAATTAGTCTTTGTGGACATTTTTCCCACTCAAAAATCACGGACCGGGCTTCGCACTCCCAAGTGGGTGCAGCACGCCCCCCCCCCTTTCTGAAATCCTGGATCCGCCCCTGTACAAGATAATTTCCTTTGTGTCCTAATTATATGCAAAATGAAAATTCTAATACTAACCTCGGGAAAGTCATTATCACCACAATGACACCTTGATTCACACCTTTTACAATTTCTGACTAAAACCATATCATGCCCACTTCCAATACAAAATCTGGCTTTATGTTTGGCCAATAGCCCAGTACTTGAAAACCCCATACTACATGCATTGCATGTATAGGGCCCTGATGGGGCATACAGATATGAAGTCATTTTGATTTAGTCTTTTGGCACTATTCTAATTAACACTATACACTTTATGTACAAATGTCTTCTAAGTTACTACTGGAATAAAAAAAAAAAAGAATAACATAACAAAACAATTAGACACATTATGTCTGTAGAATCATGTTAACTAAAGCAACAATATTTTTTACTTTACTTCAAAATGCCGAAACAAAGCTTTCTGTGACGTCAACAATGTGGAACGTAGAACGGTAACATGAAGAATGCATTGAAAGATGGCGTCTATGTGTATGTATCATTACTATGTCATACCATTCAGTTATTCTGTGTGATTTATTTCTTCACTGGCACTAAAGTTATATCTCAAGAATATTTTATAAGATAGAAATAGTGTTGATACTGTACACGTTCCACAACCAACATTATTTTTTACAAAATATAAACCTAGATTTCCCCCCCCTCCCCAATTAACAAAGTTTTACATACATACCTGGAAAATCAAAGCCAAAATTGTGGCCTTAAGGCACAAATTCACCCTTTTTTGTCGTTACATTTTCGTTCGACGTGTTTCATCTTCGCCATATTGAAAAGTGCCACATTTTGCGCGCGCAAAACGACGGGTACTTGTTTTGAAGATGGTTGTCAAGGAGACATTATGTCAGTCGTAAATTATTATCAAGCGTCTTTTCCATTTTCTAAAAGTTAAATATACTTCACTTATATAAATTTACTTAATATTACAAAATAAACATTCTTTTAAAATGATTTGTATGGCTCTTATGACCTGGAGGGCTTTAATTGAAATTATTTTACACAGATCAAGTTTAGGCATATCAGTCACTGTGTTACTTCTATTTGCTAAGACACGGATTGTTTGCCAATAAAATGTGTGTTTTTTTTATCATTAGTATAAAGATATGATTTGACAATAGAGTCTTTGCAATTCATCTAAACAATAACAAGTATACCTATATGTGTAGGCCTATACCGTTATTGTCGTCACTGCTATTCACATTATGTACATTATATCAGTAGTGAACATTGTTGTGAAAATAACAGTACATAAACCTATGTTAATGGAAATGAGAAATGAAATGGGGTTTATTACCGTCCTACTCTTCTGCACCTAACCTGGGCTAATTGAAGACGGGCATGCGCCATACAGTGTGCTATGAGGGAAATTTTGCCCTGGTAGAGGCGCTACGGCCTACTCTTATATCGAATTTCAACTGTCATGGGGTATTTTACGTGCACGTCAATTTGTACATGGGACCTCGGTTTTTCGTCCCATCCGAACGACTAGACAGTTGTCCTAGTCTGCATCAATGACAAGAGGAAACCACGCCGGAAAATCGAAATCAACTTTCTCGGCCAATGCTGGAATCGAACACCCGACCTCCAGGCTATATAGCGAGCTGGCGTCTTACCCACTTAGCCACGTGATCCACGCCCTATATTAATGGTTCAGTGATCCATCATTATTTTGCAACTATATATAACTCGGTATTCTACCTGAACTACTGTACTAAAAACAATATGAATGTTAATTTTGGGGGAAATGTGATCAACTATCCGAATTTGGTATCAGGATTATGTTAGATTTTAAAAGGGGTACCACAGCGGCTCAGGATCCATTAGGCAAAAGGCTAATGAACTACTATCAGGCGCGCATCCAGGATTTTGTCGAGGGGGGGGGGGCACACTTTGGAATAATGGGTAATATGTTGCATCCTTGGATTGTTTGGGCGGAGACAATGCGTAAATCATGTTTATATCAGCAGATATGTTAACTAATGTACAACAGTAATAAAGCAAACGAAAATGAAAATCAACTATGTCAGTGGGGCTGAGAGCCGTCCCCCCCCCCTCCGATTATTTAGACATTTATTCACATGACACACCCATAATCGACCCTCTTATTGGCTGGTGGAGATTTAATCGGTTTAAAAAACGGTGTAGGTGTCCGTGTGTGGGGAGGTAAATTGGCGGGAATTGAGTTCATGTTGGTTGATATAAATGATGATTTTCTTGGAGCTTGGCAAGACAGTATATGTTTTATGTCGTTGCATATCTCTAAATATGTGTATAAGGTTCCTGTTGTTTGGGGGTGGGGGGTCAGAAACGAATCGGTTCAAAGTTGACCTTAATTTCTTGTTAGCTTTACCGTTAAGTATTAATTTCGTCACTAGAAGTCTACGCAAAAAATGGTCTAGAAACAATTATTCTCAGAAATACACAGCTCGGGTGGCTATACCTCCCCGCCACGGGACTATGTGGAACATCAAAGGTGTTGTGGTTATCAGATTTCAAGGTCCGATTTGGCTGACATGGTTTTAGTAGTTAAAATTAATAGCTGTGTGCAAGATTTCGCATTGGACGCCAATGCAAAGATTGTAGAATAGTTGTTATTTGAGATGATGTTTTTGATCCTGATATGATTCTGGCTGCTGAATTCTGTATCTTGTGCGGACCTACATATCTGTATATGGTAATATAAATGTACTTTATTTTTTTTTTAAAAATTTTTGTCTAAAACAATGCCATGCACAAGTGAATGAAACATTGTTGAGAGTACAAAGTAAATATTTGTTTTTCACATACTTTATACAGTTTTCATCACTACCAATTAATATCAACATGTTAGAAAGTAGGTTGCCAGTGAAAGAAACATTTGCCGTTAATGATATAAACTAATAGTGATATGCTTCCCACCCCATTCCCAAAATAGAAGACACTAATTATCTCCAAACAGAAAGTGCTCATCATCAAAGTTTGTCAGGGTTCATCACTTCATTCAAATATAATCAAAATGTGTATTCACCTGATGAACATCTGCAAAGTTGAAACATGCAAACTCAATTAGAAACAGAGCTGTCGTGTTCGAAACTACTTATGATATAATCATGAAATGGATAATCGATACTATGTTTTTTATGGTACTGATATCAGTAATGATAATCGAGACGAGGTCGAAAATTTAATTGCTAAATTTTTCGGTTCAGAGTAGATCAATTTGACTGTAATTATCAGAAAATTCCCTTTACATTATTTATTTTAGTTTTTAACTACATGTATTGTATTGAGAACCGCCCGCTCTATCTTATATCACATAATGTATCTTTAACCTGGACAGAAAATGCTCACTATTGAAATGAATCACATATAAAAAAGGTTTTGGCTTTGTTCATTATGAGGCCATTCATTTTTTTTATCATATATAGGCTAAGATAATTCTTGTAGTGTAACAGAGATATAAGTGCAATGGAGGTGGCAATTTATTTCCTTTTTTGTATCCAGCAGAGCGAACGTATCTATTAAGTTGGAAAAATAGGAAAACAGACATATACTAAGCGCCATAGAAATTGCACCACGGTAAAAAGTCAGAGGGGTCGAAACCAAAAGTATGATACAGATGGTTAATTCCATGCTACGTCGCTGCACAGCGTGCATAAGAGCCAGAGGAGGACACCTCGCTACTGACATTTGTGTCATACTTTTGGTTTGGACCCCTCTGACTTTGTACCGTTGATTACAGATTAAACATCCATAAGTGTACAAATGTGTTGTTATTGATGTGTTCCCATTTGAATATTGTTCACAATGAGAAGCAAAATATATAAGATATGTTTACAGGATCATTTTGTTATACGAAAAACTAAGTGATGTGTTTTCTATGGCGCTCAGTATATTATGCATATTCTTAAAAATCAATGTCTACATCATCAACACAAAACCATTTTTCAATGATATAAGTTTTATTTTTCATTTTTCAAAATGTACACATGATTTATGAGTGAAATCATAACAGAAGTCAACTGATAAATAGTTGATTTACAAAATGACATAGATTGACTTTGATTGTATCATTTCAAAAAGTTGACTGTGACTGTATCATTTCAAAAAGTTGACTGTGACTGTATCAAAAGGTTGACAGTGATTTTATCACTTCATAGATTGACTGTCATTGTATCATTTCCAAATTCAACACAAGCCTCATCAAGAGTGATAAAACATTATATGAGTTACATGAAACTAAAATACATAAAATCTATAATTTTCAATGGATACCTTTATTTCTTCCAGTAAATGATTACTAGTTAGAAAACCTAGACAAAATAACAGGCTTAAAAAAAAACATCTATTTACAAACAAATATGAAATACAGTTGATGATTTATTAATTTATGTAATGTAAACCCCAAAATTATAAGACAGTTCTTAAATTGGTTTTATCTTAAAGTGTAAGCCAATAAGTGAGAACACTAAACATTTCAAATCTTGCACTAAGTAGTAAAATGTTCTCAAACCCTCTGGATCTCTGAAAAAGACAAAAAAAAGCACTAATGATTTAATCATCTAATCACATGCAGTGTAATATTTGAACCATGTAAATATTTATCTACAATACAGGAACATAGTTTTTATTGCATTTATTTTAATTTTTGTTTCTGAATTCAAAAGTCTACATTTTTAGTCTGGATGATATCTTACTTGAAAATGGGGATAATGCAGGAGTCCGTGAATAAACAAGCCAACAGTGAGGCTGATGTCCCCCGCCAAAATCCCAAAATAAATAGACGACACATATTAATTAATGGCACATTTATTTTTTTCAAATGTATTAAGCATTCGAAAGGCGGGGGACAATAAACAAACTGAGATATCATATACAAAGTGGTGGTTAAGTAAGTGAAGAGCACAGGGGAAGTACGATCTAGGTCACATTTTCAACGAACCCCAGTTAATGGCACTATCTGGTAGCAAATTGTATAAGCTTTCTGTGGAATAACCAATTTCAAGAAAAAGCGATCTGAGTCACATCGAACCAAGACCCGTCTGAAATGACCTCCCATACATCGTGCCCTTTACTTGACTCAATTTGTCTGAAAAGTGGAAGACAGTTGTTGTACTGGTATTATGATTCGTATTTAATATCATTTTCAAGCTGTAATTTAACCCATTTGTTGTTCTGTTCCCGTCAAGCATTCTCGTCCAAAAGTTTGTTTTACATTTTATGCGATAAGACAAAAATGTGACTTTGATCATTCTTCCCCCGGTCTGTTCAAGTGTAAGTGAGCATGGTAAAGGGAGATAACTTATTGGAGTAGAATACAGGTAAACTTACTTGCTCTGATTAACATCAACTAATGAACCAATTTTAGATGTAGTAAAAGAAATATGTTCATCACCAATCACAACTTCTAATTCCTATAATATAACAATTAAATGATAAAAGAATTAAATGTAGAAGACATGCATCCCAATTATACATGTAAGTGCATGGGGATTACCGGTATACAAGATGAACCTACGGACAAGATACAAACACAGACACCTCAAACATATCAGATCAAATAAATGGGTCTGGGGGCAAGCCAAAAACGTCCACTGCTCTGCACAGTCCTGGGCCTGTAGTGATAAATAAAACATACTAACAATAGAGGGGATAAGAAAAAGGCTAAATATTTCCTGAACATACTGGTGTAAGTCAAAAAATTTTAAAAAATGGGGTTTAAAGTCCTACTGTTCTAATTAAGATGGGCATACGCCATACTGTGTGCTATGGGGAAAATTTTGCTCAGATAGCGGCACTACAGCCTACTCTTTTATCAAATTGCAAATGCCAAGGGATCTTTTACTACATGTGAATGTCTACATAGAATCTTGTTTTTTTCCCATCCAAATGACTAGACAGCTGTCCTGCACCACTAGGAAACCACGCTGGAAAATCTTGGAGGAAAATTCTCATCCATTGGGGTCGAACTTGTGACCTCCAGACTAGTGAGCCAGCGACTTATTCACTTTGCCACCAAGGCTCCTGGTGTGTGCCATGATAGACTATGTGCTACAAGAAATCTCAGTGACAGTTTTTTTGAAGAAAATAAACTTTTTTAAATAACCAGTTTCGTAAAATACCAAGTAAATTAAAATGGCTTTACAGTACGGTAGAAAAAATGTGGATCGAAACATTATAAGTGGTTGAAAAAAAAATTGAATGTGCATTATTAATTACAAAGTCAGGACACAAGTCCATAATTCTATAAAACTGCGAGAAAACTGAATACACTGAAGATGTCGAAAATGTATGATGGCATTCATCTCCTAAATGTTGTTAAAATAGCTAAGTTTCTCACTCAATATCATCCAAAATCATCAACTTTGAAAAAACAAATTATTTGTCAATTTTAAATCAACATTGATGCTGTGATCTTACCAGGAAAAGATGGGCTTCTGATATCCAATATTTAAGACAAAATAAACATTTTACCATTGGTACACGATCGTGTACCATAATGTGTTTCAGCCCCAGTTCTAGCAAGAGTCTCAGTGAACGAGGCTAGACACCAAATCAACCAGCGTATGTAGACTAGCATAACCAGACGCTAGAAATTTGCATTCGATTGAGGCTGCTAGCTTACATGTATTTCGCGGAACATAACTGATTTGAAATTAGAGTAAAAACAGCTACCATTGAATATAAATCAGTTTATATACATTCATATTACACGTATTATATGTGTTGTGACCCGCTTATGTCAATTTCTAGGCCCCACATGCAATATGTAAAAAATGTTATCAATAATAAGGGCAATAATCCAGATAGTATTAAGAAAATGCTAAAAAGGGTAATATTAAGATACATTCAAGATTTATTTCCTCAATAGTTACAATCCTAATTTAATAAACTACTAGGAAAAATAGATTTTGATACTTACAATCCTAAATTAATAAACTACTAGGAAAAATAGATTTTGATACCAACAATATGTTTAGAGAATCTTCAAGGAAACTTGTTGAAAAACTTCAATGTTAAATGTTCAAGGCTAGCAAGTTTGAAAATTTGTTTCCAACCTGTAGAATGTTTACAAGAATCATGGATAGACACCTAACGAAATGTGAGTATTTATGTTTGAAATTTAGGGGGTATTAACAGTTGACCGATTAGTATCTTAAAGATCTGAGTGAAGAATCTTTTAAAACTCCACCAAATTACCAAATTTCAGTTTCAGGATAAAATAGAAAAGTCATGTAATCATGTTAGGTAAACCAGAGGGGATTAAATGAAATATATATTCTACATATAAAATTTACCTGTCTACCAACTCTATCAGGTGATGGCCATAATGTGTCATCTTCTTGCATAACTTCTGAGTCTTCAATGATTCTCTTTAATTCTTCCATCACTGATTTATGAACAAATGCCTTAGAAAAAAAACCCACAAATCTATCATTAAAATGATTTGACTATGTTAGATAAAATTATGACAGAAATGATGAAACGACATTCCGAGACTTTCTAGGTATTGAAGGAAAACAATCTCAACAAATCAATAAATCACAACATGAAATGTTTTGACAGTATTCATTTTTAATAATCCAATTTATTCATTAATCCCAGATTGTTGCCATTTGCCCAGTAATATTCTCTGAAAGATTATTGTAATGTAGTTTATTAAAACAAAGTGTTATTAAATTGGCCATAAATGTACACCATAATCGATATTTGAAAAATCAACTCAACATCGCTGTACTAAAGCATAATTTTTGTGCAGAACCAGACTAGAGAATAATTTCAATAAATCAATATATTGCAATATGTAAATTAAATTGACAATATATTTTGACCATTAAAAATTCTTCCTATCATAATTTTAGTATTTGTATTGAAATATATAATTATTATAATTCTCATCCATTACATTAGTGTACTTGAAATAAATATATTTTTTAAACCAACATATCATTTGACCGTACCTCTTTTTCCCTAATGATATTATTTGAAATATAATTGTATTTTACTGAAATATAGTGTGTGTGTGACTTATGATTCAAATCTATTTGGCGGGTTTCTAACTCTTTGAGTCTGTTTTCTTGAAGTAGTGTAATATTACAATTATGGTATTATACTCTGGATTTATCGCTATAATAAGTGACAAAATAGATAACAACACGTAAATAGAATATGCTGGTATGATAAAAAAAAAAAACGACAACAAAGTCTTGACTATCCATTTTTACGTTAAATTATAATTCCAAAAAAAGCTATTCCAATCCACTAAATATCGCAGGCTAGCGATGGTGTCAAGAGTTGATTATGGTATGGATAAGTTAATTAATGTTTAATTAATAAATTAGATATAACATTTCAAGCCTAATGTATGTTTACACTTACCTCTTTTCTGATCATAGTATCATTTTTGTAGTTTGAATTGTTAGCATACCGTAATTTACCTGAGATATAGAATTGACAAAAGTGTTAAAAAATTCCTTGACAGAAATACCATAAAAGAATTCTAAATTGAGCATTAAGACAAGCATATATATGTAATATTTGGGTTATTTATTATCAACAAAAAATGCATTGACATCTTAACACAAAACTGAACACAGTTTTGTGTTAACTTAAATGGTGATCAAAAATGCAAAGTGGCATTATTATCAATATATTTTGAGATACATGTAGGGTCTATTTATTATCTGTTGTAATCTTGTTTTTTCCCAAGCATAAACTAATGTGCTAAATTCGATTGAAATTTAAATCAATTCGGGAAATCGAAATCATATAACAGTACTTCACTTGTATCACTTGGAAAACTTAATTATGATGAAGGTTTTATATTTGATAACAATCACAACAACTTCGCTCCACTCACTACTCAGGAAAGGCCTGTTATTATGACATGTACTGGGCATCATTTTTGACGGGCGTTTGAACGCTCGCGCCCGTCTGCGTCTGTAATCTTGAAAACACAAGCGCAGGTTATAGCTCCTGCTAAAAATTCCTACAATTCTGACAGTTTTATAAAGAAAGTAGAGCTTGAAAAGTTAAATAAAATATTACTGTATCTGAAAATCGTGAAGAGTAGTTTTGCTAAGGTATCAAGACATTTGGGTTGAAGATTATTAGCTCGGTTGTCAAGTCTCTCCATGACGGTTGTATTCACGATGGATTATAATTTATTAGTGATAGTATTACTACATTAGTAATAAACGTTTGATCGCTTTTAAATTAATTGTTCGGCATTAGTTTTGTAAGGGTTTTTGATCATGAAATTTGAATAAATATAATGTTATGAATTTCTGTCATGGTCATATAGAAAGCGTCTGGATAATCGAGGTATATATATATATACATTTCTTTCCCGCCTTTGGCATTGAGCCAGAGATTTACTCAAACGTCCACGGAAGTGTTTTCTGCAACCTGGACATCTGAGACACACTACCTACCATTTAATTTTCGTATGTTAGTTACGTACGTGTTTTCAAACTGATCAGCAGTGAATATTCGCTTGGTCGCTACAATCACTGATAAGCATGACATCGACGAGACTTAATGAGTTCGGCATATTAACTTTTTTACTCCGACAAATTAAATTCTCAACCATTTTTTTGAAGTAAAAGAAAAACAAATAGAGATGTTTGAAGTATTTGTAGTTAAAAAATATTTCCTATTTAGTGTAAATGGGTATTAAAATGAGTAAAATGCATCATTTTGCCCAAAGCAGTATACCTGTGTACTGTTATGTAAACAATGCAGGAGCAATTGACCCAATGACTGACACCGCATGAAGTCAATGCACGTGTTGAAAACAGTCATCTGTGACAGAGATAATTCGTAAGTAATTCCCTGTGAAACAGATTGCGTATTCGTCTGCAAGAATTTGTTCCTTCCAATACTCAAGGCCAGAGTATTTAACTTTTAGTTGTCAGTTGATAACTAATAAGTACTACTAAATAAATAAATAAATTGAATTTTTACTGGTTTTTTTTTACACCATTTAGATAGATGGTAAAAAAAAAAGCTCTAGTTCAGCCCTAAACGTCGGTCTCATTACACTCACCCTGACCGTTAAGGGACTGGCCTATTCAATCAATGTCGAAAATAATTTGAACCCCTGTCAATTTTACTGGGCAACTTTTCACTGCGAAACTTTGGAGTGTCAATCCGTGTGGACGTCTATACAATGTAAAGAAACATCTTAGTGACAAAATAAGACCTTGCTTACCTCGCTAGACTCAGTATGGGCGAAACAACACGCTGTTTAAAATACGTCCCCTCCTATCAAACTACCCTTTCGCCACCATGACACAGCGTGTTGTGATGCTCATACTGACTCTAGTGAAATGAGCAAGGTCTTATTTTCTCAATGAGATGTTCCTTTACACTGTACACGCGCCCACACGGAGTGACACCCATTGTTTAGCAGTGAAAAGTTGCCCAGTAAAATTATTTTCGACATTGATTGAATGGGCCAGTCCCTGAACGTTCAGGGTGAGTGTAATGAGACCGACGTTCAGAGCTGAACTAGGGCAAGGACATTTAGTATTTACTCACTGAAAATTTAACCACATGAATTTCATTTACTCAATTGATGGAAGAAATACTATACAATATTCGTCAAATCTGAGTACTAACAAGTTAGTCAATTTAGGTAGACAGACCAAATCGTTGCCGCTACGTATCAGTAGCGCTTAGCCATACCCATAGGATATCGTGTATGACCGATGCGGATACCTCGTCAAACCCACGCCCGGCGACCCTCTTTGTAAAACTACACATAGTTAAAATTTTGTTAGAGTTTGAAATTCTACGGAATCGTTTTAAAGAAAATATACATTACCATCGGGTCTAAATTCAAATTCAAGAAACTCGTGTCCAAATTTGCCTTTGTGGCCAACATAATAACGAAGATAAAAGTCTGTGGAGTGCGCCATTGCTGTTCTTAGACTAAAGCTACTTGGTATGTTTTCGTATGAAATAGTTAATATTTCCCTAAGAAGAAACAAAGTAAATATAATACTGTATTCACGCGTACGCAATTTACAAATGGTTTTGCAAATCATTTCCCCTCCTTATAACTGTCTATTCTTGCGCATATTTCATTATTTAATTAAGATCCGAAACAATGCTCAGCGTTTTCTAAACAAAGCTAGCATTGACATTAATGTTTTTGTTGAACACAGGCTTAGCCATTCATTAAAAAGTATTTAAAGATCCACTTGTTACGTAATTTAATTAAATTAATGGCTTGTGTAATCAATTAGCCGAAGTCATGAGTAGAGATATTCCGTCTAAGTTGATTCAAACAATTGATTGCAAACAGGGTGCTGTCAGGGCAGTCAGATTTAATGGTAAATAATAAATACAAATATAGGGCCTACATTTTTTTATTTATATTATGGTTTAAGTTATAGTGTCAAGGGCTAATTAATTATAGGTAAGTTTTCCCTTGTAAAGTTGACGTTAAACTCCAGAAATGAAAGAACGACAGGTAAATTTTCTTTTAATAAAATTGGAACAGAACTCAATGGAACAGAATCTCCAGGTCTGCTTCGGTCAATTCTGCCTGTTTTAAAGGGACAATAACATTCTTGCTTGCTTGGTAGCTCCAGAAAATAAATAATACCCTTATTCTAAGTACTAGATGTTTAAGTGTCCTACCTGTTGTGTAAATTATCCATTACAACCTATTTTACTTCCAATTTTAAAATCCAAGTCACATTTGAATTAGGTTTACGTTAGACTTTTCAAATCAATTGGTTGAATTTTTCCAATTTTTTAAAATAGGTGTATTAAGATGAAATTTATATCATCATTTAATTAGAATATTCTAAAATAATACAATTTGTTGACCAGAATGAAGATTGGGGCATATTATTCAGTTACAACAAGAGTGTTATTGGTGCTTTAAGTGTTTTGCAAGCTGAGTTGACATAATATTTGATAATTTGTATAGTCTGACACCTTAATTACGGCCCACACACCAGTAAAACTAAGCAGTTCACACCGTGAATATGATATTGAAAAAACACAAACACAACTTTATGGATAACAATTACTAGCAACTTTAATAGTGCAACGTTTCAACAAGTGTCCTCTTGTCGTTATCAAGCACAGTTTAAACAATAGTATGATACAAAAAATCTGTGAGTAAGTATTTAAGTATAAAAAATTAAAAGAAACCACAAAGACAATAAATAAAAGATCAAAGACTAATTGGAGTTATGATTACAGGCTAAACATTAATAAACAATGTAAATTAGGAAGCCATTACACAAAGTAAAAATATTCTGTTTAAATATATAAAAAGATCAAAGAATAAAGTAGAGTTATGATTACAGGCTAAACATTTATAAAAACTATGATCTACTTAGATAATCAACATGAGCTCCATTAACATATAAATAATCAATGACAAATGTGTAATGAATATCACCATTAAAAATCCCCCCCCCCCTTTCAAACAAACACAGCAATTTTATGACTTAACTTAGGCACAGTTAATGAATATGATAGTGCTGAGACAGTATAAGACAACAGAGGAGTAAAAGAGTGATGTCATAATTTTGAGACCGACTATTTATCTCCTTGGGGGAAATTTTGTTCTTAGACTAATATACTAACAACAGAATAAGAGTGAAGGATAACATGTTTCCAAACATAAGTTGACAAGGTTATTTTATACAAAAGTTTAGTTCAAGTGGCGTGACGTATGCAGTGAACACTTATTTTGATACCGAATGCTCTTATTTTGCGACCGACTGCTCTTATTTTGCGACCGACTTCACTGATTTTGCGACAGACTATTTACGCCCCTGCAAATCGCAGTACCGGTATGTACATAAAAAGTTTAAAAAAACAAATTTTTTTAACCTCCCTCAAATCCATGAACTGATGGATAGGACATAACATTCCTGAGCATTATGTCTTTTTAGCTGATGGTACCTACTGTTTAACATGTGGAAGCAATAAGACAATTAAACTCTGGAATCCACATAGAGATTTACTGTTGAAGTCTTATCAGGGACATGGTTATGAAGTTTTAGATGCACAAGCTGGGTGTGATAACAGTCAAATATGTTCTGGTGGAATGGATAAAACTGTTCGCTTATTTGATGTGGCTACAGGAAAAGCATTGCGAACATTCAGGGGCCATGCAGGTAAATTACATGTACATGTATATGGATTAGAATTAGATTCCTTTCTACTTTTGTCCCCCGCCATTTCGAAGAAAGTTTGGGGACTATTAAAATGGGTTCGTCTGTCTGTCTGTCCGTCACACTTTTTGGGACACAATAACTCTCTTCGTAATTGAGCTAGAATGTTCAAACTTGGTGTATGTGTTTATTAGGTCAATGCCTTGATGGAGTTCGCTTAGGGTAAGCAGAGATAAGCAATTCGATTGGTTGATGCTTTGGGACTCGATAACTTTAATTCTAATTAAGTGAGAGTGATGAAACTTGGTGTATAGTTTCATTACAGTTATACCTTAACTAAGTTCGATAATGAACATTTTCTGCTCAGGGTAAGCAGGGCGATATGCAATTTGATTGGTCGAGACTTTGGAACACAATAACTCTCCTTTTAATTGAGTTAAAATGTTCAAACTTGGTGTATATGCTTATTAGGTCAATGCCTTGATGGATTTCGAAGATGAGCATTTTCTGCTTAGGGTAGGCAGAGATAAGCAATTTGATTGGTTGATACTTTGGGACAAGATAACTTAGGTTCATCTTGATTGATGATTTTTATGTCAAAACAATGACTGCATTCTCATTCAGTAATGGATTCGAAAGTAACAGTGTATAGAAACGATTAATTTGGACACGAGGGCCCTTTCCCTTGGCCAGAGGGGCCCTTTTGTCAAGCGTGGGGGCCCTTTTGTCTGCCTTTAGGGTCCCCCTAACTAGGGTATATTTTCATTTTTCTCGTCAGTTTGTCAGTTTTAGCAATTTTTCTTTATAAAACACTTTTGGATGACACTTAGTGTACAGTTTGATTGCTCGATACTTTTGAAAAGAATAAATGTGCGATTAATTAATATGTGTCATCCATTTACTTGGGGATTTCGGCGGGGGACATCAGCAGGATTGAGGGCCTGACAAGGACAGCTGTATACTCGTTCGGATGGCCGAAAAAAAATTAATGTCCTGTGTACACATTGGCGTGCATGTAAAAGAATTCAAATTCGATATAAGAGTAGGCCGTAGAGCCGCTGCCTGGGCAAAATTTCCCTCATAGCACACTGTATGGCGTATGTCCGTCTTCATTAACACCGGTTAGGAGCAGAACAGTAGGACATCAAACCCCATTTCATTTTATTACGTATTCTTTACAGGTACAGTTAATTGTGTCAAGTTTAATGAAGAATCAACTGTTATATTATCTGGAGCTATCGATAGTACCATACGAGCCTGGGATACAAGGTCAAGAAAAAATGAACCAGTTCAGGTATTTATGATAACAATTGTAAATCTTTACACATCTTGTTAATTTATACACAGTGTCTATGGTCATGAGATGAAGAATCCTATTGATTTTCACTGATATCCGATTGGCCTAATTACTGGTAGAGGTATGGCCTTTAAATACCTTTGATAAATCGTGTAGACGCTCTTTTAAGCGAATTCAGATAATAACTGCCAGAATTATGGCCCTTGATGCCTTTATCACTTTGAAAAATCAGTTATCATCTGATTGACTTCAAATTTATACACATTGGTTGTGGTCATGAAACTAAGCATCAGATTGATTTTAAGGATTTCCAATAGTTACTGTCAGAGTTATGGCCCTTGGGCCTTAACCTCATACAGTCATGAAATGAAGAAGTCTGTTGATTTTCAACGATTTTCGATTATAACTGCTGGGGTTATGGACCTTGATCACTTTGAAAAATCTTGTTGACACTCTGGAAACCAAATTTATCATCTGATTGACATTAAATTTGTATGTAGTGTTTAAGGTTTTGATACAACAAAGCCTATTGGTTTTCATTGGGGGGAGGGATGGCCTAGTGGTCTAGAGTGCCACGCTTCGACCTCTAGCTTGCCGGTCACCTCTGGCTTGCGACTGTAGTTTCGAGCCCTGGTGTGAGCGTATGTGGCATGGAGATAGGGGCGCCTTCTCAACCTGGTGGGTTTCCTCGGGAACTCAGGTTTCCTCCCACTGCTAATGACCCCTACGCGCAAGCGAATTATTGAAATGAAATTAAAACCATATGTTGGTCCCAAAGTGACCTAATTTGTGTTGAGTGGACGTTAAAACCCCATTTCTCACTCTCTCTCTCTGGTTTCCATTGGTTTCCATTGGTCTTTTGTAAAACTAAATCTTTTAAAAGCATTCTTCGATTTAAATTTCAGGTAATGGATGAAGCTAAAGATAGTGTAACTTCAATACAAGTATCAGATCATGAGATATTGTCAGGATCAGCTGACAATCATGTGAGAAGATACGATCTACGAATAGGTCGAATGATGGCAGATTATATAGGAAGTAAAGAATTGTTTAACAGTTACATGTGTGAATGGTCTTAAACTACAGGACTGAATAAAATATTACAAGTTTTTCAGAGATAAATATTTTTAACATTTAGATACATGTATTTGAGGATATAAGTATACAAAAGAAACATTAACAAAAACATTAACTTTTAGAAATGGTAACAGAATAGAACTACTTTTTATGGGTTACATCCCACTTCTACCCGTTGCCACTGGCAACCTTTAACGAAACTGTCCAGGTGCCGGTTGCTCAAAACTAAGTTATTTTAACGATTCGTTAAACTAACAGATCGTTATCTTTCATGTGTCCTTTGTTAACGGTCCGTTAAATATCTGTTGCTGGAAAGTCAATTTCATTATCCGTTAAAGTTAACGGGGCTTCCAGCAACAACCTTTCTCTCCGTTAAAGTTAACGATCCGTTTACTCCATGTTAACGGATTGTTAAAAGTTAACAGAGCTTTGAGTAACCGGCCCCTGTTCATTTTCAATACATGCACAAAAGTAACCGTGTATAATAAATGAACAGTACAGAACAGTACACTTTCGTGTATCATAAATGAACAGTACTGTTCATTTCTGATACACTTTCGGAAAAGAGGACTGTTCATTTGTGATACACACGGCTAATTTTATACTGTTATAGAAACTCATCAAGCAATTAGAAGCGAATGTTTAGTCCGACCCAGATCGCAGTGATAACTAATTGTTTCATTCTGCACTGAGCTAAGGTACATGAGACAACTAGTCAAAATCTTAGTAACAAACTGGTAGGAACTACATGGCAGTGCAAAAATATATACAATTGAATGACATTAAATCAACATAACAACATATTACGAAAAACAATTATTATACATATCAATTGGCATCTATTCCATAACTTGGTTTGATTTATATTAATATGCACAACATATAAATTAGAATATTGAATAATTGTGATTCTCTTGCTGGACGCTTCACAAGCCTTGAAAATAAGCAGGACAAAAAGAAAACGCCTAGAAAGTCATAAATTTTATTACAACTAAATTTCAGCGGACGAACCATCCGCCGATGCATACTTTCACCAGGAATGACCCACGTTTCACATTTCCTTTACACTACATTTAATATCATTGCAGTCTTCTACTCCATAGACAAGTTGTTTTGATGACGTGGTCTAAACAAACATGTGACTATTTTACGCTCGGGGTGTCACGACAAGACGCACGTGTAAATACTACCATGAAATGTAACAAGAGGCACAGAAAATGATAAATGAAAGAACTGAAAGTATTTGTCACTTTTCGGTTGAAACGACTCGATAATAAATACTATTTTTCACATTTCACATTTTGCTTCACTGTACTCGATAGAAATGTGATGTAAGTAACTTATTAGCACCTTTCCTCGGTGTATCGGTGAATATCGGGACAGTTTTGGTCATGGCCGCCTTGGCTGAGCCCCTGACAAAAACTGTCCTGATAGTCACCGATACACCTCGGAAAGTGTGCTAATAACTATTACATACAGGTATCCTCTTATCGTTACCAAGCACAAATGACAATATAGTAAACTTGAGATTGTATCCCATGAAAACTGTGTTCTGTTAACGTGCTTCCCGATCGCTAAATGCCACTTAAAGATTATGTTCTTTGAATTGTATATTAAAGATTATGTTCTTTGAATTGTATATTAATTATATTATATGTATGATCTATCTTTTAGAACCTGTTACCAGTGTTACGTTTACTAGAGATGGTCAATGTATTTTAGTCAGTTCTTTAGATGATACATTACGACTGATTGATAAAGATACAGGAGAACTTCTGAATGAGTATGTATCATGGTCATATTTAAAGTGTTTAATTGCTATTGAAAATATTTATTCCTCTTTTAAAATGGATTATAATATTGTCAAAAGTATATAGATTATATTAAGCAAAACCATGTTGCACTGAATGTCACATATAATAAAATAGCATTTTTGGAATAGAAAAATAAAACAAAGGTAATTTTCTGAAGTTGTCTCAACTAACAATATTGCTTTAATTCAGCCTGGTTCATCAGATTCTTTAGGCCACTATTATTGATAGATGTGTAGAGAATGACATGTGCATTGCAATTTATAAATGGATACAAGCTTTGCTAATAATACACATGCCGTTGTATCATATTATAACTTTAAGATATGATAGTTATTTGAGACTAAACATTCACTGAAGTATAAGTTCAAATGGAGCACGTTGATGGTAAGAATGTTCAAAGATTTTGACATTGAATCAAATGTTTAATTTAATTATAGATATAAAGGTCATAAAAACAGTGAATATAAAATTGATGGCTGTTTAAACAGTAAAGATACTCATATATTAACAGGATCTGAAAATGGTTTAGTTTGTATTTGGGATCTTGTAGATGTAAGTATCATTGCTTTGAGGTTATTTTGCAGTGGCTATGTTTGTGAAGTATTAGGTAATAAGATGCAGTATAAAGATTATATTTGACGGAATAAGAAAATAAATCATATAAATTCATAACTGTCACAAAAAATTTTCCCCCAGAACATCATGGAATGATATACGAAAAAATCAAATGGTGTGCAATAATGAATTATCTCCCTTTAGTTTTCAATATTTTTTTAATATTATGCATGGTTTGGTAGAAATGAAATAAAATGGGGTTAAGATCCTACTGTTCTGCTCCAATTCGTCTAATGAAGATGGGCTTATGACGTAGAGCCGCGTTTCTCAACCTTGGGTGAATTCACCCCCAAGGGGGGAATGGCTTGCGTCCAGGGGGTGAATGACCACACTCACAGTAACTTCAAAAATTATCATATAAATGTTGTGCAGTTGGGATTAGCACTCTCAAACACTGTCCCAAGAATAAAAAAAGATAGGCTGGCACTGCCAGGCAGGATACGCCCACATTTTTGAGAGATGGATAGAGAACAAGCAATACCGAAAGTGATTTTTCCTACATCATTAAGTCCTGTATTTCATACTGTATTGGGAGCAGCCATTTTGTTGGTCAGTTCCAGTTTGATATTCATGAAATTCGAAGCCGACAATGATTATGGTTTGACGGTACACAACCTAGAAATGTTACTTTTCGTCAAAATCGGATAAGAATTGTGACCTGTAGAGAGTCCACAACCATGATATACCATATTTTTACACTATTTGCGTACAAACGGTGACCATTTCGTCCTGCAATTTTGGTACGATTTTCACGAAATTCGAACTCAACCTTCCTTACGGTGCAACAGTAATATAATCAGAGGTTTTTTTTAAATCAGATAATAATCGTTCGAGAGATAGACAGAGAACAAGCAATACCGAAAGTGATCTTTCCTACAATCAAAGGCCATAATTCATTAAGTTACAATTTGATATGCGCAAATATCGAAAAGAATAAAGATCTTTAGGTTATAAACAAGCATTTCAGGTTTCATCAAAATCGAATTAAAATTGTCACCTCTACAAGGTCCACAACTTTGACATACCATATTTTTACACTGTTCGCATACAAACGGCGGCCATTTTTTCTGGCAATTATGGTCCAATTTTCTCGAAATTCATAGTCAACCTTCCGTAGGGTGTAACGGTGATAGAGTCAAACGTTTTTTCAAATCGGATAATAATTGTGACCTCCAGAGGGACCATAGGCGATTTTTCGGACAATCAGGGGCCATAATTCAGGAAGTTACGATCTGATATGCGCAAATATCGAAAGGAACCAAGATCTTTGGGTTATAACCATGCATTTCAAGTTTCATCAAAATCGAATTAAAATTGTGACCTCTACACGGTCCACAACCATGATATACAATTTTTTAACAGTATTCGCGTACAAACGGCGGCCTTTTTGTATGGCAATTTTGGTCCGATTTTCTGGAGGTCACAATTATTATCCGATTTAAAAAAACGTTTGATTATATCACTGTTACACCGTAAGGAAGGTTGAGTTAGAATTTCGGGAAAATCGGACCAAAATTGACAGGCAAAATGGCCGTCGTTTGTATGCGAATACTGTTAAAAAAAATGGTATATCATGCTTGTGGACCCTGTATAGGTCACAATTTTAATTCGATTTTGATGAGGAAGGTTGAGTTCTAATTTCGTGAAAATCGTACCAAAATTAATGATGTAGGAAAAATCATTTTCGGTATTGCTTGTTCTCTATCCATCTCTCGAAAATGTGGCCGTATCCTGCCTGGCAGTGCCAGCCTATCTTTGTCAATGTGGTCAGGGGGTGCAGGCCCATGCAAGGATCCGTGGTTCATGTCGGATGGCTTCTATAGAAAAAGAAGGCCATTTTCAAGTTCCTATCCTGAAGAGTGCCTGAAATGGCTGGAAATCACATTTCCGGGCTCCAATTTCTAAAAATTTCCTAGGGGGGAGACCCCCCGCCCCCGACCCTCCTCGACGGGCTTCGCGCCTACAGCGCACGTGGTGACCAGTTTCGCCGGTCACGACTCCGCGATCAGTAACCACCTCAAAACAATGGGGGTAAATGGGTTGGTTGAGAATTCATTTAGGGGTGAGCGGTGAGAAAAGGTTGAGAAACGTGGACGTAGAGGGTGCTATGAGGGAAATTTTGTCTGGTCAGCGGCGCTACAGCCTACTCTTATATGGAATAACATCTGTGAGGGGATCTTTTATGTGCATGCCAATGAGTATGCGGGACCTCAGATTTCCATCTCATCCGAATGACTAGACAGTTGTCCTTGTCAGGCCCTCCGCCCTGCACCACTGACAAGGGGAAACTACTCCGGAAAATCCTGATGAACTCTCTCGGCCAATCCATGGAGCAAACCCAGCATGGTTGGTCGAATGCAAGACATTACGTAATACGTTGCTACTCAATGTCTTGCTCAAGACCATTCAACAACTTAAAATGCAGTCATTGTTCCACACTTTCATTTCAAACAAATGGTCACAGGAGTCAATTATTTCATCTAGTATTAAAATAACTTACAACTTGCATGTTGCTTGGACCATTATTTGATGGTATAACAACATCAAAGGATGATATCACATGTGTATTTTAATGGAGGTAAATTGCTAAAATTTTGGACCTAGAAATTGGCACATTATAATGTAATATGAATTTATATAAACTGATTTACAATCAATCATTTCCGTTTTTTACCTTGATTTCAAATCAGTTCTGTTTGGCAGAATATGCCAGAAATCTCAATCGAATGGCAATCTCTAGCGTCTGGTTATTCCAGTCTATGTAGTAATTATTCCGTGTGCTCCCCAGTTAAGAATGGTGTTAATGTTTGACATGACTCGTGGAATATGACTAGCCTTGTTCTTTGAGTCCTTTTGTTACAAATGGGACAAGACCCAATATGGTACACGATTCGTGTACCAAGGGTAAAATGTTTATTTTGTTCTCGGTAAGATCACAACATCAATTTTGAATTAAATTGACAAATAATTTGTGTTTTCAATGTTGAAGACTTTGGATGATATTGAGTTAGAGACTTAGCTACTTTAAGCATGTATTGCATATGGTACAAGTAGTATTCATATCTTTGAGGATAATGTTTTTTGAAACAATATTCATTGAGACAAATTTGTTTTATTTGATCGTTGTGTTTCTTAATTGCATTCTAAAATAATTTGGAAGTCCTCCTATTTCCTTTCTCTTCACCTCTTAACATTTCAATTAATAGAACTGGTTATTGTAGGTATAATAAAAGGAAATATAACTTCAGTTTAAATCTGATGGAAAATTTGCTTTTTTAACAGTAGATTCTTTTTAAAAATTGTCTCTGGAGCAAATCTAAGTATTAAGTTTTTTTTAAAGATTTTTGTCCCCCGCCTTTCGAAGAAAGTTGGGGGACTATTAAAATGGGTTCGTCCGTCTGTCTGTCCGTCTGTCTGTCCGTCACACTTTTTGGGACACAATAACTCTCTTCCTAATTGAGCTAGAATGTTCAAACTTGGTGTATGTGTTTATTAGGTCAATGCCTTGATGGAGTTCGAAGATGAGCATTTTCCGCTTAGGGTAAGCAGAGATAAGCAATTTGATTGGTTGATACTTTGGGACACGATAACTTTAGTTCTAATTAAGTGAGATTGATGAAACTTGGTGTATAGTTTCATTATAGTAATACCTTGACTAAGTTCGATAATGAGCATTTTCTGCTCAGGGTAAGCAGAGCTATACGCAATTTGATTGGTCGAGAATTTGGAACACAATAACTCTCCTTCTAATTGAGTTAAAATGTTCAAACTTGGTGTATATGCTTATTAGGTCAATGCCTTGATGGAGTTCGAAGATGAGCATTTTCCGCTTAGGGTAGGCAGAGATAAGCAATTTGATTGGTTGATGCTTTGAGATACGATAACTTTAGTTCTAATTAAGTGAGGGTGATGAAACTTGGTGTATAGTTTCATTACAGTAATACCTTGACTAAGATTGATAATGAGCATTTTCTGCTCAGGGTAAGCAGAGCGATAAGCAATTTGATTTGCCGAGACTTTGGAACACAATAACTCTCCTTCGAACACAATAACTCTCCTTAGGTCAATGCCTTGATGGAGTTCGAAGATGAGCATTTTCTTCTTACGGTAGGCAGAGATAAGCAATTTGATTGGTTGATGCTTTGGGACACGATAACTTTAGTTCTAATTAAGTGAGAGTGATGAAACTTGGTGTATAGTTTCATTACAGTAATACCTTGACTAAGTTCGATAATGAGCATTTTCTGCTCAGGGTAAGCAGAGCGATACGCAATTTGATTTGTCGAGACTTTGGAACACAATAACTCTCCTTCTAATTGAGTTAAAATGTTCAAACTTGGTGTATATGCTTATTAGGTCAATGCCTTGATGGAGTTCGAAGATGAGCATTTTCCGCTTATGGTAGGCAGAGATAAGCAATTTAATTGGTTGATGCTTTGAGACACGATAACTTTAGTTCTAATTAAGTGAGAGTGATGAAACTTGGTGTATAGTTTCATTACAGTAATACCTTGACTATGATCGATAATGAGCATTTTCTGCTCAGGGTAAGCAGAGCGATAAGCTATTTGATTTGCCGAGACTTTGGAACACAATAACTCTCCTTCGAATTGAGTTAAAAGGTTCAAAATTGGTGTGTATGCTTATTAGGTCAATGCCTTGATGGAGTTCGAAGATGAGCATTTTCTTCTTACGGTAGGCAGAGATAAGCAATTTTTGGATGACACTTCGTGTTCAGTTTGATTGGTCGATACGTTTGAAAAAAATAAATGTGCGATTAATTAATATGTGTCATCTATTTATTTTGGGATTTCGGCGGGGAACATCAGCCTCACTGTTGGCTTGTTTAAATGGTTATATAATTCATCTATTTAGATAAATATACTTTGTAACATGCAAAATAAATACAGGACTTTGATTCATTTTATAAGATTTCAGTTCTATCTTTTTTTTTTACTAAAATAAATATTATTTGTTCTGCTGTATGTAATTCTATATACAGGAAGGATTCAGCCTTTTATTTTAATGCATTTTCTTAAAACTGAAATTTTCAGGCAAATATGGTTGAGAAATTGGATCACTCAACTATGCGTGCCATACATTCCCTGTCTTACCATCCAAGTGATACTTGTTTATTAACAGCATCTGGTGACAAGTTTTATGTTTGGAAATCAAAATATGCACCTAGTGGAGATTGAAAGAATAAAAAGCATGTCATTGATATGGAATCCATGATAATGTAATATAAGTGGAATAGACAGCTGCAAGTACAGATGAACATATTGAAAAAAATACCCCCAAGGGAGATAACTCGTGTTGTTTCTGCTATAGCATTGGCCTAGAATGCATGTTTGAAAGTAATATGATTCACTTTTACATGCTTTTGGAGATATTATATTCAATCAGGAGATACAGTATGAATGATACAGTTAAAAACAAAACATTCCAACCTTTTGTATTGTTCTTTGAGAGATAGTGTTGCTTTGACATCTCTGCAACATCTGCTATTAACATGTAAAATGTATTACTAATGTAACAAAAGATATTTTATATGTAATATAAGTAATTTTCTGCCAAGTACTAGATTAAAATGATTAAAGTATGAAATGTGGTGTGTCTCTATTTGTCAAGAAACTGGTGGTACTGCATGATAAAGTATAGTCATATGGGAATTGCAAGGATAATAAAAATTTTAATATGAAAAAAGATATGTACCTTAGATTGTTTTCTTTTCCATTGTGGGCTAGAGTGTAATAATACTAATAAGCAATAATAACGCAGGACTGTTTGGCTTGATGCAATGAAGTAGTAGGTTGTTTTTTGTGTGTGAGGGGGGGGGGTAGGCTTAGCCCATGTAGGTTTTTTTTTCTCTCCCACAACAGGTGATTTATAACGTAGTAATTTTAGGACTTCCCTACAAGAAATGAGGTCACTTTTGGTTTTGAGTTGATATCAGTATGTTACATGTTGTATTATTCATATGAAGAGTTTTGTCTTGCTCAATCAGATTTCATTTCTATGAGGTTGTCTTTTGAGTGTGACATTTTTCAAGATAACAAACATACTTTTCTTTTTACCCAATACTTCGGAATCCTCCAAATGGAGTAGATTTTGTCAAAAGAAATTCTGAGGGAATCTCACTGTTTATTCATTGCGCAGTGCCTACCTTCTTTTTTAATTTAGGAAAACACCCCTACAGGAACTGTGCAACAGAACTTCAAATAGTAGTTGAATACAGTATGCTTAGTCTCAGATTATAGACATTGTCTTTCATGGCATAAAAGTCATAAAAAAGCACAACATTACTGCCAAAATTATAACTTGTTGTGATTCAGATTTTACTTTATCTTCCCATATCAAAATTTCTTTTACCGTTCACCGATTTTAAGTCTTCCATTAATTCTTTTATATACGACCGCTGGCAATGGTCTTAGGATGTTGCAGACACAAATAAACTTCATCACATTAAGCCTCTCTTAGGAGACTGGCCAAGCTCCTATAAAACCAATAGGAGGGATGAAGTTGTTTTATGTCGCTCGCGCATTTGTCATTCTTTTTTAACAGATATTTTCATCTTGAAGCGAGAGCCTCAACCAGAGTGGGAACACTGTCATGTTCCTTTGACATTGAAGTACATTCTGATTGAGTGCAACCATCTCAAAAATACAAGATCGCGATATTACTGTTGCCAGTCACTACATCACTTGTTTGCCCAGCCTGGGCTATATTGCAAAATACTCAACATTTTAAAAGAGATAGATTTTTATTATAAATTTTAATTTGTTTATAATATATATATGTAATATTTTCCTTTTATTATATGCATAAAAGATTGTTTTTATTTTTAAATTTGATAAAACTGATATTGTTTTTTTATTTATGCATATACAAATTTGTGATATGATTTAACTTGTATCGAAAGAATCATCATTTTGTTTGGCGCAATATAGCCCGGTTTGAGCTGACGGTGCCATAAAACAATATTTCATTTCATTTCATTTCACCTCATAATTATCTTCTTCCACTCCACTACAGTTATAAATGAAATGAAATGGGGTTTACTACTATTCTGTTCTAACTGGGTGTGCTGCTATGAATGCCTATTATAAAAATTTTGCTCGGACAGTGGCACTATGGCCTTCTATATCGAATTCCTATATCAGACCAATCCTAACGAACAGGCAGCTGTCCTTGTCAGGCCTTCCATCCTGTGCCACTGACATCCCCCAACAATTTATTCCTCTCCTGGACTAATTAAGACGGGCTTACACCAAACAGTGTGCTGTGAGGGAAATTTTGCCTAGACCTTGGTTTTTCATCCTACCCGAATGCCTAGACAGCTCTTCTTGTCAGGCCCTCTGTCCTTCTTCACTGACAAGTGGGAGAACAATGCCGGAAAATCATGTTGAATTTTCTCGGACGCGTGTCGTGTGTGTTTGCCGTGTAACGCTAGAAGAAAAGAGGTCCCTACTTTTGGTTGCTCCCCATGGTTCAGCGTCAGCCCACTCAGATTTTGGGATAATATAATATGGCACTATGTTTTGCAAAACGTGTTATTAGGTGTGGTGATTTGGAAAACGTATGGGGGAATGTCCAGTCTGACCCAATTTGCCACTGATCAGCCCATAAATTGATCAAACACAACATCATGAAGGTTATGAATGCATTATCGATGATAATGTTATTATTGATGATTCAAATACATGAATAAATATTCATTGTAATAACATGCCAGACATTCTACATAATGACATAGATTAAATTATATTTTATTTTTCATCTGGTGTTCATTCCAGCCTTGACATTTGATAACAATTATTTCTAGTAGTTAGTTTTAATAATGTGTATCCTTTCCAAAACGATAACACATAAGCAATTAAGACAGATAGGCCAACATTAGGGAAAAGCAATCTGTTGCGCAGTTTGATGTTCATTAGAATTAATTAGTCATTTTAAAAGGTTCGAAAGACGAGATTGTGTCTAATTTGATCAGTAATACCCCGATGAGTTGTTATCATGGTTGAGCCCAAGTTTCACAACGTTCTTATTATCTTCTATCTTTCTATATCGGCGAGTTTATTTCCTGGGGAGACAGGGGATCAAGTTTTATTTTAAACCACATCAATGGCGGTGTATTAATTTTCCTAGCATTCTCTGAAGTGTTAACGATCGTGTTATGGCGGGCGAGGGATCAACCTTTGTTCAATATTTCAACCTTTTACAGCGGGAGGTTTTCCTCTTTCTTTTTCTTTCCCACGGAATAAAATAGTGACGCAATATCTTCAAGATTGTAGGTTTCCTGTTACATGTCTCCGAAAGCATATCTTAAAGATTATAAAGGGCATCGTAGTTTATAAAGCAGTTGGTCCTCATTATTCGTAATCTCATATTCACATGGTCATAAATGATTGCTAAACTCAGTATTTCAAACTATTGACGTAAAAGTTGCATATCACGTAGTTTGGTATATTTTTGACTTCAAATATATCTCTTAAACAGAACACGATTTCGAAGAGTATAGTTGCGTTTGGTTGTTTGGGGGGATTCGGATTGTTTTGGTGTCCCCTTTTTAGCAAATCTTACACAAATATAATGTGAATAGCAGATGAATTTTAAACCATCCGGAATTTAGTTTGGAATCTTCTCAGTAATTTATATTCGAAATGGTAGGTCCAATAACTGTTAAAAGAATACAAACCTAATGAAGTGAATCAATGATAACGTCTCTGTTGGTGCCTTGTTTGGAATTTTTGCTACATATTCGTTAGTGGTTGAAGGTCGACCAATGAAGTGCTAAAGTAATTGATTTATATGTCATGTGGAGAGGTGTGTCAGTTTCTGCCGTCGAAACTGAACTGATCCATGGCGCTAAAATCGTCAAGTGGTTTAACGTCGAGTCTGCCGTTGTGATTAACGTCTGAATTCCCATTACTCTCGAGAAGGTCAGCACATTCTCAATATTAATCAATCTCTTAATGTCAAGTTGATTAAGCGTGAGGTATTCGACAAATTAGACCCCACGAGTCTACATCAAATCAGAGATCAGATTTGAACTGTCAAGTATATATATTTGTAGGTTAATATGGCTCATCGAATAGACGAAGTAAAGTTAAAGGTGTTACTTTGGAAACGGCCTACAAAAATGTTGCAAGCTCGAGTTATGCCGATCTCTCGTATTAATCGCAATGCACATAGGCCAGCGCCGGTCTTCGTCGAGAGGCGAAGGGTCGGCGCTTACCATGTATGGACCCCGCCCCCCTCCCCCTAACAAAAAGTTCATTTTGGGATATTTGGTGGCTGCAAACACGTTTCCTGCTATTTAAGCCCGTGAATAAAGCTTACGACTGGCCCCCGGATCCATTTACTTGATTTGATATTTGTTTATTGTTTGCAATGTCTCTTTTCTGTCTTGTACGCAGGTTTATCTTGTAGATTTTTGTTTTGTGTGTAGTGCGGTCCTCCTGCACTTACTATTAAAGTGGTCTAATATATCCTAATTAAGGTGACTGACTCGAATTACAATCAATAGCTTACATTCCCCGAAGACAGGACCGTGGGATAAATTTTGAAATTTTAACTGCCGCAAACGCGTTTTCCTGCCATTCTAGGTTGTGAATACCGTAACTTGAATGTGGTCGAATATAGCCTACCTCATGGCTGACCCGAATTCTAAACAACCAATCAATCGTCACCCTCCAGGAGAAAATTTAGAAAATTTAACCACCGCAACTCCAAAAGTATCCATTTTTTTGTAACCGAAATCCCACTCTGAATTTCAACCATCAAATCAGACTGTTGCAGCTGCATTCACAAACAATAATCGATGCCCGAAAAAATATCGCACAAAGTAGAATGGACCCAGACAAAATGTTTTAATCTTTAGACAACTCAGTACAATTTCGTGGTATTCAATTAAAAGAAAAGTAAAATTAGTATTTTATAAAGGCGAAAAAATTCCAGGTTTAAAGACAGCAGCGCCGTTTTTCTTCGAGAGGCGAAGAAGCGGGGCGGACTTTGTATGGACCCCAAGAAAATTTTGGAATATTTGACGACCGCAAACGCGTTTTACTGCTATTCCTGCCCGTAAAATAAGTGTTTTATTAGATTTCGGGCACTTTAATTTGCCAAGTAGATGAAATAACGTCACTTTACCCGTCTGCCCGAAGCACCCTACTCATTGAACTGTCGTGACTCAATGTTGAACTGTATGTGTAAAACGTTGTTTTCTTAAGAGATATCTGCAAGGTCTACATAAAAGGGTTCGTGGAAACGTTTGTGTAATACATATTGGTCAAATACGTCTAACTTTTTAATCATTTAATTAATCCGCAGTTGAATAGAATTAATCGAGAAAATGTAATTTTGCTGCATTTCGGATGATAATTATTTTCCGGAACATGCATATATATCGTGTTTATTTTTAATCACATATATGATTTTTTATGCGATAAAATTTCTTCTTCTTCTTATAATATATGATGTTGGGGCACCATAATCTCCTCAATGCTTATAGAATTCCCAAGTGGTCTGAATCCCGTCATGGTAAGTATTTAGATAAGATCACAGTCTTGACCAGATTCTGGAATTCGTCTTTCTCAAAGAGCGAAAAAGAATGACGATTAGACGACAATAATACTAGCCCTGTTAATGGATATTTGCATCTGTAGCTCAATATACACCTTATGTGATATTCAGAATGAGGATCTAATATATTTACATATATTGAAACCAATTTTCACTATACACACTGTGTGGATATTGTTGATATTGCGTTAACATTTAGACCGAATCGGTACAAAATGTTAACAGGCGCACACTTTGTTTTCTTATTATACATCTTGTCAGGTTAGCTTTTCAGAAAATGGCAAAAATCTTATTATTTTCGGTAAATAATTTGTAGCATGCTATATATTGATGTGGCTGTAATGAAGTAGATGTGTAGATTTGGGTATTATTTGATGGATGGTATACACAATTTCTTTGTAACAAATCCGACATGTTTTTTTGTTTTTTTTTTCTTTTCGAAAATAACGAGCTGTGTAATTAAAAACAAATCTTTGCGTACCGAAATTCATACACTTTTGTAAGATTAATTGATGATAAAACCACCGTGCTGAAAAGATCCTCACCTCGCAGACATTCCACTGATGTACATGTATACATATATTTTTATGCATAATATGGCAACTCAGCATTATAGTTTTGTGTCGTTTGAATGCTCCTATAAACATATTTGCACACTTAGTTTGAAGATCATTACATATAGTAACAAAACATTATGGTGTATTAAAGATGTTCAACATATTATGTAAAAGAAGTTTATGTTCCATAGTATAATAACATTGTTCATATTTTCGTTTATGTGCTAATATTTTTAAAAGCGGTCATCCTGATTTGCATTTTACGAACAATATCTTGAGGTAGCTCTCGAACTCAATATCATCCACACTCTTCGACATTGCAAACACGTCACGTTGGTCAATTTAAATCAACATTGATGTTGTCTTTTACCTCGAAAAGGTGGGCTTCTGATCCAATATTTAAGACAAAATGAAAATTTTAAAATTGGCACACGTATCGCATCACAGACAAGACAATCACATTAAAATACAGATCTATATTTTGTTTCGTATTGTCAGGGGTCAAACGAGCAGCATGGGTGTACTACTTAATTCCATTCCATCAAGTGTCTCTTTTTCAACACTCATGTTTCCATATATACGTTTCCGTTAACAATAATTATAATAATTTATAAGTCTACGACGTCTAATAAAATGGAATATAATTATTAATAACTGGAATATTTAACCGACAAATTACATTGTCTATTTATGTGTAGGCGAAGAACATTTTTGAAGCTTCCCTTTTCCCTCAAGTAAACTTATACACAAGTTATAACTTTATAAGTTTATTTATTTCAATCTCATCAAATGTCAGGTTAGGCTTATAGTGTAGGTTCTATCTATAGTTCTAATCTAACGGTAAATGGTATATTTAGATCCAGGAGCGTTCAAAAAGATCACAGGTTCTCTGTTAAGCCCAAGAAACTATAAGACATTTTACTTTTGAGATTTTTTATATCTTCTGTTAGGCCTATGTAATGCCGATTTAGTGGAAAATTAGCGGAAATGAAAAACTTAAAAGGCAAATAATTACGCGAACTTTTATATTATGACAAACGCGGTTTATGACTATTATGAGCAATTTGATATCGCCCACCCATATTGATCACATTGTTATAAAAAGTTACAACCTAAACTTTAACACGTTATAAATTAGATAACGCCAATGCGTATTATATTAGATAATAATAAAATTTTGATCGTAATAGTAAGTAAATAAGCACACACCGTTTGCAAATGGCATACTTTTATAACGGTAAAAGAAAAGTATAATATAATAACTGTTCACGATGACAGACAACACGCGGGTTTGTTATGCGCAATGAATACAGGGATATATACCGCTCGCGCAGGTCTGTCTTAAATCTCGCCTGCCTTTAGAAGTTCAGAGAAGAGTGACATCAAAACGGGAACTGTATGATATCTCTGGTTATAAATGGCGTTATAGAATCAAGGAATTAATAAGTGATGATATTTTATGTTATTTAAATTATTAATTATAAATTTGCTGTAAAAAGTGAAGCTTTATTAGTTGAAGGAGTCGCAGTACATCGACTGACACAGTACACGACAAATGGTGACGATATGACACAAGTTCGAGGTCACTGACACTCGAGAATAGTGTCAGTTTTACGGCATGTTTAAGGTGTAAAAGGACCAGTAACAAAATGTCAATGATATCCAGATATAAGAAGGATAGGTAATCCTATTGTCAGAGAATATGGAGATCTATCGGAGTATATTTATGGCCTTTATTGGGATACTGTTAACGGAAACACCTGTTGGATGTGATAGCAACTCAGGTAAGTCAAGTTGAGACTGTTAACTTTTGGGTGACTCTGAAGTTATTTTAACCATTACACAGACTATGGAGTGAATAATTTATGAGTTCGTGTAGAATACCATTAGTTAATTTTGTATTAAAATATAACTGAAGTTTTTAAAAAAAAATCTGTTTACAAGCGTCGACAACATAGGCCCTATTTCCCTAATATTATAGTTTTGTCTCAAGATGTCAAACTAAAAAAAACCCATGTGATCTTCTTTACCTACTGGTTATAATTATTTGACCAAGGTTTAGGTAAGTTTTGGGGAGTCGTGTTTATTTGCAAACAACAGTTTATTTGTTATTTAAGATCTCCAGCTTTAGCATGTATGCTCTACAAGGTGTACTTGTTTATCAGTTCAAAGGGAATATGTAAAGAAGAGACGACCTATGTGGTCGTACTTTTAGCGAGTGGGTAATCACTAGAAGACAGTTGGGGACTATCCTTAGAATTAGGTCATACAGCACCGTGTGACAGCAACTCAAGTTATTACTGTAGTCGTTTGATCTCCCAGCGTGATTTATCATAGACCACACATTCTGCTACTGTGTGTTATTCTTTATACATTCTTTATGCCCTGTTTCAGTTTATTAATCTGCTTTGGAAAATAGATAAATAGATTTTAACATTTTTTTTTTAACTTGAATTCATTCAAGCCGTTTGATGTTCTCGAAAGATTTACCATAAGGTTATACATTTAATATTTACTTACATCTGTGTACCTCTATAAGTTATACAGAAGTTTAACTGCTTTTAGAAATATGCTAAAAATGCATAATTATCCACAGAAAAGATGGTGATTTATTAATTGTAAAGCAATGATTATTGAATTCCATCTGCGTAATAATATCCATTTATTATTTGGTTTAAATATATCTAATGACTTCATGTATACATTTGAGAGGAAAGCTTGCTTTATACATACATTTTTAAAATGAAATCCTAATAGTCTGTTGTTTTCCAGCAATGGGCTTGTATAAAAACTTGGGGGGTTGGGTGTGGATGGCCGAATATGTATAACATTTTTGCATCTTATGTACATTATTAAATAGATTAAAATGAAAATATATTATTTTTTTTATTGTCTGACAACTGAGTTCTATAAATTAACATTACCATATCTTACATCAACATGATATAACATAACTGTATCAGTCAGCCAGTTCACTACTATTTATTTCACCACAGGCATAGTAAGATTTCTCTTGATTTATGACTTGCTTATTTGTAATTGGTTCAAGAGGGTTGGTCTTTTGAAGTGTTTATTATCCATGTGATGCACCATAATGATATGCATGAATAAAATCTAATATTGACTGAAAATGAAATGATAAGATAAATAACTGCAGTTTTTTCAAAATAGATACAGAATGACCATAGTGGGAGTGGTTTAAATTCAACTTGGCACAAACTAGGTAATTTTGGGACTGATTAAGATGGTACAATGTTATTTAAATAATTCGCCAATGTGTACCCAGGAACTCAATTTTGCGTCCCATCCGAACGACTAGATAGCTTTCCTTGTCAGGCCCTCTTTCCTGGATCACTGATAATGGGGAACCATGCCGAAAAATTTGGATGAACTTTCTCAGCCCGCGAGACAGCATCTTACCCATTTAGTTACTATATTACCCACTTAGCCACTGTGATTCTCCTCGCTAGCTGGAGGCTGGGGTTTTGATCCTGGTGTTGGTCGAGAATGTTCATCTTTTTTCGGCATGGTTTCCCCCTGTCAGTTGTGCAGGGCAGAGGGCCTGACAAGGATAGCTGTCTGGTCATTCAGATGGAATTGAAAATATGAGGGCTCGTGTACACATTGTCAGATTTAGCTCTCACATAATGCCTCTTTAAGCAAACCATAAAATGTTAAGGAAATAAAAGATGTATCATTGAACCGCGCAGATTGTTTAATAATTTGGGGGGTTGGGATGGCATAGTGGTCTAGAGTGCCGCTCTTCGACCTCTAGCTGGCCGGTCACCTCTGGCTTGCGGCTGTGGTTTCGAGCCCTGGTGTCAGCGTATGTGGCATCGAGATAGGGGCGCCTTCTCAACCTCGTGGGTTTCCTCCGGGCACTCCGGTTTCCTCCCACTGCTAAAGACCCCTATGTACAAGCGAATTATTGAAATAAAATGAAACCATTTGATAGTCCCGAAATGACCTAGTTTGTGTTGAGTGGACGTTAAACCCCATTTCTCTCTCTCTCTTTAATAATTTGTCTGAAAAGTACATGCGGTCTTGTTATGCATGATTAATTCAGTGCAGGAGGACCAAAATACACACAAACAGCCCCCCCCCAAAAAAAAACCCTGCAGACACAAACTAAACCGCCTGCAATGAGTAATTAACAAAATAAATAACAAATCAAGTGAATCGATCTCGGGGCCAACCGTAAGAATCTCAGACCTGTAATGATACAGACTTCATTTAAAATGAAGAACAAAACAATATTAATACATGTATTTGCAAGAAAAAAGCGATAATGTGACTGGTCTTACCACTGGTCGTCTAATCTTAATGAAAAATGACCTTTACTTCCTTTCTAGTTTTCCTGTCTGACCCTGCTTGATGTTTGAAATGTATTCAAACAATATGAACGCATTATCATTAGGTCTTGACTGTTATTCTGACAGAAAATATAAACATGAAATCAGTAGGCAGTAATGAGAAATTTAGATGGCCATACCTGAACCAATATCCTTTTTGGTTAAAAATTGAAATGGAATTTAACAGTCACTTACCGAGCTAATAAAGACAGGCATATACTCAATGTGGAAAATTTTATTTCAATTTGCAACTGATAGGGTATCTTTTATGTGCTGTCAATGGTATACACAGAACCTTAGTTTTTATACGCCCACATTGGAATGTGGTTGTATATTGTCGTCTTCCCCTTCAGTCCGGCCGTCCGTTCGTCGGTCTGGCGTCCACAATTGCTTGTGGACGCTCTATTGTTTTTCAGCGATTTCCGATAATAACTACCAGAGTTATGGCCCTTGATCACTTCAAAAAAATCTTGTGGACGCTCTAGAGGCCAAAGTTAATATCCGGTTGACTTTAAATGTATACACAGTGTTTGCGGTCATAAGACGAAGAAGCCTATTGATTTTCAGCGATTTCCGATAATTAGTGCCAGAGTTGTAGTCCTTGATCTTGTGGAAGCTCTTGAGGCCAAACTTAATATGCGATTGACTTCAGATTGATACACAGAGTTTAAGGTGTTGATAGGAACAAATATTTTGATTTTCAATGAATTTTGATAACTGAACAGCTAAATCCATCATATTAAATGTTTCCTATACTAATTGTTTGTTTGGGGCAAAACTTTATAAAAAGCAAACAAATTCTAATGATTTTCTGATAGTTACATAATGAGTTGTTACTCTTTATCAGATTTTAGTGTATTATACATTGTAATGTTTCATTACCAAAAAAAGTGAAAATATGCGACAACTCTTGTTGACTGCCCAGACGATTTAGCTGCTGTGGGTGTATGTTTTGTTGCCTGGCAACCTATCTTTTCATCTTATTCTAACTACAAGACAGTTTTAGTTGTCAGGCTGGCCCTGAGGCTGTCTGCCCAGAACCACTGACAAGGGAAACTAAAGTTGAAAATCCTGAGGACCTTTCTTGGCCAATACCAGGTTCAAATCCAATACCTCTCATTCTCACTGAGCCCTTGTGGCTCCTTGTTTAGCATGACTTCTTTTTATTGTGTGTGGTCTGAAAGCCTTAGTTTTTTACTCTTGAATATTATTGTGACTTTAAAATGTGCAGAAAAAATGTATTTGAGAACGACCGCCATCATGAAACCGGACCCTGAGTTCACAAAGCATTCTCAGAACTAAGTTAAGAATTTGCTAAAAATAGTTAACCTTATTTTAACTAAAATATAATCTTTTGTAAAACTTTTGTTGTTTTAATGTATCAAATACACCAATAAGAAACTAAGCACCAAGTTTTGTGTTTCTGGATTAAATAAATTTCTCATAAACAGTGATTGAAAGTTGAGTAAATTTTCAACTTAAGTCTGAGAATGCTTTGTGAAGTTGGGGCAGAAAATGTTTGAAATATAGATAAGATACAAACTACAATATTCATATTATAATCTGAATGTATATGTGTATCTAGATGGTGATATACAAGATGCAAAATACTCTAATATTAGCTTATCTGATTTATACACATTTATTTGGTATAAGATTAGATTAAACAAGATATGAAGTGGATTTGGAAGAGATAGATAAGGGTGTATATGTATATATAAAGATGATGACATGAATGTGCACTTATACTGCAATAATTTAAAACAGATTTAAACTACATCTAGTTGTACATAATGACACACTGAACTTTAAATATAGAGTATATTAATATATATAAGAATACTATAAAAATATCTTTTTATTTAATTTTGTATTCATTTGGCTCATCTTAGAGTACATCTAATGAACAGAGATTTTGGAGGGGTTTGATGTGTCAATGAAATTTTGTGTTGTGTTATACCAACAGGGCTAATTAAGAATGCCATGCTCATGTGCCAAGGGAAAATCTTGAAGAAAATCCAAGATCGAGATAGTGTGAAACAGGGTTTTAATGCCCTGTTTTTCTGGGAAAAGCGTCATGCAGTGTGTTGTAATTGTAAGGGAAATTTTGCCCACACAGTGGCATTTCCACACACTCATCATTGAATTCCCCATATTTGTTCAGTGTTCTAGTGCGGCCAGATAGGTAAACCTTGACTTATATTGCAATGAGTGACTAGATTATTTTTCTTTGCCAGGCCCTCCATACTGCACTTCTGTCCATATACTCGTCCAACACTCTTATCCATCTCATGAGCTCCTGTTTAGTGCACCAGTGACATACTCACGGAACAACAGTGGCTCCTATTTTGTTGTGGAAATCTTATTATCACATTTTTCTGTGTGGAAAAAGATGGCTCAAGAAAGACTAATTCTGAAGAATTGAATTAGCATAATAGGCCATGGTACCGAAACTGCCTCGTGATATACACGCATACACTGTGTATGTAGCGAAGGGGCTCCCATTGATATTGTTTTGTCTGAAAAATGATGTTTAAAATGAAATGAATAATACTGATGCAGACAGAAGAATAACAGTTTGTCTGTTTACAGTATTAACATCAGTCATATGACATTGTTTAGATTGAGTTGTAAACTCATTAGTTAGATGATAACAAGATCCTTATTATAACAACCTATAGCCATAGCTCAAATAAGATACTATCGAGTTGCTCTCCTAGTTTTCAACAGTGGAGTAGATTTCACCTTTTGATTGATATAGTATATATATGAAGATGCTAGTGTCAGGGTCATGTTGAAGATTTATTTTATATGTCAATCATTTAGTTCCTCATTGAGTTGGCATGATGCCAATTTGAATATGATAGTGTGTCAATAATTTTAACAGATAATCATTTAATATCATGTTTTGTTTTAGTAAATGTATTTCTGAACAATCTGATACCATGGACTGCCACACTTTATAGAATATTGTTCAAAGATATCTATCACCTGCCTAGCCACATGGGTTTACTCTGCATCATGTAATATCCTCCGAATACTAAAATAAAATTGTACCATATTTTAGTCCCGAAATTACCTATTTTGTGTTGAGTAGACATTGAACCCCAGCTCCATAATTTGAGCCTCAATGTTGCGTGATTATTCTACTAAGGAAAGGAAGTGCGGGTATCGGCATGCCTACTGCGCAATTATAGTTTTCAGAAATGAATACCATTTGAAATCAGGACAGTATAGTATCTGTAATGATATAGGGCTAAACATCCTGGTTTTCTGCACCAACCGGGCTATGAAATTGGGGATACAATGAGTGAAGCTATGGGAAAGACAGCTCTGAAGTTTTTCAGAACTTTATTCACTTTACTGTCATAGTAAACATAGTGAGTGGTAGTTAATTATAATATATTGGTAATGGAAAGAACACATTTCAAATTAAGATCTGCTCATAATTACAACAGGTGTTCATCAGAGACAACCCATAAGATTTCACCTTATATTCTTTTGCAAATTAAGTTATCAACCCGAAAGACTCATGTCCAAAAGGGATTATATCTAAATTTTCTTGAATGCTGGCAAGCGTTTTGTAATAATATAAAGTTTAAAACAGAAAAGATAATGTAAAATGTCTTCACACCTGCAACATGATCTAGCCTTTCATTTGTCCATTTTGTTGGTATGATTGTGTGTGGAAATATTCTTATGATAAAAACAGCTTAGGCTAGAATTTGTGCATCTCCTTTAAATAAGGGACACATATGAGGTAAATGTGTATGATATTCTACCACCCACACTGGTCAGGCTTACATTTCTGTATGACTAACTTTAATGAACTCCTTTGTAAACTACACAAATCAGGATAATGTGTAATCGGATAGGTAAATACCACTGAAGACAATCACACTTATTATGTATTACATTACATGGTAATCCTATTCAGTAGTTGACATACCTGACATATTTTAGAAGACCAGTAAGCTACGATAACTTATATTATTAAAGCCACCTATACATTTATCAAGTGGTTCTTTGTATTGTGGAAGGCTTGACTGTAAACACTTTTACTAACTATTTTAATGATAAATACATTTAATTTCAATCTACTATGAAATATGAAATTTTAGTTTCATTCCTGACATATTTCTAAATTTTGCAATATATGGGATTATGTAAACATGACAGGCATGTAGGTAGATATGTTATAGAATTTGAAATATGTCTGACACTTTACACAAGAATTTAAGTTCCTATATAGCTACGTCTACACTAGCAGCATTCACCGTCTACACTAGCCTTTTAAATCCCGGTTTTTTCCTAAAAGCCGGCTTTTTCAATTTCTCAATCGTAAAAGCCGGCTTTTTAAAATCCGGCAATTATTGAGGGATTTTTCAAAATCAAAAAGCCGGCTTTTTCAAAAAACCGGCAATTTTATGTGTGTAGACGGTAAATCCGGGATTTATCAAGTACCCGGATGTCCTTCGTCCCGAGCTTCCGTACATTCATAACATTGGCATTGCTTCCGGTTCTAAGAAATTGCGGTAAATCTCAAATCCATCTATAGCCTAGCCTATTTAATTTCAACATTCCTAACCTAAAATGGGTGCACGTCGTTTTCTCGCCCTCTTCCGTAAGACTGTCAGCGATCTGCTATATTCCATAAGCTGGATATATAATTGCACCAAAGTAACCAAAGTAATCATTATTATTATATTATTATCTCTGCAAAATTGACCGAAGCCGATGGCGTAATAAATAAACCGGAAGTTCCACAAATAACGAAGGTCGGTGTTCATCGTCTTTTTCCGTTCAGTCAGTGTAGACGCTACACTTGAAAAAGCCGGGTTTTGAAAAAACCGGGTTTTTAAAAAGCCGGCTTTTTCAAGCCTAGTGTAGACGAAGCTACAAGCCACGAAAAAGTGTAGAACTTCAGATGAAAAAGCACTTAAATTTAAATAAATTTTTACGAATTCTTTGGGGGTTAAAAACTTGTATTAATAATTCATCTTTCAAATTTTGTAAAGGAAAAGATAACTTGTTGTTCTGTTTTTGTGCAAATACATATTTTGCGGAACATATAAGCATGTAACAGACGTTACATGTCCAATTAATATTTGCCCCAAATTTGCTAATAACTACCAGCCCAGTTGATTTGAGTGTGATAATATCAAAATCTATATTCTAGAATGTAAAAAAATGTCTTTGTGCGCTGTTTACCCCCAAAAATTGGCAAAGATCTTTCATGGACATCTGGTTTCAAAACAGTGTGAAATGTCTGAACTGATAACTCTTTTACACTCTTTCTTGGGCATGATTTCATTGTCATTCTTAGCCATTATGTTACAATATTTGATCAATTATTATTTTGTTATTAAATTTTACTTCTGTGTACTGTTTTGTCAATATTGCACAAATTATTTGTAACGGACGTGACTCCCTACTATGTAACGGACGTGACTTTTGTAACGGACGTCACTATTGACCCAATTAACAGTGCGAGGTGTATCTGAGGTGTTTAACGATCTTTTCCATGCATAGTTTGAGGACATTTAAAAAAGAAGGCAATCTATGTAATTTCATTAAATTTAATAAAGAGTCGTAATTTTCTTTAGGTCATCTTAGCTCCTTGTGTAACGGTAGTGATGTTTGACATTATCAATTTCGTCCACCATCACGTCCGTTACACGTAAAACCGAAAGTCAAACTGTTATCAATCAAATTTGCATGATTCTTTCATTTTTTTTCGATCACCCGATTGTGTGGAACGGCTCTTGATTTTGAGCGCAAAGCAGGCGGTTTTGACATCTTTAATATCCTCAGTTTTTGCCAAATTCTTGTAATAATATAACGGACGTGATTTTGATATAACGGACGTGACAACAACAAAAGTTTGAGGACGGAATTTCCTTGTGGGGTCCCGGCGTCGACCATTTTTAATTACCCGCAAAATCGCAATTACCCCTAAGTACCACAAGGATAGCCAGTCAGCAAATTCGGTCGATGGTTGGGTTAAAATTTGGGAATAGTTTGTTTGACGTAAATAAAAAACGCACTAACTCAAATTTCCTGAAATCGTTTTTGTCTATTTTGTTTATTTTCCCCGAAGTTAAAAACTGACAGTTGAAATCAAAACTTTATTGAGATTTTTCTTCAATAGCAATCCACTAAACAACCTGTTGACCTCTCTTAGGGAGTAAGGACATCAACTTCGGGTTAAAGGTCAACGACTGATGTCATCGACTGAAAACATAAACATAAACAATGGCCGTGCTAGAAACGGCTAGTGTTTAGTCTGTGTCCCATGCAAACCATTCGGGCATCCACCCCTCCCCCATTACTGAAGGAGTCAGACGCTCGGTAGGGAAGGGGAAAGGGTGGGGAAGGACTTATCATTCTAAACATCAGTCAAATAGCTCAGTCAAATAATCCAGTCGAATAATTCAGTCGTATACTTCAGTCGTATAACTCAGTCGTATACTTCAGTCGTATAAGTCAGTCGTATACTTCAGTCGTATAATTCAGTCGTATAGTTCAGTCGTATAATTCAGTCGTTCAATATTAAGTGTAGTTGACTAAGATAATATAGTAGCAAATCATGCTCGTAGCCATAGCTGAAGGTGTCGGGGCATAAGGTAGGGGCCGGGGGCATGAGGTTGGGACCGGGGCTTTCCCAACTAGTTTCAAGTTCGATTTTACGTAAGGTATTCGGGCGATATTAAAGCCATAAACGAAAGAGAGAGAGAGAATAGAGATAGGGAGAGACAGGAATGGGGTTTAACGTCCACTCGACACAAACTAGGTAATTTCGGGACTAACATAAGATTTTGATTTTATTTCAATAATTCGCTTGCGCGTAGGGGTCTTTAGCAGTGGGAGGACCCGGAGAAAAATCCACGAGGTTGGACAGGCGACCTTTCTCCTTGTCACGTACAGCCGAGGATGCGAAACCACGCCAGTTGACTCAATGACAGGCTTCATGATACAGGGAGCACCTACAAACCATTCGGCCATCCCCCACCCCCACCCCATAACTGAAGGAGCCAGAAGCTCGGTATGGAAGGGGGTCGGGTGGGGAAGGTCTTATCATTCTTTATATCAGTCAAATAGCTCAGTCATATAGTTCAGTCGTATAATCCAGTCGTATACTTCAGTCGTATAATTCAGTCGTATAAGTCAGTCGTATAGTTCAGTCGTATAACTCAGTCGTATAGTTCAGTCGTATAATTCAGTCGTATAGTTCAGTCGCATAATTCAGTCGTATAGTTCAGTCGTATAATTCAGTCGTTCAATATTAAGCATTGGTGGGAGTGGACTAAGATAATATAGTAGCAAATCATGCTCGTAGCCATAGCTGAAAGTGCCGGGGCATGGGGTACGAGCCAGGGGCCTTCCCAACTGCTTTCAAGTTCGATTTTACGGGCAAAATTAGCTTGATATGTAAGGTATTCAGGCCATAGCTAAGCCATAACTGAAAGATAAAGTGAGAGAGAGGGGGGGGGGGGGTACCGTCCACACGACACAAACTAAGTCGTTTCGGGACTAACATATGGTTTTTATTTTTATTTCAATAATTCGTTTGCGCGTAGGGATCTTTAGCTGTGGCAGGAAACCGGAGGACCCGGAGAAAAATCCACGAGGTTGGACAGGCGACCCTTCTGCTTGTCACGTACAGCCGAGGACCCGGAGAAAAATCCACGAAGTTGGACAGGTGACCCTTCTCCTTGTCACGTACAGCCGAGGATGCGAAACCACACCAGTTGACTCAATGACAGGCTTCATGATACAGCGAGCACCTCGGACAATTCAGCGATCCACCCCACCCCATTACTGAAGGAGTCAGACGCTCGGTAGGGAAGAGGGTGTGGGTGGGGAAGGTCTTATCATTCTTAACATCAGTCAAATAGCTCAGTCAAATAATCCAGTCGCATAGTTCAGTCGTATAATTCAGTCGTATACTTCAGTCGTATAAGTCAGTCGTATAGTTCAGTCGTATAACTCAGTCGTATAGTTCAGTCGTATAACTCAGTCGTATAGTTCAGTCGTATAATTCAGTCGTATAGTTCAGTCGTATAAGTCAGTCGTATAGTTCAGTCGCAAAATTCAGTCGTATAGTTCAGTCGTATAATTCAGTCGTTCAATATTAAGCATTGGTGGCAGTGGACTAAGATAATATAGTAGCAAATCATGCTCGTAGCCATAGCTGAAAGTGCCGGGGCATGGGGTACGAGCCGGGGGCTTTCCCAACTGCTTTCAAGTTCGATTTTACGGGCAAAATTACCTTGATATGTAAGGTATTCAGGCCATAGCTAAGCCATAACTGAAAGATAAAGTTAGAGAGAAGGGGGGGGGGGGAGTACCGTCCACACGACACAAACTAGGTCGTTTCGGGAATAACATATGGTTTTTATTTTTATTTAAATAATTCGCTTGCGCGTAGGGGTCTTTAGCTGTGGCAGGAAACCGGAGGACCCGGAGAAAAATCCACGAGGTTGGACAGGCGGCCCATTCTGCTTGTCACGTACAGCCGAGGACCCGGAGAAAAATCCACGAGGTTGGACAGGTGACCCTTCTCCTTGTCACGTACAGCCGAGGATGCGAAACCACACCAGTTGACTCAATGACATGCTTCATGATACAGCGAGCACCTGCAAACAATTCAGCGATCCACCCCACCCCATTACTGAAGGAGTCAGACGCTCGGCAGGGAAGAGGGTGGGGTGGGGAAGGTATTATCATTCTTAACATCAGTCAAATAGCTCAGTCAAATAATCCAGTCGTATAGTTCAGTCGTATAATTCAGTCGTATAAGTCAGTCGTATAGTTCAGTCGTATAACTCAGTCGTATAGTTCAGTCGTATAGTTCAGTCGTATAGTTCAGTCGTATAAATCAGTCGTATAGTTCAGTCGCATAATTCAGTCGTATAGTTCAGTCGTATGATTCAGTTGTTCAATATTAAGCATTGGTGACAGTGGACTAAGATAATATAGTAGCAAATCATGCTCGTAGCCATAGCTGAAAGTGCGGGGCATGGGGTAGGAGCCCGGGGCCTTCCCAACTGGTTTCAAGTTCGATTTTACCGGCAAAAGTAGCTTGATATGTAAGGTATTCAGGCCATAGCTAAGCCATAACTGACAGAGAAAGTGAGAGAGAAGGAGGTTGGGGGGTAACGTCCACTCGACGCAAATAAGGTCGTTTCGGGACTAACATATGGTTTTTATTTTTATTTCAATAATTCGTTTGCGCGTAGGGGTCTTTAGCTGTGTCAGGAAACCGCAGGAACCGGAGAAAAATCCACGAATTTGGACAGGCGACCCTTCTGCTTGTCACGTACAGCCGAGGACCCGGAGAAAAATCCACGAGGTTCGACAGGTGACCCTTCTCCTTGTCACGTACAACCGAGGATGCGAAACCACACCAGTTGACTCAATGACAGGCTTCATGATACAGCGAGCACCTCCAAATCATACGGCCTTCCACACCCACCCACACCCCATAACTGAGGGAGCCAGACGCTCGGTAGGGAAGGGGGAGGGGGTTAGGGAGGATCTATCAGTCTTAAGATTAGTCAAATAGTGCAATCGAATAATCCAGTCGAATAATTCAGTCGTATAGTCCAGTCGTATACTTCAGTCGTATAAGTCAGTCGTATAATTCAGTCGTATACTTCAGTCGTATAGTTCAGTCGTATAACTCAGTCGTATAGTTCAGTCGTATAATTTAGTCGTTCAATATTAAGTAGCGATGGCAGTGAACTAAGATAATATAGTAGCAAATCATGCTTGTAGTCATAGCTGAAGGTGTCTGGGGCATGGGGTAGGGGCCGCGTTCCGGGGACCCTCCCAACTAGTTTAAAGTTCGATTTGACGGGCAAAAGTAATTTGGTCAGTAAGGTATTAAGGCGATAGCTAAGCCAAAGCTGAAGGGGAGAGACAGAGAAATGGGGTTTAACGTCCACTCGACCAACACTAGGTCATTTTGGGAAAAACATATGGTTTTTGATTTCATTTCAACAATTCGCTTGCGCATAGGGGTCTTTAGCAGTAGGGATAACCGGAGAACCCGGAGAAAAATCCACGAGGTTGGACAGGCAACCCTTCTCCTTGTCACGTACAGCTTAATTATACGACTGAACTATACGACTGGCTTATACGACTGAACTATACGACTGACTTATACGACTGAACTATACGACTGAATTATACGACTGAACTATACGACTGAGTTATACGACTGACTTATACGACTGAAGTATACGACTGAATTATACGACTGAAGTATACGACTGAAGCATACGACTGGACTATAAAATTAAAAACCATATGTTAGTCCCGAAATAACCTAGTTTGTGTCGAGTGGACGTAACCCCCCCCCCCTCTCTCTCTCTCTCTCTCCCCCTCTCTCTCTTTCTCTCTCTTTCAGTTATGGCTTAAATATCGCCCGAATACCTTACTTATCTAACTACTTTTGCTCGTAAAATCGAACTTGAAACTCGTTGGGAAGGACCCCGGCCCCTACCCCATGCCCCCGGCACATTCAGCTATGGCTGCGAGCATGATTTGCTACAATATTATCTTAGTCCACTGCCACAGCTGCTTAATATTGAACGACTGAATTATACGACTGAATTATACGACTGAACTATACGACTGAGTTATACGACTGAACTATACGACTGAGTTATACGACTGAACTATACGACTGAACTATACGACTGACTTATACGACTGAAGTATACGACTGAATTATACGACTGACTTATACGACTGAAGTATACGACTGGACTATACGACTGAATTATTCGACTGGATTATTCGATTGAGCTATTTGACTAATCTTAAGACTGATAGATCCTCCCTAACCCCCTAAGACCTCCTCCCCCCTTCCCTACCGAGCTGCTGGCTCCCTCAGATATGGGGTGGAGTGGGTGGATGGCCGAATGGTTTGCAGGTGCTCGCTGTATCATGAAGCCTGTCATTGAGTCACCTGGCGTTGTTTCGCATCCTCGCCTGTACGTGGCAAGGAGAAGGGTCGCCTGTCCAACCTCGACTGTACGTGACAAGGAGAAGGGTCGCCTGTCCCACCTTGTGGATTTTTCTCCGGGTCCTCAGGTTTCCCCGCACTGCTAAAGACCCCTACGCACAAGCGAATTATGGAAATAAAATTAAAAACCATACGTTTGTCCCGAAATGACCTAGTGTGTGTCAAGTGGACGCTAAACCCCATTACTGTCCCCCTCTCTCTCTCCCTCTCTCTTTTTCAGTTATGGCTTAAACATCGCCCGAATGCATGCCTTACTTATCAAACTGCTTTTGCCCGTAAAATCGAACTTGAAACCCGTTGGGAAGGACCCCGGCCCCTACCCCATGCCCCCGGCACCTTCAGCTAAGGCTACGAGCATGATTTGCTACAATATTATCTTAGTCCACTGCCACCGCTGCTTAATATTGAACGATTGAATTATACGACTGAGTTATACGACTGAACTATACGACTGAGTTATACGACTGAGTTATACGACTGAACTATACGACTGAACTATACGACTGACTTATACGACTGAAGTATACGACTGAATTATACGACTGAAGTATACGACTGAATTATACGACTGAATTATTCGACTGGATTATTCGACTGAGCTATTTGACTAATCATAAGACTGATAGATCCTCCCCAACCCCCTACCCCTTTCCTACCGAGCGTCTGGCTCCCTCAGTTATGGGGTGGGGGTGGGGGTGGGTGGCCGTATGATTTGCAGGTGCTCGCTGTATCATGAAGCCTGTCATTGAGTCACCTGGCGTTGTTTCGGATCCTCGACTGTACGTGACAAGGAGAAGGGTCGCCTGTCCAACCTTGTAGATTTTTCTCCGGGTCCTCCGGTTTCCCCGCACTGCTAAAGACCACTACGCACAAGCGAATTATGGAAATAAAATTAAAAACAATATGTTTGTCCCGAAATGACCTAGTGTGTGTCAAGTGGACGCTAAACCCCATTACTGTCCCCTCTCTCTCTCCCTCTTTCTCTCTCTCTCCCTCTCTTTTAGTTATGGCTTAAATATCGCCCGAATACCTTACTTATCTAACTACTTTTCCCCGTAAAATCGAACTTGAAACTCGTTGGGAAGGACCACGGCCCCTACCCCATGCCCCCGGCACCTTCGACTATGGTTACGAACATGATTTGCTACAATATTATCTTAGTACACTGCCACTGCTGCTTAATATTGAACGACTGAATTATACGACTGAATTATACGACTGAACTATACGACTGAGTTATACGACTGAACTATACGACTGAGTTATACGACTGAACTATACGACTGAACTATACGACTGAAGTATACGACTGAATTATACGACTGAGGTATACGACTGAAGCATACGACTGGACTATACGACTGAATTATTCGACTTGAGTATTCGACTGAGCTATTTGACTAATCCTAAGACTGAGAGATCCTCCCCAACCCCCTCCCCCTTCCCTACCGAGCGTCTGGCTCCCTCAGTTATGGGGTGGGGGCGGGGGTGGATGGCCGTATGGTTTGCAAGTGCTCGCTGTATCATGAAACCTGTCATTGAATCACCTGGCGTTGTACGTGACAAGGAGAAGGGTCGCCTGTCCAACCTTGTGGATTTTTCTCCGGGTCCTCCAGTTTCCCCGCACTGCTAAAGACCCCTACGCCCAAGCGAATTATGGAAATAAAATAATTACAAACCATATGTTTGTCCCGAAATGACCTAGTGTGTGTCGAGTGGACGCTAAACCCCATTACTGTGTCCCTCTCTCTCTCTCTCTCTCTCTCTCTCTTTCTCTTTCAGTTATGGCTTAAATATCGCCCGAATGCATGCCTTACTTATCAAACTGCTTTTGCCCGTAAAATCGAACTTGAAACCCGTTGAGAAGGACTCCGGCCCCTACCCCATGCCCCCGGCACCTTCAGCTATGGCTACGAGCATGATTTGCTACAATATTATCTTAGTCCACTGCCACCGCTGCTTAATATTGAACGACTGAATTATACGACTGAATTATACGACTGAACTATACGACTGAGTTATACGACTGAACTATACGACTGAGTTATACGACTGAACTATACGACTGAACTATACGACTGACTTATACGACTGAAGTATACGACTGAATTATACGACTGAAGTATACGACTGAAGCATACGACTGGACTATACGACTGAATTATTCGACTTGATTATTCGACTGAGCTATTTGACTAATCCTAAGACTGATAGATCCTCCCGAACCCCCTCCCCCTTCCCTACCGAGCGTCTGGCTCCCTCAGTTATGGGGTGGGGGCGGGGGTGGATGGCCGTATGGTTTGCAGGTGCTCGCTGTATCATGAAACCTGTCATTGAGTCACCTGGCGTTGTTCGTGACAAGGAGAAGGGTCGCCTGTCCAACCTTGTGGATTTTTCTCCGGGTCCTCCGGTTTCCCCGCACTGCTAAAGACCCCTACGCGCAAGCGAATTATGGAAATAAAATAATTACAAACCATATGTTTGTCCCGAAATGACCTAGTGTGTGTCGAGTGGACGCTAAACCCCATTACTGTGTCCTTCTCTCTCTCTCTCTCCCTCTCTCTCTCTCTCTCTCTCTATCTCTCTTTCTCTTTCAGTTATGGCTTAAATATCGCCCGAATGCATGCCTTACTTATCAAACTGCTTTTGCCCGTAAAATCGAACTTGAAACCCGTTGGGAAGGACCCCGGCCCCTACCCCATGCCCCCGTCACCTTCAGCTATGGCTACGAGCATGATTTGCTACAATATTATCTTAGTCCACTGCCACCGCTGCTTAATATTGAACGACTGAATTATACGACTGAATTATACGACTGAACTATACGACTGAGTTATACGACTGAGTTATACGACTGAACTATACGACTGAACTATACGACTGACTTATACGACTGAAGTATACGACTGAAGCATACGACTGGACTATACGACTGAATTATTCGACTTGATTATTCGACTGAGCTATTTGACTAATCCTAAGACTGATAGATCCTCCCCAACCCCCTCCCCCTTCCCTACCGAGCGTCTGGCTCCCTCAGTTATGGGGTGGGGGCGGGGGTGGATGGCCGTATGGTTTGCAGGTGCTCGCTGTATCATGAAACCTATCATTGAGTCACCTGGCGTTGTACGTGACAAGGAGAAGGGTCGCCTGTCCCACCTTGTGGATTTTTCTCCGGGTCCTCAGGTTTCCCCGCTCTGCTAAAGACCCCTACGCACAAGCGAATTATGGAAATAAAATTAAAAACCATATGTTTATCCCGAAATGACTAAGTGTGTGTCAAGTGGACGCTAAACCCCATTACTGTCTCCCTCTCTCTCATCCTCTCTCTTTTTCAGTTATGGCTTAAATATCGCCCGAATGCATGCCTTACTTATCAAACTGCTTTTGCCCGTAAAATCGAACTTGAAACCCGTTGGGAAGGACCCCGGCCCCTACCCCATGCCCCCGGCACCTTCAGCTATGGCTACGAGCATGATTTGCTACAATATTATCTTAGTCCACAGCCACCGCTGCTTAATATTGAACGATTGAATTATACGACTGAGCTATACGACTGAGTTATACGACTGAACTATACGACTGAGTTATACGACTGAACTATACGACTGAACTATACGACTGACTTATACGACTGAAGTATACGACTGAATTATACGACTAAAGTATACGACTGAACTATACGACTGAATTATTCGACTGGATTATTCGACTGAGCTATTTGACTAATCATAAGACTGATAGATCCTCCCCAACCCCCTCACCCTTTCCTACCGAGCCTCTGGCTCCCTCAGTTATGGGGTGGGGGTGGGGGTGGATGGCCGTATGGTTTGCAGGTGCTCGCTGTATCATGAAGCCTGTCATTGAGTCACCTGGCGTTGTTTCGCATCCTCGACTGTACGTGACAAGGAGAAGGGTCGCCTGCCCAACCTTGTAGATTTTTCTCCGGGTCCTCCGGTTTCCCGCACTGCTAAAGACCACTACGCACAAGCGAATTATGGAAATAAAATTAAAAACCATATGTTTGTCCCGAAATGACCTAGTGTGTGCCAAGTGGACGCTAAACCCCATTACTGTCTCTCCCCCCCCCCCCCTCTCTCTCTCTCTCTCTCTCCCTCTCTTTTAGTTATGGCTTAAATATCGCCCGAATACCTTACTTATCTAACTACTTTTGCCCGTAAAATCGAACTTGAAACTCGTTGGGAAGGACCACGGCCCCTACCCCATGCCCCCGGCACCTTCAGCTATGGCTACGAACATGATTTGCTACAATATTATCTTAGTCCACTGCCACCGCTGCTTAATATTGAGCGACTGAATTATACGACTGAACTATACGACTGAGTTATACGACTGAACTATACGACTGAGTTATACGACTGAACTATACGACTGAACTATACGACTGACTTATGCGACTGAATTATACGACTGAAGTATATGACTGAAGCATACGACTGGACTATACGACTGAATTATTCGACTTGCGTATTCGACTGAGCTATTTGACTAATCCTAAGACTGATAGATCCTCCCCAACCCCCTCCCCCTTCCCTACCGAGCGTCTGGCTCCCTCAGTTATGGGGTGGGGTCGGGGTGGATGGCCGTATGGTTTGCAGGTGCTCGCTGTATCATGAAACCTGTCATTGAGTCACCTGGCGTTGTACGTGACAAGGAGAAGGGTCGCCTGTCCAACCTTGTGGATTTTTCTCCGGGTCCTCCGGTTTCCCCGCACTGCTAAAGACCCCTACGCGCAAGCGAATTATGGAAATAAAATAATTACAAACCATATGTTTGTCCCGAAATGACCTAGTGTGTGTCGAGTGGACGCTAAACCCCATTACTGTGTCCTTCTCTCTCTCTCTCTCTCTCTCTCTCTCTCTCTCTCTCTCTATCTCTCTTTCTCTTTCAGTTATGGCTTAAATATCGCCTGAATGCATGCCTTACTTATCAAACTGCTTTTGCCCGTAAAATCGAACTTGAAACCCGTTGGGAAGGACCCCGGCCCCTACCCCATGCCGCCGGGACCTTCAGCTATGGCTACGAGCATGATTTGCTAAAATATTATTTTAGTCCACGGCCACCGCTGCTTAATATTGAACGACTTAATTATACGACTGAATTATACGACTGAACTATACGACTGTGTTATACGACTGAACTATACGACTGAGTTATACGACTGAACTATACGACTGCCTTATACGACTGAATTATACGACTGAAGTATACGACTGAAGCATACGACTGGACTATACGGCTGAATTATTCGACTTGATTATTCGACTGAGCTATTTGACTAATCCTAAGACTGATAGATCCTCCCCAACCCCCTCCCCCTTCCGTACCGAGCGTCTGGCTCCCTCAGTTATGGGGTGGGGGCGGGGGTGGATGGCCGTATGGTTTGCAGGTGCTCGCTGTATCATGAAACCTGTCATTGAGTCACCTGGCGTTGTACGTGACAAGGAGAAGGGTCGCCTGTCCCACCTTGTGGATTTTTCTCCGGGTCCTCAGGTTTCCCCGCACTGCTAAAGACCCCTACGCACAAGCGAATTATGGAAATAAAATTAAAAACCATATGTTTGTCCCGAAATGACCTAGTGTGTGTCAAGTGGACGCTAAACCCCATTACTGTCTCCCTCTCTCTCTCCCTCTCTCTTTTTCAGTTATGGCTTAAATATCGCCCGAATGCATGCCTTACTTATCAAACTGCTTTTGCCCGTAAAATCGAGCTTGAAACCCGTTGGGAAGGACCCCGGCCCCTACCCCATGCCCCCGGCACCTTCAGCTATGGCTACGAGCATGATTTGCTACAATATTATCTTAATCCACTGCCACCGCTGCTTAATATTGAACGACTGAATTATACGACTGAACTATACGACTGAGTTATACGACTGAACTATACGACTGAACTATACGACTGACTTATACGACTGAAGTATACGACTGAATTATACGACTGAAGTATACGACTGAACTATACGACTGAATTATTCGACTGGATTATTCGACTGAGCTATTTGACTAATCATAAGATTTATAGATCCTCTCCAACCCCCTCCCCTTTCCTACCGAGCGTCTGGCTCCCTCAGTTATGGGGTGGGGTGGGGGGTGGATGGCCGTATGGTTTGCAGGTGCTCGCTGTATCATGAAGCCTGTCATTGAGTCACCTGTCGTTGTTTTGCATCCTCGACTGTACGTGACAAGGAGAAGGGTCGCCTGTCCAACCTTGTAGATTTTTCTCCGGGTCCTCCGGTTTCCCGCACTGCTAAAGACCACTACGCACAAGCGAATTATGGAAATAGAATTAAAAACCATATGTTTGTCCCGAAATGACCTAGTGTGTGTCATGTGGACGCTAAACCCCATTACTGTCTCCCTCTCTCTCTCTCTCCCTCTCTTTTAGTTATGGCTTAAATATCGCCCGAATACCTTACTTATCTAACTACTTTTGCCCGTAAAATCGAACTTGAAACTCGTTGGGAAGGACCACGGCCCCTACCCCATGCCCCCGGCACCTTCAGCTATGGCTACGAACATGATTTGCTACAATATTATCTTAGTCGACTGCCACCGCTGCTTAATATTGAACGACTGAATTATACGACTGAATTATACGACTGAACTATACGACTGAGTTATACGACTGAACTATACGACTGAGTTATACGACTGAACTATACGACTGACTTATACGACTGGAGTATACGACTGAATTATACGACTGAAGTATACGACTGAAGCATACGACTGGACTATACGACTGAATTATTCGACTTGATTATTCGACTAAGCTATTTGACTAATCCTAAGACTGATAGATCCTCCCCAACCCCCTCCCCCTTCCCTACCGAGCGTCTGGCTCCCTCAGTTATGGGGTGGGGGCGGGGGTGGATGGCCGTATGGTTTGCAGGTGCTCGCTGTATCATGAAACCTGTCATTGAGTCACCTGGCGTTGTACGTGACAAGGAGAAGGGTCGCCTGTCCAACCTTGTGGATTTTTCTCCGGGTCCTCCGGTTTCCCCGCACTGCTAAAGACCCCCAACGCGCAAGCGAATTATGGAAATAAAATAATTACAAACCATATGTTTGTCTCGAAATGACCTAGTGTGTCGAGTGGACGCTAAACCCCATTACTGTGTCCCCCTCTCTCTCTCCCTCTCTGTCTCTCTATCTCTCTTTCTCTTTCAGTTATGGCTTAAATATCGCCCGAATGCATGCCTTACTTATCAAACTGCTTTTGCCCGTAAAATCGAACTTGAAACCCGTTGGGAAGGACCCCGGCCCCTACCCCATGCCCCCGGCACCTTCAGCTATGGCTACGAGCATGATTTGCTACAATATTATCTTAGTCCACTGCCACCGCTGCTTAATATTGAACGACTGAATTATACGACTGAACTATACGACTGAGTTATACGACTGAACTATACGACTGAAGTATACGACTGAATTATACGACTGACTTATACGACTGAAGTATACGACTGGACTATACGACTGAATTATTCGACTTGATTATTCGACTGAGCTATTCGACTTGATTATTCGACTGAGCTATTTGACTAATCCTAAGACTGATAGATCCTCCCCAACCCCCTTCCCCCCTCCCTACCGAGCGTCTGGCTTCCTCAGTTATGGGGTGGGGCGGGGGTGGATAGCCGTATGGTTTGCAGGTGCTCGCTGTATCATGAAGCCTGTCATTGAGTCACCTGGCGTTGTACGTGACAAGGAGAAGGGTCGCCTGTCCCACCTTGTGGATTTTTCTCCGGGTCCTCCGGTTTCCCCGCACTGCTAAAGACCCCTACGCACAAGCGAATTATGGAAATAAAATAATTACAAACCATATGTTTGTCCCGAAATGACCTAGTGTGTGTCGAGTGGACGCTAAACCCCATTACTGTGTCCCTCTCTCTCTCTCTCTCTCTCTCTCTCTCTCTTTCTCTTTCAGTTATGGCTTAAATATAGCCCGAATGCATGCCTTACTTATCAAACTGCTTTTGCCCGTAAAATCGAACTTGAAACCCGTTGGGAAGGACCCCGGCCCCTACCCCATGCCCCCGGCACCTTCGGCTTCAGCTATGGCTACGAGCATGATTTGCTACAATAGTATCTTAGTCCACTGCCACCGCTGCTTAATATTGAACGACTGAATTATACGACTGAACTATACGACTGAGTTATACGACTGAACTATACGACTGAGTTATACGACTGAACTATACGACTGAATTATACGACTGAACTATACGACTGAATTATACGACTGAACTATACGACTGACTTATTCGACTGAGCTATTTGACTGATTTTATGTAACAGACTGGAGAAAATGAGTGGTTTTTTTATTGAGTGGACAAAGCGACATGAAAATGTCAAATACCTCATGCTCAAAACAAACGCCGTGACTCGGCGACCATTGGCGTTATATTGGAATTAGTGCGTTTCTTCTTTAACTTATATTGATTACATACTATTCCAAAATTTTAATAAGCCATCGACCGATTTATACGACTGACTATTCGATTTGGACTTAGGGTCGACTCCAAAATCGTGAGGTATACGAACTGTGTGTAGAACAAGGGAGCTAATAACCGCGGAAGAGCCATGGATTTGAAACGGGAGGGGAAATATCGATCATCGTAAACGCAAATAACGGACGTGATTCTTTGACGGAATCTCGAGTGGACGATCGAAAATGCGAATAGTTTCTTCTCAAACGTCTCTAAATCAACAGAAATACTTACATCATATCACTCAATTATGCCTCTTGATTTGTAACATAAACATACATATAGATGCAGGTGGTGAGCAACTCTTTCAATGCATTAAAAAATCGTTTTTTTTGGACGGAATTTGTCACGTCCGTTACACACTTTTTAAACAATTTTTTTTATTGAAAAATATTAAGATTTTTGGAATTTGACACTTCTGATGGATAGAAACATCCTTTAGCTTCAATTTAAGAAACAACTTGTAGATTTCAATCTATGTCTTCAGTATCAAAATACTTACCCTTTTTTAACACCACCAAGAGGGACAAATTTAGACCTCAAAAAAGGGGGTATTTTTATTTTTGTTTCGCAATAAATACTTTATTTGTACTAGTTTGATCATGAAGTTGTGTTTATTATCTCTTTATTATATTTTGTGTATAACCATACCAAAAATTACATTGGATTTGTCCTAGCTTTGGGAAAAATCAATTTTTGCAAAACCATGTGTTAGTTCTACACCTTATCGTGGCCTGTGTCATATGTGATGCCTTTTTTTAATACAATTAGAACAAAGAAAGCAGTTATTATCAATCAAAATTCAAAGATGTTTAGCCAAGATGAATTTCATCTTGCTTGTTTTTTTGTGGTTTTTTTTTTTTTTTAGAATAAATAAATAACTGTAATTTAATGTAGTGTCATTTGAGAAGGGATGAGACAACCACAAATTTGAGACTACTGATAGTTTTCCGTATTTAATTGGTAACCAGTGAACAGAGAGCCTTTATTGAGAGTTTCTAGAGTAAAACTTCATATGAATGATTTGAGATAACTTAATGAAAAAAATGCATGTTACATATACATGTACATGGTATTTGTACAAACTGTTTCAAACAGGATTTGTTACGTCTGACTGAATACATGGGGCATAACTCTTGAAGGTTTAACAGGTTTACAGTGTTTTGGTGGATGACGTATTAGAGAATTTGATGTGGGAAATAGCAGTGGATGACATTTATATTCAGTTAGAAATCATTTACTGACCTTCATTCCTCATGATTTCAGCCTGTTCTATTTTATCTATGTGAATTTCCTTTAATTCTTTAGTGTTGTTCTTTTGTATAGAATAGTGAATGAGGTTGTGAATGAAATGCTAAATAGATTGTACATTTTTTACAACAGTAATTGTTTCATAACTGATTTCTTAGTAAATATTAGAGGTGTTTTAACTGATTTATTATCGTCTTCACATACCGGGAGGGGAATGGGGACAATTTCTGTTATTTCTATAGATTATATAGTAAATATGAAAATGCAGTGAAGATTTCTGTTATCCTTATGAATTATTTTTTAAAAATGAAGAAGCAGCGATGTTTTGTTGTTTTGGAAGGTGTGATACATATTATGCTTTGGATCCATGAAACCAGATCAATGTTAGTTTTCATACTAATAAAATTTGTATTTTGACCGGCCGGCTTCCATTACTTATCTCTTCTTCCACTTATTCCACCTTTGCTTTATTAAATGTAGTCTGAAACTCACCAATTCCCAAATGTGTCTAGAGACACAAATGTTTTGAGCAAAAGTAAAATGTCATTTTCAGGCTAGAATATCTGATTTTCAGGCAAAAATGATACAATTTCAAGTTGTAAACATATACAACAGAGAATTGTTTTTTTTAGCATATATGCTATTTTCAAAAATAAAATTTGACCAAACTTTAACAGCCTTCCTAATCATATAGAATCCTGTAAGGTCACCATGTTCCACAATTTCTTGTCAAGTAAAACAAGAATTCCATTTCAGGCACCTCAATATGTCAATGTATTGTGCTAGATTATAACATGGGCTTTCTTGACTGTAGGACCTCCAATTATTAAGTGAAAAGTTATTTAATTTCCTAATTCTATATCAAAGTGTAGGATATAGGAACTCTAAATTATCAATTTATAATGGGTTCAAGTAATATACCGGTATTGAGGTGTATTTGTAGTTCACAGTACCTGTAGCCCAGAGCCCTACAAACTATTTGAATGTTTTTTCCAATCTGATCTTCAACAACAAAACCATTATTGATCATGTTTGGTTTTGAAATTTGTATATAAATGTGAATAAATTAAATTTTATTTTACAGGTCTAAAAATTACCAGACAACCTTCCACTGGTACTGTTCTACAACATCACCGATTCTCATTTCACTGTAAAGCTATGGGAGATCCACCCCCTAAAATAAAGTGGTTCCACAATAACAAAGAAATGTATCGAGAAGGAACAAATTATAGAATAACTAGAAAGTTTGGTCACTTACGCTTTACAGATGTTGATGTCATTGATAGAGGAGAGTATAGATGTCGAGCAGAAAATCAAAAAGACCCCCCTGTTAATTCTAAAACTGTCACTTTAACTGTTCATGGTAAGTATATTATAGATCTTTTCTGAGCTATAGCTAATCACTCGCCGATACAGTTACACATTCCACTATTAAAAGTTTTTATAAAAGGTATGATAAACGTTAGCAATCCTTCTTTGTATTTGCCAGTATTCCATTCCCAAGAAGATGGCAATTTTACAGTTCACACAGACAAAATCTTCCAAGGATCAAAAGTTTTGATTCAAAATTTCAAAACCTAGAAAACATTAGGTTTGGCACAATGTGCATGTCTGCCATTATGTTTCACAGAAGACAAAAATCTATCATGCTGAACATTTCCCGGAAGTCAATGACAATCTGTTAAACTGGATAACTGTATTTAGAAACTTATGATTTCACATTTTGGGAAGAATATTATGAGCCGCTCAGATGCTAACAAAAGTTTACTGGCTAAAACGCCAGTGATATCAATAGGCTGAGCAACCATAGATTGCTACCAAACTAGCTTAGGGTATTGGATCACTTTTCTAACGTTCTAATTACCGAACAGAGACAGTCTGGGTGCCAGAAGCAAAGCTAAGAACCGAAGGTCAATTGACTGATTCCCCACAGCAGGGAAAGAGCTGGGGAAGTCTCTGTCCCTGTGTTTCCGGCACCTCTGTGACATCAATGCAAAGTAGTCCCCGGAACTTCAATAAATACCTGTAAAACTTAAATTGGTGATACTGTAAGTGCAAGGGAAAAGGTTGGGTTTTCTGCCACATCCTAATATTATCTGGGATTTGCTAAACCATTTATCATTATAACATTGAGGTCAACCACACCGTTTTTGTTTATTATGTTAGATCATTGTTAAAATAAAGGGGGAGGTGGATAGTGAGATGGTTAGCGTGTGCGGATTGCATCATAAGGCCTGTAATTTAGTCAACTGGCGTGGTTTCGACTCCCCAGTTGTACGTGACAAGGAATAGGATCACCTGCCCAATCTTGTGGGTTTTTTTTGGGTCTTCCAGTTTCATCCCACTGCTAAAGACCCCTATGAGAAGGCAAATTATTGAAATAAAATTTAACCATATGTTAGTTCCCGTGTGGAGTGGACGTTAAACCCCATTTTTCTCTCTGGGTGGTAAAATCAAAATATCAATGGTAGATAGTATCCTGGCTTACATGTAGTGGGTTTAAAAAAATGTCCACCAAATAATTTTAGTGAACATTGTAGGTGACATTAACTTTTGACCATATCTTTTTTTATTAGCTGAAGTTTCAATTCATCATGTCGTGAACTTGTTTATTTAGAGGTTCTACTCCCACAATGGCTTCCCCCAATCCTTTAAATGCAATTCAGAGGTTTTAATTTTGTTTTTCATTTCTTTAATAGTTCCTGCTGAAATCATAGACTTTACAACAGATAAAGTACTAGAGTATGGTACACTATTAACATTAACATGTGAAGCTGCTGGAATACCTATACCCACCCTCCAATGGAAGAAAAATGACCAAGTGGTAAAATATTACTTGTTACAATTAAACTGAAAAATATAAACCATTTTAATTTTTGAATTGTTGTATTCAGCCGTGGAAGTAAAAAAAATCAAATCTGTGGCTGCTGACATAATGGCATGCAAAGGGGTTGTACTTGACAAAGCCAGGATTGGTTCCTGATAATGTCTGTGACAGGTGCCTTATTTGGTGACATTACTTTTAATTGTCATTGTACACAATATCCCTGTGAAATAAAGTAATGGCCGGGCATTGTCGCTTGGTCAATTTTGCAAGTCTTTTTTTATCAAATTAATTTGTTGTTTTTATGGTTCTTTGAGAAAATTTTTTGAGATGCCTATTCAGTTCAGTAGGTCAATTCGATCAGCAAATATGTCCAAGAACTAGGGCTCTTAAGTATAGTAAAAATTCACGACTGGTATGCGATTTCAGATGTTACTTCAGGACCTCGCATTAACAAGTGGAATTGTCATAGATAAATTCGGATATGAAAGGCTATGACAAAGCTTTGTAGTGAATTCTTACAAGAGATATGTGATGATTTTCCCATATATAGATGAATTATGATTTTTCATGGTACTGCAGGAAGCTGTGACAATTACTAGTGATGAGTATTAAAAAGTGATAGGTCCTTGTCACCTTGTCTCATTGTATTGTGAATATTTCCCTTTATATTGTGAGTATTTCCCTTTATATTGTCATGATATCCCCTTATATTATGAAGAAATGCCCCCCCCCCCCCCGATGTTGTCACAATACCGATGTACATTATGATGATATCCCATTATATCACCGCAGAAAACACTTAATATTTTAAAGATTTTTTTAAATAAAACTATTATTCTTCTTTTAAAAGATACATAAAGAAATTCCTGCTGAAGATAATCGAAGTTATGTTAATATAACAACACCCCCTATTGTTAAATCAAAATATACCATCAACGTTACAGAAGTGGCTAGATATGTCTGTGAAGCAACAAATCATCATATTGGTGGAACTAAAACAGATAGAAAAACTGCTCGGATTTATCTCCTAGGTAATCATATTTTCTTTTTTTTTTCTTTGCCCATATTGCACAGATAACCATTTTAATCTATTGTATGGGTTGTTCAAATATAAAATCTCATTGATTTGAGGTTATTATTCGCTAAATTAAATTCATCATATTTTAATTGTTACAGTGGTTATAGAATTGATGATCATTTTAAGGGTCAGCTACCAGAAAAATATGCTGAGTTGCATTTTCTCATAGACAAATTTTATTTGTTTACTATTTTTATGACCATTTCTATTAAATTTATTATAAAATTTGTTCTGATCAATGAGTGAACCAAGTAGAAGATATTGATGAACATGATAAAACATGTGTTCACTTCTGACCAAGCTTTATAAACAAGGGATAAAATGTAATGGAGCATTCTATTGATGTTAGATCTTGATGGATGATTGATAATATGCTATTTTACATCTGTGATCCTCCATCTTAGAGTTGTAGCTTGTCAATACTTACCAAGTTCTGTAGTGAGAATTAGTAAGATGGACTTCTAGTGTTTAGTAAATAGTAAATTAAAGGTTGTATCTGTAGTGGGAATGTTTTGATGTGTGGTAGAAATGAAGGTAGATTTTTGGTGTCTTGTGTTATTATGAGAAGCTGAGGTAGCGTAGTTAGTTTGTTTCACTAGTTTTACTACTGATCTATCCTTTGATATCACACGTGCTACATCAAATCTAAACTATTCCCTCTGACTTATTTACTACCTTCATCAATATTTTTACATTACTGTTATCACAATCTGGCCAATTACTGATACACCCAAAATAAAGTACTATCTAATGTCAAAGACTGGAGGATTGTACTAGCTCGTAATAGTAGTCAAGTCATCTAATTATTAGGGTACTATTAGAATTCAAAGGAGTGGTGCATTAATTTATGGGAACATAATTCAAGTCATTTATAGATTTTTGGATTATATAAAGTAGATAAGCACAGAGATCATGGGTGTCACACATGGGGGGGGGGGTCCGTGGGGGTCGGACCCCCCCCAATTGTTTTCCTGGGGGAGTCTGAATATACTTTGACCCCCCCCCCCCAAAATTTGGCAAAGTAAAGTGCCCGAAATCTAATAAAACACTAATTTTAGGACTGGAATAGCAGTAAAACGCGTTTGTGGCCATCAAATATTCCAAAATTTTCTTGAGGGGGGTGAAGAAAACTGGCCGCAGCCCGTAAACCTGCTTCGGGCATTTCTAGTTTTTCTTCCCTAACTGTCATCGAGTCCTAATAAAACACTTATTTCACTTTTCTTTTAATTGAATACCACGAATTTGTACTGCGTTCACTACAACAGTGTGATTGGATGGTTGGAATTCAGAGTGGGATTTCGGTTACAGAACCATTGGATACTTTTGGATTTGCTCACACAGGCTAGAATAGCAGAAAACGCATTTGCGGTGGTTAAATTTTCAAAATTTTCTCCGAGAGGGTGAGTCTCCCTTAGCCCGCGACGATTGATTGGTTTTGGGCAGCCAGGTACGCTATATTGGAACAAATTGAAGTTGTTGTATTCACAGAGTACAGGCTGGAATAGCAGGAAAACGTGTAGTATGTGGCAGGTCAATTTTCAAAATTTTCTCCCAACGGTCCCGTCTTCATGGGTGTAAACGAGTGATTGGAATTCGAGTTAGCAAGCCACCATAATTAGGCTATATTAGGCCACTTTGAAATTGCTTTGTTCATGGACTGAAATAGCAGGAAAAAGTGTTTGCAGCCGTCAAATATTCCAAAATTTTCTTAGGTGGGGGTAATTAAGCCACGCTTCTTCGCCTCTCGGGGAAGACCGGTGCTAATGTCTGTAAACATAATAAACATTGTATTGGTGTGATGTTAACTGAAGACTGAGACTTTAAACAAAATTTATGGGGTTACCCCCCACCCCGTTGTGGACCCCCCCAATATATATTTCACGGCTACGCCCCTGATAGAGATAGATGTCAAGTGAAGCGTTTTCGAACAAGAATGAATAAAATAGATTTCTAAAGTCAAATATAAGATCATGTATGATTACTTTTTGGTCAAAGTATAAGATTTCCAAAATAAATGGAACAATGGATAACCTGTAGTTGAAGTACACAGGCACTTGAAAGGATTAAAAAAAAAACTTCTTACTATACTGCTTGACTATAAAGTATGTACAAGGTATGTCAGAGGCCATCTTTGTTATCTCTCGTTGGCTAAATTCCGTCTGCTAAAATCTCACAATACTCACTAGTTCTAAGACTTTCCATCATTTTAATTGCCAACGAGACTTTATTTGATCATTACACAGTACACACCCTCCAATGTAGTTAAATTGGTCATTTTATAGCGTTATTAATTACAAATCAAACTTAAAGTGTGTTCACTCGGCTATCTTCAATCATCTTCAACGGACCGGAATTACGACGAAATCAGGTCAAAAGAAGTCTGTATCACTCAGGAACTGGGTGATCAAGCTTCACTCAACAACGACCTCGCTTCATAAGCTCTATCACCGTAAATGATAGAGCCTACGAAGCGAGGCCGTTGTTGAGCGAGACTTAATCACCCAGTTCGTTCCTAGGCACATATCGAGTGATAGGTTTATAAAAGGACTGGGTGATACAGACTTCTTTTGACCTGATTTCGTCGTAATTCCGGTCCGTTGAAGATGATTGAAGATATGAATAGCCGAGTGAACACACTTTAAGTTTGATTTGTAATTAATAACGCTGTAAAATGACCAATTTAACTACATTTGAGGGTGTATAATGATCAAATAAAGTCTCGTTGGCAATTAAAACGATGGAAAGTCTTAGAACTAGTGAGTATTGTGAGATGTTAGCAGACGGAATTTAGCCAACGAGTCATAACAAAGATGGCCTCTGACATACCTTGTACATACTATATAGTCAAGCAGTATAGTAAGAAATTTTATTTTAATCCCTTCAAGTGCCTGTGTTGAAGAACTAGTAAATCTCTATCTTTAATAGTTTGATACATCGAGTTCTGCATTTGTATTTGTAATTAGTTACTAAACAATAAGCTTTTATGATGCTGAGCCGGGTATGCAGTTGCATAAAATCAGTGCAATCAATTTTTTTTTAAAGTGCCATCTGTTGTTATGTTATTAGTTCATTAAGGTTTCTGTTTCATCAGTTGCAGTATTTATATTTTGACAGAATCAGATTTAGTATAAGACAGGCATCAAAGATTGACAAGTTTTGTTAATTTGTAGGTAGTATGGTAACTGAGCCAAAACTAACCTGTAATATTTATATACAACTGGCTTCATGGGCTATATTGATATTGACATAATGTAAACCAGTTATACACCTTGTTGTTTTGTGAATGAAACAGCCACTTGTTGTACTAAGAAGAGACAGGAAACATAGAGGATAAATAAAGTGAACAGTAGACCAGTCTGTTTTACTTCCACTGGTAGATATACATACAGGTGTTTGCTATGATATATGGTGTATAGTCTTTGTATTGTATGAACTACAGCGATATAGTAAATTAACTAACATCAAACAATCCACTAAAATTAAATAACAGTAAATTAACATTAAGATTTTTTGTCAACTTAATACTCCAAAATTTCTGATTTCGTCTGTTTGCTATATATATATAAGCTGTAACAAATTGGCATACTAAAAATCTTACGTATATGAAATGTCTTCTTTGGCATTTAGTAATTTAACATATTAACACAGGGTACAATTTTATGGATACACAATTAAAGCGACATTTCGACAAGGATACTCTCCTCTTTATCAAGCCATCTTCAATAGAGGCCTTGATCTTGCCGCAACTACATACATCTTATCAAGCCCTTCACGTAATACCCTGCATATTTCGCCACTAAGTTTGATTGGCACAAGTCCAGCTTGGGAACCTATCAGATTCATCGGTCATCGTGAATACCAAGTCTGGTGCTTTTAGCTAAAATGCCTACATGTGAGAATCGAGTTGCAAAGTTCAAAGATCGATCAATGTCACGGTTGCTGTTTTTCCACGAGTTTTTCAATTTAAAAAACCCTGTTTGTTGTCCCCCGCCTTTCGAAGAAAGTTGGGGGACTATTAAAATGGGTTCGTTCGTTCGTCTGTTTGTCTGTCTGTCTGTCTGTCCGTCACACTTTTTGGGACACAATAACTCTCTTCCTAATTGAGCTAGAATGTTCAAACCTGGTGTATGTGTTTATTAGGTCAATGCCTTGATGGAGTTCGAAAATGAGCATTTTCCGCTTAGTGTAAGCAGAGAAAAGCAATTTGATTGGTTGATGCTTTGGGACACGATAACTTTAGTTCTAATTAAGTGAGATTGATGAAACTTGATGTATAGTTTCCTTACAGTAATACCTTGACTAAGTTCGATAATGTGCATTTTCTGCTCAGGGTAAGCAGAGCAATACGCAATTTGATTGGTCAAGAGTTTGGAACACAATAACTCTCCTTCTAATTGAGTTGAAATGTTCAAACTTGGTGTATATGCTTATTAGGTCAATGCCTTGATGGAGTTTGAAGATGAGCATTTTCCGCTTAAGGTAAGCAGAGATAAGCAATTTGATTGGTTGATGCTTTGGGACATGATTACTTTAGTTCTAATTAAGTGAGAGTGATGAAACTTGGTGTATAGTTTCATTACAGTAATACCTTGACTAAGTTCGATAATGAGCATTTTGTGCTTAGGGTAAGCAGAGCGATACACAATTTGATTGGTCGAGACTTTGGAACACAATAACTCTCCTTCGAATTGACTTAAAATTGGTGTGTATGCTTATTAGGTCAATGCCTTGATGGAGTTCGCAGATGGGCATTTTCTTCTTAGGGTAGGCAGAGATAAGCAATTTGTTTGGTTGATACTTTGGGACAAGATTAGGTTCATCTTGATTGATGATTTTTATGCCGAAACAATGACTGCATTCTCATTCAGTAATGGATTCGACAGTAACAATGTATAGAAACGATTGACTCGTACACGAGGGCCCTTTCCCTTGGCCAGAGGGGACCTTTTGTCAAGCGTGGGGACCTTTTGTCTGCCTTTAGGGTCCCCCTCGGTTTAAGCATTTTTCTTTATAAAACACTTTTGGATGACACTTCGTGTACAGTTTGATTGCTCGATACGTTTGAAAAAAATAAATGTGCAATTAATTAATATGTGTCATCTATTTATTTTGGGATTTCGGCGGGGGACATCAGCCTCACTGTTGGCTTGTTTGTAGTGTGTTGTGTGACACGAACTCTGATTGGACGATGCTAATTAGTCACTTGTAAAAACAACGAGCGCAAACTTCAGGAATTGCTGAGTATTCAAGCAACGGTTAGATGTTGTAAAACTAGCGATCATTGCTTATGAAACATGTTATCAAGCATGATGTTTGATAAAGATCGAGTGTATCCTTTTTGAAGCGTTGCTTAGTATAAAACTCAGTAATTGTGTATCCATAAAATTGTACCCTGTGTTATATGTGATATGTTTTCAAACAATTTTAACCTGTCAGTCTTCATCTGGAAATGGAAACCAGTGTCCAAGTGGTATTACAAGAATTACGTGTAGTTGAAATTTAACTTTCTCTGTCAAGTACAGGATCATGCACTGTATAGACTGCTAAAGGAACGGTAATAGATTATCACATCACCCAACGAATAGTTGACCAGAAATCTTAAAAGGCTTACGTGCTGAGATAAGTGGTTTTGACTTTCATGTCCAAACAACTGAATATTTTGAGCTAAAATTTTGAGACAAGGTAAATACACCATTCCTCTGTATGTTTAAATGTATGCGTACACAGGGATGGTCCCTTTAATCATTGTGGCATTTTGCACCCATTTTGTGCTATAATATAGACTAGATGTAGGCCTACATAACCTTTTCTGATATTTGCATGAGTACATTCAATAACCTAAAGGTCTCGAAATGAAATTATACTTACCAAATATATATATACACTATGCTTTGATGTCTCATAGAGAGAGGAAGTTAAAACAAGTGCATAACAGTTAGACAGTCAATTCATATTTTAGATTTCTATTAAACTAGCAAGGCAATAATTTGCCCAACGGCCCATCTGTTTTTTTCCCAGTAATATCCTAATATTACTGGACCAGAAATATATTTGTTTTCTTTTTATCATTCATGTTCTTTCCAAAATATGCCTTATCAATTAGACCAATAAATAAATTGAGAAGAATGTCTAGCTTTGTGATGTGTTTGGCGATAAGTGTGGAATAATAACACTACTACAAAAACATCATTGTAAGACACTCACTAGGTCTGTAACTGGTAGCAGTAAACTTAATTATTGAAAGAGGTATTTATGAATGCATGTCTATCACTGATAAAATGGTAAGGAATGATAAGGTCTAAATATGAGGTCTAAGATATAGTTATGTAGATTTACAAAGCCAGCTTGATTTACAAGTTCAAATTTTCTAAACGAAAAAAGACAAAATGAGCATTATAATCTTTGATTAAAAGATAACTAGTTTATGCAAGAAGATATATACACTAAACATTTTAGTTTATTTTTCATGGTATGGGATTGGTTTTGAAAATGCAAAGTTTAGAACTTGATGATTTCATTATAAATATCCATTTGTTTGGACATCTTTAACATGAGTGAAATAAAAGTGTTTATGTTTGAAGTAACTTTTTGAACCAGGAATTGGCTTCTTCTTGTTCTGGGTGTGACACTTTTCAAAAATGCCCAAGGTGCCATCAATTTGAGTACAAGTAACACGAATCTTTACATGCTATTCTTTGGACTTTTATGCATTGTTTTACAGACTTTGATTTTCACAAAGAGATTGACTGACTGGAAGATCTGATATAGACTGTTCAGATGCTTATATTTGTACTAATTCAAAACATTGGCGTTTTTAAACTGTGGAAATGTAGTGTTCACACGTACTGTAAACTACACCAGTCTAACTTTTTTGATCTCGTGGGTTACAGTTGATTACGCATGGGCATAGATGGTCAAGATAAGCCGGCTTTGAAGAAACACCTTCTTGAAGTTTTTAGACTGTTTTATTTGCCCTACCTTTGCAATCAGACAACAAGGCTAAATTGTTTTAATTAATTTAACAGTATATGTTAAGAATTCTACGAAAGTACCAAAACTATTTGGATGTAATTTTGAGCCAGTGCAATCATAGAATTCTCAGTAATGGTACTGATTCATATCAAGGGCATTGTTGGATTAATTTGATTTGTATAATTATTTAAGAAGTATAACACAGGGGTCAAACATATCACTGTTTACTGGTGGAGATGTGATAGTAGAACCAATCACCATATTTCTCGTGGGTGTGACTGTATAAAGCTTCTATCAGTACTATACTTGATCCCAGGTCTCTGCTATGTAATCAATGTGTTTGATAAGTCACCATATGTTTATATACACGTTCATCTGGTAATTATATCTGACATGTTAATTCTGTGGTCACTTACAAACATCTCTTAATCATTTAAATTCCTTCCTGTTCCTCTCCTCAAATTAATTAAATTATAATTGATTTATTATCTCAGAGTAATGTTAATTTAGAGTCCATAAAATTCGAATGAATGATAGTTATGATATATCCACAACTTTGATCAATACAGTAAAAGAAAATTTGTTTTATTATTTATGGTTTATCATATTTCGAATTTTATTAGAAATTGTTTAATAATCGTTACAATCATATTTATATTGTTCTTGTATCTTGTCACGTATTAATAAGATATATTAATGTATGGCCATTTTCAATTCATTCACTTGTGTTGTCGTATTATATGTGCTTTGATCAAACTGAGTAAGATGCTGTGTATCTTTATCATAGAACATGTCATTCAATAGACTGTCTGTTGAAAAAATTTAGTTGATCAGATGGTATACAAAATATCAAATAGGTGATAAATTGATGTGTTATGCAATTTTAATACAATTTCATAGTTTTTGTTAGAAGAAAATTTTTCATGAAATTAAAATTAATTATGTTTTGATGACAAAATTTGTGTACCGAAAGAAGGAAAATGAGATGAAAAATTATTAAAGACATACATTTCAGTTATTTTGATTTCCCTAGAAAGTAAAACATAATTCTTTCATGTAGATAAAGTTTTAATTTTGTTGAAGTGTTTTGAATGTTTTTGATATTAAGATAAACTTTCAGTTATCAACTTTAAAAAGATTTCAATTCCTTTGAGCAGTTTGACTGACAGGTGTTAGATTTTCAGGCAGAGTTCCACCATATCACTCTAGTGGCGCCAAGTACACTGTATTTATACAACATACTAGCTACACCGTCCCCATGGAATAACATGAAATGGATTGGTTGAGCTGAATAGATTTCTTTGAAGTGTTTCAGTGGCTTCATGAATGAACATGAGACATTTTAGAGTAGACTATCAGTGACGGACAGTGTTTATATGTTACAGACAACACATGGATTGTTTCAATACTTAATTATCTTAATTGGATCCAATAGATTCAAACTGTTTAGAGACAGTTAAAACATTGGTTGACATTTATACTAGGGACCACATCTTGGACATATTCAACATGTGTGTTTAGAACAATTCTATTTTCATTCTGAAATTGTGTTGTGTTGAGTTATATAAAACAGTACCATATGTATGGAGGCAAGATATGTTTTGTAGACTGAGGACTAAGCCTAGAGTCTTATTAAAAAATTTTTCCCAGTTTTGAGATTTGAACAGAAATGAAAATATGAAGTTAATAGAAAAACTTACGATATTCTTTATTCTTTTCATGTGCCTGTTTATAGCTGATAATACTGGATCATCAAGGTGAGTTAGATTAGATAATTATGTTTTATTGAAATGAATCCATTTATTTGCCATATTGATGTACTGCTTACTGTACATTAACTGTGCTTGTCAGCTTTTTTTATGTCTGTGGTTTTAATGTGCACAACCAGAGATATATAAAAAAAAATAAGTAAAAAATAATTCATAACATAGCTTCATATCTTTTTAAATTTACATTTTGTTTTTTCCAAATGGCCAAGATAAATTAATGTTTGAAAAAAAAAATACTGATAAAAAGTGAATTATGTCATTATATAAGAGACAGGCACCTGGGGTTTTCAATAAATTGTAACATTTATACTGGGGAACAGATCTAGCATCATTGACAAGTGTCAGATAATGTAATCTAGTTAAATCCTGTTAGACGATCATAGAATAGGTCTTGATGTCAGACACAACTAAACCAGAAATAAAACAGAAAACATTGAGTATGTTACTTTGTCAGTTTTTAGTAAATGCTTGATCTGTAGACAGATGTTACATAGTCAAGGTTTCTCTTATTTGGACCGATGAATTTTGTTATTTTTTAAAAATACATATATCAGATCTAAGCATATCCAATTATTTAGTCTACCATGTTGAAGTTTAAAAAAGTTATTTATTTACACTGGTTAACGAAGTCTAGAAGAAATGCATGCACATGAAAAGCAACTGGTAATAAAAAACACAACTAAAATTGTAACTGATGACTGATATCAAGATGAATGATGTATTTTCCCCTAAAAAAATTCTTTCATATAAGGAATCATAGAAAAAACCTGTAGTATGTTATTGTATATTTGGATGCTATACCTGGTGACAAGAGATGTTATCAACACAGCATTCAAATGGGAATAATGTAAGATAGAGAAAACAGAAGAAAAATGATCTAATTCTTAGTAATTAAACTGTGTATAGAATTTACCAAATATGACAAACTTGTGTCTAACATAATTAATGTCATTTATAAACAATAGCAAAACACAAGGTATGAAAATGGATCCCTGGAGAACACTACAGTGTCTTTTGTTTAACCGTGGTTTAACAGGTCACATATGTAATACATATCGTAGGAAAACATGCTTTACAGTATTTCACAAAATTCTAAATTTCACTTCCATGTTTTGCCTTCAAAAAGTTTTTTTGTATTTGTGCGTTGATAAACAAGTCTGCTATTTCTATATGGGTGGAGTGGACAAAATAAACACCATTCTGGTATGTCATGGTCTAGGATTAAAGTTACTGCATAACCTACCAATCTGGTTTGTATTATTAAGTAGATGAATTGTCCCATAGAGAAATGACTTCAACCTGAATATATATCAGTATATTTCCTTCTGTTTTATTATAACAATACATAAAACACCTTTGAAAATAAATATAGTATAGACAAATGGCATGCCTGGTGTAAATAGTGTACACATGTCAAAGATAATGACTGTCAATTAAAGTTTGATATAAAAAGATGAAAAAAATCAGTTAAATTGTTAGTGGATATTTATATGAACATTAACAGAGAGGAAAATAGTGTTAAATAATAATTATATTATTAATTAGCTTTCATGCATGTCTCTTTGGTAGTGGGAGGTAAGTGAGGGTCCCTCACTGAGGGATATGTACATGTCTGGTTATTTATTGATCTGTCTTGGCAATAAAGATTAAAGAAACAATAAATCATTTACACAATAATAAACAGACAATTTTTTTTATTTAAAACTGAATTTACAAAGTGTTAAGATCAGTTGAAATTTTGAAATTAATCCTTTACTTAAATTAGTTCTGTTGGTTGTCTTATAAAAACAAACTAATGTAATAGTAACACAGATGATGACGGGTAACAAAGACTGGATATATTTTTTCTGTAATCGAATATTATCTCTTAATTTCTTATCTCACTCAACAGTAATATAGAAGATATTTGAGATACACAACACTGAACAATTTCTACCATTTTTTATCTGGCAAAGCAAACATTTTTTAAAGCAGATAAGAAGTTCAATTTTTTTAAAGTAGTTAAGGAAGGCTTCATTACTTGATATATCCTTATCTCAAAGATGTGGTATGGTACAAAAAGTTTATACAAAAGTAAAATGGGTGTAAAATGTCTCATGCCTAAGGCTCGGTGGCCAAGTTGAACCAATATTTACATTCAGCTCCGATAAACATCAACTGAAATATCATCTTAAAGCAGCCTAACTACCAGGGTGCCATCTAGATACCTCCATATAGAAATTAATTTGATAAAGATATTGACCTCCTGCAAGTCGAGTGTGCCCTCATCAGATAAGCACATCTTTGAATAGAACATGTTTGGATTTATTTTTTAAACATTACTGATAAGTTCTTCTTATAAACTTACAATCAAGCCGAGATTTGAACTTTAAAAAAATTCATAGCAAACAGTAGTTACCAATATCTGGTGTCTCTTTTGAAGATTTTGAATTTAATTGAAGTAAAAATATTTATCAACTTCAAAATATAAAAAAAATTAACAAACAAACTTTACAGCAAATACTTTCAAACTTAAAGAAGAAAATATTTTGGGTGGAGTGCAGGGATTAAATAAGATTTTCTAATTTTTTTTTAAGTTTAAAGAAATAGTTTTGAAAAATAATCTTATTGGATATCTAAGGAGACCATCAAAGCCCTGTGAACAGAAAATAGATGTTTTCATGATGTAATCAGATCAGACATTGATAGATAATTTATATGCAGTTGAATCTTCCAGAAACAATATTCTTTTCTTTAAGAAAAGAAAACTGACAAAACACTACATGAACATAATGCCAAAACTCAGTTATGACAAGTTTTCCCTTTCCTGGACATGTCAGTATTGATAACATTTCAAAACTCAGACATCATATATATTTTATGATCTGGTGAAATAGTTGTGTGCCTGACAAATAAATAGCAACAGAGAAACTATTCAAATATTTTGTATTAAAGGTACCCTAGTAACTTTAAAAGGAATCACACAAATTCATGTCTCACTGTTATCAAATAAGTAATAATGACTGTAGGTACCGTTATATAAAAACTGATTTTAAAGAAGTAGTCACTAAAATTGAGGTATGAACATTGTTTCGCTACAAGTAGGCTGTACATTACGAAACATGAACTGTTGAAATGTGACTTTGTAATCTGTGCTTGTCTTCATTAGCCCATTCGAAGCAGAACAGTCAGATGTTAAACCTCATTTCATTTCATTTGTAATCTATTGCTTACCGGTGTGTTGGACGGCTGATTGGTTTGTATGTGCGCGTTGTATCGTAAGGTCTGTCATTGAGTCAACTGGTGTGGTTTTTGATTCCCTGTTTCAACCTCGTAGGTTTTTCACTTCCTTTAGTTTTCTCCCACCACTAAAGATGTGTATGCGCAAGCGAATTATTGAAATGAAATTTAACCATATGTTAGTCCCGAATGGACCTAGTTTGTGTCAAGTGGATGTTAAACTCCATTTCTCTTTCTCTCTCTTTACTGCTCTACCAGTATTTAAAATAGTGTTACATATTGCAAGTATAATCCTTTTATTTATAGATACATTTGATATCAAACCAGAATGAATTAAAGTAATTGATAGAATAATCTAAAACACTAATTAGGATCACATCAGGAATCCATCTCATGAATTGGAAAACAGCCTGATGCTTTTAAAGTTGATTTAACATGACTGGCTTCGTTTTTTATCAGTCATTAACAGTTAACACTTACATTAAATTGGCTTAATTGGTTGTTTGCCTTCGATAAATGCAAGTGTTTTATAAATACATACATTAGAAGTTCTAAGGGTGAAGAAAAATACCAGCAAGGTGTAGTCTGTTCTTTATCAATGGGTACTAAACAAATAAAAGTAGAAATAGAAACATTTCAGTGTGTAAGGTATTACCTGAGTAACAGATAAAAAAACATTTCCAGATCAAAATAGATTTTTTTTATATGATTCCTGTAAATTATCCTCTTAGCAAGGAGATATTAACTTTATAACAATATTATAGTTCGATTAGCACAAAAGTCCATGTTCAGATTGTTTTTGTTAATGAGTAAAAACAAAAAAAGATAGGCTGTATCAGTGAAAATTATATTTGCAATTTGTTTTGAACTTTGATAAAAACTGTTAATGATGCACTTTATGTAGACTTTTAGTACATTAATTCCTGTGGTGTTCTATCAGACCCACCACAAACAAAATTTACCTTGCTTGATTGGTGTTTAACATCTGCTTCTGCAATAATTTTCCTTTCTTTTCTTTCATTAATCTTCACATGAGACCACCAAAATGTGACTATATAGTTTAAATGTTATTCAAAGTCCTAAATGTGATGATATAGTTATGTAAATCTAAGTCCAAAGTGTGATGATATACCGGGTAGCCTATTTAGAAATATTGTACTGGTCGTAAATGATTGCTAGATTTGTGCCTTTATATAAATGTTTTATCTGTATAAAATGGTTTCAATTCTAAATGCAACAAAATAACACACTGTACAGTTTTAATGAAAGATTGTGATAGTGCTATCTACTGCAAGTTACAGACGATTAACAGTACAAAGAAAGAAGCAGTCTGAACATCCATCTTAAACATTCTTAAGATACTGTTACACAATCAGGAGTTATCTTAACACTAATTAACTTCTGTTTTCACAGATAATAAAACAGATTTAACAGAGACTGTTTCTAGATCTCTTCAAGTTTTTATAAATCAGCAGTATTTTTGCTACAATAGAAAAGCTGTCAATCTGGGATCTATTTCACAAAATCTTCAATCTCGTAGATCAGAGTACTATAATTATTGTCAATGGAACCTTACCCTTCACATGATTATTTAACCCATTTATACCCAAACGCTATCTAAACATGAACACAACCCAAGACTTTTATATTAGTAATTTTCCACAATGTTTATTTAAAATTTATGAATACATTGATATGTGCAGGTTAAGGGTTCCTGGTTTGTCTGGAAGCGGAAGTTAATCATTGAAGGAAAAGGGTTCCTGGTATAAATTGGAGATAATTTGTATAATGAACAATTTACTTTAACAGTGATTTCAAAGAGATATATTTTTAGGAAACAATTTATCATTTCTATCTTACAGTAGTACATTTGTGTAAAATTATGAAATATTTGGCAATAGCTTTAAGGTTATCATGTAGATGATCTTCCATCAAATAACCACATACATTTAATGCACATCTATCTATGTGAAAACGAGTGGAAAAATATTAGTTTTATCTAAGTAACAATTTATTCTCAATTTGCATTTCATAAGAGAAACATTTAGTTCATTTTAGCTCTGCAAGGCTTTCTGTAGATCTTACAAATTTCAAAACACGTTTCAGAGAGATGATGGTATCGGATGAACTATCATCAAATAAAACATGCAGATTAAATTCTCTAGCAGTGTACCTTTTCATTTAACCTTTCAATAAAATACTTTTCCTTACTGACAATATCACGTTAGAGGTATCAAATACATGTGGTATGAATTTCTTTCCATTTGGTTTATATGATATAAAATGTTTGCTGAACCTAAGGTACTATTACTAGGAGATTTCTTATGTAATTGCATCACCAGATACTAATTTCTATCATATAAATAGTCAGAAAACACTGATATGATAGCATGAGTCATGCATTACATCCAGTTTCTAGGAAGAAATTTGATTTGGTTTATAAGATGCTGTTGGCCATGAGGAGGTAATACATCGTAAAATAAATTTAACGCGCAACTTGTCGAAAGTGCATCTGTCTGCTCGATCATAAATAGTTTGGTAATTTCATGTAAAACCTAAGAAAAACCACGCTTCCACGCATTGAAAAAATATTTTGACAGAATCAGAGTTTGTGTGTATAAAAAATAGTTTTCGCGACTGAAAGAATGGTAGAAGAACATATTTGAAATTAGAACAGAGGCTGAATAAACCATGGTTTCTTTTCTTCCCCAATATGATTATAAAGCCTCTTGCACACTTAAACAAGCAGTCACAATTTTCTGTAAATAAATAAAAGGCCAGCAAACATATGTTCACTGATCACATGCAGCATGTTTTCAATAGTTAGAAAGCTTGTAGCAGGCGGAGATCAGCTCAGTTTGGTCAAACCAACTGGTCATTGTATTTAGACAGCTTGTGGGAAAACATGCCATCAAAACAACCAGTACTTCACCTCAAAACATCCACATAAATTGATTAAAATGACAGATCTAAAACTCTTTAATGACTGTTTGATAGTGGTGTAGACATGGGAAGATTTGTATTCTGGCAGAAAGGTCGGAAAGGTCAATTTGTTGATTGAATTTTCTGTAAATGAGAGATTAGAGTAGATGAAACAAAATCTGAACATATTGTCAATTAAATAAGTGAACATATTGTCAATTAAATAAGTGTGTTCTGATTTAAGATCTAATTAAACAGATACAAACAGTACTCCATTTGTATTTTTGTAATCATAAATTTACTGTAAACTGAAGTCTGGCAGGACTTATTCTTGAAACTTTATGGCGTTAAAGAGTAAATGAAATGATATATTTCTTTCAAACTTCAGAAATACATTTAAAACATAATAATTAGTAAGATGAATATTTATTATTAAAAAGAAATATGATACTAAATTTTGTGCAGCTTAATAATTTACCATTCAGTGTTATAGATTTTAGTAATTATGTACACGTTATTTTGTTTAATTATTGAGTTTAAGGAATGAATTTAAGAAAAGACTGCTTTTGCAATTCATAATAATTATGTTATGATTAACTTTATTCTAATACTTATGTATTTTGATGTTTTTCAGCCCTAATGGTCATTGTGCAGAGTATAATGGTACAATTTGTAGAGATATTCTTGGGTCACAACCTGTATTTTATAACACATCCTATTATAACAATACCTATCATATGAATGAAGATATAGTTGTACGTTTGTTAAAAGAGATGAAAGAAAAGAGATTATTTGATTCTATGTGTAAAGTACCAGCTAAAAAATTACTCTGTCACTATGCTTTTCCTGACTGTGATAATATTGGTGATCCAACACCGCCATACCCTTTATGCAGGTGAGACACTTTACCATTTAATAATATTGAACAAATAAGTCCTGCAATTTTAAATTAGATGAAATCAAACTAATAGCATTTTTGCAAAATCTTTTGGACTATCCATAATCATCACTTTTATAGCTTGATTATTTTAAACGGAAGTAAAGTGTAGTTGTCATATAATACCGTATAATATGCATTTTTCTTTTATTCCTTTTACTTTAATGCCCAGCATCTGTATAGTGTTTATGAACCTACAATTTTTCCACAGTTTTAATAAGTTTCAATCTGCGAATAGCGATGATGTATTTCCTTTAAAATAAAATAAAAATTCATTCAGTTAAGTTGTACAAGTGATGACAGATGTCCTGCTAATGTAATTGTAAATTTACATGCACATGTCTCAAATCAGTGTGATTTTAATGGTGTCCCATCTTAAAATTATAAATGAGCATCCATGGAACTTATTAACATTTCCGTTTTGCAGAGAAATTGACATGCATTATGACATGGAAGTTCTGATCAAAAAAGGCAATATTTCCTGTTTAAGATGTTATTGTTTTGACGATCACCAAAAAGGGTGTGATACAGTAACATTTCAAAACTTGTCAAAGCAAAACACAGGAAAAAAAATGATTGATACCAGACTTCAAGTGGTTAATAAGCCAATTAAAACCGGTGTTATACACAGTCAATGTTTCCTCTCACTAGAATCTTATATATTTATTTATATCTAGAGTAGTGTATACATTGATAAAATACAATTTATAGGTATACTAGTCCAGCAGATAAAGTAAGGTTGTTGAAAGTAAAAAGTGTTAAAGGTTGTTGTTAGTGTTTAAATTTAGTTAATTTGAACCACAAGTGGTTTTTCTACAGGAATCAGTGGCACCATATGGTAAGCAGTCTGCCTGTGAACTGGGTTTTCAAGGCAGTACCAGTCAATCAAGACAGCTGCAAGCTTGAAATTACTTGTGTCAACTGAGGTCAGGCTACTGCTGTCAGATTTCAAACATCACTTCATTTTTATGTCCCTAGGTTTAAGTACAGATGATTTTTACATCTTGTGACTGTTGTTTTAATGATTATGATGTAAATAGTTTTCTTTCAAGACAAAAACATAATCTCCATTTCCCTTGTCTGTTCCAATTACCCACTTGTTTTATAGCAAGGACAACTGTACAGTGTGAGAAAATAGAGAAATATTAACTCCTCCTTTTACTTAATACAGGCCTTTAATTTAAATAAACATGATTTTTTTTTTCACTTTCAGAGAGAGTTGTTTGGCTGTTAAAGACTTATTGTGTTACAAACAGTGGAATTTGATATTAGAGAATAAAACCGATGGGATTTATTTTCGAAATCGAGCCCACTTTAGATTGCCCAACTGTCAGGAACTGCCCTCTATGTGGGATAGTGCTAGTAAATGTACAGATGGTCATTTGTTTGAGAAAAGACTTGATGAAGTATCTAGTAAGTTTAGCTGTTACCCCAATCTAATTAAAATATAGATCTATATTTCGTTTCGTTTTTTATACTTTCGATGGCCTACACTCATGTAGATCTAACAAGTTATAGTGGGAGCTCACGTTCTATGACGTCAGGTATCAAACACGGGACATTTGACCCGATAACGTCAGTCACTCGATTAACCAATTAGCGACCGCCATGCTTTTTAAAATCTACTTTTGTTTTGTTTTCTATCCGCTGATGTTAGTATAGACATATCTACCCACAGTTCCACGCATGAAAAGGTCAAACGGTCGATTCGACAGGCCATTTGATTGGCTGAACCCTCATTTCAGGCAGAACACAAGTTAAATAACAAGTCCTCCAGATCCAAGAGTAGTGAAGACAAGTAAAAACGAAATTTTGAACTATAAAAAACGAAACGAAATTGGATCTGTGTTTTAATCAGATTGGCTGTTACCCTTGTTAACAATTAGATCATCCAGTTTAGAAAACCTGAATTCTCATAACAGCATACAATAATAAATAAGTTTTTATTGAACCAATGTCTAAATACCATTGAAAGAAACACACAAGATAGCTATTTTGCAAAATAAAATCCCATTTGTTGTGTCAATTTCAACATCAAATAGTTTATTTACTTTACCATTTGTCATCCAGAACATAAAACGGTGAATCTGTGTTTCATTTTCTAATGTTATATTTTTATAATGTTAATTAGAAACATACAGATCATAGTCTATAAGGTCTTTAAGTTTATAGTTGTCTAATTTGACAGTAACATGATCACAAAGTATTTATAAATTATCTTTATAATGTCCTGAAATATATCAACAAATCCACCGCTAAAGAAACGAATGAAGAGGTAATAATAACTAGGAAAAAGAGAGATATCATTTTATTATGCAATAAAAATGAAACTAGATTATGTGTATGAAATCTGATAGGTTGTATGATGTAGTTTATATTTTAGACCATTATTCTGTCATTTGATCTCTCATGCATGTAGAAACAGTGCAAAATGGTAGAACATCAACTCATAAAAAAGATATTCGTCTGTAATTTTTAAATATCAAGGATTATATAACGAAACAATTAGAAAGGCTATTAGAATATGTTGTCAAAGGGATCCTTGTCTTTATCGTAATCTGATAGTCATATTTCAATCAAGCATAAGCAAATTGTCATATTAATAAGTGCAAAGACTTTATTCACCCCAAATTAGGATTTTTTTAGGAGAAAATTTGATACATATTTATGCTTTAAAAATGCAATAGTTCCCTGTAAGTAATCAAATAAAAAGTCCTTTTCTTGCATAATTTGCCACTGGTGTTTTACATTTTAAATTTCTATTAGTAGCCATTTCATCACTCTTTATTCGTTTCAAGATAAATATTATGATTCTTACCTCATGTTAGACAAAGAAATATTTGTAAAACTTCAAAGACAAGGGACCTCCCACTGTTGTGTTATATTTTTGTACATTTGCCCCAAATCTCCCTTTTCATCATGAAGAAACTATTACAACTGCATGTTTTTGACATCTTTAAAGGTCATTGAGCAATCATTCTTCTCTTTAGCGCATCTTATATCAATAAAAAATTGTAAGTCTTGAAGACTAAATGTGTGTTGCACGATGATGCAGATCTAAATAAAACCTTTTTGCTATATACATGTACATAAATTATTAATCACACATTCATTAATCGAGATAAAATACTAATGACACATTCATAAGTCAAGATAGAATACTAAGAGTTAATCACAAGAGTTAATCATGTCAATCTTGCAAATGATATATATATACAAGAATGTTAGCATTCTATATATCATTTCAAAATGTTGAAATTCCTCACCTCCCAGAATAACAAAAGAAAGCGAGATGATGATATTGCTGTCAATGAATCCGATTCCCCTTCTTCAACATCGAACCACGAGGATGACAGTTCCGCCCCGAAAAACAAAGTCAGCCGTAAATTCTTTAGTAAATGGTTACAAATATTCCCGTGGTTAAGATATGATATTCCCACACAAAAATATGTATTCCCAGGTGTGTTTTTAATGGAATGGTATGTTTAACGTCCGCTTCCACTAATGTGATATCGCAGGTGTTTTTAATCCATTTATTCCGTTTATATAACAATCGGTAGACGTCATTTGGTTAAAACAATGAGCTTTTACGATCGCCGCCATTTTGAAATATGTGCAAATATCTTTACATGTTATAGAGTTAAAATACGAGCACGATATTATTTGAGCTCTCAAAATATCAATACGAGTTAATAAACTGATAAGTTTAAGAATTATGTTAATTATTGTACATGTGTATCACTTTGAATTATTTACGTGTGCTAATCATTCGGAACTACTTTTTCCCCGTGTATGGAGAAAATAGTCAACCGCCGAATAATGTCACGTACGCCACTGAGAACCGGGATTCTAGCACCAAAACATAATTAAAACCAAGTTACGATGTTCCTTGAGCATGAAAAATCTTAACGAATTAATGAGAATTTCAACCGGCACGTGCTTTACAGAAATGGAAATCCTGTAGAAACCGACGAGTATATACGGGTGATGTCGTAAACAAATTAAGAAAATACTGAACTTTCGATAAATGATGCATCTTGTTATTGTTATACTTTATGAATGTATAAATAACTAAATGATAATAATTGATTACATGTGTTCTTTTATTTATTAGGGGGATAGGTGGGTGGGTATATAAATGTCGATGTGACGTTGATTTTTTGTGTGACTGTCCTTGACCCAATTAAAGTCGATCGACATTCCGATAGCATGTAGTTTTTGGCTTCTTAATATGTGCTTAAAATAGCACCACTTTCTCCGTGAGAAAAATGACCGGTTGGGAAAATTTTGAAGTGGAAGCCCTGCTAATGACACATTCATTAATTGAGATATACTACTAATCACATTCATTAATCAATATAGAAATACAAATTCCACATGCATTATTTGGGATAGATTACAAATCATCACAGTAATACTATAATACTAATCCCACATTCATTAAGCGAGATAGCATATAAATCTTACTATTTTAAATGACACTTTTTTTTTTTTCTGAAATAGGCTTCTGGTCCAGTTTTGTATCACTTGTTCAGGTCAGGTGAAATAAGATAAAGTTGTATTATTATTGAAACAGTATCAGTAAAATAATATAAACATTGTAAAAACTGATAACTGGTGGTCTCTTCGCTAATGCTTTATCCGGATACAAAATTTCTTTACATAGAAGAAAATAATGTTGACGCCTTCAGATTCTAGATTGAAAGCAGAGTACATTGTATTACCATTTCTTGAACATTGAAAAATAAACTTTGAAAGTATTAAACATCTAGATAAATAATTGCTATCAAAAAATGAGGTTTAACTCATAACCTTTTTCGACCTCTTGGGAGATGACTTTAACAGATTAGGCAACAAGGCAACTTTTTTCCTTCTTGAAAATTTCGAAACATGAATCCTAAAGATCTTCACCATCAGTTTCAAAATGTCATGGCTGAACTAACCATGTTCTTATATTCTGTTTCCAAATTTTTCTGATGGGAATAAAAATATAAAGTCTGACAGTTACCGATTTTTCAGCTGTTAAGAAAGACCTGACACATATTTTACACAAGCCAAACTAATATTTACCCCAGATTGGTGTTAAAGCATAATATTATTATTCTTAGATTATTTTAACACTGAGTTAAAGTGGCTCTTATTCCTAGTAAATTTTAACCCTATTTGATTCTGTAGATCTGGCTAAACAGATATTTTATGTGCTCCTCTTTGTTGCAAACAATGTTAATTATTTTTAACCTGTATATGTTATAGTGGAGAGATGAAGAAATAACAGACAATGTTAGGAGATTTGATATTAAAAAAAGGGGTGTGGGTGATGTTTTCATATTGTCAGTTGAAATGTTAAAAAAACATCCTCTTATAGATGATAAATATAATATATAAAAATAATAACCTACTTGCATTACATAGGCAGAGGGAAGGGGTGTGAACAAAATGTCATTTTGATTGACTAAAGTTTCCTAATTCAGGGAAATTGAAGTTATAGTAGAGAATAGTAGTAAACATGAAAGACATGTATAAATATGATAGCGATGCTGAGGCTGTTGGAAAGGAAATAGATTCCTCAACCTTTCAGTCTCTACACCTTCTTTCAGGTTTTTCAAAGAAAAAGAAACCTAGGGTCATATTATGATTAGTAAAATGTATATATGTATTTAGTAAGATAATATGAATGCGTTGAGTTATTGCTGTAATCTCTGATGAACATACAGCAATATTAGCTTAATGTAATATTTTTTAAGTTAAAATAGAATTGATTAAACCAGATTTGACTGAATAAACATATAATTGTTATTTTAGGGTTTTATAAGTTTATAAATAGCTAACTTCCCCAGCATTAATTAAAATTAATGGATCTGTTCTTCTCAGAGTTTATCTCTAATAAATGTCTTAATTTCCTTTCTCCAAATTCTGCTTGCCCAATGAGTAGGAAAAGTAGAAACTGAACTAGGTAATTATATGCTTATATAGAGGGGGGTTAATTGGGTGGTCAAGGTTGTGCACTTTAGATCATGAGGTTTGTCATTGTGTCAATATCTTCAGTATCCCCCATGGTATCATTCTGTCTTACTCCTCTAATTCCTAGGTCAATTCGCAGGGTTTTCACGAATTCAGATTATCTGCCATTGATGATTTCATTGGCCATGTAGGTTGATTCTACAAACAAATCAAAAAACAGTTTTAAACATACCAGTCTTAGTGTCATTGTTTACATTCACCAGTCACAATAAGCAGTTTGTACGCTCGATAATGAGAAGGTTTGCAAGAAATTGGATATCAAAGAAGTGACAAAACAAAATGATGTCCTTAAATATTTTGACACAGTTTGCAATAACGATACAGTGATCTTAGTTGCAATAAAATGGGAGTTACTTTCCTTCGTCCATTCACTTTCTATGTATGGAATTTTTTGATTGGTCGATAAAAATAGCACAATTATCAAGGACAGATAATTCCCCACCCCCAACCCCCATGAATGGACCCAGGGATTATTGGAGTAGAACGGAAGAATACCACTGGGGATACCGAGAATGTGAGTCAAGTTGTGTGGCTTCAAATCCTAGCTCGTGGTATGTTACAAGAAGTAGGGTTACCTATTGGTTTCTGGGGTTCCCCTGGTTTCCTCCCACAGCTAAAGACGCTAAAGCACAGGTGAATTATTGAATTAAAAATTGTACCATATGATGTTGGTACAAAATGACCTAGTTTGTGTTGATTGCACATTTCCTTCTCTCTCTGATTATGTAGTATAATACTCAATCAACAATATTTTATTTATTTATTATGTATATTTTAGATGAGTGTTACAAAGGTAAAGGACAGTGGTATAATGGTACAGTTAATGTAACAAAATCTGGTCTGGCATGTCAACGCTGGGATCATCAACATCCTCAAACTCATCAACGACCACCAGAAGTTTTCTTAGATTTACAGAATTCTGAAAATTATTGTCGAAATCCAGGAGAAGAAGAAAGCCAACCATGGTGTTATACCATGGATAAATTACACCGCTGGGAACTATGCGCTATACCAAAGTGTGGTAAGTAATAATAAACATCTTGAAAACATCATTAAATGATAACATGTATTAAATATGTCATAATATTAATACACACCAATACTCTATACATTTATTTATAGGTATCTAATGTCTTTATTGTGTTGTTATTATATATTAAAAAGTTATGTATCAACAACACTCTATTTTAGTCAGGCTTTTCCTCAATTTAGAATAGTTGCCTGGAGTTGCTGTCATTAAATAGCGTTATGGTTTTAAACTCTTTGCCATACTTTTTTCAATAACGTATGTAGAAGTTATGATAATGTAATATTGAAACTGCAATGCAGGGAGAAGAATTTTGCATAAATAGAGCTGCTTTTTTCACTGGATGACAAAAGGTCAGGAATTGGATTATGTGTAGTAGGCATATATCCAGGCTGTAGTTACTAAAACATTACGTCAAGTTTCAAGAACAATTGTGATTTTTCTTGAAATTGATATATGCTGCCTTGAGTGCATTGAGCAAAAAATGCAATGGGCAAATCGAATATAATCAAATTTGTGTGGACTGTGGACAATAAAGAGTCCCAAGTATAGTCAAGTAAACTTTTAAACATGTTCTTAAATTTCCTAAAATTGCATTAAAAACCATAACTTGGATGTCGTAAACAAAATTTTGTTCGCTTAATGACTTTTGATCATAATAAACCAAGCACCCACCTTACAACAAATTTCTGGCAACATCATAATTTAACCTTTCATTCCAACTTTTGTTTGAATTCAAGGATGGATTCATGGTAGGAGTAAACCAGGTCACCTAATTAGAAGAGCAAATAGGATTATTTTAGAGAGGTTTTGATGGTAGTGGGAGGAAGGAAAAGTCCAAAATGCCTTCCTTCACTCAACCTAGAGGAATTTTGTGCCCTCCATGCTTTAATTTACAATATAAACTTCTGAAATAATTCAAATGTTTGTATATTTTTCAGACACTTCAACCACAACAGAAAGAGCTGAGATCAACAATCCACTTACTGCTGAACCATTTCAGTTAAAAACAATCATCATTATATTCATTGTATCGGCCGTTGCCATATTCATCATTGTCCTAGTGGTGATTTTATGTTATAAACTTTGTGTTCAAAATAATAATCAATTTAACTATGACCCGACACCACAAGAAGACTTAGAAATACATATTTCAAAACTACCTCAAAATTCTTTATATCATAGAGTAAAAGACAAGCCAAAGTTGAACCCTAAATTAGAGGGCTTAGAATTTCCTAGAAATGATGTTGTGTATATCCGCGATATTGGACAAGGTGCCTTCGGACGTGTTTTTAAAGCAAAAGCGCCTGAGCTAGTAAAAGGTGAAGATTTTACGATGGTTGCCGTTAAAATGCTGAAAGAAGATGCGTCTGATGACTTGCAATCTGACTTTGAGCGTGAAGCATCCCTATTGGTGGAATTTAACCATACCAATATAGTCAAATTACTAGGTGTGTGTGCAGTGGGTAAACCAATGTGTTTACTATTTGAATACATGAGTAAAGGTGATCTGAATGAATTCCTTCGCTTTTGTAGTCCAGATCATTTCATCATTCATTCTCATTCTCGTGACATTTATTCTCATGAATATTCAACGTTAGACAGTGTTAACCAGTTGTATATAGCTAAACAAATTGCCAGTGGTATGGTGTATTTATCTGAGAAGGGTTTTGTACATCGAGATCTTGCCTCACGTAACTGTCTAGTTGGTGATGATCTTAAGGTAAAGATATCAGACTTTGGACTAGCAAGAACTATTCATAGTATGGATTATTACCGTGGTAGTGAAAATGATGCAATACCTATTCGATGGATGCCATTGGAAGCCATTCTTTACAATAAATTTTCTGTCAAGTCAGACATCTGGTCATTTGGTGTGGTGTTATGGGAAATTTTTGCTTTTGCGATACAACCATATTATGGTATGACTCACGAAGAAGTTGTGAAATTTGTTAAAGAGGGTAAACATTTGGCTTGTCCAGAAAACACACCAAAGCCCATTTATGACGTTATGAAAACGTGCTGGTGTCGTAAACCATCAGAACGACCAACATTCCGCACATTACAAAAATCTTTAAGTTCTATGTATGAGGAATATCATAAACAGAAATTAGCGGAAGACATCTGATAAAAAAAATTTGTGTTAACCTCCGCAGAATTTTACTAAGCTCTAGAGTTTGTAGTGAGATAAATGTGTTAAGTAGGTTCGGCCAGCACTCAGTGTTGTATGGCTGGTGGGGAGGAAGAAAGGTATTTGGCCTTTAGTACAGTATGCGCTAGAGATAGCTATGTTTGGCCACACAGCCATTCACCAGGTGATTCCTGCAAGAGGAATAATACTTTGTAGTAGGATTATCTAGAAAGTTGAAAGAGTTTAAGAAAGATAAGAACTGGTCAATATTTTGTTTTGAAAGGGTTTACAGTTTTGAATATACAATCTGAAAACAAACTTTGCTTGTTTTCTTTAATACCATAGTAAGGTACTTCTTATATCAATGCTTACTCAATTTATATATAAATACATGTAGGTGTATACATTTAATAATAGATCAGTATATAAGTAATAAGAGGGAAATCAAAGATGAATAAGTATTTTGAGAATAAAGCATTAAATCATTTCATATTATATTCCAAATTTATGCTTATTGTCGAATAATGGATCCTGTTTTCAAAACCATCTTAAATCTTGACCTCAACAGAAACCAGTTATTAAATTCTACAGTAGCTGACTGATGTTTTAAAAAAGAAAAAATATGGGAAATTTAGATAACCATAACGTACCTTAGAACCTGTAATCTGAAAAAAAACTAGCAAGTCAAATTTGGTGAAAATTGAGTTAGACCCATATTTGGACTTAGTACACATGTATATAATAAAAGGTTTTATTTTCTCCTTCACTGAAAAGTGTTCTAATTATCTTCATCTAAAAAGACAAAATAAAATTGGTTTTATATTCAGTAGCTTAATTCTAAAACTGTTTTCCTTTGTTTTCTCAAATCTACATTCAGTAGTGTTACTAGGTTTTTCCAGGTCACTCATTAATGATTTGAATGATTTTTGGACCAATATGCATTTTGATACTATTTTTTTTTTTTATGTGTATTGACTAAAATTCCAGATGTGCCTTTTCGTCTAGAACATTGTGCCTTTAACAAAAACCTACTATGTGCAGCAAAATAATTCCAAAATGGCAATATTTTTTTAGATAAGCAGATAATGTATATGTTATATTTTGAGATTATGATCTTTATAGTAACAGGAGATTTATTAAGATCTATATTCATTAATGATAAAACCAGTGCATGTGGTGTACATGTATACTATAAATTATTTTGTTTGTTTTGTACAATACAGTCTTTGTTTCTTGTATATACATGTAGTATACCTCTAAAATTATAATAATAAATCTTTTTTTGTTAAAGTTACACAAATCCATATCTATTAAACTTGATGAGGTACTATTTGATATGTATTAAATCAAAATAGACTTGTTAGTGTATGTTATATTGTATTGAAAAATATCATTTTAAAATGCTCAGATATCATTTCATTGAGCTGTAATCAGAGCCATATTAAAAGGAATGGGCCTTAGGTACTGTATCCCAGGTTTCTTTGTCAGTTTGACAGCCTGCAGAATTCAAGTGAAAAGTTTAAATTATATGTATGTTAAGTTATCTATTTACAAAAGAAAGAGTTCAATTAATATACTGTTTATATATTTGCAAGCAAAAAGGAACTCTTTATTGTAGTAGTCAGGTCTGCCAGTTAGTCCAAATTCATCTTTCCTGGGACCTCACTATACTAGCCAAGGTTCCTGCAAAATCACAATCTGAATCAGGCTGTAATTATGGTACTGGTATGTTTATTGGACCAATAATTTACTCAATTTGAATATGTATATGAAACAATATTATGTATTTAAAGTTCTAAATTTCAAGTAGCAGCCTCTTGAACTACAATATTAATTTGCCTTGCATCAATGAAATTACATCACACAGTGATCCTACATCAGTATAAAAAAGATTTCTCTGTTTAAAAAGCTCAATTTGTATGTATGCCTATGTAATTTAGAGAGGATGATGGCAGATTTCCGTAACAGAAACCTGGCAAACCCCCTCCTGCAAAAATTCCTGGATCCGCACCTGGAAATAGTTTGAGAGATTATCATTTTATTAGAGGCCATACTTGTTAATTATTTATATTATGATCATTATAATTTATGTAATAACATAAAATAATCTGCTTATAATTTAGCATTTTTCTTATAAAAACAAATTTTGGTTATACAAATATCATTCATTTTGTTTGATTTTATAAAAAATAATTACAATCTTAGATAAGGGTTGCTTGATGGTGTTTTGTCTCTTTAAGTCTTTTTTTATTCAAGATCAAAGGTTAAAGATCAGCATTGTTAAAGGAAATAATTTAACACTTAGAACTCTAGCATGGTCAAATGCTCTCAATAATAAATTTTACTTTTATTTCTTTGTTTCTGCTACTTATCTATTGTCAAGAAACGCCTACAATGAAATATTATCTTCCAGAAAATAATCAAAAATGTATTTGTCAACAATTTTTTATTCTGACTTTTCAAGGAATAAAGTCTATTATAATAATATATGTATTGGTATTTGATATCGTCTATCATGTACATTTCTTGAATGCTTTCATTTAAAACAAACGCAGTTTGGCTGAAATATTTTTTTGTACAAAAGTATTTAGAATATTTTGTAAACAAATAAAACAAAATTGTCTGATTCTTATGTACCACATTTTTGTTCAGAAATTGACGTCTTCAGAAGATTCCATAGAGATTTCGTCAGACTATCCCTGCTGATATACATGCACCCCGACTGCACCCACTTAGTCACATATATCAAATTCGTAATTAGACGAGACAGATTTCTATAATACTAACATTACAGGGTTGTCAGCTATGTCATGAATGAAAAGTATTTCGACATGCATTATTTGAGTCTGGGTGAGAAATCACAAACCGAAAATATCAACACATAAAAGAAATAATGAACCTACATTCTGTATGTATTACTGTTTTACTAAGCAAACAATATTATGGCTACTAAATAATATAGCTGCCAAATATTTGTTAATATAAGTAAACATTTCCTGTCTTTATTAGTCCAGTTGGTGCAGAACAGTAGGGTGTTAAACCCCATTTCATTTCTTATATGCAAATCGTTATCTTATTCTTTCAACAATATATTTAATTATTCCTGCGACAACGTGTATCACTTTTCAGACAAAATTTGAATTAATTAGAAGTAGGCTTGCATTGAAATTATAATCAACTAGCAATTTGTATACAGTGCTAATGCTCCCTGGATTCAATTAATTTCAGGGTCAATACTCTGGAGAAACTGTCATGTGCAACTATTACAGTTTATGGTTGTCTCTGAGTGCTTGCAGTAGTTGCAGAGAATTAGTTTAAAAACCAAATAAAATTCATTTGAGCAAATAAATATATACAGATTATGATATGTACAGCTTTCAACAATGAATCAAAATAAATATAATCCATTCTAAGATGAATATTTCCATGATAATATTATTAAACAAAGTAAAAAAAAAACAAACCTATTGAACTAAACTATATTTTGTCAAATAACAGATTTAGTTCTGTCTAATCGGACAAAAGAATAACAGTATAATTATGAAACATTAATGTAGCCTATGTTTCGTTGGCTGGTAACTTATCTCATAAATTTATGAAGTGATAACTTGAGGTGTCTGTGAAATTTTAAATGAAATGGGGATTAAAATCGTACTGTTATGCGCTGACTGCAGGGCTAATGAAGACGGCAATAAGCCATACATCTGCAGTGTGCTATGAGTGAAATTTTGACGGGCCTACTCTTATATCAAATTCCATCTGCCAAGGGATCTTTTACGTCCACGGGACCACAATTTTTGGCCCATCAAAATGACTAGACAGTTGTCCTTGTCAGGCACACTGACAAAGGCGAAACCACGCCACAAAATCCAGATGAACATTCTCGGCCAATGCCGGGAGGGAACCGGCAACCTCAAGACTAGCCAGTATCTGTCTCACTCATTCAGCCGCCATGGCTCCAAATTGGCAAGAAACCTGATCATAGGCGTACAGGCTCGACGACAGTTAGAGGGGCAGAACCCGAAATGCCTGGAAAAAAATTTCGGGTTTACAAACACTGCAGCCGGTCTTCCTCGAAATGCAAAGGAGCGGAGCTTACCATGTATGGACCCCCTCCCCCATACATACACACACACCAGAAAATTTTGGAATACTTGACGGCTGCAAACACGTTTTCTTGCTATTTCAGCCCATGAACACGTGAACAAAGCCTAATAAAGGTAAAAATTTTGAAAATTTAACCACCACAGATGCGTTTTCTGCTATTCTAGCCCGTGTAAGCAACTCCAAAAGTATCCGATGGTTTTGTAACCGAAATCCCACTCTGCATTCACAAATAATAATAATCGATGCTCAAAAAAATGTCGCACAAAGTAGGGAAGCAAAACTAGAAATACCCCCCCAAAAAATCACGTTTACAGACAGCGATGCTGGTTTTCTTCGAGAGGCGAAGAAGCAGAGCTGACCTTGTATGGACCACCAAGAAAATTTTGAAATATTTGACGGCCGCAAACGCCTTTTTTATGCTATTCCAGTCCGTAAAATTAGTGTTTTATTAGATTTTTGGCACTTTATTTTACCAAGTAGATGAAATAATTTTTTTTTCACTTTACCTGTCTGCCCGAAATGTCGGCTTGCCCGCAAGGTAGGGGGGCAGCTGCCCCCCCCCCCCCCCCCTGGCTCGTACGCTTTGGAAGGCCTGCACATTAGATGGTATGATGTCGACCTTCATAAGGCAACATCGCATCCCGACATCAGGACATTTTAACACAATATCACGACAGGAATCGAACACTGGACCCCCAGGTTAAGAGTCAATGTCTTACTCAATGAATCACTGTGGCTCCCAGAAAAAATCAATTTCATTGACTCAATTTGACATGATGTTTTATATAGAAAAAGTAATCAAGGAAAATATAATTTAATTTGAATAACACTATTACGACATTTTATACGACAACGTTTTTAATGTCTGGTTAAATGTCGTGTTCTAGGGTTAACCAATTGTTGTGTTAAAATGTTGTGATCTCGGGTTGTCGCCACTACATGATACCAATCAGACACCATACCTACAAACAACTTAGAATTGAACCCGAAGGTAATCTAAAGCAAAGTTATAAGTAAAAATTAAATAATATTGATAGAAAATTTTCTCTTATGGTGTGAAAACAAAGTCTTTCACCATGGTTTGTAATCCTTTGGAAGCTTTCAAAGTTGAATTTTCAAATCCGTTCAGTATTTACAACAATATGATGAACTGAAAAAGGCGAACGTTTTTCAACATTTGGTATCTGTTGTTCGGACTCTTATGTTTTACCGAAATGAATCCAAACCTGTTGATACTCTTACATTCTGAGTATTAATTAGGATGCATTAATCTGGGATAAACTAGTTATTGTCCATAAAATGCCATTTAATTAAACTAATTATGTACCTATTGCAATTTTAGTAAAAATAATTTAGCGTGCAAATTTATTTTTCAGTTAAAAACTATGTAGCTATATAATTTAATATATATATCTTATCAATTAATATATAGCTGGAAGTGAGCCAAGCTAACTTGTAGACATATGATACCAGCTGTGTTTTAAAGTAAGTCCTATTAAAAATTATCAATATGTTTATTAAGTGCTTTACACCTTTTTAATACTGATAACGACTTAATATAATGAACTTGGGCATGTACATAGCAGCTGTAAGTGGTGCCTCTCGTTTTTTCATCTAAATCAAATTTTGAACGAAAAGATAAGAGAAATATCTACAGGATTGAATTTATCAGTGGCCATTGTCGAGCATTAATGGGGGCAAATTGGGGATTGCCAAAATTTAGTATAAACTTTTGAAGAAATCAAATTTTCTGAGTATTATAACAGGTTACTACGACAGCTTACAACACCATCCCCTCATGATATAGCTGTCATTAATTACAATAAAATTCCAATCAACAGTTATTGCCACTGGAGGTGTCAAAACTGTCATTTAATATATCTGCAGGCAATCGTAATGCTGACCATTCCAGCTTTTCCCAAGATCCAGAACCCGTGAAATAGTTTCCACCGTTCCATGGAGCCCAAACTGACCTCCAACTAAAAGATTCACATTCTAAAACGCGATTTGGTCGATCTTCCCATCGCCTGATATAGTCATGGTTCATATCAAGTAGCACCCATTTCCATTCTTGAGAAGTGTCTTTTTCGAGAGCTATCGAAACCGACCACTCGCCGGGTGGGTGTTCATAAGCTGGCACTGCTTTGGAGGATACCCACCTACCAAGAGGGTCACTGGATCCAACAATGGCCAGTCTCTCGTCGGGTAGAGTCTGATATCGGGTATAAAACGACACCACGCACATGTCCGGTTCAAGAATTTTAACTTCGCTGTCCCAACTCGTGTGGATAACTCCACCGAATCTTCCGACTTTGCACCGTCTGTAGTCCTTTTCGATGTCAACGATATGGTTATCTTTATAAATCACCCATCGCCATTCGAACTCTGTATTTTGAGGAAGATACACCGAAGCTTGCCAGTACAATTCATTGTCATCATTGCCTTCATCTGCTTGTATTGGGGTCATAATTCTCCACAGTCCGGATATGGCTCTAATTGCAGGAATTACTAACCTTTCGCCCTCTTGTAACTTTTCGTTCAAATGAAGTCGTATGTTCAGGAGAATCCGTTTTTCTGAATTCATATTAAAATATTAGTTGTTTTTTTTTGTAGTCTTTTAGAGACAGAAAGAAGGAGAATATAAGGTGGGTCTTTATTTATTGAGAACGACGTCATGACAACGACCCAAACTTTATGACGTGGTGATGCCACTGCGGCAACCTGCTGGATTTTTTGTCTGAATAAACATGTACCATTATAATACCAATGCACCCATGGACTGTTGCATGCTTTTAGTTTATTTGGTTTATAACCTCCTTGGACCGGTCAGTTGTATAATTTTGTACAAAGAAAGATAAAAATATCATGACTTTCAAATATATTTCTCCATCTGGGTCTTCATCCTTTACAGCGGTGGTTCTCAACCCTTTTTTTGCCAACAGCACACCTTGGAACCCACGAAAAAAAAAAACTGCACACCTGGCTAAATACATATGATATAAATCTGAATTTTGCAAAATAAAAACATGGCAAGCCATAGACGGCATATCGTCGACACAGACTATCATAGAAACACGGAATGATTCAAACAAAGAAAACTAGAGCTATGAACGTACCAGTATGAATGATCGAGTGGTTTCGCGCATTTTCTTAGTGTGCCGTTCAAAATTCCACGGCACACGTAGGAAGATCTCCGAAAAGACGGAATTTCAATCGGAGACAATTTGTTACCAGATTAATTGAGCAGCGTATACGTTCAAATGTAAATTAGGCTATGACCAACACATCACTTTTACTTTTATCATTACGTGTACAAAGAATCTAACACCAAATGCTTCAGATATTGCATAATGCAACCTGTTCCCGGCTGTTATCAACGTCGGTTTTTGAAATAACAATGATGGCAAAGTATTCCAAGTCTGCAAATGAAATAAAAACCAGTTAATTATACATCAAATCAAAATGTCGTGGAAGTGTGACCGACATGGGTTCCATTACAGACTCCACCAAAACGATTGAAGAACTCCCACCAACGTTTGTTCATTTAACACAGACTGTTTCTGTAGTGTCACCAAGGATTAAAAAACAGCTGTTATTTCCCTCTATTGCACCCTTTTCAATTCAGATCCCATTACAGGCTAATGAAATATAAAACCATCTTGAGATTATACGGAGTGTCACACAACGTGTCTGTTCCAAATAAAAACTTCAGAATTACGCGTTGTTCAGCTGTGTCTAAAGAAATAAATGTTTTGGGTTTTGTGATCCCTGTATTTTGACTTATTTGTCAAGTAAATAAATTAAATAGAGCAGGCTGTACAACAAGTTTTTAATGGCAAGCGACAATGATTGAAGAAGATAAACGAAACTTTTAACTCCATCCACGTTTGGGCATGTGCAATTATCTTGAGTGATAAAGGAGGAAAACACAAGAACATAATTTATTGCACCTTTGAATGATTGTATGGAAATAGCACTCTGCCAGTAGTAATACTATTGTGTCATTTGCATATGGGACCAAAGTCACTCCCAACCTCCAGTAGTCAAATAGGATTGGTTGATACTTAGATAGGTTCATGCTGACATTGTATAGGGTTCTTGAATGAAAAGTCTTCAGTGTCCTAATCTGGGTGAAGAAAAGTATTCCATAATTAAATAACCATTTAAAATGTGTCAAACTTAACACAATAATATGAGATTCATTTATTTTTAAAAGTCAAATCCCAGATGGTTAATTTACATTTTTCAGGATATTTTCAAAACAAATTTCGTCTAAAATAATCATTTAGAGAGTGGCAATATGAAAACAGAAGCTGACTAATGTTAAATCAGATTCTCTTCTTTCAGTTTAATCTATTTGCAGTAATAGAGTTTAATATCTTTAAATGGCATTTAGTGAACGCGATATATAATAACAGACAGCTTTATGGATAACATTCACAAGGTTTATTAACTGCAACGTTTCAATGAGGACACTCTCACCGTTATCAAGCAATGATACAATCAACATGTTACAGAAGGTTATATACAAACAGATAACAATAAACTAATTAACAGTTAGATTATTGCAAACCCTTGTATACTTCTCCTCTGATTTAACAAGTTGATTGATCTGTTTAACTGCCACATCTCCATAATGATGTTGATTGAGAGTGTCCTCATTGAAACGTTGCAGTTAATAAACCTAGTGAATGTTATCCATAAAGCTGTCTGTTATTATAGTAATGGCTTTTGTTATAATATAAATAATATCACCAAAATTATATACTTTTTGAAACAAATTAAATAGGAGATTTAATTTTTAAAGATAAAGATTTGTCCAATTTAATTTTTTATAACCCCCCACGTCTTAAAGATGCATTTTGTAGGACATAAATCTACCTATTACAGGTCTTTCTCTCGGCTTCAAATATTATATATATTATCACTGTACATTTATTCATATGACAAGCCTATTATAAACCCTCTAGACCACTGGATGGTGTACAGAACTGTAAACCCCTGCCCTACCGAGTTTTAAAAATGTAACAATAAAATGAATAATGAAGACAGAGTCTAGATTTTCAAGTACTGTTGCTACGATAATAAACGATCTATGTTACATCTTCAAACATTTATTACTTCGCCCAGAATGAAATTTTTAATATATATATTTTTCATTATGTATTTTTAAAACTATTATAACAAGGACTACCAGCTCTTTTTCTAAATATTACATAATTCATCTATAAGGAGACACTCCATCCACCACAGATCAAAACAATGATTCTATCATAATTCATTTTCCTAAAAACTATGTTTTAAAAAAGTAACAAGAAATACAGTTTAATAAATGAATCGAATGACATAGCTTTACAAGCTCTTGTTACATTACATGAAGAATTTGAACACTTTCCTTGAACACTTTGTAGCTCTTCATTCCAGTATCTGATGTTCACTTTCTATGCAAGCTGTCCAAACAATACTCAGCTTTTTACTATTAACAAACACAGTCTTTTATCAAAGATTTAAGTATTTTTACTGTTTGGGGACTTGAGTCTTTTAATGCCACAGTAAGTATAATCTGTTTATTAGTGTTTATCTCAGATGTTAAATTTTTAGCTATCACATGTGTCAATGGCTGGAAAAGAAATGTCAAAAAGGTTGAAAAAATATACAAAATCATTCACAGCAAGCGGGTTGTAATACAATAACATTTACATCAGTAAAAACATTACAGAGGCACAGAACCTGGGTTAAAATAAAGTATACAATTTTTAAAACACTCCCACCCTCACTCTCATAAAAAAAAAAATACAAACAAAACAAATCAGTGTCTGATTCTTTAAAAGGAAAGAACTAATTTTATGGTCTTCCTATTCCTCATGGACTAAGACTAGTAATTATTTCCCCTCATTTCATGATTGACGAATGTAGTGCGATTTATAAATAGACAATTTTTCCCTTATTTTTTTTCTCCCCTCTTCCTGCATTTTTGGGTTGACTTTTTGGTCTAGAATAGGAGAAAAGGCATCAAATTTTCAATTTAATAGCAGTTTTGGGTAATACTGAGGATATTACAGCGGAGGGATAGGGTGTGTAGAATGTCTTTCTGCGGAGCAATCATTGTGTCAGAAGTAAGATTTTCACCCCAATCAACTTAAAATCCCCGTAGCAAAAAATCTAAATGGTCAACCCCCTACAAACTTATGATGAGGAGATTGCCAAATGTGGTCCCCATTGTGCCTAAAAAGATTGGAAGCAACGGTATGTTGAGAAAAAAACTACAGCCTGTGATGTTACAGGTATTTAACATTGAAGTCAATGGGCAAATAATTACTAGTCTGAGTCCTCATGTAAGACTGAAAGAGTTGTCTCCCATTTCAAAATATACAACGCCACATCTTTTGCATATTACCAGTCCTTACTTCATCTTTCCCCAGTAAAACTTTTATATTATAAACCGTTGAGGCTTGTTGCATCTCATCTAAAATTACTTCTTTATTAATCTGGAGCTGAAAGAAAATATCATGAAAATGTTCAATACAGTGAGTTTTGTTGGAATATGTTTTTGACCATGCTACCATTTATTGGATTAAACAAAGGGCCATTCATTAATATACACAAACTTTTTCAGTCTGTTGATTTGGTAGACAAAAGTTATATAATAAATACCGGTACATCACTGCATAGACTGAAGCTGATGTGAATAGGTAATCCACATCATAGGACTTTACTAGTTCATGTGGGTGCCACAGTTGTGCATGTGATGGGGTGTTTTGAGGCGGTCTAAGGTGCCCTACATAGAGCAGTCTAAGAAACCCTATAGTTACGGCAGTCTACGTGTCAATGGGTTAATACTCTTATGACATAATTATTATTCTTTGAAGAAGGTAATATTGTTAAAAAAAAATAAGAACTCTAGGAGAAGAGATTTGTCATAAAAGATTTTGGCTCTATTTGTCTACTTACCACAGTACCTATTTTTTTATATTGTGTCACAACAATAAATAATTTATCTGTAAACTGACTGACAACAATTTCGCTTGGTATACCATTTACTTCATAAGCCACCTGAAATACGTGTACAGTACCAGTAGTAAGTTTTGTCTAAGTCTCTGAGATGCCACTCTTGAAATGAATGTAAACCCCTATACATTATTTATTAAAGGAGGAAGAAATAAAATTTGGTTTGATCCTACTTTTCAGCACAGACTGGGTTAGTTAAAGCCCCAATAACACTCTTGTTGTAACTGAATAATATGTCCCAATCTTCATTCTGGTCAACAAATTGTATTTTTTTAGAATATTCCAATTAAATGATGATATAAATTTCATCTTAACACACCTATTTTGAAAAATTGGAAAAATTCAACCAATTGATTTGAAAAGTCTAACGTAAACTTTTTCAAGTGTGACTTGGACTTTAAAATATTTTCGAACTCTCTGGAGAAGTAAAATAGGTTGTAATGGCTAATTTACACAACAGGTAGGACACTTAAACATCTAGTACTTAGAATGTGACTTAGATTTTAAAATATTTAAATATTCGAAAATATTTTAAAATCTAAGTCACATTTGAAAAGGTTTACGTTAGACTTTTCAAATCAATTGGTTGAATTTTTCCAATTTTTCAAAATAGGTGTGTTAAGATGAAATTTATATCATCATTTAATTGGAATATTCTAAAATAATACGATTTGTTGACCAGAATGAAGATTGGGACATATTATTCAGTTACAACAAGAGTGTTATTGGGGCTTTAAATAAGGGATGGGCATACATAAAAGAGATTGTAGTCAGGGAAATTTTGCCCGGACAGCTGCGCTACTGCCTTCTCTTTTTTTAAATTTGGTTTAATCCTAGCCTACTTTTCTGCACCGACTGGGCTAATGAAGATGGACATACACAAAAGAGATTGCAATCAGGGAAATTTTGCCCGGACTACTTTCATTTTTGTCCCATCCGATAACAAAATCAATCAAGGCACGCTTCAGAAGAACGAAGATTTAACACTCAAAAAGAGCATTCCTGTTCCGTCTTTCATTTCCTCGAATACTGCAGACGGTCAAAGGGTCTAAACAAGAACAGTCTGCAATATTTCTAGGATAAAATTGAAATATAAACAATATAAAAAACCTGGTTTGTTGACACCGGAAATTTACTTCTCGTGTCATCGACGGAAGCTGCCATTTTATCTGAAAGTGAGGCTGATGGTCTGAACCAGAGTAAAACAATAATAAACGTGATACTGACAGGTTGGAAAACAGTAAAATGCCTGTTGACTTTTTAGCATATGGTTATGCCGCAACTGTTGCTGCAGGTGGCATTATTGGTTATGTAAAAGCAGGTAATACGGTTTCATAATTCTTTCATTATAAAATGGGTTGGCTCACAGTCACAGACATGGGGACAGGAACGAGAAACAAAAAGTGCAGGACTGCAACTTGCAAGACTTAGTAACTTAGTAAGACACACAAAAAAACCCAAAATAGATATTTAAGATATATACGGACAAGACACAATAATTATGTAATTTTTCAAAAGTTTTGATTTTCTGTTTTTTTCTTCATATTTTTCAAATTTTTCTATCTATTTTATTTTTAAAATAAGAGGGTACAGTATTTTTTTTTTTTTTAAAACTTGGTAAGACATAACCTTGCAGCCAAGTTGGCTGAAAATACACTAGATTGAAGAAAAAATCCTGGAGCAGAAAATCAAAAATTTTGATAAAATCGCATAAGGTGCACTATATACTGCCCATAGAGCGTTCTTGTCCCCATGTACTTTGAAGGCTACCTGTGGGTTGGCTGTCTTAAATTGATTCAACCGAGTTCAATAGTCCTAAAATTTAAGGCACAACGGCATAGGTTTCAGTTATATATATTTTTATTCAGTTTAAAAACAATTCCAACTTCCAACTGTGTACATACATGTAGACCTACTACCCGAAATGCCAGTCTGATTATTCACCTTCAGCCTTTAGTCACATTTATGATCGAAGTAGGAGGTTGCCTATCAATATTGACAATATTGTATGTGTCGCTTGTTTGTTTAGTGACAGTTAAATTCACCACCTCTTGATTTATTAATTTAAAGTGAAATGATTTCCACTTGTATTGAGCATTAATGATCTTTTTTAAAAAAAAAAATAGGTCTACCACACTTAGGTCTACAAGACCAGTCTTTTATTTTGGCAATCATTTATTACTCATGAACATGTCCTTCAAGGTTAACACAATGTGTAATCGAAGAAACAAAATGTGGGCAACATCTTATTATCGTCCACATTTTGAGACTGACACATGGTTATTTTAATGTAATCCATGGGAACATAAAAGGTTTATTTATGCAATACAAGCAAATGCAGAATCTGTCCACTAATTTTTCTAAATATTTATCTGATTTCCAATTCATAGTGGTCTGACAGATTTTGCCTAGACAATACTTCGATACTGGTGGTAGTGTCTTTACTTAAATATTTTCTTCAATGCCAACTTAAACTTTGATTCAACTTGACATTATGGTTAGAACTAGAACCCTAATGCCCTAAACTGATTGACTTACCCCACCCCTCCATGCTGTTACCAGTATGTAGGCCATAGAATACTGGTAAATATATACCAGTTAGCAATGTGATATTTTTAAATTATTAGGAACATTCAATTTTTCTATAGGAAGTGTGCCATCTCTAGTTATGGGATTAGCTTGTGGAAGTCTATTGGGATTTGGAGCGTACCAAATCAGTAATGATCCAAAAAATGTTGCAGTGTCATTGGGTAAGACAAAATTATTTTATAATGCAAAAGCCCCTTTGCATGTAGCATGCATATAGTCAAGAACCATAAAATTCAATAGATCTGTAGTCTGACTGTATTGTTAACTGTCGGATTTACCTTTGCAAAAGTCATTATTTGTGTGATTTGAATTTTGCAAATGTGTCCTTTAGATGTATACATATAGACTTGCATGATTTCTGGTACCATAATATTTATCAATAAAATTTATCGTGAATTTTGTAGAAAATTATAACCTTTAAGCTGACATTTTGTTATGGAATGATTTTTCTGTTTATAAATCTGTTTTTTTTTTATATTTTATTTAGCTACTAGTGGTATGTTAATGGGTGTAATGGGTTTCCGATATATGAATTCTGGGAAGTTTATGCCAGCTGGACTTGTTGCTTCAATGAGGTAAAAAAAAAGTTGTTTTCACATTGCTAGAGAGAGGCAAACTGCTCCATACTCTGATTAAAATACAAATCTATATTTGTTTTGTTTTTTAAAATATACATTTGTAGTTACTTCCCTTCGCCCACACGCTTTACATTTATGGTACTTTTTGATTGGTCAATAAAAATGATACCAGTAAGTTAACTTTATCTCCCTGATGAATGGACCCAGGGGTGAATGGAGTAGATGGAACAAGACCACTTGGGATACCAAGGATGACCGTGCTAATGATGTGTAGTGCAGGTCGGAGAGGGGAACAAACTGTAGCTAAACCACTGAATAATGGAGAGCATGATTTTTGTTGAGTACAGATTAACATTTAATAACATTTATTTATTTTCAGCTTTTTGATGCTAGCTAGACTCAGTTTAAGATTGATGAAACAGTAAAGAAGAATGAATGGTTGTGCTCTATATTGATTTTCCTATTTCATATATCATACTATTTTGTAATAAATTGTTGACATCAAATTTTATTCAAATTATTACTAAAAACAATAAAGCTTTTTTTTTTTTACAAAGAAATTTTTTTTCTTTTTTTTTTTTTATCTTTGTTGGATGTAACAAAGTATACTTTCGATGGTCTACCCTACATGAAGATTTGACTGATTGTAGTGGAAGGTCTCGTCAGGAGTCATAAGAGCGGCTTTTGACCCTGTGACTGCAGACATTGATTAATCAATCCGTGTTGATGTTTCTAGTGGTTTACCCACAGTTCCGGGCACCTCACGCCAAAACTCACCGTAACAGACTGTTTTATTGGCATTCCCGCAAAACAACAAGAACAGAGGTTATATAACAGATTCAAGTTTTATGAAGACCAGTAAAATGAAATTCTGAACTATAAAAAACGAAACGAAACAGGATCTGCGTTTTAATAGGATTGAAAGTAGAAAAGATAATTTTACAGATCTGTGGGTATAAATTGTTGATTTTTATACGCCCACATTTTCATGTGGACATATTATAGGAAAAATCACTTTCGGTATTGCCTGCATCTATCCATCTCTTGAAAATGTGGGCGTATCCTGCCTCTATTCTATTTTTTCTGGGATTTTGTGTCCGCTTTTGCTAAAATTTCACAGGATTTAATAATTTGCCATGGTAATGACATTGACAAAGTCATTATAGATGCTTAGTGCCCAGTAACTTCACAATAAAGTGAATTATCTAAACCTGACATGTGCTATTTTACACATGTGTTATCCTTGATTGGTATTTAGTGATTGAGTGCATTAAAAAACACAACATATTTTATGTGGAAAACAATCACTGGTTTATACACTTCACAACGTTTAGACAGGTATTCTTTTATCGTAATCATAGGTACTTGAAAACAATAAGAGAATACTTGTCGGAATGTAATGCGATATGTGAAAAAACAGTGATCGTTTTCCATATAAATTGTGTTGTGCTTTTTTAAGTACCATATTACCACTTATTATTCAGGGAATAATACAAGAAAATCCAACACATTATTTTTGGTAATTGCACAAAGTCAAGGCGTAACAACACTTCTCTTATTAGAAATTAGGTTTTAGCACTTCCAATCTTTTTTTTCTTTCTTTGAATTTTTTTAGTTTTTGGAGATGTCAGTTCAGTAGTTGTTTCTACAGAATTACTTTTTCGCTTTTGGGTATCTTTTTTGTCCTTTGAACCTTTTTTTGCTTTTTGTTCACTATTGTCTTTTTCAATCACACGCTCTGTTTCTGGATCCTCTTCCTCACTATTCTCTTGAACATCTTCATCTAGCTTTTCTAAAACCAGTGTTTCTTCTTTATTTAACTTCTTTGACGCATTTGGGGGTGTAACTGCTAAACAGGTTATTCTGAATTTGGTATCATGTGCTGCAATTAGCTCTAGTGATCCCTGCAATTCAAAATCATATAAACTATTTGTTTCAATGTGTCAAACCTTCAATAATGTTTTGACAATATTAACATAACATTAATACAAGATGATGAAATTAAACTAAATTAAGTTAATATTGTAACCTTTTTCTACCATTACTGTACATTAATATAAATACTGTAAAGTTAAATACTATAATATTTACCTTTTCTGTATCTACACTGTATGCCCAGATATTACCATCACTGGCAGTAGCTATTAATATTGGTGACTGATCCTCTTCAAAATTCGAACATGAAATGCCTTTTATCCTGAAATAATTCATAAAATGGTTGTAGATTCACATTTTATAAAATATACCATTAAAGTCATGAAATGACATAAAACCCCATTTTCTATGATCACTGAAAACATATTTCTTGTAGTGTTTCATAATTTGACTTAAAAACATATAAAATCATGCAATTTTATGTAGCAATAACATCTTGAAGAGATCTGGTATTTAATTTATATTCAAAGTATCTTACCGAGTACATTTTAAATGTATTGATGTAAGTTCTTTGTCTTGTATAAAATCATACAATATTAACTTTCCTCCTTCACCACCAAATGCTATTATACAGTCCTACAAATACAAATGTTTACATCACTGATTATTTTTTTTCTGGAGGGTGTGGAGTTAAGTACATTTATTTCTTTGTGGAATGAAAAAGATCTGATTAAGACAGTTTTATGTAATATTATATTTCTTATAATTTTTATAACTTACATTGATAAATACTATATTATTGATTCTCTTATCAGCCTGTATGGTACAATGAATTGCTGCATCCTGAAGTAGAAAAAATATAGGTTGCCAGGCAATCAAAACATGCCCACTGCTGCTTTGTTGTCGCATTGTCAACCTTTACTAATATCATTGGCGATTAGACAATATCTAATCAAGGGCAATAAAATATAGTAATTTGCAGAGCAATTACAAGATTCTACAAAATGAACAAGGGCTGTAAGTCTGTGATAAAAATTATAATTGATGGAAATTTTTGTAATTGGTTAGGCTTCTTTAGTTTAACTAATTTGATGTATCCCTAAGATTTTCAACCAGAATAAAAAAAATTTGATGCGACAATATTCTGCAAACTTAACATGGGCCATAACTCAAGAAGAAATTTGATATGTTTCTTGTTTTACTTATCTCAACAATACATGATATAAATTTCCAAATAGATTGGATAATAACTTTGACCATTCTGGTGTTTACAGGGTTATACAAAAATGACCAAGTGCAATAACTCTGGAAATTATAAACAGAAATCGCTGATATTCAATAAGCTTCTTCGTCTAACTTATTCAAAACATCATATAGAAATCTGTAAAATATATGCTCAAATGTAGTCTGTAGAGTGAAAGTGTGGACGGACAGATTGACAGGGGCGACAATGTGGGAATATAAATACTGAATCTGATACCTAACTATATTTACATTGATTTTCCACTTTGATACTCAAGGCTAATAACAAGTAAAATAGAAAGAACATGTAAATAAAGTGTCCTACCTCCAATTTATACACATTTATTTTATTATAAAAACTAACAGCATAATGTTCTCCATTCGGTGACCACATAACCCAATCTGCAACTGTGAATATACAAAAGGATTAACAATCACTTACTGTACATATATGGATAGATTTTGCAGAATAGCATTTTAAATATTTCTATGCGTGCTGAATATTGGGCAAATGGAAAACGGAGCAGTGGCATTACAACATATAATGTGCACCACTTGGGGCTTTTGCTGTATTTACTCCGAACCCCAATAAAATGTAACTTAGCAGGTCTGGATCTGTCCTGACAAAAATCAATAAGTTGTACTCATTTACACTATTGGTCCAAGATTTATTATTAGCATGATTTTTGACTCCACGTGAAGGCACCCATCAATACTGGAACTGACTGTCTCTACTCATCACAGACTAAGTGTTTTTGTTATATAACCACACTTTTGTTTTAGGGTCTATCTATAACATAGTCTGAATCAAGAAATTCTAAAACATCTATGGCCGGAGGCTAACTAGTTTTAGGGTCTATCTATAACATAGTCTGAATCAAGAAATTCTAAAACATCTATGGCCGGAGGCTAACTAGTTACTTCAGTTTTCAACTCCATGACAACATAGGGTCGGTCACCCACTATTAGACTATAAAACACTACCGGAAAAGCGACAAGTACATATACAAGAGAGCATATCATTGGTGTAGATTTCTTTCAGGGGGATTAGAGGATAGCATTTAATTTTTAAAACAGTACCGGTATTAGGCAGCATTGAGACCAGTATGGGTACCTAGAGTCTCTGTACTGGCGACACCTGTACCAGTACTGATGAAAACCCTGCCCCTGACATCCTAGTTTTTCAAAAAGATTTTGGAGGAGAAACACTCCACAAACAAATATCCGGTGTCCACCACTGCACACCACTAAGCATCACATATATTTGGGAAGTTGTGGTCTTGATAAATTTACCTTCTTTAATATTACTAATAAAAGCATGTCTTCCTGTAACAAGATTCCATGTCCTTAATGTTTTATCTTTACTAACAGTAATAGCCATTCTACCACTTGGATGAACAGATACACTATTAACAGGACCTCTACAAATAAACATAAAATAAATATTTCATCAAAATAATATTATTTGTTACAACAAGAATTTAAAATTAAAGCAGCATTAGGTAAAATTAGATCAAGAGCAGACACCTCTTGCAATAATAGGTAAAACATAAATAATGAATAGAGAATATTTTCAAAATGGAAATCAGCAATATAATCAGAGGCCAGCCTTGATTGTCTTCAATACCCCTGTTATGATATTAAACAAAGTCTTGATTATTCATTTTACAGTAACCACATCCAGCACAAAATGTATTTGAATCCACTAAATATCGCAGGTATCCGATGGCAATGAGAGTTAATTATGGTCTGAGTAAGGGTAAGTTAATTTATGTCTAATAATTTAGATAACATTTCAGGTCTAAAGAAAGATTCAGCTCTTGCATAATGAATGTTTAACATATAATTTTGGGCCAAATTTCATTTTACATAATCTGTATACTTGAATTCTTACTTGTGACCCCTGAATTGTCTTAGACATTCCCAGGTATAATTCTTCCATACACACATGGTACCATCTTCACTTGTACTAAACATATGACTATCTTGAAAGAATGTGATCTGTGTTATATTACCTGTAAAATGGGAAATTTACCTTTTAAGAATCCAAGCACAATCCTATTGTACTAAGTTTCAAATGAAAATAAACCAATACTTGTTTAATCCATCATATATAAATTTTGTTTGGTTAGTATTTTATGTTATACCACTTGGACATATTTTTTTGAAGTTGTCATTCAGAAAATGAAGCTTTTTGGTTAACAGTGCTGCATTTTATGGAGATTTATGGAAAATAACCGTATGGAACACAATTGTCTCTTATAAATACTAAACGATGCCAATGTCTATGAACTTTCAGTCAAGCAGTGGTGTTAGTCATCATACAAATAATGATACACTCTATTAACTTTAAATTTTATCGTATAATACATACCTACTTCGGAATGACATCAAATGTTTTTTTACAATACAAATGATACTGTATCAACTTCACATTTTATTTAATAATAGACTTACTCATGAATGATCTCAAATGGGATTTTCCAAACAGGATGTCACATGCCAGGGTATTGTTATTATGCCATGGTCACTTTCAAGTTTAGCCTCAAGGCTAACATACATTACCGGTAGTTACTCTGCTACAATGCACTACTGCTCCATAGACACAGGTGTGATAAGATACGTATGGTAATTGTACTTATTTACATTTTTAAATAGTTTTTAGATCGTTGAGGATGCCCTCATCCTAGTGTCTTCATCACACATTGTCACTTCAGAAATGGATTGAGAAAGTAACACCAATCATATAATATTCATGTTTATATCTGCTATATCACCACTGCAGGTACGCCCACAACTTAGTCAGCGTAGTTACTAATTATCGTCTAAAGTTAAAACTGGCACTAGTATAATAACAATGGAGAAAGAAGAATGTTTGTGTTTGTACCCCATCATGTAACTTTCCTTTTGGAAAAACACATTTGGCATAATTCCGGATTACACGCAGTATGTCAGCTCAAATTTCAATGACTATTACTAGCCAGATTTTGGGTAGGCCTATAAGGTTACTATAATATAGTGCTTACTGTCTGTTCCAGGTGACACTATAACTCGAAAATTGCTTGCTATTTCTTTAATTTTTAATCTATATGGTTAAAACTTAACAACAAATCTGGAATTGTCATCCCTTTACTTTCTACCCAATCTGATTAAAAACACAGATCCTATTTCATTTCGTTTTTATAGTTCAAAATTTCGTTTTACTTGTCTTCATGCAATACAATGCATATCTCAAATGAATATTAAAATGGCCGATAACCAAATAAACCCACACACATGGATCTAGGAATTTGGAAAGGAGGGGGGGCCACAAAATGAGGGCACTGACCGCGGAGACGGGGCACGCCGCTGAGAGGGGGTGGGGCCCCAAGAAAAAGCTAGTTGAAAGGCACTTGCAGTAGTAAACATAACGCTAACGCTACAATATACGTCCACATTCCTACTTTGATTGATATGGTACTTTGTCAAGAAGGCTAGGCGTTTGGTTTGTTTTTCGTTTACGGTCGTGCACCAACATTAATAGTTGCCGTCCTTAGAGTATAAGGAATAACTATACCAAGATAATCCATTCAGAATTGTGCCTTCCTAACACTAAAGGCAAAAAGTGGGCGTGGCTCTGCCCCTGGGGGTCGGGGTATTCATCAAAATCAATAGTGGTCGCCCTCAGGTTATAAGGAATACATAAACCAAGAATTGCGGCCTGTCCCATGGGGGTCGGGCATGCACCCAAAACAAAAGGGGTCATCCTTAGGGTATAAGGAATAAGTATTTTAAGTTTCAAGATGACCGATTAAGAATTGTGGCCTGTAGGCGACACACAAAAAGAAAATGGGCGTGACTCTGCCCCTGGGGGTTGGGCATGCACCCCAAATGATAGAAATGTTCCTTAGGGTACAAAGCATAATCATTCAAAGTTTCAAGATGATACGTTAAGAAATGTGGCTTGTAGACGACAAACAAATAAATACAAGGAATGGGCGTGGCTCTGCCATTGGGGGTTGGGCATGCACCAAAAAACAATACGGATCATCCTTAGGGTAAGTATACAAAGTTTTAAGAAAATACAGTTAGAATTGCGGCTTCTAGGCGACACAGAGACACACAAAAAGAAAATGGGCGTGGCTCTGCCCCTGGGGGGTTGGGCATGCACCCCAAATGATAGGGATGTTCCTTAGGGTACAAAGAATGTGTATGCTAAGTTTCAAAATTATAAGTTAAGAAATGTGGCCTGTAGACGACAAACAAATACTTAATAGAAATGGGCGTGGCTCTGTCCCTGGGGGTCGGGCATGCACCAAAAACAATAGAGATCTTCCTTAGGGTATAAGGAATACGTATACCAAGTTTGAAGAAAATCCAGTAAGAATTGCGCCCTGTAGGCGACACAAAGACACACGAAAAGAAAATGGGCGTGGCTCTGTCCCTGGGGGTGGGGCATACACCCCCAACGATAGGGATGTTCCTTAGGGTACAAAGAATGTGTATGCTAAGTTTCAAAATTATAAGTTAAGAAATGTGGCCTGTAGACGACAAACAAACAAATACTAGAAATGGGCGTGGCTCGGCCCCTGGGGGTCGGGCATGCCCCAAAAACAATAGGGATCTTCCTTGGGGTATAAGGAATAAGTATACCAAGTTTGAAGAAAATCCATGAAGAATTGCGGCCTGTAGGCGAACCACAGACACACACACACACACACACACACAGAGACAGGGGCGACGGCATAATACGTTCACATTATGAATGTGGACGTATAAAAAAGGGCACTGTCGAAAATTGGGGGGGGGGGCCCCCCATTGAAACCGCCTCTGCACACACAAAACAAACATACGCACTGCCGTAAAACAAACGTGCGAATCCTCCCACACAAATGATTACCCGAAATACACCCGGTTTGTGAAATAACCTGATACCCCTACATGATATACGAGTGACCCAACTTATGCAGATGCAGCACTATTTTTATGTTCTGAGAAATTGGCTAGTGTCTAAAAATGTGAAATTTACAAGAGAATAAAGGATGTTATCGAACTAATAGGCGTTAAGGTTCGACGAAGAAAGTTGCGGGGTGACAATTCCAGGTAGGTCGTTAAGTTTTAACCATTTTACTTAAAAATTGAAGAAATAGTAAGCATTTTTCGAGTTGTAGTGTCGCCTGGAACAGACAGTAGTTAGTATATCACATACGTACATACATTACCTGAATGATGCATCAAAGCACCTAATTCTGTGTGTTTTTTTAGGTTAAATAATCTGATAGTTTCATCGGTACTGCCTGTAGCCAGTATATTCTTTCTAGATATACCTGCTGATTTAATACATCCTAAATGTGAGTGATCTGTAAACGTTTGTTCAAATTTATACTCCTGCAAAGGAATAATCATAAAATTACAACAATACCAAATGAAAATCCAAGGTTATATCATGGACCTTATGTTATAAGGTCCATGGTTATATGTTTCTTTCCATTCTTTGTTATTATGTTAATGTACAGACTTGTAATTTTATCTGTCATTTGGAATTCAACGATAAGATTAGGAAGAAAGTTGCTGTCAGTCTTATGATCCATTTAACCGTAAATAACCCGGCCGGGGTGGTGGAAAAAAAGTAGGGCGTTAAAACTTAATTCTAGTCATAGACTCATTCATAGTTTATACTTCATCCCATTTCGACATTTGATTTGCACAACTAACTATTTATATTTATCATAGTAGTACATGTAGTGCGAGAGGAAACAAACATAGAGAAAAAATTCTTACGTCTCCATTTTTGCCTAGTTTATAACCTAGTATCAGCTCCTCGTAAGTACCAACAACAATATTCATCGTGAACTAATTTTGAGACCTCAAAAAGAAAAAGTGTTTCCAAACATATTTTAGTCTAATTGCACGTGTTATTATTTTTGTTTTTAATGTAGAGTTGTCTCCCGAGTTGTAGCTGTAATTGTCAAGTCCATTACTTGTGATTTCAAACGCTTGTTGATTTAAAATAAAGTGGTGGCAAACAATATATCGCTGTTTATATTACATATATCGCCCCAAAGAACATAACTGCACCCATTGTTGTTTATCAAAGCTAATCTCAATCAACATATAGATGTCTATTTTCTTACCGAATTTTCAAGACTATTGACACGGGAGGTAACTCTTTTTATCACAAGAAAAACGTTAAAATTATTGCTGGAGGATACCGAGGACTTGCCTCAATATTTCACTAAATAAACAAAAATGTCAGATAAAATAGAGGAGTATTCCGACAGGAGATCATGCAGATCATCTCATCATTACAGGTAAAAACTGGAAAGACAGAAACTTGAAATTAGTTGTACAAATTGCAATTTGCAAGGCTTTTTTTCAATTTACCTACTGTGTGAGTTTTGGTAAATAATAAACGGATTTCTTCGATTATGAACAAACTAGTTAACTTTGGTTATTATAAACTTACCTGTGTGTTTAAAATGAACTCCCGTTAAATAAAATCCATTGCACCACTAAATGTCCCAACGTATAAAAACCGTTCTCTCTTGAAAAATTGAAATCCCACAAACTTTCGGTTAACAAAAATATCAATATGGCAGCTGGTTACGTCACACCTCGGGAGATATCACTTTGTATCAGGGGTGACAGCATAGGAAATGTGGCATTTAAAAGCACGTCTCGACTCGGCATTGAGTTTGAGCGTTCGCACACATAACAACCTGTATTTTTTAAAACTTGTTACCGACTTAATTATTTGATTAGCGGCTCGGATGGGATTATTTTCTTTTTAACACGCATGAGGAACAAAAATAACTACATTCTTTTCACGGGCCTTAAATATTACCCATCTTTATAATATGGTATGATGATATTATTATTTAACATATATACAGGCCATTTACAATTAATGTCCCGCTTCTTACAGGGTGTTACGGACTTATCGGCATTGTATCCGCCACCCAATGCCATTAGGCACCTTGAACGCTGCCGCAACACGCTTAAAAATGTCACTGAAGCGGTTATTATTTGATCGAAAGAATGAGATCAAATTAATAATACACTCAGAGTCCTCAGACACTTCGGAGGTGTGCTTCGTGATCCGTGTTAAACTATTTATAATATAAAGAAGATAGGATATTAAAATTTATATTTTATATATGTTTTTACGAGTATCCGTGCAATCAGTGATTCTTTCATTGTGAATAAAATTTGATAGACTCGCGATCAATGGTTTCAATATAAAGCTCCGATGTAATTGCCTTCAATTGATATTTTCGTCGCCCAAACTCAAACGATCGTAATGTTGGCGCTTTGCTTTGAGTATAGCACGTGGTTGCCAAAATATGCGTTAACTTTAAACAACCTCGCTTCAGTGTGTTGGATTCGTCCAATATGTGACGAAAGCAATGTTATTATCCACTCTGTCGAAATAACAAGTAAATATTCAAATTTTTCAAGAGAGAACCGGTTTTATTCGTTGGGATTTTTAGTGGTGCAAAGGATTTTATTTAACGGGAGTTCATTTTAAACACACAGGTAAGTTTATAATAACCAAAGTTAACTAGTTTGTTCATAATCGAAGAAATCCGTTTATTATTTACCAGAACTCACACAGTAAATCATTTATTCTAATTCTAACTAACAATAGTAAGTGCACGGGAACTGCACCACACATAATTTACACAATGACAAAAAAAAATGTACGGACAAGACATCATACTCAGAGACCACAAACAAACAAGCAATTCAAAGAGCGTGCATGGATCCGGGGGGCTAGCCGCAAGGGTCCACTGCGCTGTACAGTGTACAGTCCCGGACCTGTAGTGACACTGACTTCACTCATATTATATTTGAAAACAATAATAGTATTGTTTAATGGTCGAGAGTGGGACATTAAGTAATATATTGTAACAACATGAGGGCTGTACATCCAAAATGTTTTTACAATATATCACACACAATGTCGTAAGCTCAAGAGCATTAAACATCTTAAAATACTGACACTCCGCACGAGCTTTTCTTTTACAGTGAAATACGTCACACTAGTCCAATATTTCACTAGTGGTATGAATAAAGTACTATTGGCAAGTTGCCCTACGATTATTTGAAATAATGGTATGCCAACATCAAAGGGTGACATCAAATCTGTGTTTTAAAACCAAATATTGTGTAATGTCAGCATGAGTCATGACCTGTCATATGCTGCAAGAAATACGAATGCAAGCATATTGTATTAATTCAACCATACAAGTAATCACATCAGTGAATTGTGTCAAAAAGTAGTCTTAAGATTAAGATTAAAACACAAATAAATGCACTAAATCAATAAATAAACGTTTAGGCATTCAATGGAATCAAGGTCTATATTGAATACATTTATGGCACATTTTCCAACCGTCACAGAAACGAACAAAACTGAATACAAAGAAGCAAATAGAGAATGTAGACCGTCTCGGGACACAGCCGTCTGCTGACTGGATGGCGTGACTGAATTTACTATAATTAATTTCCCTTATGAAATCTTAAAGGAGCTAAATGGCTAATATTTGGGACCTATTATAGAAATTGACACAAATCAGTCGCAACACATATAATAATGAAATAATGAATGTATATAAACTGATTTACATTCAATCGTTTCCGTTTTTAATTTCAAATCAGTTATGTCCTACAAATATGCCAAAAGTCTCAATTGAATGGCAATCTCTAGTTATTCCAGTCTACACATTAGACTTTTCAGATCAATTTATTGAATTTTTCCAATTTTTTAAAATAGGTGTGTTAAGATGAAATTTATATCATCATTTAATTGGAATATTCTAAAATAATACGATTTGTTGACCAGAATGAAGATTGGGACATATTATTCAGTTAAAACAAGAGTGTTATTGGGGCTTTAAATTGACAAACAATTTGTGTTTTCAATGATATTGAGTTAGACTTAGCTATTTTAATCTAAGGTATATATTCAGTTTACAAACCCTTCTTTTCTTTGCTTCAAGGTGACTGAACTTTTAAATGATTACTTTAAATGAGCTAAATAAATCCTTTGCTTCAAGGTAACTGAACTTTTAAATGATTAGCTTAAATGAGCTAAATAAATCCTTGAATCAGAGTAATATAAATTGTTTGTTAGATAGGCCGACAGGCCTACCTCAAATTATATTTGAGGAATATCCATGCTTACCGAGTACTCTCTTTTGTCTTTTGTGCTACTATAATACTCATTTCAGAAACTTTTCCATTTCAGACAAGAATATTCTCTTTATATCGGTGATCTATCAAGTGGTGTAGATGATGACATGTTGTACAATGCATTTGCTGCTTACAGAAGTTTACGGTCTGCAAAAGGTTAGGCAGACTTATCATTTAATAATTAATGAAATTATTATTTTTAATGTCTTCATTAGCCTGGTTGGTGCAGTGTAATAGACATTAAAGTGATTAAGCCTCCATTTAATTTTATTTCTAACAGATTTATAAGTTCTGTATTTTAAAGAAGCTAAATCACTATTCTTGGCACCTAGAAATGGACACAAAAGTCATTTCTGTTTTTATTGTAATTTCCAATCAGTTATCTTTGGCGAAATACACAAAGAGTCCAAACTGAATGGCAGTCTTTGGCATCTGGTTATTCCAGTCTACACCTGTAGTATTCTCTTATGTAGTGTGTTTAGCCTCATGCATAGAGTTGCTATGGATGATATACTTTTCTAGATTGACACTTTACCTTCTAGAAAGGGGGTTGGGATGGCCTAGTGGTTTAGAGTGACGCTCTTCGACCTCTAGCTGGCCGGTCACCTCTGGCTTGCGTCTGAGGTTTCAAGCCCTGGTGTGAGCGAATGTGGCATGGAGATAGGGGCGCCTTCTCAACCTTGTGGGTTTCATCCGGGCACAGAGTTAGGGGCACCTTCTCAACCTCGTGGGTTTCCTCCCACTGCTAAAGACCCCTAAGCAAGCGAATTATTGAAATAGATTTAAACCATATGTTAGTCCCAAAATGACCTAGTTTGTGTTGAGTGGACGTTAAACCTCATTTCTCTCTCTCTCTCTACCTTCTAGAAAACTGTTTTATTATTATTTAAGAGTGCATAAAATGGTTTTCTTTAATGTTTTCATTTTGAAATAGTTGTTCTTGATTCTAATGGTAAAAGTAAATGTTATGGATTTGTAAGATTTTTGGAAGAAACTGATCAACAAAAAGCCTTGATTGAAATGCAACACATGGTAATTGGTCGCAGGGCAGTTAGAGTTAGTTTAGCAGGACCAAAAAGGTATAAAGTTAAATTGTAATACATGATTGTAAATTTACAAATATACACCTGTTTCATGATTTGGAAACTGTTTAGTACATGTATGTATAATATTAGAATATTTTTAGTATTTTTCTGGAAATTGTTAATATCCATATAGAGTTTGATATAAAAATATATAGGTCTATACTAAACTCCTCGGTTATTGCAACAAATAATTTTTTCAACTTAGACATGAAATTTATAAATATTTTGTTGATATAAATGTTAACTTGTTGATTACAGGATGGAAGTACCAGGTATTAATAATACTCATTATAATCCTCACTATAATGGACAAAATCAATATATGTGGGGAGGATATACTGTTAGTTTTAATTCTAATCCCAAGCTGATGGAATATTATGTAAGTAGTTTTTATCATTTTTTTTTCATGTATATCATTCTTTTTTCCTGTAACAGTCTTTTGATTACAGGTGGCTAGTTGTGTTTACATGTACATGTAACTATTACAGGTTAATGACATGTTAACTTTGAAGTTTGTGGTCATTGAAACTGAACATTTGTGTCCCACTAGCATCAGTCCAATGAAAAATCAGTTGAATCAAGTAAAACCAGAGATATTAAACAGAATTGTCATCATTACAACCATATTAAATTGATATTAATTGTCTTTTGAGCGACTGAAATAGTATTCACCCATCCTCATAAAAGAAGTTACCAATAGGGTTGCCTTTGAGCTATTTTAGAAGGGTACTCTATCATGCCCTTTTCAAACAACACCATACCCTAATGAGAATGCACTGTCCATAATTTTTATATTTGTGGCTAAATGTCCCTCAGGATGAAAATTTTAAATACAGTTTTCAAATTCCACATTCTTCTCTTTAAATTCTGAATGTGTTCCTCTGTGCAAAATGACAGTTGTCGGTTTATTAAGAACAAAGAATCAACTTTCTTGATTTCCCTCTTCCAAACAAATAATACCAAGAGATCATTATTGTGTTTCATGCTGGAATAATTAAAGTTCACACCTGCTTCATGCTCTCCTACATGCTGTCATGTTTAAATGTTACTTCATTACCATGATTTTTATATTTTCATCAAATTATCAAAACCAATTTTATTGCTATTTTACTTTTTTACTGGATATTCTCTGATTGTAGGGACAGTATGATCCACAGTTTGAAGATGATTTAGAGAAACTTGAAGGTTTGTTATTCAGTTACCTCCCTTTATCTGCACATCACTATAATTTTTTATCCCCTATTACTATGATTTAGGGGATTTTGGGTGGCCAAATAGTCTAGAGTATTGTGTTTTTAGCTCTAGTTGGCTTGCCACCTCTGACTTGTGAATGTGGTTTCAATCCCTGGTGTGATAGTATGTGGCTTGGAGATAGAGACGCCCTTTGAACCCCTTGGATTTACTCCAGGAAAGAGCCTTAGGGGTGTGCTAAGGCTAAGATAGTTAAAATAAGACAACTTGCATGCAGTATCAACTACAGTGGAAAGTGATGTTAAACACCATGATCAATAACATGAATGATGATGTGTGTTCAACATTTTATTAAATACATGTTTTACCATTATAATGTCATGGCCAATTTGTTTTTTTAGAAATATTTTGTAAAAAGGGAAGTATTTAGAATTAACATATTGTTTTACATGTACTTGGCTAAATTTATATTTGGTATGTCAGCTTTTGGTTTCTTCCACATGAACAATCTTTTGAGGCTTCATAGAACTTGAGATTCATAATATGCTATAATCACATAAGTCTCTTGTTTACTCATATTTACTTCTAAGTCTGTGTCTTTCAGATCCCCAGCTTGAAGTGGATGTCGAAAAAGAAAATCGTGAATTTATGCTCTCCAGTGAGGTAAATATTCATTATTAACAATTGCAGTATTTATGATAAGAAATGTTGATATTGTTCCAAATAAAAACTGATATTTTCTACTCTAAAATCCCTGGCTCTGATATGTAAATTTTATTTATTGTCCCCCGCCTTTCGAAGAAAGTTGGGGGACTATTAAAATGGGTTCGTCCGTCTGTCTGTCCATCACACTTTTTGGGACACAATAACTCTCTTCCTAATTGAGCTAGAATGTTCAAACTTGGTGTATGTGTTTATTAGGTCAATGCCTTGATGGAGTTCGAAGATGAGCATTTTCTTCTTACGGTAGGCAGAGATAAGCAATTTTTGGATGACATTTCGTGTTCAGTTTGATTGGTCGATACGTTTGAAAAAAATAAATGTGCGATTAATTAATATGTGTTATCTATTTATTTTGGGATTTCGGCGGGGGACATCAGTCTCACTGTTGGCTTGTTTATTTTTTATTTCAGCAATTTTTCAATGCCATGGATCAGTCACGATGGCATCCTTTGGATCATGTGACATCGCAACTTCGCCCTGGACCAAGTTGATTTATGAGGTTGGATGTGTGGATTTGTGATTACTTGTGACTTTGTATCTCATATGATCTTCAAAAGTTTAGTTTATTAAAAATGAAGCATTGTCTGAATGTTTATTATGATGTCATATACGACATGACCATGACTATATGAAAGAATGATAGTACATCTTGTATACTATCTTGGGATTCAGTATACTATTTTGGGAGTCGTATGCTAAACTTTGTCAAACAGAACAATTGTTTGTGTTGACTAAGAGACTATGGTGATAATAAAATATTATCTTATTAATGTATTTATTTAGCTTCATTTTTATAGGCTCACATGGAAATGTGGATGTATATTTATGTTATACTAGAGCTTTATCAGAACCACTGTTGCACGAATAGATCCCTAAAAGAACTAGTAAAACTCGGAAAACCGGAAGTGAAGTGTAATGCCACCAGACCTATGTCAGTCACCAGCCCTACTGTGGTCTTAAACACCTAACAGTAACCACAAATAGATATAGATATCAGTGTAAATAAAACTTGTGTGTGTCAATTGTTGTATCTAGTATTCATATAAATATGTCAACATCCTGATCTGACAATGTAACTTATTACAGCTGAATATGTGAAATATTCAATAAATATTGATTAATCCTGGACAACAGACGCTTTCAAATATTGAAAATCATTTATTTGATTGATCAGAGACAGGTCACCTAGTAGTACTAAATAAACCTGATATCTGTCAATTTGATGAAAATTTTAGCTCAGTGCAGTACCTGATGCAGTATAGTATGAAATTGGACAAATAATTTTGAAAAAATTTAAAGATATAAAACTTTAAAGTGTCAGTAGGTAAAATTGGATAAAGAGCTGACAGTTACAAAATAGATGATGAAAAGTGAATATGCTGAAAATTTCAGTTAAACTACTTCACTCTGATATCTGCGATACAATTATAGTTTAGCCTCGATTGTCATTACTACTGTTGTTTCAATAATAAACAAGGTCTTGATTATCCATCAACCGTAAAACTTGATTAAATCTACTTATATCACAATCATCCAATGGCATTGCGAGTTGATTATGACCTTGGTAAGTTTCTTACATGTCTAATTAATAAATTATATAGAAGACCTGCAATAGGCAGATTTAGACCTTGCATAATACATGTTTAAGAGAAGAAATTTTGGTTTGTAACAAACCCTGTAATTGGTGTGAATATTGGACTTCAAATGTTGTTACCAATCTGCATGCAGATAAATCATGTAGTACAATATGTTTATGATAGCAGATGTAGTTGGCCTTCTTAATCTTTCAAGCCAGTTTCTCTCTCGGTTAGGCTGGTCGCAGAAGCAGAGATCATTCTGGACATAGGTAAATGCAGAGATCCTGTTTATTAAGAATGTAAACAATCTGTTAGCACTATCTGAGAAAAATCAGCCACCCCCTTCCCCAATGTTAGTCTCAAAGTGACCTATGCATAGTGTTAAGGAGACATTAAACCTCATTCAATTGTATTGTATCACAGTCAAACTTTTGGGAGTATGATGTAATACCTTAGTGAGCTGTGGTGGCCCAGTGAGTAAGACGTGGTGCAGGACAGAGGGACTATCAGATATTGTTGAGTTGTGCACTTAAAAGATCCTTTTGCAGTTGGAATTCGTATGATAAGAGTAGGTTGTAGCGCCACTGTGTCTCCATAATTTCCCTACTGGGCTTATGAAGATGGGCATAAGCCCATTTGGATTAGGTCGGCAAAACACATTTGTAAATCTGTACCCATTATATACATGTATATACTGAACGACAAATAATAACAAAATATTTAAAGAAATTCCTCACTCACAAGGTTAAATTATTTTTCATTGACATAAATATATTAAGAGGGCCGGTACTCTTTGAAACCAAATTTTGTCTAATGCATAAATATGAAACTGGTTGCTCAATGAGAAATATCTGGAACGGCTATCCGCCACTGCAGTTTTCCAATTTCAATGACATAGTTAATAAATACAGTTAGGCGGATTATTTTCTGATTTTCAGGAAAGGAGTGGAGCTGCTGTGCAGTTGCATCAGATTGTTTTTGTAATATGCAATTTAATATGTATTCAGGTAGCATGTGTTATTGTGTTTATTAAATGTATAATTTAGTTTAATAAGTATTGATTTAACTGTAGGATATTGTCTATACTCTTACTATAAGCTGATCAACCAGTGGGAATACACCATATGATTATCGCTATAAACAGCTGTATATTCTTTACACCCACCAGGTATCAATATTTTACATTTATCAGCAATGGATCTAGAAGGGGTACAAGGGTGTTATTCTCGCTTTTTGTGTTCAAAGTTAGTGTATGTTAATTGTAATTTTTCGTCATAAAACAATTACCCACTCCCACCCTGAAAGTGTGGTCAGGTTCTATAAAACCTAGTTGGAAGGGAACTTAACGGCATTTCATTTCATTTTGGAAGGGAATTTAATAAAAGAATTTCTCCATCAAAAAAAAAAAAAAAATGACTAAATAAAAATAAATATCTTCAATTAATGTTAAAAAAAAACCCCAACAAAAACCAGAAAGTGTATGTAATACATGTATACCTATATAATGTGGAATTAATCGATAACACTATGCAATAAAAGTTCTTTGTGGCTTTATATGACCTGGTTATATACTCAAAAGGTCAACTTTGTTTTGGTTTGACGGAGTTCACACACTAAACATCTAAAAAATAAAACAAAATAATCTTAAAGCCAGGATTAGATGATGAAAAGTGATAATGAAATTGCCTTGCGATAAGTGAAGCCGATTATACTTATCAATAACATTAAATATATCAGATAACACTACAAGTTTCCACACGATAATTAACACTTTAATAAGTTTACACTAAGCTCCAAGATGTACAACAAAATTAAATTTTAACAAAGGAGTTTCGCATTTCACATTCAAATCCCATTTCACCGCCCTAGTCGTTGATAACATCATACTAGTAATTAAATAAAACTTGTTAATTTTGATAAGACATTAATACGTCACTGGAACGTGTAGAAACATCATTTGTTTCACACGTTTGGTGATAACATGATATAACGGCGTCTTTGTTTCATTTCTTCAAATTCATATCGGCAGATGTGCGACCTTTCGAATAGAATGGAACGATAATATGTGCTTTAAAGTCTCATTTTTAGACGAATATGCGCTCATCTGTGTACTTGTTTATGGCTGGCAGTGGCTATTCCACCGTATTTTCTTCGAATTCGGAAAAAAAACCCAACCCAAAAAACAAAACTGGTTCCTCTACTTATCCATATCATCGGCTCACTGTATGAATACCAGAGGGGGGGGGGGGCGATGGCTAAAGGGTAAGAGGCTGGCTCACTATTCGGGTGTCTGATCCCTGTGTTGGCCGAGTTAGTTCATTCCGCTTTTCCGGCGTGGTTCCCCCTTGCCAGTGATGCGGTGGGGGGGCGACAAGGGCAGCTGGCTAGTCGTTCGTATGGACGAAAAACCGAGGTCGCGTGCACAGATTGGAATGCGCGTAAACTAAAAGACCCATTGGCAGTTGCAATTCGATATAAGAGTAGGCCGTGGTGCCGCTGCCCGGTAAAATTTCTCCCATAACACGTATGGCGTATGTCCGTGTCTTCATTAGCCCAGTTCGGAGCAGAACAGTAGGCCTAGGACGTTAATCCCTATTTCGTCTCATTTTCATTTCATTTCAGAATACCACAGGCGCCACATATGTGTGATAACCAAAACTACCGCGGCTTCATTTATACGCCCAAATTGAAATGTGCTCGCATACTGCACTCACCCCCGTACAAGCAAGCGTAAATTCCTAGTGCGTATCGCGTCTGCGTATGGATTTTGTGTGTGACGTCATCAATGTGTGTGTATTTCTCATACGTACTACAACACACGGATACGACAGCCCGTATCGAACAGCTTTCACACGGAGAAGATCCGTATAACATTGTCGTCTTTTTAGACGCTGAAATGTTGCATCGTAACGTTTTTATAAATCTATGTGCATCTTAGACCACGGAGGTGTATGTTTGATGTGAATTTAATCATAATAAAGACTGGAATTTAATCATTATTTTTGATGGGTTTTTCATACTTTTCCTGTCTGACTGCACGCTGGTTGATCTGCTAGATTTAGGTAAATATGGGACCTTGCAAATCTGTAAATGATGTGATTTTAGGGTAAAGGGGTGTAAATGATAAATTAGCGAGGCAAAAAATAGTTGTCGAGTCTAAGTCAAAGACCTTTTTTTTTTTAATAAGATGCGACATTATTTTTTTTAATAGCTCAGCGACTGTCGAGTGACTTCACGCACTCAGAGAAATTGCAGGCAAGGCACTTGACTAGCACTGATGGTGATCTTGGTAGATAACTGTCATCATGCTGTACAGAACTAAGCTCAACTCAGTGACGCATACGTACGCGACGCAAGAATCTGCCAAAACTCTAAAACTACTCTGACGCAACGTGTCACGTATACGATACGGATACGTGATACGGTAAATGCCACTTGCCAAGTCTCTAATATATCTGATTGACTTCACAAATCTTGTGGACGCTCTGGAGGCTGAAGTGAATATCCCATTGATTCTTTACACCCATGCCACAAAGAGGCCCATTGACTTTCAACAATTTCACATAATTACTACCGGAGTTCTGGCCCTTGGCCTCCCGTGAAATTTTGTGGACGCGCTGCTAAAGTTATAGGGGCATTAGGTAAGATTAGATAAAGAGCCGACAGTTCTTTCTAAAAATTAATCAAATTGCTCCACTCTGAAACGAGAAATTAGTGATTCAATTTAACGCTAGTCTCGATCATCATTAAAAACTTTGGATTGATAATAAAGTCTTGATTATCCATTTTTACATTAAATTATACACCACAAAATGTTTTCAAAATCACTAAATATCGCAGGCTAACAATGGCATCGAGGGTTGATTATGGTCTAATAAATAATTTAGATAAAATTTCAGGCCTGAAAAAGAAAGACGTGCATAATACATGTTTAATATAAATTTACACGCAGTGTTTAAGGTCATGAGACAAATAATCAGAGCAAATTGAAATGATTTATAATTACGTGTAATGTGTTGTTACTCGTAATCAGATTTTAATGTGTTGTATATGTTTTCATAAAAGAAATACGCGACTATCCCTGTTGCCTGTCCGGTCGACTTAGCTGCTATGGATGGGCGTATGTCAACCTATCTATTGAATGTATGATACATGTTTTCACCTCTGGGATACACGTATAAGCTTATTAATTAGTCGCTGGTTTTCATTTGAGGTAATTGAAATCCCAAGCAATCTACAATACTGTGAACGGAAAATCTTTAAATCCTGCCTATAGTAAGTATACCACAGAGTTAATTTTACCCTGTGACGCATACAGAGATGAATAGAAGATGACCCAACATTTGGTATCCTCTGCATACCAGGCGACATAAAAAGCAGTAATAACGGCGCTACATGAAAGAGTGGGGGTAAATTCGATTAAATCCACGCCAGGGAACTACCTATCGTTAATATTTTAGTTTTATTTACAAATTAAAAGTTTAAAAATCATTTTGAGTGCATTATATTCTGAATTAAGCAGATATTGTTCGAGAAATGCAAATGATGAACAGAGGCTTTAATATAAATTAAAAATACAGCTGTTATTGATAAAATTGATTTAACATCAGTGCTCGATTTACTCGTAAAGAACTTTATTACTATTTACTATTTTTACATATCCCCCATCTTTCTATTGTTCTCACCTCTCTTGTTGAATATAATTACAATACAACAGCCGTTACTTGTGTACTTGTAAATGAAATAAATTTACAGTTTTATAATGTGTGAAATAGACGTATGTTTATCTATCATACTTTAAAGGGAGATCATATTGTTACAATATCTTCTTCACAATATCGAGGGTCAATGCAGTTAGATCGTGAAGATGGCAGAGTGTTATACATGGCATGGGTTAGTAATAAGTAGTCCGTGGGTGGTAGGGGTAATATTTTGCCGATCCCTGATAAACTGTTTCATCAATTTAAAATCTTTTGGACTGAGCTGAATACTATCCCAACCATGGCAGGGCTGAGAGCAGTTAACTTATTAACTTGTGCACTCCGAATGAAGGGTCAAAATCGAAGGCACTAAATTTGATTGTTTTAAAAACGTTTTCCCGTCAAATTGCCACCTAAATCCTACATTTGGAGTCCAAATTAAAAAAAAAAATAGAACAAAAATTAGTATTTTACTCTCTGAAATAGGTTGAATGCGAAAAATGATCATGACTTAGAGAATCGCTTTATGATACGTAGAAATTGAAATGGTATATAGCCTGCCCAATCTGATTAAAACACAGATCCAATTTCGTTTCGTTTTTTTATAGTTCAAAATTTCGTTTTTACTTGTCTTTACTACTCTTGGATCTGGAGGACTTGTTACTTAACTTGTGTTCTGCCTGAAATGAGGGGTCAGCCAATCAAATGGTCTGTCGAATCGACCGTTTGACCTTTTCATGCGTGGAACTGTGGGTAGATACGTCTATATACTAACACCAGCGGACAAAACAAAAGTAGATTTTAAAAAGCGTGGCGGTCGCTAATTGATTAATCGAATGACTGACGTTACCGGGTCAAACGTCCCGTGCTTGTTACCTGACGCCATAGAACGTGAGCTCCCACTATAACTTGTTAGATCTACATGAGTGTAGGCCATCGAAAGTATAAAAAACGAAACGAAATATAGATCTATATTTTAATTAGATTGATAGCCTGCCCATTTTTCGGGGAGCTGCCCTTATGTCAAAAGTTGCTGTTTTGGGTGATTTACGCCATTTCTGAGCACTGTGGGCATTGGCCTACCTTTTTGTCCCTTTCGAAATATACGCATCGAATATAGCGTCATTTTTTTTAAATTGATAAGATTGCGAGGAATAATAGATTTTTGTAGTTGAATTCAATTTTACCAGATCACACTGTGGTCCTTTAATGTAAAAGAAATCAACAATAGGTTTCAGACACACATTCCTCTTTAAATATATAAGATGTCTCCTATCCAACTGAAATTATACAAACTCTTACATCTTGTTTTATTTGCCATGAAGATAGTAAATCATTTTACAATTCAATTATTCTATACAGATATGAAATTATCGCTTTAAAACATCGGTTGAGACGTGTTTGGTTGTATTATTTCGAGCGCTCGACTTAGTATCTCGAGCGCTCGACTTAATTATCTCGAGCACTCGACTTAACTATCTCGAGCGCTCAAATTAATATCTCGAGCACTCGACCTAGTATATCGAGCACCTGACCTAGAATCTCGAGCGGTCGAGATATTTATTTTTTTTTTGTTGCGTGTCCTAAATCAGCCACCGCACAAATGCCTATTTTGTTCATTACCAATTTCTCGATTAAAAAAATGTACTTGAAAAAAATAATCAGAAAAGGAGCGTTGTCACTTGTCAAATATTATTTCTTTTCCCATAATATCTTGAATGAGAATAAATGGGCGGTCTATCCTATTTTCGAATTTCATCTGCCAAGGCTTATTTTACGTGCCCGCCAATGTGTAAGCGGGACCTCAGATTTTTAGCCCCATTCGAACGACTATATAATATATAGAAACTGTCCTTGGCAGAACACCAACCCACCCCCACCCACTGACTAGGGCATACACTTCAACTATTACCGGAATCGGACCCCGATGTCCTGGTTAATGGCTAAGCGCCCTACTAAACCACTCTGATTGGCACTAATAACTTGGCAAACGCTATTATCGTGTAAACACTATAATATGTTAAATTGGGAATCCCTGGTTAAGGCATTATAATGAAAACCAATTAAACATCACTAAAACATAAGCCTTAGCCATCGTCGGGGCTAAGAGAAGGGTGCGAAGTGACGGCGCTTTGCTTCATAGGTTTTGCGCCCCTTGGCCTGAAGTGTCTACAACTGTGTTGGTTATTTCGGAATACAGTGAACATTTTAATTCAAATGTGTGCTGCGTCAGCTTAACATTGTAAACTTGTAGACCTACACATAAGTAACTTTACACAGGAAGGCATTTTTACTTTTGTTAATCAAATCTACAGTATTAGGCACGGTTTGTATAGTGGGCGTCGAGGGGTCACGTAGCGAACACAAAGTTTTATAGTGATAAATGGGAAAACGGACAACTTGAGAGATGCAGAATTTAGAGCCATAGCCGTGTATGCAAACAGTGAACACGGGGTGGACTTAGTTTTGTTGATGGCCATCATCATGTGGTCATTGTATAAACCAACAGGTCGAATTAAAGACGAAAGACCACCTCAATGCACAGCTTACGCGGAAGGATAAATGTGCAAAAAGTCAACGAACTTGACTGTCACGCTACAAATCTCTTGATTTACAAGCCTTCGTTGTTTTTCTTTAGCACTTTTAATACAGCTACCGATTTTCTTGTAATATTAATCACCGTATCACGTTTATCTGAGCTTAGGCTTTCTTATGCGTGTAAAAGATGACATGCTTTCGTTCCAATATTCCAATCCAAACTCTTTCCCAATCAATGTGTCTAGATTTTAAATAAAACGTGACAAACGTTTGTATTTGTTTGGGGTCTTTTTTTATATATAAACATTCATATTATGAAGTTTGGTAAAGTGGAAGTTTAGTGTTTTCCCTGCTTTGCATTAAATAGCTTTATGGACATGTTTTTCAACTAATCCTGTTATACAAACATGAAAATGCCTTCCTGGTGCCAATATATTGTTAACTTTTATGCTACCTTTTGCGTTCGATAATGCGCATCGTGTAGAAAATTCCGTGTTATCTTCAAGATTATCCGTTGATTGAGTGTCGGATCACTATTATTATGCTGTGGTTCCAGACCCATGGAAGGTAGCCTCCATTTCTTTAAAAATGTTCTTGGGAATTAATGTAATGGCCTACCGAATACACGGAGCAAACATAACATCTGATTTTGATTGTTCTGGCAGGGAGGTGGTTAGGTAGGCTTAAGTTCTTCTTCGGCACTGTGGGGTGATCATAACACTAGCACGATATCTCAGGTCAAGGGATCGATTGATCACACTATTATTAACACTAATTACGAACATTATAAGCAACCTTGACCCGATGTAGCACGGGCATAGCCATGAACCAGAAGGGGCATAATCCGAAACAAGAAGGGGTAGTTCATCGCCACCAGGTCTATGTTACTGCCCGGTCCGAGATATCCGTTTTACATCAAATTTCAGCCTCTCGACACCCCTTAGTGTAGCCGCCAAACCCGAGCAGACAGACATACAAACAAACGACAGTCACAAATGTATAGATAGTTAGATAGATGGGCAAATACAGACCATGCACAACAAAAAGCATATTGGTCTAAAAATTACTAAAACGTTATGTTAATGCTGTCTAAAAGTCCACACTGTTTTCTGTTGCTTGTATATACCTCATCATCTTCATATCTCGGTAACATCTACAGAAACATTTTCAGGAATTATAATACGTCAGTGGCGTTTTCGTCTGTTCTTTTTCGAATTCCCACTGTCAAGGATTTTATTTTTACGTACATGCCAATGAGCACGCAAGCGTTGTGGTGGTGGTACATGGTACATGGTCTTTGTGTATATACTTTTAGTACTACGAGGCACCCTTTACTTGATCCTGACGGCATGCTTCAACGGTGAAAGGCTATTTTTAACGGACTTGTTTTCAATTAAGCGATGGTGTGTGTAAATTATTATACTTATGGGAGATAATTATCATAAAGTCAATAAATAGGTCTATATTAGCAATGACCTATGATTATACCGTTGTTATATCAAACATAAATATTTACAAATTGATATATTCAAATTTGGCCAGAACAAGAGCATAATAATTTAGTCTGTCCTACAAACTGATACTGTGTATATAAATAACTTAGACATACAAATACAAACGTAAACATGTCATGCTTAAAATTTATACATTACACCTCACCTCTCGCACACGAGGCCAAGCACTATCATAATATAGCATGATTCTTAAAGAAAATTAAAGCCTGAGCATGTTTATGACGTCGATGATTTTCACACACACACACACACACGTCATTCGTCTTTTAAATTAAATGAAAAATGAAATAAATGAGGTTAACTTTCTACGTTTCAATACCGACTGAGCTAACTAAAGCCAGGCTGACACTTGCACAACTTTTGGCCACGATTTTGTCGTGCCCATCAGTCACCACATTGACAAGAACTGGCACGACGAGTTTGCGCATACATGTAGTTTGCGCATTGTTTACGTACTTCCCGCATTGGGACGACGAGTTTGCGCAAATCGGACGGTGTCTTGCCGACTCGAGTCGTGCCAATGCGTGCCACGGAATCGTGCAAGTGTCAACCTGGCTTTAGACAGCATCATTAGAAAAGCACGCACGTTGTGAGCGTGGTGACCATGGCTTAGAAAAACGTTAACGCATTTAATTCGAGACATTTTGCCAACTTGAGTTATGCAGGGGACCAACAAAAACAGGGCAAATGGATGAAAACGTGACCCGAAATCCTTTTCGTTGCTACTTCAGCGACACAACCCTCTTTATGCTGACTATAAAGTATTGTTTAATTGTTTTAAGAAGTCGTCTGTGCGAAAACGGGATACGCACAAGATTAGTATTTTATAAACACACAAAGATTTTTTTTTTTTTTTGGGTGGGGGGAGGGGGGATTGCAAATTAATTTTCAGGTTTAATGAGAAACATACATCGCAGCTGTCCTACTATTTAGGCACTATAATATTGTTCGATATATTCGTTGTCGAACGACATTATCATACCACGAATGATCGATACTTCAATATTTTGTCACCTGGAAGATGATATTACAAGGTTTCTATATCACAACATAGTATAACTGTACCGAAAACATTATTATTGTGTTATATACCTCTTTGTTACACTAGTTTATTTGATTATTAATGCTTGTTATTAAATTAGATCTAGGCCCACACTGTATTCTGTCTGTTTATAAATGAATAACAAAACGTGAATTATGCTATATTAGGGGTGTATTGACATTAAATAAAAAATGCATGATAACACATTATGACAGGTCATTATACAGGATGTGACGTTTAATTAGGTGATATCTTCTTAACCTTCTTACTTCTCAACACAAACTACATTCAACAAAGCGGAGATACGACCATTACGAGATATAACACGTTGTTAAAAGTATTATTGATGCAGTCTATAATTATGTTTGGTGTATTTTCCTTGTATGTATACATGTTAGTAAGCATGTTTAAAGTCACTATTACTGTATTACTGAAGCCTTAGCAATTGGTCGATGACCCCCCCCCCCCGACCCCCAAAGGCACATATATAAATGACTATATTTTTTTTCTTTAGACATTTTGGTAAGTGAGAGTTAGGGGTGAGGCAAATAACTCAATCTGTGAATCAAAATAGTTCCGTTTCAGGTATTTTATTCCAGAATTTATTAAATAGAAATTGTGTGTTTGGGGGTGGGGGTGGCTTCACCTGATCCCCTTACTTTAATTTCAATTCAATTAAATTCAAACCATTATTTAAACTGATAAGTTACAACATGTTTGCTACTAATCTGAACATATCAAGATGTCGTGCTTAGACCGTTACTGTGTATTGATAAACAAAGTTCAATAGTCATACAAATATAGATAAGACAATACCGTAATAGATATACAATTTCTATACATAGATAAATAAAGTAAGCAAGATATGTCTATATAAGGACATATTAGTCAAGTTTTAAGTTGTTAACTTTCATCTGTTATGAATAGACAGTTGGTTAATTACATGAAAACATCCGTATACCACAGCGCTTATTGAACATTGTGATTTTACAGTGTTGCAAGGGTCCCGTGGTAGTCTAACTTAACCATTGTTGATGAAATGGAGGACAGTTGATTGAAATACGCACGGCAATATTCAAGTCTGGTTCATGGTTTCAGTCCCATAGGAAGTACTAGACACTTTCCATGTTAGCCATTAAGACAAAACAGTAAATGTTTTTTGAAAATTCGCTCTTGTCGGCACTGTAATTTACATTAATCAGTTTCTCTGAAATTTGTTGCGGTTCGAATATGTTTCTCCGACTTCTACCACTCCAAAATATGAACAAAATGTGAAAACTTGTTGACAATATAGCGATTGGAATCATGTTGTGCAATGTTTTACCTTTTTCATCGCTTTATCATTAACTGTTTTAGAAAATGAGATGGCCAAAATTCAAACTCTAATTGTATGATAATCAAAACAGCTGCCACTCTGCAAGCATTAATGAAATAGTCGACATTGATCTACTTCTTTGAACTTACTATACCGTCATAAAATATGCTTTCTTCAAATAAAATATGTTCTCGTAAAACACTCCGATAACTAAATCGCTATTAAATTCTAATTCCGAGAAAACGACATCAAAATATTGTGTAACACTACTTTTAATTAAAAGTCTGATCTAATCTATAAATAATAGTTTTACTCAAGAAAATTAAAAATTAATTTAACGTAACAAACCAGACGTCTGCTGTGTAACGTAACCTTAATATATTTTAAAGCTGTCTTTCAGAATGTGGTCAAATATCTTTGATATGATATAAAATATTTCAGTATTATAACGGAAGCTGTCGCCATTGTTTGGGAAATAGCATTTGCATGGCTGAAGCGGACGGTCGTTAAAATTTATACTTATAAGAATTCAGGCTGTTACCAGTTCTAAAATGCTACATATAAACAATACTTCAGTTCGTGTAGAATTTGCACATCTGGCATATTCAATCTATACATGACAGTCATCTTTTAAAAATAAAAACTAGTCACATGGACACCTGAGGCAATATGACCAATTAACATATTCTACAATATACACACTAATTAAAAACACACAGAAAACATCAAGTGTGTTGATTGAAAAAAAAGGGAATTTGGTCATATCCCCTTTGGTCAGAAAGGCATTGAGAAACAGACTTGGACTTTTCCTTTCTGTTAAACAAAGAGTTGATTGGAGCTCACGTGTGTTATAAAACTTCATTTCATTCACTTATTCCATAATAAAGGGTGGCCCTTAACACGTGCCAAGATTTTAGTTTCACGATTATGTAACTTTGTAATGTACCTTTTCTCAAATTTATTTCTCTTTCCCAAAACGGACTACAGTTTAAGCCCTCGGGTTCAAGACAGACACAGAGTCAGCTTAGAACATTAATCTCCCTAAAATAACAAAGATAATACAGGAAAGGACCTTTAAACCGATTATGGAAAAGGTCAATTTTTCAGGAGCCCTGTATGGTTAAAATATCGGGGCATGGGGCAGCATAAAATCACCATCATTACCACCCGGCTATTGTCAGCTGTTGGCGAGGTTAAATCAGTTAATGCGGATCTCGGAAGCATATGACCCCCGCCGTGTTGTAACAATTAGAGCCTAGTAATACGACTGTCATAAACCTATTTTGATCTGAATTATTGTAACTACCAGGTTGCAACTGGTAATCTATATTTAATCCTGAGTAAGAACACGCATGAGCCAAAGAATGAAATTTAGAATTGACTAATGATACATTTATCGGTGATTTGTCACCTTCCAGTCTATACGAATAATACTGCACTTTTAGCCATAATTTATTGTGACACGCGTCACACAAAATAAATGACGTTACATACAACTTTACATGCTTATAATTGCCAAAGTGTCTATAATTTTATAACATTATTTGGAAATGAGACGAGTACTTGAACTATAGTTTGCTACTATAATAACCGTTTAAAATAATGAATTAATAATAACGATAATAGTCCAACCAATTGTTTGCCCTTCGGTCTGTATTGTCCAAACTGAACAGCCGTATCGTGGCATATTTTAAACAACTAGTTTTAAGTATCTTAAAATTAATAATTGAAACAATTTTAATACGCACAGAAAGGAATAACTTTTCAAAATAAAAACCCAATAAAAAATGACACTTTCTTATATAAACCAATGTGACTCTGGCATGTTTCGCCTTGTCAACGTGCACTAAAATAACCTTTGGCAGTTGAAATTAAAAACAAGAGCTAGCCGTTGCACCACTGTCCAGGCAACCCTCCCCCTCCATCCACATTCACACGTCGCGTCGGTCGATCGTGGTGACATCGATTGGTGCAAAAACGCAATTTCATTTTTTTTTTTTATTTCCGACCCTGATCTGACATGTAGTAGTTACTATAGTATACAGTGATTGAAATAAAATGGGGTTTAACGTTCTACTTTTCTGCAATGACATGGCTATTGAAGACGGACATACGCCACACAGCGTATGAAATTTTGCCCGGGCAGCGACACTACAGCGTGCTCTTTTATCTAAGTCCGAACAACAATATTATATTATGTTGTCTCTTGCCACTGACAAGGGGGAACAACGCCGGAAAACCCTGACGAGTTTTCTCGGTCAAAATAGGGATCGAACATGGGACCTCCAGGTTAGTGAGTCAATGTCTTTTCACTGAGCCAACGGGGTTCGCTAGAGCAAAAAGACATCGTACTCACACTTGAAGTGCACGTAGAACAACCCTTGATATGGTTATAATTCAAAGAGTAGTTGGAAACGTCGCTCGCATCATATAATATTGGTCATAAATACAAAAATATCCTAAAATATTAGTATCCAAATATCGTCGTTAAACTGTTGAAGGGACGATAAACAGATTTCAATTCATTGTTAAAGTACAACTTCATGAAATTGTTTGAAAATTAAAGAAATATCAGCTGTGTTTACTTAATATGGTCATATACATATAGGTCAACAAATATATACTGTAGATAAATTTATATAAGTAGTAAATAACGATATAAACCGTGTCACGTTCAATAATATATAGGTTAAACGTCGTCTCATAACCATGGTTTATTGGTTTAAAATAATCAGATTTCTACTTATATTATTGATGTTTATAAAGCCTGCTTCATTGAGAAATAGAAATCAAATAAATAATATAGATCAGATATCAAGGATTGTACTGAGATCACCCCATACTTAAAAGTAATTAAGATCCCGGTAACGTCTATAACAAGGACAAAGTGGGTTAAAACAAGAATAAATGGGTATGATACAACAGATCAGGGGCACGAAATTTTAAAGATACATTATGGGAGATTTTTACAAGGAGTTAGCCATTCTTGCTATAACAGTTCAAAAATAGATGCTGAAACAAGAATATATTGAAAATTTCAGTCAAATTACTTTATCCTGAACAAAGTTGTTACCACTATAATTTTTTACTAGAAATGGGGGTTAAATTCATGGACACCCTTTTCCTATTATGGCCGATTGTTGATTGACAGGCGTTAACTCCACCTATATAGTCTCGATTATCAAGTAATGTTTACAATGACTAGTACTCATAGCGTATTTGGTTTGAGACAGGACTGCAATTCAATTCGTACACATTTATTTTTTACTATAAATTAGAATTAAGATTTTAATATATTAAAGTTTGAAAGGAATGGGCCAAATCAACGAGGCAGTATTGTAAATAAATTATAATAAATAGCCGACTTCTTGCGTTGCCTGCGTGTACTCTTTTGTACTTCAGGTAGGCCTTAGCAGACGAATTGAAAACAGTCCGGAAGTATGATGACGTCAACGTCACGGAGAAGCCCCGCCCACGACGCCATAGTGATTAAATCAGTCAACGAAATCCTGTTTTAATCCGAGCCCAATCCAAGCCATCCGTGGGTCTACATAGTTCATTTTAGGCTTGTTGTTTAAATAAAGATCTAATTTATAATTTCTATGACTTCTGAGGCCCAAAGGAAGACCGACAAAAGTCTGTTTTTGCTCTCCCATAATGTATGTTTAATTAAGATAAAATCCAAATTTTAGTTATTTGATTGGATAATAATAGATTTAATTTAGTGCTTAGCCAATGAAGACTAAAGTATCTACTAAAATTTGGATTTTATCTTTAGTTAAGATAACGAGAACAAAGTAAGAAGTAATAAAGAGTGGGTTATAACGAGAGCAGAGTAGACTGTAGCAAAAATAAATGTGTAGTATATAATAGAGTAGATTAAAACAAGAAAAGGTTATATCATATCAAGAACATGTTAGGATTTAACAAGAACATGTTAGGATATAACAAGAACAAAGTAGGTTATATCAAGAACAAAGTGGGGTATAATAGAACAGAACACAAAAAAACAACAAAGTAATGTGTAGCAAAAATAAATGTGTAGTATATAATAGAGTAGATTAAAACAAGAAAAGATTATATCATATCAAGAACATGTTAGGATTTAACAAGAACATGTTAGGATATAACAAGAACAAAGTAGGTTATATCAAGAACAAAGTGGGTTAAAATAGAACATAACACAAAAAACAACAACGTAAGGTATAGCAAGAATGGACGCAATACTATGTGAGCAGGTCATTATAGAACAGAATATGTTTTAAATAGAACAAAATTGGTTATAGCAAGAACAAACGGGAAGACATAATAGAGCGGGTTATAACAAGCACAACGTTGGATATATATCATTCGAAAAAATGGGTATGGAATAAAACAGTGGTATAACTAGTTCCTCTCGGTGAACTATGCTATAACAAGCGCTGATACAATATAAAATGAAATGAAATGGAGTTTAACGTCCTACTGTTCTGCTCCTAAACAGGGCTAATGAAGATGGACATACGCCATACAGTGTGCTATGAGGGAAATTTTGCCCGGGCAGCGGCACCACGGCCTACTCTTATATCGAATTCCAACTGTTAAGGGATCTTTTATGTGCACCCAATTTGTACACGGGACTTCGGCTTTTCGTCTCATCCGAACGACTAGACAGCTGTCCTCATCAGGCCCTCCGTCCTGCATCACTGAAACAACGCCGGGAAATCCGTATGAACTTTCTCGGCCAATGCAGGGATCGAACATGACATAATATAGGATATAAAAGAACAAATGGGTAAAATAGAATAACAGGAATAGAACATGCTATAACATGAAGAAATGAGTTGGATATAATATAGAAAGTTATAATAGAACAAAGTATAATATAAAAGAAAAATCGGGAAGGATTATATTCATGCTTATGTGCTTATATGCCACGAGCCACCAGGCGTTACATTAGAGTAATATACATGTACATGTTAGAACAATTAGATCAAGAACCACAAAAACGATATTAGTAATGTAACATTATTCAACATGTCATGACTTTATAATCGATTACATGTATTTTTAGAAACAACCATACGTTATTATATAAATTTAAATGTGCACGAGCATTGTCCTACTTTATAATTTTCAACTAGAGGGTATCCAGCATGGTAAGTAACACGTCATGAAATCAATATACATCTACATGTATACGGTTTAACCAACTGAAATACATACCTCGTTCAAATACTCAGTTATTTTTGACAACACATTGGTGCAAATTTAAACAATGTGAACTAAATTGAAGTAAAAAATCAACCAAGAAAGCTATTTGGAATTGTAGGAGAGGGGAGGGTGGGCTGAGAAGGTTGTAATGGAGTCATAGTTTGAGATATACAATTAATTTTGCCACACGGCGAATGGTCATATTGTGGGATTTCTGATTAATATAACATGAAATTTGTAGTAAATTTAAATCTTGACACACTGATCCCAAGAGCTGGGTCCCTCAATATATAATTGCCTAGAATCATTAGAAATGTTTAAATGACCTTCATCTACCAAATGACTCGAATGGCTTTAAAATATGGCATGCAATATAGAGCTTTACTTAGTCAACATACATTCTTATCTGACATTTTCAGTTCATTAAAGTTCCAATTTCATATTTTCTAAGAAAGTCAAAACATAATTATTTCTATGTCTTTTGCTCAAAAGGTTGTCAACTCACTATTATACGATCATGGGCAAAATTTTGGGGGCATTAGAAAGGCTGTCACGGGCTGATTGAGGAAATAGTTACCCAATTATCTCCCTTGTTTTCCCATTCCTCTCCATGGACGACGATCTTCAAACGTTTGAATTTGAAGTTGAAAATGATATTTTTGCCAATTTTTCAACTGGCAATAGTGAATTATAGGATTAATAGGATTATTCTTTAACAAGGTAGGACTGTTTATAGGTTCAATCTATTTTAGGGCTTTATTTTAATACATTTTAAAAATATAACTTTAAAAAATGCTATTGGAACTTTAACCCATATTACATTATTTAACTTCTACTCTAAGTAGGGCTTTAGCTATGGATTACAAATGTTTAGACGTAGAAACCAATATATTTTCATGAGCTTGATGACTCAGAGAAAAATGAGCGTGCACAAGTTCAATAACTTCAATCTTTTATTAAAATAGAATATGAATGTTTTGAGTACTTAGTACTGAAATATTTCAAACGGGCATAAAACAATTAAAAATAAAATTCTTTCTCTTCGTAAATATCAAAAGATCAAAGAAAGAGCAATACACAATTGAATATTATGGAATATTAAACCGCCAATATTCTTTTGCAAAACACCAGTTAATCGTATACAAGATACGCCCAAATCTAATAAAGATGTAAGATGGATATTGAAAAATACAGGGTCATATAAATTGATCAATTATTATAACCACGTGTTAGTCTTTATAAGAATAGAGAAAGACATGTAGATATAGAATGTCACCTGTCGAGGATTAATAGTAATATATATCGTCTAGTCTAAACCATTAATATCAAACATCATTATAACATACATAAATATCCTGACTTATGTTCCATAGAACGTTTGACAAAATATTTTAATATAGCCTTGTCCGTGTTTATTAAATATCTTCTATAAGAAAACAATATAATTATAATAATAACTTAATAGTATAGATGATGTATTTACCCAGGGTCATGACATACGGCAATTAAAAAAAAAAAATCATCATTTAAACATAGGATCACTTAATGCGCCATTAGGTAAGATTAATATAAAGAGCTGGCAGCTCTGGCAATGATTGTTTAAAAAATAAATAATGGAAAGAGAATTACTTCACTCTGACCCAAGGAATCAGGGATATAATTAGAGGCTATAGTCTCGATTGTCATTAATACCTTGTTACGATAACAAGTCTCAGTATCCAATTTTACGGTAACCGCAACCACCAGAACAGGTATTTCAATCCACAAAACATGACCATAATCAACTCTCGATGGCATCAAATACTCGAGATTTGAACTAAGTCTCGGATATACTAGTGCCCTGGTTACCACAATGCACACATTTTGTCAAAACTACAAACAGTGATAACTTGGCTCAGAATGAAGTAATTTGAATGTTACATATCTATTTATGAGCTATTATAGCTAGAATGAATGGTCAGCTCTCTATCTAAATTTTCCGTCTTTAATGAAACACAATATTGTAAAGACTGAAAAGGCTATTTGGATCCCTTGACTTACATTGATCGCATACAAATCATGTATAAATTCATTACAAACGCGTGTGTGTGGCATGAAATCATTAGATACTAACGTCAACTTCAAATGGTCATAATTTAAGCGAGGACTCATAGATCAGAATAAAATTTAGTCCCGTACGGACAGAGTGGTTTAGAACAGAGACTTTGAACTTCGTCTTTAACCCGGAAGAATACTCTTTCTAGAATATCTGATGCCACTTATCTCTTGAGTTCACACAGCTAACACCTTTTGTTGTACATTGAGTATCTTATGAGAGTGCAAAGGGCATATCATTATGAAGGGGTGCTTACATTAGCCTAATTATCATATTTTAACTCCTGGACAAAATAACGTATGCTATAAAATTGTCCGTGCATTCAACAATATAATATTCACATAAGAATCTTAATGCAAATATTGAGTGACGTCATAAATTTGAGCCGTCAAGGCCATTATTAAGCGGGGAAAAGCAAAACGTGATTAACAAGTTTTATATAAACCAAAAAATAACACAATGAAAAGAGAAATTAAATTCCAACCAAAGAAATACAAATTTTAAGTTAAAGGATTAAAAGCAGCTTGGTTTAATCCTCGCTATGAACATTCCTGCGTAGGGAAAGAACTTTTCATGTTTTGCTGGTCTTAGCTTATTTAGTATTTTTCGTATAATTGTCCGTTAGCAGCCGAGAAAATTTTAAATATGTACATATTGTAGTGTCGTGTATTATATATCTGACATATTGATATTGTATATCAAACACTAATATTGATTACATTCTGAAAATAGATATTAAAGGTACCGTGTAGAGATGTATTTTTTAAATTTAAAGTTTAATATACACGTTTTCTCTGATACAAAGAAAAAGGAAAAAAAAAACACACGCAAAATGATTCCCACCCCCCCTCTCGTCAAATTGATACCATTACATGTATATGTATTTAAAACTGCTATATCGCACGTGTAAATTATATTACGAAGATCATGTTTGAATGTGTCACTTGAAATGTTATTTGCAATCTTGATATTGGAATACACCAATGATGCCACACCTTGCCGTGTAACATCTGTTGGTGTGTGAAAGAACTTGATAGACCTTAAACTTAACTAAATCAAGAATAAAACGATATTCAATCGAACGTATACGATTTCGATGAACCATGATCAAAATAAACCATAGTCAACACTTTACGCTTGGTGACCTGCTTTGTTTTCTAATTCTTGTATCAACGTGTTTGTTTATCAAGTCAAAAATAAAACGCAATCTTTTAAACTTTGTGCTCATACTATACGTGTATATCGACTTGTGCGTATCCCCGATCCTGTAAAATCTATTTTACAAACAAGAGAAATTTGTATTGTGTTTTTTTTTTTTTATCTCGAATCAATTGTAATCAGAGTTATGCACAATTTGCAATTTCGTGCAGAGACAGTAGGTATATGCAGAGCATAACCGGATGTAATGATACAAATTATCTATTGCAATACATGTACTTAGAATTCTTAATTTCGTCAGAATTGATAAGTCAAGTTAACCTGTGCAACCCAATTCTGAGGAGATAACTATTTCTTGGAAAACTCGATGTGTAAATCGAAACGCCACAATGGACGAGGAAATATTTTTATTCTTTCATTCATATTTAATGTGACATAACGTATGTATACACCCATTTAGATTATCTGAACTCACGTGACAGGATACTCCACACCTACGCGACTATTTAGGCCGGCTTAACAATCTTGTTAAATCATTTGGTGACATATTTACTTATTATACATGAGTTAACTGTTAGTTTTCTTATCAGTACTAAACATGTTTCCTATAGTACAAACTTGTCGGTTGGTGTCTCGTTTACAATTCACAACGTTGAAAAAAGGCGATCATTTTACCGTCATACTCCTAATACTACAACCAAGATTCATATTAAAAAATCCATGATCCATATAGGCGCTCAAAGTTTTAAATTGTGAGCCATATCTGGTGCCAATCCTTCTACGATCCTAAACTTAAAAAAGAAGGTCCGTTATTGTTGCAAAAGGGGAGTCGATGTATAGTATGTCATGTGGACCAGTGCTGAAATGCTCGACCCTGGTTTGAATCACAGAGAGGGCCGATCGTATTTTGAATATACTGTTGTGTCCCATTTGATCGGATTATTTGGTGAACTAGGTATTCGTCGTTGGCCCGATGCTCGTTAGTCCGACGCCCGTTGATCCGACGCGGGTGGGGCAAGGAAATGAAGTTGGTTTAACGTCCGACTGCTCTGTTCTGCTCCAGTTGGACTAATGAAGACGGCCATACACTATACAGTGTGCTATGAGAGAAATTTGGCACGGACAGCGGCACTACGGCCTACTCTTATATCAAATTCCAACTGTCTAGGGATCTTTTACGTGCACGCCAATGTTAACACGGGACCGCAGTTTTTGGTACCATCCTTGTCAGGACCTCCGCCTGGCACAACTGGCAAGGCGAAAAAGATACCGGAAAATCCCGATGAACTTTCTCGGTCAACACCGGGAGTGAACCCGCGACATCCAGGCAATAGCGAGCCAACGTCTTACTCACTTATAGCCACTGTGGCTCTGGTTGGGGTAAGGGCGTTTTGTTAATGTATCAAGTCTTAATTTACGTCATGTATAAACCATGTATGCCATATAATATAAATTTAATAATGCCCCCATCTTTATATTTTACACATTGGGTAAACTGGGTGTTTTTTTCTCGATGTTATGGTGGTATGGTCTAAAGGGTTCCTTACCGGTGTGATATCTAGCTGATTAGGTGGCGCGAAATCCCCACCTTTTCTTATAATAGTTACAATAAGCTGTAATGTTCTGTTGTAACCCAGTGAATTACCCGGTATGTCAAATTTAAATAACAGTTTAAAAATAGATGATGGAAAATGAATATACATCAATCTGATTAAAACACAGATCCAATTTCGTTTCGTTTTTTATAGTTCAAAATTTCGTTTTTACTTGTCTTCACTACTCTTGGATCTGGAGGATTTGTTATTTAAGTCGTGTTCTGCCTGAAATGAGGGGTCAGCCAATCAAATGGTCTGTCGAATCGACCGTTTGACCTTTTCATGCGTGGAACTGTGGGTAGATATTACCAGCGGATAGAAATCAAAACAAGACAAAAGTAGATTTTTTTTAAAAAGCATGTCCCGTGCTTGATACCTGACGTCATAGAACGTGAGCTCCCACTATAACTTTTTAGATCTACATGAGTGTAGGCCATCGAAAGTATAAAAAAACGAAACGAAATATAAGATCTATATTTTAATTATAGATTGGAATATACAATGTATTGAAGATTTTAAACAAATTACGATATTCTAGAAGTTTCTAGCCCAAATAGTCGCCATTGCCAAGCACCAGTTTAACGTGTAGCTTACCCAATTAAATGTCGTGCGCTCTAATCCATTTATATCTCAGACATCCGACGTGTAGAGAGTTGACAAAGGCCTATTTATACAATGTAAATAATTGTCTGAATGATCATTCATAAAACATTTGAGGTCAGAAAACTTAAAAAGCCCCTCAATAAACAGATTTAGCTATTGGATAATGATGCTCCTTTAAAACATTGCTAAGAGTTATTTTATGTTATAATTTATATAGAGATGTTTTGTTCAAGTTTTAATATTCTTCGTGTTTTTCTGGATGTCATGTTGTCCCGATCTAGTTTACTATGATACAAAATAACAAATGTGAAATAGACCCATCTGCACTGTGTGTTAGCCTACGTGTACGTAGTATAATTAATAGCTGTTTTGTTGCGTGAAACAAATTAGGATCGCTAGTTTTTATTCCTGCTTTATATGAGCAGTAGTATATTGACAATGTAGTGTAATTATGGTTCATCTAGATTTGTAAATTTCTGGATTTCGGTGTAGTTTTTAACAATACAAGTTTAGCTTTCCCGGAGGTCTTAAATTCTTCCGCTGAATTATAAAACTGCGTATGTTATGTAGGTCGCATTAATCTTTGGCACTACTTCTGTGACAGAGTTACGCAATCCATTAAGGAAGACATCACTGCTGACCATGTAGGTTTATAAGTCATATAGGTTCTCTATAATTCTGATTAGTGCATCCATTATGAACAGTTACTTGTATTTTTGGTATGATGGAATAATATCAGCGGAACTGTATGGCTGTTTAAATTATTAAATTCCACACATAATATTCCGAATGATGCACAATATGCAGATTAAGTGCCATTTCTAAGGTTAAACGTGCTCTATGGATCTTTTGAATAAATTGTTCATTCAATCGCGTCGATGCATTTTTTGAAAAGATGTGAGATATCTGACGCTAAATATAAATAGTCTAAAACTACGCCAGGTATCTTAAAGGCAGTGCTTCAACATGTGGTGAATATGTGGTCAGTTTTGTATCCTTTGTGCATCGGTTGTGGCAAGCTTTATTTATGGACAGCTGGACCCTGTCAAAATCAACGCTTACAATGATAGTCGCATTAATATTTTTCTCCAGAAATAAAACACAACAATCACTGACAGCAAACAACTGGGTGGGTGTACGTAACTGATCAAAAGCACGCGACCAAAGATGGTCAACCTGTGGTCTCTTATTTATCTAACGATTTTCTTCTTCTTTTCTTTCAAATAAAAGGCGAATGAACTAAACCATTCGTAAAGATGTCTTTTTAAGTGTTCTGGGAATTAGAGTGGAACGCTCTTTTTTATTCCTATCTACGTGCTTCATACAGGTAGGGTATTTGTCAAGACGTCTGCATGTTTACCTTGTTATAAGGAAGTGAAGTGTATAAGGGACACACAAGCTACAAAACAAGACCTATCCTGTATAAGCATGCATACAGTAAAATACAAATAACACTACCATAAAAACACATTGAATACATTATAAGACATAATTTTGAATCGGTTATGACTATATTACATATATGAATTCATTACACAGTTGAGACGATTCAAGTGACAATTTATAAGGTATATCTGTCATTTTTGGAATAATAAAAATGAGCATAAAGAAAATTTAAAACGGATTTAGACATGTCAAAAAATGTTGCTACTTTTATTTCCCCTTTTCACTATTTCTTGTAAGATTACAATTTAAAATTGCAGGTAAACCCAAATAAGTAAACAAAATAGTTAATGATGTTAAAACTGATTAAAGATTTTTATTCAGACAGATAAAGTTAAACTGGTGTAAAATCGAGTTCCCAGTTATTGATGTTGAGGAAATTAAAATACTCTATATAGAGAGTTCTTGGCCATTAAGTAATATGATATTATATCTATATATATATATATATATATGAATATATATACTCAGTAAAAACTTAGATTGTTATTGCTATGTGGACATCAGTGTGTTCATCGTCATCTTCATCATCATCGTCATCATTCAAACAGAATAAGTATCCGGCCATAGGCGAACAAGCCAGGTGGACAGGGGTCGGGGGGGGGGGGCAATCTGCCTATCGGGCTGACGTTTAAAGCAGGAAAAATATGATATAATCTAATAGCAAAGTGATCGTAGTCTGTAAACCGGGTTTTTTATTTTTGTGGTATCTTATATAGGTCTGCCCCCCCCCCCCGCCTACTCCTTGCATATCACGTACATGCAGGAAATCGTAAACCACGCCACTTGAATCAATGACAAACCTTGAGATTTAAAGCGCATCTAGACGTTCCTCCAAAGTTGTATAAGATGTTTTCGAAAGAGTCTAAATACAATGTCTAGTACACGACACTCATGACTTCTTACAGCTTGCTGGGGCGATGGAATGGGCCAGAATTTAAGAAGCTAAAATTTCCTACCATGGGTTTTAAGATATATGATACTACCGACTATACTTGGGGAGACCGGTTTGCAGACATTTGAATAGTGATAAAAATTCATTTAACACTACCCAAGTAAATACTGCCATTTAACCTCAACTGAGGCTTCAGATGTCATTTCAAAATTTGTAGTTGTAGTCTTGTTCAGATTCCATTTGAAACAATTACAACTGCAGTGACTGTCATGTATCATCGTATTGTCATCAAATCACCGAATTCTCACTTTTTTGCACACCTGTTCTTGAAATATCGTTAGTCCTGCTTTCATGTGGTTGACTGAAAAAAAAAAAAAAAAAAAAAATACAAAAGTAAGCTAACTATAGGGTAGTCATATTTCGTCTTATTATTATTTTGGCGTTAATCGCCCACTTCCACTGTGGTGATATCGTAGACAAGCGGTCTTTCATGTTGGAGGAAACCGGTGTGCCCGGAGTAAACAGACGTCCCTATCTCTCAGAAACATACGCTCTCTACAGGGATCGATACCATGCTCGACTGCAAACCAGAGGTGACCAGCTATCTCGAAGTGCAAAACTTTAGACCACTTGGCCATTCAGATCCACAAAGTCTTGCATGATGTGAGGTTTTTATCATAACTGGTATATGATGTATGTGGGTGACCACCATCCACGCAGTTTAGGTGGGCAAACATGGGCAATTGGAAACATACAAAAACATCCGACTGGGCAATGTTGCCCGTATCGTGACCGTAAACTCACATCCGTGGGATATTGACTGTTGATGGAGGTGACAAAATAAAACTAAACGAAGTACAGGTACTTATATAATCGATATTAGGTAGTAGACATTTATTGCCGATATAAAGTATCGGTGAGTTTTAATACCCATAAAAACATCTCCTTAGATTTAAAGAAATTGTGTTAAAAATAAGGAAGTTGTAAATATTGATTTCCTTATACGAAAAAATTTCACAAACACTGCAATTTTTTCATAATGTGTTATCAAATTATGTTGCAAAAGTGGATTCATATTCACAATAGGATAAATTTGTCAAGTTGAAAAGCGTTGCACTTAAAGTTGCTTAATCTCATCTAAAGTCTTCGACATTGAAACACGAATTATTTGTCAATTTAAATCAACATTGATGTTATGTAATCTTACCGGGATAGGATGGGCTTCTGGTATCCAATATTTAAGACATAATAAACATTTCCCATTGATACAAGAATCGGGTACCACAATGCGTTTCAGCGCCATTTATAACAAGGAACTCGAAGAACGAGACTAGGCATATAATGCCACCAGTAGGCCTAATGTCATACGATGACGTCATATTCTTATCTGGAGAGCTTGCACAATAAATACTATTGGTGTAGACTGGAATAACCAAAAGTTAGAGATTGCCATTTGATTGAGACTTCATAACTGCCGAACATAATTGGTTTGAAATTAGAGTAAAAAGGGGAACGATTGAATGTAAACCAGTTTATATACATGTATATTCGTATTACATTATTATATGCGTTGCGACCCACTTGTGTCTATTCCTAGGCCCCACGTTGGCTAAGAACACTGCTAAGAAATCATAATTTGGGAGGGGGGCTACGGGCCCGGGTCCTCCTATTTCTATATGACCGCTATAGAGAATTTAAACACTTTCTATATATGCATCTGTTCATATCGCCGATAAACTTAAAGACTGCAAGTGCAGTGTCGTCACTGGCGGAATCAACATCACTATAGTCAATTTAAAAAGAGTAGTAATTGAACATAATCTTTAAGTGGCATTTAGTGATTGGAGAACACAATAACAGAACACAATTTTTAGTGATTGTTTCCCATAAAAATTGTGTTCTGTTAGTAGTAATTGATGCTGACAGTTTTGACAAGGGTCGTCTACCGACTAGTTGCACCTTTATAAGTCGAATTGTCTCGTGTTCGTGTTGAAGCGGGAATTTGAAGATCACTAAGACTGAGAATCGTATTAATAGAGAACATTCTAGCTTCGTCCCGTGTAACCAACAGGGCCAGATTAAGCCTATAGGAGGTGGGACCCTGACAAAAATGTCACTCGGGTCCTTGCATCACTATATGAGATTTGCACAAAAATTGTGCAATGTATACAACATACTAAATGACGTATTAGGCTTACTAATGGTACAAAAAATAATCTTCAAACTACTTTGGGGATCCATGGACGCGTCAGTCACCTTTAATTCGGTCCGTGTGTAGTCAATAGATTATGTTTACTATGCCATATAAATTTGGGTCCACAAAAGATTTTGTTTGCGTAAAACGGTTCTAAGTAAGTTAAACGCTTGTTGACTGATTATCGACATAGGTTGTTTTACAAAGTGTGAACTTTCACAGTCACGGGTCTCGAAATGTCTGGAAAATTAAATACCTTTTGTAAACAGATTAACTGGAGATTAACGGAGGACTGTAGCACGATTCTCCACATAATTACACTGGCTAGTGCAATCATTAAAATATCGACAAAATATTACATGTCAGTTATTACATTGTCTGCATCGTAAAATATTCTCTCTTAGATCACTATCTGTAATCACTTTTTGGTGGCAGCTGGTTTCAGTCATGCGCATCCTGAATATTTATAACTGAAATTAGTAAGCATGCAAATTGAGACACGTGACTTCAAGTTTAAATCAATAAGATCTCATTCAACAAATACTATTATCAAGAACACTAGGCCTACACCTGAAATAAAAATAAATAAGAGCAATTATCTTGACATTGAAAAATGGTGGAAATTCAGTAACCAATTTTTTCTTTAGGTGTGGGAGTTCGTAATTTAAACGATTAAAGCAATTTGGGGTTTTCTAAACTTGATTTCAGCAACAGAGGAAGCCGTCAAGAAAAAGTGTCTGTCGATCATAGTATATAAAAATAACCGTAGCCTACACATTAATTTGTGTTCACGTAAAAGAGCACTTAACGTTGACCATGGCCCCCTAGCATTGCACACTTGAGAATGGTAAATAAAATAAATCAGATTTTAGTCACAAAATTCCGATCCAGTTTATGTGTTGAATGTGATTAGTAAAACGTTAAGTTGATTGTACCTATGATATCATTAAACCGCATCTATATAGGCCTACATGTTTTGTGTGATTATTTAAATCTGAGATACACGATATGCCATTGAGAACAGATTTGTAATGTTATTTTGAGAAAAACTGAATGTCATTTATACTGTAATCACTTTTAAAAAAACAAATACATGATAAATATAGATTATTCAAAAAGTTCATTTATATCCCAGCAATCCACTTTAATTACATAAATCGATCAAAATACACAAACCTCTGGTGATTATTCAGCAAGATTTAATTACAACTATTAGTTAAACCTGTTTAATTAATGATCGATATGCTCGGGTAATTTAGATAATCTATTGCAAAAATCTGTATTGTCACGGAAGTCAGTGGTCTGTGATATTGATGTCCCGTCTGCGACAGGTAGGTTTTCGGTACATTGTTCCTCTCAGACATTAAAATTTTGGCCACAGATGTATTTATAGATTGATTTTAGAAAAAAAAGCAGGGCATAAAGAGGGCATTATCGCAGGCTTTAGTTAATATATTTGCGAAGTAACACGTGTCACTTAACCGTCAAACCATCTTTTATTATTATGATCCATATTAATAACACCTTGATTATCGATACGTGCACACGCGTCTCTCTACCTTTAAAGCATACATCATTCTGCGATATTAAGGCACTGTTCAAAAATTCACCTGGTAGAAATGAAATTGTGCTGAATATTGGGTGATTTTAATATAAAATAATATATCTTTATCTTATTTATTTGAATATAGGCCTAAGTATAATTCATGGCAAAAATAATGCCTATCCCACAACCAAGACGAAGAGGTTCACTTGAAATGCAGCCAATCTGACAGTTCTGCAAATCTGCGATTTTGATATAAAACAAAATGTTGGGATTAGTTTTACATAGGGCCTATTAATTATGTTTCAATTTAATTCCAAACAACTTTATTATTGACATGAATTAGGGACACGGTGACTTTAACCCCTATCAAACACAACATTTTTTTATATTTGGCATAGACGTAGAGCTACGAAAATCATTTCTGGTCAACAATTCGACATAATTACTAATGTTACATTCTATAAGGTCCAGAGACCAATAATTACAGTCTTAATATCTGGTATTAAAAGTTTTACGGTCGGGGTTTTCTCAGAGAAAGGTGTTGAAATATTTATTGCTTCTGTCGTTCGTCTTTTCTAAAGACTATCGCTGTATAATAGCCAGGGGGAATACCCTAGGTATGTAAAACCTGCTGACACCTCCAATTTCCATCCAGTAATGGAAATTACACCCAGGGGTCAGTTGTGAATCACCTGAGTTTTAATGTCATCGTTTTTGATTTGTGCTTAACAAAAGAAGTGAAATAAACTCGTCCGAATTAGTCAGATAAAAAGGGAACTTAACGCCGAACAATGATTGTGACCGGCCAGTCGCCAGTCAAGCCTTGTTTCACAATTGATAAGAAACGAACTTGGCCCAGCTGACGGCACATCGACCAATAAATAAAGCACAGCCTGTTGCGTACCACTCGTGAGACAAGCGTAGTTATTAGGCCGATGTTCAATTAGCATCTATATTTTCAAATCGGCTTCCATTGATTTTACATCTAAAATGTCACAGCTTCACAGGTGAAAGAAATTCAATATGTCAGTATTGAAACACATGGTTTATGAAACACGAAATTATCACCAAACTAATGCTATCACTATCAGTGAATTGAACATTTAGCCTAAAATATTCTTTTTGTCTAGGACTGTTTTAATTAATGAATACAGAATATTTTATGTTGATTTGTATTAATTTCATTAAGTCTAATATTGTAACACTCGTCACATTTTCTTTTTAAAAAATCTTTATGACAATATAGCCCAAAAGCGTCTTTAGAATATCTAAGAAGTTTTCGCAACACGTGGTTTTGGAGATAGACGTCCATTGTCCTAAATATAGCCTAGACATGGCCAGAGCTTACTCTTCAAAGATCAGACAAAAACACATTAGAATACAAAATTAACCACAGAATCGAAAACAATAAGAAGAAAAGCTGTCATATATGTATTTTAAGCTAGAAACATTCATTGAAGTAGTTGAGTATTTATCCCAATTTCCCCTAAAAATCCTTCACAAAATATTGAAGTTTGTACCGGCTTGTAAACTGACAGTCGCTTGACACTGACAGCTTTCTTTGTGTAGTCACGTGATATTGAAAAAGCGCGAAACTACACCAAGCCCTAAACCTGTCATTTTTATAAACCAATACACAGAGATAGTATTCGATTTTATTGTTAACGTGTTCCTGAATAATTTTAAAATGTGTAGCTACTAAGTTTATTGTCAATCATTAAGGTATTTGCCAGGAATAACTCATATTCATGGGAAATGTCATCGCGAGTTGTTTGGCGTAACCTTTGACCTAGGCCCTGCGAGCCAATCAGAACGCCAGGACATACATATGCTAATGACCACGTGGCCTCGATCTGTCAAACAAAAAATGTTCCACGCTGTCGTATACATAGCAGTATAGCCGCGTGGTCTGAGCTAGGTAGCGTGCTTGGTGTTTTGTGGATATTGACAGGTGAATATCTGTCATCTGAACCGTCAAACTGGACATTTTTACCATGAAAGATAACCGCGACAAGATGAGAACGAAAAGAGGTTAGTAGATTTCGCACAATTCTCTCGTGAACAACAACTAAATTTGTTACAAAACGGGAAAATAGATGTAGACTTCCAAAAGCACGTGGTCGACAGCCACTCGCTCGGCTTGCTGTGGGGCTTTGTTTGAAAATACAAAAGTCACGGATTTGTATTAGCGCAAATTATACATTAGAAAATGCTAACCTAATCAAAAGTTTTGTCCACATTTGAGATTTTTTTGAGTTTGACATTTCGTACGAAATTTGAAATCTGACAGTTGTGAACTGTCAAATCATGACGAATGTAAGATGGCCCACTTTCCTCTCCTTGCAGGAGTCATGTCTTGCGGTGATTACAAACATACAAAGTCCGCTCTAAAACCGTGTTGTTGTTTACCTTTATGTCAATTTACCCCAAAATCTCGCCACAAATAAAAACATCTTTAGAGACCGTGAGGATGAAACTATTTTCTAAATTTGAATTGGGCAGCTTGCCATATGTTATGCGCGGTGTTTCTTTGTCATTTGCTATTTTTAATCTTAAAGTGTTAGGTAGTTACTCCATAAATTCTCATAAATTTAACTTTTCCTTTCAGTTCGTGAGCACAGTGGCAAGTCATGGATGAGTGACGAGTACGACTCGGGGGATGGCAAACGAAGAGATTCAGCACTCAGTCTTGAGTCGAGTTTGAAAAAGCGGAGGGGTAATTTACCAAAAGAAGCTGTCAGAATACTTAAGGGTTGGTTGTACGAACATCGATATAATGCCTATCCCACAGACCAAGAAAAAGTCCACTTGTCAAACTCGGCCAATTTGACAGTTCTTCAAGTCTGTAATTGGTTTATAAATGCAAGGCGACGAATTCTACCAGAAATGATTAAAAAAGATGGAATGGATCCGTTACATTTCACAATAACACGGAAAAATAAACAGTTGAGTTTCGATAAGGAGGATTATGAAGACGGAAAATACAACGGCCAATCAGTGATTGAAAATCATAAATTTGACAATTCCGAGGATAGTGTTTCAAGCCGTGATTCGCTTTATCCTGTATCCATGGAAACAGATGGATATGTTTCCGACAGTGAAACCTCTTTAAGTGACTTTTCCGATACAGAATCCCTGTCCAGAAATGCCTTAAGTAATCCCCGATTAATAAACAATACATCTACCCCTCATAATGTGAAGTTCGCTGCTCAACAGGGGCCATTGTTGACATTTAATGACAGTACTGTAAACAACACCCCACCTCCATCTCCCCCTGCTGATCAGAATAAAGACATTTTCCGTTGTTTTTACATGTTAGTAGATGTGGCAATTAATCAGTTGGAGAAACAGAGGCAATTAGAAAAAGGTGAACACAACAAAGAAAACAGTTTATAAAGAAATAATGTGTTGTCAGAAGTCAATGTGAAATTTTAGTGAGTTACTTCCCCTGATTGTATATATCCTATAAGTATGAGTGTTGCTTACTACCACGTGTTTTTGTACCAGATGGTAGCCCATGGCTTGTCAAGGTAGACTACACTATAGCCTTTTGTAATATGTATATATACTAATGTATATTTCACTGCCAAATATAGACTGAGACTCATAATTCAGTGTGTTTATATATTAAAAACTATTCATATTTTTTGACACAACATGAATTTGACAGTTAAAAAAAAATTGTAGGGTTAATACAATTATGGTGATCAAAGTTTAAAAGTTTTCTAGTCTTAATTCATTTATTTACAATCTCATGGCATTTTGAAAGTTTAGAATCACTTTCTTTCATCCATTGAATTTATTAGTGCTATTTTTTTTTTGTATTAACAGGTAATATTCCATTCCATTCATTAATCACCCATTATTAATTATGATGTAAATTTAATTGCATTATATATTTGTCTTATTTCTAAATATAGTCAAATAATTTAGATCATAAATGCATAATCCAATAGCTGTGCTAGGTTAGTTGTAAAAAATGTCACTATTATACTACACTGTAATATGACTGTAGTTCATCCATATGGCTTGAAGCTATTTATCACGTGACCTCAAAAGCACGTGGTGATGGCTTACAGCGAGGTTTGAAGTATCACAACTTAGCAATGTTTGACATGGTAGACCCTTAGTATGACTAGCTATCTACCTATTCCAACTGTTCATTTTTCATTTGCCTTATAATTATTGTTGAATAAATTTTACATTGAGTTAGTACTATTTAAAGATATATGACTAATTTGACCCAATTATGTTAATATGCGATTTATGATATACAGGGATTATAGAGATGACATTTGGGTTTGTTGAATAGTTGTATACTATGTTTATTGTTATAAGTAGTCCATAGACTGAGTCAGTTTGACTTTTAAATATTACCATAATTGTTTTTGTTTACCATTTGATAATCATTTGATGATGATTTTGAAATGTTTGCAGTTAATGTTTTCACTGGCATCTATTCATTCAGGGCATTAGTTCGACATACAATTATGAAACCCTGAGGGAAAAAATAACCTACCCGAAAACCCCAGAAATCTTTAAGTGCATTTCAAAATTTTCTATGTTTTATATACATGCCAGAATTTTGTATTTTGAATAATAATAACTTAAAAGTTAAAAAAATAAATGATTTATATATTTATGTATGAGAATATTATGTACAGACTAACTATTGATTCAATGAATTGTTTTTTTTTGACATGTGTGATAATTATAATAAAATTTAATAAATAGAAAAAATTAATCATTTCTGTTTTTAATTATTTGAATTAATTGGGAAATAATTGTGGTTGGTCTATTACGTTATTGTGGTTAGCCTTTGGGGTCGGTAGTATATCCTGATTCCGTGTACAAACAAATACAAACCAACTCCATATTAAGTAGGCTAATAAAATAAAGCTGCCTTTGTTATAATGGTTGGACAGGATGCTGTGGATGATTGATATGTCTACATTATAAATTTATTTTCATCCTCATTTTAATTGTAATGTTCAAGTGTTGTTGGTTGAGTTGCGTTAACCGGGTCAGGCCTCAACAATCGCTTTACTTCCGCGTATCAAAAAGAGCGGGAAAATATCAGCCGCTCTGATTATTACACAAACAAGTTAGGGATTTCTCGTTAAGACAGATTCGTGTGTCTTTGTGCATGTGTGAGTTTTCAGCTAAGCAAGTGGGTGACTTGTTTAGATCAACGGAGCGTGACGTTTTATTTATCACACCTGGACAACTGTTGGAGAAAGTGACGGCTTTAATCCAAGTTAATTCCCTGGCAATGTTAACTGTTAAAATGTGTGAGTGATTGTTGTTGATTTTACACCGACTGTCTGTGTTTAAACATCAAACTTATGCACCTATTAAGTCCCGCTGCAGAGTGCAGGGGCCGTTTAACAAAGCAACCACAAGACACAAATCAAATATATTGCTATTCTAACAAATGAAACAAAATTTGTTTTAATGCCCTACTTTTTTTTCTGCACCAACCGTGTTACTGATGATGGGTATACTTTCTAGAGCCAACACCGTTATCAATGCCGCAAGGACCTCTGCGTCAATGACACAACATCTTGCTTGCGGAATCAGTGATTTTGGTGCATCCATAAAGTAATATCGAATATTTTACTATTTAACTGATATGTTTGGAACTTGAGTGTATACGCCGGTATCGTGAAAACTATGGCGTGGGTATATAAATGATGTGAGGCGCGAGTCCCCACACATGTAATTAATGTTCGCTACCCTGATAAACCAAGTAAATGTAAAATTCATCCCTTCTCCCTGCCCTAGTGATTTAGCTATCCGGATAATCAAATTCTTTACCCAGGAATTTTAATGTTCCACAGTTTCAAGGATTGGAAGGTCTTTCATTTTCACAAATGGATTATATACAATCTGAAAAAAAGTACGCACAACAATACCGTAGAAGCGTTGAAAGTCCGTTGATATGGCTGAATATATTGAATAAGTGTTCAATTTGACTATTTATAAATGAATTATACCGATGATTGAAAATGCAAGTGAGGCTGGTCAAATCTAAATTGAAGATAATTGACTTTTTGAGAATATAAACCAATTCCTTATTCCCCATAACTATATATTTTGAGGGGTTGGTTTTTACGCTCATATTCAAAACTCGGAAAGGTTCAGGCCTTATTTATTTGGATAATGTTGTTTGCTGTTGACCCAAAACCCCTTAACAGCAGCCCATCTGCTGTTTATTAAATGAAAATTTCAAATGGCGTTCTATATCGGCTCTTTTAACAGCCCGAACATTGACATTATTATACTATATATATAATATAATATACTTCGTTCAAACTCAAATCCACTTTCAAAGAAAGGTCGTATCAGCTGTGCGTGTTTGTGTCATCTGGTGACAGTTCAATATGGTAATAACTACTGAAACAGTTAGTGTTAGACAGGAAATGACATGTTCTGCATCGCTTGTTGCACAGTCTATACACAAAACATAACAAAAATGTTATTAGAAATGTATACCAGCTGTTTTCCATAATAAACTCACAAACGTGACCAATGGTCAATAAGGCAGACATGTCAAAGTGACCACCTCCGACCAGTTTGCTTTGGTCGTCATTTTACATATTCCCCCAGCTGTTGCATGGCTAATCAATAACAACACAATTTTAACATAAGCGATAAAAATAATGAAATTGTCAATAAGTCATTCATGACTAAGTTAATTCAGTGACAGTCTATGATATGATATGATATGCGTCTGGGCTATATGAAAATATTTATACTGTATAGAACAAGGACAGAATAACAACCATATTTATAAATATTAATATATATATAATAAATTGTATTACCCCCATACAAGACATTCATGGTGCCCTTCATAATATATTTATTTTTCAAAAAGAAATTCTATACCGTATTGTAGTCACTAACGGTCAAGCATAACCAAAAACAGGTGCCGCGTTCAACCATAGATCATAACAAATAGGGTGGAAACGATTAATGTCTCCTTACTGGGACATCGCCACAAAACGTATTTTCCGACACTACCAAAGTTCACCGTAGAGCACATCACTCAGAACGGGCATTCAGCAGTCTTGAACTTCACAATGGACGGTAAATGGCTTCATTTTTGGCCTGACTCGATCCATATCTGTTGCGACATGACACCAGCGTGACGTTTGTGCCTGCTAAGATGCTGGATGAAATATCTTGTTTATCCAGATCTGTGGCGACGCGTGGCCAACAGCCTTTCTATTTGCTTCCTGCTTACAGCATTAACAAAAGAAATATTTCTCTGAGCTTTGTAATTCAGTGAAATACATGTTTTTTGCTTTATTTACAACTATTGGCAAATGATAAATACCCGTAACAATGCGTGTGGCAAAACAAAGTCGAACCAAATTCGAGAATTTGAGATTGTAAAGAGTTGCCCCCAAACTTCAAAATGCTCCCCCCTTCAGTTACTATATAGTCCAATGCCAAAATTCGAACTTTAAAATATGAGAGTTAAACAACTGTTTCAATTATTCAATTGGTATAAAATTTCAGAGTACCAAGAGCAAATCAGGTATCACTTAGCTTTAAAGGGACAATCCCAATAAGAACAAAGTCCCAAAAATTAAAGTCTGAGTATTTATGAAATTTATGGACCAAAATATAGTGGCATGGTGTATTTATCTTGTCTCAAAATTTCAGCTCAAAATATTGAGTCGTTTGGACGTGAACGTCAACACTGCTTATCCGGACACTAACCCTTTTAAGATTTCGGGTCAATTTTTTCATTGGGTGACCTGATAATCGATTAATGTTTCTTGAGAGGTCTATACAGTGAATGACCCATGCCCTGTACTTGACAACAAAAGGTAAATTTCACCTACATATTATTTTTATAGAAAATAGTCTGGTTTTATCCAGATACTGTATAATAAAACGTTCTCCATTTCTATACGAAGACTATCAGGTTTAAGTTACTTACAAGCGTATCACAAATATCGGCTTAGTAGGTGGGCCTTAGGTTATGGATTATAAAGGATTTTAACACAAAATTAAGCAGTTTTATTCCCCAAAAAGTTATTGGGATTAGCACTTTAAATTACATTTACTCTGGAGTCGGCATAGGCGTATATACGGGCTCAATAACAGTTGGGGGGAGGGCAGAATTCCAAATGCCCGAAAAAATTTCGGGTTACAGACGACGGCGCAGAAACTTCTGCGAGAGCGGAAAAGCAGAGCTTACCGTGCACCCCCCACCCCTCTCCCCACGATCCCAAGAAAAGTTTGGAAAATAGCAAGCAACATCAAAGTGATCTAATGTAGACAAATTTAGATGGCTGACTCGAATTCGCACCAACCAATCGTTTACAGTCCATGTAAATTCTGGCAATCACGTTTTCCTGCTATTTCATTCTGTGAACACAACAACTTCAATATGGTCCAATATTAGGCTACCTTTGGTGGCTGACCTGAATCTCCAACAATTTATCAACCGCCTCAGGCTATGGGGGCCTCGCCCTTTCGGAGAAAATTTAACAACTGCAAATGCGTTTATCTGCTTCGTTAGCACGTTACCAAAGGAAACTCTCAAGTTCTCTGATGTGGTTATGTAACCGAAATCCACTCTTTGCTGACCGAAATTCAAACCATCCAATCACACTGTTGCAGCTGCATTCACAAATATAAATCGATGCCTGAAAAATGTCACCCAAAGTAGGATGGCTCCAGACAAAATGTTTTAATCCATAGACAATAATTCAGTACAAATTCGTGGTATTCTATTAAAAGAAAAATAATATTAGTGTTTTATTAGATTTCAGGCACTTCATTTTGCCAACTAGATGAAATAATATTTTTTTTTTCACTTTACCCGTCTGCCCAAAAATCAGAATGCCCGAAAGTTAGTTGGCAGCTACCCACCCCCACCCCGGTCCGTACGCCTATCGGAGTCGATAGTTTTAAGCAATATTATGCAAAGGGATTCAATATTCCAAACTATACAATTTACGGTGAATCATATTTCACTGCTGAATAATTACACACCGCGGTCCCTTTAATATACTATTACTACTCTATAGTATATAGAAACATGCGGGGAAGTTCAGTGCCTTGAAAGAAAATCTTTATTTGCTATTTATATCATCTGCTAAACATTGGTCGGCACGCTTCTGGATCCCTGGCATTTACGCGAAAAGAATTTGCATGTGTACGAAATGTCATTTAAATTGCAGAATCTCGTCTCTTATATCAGGTACAACTGTACATTTTACTGTTCGAAAGTCAATTTAACCCCGTCCATTATCTAGTATATTTCAAAGATAACAAAGAAGCGTCGAGTTATCTACATAGGGTTTTACCTATTTGTATTATTTTATTTTAAATTTATATGGTAGAATATTCCATTTGTTGGTCTTGGCCTGTCTGCCGTATAGCCTGCTATCAAATCCTTCGGAAGGCAAACCAAAAGGCATCATCGTATACACAGTTGAATTTATTGTACGTCAAAAACTCCTATATAGTTGGAATTAGAAAACAGGTTCAAACAAAACAATTATTTGTGGGGGAGGATGGGCGGGAGTACTAGCCTGGATTTAAATATTTTGGTTTGAACATCCCACTCCCACTGCCAAACAATGGATGTCAGGAATATATCCCCTTGTAGATTTGTGGTTTGTTTGCTAGGCGACACATGTGTTTGTCCAGGGCAGTAACCCAGGTTTGTGCGCGTACAGATTCAGATGCACGTAAAAGATCAACAACAATAAGTATAGTAGAAAGACCACTGTGTGGGCAGAATTCTTCTCTCTGGAATTACACACGTGAACATGGTCAATTAAATAGATATTTATATCAAAATAACATGACGATGAGATATAAAATCACACGTTCCTTCCACGTTGTGGTTTCTTTCAAAAATGGGGACGCGGTAAATCGAGGATCAGGGAACTGAACTAGAACATCCGACGTGTTGGGTGGTGCCGCTCAGGGTGGTTTCTTTCAAAAACGGGGACGCGGTAAATCGAGGATCAGGGAACTGAACTAGAACATATGACGTGTTGGGTGGTGCCTGTGGGGATAACAAGGAAATGTGTCTAGCCATGGTCAAGCTGTGTACATACCGACATGTGTGTTATAGAATCCTTGATAGTTGTCAAAATTGTCCACTTCGCATTACACGAGAAACCATAGAAATATACCAGTATCTTAGTCCCAAACTGACCAATGTATTGCGTTAACTAAAAATTAAAAACCTATACTTTAATGGAATATTACACATGAATGAAATGTACCATTATATTAGTCCCACAATGATCAATGTATTGATTTGACTAAAATTGTAACCCTATTCTTTATTGGAAAAAAAATATATCGTACATAGAAATGGAATTTATCATTATGTTCATCTCAAAATGATCAAGGTATTGCGTTGAATGTAGATTTTAAACTCCATTCCATTCTATATTTATAAACGGTGTAAAAAAAAAACCTTGATAATTATTGGCATTGGGTCTCTTTAAAGTTTCGTGTAAAACGTAATTAGGAAGTCAGAATTTCATGTCAATAATAGTCGTCAATAAATTACATGTAAGCTTTTAATCAGGTTAGCCACACATGTCACCATAACTTATTGCTTTATCAATGAGTTTGCCATCATCGCACTGTGTGTTTATATTCGTCCCACATTCAAATCCGTTGACATAAAAAATTGATACATAGAATACTACATCAGGTTATTGTGCTGTGTCATCAAAAGCCTGAATTGTTTATTTTGAAGTGTGGTCTGGTACTCTAAACGCTTCACTGGTTAAAAATAATGAAAAGAGAGGATGTTATTGTACTCGTTATATCGATCACAAAAACTCAGGTATGGCAGGCATGGGCGTTTTTGCTGAAAGTCAGCAACGTCCCGACAATGCTATTGGGTCTTCGCCCGTTCGTTCCTGGAGTTTTGATTCCTCTAGCACCAAGGGTGATATCGTATAGACAGTGGGGTCTACAGGATCCGGTTTGATGTAAAATGACCCGGACACGGGATTCGATTATCCAGTATCTAATTGACCAGACGGACAAAAATGCCTTTCACGCCTTAAACATACATAGTGCTGAAGGGATTGTTCCCCAATACAACCCGGAACTATTTTTGTTTCAAGGACAAGCTTTATATTATGGTAGTCATTTTATTAATTTCTCAGAAGTAACCAATTGACTGACTATGTAAAACGGAAACTAATTATATTCTGTATTCGGTGATGTCACTTGAACAATTAAACATATAAATAACAACGAATTATGACAGTCAGACCAGGGACGAGTGGTTAGAGCTTATGTGACCGCTGATACGTTCACACAGAAATTTGCACTTGAGTTGAATTTAAAATGGAGTCATGTTGACAGTAAGCTGAATAATACTTTGCCAATGCAGTCTGACCACGATACGTAATGACAGGCAGAAAGAGCAAAGTCTGATTAGTGAGTTGTGTGGTCATGAAGTCAAATTAGATTTAGTTAATACCCGATGAATGAAAACATTCAAGTGCAGTGATGTGCAATGTTAAAAGGCTAATGATCTGTTTAAGCACATGAGTGAATATAATGTCTATTTGCACTTTATTAGCCTACTGTATATACTGTGGGTTTTGTTACAAATGAATGAATTGTTTGAACACCGTAATATCAGTGGAATCCCAAGTTGTTTAGCAATGGAACCGGGTAAAAGGCGTCTCCATCTTTTTTTTAGCCGTAACCCTGTGAAGCCCAGCTCTGTTCACACAACCATGAGACCAAACGATAAATACCCCCAGTGCATTAAACTCTGCAATCTGTTTTCTAACCAGATGCTCTCGACTCTTTTGATATATCGATTAAAGATTAAATTGACGTTTCAAGATTGCTTTACGATACCTTGACACTGCAGCTGGCACCACCCTGCAATTCAACGATGTATGTATCGTAACTTGGTGAGTGTAGCACAGGATTAACAATCTGGACATCCGTTTGATATTGCAAAATTAGAACAGGTTGTAGCCCCACAGTCCCGACAAAACCTTCTTCACTCCACACTTCATGATGTATTTCCATCTTTATTACTGTCAGGTCAAAATTTCCCTCATAGCATGCTGTTTGGCGCATCCCCTTCTTCATTCGTCCAGTCATTTCCTTTCCATTTTCATTAGTCCGATTGGTGCAGAAAAGAAAGATGTTAAACCACATGTCATCTGGATAAATGTTTTGGTCATGATATACACAGTCACATCTTCAAAATATCATGGCATGGGGACATTGCTATAATTCTTCATTATATATTACGTTGATGAAGATTGGCATAATACCAATCATCGAATTCTGGTTTATGAAATATGACCAATGTCAAATGTTTACACCCTTTTGTTTCATATTTTGTCACAAAGTAAAAACAGAAAAAAATCAGTGCATGTTAATGTATAGAGAAGTAAACCCAGTATAATTTGAATGGCCCATTGAACCATTTGATATAAATAAATACATGTAAATACATTGCAGAAAAGGAATCTCTGAAACTAAAAAGACATCACAAGTACATATAATAAACCGTTCATCAGAATTTGATGAAATATGTATATATAATTAGCAAAGTGTTTAGAGCAGGGCTTGATTTACTCTAACATCTCTGAGCTACAGGGAATTTAATTGATTACAAACGCAAAAAGATAAATATTTTATTTCCTATGTATATTGGAATAAGCTGTATATTAATATCAATTTACCTAGTATGTTACATGTGTATTTACCTACAGTATAAATATAGATGATTTATTACTTTACCGTTTACAAAAGTTCCTAAACATATAGCGAGAAATATCATGCACGTGTATAATGGCCCTCGTCGGTGTATTATGCACCAGATGTGAACGTTTCACGTGCCTTAAATACGCAGATTCTTTTTCATAATCACAATAAACCATATGCATCTACCTTTGGTGAGCTTGACTTCTTGGTACAACAATAGTTTTTTGCCCCGAGAATGTACACACCCATGCAGGTTGACAATTTCGGGGTAAAATTAGACTGCGTGTAAAACTAATAAATAATCGATGTGTTGGCCTATACGGATGTTTTGGACACGTTTCATAATCTGTCCACCACACACATTAATTGGATTGTAAGTTCACTAATTGGTGATCCTTTGGGTTATAAATTTGATCTGATATTGGTCCCCTTTATATAAAAATGATATAAACCGATCAAATTATTAATATGTTATGCGGAGACCACCGTCAAGATTGGGTACCATTATTTCTATTACATATTTCTTGCAACTCATTAATTATTGTTGCTTTACATTTTGACTGAAACTTGTATCATTACAGGCCCGATGACGCTTACTGCTCCGCCCATTCCGACTTGATTTAATATTTAATATTTTGTTGTTTATTTCTGTGTAGTTAGGCCTATGTCATATCCGCGGGGTTGTCTTGTCGGTTTTATTTTGCGTGTAGAGCTGTTCTCTTGTACTTACTAGTAGCGTTTCCATACCATCACAGCGAAACCTATATGCCAATCCGTGAAGCTGTTATTATTCGATGTGTAAATGACATATTGGGATTATTTCACGGGTGAGTTGGGTACAGTGTCAGTGCATAAAACTTCTCTGTATATATATAGCGAAATGTGACGTCTAACTGGAGTGTATATAGTGCGGGACCAGTAGTGAATTGATCCCACGCTTATGTTTTGGTAAACTTTTGAGTAAAGGCTAATTCATTTAGTTGTGAGTCTAAAACTAAATGTTTTCACATCAACGTAGTGTATGTTATATTTCATAATATTTTGATTAATAGCGGAAACATAGAGTTAAACTAACTAACGTGGAATGGAAACTACTATGTATATAATATATCATATTCCTGAAGCAATGGCCCGAGAAATCCCTCTCTGACCATTGCTGGAATAGCGTCTGTTTCTTGAACTTATGCGGGAGTGTGTCTATTCTTTCTGTTCAATGAAAGCTATCACTTTAGTACAGCAACATGACAGTCCTTCGTTTAATCTGGGTCTTCCCTAAAACTTTGGACAGTGATTTAAGGTATTCAAAACGGTGAAAGTATGTTCGTTTCGAAACAGTATTGTTTACATTTCATTCGACTTGATAGCCTCGTTTGTCACGCAATTAGTTTTACTGCAGTATTCTGCTATGCACGGGTTAATTAGGCATAATAAAATCGTGAGTCATGACGTATACGTTATGTAAACATAATTGGCCCAGTATTGGCAGCTCGTGATTGGTTGGTAGACGGACTACTGATCAATCAAAATTTAACACAACAATATCCACTGTGTGTAGCAGTGTGTAGTTGGATTACCTCTAATCAGACGCAACACTGTAGTTGGATTACCTCTAATCAGACGCAACACTGCGCGGAGTATGATAATATATATATATACATATAATGTAGATATTAAATATATATTTAACCTTTACTTGTTCATTCATATATTTTTATCATAAAATATAAAGCCTAGCCTGTATTCGTGTATTATGCCTATTTCAGGAGCAAAAAATTTCACCGATTTTATGAATTTCACAAAAATATTTTTCGTTAAGTTTTCGGGATCTGTCTCCTATATATCTGTTGTTGATCTGGACCTTGATGTTCCACAGACCCATGGCGACACCAAACACAATAAAATATCTAGGTGACAGTCACTTGGAGAAAAATCTATTTTAGAAATTATTGATAACATTTGTTCACACATCTTCACAGGGTCAAGATATCACCATTGGGGGGGGGGGGGGGCTAGTGGTCTAGAGTTCCGCGCTTCGACCTCTAGCTGGCCGGTCACCTCTGGCTTGCGGCTGTGGTTTCGAGCCCTGGCGTGAGCGTATGTGGCGTGGAGATAGGGGCGCCTTCTCAACCTCGTGCGTTTCCTCCGGGCACTCCGGTTTCCTCCCACTGCTAAAGACCCCTACGCGCAAGCGAATTATTGAAATAAAATTAAAAAACCATCTGTTAGTCCCGAAATGACCTAGTTTGTGTTGAGTGGACGTTAAACCCCATTTCTCTCTCTCTCATCACCATTCGGTGTACTGTTAGCTCACTTTGCTCACTTATTTTGTGAAATGCGTTTACCCAGATGTGTGTCACAATACACGTACATTCATGAAACATTATAATGCCCTAGCACTCAGACAGTTGAAATTGCACCCATTTTTGTGTTTTGAAATAATTATCGGTTTGATTGCATTTTATGGTGTGTATTTTTGTGTGCAGTGAATCTGTCTTCCTTCAAAATCTTACGTCCATAGCTAAATAAAGTCAGCGTTGAGATATTGCCAACTGTTCCGATACACCATTAGTCAATACACTATTTTGCGCACAAAAGTTACATCATAACTATGATGAACTTCAAGGGACTATCTCTATTGGAACCGAGTCTCAAAAATAAAAGTCTGAGTACGTATGAAATTTAAGCGTTAAAATATAGATGAATGGCTCATTTACCGTGTCTCAAAATTTCAACTCAATAAGGACGTGATCGTCAAAACTGCTTACCTGGGCAGTAACCCTTTTAAGATTTCGGGTCTATTTTTTCGTAGTGTGACCTGATAATCAATCCCCATTCCTTTAGAGGTCTGAATAATGGATGACCCATGTCCTGTATTTGGTAACGAAAGGTAAATTTCACCTACACATTATTTTAATATAAAAAGGTCTGGTTTTATCCAGAAAGCGCATAATAGTAATGCCGATTGGGACAATGGTCTCCATCTCCAGATGAAGACTGGACCCTGGACCGGTTTAAGTTGTTTGAAAATGTATCACATATATTGAGTTACTGCTCGGCCCTATGGTAGGGAAGGGATTTTATCATAAAATTAAACAGTTTTATATTCTCCAAAATATTATCGGGATTGATCCTTTAAACTTAAACATATCAACGTTGTTTTGACCTACATTACAAATGTTTAGCTCCTTTAAGTTTCGAATTGTAACACACGGAGACTACAGTATGTTGATGTTGTTAATATTATCATGTAAGTGTAGTTGTATAATGTATGTTAATATATAATGACAATCAGTAAAGTAATATCAATTCTTATCTACATATTATATATAACATATTAATCATATACTCTGATAAACATACTGTCATTTAGTGACAGTGTATCTATAGTGCTTTTACACTTGCATATGATTTATAAGACGGATGGCGCACGGTGCAATCAGGTCACTGCCTGATACAGGCAATATTATACATAATATGTACATATTATACAGATGCACATATACTGATTAGACATATAACATGTCTCCACGTGTATAATATCGAACAGCTGCAGAAAAGCCAAATTGGTCGAAACTACAGTTCTACTGTCGAACCGTCGTCAAATTGCGCTTGGGCGACGATGCCATTTGTAGTTTTTCATTATTAAATAATTTGACATTATTGTCGTGAAACTATTCCTAATTCAATGCTGCAATTGGATAAGTCAATGTTGAGTTTAACTCATTTTATGTTCAAAAGGTCTGTGTTGCTGACGACAGCGATCATGAAGACGTGGTTTAAAGACATCCATTCTTATATCATACAAGGTATCCTTCGGTACAATTGGGCTACAATATCTCCCTTAGTTGCGCGTGTTTTAGATCCTGGGGACTGTTTTTAGTCAAGTGGCGTGGTTTAGACCGCATACTTGTTGACAGAAGGCAGGACCGTCTGCCGAACCTCGTGGGTTTTTTGGTTTCCCCGCGCTTCTAAAGGACCCTTCGCATGCAAATCATTGAAATAAAATTATATCCAATTTTAGTCCAAAAATGACAGTTTGTGTTTAGTGAAATGTATCCCCCCCCCTCTCTCTCCTGAGATTTTGAGCCAAATAGCTAAAGATAGTAATCTGTTGAAATGACCGTCAAAATTTCTATACGCAACCAACAAGCTTACAGTCAAGGTTATCCAAACACTGCTATCGGTGTTATAGGTTTGGAAATTGGACGCCAATCACACATGAAAACTGACCGTTTGCAATCCTCTGAATCTTATCACGGGACTATAAATACCAACCAAGGATTTGGATAAATGTTTCAATGAACGATCCAGCACTTTTATTCAAAACAATGCATCAAGGGAAGCTTCTTCATGAAGAAAGCATTAAATAGATGAAACTAGTGTACAAAACTCTATGTAATTTATGAAATTTATTCAAAGCTGTTGCCAAAGGACAAATACACTAATTGGTAATTACAAAAGTAAAGTACCTGCATAGAATATGCAATCAATAAAAATGAAAAGAAAATCAAAACTAAACAAACCATGTTTCTGACATTTTCGTCTATAAATATTTGATCATCGCCCCCAGAATTCCAGAGGAGAATATTCTACGTATCTAAACACTATAGGACTATATATATAGGCCTAGTGTATATAAATTGGCAGTCAATTTAGATGTTATTTTCACTTGTGAAAGCAAGTCTATAGGTAGAGAGGTAAATATTTGTTTATCAACATATACTATCACAAGAGGCAGCCATTAACACAATGATAATATATAGGTTAGATTTCACATGCAAATTTATTACTGAAGCAACCCAAATAATGAACCTTGGACGTTTTAAGTACGATTTAATTCGTAAACATGATCAAGTTAGAATGTAGAGACCAAGGTTGAATATTCACATACACTTTTATGAACAATGAATGAAGGCAGAGCGAAGTAATCCAATATGGTCAAATGGCTGAATTCTTTTTGTCCTTTAATTGCAGGACTGATTTCATGAAATGAAATGAAATAGGGTTTAACGTCCTACTCTTCTGCACCTTACCTGGGCTAATGGAAGACGGGCATACGCCATACAGTGTGCTATAAATTTTGCCCGGGCAGCGGCGCTACAGCCTACTCTTATATCGAATTCCGACTGCCAAGGGATCTTTTACGTGCACGCCAATGTGTACACGGGACCTCGGTTTTCGTCCCATCCGAATGACTAGGGCTGATTTCATAATTATATAAAGTTAAATTGGTTCATACAGTAACCATAGCTGCACAGTTAAAGGGACAATAACATTCTTGCTGGCTTGGTAGCTCCAGAAAATAAATAATACCCTTATTCTAAGTACTAGATGTTTAAATGTCCTACCTGTTGTGTAAATTATCCATTACAACCTATTTTATTTGTCCAGAGTGTTCGAAAATATTTTAAAATCCAAGTTACATTTGAAAAGGTTTACGTTAGACTTTTCAAATCAATTGGTTAAGTTTTTCCAATTTTTTAAATTAGGTGTGTAAATTAAGACTATTAAATATTCTAGAACATTTCTGTTTATTATAATCTATTTCTAAATACAAATGCCGATAAAGTAGTCAGTATGGACTTGCGTATAAACTGCACTTCCGAGGCGAGAAGACGAGACTGTGACGAAGCGAGGGAGCGAGAACACTGGAGAACGATAAAGTAGTCAGTATGGACTTTCGTATAAACTGCACTTCCGAGGCGAGAAGACGAGAAGACGAGACTGTGACGAAGCGAGGGAGCGAGAACACGAGAGAACGAGATTGACTCAAAGGCGAGGGTATGGAAGCGTATAGGGGTCAATAGCGCGATAGATACCGCAATATTAAGTTGATAATAAGTCAATATATTGTGATTTTTCTGACGATTTTTTCTCTGAAAAGGCAATTTTTGCCAAGTTAATTGAATAACTCGCTAATTTGCAAGTCGTCATTTTGTTTTAGATGCACACGTCGACATAGCGCACGGCAATATTTTGCGAATATGTCGACATATACTACGGCGAAATGGAATATGTCGCCAAAGCTTCCGAATAGCAATATCTTACCGCAAACGTGTACATTAAAGACGAAATGGGACATAAAACATAGCGTGTTGACTCAATTATCTCGGCAAAAATTGACTTTTCAGAGATAAAATCATCAGAATAATCACAATATGTTAACATAATACCAACTTAATATTGCGGTATATATTGCGCTATTGACCCCTATACGCTTCCATACGAGGGAGGGAGCGAGGGAGCGAGAAGTCGAGGTTTCTCAAAGGCGAGAACACGAGAGAGCGAGAAGTCGAGGGCGAGAACACGAGAAGACGAGAAGTTGAGGGCGATAGGTCGAGAACACGAGGTTTTTCAAAGGCGAGAAGACGGGAAGTCGAGGGACGAGAAGTCGAGGTGAAAGTAATCCCGTGTTCTCGGGGCGAGATCCTCGTATTCTCGCCCTGTTTCCTCGCGTTCTCGCTCCCTCGCATTCTCGCCCTTGACTTCCCATGTTCTCTCGTCCTCTCGTCTTCTCGTGTTCTCGCCCTCAACTTCTCGCGGCGAGAACACGAGATTCTGAAATGGCCGCAATAGGCTTTACACATTTTGAATGGATACATTCTATTATTTGAATGGTATTTAGTAATTATGTGGGTTATTATACTGTGACGTTTCAAAAAGTCGTTCTAATTATAGGGTACATGACGAGAAACGTTACTGAATAAATAGGGTTGTTCTTCAAGGAAGCACCCTATAACTGTCTGGAACACCACCGTAGTCAGCCATAGTTCTAAAATACCTACTGTTTGTAATAGACATATAGTCAGGGATCATCACGTGGAGTGATGATTTGGGTACGTGGCACCTTCAACCTATCTGCCAGTTTCTCACCTACTGGGCCTATAGCTCGCTTGACAAGAATATCATCGGACCCGAACTGAAAGTGGAACCCCCTTCCCACTGACCCTCTCTGTGATAGCTGTTTCTGCTTAGAACTGTAAAGTATGACTAACCGCCCACCCAAAAGATTCTGCATAATTGTACAAAAGCATATCGGTAATTAACGAGTAATGGACTATGTATATAAAAGGCAAATGACATGCAGAAAAAGAGTCATTTTCCCAGCCTTTCATTAATGGCCTTCCTTGACCTAATGACCCTCAACTGAAGAGAAGAAATAGGGTTGATAAATCTTTGTGGTTTTACTGGCATTATCATTACCATTTAATCCCATGTTCAAATACAATTACCACGTGATAGATAATGCGCGCCAATCAATGGAATCATCCATAACTGACTTCAGACTGACCAAAACACGAAATGTTGTGACTGGTATAGCTGACCACCGAGTGTGTCTGGCCATTAAGTGTTGTGATTATATAAAACAAGTATAAGTTTACGAGATGTTGCCGAAGGGCCAGAACTCGAGTTGTAAAGAGGTTAAAAGGTAATCGACAGGTCAGCATTACTCGATTGCTTGTTTACTTTCAACGTCTCTATAGACTCACACACAAGATATCAATCGGCCTTCACATGATAACGACCGAGTCAAAAAGGCCACCAAACCATTGGTACTTTTCGCATATTGGTTTCCAAAATTTAACCACAGAAAGACAGTTTGTTTGTTCAAACTAAATGTCTTTAGTTATATAGTCACAAAACAGGAGATTAGTCGCTATCTATTTGGTAAGCGAACGGGTGGCTGAAACAACAACCACGCCGGTCGGTTAATAAATAAAAGAGGCGTTTCTGGCGTATTCGTTTTTAGGACCCAGAGCTGATGTTAAAGAAGACAATAATAATACATTCTGCTTATGGTGCTTTCATGACACATTGGGTCATCTGTAGCGCTTTAAAGAATGACCCAATCGCTTTTATTTAATACATTTTAAAATAGCATTATGCAAGAGCAAAAACTGCTTATTACAGGTCCTTCTTTAGGCCTGAAATGTTATCTAAATAATCAATTAGACATAATTAACATATCCAGACCATAATAAACTTTTGATGGCAAGGCTAGCCTTCGATGTTGGTGGATTAAATTCATTTATGCCGCTTAATGGCCGCTGATAATTAAATCAATCAAGTGGGTAATCGAGACTATGTTGTTTATATTAATGATTTGAGTAATGATGACCGAGGCTATGTGAATATTTCAAACGCCTTTTTTCTCGGCTGGGGGTTGGGATGTCCTAGTGTTCTAGAGTGCCGCGCTGCGTCCTCTAGCTGGCCGGTCACCTCTGGTTTGCGGCTGTGGTTTCGAGCCCTGGTGTGAGCGTATGTGGCATGGAGATAGGGGCGCCTTCTCAACCTCTTGGGTTTCCTCCGGGCACTCCGGTTTCCTCCCACTGCTAAAGACCCCTACGCGCAAGCGAATTATTGAAATAAAATTGAACCATATGTTAGTCCCGAAATGACATAGTTTGTGTTGAGTGGACGTTAAACCCCATTTCTCTCTCTCTCTTTTTCTCGGCTAATAGTGGATGAATCTGACTGAAATTTTCAGCAAATTACCTTTACACTATCTAGTTTTTAACTATTATAGTTAGAAATGCCACCTCTTTATCTTATCTCCCATAATGTAACTTTAAGAAATCCCAAACGATTTTACGCTAGCGTATATATAATTCAATTTTAAATATATAAATCATAATATAGTTTCTGTCTCAGAGTTCATCTTTGCCAACTTGGCCCCAGGAGAGACGCTATACAACTATGTGTAAAAAATAGGTGTATGAAATCTCTTTGATATTATAAGTAATCTGTTAACTTCAATGAAACTGAACACAGCCTATAGTCAATCATAGGAAATGATAAACAAAAAGCATAATGGATTACTAGATGAGCCGTCTTGTTCCTTGAGGGGTCCCGTGCCTCTGGGTGCAGAAAGCTAGACTGACAGTTTTTAAACGATAATGACATGGCTTTAAGTGACTAAGTAAGATTTTTTTAGATATAAGTCGTTATAAACTATTTACCATTGTCTAGTGATTATGGCGATTCGGACCATTTGGTACGAGGTATGTAAATCATGATAGATTTCCTCACGTTTGCTTATAAGGTAATAAAATGAGATCTGTACCTAACGGTGACGGGCACATAGTAGTAGTTAATTTAATATACTATAATATATATCATAAAATTAATGTCTGCTGTAACTGATGTCAAAAACTCTTCTGTGTATTATGGGAATGACTACAGCGTAGATGTCAATGACACAGTAACCAAAACACTGCCGACCAGACAGCGCTAACGATTTATAACACCGATTGGTGTTTGCCACACTCACGTCTGAAATAGATATGGAAAAGTAATAAATACGAAACGCGGACGTTTCCTTTGAATGTTATTGGTTGCATATAGCCTATTCAATTTACATCTCCAGTATGGGTTCTTTCAGCCCAGTGCATCCAGTTTATTTTGTGTTTGTCGGTGTCGGCACAAACTGACAGCAAATCCGGAAGTATTTGAGTGTTTATAGCCGTATACCCGCAAGGACAAATTGTAATTAATTACTTTATCACAATATTGGTCTTTATTGTTTTCCTGGCAACTGTCGTGTATGGAGAAGCGGAAGCCATCTTCTTCGCTTTCGAAGCCCCTAAGCCCTTCAAATCAACACATATTCGGCGAGTTTATTGTTATTCAACCGTTTTTTTTTTTTGTATTCAGGGTCCCGTTTCTTGAAATCTTAACTAACGATAAAATTCAAATTGTAGTAGATACTTCAATTTTGACTGACTGAGCACTGAAATAGATGTAATATAGAATAAATGTTATGTAAAATTTCGCTAAACAGGCACCAGATCTTTCAGATCGTAAACTTTAAGAATGGTATATTTTACTGAGAATGTTTCAATTTGTTAATGGCAGGTTACAATGCTGGTAATTTGATAATTTCCAAAGCCCTTTTGAACAACTGGATTTTAGTTACCACAGCACTTAGATTTAAATACATCCGATTTCAGGAGAGACATAACTTTTCTTCTTTCAAGACTGCTGTTAATGGGCGAATGAACGGCTTGTGGGATAAGTTACATGTTTACATTCAAACTAAACACATCGTCAGTCTATAGGCGGTTGCCAAGCAACGGTAAGGACTTGCTTTCTGAATCACCTAATATCAAATTTGGGGTTTTCTTTTTTGAAGATAAAAGTGCTTGTTAAAGTGGTGTGAGTGTGTGTATACTTTATTCCACTGCGACAAACTGTGCTGACATCGCAACACGTGACCGTGTAGGAAACAAGAAGTAACACAGGGAGAGGTTGAATAAAAGATGCATCCATCATTTAGATAAAAAAAGACCCGACCGTTCTTCCTATATTTGTTCAAACATGGATAATGAATACTGAAAGTTTCATTCAAATTACTTTACTCTGAACTAAGTTATCAGTGCTCGAAGACGTAGCGTAGATTGTTTATTTTTCTAGCAATGACATGGTACTTGAAAATCTTCATCTAATTCATCTTTTAAGAATCTATAGGTTTTGAGGCTAATGGCATAGATGATTTCCCATTATTCATGTCTGTTTACTTCCTGATTTTTCCGCCTAAAACTCTAGAGTATTCATCAAAACGTGACTGATTCAAGACCAGATTGTTACCAAAATGGGATAGAATTACTGTAGGCCTACTAATTGCATTACGTATTATAAAACAATATAAATACAGTCACAATATATTCATAGAAATTGATTGTTTACAAAACAAACTCCCCAATGTCCTCGGCAAATTCCTAACCTTCAGCCGAAGTCATAGATTATGAAAGAAATCCCCTAGATATATTTCATAATTATTGGCAAATGCAATACAAATCTATTTATTGCACCATAATGTGATCATTATTTTGTTGAATTGCTTTAGGGTTACTTGTCTGATGGAGTTCTGCATTTCTGTAAGCCGGTCATATCTGTGTGTGCCTTATTGTTTCCTTTGTGTATCAAATTGCAATAAAGATATATATGTTCACAATAATGACGGAAATGGCGGAAGTCTTACTCACAGTATATATATATATATATAAAGATAGGTTGCGAGGCAACGAAACATTTACACACAGCTGCTAAGTCGTCCTCTTGTAGTCCACAGTGGACTAATCGAGAAGAGAGAGAGAGCGAGAGAGAGAGATGGGGTTTAACGTCCACTCGACACAAACTAGGTCATTTCGGGACCAACATATGGTTTAATTTTATTTCAATAATTCGCTTGCGCGTATAGGGGTCTGTAGCAAGGGGAGGAAACCGGAGTATCGAGAGAAAACCCACGAGGTTGGACAGGCGACCCTACTCCTTGCCACGTACAACCCGGGATTCAAAACTACGCCAGTTGACTCAATAGTGGGCCGTATGCTGCAGCGCGCACGCGCACGCCAAAAGCCAAGTGGAAGCGTCAGATCTTCGTGGGAGCTTTTACAAGACACCAAATACTGATTACAAATAACAACACTAATAAGTAAATTACCAGAAATCATTATAATGTGTTTGGCCTCTACACCCGATGCTGACCTTTCTTATACGAATTATTTAACTCTTAACTGACCCACGTCGACTTTTGTCGACACCTATGACGTTACCGTTAAGTACACACGGCGACGTTTGTCGACAAAACCAGTAAGCCGAATGCAACGTTTCTAGCGCAATGAGAGTTACTGCCCTTATAAACAGGCGGCCTTTTCTCGTTTGTTTACTTCCTGTTTGACATTTGGACAGTTAAAAATCTTACTGTTGCTTCTTGAAAATTATAATAAAACGGTGTTATGTCTAGGCTTATACGACAACGTTCTACTTACGACGGATTACCATCACTACAGTGATTCAGATTTTATCGGTGGTGTAGGCCTAGATATTTATATTTTTGTGTTAGTAGAACGTGATGATAGAAACTAGACTAATTTTAATTACTTTTAAGTTTTAATAAGCTTAAATTAAAAGAGATTCATAATAAATGATTTTTAGTTCACAAAAGCCGAAAAAAAAAGAAAAAAGAAATAACCATTAGATCTATATAGGCCTACATCAGCATGAAGAAATGTCTAAATTAATTTCTTTTTTCTGTAAAATTCATATTTATGCATTTTAGATTATTTCATCCATTTACACGAAGAGTCTATTTTCAGCTGTTATATTTAATGATACGATTTAAAATGCATACCTATATTTTGGCACTTTTGTCACTATTGACCATTATGACGTGGGTTTTTATGACGTTATGACGTCAAACCTCTGGGTCATTTAAGAGTTAATATGGTGATAAATGTTGCAGTTCGAGTAACGGAAAATCAAAATTGTTGGTTTGATTTAGCTGCTACCAATAGTATGCTAGAAAATGACCGCCCCAACAGAAATTACCGCTGTAAATGATGTACATATAGTCAGTCGTATAATCCCCTAAAACGTAATTCCTTGTGCAAGACTTAAAGCTATGGCAGCATATCGGACTGCAAATCTAAAACGGAAATCAATAATTGATGACTTTGATAATGAGTCTCGAGACGCCGAATTTGTTTGACGTCCCTTATAGAAAAACCTGCACTGTTATTCATTCATAAATATGCGATTTTGTCAACAATATCCACACGAAATCGTGAAAATTATAACGTAAATATGATTATGTATGCCTACAAATTACCCTAAGGCTACAGTAATTAGTTAATGATTACAATTAGGGGTTGGCGTATACGTATCGATATTTTAACCATTCTATACAGGCAAACTGTATGGGACAAACATACTGGGCATCAAACTCCAATGACCTACATTATGTGTATGAAATATAAGAAACTTCAATTATTTGGAAAGAATACACATATATGAGTTTCTTTCTTGTTTACACTTACGAGTCATATCATATATTATACTCCACTCAAGCTGTTGAAAAAAGCCGATACAAGCCGCGATAAAAAAGGAATAATTCCCTGATGTTAAGTAGGACCGCGTGTATCATATACTTGTTTACCTCCTAACTGAGCGACCTTGGGAATTGAGGAGACCATGATATGTTTATAATGGGTATTGACTGGCATTGAGAATGGAAGGAGGATTGCGGCCGAATTCCTGGAGTCGTCTGCATATGAACTGAAACTGTTTCTGATTTAGGCCACGCGAGCATTTTTATAGGCTTAAAGATCATACAAATAGTCTATCTTTTATGTATAGATTCGAGCGCATGCCGTTTATATATAACAAGACTTTCGGCAAATGTCAAATGTCAGAAGCGAACAACGAACTTCCAGCATTCCAGCTATTTTCTATATTAAAGAATTTTTTATTCAGTAGAGCGGCTTATAGGCCTACCCCTATAAAACGCATTTGTGAAATTTTGAAAGATTATGTATTATTTAATAAAATGAAAATTGTATTTTTCATAAAGCCCACATTAGAAATAAATATTGACGATCAGATATAGAACCGGGTCATGTTAAGCAGTTTCAGAAATAATCGGATTGTGGGGGTTTAGGTTGGGTGAATTAACGCGTTTTCTGTGAAAGTCAAGGAGGGAGGGGGAGGGGGGCCGAGGAGCAGGGACTCCCGTCTAACTTCGTCGGGTTTCTCCTGGTTCTCCGATTTCAGCTCATAACTCTCGAATCATTGAAATAAAAATGCACCATGCAGGTCACGCAGTGACATAGTTAAACTGTCTATTTTTATTAATCAGTGTTCCTGAAATGTCTGTTATGTAATGCATGGAACTAACTAGATCAAATGAAAACGTAAATCAGATAAAATCGTCGGGGGAATTTGCATTTTCATTCAGAAACATTCGCTTTATGAAATAAAGCAGAGTTGGCCATTAATTCTGTATGTACATTAAACCATGATTTATCTATGTTTCAATATGACACAAAACATGTTTATGCTCAGTACACTATGCTATTCGAAACACGAAAATAAAAAAATATCAAAATTGCGTCGAAGTTAGTAGACACGAGCTAAGCTGATTGGAGTTATCTGCCCATCGTTATACAACCGAGGTGAGAGTGTTGTAATAATATGTAGGCTAGTTATATATACTGTGCATGTTATATCGACACATGACTTTCACGAGGGTTTCATCAGAAATAATTTCGTCAGAATGTACGTCTAATATACGTACAGAGCTAGAACATTCTAATGATAATTTGACTAATAGAGAGATCTTAAAGCACGTGACAGTTTGATGGTGCAATGTGTCATTTATCTTCTTATGTAAACAAATCTATTTATAAACATACAACGCTAAGGATTTGATAAGAATGAAATATATCTTGTGTGTATTTATTTGAATAATCGTATTTAATATTTGTTTACATATTATATTTTCGGGCGAAATTACGTCCCAATGTCATACTATTCGCCGTCATGTACCTAATTGCTTATACCGCGAAAGGAGTATACAGGGGCGATATCCTCGCGGGTTTTCTATAGGGTCCTTCGGTTTCCTCCCATTGTTAAAAGCTCCTACATGCAAGCGAATTAATGAACTAAAATTGAACCATATCAGGTGCGGATCCAGGATTTTTTGCAGGGGGGAGGGTCTAGGTTTGATAATTGCTTAACTAATTGCGCTCAACCGATAATTTGGTAAATTAGATTCAATTTGGTACATTCTGACGTATTTCCGGAAGGTAAATTCCAAAATAACTGGTATAAATCGCCAATAAAATCGCATAAAAAATTTTCAAGTCTGAGCAGGGGGGGGGGGGGGGTCCGGACCCCCTGGACCCCCCCTCTGGATCCGCGCCTGCATATGTTAGTCTCGAAAGCAATACTACAGGGGTAAAGTCGACTATCTAATCTCGTGGGTTTTCTCCGGGTTCCTGATCAATAGGTTGAGGACTCTCGTCCGCTAGTTAATGTAAAATCGTAGTTGTATTGTATGGACGTTTACTTCCGATGAAATAAAACGAGATTACGCCTCATTTAGCTCCTCACATTATATACTCATAATCTTTATGCCTAATCCAGGCGCGTATCCAGAGGGGGGGGGGGGGGTCCGGACTTGAAATTTTTTTATGCAATTGTATTGGCGACTTTTAGACCTGTAATTTTGGAATTTACCTTCCGGAAATACGTCAGAATGCACCAAATTGAATCTAATTTACCAAATTTTTCTGGGGGAGGACCCCCCGTTAATTGGTTGAGTGCCTTTTATCAAACCTAGACCCCTCCCCCCCCCCTGCAAAAAACCCTGGATCCGCGCCTGTAATCATCAATCATAGTAAAATATTGTTGCCATGGTCGGTGTTGTGGTGCAATCGTTTTATGGAAGAAACGTTATAACTAACAATATAATATCCTACTGCGCAATGTTTTATATCTCAATGTACGTCGCCTTTTTTAGTTTGAAACTGAACTGAAGCGTTTCTTTATAGGCCTATATATTTAGAAGGCGTGTCTAGCTATTTATTCCGAAACCACGCATTTATTGTTAAAAAGTTTGAGTTCATAGTACCAGATAATGTGGCGTGTATACAGATTTTCTAATAATGAATTTGGACAGGGACAGACCATTCTGTTAAGTGGCCGAATTTTGACAAATATATGTGAATTCCCATCAATCGGCATAAAGTATAAAAGTCATTATGATTATCTATTTATCATACATAAATACCGTATCGGTTATCTGTTATCAGAAGTATACGGTAGCTACTGATACAAGCTTGATCTTGTAGTATCTTGTAGTATTAAACATCTCTGAACACAGCACTCTGCCCCTCCTTCATCCACCTCAACCATCTCTATTTTACCCAAGTGGCTGTGCTTCAGTACCCAAACAACTTCAGAAACAATATCAAGCTCAAATTTCGTAGGAGATAATCGTTCAAAATTTTTCGAACCAAGGTCCACGGTGATTGTTACTAGCAGGGATAATATCAGCCCAAACACTCCACCGTATAGACAGACTTGTTCGATCTGTTTACAAGAATATCACAATTCTTGTTATCACACTGTTTAAATAAAGACATCTTCACCTGAGTGACCGGTCAGAATCCAAAGTATTAAGTCCATTTAGCATTAAGTAACGCTTCTAAATTACCAGTTCACAACAAGTCTATTCAGATTTATAATTATTAAACTTAGATATTCTTATAATACAGTAATTATACTTTGCGTTTCTGCTGTTAAGTTGAACCCGAATGGGGGTTAAGTGGCATGCACATGTTGAAAAAATGTGTAAACAGTCATACGGTTGTTGGGCATGCGTATGAAAACACTATTTATATATAAGTTCAGTTCAATATACACTTATTTATATATCAAATCAAAAATTAAATAAAAACCAAATCAAACTCTAATCTCACATCACACGATGCCTTCTCATACAAACTATACTCATCTTTCTATATAAACACACACACAACGTGAAAATAAATATGATTAAAGAAACCCATTATTCATATTCTATTTACTATAATTTTGCTGACATTGTTGACAAAATTGCTGTCCTGCTTATTGATGCAATTATTGTATCTTTAACGAAGAAGAGGGTATCTGAACGTTATTTAAAGAATTGATCATTGGCGAATGCTTTGCAAACTGCAAAATTGTGAACATTGAATCTCTAAAAGGAGTATATGGCTCAATTTCGTTTTTAATGACAGACTATATCGAAAATTTGTCGAATTACATAATTATACCGGTGCTATAAACGAGATGTGGTCAAATACAAGTGCCTTCCATTATATTCGCTTCATCAAATAAGCAGTATACAATAAATTAGAAAAAGGAAGATCAATACGTCAATCATTTTTCTTTTGCATTATACTAACTTGCTCACGTTGAGTAACTCCGGGAGAGTGTTGGAATAATATACGCAGTTCAATTCAAGATGTCTGGGTTGTCTTCAATTTCAAGATTACCTTGCGCTAATATTTTTGTTCACAAATTAGACCTACGCCAAATTAACACAAATTGGTCAACGGCATCTCGTTCGAAAAGTGAGAGAGACAATGTGACGGGGCATAACGTCATCTCAACACAAGCTAGGTTATTTCAAAACTTAAAACATAGGGGTATTTAGTATGTGGGGAGGAAACGGAAAAAAAACCGATGTGTGGAATCGAAACCACACCACTCGACTCATTAACCTCAGGAACGGTACCAGGCACGGCACGGTTAATTTTTTTGTAATATATACTGATCAAACGTAAGGTGGCCTGTATAACCTAACGCGCACGCCGACGAATAAGTGAAGATTATTATGACAAAAAATGTAAATCTGGTTTGAGGCTATAGTCTTACCCCAACGCCATTGTTTATTTTACTAATTAAGTAGTAAAGTGGTACGATAAATAAATATAACCGCGCATTTGGTGACAAATTCCTAACTGAATATTGGAAAATATGTTTTTATATTATTTTGACCATTCTTGTCACCTGGTATGCGGTGAGGTGTTGTTTCGTGTTTGTATAACCTTTTTCTTAACTGCCCCTTTGATAATAACCTACACTGAATGGAAGAACAAAATTATACACTTGTCTATCCAAATATTATAATAAGGTTCTTTATTGTTTATCGTTATATATGTAATTCGCTATTTGGATGTTTTTAAGGTTATGAACTTCGGAAGATTTGAGGGTACGTGAAATCTCATAGGCCATAAATTAGCACCCAGAGGCGATCAAAGCTTCACATTAGGATGAAATAATATCAAAAATTGCTTTTAATATCTCTTTATATTTGGTTGTTTTATTTGATGTCGCATTCTGTGTCATATAATTCACAATACGCGACAGTTAGTTGAATATGAAACTGCAGTAATTTATCATTACCAAAATGACTCAATGAAACTCCATTTTGATTATAACGACGTATAACGATGTATAAAGAATATATTTATATTCCCAGTTATAGGGAAATCAGAGCGTTGACAGTAGCCTCCGAAGAATGCACGTGCAGGGTGGTGGTGGGCATCCAAAGAGGGTAATTAAATTAAGCTTTTGTATTGCTGTTAATTTTGTTATACGTGTTACACTATTTCACCTGCTTTTACTTATTGAGAATTTCTTCGTTTCTCAAATTGCCGAATGCTCGCCTCTGATGTGAGCCCAAATTATAGAGATTCTCATAATCAGTTTCAACATTAAATTTTTTCTTGTCTTCAAAAATAAAATGTAGGATTGAATTGGAAAACTCCCTTAACAATATCATTCACAAATAAAAAGGCCATGTAATGTAGCCTACAAATTCTATGCCAAACTGATAAAAGTGAAAGGCCTGTGGACAACAGTGTCTGAATACCATCAACACGTCTTAATATGATTCATTCATAGTTTTGAGCGTTCATAATCGTTTACAACATGAGTTTATCTGCACTCAGTCATTACTTCTTTATTGACAATAAGACGATCTATAACCAAGGTTCTTTTATTCTACAACACTTCACAAGTCCACATAGCTTCAAAGAGATCCGCATACAATACGATTAATTGTAATTACAAGCTAGAAATGGGTGAACCTAAATGAATATGAAAATCGTTAAGTTATATTTACAGAGAAAAGTTACTCATCTTTGGTATAAATGGTTACAAAGCCATCTTCTAAAGACCGGCATTTAGTACCAACCTAGCATAGGGCATGAATATTGACCCGAATCATATTTCCTTATTCAAATAGAAGCGTACGTATTTTCATTGACTCTATCCAGGTTTCTTGAACAAACGTTCGCCATGTTGGAAAGAGACGGGTCTATTCTTTTTGACATTTAGTCGTCAATATTGTATATAAAGGTGATGATTAATTATAGACTGACTGATGATCAATAATACACCCTTTTTTTATTCCAATTTCTCTCAACTTGCAAAAGTTTTCAGCGTATAGATAAGCATGATAAAAAGTAACAGTGTATTTAATCACACTTAAGTGTTTAATTAGCTGATCGTTAATTAATAATAAATAGAAAACGTTCGCTTTTTTTTATTTTCCCGATATTTCTTTAAAACAAAATTTCACTTGCCATGAGATTACAGAATGCCAGGTGAAATGAGGTCAGTTCTTAATTTCAAGCTTTCAATTATGAATATTTTATATTGCAGTTTCATTGATTGTGGTTTGTTTCACCAGGTTTCAAGGTTTCAACTACATATCTAAATGAAGAAACGAGCTGGCTCGTGGGATCGATAGCAGGTGTATACACGGTATCATGTATGTGTAGATCGGGTGATCGGTATATCGATAGCCACTTTGAAAATAACGACGGTGAGTCTAAATGGTTTCATGCGAAATTATAAGGGCAAGGTCCCACGCGAAGATCTTTTATACTCGTATATTTACATGTCTAAAAACTAAGTATGGTGTCTTAACATACGACCACTCGCTATAGAAATTTGTGTACTTTGGCTGACAAATAATATCTATAATACACTCTACAAATAATGATATATATCAATGAATACGTATGAAGGTAAAGGGCGACGATTGTGGGTTGGTTGACCCACGAGATACAACAGATGTATATATAGACAGAACAATATATAGGTTGTAATATAACAACTGCTGATTAAATATTATAATGCCAACAGATGAACATATAGATCCCAAAGATAGCAACGACAGGTGCCACCTTCCCGCGTCCTCTACAAACTTTATTTCACTATATTATTTTTTTTATCGCTTGTAATTTCACCTTGCTACATATATCCTTGGAAATTCAGGATATGAATTTAACATCAAGATTATAAATAACAAACTTTAAATAAAAATAAATTCGGTGATGATTTTACAACTGAATTTTGCAATGATCAACCCAATTTTGTCTTCATAGAAGTCTTGAAATTTTGAGGGGATGTCGCTGCTTTCAATTAGTAAAGTATGAAGGGTTTGCAATATGGACCTTACATGAAAGAGTATTGTCATCCTGTGACGTAGTTAGAATTTCTAATTTTACGTCGATTGATTCAATACATTTTCATAAATGTATAGGGTTTTTTATAATTACATTGTCTCGCCCTATATCTAAAATAATTATTGCTCGGTGCTTCATTGCTTACCCCAATAAGAAGCAAACATATGCGCTGCGTCCTATTTGTGTCCATGTCTAGGTGCCAAAGAAATGGATTTAGCTCCTTTAAGTTAGGAGTCTTCATGTTTATTATTTTAAACGCCAAACTTTTTATTGAATGTATCTGCTTTAACACGTTTAAGTCTTACTGAGCTCAGATAAAAGTCGATGAACGTCATTTGCATATTTCGGACATCATATTATTAAAATCACTGGTGCATTTTTCAGACAATATTTAAAAACTTTCAATGCCACGGCTTAGTCCACGCCATACTTAAATCTCTAAAATGATAAGTGAACTTCACCTTTATTTCCATATGGCACCCCTCCAAACTCGATTGAATGTATTCCGGAAGTTTCAGCGGCCATATATCATACGTTATTCATTGGATTCACCAAATACAGTAAATGAGAATTTCTACAACTTTTAATTATTCCGAAAGTCGTGTGCAGTAAAATAGTAGGACCAGTGAGCTTCCGGCAAACAACGGGTAACTAACATGTTGATGGTTTTTCTTTTAAAAAGTATATATTGAGATAGTCTACAGCAGTCTATTCGTATGTTCCCGTTGTACGTCGTTAAAAGATTTACAAAACATAAAAATATTTTCAAAATAAATAATATGGGCTGATTGGAATAACACGGTTGAACACATTTTTATAAGCTTTGTGCAGTGTAAGCATACTATAATGAAAGACTAGTTATATTTCAGGGCATTACTGGGATACATTTGTATCCAGCCATTAAAATGTGTGGAGTCATCTGCACGTGTACATGTAATATTTCCTAGTGTACATTGTAGGGCCCAATACTGATCCTTGTGGCACCCACAAATACATTTGATATGATGGCGTACCGAAACGCCCTGGCTTACCCCAAATAAAGGCAAGGTGAACAGGACTAACAGAATTAGTAATACAGAATTCTTATTGTCAACAGACAGAAGAATATCGTTTTGGACCTTGGTTACAGCGATTTAGGTGCCATGATATATTCTATAAGTACTTTAGAAACGTTCGTGACATGTTGGCTGATAAGATCTACATGGCTGTCAGTTTCTACACAATTCATTTTTTCCCAAATCTTTGAAATCAAGCATAGATTAGATACGAATCGATAATATTTAAATATATTTCTATCGGGACAGGTTTTGTTATATCTGTCTTGATTAGTCAAAAGGGAGTATCGACATTAACATGTAACCAGTCTCACGAATGATTTCCAAGAGTTCCTCCAGGTTTCTTTTGGATAATAATTGAAAGATCAATGAAAATTCCGATGGGTTTTCGGTATTTCCGTTTGAAACTTGGATTACTGAATTTAGGACATTCCCATTTTTTTTTTTTTAACTTAGTCCAGTCAATTTATGAAAAAAAGGGGGTCAACCCCCAACAACAAATTGCAAGAAAAGGTTTTTTGGTGGTTTTTGGTAACAGTGGGTGTACTGAATGACATCCTAAAGGTTTACCAAAACTGGAGTACCGGAAAGTCCCAAATTTTGAGGGCAAAGTTCGGAATTTAAGCCATTTTCCTTCAAACAAACAAAAAGTCATCAATTTTTAACAGAAACACATGAAACTGACACCATACATTAGCTTGTCAGGGTCAAACGTTTTTATGGCATGATTTTCATAGATGTTCGATGCTCTCTTGAACCATGTTCCGAGATTTTATTACCTGAGAAACATGCTGACAAGAATCCAAATTTATAAAGGGGCACAACTCTGCATTATTTTATCATGAAATAACAATTGTAGTCTCAAAATTAATATATTTGGGGCCATTATTTCATTTGAAGATAAGCCCAGTGGTGTTTAGTACTTTCTTATACCATTTTCGGGAATCCACTACCTCAAAACATTTTGATGCGAACCCAAATTTATGTATATTAGTAACTCTGCACTTCTTCATCACTTACTGTGGGCATTTGGTATGTACATGTTCTGGGTGAAACAAGATTCGAAAAAACGGCGCGTAAGGAATTATTTACAAATTTGTTCTTAAAAGAAAGAAGTTTTGTTTACATTGGTTAGGCAGATATCTGCCATTTTGGATTTTAACAGATTTTACTGCTTTAAAGGACCAGTAAAGACCACATGATGAATATAACTAAACATGTTCATATTACACATAAAGCGTCTTATACTCTTAAACAGGACATTTGGATTTGGGATTTTCTTGTTCAGATTTGACAAATGTCGGCCATCTTGTTGGGTTTGACCAATTTCCGGTCCTCAGAATTTGGTTAACTTTTGGGATTTTATAAAGTACACCTAAATAAATGCAAAAATGCATAAAAACCTTTTCTTGCAATTTGTTGGGGGTAAAATCATAAATTGACTGGACTATAACCCCAAACTTAGCGATTTTATAAATTACACCTAAATAAACGCAAAAATGCATAAAAACCTTTTCTTGCAATTTGTTGGGGGTAAAATTATAAATTGACTGGACTATAACCCCAAACTGAGCGAGCAACGTTAAACTAGTGCTGCATCGCAGTTACCCAAGACCCATTGAACCGTTTTCGTGTGGTCAAAGGGACATAACACTCTTTAGATTACCAGGGGTAGAACTGGCTATTAAAATACTACTTTGCTTTTCAAAGAGCTTCTCTGGCTTCTCAATATATGATAGTTTCAGTAATAACTTAAATTTCGGAGAACATTAAAAATGTTGACTGGAGTGAAAATAAGACCCAAACTACTTTAATTTGAAACTACTTCTCTAAATCTAGACTGTAAAGTCCACCAAACAATAAAATATGGCAATACACTGTAACTACACTGGTCTATAATTAAGAAACTACCAGTCTTTATCCAACATTGACTGTTTTCCATTTTATTTTCTGGTCCATATTTCCAGTCATGTAATATATCTGAAAATTTAACCTTAGGAAATTCTTGAGATTGTAGCAATCAAAGGCGTTTTATAGCTGAGACGCCAGCCTCCTCGCAAAAAAAAAAAATCAAAGAAGTTGAACAAATAAAACGAGAGCCAAATGCTAAATCCGATGAGAAAAATAGGTTGCCAGGCAACGAAACATACGCCCACACAGCAGCCAAATCGTCCGGGCAGTCAACAAGAATTGTTGCATATTAAGGAATTATCAAAAAATCATTAGAATTTGTTTGGTTTTTATAATCAAACGTTTTTTTTTAAATCATATAATAATTGTGACCTCCAGAGGCACCACAAGCTAAAAAGGGTGATTTTTCGTACAATCAGGGGACATAATTCAGGAAGTAATGACCCGATGGGCGCAAATATTGAAAGGAACCAAGATCTTTGGGTTTAAAACATACCTGTCAAGTTTCATCAAAATCGACTCAAAATTGTGACCTCTATAGGGTCCACAACCTTGATATAACATATTTTCACACTATTCGTGTACAAACGGCGGCCATTTTGTCCGTCAATTCTAGTCCGGTTTTCATGTAATTCAAACTCTCTCTTCTTTACCATGTAACGGTGATATAGTCAAACGTTTTTTTAAATCGGATAATAATTTTGACCTCCAGAGGGACCAAAAGCGAACAAAAGCGATTTTTCGGACAATCCGGGGACATAATTCAGGAAGTTATGATCCAATGGGCGCAAATATCGAAAGGAACCAAGATCTTTGGGTTATAAACTACATGTCAAGTTTCATCAAAATCGGTTCAAAATTGTGACCTCTATAAGGTCCACAACCTTTATATAACATATTTTCACAATATTCGTGTACAAACGGCGGCCATTTTGTCCGTCAATTTTGGTCCGATTTTCACAAAATTCATACTCAACCTTCATAACCATGGAACGGTGATATAATCAAACGTTTTTTTTAAATCGGATAACAATTTTGACCTCCAGAGGGACCACAAGCTAAAAAGGGCAATTTTTCGGACAGTCAGGGGCCATAATTCAGGAAGTTACGATCCGATTGGCGCAAATATCAAAAGGAATCAAGATCTTTGGGTTATAAACATGCATTTCAAGTTTCATCCAAATCGGTTCAAAATTGTGTCCTCTACACTGTTCACAACCTTGATTTAACATATTTTCACACTATTCGCGTACAAATGGCGGCCATTTTGTCCGTCAATTTTGGTCCGATTTTCACGAAATTCAAACTCGACCTTCATAACCATGGAACGGTGATATAATCAAACGGTTTTTTAAATCGGATAACAATTTTGACCTCCAGAGGCACCACAAGCTAAAAAGGGCGATTTTTCGGACAATCAGGGGCCATAATTCAGCAAGTTACGATCCGATTGGCGCAAATATCGAAAGGAATCAAGATCTTTGGGTTATAAACACGCATTTCAAGTTTCATCCAAATCGGTTCAAAATTGTGTCCTCTACACTGTTCACAACCTTGATATAACATATTTTCACACTATTCGCGTACAAATGGCGGCCATTTTGTCCGTCAATTTTGGTCCGATTTTCACGAAATTCAACCTCGACCTTCATAACCATGGAACAATGATATAAGAAAACGTTTTTTTAAATCGGATAACAATTTTGACCTCCATAGGGACCACACGCTAAAAAGGGCAATTTTTCGGACAATCAGGGGCCATAATTCAGGAAGTTACGATCCGATGGTCGCAAATATCGAAAGGAACCAAGATCTTTGGGTTATAAACATGCATTTTAAGTTTCATCCAAATCGGTTCAAAATTGTGTCCTCTACACTGTTCACAACCTTGATTTAACATATTTTCACACTATTCGCGTACAAATGGCGGCCATTTTGTCCATCAATTTTGGTCCGATTTTCACGAAATTCGAACTCGACCTTCATAACCATGGAACGGTGATATAATCACACGGTTTTTTAAATCGGATAACAATTTTGACCTCCAGAGGGACCACGAGCTAAAAAGGGCAATTTTTCGGACAATCAGGGGCCATAATTCAGGAAGTTACGATCCGATTGGCGCAAATATCGAAAGGAACCAAGATCTTTGGGTTATAAACACACATGTCAAGTTTCATCCAAATCGGTTCAAAATTGTGACCTCTACGCTGTTCACAAGCTAAAAAACGTGATTTTTCGTACAATCAGGGGCCATAACCCATGAAGTTACAGTCCGATACATGCCAATATCGAAAGGAACCGAGATCTTATGGTGATAAACCTATATTTTAAGTTTAATTGAAATCGGATAAAAATTGTGACCTGTAGACTGTTCACAAAAAAATGTGGACGGACGGACGGGGGCGACGACAATATACGTCCACATAAAAATGTGGGCGTATAAAAATGAAATGTACCCTACTTAGGGAGGGCCCTAAAGCCAGACAAAAGGGCCCCTCATCTGACAAAAGGTCCCCTCTGGCCAAGGGAAAGGGTTTCCGAGTCTGAGTCAATCGTTTTCAAAACACTGTTACGGTCGAATCCACTACTGAATGAGAATGCAGTCATTGCACTGGTATGGAAATCATCTATCAAGACACATTCCCCTTCCCCGGAACCCCACGAAAGAGGGCCCTCAAAATAGTATAGCCTCCAACATGATAAACCTTAAAACGCCCCTGGTATCAATCACTTTATTTGCAAACAGCACAATAAATAAATTACCATAAAATAACTTTATCTATATTTTAAATTACATTCAATACATATAATAATAATTTGATAATGTATACTTGTTTCAACTTTGGTCTCCTAAAATAAAAATATCATAATTAGAGAAGGTATTTTATTTAACTATACACCAAACAGTACATTATAAAATTATAGTTATTAACAAAGATTATGCTTCCTATGCAGAATATCTGATCCACTTCATCAACATATAAAGAATTTAATTTAGCTAATACCGATACTATTTGAGAGTGATAGTCAGTATTAAAAGAATTAAATTTTAAGGAATAAGTTTAATCTCAATCACACACAACATGATAAATGCATATAACTTGACTATGTATTGCTTTCAAAATGTTACAATCAATATAAAGTTTGTTGACACCAAATCTTTTCACAAAGGTACTTGTCCACTTGTTTGAAATTAAATCTGTGAAAAATAGCGAAATGAAGATTGAAAATCAACCTCTGGACCAACCTTCATCACAGGTTGTTCAGCACACCTTGATGAATAAGTAAATATATCAAAGTGGTTTTGTTTATACAATATGTCATTAATATAGTTCACTGATAAATATCTTCACAAACCATTCATTTCGACTACTCATCATCATAACCATCGTTATCCTCGAAAACTGGTTCATTCTTATAAGTCTGTGGTTTTGAAAAATAACTACTACTGGTATTATTGGAAGTAGAATTACTGTCATCTACAATATCAATTTGTATTATTCCACTCAAGAAAGCATAACCAGCCATGGCAGTTAAAGCAAAGATGGCAGCTAATACCATATTGCGTTTTTTGTTTGGAAACTCCTGGAGATCCGAGGATGACTGAGATTTTGAAGCTTCTGCTTTCTTCTTTTTTGCTTCTTCTACAAAGAAAAGTTAAAGAAGTTATAAAATAAAAGTTAAGGATGTGAAATCGTGTGAAATAACTAAGAAGTAAGAAGCGCATCAAAATTCAAACCTTTGACTCAAGTTGCTTCCGAAGACAGTGAGGATAAATATTGTGAAGAATTGCACTGGTTTCGCCATATTTTGCAGCTGTGAGTTTGATTCTATAATTGTACAAGACAACAGGTATTACTAAGCTGCAAAACTGCCAGGGATTTCTCTTTTATGCAAGCAGATAAATGCAATAAAGCATATATATGTTACTTCCAAAATGACACAGTTGACGTTAAATCCAATCTCTCTTCTCTCTTGCCCCAATACAAAGTTTCTAAATCTAGCACATGGAATATTTTATCAATGATCTTATGAAATATTCTTTGATCAAAAAGTCTGGTGATACAAAAAGCTACTGACTAGCTTAGCAAAACATTAGAGATGGTTTTGTATAATAAGTATATAAAACAATGACATAGTACAATATTTATTTCACTAAAATGCAATAGCTTCCAATCTAATATTACATCTTTTCTGCTATAGAGTACACAGTGATATTGGTTCCCTGCCAAGAATACTAAAACACCAACCTTCGGGATCTGGAGGGAAGTATCTAAGTAATATTCTGTTACATAAACTGCACAAATTATCACACATTTTTAGATGGTTCTGTAGTTGATTATTGGGTAGTGGTGCCTTTAAGATTGGTGCAAGATAACCAAATACTAGTGCATCTAAAGATGATGGTCTGAAAATTAACATTAAAATATGATACCAATAATGGAACAAAACTAAAAATCTTTAATCCTTTTATTTTTATACTCTTAATACAAACTGTAAATCTAAATAAATTCAATGCTTATTTTTAATTTCATAAAGTTCTGCAAATACAAGACAGCGCCATTAACATCAGAAGATATGATCGTTAATAAAATTTGTATAGGCTACAAAAACTATGTTAAATTTATTTCCGTGGTAACCCCAAAATCATTAGATCAAAGAAATGTCTAATTATTAAAAGAAACACAACTACTAAGACAGGTTGAACAAGCCAACAGTGAGGCTGATGTCCCCCGCCGAAATCCCAAAATAAATAGAAGACACATATTAATTAATCGCACATTTATTTTTTTCAATGTATCGAGCAATCAAACTGTACACGAAGTGTCATCCAAAAGTGTTTTATAAAGAAAAATGCTAAAACAGACGAGAAAAATGAAAATGTATCCTAGTTAGGGGGACCCTAAAGGCAGACAAAAGGGCCCCTTTGGCCAAGGGAAAGGGACCCTCGTGTCCAAGTCAATCGTTTCTATACACTGTTACTGTCGAATCGATTACTAAATGAGAATGCAGTCATTGTATTGGCATAAAAATCATCAATCAAGATGAACCTAAGTTATCTTGTCCCAAAGTATCAACCAATCAAATTGCTTATCTCTGCTTACCCTAAGCGGAAAATGCTCATCTTCGAACTCCATCAAGGCATTGACCTAATAAGCATATACACCAAGTTTGAACATTTTAACTCAATTAGAAGGAGAGTTATTGTGTTCCAAAGTCTCGACTACTCTCGACCAATTATGTGTATCGCTCTGCTTACCTTGAGCAGAAAATGCTCATTATCAAACTTAGTCAAGGTATTACTGTAATGAAACTATACACCAAGTTTCATCACTCTCACTTAATAAGAACTAAAGTTATCGGGTCCCAAATCATCAACCAATCAAATTGCTTATCTCTGCTTACCCTATGTGGAAAATGCTCATCTTCGAACTCCATCAAGGCATTGACCTTATAAGCATATACATCAAGTTTGAACATTTTTACTCCATTAGAAGAAGAGTTATTGTGTTCCAAAGTCTCGACCAATCAAATTGCTTATCGCTCTGCTTACCCTAAGCGGAAAATGCTCATCTCCGAACTCCATCAAGGCATTGACCTAATAAGCATATACACCAAGTTTGAACATTTTAACTCAATTAGAAGGAGAGTTATTGTGTTCCAAAGTCTCGACCAATCAAATTGCTCTGCTTACCCTAAGCGGAAAATGCTCATTATCGAACTTAGTCAAGGTATTACTGTAATGAAACTATACACTAAGTTTCATCACTCTCACTTAATTAGAACTAAAGTTATCGTGTCCCAAAGCATCAACCAATCAAATTGCTTATCTCTGCTTACCCTAAGCGGAAAATGCTCATCTTTGAACTCCATCAAGGCATTGACCTAATAAACACATACACCAAGTTTGAACATTCTAGCTCAATTAGGAAGAGAGTTATTGTGTCCCAAAAAGTGTGACGGACAGACGGACAGACAGACAGACAGACAGACAGACAGACAGAAAGACAGACAGACGGACGGACGAACCCATTTTAATAGTCCCCCAACTTTCTTCGAAAGGCGGGGGACAAATATATTGACAGTTTCATGAGATATGCTCTGGAAATGAGATGAACAGAAGGAACCCATTACAACATCCCTTGCTTAACTTTCTTTGGCATGGGTTAATAATAATCCTGACATCATTCTTTATGTTTAAATATAATTTGCAATTTGCCCATTGGCATGCTTGTCTATGACCACTCTCATACATAAATAATAGTTAAAGTAGAAAAATAAAGTCTGACTTACGTGCTGCCAAAGAAATATTCTTGTTTTCCAAGTCTGTAAGCCAGAAGATTCATGCACTCTTTTGCTTCTTTATAGATCTGAAAGATTTTAGTTTGCAAAATAAATAAAGAAAGAAAGAAATTTTCTTATAACTTTATCGCTGCAAAAATCAGTTGTTTTCAATTCCACAAAACTATTTTTAACATTCACTTCATAATGACGTCTTGATCTAAAACAATTATTTGTTATTGATAACGTAACTGATTATCAAAGTAAAAATTGAATCAACTTGTATCGAGATATATATAATAAAATTGTGCAGCTTTCTTTTCCTTTAGACCCATAATCATCATAAAACATTTAATTTTTTAATGCATTGTTGCCCAAAGGCAAAGATTTGTGATATTCAATATGACAGTCATTTAACGGTATTTCCGAAACAAAATTTATTTATTTTGATTCTTAGTTTATGTAATGATATTATATCTTAGAAATAAATACCTTAGCTTCCAGTTCTGTATCACTAACATTAGTACCACCTTTTGTTAAAGATACTCTCAATGATGCTTGTTTCTGTTTTTGACCAGGTATGAAGAAATTAAGTGGAAAAGGAAGAACTTTAGTGTACCATGGGCGAGTAAAGTCAACAAAAGTTTTGCCATCAATCCACCAAAGATGCAGCTGAAATAAATTATAAAATATGGCTTTTATGAAATATCTATTTACAGTGGACAGCAGTCACTACCAAAAATTAATCATTTACGATACCCTTGATAACAAATTTCCAACAACTGATGTAGTGTGAGTGGAAGGTGACATAGTCGAACAGAGAGAACTGGTTTCACTCATGATGACTGGTTCAGTGGTTGAGACAGTAATGTATAAGGCTGAGCTATGTCTTGTACCCCGAAATTCTTGATTAATACCTCACATCACAATGAGAGAATTTCAAGTCAAGTCTAGAACATTCATTCAAGTATCCCTTTAATAAACACATTGTCTGTCTTTACAACATTTTGTTTTCATTACTCAGAAGTTCTAGGAGTTCCATAAACACCTGAAGCTACTGTGTTTAATGAAACTGAGAGACAACAAATAAAAATATTCTTACGATGGCAGGCAAGAGCTTCTCCTCCAACATGGAAGAAAATGCTACAGCGTCAGCACTCTGTTTATTTGATAAAGCAAAATCACAACCATAATTCTGAAATTAAAATGAAAGTTCTCAAAAAATTCATTATCTAATAACTTGATCTTATGAAATTAATTTATTCAAAGCCATGGTGGTTCAGTATGTAAGATGCTGGATGACTAACGAGGAGACCTGGTTCCCCCTTGTCAGTGATGTAAGACATTGGCGTGTACGTAAAAGAATCTTTGGCAGACAGAATTCGAAATAAGAGAAGGCCATAGTCCCACTGACCAGCCAAATTTCCCTCATAGCACACGGCATGATGTATGCCCGTTTTAATTAACCCAGTAAGACATTAAATCCCAATACATTTCATTGCATTTTCTATTTTGATTTTTCGAGTCATGCTGCTGGTTCAAGTTTTTATTCTTACCTGCTTTCTTAAATAACTGAATATTTCTGAGACTTTTGTTTCTGTTACATTTCTGTGTTTCATTATTGGCAATTCACCTTTAAATAGATTAAACATACATTATGCAAGAGCTAAATCTGCCTACTGTAAGTCTTTCTTCATGCCTGAAATGTTTTCTAAATTCTTAATTAGACATTAATTCATTCATCCAGGCCATAATTAACTCTCGATGGCATCGGATTTCTCCAATATTAAATAGATTAGAACAGTTCAGCCGTACTTTGATTTAAGCTAAAAACGGAGGAGCAAGACTTGGCTACGAACAACAAGTACCATGGTTGAAATTATTGCACACTTCTTGTCAAACCTTCAAGGCTAATATCATGGCTCGCAAAAGAGTAATTTGAATGATATTTTCAAATTATTCAATTTATATTACAGTACCTTGTTGATTTAAGTATATTAACATTCTTTACTCTGAACAGATAATTTCATGATGGATATCATGACATCCATCATAAATCCATTTGATTTAAAGTGGCAACAAACTTATGTAAATCAGAATAACTTGCTAGTTGCTGTCATTATTTAGCAATTCAGCCTGTAATCATTCTAATATCAACTTCAGTATAACTGTCACAGTTTAAGCTTCGTTACATAAAACACTTTCAAAAAATATCTGAAATTTACCCCTAGGTACCGTAGCCAAAAAAGAACTAGGAAAGGGATTTCAAATGTTAACTTAGGAACATATGCATTCAGCATTCATGAATTTTTAGGGCTATAGAAAATGAAAATCATTATTATTATTATGATTCTAGTTACACATGCAATTCTACTTTAAATACAAACCTGAGGGAGATCTCCATGGATTACCAGTTTTTCGTAATTTTAAGGGAACTCCAGAAAATCTACAATATGACTGAAATACAAGGGATAAAACTAAACGGGCTCACAATGGTACAATTTTATTTCTTATATTAAATCCCAATTGCCAATAGATCTTTTACGTGCATGCCAATGTGTATGCCTACACAGGACCTCAGTTTTTCATCCCATCCAAATGACTAAACAGCTGTCCCTATCAGGCACAGCTATCCCTGTCAGGCACTCTATCCTGCACCACTGGTAAGTGGAAAACACGTTGGAATGGAAAATCCTGATGAACTTTTCTGGCCAACACAATAATGAATCAATGATCGAACATGGCCACCATGGCTCCCCTTGCCATCTACATACAAAGTACAAGCTTCAGTATTTTCATATCAAATGGCAAGCTTCAGATCAATGGTAGACCTTATGATCTAAAGGCTAAGCGCACACATTTGATAACCAGAACACCCGATTCCCCCACCCCACTTAAATTTTAAAGAGTAAAAAATGCAAGGTGTGATCTGATTGGGTAACCAGGTCTACTCTGTGAGGGTTACTGCCAGTGCCAGGGCATTGGCCCATAGGGCCTACTATTGTTTTATATTGGAAAAAATCTACACTACAAAAATTAATTCTATCTCTTTGGTATTATTATCAACAATTTCAGTCATACCAAAGTTGATAAGCAAGCAGGGTCAACTGTGGGTAAACCCCAGTCCCCCTTCCAAACTTGCAGATCTATCACATCATCTGCCATTTTCACCTTCAATAGACACTGTTAACCAGACCTAAAATATCTAGTAAAAAGTAAAGACAAAACCGGCCTTCATATCATGAATGTTTGCTATTTTGATGGCGTAGGATCGTCATTATGTCATTAAGTAGGTCGTCTGGAAATCTTCATTCGGACAGTGTGTCATTTCATGTCACAACAAAATAAAACTGACCTTGTGCAATATTCCTACACATTCAACAGGTAAAATGTTGTAACGTAACAAACCGATGTAGTCCGAATGGAATTTGTTTCAGTATTTTTTTACAGTATATTTAGATCTTCATATATATTGAATTCAATATGAATAATTTCCTCTCAAACTATTTGAGGCTTCAGTACCATTAGGTAATCATTTACAATATATTTGTATAAAATGAAGGACTATTTTTTAAAACGCAGTAGCTTCCGGTAAAATTGATAGAGCTGTTGTTGGGAAAAGCGCTAGAAATAAACAAATGAACGTCAACAAGATTTTTCCACGTGTCAACACTGTGCTAAATTTAAATAAATCTATGTCTAGCTTATCGAATTTATTTCAAAATGATTAAATCAGTGTCATGTGGAGCACTTGTGATTATCATTGCAGTTTTTTACTATCGTTGGCAGTCTACTGTAACAACAACAGCAAATCTGACATTGATTGAAAAGAATGTTATTTTCGCCTGGGATAAGCACATCAAATTCCCTTCCTCATCTTTCCAGAGATTATCAGTGGGGTACGACAGTTTAATATATGATTTTCATGCTTGTTTCCATTTTTTTCTTATTTATTTTATCTTGTACCGTTATTCTATAAAATATATTCCAATCAAGCCTTAACAATTTAATTTTTTTTTTAATTTGGAAATGATCTACTGCATAGTCCTAGTTACTAGTGCATAAAAAACAGCAAAATCAACTGGATTTATTTTATATTGACACAAAACTCATACCGTATCCCATAAAAACATAAAAAGACTGAAACAGCATTAGTAAGAGTAATGAGCTTTTTAAAGGAAAACTATTGGTTGTGAATAACTCGGAGAACACAAATGTTACTTACACAGAGATAAATTTAGAAATTAGAACATGCTTCATCTGTTATTAAATATATAATTTATTTTCAGTGTAAATTCAAACTTGGATATTATAGTAGATGGTGTAAAACTGTTGAAGAAACTGGGAATATCTCCAGGAAAACAAAAGAATCATGACATCATTGATAACCTGGAAGAGTTGCAGGAAACATTTTCCTATTTCTTTGATAAGGGTTCTGCTGCAGAGCGTATCTTTTCTGAACCTAGTATATATAAACAGATTACCAACGCAGCTAAAACATTGCCAGGTGTAGAGGTATATAACCTGATTTAATTCTAATGAACAACTACTAAACAAACAAAATGTTCAGAAAAAAAAACCCAGTAAGCTTACTTTAACATCAATACCATGTTCACAGAAAACCAAGGCTTGATCTTCTAGTCCACCTTTGTTGCCAAATAAATCCCATTTTTCATAGTTTGTATGACAGAGACAAAGAAAATCCAGAATGTCAATACATATATGGCTCCAACTCTCATTAGATATCACCATGAGATACCAAATAAATTTTTAAGCAAGGATAGTGTAAACTTACATATAAAACATTTTTATGAAATATTTTTAGTAATAAATTTATATTTTCAGTATTATATTGGAGGAAATGCTGCTCTCATGGCCACAAAAGCATCAGTTTTATTTCCTGATGTGGAGGTAAAAACTTAATGTTATTAAGCAGAAATAACTTTGGATGAAATTTAGAGAAGAAGAAACCTTCCAGTTTCTGTTCATTGTCTAGAGGTGCCATACATTTATTTTGATGTGCATGCTGTAAATGGCATTGTTTCTCAGATCTAGTTAAAACCTAAATCTTTTAAAAATATTATTTCTGAAATAGACCGATTCATATCTGTCATACTAGCAGGAAAATGATCAGAATAAGTATTTATGTACATGTATATCAGTTGTTTATTTTGCTTGTAGTGTATGTAGAAGCATTGATTTTAGTGACATTAATTCACGTGAGCCACAAAATTAGGCCTTGAAATGTGGCTGGAAATCTATATAATAGTGGGTAGCCGTCCCAGATTTCTCCCATATATCTACTAGATTTATTTTTATGCGAACTCTGCAATGCAATTATTGATACTGGTATATGTATCCATATAATCACACACAACAAATTATGTTTGAGGTGTAAAAGTATTATTTTGCTATTCACATTGACATTAATACTTTGATCATTTCACTATTATTATTGATTTGAATTAAATATCTTTTTTTGCAGATTCAATTTGTAGGACCAATTGGACCAAAACTTGCACAGATGATGCCTAAATCTATAAACATTCCAAAAAATAGCCATATATCTGAGGACGAGTTACATTTAATAATGGAGTACAAAGTAGGACAAAGTTGGGGGGATTCGACAGCTCCGGTGGCCACGCGATTTATTACCAGTTATGATGAATCCAACTCTAAAGTCACCATGTTAGAAAGATATTTTGAGGATTTAAAAGATTTTCAACCAGATTTGGCTTTGATTTCTGGTTTGCATTTGTTAGATGGTGAAACACAAGAATTTTTCACAAAAAGAATTGATTCCTTTATATCTGGTCTTCGTAGCATTCCAAGAACTGTTCCAGTGCATTTAGAGTTAGCAAGTATGGCAAACAAAGAATTTGTTAAAAATATTTTGAATAAGGTGAGAGAAATATGTTATAATAATTAGAAAAAAAATCATTTAGTTTGGTCTTTATTGGTGTAAAAGAAAAAAATTATGGATAGAAATATGGTTTTCTTTAAACCTTGATGATAACATGCCAATATATTCAAAATCACCCAGTAGTTTTGGTATTGGAGACTGACTTCATTATTCAATAGATAGCTGGTAATAAGCATGTTTAAAATTTGTATGGAGTACCATATTATAATTGTTGTAATAATTTCTGCAGGTGTAGAATATGAAGTAAACAATAACCATAATTAACAACATCCTTCTGTAGAGAAATGTACAAGGTTAATATATTTGCCTGTGTTTCCCCCTAGTTTAAATCTTTTAAAATCTAGATTGCAATTATATGCCCACTTTTATTGTGAATATAGATTGTCATTAGCTAGGACCGTGGGTCTGTCATCAGTCCACAATTTCTTGTAAACTCCCTACGGGTCAGAATGGATTTTGTAAACAGTAAAATTATCTGATTGTTTATGTTCAAACCAGTGAAATCATGGAAATACGATGCAAGAGAAAGTTGTCAATGGACTTTTTTAAAAAGTTGGTGAAATTTTTCTTGGGGGAATGAAAGATGAGTTATAGACTGCACCGACAACTGTGCTGCTGTTGGGAAGTGAGAAGAAAAGTTAGTTTTGTAGATGCTGTTGTTAGATTTCCATCTTTGTTGCTAAAAAGAAAAATTAAGAAGCTATTAACCTGTTGAAACATGTAACTAGTCAAAATGTAGAAACAGTTCCTATATATGAACATATTTGATAAGCTTAATACATAATACAATATGCCCAAGCCTGGAAATAAGGCACCTGTCACAGACATTGTCAGACACAGATTCAGGCTTTGTCAGGCACAAACCCCCTGTTGCCTGTAATTTTTTCAGGCACTGATTGAGAATATCAGGTACAGTAGAATCCGTATGAGCAGCCACTCCTATTCAGCGACATCTCCTTAAATAAATTCCCCCCGTAAAAATTCTATTGTTTCATCTCTTTATTCAACGGTCACTCTTCTAACGCGGCCAGCGGTCACTATTTTGCTAATGAATTTAACAAAACAACCCCTATTCAACGGCCATTGTTGAATGATACCATCTTGTCGTTCTTCGTAACACCCCTGCTAATCCCGTGAGTTTAAGTGGACTCACACTGATCAGGTAAAAAGAAATGTGAAAATAACAATTAACCCGAGATTATCAGTTAATTAATCTATTGTTTTATCGAAACGACAAACCTGATCATTGTTTTCACAAGTAACGGAACATTATTTGATACTGATTGGATAAACTGAAAGTACCGACTAAAAGCCACGATGTTGTTAAATAGACGTTTTTAGCGCCACCTGTAATATTACATACAGAGTTACGCCCCCCCTGTGAATCGGTAGCAAAATCAGCGATGTTTTTGGTTCATGTGCTTAGTTGATAAAATAAAATTAATTTATCGATTTTCGTCTCAAAAATGGATAAATATTATCGAATACGTCACAATGATAGACAGTAGTATTGAAGGTTGGTACAAAATGACAAGTTTACAGAAGTTATGTCCAAGTTTCAGCGACGGCCAAATTTACCGATGCAAGTGAAGTATTGGTGTTTGCTTCCAATGCATTCAAGCGTAATATCAATTGATGTCAGCACAAAAAAAAACATGAGATTTTACAAAAATGGATAAATATTATCGAATGCATGACAATGATAGACAGTAGTATTGAAGGTTGGGACAAAATGATAAGTTCACGGAAGTTATGTCCAAGATTTAGCGACGGCCAAATTTACCGATGCAAGTGCACCCAAGCGTAATATTCATTGATGTCAGTACGAAAAACACCAGATTTTATTAAGAGGCCACTCCTGTTTAGCGGTCAATCGTAAAAATTCCCATGGGTGGCTGCTTAATGCAGATTCTACTGTACTATTTCATTAGTGCCTGACATTTTGTCAGGTACATTTAAAGCTGTAATTTCCAGGCCTGTAATATGCCAGATGGTGTAATTTACTCAAATTTACTAAAAGAAGATGTACATATTAAAATGGGCAATACAAAATACAACATCCTTTAAATATAATATGCACTTGACAAATATACAACTCACTAATCAAGACAAAGTAGGATATGAAAAGAGAGTATGTTAGACAAAATATGATACGCTAGGAAAATTGAGTATGTTGGCAAGATATGACATGGTAGAAAGAAAAAGTATTACTTTTAGACAAAATATGCTATAAAAGATACAGTTTTACTATTAGACAAAATGATATGATGGAAACATACAGTATTAGACAAGATATGCTATGCTAGGGAACATAGTATTAATATTAGACAAGATATGCTAGAAAACGCAGTATTGCTATTAGACAGAATATGACATTCTATAAAAAATACAGTACATGTATTACTATTAGAGCAAAATGGCATGATAGAAAAATACACTATTAGTATTAGACTCAATATGATATTCTAGAAAAGTCTAAAATACAGTATTACTATTGGACAAAATATGACATGCTATGAAAAATACAGTATTACTATTAGACAAAATGACATGATAGAAAAATACAGTGTTACTATTAGTCAAAATATATGCTAAAAAATACAGTATGCAAAGTACAATATACCAGACCTGACAAGAACTACATTAGAAAAAAAAATTGATGTACACTTAATAGAATAACAGATACTCAGATAGTTGTAGTAGTAGTAGATAGAATAAAACAAATACACGGGACAAAATACAAAATTAAGAACAAGTAGGGGACTACATGTATATGTAACATTACCATCTTTTGAATTGGTTGATCTGATACCAGTACATGTATTAGGAATGCTTTTACTGTTTGAAAATAATTTTAATCAATTGCATTTGAATTAATTTGAATATTTTGATCAATTTGAATGCTTGTTAATCCTTAGTTAATGCTTATCTAATTTCTATACACCCACATTTTCATGTGGACGTATATTGTTGTCGCCCCTGTCCGTCCATACGTCCGTCCGTCCACAATTTGTTTGTGGACTCTCTACAGGTCCCAATTCTTATCCGATTTTGACGAAACTTCAAATATAGATTTATCCCCATAAGATCTCGGCTGCTTTCGATATTGGCATGTATCAGATCAAAACTTCATGGATTATGGCCCCTGATTGTACGAGAAATCATGTTTTTATCTTGTGGACCCTATAGAGGTCATAATTTTGAACCGATTTACATGAAACTTGACATGTATGTTTATAACCCAAAGATCTTGGTTCCTTTCGATATTTGCACCCATCAGATCGTAACTCCCTGAATTATGGCCCTGATTGTCTGAAAAATCACCCTTTTTAGCTTGTGGTCCCACTGGAGATCAAAATTATTATCCGATTTAAAAAAACGTTTGTTTATATCACCGTTACATGGTAATGAAGATTGAGGTCAAATTTCGTGAAAATCGGACCAAAATTGGCGGACAAAATGGCCACTGTTTGTACGCGAATAATGTGAAAATATGTTATATCAAGGTTGTGGACCCTATAGAGGACACAATTTTGAACCGATTTTGATGAAACTTAACATGTATGTTTATAACCCAAAGATCTTGGTTCCTTCCGATATTTGCACCCATTGAATCGTAACTTCCTGAATTATAGCCCCGAATTGTCCGAAAAATTGCCCTTTTTAGCTTGTGGTCCCTCTGGAGGTAAAATTATTATCCAATTTAAAAAAAACGTTTGATCATATCACCGTTACATGGTAATGAAGATTTAGTTCAAATTTCGTGAAAATCGGACCAAAATTGACGGACAAAATGGCCGTCGTTTGTATGCGATTGGTGTAAAAATAGTGTGAAAATATGTTATATCAAGGTTGTGGACCCTATAGAGGTCTTAATTTTGAACCGATTTTGATGAAACTTGCCATGTATGTTTATAACCCAAAGATCTTGGTGCCTTTCGATATTTGCGCCCATTGATTCGTAACTTTCTGAATTATGGCTCCTGATTGTACAAAAAATCACCCTTTTTAGCTTGTGGTCCCACTGGAGATCAAAATTATTATCCTATTTAAAAAACACTTTGATTATATCATCATTACATGGTAATGAAGATTGAGGTCAAATTTCGTGAAAATCGGACCAAAATTGACAGACAAAATGCTCGCCGTTTGTACGCGAATAGTGTGAAAATATGTTATATCAAGGTTGTGGACACTATAGAGGTCACAATTTTGAACCGTTTTTGATGAAACTTGACATGCATGTTTATAACCCAAAGACCTTGGTTCCTTTTGATATTTGCACCCATCGGATCGTAACTTCCTGAATTATGGCCCCTGATTGTCGGAAAAATCGCCCTTTTTAGCTTGTGATCCTTCTGGAGGTCAAAATTATTATCCGATTTCAAAACCCGTTTGATTATATTACCGTTACATAGTAATGAAGATTGAGTGCAAATTTTATGAAAATCAGACCAAAATTGACGGACAAAATGGCCGCCGCTTGTACCTGAAAAGTGTAAAAATATGGTATATAGGTTTTAATATGACCCAAAGATCTTGGTTCCTTTTGATATTCAACGAATAATATCGGATTGTAACTTCCTGAATCATAGCCCCTCAATTATTATCCAATTTTAGAAATAATATTTAATGTTTCGTATACTAAACATTAGCATGGTGCAGAATTTTATAAAAACCAAACCAATTCTAAAGATTTTCTGATAATTACTTAATATGCGACAACTCTTGTTGACTGCCCGGACGATTTAGCTGCTAAGTGGGCGTATGTTTCGTTGCCTGGCGACCTATTTTTTAAAAAATATTTTCACTTTTAATGTGGATGGATGTATGTTCAATTGTCTTACTAGTGGGTTTTCTTTATACCCATTGGCAGATTTTTTTGGGGGGGGGGAGGTGGGGCATTTTTTACTATATCAAATATTCAGAACTGTAAATACTATATCACAATGTTTATATTTGTATTCAGATTACAACTTTTTAATGTAATGCAGAATCAATTTCCTTTTGATTGGACACTATCGAGATGTGTAATTTTCAAATTGTAAACTGCATAGATAATTCTTTCAATTTATATTTGACTTGTAGTACATGTAAAGCTAGTTCGAATGACTTATCTACTGAAGGATTTATTGGGGGGGGGGGGACTAATATGGCTACGTCTCTGCTTACTGATGAATGTTTTAATTCAAATAAATTTAATATACCAAATAATTCAAAATTCCAAGTTTAATTGCAGTTCCTTGATAAAAATATTAAAAATAATTAGGATTATTGTATTTTTTACAGTTCATTTATAACTTTTAAATCCAAAAAATGTAGCCAATGTCACACACCTTGAAATGAAGATGGGTTCACAATTATAACAGTTCTTGGACTAATATTAAAAAATGTATTTTAAACAGCTTGTGTATTTTTTTCAACACATCTGAATTTAACATCTTTTATTTTGGATGAGTTTAAATTTAGAATGCAGTTTGTAAATTTTTCACAAATTCTTTCCCTGGATTTTGTCAAAAGATTTTAAAAATTGTCTTTTCTGTTATTAACCCACATTCTTTTTTTCCCATCTTTTTTTTAGATCTATATTATTAGATTGTTTTAAATATTTTATAAATGTAATCATTGTGTAATGTTATAGTTATAAGCTTATTATTATTGTGTGATAAGCTTATTTTCATTGTTATTATGAAACAGTTAGGTCTATAAAATATTCAAAGAATTTTTAGAAATAAATTTAATGTGTTTGGGGTAAACTAGAGCTGAATATTACCACAGTTAATGATATTGGTTTTATATCTCTACAGGTGCTACCTGAAATTACTTCCCTTGGCTTAAATGAACAAGAATTGGTGTTTTCTGCTTATGCTGCAGGAGGACCACATGGTGAAGACTATGAAAATCATAATGGACAACCTATAATTCATAGAGTAGCAGACATAATGTCATGGCTTCTTACAACATATGGATATTCGAAAAATAATCCTAATTCACGTTTGACAAGAATTCATTTTCATTCATTGACGTATCACATTGCAGGAGTTCATCCCGATGTCTGGGGAAATGTTGAGTCAGCTACAATGGCTGGAGCACGAGTGGCAGGATTACAAGCCTGCGATGTGACTCAATTAGATCCAAATATAATAGATCTACATATACCACTAAAATATAATCTTTTTTCTGGAGATATAGAAAGAAGTTTTAATAGTAGCCACCCACTTCATAGATGGAAATTAAATGGTCATGAATTCGTTTTTAGTCCCGTTTTAGTTTGTAAAAAACCTTTAAAAACTGTGGGATTGGGGGATGCCATTTCAGCCACTGGCTTGATGTATTCCAAATTTACATTTCCAGTTAGTTGATTATATTAAAATCATATTTTATGTTAGACTGCTTTGAATTATCTGTTGAGTCAAAAAATAATTGTCCAAATTTTTCTGGGAATACAAGATTTTAAAGGTTATTTTAGTATAATCTAGTAAAACTGAAATAATAAATCTATAGTGCAAACAATTATTCATCCATTCATTCCATAGAAATTAGGAGGTTAAACCCCATTTCATTCATTCATCCGATCTAATACAGTTCATATTCTCTTCATGTTTAGAAATCCTAGAAATATTAAAAACTACCTGTATATTTTGCTTATCACAAATGGATGGGATTGAAACTGTACATGTGTTTAATAATGTGTATTATGCTAGGTTTCTGTGTTTGAATATGGATTAAAAGGCACTGTTATAAATATTTTATATAGTTTTGTACAAAATAATTTATGTTTGTTTTTTATCAAGTTTATAGTTGTACAGTAATGCATATATTTAAGATTTTCCAAGAAAGTAGGGGACTATTGCAATTGTTTGTTCCACTGTCAGTACTTCATACAGATTGGTTGGCAATAAGTCTGCTTCCAGCCAAGCTAGAATGTTCAAACTCTGTGTAGTCATTGGTATAACAATTTGATTGATAGATACTTCATAAAAGACAAATGTGATCAGTGTTGTTGTCTTTTTATTTTTGGATTGAGGATTAGGACATGAGCCTCATTGTTGGCTTGTTTCTCTTGCTTCAAACTTTGATATCTTTAAATAATGTATTCCTTTATTGTGGTGATATTAGTTGTTTTGGACTAGTATATTACCATTGCTTTGTTAATTTTGTGCCCAATTACTGTACAGTTCCTAGAAAACCAAATCTACCCATTCCATAAGATGTCTGGTGTTAACAAATGATATGGTTGCCAGTGTTTATGTGCCTCACCTTAAACACTGGAACAATTTTTCTATTTCTGTATGCAATATGATACAGTATTTTTAATCTAAAATCCCATTGATTTGAGAATAAAATATTTAAAAGAGATTATAATATTATGTGATATATCAGTCATTATCATGTACATGTACATTTATAACTAAGATGGTTTGTGTTGATTTGATCAGAAATAGAGCTCTTAGAGAGTCAATACCAATGTTGTCAAATGCCATTGGTTGTCAAGAACAGTATTTGGATTAATTACTTTTTTAAAATTATATACATACTTATCCAAATTACAATATTCTGTCTCAATGCTATTTTTACATTCATTTTTAATTTTTTGTCTAATTCAACCTATAACTATATTTACCAATCAGAATATTATTAAATGTACTAAATATATTCATGTTAGGATGTTTCAACACCAGAGTAATCTAAGCAATTTAAATTGTGGATGTGCTCAGTTCCATCTATTCAGTCATCATTTGAATCAACTCTGTTTTCAGTATGTTATGTTTACTGTTCCATTATAATAATATCTGATTTTCTTTCTTGTTAAGTATTTTTTTTTCATATTTACTTGTAAATAAGAAGTACTCCAGTGTACCTTTTTTTTACAAGAAATAACAGATTTAATTGATTTTAAGAAACATAAGAAATATTTCATATGAATTACTTGCTAATAGGAAATATCTCATATTTAGTTGCTAATAAGAAATACCATATTCTACATGCTAATGAGAAATATCCCATATTTTACATGCTAATGAGAAATATTCCATATTTACTCAGGCGCGGATCCAGAGGGGGGTCCAGGGATCCGGACACCCCCCCCCCCCCTGCTCAGACTTGAAAAATTTTTGTGCGATTTTATTGCCGATTTAGACCTGTAATTTTGGAATTTACCTTCCGGAAATACGTCAGAATGAACCAAATTGAATCTAATTTACCAAATTTTTCTGGGGAAGGGCCCCCCAACCCCCCCGTTAATCGGTTGAGCGCAATTAGTTAAGCAATTATCAAACCTAGCCCCCCCCCCCTGCAAAAAATCCTGGATCCGCGCCTGTTACTTGTTAATAGGAAATATCTCATATTTACTTGCTAATAAGAAAAATCTCATATTTTACTTGCTAATTAGAAATATCACATACTTGTTAATAAGAAACATTTACTTGCTAATGAGAAATATCCCCTATTTTCTTGCTAATTGGAGAAATCTCATATTTACTTGTTAATAGAAAGTAAGAAATGTCTCAGATGAACTTGTTTAAGGGAAATCTCAAGGATGTCCGGCAATGACCGGCATTGATTGATTACATTGTATATTGTTAGATGTCTGAAGTATCCGAGCTAGAGGTAATTTGAAGGGTTATGCAGTTTGGAACTGTATTAACTAACCATTTTTTCATTGCTTTATCGTAACCTTGGTCAAAATAAAGTATTGAATTATGTTGATTTGACATGTTATTTTGATTACTGATGGAAAAAGTTTCATGCATTTAGTTATTGATTCAAAAAACAAATTGGCGCCATATTTAGTGTTATAATTAGCTAACTGTGTTGACAGTGGCTATATCTTAGCACTTATTAACATAGATGTATTTTATTCATAAGCTTAGGTGGGCCTAGTCATGTTCAAGACCAAAGAAAATACGAACAAAGTTGAACTGCGCATTTCCCGTTTGTTTTAATTCTTAAGGTAATGAGTAAATATAGAGAATTTTTGTTCAAGTAAATGCTATGAAAATTAAACTAATAATTTAACGAATTGTTGTTATGTGTTAGATTTTTTATTGTTACCACCAGTGATTCATATAACATATATATTTCACCATATCGACTATACAAGGTGATTTAATATTTGGGGGAATAAAGCTTTAATACGATCTAATGCTAAGTATGGAGTTGAGAATAAATGTACGTCGATATTCCAATTCCCGCAAAACACCCTCCTGCTCTCGACAAAGTTGATTTGAGTAACTTTTATATAATGAACATAATTGTCACTTGCGAAGAAAATGAAAATTCAAACTTAGATGGGTAAACAAGCCCTGACGGCGGGGGTACACCATGGTTTAGGTCGTGTTTTAAAACCCATCCCACCACCCGCACGTACTGCAGCGTAGTAGATGCTGGCAACAAATTTACAACGCACATAGTTGAAACTTGGATTTCTGAAAGTTTGTCGACATATCCGTTTTAAATGATCCTTGAAGGTATGATCACATCGTCTTCTGCTAAGATTCCACATCACTCCCTGAAAAATATTATTAGATGTTGATTGTCGGTATAATATATACTTATCATTAAATACTTTGGGATCGATAAAATTTTATGGGAGAAAAACGTCCTCGCATGTACTTTAACGCTGTTATATAACATTTTATTTAGTACGTTACTACACTTGAAAACATTCGCTGTCAGCAATTTTCAAAAGCATGCAGGGTTATTTGTGCATGGTGCCTCCGTTCTATTAATAATGTAATAACATTTTCTCTTCACTGCCTCTTCAAGCCCTTGGGTGTATCAGAGACTGTTCGCAATATGGCTTGGTAAATGTATTTGAACTAATCTGAATCAACATTACCAAGACACCTGTCCAGCTCCTGTGGCCACGAACAAACCGAAATTAACAATTTGAATGAATGTGAAACAAACAAGCTACCCACCTACAGACAAGAGCTTTAGAATGTAGAAGCCCAGCAGATGACAAATGAGGGGTATTTAGACGTTGGGCCGATGGGTTAACAGATGCAAGAAAACACCCTTACAAATTCACGAAATTTGTTTGGCTACTTACACATTTATAACAAGCATCGTGTCTATCACAAGCTGGAGTAAACGTTTGTTTAAAGAAAAAGTTGGCACCAAACGGTATACTGCAGCCATTAGAATATCTTGAACAATCGGAACCAGAGACCTCCAGGCATCCCAGCTGACAAATTACAAGAAATATGCCCAGTGATAAAATTAGCCCAGTCTGAAAAAAAGTGTACAGATGTGAAGATCACGCGGCAAGGGGAGGGTTCGAGATATATGAGTTCACTAGCTACTGCAGGAAGTGACAAACCAAATGATTTTGGGCAGATTTTTTGTCAGATATGGTTGTCTCTTCTTAGGCGGAATAATAGCCAAGTTAAGTTATTAAATTACGGAGGTATGTTGTGCTTAGTATTTTCTGGTATGCTCCTTCAAATGTCCGCTTCTGAAAATGTCCATGGTCCACCTCACATAAGCTTTGGCGTAAGTCATTGCCAGTTGTTGCCCCGTTGTGGTGGAGAGACGAAATTTGCAGGAAAGTAAGAGCCAAACAAAGAGATAACAATTAATATTACGGGTAAAGTTAATGTAGGATTATTTGGTGGTCTGCTTCCAACTTCTAGAAAGGGTTGTATCCCTTATATTTACCACACAATACCCCCTCTGAACATAGAATACCTTTCCTAGCAACATGGAGGCATTGTCGACATACCCATGCCAACTGTCTCAGATTTATTGGAAGACTCTCTAAAAATAGTAACCGTTATTTTGCTCAAGCGTTGCTAACAATTTTTGACATCTGTATACATCTAAATCAAACTGCACACAAAAAAGGGTATACTTTCTACTCCAAAGATAATGTGAATTTGACGTAGTGGTGCAGGACGGGGGGGGGGGGCACGATAGGGGGTAAAGGACCAGCGTCTCGTCGTTCGGATGGTACGAAAGACCGATGTCACTTGCCTTCTCCGAGATAATTTTTAAATTTAACGGCCACGATTTTAACCCATGAGTTAAGCAACTTCAAAATCGCTTTGCAATCTATATTCCACCCGATACCGACCTGAATTCCAAAACCATTCAATGGACTGTTGTAGATGCATTAAGAAATAATAATTGAGGATCGAAATAAGCCGAACAAATGTGTTAATCCATAGTCAATTCAACACAAATTGGTGATATTTGTTCAAAAGAAAGGTATAATTAGTGTTTTATTAGATTCCGGGCACTGTGATATTTAGATGAAATAACAATTCTTGTTTTCACTTTACACGTTTGCCCGAAAAGTCAGATTGACCCCCCCCCAGTACGTTTGTGGCAAGAGTCCACCGAACCTCGCTCCAAATACACATATATACCGATTTGTGTTCATTTTATATTCAAACGTCAAGTATCCGCTCTTTCGAATTACATAATGAAAAGTCTAAAACTTCGGTCCAAAAAGGTGTACAGAGTACGGGGGGAAAAATATGTAACTTACCATCTTATGGTGAAAAATATAAAAATCCCAGTTTAATTGTATCCTACAACCGTACTTAAGATTAGCAAAGAACCTCTGCAGGCTGATCTACTTGGCAGATAACACAGTCTAATTGGATTCGTCTTAATTAGCTTTTACAAACGCATTATCCCACTCTCAGACAACTAGCGCTGCAGGAGATACAATTATTATCTGTCGCTCGTTACAAACTGGAGAGAATTTGGTTGGCCCACATTTTCAATGCAGTAGTTTGTTTATTTGTTTAAGACCCATACCCGTGACTACCTAGTAATTATGTGTGTCAAGTGGAGTTGTCTATATTTAAAACCGTAAACATGTAGACGCTCGTTGTATTGTCTTAGACGTATGTCTTTATAATAGCCGTGGTTTTGGAATAAAATACTTATGTCGGGTTCAAAACATGGGTTTTGGTACATGGAACTTGCCACCTATTAAGAGAATAGCTAACAAGAAAATTATATTTAATCGTAGTTTAATTTGACGCAATCCCCAGGTCACAGTTTCGGTGTACACATGAATAGTTCACGTAATGATAACCTGGTCAGTCGAACAAAAATTCAGTACCTTGAATCTTAAACACAGCTAGCCAGAGAAAACCAAAAATACATCCCAAGACTCAGAATTCCTTACATTTTCATGACAAATGAAAATAGTTACCTCCCTTTATCTGTGTTAAGGCAATCATTTTGCCGATTTCGTGAACGAACAACTTAACCGTCTTGATCAGCCCGAATGGGCAGAAAGGTATAAAGTCAATATTTTCACGCTTCATCATATTCTACTCACGATTAAAAATATAATAATATTCACTTATACTCTGTTATGGAAATCTATACTTTGGTACATTTCGTGGGGGATTGGGTGGCCGAGTGGTTAGCGTCCGCGCGCTGTATCATACGGCCTGTCATTGAGTCAACTGGCGTGGTTTCGAATCCCCGGTTGTACGTGGCAAGGAGAATGGTCGCCTGTCCAACCTCGGGGGCTTTCTCTGGTTACTCCGGTTTCCTGCCACTGCTAAAGACTCCTACACGCAAGCGAATTGTTGAAATAAAATTAAACCGTGTGTTAATAACACATAAAATTAAACCGTGTGTTAGTCCCGAAATGACCTGGAGCCGGTTGCTCAAAACTAAGTTACTGTATTTTAACGATCCGTTAAACTAACGGATCGTTATCTTTCATGCGTCCTTTGTTAACGGTCCGTTAAATTTCTGTTGCTGGAAAGTCAATTTCATTATCCGTTAAAGTTAACGACGGGGCTTCCAGCAACAACTTTTCTCTCCGTTAAAGTTAACGATCCGTTTACTCCATGCTAACGGATCGTTAAAAGTTAACAGAGCTTTGAGCAACCGGCCCCTGGTTTGTGTCGAATAAACGTTAAACGCCATTTCTTTACCTCTCTTTTCCGGTACAGTTCGTTGACAATTGTATAGATCTCTCATATAGCCTACGAAAGAGTTTTAGAATTCTTTTTGTACATTTTTCTTTCATTTTTTTGGAGCAAGTATGGCAGTATAAATCATTGGAGGAATGAACGATTGTAATACCAGACGCACCCCAAGAATAAAACAGGAAATATTTCATATCCTGTAACTGATTTCATGATACGCTTGAAAAAGGCAGCCATCGTGTCTGCGTCTTATAGGATGGCGCGATTCGTTGAAACCCACTTCAAGCTCATTTACGATATGTCGACACCTTTCTACATGGAAGTGATAGAAATAAACAAAGTAATATAGCATAAAGGTATAAAGTGGCCACGGATGGCTTTGTCTGGCACAGAAATGGGATAAAGTAATTAATATAATATATTTTACCCAAGGAAGAAACTGGATAGTTTTAAAATCCTTAGAGCTCCTAGATGATCGGTTTGATTCCTTACCGGAACTGTGAAATGTGCACCCTCTCTCGTGTGGCCCCTACTGGCATAGGCACTTCTTAACCAATCGCTCTAGCCCTGCTTGGGTATTTCTTAACTATCTCCAAAATTCGAATCCGAAATGAACCACGTGTCCGAAATATCTAACGCATGGTTTTGATCATGTGGTTCATGTGTTTTATTTTTTTTTTGGTTCGTATATCAATATTCTCTGGGGACTCTGTTTGCACTACCGAATAATTGAAATATTTGCACTAGCGAATAATTCAAATAATTATTTTTATAGATCCATGAATAAACTGTATATAGGCTAAATATAAGTGTGACAACAGACACAATTGCGTGAATAGTTGTCCCCCTTTTTATCAGAAGATTCCCCACGAGATTTGCGTGTTATTTGACAGCTAGGTAACTTTTGTGTTAGGTTTCTTTGGATTTTGCATGTTTCTTTCGCCTAATCTACTTTAAAGAATAGTGATGACCTTTCAATCCATTTACAATCAGGTCAACAGATAAAACATCTAGCTTAATTACCGCGAAGCTAAAATAAATATGGTGACCCTCATATTCATGGCAGATACGGAGTAATGGATTCATAGAATCAATTGGGTGTCGGTCATGTGCTACTAACAATTGTGCAGATATGTAACCTGCTTTAGAGGGTTGATTTACAAAAAAATCCCTATCTTGACTGCAGTACTGAATCGGACACGATTTTTTTTACTGGTGTAAATCAAGGAGCTCATTTGCTTCTGCAACTAGATTCATCCACTAACGTTAGTTTGTAACCGAGTTGGTTTATTCATGCTGTTCAGAGAGTTTTCCAACAATAGGAAATCTGGTCGAATTCGAGGAGTTAGTATATACTGGATGTAGCCTTTTGTTCAATATTCTTGTCAAACCAACCATATCAGGACTATGGACCCATAGTTTACACTTTAAGACCATATGCGTCACGAAAACGCAGTTGATTGGATTTTAATCATCGTTCTATCTATCTAACTACGCATGTAATACAGATCAGCGTGGACTAATACTGCTAATCATGTTGGTGTAAAAGTCACTTTCCGTCTGCTCACCAATCTCCGGTAATTTCCGGCATGGTCTACGAGATCTATTACTTTGTAAACTAATATCCTCTATCGTCTTCACTATTCAGACTGTAACATTACCTATACATCAACCAAAAATATTAATTTGTAAGGTTATTTGCCGTGTTCATCTAGAAAACCCCACCCGCTTATTTTTCAAATTTTTTCCATGCTGTCAGTAATAGAAGGGGCCGCTCCGATACGGGAGCCTAGGCCGGTTTCCGGCTCCAATCCGCCCTTGATCTCAAGCATTGTTATTGGGTCAAAAGGCATAGTTTCGACTCCCCGCTTGTACATGAAAAGAAGTAAGGTGGCCTGTCCAAGGTCGTAGGTTTTCTCCATGATAGTCCCAAAAAGACCTATCTTGCAGCGAGTGCAAGTTAAACCCAATTTCTCTTTCTTAGCCGTCAGGGGTGATTCCTGCAAGACTGACATGAAGGGTATAACCTTGCCGTCCATATAGAACAAAAAACTAATCGACTCGTTAAGGTGCACGTAAAAGAATTCTTAACCGTTGGAAATCGACGAAGTAGATGGAGACGCATAATGTACAGAAAATCGCTATAGAAATAAAATTACCAAAATGTGTTTCAGATGACATGACAACATAGACTGCAGATAAACACACGTGACTTCAAACAACGTCCTTGTCACAATTTTCAGTGTTAATCAACATAAAAAATATGATTTTTCGCATGACCGGAAGGAAGCTTGGTGGAATAAAACACGAAACCAGTCCATCATTCATCACTACATTAGAAATAATGTATAAAGAATGTTAAACTTTCACACCTGCGACCACGACTAGTCAATTGCATACATATAATCGGCATATACCAGTTATTACATCTAAAACAAAAATAAATCATGATGACATTTGATTACAGCTTGTTCTTATATTGATAGCCCACTAGCGGTTGACCCGGGTATAGCCACTAACCGGAACTGGCAGAAACCAGAAACGCCACGGGCTTATGTTACTCCCCGGCCCGAGCCACCCCTATACATGGGACAGCCTTAGTGTAGCCGCCAACACTGAACAGACAGACAATCAAACAAACGACAGTAATACATTATGAAATGTTATAAAAACTATTAATTAGACATTAATTAACTTATCCAGACCATGGCATAATCAGCTCTCGATGTCAAGGCTAGCCTGCGATATTTGTTGGGTTATAGACCGATTAACACTCAAACTTTCCTTCGCGGTTAACGATTATTAGTTTTTGTCAGTAATGATGATCGAGGCTAAGCGGAACTTTGCCCGCTTCTTTCTCTGTTCATAGTGGATCAGTTTGACTGAAATTTTCAGCAAATTGTCGTTACGTTATGTAGTTTTTAACTATTATAGTGAGAACTGCCAACTCGTTATTTAATCTCGCATAATGTATCTTTAATATAATATAACTATAATAAACATTAAGCACCTATTTTACACGCAACTCTAATTTTTATTTTAAATGTAAAATAAATCGTCGGACTCTAACTGCATAATAAACCTACATTGTGTTTTAACCAGTTTTCCATTCATTTCTATCTGAACGCGTGCATTCGTCTCACGCTCGGCTTTAGCGTTAATGTTCACCCTTACTGGGGTTTTCCATCCCCGAACCAACAACTGCAATGCCAAGGAAAGCTCCTTGGTGTTTGCAATTTCCTTAAGGACAATACGGATTTAGCCTTGTAACACATTCAAAATATAATTTTAACATAGCGATCTTCGATAAAGTTGATTGGTAAATGCAACGCGATACCGCAAGTGATGCAAAAATATCTCAAATATCTAAATGTTCTATAAATTGCTTACAAGATGGGTTAAAGGGACAATGACACTCTTGCAGGCTTAGCAGCTCCAGAAAATAAATAATAACCTTATCCTAAGTACTAGATGTTTAAGTGCCCTACATGATCCATTATATCCTATTTTACTTGTCCAGAGGGTTCGAAAATATTTTAAAATCCAAGTCACATTTGAAAAGGTTTACGTTAGGCTTTTCAAATCATTTAGTTGAATTTGTCCAATTTTTTATGTTATGTGTGTTAAGATGAAATTTGTATCATCAAGTAATTGGAATATTGTAAAATAATACAATTTGTTGACCACAATAAAGATTGGGACATATTATTCAGTTCCAACAAGAGTGGCATTGAGCCTTTAAAAAGGTGTTTTTACAGAACTGTGACATACTATTGTTCTATCTAGTTTAAGTTATAACACGTTATTTATTGTTTCTTTTTAAACGTATTTCAAATTACACGCATCATTGAAATATGAAGCTATACCATAAACAGACAAAGGGTTTTTATGGTAGAGATGAATGACTTTTTAAAAGTGAATGAAATAATATCACATACCCTTTTGAGATTGTGTGGGAGTTTTAAGCTATAATATATCGTTACGAGCAAGGCGTTAGGCATCATTAAAGAAAGAAAAAACACAAAATAAGTCGTAAATAATTTAAATATATTGGTATAAACTAAGAAATTTATTTTCAAAAGGCGTCGAAGTTTTCTTATCAAACATACATGTTCCCTGTGATATATTTACCATATAAATAATGATTATTATCGGAATCTCCTACTTTAATTACAATAAATAGAATTAGTTATAACAAATTATATACCTGACACTGTTAAGGCATATTCTTACAATTAGTCTGTTTTGAATGGACGTTACCCACTGTGTAAGTAAAAGGTACATAAAGCGACCACTTTTCTAACTGGGATTGCGAATTCCGGAGACCGGCTTCCGGAATTCGGATTGGTTTTTCTTCGACGAAAAGCGCTGCGTCGCAAGGGCGGATCTAGGAATTTCGAAAAGGGTGGGGGGGCGCAAAATGAGGGCACTCATTACGAAGACGGGGCACGCCACTGCGAGACTGGTTGGGGAGGGGGGGGGGGGGCAAGACAATTATCCGTCATCACTTGCATCAGTAGACATTCCAAGAGCTATTTGGCTGAGATGACATATGTATCCGCCTCAGCGTCACATTACAGTTTATTTGGCTTGAATTCAGAACGAAAACGCCACGTTGAATGCGCAGTGAAGGTCATTCATTTCCAGATGGATGCGCCAGACATTCGTATTTGTGGTTTATGTTGCTTATGTTTAATTTCCAGACGCAAGCAAGGTTACATTAGCGGCATGGGGCCTAAAAAGTTTCGACACCTTGTCATGTAGGGCCGGGTACGATTTGGTTGGCACTAAAATCAAATGTGAATGAGGGTGAATACTCTTTTGGTAACGTTTGCTATACATTAATACGTATGTATGTACATGTATTTCACGAAGATACATTTCATAATTGAAATGTAATGAAATGTCGTCCATATCTAAGGTCATCGCTTAAGAAGCCAATTGATTATGAACGATTTACGAAAATTACTGCCACTTAAATCCCAACTGCGAATAACCCGATGTGGAATAATTGTTCCGAGTTGAAATTCGGAAAAATATGCGGATTCGTTAATTTAGATTCAGTTCGGGTTTTTTTTTTATCGAATTGAGTGTGCGTTTATTCTGCATTCAATTCAGATTAAACTCCTAGTGTGAACACAGCTTTAGGATAGTTAAATCGAATTAGAATCAAATGGGCAATATCTCTCTTATTTCGATCGAAATTAAGTGTTGATTTGAGATGAAAATCAGAGCCAACAGCTGCGCGCTACACTTGGCTGCGATAAGCGTACCGAACACGGAACCGTTCCTGATTTGCTTAAAATTTATAATATAAACGGAGTTTATATAATGTTGCGATCAAGCTGATTTTGTGTTTATAAAGAGGCCTTGTCCGTTCAGTAGATTCCTATTCGATATAGTGTAATAGTAATCAGTAAGCGCGAGGAATTGAAATGATTGACTTAACGCCCACACTAAAATATCATAGCAAATTAATATCTGAAATAGATGGACACCAGAAAACACCCAATGTAGTTAAAACACAGATTCTATTTCGTTCCGTTTTATAAATCAAAATTTCGTTTTACTTGTTTTTACTGGAAGAGTTGTTATATAACCCGCGTTCTGGTTGATGTGGCTAGTCAATAAAAGGGTTTGTTGCGGCGAGTTCTTGGCGTGCTGTGCACCCATCTGTGGCTATCCCAGTAGAAACTTCAACGCTGATTGGTTAATCAAATGCCTGACGTCTTGGGGTAAAATGCCGCTCTTATACCCTTGACACGACCTCCCATTACAACTGGCGAGATCTTCATGCAGTGGAGGTCACCGAAAGTATAAAAAACGAAACGAAATATAGGTCTGTATTTTAATCAAATTGGAAACGCCGCTTAAAATCTACCCCGCGGTAAGAAAATCGTAGTCACGAGATTTGTATATTCCTGAAGCAATGACCCGAGAAATCCCCCTCTTACCATTGCCAGACTGGCTTCTGATACTTGAACTTTTGAGCGAGTGTGTCTATTCTTCTCGTTCAATCAAATTTATCACTTGAGTACAGCAACATGACAGTCTTACATTTAATCTGGGGCTTCCCTAAAACTTTGGACAGTGATTTAAGGTATTAAAAACGGTGAAAGTATGTTCCGTTTTCAACCAGTATTGTTTATATTTTATTCGATTTGATAGCCTCGTTTGTCACGCAATTTGTTTTACTGCAATATTCTGCTATGCACTGGTTAATTGGGCAAAATGAAATATCGGGGCATGACGTTACGTTATGTAAACATATTTGGTCCAATTGGGCGCTTTGTTTTACGAGTAATGCTTTTGTAACGCAGTTGGTGATTGGTTGTTAATCGGACTACTGACCAATCATACTTTAGAACAAGAATTTTGACTCTTTACAGCAGTGAGTAGTGGAATTAGCTCTAATCAAACGGAACACTGCGGGGCCAGGGAGTATGATAGATTTATGGATTATTAAAGTATTAGAAAGTGTTTACGATTGCCCCAATGCCTACTGTATTTCTAAGAGAATACTGTAAATCTCCTTGACAAAACGTGGAAGTGGGTCTTTAAGTTTAATTTGCAGATCCAATCACTTGACTTCTCTATATAAAGAATTGGTCGTAGTTCTATAGCTTGGTGTTAATGAGCTGGGCTAATAAATCAAGTGAGGTTAGAATAATAGGACACCTGACTAACAGACAGGTTCATGGAATCTGGCCCGAAACAACAGTTTTAAAACTGGTACAAGTACTACATGACTTATTGCTAACTCTGTATAAACTATGTTTTTCTTTGATACCGTAGAATAAATTAGCTGCTCCTCTGGTTAGGAGAAAACCAAAGATACCCAAGAACAAATAGGCAGTTTATGGGATTTGTTGCAAATGATTTAAGCCATGAAGTGATTTTCCAGATGGTTAAGTACAGTGTTGTTTGTTTCAACACATGGTATGTAAGTAGATACTGATATAAGTGAGTCCAAATACCTCAAACCTTCTACCTATTTATTTGCAAAATGGAAAACCATTTGTTTCAAATCAATTGGCGGTCTTTATAGCTGACATCTATCAAAGAAGTGTTTTTCTTCGCGTTTCTTTACCAATCTTTACCGAATTTCTTCCTAACTGTCAGACCACCTCTGTTTTATTTTTGTTTGTCACTGATCGTGAATGCAGGTGTACAAATCTCAAATTTTCTTCCTCCATTATAGATATATCCATTGTGTTGTTATTTTCTCCAATTCGTGTAAACATTTATCCTACAAATAATATGAAATGAAATGAGGTTTAACGTCCAACCTGTCTCCACGCCATATATATATATAGTGTGCTATTAGGGAACATATTTTGCCGGACCCTTTAGAATGCTTGTTCCGGCGACTGTCGTGCGATGCGTTGCGATAGGAATGTCCCTATTAAGTCCATCATCTGGTACATGCAGATTCGTTCGGACACGTTTCGATACGATCAACACGATTGCTACGACTAATCTCAATGTATGATAAGTAAGACCTGATTGGATCATCACAATTTTTCCACGATTTCAATCGTAGCGCAACCTTGCAAAAGACGCAATACACATTCGTAAAGAGCTCAAAGGTGATTTATATATAGCAAATTTGACGATGTTGGATAGATTTATTTTAATAAAATTTGGGCCGATGTGATTTTTGGCATAGCTATAGTTTTTGTTGTATATTATTATCTGAAAGTGTATATTGTGCATATGTGTTCATAGAAATTCTATCATACGGTCTTTCTGCACACCTGAAGTAGCAATGGTAGAATTGGGTGTCCATGCGGCTTATTACGTTGTCTGGCAAGAACGATCTGAGATGTCGAAAGAATATGTCCTAATATAAGTAAGAACATTTGTTTAAATGACATTTAGTAATTGAAATTGAAATACACAGCTCACAATTCTATGGAATGCAATTAATGCTTATTACTGAGCGACGTTTCTTGATGAAGATTAAAGAAGCCTAGTAGATATATACATGTACGTCACGCAGTAATAAGCAATAATTATATCTCACAGCAGGAATACTGCTGATTTGAGACGATGCATCGCAAATGAGAGACTGTCGCTTTAAAGTAGATTTATATGAAAGAGTGAAAGGGTGACTGGTATTAACTTTATGTCTGTGCATAACGATTACTATACATGGAATACAAACATAGAATATATAATAAAACGATGGAAAGACTAGTAAAACGTATTGACCAGTATCGTGACTGTATTACATTAAACACCCCATTATCTAACTTTATTATACCTAATTACATAAGTATTTTGTATTTTTTGCTTACATCGTCTGTCTTTCTGCATCATTTATTTGTTAGTGCATTTAGATCAGTTACCCAGATGACCTCAGAGTATAATATTAACACTCATAATTAATTAATTAATTTCAATGTGTGTATTCCGAAATTAAATCACGAACTTTCAACTTGACAGCTTTTAATTCTCAGACGGAAATGTATTATTTATTTTCGATTTATTTTAATATCACCTAACTGCCGCTTGACACATAACAATAATAATTTGATTAGTTAAATTTTCAAATAACATAACTGTTTTGACTAATTTTAATATACGTTTTCTTCTTACAAGATTCGATTTTGCGTAGTAGATCCCGCTTTCGTTCCTTTCTTTTTTCAAGCATTGAAGGCCAACCAAAATTATAACTAAATCCATGACAGATCAAATCTTAGTTTGTATTAGAACAACAGACGTCATCTGGAAATTGTGGCAATCTAGAAACACTGCAGCAAGCTGAGAAAGGTTCGTATGTTCTACATGAGTTTTATTATTATTGCGGACAGCGATGTTGGCCATGTCAGCTGAAATGTATAATACCTTCCAAATGCTAAGACATGCAATTGACCAGAATATAAATACGTTAACCTCTCTATACTGCGGACATTTTATTGCAAATGTCACCATTAGTTGCATATTTCATTGAATTCTACTTATTTCCCCGGTGTTGAACAAATGAAGCGAGCTACGTTAATCCACGGTGAATAAAATAATTATGGATTTTTGCGGTTACAGAACATTAATAAATTTTGTTTACAGTCGAATACATTGTTCAGACCATCATTTAGTCATAAACTTTTGGTAAACATGATCATTTACAACCCATATTCGTGAAAATACACATTACGACAAATATGCTTAATTTCCCATGCGGCAGAGGTAATTATTTTTCACGAGATAGCTGAGAGACGGAGAAAATGTCGGAGATGTCTATTTAGGTGACTAGACTACATTAATTAGTTGTAAACAAAATGCCTAATGGAGATAATAGTGAGATGTATTTACACGTAACACGAAATAGTTGTCCTTGATGTCTTCCCTCAACTGAAGGGATAAAAGGAAATGAATTTATCTTAGCGTGAATAGCGTCTTCGCTCACACGTCTTACACTAAAGAACCATTTAAATAACCGGATTGTTGAAACTGTGTGATCCGTCAGTTGGAAAAGAGCAAGACTTGGTGCAATCATATTTTACACTGTTTACAAATTAGATACATTACGCAAGAGCTAAATCTGCCTATCGCCCGTCTTTCTTTAGGCTTGACATGTTAAATAAACTGTTAGACATTTATTAACATGACAAGACAATAATTAACAGTCGATGCCATCTGATGGGTCTGATTTCCATTAGCTTTGAATCCGATCTGCAGTTCAACGACCGATCATGATTAAACGCAAAAATGGATGATCGAGAATTTGTTTGTTATCGCAACAACGGTAACAATGACAGTCGAGACTACAGTGTTTTTGAAATTAGTATTTCTCAGCTCAGAGTGGGTTAGTTTGACTGACATTTTCCGCATATTCCCATTACATTATTCATTTTAACTATACTATTCAAAAAAAGTAGGGGATATTTGATTTTGGGGGCATAATACTAAAATATGCAAATGACTACGAAAAAAGTCACTATAGAACCTAACAGAAGAAACATTTCCAGTTACATGTGACGCCCAAACGCACCAATAGCTACCGCATGGAAGGCAAGTGATGCTTGGGATCATCATGGGGTCCAACCCAAGATTTGCACGACTCTGACTTTGATTTCAGGGTGGAAACATCAGTTTAATTGTTTTAGTGACCAGAAAACAAATTTTGATATGCGTCGGCTTACCCAAAATGAAAGGTTACGTGCCCTTGGCATGCTACAGATCGGCACAACACGGGCGGTTGTGGCGCGGACGATGAATGTTTCTCAGTCTGTCATAGCAGGCTATGGTCCAAATACCGTGATACACAATCTGTACAGGACAGACCACGCTCAGGTCGACCAAGGGCGACAACTCAAGCCCAGGATCGATTTATCCGTACCTTGGCCTTGAGAAATCGTGTCATCACAGCAAATCAGATCAGCGCTCGTCTTTAAACAGACACTGGTGTGAGGGTGAGTGGCCAGACGATTCGGAATCGACTGCATAGGGGTCACCTTCGAGCCCGACGTCCTCGCGTGATCCCTTGTTTGAGAGATCATCACATTCAGGCATGACGTCGTTGGTGTAGGGATCGTCAACACTGGGATAATCGACGCTGGAGCAATGTGATGTTTTCAGATGAGTCAAGGTTCACTGTTGATTTTTTGGACAGACGTAGGAGGGTGTGGCGTCGAGCGCTTCCGAGACGTTAACGTCATTAGACATGATCGATTTTGGGGTGGCTCTGTTATGGTGTGGGGAGGCATCACTGTTGCTGGAAGAACGGCTTTACATGTTGTTACAGGGCGTGTTACAGGCCAGTACTACCGGGACAACATCTTGACAGTCCATGCTGTGCCGTTCGCACGACGTCATGGCTGCCGTTTCATCTTCCAGGATGACAACGAAAGATGTCACAGGGCCAGGATCGTTACAGGTTACCTCCAACAACAGAACATCACCACATTACCTTGGCCGACCTCTCCCCCATCGAGCATGTCTTGGACAGAGGTTACGTCAGCGTCAACAACGTCCTGCCAATGTCCAAGAACTTGCTGCTGCGTTGCAACAGGAATGGGACAATCTGGACCAAAATGACCTTAGACGTCTCATTAGGAGTATTCCACGTCGGATCAATGCTTGTTTGGCAAACAGAGGAGGATTTACCCTTTACTGACTTTGTTGTGATGCTGTGGTAACTTTGCTGTTTGACCCCGGGTATCATTTTACCCTTATAATGGCCAGTCTGTGCCTTACTTAGTCTAACGACCATTTGGAATAAATCGATGAATGTGAACTTCATTTCATTTTGTCATTTGTTTCTTTGTCAGTTTCATTAGGTGACTTTAATAACACTTAAAAATGAAATATTCCCTACTTTATTTGAAAAGTATATTATTGCAAGAACTGCCAGTTTTTTTGTCTAATATTTCATAATACCGCTTTAAGCTGTTAATTACTCCCCCAGCACAGCGTTTACAGGCAACGCATACACGTTCAACAGTGATTAAAAGTTTTCTGTGACGGGGGGGGGGGGCAATAACCCAGAAAAACCACAAGCTACGTTGAATTTTAACAATTTTCTTCTATGACTACCCGAACAAGCGAACCAAATTAATTTTTTTAAAAAAACTCTTTCCTTTATAGCGTTTACAAGAAATTTGAACACACGGACGGGCGGACGCCATGGGTAACGATTAGCAAAATGCAAAATAAGGTTCTATGATTACAATCCGACTTATTAATGAATAATGGGCATGAGAGCAGGCGCTCTTTTCGCTACAGCAAGTAACTGGAATTATCCCCTGAGATGGCATACATTTGTCGTTGTCAGTTTCTATCAATGTAACCTACAACTTCAGAAACTGACACACAATTAACCCTTTCTCCACCCCATGTAGGCACAACATGGATATAGTATCAAATATGTCCGTCAATTTATATTGTTTTTGTCAGTGAACAAAATTTTTTAATCCCTATCTATTAAGGACAGCCAATCCATAACGTGGATACTTAGCCTACATCCCTAAAATCTTTTTTCAAAATACAAATGTTAGCAATCAGATTGACAGGTAGACGTGTAGATTAACCTTTTGTGATATATTAGATCTAACTACGTGTAATCTACGCCACCAACCAAACTGATAAAACAGATGGCTATTGTCGTAAACCGATGACAACACGTTACATATAACCAATGATTGTGGATTTGTTTTTGCCAATCCCATATAATGGTATAATACGATATAAAGGATTAGTAACATCTGTAACCTTTTGAATTAATCATATGCGATACTGTGAAAGGCTCAATAACACTCTTGTTGTAACTGAATATGTCCCAATCTTTAGTCTGATCACAATACTACAATATTCCAATTAATTGATGATACAAATTTCATCTTAACACACCTAATTTAAAAAATTTAAAAAATTCAACCGAATGATTTGAAAAGCCTAACGTAAACCTTTTCAAAAGTGATTTGGATTTTAAAATATTTTCGAACCCTCTGGACAAGTAAAATAGGATGTAATAGGTAATTTACACAACAGGTAGGGCACTTAAACATCTAGTACTTAGAATAAGGCTATTATTTATTACCTGGAGCTGCCGAGCCAGCAAGAGTGTTATAATCCCTTTAAATGCTTCCCTCCTCCGGTTTTATAGTCAGTTTCTCACCAGGGAATGGTTCATAAGGCCTAATCATGTTCGTTTTGGCTCAACCAATACAATTTCAATCGACATTAAACTTGGCATGCTTGTTTCTCGGACAGTTGCGCGCCAAATTTTGATTTAACATCACAATTCTAAGACGGTGGCGATGACGTCATGGTCGATTCCTTATCTATGTCGTACTTGATTTCTCCATAATGTACATTATGTAGAACGATTTGAATTGATATACAGTAGACTGGGCACTGTATAGAAACCTTACCCTAATGGACGTGAATTAAAACGTAGCCCCTACATCAATAATACACCGAAACTAGCTTTGTATTAAAACCTTAAATCTGGCAGTTTGGTCTCCACGTTGCCGATATGAGCATCTTTATCTTCTCCGTCATTAAGACCTTGTTGAATTTATCGCCCAAGGACATTTAAGGACAAGTGGTAGGCTCTGAATGAGACCTGCAATGTATGGACAATGGAGCTTCATGCATGGTGCAATTACTTGATGGATATATTTGACAAGCTCCAGAATAAGGCTAACGTCTTCACAAAGAACGTCGTAATCACATTTTCTAACAAAAAATCAATAATGACATGCTATTGCAATATATAATCTTATCAATTCTAACTGAAGTTACACCACAAAACAGACAGAAATACGGAACAAAATCAAGCTACACTTAATACAACTAAGCATATGATAGACTACAGATTGATTGATATACAATGGAATGTGAATATTCGTGTCTGCGATAAAACCTATATGTGGTTAGAAGTGGATATAAAAATATGCTATGCAGTTTTTATATGCCCACATTTTCATGTGGACGTATTATGCCGTAGCCCCTGTTCGTCCACTATTTGTTTGTGGAGTCTCTATACAGGTCACAATTCTTATCCGATTTTGACGAAACTTGTAATATAGGTTTATCCCCCTAAGATCTCCGCTGCTTTCGATATTGGCATGTATCAGGTCGGAACTTCATGGATTATGACACCTGATTATACGAAGAATCGCGTTTTTAGTTTGTGAACCTTAAGAGGTCACAATTTTGAACCGATTTTGATGAAACTTGACATGTTTATAACCCAAAGATCTTGGTTCCTTTCGATATTTGCGCTCATGGGCTCAGGGGTGGATTGGGGCCGGGAACCGGTCCGGGCTCCCGTGGCGGAGCGACCCCTTTTACTGACCACCGAGTCAGACTTGGGGGGAGGGGGAGTACGGGGGCTCTCCCCCTGGAAATTTTTGAAAAATGAATCCCAAATATGCGATTTGGTGGTATATCTGATTATAATCTCTTTCAAATAATATATTTCATAAGTCGATTAACTTAGGCCAAAACCCCGACGTGCAACCTGTGCAATTATCATATTGTCATAATTAATTAACATATTATCATTGTATCGTCAAGAGTCAAGAGAATTTTGGTTAAAAAATGGGACTAGTTGAGGAAATTTTTACTATTTTGATTAACCAGTTAGGAATATTGAATAAGTAGGAATATTTCCATTGAAAAATATCCCATTTTTGTTGCCGGGAGCGCTAGTTGATTCCTCCTATGATGAAAGGCCACGAGACACATTGGTACAGAGTGACAAAAGTGAAAATTCATAAAAGCTGCTTTTTGAATTTTGGATTCTAGTGTATCCCTACAAACAAGGTACAGGTAACTTAATAATTAGTAAATTGTCGGGCGACAGTGTCGTGTTAATCTGATGAAATTTTCGGATGAAATTCAGAATCCCCATTGCAGAATTCCGAATCCTGGCCCACGTCGATCACACCCGGCCCAGAACGTCTGTTATAGCAGCCCATTCCAGATCCAGTGATGGCGTGGCGGCCCGTTAAAGCCACCGGCCACATAAAATGATCATCATCGCTCAATGGCCGGTCCAATACCCCTCCCCATATAATGTTCAGCAGAAAAGGTTTTTTGGTTTTTTTTTAGACGAATTGGAGAAAATTATTTTTTTTCATTTTTTGTCCGACTGGCCCGTCGGGCGATCGCCCGACCGGCCCAATCCGCCCCTGCATGGGATCGCAACTTCTTGAATTATGGCCACTGATTGTCCGACAAATCGCCCTTTTTAGCTTGTGGTCCGTCTGGAGGTCAAAATTTTATTATTAAGGATTTAAAATAACGTTTGATTATGTCACTGTTTCGCAATAGTGAAGGTTGAGTTTGAATTTCGTGAAAATCGGACTAAAACTAACGGACAGAATGGCCGCTGCTTGTACGCGAATCCTACAAAAATATGGTATACCGGTATCAAGGTTGTAGACCCTGTTCACAATTCTAATCTGATTTTGATGAAACTTTAAATGCATGTTTATTTTCCAAAAATCTTGGTCCCATTCGATATTTATGCATATTGAATTGAATTGTAACTTCCTGAATTATGGTCCCCGATTGTGCTAAAAATCCCCTTTTTAGCTTGTGGTCCCTCTGGAGATCACAATTATTATCCAATTTACATCGTAATGGAGGTTGCGTTTGAATTTCCTGAAAATCAAAACAAAACTGCAGAACAAAATGGCCGCCGCTTGCACACGAATAGTGTACAAATATGGAATATGAAGTCTGAAGACCATACAGAGGGCACAATTTTAATCTGATTTTGATGAAACTTGAAATGCATGTTTATAACCCAACGATCTTGGTTGCTTTCGATATTTGCGCATATCTAATTGTAACTTCATGAATTATGGCCCTTGTTCTCTATCCATTTCCCGAAAATGTGGGCGTATCCTGCCTGGCAGCCGCTGTTTTTTTTTTATAATAATCAGTTTCCACTCATAAGGGGTGGAGAAAAATGGGGTTTAACGTCGACTCGACACAAACTAGGTCATTTCGGGACTAACATATAATTTAATTTTATTTCAATAATTCGCTTGCAGTGGGAAAAAACTGGAGAACCCAGAGAAACCCCGTGAGGTTGGACGGGCGAACCTACTCCTTGTCACGTACAACCGGGGATTCGAAACCACGCCAGTTGACTCAATGACAGGCTGTATGATACAGAAGGCACGTGCAAACCATTCGGCCATTCACCCCCACCCCCAAACCCCCACCAGGGATGGCTCCCGCCGGTTGATCACAAACGATTGAGTTAAACACAGATTGACGATTTGTTCTTAAAGTAACACCCGTCTTAATTAGCTCGTCGGTGCAGCACGGTAGGACGTTAAACTACATTTCATTTCATTTACAAAGTAACTCCAAAACCAAATAGCATGCATTAAAATAGATGCATTATATAGATTGAACAACTGGTACAAATAAAAAAAATTATTTCTTTTCAAACAAATTGGTAAAACGAACACTTGTGAATTAACATGCATTCTAAACAATACCAAATGGAGAGACACGTATCCAAGATATGTGCATCATCGATCAATCGTTCATCGAAAATCGTAATTATATTAGTGAAATTGGTGCGATTCAATCACGAATCACCGACTGAAACGTGTCGCAGGCAGTCTTTAGTTATGTGTCATGTTTTTCATGGGTGTATAGCGTAGTGGGGTATCTTGGATTATATCATAATGCCGACGGTCAACCGATGAAAATGGTCGATCGATCACGTATGCATGGGTTATGTACAAAGGTTGCAAAACAAAATTTACAAAACTAACACATTTATGTACACGTAGGTCTTTTGTATAAGAAGGTACCACATTTTCAGGGAAAAGTTAATTATAGCCCTTAGGTATATTCTACGAGGAAGCAATGGGTGGGAGGAAGTCCGGAGAGATAATTTCTGTCTCTAGTTAGCACCCCACTAGACTATGGTATTGTCTGAAACTACTTGTAGAAATGTCAAATATAAATATAAATTTGTCATTATAACGTCAACATGCTTTGATATCTACACAAATTACACTGACATTATTCAATTGCTTTTTATGGTAATTGTGTATAATTATTGCACTATTATGTAAAATAAATATATAGAATTGCTAAATGCAAGATATCAAATGCCACTGAATCGGAGACGTGAGTTAGAACATATAACAGAAAAAACAGTTTCATTTGGTTATACATGTAGAAATATTTTGTAGAATAAATAGATCTTTGATGTAACATTCAAAATTAAAATAAAAATGGTTGGCTATATTCGGGTGTTAATGTTTGCTCGACAATAAAATAATGAAGGCAATGGCGAATATATCTTAGTTCGATGGAGTATTAACAGGGCACATTGCGATCTTTAAAGCTTTTTATTTTCTTAGGTTACAGTCGGGCGTTTTTATTTGATCAACATGTAACTGTGTGTCATCAAGCATTCAATTATTTGTTGACCAGAGCGAAACATTATGTCGGTCAAGTACGTAGTCCCAAGACATTTGGATGTCTCAATTGCCCCCGACAACAATTAATACCTAACGACAATACTGTCTTGAACTACATCGCAAACGATCGAGAAATAAATTTGATGATTTGATTATTTCTGTGAATAGTAGGGTATACATACTAATCTAAAACGGAATTGGCATGAAGCCAAATGGGATATGTAGGAAAACATTTAATGTCCTGTATTTTTGCACCAATCGGGGCAATGAAGACGGGCATGCGCAATACGTGCAGACAAAACCTCGGGTTTTCGCACTATTCGGAGAACATGACGCCCTGCACCAATGACAAGGAAAAATGAGGATATGGCCTTACCCACGAACCAATTTGGCTCTGTTCTGCTCTTTCTAACTTGATTTCTAACTCTTCTAACTTTAAATTATCTTACATTAAGCTGAGCACAATGATAGTGGATCTCGAGTTAAAATTAACCTTTAAATGTTCAATTCTGACTGTAAATAGGACTACATTATATGTTTCGGTAAGTTTCAAGACAATATTAGAAACCAAAATGCAAATTCGATTCACATAATTGCTTACAACCCTGACACCCTCGTGTGCTAACATTTAACTTTTGCAATTGACAGATGTTGGACAGTTCAAGAAGGTTTCTGGTTTGAACTTCATTCAAGATGTTTTTCCAAGATTGGCAATCATTTACGAAAACAGGAATAAACAGGTCTTACTCGATTCTACCATCTGCAAGAACGACAGGCACGCTGCTCTTCGTGGTTCTTGAGTGACAGATTGTGTCATGACATATGAATGGATTAATTTGCAATTTTATGGTTGAAAAAATAATGTTTTTTTATAGCTTACGCACAAATCAAAATAACGTTTGGCACGTTTGATCAATTTGCTATGGTATCATTGTTCAGTTTGTTTATCAGTAATCAGAAATACAATAGATAGTAATTAAACGTTGATAATTTTGATGAGGTAAACAATTACAGTAACGGCCTATAATACCTCCCCTATCAAATTACCGTTAATAATATTGGATTAGTCATCAATCGATATTGAACGGAATTAAAATAAATGTTACGTCATTGAGTGTGAACTGGATGAATATTGAACTGCAGGTATCATTTCCTGAATTAAGTCGGGGGAAAAAAATTGGTGTAATTTGACGCTCTTGTGTTGTCGGCCTACGCCCACCGGCAAATCATTCAAATGCTATATACTTGCTAGAGGCATTGCATTTTGTTAAGACCCGTCACGACATTATTATAAAAGAAAAACGTTCATCTAGCTGAATCATCTTCTTTAAGTCTTTTTTCAATTCGCAGTAATTTCTCAAACCTGTATTTTTACGAGTTTTTTTGTCGTCACTGGTAAATAATATAAATCCTTTCATCAACAATCCCTATCATGTGCGCTATTACTTGTGTGGGTCAATGCATCGTATAACAAACGAATGTTATAAATTAATCTAAACATGTTCTTGGAAGTCGGAGGACAAAAACGTGGATGTCGGAAGTGGGAGCATTATACACTGCTTCTGTAATTGTTGGTACATGTGTGATAGCATACTTTTAAACATGACTCATGCCACAATTATCGTTAAATAATAAATTATGGGTGTATACCGTTATTCCATTACGAATTAAGATATGGATACTTCAGTTTGATATCACATTAATTATAATGTATTACATCACTATTTTACGGTAATATAATATCTTGCTCGAGAAAACCGACCACCAATTAGCGAATGGTGATGATGTGTGAGGGATTTATGTCGGTAAGTCCATATGTAACTGATACCTGCTTGTAAATACTTTATTTCACTAATTTTCATATAGCATCCAATCATTGTGTCTAATCAGTTTCTATGCAATTGAATTACGTCCGAATTTCTTTTTAATTTGTTATTTTTAATATAGAACACACAAATTGAAAATCACTCAATTACGATACGCATCAAATTGCTAATGTTCAAATATGTAATAGTGATTTTAACGATATTAATGACTAATAAAAATAATTGAATTTATTAGCGATTTAATGGAGCGTTGGTCTTAAATAAAGACGGATTAGATACAACCATCAATTCTAATCATAATTATGTAAGAATAATGTACAACTTAATTGTGAAGACATTTCCCATTTCATTGACAGTTACAAAGGGTGAGTCATTAATGTGTGTTGATACTGAATTGTGCGAATCCGCCGGGGATCGAATTCAAAATTCCAACCATTCGCACGCCACCAACACATCATGTCAACGACATAACTTTTTTGACGTTTCAAAGTACACCACGTGTCTGTAGGCTTTGTTGTTAAGTTGTGAATGGCGACCATTTTGGATCCTAGGAATCAACAGAAGTAGGCAAAATCACAGTAATAGTTAACAACTGATCTCATTTCTTCTTGACATATTATTTTATTTATCATCTCTGCATAGCTAACGACCTATCTTCTAACGACATCTATATCTGTCATCTATCTTCTAGCGACATATCTTCAGTAACTATTATTGTAATATATAATAACGACAAGGAGGAGTTTAAACTTATATGAAATGAATATTGTTGATTATTCTCACTATTAATGGTAATTAAATTGATGTAGCAGTTCGTATTAATTTACTTAATGATTAATCAAACGATACGATATATGATATATTGGAACTACAGGTGTCTAAATACCAAGTACACAATTTTTTTTGATTTTTCAAAATAGCTGCTTACATTTCATATTTCTAGCAATTTTTATTATACGCCCACATTTCCGCCCGTTCGTCTGTCTGATTTTCAGTCCCGGATTAATCCCACTTTTCCCCAAAACCTTGTTATTGCAATAGAGTCTACAGTAGTTTTGAACAGCTTTGTTTCTAAATTTGGTGTGAAGCATTGACTGTCATGATTTTCAATATCCTGCGAGCTTTCGTTCCTGAATTGCAGCACCTTCTTTTTCCGAAAACCTTGTTCAAACGATAGATTCTTGTTCATTTTCAGCAATGTAGGACTTTCGGTTCCAGAGATATACTATGTGTCCGGATCTAATATAAGAAGAAGAAGAAAAGGGATTGTTCCTGAGTTACTCCTACCCTATTTTAAATAGTCATTTTAATTGTAAAAGAATAGTAATCAAAGTGTCATCATGTGTTAATAGTGGCAACTAGGATTTTTACAAGGTGCGAATTGCTCATTAGGGAACATAACTGGTGAGATAGTGTCAATGCTAGAAAATGTGTATTTGTGGTATATTCCTGTGGCAATGACTCGAGAAATCACTCCCTGGCACTGTTCCTAGAAAATTCTTAAAGTAAGCACAAAGCTATGCTTCTCTTTTACTTACGTAAGAATCTTCATAAAATACAATCTCTAGAATATTCTCAAGACCGTTCTTACGTAAGCACAAGTCAGGTATGAGTCTAAGCACCGTGTGACTGGTAAACTGAGACTATGATGCTCTCTCACGTCATAAAAACAATTTTGGTATGCGAATTACGTACCTCCTAAATTTGTCGTCTGCTTCCGGCAAATGATCAATTTACATGCATTTGACATGTCCCATATACACGACTTATGAAATTGGCACAACCTGAAAAAATAACCACACCCACACGCAAACACTCTGAATTGTGAGAGCGCCTGACCTTAAAGTAGCCCGTGTGTTTGTGATGTTTACTAATTGGTAAACAAAACAAAAAAATGGTTTCAGGGTAAAAGCGAAATTTTCTATAGCAGGTCTACTTCTCGAGAATATGTTTCGAAAGAATTTCGTCTCCCTTTCTGTTGTCTCTAAAGTAAGCCTATCAAAAGATGTAGAAAATGCCGTGGAATAACTAACTGTAAGCCATCTTGTTTGAAAGAGAGAGAGAGAGAGAGAAATGGGGTTTAACGTCCACTCAACACAAAATAGGTCATTTCGGGACTAACATATGGTTTAATTTTATTTCAATAATTCGCTTGCGCGTAGGGGTCTTTGCAGTGGGAGGAAACCGGAGTGCCCGGAGGAAACCCACGAGGTTGACAAGGCGCCCCTATCTCCATGCCACTTAGGCTACGCTCACACCAGGGCTCATCTTGTTTGAAGCAGAAACAGACTTAAGGTTGGAAAGCAAGCCGCATACCCTGCTTGGGACTTGTGCTTAAATCTTGAATAAGAACAAAGTTGCACTTACGTTTTCTCTTGGAACACATAATAACGTATTTGTGCTTACACTCAAGTCTACTTAAAATCTAAGCACAAGGACGTTCTTAAGAATTTTCTGGGAACACAAAATACGATAAGTTTAATTAAATGCAAAGTCTAGGCCTACTTTAAATCTAAGCACAAGAACGTGCTTAAGAATTTTATTGGAATCGGGCACTGATACCTGTGTAGATTCTTCCTGTTCAATCAAATCTCTCCACAGAACAGCAACATAACGGCGCTTAATTTAAGCTGGGAGTCTTCCCTAAAACATTGGTCAGTGATTCGGGCCCGTAGCCAGCTCATAAAATTTAGGGGGGGGGGGGGGCTACGGAATGTTTTGGAGGGGCTGAGGATGTGGCCGGCTAAGACCACTCCTAAGAAATAACTATTTTTGGCTACGGGCCCGGAGTGATTTAAGGTATAGTATTGTTCGTGATAGTATTGTTCGTCTTCAAACAGTATTGTTTACAGTGTAGTCATTTTTGAGATCGCATTTGTCACGCAATTGGTTTTTGCAGCAATATTCTGCTAATTTCGTGAGTTATGACGTAACGTTAGCCTATGTAAAAAAAATTGAGCTCTGTTACGCAGTGCTTTCATTGCGGCAGTGTTGGGTGGGATTAGGTCTAACAAACGAAACACAGCGAGGCCTATGATTACTGGCGGCGGCAGTATTCCGTAATTATATCTCAGATCAAAGAAGCATTCACATCTTCGCATGAAGTGAGCCTAATGTGGCAATAATTAGGCTAGATTTTCTGTCTGTTAATAATGTCAGTAGTTTTCCACAACGTCCAGTTTCTATTGCGAAAGGCAATGACCGATATCGTAGCTTTGCTAAAACACTACGTTGCGATTTGTCGAGTATGTGCATTTTACTCAATGCTCGACATGCAATGAATGCTTAAACAGCTTATATGCTCTTGATCTGTTAGTCTTTGTAGGCATGTGAGTAATAAATGTATAGGATTTTACTGCCAAAAGTAAAGTTTGTACATGACCTGTTGGTTGAATTAGACCGTTAGTGAACGATTTTCGTTTTTGAAGTGTTTATTTGGATTCGCTATTTATCGCACCAATTTGCAAAACAGTCTAGCATACACTGCAGCGAGTCTCCGTTATTAGATTTCTTAAAGGGTCCTTGTAGGATCCTAGATCCTTATTACATTTGGTCAACATCCAAGATTAAATTTCTGGTGACTTGCTATGCGAGCGTTTTTCCTCGCCTTGCGTGGTTATGATTTTGAAATATCTCTATTTACCCGATGATCAGTAGGATAATGATCTACCTTTTATTGGTTAATGCCGGTAATGTTATATATTGGTCCTTATTTGTACTTATTAGCTCATTGGTAAAAACATGGTTTATTGTAACATGAAAATTGGCTCTCTCAACGTGCATTATTTATTCCTTAAATATTATATTTTAACCAGTCAAGACCTTAGTTCATGTCCGCAGGAGGAGGACGCTGATCAGGCGCGGATCCAGTGGGGGGCGCACCCGGCGCACGCCCCCTCTATTTTTTGAGGTGTCGAACAATTTTTAGCAAAATATATTCTCGCTAGAAAGGAGAACGAAAATAGTTGGAGATCGTTATTTACAGTACTAGTACGAAATTAGTCCTTGTGGGCATATTTTACACTCAAAAATCACGGTCCCGGACTTCGCACTCCCAAGCTGATGCAGCACGCCCCCTCTTTCTGAAAATCCTGGATCCGCTCCTGCTGATTTGTAAAAAAATCATTTATCCAGGATTTTGTAAATGTTCTATTAATTATCATTCAAATTGTGAATATGCATATATGTTACATATCTTTTTGGTGGTCACTTTTTTAAATACTGCGTGCTTTTGACCCTCTACCCAACAACTGGACCCATAATTATCATCTCCGCATATAACTAACAATTACCTATCTCCATATTATATTGATTATATCCAGTGATATATATAATCTTGTGTTCGACATTTCCATTGTAAATTGTATATTGACATCCATACCATTAATATTTTAAAGGAAATTTCCAAGTCATTTTTTGAACGGGTCCATATATCATGAAACAGTCGTCCAAGTACCGACGCCAAGCTTTTATGAAATAGCTAGCAAATACGTGTACGTCTCAGAATTGTAGTTGAACCTTTTCATATAGTCGTTCTTTTAAATAGGCCAGTACCAGAGTTGCGTATGTTGGCGCCATTTTTGTCCCCATAGCTGTTCCTTTCATCTGTTTGTAGTGGTCACCATCAAAGTGGAATGTATTGTTTTGAAGTATGAATTCCACACTTGAGATGACCAGTGAGTTAGAGGTTTGGCCTGGTAATTCGGTCGCGTATTTTTCCAAACGGTATTTTAAACCGAGATCATGTGGGATGCTGCTATATAGAGACGTGACATCATATGACACCATCATGGATTCTTCTTGGACTTTTGTTGGCAGTTGATGGAGGAAATCCACTGTGTCACGTACATAGCTTTTCACGTGGCTCAAATATGTTTTCAATAAGATGTCAATAAAGTTGCTGAGGCGGTGTGTTTAACATGATGGTCCCGCAATTATTGGTCTTATTTTCAAATCTGGTGGGTGGGACGAAAACCGAGGCCCCGTATACACATTGGCGTGCACGTAAAAGATCCCTTGACAGTTGGAGTTCGATATAAGAGTATGCCGTAGCGCCGCTGCCCGGGTAAAATTTCCCTCTCAGCACACTGTGTAGCACACTGTATGGCCGTCTTCATTAGCCCAGTTTCACAGCAGAACAGTGGGACGTTAAGCCCCATGCCCCATTTCATAGAAATGTAACAGCCTAAGTTACCATGTTTAATGCTACATGTATATGGTTTATCTGTATATTCTATATAATATATAGTTTACATATATTAACGAGTTATCTACAGTATAATCTGTAGCAACCTATATTATATTTATCATATAATACCAACTAAATACCACCTCTAATATTCTACACAGCTTACATACAAACATACTTTCTCTCCACCTGCAAGATCTGATTTCTTCTTCCTCCCTTTTTTAAGCCACGTTTATTCCAGGAATGGAATAACAGGAATGCTTGCTGCCAAAACCAACGGTTAGGGTTTTATGTCTTACCATAATTCAGTCACAAAAATTTCTTGTTTATTCATAGTTTAGGTAATCAAATTGTGTTGTATATATACAAAGCTCTTATAGAAAGATGTAGAACATGGCTTGACTCTTGTTTTTATGTTAGACATTTAGAATTGAATTAAGGTTTATTATATGTAGGCAGCTGCCAGTTTATTAACTAATAGTTGACATTTGTAACCAACAGATACAGGAAATAGATTACTTATTAGGAATAGTTTAGGTATTTTATTTACATTGTAGATGAGCCACTCTGGTTCAGTGAGTATGACGCTTACTCGCTAACCAGAGGGTCCTAGGTTCGATTCGGGTGTTAGCCAAGAAAGTTCCTCGTGATGCACGTCCCCATTGACCAGTTAGTTAGTGAGGTAATTGAAACGTTAAACTGAATTATAAAACTCACACAATTGTCAAAAAATATTCTGTTACAAACGATCAATACCAGATTACATATTTCGGGGTCATTTGTCGACAGATGTATAAACACAATTGCTAATTTTCTGCACACCCAAGCCAGGACAGTGGCGCTGCTGGAATTTATTTGTAATTTCTCTTGGTGTTTGTTTTTTGCTCTTTAACGGCCACGCCCAATTTAACTATTTGTTCGTTCAAACACCCATGGTTCAAAGGAGAACATACGGACCTTAAAATCTATAGAATTCAATCCAGCCACATAAAAGTGCGAAGACACATACAAGGAGCAATATCAAAGTTTCATATCAAACAATTTCTGTTGCTAATGTGAAAGTATTTCAGCATTTTTAAAATACACATGTGTTGCCAATACAAAAAATGGTCCGAGCATGTCATAAACTCTACCGATGTGGGTCGTCTGCTTAGCAAATCGCTTAAGTTTCAAAGTTATGTTTCTTTTTAGTTCGTGTTTATCGCCAGATAATGTGTCATAAATACTATAAAATATGAGATTTCTGACAAAAATTGGCTCTCTGTTTAATTAAAATCTACAAACTAATGTATGTAATAGCTATAAATTAAGCTAAACGATTTTACAACATCTCCGAACACGGTAACTAATGGCTTTCTGTAATATACGCAGATTGTCGACATTTTGAAGATACACGTTTTATGTAATTGGTCTAGTCGTGTTTATTGACTGTGGTTTTAAAAGTAGCGTTACTTTTAATTTTATTTAATATCTATATTACACAAAGTTATCGATTCGTATATGTAATATTAAAAGATATTTGATATTCATATATATCTCTAAATTCACAAATATATTTCATCAAAATGATTTATTATTACACCCAACATCATTTACTACGTAAACATTATGTGTTTTGGTGTTTGCACAAGAAATGCTTGTGTGGAATTGGCGGGGAATGTAGCCTATAAAACATCGCTTTCTTTTGTACGTCTGCCAAACTATAAACTGGCGGCCACGTGCAAACAAATTACAGCGAAATAGGTTCCGCAAGATTTTTTAAATGCTGTAGAAGCAACAAGTGTTTGTAAGGTCCGACCGAATATGAGATGATTCGACAAACATACGTAACATATGATAACATATATCATTTCATTCATGGTTCCTTCAAATAAAACCCACAAGTCACAAGGTTACTGCAAGTTCCTTTAATTAATAAATACAGAGCATATGGAAGTAGATAGATAATAATATCACATATTTCATCACACCTATGTACCATGTTAAGCATTTCCGTTCAAGTAAATATTATAGCCTTTATTGCATCAGATGTGCACACGCTCTCAATAGAAGACAAGTGATACAGATTACAGAATAACACCAAGTATATTGATATTAAGTTATTAAAGATGCATTATGTAAGATTTAGATAAAGAGCTCTACTGTAAGGTACAAAATAGAGAATTACACGGGAATATATTAAAATTTCCAGTCAAACTACTTCATTCCAAATCACAACTATACGGTGATCCAGAGTTGATTATGGGCTTGTACTGTGAATAAATGTCTGATTAATAATTTATATCACAATTGAGGCCAAAGCGAGACCTTCAATAGGCAGATTTAGCTCTTACACAATGCATCTTTAACTATTAGCATCATTCTTAAGTTATGAAAAGAGACTTTTACAATTGGTTAAAACGATAGTCCCAGACTAAAAAACTCAATCAAATGGAAAGACATAACTTATTTAGCTCCAAATACTGACCCGTTCAAAATTTTTGGAAAAATTACTTAAAGGGTTACCAGATCTCAGTCGGAACTTGTCGCCATTAAAATTCGTGACTGTATTGCTTCGAGAACTGTCACAAAGCTTGATGTTGTGGGGATAGGATAAACGTTTTTAGGAATTTTAATGCAGAACTAAGATTTATTAGAATATAATATATTGAGGAGGGCTGTTGCTTTAAATCATTTATAAGCAACGATATTAGATACAGTAATCTACGGCGCCTTTTAAGATCGGAGTTGTCTCATCAATTGTCTCATTTTTCCCAATATAAACGCCTGATAGGCATATTTTACTGGGTTTGTTCACCAAGAGTTGTACAAATCAACGCGGACGAGAGAGTAGTTTAGTTGGTCTTAGTGGAACCAGAAACGTAAAATCCTCGTTTTAGCCAATGTACACACTCAGCTGTCCAACCTCCATTGAACCAACCGCCAAGCAATGTTCTCAAGTCGCCATGATAGTCCAGTATTTTAACATTAGCGAGCTATCAAGTTTATTGCGATGACGTTGCACTATGTCTTCAAACAAACAGAAATATCACGTACAAAATATCTGTTATAACTGTTTACTATAATCTCCCCCAGTAACAAATAATTTTAAAAGTTTAATATTCAAAGACTGTGGATATGGAGTAATCATTTCCCGAGTTATAAATGTAGTGCGTCTGCGAGTTATAAATAGACAATTTTTCCCTTATGTTTTTTTCTCCCCTCTTCCTGCATTTTTGGGTTGACTTTTTGGTCTAGAATTGGTGAAAAGGCATCAAATTTTCAATTTCACAGCAGTCTTGGGTAATACTGAGGATATTACTGCGGAGGGATAGGGGGTGTAAGGTGTCTTTCTGCGGAGCAATCATTGTGTCGGAAGTGAGATTTTCACCCCAGTAAACTTCAAATCCCCGTAGCAAAAAATCTAAATGGTCAACCCCCTACAAATTTATGATGAAGAGACTGCCAAATGTGGTCCCCATTGTGCCTAAAAAGATTGGAAGAGACGGAATGTTGAGAAAAAAAGCTACAGCCTGTGATGTTACAGACATTTAACATTGAAGTCAATGGGCAAATAATTACTAGACTGGGTCCATATCCACCCACCCCCAGTGACATCTCCTGACTTATGTCCCTCTCTTAAGAAACACGTTTCCACTCTATTGGAATATTAGTTTTATAAGGTGAAGCTCTGCCCAGTCGTAATGATTTGATTGAGTTACACACCTTTGTTATCAAATCTTTTAAACAAACCACTTTCTAAAATAGAATAAACGGACCAATGTCCGAGTTTTCCATTCATTGCATTTGGTGTGGCAGTGGCATAACCATTTTTCCAAAACAACATTTTTAAATTGACGGGGGCAATGGATATAATTAATGTATTACTCAATTAACAATTCCTACAAATCGGAATACTTTGATGTTTTCAACCGTACTTCGGATTAAATTGTTTTTTCACCATTTAAACAAGAACATACAAACTACTTATTTTTTTATTTAAAACCCCAGAAAATAATAAAAACACAAAATAAACCATTGTTAAATGGCGCCAAATCTACTATTTTGTTTAGTCGATGTTTTTTTCATATTTTTCATTATTTCTCTGATAAGTTTTGTTTGTTTTGACGTATTTGTTTTGTTATATCGAGAAAACCAGAAAAAAAGGGAGACTTGTTCTGTCTAAGTTCACTTTACAAAAATAATGGCAGAAAGCAAGTCGACACAGATGGATAAGACAAGGAAATATAAATACCTCTGACAAAATCATTTAAACATGTGAGGATTGCAGAAATGTACTCATGGTCCGCCCATTCATTTTTTCTTTCCATGGAATGTAATACGATGCATTACAATGCTTTGAACACCGCCATTTTGCTCGATAAAATATTTGCACCGCACACCGCTATATACGCACTATGTAAAATATATACAATGATAAGGGTAACATATTATATTAAGTAAAGGATATGTAATAACCGAATCTTTTTATTTTATATCCCCGAAATAAATAATTACAAGAGTATCACGATGAAATTATATTTAAACATAATATATTATGATTTTCGTTTCTTTAAAATTAAAATTTATATGAATTCGAGTAATATCGAATATGTTCCTAAAGCATTCTTTAGGATTATCTGTACAGTGGCAATATGATAAAAATACCCGTAATCTACATTCTAGAACATAGCTACAGAACAAGCAAGTTCCTTTTTTAAATACAGTATCCAATTTATACTTTAGGTAGCTTAAAAGTCGGCTAGGGCTAAATAAATCACTATGTAAGATGTGTGTTGAAAGGGAACTGACCTCAATATTGTTAATTGAAAGACGGACTTATGTCTACAGATACTGTCTACTTTGTCTATTTGAAAAGGTTTCAAGATTTGTGTAATAATAGAGTTATTGGAGGTCAATTTGATCTGTTGTAGGTTACAACTCAACAACACATTAGGTCATCTGAAAAATACTGTGTTCAATTGTGTCTAGACTTTTTAACAAGTCATGTTCCAAAATTTGCTAAACGCTTTTGACAAACCACGTTTAAAGCGATTTCTAATAATGAATTCTATGTTCTGTCTATTGAAGATGTTCGTCTTGGGAAATAAACTCCTCGGTACCGAATTCAACATCCATAATTGAAATATATTTTTGCTGTCGATGAATTTAACAGTTAAAAACAAGACCCATATATATATAAAAATTAGAAACAATATTTCATCAAATATGTTTCAAATTTGCACAGAAGATAAACCACAATGGCTGACATTTCGTAAAATTTTATAACATGTAAGGAGCAAGGTTATCTACACTATCAAAATGAAGAGTAAAGGGGAAAAGCGATCAAAGTCACATTTTTGTCTTTTCACATAAAAGGCAAAACAAACGTTTGGACGAGAATGCTTGATGCGAACAGAACAACAAGTGGGTTTAATTACAAATTCAAAATGATATTTAATACGAATCAATATACCATACAACAACTGACTTCCACTTTTCAGCCAAATTAAGGTCAAATAAACGGTACGATGGACGTATTTGTACGGGAGGGTGAATCCGATCGTTTTTACCTGAAATTGATTGTTCCACAGAAAGCTTATACAATTTGCTTCCAGATGGCGCTTTTAACTGGGGTTTGTTAAAAAGGTAACTTAGATCGTACTTCCCCTGTGCTCTCCAAATGTATTAAAGATTCATAGTTTTTCATCTTCAGAATCTTATTTTGTTTTATCTCGCTATACTTCAAATCAAAACCTGTAAAAAAGTTTCTAAAATAGTGTGTCAATGTCACGTTCACAGGTCGTAACAAAAAAAACCCAAAACAACCGAAAATGTTTTCCATGACTAAGTTTAAGCATTATAACTAATCGGAAATGATCAATGGTTCTTCTATGGTTAATTACGTATCAGTTAATTAATATTGTTGAGCATCTACTGTGTCATATTTCTGAAATTCAACAAGTTATAGGCGAATTTATCTCCGAGATGCGTTTTTTACTGTATAAAACATTAAATAACCAACTTTCGGTCCTTATTTCAATCCTAAATGTTTAATCTGTTATGCACGGATAACAACAATTTGTTTAAAGGTCTGACGTGTGGTCTTTAGGGCAATATTTGAAAAAAAAATTGTGTATCTGCCATTTGTAGGATATCAAGATTTCTATACAATTGGTACATTTTTACGATTATTCCACGGTCATACAACGACGATGTTGTAATATTTTGATTTTTTTTTTAAAATGAAAGATTTGATAAGTTCCAATAAAAGTAAGGGTCCAAATAACATTTTATGATAAGGCTACGCTGTGGACCTATATATATACGTTATAGGGTTTTAGTAAATGATACTTTCTAAAGTTTTATATCCTATTTGAAGAACAATAACCTATTTCACAAAGATCAGACACATAATGAGTACAGGTTGATATAAACGCACTTTTTGATCAGTTTTAAGATTTATTCAATGTTTTCTGGGTATTACGAGATATATATAAAAAGATATATATAAAAAAGATTTTGTAAAGAGGAGTTTAACCAGATTTTATGCAAGATCAGATTTCAAAAGTTCAGCATATAATTCGTTGAAGTTTGAATTTTACAGTTCCCGATTCAATGCCACTTAGGAATTTTGAGATCAAAGGGTTAAATGAATAGTTTCCATTACTGTATATATTTACGTATATTTGAAGATAATTCTTTATGATTATTTACATGAAAAGACTAAATATTTATATGACATTAAATTTCTCGTTGTATCACGCGAGACCCCTTGACCTACTGACATCATCTCCAAAGATGGCGTTTTTGAATAGGAGCGTGAAATTGATAACAAATATCCTTTGCTTTAACCGGATGGTATTTACAGAAAAACAAACAGCTTCTGTTACCATTGGTGATAGACATTTAAAACAAAAATAATTCACATATAACAAACACTTGAAGCAACCAGGATGCTATGTAGATGTAATTGATGATAGTATATAAGCAACCTATTGGTACGTTGTTGATTGACAACCTGTCATTCAAAAAGAGATTTTTAGCAGCAACAATTCGGCTATCTTTCTACTAGCTGAGGCGTTGTATTTAAATTACTTGAAACATAACCAACCTATCTGTTTTTCTCCCTTCAGATTCTTCAAATACCTTTTTCTCACTTAGGCCTCCTCATTGTCAAAGACTGTAGTAAAAACTTAGCAGGTAATTTCTAAATGTTTGTGGAAAGATGACACACCTTGTCAGACGCCGCTATGAATAATTGATATTACCATAGCAACGCTTTCTTAATGAAAATTTCAGTTTTCCTGTATGAAATAACATCCAAAATGTGAAAGTAGCAGCAAGGAAAACAATACACAAAAACTCTTTTGATCTGTTTGAACTTGCGTGATGAATTTACTTACCCCGATATACAGCATAGATAAACAACAGGAAAAGTATCGCCGCCTAACCTGGTTTTTAAATATAGAAAGAAAAAGGAATTGGGTTGGCAGAAAAATAAATTGTTGATTACCAGTGAGGCGGTGGTTGTTGCAGATTATCACCTGAGTTGTGTTGACAAATTTATTACATACAGAATCTGGTACACAGCGGTAATAATATTTGTTTACAGTAACTGTGTTCAGACAAAAAAAGGCTAATTTATTTTTTTCGAATGTTTACACATCACCAAATAAAGACTGTTCAAGCATGATTTAACACTAAACTTTTGTCTTTTTCTACAGTCACTTTCATGTGTCTGCAGATGTGCCAATTTTTTTTGTGAAAAATGTTTGGATACTTAATGTGATTGAATTGAAAGACACGGACGACCAGAAACATGTACACCCATGCTTCAATCAAATATATTATATTGAGTTGTATAAAATAGTATGCTGAAATTGAACCGAATGGAAAATACCTAAAACATATTATCGTAAGTCATAATTTAACAAGATAGCCGAATGATCAGTTTTCATAAATATAAAAAGTGAGTAATATTTTGAAGTAATGAAGGTTGTCAAGTTGGAATAAGCACACCTTTTTACCAAAAAATATGTCATCTTATAATCAATAAACATGCATATTCCATTATCGTTTTTAATATTGTAAAACGAAAGCAAATTATTCTTTCTATCTGTTGACTTTAGATATATATATTAGCTGAAAGAGAAAGGTTCGCACACTTTCTTGCCAATAATGTCAACAGAAAAAGAAGGATGTTAAGACGCTGGAATGTGATGAAATGCATGACGCCTGAAACACTCTTTGTGTTGAAATCCACAGGCGCGGATCCAGGATTTTTTGCAGGGGGGGGGGGGGTCTAGGTTTGATAATTGCCTAACTAATTGCGCTCAACCGGTTAACGAGGGGTTTGGGGTCCTCCACCAGAAAAATTTGGTAAATTAGATTCAATTTGGTGTATTCTGACGTATTTCCGGAAGGTAATTTCCAAAATTACAGGTCTAAAAATCGCCAATAAAGTCGCATAAACAATTTTCAAGTCTGAGCAGGGGGGGGGGGGGTCTGGACCCCCTGGACCCCCCCCCCTCTGGATCCGCGCCTGATCCAGGTAGAATACCAAACCTTCGAAATACCCTGTTTGGTGATTATGTGAGACACTTCATCGAATTCCCAAATGACCGGTGTACTTGTACGTGCAATTAGGAATCTAGATTAAAAAAAACCCAAAGGCTTTACTCTGGCTACACCGAGATTCAACTCCCACACCCGGGTTGAATTACATCGAAATTGCTTAGAAATATGTCATGTATATATGCGATTGAAAAGGCACGGTAATAATACAACTAAAACGTTGATATGTCATTCGGGATAAATAATCTCCTCCGAACTCGGTTTTTGCCAAGATTTAAAGAACATTCTGGTTAAAACACAGATCCTATTTTGTTTCGTTTTTTATATTTTTCTTTTACACGAATTTATTCTACTGGGATCTGGAAGAGTTGTTATATATAATGAAACGGCCTGTTACTGTGAGCTTTTGGTGTGAGGTGCACGGAACGGTTAATCGAATGTCTGACGTCAAAAATCGTTGACGCGAGTTTCCACTACAACCGGTCAGATTTTCATGTAGTATAGGCCATCGTAAGAATATATATATAAAAAAACAAAACAAAACAAAAAATATGTCTGTATTTTATCAAACTTCTAGACCGCCTTTAATACAAGACACTTATCAACTTATTTCAACTGTAAATATAATTTTATTCTAATTATCCACGGTCTGGTATCAAGAAAATAATCTGTTATTTCTGAATTTAAAATTGCTCTGCTTTGATAAAATCAATATCAATTCTTACAAACCCAGATTCATCTTTAAAGGGATTTGCAAAGTATTTGAGATTATCAATAGATATAGGCATACTCGAAGTCAACCAAAGATACTAAAAGCGTGGCGTGTACAAGGTGTTGGGTGTTACTACACGTGTTTATACAGAAACGTCCACACTTAAAGGAGGCACCCCATTAAAGTTTATTGAAATCAAACGTGGATAATGTTTTTGCAGAGTGAAGCTTCGTGGAACTTTTTCGAAGAAAACTAATGGACCGTTTTCATATAGAGTTGTGCCACTCCATGTTTTTTGGTATCATTTTTTATACGCGCCTTTGTACCACGCGCATTCTATCGAAGTTAATCGCTTTCTCAAATTCGAAAAAATTAAGAACGTTACCTGGTTTAAGATCACGTAATGAAACAGGGAAAATAAACTTGTTTGAACAAGGATCATAAGGTCTGCCTTTCAGTTAAGTCACATGGTTTCAATTCCGTCCTGTTCGAGGAGAGGATTAAGGCGAACTGCACACTCCTCGTTTATTTTCCAAGACCCCTCGCAAGCGAATCATTCAGATAAAATTTTACCATGTTAGTCCATAAATGACAGTCTGTGTTGAGTAGACGTTAAACCCGATTTTTCTCTCCCTAATAAGAACCAAAAAAATGCTTTATTATTCAAGTTGAAACATTCAGGTAAACAGACCATTCTGTTTGTGTGCTGATTTGCACAAATTGGTAATCTCAAAAACTCAAAGACGGCTTCACGTCTGCTGAAAGATTATATATGTGTATATAATTGGACATATAACTGAAAACATTGAATGGATATTTCGTCCAAGTCACAACTCCACTTTAAAAATTGAATTATTCTTTGGGAAAAAAATCAATCATGTTAGCAGCAAATCCCCCTCTGACTGTATGGTAACATGGTTTAAATAATCCAAGGTCACTGGAGGAGAAGGAATTGAGAATCATGGTGCATTGACTGTAAATTATTTGCTGTCTGTACCCACATCTCAACAGGTTTGTTTTATTAAACGCCATAATGTATGTAAAATAAGTTAACTGGCTGCAGTAAAATTCGCTCTAGCGAACAGATTAACTTAATTGCTCGTTTAACAAACAAAGCTTACGATGTTGGTTGTAAGAATTACTCACCGTATGTTGGGCATATTATCAATAAAATCACAGAATACAGGCATAAGATACCTCGTTCATCAATCTTGGACAACGTTTAAGAGTACACCAAAACACCAGACAAAAAAAAAAAGAACAGGACTGTAGTAGCTATATATGGTCATAAATGAAATGGGACCAACATGTGGTTTAATTTTATTTCAATAATTCGCTTGCGCGTAGGGCTCTTTAGCAGTGAAAGGAAATCGGAGTACCCAGAGAAAACCAACGAGTTTGGACAGGCGACCCTACTCCTTGCCACGTACAACAGGGGATTCGAAACCACGCCATCTGATTCAATGGCAGACCGTATGATACAGCGCGCGCACGCTAACCATACGCCCCCCACCAGTTTTTTTTTGACTGGCCTTGTATGTTACGTTAAAGCTTATCAAACGGAACTCCAAGCAAGGTTTTTTGATATTTATGTTCAATGCCACCAAATTGAAAGCTTAAGTAAAGGAACAATTTCGCAAATTGCAGTTATGGCAATTATACAATATCTAGAAGCAAGTCGAAAGTTTTTTGTTTTGCAAGAATAATATAGTTTCTACATCCGTACATGTACTATTCGATGCTAAGTAGATGGGTATTTAATACTGAAGGCATCTTCAATAAGCCCGCTAATGACAAAAGTCATGTTACCGGAAGTTCTGCATTTCTCACATTGCGTGACCCTACTATTGTCAGATAACCTGTTTTAAAACAATTACGTTTACAGAGGAGGAAATACTAAAATACATTTAAAATACAAGAGAAATCTCTTCAACAAGACTTTTAGTTTGCCCACTATACGTACAATAAAATTATTAGATCTGTTTGAACGCTATGATAAATTGAATCAATCAATCAAATTGTGTTATCGAGTATGTACACGGTATTGCTAAACTTGTGCTTGTAGTGCATATATATTCCATGAATGGATATTGTACACAACTCGGAACAAGACGGCAGTGACTTAGTAACACGGTAAAGCTTTTAACAGTAGTCTTCCACTGATGTACTGGGATTAACCTGAAACTTTCCACAAAGTGGTAAGTTGATTGCTATTGTTGCTGAATATAAAGAGTTGCTTCCAGACATGCTTTAAAGTAACACGAAAGCAACATGTTTGAAACGTACACGAGCTTTTTAAAGAAGCCTCTAACAACACATTTCTAATCCAAACACAGACCCTGAATCCGTTGTTTATAATAATAGCAATGACAAAATTGAAAAGGTTTAATCAAGTTTTAATAATAAGGTGAACAATCTCCGAACCCTTTAAAGTTGAATAAAAATAAACATGCTTTTTTATTCTCCATTTAATTTTTGTGGTATTAAAAGATAGTGTTGTAATTTTATATTTGTTTCACATTCTTGTCAACCTTCTCTCAGTCTCCAGAACATGGGCCAACTTATCCCATACCATCTTTCTCGCCCCTCTAACAGCCCGCTCGTCTATGCATTTGATGTAAATGATTGAACAGTCAAATAGTTTTGCAGAATATAATAATGCACTTATATATAATCTGTCTGTTGCAAAAATAATTTCTTCTGTAATATACAAAACCATCTGACCAGATTGAAGACTTGATAATTGTTGAGATGGCCGAGTGGGAAACATTGTATATGTGAACATAACTCATATGTCTTTGAAGTAAAAATCGATTATGTTAAGAATTGTTTTTATATGTGAAGTTTGTATTGGCAACAACACATGGAAGTGCTACCCTGATTAGACTCCTAAAAATAAACTTCGGTCAATAAAATAATATTTCGTTATATGGAAGTACCTTTTTTACATGTAGACTCAGGCCCTACACATTATACCGTATTGCCGAAGCGTACAGATTAATAAGTTATTTTGCGAATTATATCTGCATACATGTATCTATATTTCTTTTAGTTTCAGGACATGAATGGTTTAAACTGAGACAGACAGCAGTATCTTCTAATGTTATTAAAAATATCGATGCAAATTACATTTGAGTCTTTTCAGTCCAAAGTCCCTTAGGTATGTCTGATATAGCTTTAATAATGATATCAGTAAATCAAATATTATTCATAAAACATGTATTCTACGTTAAACAGTACGGGAGCCGACAGCCTATAGGCACGGTCACCTAATTTAGGGGGTGGGGGGTATCTTGTTCATTTTTCTTGGGGGCGGGGGCATCAGTAACGTCATAATTGAATTAACTGGTAGTTCCTCGTTTATTCCGATAGTCACTGCATTAACATTTAAAATACATATTTAAAGGACAAATAACATTCTTGCTGGCTTGGTAGCTCCAGAAAATAAATAATACCCTTATTCTAAGTACTAGATGTTTAAGTGTCCTACCTGTTGTGTGAATTATCCATTACGACCTATTTTACTTGTCCAGAGGGTTCGAAAATATTTTAAAATCCAAATCACATTTGAAAAGGTTTACGTTAGACTTTTCAAATCAATTGGTTGAATTTTTCCAATTTTTCCAAATAGGTGTGTTAAGATGAAATTTATATCATCATTTAATTGGAATATTCTAAAATAATACGATTTGTTGACCAGAATGAAGATTGGGACATATTATTCAGTAACAACAAGAGTGTTATTGGGGCTTTAAGTAAATATGATCGTGGGTTTGTGCTGACAGAATAAAAATACTTATGGCCTTGATTAGACAAACCAATTGTCTCGAAAACATTTCGCACAATTTTCTGTTTCATGGATTTAATTGGTCGGTTGACCTGTCTGAACGCCCAATATAAAAATATCCTTTATCACTCCAGGTGGAAGCCAATTTAAGTCCCATTGACTGAATGACTGAATGAAGAGATGTTCTCGGTATTCCTCAATAAATTCTGCGAAATTCGGTTGTTTTTGAATGTATACTCGGGCGTCATTTCCACTCAAGGGCAAATCACTTAACACCTTCTTGGGGCAAAAATAATTCATTATTATACCTTTGTAATCATGTTGATTTCGGTGGATACAATAATAACATTAGTGCATTTACCCAGTTTGTAAAACATCCAATGGGATCACTGCTACCAGACTAATTGACCTGTGTGACATTTTACAGCCATATGGAATACTCAAACCTTTCAGCCGCAGGTATTAAATGTCTCTCAAAGAAGTGTGACCACGGAGAATTTAGTAGATCTACATGTTCTTTCAGCTGCTGGCATCTTTAATTATGGATAGAATTTAACCCAGACGCAATACTATGTATTTAAAAGTAAATGTTAAAGCCAAATATAGACATCAATGCAGTATCAAAGGGAGCAACGTGTCGATAACTTTTAGAAAATGAATTCTAACTGTTCAATATCGTAAAACACCGTGAATATAGGTGTCATCTGCCGACATTGTGATATATATACATGAATTTAATTCATCCCATGTTTCCAGGCTTAAATACTCATCGTCAATACATCACACTGATCAACATTCGGTAAACCTGTCTACTGGTTAGACAAATCTCGATTTTTTCTAATCTCAGAAGTGTCACCGCAATCTAGTGTTAAGCTGTTTAACTGACAACGACGAGTTCAGTATTGAATTGTCCTGTTACTGTGCTTACTGTTAATTTTGACACCAATTTCACCATCTCACATGTAGCCTTTAAATTAAAATACAAATCAGTAGTTAGAAGAAGCCAACGACAAAATTTAATTCTGTACACGGCGTCCTTTTCGCGAATGAAGAAAGTAAGAATAAATGTATTGAATAATTAGTTCGCTGAATATTTAAAAAAAAAAGCCTGTCGAATATCTATCAGAATCCACACACAGCTTGACTGTTATTAACGCCTGATTTAAAGAGTGGATAGTGGGAAAAGTAAAATCCCAAAGAGAAATTCAAAGATAAAATAAATTATTAACTTACGGGATTTTATCACGAAATTACATAAAAGATAGTTAGTAAATAGCAATAAAGGAAACAAAATATCTCATTAAGCAGGTAAATTGCGAAAGATTTGTGAAAAGGGCCAATTTATAAATGGCAATATAATCCGAGAAAAATCCGTTAAATTGTAGCCCAAAGATTGGCGATATTGGAAAGGTTAAATCATGATGATAATGAGGATGCTGTGTAGTTACGTGGGGTTTATATGTTCTGAGGGAATTTTCTCTAATAATGATCAAACTCAGCTACATGGGTTAGCCCCAATTAAAGAGTTACTTTATTCGTGCTCTTTATTGTAAGTTGTCAAATAAAAGACTTACCAGAGCTTACGAAGAGAATTGTGATCTGTTTGGAATATCGCAACAAAGGAACCCACAGTACTGAATCGCCGAATGTGTCGTAGGTAGTCTGATTGAAACTAAGATGAATTTGCGCGGGCCCACCTTTCTTAGTAACTATACCGATACAAGTTCTTGTTTAACCAATCTCTTGATGTAATTCGTAAGGAAGATAATATGCTTGTCGGCTGACATGTTTTTGGTTGTACTCGCACTAATAAATACTACAGTACTCAAGTACACTTAATCACTATAAAAGAGGATAATTTAAATTGCGATATCACTTATGTGGAAGCAGACGTTAAACACCAAGTAGTAGTAGTAGTAGTAGTATTGTGATAGAATATATTCTATTGTAACATGGGGCGATAGGATATTCGTGAATAATATTGTTACAACATATAATCTCTTAAGACATATGAAATAAAGTAGAGTTTAAAGCATTGCATGTTACGTTTAATAAAATATTTGGAGTAAACTTGTAATAAATTTAACCCTGTTTTCAGTAATTAAAAGAGGGAATTAAATATTATACTTGGAGTAAAATTGTAATTAAACGCAAGTCCCTTTCCAGTATTTAAAAGAGAATCAATCAAATTTAATGTGTCAACTGGTCAGACATATAGATGCAATCTTTATTTATATTTTACTATGTGTTTTCTGGGTGGAACTATCAATTGAACCGAACGGTTTAACAGTCTGGAAACTTATTTGTGGATAACAGTATATTATAATCCTATTGATTTCAATATAACATTTCATTCGTCACGTTTCTTATACTTTAACATCATTTATGTAACATATTAAAGACTGCGAGGACAAGGCTTGTTCGTGAAAAGTAAAACGTGCTCGTTACATCAGGAAATGTACTATTATTCCATATTTTTCTTTCTGAGATTATAGAACGTGCCTAACGTGCTTTGAGAACATTGAATGTAATTCAGAAGAAGAAAAAAATCCCCCATTGACATGTGATATTACAAATTCCCTATTGCATGTTCTAAAAGTCACGGTTCAGGTCGTTTAGTTCGGACGTTACGCAGACGACCAGTTTTAGTAATATGAAAACTTTATGTCTGATCACTAATGTAACTGTTTCTAACCTTACTCGTTTATAATATGACTAGATTGAGTATTAACCTTTCTTCATATAAAGATTACCATATGTTATATTCATGTATAATGGTGGCTACCATTATTCTAAGGGATACGTACAATCACGTTCGTTTGTTAGCAAACTGTGTTTATTTATTGAATATTAACCACTCTTCATATCAATTTTACCATATGTTATATTACCAGACTGTTATCCTTTTTTCTTAATGTAATCACCTTTCTCATTATATTACTCTATCTTTAGATGGCGGGATATATACACTTGCAATATTTTACATTGTTATTATCAAACATCTTAAGAAACAGAGATCTAGATAGACTTTAGTTATCATCAGGTTTATCGTAAGTTTTTAGGAATAGAATCACAGAACATAATTGAACAATGCTGAGTTTCCTTATTTTGTATGTATCATGTATTCTGATAGAGAAAGGTTAACTCAATGAAATGTAATTGTATAGAGTACATTATATATAGAATAACAATATATACTATACATAGTTTTATAATAGGATACTTGCTGTGTTACATCAGTTTATTTGAGTTCAATCTATTGATGAAGTTAATACTGATGGTATTCTCTTACAATAAATAAACACAGTTAAACTAAAATAAACCATTGCTTGTGTTAGCTGTAGGGTGCCTTAATACAGTCAATTATGGCACGAGTTCCATCTATTTCCCCTATTTAAAACCATTCAAATGACATTTAGAGAATAAATAAATACCAGTTTTATAATGTAGTGTCAATCCCACACATGTACGAATCTAGCGTCTTTTGCCAAACCTCAAGGGTTTTGTCTCGGTCATCCGGGTTTCTCCCACTGATAAAGGCCCCTAAGCGCAAGCGACTAATTTAAATAAAAGTATACCAAATGTTAGTCCTGAAATGACCTAGTTTATTTTGAGTGGACGTTGCAACCCATTTCTTTCTGTATAAAGTAGTTCATTCTGACACAATTAATTAGAAAGTGGTTCAAACAATAGCACTATCTTTGGAATAGCCGACGTATAATATAAACTGTTTACGTTCAGTTCAGAACGTTCATATATTTATCCCGGGTTCAGAGTCAGTGTATGACATTGGTCTTCCTGTAACGAATTCAGTAATCATAATATTGCACATTGTTTGGCTGATATACATAACCAGTTCTCATCATTGGATTTCTATCAGTATTACAGAATTAAATCAGTTGCTATCTAGATATTACAGCGAGGTGAAGAATACTATTGGGAATTGAGATTATCAAATTATATATTATGTGGTCTGTCGGTCGTTCGTTCAACTTTGATACCATTTTATAATGTTAATCTGTCGGTCTACAAATATAGATTGTTATTTCTACCAGATTACTGCATAGTTAGTTCATATTTTGTTTGTTTATTATCAATGTCAGTTATAGCCAAATAAACCAACAATGATCTTTTTGGTCCTCTCCGTTCTTAAATCCTTAGCCTTTTTTTTTCATTATTTTGGCTTCTCAAGATCCTATTAATCAGCGACAACAACCGTATAACAAAAGATACCGTCAGGCAAAGAAAGATATTTTATATATGTGCATATTCTACACATCATATCCAAAATTTAACTGATTTCACAAACAATAGTTAATCTCATGTAAGCTATAGTTCTTCCCTATCCTTATTACAACGCTTTGTCAAAACTTCAATCGGTACGGCCGCATCCATTCTCTCTTGGGTCAGGGCAACACCATTAAATCAAATACTGATAAAAATGGAAGAAATGTAGCGTTTGACTTAAAATTATGAAATATTGAGTCAGAGAACATACCAAAATCATCTAAATAGTAATTACACGATATTTATAAACTCTGCAATATTAATCTGCTCTCAAGGAAAGACAGCCATTGTTATTGTGTTGATAAATTTGATTCAGTTGCTTTTAACATCTGTAACGACAAACAGAACCATTTGCCCAGCCTCCATGCACTCTGCTTCATAGTAGAGTAGCGCCACGACTGGGACAGAGGACTGCGGAACATTTCTCTGTCACACTTGAGTGTTGCTTCTAGTACACCCTACACTGTGGAGAAGACACAACTATCTGGTAGAAATTAAATTAAAAAGAACTCAAATCAATTAACATTGACATTAACGTGACCAACTGAACTGTAGATCATCTTGAAACAGATAGCCCCTTTTGTCAACAGTTTGGACAAAAACACAAAATATTCACAATAGATGCCTCCGTGCTTAAATTCACGCAATATCGTCTATAAATTTCAACGGTCAAGGGTTCTTTTACGTGGACGCCAAATGTGTAACGGTACTTCGCTATTTTGCTTGCCAGGACCAGGATCAAAACCCCCGGATAGTGAGCTAGCTAGCACCTTACTGACCGAGCCATCGCGGCTTCCATTAACCTGGCGGAATTGCGAAATAAGACGAGAGTTCCCACTGGAAGGGAACCATAACCGATCTCCCGGGTAAGGAGGGCGGTACGTGCATCGGACATGGCAAAGTGAAGGGATGTAGTTTGGCCTATGAAGGTGTCGTTTTTTTTAGATATGAGACTTGTGGCTAGTAAACGCCTGCTCTTCGATATGTTGCGTTAGGTTGAAACTATAATGAAAATCGGGACCCTCAGCACCCAACTTACCGAAATGTTATGTATCAAACCCGTTCTGTGTCTGTGTCAGGTACACCGTGGATCAGTCACCACCATGTTTGCCACCATTCCAACGATAAATTCGTACAACTGCGTCTTTTCTCTCTTGGCTTGTGACAACTCCATTTAATCAAATACTGATGAAAATGGAAGAAATTTAATTTCTGCCTTAAGATTATGAAATATTGAGTCAGATAGTAAACCCAAATCATCTAAATAGTAATTACATGAAATATATTTTATAGAAAATCCTCAAATTATGATCTTAACATTTATAAACTATGCAATATTAATCCACTCTCAAGGAAAGACAACCATTATAACTGTATGGATATATTACATTCAGTTGCTTTCGACACTTGCAATTATAACCAGAACCATTTGCCCAGCCTCCATGCACTCTGCTTCATAGTAGAGTAGTGCCACGACTGGGACAGACTATTGCAGAGCATTTCTTTCTCACACTTGCTTTGAGTGTTGCTTCTATAGTACACCCTACGCTGTGGAGAAGACACAACTATATCTGTCAGTGCATAGATTAGTTAAATTAAATATCTTAGACAGTAGACACGTTCCACCGCTGACAGGGGAAAAACAATGCGGGAAACTTTCTAGACAAACGCCGGGGTCGAAACCCCGACCCACAGGTTAGTGTGCTAGCGCCTAACTGGTCGAGCCATGGCGGCTTCCGTTAAGCTGGCGTAATTGCGAAAAAAGAAGGGAACCATAAGCGATTACCCGGGTAAAGAGGAATGTAGTTTGGCCTACGAAGGTGCCGTTTTTTTAAATGTTCGGGCTGTCGATTAGTGAAACCCTTACATTTTTGTCCTGTATGCGCTCCATGAGTGTTTTACAGAGAATCCAGTATTTGTCTAGTAAAATTGGATATTTCTACTTTCCATATATACCAAAATAGCCATACCTTTATTGGAAACAACCACCCAATATATACTTTTCTGGGAACGTATCTTTACAAAATGACCTTTATATTTTTAATAAATAATACGGCATAACTGCTTAGTCTTACGATCACAGCGCGGACAAGTCACTACAACGACATATAAATATTGTTCCAAAGTCTGGAACTTCACGTGGCTAAATATATAGTAGTATTTTATTCCCATAACGATGCAAGACTATGTTAATCTCTTTTGTCATTCTATTTGATTGTCGTCAGATGTCTGTTTTTATTTAAATAACAAATATATATAATGGATGACTTTCACAAAGATTGGTGTTACGTTGATATACCAGATTTGTTTAATTGTGAAACGCGAACATCAATTGAAATGGAATCAGTTGTCTTGCCATTACCATAATTTTGTTTTCTGGTAGACGAAATCTAAGTTCTAACAGTAATCTTGAGAAATATTTACTGAAATCCACAACAAGTTAGATATTGCAGAATGTATGCTCATAATCGATGTAACCTACTATTTGATTTTTAAACCACGATTTCTAATCTCGAGTAATTAATTATAAACATCATTAAGTACACCCTTGAATTATTTCATACAGATAACTTGAAAAACACCAACTGCTACTTGTAGCAACTGCCCTGTAGTTTAAATTTTGCCATTTAGTTTAAATTTTGTTTTTGTCTATTGATAAAGTCTAACGTCTTCTGTAATATCTTGTTCAAATGCTTCCTAATGATTACATATCGTCTATTAAAGCACACATATTCTAGGTCAACGCTTGGTGTTCAGAAACGGATACAGGCGTAGATGCACGCCCACTTTTTTTTGTTGGCATTTTGACCACAGCAGGGACATCTACCGGGATTAACCATTTCGGTGTGTATCATACACTTCCATTGGATTAACATTGCTTTCAGATGTTTACTTTATATCGTCCTCGTCAATTTAGTTCTTAATTATGTATAAACTTGCAATATCTCCCCCCACCCCGCACACACATCCATTAATTTGATTTTTATTCTGTATCAGCCACTGGAAAGTCAATGGGAAGTTGTTATACTTGTACAGTTTTAAGTTATATTCCACCCACCCTAAAACCGTTTCCATGCTATAACTTACAGTAATGAACAAGTTCTAACCCCTATAAATCTTATTATTAGAAGTTTTGGGGTGAACCCTGACCACCCCAAAAAAAAAGCAAAACGTGTTCCTCTATTGCCTTTCTTGAGTCATAACTTATGTCGCCCAGAATGAAAGAGCTTCTCGTGAGAGTTGCCGGACTGTGTTATCTATATTTATCATGATAAGAAATAACACAGATTGCCATACAATAACTATTAAAACAATTTATGGTACAAGCCAAGTTATTTGGGTTCATAAATAAATATTTAACTACAATAAATCTGAAATCTGGTGGTCCTAACAAATGTAAGTACGTGTTGAGTCTTTTTGTATTGGCAGTTTTCTGGCCATCAAATGTATTGATTTATAGATAAATACATGTATATTATCACTGTAAATGAAGAAGCCATGTTTTAAGGGGATATTATTAGGGCAGGGGACTGCTTTATGAATATTTGATAAGATGGAGTTATGGATAGAATGGCAGGTTAAAAGTTAATTTCTTGTCATCTCTGTAAAAACTTTTCATCCCGTATATATGTATCCAAGTGGTATATGTTTTAACCAATTAAGAAAATGTAAGTTGAGTATCTGGCTTTATTCTGCGAATAATTAGCATCTATACATTTGTCGCTCAGGTGAGATGTCCCGTGTAGAGATTGACAATGCATAAGAATATGCAGTTCATTTTCCTCAAAATAGATATAAAGTAGTCTGGTACATAGGGGTTAGCTATGACTAAGTCGGTAAGGCGCTGGCTCGGTAGCCTGTAAGGCGGGTGTTTGTTCCTTACATTGGCCGAGAAAGTTTATCCAGATTTTCCGGCCTGGTTCCCCCTTGTCAGTGATGTAGGATGAAGGGCCTGACAAGGTCAGCTGCCATGTTGTGCTAAAAACCGAGGTCCGGTGTACAGATTGGTGTGCACTTAAAAGATCCATTGACAGTTGGAATTCGATATAAGGTTCAGCCGTAGTACCACTGTCCGGGCAACATTTCCTTCATAGCACTCTGTATAACCCATGCCCGTCACCATTAGCCCAGTTTGGAGGAGTAAGACGTTAAACCCCATTTCATTTCATTTCTAGTACCTAAGTAGACGAGGTACAAACACAATCTCGTCATTCGAGGATGACATGATATGACATCATCATCAAAGATTTGTCTCCGTGACAATAAGTAGTAAATTTTATGATAACGTTGTAATTACAGCCTGAAAACACAATGAAGATTTTATTTTTTAAAGAGCTTCGTGTTAATAAATCTTGAGAACAATGTCAACGCTTTAAATAGCTATTATGTTTAAACTCTGCTAGTAACATTCCAAGAAATGTGGTTAAATTATAAAAAGGGTGGTCAAAAAAACAAATTTAATTTACAATTGTTTAGTGTATGTTATGGTCATAGGTCAAACATTAATGAACGTATAAAATATCCGTTCATCCACGTCCACCTCCCCTACTTTCTGTGCTTCAAAATCCGATTGTAGGACAAGGCGTTCTTATACCAGTAAAAAATATGCCTACTCGACAGCTCAAATCATTAAATTAAATCTTATTACACACAGATCAGTTGCAGGAATTCACAACTGTTTGATTCCAAGCCATGTCACTGTGACTAACTTAACCTGAAGCACAGCCTTAATGGTGCCGAATGACATAATGGTGTTCTATTTCAGACATCAGCCACTCAAACTACGCCCTTTTAATGACAACGTCGTTCATTTCATGAGTAATGAGATATTCATAAGTTAACTTAAAGAAATCATGTATTACTAAATAACTTGATTTTTAAACGATTCTTGCAGACGAAAAATCTTAAAGCACGTGTAGGGTGTGGGTGTCATGTCATCAATAGCTTGAGTAGTTCTATTCAAGAGCTTTGAACCGATAGATGGAAACGGGTATTGAAATTAAAACTGTTTCCAAAGCATGCCAGTGATGCATGTTTTAATTCCATTCGTGTGTAAATGTTTGTTTGAGTGTGCAAATGTGAAATGAATTGAAAATGGCAACAATGTGTAAGTGACGAAATAAAAAGAAATGACACGCGGGATTAAATTAACAACTATTTTTCTGCACTAACCGGGCTAATGGAGATGCAAGTGTGGAAGGCAATAATTTCGATATTCTTCATCTCTTCAGCGATCAGTTCAAATTACAACCCAAGGACCTATACTGTTCTAACCAGGTTCTCATTAGAAGAGTTGAGATGGCTCTATTTTGTTTTTATTTTACTCCCAGTTAATCCATGACGTGCTTCATCTTACCTCCCCTTGCCCAGTTACATGAAAAAAATAACAATGTCTTGAAATTACACCACAAAGTGATCCTACATCAGTAACAATGATTTCTCTGCTTACAAAGCTCAATTTGTATGTATGCCTATGTAATTTAGAGACGATTATGGCAGATTTCCGTTTCAGAAACCTGGCAAACCCCCTCGTGCAAAAATTTCTGGATCCGTCCATGACTGACTATATTTAACAGTTAATATGTAAAATGAATGACCTTTAAATATATAAATTCTACATAACAGAATTGTTTTATTTTTTGTCTTAAGCATGAACTGAAATAGAAGCAGTTGTTTAGACATTACCGATTTTTGTTTTACCAACAACGGATTCTTCTGGTTAACATCTACATCATATTAGTCTTGCGAATATATACTTAAAGTACAACATGGCTGAATTAAGGTCATAGCCTATCTCCCAGACACCCCCTCCCCACAAAAAAAACAGAACTAAATTCAACCCAAAATCCCCAAAATACAAAAACATACACCAATTCCATTAATTCTAAATTAAGTTCTCGCCATTTTGATTCCATGTATTATCACTCTAACTTTAACGATTTTTGAAATAAACAATTCAAACATTTTGTTACTTCCAGAGCAGGTTCCATGCACTTGGTATTGTTAATCTATTTCTGGTTGTTCTTGTTCATGGGGCGACACTCTTCATTCAAAAAACCTTCAAGATTCCGCCAATTCGAGTATGATCGACATGAAACTTGGCACGCTTTTTCTTTGGACAATTACGCATTGAATTGCGATATACATTCTAAGATGGCGCGGATGTTGTCACGATTCGGGGGACCCTGGTTCGTTGTACGATCGTAATTGTCTCTAAATTATTAGTGCGACCCACTACTGCTGGTAGTTACTTTCCTAGGTTTGGTGATCCTAGGTTTACTGATTCACAATATTGTACGTATGTATTCCGATCATAATGAATTTACAAATTTAGTTTGTACTTGTCATATCAGACACTGCAGTACAGCCGCCATCGGCTCATGTATTTATGAGGGACTACTAACTTGGTATGTCCTGAAACTTTAACTTAATCGTTTGGCTCTGATTAATCTTATACCTCTAATGGTATCAGAATCGTCTTGCTTAGCTTTACAAGATTGTTTTAATCAATTGATTTCAGTTTTATGTAAACATGCCACGCATGGCCACATCACGGTCTTCAAAAGGTATCGCCCTTTTATTGATCGATTTGATTGCCTTCTTGTCAATATTTTAGACAAAAGACTACCTAGTCCATTCATTAAAACTTTGTAATGATAACATTATTTATAAATCTGGGAAAAGAAACATCCATTATTGACGTTTCTAATATTTCACTTTAATGTCTGATATTCGTGAAACCAAGGTTCACATTTCATCAACATATTATAGTTTAAACCCATATATCAAGGTAATATTTTTACATATTCTAAATCTATATAGTCATGCTGATACCATCATATCTTTGGTAGAATACAGACTGTTGGACTAACATTAACTAATAAAAATACGGCACTGAAATCTTTTTGTTTGCTGTGAGAATTCTATTCTCCCGCTGTTTGTTGCCGCAGACGATACAGTCCATTATCTTGATTTGATTTTCTGTTGTTTATTTCTTGCAATGTCTATGTAGTTTGTCTGCAAGTTTGTATTACTGGTTTTGATTGGCGTGTAGTGGGGATCCCCTGCACTTATACAATTAGACATACTTTCACCGTTAGTACGGTGGATCATCGGTGACACAAAGCGTTTAAAAATAAAGATGTCACCAACAAATAACCATCATTGTAGGCTGGCTTTAAACTTATAAATAAACAGTCCTGCATGGTAAACCTATTATTATTCTGACATCCAGCTAGCGATGACACGCTATGTGTAATTCAATGGGAAATGAGATTCGAGAGAATTTTTATATAGCGTGATATTTTTTTATATGTTGCCGTATGAATATCACACTATTCATGAGATGAACAGAAGTGCTGGTCATCCGTGATCATCAAGAGAGTCGCTGTGACATAGCTTTCTTAAAAGATGCCAACCAATACGAATTTCTGCGATTGATTACATGGGATACGATTTAATTTTGTGATTTGGGTTCCATATCAGAACAATTTGTCCTGTACAGAGCAGTGATCTTTGTAAAAAAAATTCTGATATCTCTGTGAAAAAGTTCCTTGCTAGTTCAGTTATATATAACTTTGACCCTAACATTGATCTACATGTAGTTGATTTTTTCACAGAGGGTTATTGAAATATAATCCAAGCTGATTTGATCGACATGCAATAAACGACTATATTCTTCTGAGCGCAATACCCACAGTAGAAATACAACCAGTTTACAAACTGTAATCTGTATATTAGCAGAAATGCCATTTGAAATATTGTTTTTAAATAAAATTGCAAATTTAATGTCAAATAGTTGTCATAAGCGTTATTTGATCAAATTTCTAATTATGTGCAACATATCTCCTGTTGTGTCAGTCATTTTGGTCTATTTTAGAGAAATGCCACACATTGTGTTAAAAATGTATGAGACATTTTGCTTAGGCAGTGTCATCCCACCTACTCTTTGCATTGTCGAATGTAGTTTTACACGCTCTGAAGTATCCCTATATTCTTTGTATTCGCCAGAGTAGAAGAACACAAGACAGCTTACCCCAGTGGGGACAGCCATATAACAACTTGTGACAGCCATATTAATAATTTTAGCTCGGCAAATTACATGATATGTAAATTTGCAGAGATGTATCCCTCAGAAATATTGCCATTTGTAATGAGGAATAATTACATAAACACTGTCAAATTACACGGTATCTTTTTGTTTTGCAATTCTCTTTTACCTGTACCCCATTTGCAGCTACGTATTATAGCTAGAGATAAAGTTATATTACCGATGTGAAATAACATACAATGTTAAAATACAGTTAAAATGATGGCAACATTTCTGGGTTTAAAAAGGGTAAAAATTGATGATAATTTTAACAGTGCAATGGTAATAAACCTTTGTTACCAATAAACAGTTGTAATTAACGCGTTGCTCTTGGTCGCCCTTTATAATACCGGTCAATTCTTTATACACATATCAATTAAATCGTTGGCTACTAAGCTGTTTTAAAAGAAAGCTAGCTGTTATCGTTACAGATGTGGATGGTATCAACTTAAGTGGGATTTCGTCATCTTCGATCGCCGATAATTGTCAGACTGAAACACAAGCATAAGGATTTGATCGGTCAACAATATTCTCGTCCACACTTTATTGTTCGAAGTTTTACATAATGTCTATTGCCGATATGATGTTAACAGTTTTCATACACAGACTATCAGTTTGACTTCGTACGCCGTGTCAATAACTTTTGTTTCAGCTCTTTGCTAAATGCAGTGTTTTAAGATTTACTATTTGATGTAAAGTATGGATCTGTTTTTCCATAGTAAATTCAGACTCCGATGATTTGATCTACAGGGTCACAAGTACCTCAGACATGTTGCTGACAGTCCCGCATGCCTCTGTGGTCACTTCTTTGAAGATCCTGATCACTACCTTTTGCAATGATCTTTACATTCAAATGCACGAAAGGAAACCATAGACAAATTACAATACAACCATAAAAACATAAACTGTCTCTTGTTCGGATCCACAAATTACAGTACTGATGTAAACAACAATATTTTTAATCAAGTCCACAAGTTTATTGAGATGTCAAACAGATTTTAAAAGATATTAAATCTAGCTCATTAGCAGCTTCATTTTATAGTATTAATTTTAATTAACGTGATGATTTAACCCATAATATATTATACATTGCTATCTTTCCTATTATATATGTATTATCATACATTATCTAGCTCATTAGCAGCTTCATTTTATAGTATTAATTTTAATTAACGTGATGATTTAACCCATAATATATAATATATTATACATTGCTATCTTTCCTATTATATATGTATTATTATATTTAGGTATGTGTTTGCCATTTTAACTCTGTATATTCCCCAATCCCGTTCAGACATTCTGAATAAAATATTGTTTATAAAAAAAAAAATCTGTTTTTCTTTACGTCTATGATCATGTACTCTCATAGGATTACCAATGGACAGTCAAGTCCTGTATTGACTATATATTTTAATCCCTTTCGGGCCATGACTTTTGTAAATAGGTGCAATAGAAAATGTATTACTGGAAATGCCTAATTTAAAAAAAAACATAAAATTACATTTTGTTTCGAGATGAAAACACCAATACAATTGACCCTATAGGCCTATATATAGATACAGATTATTTTCATATGAAATAGAGTGGAAATTTATTGGGAGAGAGAGAGATGAATGGGGTTTACTTTTGTTTCAATAATTCGCTTGCGCGTAACCACGAGGTTGGACAGGCGATCCCACTCCTTGTCACGTACACGATTCGAAACCACGCCAGTTGACTCAATGACAGGCTTTGTTATTAACAATTCGGCCAACCAATACCCCCCCCCCTCGAAATTTATTGGAGAACTCGTGGAATGGCTACACACCAATCTGATTATACTTATTTGCTATATGGCCGCTTATGAGACGAATGGTTGGGGGAGGGGAGGGTTTAGGTGTAAAAAAATAATGACTGGGCCCCAAGTTCACAAAGCATTCTCAGACTTAAGTCGAGAATTTGCTCAACTTTCATTCACTCTTTCTAAGAAATATCTTTGATCCAGTAACACAAAAGTTTCCACATAGTTTCATATTGATGATAAAACTACACAATAAAGGGCTGTGATTTCATTAAAAATAAGGCGAACAATTTTGAGTAAATTCTCAATTTAAGTCTGAGAATGGTTTGTGTACTTAGGGCTAGGTTAAGCTGTTGTTCAGTTTTACATAGATATCTGAGATATTTGCAAAATGTTTGCATGCGCATCTTAGATGACGATTTTGCGGTTTTAGATCTGACTACATCACCGATTATTTGTTGTGCTCTACACATGGCCCAGCTTAGGCTTGGGTCTGAAGGGCCCAGGGCCCCGCGGTTCATGGCAAAAAGAGGTAAAATTAACAACTTAATGCGGCGATTTCACGTGTTATAACAGTTCCCTGTCGTATATATAAAGCCAGACTGACACTTGCACGACTTTTGGCCACGATTTTGTCGTGCCCATGAGTGTCCACATTGACACGAACTGGCACGACGAGTTCACGCATAGTTTGCGTATTGTTTACGCACTTCCCGCATTGGCACGACGAGTTTGCGCAAATCGGACAGTGTCGTGCCGACTCGAGTCGTGCCAATGCGTGCCACGGAATCGTACAAGTGTCAGCCTGGCTTATCATTTCTGCGCATTGTATGCCATTGGGAACCGAATAGATTTCGTAATTATTCTAGTATTACAGACGATTTAATTGTTTGTAATGCATGCGTGTTATTGAAAAGGATATGAAATAATCTATTCGTCGCGTTAGGGGCCCCACGACGTTAGTCAGGCCCTCCGGTTAGCTGGACTTTGGTTCTACAGTAGCCAACTAATGGCAAATATTCGTTGATGACCGTCCATTGGTAATATAATTATAACTTTGGCTGAATTTTACGGCGTGCTTGGGTTAGAGTGCTCATATTGTGATTTATATACATACGACTATATCTGCTTTAACAAGAAATAAAATTAGTAGGAACAGAATTTATAACTGACGGATTCGATCCAATCCAACACTGTTTCATTCTCTTAAAAAATTACACTAATTCGTTACTTTGTGGACTTTTGAATACTCTTTTGGGTTGATGGTCCTATTTATTATAAACAAAACACATTGCCTATGATGTTGGGTTTTTTTTCTTTTAATTAACCGCTTTGTTCTGAACTATAAGCATCATTACAAATTTACACTGGAATCATAGACAGGTCGGTCTTCAGATATCGCCCAGGGAAATTGCCAAATTAAACACAGGCGGGAGATAAAAGATAAAGTAAGGTATCGGTTGACTCGGAAGAACTTACTCATAACAGGGATTTATAATTTTGGACAATGTTAAAAAGCGATACTGAAATTATGATAAACGAAGTCTTCCGGGATATATTTACGAAATGGAGCGTCCATAACCAGTGGTGAATAGTAGGACTAAAATTGATTTGTGTGTGTGTGTATGGACTAGATGCTTTTTGTACATACAAAAATCTACAAGATGATGGGAGACCGGTGATATCTGCCCCTAAATCAAACCACAGACAGATTTTGTGTTCGATCTGCCAACAGACGTTGTAGTTGGGCAGATATGTTTTATTGTGGGAAAAAGGACGACAAATGATACACGGCGTTCAAACGTCTGTACACTGTACTATATTTAAAGTAGCTAAGTCACTAACTCAGCATCATCCAAAATCTTCAACATTGAAAACACGAACTATTTGCCAATTTAAATAAACATTGATGCTGTGATCTTGGCGGAAAAAGATGGGCTTCTGATATCCAATATTGAAGACAAAATAAACATTTTACCATTGGTATACGAATCGTGTATCATAATGTGTTTCAGCCCCAGTTCTAGCAAGAGACCCGAGGAACGAGGCTAGAAACATTGCACCAAACCAATCGGCGTATGTAGACTTGAATAACCAGACGCTAGAAATTTGCATTCGATTTAGACTGTTGGCTTATTTCGCCGAACATAACTGATTTGAAATTTATGTAAAAATGGAAACCATTGAATGTAAATCAGTTTGTATACATTCACATTACAGCATCATATGCGTTGCGACCCACTTGTCCCAAATTATGTTAGCGATTTAGATAGTTTAAATATACACTGTTCAGCAACTAATTCCCGTGATGTCATTGGTCAATTGCTTGGTCGCATTATGGCTATTCGCGGACCAATACAGCGCTACCTGTCGTTAATAATTTAAGAGAGATATTAAATGCCGTCAAAAGATGAGGGAATTTACAGCGATTTGGTAAGGGGATTAACACTGAATAGAAATGAAATGAAATTAACGTCCTACTGTTCTGCTCCGACTGGGCTAATGAAGACAGACATACGCCATGCAGTGTGACAAGAGGGAAATTTTGCCCGGGCAACGGCACTATGGCCTACTCTTATATCGAATTCCATCTGCTAAGGTATCTCCGACCCAATTTTAAAATGCAAAAGGGGACATTTTTTAGAATACAGATAGCTGTAAATTTATTTTTTTAAAAAAACTCGAGCATTCGGTTTATCATAAGCACTGAAAATAATAAACGTCCACCTGACAGTTTGTATCAGATAATGATCGTTTTAAAATAATTTGGCCATAAAAAGTTTTACATATTTTAACGCAGATGTCACGTCCGCTTACTTAATGAATTGATGTAACATTAAACACCAAAGTTCAAATTATATTGGTTGGTTTACATTTATATACAAGCCTACCAATGTAGAAACGCAGAGGATAATAGAGGGTGGTTTAATATAGCTTTACCGTACATAATAACAGATGCAAATGACGGATTCAAGATTGCAGGAAATAAACGACATTAAATATCTCTAGAATGAAAATGGCTGATTTATTTTGATGTATGAATACGAGAAGAGGTCAGTAACTTTAATATTGAGGTCAGGTATTTTTCTCGTCTTGTTATTTATGACGGAACTGAATGGACAATAATGTACATGCGAGAAGAAAATGAATCAAATGATTATTTCGGATGAAAATGTTTCCATTACGAAAATAGAAATGGTTTTATAGACTAGCTATACATTTTGTTGGAATCACTTTATTAAACGAACAACGGGGACATTGATTTATAGCAATGTTCGTGATATACGTTATTGACATTGAAGACTAGTGAGCATCCTATAGAATCCCACCAACTCGTCCAGACTGCAACATACCAAACGCGGATGGTCCTACCGGACGACTGTCTAACCTCGATCCGTACGAGGTCGCGAAAGTTGAAAACGGCAATGAATATTAAATAGCACTAATATCTGATGAAGTGTTACGAGGTTATTTCATCATTTACATAACACAATTACAACTTATCAAAGTTTTAAAATTATTCAAGTCATGGGACATCAAATATTGCATGTTACAGATGAATATTTATCCGGTTGAATTTAGGCCTATATGAATTTGTGAGTATATAAAAAAACGTTATCATTCTTTTACTGGGAACACACGCAGACTGGCTATTATTATAATCATTTCTAAGATCGCTATGGAAAAAGGCAAAAAGGTTTTTTTTTATATAACTGCAGTAATTATGAATTCAGTTAGTTTTCGTGACAACGAAAGAGGTATTGCCACAGGAATAGTTAATTATCTATTTATAAAAGAGAAGGGTTGTTTCTTTGGGAACATCTCACTGTGCCACCCGCTATTGTTCTCATGGGGGGATTAATCAAGCCAGGGGATTATCGGATACAATGTCAATGGTGTTAAATGTATAGTCCGCTTTTTAAAACTACTATAGGTTTAAACTATAATTAACAACTTTATTTACAATAAATTACATAAAAGTAACGACAAATACATGTATCAAACATGAATCATAACCCTTCTAAATGTGATATGACGTTAGTATATTCAATTGCACCTTTTTACTCTATTTAACAGTTCGATTTTTAGATCATTGATAGATTTTTCTATTCTTTTATATTTTCGCCTTTTAGGGCGCAATCGTCCCCCATTATCCAATTGAACTATGGTATTTTCAGTAAAAGTCTGCTGTTTCGACACAATGATAATAAATTTAAATATATTTGGATGGCTTGTTCCGGTCTTTTTCATTTTACTGTGCCATCCCCCAACGTGATTAGATGTCCGTGAACCATCTGTGGTGAAGTGATTCCACATACCTCCTCAATCGCTTTCTACCACTTGTTCAGTAACATAATCTGCAAACTTTAAAATATTGTCATCTCCAAATCAGCTTCTTCTAAGGCATTCAAACCAACGTTGTCTATATCAAATAATTTCAAAAATGGGAGGCCGGAATAATATTTAAGATACTCTTTAACCGGTGAAACGTGAACTTATTAAAATAATTAAATCCTAACTATACTATTCAAAAAAAGTAGGGGATATTTGATTTGGGGGGCATAATACTAAAATATGCAAATGACTACGAAAAAAGTCACTATAGAACCTAACAAAAGAAACATTTCCAGTTACATGTGACGCCCAAACGCACCAATAGCTACCGCATGGAATGCAGGTTATGCTTGAGATCATCATGGGGGTCCAACCCAAGATTTGCACGACTCTGACTTTGAATGTTACAGTCATTGTGGCATTGAATTCCAGGGTGGAAACATCAGTTTAATTGTTTTAGTGACAAGAAAACAAATTTTGATATGCGTCGGCTTACCCAAAATGAAAGTTTACGTGCTCTTGGCATGCTACAGATCGGCACAACACAGGCTATGGTCCAGACACCATGATACACAATCTGTACAGGACAGGCCACGCTCAGGTCGACCAAGGGCGACAACTCAAGCCCAGAATCGATTTATCCGTACCTTGGCCTTGAGAAATCGTGTCATCACAGCAAATCAGATCAGCGCTTGTCTTCAAACAGACACTGGTGTGAGAGTGAGTGGCCAGACGATTCGGAATCGACTGCATAGGGGTCACCTTCGCGCCCTCGCGTGATCCCTTGTTTGAGAGATCATCACATTCAGGCAAGACGTCGTTGGTGTAGGGATCGTCAACACTGGGATAATCGACGCTGGAGCAATGTGATGTTTTCAGATGAGTCAAGGTTCACTGTTGATTTTTTGGACAGGCGTAGGAGGGTGTGGCGTCGTCGAAACGGGCGCTTCCAAGACGTTAACGTCATCAGACATGATCGATTTTGGGGTGGTCCTGTTATGGTGTGGGGAGGCATCACTGTTGCTGGAAGAAAGGCTTTACATGTTGTTGCAGGGCGTGTTACACTCCAGTACTACCGGGACAACATCTTGGCAGTCCATGCTGTGCCGTTCGCACGACGTCATGGCCGCCGTTTCATCTTCCAGGGGGACAACGCAAGATGTCACAGGGCCAGATTACCTCCAACAACAGAAATCACCACATTACCTTGGCCAGCACTGAGTCCCGACCTCTCCCCCATCGAGCATGTCTGGGACATGCTTGGACAGAGGTTACGCCAACGTCAACAACGTCCTGCCAATGTCCAAGAACTTGCTGCTGCGTTGCAACAGGAATGGGACAATCTGGACCAAAATGACCTTAGACGTCTCATTAGGAGTATGCCACGTCGGATCAATGCTTGTTTGGCAAACAGATGAAGATTTACCCGTTACTGACTTTGTTGTGATGCTGTGGTAACTTTGCTGTTTGACCCCGGGTATCATTTTACCCTTATAATGGTCAGTCTGTGCCTTACTTAGTCTAACGATCATTTGGAATAAATCGATGAATGTGAACTTCATTTCATTTTGTCATTTATTTCTTCGTCAGTTTCATTAGGTGACTTTAGTAACACTTAAAAAGCAAATATCCCCTACTTTTTTTGAATAGTATATATAAGCGTATAGTACTAATATAGGATACAGTCTATAATCCTTTGTTTACTTAAACTTTCACACCACTACCCTATAACACCAGTTGATTAGATAGCACAGTGAGATTAAACCGTTTCTTTGTTGGCCGTATGAAGCCAAACAGCTGGACCGTATATATTTTAAACATTCTTATAATATAGAGGGAAATGGGGTTTAACGTCCACTCTACTCAGTGTAGGTCATTTGTGGACTGTCACAAGGTTCTTGTATTTCAATAATTCGCTTGCGTAGGGTCATTTAGCCCTGAACAGGTTGGGGATCGAAACCATGTCGATTAGACCGTTCGATCCCCCTCCCTTCTTTATGATAGTCAGTTTTTGGTAGGCCTACTTTTTTGTATTTGGTGCAGTATTTAAAGTTTTATTTGATGGTTATACATGACCATGTATGTGGGTAGTAATAGTATAACACGAAAGGAACAGTCTCTAACATTTGGTATTCACATTTACTGATGTAAGTTTTCAACAACGCAACACCGGGTAACTTGGCTAGTATTCAGTAGTTACATATTTATTGGCATAGCTTACTTTATCTCTTAGTTAATTAATGGTTATTAAATTGTAATTTAGGTCAGTTCTGTGGGTTCGGCAACTCGGCTGTAACACATCAAGTTGACTTTTCCAAAGATAAGACGAATATTGTAGACCTGCTGTTTCCCTTCTATTCAATAAGTTTGTACTGAAATTCACCAAGGACACAGTTTCGCACAGTTCAAGTAGCCAAGTCGTTACTAATTTATCAAAACCAAACACGCTCGAGTACCGGAGCTGAAACTATTAGAGGTTCTAAAATATTATTCATTATTCAACAATTGGTATGGTTAGAATCTGATTAATAAGGGCAAATTCTTCTGTCTTGCGTATACTCACTGATGCTTTGAAGCTTGTGTTAAACTGGGTGTAAAAGTCGACACTATAAAGCTTGTCTAAATCAAACTGTGAACAAAATACTCTTCCACAATTTTCACAGTTTTCTGATTTTTAATGGACTGTCATCATAATTAGAATAGTATGACTGAGATAATGAAAGGCGCCAAATTAACAAAAAATCATACCGCGTGGGCTTTTATTCTGCAAACCATTTATATTACGGATTGAAGTTTTGTCATATTTTCTTGCAGAGAGGCCAAAAAATATTGGTTGTCGTGATGTCAAAATATCATACGTATTCGACAGAGTAAGTTTTTTTTCATTAGTCTAGTCATGCCTTATTACATATTTCGTGAAGCTGATTAAATGGGAATAAGAAGAAAATGGTCATTATTTAATAAAACAAGAATAAGGTCTGAAGAGTATGACTATTTAGAAAGTAATTATGAAGATTAAAAATATAAATAGGTTATAAAATATTGTAACATTGACGTTAAATAATAGAAATCACAGGGGATTAATGATGGCGGCGTGAAATCAACAGAAACTTGCGTAAATTTTACAAGGGTGTCAGGATAAATTGATTACGACAGTTAGAACGATATGTTTATTCGTAGTTCCACTTTTGATTGTGTGTGGTTTTAAATTTCGTTTGCCGTTTATTGTGGTTTGTTTGTCCTTTTTAAACTGTTACCGTATCTCGCAAGTTATGTTTGTCACGTTGCTTCTTCTTTTCCTATTTCAATTTCAATGGCTCCATTCAGTTTAGTGACTGAACACATTGTCTCTTCACTTATAAAGTCATCAACGGCGTAGACATTTCCATTAGACCTCATACCCACTTTATTAATCGTTTGTCTGAATGAAACTATTGCCGGCATCACTAATATAATAAGCTGCTGCATTAATGGGTAAATTTGATAATTTTGAATTCAGCAAACTCATTGATAGATATTGCATGGTAGGTATGACCGCGTTACGTCTGTACTTTATAGATTACACTGGTTACGGATTGTTTTAAGACTGTTCGGACAACCAGGCGGATCACTGTTGGTTAATATGGATTCAGACCACCAAATATCCTCCCAATGACTGTAATTAGTGTAATTAATGTCGATTCTTCATTTCACTCTACATTTTATTTGAGAGATGAACGCCCCCCAAGACAGACAGAGCATCACTTGACAATATCTAGATTTTAGTAAACAAGTAACTATTCGCTGTAACATTCCGCCGCTAAACCATGAATATTCGCCAAAATATTGCAAAAAAACACAATTGATACCTTGTTTTCAGATTCTAGTCCGAAAAGTCAACAAAATTGCCGGTGGACATTTACCAAGAATTGGCGGTCTGTTAGTGGGCGTATAACGTGTTTTGTGACAGTTTTTCCGCCTATCTTCTTCATTTTTCAAATGCCAAGGGAACCTATGTTCACTCTCAGTGTTTACGTTGAAGGCCATTTGGAAGCCCACGTTTCTAACCACTCGCGGGAAATCTAATTTGTCATTGTATATAAGTCAGTAATTTTCATTTCCCCAGAGGAAAAAAAAAATATAAATATTTTAATCTACCTTAAAGACTAAATGTGACGTAAGTTGCTGATTTATTATGATGTTTATCTCTTAGAATTAAATAATACTGGTTTGCAGTTTGGATTAGCATTATACATAATTTGACAATGCTTCCTGCGTTGGAATTATGGGGTCCCCCTTTAGTGATTTGTTTTCCATGGGGTTATGCTGGGGAAAGAACAACCGAAGAAAATAACCCGAGTAAAAGACAATGGTTTTTTTCTGAAGTCTTCCTTCCCCAACATAACCGAAATTGGGGACTTTATGTTATTTATAACCGTCTATGTTAACAAGTACGCAAAATAAGAATATCCGTAATAAAAACCTCATATCATGTTTTCTCATGCAGGTTTATAGAAAAACACTCAGAAGAATAACCCCAAACTCATCCCCAAAGCCGCCCCTGACTTTCAGACCGCACGTTATTCCGGGCATAGGATATACTCCAAAGATCAAATAAATTTACCATCATAGGTTTAGAACTTTTGAGAATCCAGGAACTTCTTATCTTTGACCCGAACAATGATCATTGACCTTTCAGAGATATTGAAGTGGATTTATTGAACAAATACTACAGGTATTGATTTGATTGACTGGAGATAAAAGACTATTTTATTGTAAGAGCAATGACAATAAACCTTTGTTACCAATATACCACCAGGAAACCTTGTAATAGAAGTGATAAACAGCTGTAATTAAATTTGTGCTCCAGGCCACCGTTTACAATTTACCGGTCAATTCTTGTAATGTAACTTAGGAGATTTGATATATAAAGATCATTTAAAACGCTGGTCATTTGCTCAAGAGGCGTCATCAACTAAAAGCTCTTTAAAGATAAAACCGTCGTTCTATTTCCATCCTGTAATTCAACGGTATCATAAGATTTTTACTAGTTATTGTCACGGAGAAAAGTTGGACTCAGGTCATCTTCGATCATCGATAATTGTGAGCTTTGTAGAAGAATTACTACCTTCTCACCAGGGCTTAAACCTTATATAATTAGTGGTTTTTCTGCATAACTTGGTTAAGTCAAACCTAATTTTCGATCATCGAAAATTGTGAGCTTTGTAGAAGAATTATTACCTCCTCACCAGGGCTTAAACCTTATATAATTCAGTGGTTTTTCTGCATAACTTGGTTAAGTCAAACCTAATGAAAACATACGCAGATATTACGTCCTTATCAGTGATTTGTTTTGGATTTCAAAATTTTGAAATCGAAATATTCGAAATTAATTATTAACTAGTGTTTTGTCAACCATCTTCTAATTTCTGATTCTTCTCTCTTTTTTTTATTAAAAAGCTTTAATTTTCTAAATATAAAATTACATTCTCACCATACAAACACGACTGACAATATTAGACAATATTAATATTTATCTGCTTGGCTCTGCCACTTTAATCGTTAATGGTTAAAGATAATGCCCTCTGGTCAAGCCAAGTAGCAGTTGATGTTCTCGTATTATCTGCATGGAATAATTCAAGGGTCTACTTAATGCTTTTTATAACTACCTACTTGAGATTAGAAATCACGATGAAAACATACTCTCACGTTACAGTAGTCTGATAAAACTGTGTACAACAATCAATATTACACTTATAATAATTAATAACGTGAATTAAAACAGATGAGTTCACACTATACAACAGATCACGTTTCCATTTTAGCCAGCATCTATTATTACATCTACAGCAGAATAATCACTCTAAAATTCCAAATTATCCTTAAACGAATATAAAGCAGCGTAAACAAGCATTACAGAATGTTTGATGTCTGAACGATATCCTAGTCCAGACATATTCCTCTTAAGATCATCATTACGAGAGTTCGTTATAGAGGTATATGTGAGTAAATAATGATGACGTGTTCTTATATTAACAGATATAAAATCTTGAGAGGTTTTTACTAGACGTATTATCTATGAAGTAGGATTATTGTCGATATCAAATTCTAATATCAGTCCATCAAATCATCATCATCCATATAAGGTATAAAACTCACTTCTATATTGACTGTGCAACCACCGAATCGAATTGTGTCTACGCATAAAGTTCCGATCTTACAGCATTGTGTTATTATGCTTAATGGCGTATTATGCTTAATGGATATATATTTCCCGTATTCTATATTCTAACGCTTAGTTTCATTGTTCACCATGATTTAATGAGACATAACTTTAATTAAATTAAATTGAAAATCGCAAATTTAATAAATTGTTAAAAAAAAAGCTGTGTTCGATAAATCTGTGTTATTTAGCTATGACGAATATTAGGAAGCGGTTGCCATAATAGATGTATGGAAATCCAGGTTGGCAGTGACAAAAGGGTAAAAAGAGGTAAAAAGGTTTATTACAACACTTGATAATCAGTCAAAACCGCACGATCAATATTCTTAGGCGAAAAACGAATCGAGGTGATAAAATTAACCCTCCCAGCCCGAAAAATACTTTGCGCGATAAACGACACTGATTTCACAAGAAAACAAAGTTTGATCCATATCAAATGTTTCCACGCAGCTACATCACGAACACAGCATTGTAAATTCAATTCAGAGCCAGGTCGCAGTAGATTGCCATTGAAACTAGCCTCCGAACTGAAGAACATTAGCTACTATTAGAATTGATTCTTCTTATCGGAATTTATTTTGTATTAGATCTTACGTGAGAATTAAACAAATAAATAGGAGGTGATTTCTTGGTTCGCGTATCTCTGTATATTTCTCAACCTAATCAAATGACTTCACGCCGTGAGTAATATCTGCTGTGATGGGAATATCTGGTTTTAACGGACTCAAGTGCCGATCAGAAAATTGCTCTTGGATTTGAACTTTCATTCTGCAAATTGCTCTGAGATCAGTCAATACAAATCGATGGAATAGGTCATTTTTATTCTGGAAACAAATAAATACATTTTTTTCACTCTCTTATTATATAATTGATATGTTTTAGTTTAACAGTAACTAAACGAATTCCGATGCCCCCCCCCCCCCTTGCAAGAAAAGCTTGTTAACACTCCTGGACCAACAATTATCATCCAATATCTTTTTAAAATCAAATTGTACAGGTTTCGACATTAATGGATGATGTTATTTCTAGTTGAAAGCCAAAATCACCAACCCATCTTTTTAAGTTCGGTGGTTAACTTTCAGTGTTAAGGAAACATTGGTCGTCTTTATGTTTATAAAGGTTGTCTGGCGATGTTAAAGGAGTATATCTAAACGTTATGCCTTCGAAGAAAGCCAGTGGCGGCGCCAAGGGGGAATGGGGGGGGGGGCATTTGCAATACTGAGCTTAGTTTCATTACATAAATACCTTGATTAAAGCTTAGGCTAAGAAGCGATAAGCAGTTTGATTGGCCAAGACTTTGGAACACAACGACTCTGCTTTTAATTGCAGTAGAATGTTAAAACTTGGTGTAGATGTCTTGACTGAGCTCAATTATTAACATTTTCTGCTACAGCCAATCACAGCTACGCAATTTCATTGGTCGTGGCTTTGGGACAAGATAACTAACTGATGGTGAATGATAACAGTTGTTACTTGTTAACTTTGTAGTAGGCAACAATCATGATGTTTTTATGTTATAATAGTTTGTCCATATACGAAGGGAACACTGTCGATTTTTATCCATTTCAAGTGTCAACGTTCATATACTATTCAAAAAAAGTAGGGGATATTTGATTTTTGAGTGTTATTTAAGTCACCTAATGAAACTGACGAAGAAACAAATGACAAAATGAAATGAAGTTCACATTCATCGATTTATTTCAAATGATCGTTAGACGAAGTAAGGCACAGACTGACCATTATAAGGGTAAAATGATACCCGGGGCCAAACAGCAAAGTTACCACAGCATCACAACAAAGTCAGTAACGGGTAAATCCTCCTTTGTTTGCCAAACAAGCATTGATCCGACGTGGAATACTACTAATGAGACGTCTAAGGTCATTTTAGTCCAGATTGTCCCATTCCTGTTGCAACGCAGCAGCATGTTCTTGGACATCGGCAGGACGTTGTTGACGTTGACGTAACCTCTGTCCAAGCATGTCCCAGACATGCTCGATGGGTGAGAGGTCGGGACTCAGTGCTGGCCAAGGTAATGTGGTGATGTTCTGTTGTTGGAGGTAACCTGTAACGATCCTGGCCCTGTGACATCTTGCGTTGTCATCCTGGAAGATGAAACGGCGTCCATGACGTCGAGCGAACGGCACAACATGGACTGCCAAGATGTTGTCCCGGTAGTACTGGCCTGTAACACGCCCTGCAACAACATATAAAGCCGTTCTTCCAGCAACAGTGATGCCTCCCCACACCATAACAGAACCACCCCCAAATCGATCATGTCTGATGACGTTAACGTCTTGGAAGCGCTCGTTTCGACGACGCCACACCCTCCTACGTCTGTCCAAAAAATCAACAGTGAACCTTGACTCATCTGAAAACATGACATTGCTCCAGCGTCGATTATCCCAGTGTTGACGATCCCTACACCAAATGTGATGATCTCTCAAACAAGGGATCACGCGGGGACGTCAGGCGCAAAGGTGACCCCTATGCAGTCGATTCCGAATCGTCTGGCCACTCACGGTCACACCAGTGTCTGTTTGAAGACGAGCGCTGACCTAATTTGCTGTGATGACACGATTTCTCAAGGCCAAGGTACGGATAAATTGATCCTGGGCTTGAGTTGTCGCCCTTGGTCGAACTGAGCGTGGTCTGCCCTGTACAGATTGTGTATCACGGTATCTGGACCATAGCCTGCTTATGACAGACTGAGAAACATTCATCGTCCGCGCCACAACCGCCTGTGTTGTGCCGATCTGTAGCATGCCAAGGGCACGTAACCTTTCATTTTGGGTAAGCCGACGCATATCAAAATTCGTTTTCTGGTCACTAAAACAATTAAACTGATGTTTCCACCCTGGAATTCAATGCCACAATGACTGTAACATTCAAAGTCAGAGTCGTGCAAATCTTGGGTTGGACCCCCATGATGATCCCAAGTATCACCTGCATTCCATGCGGTAGCTATTGGTGCGTTTGGGCGTCACATGTAACTGGAAATAATTCTTCTGTTAGGTTCTATAGTGACTTTATTCGTAGTCATTTGCATATTTTAGTATTATGCCCCCAAAATCAAATATCCCCTACTTTTTTTGAATAGTATAGATAGGACCATTTGTCATCACTAACTGTTATCATCATAATTATGTTATTTTGATGTGTCCATGCTGTAATGTGATCGAACATTGGGTCAACAATTATCATCAAATTGGTTGTCGGGATATTGAAGTTTCATTAATTTTAGAGGTTACAATTTCAGTCAAAATATTGCACTCTTAGCCGAGAAAACCTTATTTTAAAATCACTGTAGCCTCTAATGTCATTGTTACCCTGGCGCAATATTTAACGAAGTCTCGATTATCCATTTTTATGTTCAATCATCAACGGTCGTTGAACAGCAGATCGGATTCAAATCCAATGAAAATCAACGGACAAGAAGAGTTGATTATGTTTTTTTTATTCTTCTGTATAAACTGAATAATGCATTTGAAATTTCAGGCTAAAAGAAAGACCTATAATACACAGATTTACCTCTTGTGTAATGCAAGTTTAAGTTATTTGTATTTCGTTTTCCATGTTATCACAGAAAAGGCAGATTTGAGTTAAACTAAATATTTCTCACAATTAACACCAGACATTGCGGGACATCGACATCGTCTCAGACTTTTTGTTATCTGGTGATATCACAAATAATATTCATTAATTGTATCTGAATGTTTCAAAATGTGGTTCAAATTTAAACAAAAAACAAAAAAATATAAACCTTCTTAGAAAAAATCCTGTTATGTGTTTAAGTACATATTTCAAATTAACAACAAAACAAATTTTATCCAAGAGGAAATCAGTGGGGAAAACAATAATAATCGGTATTGTCTAGACAAACGCCTCTATGTCCATTGTTGTTAACACTCTACGGACATTGATGTGATCCACAAATTTTACATTTGTGATAAATATTTTGCTGTAGTTGATACCTAGCGTCTACCCGCAATTTCGGTGGTCGTGCAAATTAAGGAAACCAGTTATCGTGTTTTTTTCTTCCTGTGCAGGGTTTTCGCCTTTCCTGGTTTTATGGTAATTTGTTCTTGATGTGGATATTCGGGTTCCAACAGAAATCTCGTAACTGTCTCATTTTCAAGAAACGCACATATTGCACTGAACTGGCTGACATTTATTTTTATTTCCGACTCACGTCAGCATTTATTCTGTGACATTCTCTATAATGTTTTTCATGGACGCTCTGCAAATACCTTCCTGTAACTGAAGTGAAATATAATCGAGTTTAGCGCGTTACTCTTTCTTGATAGACCACCGTTTGGATAATCTGTAGTACTACTGCTACTTCTAGGACTTCTTCTTTGTTGTGTCTTGTGATCGTAAAACAATACCACAGTATTTCAGCTATAATGACTTTATTGCCAAGCTGGATGAATTCACAGGTCCCTTGTTCTCAACAGATAATGGCTGCTTGAATATCTGGGTGAATATCTAATGGGGCTTGATCTACACTAAAATTTATACCCCCCATCCCTGCACGTCCAAGGTATAGCCTTGACGTTAATTGCCATTCCAAATGCGTAATAACCTACTAAATTTCAAACAAATAAAACAGGTGCTGATCCCATATTATGTCTACTAACCATAGGTCCAATAACCATAGGTGGCATCATTACTATACCTCTCACCAATTGCGAAAATAAACGTTGACCGAAATGTTTTGGTTGGGGGAGTCATATTATCTTCAGATCATTTGTGGTCTAGTTATATGGTAAGAACATTTAACGTAAAATAAAAATGAATATACATATAACCATTCAAAACAGCTTAAAGTAGCTAAGTCTCTAACTCAATATCATACAAAGTCTTACACGTTGAAAACACGAATTATTTGTCAATTCAACATTGATGTTGTTATCTTAACTTGGAAAGGTAGGCACCTGATATCCAATATTTAAGACAAAATAAACATTTCACTATCGGTACACGCATCGTGTACCATGGTGCGTTTCAGCGTCCTTTGTAACAAGTGACCAGAATGAACAAGGCTAGACAAATTCCACAATTCAGTCAAACGGCGATAGCATAACTTATCTAGAAAGCATGCGCAATAGACTGGAATAACCAGTCACTAGAAATTCCTATTGGGTTGAGGCTCATGCCGTATTTCGCTGGACATAACTGATTTGACATTATAGAGGCAAAATGGAAACAGTTGAATGTAAATCGGTTCATATACAATCAGTTCAAATTATTATATGCGTTGCGACCCATTTGGGTCATTTTCTAGGTCTGAAATATTAGCGATTTAGCTCCTTTAAGATATACTAAACGATAAATAAATCCCGTATTAATGTGTGATTTGAGAATTTTTAATTTCGAAATATTCTGACATAATGTAATATAAACACAATATACATAATTCAGCGTTTTGATCTCAAATTATCTCCGGGGTGTTCTGGGTGGATTGGGTGCCTACTCTAGTGATAGTGAATTGGAATGAGCATTCGTAGATCATTGCAATATCGCCTGTCGTTGGTGCTGCCATGTGCGTAAATCGACATAGGCGGTCATGGGTGGTTCTAACCTTGATAGTCATTGATCAAGGCGATCTAAAAGTATTTATTATGTTTATGGAGTACCAAATATGAGCAGCTGACCTGAGTGACCAACTTGTACTGAACCGAACACCCATGTGCACTTGTCTAAACATAAAGCCTATCTTTATAAATAATGACAGAATAGCAGAAAAAATCTGTGATGACTTGCCTCTTACAGGTATAGGCCTATCAAGATTAAATTTTAGCAGAGAAGCTGTCCAAAGTGACACATTGAAAAAATAAATCTCAAAGTGACATATTAAAAAATAAATCTCAAAGAAATGCATTCAAACAACTGGTGCGATGAAAATCATAGAAATTATAGGTATGTCATCGTGAATAATATCACAAATAATGAAAATGCTACATGAGATGCTAGGGGATCAATTTAATATATATATTCACCCAAGGAATGATAGACGATTTATTATATAATTTGATAATCTCAGGTCTCTATGGCATTCCCGACTTCACTGTAATATCTAGATAGCAACTGATTCAAATCAAATAATAAAACAGAAATCCAATGAAGAGAATTGGTTATGTATCAACCATACAATATACAGTATTATGATTACTGAAATCGTTACAGAAATTCCCGTGCCTTCAATAATAAATTCATGGACGTTCAATGCTGAAGGTAAACAGGTTATAAACATGGGGTAACCAATTCTAAAGATTATATAACTCCAGTTTCTGATCAATTTCAGTGGTTATTTCATATGAAAAACACAGTAAAGTAATTTATAGACTGTACAAGGTTATAAAACTGGTATTTATTTATTCTCTAAATGTCATTTGAATGGTTTTAAATAGAGGAAATAGATGGAACTCGTGCCATAATTGACTGTATTAAGGCACCCTACAGCTAACACAAGCAATGGTTTATTTTAGTTTAACTGTGTTTATTTATTGTAAGAGAATACCATCAGTATTAACTTCATCAATAGATTGAACTCAAATAAACTGATGTAACACAGCAAGTATCCTATTATAAAACCATGTATAGTATATATTATTGTTATTCTATATATAATTTACTCTATACAATTACATTTCATTGAGTTAAAGTTCCAATTTCACTTTTTCTAAGAAAGTCAAAATATAATTATTTCTATGCTTTTTGCTCAAAAGGTTTTCAACTCACTATTATACGATCATGGACAAAATTTTTGGGGGGTTAGAAAGGGTGACACTGGTTGATTGAGGAAATAGTTACTCAATTACCTCCCTTGTTTTCCCATTCTTCTCCATGGACGGTCATCTTCAAACGTTTGAATTTGAAGTTGAAAATGATATTTTTGCCAATTTCTCAACTGGCAATAGTGAATTATAGGATTAATAGGATTATTTTTTAACAAGGTAGGACTGTTTATAGGTTCAATCTATTTTGGGGCTTTTTTTTAATAAATTTTAAAAATATAACTTAAAAAAATGCTATTGGAACTTTAACCTTTCTCTATCAGAATACATGATACATACAAAATAAGGAAACTTAGCATGTTCAATTATTTTCTGTGATTCTATTCCTAAAAACTTACGATAAACCTGATGATAACTAAAGTCTATCTAGATCTCGGTTTCTTAAGATGTTTGATAATAACAATGTAAAATATTGCAAGTGTATATATCCCGCCATCTAAAGATAGAGTAATATAATGAGAAAGGTGATTACATTAAGAAAAAAGGATAACAGTCTGGTAATATAACATATGGTAAAATTGATATGAAGAGTGGTTAATATTCAATAAATAAACACAGTTTGCTAACAAACGAACGTGATTGTACGTACAACTTAGAATAATGGTAGCCACCATTATACATGAATATAACATATGGCAATCTTTATATGAAGAAAGGTTAATACTCAATCTAGTCATATTATAAACGAGTAAGGTTAGAAACCAGTTACATTAGTGATCAGACATAAAGTTTTCAGATTACTAAAACTGGTCGTCTGCGTAACGTCCGAACTAAACGACCTGAACCGTTACCTTTAGAATATGCAATAGGGAATTTGTAATATCACATGTCAATGGGGGATTTTTTTCTTCTTCTGAATTACATTCAATGTTCTCAAAGCACGTTAGACACGTTCTATAATCTCAGAAAGGAAAATATGGAATAATTGTACATTTCCTGATGTAACGAGCACATTTTACTTTTCACGAACAAGCCTTGTTCTCGCAGTTTTTAATATGTTACATAAATGATGTTAAAGTATAAGAAACGTGACGAATGAAATGTTATATTGAAATCAATAGGATTATAAATTACCGTTATCCACAAATAAGTTTCCAGACTGTTAAACCGTTTAGTTTCAAGTGATAGTTCCACCCAGACAACACATAGTAAAATATAAATAAAGATTCCATCTATGTCTGACCAGTTGACACATTAAATTTGATTGATTCTCTTTTAAATACTGGAAACGGGCTTGCGTTTAATTACAATTTTACTCCAAGTATAATATTCAATTGTCAAGAATCCTATACTAAAACGATAAGAAAAAAACCCAATATTTTGCACTAGGCTCCTTCTCCTGAATGTACCTTTTGTGAACATTTCACGGGTTATCCATTTTTCAGATGGGTTCAACGCCTACTGGACAAAAACTAGGTCATTTGAACTAACATATGGTTCGATTTTATTTCAATCATTCGCTAGCACGTGTTTTTTTAGCAGCGGGAGAAATTGAAATTGGAGGATCCGGAGAAAAACCACACGGTTGGACAGGAGATCCAACTCCTTGTCACGTGCAACCTGGAAATCGAAACTACGCCAGTTGACTCAATGATCCCCCGCCCCCGCCACTAGAAAAGTCTTCTATGGATATATTACACTTTAATAATATTACATTTCGACTAATCTATATGCTCCCTAATATACCATGTCGTAATGTATTACAAAACCACTTCCTCAGATTAAAAGAATTCTAGAAGATATAAGAGGCCGTCTGTTGGTACATGATTATTGACGTCCACAAAACCCGGCAAAACATGTTTATATCAAAGAAAATAGAATTAACACCAGTAAAAGGGTCTGGGATTTCTCAAAGTCATGTCACGTCATGGGGTCGCCATTAGCATTGATCGAAACCATCTCTTCAATCGTTTTGTATCTGAAATAAAGATACATACAAGCTTCTGTTTATCATTGCTAAAATTCCGGAGACCCTCGAATTGCAGATTGAAGGAAATCAAAAGCTAATGTAAATAGACTGGTTGATAGAGTATGGTGATCCATCTTATTTATCTTTGACATTGGCTAACATGCGAGACCAATCACTGTTTATACTGATGATATTTTTTAACCCTTTGATATCGTTACCCGTAGACTTGAATGATTAGTTATAGTTCAGACAGTCGTCTCGTTTAACTTACTGAAAACCTTGAAATTACCGTCTAGTCATCGTCTTCTGGTTGTCATATAAACGTTAAAACTACTGACATCTGTCATATCCGATGATCGATACGCGATCGTTGATTATATACTATATAGGAAGAAAAGATTGGAAATCGTTTTCATCTACGGCCTTGAGGTAAACCAATTCCGACTACAACCAATTCCCCATCTCGTGTACACCGTTTTTGTTTATTCACGCATTTTCATGATAAATTACGCCTCCCTTCAATCAAATTAGATATTTTGGAAGAACAAATAGCAGAATTAAAAGATATTTGTTGTTTAACTGAATAATCTTTATACTTACCTTAACTTGACAATATGGCGTTTTGCGGGTTCGTTCCCGTAATCAATATTAGTATGTTGTTTGTGAGATTGCCCCATTTTCCATGGCATTATTTGTTGACTTCATGGTCCGATTCCTAGAATCGAAAAAAGTGTGTTTAACTTTACACTTCCTTATAGGTTTTGGTGAATATTCGTGATTGTGAGGCAGAAGGATGGCAACATTGATGTCAGAACCCATAAATGTTTTTGACCTGCAGCAAAAAAAAAAAAAAAAAAAAAAAAAAAAAAATGAACTCAATTTAATATTTTTATCAGACGATTATGACATAATGTTATAAAGATTTAGACCATCTGAATGTTCAAAAAAATGTTACAGACCTAGAAATTGCATTAATTTAACATTGCAGTATGCAGTAAATGGAGAGAAGATTACCAGTCCTGTATTGGTTCCACTACCAAGTTCCTTCTATTCATAATCTCGCTGAGATGTTCCTTCTATTGAAAATCGTTGAGACGTTCTTAAGGTGATGTGCACGATGGACAGTAATAATATGTTTACTAGTATAAACAACGACTACTTACGATTTGCATATGTCAATATTTATATGGCCACCCTCACATAGGCTTTGGGACACGAGATGTGCAAATTGTTAAGCCCAACGAAATTGGCGGGGAATAAAGCCAATAATTAACAATGGGGAGAATATTTGTGGTCTGCATCCATAATAAATGGCAACAGTTGTTCCCCTTGCCTTTTTCCGACGTTAACATTATCTGAAGTTGAGTAAGCCTCACCGTCGGATTTCATCGAAAGTTCAACGCCCTCACGATACATTCTAACCATATTGTATCAATTAAGAGACACATTATATTATTAAGCACTTTTTAAATAAAATTGTTTAAAAGATAGATTGCGATGAAACGTCCATGCACTAGGGGAAGTTATTTGGCGGGTTTATAGATTGTCACAATGAATATATAGCCCACCATGTTCACATGAATAACAATTTCAAAACGAAATCTCGGAATCTCTGGTCCAGTGGGTGCTTTCACGGTACGGTAGGAAGAACAATAACGCCCGACATAAACTTTCATAAACTGTGTTTTTTTTATGAAAAGTGATTAATCATGTGATCCGCAGTTCGGTCAGAAGGTGTGCGTGACATGAGTAATGACTCTATATGTGTGAGTAGGATTTTCGATTGGGTACATCACTGGTCAATAGATCTAAAGAATTGTACATCATTGTTCTATTAGCGAAGCAAATGTAAGGCCATAGACATGCATGATGATGAAATGTAACCTAATAAACACAGTCGATGAAAAGCTGTAGCCAAAACAGTCAGTGGTATACTTGATGACATTCAACAATACGTGTATATAATATTACAGAAAGTGGACAAAAATGAAATAAATGAAAGTTTGTTACATTTCTGATTTACTTACATGTTAAGCACACGTAGTATATATCAGACTCTAACACTGGGTGCAGGATAACCGAGCTATAGACAAGACAAACCTGTAAACAAAACAAACTACATCAACATTGTAAGAAATAAACAACAAAATTTAATATCAAATCAAGTGAATGGATCCAGTGGCCATGTGTAAGCGCCCACTGTGCTGTACAGCCCGGTGCTATGGGCATTTATACGCCTATCAATATGAATTGGTACAACTTGCTCATGAAAATATACCCTTCAACAGTCGTCAATAGATAACACGTTAATTAGTTGCACATTTTTTTTTCAAAAGTATACCGAGCAATCAAACTGATTATATGTATTTTGTTGAATTAAACTAGCTAAGTCTCTAACTCAATATCATCGAATTATTTGTCAATTTAAATCAACATTGATGCTGTGGTCTTACCGGAAAAAGATGGGCCTCTGATATCCAATTATATGTATTTTGTTCACTTAAACTAGTTAAGTCTCTAACTCAATATCATCGAATTATTTGTCAATTTAAATCAACATTGATGCTGTGGTCTTACCGGGAAAAGATGGGCTTCTGATATCTAATATTCAAGACAAAATAAACATTTTACCATTGGTACACGAATCGTGTACCACAATGCGTTTTAGCTCCAGTTCTAGCAAGATATTCGTGGAACGAGGCTAGAAACATTGCACCAAATCAAACGGTATATGGAGACTGGAATAACCAGACACTCGAAATAGCCACTCGATTGACACTGCTGGCTTATTTCGCTGAACATTACTGATTTGAAATCAGAGTAAAAACGGAAACCATTGAATGTAAATCGGTTAAGATACATTCATATTACAGTATTTAATGTGTTGCGACCCACCTGTGTCATTTTCTATGCCCTAAATGTTAGCGATTTAGCTTATTTAACCCAAGGAGAAAACTCTCATCATCGAACTCAGGTATCGTGTTCTAAAGTCTCAGTGTGGTCAAATTGCTTACCACTTCTTAGTCTTGGGGGGGGGGGACGGGTGTGAAGGCATCCACCTTATTGACACATATTACACCAAGTTTGAACATTCTACCTCAATGGGCGTCCAACTGCAAAGGGATCTTTTATGTAGATTGGGCCTCGTGTTTTTTGTCACTTCCGAAGGACTGTAAGTTGTCCTTTGCCACCCTCAGTCCTGCACCTCTGGGAACCACGCCGGAAAATACCGATGAACTTTCTCCTACGTCCATATGATTGATCGACCTCCACCATGGTTGTATACAATCATGTTAGTTATTTGAATCGTGCCAAATTGCCAATTCTCACGCCATATTGTAGGCGGAACGCACCTAGACCAGAACCATTTTTAATAACCCTCTCTTGATAAATACATGTAGGTTAACGTACATTGTATATCATGGAATAAGATTAAGAAAATCGCGTTAATATTTTAGTATAGATGGTACGAATGAAACTCAGTATGTGTGAGTATCAATGATCTTCAGAAATGGCTCTTTCTATAATACTTGATTCTAAAATGTGATTCTAGAACATGGTGCTAAATATCCGCTGGAATGTCCATTTAGAATTCAAAGGAAGCAATTTTCTTCACAGATTTAAAAGGAAATTTCGCTTTTTTTTAAAAAAAAAAAAAAAAAATATGACACCACAGGAGGGCATTGTGCATGTCACATTATTTTAATTAAAAACAAATGTCAAGTCTTTATACATTCCATATAAAATTGTTCCACTCTGAATCATCATTACAAAAGTCGGTACGATAAAAAAAAAACAAAGTCTACGTTGCTACCTATGGTATCGAGAGTTGATTATGGTCTGGACAATTAATAATTCAGAAAAAATTTCAGGTCTAAAGAAAGACCTGTAACAGGCAGATTTAGTTCTTGCATAATGTATGTTTACCAGAACTATTTCGCTAACAATATTTCTGGATCTACCTAATTTATCATTGTATAAATGAGTTTTGCTAATGAGGTAGGGTATGCTCGTTTTTGGAACACCTGATAATACAATGGTATTAGTCACCCTCTATAGTTGACAGTTATGAGATTCACATTTTATTATTCCCCAATGTTTTATCTGTTTGTGTTCTGTGTCCTTTAGGATCGACTATAGTAATATTAAATCTTATCCCGACTTTATTCCTGGCCGACAAAAACAATTCAACTAAAAAGACATACCTAATTTACGAAATTAAAAGAGAAAAAATGTCTAGAACTAGATTTGAAAATAACAAAATTAGAGGAATTGAGGTCTGGTTCTGTGCAAATAATGAATGGTCCTGAATTACAATGGACTGATTCCAACTGGTTGGCAAGACCAATCTTCCAAGATTAGATCAAATAAATTGCTACAGAAGAGAAGGTGTAACAGTTCCATGGCAAAAGTATATTTCAACAGGCGTTTACAGAAAAATGACATTTTTCCTTGTTATTATCATGTAGGATTATTTCGTAGAATATCATACGTATAAAATTAAGACTAACATTGGGTAATATGTTTCGATGGTTACATGTTAAATCCATGAAATCCTCCCAATTTCAGTGCCGCATTTTTTAATCACACACTGTAAACGTGAGATTATTTTCAAAGATTGGACTTTATAGTCTAGCCTACCCCTACCCACAGTCTCTTACCGGACCGATCAGTTGACATACTAATAGAGATACCATTCAATACGCAATATACTGACACATCTGCCATCAAACTTTGTGCACAAATCATTTTTGTTTCTAACAATATTTATTCAATAATTACATATTACAAAGATAAAGTCTTCACGTATGGGATCTGAAAACAAGCTTATATAAACCATTCTTTGTCAAACTGTTTTTTCAGTGAATATTACATATTAACGAAGCAGTATTTATCAATGTTCGGTACGCTTAGCATAATGGTTGACGTGGAATATTAAACCTTAAAGTACAGACTTAAAAGAATATAAATAGATTGGTAAGTAAGGTATTGTTTATACAATAATCTACCATTTCAATGTTTCACTACGTATTTATTGTATTATATTTAGTAATTACGGCTATATTTTATTCAGCCTACCAAAACCTTTCCTGAAGATTCACAACAATCAATAAATGGCACAAATCGAAACCTATGTCTCTCGTAAATGGAGATTAATAGCTTGTAAGTTGTGAATAAATCGACATATTATATCCTCTTCGTGAGAATTGCAGACAAGAGTATCTTAAGCTTGGCGAAAATCGAGCAGCTTTAGAAAGGGCGGTAAATATTAACTTCTATTTTATCCCTTTTCCATGTACATTTTAACAGATTTACAAGGCATGTCTATGGAAATCAGTATTAAAGCAACCGTTTCTTCAGAATAATAGCAAGTCAAGAAGTCACTGGTTATCCTTTGATACCACTGAATAGAGTTTGAAAATAAAATGAACCACACAGATTTGTAGCTTGTATATTATACTTGTATTACACATAGATAAGTGGATTGTATATTGCACTTGAAATACAAAAAAAATGACCAATATACTTGTTATACACATACACAAATGCACTGTATATTACTCTTGCAATATACACACGGATCATTATAAATGTAATAAACATAGGCATGTATATTGCATGTTACACCTGTAATACATACATACTGACCGGTATACCCGTAATACGCATAAACCAGTGGACTGTATATTACACATGTAATACACAAACACAGGCCTGTATACTTGTAATATACATAGACAAATAGGTTGTATATTACACCTAAAATACACACGGACCAATCAGGTAGTTCATTTTAAGTACAGTATACAATGCAGTTCTGATTAGATATACAGATAATGACATGGTGATGATGATATTGAATTTCTTCACTTTTCAGTTTATATCTGAAGTCGTCTTTGAGTTCTGTAACATAAACAAGAGCGAGGATATCTATAATTGTTTATTCTCATGAATGAATAAATGAATGAAAAAATATAATAAATGCTTTAAAGTAAAATATGTCTGAATTAAACAAAATAAGAAATAAAAACCCAGTGATGATCATTATTACATAAAAAGAGAGAAAGGGTATTGAATAAATTATATAAGCCAGGCAGGATACGCCCATATTTTGCAGGAGATGGACAGAGAACGAGATAAAAACAAAAACGAGTTTTTGTACCATCAAGGGTCAAATCCTGAAAACAAACAATTGTGGAGAGACAGACGGGCGGACGCCCAGACGGACAGGGGCGATGACAATATACGTCCACATTAAAATGTAGGTGTATAAAAATGAATCAAAGATACCGTCCATAGCGCTTGCATGCAGAAAACAGATAAATACAACATATTATGAAGACCATAGGGTATATATTGCCATCAAGGTATATATTCATCTTATACTATAGATATATATATATATATTCCCTCGAAATCCGAAATCCAACTAACACTGCCTTTAAAATAGTTGGAACAAACGAGTGATAATCCTACAAATTTCAACCACGCATATAGCCATATAAGGTCATATCCTGTGGTTGACAAAATGCGATGATTTACGTAATTTTATTTATTATGAGATTGCTAATCACTTTCAGTCTATGTTTTACTTCAGAGTGAAAAGAAATATCGAGATAAAATGGTATTGAGGAAACACTAGGTGACGTAATTAACTTCGAGGGAGAACTCAATATTTCATCTTGCCTTCGAATGAACATCAACAGAAAACCTGGCTAATCAAAAGTTGACTAATCATTGTGCATGCAGTCGTCAAGAATTGTTCTTTAAAAAACAATGTAAAGTTTAAAGGGACAATAACATTCTTGCTGGCTTGGTAGCTCCAGAAAATAAATAATACCCATATTCTAAGTACTAGATGTTTAAGTGTCCTACCTGTTGTGTAAATTATCCATTACAACCTATTTTACTTGTCCAGAGGGTTCGAAAATATTTAAAAATCAAAGTCACATTTGAAAAGGTTTACGTTAGACTTTTCAAATCAATTGGTTGAATTTTTCCAATTTTTTAAAATAGGTGTGTTAAGATGAAATTTATATCATCATTTAATTGGAATATTCTAAAATAATACGATTTGTTGACCAGAATGAAGATTGGGGCATATAATTCAGTTACAACAAGAGTGTTATTGGGGCTTTAAGTCATAGAGAAAACCCTACTGTGTAAATTGAAATCAATGAGAACGCCAGTAAACTTTGTTCGTTCCATAGGATAAAAAAGTTTAATTAATTTTATTGTAAAATAAAACAGTCCACGGTGTTGTTGTAAATTGTTTTGTTCAACACGAAATGGAGGCGGTGTTTATTTAAAGTACAGTTTTGATCAAGTCGTCCATTGAGGTTGAATGAATGCTTTTTCGTCTCTGTTTTATATCGAACTATTAAGCGGGAATATAAAACTCGTCAAAGAAATTAAATCTGATTACTAAAACTTTTGATATTTAGAGTTGGGTCGTTTACGACAATATGATACAAAAACATATCGATTTTACGCCCCCCCTCTCAAAAACCTGTTCAAATGACAGCCACCTTTCACAAACACCGCATTCTATCGATATACCAGTGTCTAATTCCTATCACTTAATTTCAATGAACTAAAAAACAGATAGCACAGAAAATGTCTTTTCTTGGTCAAAGACTCATCGTGTTGTCAATAACTCAAGTAGGAACGAAAATATTTCTCTGAAAGCGAATTTCTTTTAACTTCAGGCATTTTTGTGTAATATCAGAATTTCCATTAAGATGTTATTTTTCCTGAAAGTAATATATAACATAAGAATAACTATTTGGACAAAGCCCGTGATTTAGATAGCTATTATCTCCATCTAGTATTTAAAACGAATACTCGCTTTTGCGACTCATCTCGCTTGATCGAAATTTTTATTTTAAAAGACTAATGTCTGCTTAAGGCAATCACTTTCCGATTCTAACGTATAATTTTCATGCCGTAAAAAGTTAAGTTAACTACAATATGGCCCCCTTTAAACAAATGACAACTACTGTCTCGTAATTATGAATTAGTACATTGCTTCTTCATTGTAATTATCATATTGCAGCTATAATTTGGATTTGGATTTTGAAAGTCACAAGCAGAGTCACCGGGGCAGTTATTAGATTAATAACATTTACAAAAGTACAACAACCTAAAAAATATAAAATCAATAAATGTTCATGGCACAGAGAACTTTAAACAATACTCGTTATCAATTATAACATGTCATGAAAAGATCAAGTTATAAACCTTATTGGACTTTATCTTACATTATAACTCTTACAAATATGCAAAAAGTGTTAAAGGCCGCAATTCATCAACATCTGTACACACGACATCCTGAGTTCAACTGATATTACATGTGCTTTAAATTGCCCCACATTGTAAAGGAGTGAACTAATCGAACAATATGCGAAATTTATTAATCATTTGGATGTACCTCCGTTAAAAGAGAGGAAGGGAAAGGGCGAAATGTTTTTAACGGCCCGATTACACAAATTGGTCGTTTAGGGACTGATTTTTTTATATCATTTCAATAGTTATATGGCAGCCAGAATGTGTCTTATGTAACGTACAGTTACAAACAGGGTATTTCTCAGATTGGTGGTGATTTTGGTGGGTACTTGTAAGTTCATCGGGTATCGATTATACTAAGGCTGCTGAAGGTAAAATGAACGATGTCAGAGTACTGGGTAGAAAATTCCGTGATTTATACTGAAGTATCTTTCAGTCATTATAGCCCAGTGTGTCAAGAACTGCCATATTACTGTCAATCCCCGGTGACCGTTTCCAACCTGATTTTCCATTTCATTAGGCTGACCGAATATAAAGAAACCAATTCATTGATCAGTTACAAGTTTTCATCAGAAATATATCTTCTTGAAGCAAATGAGTTTAACAATAAGATTACCAGCTTGATACTAACTACCATCCTGGTACATTTGGTAAATTCGAAACAAACGCAAATTCAAAGCACTGAACACGTACTATATTTTGTGTCTTGACAAAAACATTCATTTAAAACAATTCTCAAAAATATCAAACGATATATGTATTTCTTTAATCGCAAAACTCGACCACGCAGCTGTATCATTTGTTTAAAACGGATTTAGACCCTGAATCTTTTTTTTTAATTATCAGTCCCTAAAGTCACGCCCATAAAGCCACCTACATGTAATTGTTACGCAAACGAAACTCTGACCTAATGATTAAAAATCTAAGACACAGTCATATCCATCCCACTTATTTGCCGATTATATAAGCCCCTTCTGCTCAAACATGACATGTTAACTGAATGACAAAATATTCCAACCTCCCTTATGGACAATTAAGAAAATGAAATGCATAAGACAGATGTAAATTTCTGTAATGCATTCCCAAAAGAGAAAGTCATTCGTATCTTGTCAATTGTGATATCAGTCTCAGTATGCAATTATAAATTCACAAATTTTCAAAGGTGGGCTAATGTAGACGGGCATACGCCATACAGGAATTTTTAACGTGCACGCTAATTTGTACACGGGACTTAGGTTTTTCGTCTCATCCGAATGACTAGACAGCTGCCCTGCATCGCTGACAGGGGTAAACCCCGCCGGAAAATCTGGATGAACTCTCTCGGCCAATGCAGGGATCGAACATCCGACCTCCAGGCTAGCGAGCCAGCGTCTTACCCACATAGCCACGTGATTCCCAAACAAATATGTTATCATTCAAAATTCATTTTGTGGATAATGTTATCATTCAAGTGAGAATGTATCTTTAAAAGCGTAAATGGCTACTAAGTTACTATAGTTGAAAGAAATGTGTCATTGCTTTTTTTATCAACCAATTTTCCAATACAACTATCCTTTACTTTCGCTCAAGCTTCTTATTTCACTGAGAACAATAAAACATTTTCCAGCAGGTCTAATTCCAGGAACCGGATATTACCGCCAATTGTTTAATAAATAATACATCATACACTTGACAGATAACACAATGTAATTCACCCTAACCAGATCTATCGCTCGTTTACTATAGTCATCAATTATCTAAATATAAAAATCATTTTTGCAATACTTTTGTATTCCAAACCGTTTCTTCTCATTAAAACTGTCTTTTTTGCTCTCTGAAAAATGATAATAGGTTAGGCGTAAATGAATTTTATGTAGTGGCAGATTTAATGTGACAAATGAGGAATCTTTAGATATTACGAAGAAAGGAAACACGAATTTGTATTGAGCAATAGGTACTAAGAAATAATCAATGAGATTTCTGTTCCCTTTTGCTGGCCAGTATCGGTCGTAGCTCTCGTCACGACCCGTTGATCAGATGTCTTTTCTGGACATATCTACCCCTCAAAGGTTAATGTGGAAGAGGAAAAGTTAATTGAAGCTATCAGCAGTAATGGTATGGTAGAGTCTTTAATGAGTTTATGCTGGAAACACTATCCCTACCTTTTGGTTTTCTCATTAGCTCGGTGTTATTGATAGTTCACACTTCATTATGTTAGTAGATGACCACGACAAGTTACTAATACCCCTACTAGAATCTCTATAAACGTCAATCATATATAAACTAACACAATACTCCATTAATAACAAGTTTTCCGTCCATATTATACAATCTCATATTTCACAGAGTAGCCTCACAAACTTTAAGCCCTGGTTTTAAGATGTTTGAGCAGGCAGTTCAATCTTTTCATGGCTGTGGGAATCACACCTGTGTGCATTATTAACAGGTAAAGTATGGTATACCGTACTACTACTACTACTTAGTGTTTAACGTCTGCTTCCACATAAGTGATATCGCAGACAAGACTTAGGAGAGCCGAAGCTGATTCCTGTTTTTTAGAATATGATTTTGCAATCTTTCTATTTGGCTTTAAGCCATGGATTGGGTTTAGTGGGAAGTTCTTCCCTTTATTTATTAAAAAACATATCATTTGGTAGATGATCTCGTTTGCTTCTGGGTTGGTTGGTGTCATCGTTTGGGGTTAGTGTTTAGTTGCCAGACACGTCTTATCGTGGCCTCCCCTTACTCCACTATCCCACTCTATGGGTTTGGTATCAGTTTTATTTACGAAATAGTGTTTAGGTGCCGAGTACGTCTGACCGAAACTCCCCCTTACTCCACTATCCTGCTTAGTTTGGTAGATGTCATCTGTGGTTTTTGTGTTTAGGTGCCAGGCCCGTCTTATCGTGACCTCCCCTTACTCCACTATCCTATTCTGTTTAGTGTCTGTTTTTTGGCGGAATAGTGTTTAGATGCCGAGTCCGTCTGATCGTGACTCTCCCTTACTCCACTATCCTGCCAGTTTGGTATAAATCCCCTATGTATAGTGTTTAGATGCCGGGCCCGTCTAATCATGGCCCCCTCTTACTTCACTATTCTACTTAGTCCAACTGTGTCCATTAGGGCGTGGATTTGTTCAAAGATTTGCAGTTTCAGATCTGGTCTAGGGAAGAGTAGGTTCTTAGTGTTGAACGGTATGTTGTTGTTCTCCATTATTCTCACTAGTTCCCTTCTCTCCTCCTTGTATACCTCGCAGTCTACCAGGACATGGTTGGTGGTACATTTTCCCCCGCACTCACAGACGATGACTTGGTGTTTGTGGTCTCGCAGCCGCTCTCTCACCCTTAGTTTCGATATAAATCTGCATATATCTCTTCTAGGGTGATTGATTGCTGTCTTCGTGTAGATCCTTTCATCCAGCCGGAATCTGTATGTGTCAAGTTCAACGAGTTGTAATTTCCAGATTGAATTGACCTGTCTTTTAACCATACTGTAGATTTCCGTGGTGCTGTAGTCTATGGTGCGGAGTGGTGCTGTATCCTTGAGACCTTCGTTTGCGAGTCGATCTGCCTCCTCGTTTCCTCTAATGTTGACATGTGATGGAATCCACACGAGCTCTACTTTGCTCCCCTTCTTTAAGACCCTCTGGTACAGCTGCCTGATTTCCAAAATGACTTCTGGTCTTGAGTCCGAGTTGTCAGTTTGGATTGAAATCAGACTGCTCAGGGAGTCGCTTGGAATGACGAACTTACTAGTCTTTTGGTGGGAAATCCATGATATAGCGTCACGAATGGCCACAAGCTCTGCAGTGTACACCGAACAGTTATTGGGCAGTTTCCTGCTTATTCCCTGTTCCCCGTTTGGCAGGTATATTCCAAACGAGCTGGTGCCCCTTTCAGGGTTGCGTGAGCCATCCGTGTACACATGGTCCCAGTCATCAGACGGCCAGTTGTCTTCCAGGTGTTCTAGCGAGAAAGCTCGTGCAGCAGTGGGGTTGTTTTTCTTGTCGGTTTTCTGTAACAGATCTAGATTGACCGGCGGTATAGGGAGCGTCCACGGGCGATCGCTGGGGGGTCGTGTTCATTTATCACGAGCCCCCCCAGTCGCAGTTCTTTGATTGTTTCCCTGATACCTTGGCCAAAGCTTTTCTTTCTTGGATCTCTCACATATCTTGTCTTTTGTAGACTGACAAAAGTTGGAGATCTTGCGCCCAGTTGCGAGATCTTAGCCCAGTACCTTGTCGCTAGTTCTTTTCTTCTTAGGGATAGGGGCAACTCCCCGGCTTCCTGCAGTAGTGCCTCTCTCCTAGCCCCTTGCCCTACGCCAGTCGCAATACACAGAGCTTTGTATTGGACGGTGTCAAGCTTCCTTAAGAGTAATGGCGCGCAGTTCATGAAGGCCAGAGAGCCGTAGTCTAATACGGATCGTATTAGAGCATGATACACCATCATTAGTGTAACTCTGTTGGCCCCCCATGTGCTGCCCGTTATTTTCCTCATTAAGTTTAGGATTTTGGTGCATCTATCTACAGTCTCGTCGATGTGCGGTTTCCAGGTCAGCCTTCGGTCAAAGATTACGCCAAGGAACTTGGTTTGGTCTTTGAACTCGATGGTTTTCCCGTTCATACACAGAGTCATTCTGCTTATCCCACTATCCCTGCTTACAAGCATGCCGACCGTTTTCTTCTCCGAAACTTTAAATCCCCAGTCGTTTGCCCATGCCATGAATTTGTCTAAGGCCTTTTGCATATTCTTTTGTAGTTCACAAAAATGCCTCTCTGTCCTCCATAAGGTACTATCATCAGCAAATTTAGCTAACTCAGTTTTGGCGTCGAGGTAGGAGGATTTCTGTATGTCGTTGATCATGATATTGAAGAGAGTGGGACTGATAACCGACCCCTGAGGCGTGCCATTTTCTAATGTTTGCTCGGCACTCAGGAATCTGCCAACATTCACCTGTATCCTTCTATCGCTCGGAAAGCTTTTGATCCACCGCAACATTATGCCCGTTATACCAATACGCCCTAACTTGAAGAGCAGCCCGTCTAGCCAGACTAAATCGAAAGCCTTAGTTAAATCTACGAACACGGCACATAACAGGTTCCCAGAGAGGAGTGCCTGCGACATGACTTGCTGTAGTCTCACCAAGTGGTCCATTGTCGAACGCCCTTTCCTGAACCCGCTTTGATTTTCGTCTATCAGTTGGTTGCTCTCCAGATAGAACTGTAGTCGGATGTTAACCATTGTTTCCAAGGTTTTGCACAGTGTGGATGTCAAGCTTACTGGTCGATAGGACTCTGCCTTTGTTCTCTCTTTACCTGGTTTTGGAAGAGGGATGACGTTGGCTTTCCAACGGTATACCGTTCAGTGCAAAAGGTTTTAAAAGCTTAACTTTGAAATTTGAAAGTCAATGTATACACACGATTAACACTACAACTTGATAGATATGGCGTCCAAATCGGCGTAATCTGGGTGTGTATTATCCCGGAGGGCCGCCCATAATGACACGAGTGGTGGGTCGCCTTATAATGACAATATATGATTATCGGAAAGCACATAATGCATAATGCCGAGTGAGATTAATTGGTCGCCCACAACTTGATCAACGGGGCGCCCAAAAGGGCATGATTTTTGGGGTGTCTCATCTCGGAAGGTGCGCCCATAATGCCGAGATTCACAATGGGGACGAGAATGATTACACTAAGCGTGATAATCTTCAAAATTTAAGTCGCACTCTAACCCGTTTCCTTCCTTCAATTTTTTTATAATGTTCATATCAAAATATCATAATGCACCAATAAAGCAAATTGAAATTTTCCGTCATTTTCATAGTTCCTCCCCTCTGGTGTAAACCTTATTTTCCAAACTGTTCGGGGGGCGGGGGGGGGGTCTTTTGTTGCCCTACATGTTCCTTTTGCATAATCCTGGTATAAATTTGTATATTTTCTAAGTCCAACTTTGTCAAGAGCAGCATCTATTACTGGAATGCTTTTTCGATGATAGTCCGACTTGATTTTTTTCTGGATGGGGATCGACTATAAGTGCTTGCACCCGTTATGCAAATATAAATTGTAGGTAAATTTAGAATGGTCACAAAATTATTCTTTATAAAATCATTTTAGTTGTGACCATATTCAAATCATATATTGATAAATCTACTGAGTTGATCCTGCCAGAAAAAATAATTATTCAAACTAAAGCAGAAACTACATGTGAACATGGCACGTAACTAATATTTTTCGGTTGCTGCAGACGTTTATGGAAATGAAATACTTGATCAACTGTTAAAAATATTCCGTCTCATAGAAAAAGTATGAATGTGTGTTTTCTTAAATATAAAATAATCCGTAGTGCATGTCTGGTGGTTTTCCTTGAGCTTTTACATCAATATCATCCCCCGTAATAACCTTACTGTAAATAATCTTCTTTCTTTAAAAGGCGTGGACGGTATCTTAATGGTCAATATTTTGACTGAAGGTCTTGATCATAGGTAAATCTGATCAACCAATTCCTAGAACATTATTACATCTAAACCAGCGACCCCGATTTGACCTATCGGATTGAAGATGTGACCGATGTCATAACTCTTTCAGTAATTGTTAATTATAATAAATGTCTGAATAGGATTGTTTCTTCTCTCCGGGAGATGTAAACAATCGTATTCAATGACAGATGCAACCTTTGCACGCATAACTGGACTACAATAAATGAACTGAGCATTATCAATGATCCCGTTATCATGGCTTGCCGCAAGCTTGTTTTATCGTCAAAGAAAAGGACAAATAGTTGAAGCACGGGTAATGCTCATCGATGTAAATTCTATCAATTAAGCACATCTCTTTGAGTAGATTATCACAAGATGGCTGTAAAGACTGGCTGTATTGATATTTAACAGTACACGGATTACACCATTTGCCTACTAATTACATTGGGCCATATCACTAGTCTGTGTTTAGTAAACAGACCCATCAAACCAACTGCTATTGGCCATGGAATTAATAAACAGATGGGCTACATGCAAGCACATTGTCTGGAATCGTACCCGAGGGAACTACTTAAAAATAAATCTCTTAAAGTTTTAAACAAATAAGACGTATCGATAATATCGAATCATTGTGAACTACACGTATATGTATGCCTCCTATCATTATAGAAGCTTTGGCTTTTTTTAAAACGTCGACACTACAAGAGAGCGTGCTTCTAACAAAGGTTTTACAAAAACTGTATTTGCTTGAAAAATTCTTTAATACATGGCATTGTAGATCTTAATGGTTGCTGTCTTCATATTTCATCTCAAAGATGACATTTCTATTAATGTATCAGTATATCTATTAATCTTCCGGATACCACTCGGCATGACGGCCCTGAGTTGGGATTTGACGAAGGTGGTTACGGGATTGTAGTGACGTTACAGAATCTGGGCACACGAGCCAGTGACGAAGCGTATAGTTTCGATACCTTTAACAAATGTATACACCGATCACGTTTAGCAGACCGCATTTCGTCAATCCACTGTGCATGCTTTGTGAAACCAGGCCCTACACAAGTAAACAAGCTAATATATGATCCAAATTTAAACGGTATATAATTGCTTAAAGTTCAGTAGTCCAGTTAATTCAAACATAATTATTTTGGGAATCAACTGAAAATTATTTACCGTTATGTGAATGGGGCATACAGATATGCCTGCACTTGTTTCTTCGATCTAAATAAAGTTATTTTGTGCATATTACCCTGAAAGCAGTAACATATAAATACGATATTGATTTAATGGAGAAAATCAATTTATTATCAGAATTTGACAAAGAGAGAAATGTTTACCCACATTTCATACACAGTAGGCTTGCTTCTGCTTATAGTTATATGAAGATAGGGTTGTTTATGAGGTAATGAATTTGAAATTAGCAAATGTCACTTTTAGCCCCGAGATTTACAGAAATATCATTTAAAAAAAGCCACACTCATTCACTATATGAAATATAATTTCATTTATGGTCTTATGGTGTCTAGCAAGGCCATTTAATTAACTTTAAACATTAGCAATTGCTATGCATTTAAAGTTGCATTCCATTTATTTTAGATACATACTGGATTCCATGAATAGCACACACGGGGCGTGCACGGAACAAGATTACAAGAGTGTTAAAAACTAGCAGGATATTGGTTTTTTGTTCGGTCGAGTGATGGAGAGCCTTGATGGGGCACTTGGTATTGCTGATCGAATGGCTAGAGTTTGTGAGATCTTCGAGACTTAAACGGCGGAAATAGAAGTGGACAGGGAATAATCCAAGAAATTACTTAGGCTTCAATATTTATGGTAAATGATCAGCGATTAACGACATGGATAATTGAAAATGGGCCATCCCCACACTCTGACTAGTTGCCGCGACAGCCAAGTCATGCTCCAAACACGGCTGCTTAAGTTAGATTTTTATGTCTTGCGATTATTACTTGCAAGAGGATTTTGTGAGGAATTTGACGCAAACTTTTAAAGTTTTAGGCCCGTAGCTAACGGGGACAAGATTGGTTTCGTATTGCGTCCAATGGAAAGGGTTCCAAAGGCGCCCATTGTGGTAACGGATTCTTTCCCCATTGGGTAAAAGCACCCATTGAGTGTCCCATTTGCTCCAGGGAAGGCAACTGCCCCTCTTGAACCCAACTCCGCTAGCTATGGACAAGGGTAGATAAATTACTTAAATATGTACAGTATTTTGTCATATATCATTCAATCTCAGTTTGTGCGTGAAAAGGCATCTTTAAATCTAACTGTTACGATAGCTTCCATGTTGATAATTTCACATTAAAAGTGATGATATTAAAAGGCAACCTCGATGTTTTCCAACATTTTATCACGGCCGGATTTAATTCTAAATCTTCAATACCATCAACAACTACGCATATAGTGTGTATTTCTGATTGTATAATGGACATTATCCAACGAAATTCGAAACAGCAAACTTTCAAGTCTGCAGTGAATTACTCGAATTAAATTTGAATTTCGCGTAGGCCTACTAAATGAGTTGTGAATAATATGGGTAGCGCATTACACAACATCCGGATGCGACCAATGACGTCTGCTTAAGGTTCAATGTATTTAATATAGAAATATTAAGTATAGACTATCAAATAACCTAGGGCTTTTAAAGAGTGACAAGAATGGTATTCATGTCATTAGCTAGGGACGTATATATCCGGCTACAGACAGGCATGTCAGTCATTCCATTAACAATAGCTGTCTATCAAACCTAGGGGTGACTCTACAAACTCCCCACACAAAAAGCGGCTTGATTACAAACAGACTCTAGTCATTAGTAAACAATTAGCATAAAAAAGATCAACATTCGGTACTGTTTATGCAATTAAACTGAATAAGCTTTGTCTAGGGCATCTGTTTATTCAGATGGAACTTGACGAATTCCAGCCTTCTTTTCCGTTACAATTTTTTTTCAAAACAATGCTTTCATAATTTTTTCTTCAAGTAATTGGAATGTGTACAGAAGGCTACCGTAGGTATTCTAAAGTTAAATTTAAGCTACAAATACCAAGATCTGTCAACCACTGCCAGAAGATTCAGAAATTGAAACTTCTTTTATCATATGTAAGGCTGTAATAGGTTGCTTCGAATTCGCCCATATTTTCACAGCTGTTTGAGTCCCAATAAACCGAAATGTACATCAAAGCTTTTAGCTATTCAAGAATCATTGATGAATTAAACATTTAGAATTATCTTAACCGAATTTGAGGTCAATTCAATGTCACCAGTAGGGATGTGTTGACTGTCGATTGTTGCATGAGGAACAAAATCCCGCGGAACACCCCTTAATATTTACATCGTTAGCGGGCGGGGTGGGGCGGGGGCGTTTGCCAGTCGTTGAGCGAGTGATTTCAAATCTGAAAAACCAACCGATTCCCCCACCCCCAAGCGCTATTACGGCTCCTTCACATAGTCTTTGATAACCAGTAGATCTTTATTTCATTAATTATAATGTGGGCGGGAGTAGAGAGGGGGTCAAACGGAATGGGACACATATCCTGAACGCATGTGCTACCCAGATCCCCATCAACTCGCCTGAAAAGGACATTTACCCTTAATTTAGTAACGACTTAATAATTTTTCTGTTTTATTACTTTCATTTTTAACACGCACCGATTCCGCCAGTCAAAGACGACCAAATATAATAGGTGGATTTCGATAGACTATTTGGAGACCCAAACAATCGGTATGAGAAAAAAAGAGTTACCTACCATTTTAACAAGGACACAAATGGGCCAAATCGACCGTTGGTGGTGTGGGTTATATTAGTAATATATTAATAGTTTCTTTGTCAATTTGGCTGCTTTTGGTGTCTAACAGAAGAAACAACTTACTTTTATACATATTTACATACACTAAGTACCTAACATTCTTACTAAATGTGGTAATACAAATAATGTCTAGAGTTTCCCTTAAACTTTATCTTAAAAATACGTCCCACCAATATTCCCATCAAATTCAAATTTGGTTGAACTCTGTCGAGCGGTACAGAAGATGTCTAAAAATTTAACTGACGGGTAACGGATAGGTGGTAAGACTTAAGTCCTTCAGGCCGTTGGCTCGATGGGCTATTATAAGGAAGAGAGGTATCTATTGAAAAAGGGAAATTAGATTTTCGTAACGTACATCGATCGGTGATACAGTTTTAAAAATTGATTGACCGATAAAGACAGTCATCACATATTTCAAAACACTTGATGGTGAGCAAATACAGAACCATCTCAACCCTTTAGGATGCTGATAGTAACACCATCACGAACTTCAATAATGCAATCCATTTGAGGATAATAAGGACTATCCGCTTATATGTGCTAACCAAAATGATATAGACATCAGTAATTGGGGGTGTGGATTATATCCTGTGGGAAGACGGCAATTCGATCATCTACGCAAAGACTTGTCTGCATCATGTGCTGTTTCCGTTTCTGGCCGCTAGACATTGTGCTTTAAGTTTACATAATAGAGTTGAAACTTGAACGGCGGTACGACTTATAAGTGATGGTAAGGTGGCCAATATCCAACATAAAAGTCTATCTTCTTAGCTAATATTCCCAGCTCTACAAAATTTCAATGCTTCGGTTCCTTTCAATATTTGATTTCCATACGTCAGTGTTTGTTCGATAACTTGATGTTTGACACAGTCTATAGCCGCGGGTTATTTTATTGGTATTCACATTTATTTACCGACTCATCAATGCAGATGGATTATCTATGTGCATTCAGATGTTATAAAGCTTCCTTCGCCTTTTCCATGGGTCTCAATCGATGGCGAATAAGTGTAAATCCGTTTCACCCATCAACCGGTCACCAAATGAGCCAACTACAAATATATTACAATAATATTGGTCTTCTTAAAGTCTTCTACAAATCAACGATGTTCCAATAACATACATAAAAGTTTTATAATATTTGTGTAATAAACAGCCTAAGAAATAGCCAACATTATATTATATTTATCGACGTCTACAATATGATCTTCATGAATGATTTAGCCATAACCTGCGAATAATTTCATTTTCATTCCGTGTAATACACATGGTGTTGTAGGGAGGATTATATTAGAGAATATATTTTAATACTCAATTCCAGGATTTATCTGCCAAATCAACAAAAAGAATTCAAGGAATTATCTGTTAATTTAGCATATTTGAAGAAAACGAAGTTTGTCCAGATTGACTTTCTTATAGAGTGATACACATTTAATATTTTCAAAAGGACATGTATAAACATAAATATAACAACCGAGATATTGTACCGTAACCGACTACGTTGTTGAAATACGAATTGAAATTAAAAGTGGTACAAGCTGTTCCACACTCAGACACGGAACTAGTCATTTACATAGTAGCCACTCCTGTTTGGTTTGTACTTGAAATTATGTGGTTAATTCTGCGATCATATTGTTAACCCATTCCATTACCCACTTTCTGACAATTTGTTTTGGCATGTCCGTTATTGGTAAATTAAAATACAGGATAGTCTGTGGTAGACATACATGTATTCTTTAAAACGGGATTTTTAAAAGGCCAGATCAAGTACATAAGCATGTTTTGTATGTTAAATCTTCCGATTAGATTCGTTACATTTGCAATGTTACATTACTATTACATTATTATACATTAATGCAAAAGCTATCTACAAAGTTTTAGGTGCACTTAAGCACAAGTACGTACTGAAGTAGATACTTCTTTAGCTGAAGTTTTGCAGCCGCCAGTAAAACCCATTAAATATGTATAGATTTTAAATCGTTCCATAATGTCGTCACTAAGCGTGAAATTGGTACACAGCTAGCAATTAGAGTTATTCAACATAATCACAAAATTAACAAGACTCGGCAGCAAAAGATTTGATTATCAATAAACCTGCATTATTAAGCCCCAATAAACTCCATTTAAACTCTAAATAGAGGCGAAGCTATTTTGGGAAAATCGCCGTAATACCGCTTCTAATGCCATTGATTGATTTGTAACAAATCTATATAAAGTAAAGCCTGGCTGGAACTCTCACCTCCTGAGATGGATATCTTTTAATAGGACAATTGATATCTCATTTATCATAAGGCAATTATCAAATCAGAGTGAAATTTGGATTCCAGTTTTACCTTAAAGGCTTTCTTGATGAAAGCATAATTTATCATGGTCCATCCAAATCTCCGCGGTTGCAACTTAAGCTATCTAATAAGACGCTGGTAGCAATTAACAATTGTCAGATATTCAAAATAAAATCTGTCAAAATCCCTTTCCCCACAGTCTACTACTGTATGTAACATATACACAACTGTATCTGTATAAATCGAGACGATACAGCGGGTTTATTTGACATTAAAATCAATTCATTTCATAATAATACACCTTGATAAGAATTGTGGCAACATGTACATAAAACAGAGACATAACAATGAATATTAACTCACATAAATACATTACTGCAATAATATTCACAGAAAAGAAAAGATGTTTTATGCCAAAACAAATATTTTAAAAAGACACACGCACATGAAGCCCGCGAAGACAAGGAAGTGTATATACTGACGTGTAAGAAAAAAAACTTTGACAGTTAGAAATCCAACAAGAATCGTTGGAAATGTCGCTATTCAGGAAAATATTTAACATAACCACAAAAGTAAAATATGTCATGTTTGTCTCAAAATGACTGAAGCATCGTACAGTAATGCCAACAAACGGTGTTATCTACCACACAACCTTTACTCTGAAAGCAGTCGATATATTTTCATGGTCGGATGGTAAGTGGTTGCCCCCAGACATCTCCGTCATTCATTTACGCTATTATACCCAAGTGACAGCCATGGTCATAAAAAATAATATAGTTCCTAGTAATTCCTGGCAGTTGTTGGTACCAAGTCGTCATTGGGACCTGTGGGAGAAAGGCAACCTAAAAACGGGCAATACTCCAGTAGAATCAACTTGTCTTTGAGTCATTGATCATGAATTAGTATTACATTAACACAAGCTATTAAAGTCTCTTAATCGCAGTTGAATGTGTTCGATCAGAATAAAACATGAGCTTTTTTCTTTTAATAAATTGTGTGAATCGCTTAATAATTGATCCACCGATTGTGTAAAATTAAGAGGGAAAATCGTTAGGTATCAAAGGTATTATAACGATAACAAAACAATCTGCAGAAAAAACCTTTCTGATAGATTAAATCAAGAAATACGTTAATAATTTACTATAACAGACACATAAGTTGATATTAAACTCGTTATCTGAACAGTCAATACTGATCATGAAAATGGGGAATCATTGAAAGCACTAAAACCCAGAGGTCCTAAAGCTTTTATTAGAATCCAACCAACCATGTTAAATACGTTGATACAATCCACATCTCCTCGGAATTCATAAATCTATAGAAACGGTCACAGGTTGAAGATTCCAAATTATTATCGCGAACATAGGCTTAATGATAAAAGAGTGCCAATAAGACCCATCGGAGAGCAAAATTATCCTGAAGATAATGGATACCCGTATTGAATATACCATGTAGAATTTTAATCTTAAGTCTTGGCTTGACTGAAATTGTGAGGCCAATAAATAATGGGTAAAATACACCATTTATGTTTATCAACGGATATAATTTTTGTTACAGCAATGCACAAAGAAAAAACGAGACAAATTTGAAATGTGCTGCCAACATCCACAATAATCTGGACCTCCAACGGTGTGTGTTTGGTACATAGGCAGTTAATAGATTGGGTTGATGTAACCAAGTGATCATGCAACGGGATAAGGTATCAAATGTGTTGGATTAAATGTATCACGTATAACAACCTTTGGTACAGTTAGAGCTTTGGTGTCTGTAGAAAACAAGGTTACCAGCTTTCCAATCTGAAAAAATTCGACAGGACGCGGTTAGTCTTTTCAAACACAATTAAGCAGAAAGCATCCAAAATGGCATTGACGTAACAATAGGGACCGTTCGCATCGGTACGAAAACGAACACCAAAACAAACAAATGTTGGTTTACGTATTCGTATCTTCTAAAACACCGTTTCGCAATCTGACGTACGAAAATAGCTAGATGACGTTAATTTCCACTCCATGAACTTCTCTGTCCGGGCAAAGGTTAAATCCATATTTTGGTAGATGTATACAACAAATCAAGCAGAATATTGTATTTGAACAATTCTACAAACTCTACATGATCAACAATATACACAAGGCCTCGAAAAATTGTCGAAATTCAATATATGTTTGCATACCTACGTGAATCCTGCTCAAAAGGCGTAACTTTTTTCACTGACCGAACACTCATTACGGATTGACGTCACAAGTACACACGAATCGATGACGTGTTCGTTTTCGTACCGATGCGAAAGGTCCCTAATGTCCGCTATGGTTCAATTTCATTAGTAACCAAGTTGGGGTTTGCCAGTCGACTCACATAACTCCACCGCAAGCATCAACTCAGTGTTTTTGCATAAACCACAGCGGAAATACAAAAACACGTTAATTTATACATAAATATGTGAGACACTTAAGTACTTCGCCTTCCGAAAATTATGAATTGGGATAAGATTTTTCCTCGTGAGCTATTCAGGAAAATGGAAAAAGAACACCTCCTAAAACATCTCCTCAATTTGCACTCACCAAAAACTGTGGACGCATTACGGATACCGGTAACAACTATATTGGCCCACATTAAAAGTACATGTAGTCTACTTAAAAGAAAGAAAATATTATAAATTGTGTTAAAATATACTGGATATCGGGCAGGTTCGTCATCGCGTTCCTATCTTATTTATCTCGGGATGCAAAATGTCGATAATTGAAGTGTTGTTCTTTTCTAGTTGATGAGTATTTTGCCATCATAAAATCTATAAGAATATCAACACGTACTTAAAGAGTTGCAGGCTTCTGTTTACTAGAAGAGTTGAATAATGTGTATATTTTTTGGAGCACTAATTAGGTCTTTTTGGAGAGGTATTACTTTAACCAAGAAAATAATATAGTTAATTGCACTTCTAAATAACCCAACACTGAACTACCTCCCCCCCCCCCAACAGTAATCAAACATTTCAAACAATGTACTACGTGACTACTAATTTTGAGCATATATAAATATATAAAGCGTTTATATCGCAGCAATGGGCTGACGCTCGATGAGTATTACTATTACCTCTGTGACTTACAGGAGTCACGGTGGTTTAGGGCATGAGTTAGACCATGGCTCATTAACCAAAAGTTCCGGGGTGGACCGAGAAGTTCTACGGGATTTTCCAGTGTGGTTTTCCTTTGTGCAGGACCCGAAACCGAGTTCCAACGTACAATACACGTCGATGTGCACGTAAAATAACACGACACTGGCAAAAGTGCACTCATAACACGCTGTATGTCGAAGGTCCGTCTTCATTAACCCGCTGCAGAAAGGTAACACGTTAACCCACACTTCATTCATTCACTCCTTAATTTACATAAATTTATAATAATTGAAAGCTAAACTTAGGTTTTTGTTTATTTGTAAAGTGGTGATTGAAGAGCATTCTATGGGATATATTCATTGTAGTCACTTGACGTCAAGAGCCATTTATTTCTGCAAAAAGACTGACATTTGTTATCGGAGTACATATATCACCATTCAGCTTTTGCTGGTTTCATCGACTCGCGCTTTGAGGTGTAGCAAAAACTTCTGGAATAGGGCGATTGGGAAAATAGATTATACTTATATAGTTCCTGCTTTCTGAATAGAACGCCTAATAAGTATAAGAAAAACATGGAATCGGTCTTAAAAGCATTTCCATAATAGTCTTTGGCACTCCCGTACTATTACAATATATATTTTTTTAATAACATACGTCAACGAACAGCAAATTATTTAAATCACCTCAAGAGTACAGTATATTTCCCTCTTTCATATTAACTTCTTTACAGTAACAATACATATTTCAGATTACTTATAAAGTATGCAATGAGGCATCAATTATATCACAGGTATAATACAGGTATGTGGAAGTGCACATAAAATAACATGACAATGGCTCTTAGTAAGGCAGAACAATAATCTGTATTATTCAAGTCTTTTATCTTGCCAATTGTTGGATTTGCTTGTTAGTTTAAGCTCTGCCAGTGTTTCGCTCTATAATGTCACTCTGTAAATTCTAAACAATATACAATGGTTGGATGTGGTTTGTTAATATACAACAGGTTCTTAGCATTTTACTGTTCTGTTCATGGCCATTATCCCAAATTTATAGAAAATCTCCAACAAATGTTCCCAGACACCAGTCTGAGACTAAAACGTCTCATATTATTTCAGTATATAAATATTGGTATATGAAGTGTTGATTAATATTGAAATAGTAATAATATTAATATATATTCTACTACTGATCTTGTATAATATGGTTGTTATTTGAAGATGAAGTAGTTTTGAGGAATAAAATCCATCAATGTCATGATCGGAGATCTTTAAGGGTATTAGTTTTGAGATCGCATCATGATAAGTTTTGAATTATGAAATAAGTATATTAATGTAGATAATACAAAATTTATCAGGACAAAATCGATTCTTTAGGCGAATTAGTTCCCTTTCAGAAACTTGTTATACTACAGTCAATATATTTTGCAAATATTGCTGTGTTTCCATAAACGACTAAATCTATGAATCTGTAAAATCATAAATTCAATTTGAACTTAAATTTAGTGCCGGATTTAGGACAAATGAGGTCATCAGCTAGTTAAGGTATGAGGCCCCTTACTGGGCCCCTTACTGGGCCGGGAGGAGGTAAGTATACTTGCTCCGAAAATTTATTAGTCAAACTATTACATCTTACATGATCAATCATTATTTTCAACAAGTTTTAGGCAAATATTTGAATTATCATAGAAGATGGGGCCCCTGTACTTAGCATTTAAGCACAATGATAAATCCTACTGCATTTCTGGCAACAGATCCTCCCTGTTGCAATCCATAAATAGAGGTGTAGGTGAATAACCAATCTTTAATATTGTGATTCGGGTTCAATTGTACATTTAAAAATACTTGTAAGATGAAAGCTAAATCTTGCGTACACAAAGATCAAATTGTCATTTCAGCTGCTGTTTTAGTTGGTTGTTGAGACTGAATTTTAATAAATAAGTAAGACGTATAAAGAAAGATAAATATGTTAACTCTACACGTACAGTACATTAAAATAGCTTCAGGGGGAGAGATCTTGCAAGATTCTTGTCAAATGATTTAAAATCCTAGAAATTGTGTTCTAAATAAATCTGGATTGACTGGAATCAAAGACAAATTTGATGAGAAGTTCAAAGACAGAAACTGAAACATAAAGCTTGTCAGGAAGTCGAATTACATTAAATTATAGCCATTCATCATGGGATTTGCTGGTGCTTTGTTTTTCTCCCACTTGAACACATTAAAGTGATTAAAGGAACACACACCTGTGAGAACAGCTGCTCTAGTGTGTTCTGAGTGTGGACACAAATAGTACCAAACAAGACTGGAATGCTAACAAGGAATGGGTTTGTGTCTAATTAACCTTCACAAAGCAGTTGGCGGGATCTTCAGACATGATTAACATGCATGTGCACACATATTATACTATTGATTACATGTATTCTTCAATTATTTCTCTATATTGGTTATAAAGAAGATATGACGTGGAGCATCAGCTAAACACCGACAATATGTTAGATATCCACCCTTCCATGAACAATTTATACCCCATGTGTGCAACTAATATTTTTTACGAGATTGTGCCAGGAATTCATTTAGAACTATGACAACACGCATATTATACCCAAAAGAAATATGGTTTGTATGCTCGAACAGCCTTTATAACAACTATGTTGAGTTTGATTTCATATATTCTTATACAATTCTGTAGGTCAAGAAAACTCAGATGCTCACACAATGGCCAAAAAGGGGTTACATGTGTAATACTGAATCTTCTATCAAATGCAAATTATCCGGACACTTTCATAATCCCACATACCCCATTAATATAGTTAATTCTGCGGCTATGGCAAGTTGAACTATTTCAAGATTTATGTATGGACCTACAGAATTTGTGAAATGAATGTATGTTAGTTTGTTTCTTTACCACTTTCCGGAGGATATTTTGTGCCAATGTAGTTCATATCAAAAAAAAATACAGTTTATAAATCTGAACTTTATTAACTAACTTTAATATTTATTAACTACATCTAAGGTAATATATTGTTGTTGTACAGAGTACTGTTGTATCTAATGGACGAGGAAAACATCGTAAAACATTCCACATTAAAGCCATGCCAAATGATCGAAAGAGCACGCATTTTCTTATTTCCCTTGTGCAACCCCACCCATGGCTAGTTTTCGTTCCAGTGAAATTATCATGATATCTTTCCCATACATAATCCTTAAAGTTCCAATAACATATTGTTAAGTTATATTTTTTAAAATGTATTAAAATAAAGCCCTAAAATAGATTGTACCTATAAACTGTCCTGCCTTGTTAAAGAATAATCCTATTAATCCTATAATTCACTATTGCCGGTTGAGAAATTGGCAAAAATATCATTTTCAACTTCAAATTCGAAAGTTTCAAGATGGTCGTCCATGGAGAGGAATGGGAAAACAAAGGAGGTGATTGTGTTACTATTTCATCAATCAGCTTGTGTCAGCCATTTTAACGCCTGTGAAAATTTGACCATGATCGTATAATAGTGAGTTGACAACCTTTTGAGCAAAAGACATAGAAATGATTACGTTTTGACTTTCTTAGAAAATATGAAATTGGAACTTTAAAACTGAGAAGGGTTTTAGCTGGTGAGTCTGATAACCCATGACGACAATTTCCTTTGATCTTGGAAGCCAATTCTGGTGGAGCATTCTTAATTTTAGAGTGCAGAAGAAATTAAACATAGTGCGCATTTCACAGAAAGTTCTTGTCGCTGGCCATGTTACCGAAAAGATCAACACAAACTTATTCCTACGTATAAATCTTGAAAAGAAGTGAAACGGTAAGCCCTTGGTTCGTTTTGGATACTCGTTTGATAAAATAAATGTGTTGTAGAATGTTTTATGGCAATTATTTAAGTGATAAAGACCATAATCTACAATTTAATTATGATGATAGTATTGGTTAATACCTCATAGATTATTTAACATATATACACCATTCTATTATCTCTTATAGCATGCACGGTAACTAACATTACCTCCAAACACTAGTAAATGTACAACAAATTAAATATCAAACTTCTTTGGAGGGAAAATCAATTCATATTCCAGACACATTTGATTGAGATAAATAAGCTATGTGCATGCTATATCTAATATTCTCTTTATAGGTTGTAAATTAATCAAAGTTTATAATTAATATTTTTTTCTCAATTAACTTAAGTGAGTTTGATCAGCTAATACTGAATAAAGTAAATAGGGAGGCTTTTCAGAATAAGGTAACTGTGCTAGCTGGTTTGAATGGCCACTTTATATTCTAAAAGGGAAGTTTGTTACTTTTGTTGTCATTAAAGAATTTTAATTCTTTAAAGACAAACAAAGTAACAAGCAATGTTTAATGCCATGCCATAGTGGTCAATACATTACAATTTGTGATTTCAGTAGTGTTATCCCTAACACGCCCCTAAATATCACCAATCTTTTAAAGAAATGCTATGTAAGGCTTTATTAAGCACCATCTAGGAAACAATTTCTAATTTCTGGTCTCCTGAAATGCAGTAAGGTTCTCCTAACAATGCACCTAATCTGACCTACCATTTTAAAGAAAAGCTATGTAAGCTATACATTTCTTATTCCAGGTCTCCTGAGGATCACAAAAATGACAGCTATTGAATCATTGAGTCAATAATAGGATATGATGAGAGAACAGTGTTAGATATATTTCTTTTGTTTGTAATTATATCATGAAATGAAATAAAGCTTAATGTCCTTCATTTCGGAAACAACCAGCCTAATGAAGATAAACATTTTCCTGTGTGCTCTTCATTGAATTCTAACTGATGAGAACTCTTTCACAAGCACAGATACCATCCGAATGACTCATTGCTTTTCCTTTCACCACTGACAAGGGGGAACCAGGCTAGACAATCATGTGGAATGTTCATAGCCAGCACCTGGATCGAGCCAACATCATGCGTCCTTCGTAGTTATATCATGTATGATCTGTCAATGCTACGTTATATTCCAAGGTATATTCCAATCTAAATGTGTCTAAATGACAATATTGTAAGAAAAAATGGATTTTCTCTTATAACAATATTTGCTTTATGTTTCTTTAAAATAGTGTTGGCAACACAGTTATTGTGTAAAACCAAATACATTAAAAGCAATAAAGAAATGATATAATTTTAATCTAAATAACTAGAATTCCACAGATTATAAGTACAATTAGATATTTTTATAATTATTTTTTCCCAATCATATCTACATAATGAGTTTTTTTAAAAGTATATCTGGGAATTCAATATCACTGGTGGTCTCCTGAAAAGTATGATAATCAGAAATGTCTGAGTTCCTGAGAAATCACAACATAAAAATGTCTAAATAGTTTTAGAGTTTGAAAATCAATGCCCCCAAAACCTATAGATCCATTACAGACTAGTGGTTTAAAATGGTGATGACAGCAACCAATTTCCATGTATTAAAGTCTGTTAAAGGTTTCTGTATTCATTAGAGACATAGTTCTGATACAAAACTTACTTTTATTCTAGTTAATTTTCTCTTCCATTAACTGTGTGCTGCGGGAGCTACAATGGGAAGTTAATACAGTAAGTTAGAATTATTGGAGTCAAAAGTCAAGGGGCTTTAAGTTTCTTTCTGCTCTGATAATCAATACTTCTTTATGCTCTTTTTGTATATTCTAGATGGGTTCATTATCACACTTCTGTCACATCTTATTGAGATGGAACACTGTAGTTCTAAAAATCCTGGAAATAACATCCCCATTCCATAACCACATTCTTCGTATACAGCATTAATTATACAAACTTATTGGCAGCTTTTAACTTCCTGAAAAGATAAATAAAATGGCCGAATTCCAAACCACAGAGTATCTTTCAATAAATCTTTTTCAAGGAATTACAAAAATAACTTATTACATGATAAAAAGCGCTGTTTAGATGCCTGAGTAGTGCCAGTGGAGGTGTCCTGATTGGACTAGTTCAATTCTAACTTCAGTGGCCAACATTACCCCTTTTCAAAAGTGAGCTTCAAAGGATCTTTGTGTCCTTTAATCTGTATTGCTAACTTAATTTGCTAGAACTTTCAAAAAGTTTTCAGCTGGTTCAAACATTAAACTTCTATAACAAGTATGTCTGAGACTTGATATGTTCAGAAGCTTCTTGGTCAATTCAGGTTTACACAGCCAACAAACAACGTCTTAGCAAGCTTTAACCTAAATTATATATTTTCGTCTGGATTTCAGATTTGCATATGGCCACCACTGTTTGCTGAATTTCATGCACATTTGTTGGAGATTTCAAAGGTTAGCTATCTTCAGCTAAGTTCCAACACAGGTTATTTCTTTAAATATTGTTTAATGAAGAGAGATATATAGTATAAAAATACATTTATATATAGCTTTGTAACCTAGTAAGTTACTTTCATTAAAACAAGAACAACTGTATAATCTGAATATTAATTTATTAGCAACAACATTAAAATCAATTAACAACTAAAAAGGAATGAATAAGACGATGTGCATTCTTAATGATAAAATAATATGACTCTATATGTGGGTGAAATAGCTTAATTTATCATCCGCTTCCACCGAGGTGATATTGCAGATAAGCCCTCTATATCAAACATTAATCTACTTTATATTAAATTCAATCTTATAGGTTTTTTTGTGTAGTGCGGCCCTCCTGCACTTACTATTAAACAATAATGCAATAAAACATCTGTTTATAAATGACTAAAATAATGAATCCATTTAATTATATTAAAACAAAAATTTGGAGATTAGTGCTGATTATAAGAATTACTGGTATCAATTTACAATGTATAATATTCTTTTCTAATAAAATGACAAGAACTATTCATTTATGAATATACATAACACAAGAAAAATGTTCAAATTCTTGGCTATACTTAATGAAACCGCGCTTAAGAGGGACCAGAGCCAGAAACATGTAATTCCAAACCAGAATACATGTACTCGTGTCAAACCAATAAACCAAACAAGTTCTTGGTTATACTTACCACATGATCAGTATTAAACGAACCTTTATCCAGCTGGGAGATTTTATGTTTTAACCAACAAACTTTCTATCATCAAGATGCACCATGAGAATTCTAATTACCTCTACATGATCTGTACCACAAATCCTCTAAAAATAGGGTAAACAAAAGATATTATTAACTATATCCTATATCATCAGGGACACAGCAAGCAGTAAGTCCCAGTCTTGTTGCCTTTGTTCATGCCACATTACAATATTTTTAACGAGAAATGATTATATTTGAGGACAGCGTCATGACAAAATTTCAGGATATGTTTTGTCAGATCTCCTAATCATAACCCTTATTCACTGTAGTATAGATAATCTCTATAGATACTATATGGGTATCTGGTGGTATTTTCTCCTTCACAGTGCGAAATTTCTTTTAAAAAACTGACTGTACATGATGTTTCTAAATTCTGTAGTATATCCTGAAGTTTCTAGATTATGCACGGTGCAAAATTTCTTTTGAAAAACTGACTGTAAATGAGATTTTCTATAGAATATCCTAAGTTTCTAGCTTAAGCAAAAATTTGGTATGTGTCAATCTTATCAGAATTTTTTAACCCTGTATTGAATTCATTCAGTAACTGTGAAAACCTTCTTTTACAATACAAGCAATAGCCACAAGAACAAAGATAGGTTGCCAGGCAACGAAACATACGCCCACAGGAGCTAAATCGTCCGGGCAGTAAACAAGGGTTGTCGCATATTTTTACTATTTTTGGTAATGAAACATTTGTAATACACTAAAATCTGATTAAGAGTAACAACTCATTATGTAATTATCTGAAAATCATTAGAATTTGTTTGCTTTTTATAAAAGTTTTGCCCCACGCTAACAATTAGTATAGGAAACATTTAATATCATGGATTTAGCAGTTCAGTTATCAAAATTCATTGAAAAACAAAATACTTGTTCGTTTCCACACCTTAAACTCTGTGTATCAATCTGAAGTCAATCGGATGATAAGTTTGGCCTCTATAGCATCACAAGGTTTTTTGAAGTGATCAAGGGAGACAACTCTGGAAGTAATTATTTGAAATCGCTCAAAATCAATAGGCTTCTTCGTCTCATGACCTTAAACAGCGTGTGTGTATTTAAAGTCAATCGGGTATTAACTTTGGCCTCTAGAGCGTCCACAGGATTTTTTGATGTGATCAAGGGCCATAACTCTGGCAGTAATTAATCAAGGGCCACAACTCTGGCACTAATTATTAGAAATAATAGGCTCAATAGGCTTCTTCGTCTCATGACCTTAAACACTGTATATAAATTTAAAGTCAATCGGATATTAACTTTGGCCTCTAGAGTGTCCACAAGATTTTTTTAAAGTGATCAAGGGCCATAACTCTGGCACTAATTATCTAAAATCGCTGAAAATCAATAGGATTCTTTGTCTTGTGACCTTAAACACTGTGTATAAATTTAAAGTCAATTGGATATTAACTTTTGCCTTTAGAGCGTCCACAAGATTTTAAATTTATACACAGTGATCAAGGGCCATAACTCTGGCACCAATTATCGGAAATTGCTGAAAATCAATAGGCCTCTTTGCCTTATGACCTTAAACACTGTGTATAAATTTAAAGCCCATCGGATATTAACTTTGGCCTCTAGAGCGTCCACAAGATATTTTTGAAGTGTTCAAGGGCCATAACTCTGGCAGTAATTATCGGACATTGCTGAAAATCGATAGGCTTCTTCGTCTCATGACCTTAAACACTGTGTATAAATTTGAAGTCAATCGGATATTAACTTTGGCCTTTAGAGCATCCACAAGATTTTTTGAAGTGATCAAGGGCCATAACTCTGGCACTAATTATCGGAAATCGCTGAAAATCAATAGGCTTCTTCATCTCATAACCTTAAACACTGTGTATAAATTTAAAGCCAATCGGATATTAACTTTGGCCTCTAGAGCGTCCACAAGATTTTTTGAAGTGATCAAGGGCCATAACTCTGGTAGTTATTATCGGAAATAGCTGAAAAACAATAGGCTTCTTCGTCTCATGACCTTAAACACTGTGTATAAATTTAAAGTCAATCGGATATTAACTTTGGCCTTTAGAGCGTCCACAAGATTTTTTGAGGTGATCAAGGGCCATAACTCTGGCACTAATTATCGGAAGTCAATCGGATATTAACTTTGGCCTTTAGAGCGTCCACAAGATTTTTTGAAGTGATCAAGGGCCATAACTCTGGCACTAATTATCGGAAATCGCTGAAAATCAATAGGCTTTTTCATCTCATAACCTTAAACACTGTGTATAAATTTAAAGCCAATCGGATATTAACTTTGGCCTCTAGAGCGTCCACAAGATTTTTTGAAGTGATCAAGGGCCATAACTCTGGTAGTTATTATCGGAAATAGCTGAAAAACAATAGGCTTCTTCGTCTCATGACCTTAAACACTGTGTATAAATTTAAAGTCAATCGGATATTAACTTTGGCCATTAGAACGTCCACAAGATTTTTTGAGGTGATCAAGGGCCATAACTCTGGCACTAATTATCGGAAATCGCTGAAAATCAATAGGCTTCTTCGTCTCATGACCTTAAACACTGTGTATAAATTTAAAGTCAATCGGATATTAACTTTGGCCTCTAGAGCGTCCACAAGATTTTTTGAAGTGATCAAGGGCCATAACTCTGGTAGTTATTATCGGAAATCGCTGAAAATCAATAGGCTTCTTCGTCTCATGACCTTAAACACTGTGTATAAATTTAAAGTCAATCGGATATTAACTTTGGCCTCTAGAGCGTCCACAAGATTTTTTGAAGTGATCAAGGGCCATAACTCTGGTAGTTATTATCGGAAATCGCTGAAAAACAATAGGCTTCTTCGTCTCATGACCTTAAACACTGTGTATAAATTTAAAGTCAATCGGATATTAACTTTAGCCTCTAGAGCAATTGTGGACGCCGGCCGGACGGACGGGGGCGACGACAATATACGACCACATTTCAATGTGGCATATAAAAATGACCATTTTGGATTCTATTTTGATCCGTAGAAATTTAATGCCACAACCTCAAAGCCTCTATATTATATAAGACATATTAAAAGCCATATCCAACCAAAGCAAATGAAGATTAAGTTTAGATTTCATTTTGAATTTCTGCAATCATGGATTCTCAACCTTCATTTTTGAGATCAGAATTGATCGCAGCAACATCGAAAATCATGTAAACGACATGTTCCTAGTCATATCCAACAGGAAAAAAAAAGACGATTAACTTAAAATCTGCCAATTTGGATTCCACTCTATCTTCAAATTCAGAGACATTGTTGAAAACCATATAAAAGATGTAAATGTCATATTTCATGAGGAGACTCTCGCTGGTTATATTGGGTAAATGCTATTTTACTACCAAATTTGGCAGCCATTTTGATAAAAAAACATTTTTTAAAAAAAAAAATTGGGGCCAAATTTGTTTTTTGGGGTGATTTTACGCCTCTATAACGACTTTTTGTTTAAAGAATTTAAAACAGAATTCGTTATCCCCCTCACCACTTAAACACTCTGGTTCGGAGATACTGCTCTCCAAAACTTCCTGATGTTCGCCATTAATGTATGTTAATTACCTTATGTATGTCCATCACTAGTCTCTTTATTTCCACTGAATCAATGAGCCCTAAGTATTCCAGTACATCTATACTTCACAATTCAAAATTATCTTCTTCTTGTTATTTTTCTGTTTATTAATATTGATGAGATTGAAGTTAAGACCCATAAACCGGATTCTAATGTTATTCAGAACTAGAAGTAGAAAGAGCTATTCATTGGCACCATAAAGAGTTAATCAAATGAATTGTGCAATGAGGGATAGATTCGCTTCTATTACCTCAACTAGGACATTCGGTTCCCAAGACACAAGAATCTATCTTTTTTGCAGGTCTAAAAAACATTCTATCCACAATAGCGTTGAGCGTGATAAAATCCAATGATTTTGAATAGATATCTAAATAAGGTCAGTTTGAGAAGAACATTTGGACTAATTTTCTAGTAATATTTAAATTACTACTTCGCATTCTCCACTTGATAAATTTCAACTAGATTTCTATTATTCTAATTCCAATATTTTATAATGAAGGTTTTTGGCGCCAATTGGCTAGGTAGGAGCAACCAAACAGATTTTACTTCTTCTTCTAATCCCCTTAATTGATTTCAACCAAATCTATCCCTCATCTTAAACTCATTTTTCTCAAAACTACCATTTCTGATTTGGAGAACTTCAAATGGATATATCTCATTTAATTTTTGGTGTTTCATACCAAATATACATCATTTTGAAGGCAATGTGGTGGCGGAGAAGATGAAAATAGCAATTTTTTCATTGCGACTCTTGCCAGCATGGGTCACAAATGTGTTTTAAAAAAAATAGCTTGGCTATAAGAACTGACAAGGGTAGACAATTCCCTCAAATAGAGGAAATAAAATGATCTGTTGACAGTCTAATCCAACCTATTGGAATGACAATTCAACCTACTATATGGGCAATTTAGCCCACTTGGACTCTTGTTTATTAACTTCTAGTATTCTAATCATTAATGCTTTTGTTAAACTGTTTTGTAAGGCTTACTAATGGCATAATCATCAAGTCAATACCTCCAAATGATTAGAATCCAATCTGAGATAAATAGATCTTGATGTTGTGCTGATTTATTTAGAATAGTCACAGGCGAGACTGGCAAGTTTTCACCATGCCATTAGCATCATCAAAGTTATGTGTGAACAACTTATACTGCTTGTGTCAAATTGAGTGGCATTTCTAAATTGATGTTAGTGCAACTGACTCTTTCGTAATGACACCTCACAAGAGAAGAATGATAGATCTCAATTTGATCTGTTGCTAGCTCCCCAAATTCTGATTAGAAATATTGCTAAATGGTTGCTGGATTGCTGTTGTTCACAATGTGACCTTTTATATTGACTTTTGGTCATGTTGTGGATTTAGCAGACAGAGCAGCCCATTTTGCTTTACAAAATCAACCTTTAATCCTTGAACCAAAAGTAAAGCATATAATCAAAGATTTGGAACCTGATTTTATATTAGAAATGATAATACTTATGTTTCAAATTCTTAAATATCGAAATTTCTTTTGGCTGATAGTAGTCTATGTATGTTTATTGTTATCCCAAGTAAAAATGACAAAGTAAATCATATTACAATGTATAAATGGTAATTTCAGTTATCCTAAAAAAAAATCTTACACATCAATAACTTTTTCCAAAAGCCTTCCTTTTCTATATATCATTGGAAGGGTATTACATGTTCATCCCCTCCTGACAATTGGGATTCAGATTTCTTTGATGTTTGCAATATTACTTGTGAATTTCTCTCATATCAAGATTAATGCTTCATGTTTTCACCAAAGTCTCAAATGAGCATATACAACAATAATTCACTAAGAAGATAAAGCACAGTTAATATACGCTACCATCAAGAGACTTCCATAATTCTAAACTTGAACATTCTTGCATGATGCAATCTTTGAATTGAAAGGAAAAAAACTCCAGAATTTCATATTAAAAGAACATATTAAAAATGAAAGTGATTTTTGATTATAAACATATGTCTTGCTTATAGAGCGAGTGAGAAGGAAAGTGGGTTTATGTCCACTCAACAGATAGTATGTCATTACAGGAGTAACCTATTGTAAATCTTTATTTCAACCATTCTCTTGCGTTGAAATAGGAAATCTAGCTGGCCGGTCACCTCTGGCTTGCGGCTGTGGTTTCGAGCCCTGGTGTGAGCGTATGTGGCATGGAGATAGGGGCGCCTTCTCAACCTCGTGTGTTTCCTCCGGGCACTCCGGTTTCCTCCCACTGCTAAAGACCCCATAGGTAAGTCCCAAAAAGACTTAGTTCATGTTGAGTGGACATTAAACCCCATTTCTCTCTCTCTTATAATATTCTTTATGTTTACACCATACAGTTTGATTTATATTATTCCATGTCAGTTTTGTGATACCAAACCTTAAGACATATTTACATATTCTGCAGAAAGAGAAGTCGCCAACCCTGGATTTGGTGTTGGTTTTCAATGTAATCATATCACCAACAGTTTCATCGAAGTCTGGTAATAGATAGCCTTGATCTAAGGTGCCATCTTGTAATCAAATTTTACCATCATTACATTTTCAACTAGTGTCATATGGCACCAAGAAGAAATTAACGTTAATGATAACCTGATACACGTCTCCAAGGACAGTCTAGTATTAGGGGGAAAAAAATCTTATTAACTTGAAATTTGTAACCAAAATTGATCTAACTCTATAAATAGCTATTGACTAACTGGATTTTAATTTTTTCTAGTCAAATTAGATGAAGAATGGAGTTTCCATGACAAATTTACTGCTAAAAGAGAAATGTTATTTTGTTTGGGGATAAAATAGATTTTTTCAAAGGAGTATTCAGATATTAGTTGGCTTTGTCATGAAAATCATTGCAACATGATATAGGACTTTGACTGAAAAGACTATCTTAAAATAATTTTATCTTATAACATTATTTTAGAGGCAAAGGGCTATAACTCTTAGGAATGTGGGGAATTTGAAGAAATTATGATTCATCTATGAAAAATTCATCAATTCATTGTCTTTACAAGAAGAGTGATGGCAGATCAACACACGTGACTGACAACAACATTATAATTCGCATCCAGCTTTAGAGGTATAAAACTCCTTCTAACAAACTTACTTACAAATTTATCTTGGAAGCATAAATCTATCTACTTGGATAGTCAACAGAAAATATGATTCCAGACAATTCAGTCTGATAATTAGAATTCTACATGACACTTGACAATTAATGTGTTTTGAAAGACAAAACTGAAAATACACCAGAATCAGTCTTGTCTTCTTGTGTCTGACTACTAAATAATAATTAGAATAAAAGCTCCAAATTAGTGAGTCATGTTTGGACAATTGAGAAGATATTATGACCTCTTCGGTTTATTTTTTTTAGTAAATAATCATAATCCAGAATCCTGTCTGATCTAGTTTATACATACTATTTTCATTGCTTCCATGTTGTCTTAAATTGTAGTCAAAATCAATTGACTTGAAATCTATATGGCCATTGACTTATGGTACATACTCATTGGATATACATGTAATTCAAACATCTTTGGTAATTCAGCAAAAATTATGACATCTGCAATGATATATTTTTCTAGAGCTACTCATTAAAGTTGAATACCAAGTGTCAGGCCCCCTGTTCTGCACCACTGACAAAGGGAAACCAAGTTGAAGAATCCATAGGATCTTTCTTGGTTGACACCGGGATCGAACTCAAGATATCCTGTGTAATGAACCAGAGCCTTTGTCACTGAGCCACCACAGTTCCCCTGTAAATGTGTCCCACCACACGTAACTAAAATTAAGTCATAAATAGCTCTAAGGTTCTTAACCTTTTCCACTCACTGATCCTTTCAGTGGGACATTTTACAAATCTTTTGAGGACTCCATTCATTCAGATTTTCCGTTAGTGTATTGAGACACATTTCACAAACCTTAGCATGGGCCATTTTAATCTGAAAAAAAAACATTTTAGGGCAAATTTGTACAAAACATTGTGTAAGTGGATCAAGGTGTTGCAATCAAAGTCTTGGGAATCTTTTCCAGAACAAAACCACACTAAAATTGACTAAAACAGCAATTTTAAAACAGTTTCCAACAAAGATGTAAGAAAAGAAAGACAGCGAAATGAAGTGAGATAATTATAAATATACTTTCAAGTTTTTATATGAAACCAAATAGGGTTTAATATGCCCTACTTTTCTGCTTCATTGGGGCTAATGTAAACAAGAAATGACCCCTATGGAGTAAATTTAACCTGGCCCGGAAGTTCACAAAGCATTCTCAAACTTAAGTTGAGAAATTACTCAAAATTGTTCGCCTTATTTTAACTAATATATACTCATTTAAAAAACTTTTGTTGTTTAAATGTATTAAATATATCAACATGAACCTATATGCAAAGTGTTGTGTTTCTGGATCAAAGATATTCCTCATAAAGAGTGATTGAAGGTTGAGTAAATTCTCAACTTAAGTCTGAGAATGCTTTGTGAACTTGGGGCCAGGTGTTATAATATTTTGAATGGTCCATCCGAACAACTACACAATGTTCATTGCACCACTGACAAGGCAACATCCAGACTGAAACTGGTACCATTTAGATTAGCCAGCCAGACCATTACTGAGCCACTGTGGCCCCATATAATAAGGATATCCTGTTTATTGTACCTTCTGACAGTTTATGAATTAAACCATATTATGATATTCCTGAAATGACCTAGTTTGTGTTGAGTGGACGTTAAACCCCATTTCTCTCTCTCTCTCTCTCTCTCTCCTCTCTCTCTCTCTCTCCCTGAAAATAGTTAGGCCTACATTTTAATCTTCCAAATGATCAACTAAGAAATTGCCATTAGAACAGAATAGGTGGAAATATAGATAATTACTGACTAAGTATGACAAGATATTGCTAATTTAAGAATATATGAAGATTAATATATGTCATCACCCTATAAATTTGAAATACTTTAATGAACATTGCATGTGCTGTCTTAACATTAATCCTTTACTCCAATAAAACAATTATATCTATCTTATCATCACAAGAAATCAAATAACACAACAAGAACATTTATAATTCTTAAAAAAAATAATAAATAAACACTGCAGATATAAATGTTGAAATTAAAGTTGTTTAAGTATCTCACACCAGATAGGTAATGAAAATCATTATCAACAAACTAACACTTTTGCGCTTTAGTTTAATCAGAAAGTGAGTGATTTAAAGATGTTATTAAATAGAAACTACAACTGGAAGTCATAAGTCAGCCCACTGAATTAACACAAAGATAAAAATTCTGCATTAGACAATTTAACAGTTTTTTGTTTTCTCACATAAAAAAGCTGGGAGAAAACAGAAATTATCACATTTCCAGTCAGTGGATAAACTCAAGTCAAAGTCAGTCCAGCCCACTATCTCAAGCATGACTCAAACAGCCCTATTGATTGGTGGTGCTCTTTCACATGTAGCCACTAGAAGTTGTGTAGATCAACCGGTGTATGGAATGAAGGAAAGCTGCGAAGTTAATACCAATACTAGTTATTTCAATGGACCTAGTATTATTGAATGTATTGGCTTTAAGGACTCTATATTCTAATTCATGTTATATATTAAGGACAAGTGGTGCTCTAACAATATAAGTAAAGTCAGTTTATGATATCTATATATATATGTAGATATTTATATAGATAGTGTGAGGGTAAGTACATTTACATATGTATAATGTATACTTATATTAATTTGTACTTCGTTTTAACTAATATGTAATTTTTACAATAATCATTCACATTAAAGAGCATGTTGAAATGAAATTGTAAATAAGTTTATCATATAAGTTGAATGAAGCAAAGTCACTGATCCATAACCTTTGAAATATATACTAATACCCCATAGATGTATGTTTGTCTTGATATACAGACTGATATACATACTTTATAATGTCATTCCTTACAAAGTATCCTGACACAGTGCAAATGTGACACTAGTTATACATATATCATATTTTGTTAAATTGATCATTTATTCATAATTAACCGTAATAATAATCTAAATATCAAAGAACAATTATATTCATTATTCATTACTAACTTATTTGATAATTGATGAAGTAAAATCATATCTAGATCATACAAATATGTGGGGAATTTTTAAATGACTAAGTTTCGTGTGAATTCAATGTAACCTACACACAAAAAAAACTTAGAACATTTAATAGTTGTGGGAGGTTCATTCATAATATGCACAAGAGCATTTCATAACAAGCCCTTTATAAACATGGTGTTAATATAATTTTCATCTGGATTACAAATGAATAAAAAATAGTTTTTAAAGGGGTTCATTGCATGATTTGTTTGATTAATATAAACTCGTGTCAAGGGAATATGAAATAATTTCAACAGATGAAAGACAATTTCATTATAGACAATATAACTTGTGACTTGGGACATAATACAACAAAATCTCACACTGAGTGAAGATTTATGTTAATAGTCTGCCTGAATAACTGAAGGTCTAATATTATCACTATTATTGTTACCATAGTTTTCGTAAAAATCATAAGTGTGTGATTCAATTGTTTTCACACAAATGAATATCATACATATCAATATCAATTAACATAAAAACAGTTGTGACCATTAAATGCAATGAAATGCATGAATGAACAATGTTTGAATACAATAGAAATTTGCCACTTATTAATAATAGATATATATTTAGTCTAAGGTTTTTTTATTTCTAATTAATAAAAGGATGCTTTAATACCAGATTGTAAATCTTGTAACGGTACAAGAGGTCTTTGATTTGTGTAAGGCTTCAATGATCTGGGTAGATCTGATATGTTATTTTGAGACAGGCAAGCTGCATATCTTGCACTCATTTTATGTTTCAAAGACCAAATTGTCTGAAATGCTTCATGTTTTGGAACCATATCTTGTAAAGTGCCTATTACTGTCTAATCATTTATATTTGATTACTGGTACATTTATCATAATATCCTTTCGTGTTACCGGAAGCCACAGTTGTTCAATGTATATGGTGCTGTCTCACTTCACAGAAAGTAATAAGGGGTTTTGATTCCAGTGTTTAAAAAGTGTCTAATGATTCGAATGGCATGCAAAAAGGATTTGTTTACAAGTTGTTGTGCACGTAAAAGAACCTGCGGCTGTTGGAATTCCATATAAATGTAGGCGCTTCGCAGCATATACACTTCTTCGTTTGCCTGATTGGTCCAGAACAGAAGGATGTTAAAACCCATTTCATTTTGTTTTATTTTATGATATTCCTTCGAAATTTCATGCAGCAGAATTTGATGGGTGTTTAGAGGAATGCAGGGTATGTTTATTCTTTTTTGTATGAGCCCAAATATTAAAATAAATACTTGAAACAGGCATTCTCTTACACTTTGACACCCCTATTCAACCTTATATTCATTTTTTGAATACATGTCTATCTTAAACTCTTGACTGTTGTGTTAACTTTTAGGTGTTTACATGAATTGTTGATGAACAGAAGCTCAAACAGACGGACATGGTTCAAGACAATAAAATATCTGCTCACATACACATAAACCATGGAATGGTCTAATAGTCTATATAAATAAAGGTGTCCTTTTAAAATGTTTAATAAGCAAGCGACGAACAAATTACTGCATATTTTCATCTGCAGCCAACTTTAAAATTGGTAATTGAGCTTGATTAATTTGTACTTGTAACATATTTAATAGTAATTACACATTATCTGAAAGATATGAGTTTTGAAATGTATAAATTTTCATTTACATCCAGTTATTAATAATTTCTATCATTTAAACCACTCGGCTTATCTAGAAGGGATAGTATAGATATAATTTAGTACAAATGTAACAAATGTTTGATAACATAAAATTTCTAGCTTAATGAATAAGGTGTATTATCAAATCATCCTTGAATTATATACAACAATTTATACTTGATAACAACCTTATTGAAGGTCAAAGGTAAGAAACAATGGCTAGATTCATAACTGAAACGAAATGTTTTTTTAAGTTCAACTTTAATGCCATGAGTCTCACATAGGCTAATGAATGACAGGCATATGTGTGTGCTGTGAGGGAAATTTTGCCAGGACAGAGGCGTATGACCCACTCTTCTGAATTCCAACTGTCAAGGGTTCATTTACGTGCAAACAATGTTTACTCATGACTAACCACTATCCTTGTCAGGGTTTGCATCCTACACCACTGACAGGATCAAATCTGGGATCTTCTGGTAAATGTTCCAACACCGTACGCCTTATTTATAATTGTGATTGGGATTAATTTGACTTGGAATAACCTTGGCCAATAAAATATCATCACTACCTGTAGCTAAACAAAGAAAAGATATTTTCATTCATTATTAAAAGTTAAAATCTATCAATAAACTGAGATCATATCCTTACATTCATTTCCTGATTAGCCACAGTTGTCAAGTTTACTTCTTCTTAGAAACCAATTATACATATTATTAGAAATATACATCAAACAAAATTTATTATGATCGCCTTAAGTGTGGGTGTTTTGATTAATAGAGACTAGTTTCCAATCAGTTGTTTATCTACATGCTGTCTGATAATTCATGGCGGGCTATTAGACATTGCCTAAAGATAGTTTCTTTGATGGATGTTAACAGTAGCATAAAGTAATCAATGAGGATGTGTTTCAGGCATGTTTTTCTATCAAATGATAAAATAATTGAATTAAATGATTAATCATCATTTCAAACCAGGTGAAGATGCAAGTGTTTACCATTTTACCTTGGCATAGATTAATTGTAAAAATTCACCTTAATTGTAATTGCCAACCTAATTTCTTTGTTTATCATTATCTAATTATTAAGCAGTTGCCCTCTTTTTATAAGCATACAAAGCTTGTACAATGAAATTTTAATATTGTGAGTAAAATGAAATAAACTCTTGCATGAAACTCTGCATTCTTGTCCTCCATCTCAGGGCTGACATGAAGATAAGCAAACTTTCTGTCCTGTCTAAAAGGTTTGACAAAGAAATAAGGTGTCGGTATCTGGAATTGCAAAAAATTTATATGAATGTTTGATTCTTGACTTCGTCATAGCCTACATTTTAAATTCTACAATCTTTTTTGTAGCTTGCTTTAGATCAAAAACCTAACTAAAGTTTAAAAGGTACATTTAAAGGCACAATCAGTAATGGAACCAATTCCCAGTTAATCTATCTAGGAATATGGAATTCTCTAAATACCAAAGGCTAATTGCCTCAACCAAATTGCCTTGTTTTATCAATATACCACTTTTGTGAATTCAGTAATCAAATCAACAAGGTCATGCAGTGTCCATTTTCCTATCTCCTGTAAAAAACAACTTGTTAGTCCACTAATACATATTTCTAGCAATAATCATATAAACAACATAAAAATTAGCAATATAGTCTCTAAATATATTCACTATATTTATTACAAATTTTAATATAATCATATTTGACTATGATCGATGATATAACTGACCAATAAATAATTTGACCATATCTGAAATCTCTAAAGTATCTTTTAAATCAATGAAAAGCATAAGCAGAACCAACAAGTTCTGGTAATGATATCTATAGTGTATATATATATTTAAGGTTGATAGAACATCAGACAAGAATATTAGAGATTTTTATGTTTCATGATTAGCTGAGTGTTGTCATATCTTGCCACTAAATTCTACTTCAATGTATTGGAAACATTAAGTTGCCTGTGTGGAACCACCAAGGTCATTGTGTCTAAAGCAAATTGGAATTGAACATGATACTGTAACCCTCTAGAATCAATATCTGGCTATTCCATCTTTTATTTTCATCATGGTTTTATTATTGTCTGGTGATGAGAGAGAGAAAAATGTCTAATTAATAAACCAGTAAATTGCCTAGCACAACACTGTGTTAACATTCTCATAGCATTTTTTTTTATCTTTTAAACATAATGGGCTGTTTAGAAAACTGGTCAGATAGATACGGTCAAATCCAATTCATCCCCCTAAAAAGGTAATGAAATGCACATGGATCAAGCAACCTGAAGTCCATAATTTAAAGTCAATCTGTTCAGACTTAAAAAAAACGTCTTGTTAAACTGGTTTATTTGTTCCAGCAAAGCTTAGCTAACATAACAAATTCCAGATTTTGAAAGCCAACTTCAGCATCTGACAGCATATAGATTGTGTAGTTGAAAATACAAGAGTGTCATTTTCAATCGTGGTCAAGATATTCTGCAATAATGAGTAATTCACGAATAGGTGTTTCTAAGATTACAAGCTGAATTTCCTGTGTTTACAATCCAGATTGATCAATGACTTGCCAAATAAGTTTTGGGAAGTCAGAACAACTCAGTCGAATTTCCCAGATATCAAAGAATGTCTTCAGTTCCTACTTAAATAAGATGCACATGGTTATTCACTTAAGGGTCCCAAGATATCTTTTGAACAGAAACACTGATATAATATTTTCTACAAAATTCTAACCCATCAATCACAATTTGACTAGGTTGACATTATCAAAAGACATGTGATAAGATGAATACTGCAATATTCAATTTGAATATCATGCTTTTTATGCAAACAAATCTTGCAAGAAAAGACTTTGCTTCCGTTTTGCTCTATGCGAATAGCACTGACTTAAGTTAATTTGACTTCTTAGCGCTATACGCTCTTTGAAAATTTCAAATAATTGATTGACTCTTTTCATACAGATTGGTTAATAACCCGTAAATAAAATGTTCTAACTCAATACAAATGATGCAGTAGGTTCTATAATAATTCTCAATATGGTATAGTGCACAGTATCAGAGACAAATATAAAGGCCTACAAACTAACAATTTGGCTTACATAGTCCTGTAAATTCTACAAAACAAAGGGATAATGCATTCCATTCCAGAGAGTAGCTCATAAAATTTAAAATACCTATTTTATAAAACTGTTCTGTATCACATATAAATGGGTGGGTGTAAAACAGGGTTCTTAATCCATTTTGAAATGAACCGGCCAAGGGAAAGCCTAATGGATAGTCGTATTTTCAACAACAGACATGTCGGTTTATTCACGTTAATAATTGCATAACGTATTCCGAATAATAATAGCTTAAACTTCGAATAAACAAAACCTTTGTTGTAATTGCATACCTGTATTCATACATCGATAATAATATCGAAATTTATAGTCAAATTTCAGCAACTTGCATAATGCATATTCCTACTTTCGCGTTCTTCAAACCAAACGGAAGTTATAATTTAGTAAAAAGAAAAACTACCAGTAAACATAAATATGTTTTTTTTACAATTGTATTATTGTGATCACTTGTCAATATATAAAAATAAAAAGAATTTAAGCACATATCAATAATAACAAATTAGCACAAATTAGTTTCTGTGTATAGTCGGAACTCGGAAATATGCCGACGTGCGAAAAGTCACGTGCCCAATTGTCATGATAGGCTATTACTTGACATAATAATTATATACGGGTCAGTAGGTTATTACCAGATTTACTCAACGCTAACATAATAATAATAATTATTAATATACGAGATCAGTAGGTTATTACGTGACTTAAAAAAGAAGACTAAATTAATAACTTACGAGACAAAACATTTTCTGTGAAATTTTGTCAAACGAAAGCCATTTGAAAGTAGTTAACCATTCGGAATTAAAATATCTCCCGGACTTCGACTTTGGTTGACCTATATTGGACGTGGGAGTTTCTCTGACTTTTGGAACTTCCAATGACGACGTGCCTGCTTGAAGTTCAAGGTCAATGCCGCCATCACTATCGTCGGCTAAAACTCGTTTTCGTTTTCTATTGTCATTCTGTGAGGTGTTCAAGTACTTCAACATTGTGTTAGATAGAAATGAATGAACCGACATTGGAATATACACATTCTTTTACTTGATTGACTCAACTAATTAAGTTGTTTATTTAGTAAATGAGCCGATACGGATTGAAGCTGAAGGTATTCATATTGTATTGACTGATTCTTTGATGGGTTTCTTAATAGACGAGTAATAATTAACTCTTTGTTATCGGCCGAAAGTTGATTGATTAATGATACCATAGTGGCCGGTTCATTGTTTTACAAACCGGTTAGATTAAAGATCAATCGGCTAAAGCCGACAAAAAACAGCCGATTAAGATCCCTGGTGTAAAACTATTTACATTCCTAAATGAATACTAATGTATTCCTATTTCAGGAAAAATCCATAAATGGTGTTGTTTTCATAAAATTGTTTTTTTTTATTAGTAAATGTAGACATAAAAATTGATGTGTACATGAATCCTTTGTTGAAATGATAGCTTGCTATGAGAATGGCATTTGTTAGCCGACAACTGTACAATATGAATAAGCGTATTGGTGGGGAATTGTCAAGTTTGACTGTATTTATGTTATGTATCTTACATGTTCTCAACATGATGTTTGTAAGCCTATACAAGAAAAATATGCAGTGATAAATGATAATTTTTTTTCTCCTGGTTCCTGTCACTGAATATTCTTTAGATCTACATTGGCATTTGTTTTACCAGACGGTGCCAAATGTTGGAGAGGAAATGACTGCACTTACACGACACTTGTTAAGAGATAAATAAATCCATAAAAGAGTAAGCATGCCTTCTGTCATGTATCTGGAATGTTTAAAGTACATGTACCCATAAAAAAGTAGACAATTTCATTACTTATTAATACAGCCTTTAATCTGGCAAATTGCTACAAATCGGTAATAATTACATAAATTTGTCTGAATATAGAAAATTAGGGGAGATTATTGACTAACTACCCTTGTTTTCTTTGTAATGGTTTTTGTTAAAGGTTTCTAGGATATGAGCTAATTGCTATATAGTGTGTTTGATATAAGACAATTATGCCCCCACCCCCCTGTTAAGCCTACTGATTAAATAATATTCAGTCAAAACAATTACTTTTGAGGTAGAACACACTCAATGCTGTAATACATGAATGTTTATCATAAGATACAATTTAAATAATACAGTATGTATATGAAGAGATTAAATGCAACCACCAAAATAATGGTCTTACCGATGTTGAATTGATATACTGTGGAATGATAAGAAAAATCAACTTGCATATTCCACCAATCTTTACTCAATACACCTTACAATTTACACAATCCTCTTCAACAAACATTTTTGGTTCCAATTGCTGATGTCTCAAAATGGCGATCTTGTTGCTTTGGAAATGAAATGAAATGAAATTAAATGGGATTTAACCTCCTACTTTCTGCACCCTAACCTAGGCTAATGAACATGGGCATACGCCATACAGTGTGCAATGAGGGAAATTTTGCCCGGGCAGCGGGGCTACGGTCTATTCTAATATCAAATTCCAACTGCCAAGGGATCTTATACTTGCAGGCCAAAATGTACATGGGACCTCGGTTTTTCGTCCCATCTGAACGACTAGACAGCTGTCCTTGTTGGACCCTCCATCCTGCATCACTGACAAGAGAAACAATGACTGAAAATCTGGCTGAACTTTCTCGACCAATGCGGGGTCGGGGATCAAACACCTGACCTCCAGGCTAGTGTGCCAGCGCCCTACCCACTTAGCCACGTGATCCCCTATTGTTTTGGAAGTTGTATTTATAGGGTTGAAGTGACAGGTATTACATCTATACATACTCTAAATATTGTTATTTTTGACTAGCTGAACACTCTTAGAAAGGATTTTTTTTAAAAAAAAATTCAAAACACTGACCTGTAGAGTGTATATAAAAATTATATATATATGGCCATACCAATATCCTTTTGGTACTGCAATGAAAATGTAAAAATATTAAATGGATAACTAACCATATAAACCTTGTGGTATGGTAATTCAAACAAGTTATCATGACGAAGAATATACTGTACCAAGACATATTGGCAGCCAGAGACATGCAGAATGAATGGAATCCTGTCAGCATATCTGTGATTTGATTATTTGTATATATAAGAATTTGCTCAAAGCCTGTTTGACAGGCATAGAATTTAAATTCTTCATTAAAGGCTGAAGTTCATTTTGTCCTGATCATTGACATCACATTTCCGTTTACCCATGTAACATCAGATGAGTAGATTCATCGAATGAGTGAAGTTAATAATCTAGGTATCAAACTAGATGAAGCGCCAAAGCAAGGTAATTATAAGCCAGCAAGACAAAGTAATAGCTATTCAAGTCACATGCCATCTTTATGGTACTGTTTACAGTAGAAAGAGGATCAAATAATCTTATTGTCAGGTCAGACAGAAGAACATCTATAGTTATATAACATATAATGAATAAAAATTATTGTATCATATATAGGGTTATTTTTATAATCTTGTGTAAATCCCCTTCACTCTTTCAAATATCCCATTTAATCCCTAATCTAGAATTAAATAGCTTTATGGACAGGATGCATCTTCTTTTTCCTAATTAATGGACTTTGAAAATGTTAAATAGAGGTTGTTAAATTTTGTTTTTGATGCTGTTAAATTTCTCTTTAAAGAATCTATAGATCATTGAGGGTTTTACTATTGTTCTTCAAGTCAACATTGTGTTAATTTCATGTCCTTACTATAGGATGAAAATGATCTTAAGTTAAAAGACTGAGAGGCAGATAGTGCACAATAATGTTCCACAAAGGAAAGAAAAATGTATTAAAAATCCACTCCATTTCAGGACTAACTTTTACTCTATTATTGTTTCAATATTCACCTCTGTAAAAGACTGGGAGGCAGTCATTGCACAGTAATATATATAAAGTTCTGCAAAGAAAAACACAGGGCACTAGATGTACTCGAATTCCACTCCAAACAATTAGTTTATTATTGTTTCAATTTTCACTTCCGCAAAGGGGTCTTTCAAAGTAGGGAGAAACCACAGTGTCCTGAGTAAGTCCATTACCTTAAGCAGATAACCTTAATCTTTGTCACTGACAGCTGAGATTGAACCCATGACTTGCATATATAATATGCTGTGAACACCTTCAGCTCACCCCAAATCCTGAAATTGACAATGCCATCACCTCTTAGTCTCTATTCATGAAATTTTCAAGGAACCACAGTGGCTCAATGAGGTCACAGGTTCAATTCCAGTGTTTTCCAGCCTAGTTTCCTGTTTTCAGTGGTGGATGAATGAAGGCCTGGCATGGAAAATTGTCTAGTTTTTTGGATTTGATGGAAAATCAAAGTCCTTTGTGTACCATTGGCAGAATATTAAAGATCCCTTGACAGTTGGATATCAAAATAAAAGAAGGATGTAGCACTGCTGTCCTGACAAAATTTCCTGCAAGGCATTAAATACATTTCATTTCACAGAGTATTTACTCTGTATTTCAAAGAGTATTTCATTTACAAATCTTATAATAAAGAAATTAAACTTTAGAAGGTTTTGAGAACAGTATAACTTTAGATCATTAGAAGTCAAATTGTGAAGAAATGTCATTTGTTCTCATTAAAACATAATATACATGGATTTCTTTCTCCCAGACAACTCACTCTTAGGTCAAATAAAGTAAGTTCAGTTTTGCTGCTAGAAAAATGTGTTTATGTCCCTGATTAGCTGATTAATCAAGACTTGAAACATACGTATCTGGGTACTATCACAAAGATTTATTGTTACTGTAAAGGTAAAACAAAGATCTCCATTCAACATCATCAGACAGCACATAATTTGAGCATCACTTTGATCTCTTACATAAACGCATTTCTTAGAGATTTTGCATTAGGACGAAGAAAAATTTTCTAGACATTACACTATGTAATCTCTATTAGATGGGCACAGAAATCGATAGCCATTTTTTAAAAAAGAAATTGTAAAGAAGCAGAATGTGAGAAGAGAAGCATGTCTAATTTGTGAAGTATTTGTGTTTGCACTAGTTGATACTATTTGAAAATTTTACCACATTCAGGAGGAGCCATTTTCAATGGGATCTGATGACAGACAGCTAATTTATGTTCATTTAAATCAGGATGGTTCAGGAATATGGATACTTGATGACTGTTCAAAGATTATTCTTTTCACATCATTATGGTTGGGTGAGGAATGTTAACAAGAAAGGCGAACTTATATTTAATATTCTGACAGTTGCTTGTTTGAAGTGGACAGTTAATTTCAGACAAAATGCTATGAGAATGTATAAAGCAATAATTCACATCAAGGCAACCTAACATCCCAAGAAGTATTGCACTCTTTTATCTTGATTGTTTGCACCAATATTTAATTCATTTTTCCACAAAAAGTAGATTCTATTTTATCTCATTAAAATTTCTTCTATGTAATAAATGTCTTGAATGTATATAATTTATCTAGTTTTTTATTGCATCATCTGCGATCTTTACATTTTGGTGTGAGGAACTTCTGAAGCTATCATATTTAATGTAATTAAATGTTGTAAAAGTTTCATCTAATATTTGAGTAGAGTATATGTAATATTCATAGATCAGCAAGGAATATTTCTGTGAATCATTGCAATATCAAGAATTAATCATAAATACATCATAAATTCATTAACTGATGTAGACAAATTTGTTATTTATAGCTCTAGTGAAAATCTCTATCTCTGTTAAGAGAACCAGGAACTTTGACAGTGGCTAAGTCTGGTCTTCAATTACCACAGAGAGCAGAACATCCATTCAACACAAACTAGGTCATTAAAGTCATTTTTATTTCTTTGCCCACAGGAGTCTTTTAGCAATCCAAGGAAATTAGAGAATTCAAAGGTTAAGCGGGCTACCCAGTTTAGTTTTCATGTACAAAGCTGTTTTTGAAGCCATTGCCACTTAAAGCAATGACAGATCTTATAATCTAAAAGCATTGGACCACAGCACATCTCTCTTCAATTTCCAACAAAAACAGTTTTAGATTTGTTATGTATAATGATGTAGTTGTAGTTTATTGTTTATAATTTATATCGATTCTGTTTATAGTTTTTTTGTCTATATCAATTTCATTCCATGACTTGGAACAGCATTTTTATTTCAAAAAATTATGAAGGAACCCCTCTTTCCTTCCTTAAAGCCAAACCATTAGTACTCTTACTGTGTCATATCTGGAGAGATGTTTCTCCCTAAATTCTTTATTAGCTTTCAAAATGCCATTTTACTATTATACAGGTACGACTTTAACCAAAATACCATTTTATTATCGCACTTCTGACATAAATTATATTAACTGAACATCTCTTGTACAAATCCTAGTTTGATTAAAATAAGTATAGATTTTACTTTGCCACATTTGACCATAAAATAAATGCTTTACTATACTAGCTTTTTGTTTCACTTAAATAACTAAAAATTGAATTTCACAGCAATTTTAATCCACAGCAATTTAATCCAGTCTAAAAACCTTTGACTCAAAGGAATGCATGATAAATATCTCCCAGATACATGCATGATTAAATACACCTTGTCCTTATACTCTGCCACAGATTTCTGTCAATTTCTTTCCGCCTGAAGAACCAGCAAGTTATACAATACACTATTAAATATCATCAATAAATTACAATACTACATTTTTAAATGGCAGATTTTAAATTATTCATAACATAAATAACAATAAAACAGTAATCTAATCAGAAAAAGTTGAGTATTTTATGGAAATAATATCATATCATAAAGTGATAATGGGATAGATATCAAATAAATCACATCAATATAAAAATGATACAATGCTTTAGTTGATCAACATCTAAAATAAAACATTTATTTAATTGTTTTTTTTCATGTCTGTAAAATAACTATGAATTATGGCAAAATGAGGTGATAAATTCAATAAAACTATAGGAGTCCTGATGTCACCCAGTTGGTTTTATATTGAAGTCCAGAGTTCACTTCCAGAAATTGTTCAGTAATTGATTATGATAGGAACAATACTGATAGGTTGGCAATCTAAAACCCTGTTAACATTACACATTTAAGCATGCCAGGAATGGTTTCGAAAATGGAGCCTTTAAATTTTGAGTAGTGTAAACTGTAAACAGATACCAAAAACAGCTCCAAGAACAGAAGGCTTATCATATGCAAACAAATGGTGCATAAACACTAGAGATAACTAACCTTTTGCACAGTGGCAACATTAAATCCTGTGAAAACTATCAGGGGGTCCAGAAGTTTGTACAACTCCCTCACCAACTTGAATAAAATAATGAAGAAAAGTCTATAATAATTACCAGGTCATTGTAAAATCAGTCAGTGGTTGTCACTAGTATATCAAGTTTATTTCCCAACAAATCAGAAGCATGTGACAGAAAGAGTCTGCAAAGATTTTGGGTGGCTAAATCCCCAACTATTGGTTCTAAAATATACTAATTGACAATTACAACAATTTTGTATAAAGAACAGATATCAATGCAATGTAACCTATCAGAAACAATACTTTACCATATCATGTTTGTCAATTTTAACATAATGTTTCAAGAATAGGAACAAATTGTAGCTATGATGGCAACCTAAGAGTTTGTGAAGGTAGTAATGCCTAAGCAAGAATTACGTAGCTTCCAGATCAAACGCAAATAATGTAGAAAAGACTAAAATGTCTTTAAAATTGTAACAATATATATTTGCCAGGGCATTTGACCACATGTTTCATTCATCCCACATCCAGTTCAATTCTGCTGTAGTTGAACGAAGAAATAATTGCTTAAACTATGTCAAAGACAAGGGGAAATGGCTGTTTTGTAAAGAGGTTTTAAAGGTCTTTTGCCAGGCTTCAACCTAGACTGGCCCAGTCTCTTCTATTTATTTTACATTTCGATTTATATAAAAGTAGTAATTTTTAGTAAACCAACACTTTCGTTTCCATTTGTATAAAAAAAAAAATTGAGTAAACCTGTAACCAGCACCAGAGACTGGACAATTTGCGAGCTTCACAATAAAATGGGCGTTTCTTGTCCTGTTTGACGTTGTTCCTTATTTGGAATGATTGACAGTTGTCAAGCAAGCCCCGAGTCACGTGACACGAATTTGTAAATGTGATGTCTAAGATAAATTAAGTTCGATATTTACCTTCATGAATCATGCGTCTCGAATGGAGTGCAAAGCAGTCATGCTGAAACCGTCTGCGGGCTGATGTCACGTTTTTGTTTCCATTCGCCTTCGTCCCGATACGCATGAACTGGCTTCGTTAAGTTGTTATAATGATGTCGTATGTAATTATTTATGTTCATTCACCTCATCCCATACGTTGTATCCGTTCAATCGACAGATATTGTCCGTCAACAAAATTCTTAGATCGTTAAAGTATCACTAAATAACAATAACTGTTATCCACAACAAACATCTCGCACCTACACCAGTTTGCCAGTGCAAATGCAGTAATCCTGTGCACGACGTCACACGACCTACATAATGCAGATTGACCTACTAGATGAGAATGAAGCTCTATTTGCCCAGTCTCTAGAGATTACGTTTTTTTTTTTGTTTTTATTTTTTGAGGGGACTGGCCAATTTTTGGTGTGTGGAGAAGACTGGCCACCAGTCTAGCTTCAACCTTATATTGCCCCCTTTTCAGAAGGCCAGCATGCACAAAGAATCTGGAATTCTCACAATGCTCTCAATTGGAATTTTATAAGACTACGATTAGGCCACAAATTTTACTTCAGATATATCTTTTATCATTTGAATGAATCTATAAGTCATGTTTGCAAATGAAACAAAGAATCAGGGATATATTTCTAACAATTATCATCCAAGTTTAAAAGCAAACATTATGTGTTATGTACATATTATTCTTTGCCACCTAGTATTTCAAACATGTATTATAACAACTTGAGTAACATCATATAATGGTGCATGTCAATAATATTCTTCTCTCAAGTATTTGGTTCCATTGTACAAAATATAAAGAAATATACTGAAAATTTAAAAGGTCTCTTTCTCTGTATTCATATTCAGTATCTGCGCATTGTTAAAATGTTGTATTGCGTTTGATTACAATAATTAACAAAATCAAATGTAGGCGTAGATTACATTTCTATTAGAAGACAGTTTGCACTCAGCTAACAATTATCAACATAAAACTGAATAACTTTAGCTTGAAAGGACCTATTATGAAACGTCAAATTATTATGTGTACACGACTTGGCGACACTACAAGTGGTCATTGATCAGATGTTAACTTGGTTTTGGATTGTGAAGCAACAAAAAGTGACAATTGTTGTATCGAAAGCAGGATATGTTAATTCTTTCTAGATGGATGCTATTTAACATGCGAATAGTGTATATTATGGTCATTCAATATAGTATATTTTGGTCATTTAATAACAGTTTCTAAGATTGCATTGCTTATATTATGACACAATTTACTTAGTCTTTAACTAGACGACATTACGTTCTTCTGGATAACCATCTAAATGTTTAGTGCCCCATATCAATTGTTCATTTTCAATGCAAATAATATATTTTCCTACAGAAATTTTTAAATCCCTTCAAAGCGCATTCAATTGAATATATTCTATTTCATAATTTCAAAGAAGGTGACAGGCATTACAGGCATTGAATTTGCAGACATTTTAGTTTTGATAAAATAAAACATCCCCCTCATTCAACTCACCAGGCTGTTGAAGGAGTAATGATAGGGTTGACAAGTAGATTTGACACACCCTGACCTATGATAAAAAGCTGTATATCAAATAATATCATTTAATAATGTTATATTATTATAGCTTGACAAAATACCCACTTGATAATATCCTAGACGATCCACATGAACAAATATTTCACTGCATTATGTATTTAGCGAAACTCTTCTATTTTTATGTGTGATAATTGTCAAGTTTAAAGATGCTCAATCATCTAATGTGTGGTGCACTTAAAGGACATAGCTCATCAGTTTCTGTTCAATAAAAACAGATCATGATAACAGCTATATATGAATTAACTGTATACAAATACACAAAGAACACAACTGGAAGTATACATCATGAGAAAACAACAGTGATAATCCAAGTGCAACAAAAAAATTGATTGTTACCTTTAAATCATATTTAAGAGTTGTTGACTTACTTACTTCACCAGGTGGATGTTGGTGTACTGACCCAAGAAATGTCATTTATTGTTGATTTGAAATGAAATGAAGTTTAACATTCAACTTTTCTGTATCAGTCAGGTTACTCTTTGTTAATATGAGCTGATCTTTCCCTATTCGATGTCAGTTTCGGGGCTTATATATTATCAGTCCTAAATTGACACGAATGGCACTTAAGCGGCTCTTATTGGACCTATATTCAGTTCTAAGTTTACTTTAGAAAATGTTAAACATTTTCAAATATTGACAATAAATATCATAGTAGTTGACTTAAAGTCTGCGTAAAGTTAATGTAAATGCTAGTTAAAGAAATCCCATCCTCTCCATATGTCTTTAAGACAGGTGTACATCAAACAGAACCAGGTAAAATTAGCTTTATCATTCTATTGTTTACATAAGTTTCTTTGCCCATCATAAAAAAAATATGCAATTTACCTATCGTAAGTATCATACTGAAAAATAGAGTTTAATGTCCACATTTCAGAACTAACATATGGTTCAATTTTTATTTCAATAATTTGCTTGTGCATAGAGGTTTTTAGCAGTGGGAGGAAACCGGAGACCTAGAGAAAACCTACACGGTTGGAGAGGTAAACCTACTCCTCATCAATCAAAACCATGCCACTTGACTAAATGACAGACCTTGTAATTTCACGTGCATTTTTTTTGTAGTATGGTACTTTACCTGATCTTTAATGCTTTACTTGGATTTTGTATGTGTATTGTTCTTGCACTGAATACATCTTCAGAAAGTCTGATGTCCACATTCCTGTTTCCAAGACACTGTATCATAATCCACAGGCCTACCTACATCCTATGATTAGTAGGCAAAATGAAAAAGTCATCTATATTTGCAAATGAAAAGTCAAAATTTCTTCATGTATATACTTGAGAAAATCAACACAAGTTACAGCCACTCTTTGCTGCTCACATTTTGAATGCAAAAGATCCATTTGGCAATAGTGGAATATAAAGAAGTTTGTCAGATGTATGGACCAACATTTGTAACTGATGAAATCATAGTTTCAGACACACTGATGTTCAGGAACAATTCTGAAACTTTGCGCATACAAGGTATACCTGTAAATGAGGAGATTATTTTTGTCAAAGGTTATAGAACATGAGCTTTAATATGAATCTGTTATTCGTTGAGTGCAGAATATGATTTACTCTTCTAGAACAACCTGTACCAATAGCATTCTCATATGCTTTAGTATGATTTCTGCCTTTTTGTTTTAAACCACACAAACCAAAGAGATAATAATGATTACTCATACATGTGATTATTCTTAATAGATAAAGAAGACAGATTTTTGATTAAGAAATAAGTACACATAAGGAATGAATTTCTATAACAGAATTAATCTTATTATAAATCATAAAAACCAACAAGAAAAGGAAAGACTGCCCCTTGAAACCAACTTGCCTTAATTTCTAAGGCATGCTGAAGCAGGTTTGTTGTATTTACCCTATTCTAACACGGCTTGGATCAATTGGCCATCATACACTCATTTATTTTAATATTTACATATTTACCTCCAAGCCAATAAAAACAAGCAGTCCATTCATGCTAAGTTTCAATTCAAAAAATCACTATTCTTTTGTGTTTGAGCGAAGTGCATATCAAATATGTTCAGTTTTAAGTGTGATATAAAAGCCGGCCTCGAGGCTTATGTCAATGCAGAAGACACCAACACGCACACAGGCTAGTTGGACACAGCAAGACAGACATGAAAGGATAAGAGTATCGGGTTTGCTGTGCCGAGTAACAGGCTTGTAATCACTGCTTCACATCACACTTGATTGGACAGCTGCTTGAAACAGCCCAAATTGCCACTACCAGTGTTAGAATTGGAACTAGCTTAGCATGGGATGTGTCAGTTGTTGTAGTACTAGCAGCTCTTAGTGGATATATTCATTATTACAGCTAGTATAACATACAGATTACTACACTAACTACCCACTACTTTTACTGTTTATCAATGAGTTAACACTACAGAGACTTTATTCAAATCTTGGATTTAAAGTGACTTGGACTCTTATAGCCTTTTACAGGGTGAGTTATAATAGTTGTATATTGTACTACATACAGGTATAATTTGAAATAATACAAACGGTAAACATGTTACATGTTTTGTTAATCCAGTTTCATAGAATTTGTACTATGACAAACAGGCTGTACATTTTTAAGATTGTCTTTTAAAGACAGTGATGAAACAGGTATTTTTTTCCATTAGCATCAACAAGAAAAAACATATTTTGTATCATAAATTAAATTCAACTGAAATTTTATTGGGTTATACCTATCTAAGGTAACTACTAGTGTATAAATACTTTATGATAGTCATTTCTCCATGTACTATATTACTTGGATGACCAAAGATTACGAACAAGGAGATTTTGATATTGTTGAATAAACATTAGCAATATTCAATATCTAACTAAATACAAATTCCCTAACTTCTGTTCACATAAATCAAACTTTTGACAAAGTAGGAAACAGAAGCTACAGCGGCTATTATCTAAAAAGTCGACTTTCAATATTGTTTAATAATGTGGCAACTGAACTCAGTACATACTTCAACTATTGAACATCATTTTCTTGTTTTTAAGTTCTTGGGGTTATGTAGTCTAAATGAACATTTTAAAATGAATATCTGTAATGAAAATTGAATAAAAAAATTTCCCCCCCCCCCCAAACAATTTAACTGATAAGTTAAAAAAAAATTCATTATATTGAACTCTAATTTTTAGTTTAAAAATACTATATTTATAATATACTAATAATAATCAGGATATTATTTTATTTGATTTGATCTCGATTAAGCTGGCTAATACGAGTTGACTTAAAACATTTTATCGATCATTTTTTTTTTAAAAAGAATTACTAAATGCTTGATTTGTATTACATACATAAAGCCTAAATGTAATCTGATATTCATAATTGATATATGTTCATATATAAATCATGTAATCATAGCCTTTGTACGAATAATGAAATCCTTTGTTGAAGTCAATGGGATTTGCATGCCAATCCTTCTTTCATTATGTTTAATTCTTAATAATTCTTTGGGCAAAGCAAATCATTTGAAAAGAATAGACAAAGTTTAAATCCATGAACCACCCATTCACAGTTATTTATTCAAGAGTAATGTTAAGGTGTTAGTGAATCTACTTGAGCTATCTGCATGTGTCTGTCACTAGACACACATATAGGACACAATAGGTTCAAACAATTGCATATACCAGTAAGTATGTAAGAAAATTCTTACACATGATTATACACCAAGCAGATTTTAAATATCATATATAACATATGGGTGAAACTGCACAACATATCAAATATAGTATTTTACCTGCATGTCTTGTATGTTTCTACAGATTCCTTTTTGTTTTCATATTTTTAATTGTACATGCATATATTATATTTATATAAGCCCAGCCTATGATTATAAAAAAAACAAATGTTTGTAATTGCATTCCTGAAGGTTAGCAATTTTATAGAATGCAGGTTTTGTTGTTAACAATAACATAGAGATTGTAACAAGCAATAATTTTAATAAATATGGTATTAAACTAATAATGTTTTGACAAAAAAAATCTACAATAAATAATCTGCAAATCCAATTTGCCCACAAAATTTCAGATCTAACAAAAATTGAACCCATTAGCCTTCTTTGAACCACTTTTGACAAATCCTTCCATGACTATTTGTAACAAAAGTATTTAATTATGTATACCGGTGCATAAATTTGTCACCCCTGGTATTTGTGAATTCCATGATACAAATGGAAAATTATTCAAACAAAGGAGATTACAATAGTTTCAAAGGTTACAATAATAACAAGTATCATTACATTACATAATGTATTTAATATATAATAAGTTATGGAAAGTGCAAGTATCATTAATTCAATGCATGAATGGAATGAACCCTTAAGTTATAATGGTAATTATTGGCATACTTAACCCCAAATGATTAGAAGTGCAGTAAAACATATTTCCCAAATTCATTTATATTGACAAAATTACATTTGTCTAATTGTTCTTGAGCTATTCCTAGTACTGACTGTGTAATTTAAAATCTAATTATTAATTAAACCCCTAACTACAAAGTATATCAGAGAGTGTTGTCAAAGTATGATCCACCTCTGAGAGATTATGTTTCCTGCAATAACAATTCTTCCTAAAATATTATTCTCATCCTGTACGAAATTAATGATTCAAAACAATTTGAAAAGATATCAATGTGTAATAGGTCGTAACATATCTAATTTTTAAAATGCAAATAGTATCTTTAAATATATCTCAAGGTTGCAGACCCCTTCACAATCTGAATAAAATGGATGGTATTTTACAGGCAATTGCTTTCTTAAAAATAAATTCCCAATTTAGATCAGTATCCTAAATATTCTAAAAGATGGCATATCTTCTTCTCCAATGTAGGCCCAAGAACTACATCTAAGTTTTCCCTCTCAAATGTCAGTAGACGTCATCTTGTCTCTTCAAAAATTCACTAATGCTCACTAATACTCCCCCCGTTAGTCCGGGGTGGCATCCTTCCTAGGCAATAGAAAATAGTCTTGAAGTGTGTCAAAATCGCCATAAGCATAGTAAAAGTGTGGTCACTTGCAACGGAGAGTTCATGCCGACTTTACCATGATGAACAAGTGTCTGCTATGACCCCCCCCCTCAAAGCGTTCAGAGTCCTTATGACATTGTTGTGGCGATATTACGATGATTTTGTGATTGTTGTACCATTGCACCACGTCCTCATTGGGCTCCCATTGTGCCTATGGCAATCTTATGGACTTTCCACTGTGTTTGAGTTCTTAATGTGATCACGGTGTGGTTACCTAGTTTGCATTACACGCTTTTCATGTGCTAAAATTACAGGTGTTTCAATGATCATCTTGAAATTTCCAAAAATCTGACCAGGTCATATAGTCGCCGTGATCATGTGGTAGAAATGCACATGCAATCGTGACACATGTAAAAGAAGTGTGGTAAGAACCCCATGAGCGTGGTTAGATTGCTGCAGTTTCGGCAATGATCGCCATAATTGGGGAGAGGTCAGGACACGCTCCATGAGAATGTGGTGTAATTGCACAGGTGGTGTTAAGAAGGCAACTCTTTTCAAATTTGTGATTTTTTGTGACCAATTTTTGAACAATTGTAGTAAGGACGCCTCCCCTGTCGGACAGGGGCATTAGCCTTGGTTGCATTGATTGGATTGCACTATTTTCTTTGAATTTTAAAAGTATGTAGACTATGACTTATGTACTATATGTAGTGTATTTTTACTAGGGATTTCAAATGTCAAGTATATATGATAATGATTAGTTGATAGGTTGTAAACCATCTCAAGTGAAATGGTCTATGTTTACAACCAACTTATAGCCTTTACCATCAAGATAATAATAATTGACAAGTCGACATAATTTGGTTTTCGGAATAGTATATCAACCATATAGCTGTGTAACATACCAATATTTTCGGTTCCTGTTCATTATTTATTAACCACAGTACTTAGCTCTGAGTGAGAAAATCTTAAGACTTTTTAATCATATAGTCCCTGGGAAATGTTCGAGCAATACATCAGACCAATTTCAATAAATACAACATGTGCCAGATAGTACATGGGACCACATGCAGAAGGGGGGAAATCTAAATGCATCGGCTATGAACATAAGAAAGCAAACATTATGGCTTTTGAAGTGGTATCCCTCCGTTAGCCTTAAAAACTCATCTGAAAAGCACCCATTCAACCATCTTAATTTCAGGGAAACGTCTATAAATCATAGTTCGTTGAAAAGCTATCAGTACCTAAAAATACATACTATTAAAAAAAAGTCAGCAGATAATAAAGTAGATCAAGTTAATAACAATTGACTATTGACCTAAACTGAACAGTATGATTAGTTAATTATTAATTAGAATAGCTCATTAATACTAGTAGTTGTATAGCATATCAGTCTCTAATCTCACGCTCTATATCTACTAAATGGCTTAAGCAGCAGAAATCATTGATTTCAAGTTTTGATGTATCACTCGACTAAAAGCAATTCTTGAGCTGAATGATTGATCATTGCATGTTCCTGAAAAAGCAAACAAAAGGTGTAAAGTTTTATAGAATTTCCACTTTAACCTTAATCAATGATGGAAAAAAAATCAATCATATTATAAAGAGTTGAGTAGAAAACTCATTTAAAGTCTAATTAAGAAAAAGAAATTGTATGCCTTTAACAGCTACAGAAGATCTAAACTTTATATAGCATACAATGCAATCAGAAATAAAGAAAAAACAGCTTGCTGTGTGAATAATAATGAAAAGGAGAAATCCAGCAAACTTTCTTGTTATCCTTTCATAAAATTTTACGATTCATTAGGTTTGACGAAAGAGATAATCAATGCCCATAAAATATTGATTATGGTAATTTCAAGTTTTCATCAACAATTATTAAAATATTGATTTTATTTTCAATGATGTATGTGTAAAAAACAGAAACAGGTTTGGACTTCACTCTTGAAAACGAAAATATCAGGTTAATAAAAGAAATTGCTGAGTATGAAAAATATTTCATTGTCTACTTCTGAACAAGAAACCATATTATGTCCTCATTTTGTTCCAATCAATACCTTGTATCTAGAAAGGGGCCACTGTGTTATCTATTATTGTGCCATGGTGAAAGATAAGGGAGTTCACTCTTCCATAGGTTCAGTGATACGATTTACTAGGATGGTTCAACAATGACCGATACTTAAAATACCATTAATTTACTATACAAAGATCATTGACCACACCACTACTGAACAATAAGAACAACACACACTGTGGGCGGGTGGCGACACCAGGATTAACTAAGCAAATAGGTCAATTAAGGACATGGTAAGTTCATTATAGAAACTCTGTCTTGGTTATTATTTGGTTAGGATTTACTAGTGGATCAGCTATTTAAGTCTTCTGCTTAATAGAAATCTGATATACATTATATAGTACTATCTGGGGTATACTTTCAAAATCCACTCTTATATAGCATTAACAATATAATTTTTCTTAATAGTACTAGAAGTCTACTGTAATAATAGTACCAGCAGTCTTCTGTAATACTGATATCTTAATTTCGTTATAATATAAATTCAATTAAACAAAACTGACTATCTCCTTAAATTTTAGATATGAAACATAATCACATACAATCTCTTATTATCTCCACTCAAAGTCTCAATTAATAAGGCTTTGTCAAAATTCAGGAAAACTCTGAGATATGAAAGAGCTTCAATGGGGCAGGTGAAACAAACCATTTGTCTGTATATTAACACAAAAAAAAAATGAATAATGTGAGTAATGTTTGTAAGATGGTAATAAACATAGAGCTTGATACCAGTTATTGATTAAATGACATGTCAAGTTGTTAAATTAAATCTATTTCTTACCCTTTATTGATTCCACATCCTTCCTTTTTATATAAAGAACATTTCTCTAGGGATGTGTTTATACAGTATCAATTATCTGCCATATTTACTCTACAACTGTATCTACAATTCTTTTATATATTCATTGTGGTTCAATATATAAGTTTAATGTGTGGACATTGTTCTTAATTGATGGGCATCAAACTTAGATGATAACTAATCATTTATTGATTTCCAAATACAATAAAAAAAAATCACAAAGCTTTCTTTAAGACATGTGCGTGAAAATATGACTTCCAAGAAAGAGAGAGTCAGGATAGTAATGAATGCTATAACCATAAATGAAATTGCATCTCACCCGTTCTTCAAATTCCCCATAGTAATTCTTTGATCCTCAGCAGTCAATTCTTTGCGTATAATAGCCTCTGTGTGCACTGTTGGCAACTCTTTCTATTCTTAATAACCTCATTTTTTCTTACGTTGTATCCAACATGTGTTTTGTTAAATGCCGCAAGGATCAAAAATTCATATTTGATTTAAGAAAATACCACGCCAATATATGTTATGTAATGAATTTCTGTAGAACAATGTTATGTTGTAATAAATATTTGCTAGATATAATGCTGCTTGAGACCTAAAAACAAAAACTAATAAGATGATATTAGATCCTCCTTTATTTACAAACATACAGACTTTCAAAGATGAGTACATGCCTGCAGACATCAAGTTTAAGAATTGGAAACTGATCAATTTTTTTCCATGTCCTTGTTCAAACTTGACTAAAAAATTAGGAGTCCATATTGCTGGATAGGATATAAAACATTTCTGGTTCATATAAGCTTGGTTTTAATGTGTCCTTGTCGAAACCCCAATCTGTAGAAAGTAAAATATAATTTTATTATCCTCTGTCAAATTGACAATCCATCTTCTATCTGAAAAAAAAAGATTGAACCTAGGTCTATTGATGGAATAATCATCAGATTCCAAAGGTTACACTCTAAAAACTTCAAGCTTTAATGGCCAAACATTTTATCAATAAAGCCCAACTAGAATTAGTTATAATTTCATTGTGAATTGTTTTGTTTTTTTATTAATCTAATAATTGGATTGAAAGCATACTACCGGTACTATATATTATTACCATCTATTGTTGGAGAATCAAAACTATTTCCTATATATATATATCAAAGGTCATCAGGTCCAATTTTAATGGATTTCTAATAGTCATTAATCTACAGGTCATTGCGTAGATGACAATCCCTTTATTATGCTGGTTGAACAAAAGACTATATTAGTAATATGAATGAATGAATGATTTAAAAATTCATATCATTGAATAATAACAAGATGTACTTACAGAACCAATTGAAACCCATTGTTTTACTAATTAGTGCAAAGCAATTTCTGTTGGATGTAACATTAAATATAGGGGCTTGAAACATGGTAAATCTCTTTAACAAATAAAACTTAGCCCATGTGACCTTTGATCCCACTCTTTCTTGTAAAAAGTTTAAAAATACATCTTTTTGCCCAAATCTTGTAATGTTTACATCACCATGTCATATTTTTGTGATGGAAACCGCTGGTTAGATTAATCCTTCAACCATAATTGTGAGTTGGGTTCACATTTGGATACCCTCGAAAACACACATCCTTTTGTACTGTAATAAGATAGAGAGAGAAATGGGGTTTAACATCCACTCCACACAAACTAGATCATTTTGGGACTAACGTATGGTTTAATTTTATTTCAATAATTTGCTTGCATGTACAGGTATTTAGTTGTGAGGCGAAAATCGGAGGACCTTGAGAAAACCCATGAGGTTGGACAGGCGATCCTACTCTTTGTCACATACAATCGGGGATTCGAAACCCCCCTGTAATAAAGTTGTGGGATTTCAAATTCAATTCCCAGGCTTCTACTAAATAACAGAATAAAACTTATCTTGAAATTATTGATTAAGAAACTTGACATATGAGTTTAAGATCTGGAAATAGTCAAGTCAAGCACATCAAGGCTAAATCTAGAATTTAAAGGACACCTTATCTCATTGTTTAGACAAGTGTAAATATGAGAAACTCTCCTACTGGTTAAACTCTCCTACTGGTTAAAAGAAGATCTTCACAATACATCAAATATTGATTACAATTTTCCACCATGGATGTTTAAGAAGTTATACACAATAGGAGAAAAAAATCACAAATCTTTTTGTATACCAGTAATCGAAGCATAAGATATTACTTTTTGAGTAGGTTACTAATACTGTTCATGGAATGTAGCTTGATCCTTGGAATGGATTTTCAACATTTTATTTTAGAAGTAAATAAATAATAGCAACAACTTATAACTTCCTATAAATCAGACCTCCAACTAGGTCTGGGCAAACAAACACATCACAAAAAATAATTTGACAACCTTTCAATTACAAAATAATACACTAGATTATGGTCACACAGAGAAAGAGAGAAAAATGTTGTTTAACATCCACACGCTACACCTTATTTTTCTGGGGATGCAATGTCCCCCCCCCTGCACGCCCGCTAGATACAGCCCTGCACAGCCAATACCACTACGCATTTAAGGAATTTACATAAGTAGCAAAATTTTGCAGTACTGATGAAAAGAAATACTTCAATGAACTTGAATTTAAAAACTACTGTATAAACTTTGAATTACCCTCATTATTGAAAATTAGAAATAATAGTCTCTTCTTGTTTATCTTTGAAGACCATGCTTCTGGAATTATAAAATGGCCTAGATTCAAGCTGCTGGATTTCAATCAGATTCCAGATTCCTAGTCAGTGTGATATAAACTCTCAATTATTTTATTAATTTGCAATTTTCGATCAGTTACTATTTTTTAAATTTGATAGATGATATTACTGAACTGTTTATGCTGTACCGACCACCACTGCATTAAGAGGATGTAAAATCTAATTTGAATGAATATTGTGAATTATCATACCAATAAATAGTTAATAAATATTTCATGTTTTTATTATATTGACATTACAGATTATATTATGCACCTGCAATGCTCTGAAAAAACGTGTGAAATGTTTGGTTAGATTCATATTATTTTTAGGGGAAAACCAATACTTTGCGAAGGCAGGAAATTGAATACTTTTTGAGACCCCCTGCCTATTTGTAATTCCCTAGTCAAATATAGACATTATTTTTTGGTGAAACAATTTTGAGAAGAAAAGACAAAATCAATTGTCAAGTTCAGTGCGTTGATGGCAACTCGCAGCAGTGCAAATAACAGTTAACCATCACCATTTGTCTTCATAGAAAGGAATGTGCGTTTCCAATAATATAGATATTGATAGATATATAATTAAGTAAGTAAATAAAATTATACGAGTTTATAAAGTAACAAAAGCTCAAAGAACAAATACTATTGGTATAATAACCTTTTATTGCTAACAAATTACATTGTTTTATTAATCTGTATGAACTTTCTGTTATATTTCCAGTTTTATCAAGGGAAGAATATTGATAAAGTGCTTTGAATAGTGTGGTGGACGGGAATAATTCTCCCAATGTGAAATAAGTTCAGTTCAATCTCTTTACAAACAATATGGGATTGGGAACAATCGGTTTCCAGGTATTCTCATCTCAAATGGATTTTGGTTATCGCCGAATGTACCAACTACATTATTATAAAGAAAGAGTTTTTACGTGATGTGAACAAAGCTATGACTACCACAATGACTGTTAACCTAATGAACACGATTCATGGATTATATATGACAATTTTGATCCTTGTGTCAATGGGATGGCCTCATTTAACTACAGGTAAGGTTATCTATCATACATTTTATCCTTTATTGAAATTAATTATTTGTTTAGTTTGAATTTCATAGGTTTTGTTTTATTTGATCTGCAAGAACATATTGTATCAATATTTGATAATTTTGTTTTGCTGATTAAATTCTTCTTTCGTCCCAGTGACGCCAGAAAATATGTTTTGCGGGTTCAATTTGAACTATGATAATGCAGACATGGTTTGTGTGGATGTTTGGCAATGTATGTCGGCAAGTGATACAGAATTAATTGAAACGATATCTGAGACTGTTGAATAATCGTTGCCAGTACCGATTAGATTCTGCACTGAACAACATCCTGCCAGCTTCATAAAATTGATATGATTCAATAAAAATATATAATTTTTCAACTCCTTACAATAATTTACACAAACCCCTTGTCTTGTATTGATTAATTTATCCATTTGCACTCAGGTATCGTGATAAGCTACGAAACAGACTAAACTTCATTATCTAAATAATTATCAACTCAAGATAAGAAAACTTTCTCTATAAGAGCTTATACTTTATCCAATATCTTTTGATTTCTATCAATTAAATGGAATTTCATTTCCTATAAGAACTCACATTTTGAGGTCAATTTTTTGCTGAATCTTCCAAAATAAAATTACTTTAATGGCTTAGTGAAATTGTGGAAGACATATCTCATTTACAAATCAAAATAAGATTTATAATAGATAAATGTGCTCAGATGCCAAAAATATCTGACTAACGGAATCCAAACTCCACAATGGATTTTCTTCCCCACCCTCATCTTTTGGCATTTTAATCTTGGGTTTAATTAGCAACTACAACCAAACACGCTAAAGGTTTCTAAGTTCAATGAAAATAAAACTAGTACATTTATGTTTCAAAATTACCCAGTAACATAGAACCACACACATTATTTATTTAATACTTTAGAGTATAGATGTTAACCACCGAAAGGAAATGTGAAGTAGTAGCATTTATAATTCATTCCTTGGGCATGTACATTACTTAAATAACATATTCAGTAGGGGATTGATTTTAGACACCAACCAGGCAGCAATGTAACCATTTTTTCCATTATTACAAATTTAGAAAGTCAGTGTAGATAACTTGGCAACTTCTGTTCAGCAAATTCTTCCTTCCACAAACATTTGAGATAAAAGAATTTCTGGGAGTTCTAAAAAGTCTGCTTGTGTGTATTGAAAATACAATGGGTGGCTCGGGTGGCTGCATTGTTTCAAATGCAGGTGTTTATTGTTGAAAATGTGACTTTGCGTACATTTTGAAGCGTAGGTGTTGTAAACATATTCTCCCATTTATAAACATATCTGCATATAAAGATCTCATTGTGAAAAATGCAATGGACACATTAATAGATCTAAAAACAAAATTGTCAGTTTTCTTTTAAATACCAGACAAAATGATTAAATAATTCAAATATCAATGACTTTAAAATCAAGTTATGTGTAATAGGTAGCAATTATTTTCCCTAATTTCATGACAGATGAATGTATATCGTCTATTTACGGCAATTCTCTCATTTATTTTGGAGAATAGCTCTTAATATTTAGCACACAGACAAAGTCCAGAAAACAAAATGGATGATGATGATAAATCCTAGTTAGTTTTGTGTCTGCTTGTGAGCTCCAATCACCATTATGATCACTGTTTGTGTATGTAGACAGACAGGTTCCTACTTCTACAATAATTATAATTCTTCTCCTACACAGCAATCCATCTCTACAATACGACAAAAAACATTAGAGAAATACCATCTGACAAGCCATCATAAATATCATGAAATATGGTTGAAGATAGGAAAACTTGTCCTTTAGGAATGATCTGTATGAGATAAACCTATGGTACAGATCTATTTACCTGCTTAATGAAATCTCAGCTAAACATACAACCAGTAATTTTTTGTAAGAATGGCATCCATAATCTGTAATCATCATATGTACACAGTAATCAAATCTAGATTTAGGCGTAGGAGTTGTTCGACTATGCCACTCAACTAAAATAATGTGCAAGGAGCCATAAGGGCAAAAGGCAATATGCTCATCAAATTGTCACTTAACGCAATAATTGTCGCCAGTCATAACATTGTCATAATCCACAGACAGGTTTAAGAAAAAGCACTGAATTGTAGATGTCTACAGTTATGCCACAAGTTAATGGCAGAATATTTGGGAGGTTTACATAATTCATTATACAGGATTTTTGCACCACATTCCAAAGTATTACATAAATTCATATGTTTAGACTTGGTATTTTATCACTTAGGGTTCTTGGGTCCTTATTTAAAGTATTAAAGAGGGAAGTACATAACAGCTAGATGGAATGGTTTAACCCAATTTTTCTCTCCTTCTTTTACAAGCTATTAGAGCCATCTTGGTTCACTAACTAGGAGATTCCCAGTTCGTTCTCAAGAATTTTCTGCACAGTTTACCCTTGTCCGTGATGCAGGACGCATGGCCTGGCAAAGAACAGCATCATTTCATATAGGTCGGATAAAAATCTTAGTTCTTGTGTACACGTTAGCTTGAATGTAATAGATCCCTTGACAGTTAGAATTTCATGAAGACTATTGAAGAGTAGGAAGAAATACTGTTTTCCGGTCAACATTACCATTAGCCTGGATGGTCAAAACATCAAAGTCATTTCATTTTCGAGAGTTTTCATTTCTAATGCAATGATTTTAAACAATGTTGCAGATGGTATATAGAGTCTACTAACTACTTAATATATGGCCAGACAAATTTTGTTGTATTACATGAAAATGTGATTAACCAAAATAATCTTTCATGGTGCTAGTTTCTCACATGTTCTCAGATCTACTTCTTGAACTCTTCAAACTTGTCAGTAACATCTTCTTCTTCTCCTTTAATTCTAAACAATTACTTGGTTGTGTTTCACACATGTTCTAATAAGAAAGTAAATCTCTCATTGATAGGGAATGAAGAACATCAAATATACATGAATCTATCCTTCGGCTGATCTTCTCTAGGTCATGGCTACACATATTTGTTATCAAATAAATACCCTACACAAAGAGGGTATCACAAGGAAATAAAAATTTCATTCCAATAAAGAAATCAGAGACTATGGTTTTGGAATACCCCATTTACAGAAAATGAAATGTTTTGTTTTTGGTGTAGCCATCTTGAAAATGCACATAACACGGTTATTTTACTGCTTTGAACATTTTTGCCAAGTTATGTCTTGTGAGTGATAAAGATTTCTTAGGGTTCTTGCCAAATTTATAATAATAAAGATAAACTTATAAAATATGTTCAAGAATAATTATAAAACAAACAAGCAGTGTGAATTGGAAATTAAATAAAACTTTTTGAACCACAACAATTGATAAAGCATCAACATATTCTATATGAACACAGAGAGAAAGAAGGCTTGCCTATAGCCAAATACAATACAAAGTTTTGCTCACTCAATGACCTTATTGGTTAGTATTTGTTCACTGTGGTCCTAATTTGATTGTGATTAATCAAATTTGATAGCTTTTGTTGAGAAAAAAAATTATTCTGACTGGAAAATTATTTTGATTCGGAGATGTATATTTAAAACTTCCTTGGCCAAGTTGTCAACCAAAATTGAATTACTAAAAAGATCAATCCTTCCAAGTTTTCATTCATTGCAGAATGATTATCGGTATGATGATACATGTACTTCCAAAAATCATTTGTGGATGTGTAAAACAAATGCTGTCTGATTCCTGGCCTATTATTCTTTCAGACAATGGATAACACAAAGATTATCATGTGTAGAATGTAATTATGTTTCTGTAAAAAATGTTGCACAGGGAAGTTTTGTTTTTTAGACATCATTATGTGTCGATCAGTGCAGAATATAAGATTACATTCAGTTGACATGTGATGCTAATAATCTTTGCTTTGTACATATTTTCTTAAATACTTATGTACAATGTATTTGGTATGATGCAGGTTAAATCATGATTCAGATGTCAAGAGATTCCCAGTAGAAATTATGATGATGTATATCATGGCTTTAGAGACTATTTTCATAGTGTTAGGAAGAGCTATTTCAGAAACCAAGAACAATCAGTTTAATATTTACTCATCACTGTGATGTGGTAAATTCTAATTTCATAAATAAACTCAAGCATTTGGTTCATGAACATTGGGGGGGAAGCACAAATAATGGATCAAGCACAGGATGCATACAGACACACTGATAAAAGATCCTATGCTTGGCTCGGAACTACAACTTCCAGCCCAACTAAAACATCAGCCCTGATTCTCTAGCCAACCTATAAGTGTACCTAGAATACACATCACATAACAAATTTGAGCATTTCAAATTCTATATTATCTTTCAAACAACCTACTTACAAACTACTGGTACTAAAAGTGTATATTGTAAAGTTTAAACAGTATAACAACATTGTTTGGCTAAGTAAAGATTGATTGTCTGAGTCACTTTAATAGCAGACTGTAGGTTAAGAGAAAGACAATTAATCCATGTAATGTAGATAGTAGGTAATGGATGTCTGCAGTATTTACAAGTGATTAACATCTACACAGAGGTAATAAAAATCTCAACTCAGAACAAAGATTCTTGTAGATTCTCTTTTACTACTGTCATAAAACAAGCTATACACTGCTGCTTCTTCTCCTATATTTCATCAGCTCTAACTAAAATTACTACCTTAATCTTAACTATAGCAGCTTATTAGTATCCCTAAAAAAAGAGTGAACAAGCTTCATGATTAAATGATTAGGGTGGACAGGAACATGGCACTCAACTTGGCAACATCACATCATTCATATCATGAAAATGCCTCTTACCAGTAGTAGGAGAGATGAATATATTTGTTGAAGATCAATCTATGACCTCTAATCTGTAAAATCACAAGGATAATTCAGCAAAAAATGATATTCTCAAAAATGTAATTAAATCAAGTGATATAGATTTCCAAAATACAATTTCTTTTTTTTTTGGTTTTAACTCATGAATGTGCCTAAGATAAAATAAAATATAATTCAAAAGATTTAATTTGTTGTGTTTATCAGTTTTATTCATCACCAAGAACAATGAGATTATGATGGACAGGAATATTGTGAATTCTGAGAATGGCAATAAAGTGTAGATTAAAGTGATACAAATATTAACTGACTATCGCAAGTTTTTCATCTTTAAAATTGTGGTTTATTGTCAACTCTAAATCATGCAATTCTTTTCTTTTGCACACTGTACTTAAAAACTAATCTTGATATTTGTATTGCATCATTCAATGTTCAATTACCTTTCTAAGCAAGCCAGTTGTGTTATTTTAAGATGATAAACATTTACTTTAATTGGTTTAAACCTGTACCATTTGAAGGATGAAATAGGGGATCAATTTACATTCTAAAGACCAGAGATTCAGATGGTACTGATATCTTCTATACTCACTGATTATTGTAAATATAATACTTGGTATCTTAAATATTGATTGAAAGTAACTGTTTAAAGCTCATTACATCTCTGATCACTTGTTAATGTGTGAGGCATCTCTTCTGAATATGAAGACACAACTTAACGAGGATAAAAGAAATCCGTTTCACAAACAGATTCAATAGCATACATAATAGAAGCAGGAAGGTTTGACCATATGCGTTGCTCCAAAAAATGCCAAATCTATTATTGATAAAAGATAGCTTTTAAATATCTTATCCTAATCTGTTCACAAATTATCTCAAGTTAGATCTTTTCAACCTAACCTATTAGTCCAGGAGCTAATGACAAAATAATATGGTCATCAGTTACAAAAGGTTTGACCCCCCAAATTTGTAGCAGGTGTCCATACGAGTAAAAATCAATTGGTCAGATCGGGCACTGCTGGGGCGTTTAGCCACAGCAGCACCTTAAAGTAGCGCCCAGGGGGCCTAAAATTAGGTCATAAGTTACATGGCTGAAACTTTCTAGGGATAGTGGTATCCATAGTCGGAGTAAATATTTCACAAATCTAACCAAAATTTCCGGGGCTTTCCCTAAGTCAGACCACGCCCAATATCGCCTCACGGGACCAATAATATGGTCATAAGTTACATGGCTGAAACTTACCAGAAACAAAGATCCACACTTGGTAAATGCAATTTTCAAAAATCTAACCAAAAGTTTGGGGGCTTTCCCCAAGTCAGATCGCTCTAAAGTATGGCCGACCACGCCCTAAAAATGGGGCTTTTTATATGGTCATCAGTTACATGGCTGAAACTTACCAGAAACAAAGATCCACACTTGGTAAATACAATTTTCAAAAATCTAACCAAAAGTTTGGGGGCTTTCCCCAAGTCAGATCGCTCTAAAGTATGGCCGACCACGCCCTAAAAATTGGGCTTTTTATATGGTCATCAGTTACATGGCTGAAACTTACCAGAAACAAAGATCCACACTTGGTAAATACAATTTTCAAAAATCTAACCAAAAGTTTTGGGGCTTTCCCCAAGTCAGATCGCTCTAAAGTATGGCCGACCACGCCCTAAAATGGGACTTTTTATATGGTCATCAGTTACATGGCTGAAACTTACCAGAAACAAAGATCCATACTTGGAACACATATTTTTCAAAAATCTAACCAAAAATGTTGGGGCTTTCCCCAAGTCAGATCGTCCTAATGACCACATCCTAACAATGGGACTTTTTATGTAGTCACCAGTTACATGGCCGAAACTTGCCAGAAATATTGTTCCATGCGTGGAAAATGTATTTTTCGAAAATCTAATCATAAATGTGGGGGCTTTCCCCAAGTCAGATGGGCCTTAATATTGCAGCCCCACCCACTCCATGAACTTATAATCATGTAATATCGATAATACATTGTTGAAGCACAAAAATAAAAGAAATGTTTATTAGATAGAAGAAATGTTTATTAGCTATAAGCACAAAAATAGAAGAAATGTTTGTCATAAGCTATATGAAGTCCTAAAATGAACAATGGTATCAAGTGTTATTGCAAAAGTAAGTATACCATACCTCATTCACGACGCATGTCCTGAATATATACTTAGGACTGGAGGACTGCTTTTAAATTTATATCTTCAAAGGTTCCGTATTCCATCACAACAGTCCATTAAACAATGATTCAGAATGTTTTTTAACATCTTATAATAAAGTGAAAAGTATTTATTAGATAAATCAGTTGCTTTGGTTTGAATTTCATAGTATTTGCTTTTTCTGATCTTCGAATAACAACCTAATGGATTTTTAAGAAATGTAAGTCAATGCTGAATTATGAAATCTATTTATAGTTTTAAACTTAATAGTTAATCTGTCTCACTTTCATCATCACTACAAGAAATGTTTGATTCGTCATCGGAGTCCTCGCTTTCTTGGTCACTATCTTCATCCCTACAAATACTCTCAACTGACACAGGAGCAACATCACCTTCAAACCACTTTAATTCGTACATCCCATCATCATTTAAAACCCACCCACTATTCTCTGGATGGAAATTGGGGGGATTATTCTTTGACGCATTTGTCCAGACACCACAAATATAATTAGCTCTCTTGATTTTCAAAGTTAATACTCGTGAGCATGGCGGCAAAGAACTTGCTTCTATGCCTTTAATACCAGAAAGACATCCATCGCTTTTTTTCGGTTTGTATTTCTTTAAAAATATTTCTAGGCGAAGATCATCAACTGAGGACATTTTAGGCATCCCATAGATACTACAAACAAATCTTTCAATAACTGTATTTACTTCAGCAGCAATGGATTCACTTTTACCGAGAGAAAGCAAGGCTTTCTGGACATCAACCGCTTTCTCTAATAATTTTAAAGGTCGGACTTTCCCTTTCCTACTAAACGATGCAGTATAATCACAGCCAGTGAGGGCATGGTATGCTGGTAAAGACTTGGATAAGGTTGTGCCAAGATTCTTGTGTAATTCATTCACATTTATATATCGAAGTGTGTTTTTGCTATAAAGACCTACTTCCAGCCAAACATTAATCCCCGGAACAATTAAATGCAAATTACCCAATAGGATTATCAGCACATCAGTATCAGCTGTTCGGATGACAACATTACTAGGAGCTACAAGGGAATTGAGGTGGAATATCATTCTTGAATCAGCCTCCTCATGTTGACTTTCAAGCGCAGTTTCTTCTGTTTTTAAAACTTTTCCATTGGAGGCCCGGAAGGAAAAACATTTTTCTTGGCAGGTCACAAATACTTCTTTGTTCTTCAATATAATGGCTGAGCCATTCTCCTGCCAGTTCATCACCAGAAAGGCGATCAACGCCTCTTTGAATTTGTCATTTCTTAAGGCCTGTAAAAAGTCTGCAGGTCTTCTTTGCACAGGGCCAACAATATCATACTCCAATTCTCTATTGGTTGCACCGGCTCTTCTATTTCTCTCACAGTCCTTTATTGACGGAGTTATGGTTCTGTCAAAAACCAATTCTATTCGGGAAGCTTTCAAGTCACAAAGCCTTTGTAAAATGCATCTGGATACTCCACCAAAAGTACTTGGGAGTGTCTGCATTAAATGTAGAAAAAACAGGCCATCAACTATGATACAATCTATTTTGGAAGGTGGTTTTGAAGCAATGCGGTTTTCAAGCGCTTTCATTAGTGTAACTTTGGGAGTCTTCAGTATTGAGCCATCTACATGACATAATGAAAGTGGCATTGGGGTTAACGGGTACTTGAGGACTTCAGCCATATCAATCCTCCGCTCAAGAGCTATACAGAGTATTCGACCAAATAAATCACGTTCCATTTGCAATTCTTTTATAATACCTGCTTTAGTTTTCCCCTTTGTTTTTAAACCTTCAGTAGAAAATGTACATAACTTCTGGCGTTGAATTCTTTCTTCAAAACGATGCGAGTTATCTGCGCATTCAGATATGAATTTTTCTCGTGCTCTTTGACCGATATCAGGAACATTTAATAGGAATTCCTTTGTTTCTATGGTGGCTGCTTTTGCTGATCCAATGTTAAAAAGAAATTGATGATTTGTTTCATCTTGAGTGAATGGATTCATGAGCTGTTCACTCATTAGAATTATGCTTTCTACATCACGTGCATTTCTTTGCATTTGGTTTGGCTTTAAATCCCGGGAAATATCTTCTTTTGTATCTAAACCAAGTTCGTTAAATAAGTTGGAAAGAATACTGACGCGCATTGAATGGCTATTGGCCCATCTTTGCCGAGCTGAAATCGAATTAGTGAATGGACTGATACCTGTTCTTTGGCTAGCGGCATCTGCATTAATAGTTTGCTCCAATGTCAAATCTACAGGCATTCTTGAAAAGGGCTTCCCAGTTCTCTTCAGTGCAAAGCGTCCTTTCCGGAATTCACTGTCTAATTCGGGGTGGGTATCCTTAAGCTTTAACAAGTTGTCATGAAACCGAACTAACCATCGAGCATAGTTTGGCTGGTTGAATGTAAAAAAATAATTGGTTAATTTTGGCAAACAGTGTATGTATAATTCATAATCTCCAGTTCGAATACTTCGAGAAAATTCATGATACAGGTGGATCATTTCGATATAGATCATCCAGTATTTAGCTGTAAGGCCATGATTACCGTCTAATGTTTCTTGGGTAAAATGTTTGTACTCTGTCAAAATCTTCTGCATTTCCATTGAGATGGCGCACTCATTAAAATATTCAGCAGATCGCATGGCTTTAACTTCAGTTTCAAGATTACGTAACTCCTGTATATCAATATCCTGGCGGTAATAGAATGATCTAAAATGTAATATTTCCATTGATAAAGCAAGCAACTGGTGTACTCTCTTACACCTGTTGTAATGTTTTCCACTAATAAATCCATTAAGTGAACCAGAAGCCAGCACTCCACATTCTGTTAAAAGATACGGTCCTCCGGATTCAGCAATGAATTTCCCAACCGCTTTGAAAACGGCCAATTCAATGTGAAAAGCACCAAGTTGGACAAATACAGAATCAAATGTTGGTGATTCTTCAGCTTGGATTTGTAGCGCAACCTTTGCAATGGCTAAATCATATGTTACACAGATGCATGTTTTCCCACATTCATCAGCAATTTTAAGTGCCCTTCGAAGAGTTTCGACAACTACAGTATTCGAGGTAGGAGATATGTTTATTTGAGGAAGATACCATATCTTCTGAACGGTTTCGGTTTGATTGCTTACCATTGAATTCCATCCGACCCACATTGGTGTATCATGCATGGAAATGTACTGTGATATCTTCCACAATATATCCTTCATATAAGCTGCTTGATAACTTTCGGGTACATGTGATCTTCTGGAATCAGAAAGAGGTAGGATATCTGATGCCAACATTCTGGGCTTCTTCCTATATGGCTCAAGATCAAGGCCACATGCTTCAAATGTTCTTCTCCTTTTACGACTGATTGGTTTGTATGCAGTTGTTGTCGATTGGTTGTCAGCCTCAACGAAATCCTGAAAAGCAATGCCTACTGTATCATGAAGGGTGTCTTTACCAGAAAGAGTTTCAACAAATCTATCGTAGTTATCAAAAGCAACACCAGTTGATAAGTGTGGTGACAAAATCATGCCACTGGGTGTTTCTAGGTTGCGCTCAGTGGAAGTAAATGTCAATTCTGTTTCAAGTTCCTCAATGCTATTGTAACTTAATGTATGCCCTAAACGATTAAGAATCTCAATAACTTTTTTACTGCCTGTAAGGCTTTTCATGGCAAGGCCAAGTTGTAGGTGCTTTGATGGCTTAGTTCTACCCCCGGTTACAGAATAAATGACATCCTGACTTATGGAATGAATTCTCCTGACTTTGTTTTTTCCACGATTAGAGTATGGGCCAGCTAGTAGATGAGTAAAGAAAGTGGAAACCATGTCTGGTACTGCTATTTCACCATTTATGATATGTTGTATGGTTAAATTCTCAGGCAATTTAATTTTCTTTGTACTGAATATTTCTCGTCGGAGTAAGAAAGCGACATCCCGAACTTTATGTTCAGTTTCTCTGGCGTTGTCAAATGCTTTGCGAACAGCGTCATCAACATTTAAACCTTTACTGAAGACAATATTACCACGTCTTTTATTTCCACTGTCAATTGAAATATTATCCCCAAAGAATTTAACCAGCTTGTTCTGCAAATCGTTGGGCAAAATCCCTAACTCAGTATAATTTCCGCCACCAAATTCTAATAAACATGACTGATAGTATTGCAGTAAGCTATTTAATGGGTAGACCTCTTGTTTTTCCAGAATAACGTCAGTCACAAAACTACATAAAGCATCAAATGCTTTGGCATGTATATTCCTAGCATCATGCCATTCACTTTTATCACATGACCCGCTTACTTCTCGCATCTTTTCAGCTCTGCGTTGATATTCTATTCGGCACATTGCATGATAATGAATTTCTTTGGCAATGAAATCTATATCTTGAATGTTCTTAAGCATATTTTCATCCTGAAGAATTGTTGCATATTCTTGAATATTTTTTTCGATTGTCTTTGTAACACAGGCTATTAGTTTCTGTTTGTGACCTTGATGTTTTCTGTTTGATTTTCTACAAAACAGGCAGACCTTATCGAACACACCAGAACTGGATGCAGAAGTCGATGTTAAACATGATCTCATCAATTTTTGATTGGAATTTGGATTGTCTTTTTCTTGTACTTCTTGCTCGTCATCATTCTGTTTCTTCTGAATTTTAGATATCGCTGTAAATCTTCTATAACATTCCATATGAAATCCTGTTGTCTCATCTACGACTTTAGGGAGCATAATTTCAGCATACTTCAAACGTGACTTTTTCCGGATTTCAAGAATTTGTTGACAGTTTTGTAGAGTATCTTTTTTAAAGACAAGGATCCGACCGACATCGGCACCATTGCCAGAATGAAGAGAGCACCATTTTCCTGCAAAATAGAAAAATAAATTAAAATGTACCTATGCATATTTAAAGAGAGAGGACAGATAGCCTTCGTACGAGATGGTGTATACCAGAATAATTTAGTCAGAGGGGTTCATTTTTCCAACCGTACGTATTTTTATTTTATTTTTTTATATATTTTATTTACCGTAAACATAGACATATTTGTAATAGATATACTTTAATCTATGCTCATATATAATACTGCTTGACTATATGCCTTAATTCAAAAAATTTAAATTTAAGTTCTATTATTTGTATATATTATATCTTACCAATTGGGTTGATTTTACAATCGTCTTTTTCAATTTCCATGTTGTAATGAAATTTGTTCCCACTGTAAAAATTACATACTTGTACTCTATGAGACACTGTAACTGAAGACTAATTATACAATACATGGAGACCTATAGAATATTATATTGTACAAAATATTTATATTATGAGATAAAAAAGTTCATTGTTGGTGGCACAGAGATAACCTGTTCTAATGATCACCATGGGAACTGCCATACCCAAGTTATAAAACACACATACTGCAACACTGTTATATAATTTCAAACTTCTTAAAATATAAATATATTTAGATGATTTATATAGAAGGGGTGGATGGGGCTGCAATTTTAAGGCCAATCTGACTGGGGGAAAGCCCCCATATTTATGGTTAGATTTTCGAAAAATACATTTTCCACGCATGGAACAATATTTTTGGCAAGTTTCGGCCATGTAACTCATGACCATATAAAAAGTCCCATTGTTAGGGCGTGGTCGGGCATACTTTACAGCGATCTGACTTGGGGAAAGCCCCAAAACTTTTGGTTAGATTTTTGAAAATTATATTTACCAAGTGTGGATCTTTGTTTCTGGTAAGTTTCAGCCATGTAACTTATGACCATATAAAAAGTCCCATTTTTAGGGCGTGGTCGGCCATACTTTAGAGCGATCTGACATAGGGAAAGCCCCCAAACTTTTGGTTAGATTTTTGAAAATTATGTTTACCAAGTGTGGATCTTTGTTTCTGGTAAGTTTCAGCCATGTAACTGATGACCATATAAAAAGCCCCACTCTTAGGGCGTGGTCGGCCATACTTTAGAGCGATCTGACTTGGGGAAAGCCCCCAAACTTTTGGTTAGATTTTTGAAAATTATGTTTACCAAGTGCGGTTCTTTGTTTCTGGTAAGTTTCAGCCATGTAACTTATGACCATATTATTGGTCCCGTGAGGCGATATTGGGCGTGGTCTGACTTGGGGAAAGCCCCGGAAATTTTGGTTAGATTTGAGAAATATTTACTCCGACTATGGATACCATTGTCCCTAGAATGTTTCAGCCATGTAACTTATGACCTAATTTTAGGCCCCCTGGGCGCTACTTTAAGGTGCTGCTGCGGCTAAACGCCCCAGCAGTGCCCGATCTGACCAATTGATTTTTACTCGTATGGACACCTGCTACAAATTTGGGGGGTCAAACCTTTTGTAACTGATGACCATATTATTTTGTCATTAGCTCCTGGACTATATACTCACTGAACTGCAGCCATTTAGATATTTTCTAGTTATAAAGACAGGTTAATAATGTGTGAAAGACTTTTGTAAATCTTTATCTTAGGCATGTACAACCATCTGAATCCCTATTAGTTCTAAAGTAACCTAGGAATCACTTTTGAGCTATTTCTCATATTTTGGTGCTTAATTTGTGTACTTCATCTCAGTTCTTTCAACTGGTACGCTGTGATATTCAGGATTGATTCACTGAAGTTATATAAGTCTAACATATAATAAACATTGGACATATAAACCACCGTATGTGCTACTACAAACAGTATATGGGGGAAATTTTAGTAAACCTGTGCACAAGACCTAAAAGATTTCACACTGGCCAAAGACACTTTGGGCATTGCACTTAAAAAATTTTCACCCGGTTTCTGGCAGCTGGTCGGCAAGCTACCAAACCCTACGACCAGTGTGAAACACATACAGGCAGGATGTGAGCTAGGCTTCAGATATCATTGTCAGCTTATAAACATTTTATATCAGTTATTATTCAATCTAAGTATAAAGTATAACTTGTAATATCCTATATTTAAAACTTCTGTGAATCTGTTTTGGTTGAGAAGCATGCACATAACTAGGGAATTGCTATGTGGCATGTTCTTACATAATTAGTAGCAAATAGAAGTTAATTGAGAAAATGTTGTGCAATGTATTCTCCACGTTTGTTTTTAAAAATCCCTTTTCACACCATTACTAGGTGGTGTATTGATTTCCAAAGGAAAAAACTGGAAATGTTCAATCAATCATTTGAATTGTTGTTAAAATAATATGGAAAACATTTCAGATGCAACTTAGATATAGATTTGCATATATAAAAAATATAACCAACCAGCTCAAATGTGTATCTATATTTTTTAATTTCATTTGTGATCCAGAGTGTCAAAGTCAATCTTAAAGGAGCTAAATTGCTAACATTTGGGACCTAGAAATTGACACAATTGGGTCGCAATGCATATAATACTCTAATATGAATGTATATAAACTGATTCACATTCAATGGTTTCCATTTTTACTCTAATTTCGAATCAGTTATGTTCGGCGAAACAAGCCAGCAGTGTCAACCGAGGGCAAATTTATCGCGTCTAGTTATTGCAGTCTACATGCACCGTTTGAATTGGTGCAATGTTTCTAGTCTCATTTTTCGAGACTCTGCTAGAACTGGGACTGAAGCGATTCGTGTACCTATGGTCAAATATTTTTTTTGTCTTAAATATTGGATATCAGAAGCCCATCTTTTTCCAGTAGGATCACATCATCAAATTGACAAATAATTTGCGTTTTCAATGTTGAAGATTTTGGATGATATTGAGTTAGAGACTTACATGTAGCTACTTTAAGCTAAACAACCAATTGAAAATATGTCAACAGGCGCGGATCCAGAGGGGGGGTCCAGGGGGTCCAGACCCCCCCCTGCTCAGACTTGAAATTTTTTTTATGCGATTTTATTGGCGATTTAGACCTGTTATTTTAGAATTTACCTTCCAGAAATACGCCAGAATGAACCAAATTGAATCTAATTTACCAAATTATCGGTTGAGCGCAATTAGTTAAGCAATTATCAAACCTAGACCCCCCCCTGCAAAAAATCCTGGATCCGCACCTGGTCAATAGCATTTTACCAGCAAACACATTGTACACAGAAATATTTTAATGAATATAAATGGGTTTTAACTTCCTACTTTTCTTTGCAAACCAGAAAGGCATGCATCACTTCCACACATCACAAAGTATGCTATGGGGGGTTCTGTTACATGTTTGTTCACAGGACCTCATGCGGTTCTTTACCAGATCCTTCTTCACCAATGACATGAGGAAATCAGGCTTTCTCCACCAACATTAGGATCCAGAAATTGTTCTCAACCAGAATGGGGGGTCGGATGGCCAAATAGTTAGTACTTGCGAGCTGTATAATAAAGCCTGTCATTGAGTCAACTGGCATGGTTTCGAATCCCTGGTTGTGACAAGGAGGAGGGTCGCCTGTCCAACCTTGTGGGTTTTGTCCAGATCCTCTGGTTTCCTCCCACTGCTAAAGACCTCAACGACCTAGTTAGTGTTGAGTGGATTTCTCTCTCTCTCTCTCTTTCTCTCCCTCAACCAGAAATTGTTTCTACCATTAGTGTCAGCATAAAATTTTAAACACTGATCATCATTGAGCAATATTTGATTGTAATGTATGTTATTTTAATCCCGATAACAACATGTGTGGTATATATATGTAACTCAAATATTATAATTCATATTAAATTCATATTAAATTAATATCAAATTGTAAACACTCGTAAAATCTAAATCAATACCCCGGAACTCAGTAAATACTACAAATGCATTATTAACTTATAATTTTTACTTCTGTTCCAAGTAAAATGAATTGAAGCAGAGGTATAATAATGAGTTGCCTGTTTAACAAATCAATGACTGTTGATATGGAGAAGACATTTAACACAAAAAAATCTTAACAGCTGTGGATAGTATTGATATAGTCCATGAATTCCAAATACTGCCTGCCTATATTATCATTCTCAATATTAATATTTACACTAACTTAAATTGCAGCTCAGTTGTAAGAATAATAACAAGAAAAAGTCTGGCGACAGTTGGTTTCTATGTTCTCTCAAGTGTTGTACCAAACCTGTCACTGAATTTATTGACTTTTTTGGAAGATTGTAAGAAATTTGTAGTTTATATGTAAATGAAATGATCTGGATGGGCACATGCCAGAAAGTGTGCTACAAGGGGAATTTTGTCAAGGTGGCAGTTTTTCCACCTATTCTTCATCAAATTTTAAACGTCAGTGACTCCTTTACATGAATGTCAATGTTTACTCAAGACCTTAGTTTTTCATCCCATCACACTGACCAGAAGCTGTTCCTTGCTAGGCTTATTTACACCACTGACAATGGGAAACCAGGATGGAAAATCCTTTGTATTGGACCTACCACCCGTCAAATAAACACTAGTATTTGAATGACATTGCATTACTTTGATAATCCTGAATTCATCCATTAGCCTTCCTATTAGGAATGTGTTTGAGCTTTCAATCTTGTTTTACGACCTTCGTTCAGTCCCCACTGTTTTTAGTTGTTTTATGAAACTGCTAAGTTTCCATTAAGATTTGTTGCTTTTGCAAAGATTTCACAGTAACCCTTTTATCCAATTATAGTATGGCTAGTTTACTTGTTATTCTTGAATGGGTATGTAATGCAATTTTATTTCGTCTGCAAACATAAAACGTCGCAGATATTTGTACCTTGATCTACATGCAATGTTGAGCTTTGCAATCTTGTTTTACGATCTTCGTTACTCAATTCCCACCGTAATTAGGTGTTTTAGGATTATTTGAAAGACTATAATGGCATTCTGTTCACGATCTTGTCAGTTGTAAAAAAAGTTCCAATCTTGTCTGGATGTCTGTGTTTGATGGGGAATTAAACGAGAGACAATGATGGCAACAGTCGTCTCACTCAAGACTATTCCATTCTTTTTAAAGTGATGATTTGCCTTCTGTCTGCTCATCCTTACCCAATGATAAGTTGAAGAGATGGCGGAGATCAAATTATGTTGGAGGAGATGATTTTCAGGGAAATCACAGATTGGGTTCCATCTTGATTCATTAAGAGTTGAAATAAGAGAAAGATGTTGTCACGTTTTACTGCCACAATATAGTAATCTTCCTCCATATTCTTTCATTATCTTGTCGACTACTTGACTCCCATATCAGGCAATACTAACATTTTCCAACCAAACTTTTTGTTCAGAATAGACAATTACAGGAATAACTCTTATTTAATCTGTCATGACTTACCAAGTGCTTTAGTGACTTAAGTCTAAAAATAGAGTTTGCCTGCCAACACCACATCATAGATATAAATGTTGTGTAAATCTCAATTTAACATTTACCAAAAGACTAACTGACAAGTTGGTGATTTTTGATTGTTAACTGTGAAATAAACTGACATTTTCATATGGATTTTATGTGTTTGAATGCACTCCCACATAAAGATGTAAATTAAATATGTTTTTAAAAAGTGTTTTTAGGAGAAATCTGATGATTAAACCTCTAATCGCTTGGTCTATTACATGCTTATCTCCATGAATCATAAATAGCTGTACTGCATGGTTTTAATTAAAGGTAGACACTACCTGATTACAATCAGTATAGATGACAAGAGTCGCAAGAATGTTATGGTTCCATAATGCTGTACCTAATGATTTTCATCAACATCCTCGCTCCTGTGTACCTAAAAACCTGGTTGCAATAAACAAATTACCCTTGTAACTCATCATATTAATGCTGGTACAACATGCAATCAAGGAACATTGAACCATGCCACTTACACTATAGTGATATGTTTGAATGTATGTTATCCTGGCACAACACACCTGTCAAATCTAATAACTGCTTAAAGCAGACGTCACAACACAGCATACAGGATTAAAAGTAGCAAATATCATTTCTGAGGGTCCCAGCTTTACTTGAAAATAACCAATTTCATATTTGCTTATTGAAAAAAATACTTTATAACTCGAGTACATTAAAAAATATTGGTTTTTTTTTAAAAAAATTAATAAAAGGCGAGATTTGGCTTATATTAAGATTACTACTTTATTAACTCTTAAAATTGTAAACTTTATATCTCCAGTAGCAATACCTATTGAGTCATAGTCTTGTTTATTATTTAGATCACACTTACATTAGTAAAATATAAGCCTACAACTATTGCATATAATATATATATGTATTGATTTATTTTTGGTATATATAATAATTTCTAACAATAAGTTTCTATTCACTAAAATTTTCATTATACAGCATTTATAATTCCAAATTATAAAATTCTTAAGTCACTGGTATATATTGCACTCATAAATTTATTCCATACTGTTTCACAAACTTAAGTAATTTTTACTTCGCAAACTTAGTGCATAAGAGATCTTTGCCAGTCCACCATAAGACCTGTTGTTTTGCCTCATTTTGACTACAGTTACAGATTAGGAGTGTTCAAATTAGATTCTATGTTACACAAAAGGACTGTCAATAAAATATGGAGATGCAGATGTTTTAAAAATTCATAAAGAATCATACACATTATAGCTTCTAGTGATTTTCAAGGTTTTCAATGAGTTCAGAGGATATTCATTCAAAATGCTATTCTCTTGCCGTCAAATGTTTGAATTTTCTATAATTATTTGTGCAATATATGATTCTGATAAAGTGTAAATCTATAGTACATGTTATTTTATTTTCTTAAAGGTAAGACAAAATTTTAGGGGGCTTTGGACTGGTTGAATGGATTTTACACCTTAAATCATTTTAGTCTATATGCTATCAACAACTTTTCTGTGTTGCTTTCAATGCAAGGCTCTCACCTGACAGATTACATCCAAATCTTGGTTGAATTTACAGGCAAAAATAGCCTGGAATCACTGACAAATGGATATTGAATTTACTGTAACCTGTCATAACCAAGTCTTTCTAAATTATAACAGTCACTGCAGGAGAATAAAAGACAAAACCCAGAAGACAAAACCATGGACAAGACGCATAATGTACATAACACACAGCAAATGACACAATAAATTTGGAGGCTTATAACTTTAACATTTTAGAAAAATAATTTAAATAAAAACATCATAATTAACAACTGGTATTTATTGCATAGTTTGGAAATGTGTTAAGTTGGGTAATACCACTGACTTGTCATTCTTAATCTATTTAATGTCAGAAAACAAGAACACACATGGACACAAATGCAACTGGTAAGTATCAATTGCTTGTTCGTATTTATTTCTTGTTATACATAGCAGATTATCTCTCAGACCTAGAATATAAAAGAAATAGCTGAAACCTAAAATTGGCTTTGAATTACCCAATAAAACTGTCAGGTACTTTTTGAAATATTTGAAATAAATGTTGCCAGTTCTTGTTAATAGTATTTCTAATATTATACCTTGTGTGCATAAAATATAGTAATTGCTGCAAAGCCTTCACTTTTTAAAAAGAATCTCATATAAATTGCACACAATTGTCACATATTTCATTCTAGCTGTCACTTTCTTTTTAATGTACTGATTGTTCACTGAGCTAAAGATTAGTTATTCTTTTGATTGAAATATAGTTAATTGATCAAATTGTTATGTTGGCTACCTCTCTGATTACCATTACTATACCTGCGTATAATTGCTTAGCAGTAGTAAAAGAGCTGAATTCAGTGAATATCTTTTTTTGTTGCATTAAGTTACTGACAGCTATTGAACTCAGATTTAAATAATCCAACAATAACCCTATACTGATTGATGATACTCACTTCGACAGTTTTATGGCTTTATAACAAGGTTTTGTTCCTGTATTAGTGAAATTTTATATAAGTCATAAAATAAAATTTTAATGCATACATTACAATAAAGTCTCTAAAATTACTGTCAAATAGACAAAGGAATTCATAACATGGTGCTAGGGCATTGTTTCAGTATTACCGGTTTCCCAGACGAAAAAAATAAAGGTTCATAAATGTTTAACGGAAAATGATATATCATCAATAATCTTTTTTAAATAAAAGCAAAAAAGGCTGATATACCAGACATGTCACATTTCTCTCACCATTGCTTAAAGACAATAGAAAAATATTGATATTTTGTTAAATAATGAGTTGTTTTTTTTATCACACTTGATCAGTCTGCTGTATTAATAATGAAACAAAATCACAGAAGTGTAATGATTACCGGTAGTCATTGCATCACACCTTATTTAAGATAATAATTATTTACGTTTATTAAAATACATGAACAATATAACAACTACATATTTTATTTCCAACGTCAATAGATTTGAATGTGATACCAATTGGATATTTTTTTTTATCTAAAATGAGAAAAAAAAAACAAAAACCCATAAAATTTGAGTTTTCATGATTTACAGTTAAGTCAAATTTATCTTACTTAATAACTAAATTCACACCTTTTTTATATCTGTCACTAGTTAACTATTAACAAAGCTAACAGTTTAACAAATATTTCCATTATGAAAATTCTTTGACAACACTGTTTACTTCAAAATTATCCAAAATGCCAATGACCAATCCATACATAACATCCAAATAAAGAGCTTTTAGTAGACATATTTGATAGAATGATGTAAATTATTTGACTATCCTATGTGATATCTCGTACCTGGCTTAATACAAACTTTGATCAAACTTGTCTAGTGCTTCATTCATTAGATAGTCTTCTCGAGATTTCTCATACACTCCTGGTCAAATACCCTCATAATAGCTGCCCATCCTGTTTCACATGGGTGGTAGCACTTGAGCCGTGAGTATAAATTAGAGGTAACCTTTGGTCATCAGGTTGCGCTTGGTTGCTGACACTTGCCACATTTAACAGATGGGTAAATATAAACATGAAGGAAGTTAGTATACAGGTAAAAAGATTATCAACCTGTTTCAAGGGAGTAAGTATGATGATGGTTCAAGATCCCAATCACAATCCAAACATTTACTAAACAGTTTCTTACATATATATCTACTAAAAAAGGTCAGCGTATACTTACAAATTCAAAGGGTTAGAAAATATTTGATTTGGGAGACCTATTTTATATTGATTGTGCATTCAACTTGTTTAAAAAAACAGAGTTTAAAAATATAGTTAAGAATAAAGATCTTTACATTTAAAACTAATCCATTTATATAAATTGCACATCTCTACTATAAAGGTTAGAAAGCCAAAATGTACAAAGAAATGAGACAGAAAATATCTGATTGAGAAGATTTTTTCCAAGTAACATAGTGTCTTAAAATAAAACACCAACGCAATGTTTATTCAGTAAGGAAACGCAGAAATGTTTTCTGTGATCAACAACCCCCTGATCAATCTTATGTATGTATACATTAATTTAATACGTAAGTCAGCTGCACTCAACAAAAGTTGCCGGTAGACTACCTGAAATATTAGCCCTTGGAATTCGAAAAACTGTGCATGATAATTGTTTTGATTGAAGTAAAAAGTATTTTGACTACATCGTGGAATGTCTTTTAATGTTGTTAAGAAACCATCAGATAAGCTATATTTCTTTATATTTCTATTCCAAGCTTATTGAATTCTTTTAAACACAATAAGTATTCATGTGCTAAGTCTATGTCCGTTTGTTAAATAGCTATTCATTTTGGATATAAAATACCCTCTCAAGATGCTTTTTAGCGACCCACTACAGATGGGCAATTGGAACAGTATTCAAATTTTATCACGTAAAAGTAGCTCTGCTGACAGCCAATAGATGATGCCCAATTGCTGATAAAAATGACATATGACTTTTTGATTGTCTTCAGAAACAAATTGGCTGGATTTATGGTGCATCTTTTTGCTTTTAAAGCTATATAAGGATAAAAGTCTGGCATTAAATTGGAACTATTTGCAGTCTATGTGATGCTGTAGTTTATTCCAGTCTGGTGATAAGGGACCATTTCAGCAAGCAATCCAATAAGCCTTATATTAGCAACAAAATCAACTGTTGATTTATACTTAAAGATATATTGGATAAAATTATGGGGTTGGGCTTTTATTAAACCAAAAAGGCAATTCTTCTTATTGGAATGTCTCTTCTAAAGCAATAACTGTCTATAAGTTGATGAAAACATTTTTTATGAGGCAAGAGCAGGGTGAGGCAATATATGTAGGAAATAATTCTAAGGCAGTCATAAAATAAAATAAATGAAGGATAGTTTCATTAGTCTAATACTTTAATACAGTAACTTGAAAAACTTATCAAAAATGAAGGGTAGCAGCAACTTGATTCCAGCTGCTGGTGGATCTCTTGAATGTACCACATGTGACCTTGTATTTTGTTCCATTTAAATCCCACTGCCACGATTCCCTGTTAGCCCTGCAGGTGTTTTTACTATGACACAGAGAATCCAGCTTCAAAATTCCAAATGATTCTCTTCTGCCCTTTCTGAAAGTTTACAAGGTTATGGAAAGATGTATTTTCGGTAAGTTCCACAAATTCTCATCACAGCTAAGGTTACGGTTGCTAAGCCTTGTATTTTTTTTTTGTTGGAACTAAAGTTTCATTCATAAATTAAACATTACCAGAGACACATAAATGTCAAGAACATGTGATTGCGTGCATATGGTGAGTTAAATATGCTTTGAAGTTTTTAATGTCAGGTTTGGGTGTTTCAGTAATAATCTGCTACCCTTTAGCCCCACTTAAATGTTATTTCTACACCCAACCATGTATGTTCATAATAGAATAGTTAGATATTAATGTTATATATAAGTATTAGCTATGATAACAGAAGCTGTACACTAGAGCTTCGTCTACACTAGGCTTGAAAAAGCCGGCTTTTTAAAAACCCGGTTTTTTCAAAACCCGGCTTTTTCAAGTGTAGCGTCTACACTGACTGAACGGAAAAAGACGATGAACACCGACCTTCGTTATTTGTGGAACTTCCGGTTTATTTATTACGCCATCGGCTTCAGCCAATTTTGCAGAGATAATAATATAATAATAATGATTACTTTGGTTACTTTGGTGCAATTATATATCCAGCTTATGGAATATTGCAGATCGCTGACAGACTTACGGAAGAGGGCGAGAAAACGACGTGCACCCATTTTAGGTTAGGCATGTTGAAATTAAATAGGCTATGGCTATAGATGGATTTGAGATTTACCGCAATTTCTTAGAACCGGAAGCAATGCCAATGTTATGAATGTACGGAAGCTCGGGACGAATGACATCCGGGTACTTGATAAATCCCGGATTTACCGTCTACACACATAAAATTGCCGGTTTTTTGAAAAAGCCGGCTTTTTGATTTTGAAAAATCCCTCAATAATTGCCGGATTTTAAAAAGCCGGCTTTTTCGATTGAGAAATTGAAAAAGCCGGCTTTTAGGAAAAAACCGGGATTTAAAAGGCTAGTGTAGACGGTGAATGCTGCTAGTGTAGACGTAGCTATAGTTCTCATTATTTGGTATGAGCTAACACTTGATCTGTAATATCCTGGGTCTTTCACAGGATGAACCAAACTTTATATATCTAAATCATGTATTAGCTTATTTAATATTGTCAAGGTATGTGTGTTTTATTGACATGAAGCTGACCATGACTTAACGATGATGTATTAATTGGGTTAGATTTGTTTTCTGTGCACTAAGAAACTCCTATCTACATGTACAACCTATCTAGATAGGTTTATAAAGTTTATTTCATATAATAATTAGTTGTTGGAATTTTTTTTATTCAAAACTGATTTGTTTGTGTAATTTACTAGACATAAAACAAAACTGATTTACTTATTACGAGAATGATAACAGAAGTCACTTATTTAAATTGAGGAAATCACCAAAATAGCAAATCTGTAGTCTATAATTAAGTCAGCCTTACATAACCATGGTTAGTACAAATGATCAAAGAGAATGCAACTGATAAAAATAATATTATCTCATATCATCTCCTATTAAATAAATAGAATTTCCTTTACATCGCTATACACCCTATATAGACATGAAATTTAAAGTATTATTACAGAACAGTACATGCATGCTATAGATTTATTATTTCCAAGTGTCAAAACTGTTAAAGTGCAGTTCAAATTTAAGAAATGCACATTTTAAGTGCATATTTTTTTGCATTTTAAAACTTAAAAGTTTATTAGTATATTAGTTACAAATGTATAGGCCCTAAGTATGGCTAGATCGAATGCAAAATAACAAAATATACTTATTTTAAACTTAAAGGAGCCATCCTGGCTAAAAGACTTTCCTATTGTATACAACTGTGAAGAAATAGTCTATTCATCTTGTCTGAAAGTTTCAGCTCAAATTGTTCTCCACACAATTTATAAGGGTTACATTAGTAACTTTGTAGAGCGCTTGCATCAAATTTTTCATCAAGCAATTGAAAGCCTTTGCAAACTTGGCCAAAGTATAATTAAAATACAGCAATAAGCTGCAAAATTCTATTACTCACCTGAAAACAAAAGACATGAAAGACTATAGTCAATTTATCAAGTTGAGTTAAATACATTTTACTGGTATTTCTTTGAAATTATACCATAACGGTCCAAACACAAGCATGGGACAAAAGTAAAGGGTTCTAAGAGCCTTCCAAATAATATTAACACTATACATTTATGTAGAAATGTGTATAATGATAAATAGAAATTGTAAGTGAAGTTGAAGCATTATATAAACTTTTCATAACCAGTCCTCATGCAAATTGACAATCAAGTCTACCTTTTGAACACTTTTGTTATATTTCTGAAACAATAAGACATCTTAAAACTTTTAACAAACATGAGAAATATTGTCATACTTGATTTTGTTCAATAAATATAAATCAAGACCCATGTTCCCTTAATATTTTTACCTTTGACTAGGTCATATGTTATGTTATTATTTTTTAATTCTGTTTTTAATTTAAATCTAAATTTTTATATTCATTAATGCTTGGTTAGTCATTAGAGGCAGACAGCAATAAATCTGTCAGTCATTTTATATTACAACAGTCTGGCAACTGAAGTGGTTGATCTATTATTAAGTTTCTGTAACTATTGTTTTAAAGATACTTTCCCACTAAAGTATTTATCAGGTGGTCATTTCCAATAGAAGTATGACGATTTTGGTATATATGGAAAGAGATACACAAATTTACTTGAAAAACACCAATGGAGCACACACTCAGGACAAAACGAGAGGGTGTCAATAATTGGCAGTCTGATGATTAAGGGCCCTTTGCTCAAGTGACATCAAAGGTTGCACATTGAACTTGATGGTGAATGGATGCGGAAAAAGTGATAGATTGACACGTACAATCGTTTTTTTTTATATGCAATGAATTCTCCCTTGGCTTCGCACCCGTTCATAGGTAAGGTGACAGCTAAGTCTTGTGACAGGACTATGACTGCTTTAAATTGATTTTTTTTATAGCTTGGGGTATTTCCCCAACAATTCAATGTTTTAAGAGGGATTTGAAGCAAAATGTTGATAGATTAATAAGTTTGAATATGTGTAGTCTAAATATATCATCAAATCACCCTGTCTGTACTCATAAAGGTATCTTTAAATATTTAAGACATAATCCTTTAATAATTATATGTTTTCTACTTTACATCATAGCTTGGGGTATTTCCCCAACAATTCAATGTTTTAAGAGGGATTTGAAGCAAAATGTTGATAGATTAATAAGTTTGAATATGTGTAGTCTAAATATATCATCAAATCACCCTGTGTTTACTCCTAAAGATATCTTTAAATTTTAAGACATAATCCTTTACTAATTATATGTTTTCTACTTTACATGAAGAGACCAAAGTATACAAAGTGAATCTTGATTGGAGAGACCTGCTTAAGGAACCTATTATAGTTGGAAGTCTGATTTACAGAAAGTTTTAGTTGTTTGTTTCTGATATAAAGTGTTGAGAATCATTCCAAGTATCTGTATTCATTTTCCATACTTTTAGAATGCACATCGACGAGCTACATTGCCTGAAAGTTAAACAGTGTTACTGTTAATACGACAATCCACTGATTATCTATTAACACATCATTAACATGTAGACGGCTTTTGTTTTTACCAGCAGAAAATAAGTCTCCTCTAAGCTAATAAAATTAATATAACCCTCTGATTGACATCAGATAAAACTATTCTATCAATATCATATTTCCAATAAAACATAATTGACTACCATATAATATTAGATCTTAATCTGTGCACCGAAGTTTCTCCTTACAAAATCAACAATTAATCATGTCCCTTATGTCATCATAGTAATTGCATATCCACTTTTGTCAATAACAATATTTCATAATACTCAACAACAGGTGCCATATTTTGTAAACTTCAAACAAATCCATATTGGCAGTTGCAAATTATCTAGGAGTTCACAATGAGATACCGTGTCTTTGTGCATAATATATTTAATGGTTTTAAAATTCCCCGATAACTTTCGAGATCAAGGCATAAGAAAAATGTTACTTTTATCTCCCTATTGGGTGTAATGATGGATACAAGTTTGGTTTTGGCTACTTTAGAAAATAGTCAAACTGGCAGAGACCAGCAATTAATACCTTTGAATTTTTTTTTCAGGAATGTTTCAATTGTTTCAAACATATATTATATATAACTCTTTGGAACATTTATTTGAAATACCATAATGGAATAAACTGAGAATGGTAAAGTGGCATTTGAGTTGAAAGTTGTCTGTATAATGTAAAATCTAGGTTTTGACTAGTTCTATCATTGAGTTATAGGGTGCAGACAGTTGTAGCAGAAGTTGTGGGAAGATGTTATCAGTAATTAAATGAAAAGCAGTCTTTCTGAAATAGTCTAGGACAATCATTGAATCTAAGTAAAATACTTATTTGATTTGGAAGAGCTCATTGAATGAGAAAGTCAATAACATGTCAGTGCAAGTTGGGCAGAAGCCAATCACATAAAAATGGCTTTTGCGTACATGTTGAGGGATTTTTGAATACGTCATGTCTGCTACACTTAAGACAATTCCTAGTGAGATTTTCTTGCTTTGTATGAAATCAAGTAAAAGTAGATTTAATAGAAGTGAGTCAAGCCAAAGAAATTCAGAAAACCACGCTGATCATCAATTTATTTAATTTCAACTGCTCATGATGGAGTTAGTTATTCGCATATTTCATAGAAAGGTCAGTGATAATTTAATACCATTATGTACAAAGCTTGTCCTTTGGTGGACAATATCAAACAAATAAAATGGTTAAAATGTGCGGCGCCACACAGAAGTTTAACACAGCTTCTCCTCAAGGGTATGTAACGCAATTAAGTTCCTCCTGGTCAGTTTTAACCTCATCATGTCCGCATTTTATTCTCCTACTCTTTATACCCTATCCTCAAGCTTAAGCAGCTAACGAAATTAATCCACTAATTATAGGCACCTTAAGAAAACCTTCTGCCCTCTAGACAAAAATCCTACCACAATATCTAATCTTATTGTCATCAAATATAGTCAGACAAATGTTTCACAGCAGTGATGAGCAACAAATATCTTTTTACTTGACAACATCGAATCAATTTTACATCTACAATTTTATTTATATCTCTGGGTTAGAGAACTACCAATCATTAAAGCCACATTGAAATTTCCTAATTTGGTTCTCTTTGCAATGTTTGACTTATTTATGGCATTAGAGAGGTGAATTTGACTTTATGGGCACTGCTTTGGAAGTAAAATCTACTAATTTATTGGTCTAGCTATCAGGAAATTTACCTAGCTATATGAACTGTTACATTTATATGTAAGCGTTGATGCTACTATTAGGCTTTGAATTGATCTTGATGAAAGTATGAGAGACTAGGATATGATGACTGGAATATATAAGATAAATGGCTGATGTCGAGCAGAAGTGTTTCTGCCGAGTATAACTTTGACACATCATACAGCAGTTCGACCATAAGAAATTCACTAATCTTTATTACATTGATTTGACGCTTTGCTTAATCAATAGCATTCTACCGATTTAGCTGGCTGTGAGCACACTGGAATATTGAATGGTTTGGGAAATGAAATGCTACAAACATGGTGACTGCTGTTTTGTAAAAATTCAAGTAGTTGTCTTCCAAGCACAAAAAAGACAAAAGCTTTGGTTATTTGGAATAATATGCTGTGATTTCAATTAATGATCAATAGCCTTTCTCTTGACATGGGCAACAAACACTACAATTCTTGTTTTTTTTAAAGCAAAAAGAAATAATCGAAAACAGCTGAATTAAATATAAAATATTTGTATAGTATAAAGACACTTTAATAAAAGGTCAATGAGTTTTAAATTGTCTGACATGACAACATTTGATTCGCTTTTTAAGAATTGCTGATGGAAGTCTCTCGGATTATACAAATATAGTGTTATTTGTTAAGAGTTAAAAAAGCTTTTACCCATGTGAAAACGACCAGTGTCTAAATATTTAAATTCTCTTTTCTTGCCTCAATTACAAGGAAAGTGCATTTACATTGGACAAAAGATAATCTGTGTATAAGGCTAAAGAAGTCAATATTGGATCTATAGATTTTCTTGTTTGACCTATTCTCTTAAAGAGCCCCTCGTATCATTAATCACCAGCAGATTTAATTGTCATTTAATTCTCTACTATAACCATAATTTCTGCACATTGATTGCATCTGTTTATTACCCATACATGTACCACTTATTGGAGATAAAAATATCCCATGAAAACTATGAATAACAAAATTCAGCGATGGAGTGCAATAACGCACAGAATTAAATACCCATAAATTAACCCATTAAGGGTTGTCAAAGATGCTGTGAACCATCCATGCAAAAGAATTCAATGATTCCTTTTTCTTTTTCATTGAAAGTCAGTGGAGAAATCTGTGTGAAGAAAGAAAGGCTGACAGCATTCCTCAAGATTGCATCCACAGCGCCGTTTTTAATAAGAAACAAAGTGTATATTTCGCAATACACAGCGCATCCTTTTCACAGAGTGTTTATGTAATCAATTCTATTCCAGCCATATGATTGCCATTATTACATCTCACTAAAGTTGGGGTTTAGGGAAGAAATAAAATCAGAATGTGGTATCGATCAATTGACGAAACTCAAGCCTTCTTGGTGTCAATTTGAACAACTTGTGTTTTATGGAATGCATACAAACCAAAGTTACAGTTTATCTTCCACTGGCTCACTGAGCAATTAACTTTAATGCCCCAGCTCGGATGTGCAGTTCATCAACTACTCAGTGAGAAAAATCACTTCTAGCAATGTGTGTTGAATTCAGACATGGCGTCATTAATATTATTGCTAACACCCTGTAAACATAGCTCTCTATGTGTCAACTACCACCAGTATTGTATATATGCCACAATGATATAAGTAATCCTTCATCATATAAGTAATCCTTGCTTTCATTATGATTTTTGTTTAAAATGAAACTTATCAAAAATGAAATATATTGCTGTAGACCAGTGTCATATTTGTTAGATTGACAGGATGAAATCAAGGGCCTTAGAGGAGGCCCTGACTAAGATAAATATTATTTTGACACTGCTATTTACCTTTCTTACATGTCACAGTATATAGAGTTCAACAGCCATCATCTGCAACGCTCAAATGTGTTTAAAACACACTTTCAGCGTCCTATAGTTGTGAGTGGAATAGCCTAGGGCCTCTCTACATATAAATCTGGCATTTTGTTAATAATTTGGGATTGCCTATGTATATGGTAATATGGTTACCATTTAGTGCATTGCCTTATTTCAGAATAATTTTTTTTTAACTATTAAAATTTTCACAGATCATTTGAAAGCTGGGGATTGAAGAGAATAAAACATTACTACCAAATAATAGTCTTTCTGTCATCACTTCATGTCCCTTTGATATCATTTTACAATTCTTTGTGAATTTTTATTGCACATGGATTGTGACAGATATACATACTATAAACAGACTCCAGGGGAAAGAATGGATGCTTACTGTCTTTTTCTATTTTTTGTCTTTGGTTACACAGATCAGTTTTCCTTAGAAATATTTATCACAACTTCACTATGCCAACAAAAATATATGAATTCTCTGCTACAAGCAAAATCATTTTTAATGGCAATTTTTTTAGCTATAACAATATATTTTTTTTAACTACAAGAGACCTGACATTTCCTCCACAAGGGCTAATTGCATCGTATTTGTTTGTATGAAAGCCAATGGCCAACTAGCTCTTAACCTTTTCAAGATCCCCTTACATTGTTCATTTGTTGAACAGAATCCCTGCAGCACTTTAGGCTAATTAACGACTCAACAATGTACTCATGTAATTCAATATAGTAAATGTGGTAAGCTGTTATTCTGTTTTCCACATTTTGTTTGATTCTCGACATTATAATCTCCTGAAGACAAAATAACCTTCGTTCTTACTGTTTACCTTATCCCAACAACTGAATAAATTAAATGGCTGATCCATCATTAAATGTTTTCTTATGTCTAATTATAAAATCCATGAAATGGTTAACACTGCCTCAGTTAGTATAATTACACATTATCAATTATTCTAAACAACTTACCTTAGATTCTAGCTGCATCGAAATCTTCATTTATAGATTGCCAACTTTGAAACGTAGATGAGTTGTTTAAATATTGACTTTGTATCAACTGAAATCAAGACAAATTGATAACATTTTGGAAGAACATTCCCATATCTTAAATCACACTTTTATTTTATTCAGATGGTTTTCTTCAATCCAACATTTAGTCTAAAATAAAAAGTTAGCATATTATAAACACCTTCATTACAGGCTTCTGTTTAAATAATGTGAAATCAAAAATTCTTGCAATGGTGCCCAGAAAACAAGCTTAAAAATAGCAATCTTTTTAGTAAATTGGTATAATTTCTTATTTTAACTAATATTCCTGTTCAACCCTTTAAAATTGAAATTATAGTTCAGATTTCACAGCGACATAATGACTGCAACCTTTTATATATTGTGGCCTCTTATAGATTGATTCTAGTAGCTGTCATCATTTAACTATTGTTAGAATATAAAAATAGGTGTATTATCTCAATTTGGGGTTGATTAGCCAAGGAATCTTTGTAATTTTGCCCTCCAAAATTGGATCACTCTTTATTAAAGTTAAACAATAGTTGTACTGCAATATAATAATATTTGCATACACATTTATGGATAAAACAAAACCTGGTGATAATTTCAAGCAGGTGGATCAAAAAAATCTAAAAGTGACATAATCAAAATCATACGAAAAATGTCATTTAGGTTCACAAAATTCATTTGGCTTACTAAGTCCATTTTATTTTCACAATTTGTTATGATGAGCAAAGTATCATTGTAGTAAAACAATTGAAGTTCCAGTGAAGTACATGTCTCATGAGAGGGTTCAGTACATTGTTGCCCATGAATTACGAATGACAAATGTTTCAGCAAGATGGGTGCTAAAGCTCTTGAATGAGGAATGTGTCAGATCTCTGACATCCCATGGCAATCTGTGCCTTTTTGAAGCAGATCCTGATAATTTTTTGGCCAGATTTGTAACCATGTATGAGATTGAGACCTGTTTTCAAATATGAAAAAGCAACTAGCCGATCGCCATTTTCTTAGTAATGATGATAACATGTCAGCTTGTGAACGTCATTCAGGACCTGCAACATCGTTGACAAAAGTGTTCACCTCGAAGGGGACTATGCAAGAAAAAAATGGAAACCATTGACTTTGTACAGGTAGGGCTTAAAACTTTTCAGTGGGCCCTCATATTTCACAATGGAAAACCTTTTTCATTTTTTTCCCCTTCAGACTTATCTTATATTTCTTTTAACTACCTATATCAGTATTCTTGAGTACATGTATCTTAAAACATTCTAAGAATAGTTTAGCTTATCTGCAAATTAAACTCATGCTTCTCATTTTCTTAAGGCTAATTGTTTACATTTGAAAGGAATTGGAATTGGGTTATTTTTGATGAGTATAGGAGATGTCAAGTTGAATTTATTTCTACATGTACATGCAGCTATCACATGTTTTGCTGGCGGTTACCTAAGTTTATCTGTCAAAAAGAAGCCAGTTTACAAATGAGTTGTGTTCAATTTCTAGTTTTTAACACAATACTAATCTTGTAGCCGTCACTTTGCTTGTTTAGCAGGTGAAACAAAATGGTAGATTTTTATCTTGATTAAGTATCAACTGTAGAAGAAGCTCTCAAGTTGCTTGAGTGAAGAGTTTTTCAAACAGAGTTAAAGCACTGATCTGTTCTTGGACAATTCTGTAATAAATATGATCACCTGAAAAAAAGTTTTACTGCTGCAAACACAATAGATCAATGTTAAAGGGACGGTCACAGATTCCACAGAACACCACACAAAAAAATGGGTTCAGGTATGACAATCAAATGCAAAAATTTAACTGTATACTATACACTACTGCCCAGGTTGCTTATTCCATAGCAAACTGCAATATTTTGAAAGATGAATACCTAAGGGGAATATTGGTCAAAAATTGGTTCAATTGGTATAGTGTATTGAAAAGGATATGATGAATTGAACATTTTGAAAAATTTGGAACCTTTGAGACAACAAAAATTGGATATAGTCCAAAAAAGCAATGTAAACCAAAATGTAAAAAATTATCTTCTCAAATCGAAACAAAAATGTGGTCAAATTTTATCTAAATATTAAATAATTATCTAATCATCATTTTGATATTTGATGGACACTAAGACCAATAAAAGTTATGTCTGTTTTGATAAAATTTAAACCAAAGTAGGTGTGTAATACTTAATCTTTGAGAAATAACAGATCTTAAGCATGAAACCAAAACAGTAAACCGCCTTTCTCTTGGGTAATGAACATAATAATTATAAAGACTACAGTAGATGGATTAAGATGAAGTCTCCATAGAAGTCATTTAAAAGTCATAATGTACAAATAACGAAGTAAAGAGACTATGTCTTTCTCCTTCTTGAAAGATATTAAGTTCCTGATTTGAATAATGACAGCATAAATACAGGAATTTATTTGTTTGCTCTATTTTTTTCAGATAAATAATGCATGATTTATGTAACTTTGAACCTTTTTAATGTGGGTTTTATCGACATGATAATACAATTTAGTTATCATAATGCACGGCAATTGTCTCTTCGTTTTCCAATAAAACCAGGGCTGATTGTCATATAGAAACTTACACAACATCAATAAATCTGATTAAGTACATGCACTAGTAATTAAAACTCGAACAATAAACTCAAGAATAGCGTGGTTCAAGATCATTTACATAGAATAGATCGTACACAAGAATATACTTTTACTTGCAATCTTAATTGTACATGTTTTTTAAAAATTGATTTAAAAACCAATGACTCATTTTGTATTCTAATGAGCTGTCAAAAATACTTTTATACAAGATTTTTGTGTGACTGACGGCAATAAGTCAAAAGTAAACTTCTGACACCAGAAATTAACCATCTTAAAATAGTGTTGTAAGAATTTGTTACGGCCATGCCAAGAGTTGTATAATTTTAGTACATTTTATTATGTGCTACATGAAACAATGGATTGATGTTCTTTAGCATATTTACCTTATAAATTTCTAAATCAATTTAGAGCATCCCATGTTACATGTGTGAAATAGCTTTAATTAACGTCCACTTCCACCGAGGTGATATCGCAGACAAGCCATGTTACATATTTGCATCATGCTCTTGTGAAAGAGGGAAACAAATGGGGATTAACATATACTTGACACAAACTAGGTCATTTTGGGACTAACATATGGTTCAATTTTATTATGATAATTCTCTTGCAAATAGAGGTTTTTAGCAAACCCACAAGGTTTGGCAGCCGACCCTACTCCTTGTCACGTACACCCAGGGAATCGAAACCACACCAGTTTACTCAATGACAGCCCTTATGATACAACAGGCATGTGCTGAACAATCGGCTGTCCAACCCCCTACTATGTTCTTGACGGTGGTGTTTCTAGTATACCTGTACAGATTTCGCAATGGGTTAGTAACAGTTGCCACTTATTAGATTTTAACAGAAATATTTGCATCTCGCGAAAATATTTTCAAATTTATAACATAGTCCAACTAGAGCATCATGCTCTTACAGCTTTAAAAATTATTTTCTATTTCTTAATTTTCTCAAAAGAAGACATTTCAAATTACCATGGCTGAATGTTTTTAGAAAACTGTTTAAAACAACTTGTCATGAGAAAAATAAGCTATAATCTTATCTTATTCTCTTTCTTAAGCAACCCCATAAAAACTTCCTTAGAATAATCTAGAATGACACTTTTTATTAACCTTTCACGCTTTTGAAAGGTTTTATTCTTTCTCATGCAAACAGATGACATTACATCGATACTCTTCACCAACAAATTATGAATGTTGTTTATAAATTTGACCTTATAACTGTCACATAAATAAACAGAAAGCATCCAAATTCATTTCTATATCTAGATGAATACAATTTACTCTAGTTCTTTATTTTGATTGCTCGACATGAGTGTATTTATTCTAATCTCCCATTGACAATATATCATCAGATCAAAATTATTTTTCTTGAGGAGACAAACCTACTCCTCCTTTTGAAAACATATTTTCTATTGGAGAAATGTGTTTTTCTTTGTTCAACAATATTTTTTGTATATGACTGAAAAGCATTTTCTGAGAGAGAGAGAGAAAGAAAGAGAGTGTGAGAGAGAGAGAGGCGATTTTAGGTACACTCATACAAACTAGGTCATTTCGCGACTAACACATGGTTCAATTTTTATTTCAATAATTAGCTTGCATGTAGGCATCTTTAGCAATAGAAGGAAACCGGAGAAAACCCATGAGGTTGGACAGGCGACACTATTCCTTGTTACATACAACTGGAGAATCAAAACCATGCCATTACTCAATGACAGACCTCATGATACAAGCCACCAGCATTTTCTGATAAAACAAACTGTCATCAAAGCAATGCAATATGCATCTGTACATATCTCCACATTATAATGGGGGGTTGGGATGGCCTAGTGGTCTAGAGTGCCGCGCTTAGACCTCTAGCTGGCCAGTTACCTCTGGCTTGCGGCTGTGGTTTCGAGCCCTGGAGTGAGCGTATGTGGCGTGGAGATAGGGGAGCCTTCTCAACCTCGTGGGTCTCCTTCGGGCACTCCAGTTTCCTAAAGACCCCTACGCGCAAGCGAATTATTGAAATAAAATTAACCATATGTTAGTCTCGAAATTACCTAGTTTGTGTTGAGTGGAATTAAACCTCATTTCTCTCTCTCTCACATTATAATGTATCTAGAGACAGTCATTCTTTAAAACCTATTTTTTGTGACAGGTTTCAAAACTTGATTGAACAATGAATATTGTTAAATATATATCTCAGCAACCATGTATACTACACACATCAATCAAAATCACAGGCAGTCATTTTGGCTTGTATGGTGTTGTTATTTCTTACAACAGCAGTCATAATTTGTTACATTTTACATGCAGAGGCTGTAAAATAGTTTGAAATCAGCTGTTGTGATAAATAGTTTGTATACATGTACATCTGTTATTTTTCATGGTTATCACATATGTAATGGTAGATTAGAGACACATGTAAGTTTGATATGGAACATATACACTAAGTATAGTGGATGTTTCTCGAGGGAGACTTGGTTAAAGGTTGATGTAGTGATAGATAGTTGAGCTTTCCGCTAATTATTTAGTTAAATTAAGTGTGTTAATGCAATAAAACTAGAAACCTGCCGATTTGTCCCTTAATGCCAGCTTCCACCCTTTTTTCATTCTATGAGTTTACCATCTTACAGGAAACAATTAGGATGTTTAATGCTGGAATTCTTATATCCCAAGTGTTCTCTCCTTCCACAATGTTTATACTATGTTGGCATTAAACATCATTACTGAGCGATGAGAACACACTTAGGTAAGAACTGCTTGTGACCAAATGTTTTAGCAAAAATATGTACTCTAAGTCGGCCTTTCAGCGTGGGAGTTCGTTAGTTCGTTATGAAAACTCTTTAAGCTTTAGATTTTACGTTTGGTCGGTTAGAATGCAAGATCACTATCAATTTTGATGGTATCGTCAAGAGGTTGATTTATGTCACTACTTCTGAAAGGTGTATGTAAAATGAGTAGTCTGTTCTGTGTACAATATATATTATATAAGAAACTTGATTCAGTTTGTAAAAGATACATGTATATCCGTCCATCAGCAATCAGGCATTTTTACTGCTTATATTGCAAGGTGATAAAACAACCCAAAAATAATTAGAACTGTGTACATTGGAATGCAAACACCCAACATCAGGTCTTTCACTCACCATCGTGCAGGCAAGTTAAATCTTTTACCATGTGAAATAGGAATCAAATCTTCTCTTTCACCACAGCAGAAGTCATCAGAATAGCTTGGTGTCGGTATATGAACCATAAACATATCCATTATACCCAAAGAACAAAACATTTTCTTGTCAGTCTACCTCAAATATTTTTAGAACGAAAAGAATACCCATCTTGTGATGACACGGCCTTAAAGATTTATTCGAGTAAAAAACATGAATAGGTATCTTAAACACATTCTTGACATGTTAGCCAACATTGAAAGGTTTCAAATAACACAGTTACTAAATACATGTATTTGACACATTAACATAATTTTTCATTTGACATAAAAATTGATACATATTTTTCAAAAAGTTGTTTTAAAGCTTATAAAATAAAATCCTAATTTTATATAAAAAAAAAGGCAGATGTTAGAATGTTTAGATGTATGATCTCCAATCCAACCATTTCATTTTGTCTGCTGATGTTTGTGGTCGGACAAGTTCATTTTTTAAAGAGCACCTTCGGTTTCTCGGTGCATCCAATCTTTTTCAAAATTACAATATTGGTGTAATGAGCAGCATCTATGACACATGGTTATTTTGCAGCTGACACATTGTCTGTAAACATGTATGTAACCGACATCCAGATTCCCAATGGTATGATCCATGATTTTCACAAAAGACATTATTCATGAAAACAGAATCATACAAAAGATTGATCTTTACTACTCGAGAAAAAAAAATGTCACAAATGACGGAAAGTTCTAGTCACTAGGGAATCAAATTCAAATTATTTTGGTTAGAAGCCAGTTAATATGTCAGAGTAGCGGGTGACTAGACCACAAACTGGTAATCCAGAATGAAAAGATGAAATCCTCCATCATTTATAGAAACATAATTGTACTGTTTTACCATCACATATTACGATGGTCGTGAAAAACAGATGCTTACCACTTAAACAAAACAATTGAGCTTTTCAAACTATCTTTTGTTTCATGGCAGCAAGAAAATGTTGCATTGTTGGCAAGTAAAAAGGTAAAAATATGTTTACTGACACTATCCCTCCTTCCTGGGTTACGTATCTCCGGATTTCCCTTCACACTCACTGCCATTCACGGCATGTGTATAATGTATGGTTAGACATAATGTATTTGAAACTGTCCCTTCTCCTCTTATAATAACATTTGTAAATCTACATGATTAATATAAAACACATTTTACAATGTTATTTTCAAGATCAAATTTACATATGAAATGAGAATATCCCTTCTGGATACATATGAGTAGTCTAATAACCTGGAATTTGTTCAAGGAACACTTTCTAATTGGTTCATGGGTTTATGGCTTTAAGTTTTAATCTTAAAGCTTTAGGTTCTGAAATCTCCGTTACATGTTTCGATGGTTGCTATACTATAAGTTGTTATACTTTTATATTTATATGAAAAAATGCACAAAAAATATCAGAAATCACATGTTTACGTGTACTTTATCTGAAAGTTGAAGAGCAACATAGTGCAATATTTTGGAAATGACCACCAAAATTGCTCTCCGATTTTACATTTATATTTCCCCCCATTGTTTAATTGTGTGACCTGGTAAACAGGACTATCAATAATCTTTTTTAACCTTAGAAATCTTAAAGACAAAATTTCACTAGCTAATATAAAATATATATTTGTCTACTTCTGTATAGCAGTGCATTTATTTACTCTTAATAACATTTAATGCTTAATCTGAATGAAATATTCATGTGAAAGAATGATTTATTGTCAATCTGTAGGTAACTAATTACCTACGTGCATGTGTATTTAACAGATTGATGGAAAAGATAAACTATGAAACACCTGCTGGAACACAAACTGACTTCTTGAAAAATAAATAACGGTCTTTTTAAATTTATTTTCATCTTCAAGACAGTTTGACACAAGTAAAATAACGTAAAATTTGTTCATTATTATCTCAGGGTTTGGAAACGAGAAAGTTTATTTTATTTTCCCCATGATACATTTTTATCTGGCACATGAACATGGTAGCGTGAGGCTACATGCTGTATAAATGTTCTAATTACCATTACCTACCATCGGCGCACTTAGCTAAACTTAACTCACTTCTACATTTGTGTGTTCTTTAAGAAGCTGGGAATCTCTTTGAGGATGGCAAAGTATTTTTGGAACTTAATTGAATCTGCCAATTTATACCTTCTAATCACCCAGTTTGATCCCTAATTAATTTAATACTCTGGCAAGAATACAATTTTTAGTCTTGAAGTGCCTTGTTTATGGTTGGATGAGTATCAATTAGAGGAATATTTTTGTGTCTTTCAAAAAATAAAGCAAAATATAATACTGTTGGTAAATGAGATAATGGACGAGTAAAAACATGTTCACCTACAACTAATTGTTTAAATTCAATGGCTTACATTAAGATTTAGAGAGCCATTGTTTACTGTAAGATAAAGAATGTTGAAATTCAAATAAGTATAGTAATCAACTTCTGCATAATTATTTTTTAGTCTGCAAATGCTCTGGTCTGTTTAATAAGTTCTCTTCATTTTTTTACTCATCATTTAAAGGTGAACATGGGTCAAAGACTACTTAACCAGACGTTTAACACTTGTAATAATGTTATTTACCAGCTTGAAATAACATGCTGGAACCTGTATATATACCAGGGATTCAAATTAACTACAATAAAACCTATGGGACGATTTCTAGCATTGAACACAAGACTTAATATTTTAACCATGCAGTTTTAAAAGAAACATGTAAACAGTGAGGCGGATGCTAATTAATCACAAACTTATCGTTTTGTAAATTATGAGAAATCAAACTGCTTGTCTATCCTTAGACTAAGCATGAAATGCTCATGACTGAACTTACTCGAAGTTTTTGTGTAATGAAACTATGCACCAAGTTTCACCAAAGAAAAGATATTCACCTATTGAGCATCTACTCTAAGCAGAGTTACTGCGTCCTAAACCAATCCCATTACTTACCTGTGCTTAGCCAATGCAGAAAATGCTCATCATCGAACAGTCAAAAGACATTTCTGATGAACATCTGCATCAAATTTGAACATTCTACCTCAAACAAAGCAGAGATATTGTGTTTCAAAAGGTGTGACGAGCAGATAGTCAGACAGATATCAGCTCATTCTAAGCAGATAATGCTCATCACTGAACTTCATAAGGACACTGGACTAAATGGAGATGTATACTAAGTCTGAACATTCTATATCGCACCCCAAAACGTGTGACATGCCATTTTAATACATTCTATATTGCACCCCAAAATGTGAAACATGCCATTTTAATAGTTCCCTGCTTTCATTGAAAGAAATGTGCATGCATTTACAACACATTATGAATTCTCTTTTAAATGAATGAATTAACGACTACAATATAATGATAAGGAGATAATTACTCTGTATATAAAAACAGAAAACAGTTAAAATATTCATACAACTGGATTATAGGTTATGAGAACAAGATCCCTACAGGAAATTACACTCTTTAATCAAACAACCCAAATCTTAAAAATATTTTATTACAACAGAGAAACCTTTCTGATAAGCCAAAATAATCATCTAATTTTTACACAACAAAAAGCATAATACATGGATCATTAAATAATTATTTTATTTAGCTTAAGTTTGAAAGCTGTTACACACAGCAGATTTCAAATTTGCATGCATCTTGTATGCAATGTAGAAACTTGTAAACGGTGTTACAAACATAATGGTTAAGATAGTGAGTCATTTCACAAAGTTCCATTTGGTTTTCTTGTAAACAGGACAAGAATTTTTTAAGGACATTCAAAAGAATCAACAAAGTAGAGATCAAATATAAATTAGAAGATAGAGAAATATTATCAACATCCAAAGTTTATTAATATAGAAACATGAGGAATTCGAAAGCAATTCCCATTTTAGTTCAGTTGGTTGCCAGATTCAAGACAATTTGATTTTACATTAAATGTTTAAAAATTAAATTTAATAATCGGTTTTAAATAGTCCTGCACAATAAATTGGTATCAGTATTTTGTTTAGAGAGGTTTGTCAAGGCAGTGGCATGTCAGGCAATTTTAAGTACACAAATCTGAATATCTTATTGCGTCGAGAAGCTGAATCTATGTCAATGATAATCTGTCTGGATTGACTCGTTTTCTTTTTCAAGTCAATCATTCTAATGTAGACAACAGCACAGGCTATTTTTGAAAGAGTAAAGATTGTATATTTTGCAAGGGAACAACAAAGAGACTTCAATATATTGAAATGAAAGCTACACCACCTGATACTTTTAACTTTTTAAAAAAATGTCTTCATGTTCTGATGATTTTAGCCGACTTTGAATAAATACAAAGAATTACCTCCCACCTATTTCAAGCTCCACAGGTAAAGATCATCACCATAGAGGTTTTTTTCAAAATCAATCTGCTTTCAAAGAAGTTTATCTAAATAAAGAGACATCTTAGAGAGTTTGTGCTTTTTCTGTTTCATGATCTGCACATATTTCTGGCAGACACATTTGGCATGCCAAAAACAAAACTTTAATCTAGGCTGGAATGAAATTTGGAACAGTTTGTGTATATCAAGTCATCAAAAATATATAAGAAGTTTATTAAGTTCCACTAAGTTAAAAGAATCCAGCTGTTTCAAAGTATGTATGTTATAGAGATGATGATGAAAGTATTAAGCATTTCAAAAGATGCAATTAATCCAATTAATATGTAATGATACTTTGACTAAATAACATAAAATATGTTCATAAATTTTACAGATACTTTAATCTTTGTAGTAAATTATCGCTACCTTTCAAGAAGCATATTTCTGAATGATACAGATACATATGAATGTAGATTCTAGATCCACTTTAATAATCAAAAGCTGGTGTGTATATCTTGATCTATTAACATAGTTTCTAATACACAAATTCTTAATTATTATAATTAAGAGATGTGTTGTAATCTAAATGTAGTAAAAGTATATAGCATTAAAATTAATTGAGTTATAGTCATTTTATTACTGAAAATTACACATCTGAAATAACAAAATGTACAGCATTATAGTAAATTTATTCATATATCAAGAAATACTAGAGGAGCTGAAGCCCCAACCTTGGATGTGTAAGCCCTCTGTTGCTGGGTTGAATGGGAATAATAGGAAAAGGTATAACAGCCTCTGTAAGAATAATTTTTAATGTTATCATCGATTGACCAACATTTATATACATGTATGTATGTATATAATTTAAAAAATCAATAGTGGTTATCAAACCTGCATATATATGTATATTTCAGTGGTTTCAAAATATTTCTAAGATTATAAATGACTCGATCAGAAACTACTGCAAACTTTTTTTTTCTAATTTTGCTATGATGCCACATCTGTCTCTTACTAAGCCTTCAGATTCACATTAATTGTTGGAAAGAATATCTTGAAATAAGTCTCATGTTTCCTATGTCTGGTGGGATTAAATGGATTTAAAAAAAGAATACTTCAGATAATTTTTTAGAAAACCACTAGTGATTCATTTATTGACAAGCCTTTCTAAAAGGATCCTTTACGGTATATTTTTACATTAAGAAAACAATTTTGTCATTCTTGGTATATATTATGATAGGATAGTTTCTCAATTTAAACCTGGACAATAAGGATTAGGGAGCGTGGCGAAATAACGTTAGTTTTTGTTTAATTTGAATAGAAAAATGGACCAACTGGTGTCTGAAATGGGATCTGTAGTCCTTTACAAACTAGTGTTATAACGACGAAGATCATTTTACCTTGTGTCATATCTTTAACACATCAACAGGTAGCTAACACAATTATTTCACAACATAAATATAACACCTGATCAGATTTCTGATTAAAATTTTCAACTCAAGTGTAAATATAAGGACATCACCCCATGCTGATGAGTGATGAATAACCAGTTAACAAAGAAATTTAGAAACATTCATATCTTTAAGTGCCGCTATATTGAAATTTAGCGGATCATAAATACTTGTATCATTTCATAAAAAAAAAATTTCATTATATATACTAGAGCACTGTCAAAAACATGAAATTTGAATAATCATTTCTAACGGTATATAATATAAGTTTACAGAGTACAATTAAGGTATAAAAGTTGTATGTCTGAATATTTTAACCAAGAGTGAATATTAAGTGAAGTAGGACTGCTCCATGCATAAACAAAATTTAAGGACAAACTAGCTAACAAACCTACAATATACATAGACATTGCATAACAATAAACAACAAATAAATATACATGTATATAATATGTTTTACGTTCATCTATTAGGTGTTATACTGACAGTTTAAGGCTATTATTTACTTTTTTGATCCGAAGGAATGTTCAATTCTTGAGACTATTTTCGTATCAAATATATACCAAGGTCCAAGACTATGGTAAAAACTCATTGAAATATCTCCCCATATTGAAGTATTTACACTAGAACACCGATTTTTACAAACAGTTTATGATTCGAGACATTTACTCACCACAGCAAACAGTCTGAACAACATCTAAAGGCAGTTACTGTTCTTAATGAAGCCTTAGAAAAACAGATCAATCATATTAATATTTTTTGTCTATGTTAAAATAATATAAGTGTAAGATATGGACAGAGACTAGGAAAGATGAAGAAAGTGGATCAAATCATATTAACAGAATTTAACACTTACCACAGTTTCTGATAATAGTGCTACCAACACCAACCTGTCGAAAGGTTAAGCTACATCAAATATTATTAAAGGAAACATGGCTTACTCAGCTTCTGTCCAACATGGAAATTTCTGTCTGGGTATTTAAACAAAACAAGCAAAGATCGACTACAAGAATATCCTTTAATTATTGATGTACATTCTTTAATTATTGATATACAAACAATGATTTACACAAAATTTGTATCTTATTATTAAATATGGAAATATTACAGTTTATTAAGACAAATAGAAAGATTTTGGGCAGTGACCCAATAATCAATCATTTCATTTAAATTTGTTTGGAAGCATAGTTCTTTTTGATTTTTGGGTCTACACTCCATTTTAAACAATGAATTCAGAATGCTCTATTGGTCTTCACAGACCACAACAAGTGCATCTTTCTAAGCTTATTTTTACTTGACGTTTTGCTTATGTTATACGAACTTAGAGATGCAAAAAACCCACAATATTTTGTGTTTTTCTGACAGAGAAGAATGATTGTCTAGATAGATGATACTAAGATGGTTTTATCATTAACTTTGTGGGTGTATGAAGAGCTAGTACCATTTGACAATATTTGTGTTCTAGTTGAGGTGATACTATGCTTACTTATGCAAAATCCAGAAGGTAGATAATTTAGGTTACACTGAAAAAAATACATATTACATCTCTCAAAATGTTTGCATTTTATTATTTATGTACCATTAAATGACAGACCTACTGGAACTGTATTCTCTCAGCAATAAAATGTCAAAGATTTTACATTTCTCTTATTTTCCTAACACAAGTCTTTTACCGTTCCTTTAAAAACAACTGTTAGTCAACCGGAACACAAAGTTAAAAATTCTCATGTCATTCAAACTAGATATGTGTATACATTTAACAGTAGGTTGTTTCAATTTTTCAACGTTATGTTCAGAAGGTAATTATTGGTACTGGTGGTACATTCTCATTTCATATCAAGACACCTAAAAATTCCAAATTACAAAGCTTATACAAATGAGATGCAATATTTAAAGTGGCATCACATGTTCTTAAAAGAACAAGCTTAGTGAAATAGGTTGATCGTCTGAACCTGGAAATTGTGAGCCAATACAGGTAGATGTAACACAATGGCAAATTTTTGAAAAGCCTAAACATTTTTTTCTGATTTTTAATCTTATCAAAATTCATTTAATTAATTTAAATGATGATATTAATAATTGAATCTTTTGTTTATTTAGCTCTATTCCCAATGCAGTATTCATGCATATTACCATTTAGATCACATGAAATTTTTGATGACTGGAATGATCAAGATAATAACTAAGAATAACTATTATGACAACTAATTTGAAGATTGGAATCAATAGACTAATGGTTAACAGACTATTTTAGGTGACGATAGCTCTACTGTTTATTTAAGAATAATTGCATTGTATATTGTAATGATGTAATAACCCACACTATAATAGAGAGGGTTCGCTAATGGAATTGCTACATAGTTCACAAACAAATACTCTAATAAATAGACGAGAAAATATTAACATAGAGACAAAAAGAGTTTGAATGATGTTGATCATGTACACACACTATTCGTTATCTTATAGATTTAATGATTTTCTCCTATTGATGGAATGATGAAATATAAAACAGACATGATATTTTGTCTAGCCATCAATTGATATTCTATAAGGTTGTCACCACTGCTCGACATCGACAGTCGGCCATTAGTAGCGTCAGGTCAATACAAGTTTTAAATCAAATATCAGATGGAAGAATCAACGGATACATAACATTATCTTCACAGGAAATTAATTGGGATTCAATATAGTGTTAACACGAAAAAAGAACATTTTGTTTCCTCAAACTTCCACACGTATCGATTAGCTGAAAATCAACTGGATAACTCTTTATCAGTTAATGTGGTATTGATTGCTTGAACCATCTTCAGAAGATGATAAAAATTATTCTACATTGAAGAGTTCATATTCAATCACAGAGTCAAACTATTCATCGCGAAAATATTAAACGATGGTAAGGAAGTCCTGTCTGACACCATCAAGACCTCTCCAACATAATTATTGTCTAACATTGATCTTAACAACATGTAGATCTTAAAATACTTCTCACTGAATGTGTTCATCAGGATGTGATCATTACATACTTTCTAAGTCTTTAATATATTTTGCTAAATGCCAACAGTTTAAGGGGAAATATCAAATGAATCATGTGCTATTAAGCCCACAGTTAAAAAACAAGTGAGCACACATAACCACATAAAATACAGTAATATTAAGAAAAAAACTGCGCTCTCACATACAAAGATAAAATTTATAGTGTATTGTCCTCTCAATATGCATTTTATGTATAAGTATTCAAAAGGCAATTTTCATTGTATTCAGGCAAGTTACATCAAATGACTTTTATGTATATAATTTACTTTATCTATGTAATATCTAAACTGAGATGCAATGAAAAGACACCAGACACAACTATCAAGACATAATGCAGCTGAAATAGAAAGCCTTGACAGTTGGAAGTTGAAGAAAAGTCGATGGAAACCATGATGTCTTGATGACTATAGTATTATCTTGACAAAACTTTAAACCCAACATCCAAATCGCTCTTTTGTGTTACTCATGGTGTGGTGGAACCTTGCTTATAGGATGTAAAAGATTTTTATGACCAACAATTACTCTTAAACCTGGTAAGAACAATTACCACACATAGCAGTGAAAGATCCCTGGATGTAAATGCAGCTTTTATACATTTTCAGAGAATTCAAGTAGTCAAACTTAATAGTAATTCTTCTGTCTGAGAAAATGATTCTCGTAATGCTATGAAGGAATCAAGCATTTAGTTGTAATTCCCAAATGTCCACACAGACTATCAAAGTGGTACAGAAAAATGACATCATCTGTGGATGTATACCACAGATACCAACCAATATATACTAAAATTAACAGATAACACATGAGAGGCCAGACTTTATATAACAGATTGCCTATATTTGTCAATTAAAGGCACAATCTTCCTTGTGGGGACATAATTTCCATTAATATTTGATACTGCTATGTTAACATTTGAAACAATGCCAGAGAATGAAGTTTGATGATACTAATTTCTTCTCTTGAGGTATTGAAAAAAACCCTAATAAATCATTAGGTTAATTTTCTAATCATGAATAATTTACATCAGGTAAATGAAATCTAAGGGATATTTTTCACAATTTCCTGATGAATTAACTGCAGATTTTGTTGTCACTTAATGTCATCATCCATTGTACAAAAAGAATCTCCATATCTTGTCTAACTCACTCTTAGCCATTCTACACCAGTGACATGGAGAACTGATGTAGTGTCTTCCTAGTTCTTGATGCAAAAATATACAACAAAATCAATTGATTAACACAAAACACTTGTAAATGAATCTATATATGTAAGTAATTCCTGAACTATTTTAATAGTTTACTGCATCAAATTTACTAAATCCCATCGTCCTAAAGATCAAATGGAACAAATTCTTTAACCTGATCACTTCCTTAGAATCATTTAATGAATTCCTTGTTTCAAAAACAAAATTGTGCACCTGTAACTAGCAGTTAAACAGATGGTAATAATAGCAGGCGTGATGTACCATGCTCTGTCAACCAGTACCCTACAACTACTAATCTGTTTACATAGACTACAAAAACCTGTTTCTAATGAATAATTAATTGCTATCAGGAATCAGGTTTAAACTAGGAGTCAAATAAGGCAGACTCATTTTTTATGGTAATTAAGCAAGAACATAGATCCATTCCAAATTTCAAGCTACTCTATACAAGAATGATGTTGAGAATGTTGGATGGATGGAAGATGCCAATCATATACAGGAAATTTGTTATTGCCAAGATATTTCAGAAGTTTTGTTTATCAACCATTTAACTGGCATTATTTATCATGGAGTCGATGCACGGGATCATCATTCAATAACAATTATAGATACAAGTGGAAAAAAGTTAAATATTTGTTAGATATAACTAAAACACAAAGTTATATTGATTTGTGTTTATTCAACCAGGAAGGAGACATTCACAGGAGAAAAAACATCTTTCAAATTAAATGTTTTACACAGGACAGCACTCTAATCCACCTACACTATAGACAGATTTTCTTCTCTCTTCAGGACTCCATTTTAATTTTATAAAGTGTTTTCCAGTGGAGGGGAACACAGATTAGTCTGACAACCAGTATATAAATCTTCCTTTGTAAACTTGTATACAAAACTTCAAAATACAAGATAAGAGTAATGAATAAAATGAGCTGTATATATTGGTTCACTTTCAGAAACTGATCCATTAAGGGAATGGTCCTACTGTAAAACACATAAGATTTTGGTTTAGAATGTAATGGAACCTGAATAAATGAAAATAAATACAAGTGCAGGAGGATAAATAAATAATCCAAAAGGATAGTGATGTGGTTGAGATTCTTCAAGTGGTGAATTTAAGGATCATAATTGGGGTTGAGTTGAATTAATCAACCCTATATAAAATACACTTGTCCCTAATTATATTGTTTATTGATACACAGAGTACAGATCACTTGATGGTTATTGCTCTAATCTCATGACTTCTCCTCTTGAATGCATCTGACATTCCGACAATCTGTGATTAATTGTAATTAGAAAAGAGAAACGGAACTGAATATTAGGTACAGATGTAAACGATTTATCGCTGTTGAACAGGATGTGCATCTTGTATTTATTTATGACATGCAGGTGACAATATTAGCTGGGAGGTCTAGAATTTGGTAGAAAAATAACGTTTCTTGATGAAACGTCTGCTACGAATCTTGTATCCATCTGAGCCTCTTCATGTGTGAATCTTTATTTTTCTCCACCTACCCTCACATCTTATCTTGTACCGGACTGTATTAATGTTAGATTGTCTGAAAGTAGATGCTTCATAGACAGGTTAAAGCCTTTACTTAAAGCAAACAATTGAGTTCAGTTGCCCTGGGGAGTTATTATAGACCGTCTTCTGTCTACCCACCATTGCACATTTTGATATCATATAGTATCTCTATTACTGGACTATATGAATCGATTTTGATATAATTGTGAAACTCATTAGTGTTAAGTAAATACTTTTTAGAGAGACTTCACATAATAGATGTCAGTGTGCTCAATTATTTTCTGCTGTTGAAAATCTCTACCATGTAGAATCATAGCATAAAAGTAATGTGGATATTGGGAGCTATTCTTACATAAACCTTGGCTCAGATTAGACTGAATTAGACTTATAACCTTTAATGAATGCTAAAGAGTTTCAAACTATAAAATCTTTAAAACAGAATCAAGTAAAAGATACTTGTATTTTCATTTTTTTCCCACACCCTCATTGACAGCAGCTTAAAGTAGAAACTAATCATGGTTAATAAGGCTATAAAACCAATGCTGATTTCCATTTTTTTCTTATCATATAAAAGAAGAGAAAAGGAATTGACTTTATTGATTAAAGATTTTGCTGGCTGGATATACTGATCTGCTCTATGGATCTGATCACATTGTTCACTTTCTGTTGTAATTGCCATCTCTAATTTTCTTTGAAGTTTGCTTCTAAAGTTTCCAATAAAACAGGAGATAAATTTGTCTAAAGGAGACAATATATTCACCATGATTCTTCAATGATTCTCTCTTAAATAAAACTGAGTGCAGCCATAAAATGTTGAATGTAAATCCAACATATTGGACTGGACGTTCTCACCCTTGAAATATGTCCATTGAATACTATTACTTAATTCCTCAAGGCATCGTTTAGTGGGTTAGGACAAATTGCTTCTCAAGACCTTGTCTGTCTAGCCAATTAATTATATTTCCTTTATTAACACCTCTTGCACATGACTGGAAATTTTATAGTAATATTTCTGTCTGTCTTCTCACTATTAAAGGAGGAAATAAGTTTGTGCTTCTTAAAGATAACATGCACCCTTTAGATAGAAAGAAAGGACATATAAAACTGAAAAGAAAGTTTGGATCCAGCATTGGTCAAATGTTCACCACCAAAAATAATGGACAAATCTGTAATTACAGAAACATTGCTTAAATGTAACATCACCCCAAAGACATACATGTACATGTTAATCTAATATGCATTTCATATGCAAGTAAAACTGGTGATCGCTAAAACTGTCATAGAACACAAAGGTGATGCAAATAAACCAGGTGAAACACACCCATTCTTTAGCTGATACATCAAGAAGTTAAGATGACTGGCTTCAATTTGCTTAAGTCATGCACGACTCATCTGTTTTAATGGAAATTTGAATTAGTTATAAAGCTTGACCATTGCTCTCCTTAGAGGAGTTACGCTGACTTTGCATTTAATTCATGCAAATAATGCTCTGCCATTCTGATCCTTGCCTTAAGCACAATGTCTTAAATTTATTTGTAACACTCAAATCAACATCTAGTGAAGCAGAAAGATATATCCATGACCTTTTCAGTAGCAAAATATCTAGAATTACCTTCTGAATTAACAAAAACACATTTGACTTTTTATCAGCTTAAGAATGATAAAGTGACAGTTATGACAAATAATCAGTGGTTCCCTGTAGACTGGTAAATGATGCTGATATCAGCCATATTACATAAACTAGTTAAAAACTAGCAACTACAGACAAGTCATTTATCTCCCACAACCCAGTTCATTCATTGATTAATCATAACTAAATCACACTGACAGATGGTTTCAAAAATATAATTCATTTTTCACAATCAGACAAAAAATTTTAATATTGAAGATATTGATACACATACTTACACAGAAACCCTTTTGTAATTGTCTACCAAAATATCAGAATGATATTCTTCTAATCTTTCTGCGGAACTCTTGGGTCAATATTGCATCATTTATTCCTGCAAAGATCTCATCTTTCCTGTAGCTGGCATTATGCCTAAACCCTTTTTTATTGATCTTGTAGCGAAGTATTATATTTTGACTAATACTACCTGATAGCTCTGCGTCTGGCAAATAAATAATTCAAGTGTCTGTTTGGTAGATTAAACAAATAATATTTCCTACATATTACAATATTTGATTAACTCACAGAGATAAAAAAAAATGTTTGACTGATTAAACGTAAAAACGAAGCTGAGAAAAATAATTCCTACAATTATTTTACCATAAACATTAACTTTTCAATCTAGAGATAAATACTTGAAAATCAATTCAATCATACATGGTTGTACAGTTACAATACACAGAGGAGAAAATTATATTTAAAGATTAAATTATGAAGTAGGTTTGTGACATTCAGAGAATGAGATTTTCATCTTAAACGACAGGAAAGCAGATTGTTTTGGAAAAAAATCCAGTTAAGATACTTTTTGTTAATACCCAAAAGTAAATTTTTAAGAATAAGTGCTTACAAGATCTAAAGTACACTTATCAAAAGATATGTTGCGAATCAATGTAATACTACTCTTTTACTCCTTGTATATGCACAAATATCACCTTTCCAAAATATAACTGCATAAATATTGAACACCCAATAGCAATTGGTAAATCAACAATATACAAATGTTATTGATTATTAATTGAATTCATGCCTGATATGCAATGCACTGCACCAAGAAATACAAACATATACATGGAAACTTTATATTTCTAAATGAATGAGAATACAGACAAAACTCCAGCCATACAGATTAGCTTCATATTATCTATGATATACATGACATATGCCATTTGTTAACAAATAAACTCTGATATTTAGATTCCTGATAAAATTATACAGTATATGTACATAAACTGTAAACCATGTACAATGCAAACCAAAGGGCAGGAATCTGTAAGCTTTTCATCGATCAAATATCAAATAAAATTGGTACCCAGTCTGAAAAAGGATTATTTTACAAAGAATCAATGAATTGTTAAGTTCCTCTTAATATAAGACAAACTCAAGATATGTTATAGGAAGGATGGGGGTGGGCCACTATGGGTCAGTCCTTACAAAGGTCCTTTACTTCATCTGAATAACACTCAGTCAAAATAAGCAGTTTGACTGGTCCGCTTATCATCTTGACATGTTCATATCCACAACATATGAACCAAACACATTTATGCAAGAAAGACATTATCATTTATATAATTTTTCTATTTTCAGCAAGGGCAGCAAGACCTCAAACCTACACACTTCCTACCTTCGTTGAAACAGAAAGAAATGTAACTTTTGATGTTGGTGATAATGCCAGATTACCATGTTCTCTTCAAAATCTTGGTCCAAAAGTGGTAAGCAAGACATTTCAATCATTGTCCATCTATAACTATTGGTATATTTAGCGTAAAAAAAGTTAACTCAACCTGAAAACAGATCTTGACAATTTGTATGCATGTCTTGTTTTGCTTAACAATGACAAAATAATCTAATATTTAATTACTTAAAGCTAGCATAGGCCTCACAATATAGTCTCTGAAAAGTTTAACATAAAAAATGCAAATAAAAACCATTTAATCTATCATTAATAGCCAGTATGATGACAGAAAATCTGTTAAGCAATCACAAAAAGTTCTGTTGCAAAATCATATGATAAGATGGACATTAGTTCTGCACACACGCAGACATGGAACATGAAAGATTAATCTTGTAATTAGAAATCAATGGAATAGGAAGTCATCTTGCTTTTGCCCTATCATAATTCACACCTAATTTCAAGTTTTATCACTCAGTCCATTAGATGAGGATCAATATCTGTCTTAGGAAATGTTGTTACTCTTCAATTTGTACACAACTTACAAATTACCTATTTTTGTTTCTTAAAGGTCATATGGAAAAAAGTTGACCAAGTTCATCCAATATCAATAGGTGACTATATTTACGTGCCAGATAGTGATTATTACGTGGAACATCGAGAGACTTCTATACCCAGTTCAGAGTGGAATTTACGTATCAAAGATGTTAAGATTCATCATGCTGGTGTCTATGAGTGCCAAATAAGTGCCAAAGAAGAAATAGTGAGAAATATCACATTGAATGTTGTAGGTAAGATTTGAAATGGACCATTAAATTTCATGGCTACAAAACAGTGGTTTTGTAATTGTAAGTTGAGGATTCCATAAATCTAAGGGACAGTCATCTGCATGTGTGGATTGCACAGCACAAACTTCAAAACATTTTGATCAGAAAAAAGACCTTGCAGCTTTTGTTGGGAATTGTTGCAATTTTGCATGCTCTCAACTATAATGAAGCCTATGTCTGCTTTAAACCATTTCACATCAGGGTCCTATAGAAATCTTGTTTCTTGTGCTCAAATGGTTATATAAGCATTTAATTTTTTTGAGTTCCTGCAAAAATGACAAGTACAATAAAACAATTTCATAACATTTGACATTCAGATTTTACATGAGAAAAAACACACATAAATACTTTGTGTTTTACATCATATTATTTACATTTACGCAAAAACAACACAGATGCCATAATTTATCAATTGTACATATACAGATATATAAATGTCAATTAAGCCAATATCAAATATTAGTAGCCAAGAGAGACTGCAGGTTTTGTTTCAGATCATCAATTTGCATTTGATCTTAAAAATAGATTTTGCTTCAAGTTAATCTATAAAATAGTATGTAATAACATGGATACAGAAACCATGCATTAGAAATTTCCATAATGATCCCAATAACATAAAATTTTGCTCAAGCTGATCTTTTGATTTTAGTCAATCAACCGTGTGTATCTATCTATAACTGAAAAAAATAAAGAAAGAAGTCGAACAAATTCTAATTATTTTCTGATAATCAATTAATTAATTGTTACTCTTAATAAGATTTAAGGGTATTTTAAATGTTTCATTACCGACAAAAGGAAAAATATGCAACAACGCTTGTTCAATGCTCTGACTGCTGTGGGCATTTCTTTTGTTGCCTGGTAACCTTTCTTTTTGAAATGAACAACAAAAAGTATTCTGTTGTCATTACTGGGTAATAAGATTAAAAAAGAAAATAATTTTTAAGGGTTATGTGATATCACCATTAAGAAAAGTAATAGACACTAGATTTGGGTGTTCTGTAACATTTGATGGGAACTTCTGGAAATAAGGGTGAATTTTTAATATCTGACATGATTGACTTTGCAAGTCATAGTGAGAACAGAGGATATATACATTCATTATTATTTTCCTACAGTTTTCATCATGCAGTCTTACATGTGTTTGGAGTTACTGCACAGGATATGATAATATTTGCCAGAAACTACACCCACTATAATTCGGAATTCACAAAAACAATCTTTAGAAGATTGTTAACAATCATTTAAGAAAAATTCTAATCAGATTTAAACTAAACATTCTCAAATTTGCTTTTTCATAATACACCATACAGGTTTCTTTCAATGCTCATATCAGAACGAGAAGTGGTAACAGTATCTTATGTTCCAGTGTCTCCATGTTTCATACAAATGCATATTCACCCCGTATTTATTAAAATTGATTAAATTTAACAGCATATTAAGCTCACATGCTGCCATCTTTTATTTGGTACGTCTCAACCTCAATTTATTTTTGCATTTGAAAAAACTTGTCTTAAGTTGAAAAGCTGTTTTCGACATTTCTAAAATATTTGAAAATTCAAAGCTAATAACTAAATATTCCTATTTCCTTGTTAGCACCTTATAAATATTTAAAGGTCTATTCTTTTTTTTTTGCAGATTCCTATAAAAGTAATAAACCAGGTGAGTTTTATAGTTGAGTCCATATGTTTAGATCACTAGGTTAACAATTCATTACTTTCACACAAATTATCAACATTTGGGAGTAATTATAAGCACCCAAGGAATATGATGATGTTGTAAAATATAATTAACTGCGTAACAAGAATGGAATGATAATAGTTCATTAAACTGTTGCTAAATTAACATAATAAGAAAGAAGAATTTCAGTTGATTAATACTGTAATCATACCATAATTGGGTCAGCCCTTTAGATGTCTAACCATGTGTAATTTTACATTAAGAAATCTTAAATCAAAAGCTCATATTACCTGTTTGTTTGAAATTTTACAGATTTTTATTGTACTTACACACAAAAAAAAATATTTCTTATAAAACATCCTATAGAGTAAAAATTTCCAGAAAAATGAATTTTCATTGGCTCGATATTCATGAAAGAGTTCAACATCCTATTTTTTTGCTCCATCACCAGACTAATGAAGACAAGGATAAGCATTTGCAATGCAGTATGATATGGGAAAGTTTTGCTCAGACAGCGGTAGAACAGCCTACTCTTACTTTGAATTCAAGCCACACTGGAAAATCCCAAGGAACTTTCTTGGCTAACTTAGAATATTTCTATTGATTTTATGTCAACAAAGGGCCATAATTCACCAGATAAAAAAAGGAATCCAAATATTTTGGTAACTGCTTTATACAAGAATGATCTAAATATCAATAAAATAACATCAAGTTTCAATGAAAAGAAAATTCTTGAAAACGAAAATGACAGCCAGATGGACGGACAAGGACAAAACCTACACTGTATAATCCCCTCTGATTTCCCCAATACAGGAGTAATTTACCAAGAAAACTGTCTTTTCATATCGTATATATCAATAAAAAGCGTTGACAAGATCACTGGAATGGTCACTCAAGCAAGCAAGCACATCAATCTTCACTTAATTATAAGTATACTTGAGATTATTGGTTCAAGTCCTGTACAAAAGCATCTTTATTAATACAAATATTTATCATTACAGGTATTGAGCTTGGAGGAACATTATTTGTGGAAAAGGGATCGGAAATAAAACTCAAATGTTCAGCTTCAGCTATCGATTATTTGCCACTGGATGTGGATTGGTTCAAGGATGGTTTAAAACTGCGACCAAATACAGAGAGTCGAGTGTCTATCAGTAAATACCCCTCAAGTGATACAAATACATTAAACAGTACATTAATTATACAACACAGCAATATGACTGATGCAGGTACCTACGTGTGTCGCAGTTCCAAACGCCATATAGCCAGTTTAAAAGTTGTGGTGCTAAATAGTAAGCATAATTGTATTTTCATTTTACAAATCTAATCTTCCAAAATTATCTAAGTCTCTTCTGTTTTCAAAGTTTGATCAATAGTTCTTTGAAGTAACAAATTTACCATTTTGTAACCTTCCTTTCGAAGAAAGCAGGGGATTATTAAAATGGGCTACTCTGTGTCTGTCTGTCTGTCTGCCTGTCTGTCTGTCCGTCCGTCAATCCATCCGTCTCGTCTTCCATTAGCCCAGAAGAGTAGGACGTTAAACCCTAGTTCATTTCATTTCCGTCCATCCGTCACACTTTTTAGGTCACTATAAATGTACTTATAATTAAGTAAATGATATGAATGAATTTGCATGTAAGCACCAACCAGCCTACATGGTGTTAAACTATTTCCTTATAGTTCTGATTGAGATAATAATTTATGTAGTGAGAGGCAAAAGAGATCCAGACAAAAGTTCCTGGTCTTTTTAGATTGTTAGCAAATATTCACAATAACATAACAAAAGTGGTAGTAGAAGTTCTAGAAAGGGTGGGCATACCTTGCTCCATGCACAACACCCATCACTGTTTACATAATTAGCAATTAGTCATTTTGGGACTAACATATGGGAGAAAACCAGTGAACCAAGAGAAAAGGCACAAGGTTGGACAGGCAACCATACTCATTGTCAAATAAGGATACAAATTGAAACAATGCCACTTGTCTCAATGACAGACCTTCTGATTTAATAATCTAAATACACTGGTGATAAAAAACAGTTTTATTTTTGTATCAATTTATTTCCAATGGTTGTCAATGGTAAACTATAAAGGGATTACATGTATGTACCCATAGATGACATTATTGAATGTCCTGATAAAAATATTTATAATAGTTTTAATTTCATGCATTTAAAATTTTTTTTTTTCTTTTTCTTATTTGCAGCTGGAAAAACCAGTGTAAAACGTGGTAAGCCAATCATCCTCCTGATTTTTACACATCCATTAAAATTTGTGGTGGTATATCGGTGCCACTCACTGACTATGCCCTATAAGTAATCTTAATAATATATTAACATGCTTTTACAATAAATTAGAATTGTTTGGCTCATTGGTCTGTCAGTAACCAGTATCTTATTGCAAACTGCTATCAATCGGCCATTTTGCAGAGATTGTTCATTGGTATAAGGAAAAACCCCACTTGAAATCCAAAAATTATAAAATATGAACACTCTTGTGACAAAAGTTATCATTGTCATTCACCTGCCTGAAATTTATGTGCATTATAAGAAAAAGGAGCTTATTTAGATTTCAAGAATGTCTACCAATTACTTCCAGAGTTATGGCCCTTGTTTCAGTAAAAAAAAATCTTAGCTATCATGGATACAAATAATTTTTTGCATGGCAACCCATTTTTAATTAATGACTATACATGTAATTTTATATCATGGGTAACTGATTAACTACTGTACGTAAAAGTTGATTGGAGTATTTACATGAATAAGACATGTCAAATATGACATCCGAAAATCTTACCAGTATTTGATTCATGTGATTATAATCTGTTACTTTGATACAAATATGATCAATCATGTCAAGTTTAGAAGAACTAATGGAAATTCACATTTTTGGTTTTTATTTTTCTATTCAACAGGAACGTTTCCAGATGGGCCTCCTGATAAAGAGCAAATTCGCACATTCAGTCAAGGGCATACTTTTAAACCAGTGAATGTGTTGACATTATTCAGTTATTTTATCTGTTATATTTTAATAATATTCTTGCATGGAGCTTGACAGGAATGCTGATCCTTGAGTAAAGTATTAAGACTCTTTTTAAAAAATTAAATATACACAATGAACAGAACTTGTGCTGTATATGTTAGTGATCATGGAACCAAATGTGATGGTTTTGCAATTTGCACCATGAAAAATCTAGCAGACACAAACAACCGCCCTAACACAAGGCATCGTCATAAAAAAAGATGTACACCTGAGCGCATCTGCTATTGGTGTCCAACAGACATCAACTTAATGGAAGTGTATTTCTTAATTGAATTATTCATAAATTGAAAAAGGAAAGATAACTGTAAACAATAGGATGATGCTGTTTGAATATGTTCTATGGGATAACAGTAGATAACTGTATAGTCTAAATCATTAAGTTATTGGAAGAAAGTTTATAGTTCGATTAAATCATGTTTATCAAAATTAACGAACGTTAAAACTCAGGGCGAGTGCTATATATCGAGCATCAACTCCATCCAGACATGTACCTGCATGTATATAATTTGCTTTAATCTAACTTAACATTAATATACCCTACATGTAAATGTTTAAAATACTCCCAATGCATCCAAAAGTGACCGACTTTTGACTCCTATATTATCGTTAAGTCTTGGCTTATATCCTTTTCTGTCCAAGAACTGGTTTATCGTATGTGTGTTAAGCAGTATAGGGAATGACTAAACAAATTCCTGCGACCCATTTACCAATAAACATCCTTTGGTGCCAATCTATAACTTTGACGTAAGGGAAAGTAATTTTCCTTAAACGGACAATCAATCCCTAGCATTACAATTAACCAAAGCACTACTAATAAAGGACATACAAGTGCTTAATAAACTATTTGTTATGTGCTTTGACTTAACAAGAAAAGTAAACCTACTGTAATCTGTACTAACGAAAAGATCTATGGATAAAGGTTAAACCAGTGTTTGCAGGAGTCCACTTCAGAAAAAGTTGTCAGTGGACTGTTAGAACTTGTGTGATTGCAAGGTTTTAAGACAATTTACCGGCAGCTTAACAGAACTGTGTGGTATATGGATAAGACAATTACATACTTACAGATTACAGTTGAAACAAAGGAACATATATATAATTATCATCTATATATTTATTTTGATTTGTACATAACAGTGTAATATATTGTTAATTCCCCCATGAACCTTTTAGAATTAATTAACTTTTTCTTGATGTAACAAATTGTATTTTTACAAGATTTATTACAAGAAAGAATTTAACTTTATGTTAAATGAGTAGTCGCCATTTCATTTTTGTGGAAAACTTGTAAATATTTTTGAGTCTATAATTTCGTTGTTATTACTGCTGTTAGATTGAAATACTGATCTTTAATTCAGTCAATGGTAAGCTGTCTTCATGGCTAAAAAATACAATAAGTGCGGGTAGATACTTTAATTCAAGGCCTTACTGGAAAGTAGTCGTATTATGATTTACATGTACACGTAAAAGACAGATCTGTATTTCAATCTTATTAATAAATGTATTTTGTTTTTTTTTATATTGAAAATTTCAATGCTTGGTAATTCAAATTCATGTACAGCTTCTCCAATCATCAAGAAACATGAAACAGAATGGTTCCATGTTTTTATGTTGATATTGAAATTACACATTCACATCCACATTAAAACATTAACGGAAATATTTCAAATGAGATCTACAAAACAAAATGTTGGTTATTGATAATTTCAAACCATTTAGTTATATAATTTATTCTTAAATTCTTCATAGCACATAAACTATAGCAAAGCTTCTTTCGATTTCAAATGAACATGAGTATTTTGACTTTTTAAGACATTTACCGGTAAGCACCCTTTAACATCATCAGAAGTTATGTAATTCTATCCAAATAGTTAATTATAGCTGTAAAAACAATTACTTGTATGTATTAGTAAGCCATACCCCAAAAACATTATATTTGTGCAATATAGAAGCTTTTATCATAATAAGTACAAAATATGCTTTGCAATAGATTGTATAACTTTAACACACTACATAAGATAAATATAAGTGGCCTTAATACAAAGCTATTATATGATTTCAAAATGTAAAAGATATCAGTCATAGCATAACTCATACTAATGATAAATTTAATGATTCTCAGATATGATATCGGTTTGAATGAACAGTATTTACATGTAGATTAAATATACAAAAAACTAATAAAATAAAAACAAAGCGGTCATTAACCAAATTTCCTTAGTGCTTTCATGCAAGGTATTTTTATGTATACTGCTGATGGTAAATTACCTGTACCAAAAAGATCTTTGAACTAATTGTGTCTATCATAATATTCCTCCAGTTAAAAGACAAATTAAAATGGAAAATACCTTTCATGCTATTAAATGTTACCTATTTCCAGAAAATATAGGGCAATAATTTTCTGCTCTTTTGCAATAAAATAGAAAAAATCATGAAACATCTGAAAGCTTAGAAGAAACAGTCCCATATTATTTTTTTTTTTTTTTTGTAAATGTACATTATTTCTATGTCTGTTCATGGAAATTCAGAAAAATTGTAATTACATTATGTCAAAAAGCCATTGTTGTAAAACAATTGGATAAAAACATAATTTTTAATAAATTTCAGTGTATCCATTTCCCTTAATATAATATATGTTTAATGTGATATCTGGAGTAAAATGTCAAATTAAGACCTGATAATACGAAACCATGGTAGTAATTAAAAGTGACTCATTTCAGTTATATTTATTTTACATGTTTGTATTTAATGATACCATTTTATTGTAAGTCTCACCTTGAATTACTATTGATCATCACACTTTTCTAATCTATAATTACTCACAATTGTCTTTCTGGAAACAAAAGAAAAATCAGTGATTCATTAGTTATTAAAAATCTAGTTTCATTTTACTATCATGACAGATATTATTCATTCATTATCAATTGGTATTCAAACACAACTCATGAAAACTTTATGGAAAATTCATTTATGGTAGTCATTAGCATTAAAAATTAAGTAATATAATAGCTGTTGAAAAAATGCATCATTTGAATTATTAATTTGAAACCCTGAATTGAAATAATAATTGAAAATAGCAGAATACCAAAATAATGTTACATAAAGAATGTTTCAAACCAACTCTTTTGTACATACCTTCCATTGTAAATGTAAATAACCAGACATGGCATGCATAATTCCATGGTAGATCGAGCTGTTCTGAAAAGGAAAAAGCACTTTCTAAATAGAGCAGCAGAAAACAAACAAACTCTGACAGAAAAGGATTCTGATTATGAAACAGCATTCATCTTATCAGAAAGTAGTTCTATTAAGAAAATAGTCTTATAGCAAGTACTCTTTTCCCTGGAAAATCAACACTGATAAACATAGTAATAGAACTGATTTCTGATTCAATATCATTACAAGGATTACTGTAGTCCCAACCCAATCAAATATTAGTACAAATTAATATTATGTAAACATGTTGATGAGGGGTAAGAAAAATTGTTATCTATCTTCTTAACCTTCTGTGTTTTTACTGATGTCAAGCCAAGATATCCAAAGCATGTACATTTTTTTATATTCATATTAGTCAATAATCAACTATAGAAAACATTTAAGATGCTGTACATATTTGAGTTATTTGTATGTAGAAGCTTTGAAGACTGTAAAATAATTTGACTAATAAATTATATAGATTTTATCTGAAATGACGGCAGTATTCTTATCTGTATTAATAACATCTGAAGGAATCCTGCATACCAGAAAAATTGTTGGCTTGAAGAGACATAAGAATCTTGTGGCAGGATTACAGATAGAATCCACCAGAACCAAAATATAATTTCTTTATTGCTTTCATGGAAAATTAATTTACAAGATATGAGTGATCCATATCAGTTTAAAGTTGTACATGGAGCTGTGGAGCTACTACAGTAATTACATTTGTATTCAATTTTCCTGTAGTGAGATATACAAAAGGTAAATTCATATGTAGGTAGAGCACAATGTTTAGTGAAATAATACCCAACCATTTCCAGTTCTGCTCTAAAAGTAAAAATGTTATCACACACATATGGGTGAAATTTTTTCCAGAGGAAAGGATTATCACTTTAGAGCATGTATATGATGTACTGTATATTCCCATTTTCAGCAAATCGTTAGTGCAGCGAAACATGAACATTCACAAATCAAACATACCGGTAATCATTTAAACACAAATTACAAAGGCCTGACCAAATGGGCTGACTGGACGACAACCAGAGCTCTCAATATCAAAAAGACCTGAAAGTAACTTTTGTTTATTATGTTGTATATGTTTGTACCTAATAAATCTATCTACCACGCAAATACAATCTGCATTTGTTTGAGTGTGATACATAATATGCCCTCCAATGTTGATGCAAGGGCACCTGTGACACTTTCAGCCAGGGACCCAATGTAAGATTATCCGGACCTGCAAATTATACTTATTACTAACTATAAATGATTAAACCCTTTGTAAAATGATTACAAAAGAGCAATAACTTTGTAAAATTATCATAGATATTCACAGATTCATAATAAACTAATACAACTTACATTTGCTATGATTATGAATCAAGGACAATAGCGCTATTGTCCCAGTTCTTGACATAGACTGATTTTCCATAGTGAAAACAGGGATAAACTATACAAAACTTTTAAAAACTTCACCATTTACTTTTTCTTAATCACATTCACAATGTTTCTTAGGCAAAGGCTGGCAAAGGCTATAAATCCAGGACCCCAGGGAAAAATCAGTCCTATACTAATGTCAAAATGTAATCATTGAGATTACAAATCCTGAATTTTGATAAGATTCTTCCATGTGTTCTTATGAATAATTTAATAAAGTTAAAAGAAATATGTCGTGTATTTGGCCTCCTTGTGACCGATTCGCAAAAATATTAGTCTTGCTTTGACCAGTCGATCATCTTGATTCCTCATTTTCATCCGACCACCGTATTTGTTTACCAACTTTTCGGAAAGTATTTGTACGCCTAGTCAAGAGTTGATTTAATAATGTTTATATTTCATATAGTCTATCAACTTTTAATACTATTAACTGAGATCTGTACATGTAAATTTGTATTTCCTATGCAAATAGGTCAATGAGATGTCATTTACTGAAAGAGGCACTGTATAGTGGCCCGTGCTGCCCAATCTTTGACTTATCAGATTTGTTAATTTTATGCAAATTTGATAACAGTTTGTATAGTAAATGTTATCTTCTGCTGTCATAGAAGATTCTATCTAGGTTGTTTGTTGATAAGGATTCACTGCGATTTTAAAAAGTATTTTAATTATTCTTTCTGTTATAAAAGCTATCAAGGTTTATGAATAAGGGGAGACAACTCTTATATGACACCTGTTTCATCAATAGCCACGCGTTTGAAAACTTGTTGCCTGCAGGGTCAAATAGACAGTTTACAAATGTGCATTTTATATAGTTACTTATCAAGTGTAATCCTCAATATTCATTTACTTATTAATATTGTAATGGTTTTAGGCTTTTGACTCCATAAAACTGTCTGGTGACACTAATGAGATATACGCATGTATAGTTGAAGACAGACCAACAAATATTTTCCCAAATGTTGATTCTCATCTCTTTGGTCCAACACTTATTCAAGGCTGAGCATACCAACTGGATGTAGCAAACGAGTATAACATTTTGCCATCGCACATGAAATTCTCAACACATCTACCAACTTTACAGCCGTAAAAATCCATTGATGGCAATTTTGAAAAGCAGAAATATTTAGCTTTTTGGTTATTAGGCTACAGCAGCATCCATTGATGGCAATTCTGAATAGCAGAAATATTTAGCTTTTTTGTTATTACAGCAGCTTTAGAAATTGCTTCGTTTTATTTCTTAAATTACTTTATCATTAACTAAATCATTAGGAGCAACATCTTTTGGTTTAGTACAAATAATGTCTCTGAAAAAAAGCTGGTTGGACAGGAATATGATACTAGCAGTAGTTTCTTTAAACTTTTTTAAGGTTGTTTCTAAACTCTGTTTCTTATTTCAACTATCTTTCATGATTTTTCGTAAAAAAGTCGTCTTGATTATCCTGGCCTATCAATCAGACGGAGAATGATCGGTTGACAGGTTAAGCGAGACTAATTTCAAAACAAGGGCCTGTAACCTACTTTTCACTCAAAAGTGTCTGGATGTTATAGACGTCACTCGGAACTTTTTCAGTCCTATTATTTATTGATGGTTAAATGGTCATAGGTTATTAAGTACAACATGGTCGTTAATTTACCAAACTGATTTGAGGATTGGTATAGATATAAATATTGTGGTGTAATTTTCGAGCTATTAGGAGATATTTATTTTTGGTGGGGCACCCTAACATGTATAACTATTAGGTCAGTCAAATTAGCAACTGGACCCATCACAAATTGAAAAAGAAATGATTCCACCTGCAGTTATTCACAAATGACCCCCTAAACAGCATTTTTAAACTCCCAATGAATTTTATTAGGGAAAGGGGTTCAATTAAGCTAATTTATGCAAATTAGTTGCCAAATAAATTAATTTTGTCATTATGTCATCTAAATTCATCTCAATAATTTGCTTACCCTTATGAACTATCTCAAAAACCATGTCATTGGCAGCATTTTAATTACAGACTTAAGCAAGTATAACTTTAAATAGCAGCTGTCAGGCAGGATATGCCAACATTTTGCAAGAGATGGAAAGAGAACAAGCTAAACAAAAAGTGATTTTTCAAACAATCAGGGGGCATAATTCAGGAAGCTACAATAATATATACGCAAATATGAACAGGAACAAAGATCTTTGGGTTATAATCATGCATTTCAAGTTTCATCAAAATCAGTTCAAAATTGTGACCTCTACTACTGTGTTCACAAGCTAAAAACGTGATTTTTTGTACAATCAGGGGCATAATCCATGTAGTTATAGTCTGATACATGTCAATATGGAAAACAACCAAGATCTTAGGATGATACACCTATATTTCAAGTTTCATTGAAATTGGATAAAAATTGTGACTTGTAGAGTCTTCACAAACAATTGTGGACTATAAAAACATGCAAAATAATACAACGTAATACATTATTCATTAATATTGTAACATATATAAATACATATGAACTCCCAAACCCCCAAAGAGAAGGGTGACAAGTAGTTCATTTTGGTAGCCAAAAAATAAACAAGTGAGTTGCCTGCAAGCGCCGAGAGAAATCGTAAGTCGACATACCGCTGGTAGTAATCACTAGACCAAAAACCTAGACACAGTATGTCACTTTCTTTGAGGCATAGTGAAAAGTCCCAGTATGCGGCACTGCGACGGAGAGAGTGACTCCCAAAAACTGAGGAATCCATACCAATTGCCCACAAAGCTAGACAGAAAGCTCGGAGAAAAATAACTACTGTCTGTTCCAGGTAATACTACAACTCGAAAATCGCTTGTCATTTATTCAAATTTTAATTAAAATGGCTAAAACTTCGTGAATTACCTGGAATGGTCATCCCGTTGCTTTCTGTCTTGTGAGAACTAAGTTCAGGTCATGCTTTATGTCCTTTCTCCTATGAAAAATCGTTATTTGTTTATATCTTACTAATTGAACCTGCCATGTTTGGCCTAGTTATCTGGACGAGCCTAACTTGACAAGGGGTGCTTTAAGTCGCTTCACCCTACTTTGATTAGCAGTTGGTTGTTTCGTTTCAGTAGAATATAACTCTTTTGAAAGAGCTATTTACTGAATCTCAGACCACTAACTTGAATATTTAGTAGCCAACCGTCCGAAGGTTGTAATTTTTTGATATTGATATAAGCTACATGTAAATTTTAACCCACTATCAACGAAATTTTGGAAGGAGGCTGCAAGACATACTCAAAAGTAGTTACAAGAACGTAGCTAAAAACGTTGAGATATTCTGATGTGTTTGTTTTTAGCTACGATTGGATGCCTGCCTTTAGTTCCAAGTGGAAAACTCAGTTTCTTTATTAATGCACGTAACATCTTAAAAATAAGACAATTTTACACTATTATATCCAGTTAAACAGAGCTATAAAATCAAAGAAAACAAAATTCGGAATCATTTTACCAGACATATTTTTCAAACTTTAAGTAAGGCTAACCTTTTACACCAATTTACTTATTTCTGAGAGTTCGAATGGTTATGGCATTAGCCGACTTTTCAAAATAGTTTTAATCTTTAAGTCACTCCAAATTATCTAATGAGAATTTTTGTGAGAAATAAGCAAGGTGGAAACAGAAAAAAAACCATATCAATCTGAACAAAAACAATATTGTTTCACACAAGCTTCAAAGTGTGCAACCCTAACAAGTATTATTGTCGCGAAAAAGACTGGCGAATTCTCCTTCACTTGACATGTGTCACATTTATAACCGAATGCATCAAACTTGTAAAGTACCTGTCTACCCTAATGCGAAATGCATGTGCTCCATTTAACTCACGCGCATTCGTAATGTTGATGTTCTGAGAAAGTGACAATGTCTAAATATGTGAAATTTACAAGAGAATACTGGATCTTATCAGACTTTTAGTCATTTAGGCCAAGGGAAGAAATCCCAGTTATGTCACAAAATGTTAGCCATTTTAATTAAAAAATGAAGGCATGGTAAGCATTTTTTGAGTTGGAGTATCACCTGGAACAGACAGTAAGTAAGGCAACGGCCATCGTGTAGTGTAAACAAGGATAATGTTGGGGCGCCAGGCTTAAGTTTTTCGTCTTAGAATTAGTATCTGCCTCTGTTGATTTAATGAATTCAACCCCGCCTCTAGAATTTCAAGAGTATCCCCTCGTCTCACTGAACTGATATGTTCCTCACCTGGCTACAAAACATTATCACTAGTTTCTATCGGACGACAGAATTTCTCGAATGTTCATCCGCAAGGTTGTCCATTAGGCCTAGTTCCACTTCATTATCTGTGTGACAGTTGTCCTTTAAACGTTTTTGCATATCGACACAATTTCCCTTTAAATTCTACACATTGGGCTGTCAGGTGTCACGTGACGAACAGTTCGCCATTTTTCGAGTCTGCAAACACGCATGGTAGCCGAATATTATTTGTGTAGGCGCATGGAGGTATGTTTCTTCAGTTTATGAAATCGAATTGCATTCTATACTTTCAATAACGTTCGGTTATCCATTTTGTATATGTATTAGATATTAAGTAGCTTTTTCGTTCGTATATTTTCAGTTTTCACGTCTGTGATGTGAGAGAAAGTACGGTCCACGATGGCTATTGCATAATCTACGTCCGCAACGAATGACATGTTCGATTCTTATGCATTACCATTGACTTTCTAATGTATTTTTGTTGTTGACCTCGTCCGATACTTTTGTCAATAATAATAAACTTCAACCAGTCACAGTTAGTCGAGACTTCCATGTTTGTTCGTTCGTTACAAACCCCCTAATGACAGTCTCTGTCCTGCCTGCTACCATGAATACGAATACGATTCCGATTCGTTGACAGCGGCTGCCGTTACAATCTGACTGATGATGATCCAATGACTTGATAATGTCTTGTCATTTTCCTACCTGCTTTCACGCGATGTTGTCTTCCTTGAAAATGAAAATAACAACTGCGTTAATTATTAAACAAAATGATAAGCAAGAGTATTCACAACACCAACAAGGTTATATGCTATTGAGTCTGATCAAGTTCAATGTCAGTTCTAAAAAAAGATTTCTAAGAAATCCTTAATTCAAGGTGTCTAATCATGTTAGATCAATACTTGACAATTATCAATTTATATTAAAACATAGATGGAATTAAAGATAATATCACATTAAGTTATTTAACAATCCTTACATTCATTCTAATAAAATACCTATCTTTCATAAATTAACAAATAACATCTATTTAGGGTTAGCAGGGAGGGGTTTTATCGCATGAAATTGGCGTAAACACATAAATAAGATAATTTTCAGCACATTACCAGTACTTTAAAATCGACCAAATGAAGATTACAATGCTATAACCTGTGCTACTAGATCAAGAAAAATAAATCTAAATGGACATCACAAGACATATAAGTTTCAATGATTTTGAGCTCAAGGTTTACTTGGTGTTTCTTCAGCATCATCGTTTTAAAATATAATGTGCAAACGATGCAATTCTTTAATAAATACAACTTTTCTTCAAAACGTGAAATGCTATGATGTATGGAGCAATGTTTCCATATTGTAAATCTACAGGCAAAGTCAGCTTATTTAGATTGGTCTCCCTTGCTACAACAACAAACATTACAAAGTGAATTTATTTTATTTGCCATGAACACAGAAATTTGTTTGTATGACATCCATTCAGCAAATCTCGACAGATTCCTGAACCTACATCTAGTCTCGTCTGTATCAACAAATTTATACTATTAGAACTTATTACAAAAACGCAATTTACTGAAACAACTTTCATTTAACAGCAATTGAAAATTGTTAGCCTATAGACCTCGATATATCTGTAGACCAGTTAACAAGATGTCATAAAAAATTAGTCAGTCCTTTTGAGACTGAAAGCACTGCAACACAAGTGAATCAGGAAATAATCTCCTATGCCATAGGCTCGAGCAATCTGAAGAGGGAATATTTTGAAAACTTACGTTCATTTCCATTTATTTTAGGTCATTGCTTGGAGCAAATTCTTGTCATAGAGATGATCAGAAATCTCAAAATCGGTCTGGCAATTCTGCCTGTTTTGCTGAGTTGACAGAACATTTCGTTGAGTTGACAGAACATTTGTGCAGTCTGCTGCCCCAAGACTTTCTCCCTATTGATACTACCACCTAGTTGGGCGCTTCTTATAATAAATCAATAATAATATATGTATCTGAAAATGTCAAATGCGACAGAATTTAGATATACTGTAGATGATATTGTAGTATGTCACTTTAGCACTGCAATGACACAGGTGTGGATTTAAGTTCTTCATAAAAGTCTATTCATAAATTGAGTATGGTAAGAACATTACTATGAGTAGTAAACAGTACATTCTATCAGCTCAAGGTCCTTTAAAGTGCACTATGTTGTTATTTTTTTAACTCTAGCATCAAATTGGATTTTGTTTATTTTCTTTCTTCATCTAAAAAAGCCAATTTCTATGTAATGAGAGTTCTGGATTGAAAAAATTCCATTGTGGAGTTTAATAAAAGCATTGACAAGGAATGACATTCTAAACTATGTAGTTCTCTGCTGTCTAGAGTTGAGCCATGCTTAAAAAAAAAAAATAGGTTGCCAGGCAACGAAACATACGCTCACACAGCAGCCAAATCGTCCGGGCAGTCAACAAGAGTTGTTGCATTTTATCATCAGAAAATCATAATTCAAACTCACCCATAACTACGGTGTAACTGTGATAAAATCAAACGTTTTTTTTAAATCAGATAATAATTGTGACCACCAGAGGGACCACAAGCTAAAACGGGTGATTTTCCGTACAAAATTCAGGAAGTTACGATCCGATATGGGCAAATAAGAAATGGAACCAAGATCATTAGGTTATAAAAATGTATTTCAAGTTTCATCAACATCAGTTCAAAATTTTGACCTCTATAGGGTCCACAATCCACAACCTTGATATAACATATTTTCACACAATTCGCATACAGACGGCGGCTATTTTATCTGCAACTCTGGTCCGAATTTAATGAAATTGAAATTCTCTCTTCATTACCATGTAACGGTGATATAATTAAACGGTTTTTTAAATCTGATAATAATTTTGACCTCGAGAGGGACCACAAGCTAACAAAAGCGATTTTTTTGACAATCAGGGGACATAATTCAGGAAGTTATGATCCGATGGGCGCAAATATCGAAAGGAACCAAGATCTCTGGGTTATAAACATACATGTCAAGTTTCATCAAAATCGGTTCAAAATTGTGACCTCTATAGGATAGGGTCCACAACCTTGATATAAAATATTTTCACACTATTCGTGTACAAACAGCGGCCATTTTGTCCGTCAATTCTAGTCCGATTTTCACGAAATTTAAACTATCTCTTCATTACCATGTAACTGTGATATAATCAAACGTTTTTTCAAATCGGAAAATAATTTTGACCTCCAGAGGGACCAAAAGCTAACAAAAGCGATTTTTCGGACAATGCGGGGACATAATTCAGGAAGTTATGATCCGATGGGCGCAAATATCAAAAGAAACCAAGATCTTTGGGTTATAAACATACATGTCAAGTTTCATCAAAATCGGTTCAAAATTGTGACCTCTATAAGGTCCTTAACCTTGATATAACATATTTTCACACTATACGCGTATAAACGGCGGCCATTTTGTCCGTCAATTTTGGTCCGATTTTCACGAAATTCAAACTCAACCTTCATAACCATGGAACGGTGATATAATCAAACTGTTTTTTAAATCAGATAACACTTTTGACCTCTCCAGAACCATGGAACGGTGATATAATCAAACAGTTTTTTAAATCGGATAACAATTTTGACCTCCAGAGGGACCACAAGCTAAAAAGGGCGATTTTTCTGACAATCAGGGGCCATAATTCAGGAAGTTACGATCCGACGGGCGCAAGTATCGAAAGAACCAAGATCTTTGGGTTATAAACATGCATGTCAAGTTTCATCAATATCGGTTCAAAATTGTGACCTCTACACTGTTCACAAGCTAAAAACGTGATTTTTCGTACAATCAGGGGCCATAACCCATGAAGTTACAGTCCGATACATGCCAATATTGAAAGGAACCGAGATCTTATGGTAATAAACCTATGTTTTAAGTTTCATTGAAATCAGATAAAAATTGTGACTGGTAGACTGTTCACAAACAATTGTGGACGGACGGACGGACAGACGAACAGGGGCGACGACAATATACGTCCACATGAAAATGTGGGCGTATAAAAATTGTGACCTGTAGACTGTTCACAAACAATTGTGGACGGACGGACGGACGTACGTACGAACAGGGGCGACGACAATATACGTCCACATGAAAATGTGGGCGTATAATAAAGTCTGAATAAACTACTTAAACTTGGTTATCAAAAACTTACCTGTGTTTGAAATCACCACCAGTAAAATAAAATCTATAGTACAATTAAATATTCCAAGTTCATATGCACATTAAAGATCAATACTAGTTGTATTTCCCTTTTGCTTTTACAATGTTCTTAAAACATTCGTTGAGTTTCAGAATTAGATTTCTTGTTCTATTTCTATGTTTCTGAATAATTCAGTTTGGTCAATCAGCTTTTGAATGTCCCGGAAACAGAGGAAGGAGGGAAGTTAACATCCATTCGCCACAAACTTACATATGGTTCCATTTTATATCATAAATTCTTTATTAGTGTGAACAAAACCGTAGGACATGGGAAAACTTCTGATGCCCCCCCACCCCAGTACAAGTGACACAGTCACTAGCTGAGTACCACAGGTGCGAGTAGTGGATCTACAAGCTGTGAATATGGCGTGGGTGTGTGTGTGTCAAAATCTAGGGCGCCATCCACAATCCTACCCCACAATGAATGTCAACAAAATACTGGCTATAACATTAAGTGTCCTGGTAGAACATAGATAGCATTGTATAATTATTTAGTTGTTCGCCGATCTTTGTCTCATCTGAAAGCAGTTTTATTTAAGTTGACAACAGTTTATGTTATATGTATATAATGATTATGCCTGTAACACTCAGCAACTTGAGAAATTTTGAAAAATTGAGTTAATATCCTGACATTTTAGGTCATTGCTGGTAGAAATTATTATGGACAAGAGGACCAGAAATGTGAGTCAATGGGACAGAATCTTGAGATTTCAATGTCATGGCACATGGAACCAAATTCTCGTTAAAGAGAGGATAATAAATGTGTCAGAATCTTGAGGCTTATTTGTCAATTTCCTCTGTTTTGTGATTGTTTGTTTACCTCATTAATTCTGACGGCGGGGGAGTACTTGTTTTGAGACTGACTATTTTTTTGCCATGGGGGGAAAACATTTCATAGAACAACATACTCACAAACATTTTTTCAAACATGACAAGCAGACATGGTTATTTTATACTATAGTTTTGCGTGACGTGTGCAATTTAGCTACTGGATTCACACAAATACATAGTATTTAGGATCTATTCTGGCATTGTTTGTTTACCTCATTAATTTATAAAGTGGCCGATGCATTATTTTGAGACTGACTGCTGTGACTGCACTTATTTGAGACTGACTTCTTTCTCCTCGGGTGATATTTTGTTCTTAGACCAACATAATGACAACAGAATAAGAGTGAAACACAATATTTTTTTTCTAACATGATAAGATGACAAGGTTATTTTATATTAAATAATTCTTCTGTATCCTCAACCCAGTTTATCAACATTTAAAAGACATTGCTGCATTGTTCTTTCAAACACCATAATTAAGAATCCCATTGACTTTTACACATTCACTCTCATAAAGAATAAAAAAAATTATGAATTCCAACTCAAATGATCATTGAGAATTTATAATTATGGCTCCAGACAATTGGACGAAGGTGACAGCAATATTCCTCATCATCAAATGTTGGTCTATAAAAATATTACATCTCAAGTATAAATAGCTGCAGTAAAGCTACTTATTTGTCTGGTACAAGTACTACTATTTATTCAGCCTGTAAATTGAATCTTTATAATGCTGGAACCTTGCTGCAAAAAAATAGCCTGTTCTTATCATTGTCATTTTAAAAAAAAACAAACAAAAGTGCTAGAAAGGTAATACAAATGATGGGTTAATTATCAATTTTGGGATAGTTATTATACAGGGTTCTTTTAACACTGATGATTGTAGTGTTCCGCTCAGAGATGAGTCGCCCAAACCGGGAATAACAATGGATATTATTATAAGAAAGTCTTTATTCACATGGTAGCTGCCATATGGCCACAGATAACTAATTATTTCCCCATTGACTTTAATGTTAATTCTGGTCTCTTAGACCGGCTGTAACTTTTTCCCAAATATGCGTTGGGTAGAACGCTTTCTGCCACAGATGGAGCAACATGTGGCAAAATCTGGTCCAAAAGCATGTATGAGGTTCACCATGAATACTTGAGATACACAGGCTGGAAGAAGAGACAAGCAATTTTCGGCTCTCCCTTTCAACGTAACCAACCTCACAACCCTTGTATCCTTCAGTCTCAAATTCATGAATATAAACCAATACCTGGCAGAAAATGTATTTTTAAACCCTTTTCTTCGATTCTACACCAAAAAGTCAACAAAAATTGCCATGCAAAAGGGGAGAAAAGGGAAGGGAGAGAAAGACTAAAAATAACTTTCGCCCTACATTCGTGGGTGTTGGCCCATGAATATTTAGTCATCTGTGTCCTATATTACTATACACAAAGGGAAGTAACTCTCATTACTACCCAAGTAACTCATAAGGCCACAGAACACTAATTATTGCCCCATTGACTTTAATGTTAATTCTCGTCTCTTAGACAGGCTGTAACTTTTTCCCAAATATTCGTTGGGAAAAACGCTTTCTGCCACAGATGGAGCAACATGTGGCAGACTCTTGCCCAAAAGCATGTATGAGGTTCTTCATGAAAAACTTGAGACAAGCTGGAAGTAGAGACAGCTAACCTTGCAATTTTCGGCCCTCCCTTTCAACGTAACCAACCTCACAACTCTTGAATCCTTCCGCCTCAAAATCATGAATATTCACCAAAACCTGGCAGAAAATGTATTTTCAAACCCTTTTCTTCGATTCTACACCAAAAATTCAACAAAAATCGCCATGCAAAAGGAGGAAAAAGGGAAAGGGAGAGAAGGACTAAAAATAACTTTCGCCCTTGTTTCGTGGGTGACTGCCCATGAAAAATGTATTTTCAAACCCTTTTCTTCGATTCTACACCAAAAATTCAACAAAAATCGCCATGCAAAAGGAGGAAAAAGGGAAAGGGAGAGAAGGACTAAAAATAACTTTCGCCCTTGTTTCGTGGGTGACTGCCCATGAAAAATGTATTTTCAAACCCTTTTCTTCGATTCTACACCAAAAATTCAACAAAAATCGCCATGCAAAAGGAGGAAAAAGGGAAAGGGAGAGAAGGACTAAAAATAACTTTCGCCCTTGTTTCGTGGGTGACTGCCCATGAATATTTGGTGATCTGTGTCCCATATAGGGGTGAAACTTCGGATATCACCAAAAGGCCTTTTGTATTTGCTTCCCATATGTTCTGGCAACATGTGAAAGGAAATCAAAATCTCAGAATAACTGCAAAAATGATGGCCCTTTAAGTATACATGCTGCTTTAAGTACAGTGGTGCATCTCACGTCCCTGGGCCTTTTGTGCTAAAATTTAAAAAATCTTTTTTAATAGAGGCAGTATTTGAGCTCTGTGAAAAAATTAGACAAGTTACAAACAAACTACATAGAAAAAACACATAATTTGGAATTTTTATCAAAAATATATTTTTTTACTGCCATGTCATGAAAAATGTATAAAATTTACATGTTGCATCTGTCAAAAACCCAATAATTTTCCACTTTTTTAGATAGCCAGACTGGCAAGTAATATATTTTTGGAAACCCTGGACAATATGCAAACAGAAAAATCACAAATCAATTGCATTGATTTTAATTATAGAGGTCTGTACTGAAACATGTAACCCCACCCCCTAAAAATGTCAATGACTGAATCAATCTTATCTTTGGTTGCAGAGCTAACATAACCAAAGGAATCTGTCTAACAGATATGTTTTACCATCCCTGGCTAATATATGTACATAGAAGCTAATATAGGTGCAATTAATATGAATTATGGTTAAAATAGGCCTTGCTGGAAGAATGAAAAAGGTATATTCGGCCTATGTCCACCCCTCTCTAACAAAAGGGTCACAGAATACACAATTTTCACAAATTTGGAAATAGTTTAATGTTTTCAACATCTCAAACCTCAGAGGCATCATACAAATCTTTATTGCAATTATTGTACTGAAGTAAGATGTCTGGACCTTTACATCAATTGCCTTAAAAAATGAAGTCAAAAAGGTAGTTATGAGATAGTTGACAACATAAAGAGGCCTGAAAAGGAGCAAAATGAACATTTTACTGTTCTATAAGTGACATAAATGCAACAAACACCACAAATCCTAGATTTTGATAAGAAAATATTGACCATTAAGCTGACATTTACACATCTACATCAGTTCTATATCAGGATGTGGTCTTACTGGCCTGACATGTCTCAAGGTTCTGAGTTGGACTATGAACAAAAAAGGTCAGAAATCCTTGAAATGTACAAAATGACCATTTATTGGCAAAAAATAACATTCCCATCTGTAATTCAACAACAAATTCCAATTATTATCATTTAATTGTCAACACAGGTGCAATTAAATCTCTCAAAACACATTAATAAAAACGGGTGGGGTGGGGCATTTATAGCCCCTCTAAATAGAAAGATGGAGTGAAAAATGTCTACAAAGGCTGGGATATTGCTTCCTACATGAAGAAAATGCAAGAATTTAATGCTTTAAAGAAGAAAAAAATGCTTGTTCTGGATAAAATAGTGGCCAAATTGAGCCTACCCCTGTTTTGACCATTTTGTACAAACCCATCTGCTGAGTATCATTAACTCAGTGTTGCCAATTTTCCATTTTCTGTAGGAAAGCTGGAGCTATTTCTAAACATAACAAACTTATAGATCCCATCTAAGTTACATTAGCAATAAAAATAAGGGCATTTTTAGAAATTTCGAGTCATTTGAGTAGGTATGAAAGCATTAATTTTTACATCGAAATGGGAGAATCTGGAGATTTTCTGTTAATATTCCTGATTTTTAGACAAAATTAGGTGAAATTACAATGTTGTTCACTTTATCTGTGCTTTCTGAGGCTGAATACACCAAAATTGGACATTGAAATATTTTTCTTACTGTTAGAAATTAAATAAAAACTGAAAATTGGAAAATTTGCAGTAAAATCACAATTTTTCCCCAAACTTTGATAAATTTTTTTCTAAATTTAATTTTTTTTAGTTTTTCTGTAGTCAAGTCATTTTATACATATTTTCTGACAAATTAGTCATCATATTTTCAAAACTAAGGCATATCAGTAACAGCCTTGTCATACACAGACAGGCCACAGAACACTAATTATTGCCCCATTGACTTTAATGTTAATTCTCGTCTCTTAGACCGGCTGTAACTTTTTCCCAAATATTCGTTGGGAAAAACGCTTTCTGCCACAGATGGAGCAACATGTGGCAGACTCTTGCCCAAAACCATGTATGAGGTTCTTCATGAAAAACTTGAGATAGACAAGCTGGAAGTAGAGACAGCTAACCTTGCAATTTTCGGCCCTCCCTTTCAACGTAACCAACCTCACAACTCTTGTATCCTTCCGCCTCAAAATCATGAATATTCACCAAAACCTGGCAGAAAATGTATTTTCAAACCCTTTTCTTCGATTCTACACCAAAAATTCAACAAAAATCGCCATGCAAAAGGAGGAAAAAGGGAAAGGGAGAGAAGGACTAAAAATAACTTTCGCCCTTGTTTCGTGGGTGACTGCCCATGAATATTTGGTGATCTGTGTCCATAACAATACAACATTAGTAACTCACTACAATCCCTCCTATCTTCAAATAAAACTATCCACGGTATTTTAGTAAACTAAAAATATACTATTCAAAAAAAGTAGGGGATATTTGATTTTTAAGTGTTATTAAAGTCACCTAATGAACCTGACGAAGAAACAAATGACAAAATGAAATGAAGTTCACATTCATCGATTTATTCCAAATGATTGTTAGACTAAGTAAGGCACAGACTGACCATTATAAGGGTAAAATGATACCTGGGGTCAAACAGCAAAGTTACCACAGCATCACAACAAAGTCAGTAACGGGTAAATCCTCCTCTGTTTGCCAAACAAGCATTGATCCGACGTGGCATACTCCTAATGAGACGTCTAAGGTCATTTTGGTCCAGATTGTCCCATTCCTGTTGCAACGCAGCAGCAAGTTCTTGGGGGAGAGGTCGGGACTCAGTGCTGGCCAAGGTAATGTGGTGATGTTCTGTTGTTGGAGGTAACCTGTAACGATCCTGGCCCTGTGACATCTTGCGTTGTCATCCTGGAAGATGAAACGGCGGCCATAACGTCGTGCGAACGGCACAACATGGACTGCCAAGATGTTGTCCCGGTAGTACTGGCCTTTAACACGTCCTGCAATAACATGTAATGCCGTTCTTCCAGCAACAGTGATGCCTCCCCAAACCATAACAGAACCACCCCCAAATCGATCATGTCTGATGATGTTAACGTCGTGGAAGCGCTTGTTTCGACGACGCCACACCCTCCTACGTCTGTCCAAAAAATCAACAGTGAACCTTGACTCATCTGAAAACATCACATTGCTCCAGCGTCGATTATCCCAGTGTTGACGATCCCTACACCAACGACGTCTTGCCTGAATGTGATGATCTCTCAAACAGAGGACGTCGGGCGCGAAGGTGACCCCTATGCAGTTGATTCCGAATCGTCTGGCCCCTCACTCTTACACCAGTGTCTGTTTGAAGACGAGCGCTGACCTGATTTGCTGTGATGACACGATTTCTCAAGTCCAAGGTACGGATAAATCGATCCTTAGTGTGGTCTGTCCTGTACAGATTGTGTATCACGGTATCTGAACCATAGCCTGCTTATGACAGACTGAGAAACATTCATCGTCAACACCACAACCGCCTGTGTTGTGCCGATCTGTAGCATGCCAAGGGCACGTAACCTTTCATTTTGGGCAAGCCGACGCATATCAAAATTTGTTTTCTGGTCACTAAAACAATTAAACTGATGTTTCCACCCTGGAATTCAATGCCACAATGACTGTAACATTCAAAGTCAGAGTCGTGCAAATCTTGGGTTGGACCCCCATGATGATCCCAAGCATCACCTGCATTCCATGCGGTCTATTGGTGCGTTTGGGCGTCACATGTAACTGGAAATGTTTCTTCTGTTAGGTTCTATAGTGACTTTTTTCGTAGTCATTTGCATATTTTAGTATTATGCCCCCAAAATCAAATATCCCCTACTTTTTTTGAATAGTATAATATAAAAGTTCACCAAATACTAAACTAAAATTGCAAACATTAATTATGGGTAACAGTGTAATACAGAACTGCAATAAGACTAAAGCCCTGTTTACATTTGGTCGTGATAAGCGTGCCTTATTAGGTACGGTACCAGGTGGTGATAAATTTCAAGAAATGGACCCGTTTACATTACTATAAAATGTGGAACTCTTCACAGTAAAGTTAATTTCAGCCGCTGTGCAAATTACCCAGATGAAAACAATTATGATGACTGATTTTTTAGTTTGAGCAGCCATTTTGACAGAACTGATGACAGAACTGTCAAGGTTTGCAGGGAAAAAAGGTCAAGGTTAGAGTTTACACTACGAAAATTTGAAGTGAGCCGTTCTTAGTAAGGTTCCGAGACCACCTCACTTCAGTGGGCCAGATTGACACGTTACCAGGTAAGGCACACTTGTGTTTTACCCGTTTATACTACAAAAAAATTAACCGTGCCATACCAAGAAAGGTACCTAGCACGCTTAAAATTTGCAATGTAAACAGGGATTAACACAACTTTGATATGCATTCAAGTCAATTTAGTTGATAGTCTTCAAATTTCTTGTCTTGGGCAATGTTCTAACAGTAAAGGTCTCGGACTTCTACAATCTGATTCACTAGTTGTATTATTACTTAAAGTAACAGTTTCATGAAGATCCAAACCATCCGTTACTGTAGCTTCTTGATTCGTATCAGTTGATAAACTTTTTTCATTTTCGTGCGAAATCGGTTCAACAAATTTACGAACATGGCGATTTTATGTACAGCTCACTTCCGTGCATATTCGCCTCCTTAGCTCGACGTGTCTCATCCGCGTACAATTTACCTTTAAGTTTTCGCATATCGTCACAAGCTCTAAGTTCATCTTTGTAATTGGTATCGATCTGTAATCCTGGTAATTTTGTTCGCACAGAATACTTAAACATTAAGTTCGATGGAGTCATGCCCGTTGTGGAATGTGGGCTTATTCTGTATGCTACAAGAAACTTATTCAGATCTTACTTCCAATATCTCCCATCGGCCTGGGATGCACGTATCGCTTTTAACAATGTCCTGTTATGACATTCAACCTCCCCGTTAGCTTGAGGCCATAAAGGTGAGGTTTTAACATGTAAAATACCATTTTCTTCCAAATACTTAGTAAATTCAACAGCAATGAATTGTGGACCGTTGTCACTATGAATTGTCTCTCGTAAACCAAACCGTGCAAACAAACTGTCTAAGCTGTTAATAATTTTATCGATTGTCGTACTTTTCAAAATTACCACCTCAAAGAAACGACTAAAAAAATCAACCACTACTGAGATTGATTTGCCATTAGGAAATGGTCCCATCAAATCAATTGTGAGATCTGTCCATAGTTTATCTGGAAGACATTTTGTTTTAACCGGTTCCAGTTTCGATGGAGACAGGCATGACAACTTCTACACACACGCTCTGCGTCTTTACTCATATTTGGTCACCAAACTTTAGTTCGCAATTGTTCTTTCGATTTCGTGATTCCCTGGTGTCCCTCGTGTACGATTTGTATAACTCTTTTGCACAAATTGACTGGCACTACTATCCTTGTCCCTCGCAGCAGAAATTTCTCTACTACGCATAATTCGTCCTTAACCATACGAAAAGCCATGTCACACTGTTTCCAATCACTAGAACGAATACACCCTATGACATACATAATTTCCTGGTCTTTCGCCGATTCTCTCTCTATTTCATGAATAGTCAAAGCTGAAGGAACGGCAGTACATGCAATAAATCGAACATATTCTTCTGCAATATTGTCCGAGCAATACTTATCAGATCTTACCGAAGTCTACTTAAACAATCTGCAATGTTTTTCGGTCCAAGAATGTACTTGGCAACGAATTTATATGGTTGCAAACGCAACACCCAATACGTGCTGAAGGCTTCGAACTTGTTGAGTATATCGTTTCGAGAGGTTTATGAATAATTCGAATTCAACTCCATAGATATAAAGATTAAATTTCTCGCAAGTCCAGACTACTGCTAACGCCTCCTTCTCTGCCTGGGAATATCTTCTCTCTTACATCTGTTAGGCTTCTACTCGCATAGCTGATAATTCAGCGATTTTCCCCTTGTCGCTGAATTAATACTGCTCCTAGGCCAACTGGGCTTGCGTCGGTAAAAATACCTAAGTGTTTCAGTGTTTGCCAAACGACCTTTTAATGCATCAAACGATTTCTGTTCGTCTACACCCCACTCAAATGGAACCACTTTCCGTGTTAATTTCCGTAGTGGCTCTAAACATGTCGCTAAGTCAGGTATGAATTTCCCACTGAAATTCACCAAACCAAGAAAACTGCACAGTTCTGATGAGGTCTCGGGTCGTCTAGTGTTAACAACTCGAGCTTCAGTAGGATCTATCCCTTTATCAGACAGAACATGGCCCATAAACTCTAACTTAGATAAGCGCAAAGAACATTTGTCTTTGTTTAAGGTTAAGCCCCTACTTCTCAGTTTCTCCAGTACCGCAACAAGTCTCTTATCGTGTTCCGCTAGATTTCTGGCATGAATAATTATATCATCAGACACATTTCGGACTCCTTTACAACCTTGTAAAACTTGTTGAATTGTATGCTGATAAAGTTCTGGAGCCGAATTAATGCCGAACATTAAACGTTTGTACCGATACAATCCATTAAAAGTCATAAAAGTTGTAATGTCTCTCGATTCCTCCGATAGTTCCAACTGGTGAAAACCCCATTTAAGATCGAGTTTACTAAATATACTACTCTGGTATAAGTCCTTCAAAACTTCGTCTATGGTCGGAATAGGATGTCTTTCGTGAAATATTGCCGTATTCGCTTGGCGCGCGTATCGACACATAATCGGATCTCACTCGAACTTTTTGGGACGATGACGACGTCGTAGTCCGATATTTTGTTTCCGCCTTGTATTAAATATTTGGTTAGAGAGTTCGATGGGAACTTTTTATTACATTTGTTTTACTGGCCTTGAATCTCACCCTTGAATATTTTTAATATTTTCTGATGATGAACTTAAGAAGTCCTGCCAATTAAACTTGGCAATCTGCTGTAGCCGAGGTAAAATCCGATGTATTTTACATTTGCCTCCGCAAAATTAAAAGCCGGGACCATTGAATCATTGAATATAGGTGTAGAACGTTTTTTTCTATATATAAATACCAATAATTATCATCAACAAATCATACCGCGCATCAGTTTTTATTATCAGTAGATAGTTCCATGTCTTTCTATTTCTCTTTGAATACTATTTCTGGTGTGTTCAGAATTTTATAATCGTGAAATTCACAAGGCAGTTTATCTATATGATTGTACTACCTATTTTGAAATCCACGGAGAATGGATTTTTCCGATGGCATTTTGTAGATCACAATCATGCCTCAGTTAATCAACGCTTTGAATTCTATTACCGTAAAAGGTACCATGTCATATGAGTTATTGTGTGCTAATCAGATGGTTAAATGTGGTGTCGTGAAGCTTGCACGAGTTTTTCCCACGGTTTGCATAATTAACACACAAAACCCAACAATACACGCAATCTGCAATGCCTCTTCTGACGTGTGATTTTTTTTATTTTAAATACATTTTTATAAAGAGGATAAACGATGTTTAGACATCCCAAACTGTTCTTATCAAGAAAGTTCTGATTTCGATGAACAAAAAAATCAATTTAATAAAGGAATATTAATGATATGAACAGTCGGAATGTGACTTAAATATGGAAATTATTGAGAAGTGGTGGACTTTTTTCTTATGAAATATGATCAATTAAAATTAGGAAATAAAGTGTCTATAATTGACTGGGCTATAATATGTTTTATAACAAGCCAACAGTGAGGCTGATGTCCCCCGCCGAAATCCCAAAATAGATAGATGACACATATTTAATTAATCGCACATTCATTTTTTTTCAAACGTGTCCAGCAATCAAACTGTACACGAAGTGTCATCCAAAATTGTTTGATAAAGAAAAATGCTAAAACCGACGAGAAAAATGAAAATGTACCCTAGTTAGGGGGACCCTAAAGGCAGACAAAAGGGCCCCCAAGCTTGACAAAAGGGCCCCTTTGGCCAAGGGAAAGGGCCCTCGTGTCTGAGTCAATCATTTCTATACACTGTTACTGTCGAATCCATTATGGAATGAGAATGCAGTCATTGTATTGGCATAAAAATCATCAATCAAGATGAACCTAGTTATCTTGTCCCAAAGTATCAACCAATCAAATTGCTTATCTCTGCCTACCCTCAGAAGAAAATGCTCATCTTCGAACTCCATCAAGGCATTGACCTAATAAGCATACACACCAATTTTGAACATTTTAACTTAATTCGAAGGAGAGTTATTGTGTTCCAAAGTCTCGACCAATCAAATTGCTTATCGCTCTGCTTACCCTGAGCAGAAAATGCTCATTATCGAACTTAGTCAAGGTATTACTGTAATGAAGCTATACACCAAGTTTCATCAATCTCACTTAATTAGAACTAAAGTTATCGTGTCCCAAAGCATCAACCAATCAAATTGCTTATCTCTGCTTACCCTAAGCGGAAAATGCTCATCTCTGAAATCCATCAAGGCATTGACCTAATAAGCATATACACCAAGTTTGAACATTTTAACTCAATTAGAAGGAGAGTTATTGTGTTTCAAAGTCTCGACCAATCAAATTGCGTATCGCTCTGCTTAGGCCTACCCTGAGCAGAAAATGCTCATTATCGAACTTAGTCAAGGTATTACTGTAAAGAAACTATACACAAAGTTTGATCAATTTCACTTAATTACAACTAAAGTTATCGTGTCCCAAAGCATCAACCAATCAAATTGCTTATCTCTGCTTACCCTAAGTGGAAAATGCTCATCTTCGAACTCCATCAAGGCATTGACCTAATAAACACATACACCAAGTTTGAACATTCTAGCTCAATTAGGAAGAGAGTTATTGTGTCCAAAAAAGTGTGACGGACAGACGGACAGACAGACAGACAGACGGACGAATCCATTTTAATAGTCCCCCAACTTTCTTCGAAAGGAGGGGGGGACAAAAATATACATTTTATACAGGGGTGAAATTATGGGGTGAAAAGCAATATTATATTAACGAGTATTCGTATAATCAGTAAATAAAATTTAGTAGACTGACAATCAATTGGTTCAGAATTAATGTCATTGTCTTCAGTTGCTATTTTCTTGCCAAAACTCAAACGATCTGAAAGGCTGTGCACTGTTTTAATCACGTGGTTGTCACAAATTTTTAACCTTTACCCCCTTTAACATATTACGATGGTTTAGCCCATATGCAATGTTGTGATGGACTCAGACGAAAATACAAGCAAAAACATTGACTTTTCAAGAGAGAACCCTTTTTTTTCGTTGGAATATTCAGTTGTACATTAAATTTTATTTAACAGGAGTTCATTTCAAACACACAGGTAAGTTTATAATAACCAAAGTAGAGTAGTTTGTTCATAATAGTAGAAATCCGTTTATTATTTACCATGAACCAGACAGTAAGTCTTGCAACTCCTGAAGTTTGTCGCTCACCTTCCTCTGTAAGGAAAATGGAATTCTCTGAACCGGTGCCACTGGTTGAACTTTCGGGTTAATATCTATCTTTACCTGGTGATCTTTTAACTTCCCGACACCAATAAAAATGTCTTTATAGTTTTCAAATATATCTTAATTCTGTATAAAATTGATGCCTACATCTACACCGATTTTCAAAAGACCCAGCTGAACCGCAGACTCCTTAGCAAGTAACAAAACTCCATAACAATCAATGACGTAAAAATCCACAGAGTTAAGAGACCGTCCACCAACAGTTGCCGATGATGTAAATTTACCTAACAACTTAACGGTGTTTTCGATCCATATGCATACAATTTCTTATTTGTTAATTCTGACGATCAGTCTATATTCTGTCTCTTTAAATTTTCCCATGTTGTCCTATCTACAATATTACAGCTCGCTCCCAAGTCAATATACATTCTCACGGGAAGTTTCTTCTTACCAATAAATACATCCACGATGTTGTCATTGTCTCTGGTATTAATACCAAAGGCATATTCATCACCATCATTATAGTCCTGTGTGTAGTGAACTTTATTCCAACTTTTACCACGTGCATATTTCAACTGTATTGTGGCCGGGCACATTTTCTGAAAATGACCTATGTTATGACACCTATCACACCGTCTTGTTTTTGCCGGACATTCACGATCCCAATGTTTATGACCATGTCGCCTACACTTTTGACATAAATCATCTTTCAGCCGATTGTTTGCACCATCACCATTTTTCTTCTGATAGCTATTATTATCAAATTTAGTGTAACCTGGCTTTGATTGGAACTTTCACCCACGCACATAATGAAGATTATCATGTGATTTCTCTTTACTGGAATTCTCTACAGTCGCTGCCTGTCTTTCAGCCGCTTCGAATGCTCGACCCATGTCCATCATTTGCACCAAAGTCAGAGTTGCTCCTCTTTCTAGAAACTTCTTCCTGATATGATGTGATTGACATTTGTCGATCTCATATGTGTTCATCTTTTTTTTCTCCTAAATCACAGTTCTCTGGCTGACGTTTAAGTTTGGTAATATACTGATCTAATGTATCTGAATCTTTCCGTTTCATCTGTCGAAACTGGTGTCGCTGAAATGGAATGTTCACTTCAGGTAAGAAATAGTTATCTATTTACCAATGGCAGTCGCATAATCATTGCCTGTCTTATCTAAAGTCTCAAAAATTCCCTACACTTCCATCCCTGCACAATGAAGCAAGAGTGCTCATTTTTGTTTATCATCCGTTACACCTTTTCCAATTACGAAAAGTTCAAATGCTCGCTTCCACCTCTTCCATTTCAGGGAGATCGCCGGAGGGATCAAAGTTTGAGATTCCCCCAATTTTTAATGCTGTAGTCATTTCTAAGGTAAAATAACTCAATGTTGATATTGCTTGACCAAGGCTATTGATGTAGACAGGGCTAGCCCTAACCCTAACTATCATTACGACCCAAGTAACTCATAACAATACAACATTAGTAACTCACTACAGTGATAAATTTCAATACAAGTCTTTGCAGTCTCTCTATAACCCTAGACTTCCATGATAATTGATTGAATTAATAGTAAGATGGGGGTGTGTTTGCAGAATGTCCCACTGGTCATTAGGTGTCAATTTTATCAACATAAATGACATTAACAGACCATGTTGAGGGATGGTCAACTGTTTTATATTTAAAGAAATTGAATTAGTCTGTGAAGCAACTCTTAAATTAAACAGGACACCACTTTTCTATTGTTGCCAATAGACAGTATATCACTATGTTACGTTATAGCCTACATTGGTATGTCACATGGTCGTAATTAAACTATTTATACCAATGATTCACTACAAGAAATTATAATTAGGCAACTTAATGATAGACCAATGTTTCCCACACTGGTGCCGAAGAAAATATTTTGGGGGTCCGTCCAAAGAGTGAAAAAAAGGTTCCCTGAAAAAAGATGGCAAAGTAAACTGAAGTAAGAAATTGTTGATATTCAGACATCTAGTTGTGCCCATATATATTAATTGTGTGTCCTTTCTTGTCTACTGCCAATTTTTTTAATTTTCTTTGATGTGAAGGGAGAGAGGTACTGTGTATGCCAATCATTTGGATGAAAAATATAGCCACAGCAGCTTTGTCTCAACTGTAGCTTATCTGAAAGAAAGACTTGGATGTTGAACAAATATGATAAGGATCTAGGATAGAAAAACAGTCATCCTCTATACTGTTCACATGGATTTCGACTTTCGACAAAGGGGGGTGGGGGAGACAAAGGAACAGAAAGTTGCAGATTATCAATATCAATAGGGATCGATGACCCCAATAATTTAAGCCAAATAACATAAAAATCTATCAATAAAATGAAATGGAATAAGATTTAACGTCCTAGTGTTACTCTCCACGACTTGGCTAATGACGACTGGCATACGTCATAAAGTACAGTACAACCTACTCTTATATCAATTTCCAATTGCCAAGAGATCTTTAATATGTACGCGGGATCTTTAATGTGTAAACAGGACGATCCTGATGAACCTTGTCGCTCAACACCAGGATCTAACACCGGACCCCCAGGTTAGCGAGCCAAACTGTAGATAGAGTTCTTCGTCTTAAGACTCCTATGCTTTCCCCAAATTTGAAAGAAATCGGTTATAGACTAAAGCTTCTATCACCTTCACAATGTTTTTGGAAAGGTCACAAAATGCAGAGAATCCTGTCATGACTCCAACTGTGGGTGTATAAAAATATGTAAATTCTTTTTGTGCTCTTATTCACTCAGCTGGTCACTTATAAATATACACAGTAACCCTTTCATTGTGTCTACCCGGTAGTACCGGGTATTATAAAATGCAATTAAAAAGCGCATACCCGGTTTTAACAGGTACTCAGTACGGTCCTCGCTAAAATTACCACCATAGCTGCAAGTGCCATCTATTGTATTTTCTATACACTAGAACATATTTCAACGTGTATAAAAGCAGCAAACCGTAAAATGGCGGAGTGCATAGTAACAACGTAGATGATACAAGCTCGTCGAAGTCGTGAATCATGTGAATGATATCTTCGTTGCCCAAGACAGTGTGGACAATTTCTAGGCATGTACTGATACACATAATTCGTTTCAAGTTAGTTGACAATGATTATAGTCAGGAGAGTGATGGGTAGTATAAAGTGCGTGGTTTGTTGCACGACCCTCCGCTTATGGCTTTTATGGCTATGCGCCCCCACCCCCACCCCCCAATGTGAACATGATAGCCCTGAAGTATGTATGCAGTATAGTCTATTCTGACGATAATTCTGATGTTAATAATAATGCTGGCCTGCTGGATTGCAAACGAGTTAGACAATTCCTGAGTCCCGAACGTGTAGAGATCTACTGATAATGATATGGGGTGAAAGTGAAAACAAGGTATTGCAATCCGCACATGGTCATGGCAACGGGAGACGTTGTGCACGTGTTTATAGTGGCATTGCTCGTGGCTGCTATTGATATTTGTGTTCATGTTATATATCTTTATCATAATCCAGTGATAAAAACTAAATCCAATAAGTATTTCATGAAGAAAAATCCATTTTAGTGTTAGATTTAGTGAGAAATGAGAAATCCAAAATGACCGCCATGATGTCACATGGCTACATGAATATGCAAATTACTTAAATTCTATTTTTTCCTCATAGCCCAACCTCATGCCCATCCCAACACACAAAAAGAATTTTCATAAAAGCTTCCATAAGTACTGTTTGGCATCCATTTCCAAAACCTCTTTTTTCCTCAAAAAAGGGTCCAGCATAGGCAGTGGATTTACGTCTAGCATTGAAAGGGTTAAATGTAACCATAACATGTTTCAAGGAAATTTAATGTCTTTTATATTATGCCCTTGTTGAGACATAAGAAATGAAATGTTAGTACTACGACATAGTTGCCAATATATGATGTCATACATTGTAAGTGCATCCTTATACAAAAACTTGAAAGATATATTTGTATTTCTTAAGATACATAGAGCTAGAATAAATCTAGTTAGCTCACTCTGCTCAACTGTCTTGTTTCTTACATTCCATTTGTAGAAATATTGCAAGAGATGGACAGAGAACGAGCTAGAAAAAGCAATTTTTCATACAATCAGGAGTCATAATCCAGGTTCGATATACATTAATATCAACAGGAACTGAGATCATTGGGATATAAACAAATATTTTAAGTTTCAACAAAATCCACAACCTTGGTATTACTTGCTTATTATGGGAGCAGGACAATTGTCTGGGGGATAACTGCCGATGATATTATTTGTGTTTCTGTATTAATGTTCTTTCTGTTAAACATAACCATTTACGCTTGAATTGGGCCCTTGTCTGTAACACATAAATGCAATTGAAACGTCAGTATGGTTGATAGATAGATTTATTTGGCACAATATAAATCAAATCGTAATTCTTTTTTTTAGTACATAAATTGACTTAAATCACCAAAAGCCTTAGCTGATTTTCTGTCCCACTGAGACTGAGAGCGAACAAGCAAGGAGGGTTGATTGATGATGCATGGTACATACATTGAAAGCAATTTGTTTTTAGTACAGCTTGATCTGTTTTCAACAAGGGAAGGGCAGCAGAAACAGAGAACACAATATTGTCATTAGAACAATAAGAATATGATAACACTGCCCCATTTCCATGAGTATCTGAAGTTAGTCTTTTGTAATTAAAGGGCAATTTTTCAGAAATAAGGGCACTTTTTCAGAAGAGAGGGCACTTTTTCAGAAGAGAGGGTACTTTTTCTGATGAGAGGGTACTTTTTAGAACTTTGGAGGGCATATAGCCAGACACATCCATACACCCTGATAGGAAATCTCATCATATTTGAGTGTTGTCAAACATTTCCGGTTTCTTTTGTTTTTGCCCCATATGCCTTGAGTGTGGAGGATCCTCAGAGATTTGTAGAATGTCACTAAGGGTTTGTGAGTGAAAAAAGGATGGTTATTGTTGGGAACCATTTTGATAGATCATACTTAATGTTCAATGGTGACCTTAATGACAACCGTTTGGTTAAGGGCATTTCTTCATTTGTGATCCACACCTTCGCTTTCTCTTTTAAATTATATATTTATTCAATATATGTACTGTCATTAATGCTCAGTACAACCAGAAAATAGTTCCTGAATATTTCAGTTTTTCATGTCTGATTTTTAAGTAAACTGCTATACATAAACAGAGAACATTAGATTGGTCCTTTGGATTTTCTTTGCTGGGTTCAAATTAAGGTAAATGACTGGTGCCAATTCAGTTGCAACAAATCATAGATCAAACCATGTTTTCAGTCCACAAAAGAATGGCACATGAACGAGATACTAAAGATTTTTTGGGACATTTGGGACATATGTTGTTCATGTTCAAACTGAAATGCAAATTAAACATCAAGACTGTTAATGGGAAAATTTAATGCCAAATACATTAAAATTATTCAATATTGACTTTTTATTCTAGACGTATTGAAGTCTCATCAACCAATCAACATGACTTTCAATATGTTTATTTTATGTATATATATCTAAAAGTCATAACACCCTTGGTAGAGAACATACACACTTGGGAAATTAAGACACTAATAGAATTTTAATTCCCTTTCTAGAATAAGCAATTTTTCCAATAATGAAATTCCAGTGGGTTATTATGAAATTTATCAAATAAAAGCTTTTGCAAACAAAGATAATAATAGCTCTGCTGCTTGTCTTGTAAATCAACAGAACTGATAAATCAGACAGCATGAAATGAAATGGGTTTAATGTCCTGCTTTTCTACACTATCTTGGCTAATGATGACAGGAAATTTTGCCTAGACAGTAGCCTTTCCGATTACTTTTCATATAATTTCAACTGTCAAGGGTTCTTTAGCACACATCCAAACAGCTGACAAGGAGAAATAAGACTGTAAAATCTTGAACAGCTTTCTCTGTGAACACTGGATCAAACCCAGATCCACCGCACTAAGCGAGCATGACTCTAATAGGTACACCGAAATTTTTTCCATATGAAATTCATGTACAAGCTTGAAATAAATTACTGTATTAGTTTATTTTTGCGATGTATAAAAGCTGATACTGCACCATGGTATTTCTTCTTGACACAATATGTGGGGTTTTATTTCTATCAGGTTTTTATTCATTAATTTATTATAGACATATTGCACAGTGATCATGCGAAAACTAGTGAAAACCATACTTGAAATGGGTTTAAAATTCAATTTCATGCGCCTATGCCATATAGCTTTCAATATTAATAATGATAATATTTTAAATATCATGCCTCTGTCAGTATGTGTATTAAATAAAAAAATTATAATGGCAAACACCATTTAAAACTAAAACTAGCATTGGAGATTCATAATATTATATTATATTAATGACTGCTCCTTGTTGTATTCGGTGTTCAATTACGATTTAAATTTGACTAACAACTGGTCCGTGACAATATGATTTAAACACAGATTCTATTTCATTTTGTTTTTTATAGTTCAAAATTTCGTTTTACTTGTCTTTACTTTATTTTCATCTGGAAGACTCGTTAGCATTGACGTGCTCTGGATGTTGTGAAGTATTAGCCAATGAAACTGCCAATGAGCTTTTGGCGTGAGATGCACAGAACTGTGGGTAATCTATTAGAAATATCAATGCTGATTGGTTAATCAAATGTCTGACCTCATAAGATCAGATCTTCAAGTTGTGTAGGCTCTCTGAGATTCCAGTTGCAAGCGGTCGGCATTTCGAGTTGCACACAATAGCATCAGTTTGTATGGGCAACAAAAGCAGGGCTTAAAGTAGCTAAGTCTCTAACTCAATATCATTGAAAGTCTTTGACGTTGAAAACACAAATTATTTGTCAAGTTTAATCAACATTGATGGTGTGGTCTTACCAGGAAAAGATGGGCTTCTGATATCCAATATTTAAGACAAACTATTTTTTTACCATTATTATATGGCTTGCGACCCATTTGTGTCAATTTCTAGGCCCCAAATATTAGCGATTTAGCTCTTTTAAGTGTATATTCAGTATACCAGCTGAGGTAAGTTGACATGCAAGGTAAATATTAAAAATATCTATCAACGAGGGTAGTAAAGATAAATAAATGTCAATTTCTGGAAACATATACATAAGTACCAAATACATCTTTCCAATATTCAAATACTAATAGGGAAGACATACTGGCATGAGTAATAATTGAATGTACACCAATAGTCAATAGGTTCATTTGAATATAACAAATTTTGAAGGGTTTTGTGTTTCCCAGTAATTCTGGTAACACAGAGAGGAGAGCCTTCTACTGCAATGACCCATTAACTTTTGAGATTTGCGCATAATTGACGCAATCAAAACATCAAGCTGAGATAGAAGGTGTTTATTCAGTGTGATTAGAATTATTAAACAAGCCTTCCCCTCAAGGCATCACATGCTACTTTGTCTGTTCATAAAATTTGCACTGTTGACACAAGTTTATTAAAGTCTTGGGAAAGTTTGTTAGGGCAGTATATTTCTGAATGCCTTTAGGATGGGAGAGAAATCCAAATATTGAAGAGAAAAACTTCATTACTGCTATAAATCAGAGGAAACTGATAAAATTACTATTCAATGCTACAAATTATAAAAAAAATCTTATTATCATTCGAAAAATTCATAACATTCTCAAACATTCCTTTAAATATACAGTAACGATTATTCTGCTAAAACTGATAATTATTGTATTAATGAAGTTTCATTAAATCTTTTAAAGTTTCTGATTAATATGCAAAATGTGGCATGTTATAGCCACATAACCCTTTCACATGAATTAAGAAAACCATATTATTTTATGTGTCCTTAAAGTAGATAAATAAAATATGGATGTTACATAGAGACCATTTGCAAGATCTCATATAAATTTTTTGATGTCATAAATATATTACCGGTACCAGTCAATCTGAACTTAAGGGCGTTGCTATGTCTAACTTATGGTAACTTTGCCATTAATTTTATATTATTTATTAAACTCTGATCCACACAAATTTGTTATTATCTTAAAATAGACATCTAAAGATGTGATTCAAGCCATAGTTTGGGCACATATATATCTCTCTAGCCCCCGGATCCATTCACTCTTTTTGAATTGTTTATGTTTGTGGTCTCTTAGTATGATGTGATTCAAGCCATAGTTTGGGCACATATCTCTCTAGCCCCCAGATTCATTCACTCTTTTTGAATTGTTTATGTTTGTGGTCTCTTAGTATGATGTCTTGTCTGTATATCTGTTTTTGTGTAGAATTATGTGTGGTGCAGTCCCCCTGCACTTACTATTAGAGATATTCAATTTTGAAATCAGCTTAAAAATGATCAATTTTCGTCATAGATCTAAAAAGTTAGTGCTTGATAAAATTATGGTAGTGTTTTTTCATGGTGCCAATAATAAGGCCAAAAATCCAGAAAATCCAAAAAAATTCATAGGTCGTTATTTATTTCATATAATCACAATTTGTACTGTAGAAATGTTCATCCGAATCCAAGCTTCAATTTGACACCAAGTTTGTCAAAATCAGTTGAAAAGAACTTGGATTTTTTCATCGTTTTCATTGGTTTACATAAAAGATCCTTTCGAATCGTGACATATTCATATAATAACTAATGTGATTTGTAAAAAATTGGACAACATATCATTTATTAGCAATCAGTAGACATTGCGGTTCTGTCAGTGGATTTTATGAAACATAATATGTGATCTTTGTCCCACAAAACAAAGAAATCAAATAGAACAATATTTTCGTTATTGGCATCTGTCAAAAAGACTGGTTATACATGTACGCGCGAGATCAAAAGAATTCCGCTGAGTCTAAGTTACCCTGTACCAGAAATGACCAAAACACGACAACAGAAACATATTTCTATGCCGAAACAAAGACAGATGAGCTATTATTATTTACGGTGACATTCAAAACAAATTTGGATACTATTTTTAGATCAACCAAGGTCAGGAATTCCCTCCCTTTGACTAACTATCCGGAACTATCCAGTGAAAAGAATGTTTCTTTCTTTCTAAGATTTATGTTTTAAGGCGGAATGAAGACAGGTACTAAAGTAAAACCGAGAAATAGTTTGAAAAGTTAGTGCGAATCTTAGACATGGCAATGCCCTTAATCTATTCCTGAGGAGATCACATGTTCTAAAAGGTTATTTTCACACTAATTTACTAATCATTGTCATTAAAGGAATATTTTTTTATATTAAATTCCTATACTTGTTAAGAACCAAGTTCATATATACAAACACAATAAATCAAACAGCAATTACAAATTTCATATTACATGTATATATTCTTTAAACAGAGCGTATTTTCTACAAGTCTGGAGATACAGTGATTCAAAAAGCAGTCTCAAAGGAATTGAACTGATAAAATATAGTCTACTTAGTCTGAACATTTCATTGCTTCAATATTTTACAGATGTCCTTTACAGTTATATATCATCTAAACATAAAATTGAAGAGGATATAGGGAAAATATTGACCTACGTATAACATTGAGAATTTAGACTTTAGTTAAGTATCAAAAATGGAAGCGAATAATGAATCAAGAATGAGTTTGCTTGCTGTGTTGTATTAATCATATGCTCTCCTTTCTGGAGCATCTAATGTAACTTCTCATAAAGAGATCAGACATATCTGCCAATTTTTTTTTTTATTTGTAATGTTTCTGTCAATAGTTGACCAAGCTTCACACTAGGACTATATTCTGTGCAAAATAACATCATTCTGATTATATATTCTATATACTTTAATACTTTATAATCTACTATATCTATACAAAACTAATAATATTTACATGTTACTTTTTATATATGTTTTAAATAAACATGGTTGCTTAATTTATATTAAAATTTCTGTCATTCCTACATCTACACCATATAAACCCCAATTTACCGAAAATCAGAGAATTAGTACACATACATATGTACCTGTTAATACTTGTAGTATAACTTGTAGTATAACTTAAACAATTCTCTGAAAATAACCAACTAACTAGATTTGAAAATAAAGGGTAAACTATTTGATTTATTCAAATAGTTCTTAGTCTTTCAGACCCTTTTTTATAGGCCCACAAAGAAATGTGGACATATATTACCATGACCTCCATCTGCATTCAACAATTTCTTGTGAACAGTCTACAGACTTCATTAATTATCTGATCATTTTGAAATTTATTTAATATGTTGTTTACATTATTGAAGAATCCTATGTAATTTCAACAAAGCCGTTAATTTCTTCCAGACTAATGGTCCTTGTTTCACTTTGTAAAACATCTAAAGTTGTCATCCAATCTGTATTAAATTTACATACATTATTTAAATTAGTAAACCGAAGAAGCCCATTGAATTTCTAACTTCTAAAGTTGTGGATCTTGTTCCACTTTCTTGAACCTTGTGAATGCTTTAACAACAAAAATTTATCATTCAAACTGTACGAAATTTTTATCAATGTCTTGTTAATGCACTTACAACTTAGCTGCTGTGGGCGTATGTTTTGTTGCGAAAACCGGAGGTCCCGGAGGAAACCCCAGAGGTTGGAAAGGCCACCCTACTCCTTGTCATGTACAACCGGGAATTCAAAACCAAGCCAGTTGATTCAGTGACAGGCTTTATGATACAGCACGTACTTGCTAACCATTTGACCATCCAACCCCCCATTTTTCCTTGCCTGGCAAACTATCTTTATAGACAATAAAATAGGTTGCCAGGTAAAGAAACATACGCCCACACAGCAGCTAAATCGTCCAGGCAGTCAACAACAGTTGTTGCATTTTAAGTAATTATCAGAAAAACATAATTCAAACTCACCCATAACTACAATGTAACTGTGATATAATCATACGTTTTTATACGCCCACATTTTTATGTGGACGTATATTGTCGTCGCCCCTGTCCGTCCACATTTTTTTGTGAACAGTCTACAGGTCACAATTTTTATCCGATTTCAATTAAACTTAAAATATAGGTTTATCACCATAAGATCTCGGTTCCTTTCGATATTGGCATGTATCGGACTGTAACTTCATGGGTTATGGCCCCTGATTGTACGAAAAATCACGTTTTTTAGCTTGTGAACAGCGTAGAGGTCACAATTTTGAACCGATTTGGATGAAACTTAAAATGCATGTTTATAACCTAAAGATCTTGGTTCCTTTCGATATTTGCGCCAATCGGATCGTAACTTCCTGAATTATGGCCCCTGATTGTCCGAAAAATTGCCCTTTTTAGCTTGTGGTCCCTATGGAGGTCAAAATTGTTATCCGATTTAAAAAACCGTTTGATTATATCATTGTTCCATGGTTATGAAGGTCGAGTTTGAATTTCGTGAAAATCGGACCAAAATTGACGGACGAAATGGCCGCCATTTGTACGCGAATAGTGTGAAAATATGTTATATCAAGGTTGTGAACAGTGTAGAGGACACAATTTTGAACCGATTTGGATGAAACTTGAAATGCATGTTTATAACCCAAAGATCTTGATTCCTTTCGATATTTGCGCCAATCGGATCGTAACTTGCTGAATTATGGCCCCTGATTGTCCGAAAAATCCCCCTTTTTAGCTTGTGGTGCCTCTGGAGGTCAAAATTGTTATCCGATTTAAAAAAACGTTTGATTATATCACCGTTCCATGGTTATGAAGGTCGAGTTCGAATTTCGTGAAAATCGGACCAAAATTGACGGACAAAATGGCCGTCATTTGTACGCGAATAGTGTGAAAATATGTTAAATCAAGGTTGTGAACAGTGTAGAGGTCACAATTTTGAACCGATTTGGATGAAACTTGAAATGCATGTTTATAACCCAAAGATCTTGATTCCTGTCGATATTTGCGCCAATCGGATCGTAACTTCCTGAATTATGGCCCCTGATTGTCTGAAAAATTGCCCTTTTTAGCTTGTGGTCCCTCTGGAGGTCAAAATTGTTATCCGATTTAAAAAAAACGTTTGATTATATCACCGTTCCATGGTTATGAAGGTTGAGTATGAATTTTGTGAAAATTGGACCAAAATTGACGGACAAAATGGCCGCCGTTTGTACACGAATATTGTGAAAATATGTTATATAAAGGTTGTGGACCTTATAGAGGTCACAATTTTGAACCGATTTTGATGAAACTTGACATGTATGTTTATAACCCAAAGATCTTGGTTCCTTTCGATATTTGCGCCCATTGGATCATAACTTCCTGAATTATGTCCCCGGATTGTCCGAAAAATCGCTTTTGTTCGCTTTTGGTCCCTCTGGAGGTCAAAATTATTATCCGATTTAAAAAAACGTATGACTATATCACCGTTACATGGTAAAAAAGAGAGTTTGAATTACATGAAAACCGGACTAGAATTGACGGACAAAATGGCCGCCGTTTGTACACGAATAGTGTGAAAATATGTTATATCAAGGTTGTGGACCCTATAGAGGTCACAATTTTGAGTCGATTTTGATGAAACTTGACAGGTATGTTTTAAACCCAAAGATCTTGGTTCCTTTCGATATTTGCGCCCATCGGGTCATTACTTCCTGAATTATGTCCCCTGATTGTACGAAAAATCACCCTTTTTAGCTTGTGGTGCCTCTGGAGGTCACAATTATTATATGATTTAAAAAAAAACGTTTGATTATAAAAACCAAACAAATTCTAATGATTTTTTGATAATTCCTTAATATGCGACAATTCTTGTTGACTGCCCGGACGATTTGGCTGCTGTGTGGGCGTATGTTTCGTTGCCTGGCAACCTATTTTTTTAAATCGGATAACAATTTTGACCTCCAGAGGGACCACAAGCTAAAAAGGGTGATTTTTTTGAGAATCAGGGGCCATAATTCAGGAAGTTACGATCTGATGGGCGCAAATGTGCAATGGAACCAAGATCTTTAGGTTATAAACATGTATTTCAAGTTTCATCAAAATCAGTTCAAAATTGGGACCTCTTTTGGGTCCACAACCTTGATATAACATATTTTCACACTATTCGTGTACAAATGGCGGCCATTTTGTCCGTCAATTATGGTCCGATTTTCACGAAATTCAAATTCTCTCTTCATTACCATGTAACGGTGATATAATCAAACGTTTTTTTAAATCGGACAATAATTTTTACCTCCAGAGGGACCACAAGCTAACAAAAGCGATTTTTCGGACAATCAGGGGACATAATTCTGGAAGTTACGATCCCATGGGTGCAAATATCAAAAGGAACCAAGATCTTTGGATTATAAACATACATGTCAAGTTTCATCAAAATCGGTTCAAAATTGTGACCTCTATAGGGTCCACAACCTTGATATAACATATTTTCATACTATTCGTGTACAAACGGCGGCCATTTTGTCCGTAATTCTGGTCCTGATTTTCACGAAATTCAAACTCTCACTTCATTACCATATAACGGTGATATAATCAAATGTTTTTTTAAATTGGATAATAATTTTGACCTCCAGAGGGACCACAATCTAACAAAAGTGATTTTTCGGACAATCAGGGGACATAATTAAGGAAGTTACGATCCGATGGGCGCAAATATCGAAAGGAACCAAGATCTTTGGTTTATAAACATACATGTCAAGTTTCAGCAAAATCGTTTCAAAATTGTGACCTCTATAAGGTCCACAAGTTTGATATATTCACACTATTCGCGTACAAACTGCGGCCATTTTGTCCGTCAATTATGATCCGATTTTCACGAAATTTGAACTCAACCTCCATAACCATGGAACGGTAATATGATCATACGGTTTTTATACGCCCACATTTTCATGTGGACGTATATTGTCGTTGCCCCTGTTCGTCCGTCCGTCCACAATTGTTTGTGAACAGTCTACAGGTCACAATTTTTATCCGATTTCAATGAAACTTAAAATATAGGTTTATCACCCTAAGATCTTGATTCCTTTCGATATTGGCATGTATCGGACCGTAACTTCATGGGTTATGGCCCCTGATTGTACGAAAAATCATGTTTTTTAGCTTGTGAACAGTGTAGAGGTCACAATTTTGAACCGATTTGGATGAAACTTGAAATGCATGTTTATAACCCAAAGATCTTGGTTCCTTTCGATATTTGCGCCAATTGGATCGTAACTTCCTGAATTATGGCCCCTGATTGTCTGAAAAATCGCCCTTTTTAGCTTGTGGTCCCTCTGGAGGTCAAAATTGTGATACGATTTAAAAAAACGTTTGATCATGTCACCGTCCCATGGTTATGAAGGTTGAGTTTGAATTTCGTGAAAATCGGACCAAAATTGACAGACAAAATGGCCGCCGTTTGTACACGAATAGTGTGAAAATATGTTATATCAAGGTTGTTGACCTTATAGAGGTCACAATTTTGAACCGATTTTGATGAAACTTGACATGTATGTTTATAACCCAAAGATCTTGGTTCCTTTTGATATTTGCGCCCATCGGATCGTAACTTCCTGAATTATGGCCCCTGATTGTCCGAAAAATCGCCCTTTTTAGCTTGTGGTCCCTCTGGAGGTCAAAATTGTTATCCGATTTAAAAAAACGTTTGATTATATCACCGTTCCATGGTTATGAAGGTTGAGTTCAAATTTCGTGAAAAGCGGACCAAAATTGACGGACAAAATGGCCGCCGTTTGTATGCGAATGGGGTGAAAATATGTTATATCACGGTTGTGGACCTTATAGTAGAGGTCACAATTTTGAACCGATTTTGATAAAACTTGACATGTATGTTTATAACCCAAAGATCTTGGTTCCTTTCGATATTTGCGCCCATCTGATTGTAATTTCCTGAATTATGGCCCCTGATTGTCCGAAAAATCACCCTTTTTAGCTTGTGGTCCCTCTGGAGGTCAAAATTGTTATCCGATTTAAAAAAACGTTTGATCATATCACCGTTCTATGGTTATGAAGTTTGAGTTCGAATTTCGTGAAAATCGGACCAAAATTGACGGACAAAATGGCCGCCGTTTGTACGCGAATGGTGTGAAAAACAGATTTATAACATAATATTACATATTAAACTCTTCTAAATCAGTACAACTGAATTTGGGCACTTAATATAAGCAAAATCTGCTTTTGAAAAACACTCTCCTAGAATATCTGAGGTGCAGGTTTTTAGGAGAGCGATTTTCAGAATTTGTAATTTTAGGTGCAGCTTTTAGAGCTCCATGATTTTATTCTTTTCAACCCCTGCATAATGTATCTTTAATTGGATTTAATCACTCAAGATTAAATCGATGATTGTGTCGGATTTACTGAGAAATGCTCTATTATATCTTTGAAATTGATATTGTGTGCCATTGCACTTTCGCACCTCTAACAACGACCTCAGGGTCGTAGATCCCACACAAGGTAATCGACAATCTGAATGACAGGCCCACCCAATATGCAGAACCTTATGTAGATTGTAGATATAAGGCCCTGCCTACGAAGAAGTGACACAGGTCACAGGTAATGAGGTCAACAAACTACATTTTGTACTGGAACAGCTTGGAAACAAACAAACGAACGTAAAATATTGCTTCAACGAACAGAAAATCTGCGTCTTATTAAAGCTGTCACTGTCAGTATAATAACACTCATTGAGTAATAAATCCCCCAAAGAAAATGGGATTTTAAAAGAATTAGCGAGGAACGCTAGGCCTATCTGTCGCAAAAATGCCGTCAAGGGAAAGAACAGCGTTTCACCAATATTCTTGTTGAATAACAACAACACAAGGATTTTCTCTATTTAAAGGACAATATTGGTGCCAGTCATTATCACATATGTGGTAGAACTGATTAAACACTTTCCATCGCTACCATAGAGGAGTAATAAAGGATTCATGAATCGGAAGTGACGAACGCCAAAGGAAAACACGAATTATCTCTCTATGTGAATGACTGAAGTGAAGAGTGATGACAGATAAACGGCCGAATTTCTGCTCACTAATAATTCCTTTGAAGACAAAAAGTTGTTATATGGGACCGCAAGAGGTTATCTGACGATACAATAAAGTAATTAAGTGCCATAAGATAAGAGAACACGGGAAAAATAGAAATACTCCGTACAGCCCCTTGTTTTTATTCATTCTATAGGGGAGACCGGGGCACATTGAACCGCTTTGTTCACATACATGTTTGTACTCATTTCATATCAAATGTTTTTATTAGAAGATCTCTTTATTTCATGATCAAAATTAAAAAAAAAAGAAGCAATATGCCCTCTTATATGGATCAAACCCCGGTTTATCTGGATTGTATAGTAGGCTAAGAAGTTAACGTGTATGGAAATTTTTTCTCTTTTAAGCGCTTTTTTGAAAAATCCACTGCCTAAGAAAATAATTGACAGCATGTGGCTTATTGATGGAGAAATGGGTCTAAGAAGTTATCTCACATCTGTATAGTGTTGGGTTGTATAGTATTATTTATAAAGGATATATCCATGGTGGTTCAATGTGTCCCTTTCTCCCCTACCTTATAAAAACATGGTAATGCACGGACTTTTAATCTGTTTTTCTTTCCTTTTCTCTTATCTAGTGGCAGTCAATTCTTTTCATGAATTGTAAGATATTCTCTCACAGCGGCACACAGCAACTTTAGGTCTTCGAGGGAATTATTAGTGAGCAGATATTCGCCCATGTATCTGTTATCATTAGTCACTTCAGTTAGTTATATAGAGGAATAACTCATGTTTTCCTTTGGCGTTCGTCACTTCTGATTCGTGAATCCTTTATTACTCCTCTATGGTAGCGATGATCTCTGTGATAATATTATATTTGGAAAGTGTTTAATCAGTTCTATCACATATGTGATACTGACTGGCACCAATATTGTCCTTTAAATATTATATATAAACCAAGAGATTATTGGTGTAAACGCAGGTTTTTGTTCCACACGGCATAATTGTGATCGACAGATATGTGATAGGCCTAGCGTTCTTCGCGTGCCAAATGTCCTATACAACTTCCTAATTCTGTCAAAATCACATTTTCATCGGGGGATATATTATTATATATCGGGGGATATATTACTCAATGAGTGTTATCCCACTGACAGTGACAGCCTTGATACGACGCAGGTTTTCTGTTCGTTGAACCCATATTTTACGTTCATTTGTTTGTTTACAAGCTGTTTCCAGTACCTTACAAAATGTAGTGGGTTGACCTCATGACCTGTGTAACTTCTCCACAGGTACATGTAGGCAGGGCCTCATAACTATATATAAGGCTCTGCATGTAAGATGTGTCTGTTGTTCAGATTATCGATTAAAATTAAATTTAAATTTTAGTTAAAATCGATCTTCGTGAAACTTATAAAATTTAAAATTTCACTTTGATTTTAGTAAAAGTCAATGTTTAGTGATTTTAGCTTTAGATTTGTGAAATCCCTGCTCTCCCAGAGGTCATCGTGAGAGGTGTGAAAGTGCAATGACACACAATATCAATTTCAAAGACAAAATAGAGCATATTAGCCTTCGTGGACATCGTCAGGTGAACATAAACTTGCCAAAGTTCCGTCTCTCACATGTTGATGTAAGATAACTACAGGCTCGTTTCTTGTCGCTTGAGTCTATACCTTCTTCATTGGGCCACAATGTTTCTAGTCTCTCTTGTCTAATGATAGTTATATACTATGTCTGGATACTCAAGATACTATTGCGACGATGGGCCACGACGGGAAATATTTTTATCTTTTCTTTGTCATTTAAATTTTTTTTATTATCATTTTATTTTTTAATTTTTTTTTTTGATTTATAGATTTTTTTTTATTTTAATTTTTTAAAAGGATTTTTTTTCTATTTTAAATTTTAAAAAGTTTTTTTTTTTTATGTTAAAATTTTTTTTTTTATTTTAAATTTTGAAAAAAAGTATTTTTTATTTTAAAAATTTTTTTTTTATTTTAAATTTTGAAAAAAATTATTTTATTTTGTAAAACAAAAAAAACTTTCTTTTTTTTACAAATATTTTTCATTTTTTTAAATGAAATGCAAAAAAGAAACGCTATTGCGACCATGGGCCACCATAGATGTCATAGAAATTATAAATTAAATCTTTATTTACAACAAGCACAAAATCAACTTTGTAGACCCACGTATCGCTTGGATTGGGCTTGGATTTAAACAGGGTTTCATTCATTGATTAAATTTTAAATGACGTCGTGAGTGGAGATTAACCGTTATGTTGATGTCATCCTCCAAGATCGAGGCTAAATGATAGAATGTACGAAGCGAGGCCGCTGTTGGGTGAGGCGATAACAAATGACATCTAAACTAAAGTGCAATAAACTAAACAGTGAAACACAGATAATGACAAATAATAAGGTCTGTCATAATAATATCAATAAAACTATTTCTATTTCCCTAAGCAAACCGAATATCGGCCATATTTGGAAAAGGTGTAGATGGAATTAGCTACTATTTCTAGTCAAACATTACAGTGGTGATTAAAATGTTCAGAATAAAGAATTCTTCTTTCATCATCTTTTTTTGGACTGTTACAGCAAGAACAGCTAACTCCTTACAGAAATCTCTGATAATGTATCTTTAACTGAAAAATTAGCGATTGAATTTTTGACATAGTCCAATCATCATTACTATATATAAAGAAGACACATTACGAGAGATCAGATAAAGGATGGCAGTTCTCACTGTAATAGTCAAACAATAGATAATGTAAAGGGAATTTGCTGAATATTTAAGTAAATTAAGTACAGTAAAAAACATTACCTCGATTATGCATTTCATAATTAAATCATGAATGAAAGTTGAGCAGCAAATCCAATCCCAATTGGATCCAAGGTTACAGGTAAGGCTGCATATCTTCTCTGGAAATATCTATTTCATTGTGTCATGTTATTGTATATGACCCTATCTATTACTTAATGTCAATTGTGGTTTTAAAGAAAGGTAGAAAGATGAAAACAGACACAACAGACAGAAGTGATAACATAAGCACCTTGGACCAATAACATGTTTCACGGAACATACAAAACTTCTAAAAATTACCTCCATCTAGTCTCAATCCTAAGTAGAAAATATTGGAGAAAATAAGATGCAGATACTCAAACAACTCTTCAAGTTAATTCTGAATTGGTTCAGAAATTTGAAAGCAACAATTTTAACTTGTATACAAAAGCTTGATTTCTTAGAACCCATTTTATTTGGCACTGTCTGACCTTTTTATGCTACAATTTATTGTAATTCTCCCATTGTAACTTTTTAACATCAACAAATAACCACCATCTTGTTGAAAGCTGGTTTCTGGAAATTGATAATATGAAATGTTTGAGTAAATAGCACTCTAAGAGGAGAAGAGTTGCTGGGAAGTGGTGATATTGACAACAGTTTAAGAGATTTGTCAGAAGTGCCACAATCTGCTGTATATTCCAATCAGTTTATTAGGCAGATAAATCTTCAATCCCCTTAATCAATGCTGACCATTACAGGCTAAAAAATATCAATGGAAAGTCAAATTGTTTGTATATTGATTATTTTGGTTGAAGAAATTGATGAGGATTTGGCCAGACTTGGTAACTAATTTATTGTGGGTTTACCACCTTGAGTTAAACTGATCAATAGCCCCATTCCCATTAATGGGTTAACAAAATTACCTTTTATAACATGACATCTGTACGTCAATGATCTCTTATCCATATAATGATTTGTGTCATCCAACAAGGTGTAATAATAGATTAAATCTTTCTTTTAGTTCTTTAATTCAATTAATATTCAAATTAAAATCAATCATGCCTCTGACTGCTGGTTACATTCTTAGAAAAACAACTGGGCACAACATGCATCTCTGATTCTCTGTAAGTTTCATCAAATTTGCTTTTAAAAAAATCTTACATCATGGGCGGCCATGAGAAAGGACCATAACCTTGTCACAAAGCATGGAAAATAAAAATTATAACGCAACAGGAGACATATAACAAGTGGTTGCCAGGCATGATATGCTCACCCAATATTTTGCAAGAGTTGGATAGAGAACAATCTACAAAACAAAAGAAATTCTTCGTGCAATCAGGAGGCCATAATTCAGAAACTTATGGTCTAAAATGTGCAAATATTATTGACAGGGACTGAGATCTTTGGAATATTTTATGTTTCATCAAAATCGGAGGAAAATTATAACCTCTACAGGGTCTACTGTTACACACCCAATTAGTTTTGTTCCACTAGCGACCATATGTCCAAACTCAGTAATATGAAATTAAAGTGTTCCAATAATTATATTAATTGTTTGCTAGAAGCTGTATTCATCCTGATATAAATTTTTTTCTCTGGTAAATAACTAAAGACAGTACCTTTCAACTTATAGTTTGCCTCCTAATTATATTGCACATTAAACATATTTAATTCTATTTCATTAATTTGGGGATATTAAGAAAATCGTTTTAGAACAAAATATTTTTCTCAAGACACAAAATTGTTTTTTTGAAATGATATTTTGAAAAAAAAGTTCAGTATCTGTCAGAAGCTACAAATAAAATAATCAGCAAATAAAACACAAAAGAATTTGAAAAGAAAGAAATTTTCATGTTCTATATATGTGATTGATGAGGTAATAGAATAAAACAAAATCATTGCCAAGGTGGCAATATACATCCACATTCCTGCTTTCATTGATTTATGGTACTTTTTAAAATGAAGAGAATGAAATATGAAATGGCTGCAATGACTGTAATATGACGAGGTTGGGTTTGTTTTGCCAAATATTAACAAAAAGCTGGTGTGACACGACCTCAGAGGGGTCAGGGCAAGAACCAAAATAATTAGTTGCTGTCTTTACAGTATAAGGATTAAATAAACAAAGTTCCAAAAATAATCCATTCAGAATGGCTGCGTGGCTCTACCCCTGGAGGTTGGATATGGAACAATATAAATAGATACAACAGTTTTATTGAAATAACAAAATCTGTTAATAATTGCAACCCGTAGAGTATTAACAGACGAAACATTAACAAAATAGTGGGTGTGGTACCACACCCCTGTGGGGCATGACATGCACCAAAATAAATAGTTGCTATACTTACGGTATATGGAATAAACATTCCACACGGTGATATAATCAAACGTTTTTTTAAATCAGGTAATAATTGTGACCTCCAGAGGGACCATATAAGCCCTGGCAATTCTCACTATAATAGTTAAAAATAGGTTGCCCGGCAACGAAACATACGCCCACACAGCAGCCAAATCGTCCGGGCAGTCAACAAGAGTTGTTGCATTTTAAGTAATCATCAGAAAATCATAATTCAAACTCGCCCATAACTACGGTGTAACTGTGATATAATCAAACGTTTTTTTTAAATTACATAATAATTGTGACCTCCAGAGGGACCACAAGCTAAAAAGGGTAATTTTTCGTACAATCAGTGGTCATAATTCAGGAAGTTATGACCCTATATGGGCAAATATGCAATGGAACCAAGATCATTAGGTTATAAACATGTATTTCAAGTTTCATCAAAATCAGTTCAAAATTGTGACCTCTATAGGTTCAACAATCTTGATATAACATATTTTCACACAATTCGCGTACAGACGGCGGCCATTTTATCCATCAACTCTGGTCAGATTTTCACGAATTTCAAATTCTCTCTTCATTACCATGAAACGATGATATAATCAAACGTTTTTTTAAATCGGATAATAATTTTGACCTCCAGAGGGACCACAATCTAACAAAAGTGATTTTTCGGACAATCTGGGGACATAATTAAGGAAGTTACGATCCGATGGGCGCAAATATCGAAAGGAACCAAGATCTTTGGTTTATAAACATACATGTAAAGTTTCATCAAAATCAGTTAAAAAATTGTGACCTCTATAGGGTCCACAACCTTGATATAACATATTTTCACACTATTCGTGTACAAACGGCGGCCATTTTGTCCGTCAATTCTAGTCCGATTTTCACGAAATTCAAAATCTCTCTTCTACTAAGCAACTGTGATATAATCAAATGTTTTTTTTAAATCGGATAATACTTTTGAACTCCAGAGGGACCAAAAGCTAACAAGATTGAATTTTCGGACAATCCGGGGATGTAATTCAGGAAGTTATGATCCGATGGGCGTAAATATCGAAAGGAACCAAGATCTTTGGGTTATAAACATTTTTATCAATGTCTTGTTAATGCACTTACAACTTAACTTCTGTGGGCGTATGTTTTGTTGCGAAAACCGGAGGTCCCGGAGGAAATCCCAGATGTTGGAAAGGCGACCTTACTCCTTGTCATGTACAACCGGGAAATCAAATCCATGCCAGTTGATTCAGTGACAGGCTTTATGATACAGCACGTACTTGCTAACCATTTGACCATCCAACCCCCCATTTTTCCTTGCCTGGCAAACTATCTTTATAGACAATAAAATAGGTTGCCAGGCAATGAAACATACGCCCACACGGCAGCTAAATCGTCCAGGCAGTCAACAAGAGTTGTTGCATTTTAAGTAATTATCAGAAAAACATAATTCAAACTCACCCATAACTATGATGTAACGGTGATATAATCAAACGTTTTTTTAAATCAGATAACAATTTTGACCTCCAGAGGGACCACAAGCTAAAAAGGGTGATTTTTTTGAGAATCAGGGGTCATAATTCAGGAAGTTATGATCCGATATGCGCAAATATGCAATGGAACCAAGATCTTTAGGTTATAAACATGTATTTCAAGTTTCATCAAAATCAGTTCAAAATTGTGACCTCTATAGGGTCCACAACCTTGATATAACATATTTTCACACTATTCGTGTACAAACGGCGGCCATTTTGTCCGTCAATTATGGTCCGATTTTCACGAAATTCAAATTCTTTCTTCATTACCATGTAACGGTGATATAATCAAACGTTTTTTAAAATCGGATAATAATTTTTACCTCGACCACAAGCTAACAAAACCGATTTTTCGGACAATCAGGGGACATAATTCTGGAAGTTACGATCCCATGGGTGCAAATATCGAAAGGAACCAAGATCTTTGGGTTATAAACATACATGTCAAGTTTCTTCAAAATCGGTTCAAAATTGTGACCTCTATAGGGTCCACAACCTTGATATAACATAATTCAGGAAGTTACGATTCGATGGGCTCAAATATCAAAAGGAACCAAGATCTGTGAGTTATAAACATACATGTCAAGTTTCATCAAAATCGATTCAAAACTGTGACCTCAATAAGGTCCACAACCTTGATATAACATATTTTCACACTATTCGCGTACAAACTCTCTCTTCATTACCATGTAACTGTGATATAATCAAACGTTTTTTTTAAATCGGATAATACTTTTGACCTCCAGAGGGACCACAAGCTAATTAGGGCGATTTTTCGGACAATCAGGGGCCATAATTCAGGAAGTTACGATTCGATGGGCTCAAATATCAAAAGGAACCAAGATCTGTGAGTTACAAACATACATGTCAAGTTTCATCAAAATCGGTTCAAAATTGTGACCTCTATAAGGTCCACAACCTTGATATAACATATTTTCACACTATTCGTGTAAAAACGGCGGCCATTTTGTCTGTCAATTCTGGTCCGATTTTCACGAAATTCGAACTCAATCTTCATAACGATAAAACGGTAATATAATCATACGTTTTTTTAAATCGGATAACAATTTTGACCTCCAGAGGGACCACAAGCTAAAAAGGGTGATTTTTCGGACAATCAGGGGCCATAATTCAGGAAGTTGCGATCAGATTGGCGCAAATATCAAAAGGAACCAAGATCTTTGGGTTATAAACATGCATTTCAAGTTTCATCCAAATTGGTTCAAAATTGTGACCTCTACATTGTTCACAAGCTAAAAGATAGGCTGGCACTGCCAGGCAGGATACGCCCACATTTTCGAGAGATGGATAGAGAACAAACAATACGGAAAGTGATTTTTCCTACATCATTAAGTCCTGTATTTCATACTGTATTGGGAGCAGCCATTTTGTTGGTCAGTTCCAGTCTGATATTCATGAAATTCGAAGTCGACAATGATTATGTTGTGACGGTACACAACCTAGAAATGTGACTTTTCGTCAAAATCGGATAAGAATTGTGACCTGTACAGAGTCAACAACCATGATATACCATATCTTTACACTATTCGCGTACAAACGGCGACCATTTCGTCCGGCAATTTTGGTACCATTTTCACGTAATTCGAATAATTCAGGAAGTTACGATCCGATATGCGCAAATACCGAAAGGAACCAAGATCTTTGGGTTATAACCATGCATTTCAAGTTTCATCAAAATCGAATTAAAATTGTGACCTTTACAGGGTCCACAACCTTGATATACCATTTTTTAACAGTATTCACATACAAACGGTGGCCATTTTGTATGGCAATTTTGGTCTGATTTTCCCGAAATTCGAACTCAACCTTCCTTACGGTGTAACGGTAATATAATCAAACGTTTTTTTAAATCGGATAATAATTGTGACCTCCAAGCTAAAAAAAAAGGCGATTTTGCGTATAATCAGGGGCCATAATTCAGGAAGTTACGATCCGATATGCGCAAATATCGAAAAGAAGCAAGATCTTTGGGTTATAACCTTGAATTTCAAGTTTCATCACAATCGAATCAAAATTGTGACCTCCACAGGGTCCACAACCTTGATATACCATTTTTTAACAGTATTCGCTTACAAACGGCAGCCATTTTGTATGGCAATTTTCGTCCGATTTTCCCGAAATTCGAACTCAACCTTCCTTAGGGTGTAACAGTGATATAATCAAACATTTTTTTAAATCGAATAATAATTGTGACCTCCAAGCTAAAAAAAAGGAGATTTTGCGTATAATCAGGGGCCATAATTCAGGAAGTTACGATCCGATATGCGCAAATATCGAAAGGAAGCAAGATCTTTGGGTTATAACCATGAATTTCAAGTTTCATCAAAATCGAATCAAAATTGTGACCTCCACAGGGTCCACAACCTTGATATACCATTTTTTAACAGTATTCACGTACTAACGGCGGCCATTTTGTATGGCAATTTTCGTCCGATTTTCCCGAAATTCGAACTCAACCTTCCTTAGGGTGTAACGGTGATATAATCAAACGTTTTTTTAAATCGAATAATAATTGTGACCTCCAGAGGGACCACAAGCTAAAAAGGGTGATTTTTCGGACAATCAGGGGCCATAATTCAGGAAATTACATTCCGATAGCCGCAAATATCGAAAGGAACCAAGATCTTTGGGTTACAAACATGCATGTCAAGTTTCATCAAAATCGGTTCAAAATTGTGACCTCTATAGGGTCCACAAGCTAAAAACGTGATTTTTCGTACAATCAGGGGCCATAATCCATGAAGTTTTGATCCGATACATGCCAATATCGAAAGGAACCGAGATCTTTTGGGGATAAACCTATATTTCAAGTTTCGTCAAAATCGGATAAGAATTGTGACCTGTAGAGAGTCCACAAACAAATTGTGGACGGACGGACGTCCGGACGGACGGACGGACGTCCGGACGGACAGGGGCGACGACATAATACGTCCACATGAAAATGTGGGCGTATAAAAACGTGATTTTTCGTACAATCAGGGGCCATAACCCATGAAGTTACAGTCCGATACATGCCAATATCGAAAGGAACCGAGATCTTAGGGTAATAAACCTATATTTTAAGTTTCATTGAAATCGGATAAAAATTGTGACCTGTAGACTGTTCACAAACAATTGTGAAATGACGAACAGGGGCGACGACAATATACGTCCACATGAAAATGTGGGCGTATAAAAACTTGATAATGTAATGGAAATTTGCTGAAAATCTCAATCAAATTGATCCACTATGAACTGAGGTCAACGTCACACCTTATTTTAGATCAAGTATTCTGATTGCATACTAAAAGGAATCCCTCGAAATATTGTTCAATGACAGGAATAGAAAATAAAGTTACTGTTTTTAGCTCATAGCCCCCATTTAAAAATTTGGTTTTTCATGGGTTTTCTGATTATAAACTGTATAACCTGCGCAAGGCCTATCCTCTGCTTTGTAGTCATTAGTGCAAGATGGCGGCCTCTGGTTCTAAAAGGCCACGGATGAACAAAAACTTAACATTAAATTCTGTCTTAGAAATTGTTAATGATGAAAATGATGAGGATAGTCAAATAGTGGTAGTGATCTAGATCCATGAAACCTTGGAATGGAATCGGAAGAGGACGAAAATAGCAATGATCAAAATGTAAACAATCATCATAATTTGATGATAGATCACAGCGTTTTTGGGTCTGGTGGCGATAATCAGAGAGCGAAGAATTTTAACAAGTGGAGTATTGTAACAATAGATCTAATAATATCTAATAATATATCTGACCAATTTATTATTTTCAAACATTTAAAATTGTTACATGTATAACGTCATTTAATTAGCTCACTAAACCCACGTCGGTGACGACATATGTCATATTACTTGCCAAAGGGTTAAGTTGACAAAACTGACATGTATATAGTTTATTGCTTTTAAAAGCGCTTTAAGCATGCCTATGACTGGATTCGGCGCTAAAGAAATGGACGTTTATTATATCCTTTGTAAACAACCACAGAGATCTCCAAGATTCCAAATGACATTAAATATTCTGCGCCTTAGAAAATAATTATGTTCACATTGGCAGGATTAGACAAAAAAGATTAGTTAAATTACTTGAATGTATTGTCAACCTTTTTCAGTCACTGCTTTAGATTAATCACTTCTCATCAAAATTGAGTCATTCTAGTCTGTGAAGGAATTAGATCTCATGCCTGTTTGTCCCAGTTTGTGCCTATCAACATGTCTGTTCACAAACACCATGTCTATTGGTTGCCATTGCGAACACAACTGTTAGATTCTTCCCTTCTCCTTGAAATTGGGATGTTCTAGTCTGGTCTGGTCGGTTCCTAATATCTGCCCACATGTCTGCTTGGTCCCAGTTTCCCATTAGCAGTCATTGTCCATTAACAATACCTAAATTGTAACTTGAATACATTGCGAGGTTGGGGACCCTAGTTTCATTGATATGATCATCAACAAATTTATAACTATGAGATGAAATCGATAAATAATCTATCAAAAGGCTTGTGTTTTACATCAAAAATCACATGGCATTTATAAATTTAATTGATTGTGGGAACAAGATAAATATGAGTTTTAGAATACATGGAATTAGATGCAAATTGAGAGAATTCATAGAATAGATGAAAATTTCAGTGCAAATGTTTGACTTTTTATACAATAGATCAGTCAAAATGAAAAAAAATAATCGTTTGTATAGCCAGCAAAATATACAGCATTTCACAAATTACTCTTTATCAAGATAAATGATTGAGTGATAAACAAAGTTCATTTTATGTAATAAAGCGTGTGTATATTCAATTGTATGTCTAATACAAAGGAAAAAATCAATATTAACCACAACAGGCAGAAATTGACCGGCAAGAATCAAATCTATTACCGAGGTCATGTCTGAAGTCAACAATTCAATTACCTATATGCTTCAAGACAGGGTTTATATGCAACCATTTCTTTAAACTCTTGACTGCTTTACTTCACCCGATACAATGAAATTTCTTCAGCAAGATGCTATTTATTATACAATAAATATGTTGGGATGATGTAGTAAACACAATAAGCATGACAAAATATGTAAAACTTATCCATACAGTGACTAAGGTTGCCTAGCATGATACACTCACATTTTGCACGATATGGACAAAGAACAAGCCAAACAAAAACACGATTTTTTGTACAATCAGGGACAAAAATCAAATTATTGTCCGATATGCACAAATATCAAAAGGAACCAAGATTTTTTGGATGTAACAGGCCGATAGCTAGCAAGAGGCAAGTGAGGCATGGGCAGCTGCACCCCACCCCCTGGAAAATATTGGCATCCTGATTTGTGCCAAAGGCGATTCCTTTGCCTATTAAAGGTGTTCTATATTAGACCACATAAGTTGCTGAATTCATGGCCATGGGTTGATAAAGCAGGAAAACACACTTGTGTCAGTTAAATTTTCAAAACTATAAACGATAGATTGTTTGATTAGAAATCGACTCAATCACTTAAGTTAAGCTATATCAGACCATAAACTGTATTCAGGGACTGGAATAGCAAGAAAACAGGTCAAACAGGTCTGTCGTCGTCAAATTTTCTTGGGAAATTGTGGGGGAAGGGGGTCCCTAGACATCTGCAACCCAAAAATTTTACCGTTCGCCATGGACTGTCAAGTGTAGGTACATCAGCACCCCCAACAAGTTGGAGCTAGCTACCGGCCTGTATAAACATTATTTTAAGTTTCATTAAGATCAGATAAAAACATTGAATCTTTCCACACAGTCTTGGTATTACATACTTTTACACTATTCGCATAGATGTACCAGCCAATTTGTCACGCAATTTCGAGTCGATTTTCACAAGATTTGAACTCAACCATTAGTGTATAACAGTCATTTTTTAAATCAACTAAACATTGTGACCTCTAGAGGTTCCACAAGCTAAAGAATTTGAGTTTTGTACAATTTAGAAGCCATAATCCAGGAAGGTACGATCTGATATGCGTGAATATCGAAAGGAACCAGGACGTTTCGGTTACATATACAAATTCAAATTTCATCAAAATCAAATAAACTTTGTGAGGGGCCACAAACTTGGTATTACATACTATAGACTATTTGCGTACAGGGAGCGACTTTTTTTTTCGGTTGGATTTTTACGTAATTTGAACTCTACCTTCATTGAAATGTAACGGTGATATATTTAAATAGTTTATAAAATTGTGACTTCTAGAAGGTCCATAAGTTGAAAACAATGATTTTTCGAACAATCAGGGGCTATAATATAATCCAGGCATTTACGTTTCAAAATGCATGATTTCAAGTTTCATCAAAATCAAATAAAAATTGGGACTTACAGCTAGAGGGTCCACACTCCACAGCCTTGGTATTGCAAATTTTTAGACTATTTGCATACAAGGAGTGGCCAATTTGTGTGTCAGTTTCAGTCAGATTTTAATGAAATTCAAGCTCAACCTTCCATTGCAATGTAACAGTGATATATTTAAAAGGGTTTTTCAAATTTAATCCAAATGATGACTTGTCGAGAGGTCACAAGTTAAAAATATGATTTTTCAAACAATCAGGGGCCATTATCCAGGAAGCTATATTCTGATATGTATGATTATCTACAGAAACTGAGATCTTTGTGATATAAACATAAGTTTCATCCAAATCGGATCAAAATGGTGACCTCTAGGTGCACATCCTTGATATGAAGTACTTTTACACTATTTGCATTTGGGAAGCAACCATTTCGTTTGGCAGTGTCAGTACAATTTTTCCCTAAAGTTCAACTCACAGATCTTTGAACATTTCTTAAAATAGGACAAAAATTGTACACTCAGGCAATCCTCTACTTCTTGTGATTTTTCGTACAATAAAGAGCCATAATCCAGGAAGTTGCAATCCAATATGCACTAACAAACCTATACTTCAAGTTGGATAAAAATTCTGACACAAACTAGGTCATATCAGGACTAACACATGGATCAATTTTAATTAGCTAGCGTGTAGGGGTCTCTAGCAGTGGGAGGAAACCGTAGGACTCGAAGAAAACCCACAAGGTTAGACAGGCGATCCTACTCCTTGTCTCATACAACCGGGGAATCGAAACCACACCAGTTGACTCAATGACAGACCTTATGATACAACTCTCATGGGCTACCTTTTGGCCATTCATGCCCCCCCCCCCAACTGACCTGTTGAATGTCCACAAACTAAAAACAAGAATTCTCCTATAATCAGGGGCCATAATCCATGAAATTATGAACTGATATCGAAAGGAGGTGATAAATATTGTGACCTGTAGAGTATTCACAAACAAAATGTAGATTGACTGTCAGACAAGGAAGACGACAATATACGCCAACATGAAAATGTGGGTGTATAAAGAAAACAGGTAATGAGGGAAAAGGATGAAGTTATACATATTCTTACTATTGGAAAGACACTACATGATTCCACAATAAATATAGATTGGATTTGATTCTGGATTGGACACAATGAATTGGTCCTCTAGAGATTTTTCACTTTGATTTCAGGTTCTATGACATAATGAAAATAATCATAGTCTGTATTACTATGGCATACTTGGTTTAAAAATATGATCTATTTTGAAAGTTATCTGCAAACTGTTGAAAAGAACAAATTTGACATAGATTACAGAGGCTTTTTTTGACTCTGGGTCGGATTCGCATAAAAAACTAACAAATACTGCAAGTGACTTCCGTGGCATTGCAGGCAAACTTGTATAATTTGCAAAAAATTGTCAGTAAGTGGAACACATTGCTCTTTGCTTGACCGTTGTAAAATCAAATAAAAAGATAGGGTGGCACTGCCAGGCAGGATACGCCCACATTTTTGGGAGATGGATAGAGAACAAGCAATACCGAAAGTGATTTTTCCTACATCATTAAGTCCTGTATTTCATACTGTATTGGGAGCAGCCATTTTGTTGGTCAGTTCCAGTCTGATATTCATGAAATTCGAAGAAGAAATGTTACTTTTCGTCAAAATCGGATAAGAATTGTGACCTGTAGAGAGTCCACAACCATGATATACCATATTTTTACACTATACGCGTACAAACGGTGACCATTTCGTCCGGCAATTTTGGTACGATTTTCACGAAATTCGAACTCAACCTTCCTTACGGAGCAACAGTAATATAATTAGAGTTTTTTTTTAAATCAGATAATAATTGTTCGAGAGATAGACAGGGAACAAGCAATACCGAAAGTGATTTTTCCAACAATCAAAGGCCATAATTCATTAAGTTACAATTCGATATGCGCAAATATCAAAAAGAATAAAGATATTTAGGTTATAAACAAGCATTTCAGGTATCAACAAAATCGAATTAAAATTGTCACCTCTACAGGGTCCACAACTTTGATATAGGCCTACCATATTTTTACACTGTTCGCGTACAAACAGCGGCCATTTTTTTCTGGCAATTATAGTCTGATTTTCTCGAAATTCGAACTGAACCTTCCGTAGGGTGTAACGGTGATAGAGTCAAATGTTTTTTTAAATTGGATAATAATTGTGACCTCCAGAGAGACCATAGTCGATTTTTCGGACAATCAGGGGCCATAATTCAGGAAGTTACGATCCGATATACGCAAATAACGAAAGGAACCAAGATCTTTGGGTTATAACCATGCATTTCAAGTTTCATCAAAATCGAATTAAAATTGTGACCTCTACAGGGTCCACAACCATGATATACAATTTTTTAACAGTATTCGCGTACAAACGGCGGCCATTTTGTATGGCAATTTTGGTCCGATTTTCCCGAAATTCGAACTCAACCTTCCTTACGGTGTAACGGTAATATTATCAACCGTTTTATTAAATTGGATAATAATTGTGACCACCAGAGGGACCACAAGCTAAAATAAGGCGATGTTGCGTATAATCAGGGGCCATAATTCAGGAAGTTACGTTCCAATATGCGCAAATATCGAAAGGAACCAAGATCTTTGGGTTATAACCATGAATTTCAAGTTTCATCAAAATCGATTTAAAAATGTGACTTTTACAAGGTCCACAACCCATGATATACAATTTTTTAACAGTATTCGCGTACAAACGGCGGCCATTTTGTATGGCAATTTTCGTCCGATTTTCTCGAAATTCAAACTCAACCTTCCTTAGGGTGTAACGGTGATATAATCAAACGTTTTTTTAAATCGGATAATAATTGTGACCTCCAGAGGGACCACAAGCTGTCCGGACGGACAGGGGCGACGACAATATACGTCCACATAAAAATGTGGGCCTATAAAAATTTATGGGTTCTGTTATTTTGAGTCACCCTGTACATCTTTCAACACATTATCACACATCAAAACCAAAGTATACTGACGATTTTGTATGACACGAAGAAAAATTTCTATAAAAATATGCAAACTTCCTTTTCTACATAGTTTCATCAAGAAGAAAGTTACCCAGAATCTGAAGTAAGTTTCCTAATTGAATATACCGTGCTACCTTTAGGCCATCTGCACTTCAATATAAAGAAATCTTAATTAAAACAATGCTGTACACTTTTACTAAAATTGTTCATGTTTTTGAATTCATTACTTAGATGAATTTTGCTTTCATTATGGAGATGAGTTTTAAATTTCATACCAAACAGTAAATAATATGGTTATATCTATAGTTCTTGTGAGTGTATTTCACATGCAATAATTAAAACCCTCTAACAGATTAGAGTAATGTCTTGTATACACCGACCAATACTGTCATTTTCTTTCCAGGTTCCGAGTATCATTATTCTTTCTGAAACATCTGCCAAGAAAAATGGGAAAAGAAAGGAAGGAAGTGACAGCCTTATCTACCGTTGAATGCCACCAAACATGAAAATCATTATCCATTCTTTTGAGCTTTAATTAAGGTTTCCTTTTAAACCTGAAGACGAAAGTGGCGGCATAAAAACATAGTGTCCTGTCTACTAACAAACATGTTGGAGGAAGGCACAAGTTCTCTATTACAATAAAAAGTACTTGTCTTTGACTGTTTTGAAAGATGACCTTTCCGTGCTATAGGGTTGCTATAATCCTATCAACAAAATGTCTTGCAGTGCAGATCAAACTTCTCTATTTGGAGTTTTTGCTATGAAATATTCATTATTGAACGTTCTTGCAATCATGTAACAAGTTGAAAGTGCTAACAAATTGAAGTGAGATCATTGATAAAAGCATTTTTAAACAAGTTATCTGAATATCGATGGAAAAATCTCCATGCAGAATTAGAGCAGACTCAATTGGTATTGATATCGATGGACAAAATCTAGCCTAAATAAATGAAATGGAAATGATGTTTATATTAAAAGAAATATGAAAAACATTATAGACAAATGTCAACATAGCATTTTACCTTTTAAATGAATTAGGGTATGATAATTATGATTGGTATAATTAACTAACAAATGTAACTTGTAATTGATTTTTGTAAGGTTTATTGTTATCGAGTTTATTCACAACATAAATAAAAGCATCAGACCGTTTTATGTGCAGGCCATCTCTCATTTTGAACAATGCGAAATAAAAAAGAACTAAGTAACTTTTGTGTGTCAAGCGAGATAATTCATAACAAAAATAACCCACATGTTTTTTTATATATTTCCATGACAAATTATTGAACAATATCTGAAGCAAGAACCTAGTCATTTATTATACTAATAATAACAGCTTTCGCAACAAATAAACAAGTCTCATAATCAAAGGTGGATGACTGTTTTTACATACTGTATCCTAATAGTAAGTGCAGTCGGGGGACCGTGCTACACACAAAACAAAAATCTACAAAATAAACCTGCTGACATGACAGAAAATAGACATTGCAAAAAATAAACAAATATCAAATCAAGTGAATGGATCTCCTTCATTTTTACAAATTTTTTATTCAAAAAGATTTTTTGCAAATTTTCTATTCAAAAAGATTTTTTGCAAATTTTCTATTCAAAAAGATTTTTTGTAAATTTTCTATTCAAAAAGATATTTTGCAAATTTTCTATATTTTAATAGATACTTTACTGAGATTACAGTTAATCCAGGAAAACTGCTCAATAAGCCATAGATAGAGCAAACAATGCATTAAGGAATATATTGTGAACTGTCCAAACAAAACTAATTAATCATTTATCATTGTTTGGATCATTGTTTTAATCAGTTGAATTTAATCTGTTGATTGATTTTTCAGTACATATATTCCTTCTGGGATACATAACACAACTTTCTCTTTCTGATTTTGGTGTATCATTAGTCATTGATTTGAGTATGAAGATTACAATATGTGTTACTGTTAATATCTAAAATTCATCAGGCAAAGAGTCTGTAACCTGCACATAAAGAGATGGACATTCTTGCTATCACAGTAAAAAAATAGATAATGCAAAATGAACATATTTAACATTTTCATTTAAATTACTAAATTTTGAGCCTAGTTATTACTGTTTGTAGTTTTGACAAAATGTGTGCATTGATTGTTTATTTTCGCAACCATGGTAGGCCTACTTGTATATTCAAGCCTTAGAATCGCTCCTCCATTTTTAAATTAAATCATTAAATGGCTGAAGCTTTCTAATCTAGTTAAATTCTGGAGACTTGATTATGGTCTTGTCATGTTGATAAATAAATATCCAATTAATAATTCATATAACATTCAAGGCCTAAAGAGAGACCTACAATATGCAATTTTTAAATTGGTAATCAAATAATGAAGTCACCCAAAGAGAAGGTGCCACCCTTCTTGATGAAAGTGAAACAAAACCATGCAACACCCAAAGTAGTCATATAACACATTTTTGAAGTATTTCATCATAGAATTTCAATAATGTCAAAAGTCATGTAGATAAAATCAACTGTACTTTATATGGAATAGAAACATCAAAATAAAAAAAAACTTGAGAAAATAGAAATATAAAATATTCATTATAAAACTCATTTTTCAACATTAAATTTACACAATCATTTTTTAAGAAATACATCTCTGCACCAAATGGATAAAAGAACCAAATATTTATACTTATAAGTTATGTGATAAACTTGGTTTGTTACCTCTTATGACGTTAAAAGGAAAATGTTATTTTTGAAACAAATATTGAAAAAGATTTAATTAATTAATACTTTGAGTAATTATTGCATTCAATTACAATTAGTTAACTAAATTCTAATACAAATTCTTAACAGGAATTACTATGTACATGTGTATGTAATTTTGTTACAAGTTTGGGTTTATTATAATATGGAGAATGTTTAACAAGTTTCAATGATAGGGGTAAAAATCAATAGACATTCACCCATAGACTGACATTAATTAGACTGATGTTTGTCAGGAGACCACTGATTAGGGAATTAACATTACAACTAACTAATCAATAGTCACCATCTTATCCTACAACTCTAATTATGTATATAATCTACATAAAACTTCATCACATTCACAAAAAAAACACATGCAATTTGAATATCTGTATACTAGCACTTATACATGAATATCCCTCACTAGTGTGGTGCACTTTAAGTCAAGTATATGTATAAAGTGGAAATTTAACAGCATAATAATAGTGAAGCACTTATTGTATAGCATATATAAATAATCTCATCAAAATACAGATATGAACAGTGCAGTGGATTCCAAGATTGGTGTCTATAGTGTAAAGCTGTAGCACACAGTGCGCTTTAAATTTACAGGGATATCCAACAAATAATTCTGAATTTCCATAGTGTTCACATAGTGATTATGTGTCAAGGAACAAGTACACATAAAAAAATACCATGAAAAGTGTGACTGGAATATATTCTGCAAAATATTTTAGAAATGTATTATTTGCAAGGCATCTCCTCTTGCCCTACTAAATATAATCATACCATATTTTAAAAAAGAATCTATCAAAAATAGGATTTTTATAGAGAGAGAGACATGGGGTTTAGCGTCCACTCAACACAAACTAGGTCATTTCGGGACCAACATATGGTTTAATTTTATTTCAATAATTCGCTTGCGCGTAGGGATCTTTAGCAGTGGGAGGAAACCGGAGTGCCCGGAGGAAACCCACGAGAGGATTTTTATAAAATTGGAAACAATGGGAAATGAAGACTGGCATATATCTTTCCAAATGACATAAATCATGCCCAGACAACAGCATTTCCCATCAAATTATAACTGTCTAGACTTATCTTACATGAACACAAACTAGTATACATGGGTGGATTTTAGTTTTTTGCACAGTCTAACAAAATTAATTATGATCCATCATACACAATTAAGGGGAAACCAAATGGAAATCCCCACGTACCTCCTTAAAGACCACATAAAATAATAATTCTTAATTGCATATATTGATAGCCAAGGGTTACTACATTCATTTTACATCAAGTTCACACCAATCTGATTAAAATTAATTCAGATATTAACGTTTAAACATCGGACATCAAAAAACGGTTTTCAAATTACAATTACAACCTTAATCCGGTTGATTGGCTGGTGACATCACAGACACTACACATAATCTATACAATATATCACTGTATACACACCACCAGTTAACACGTGTGCATTCGTCGGTCCAATTAACAATTGACTGGCGTAATCATTAACTCGTCATTATTTACATCAGGGTTCTTACTTCATTTTGAAATGAACCGGCCACGGGTCGCCCTAACAGATAGTCGTCTTTATGCATATTCTATTCACGACCATGATTGCATATCGTATTAAGAATAATATTACCTTAAACCCTGAATATAAACCCTTAATAAACAAAACCTTTGTTTTAATAGCATACTTGTATTCATAAGTCGATATATTCACACTTTTACAGTAAAATTTCAGTACTTTGCAAAATGCATATTCCTAGTCCTACTTTTGCTTTCATTGTTTCGTCCAACCAAACGGAAGTTATAATTTAATAATAAAAAAAAAATACGAGTAAATACAAAAATTTTTTTTAAAACTATTTTTATTCTTAATCACTGGTAAATATATAAAAACAACAAAATATATAAGCACATATCAATAGTATAACAAGTTAACAACGTAGCACAAATTTATTTCCGTGTATAGTCGGAAAGATGCCGATCACGTGACCAATTGACTCGATTCAGATTAATTTATTTTTAGTGTCACCTGCATACAGTCGCCGGGATCTAATGTCTTTCCACTTTAGTAAACAATTATGTGGATCGAAGGAAGATAGAGGGGGGCCTTCTAAACTTATCCGCATCAAGTTATCTAAAGTTTCTACGTTTAGACGGCACCTAAGCTTAGTTTTGATAACGTTCTGCTTAGAAAAACCCCTCTCACACTCGACACCACTAACTGGTAGCGTCCTCCCTATTTCCATCAGTTTTATTACATTTGGAAATTGTTCTTTCATGGAATTGTTATGACAGCTCACCAGTAATTCGGAATTAATAACTTAGTTAGACAAAACATTTTCTGTGAATTTTTGTCAAACGAAAGCCATTTGAAAGTAGTTAACCATTCGGGTTTAAAATATCTTCCTGACTTCGACTTTGGTTGACCTATATTGGACGTGGGGGGAATCTGCAGCTTTTGGAATTTCCAATGACGACGTGCATGCTTGAAGTTCAAGGTCAGCGCCGCCATCACTATCTTCGGCTATATCTCGTTTACGTTTTCTGTTGTCATTCTGCGAGGTGTTCAAGTAATTCAACATTGTGTTAGATATAAATGATTGAAACGACATTGGATTATATACATTCTTTTACTTGGCATGATTAACTCAACTAAATTGTTTATTTAGGAAACAAGCCGATACGGATTGAAGCTGAAGGTAATCAGATTGTATTGACGGACTCTGTGATGGGTTTCTTAATCGACGAGTAATAATTAACTCTTTGTAATTGGCCGTGATGGGTTTCTTAATCGACGAGTAATAATTAACTCTTTGTAATCGGCCGAAAGTTGATTGATTAATGATACCATAGTGGCCGATTCATGATAATTAACTCTTTGTAAATCGGCCGACGTAGATTGATATATGATACCGTAGTGGCCGATTCATTGTTTTATCAATCGGCTAGATTAAAGATCAATCAGCTAAAGCCGACAAAAAACAGCCAAATAAGATCCCTGATTTACATGTAAGCTACATATCACTATACTATACAAGTCAAAACATTTTCAAAAGTCGACCTTTCTCATCTTGAGTTGTAATATCTTATATATTTCAAGATGCCAAGTTATCGTTGTGTTATTGAGAGTTGTGGAAATTCCAGCAAGGAAAAGGGGAATAATGTACCGGCGTTTCACCAATTTCGCCAAGGATGAAATCTTACGGAAAGAGTGGATTGCGTTTGTAAACAATTCAAATCCTGATTGGCAACGTACAGTCACAACAGTGATATGCAGAGAACATGCCTTTATTATTAAAAAAAAGTTAAACGATGTTAGACATTATAACCTGATCTTATCGCGCAAACGTATATCCATCAAATGATTTATATTAAGATTTTTGAATACTAATCAACAAATAATGCAAGGCTACTTTATTACAAAAACATCATTGAACAAAGCTAATTAATCTGGTCGGCGTAAAACATGATAATTACCCAATCAACATTCTTTTAAGAATTAATTTATGACCCAATCTCTGAGCAACGTTAGTCTGATTGATTTATGGCAGGTATAAACGACCCTACACTTGCCATCAATACACGAAGTAGTTAGATGACCCTTCTCAATCTGTTATTCCATTAAGATGGTTACCAACAAAATGTATTTGTACTGTTTATTCTGACATATATTGAGATATTTTTTCGTATTTCATTTTTACGGTCTATTTCAGTGTAATGAAGTCAAAGCTGTATGCAGAAAGAAAGGCGCCGTATGACGATAACGGATTGTCACTTACAAATACAAATCACGTTTCAATCATTTTTAATGTTTATGATACATTTGGCATGACCACATCTTTTTACCCCAGTACTTTTCTACTCGGGGGAAATTAGAAGAACCACAATACTCTTCTGACGAAAATGTATCTTGAATCGTTTGGACTGCACACATGATTGTAGAGGGTATTTAATCACTGCCGTGAGAAAATAGAACAATACTCTTCTGAGGAAAATGTATCTCAAATTGTTAGGACTGCACACGATGGTAGAAGGTATTAAAATCGCCGTCATGAGAAATCAAAACGACCGTACATTATGAAACAAATTCTAAAATGGATTTTAAATTAAAATTACATAATTAATTAATTAACAAATTTTTCCATAGTCAATTGTTTTATTTAATTAGGGGGATTAAGGAATCAGCCAGTCGTTAATGAATACACAAGCTGGATGTATATAGGTAATTAAAGAATAAACATTCTGAATATGCATTCTGTCACTGTGACGTCACTGAGAGGATTAAGAGTGTTTTCGATAATTGGCCAAGTCGTTTTTATGGGAGGTCTATATTTGCGACTTTGAATTATTTTTCATCAGATTGATGTTAAACTGCCGTAAAATGCATATAGTAACCAATGTCTATAAGTTCGATCAGTTTCGTTTTCTGGTTTTATGTGCTCTTTAACCCTCACTGGGATTGAAAGAGGGACCTTCTGGACAGTGAACAAACATCATACTTTACCGAAATACAGTGGCTTCCTTTTAAAGTGAAGCTAATGTTATTGCAAACCCAACTACCCATATCTATTCTTCCACTGGGACTACAACACACAGTTGCTATTGTTACAAGAAAACTACAAATTCCCATACAATTTCAACCAATATGTATGAATATGAGAAATATTTAATTCATCATAAAGAGACATGAATAGCATTTACATTTTTAAATTTAGAAGGTAACTATCTACATATTCCAAGTCATACAAGCTCCAACATTGGACTATTTCATCACTTCGCGGAGAAGAGAGAAAGAGCTGGTACTAGCTTCTGTTGTGTACATTAATACAACAATGACATAAGATTTTACCAGGAGAGTCATACTAGACCACCTTGACTGGATCCATTGTACTGGACTCTGAAGCAAAAAAAATGATCTGTTAGCTGAAGGCTGAAAATTTTATATCCAGTTTCAACTATCTTCCAGGTATAAAATATAATCACTGCTTTACATGAACTTTGATCTGGATGTTCCAAAAGACTTTGAAAATAGAAATGCTTCATCACAAACAGTGCAGGCGATTGGATAATAGCTTTAGCCTTTAGGGTCCACATTCAATATAAGACTAGCCCACAGCGCCGCTGCCCAGGCAAAATTTTCCTCATAGAACACTGTATGGATATGCCCATCTTAATTAGCACAGCATAGGAACATAATAGTAGAACGTTAATACCCATTTCATTTCATTTTCTAGAGGGGCCACAAAACTTTTATAAGTTATAAAGGGCCATAACTCCTATGGTAGTAATTATTGAAAATTGCTGAAAGTCCTGCATTACCTCATGAATTTCAACGCTGTGTTTAAATGGAGGGTCTTGTTTAAAATGCAACGAACAATGTCTGCAAATTTTTTGAAAAAATCTATAAAGCACCCTGATTAACATACTAGAAATTGTCAACTGTCCCCAAACCACCCATTTACGTACAAAGATGACAGCATATTAAATGTGGAAGCATAAAATTAATTTAAAAAACTATATACTTGTAACAGGTTTACAAACTTTGTCACAGGAGCAATAAATTTTAAAATAATTGATGTATTTCTCTCAATTTAAATCATGGCATACTCTTCGCAGTGTTCCGTTTGATTAGAGCTAATCCCACTACTCACTGCTGTAAAGAGAGAAAATTATTGTTCTAACTGCGTTACAAAAGCATTACCCTTAAAACAGAGCGCCAAATTGGACCAAACATGTTTACAAAACGTTGGGTCATGGTTCACGATTTTATTATGCCCACTTAACCAGTGCATAGCAGAATATTGAAGTAAACCTAATAAAATGTTAACAATACTGTTTGGAAATGAACATACTTTCACCATTTCTAATACCTGAAATCACTGTCCAAAGTTTTAGGGAAGACCTAGATTAAACGTAGGACTGTCATGTTACTGTACCTGTGACTGATAGATTTGACTGAAATGGAAGTATAGACACATTCCCTCAAAATTCAAGTATCAAAAGCCAATCCAGCAACTCTCTATTTTTGAAGAGTTCATGTCTATGAGCTGTTGATTTAGCTCATGATATTTGAAGAAATCAGACAACAGAATGTCAAGGACAACAACTCTGGAACTGATTTTAGAAAAATAAAAATGAATTGGGACTATATCAAACTCTGTGAATGATGTGGTCGAATCAAAAGTGTGATAACCGGTTTCACTTAAGGAACCATAAAAGCTCATTCATTTCATCTTAATGATAATGAAGATAAAACAGAATAAAACATGGAGATTTGACTGATACAATCATATCAAGTTCATATAAAATGTAGTTTATCATTGAATTGATATTACCGTTAGCTCAATGGCCTGTTATTCACAGAGTAGAGATCTCCTGATAATACTCTTTGCCATGAATAATGAAATAGATTTCCCAGCTTGCATTTTTATGCTGTTCAGCAACTATCATACTAATTGGAATCTTGAGCTGTCAACTGATAGTGCACCATTGAAAATTAAATGTACAGATCCATACACATTGTTTTTATGAAAGTTTATCAAGATATTGACAATCAAAATCTTAAACTTAGTATTCGACTCTTAGATAAGCCTCAATAATTTGAATTCTTCAAACCAGGACATCAATAACCAGTAGGGTGTGTGTCACTATCATTGCCCTACAATAATTGTAAAATTTTATATAATAGTAGTAATAGGTGGATAACACATGTCATTAAAGTATGTTTAAACTACTGGAACACCCTATACACATACCACTGATAAGATCTACATACCACGCACTTACAGTGAAATCATGATCAACCTTACAAGACACTTCAGTATATAAGTGTATTTTCAAAGAACAAAATTTTATTCTACATCTTAAAAAGTACAGTCAATATCTATTAAGGTATTACAAGTGAGGACAGACCTGAATCAGCCATTTTTATTGTAATTCTTACTTGCCCAAGTGCCTAGGATCAGTGATATCCGAAATTTCAGCTCAGTGTAAAGACACACTTCTTTATTAAGACCAATTTATATCTGTTCCATAAATGAAAGATGATACTGTATTTGTCAATTCATTGACTTAGAATTTGATTGACCCTTATATTCAATTGTTCTACATTTCATTAAACGACATGTACAAAATTAGAATTATATAGCCATCTAACTGAACATTAAGGAAAAAAAAAAAATTTCCTATCTTGTTGCAATCAGTTCTTATGAATAGTCAGTTTCCAACTCATATCCTCTCACAGTCTCATATAACAAGTCTTCTTCATCAAAGGAATTATCAGTCAGCTGTAATCGTCAATGTAGCTTTTAACGCTCTCTACTCCTGTCTGAACAATAACTGATTTCCTTTTTTTGTCACTTCCTGAATCTTCAAATCAGGGTTATGGCTCAACCACACCAAAAATTTAAAAGTCTATTTGATATTGTTTAACTAACTCTACCATATACCCAGCATGTAAGATATGTGGATGTTCTGATTGATCGACATAATTATTCGGAATTTAACAGTGATTCACCTTGTGCCAAAATCAACCATGCCACCAAGTTGGGGAAGATATTTTATCACATCCACTCTGAACCGAGATGCTAGCTTTTGAAATTTAGGCCTAGTCTAAATCATCAATGAGTGTTGAGCAGCAAACCAGGTTCTAATCCAGTAAATATCGCAGGCTAGCAATGTCACCGAGAGTTGATTATGGTCTGAACAAATCAATGTCTACCAGGTAATTAATAATTTAGATAACATTTCAGACCTAAACAGATTTAGCTCTTACAAAATGTATGTTTAACAACTCTCTTTACAGATTTATGATTGAAAAGGGGAGTGGGGTATTTAAATCATGATTTGTCTTGGAATGATAAAAATTTAAATCTAAACATTCTAAATTATTATCTAAAAAATTGAAATGCTCTAAATCATTATAGAAATCTAAATATTTGTAATAATTATCTAAAGATCTAAATGGTCTAAATTATTATCTAAAAATGTTTTGTGTTTTCATATATCACAAAGAAAATCTCAACTGGGTAAACTGGACGTCATGCCAAAAATGATAAATACATTTATGTCATATCATATTCATTAACTATTAATAACACCCTTAAGAACAAAATCAGCTTTTGCATGACTGAGCTGATATCCTCTCAAGTGACCATTTTGCCAGGCAACTTAAACAGCTTATGATAAAATAATCCAACGTCCAATGATTATGATAACTGTTCGAAGCAAACTACTTGTATCGACAAGTGACATTTACTGCTTAAACGTCTATAATCAGAACCGTTCACCAATAATAACCATAAACAAGTTATAAAATATTTCCTCTAAATGGATAAAGATACTGAAAAGATGAGCGGTGCAATAGGTTACTTATTTCTATTTTTTTGATCGATGGTTGCCAGTAATTAAGCATGTGGCATATACTATAACAATATCGTTCTCTCCTCATGCAACCATCAATGAAGTTAGCCAAAAGGCATGAAAAGTAAGAGAAGGCAGTCAGATAGGTGACTGTGTGAAAGTCAATATTTTATTGAGAGAAAGCAGGCATTTGGAATATCAGAAGACTGGTGGAGTTGATTCAATGTGGTCGAGCTGACAAGTGTCATACTAATCATTCTTCTCTCCTTGATTCATATTGGAGCAATTAAGTCGAGGGACAGAACGAATTCAAATTCGTTCATTGATGAAAACTTGTACGTTGAAAATAATTTTTTCAGACGCATGAAGGATGAGAAAAAGGCTGTGGAAACTTCCTGTATTTACTGATCTGGTGTGAATTTATTGATGAGGATTAGAAAATGATATAGTATTAACAAACAGTGTCCAGGAATAGAAGCTAATTATTGGGACACAGTTTATGTGTATAAGACGGAAACAATAAAATATCCTGTATATATCGATTTGACGTGCAGTAGTTCATTATAAATAATTCAATTAAAGTCTGTAATCAAACTATCTGTATGAAGTACTAAATTTTTATTAACAAGACAAGTGATATATTTATCGTGAATACGATATACAATAAATACAGCCCAATGCCTCACTGTTACAGGAGTGAACACTTGATATTATGCAGAGAGAATGAGCTAAAACAAGAGTTTTTTTTATATGACTTCCCCCCAATGGATAATATTGATTCAGCACATTTATAATTGAAGACAGTTAAGTAAAGAAGAAGTGTGAAACTTTCAATTCCTCATTACACTAACTGTAGGAAAAGCCAAAGCTAACTGTGATGAAATACTTTCATAGCCAATGTTCGTTGATATTGACCAGACATCTTCGGTGAAAAAGCTCAGCTTGTTTGCTACCGCAAAGGATTTAAATTTTACCTTTAAGTGGTGTGGAAGAAAGCTGGTGATCAAAACTTTAGAAACCTTATAGGATGACATGGTATTGATTAGTGGTTTTAAACAATCACCTGTGTTAGGAAGTTACGAGAAGCGGACATAAAGCTGTTTGACAATTGATGTGGAATTAATGTTTTAACATATACATATGTCTCACAATTGGCAGGTGTTGAATATTTTAAAACAAACATGTAGAAGAAGATTGGTAATTACCAACATATTGTCTGACAAATCCCCAAGGGATTGGAGAAAAAAATTGGTTTCAGCTTCTAGGATTTTATGATTTGTCGTTTGTATAATTTCTGTGTAACAAGATTGGTTTCAACCCAGTTACCTTACTATCTTCGAGATAAGAATTCATGGAAAGTTCTGAATGGTTTCCTTGATGTTCATATCTATCATACGATCAAATTCGTTATGGTTACTCTTAAATATTTTACAAAGTGGAATGGGATTTAGTTTACGCGTTTTCATTGGAACTGGAGTTAACGACATGGCCTGAGAAACAACTGTGCTGCGGAAATCTGGTCAACTCTAAAACTGACTATAACACCATGTTATTTTTGGATGTGAAGTGCTGGGATATCAAACATTATCAAATAGAAATATTATTAGTCTTCCAAGTTATCTTCATGTCTGTAGTTGCAGGTAAGTGATCGTAAATATATTTTCAGTATTATTTCTCTTAAACTTAAGCTCTAATTACCTTTTTCTTGGAGAAGTTTTTTTTTGTCGAGATGTGTTGATACGACCAAGCATACCATATCAGATACTTGCATTCTATACCGTAAAAGTCAACATCACTTCTCCTTTTGATTTCTTTGCGTCTTAAAACAGCTAAAAAGGCAAATCAATGCTTTCGTATCACAGAAAATTCAGATAAATAGCACACACTTAAGCACAATTTACAAGCAACAGAAATTACATGGTCTTACCTAGAAATGCTGTATTCAACAAACATCTAAATAGTGACTAAAAAAGAAATGAGGAACTTTGATTTTGATACATTAAAGGAAAAAAATCCATGTCCTAATGTTTTAGATATGCATTAAGTAATGTCTGTAAGGTAATGAGATGAAATGTGTTTGAAGCGTATTTGATTTTAATTGAAGTGCTTAAAGTGACAAACGTCAGAATGGGATTATCAATCTGATCTAGGAACAAAAAAAGAAACAACTAAAGATGAATTTGAATGATAGATATGTGGGGAAAGTGGATGCATGTTTAATTCTAAGCCTTGTGGGCTCTAATAAAAACTATATTGGTATAATTACAGATAACTTCAATTAATCATAAAGTAGATAATGGGTTTAATTCCACTTAATCTTTATTCAGATGGATGTGAATCATTAAAAGAAGATTTGGAGCTTTCATCAAAATGTAACTACTGTACTTAATAATTTTACAGAATATATTCAAACTAACCTTAGGGAGAGAACTAGGGTTTAAAACTAGGTCATTTGAGGACTAACATCTGGGAGGAAACTGAAGGACCAAAAAGGTTAGGCACAGAACCTAATCCTTGTCACGTACAAGCTTTATATCAAAACCCCACCAATACATTCAAAGACAGATGTATGATCTAAAACACATATCTTAAGCACTCTAATGTTGAATCTTACACCACTTATATTGAACATTTACACATCTATATCTCAGTGACGGATTGGTAGATTTGTCTCAAATTTTACACACAATCTTACTGTATAGTCAAATCATAGCGAACTGAAAATTATTTTTCTATCCACCAGTGAATATCTACAAAGTTTTAATGCTTCTTTAAGTGGCAGCTGAGAAGGATTTTGGGGGGATTTATATAGCTTGCCTGTTCTAGCCTGAAGTAATTTTTATTGGATTTACATTTGGTCTAGTGATTTGGTGGGAATACAAGCCCATGAATATCTCATCTAGAAATTACCTGTACTTGTTAAATACACCTAAACTCTGGGGGATAATGTTTCTCTTGGGAAATTAGCCATCTGATTTGTGCCTCTATATATAGCAATATGGACAATACAATTAGCATTATTCTCAAGTTGATGTTGTCAACATCATACACTACATTTCTACATAAACCCCCTGATGTTTGCATATATATATTTGACAATATGAACAATAGAATTAACATATTATTCTCAAACTGACCTAATATATAAGTACAATGTTGTCAACATTACAGCTACATTTCTATGTAATCATGGAAAACAAAGAAGTTTTATGGTTTCTTAAAGTGATGTCTGGTCTCAGTATGTGTATTCATTCCCTCCACATCTATATTATATCACTCAGAGTTTCATATATAAATCGACAATAAAATATCCATATTTGTAATAAAGAAGGTAATCAATAGCTCACCTTACAATGATCTTTACATCATAAACTTGTATCATTTACTTCCAACGGATGCACTTCGTAATTTGTGTATGGAGAAATGTCAAGACAGTACAGATTTAGTAGAAAAAGCTGATATTACATTAGAAAAACATTTATTATACATGCATACAGAACTATACACCGGGAGGACATTATTCATGTTATTCATAGTCTGTATACAAAATATAAAAGATTCAGATCTGACATCCCAAATTCTTCAATTCATGTATTTATATGCAACGCACATTTTCAAGGTCTTAAATCCAGGTAGTTCAAAGGAAGAATGTGGTTTAACATCTCAATAACACAAATTACTTACTTTGGTCAGTTCTCTGGTTATGTGTGCAATGCAAAGCAAAGTTAGTATATTCTTATTCCAATGCCAACAGTCAACTGTTTCTGTGCATGACTAAGTACATGTATATGGGTGGGCCTGGGTTTTCTTTCCAGTGGATCAACTTTCCTATCATCCTCACCTGAGTGGTTGGAACCTAATTTGAAAGTTTCCTAAACTTTTCTTTCATCCATTAGACTTTCCCATATGAACTATAAAAAAATTGGGCGGAAATATTCCCTTTCCCTGCACACGAATGTCGTTTTTCTATTTGGAGTCTTTCTCTCTCTCAATCCTTTTCACTCCTCTTGCGTGGCAATTTTGGTTTAAAACTAAGAATATGGTTTGAACTAACATTTTTCTGCCTGGTTTTGGTGAACATTTAAAGGAGCTAAATCACTAATATGCCTGACTTACAAATTAACACAAGTGGGTTGCAACGCATACTGTAATATGAATGTATATAAACTGATTTACATTCAATGGTTTTCATCTTTACTCTAATTTCAAATCGGTTATATTCGGCGAAATAAGCCAACAGTCTCAATGGAATGTAAATTTCTAGCATCTTGTTATTCCAGTCTACATACACCGTTTGATTTGGTGCAATGTTTCTAGCCTTGTTCCTTGAGTCTTGGTAGAACTGGGGATGAAATGCATGCATTATGGTACACGATTTGTGTAACAATGGTAAAATGTTTATTTTGTCTTAAATATTGGATATCCGGTAAGATCACAAGATCAATGTTGATTTGAATTGACAAAAAATTTGTGTTTTCAATGTTGAAGATCTTGGATGATATTGAGTTAGAGACATAGCTACTATAAAGTTACATTATGGGAGATAAGATAAAGAGATGGCAGTTCTCACTATAATAGTTAAAAACTAGATAGTGTAAAGATAATTTGCTGAAAATTTCAGTCAAATTGATCCAATATTAGCCGAGAAAAAAGCGTTTGAAATATTCACATAGCCTCGGTCATCATTACTCAAATCATTAATATAAACAGCATAGTCTCGATTGTCCACTTGATTGATTTAATTATCAACGGCCATTAAGCGGCATATAAGAATTTAATCCCCCAACATCGAAGGCTAGATTATGGTCTGGATATGTTAATTAATGTCATCTCAGGCCTAAAGAAAGACCTGTAATAAACAGATTTTGCTCTTGCATAATGCTATTTCAAGCTGTGAACTTCTTTCTGCTTCATTTTATCAAGATTAAAAGATTAAAACAATTGGCTACTACAAAATACTTACACTGCAAATTTCAAAGATACCTGTGATGTTTGAATTGTTTTAAACCTTGATCATGAAATATTTGCAATTTCATTAATATTAAGACTTTTATGTCCATTTATTAAAGGGGTTGATTATGAATTGAATACATTAATTTATCAACCGAATTCACATTTCTTGGAAGTACTCTATATGTAAAACGCAGCTATTAGCCATATTCATTTAACAATATATGTAATATGCAAGCAAGTTAAATTTATTCAGACAGTATAGTTCTCTACATTTTTTTTTTACTTGAATGATCCCCAAGGTTACTGGTAATATATTCCTTTCATCTCAGATTTTCTAATAAACAAAATACTATTGGCATTTGAAGATAGATATTGAGTGATAAAAAAGTGGATCATTTTGTTTGAAAGCAACATTTAAAAAATATTCCAAAATTTGAATAGTTTTGATTCAATTTGTTTCAAACTTTTTAAATCGTTTTGCAGAACTTAAATATTGACAAAATTATGGAAGAATCTTAAATTCTAGGAAAAAGGCCAACGAACCTGTAGTGCTATTCCGTTTTAAAAGTTGTTGTATTTTGCTGTTGTATTTTGACTGTTTATACATGGGTATTTATAAGCTACACTGAAAAGACTTTTGCTGATATATAAATTATTGGAACCATAAAGAAGGGGAGAGAGAGAGAGAGAAATAGGGTTTAACATCCACTCAACACAAACTAGGTCATTTCGGGACTAACATATGGTTTAATTTTATTTCAATAATTCGCTTGCGCGTAGGGGTCTTTAGCAGTGGGAGGAAACCGGAGTGCCCGGAGGAAACCCACGAGGTTGAAAAGGCGCCCCTATCTCCATGCCACATACGCTCACACCAGGCTCGAAACCACAGCCGCAAGCCAGAGGTGACCGGCCAGCTAGAGGTTGAAGCGCGGCACTCTAGTCCACTAGGCCATCCCAACCCTTCCCCCCCCCCATAAAGAAGGGAGTCAACCATTTAAATGTACTTCAATCTTCTCAGTGGTTCCTGCTATGTATATAGTTTTTCTCTTTCCCTCCATTCTCCCCCTATTAGTATTACGTTTTTATTGACTATTTGGTGTAGAATGAAAGCAGATTGTTTCAATTGACATTTTAGGATTGGTTACTGTGGTATGTATCTAAAAATTCATGTATTACAAATTCAATGGTTAACCTCGTATGAGCTGTAAAATTTGGAGCAGAAAATAGGTTGTTCTGTCTGTAGCGGAGAGGATTCAATCCAACCAAAATTTTGGAAAGATAGGCTGGCACTGCCAGGCAGGATACGCCCACATTTTCGAGAGATGGACAGAGAACAAGCAATACCGAAAGTGATTTTTCCTGCATCTTTAAGTCCTGTATTTCATACTGTATTGGGAGCAGCCATTTAGTTGGTCAGTTCCAGTCTGATATTAATGAAATTCGAAACCGACAATGATTATGGTGTGACAGTACACAACCTAGAAATGTGACGTTTCATCAAAATCCGATAAGAATTGTGACCTGTATTGAGTCCACAACCATGATATACCACATTTTTACATTATTCGCGTACAAACGGCGACCATTTCGTCCGGCAATTTTTGTATGATTTTCACGAAATTAGAACTCAACCTTCCTAATCAAAATCGAATTAAAATTGTGACCTATACAGGGTCCACAACCATGATATACCATTTTTTTAACAGTATTCGCGTACAAACAGCGGCCATTTTGTCTGTCAATTTTGGTCCGATTTTCCCGAAATTCAAACTCAACCTTCCTTACAGTGTAACGGTGATATAATCAAACGTTTTTTTAAATTGGATAATAATTGTGACCTCCAGAGGGACCACAAGCTAAAGAAAGGGGGATTTTGCGTATAACCAGGGGCCATAATTCAGGAAGTTACGATCCGATATGCGCAAATATCGAAAAGAACCAAGATCTTTGGGTTATAACCATGAATTTCAAGTTTCATCAAAATCAAATTAAAATTGTGACCTTTACAGGGTCCACAACCTTGATATACCATTTTTTAACAGTATTCGCGTACAAACGGCGGCCATTTTGTATAGCAATTTTGGTCTGATTTTCCCGAAATTCGAACTCAACCTTCCTTACGGTGTAACGGTAATATAATCAAACATTTTTTTAAATCAGATAATAATTGTGACCTCCAAGCTAAAAAAAAGGCGATTTTGCGTATAATCAGGGGCCATAATTCAGGAAGTTACGATCCGATATGCGCAAATATCGAAAAGAAGCAAGATCTTTGGGTTATAACCATGAATTTCAAGTTTCATCAAAATCGAATCAAAATTGTGACCTCCACAGGGTCCACAACCTTGATATACCATTTTTTAACAGTATTCGCGTACAAACGGCGGCCATTTTGTATGGCAATTTTCGTCCGATTTTCCCGACATTCGAACTCAACCTTCCTTAGGGTGTAACGGTGATATAATCAAACGGTTTTTTAAATCGAATAATAATTGTGACCTCCAAGCTAATAAAAAGGCGATTTTTCGTATAATCAGGGGCCATAATTCAGGAAGTTACGATCCGATATGCGCAAATATCGAAAGGAAGCAAGATCTTTGGGTTATAACCATGAATTTCAAGTTTCATCAAAATCAAATCAAAATTGTGACCTCCACAGGGTCCACAACCTTGATATACCATTTTTTAACAGTATTCGCGTACAAACGGCGGCCATTTTGTATGGCAATTTTCGTCCGATTTTCCCGAAATTCGAACTCAACCTTCCTTAGGGTGTAACGGTGATATAATCAAACGGTTTTTTAAATCGAATAATAATTGTGACCGACAGAGGGACCACAAGCTAAAAAGGGTGATTTTTCGGACAATCAGGGGCCATAATCCAGGAAATTACATTCCGATAGCCGCAAATATCGAAAGGAACCAAGATCTTTGGGTTACAAACATGCATGTCAAGTTTCATCAAAATCGGTTCAAAATTGTGACCTCTATAGGGTCCACAAGCTAAAAACGTGATTTTTCGTACAATCAGGGGCCATAATCCATGAAGTTTTGATCCGATACATGCCAATATCGAAAGCAGCCGAGATCTTTTGGGGATAAACCTATATTTCAAGTTTCGTCAAAATCGGATAAGAATTGTGACCTGTAGAGAGTCCACAAACAAATTGTGGACGGACGGACGTCCGGACGGACGGACGGACGGACGTCCGGACGGACAGGGGCGACGACATAATACGTCCACATGAAAATGTGGGCGTATAAAAAGTCTGAGCCAGGCAAGGAAACAAGAATAAACTGAGGAAATTAATGGAAGAAGTCATTATACTTGTATATATGGCTACCAAGTATATGCCTGCCTTAGGTTTTGCACTCCAGACAGTCTTTTTCCTGTTACATTCCTTTCTGAAATACAATATTAAATATTTAAGAAATGTTATTTGTACTTTTGTAGACACTTTTACTTTCAGATTTATTCTCATTATTTCAGATACAATTAAGCTGTCTGTCTTTAAAATGAGGAATCTGGTTTGAAAATATGGTGAATGGATTAATCCCCATTTCTATAGTGTCTTGTTTTAGTTTTGACCCCTAGAGATTTATACAGATGTATAATGAATCATACCCTTCAAAATAAAACTAACAATCAGTCTGTATCCTGGGCCAAGGTTATTTACAATTCTGGTAACAGGGACTGAACTACATAATTACTAGCAAGTCCCAGAGCTTAATGGCCATCTACACCAACTACAATTGATTCATGACACTTAATCACTGATTTAAAGATGGTCAACAATATATCATCCATACAATCAATCAATTAATAAATCAGGAGGGCGTTATATATATATGATGGGCTAGGCTGCAGAATTTTTGAGAATAACATGTCATTCCTTACTTCTTGTAGCATGCAGATCATAATATAACTAAAGGAGTCATTATTTAATTCAAGTACACATTGCTAGCTTATTAAAAACTAATAGGCTTTCTTTTATCCCACTGATGTATGGTTTTTGTTGAATCTACACTAAGCAACCTATGTGCAATATTGTTCATAAACTTATTTTCATTCTATTCTCCAATCCCAAAGGTATCATAAACTATTTTCATGATATCTTTTTTTTTTAAAATGAAAATCATCTCATTTGTACTTCAACATGTATATATCGTCTTTGAAATTATCCATCTTGAAGATATTATTGTAATAAATAACGTTAATCAATATCTTTAGCCTTTTATTGAAACACACTACTGTAACACCTGTTTATTAGAATATTTCTTCAGTAAATTGTACAATAACTGGGGAAGCATATGTTGATAAGAAAATTGATATGAATCAAAATTATATTAAGGTATTATAAAGGAGGATTTGTAATTTGTACCTGACAAGCTTACTTTGTGAGTTGTACAAGTGTGTGACCTTTATCCTTATTGTCAGCATGTTGAAGATATCGAGCTGAGTCGAGGTATTGTTTAAATGTCATTTCTTGGTTCTATGACGTAACAATATACCGTACTTAATATCTACATATTTAAAAACCCATTTTATTGTAGCACACCTGATGATACCACTTCTCATCTACTTGGGGAATTCGCGCAGCTAACAATACTACTGGATACTGTCTACTATATATCTTTTGCTTTTGAACATAAGGCCTGTCAATGAGTCAACTCGCGTGGTTTCAAATCCAAGGTTGTACTTAGTAAGGAATAGGGTCGCCTGTCCAACCTCTTGGGTTTTCTCTGGGTCCCCCGGTGTCCTACCACTGCTTAAGACCAAACCATCACTCCATTAGCTACAAGAAGTGAAGGATTTTACAATGCAGGATTGTGCTTATTCTTTCTAAAACAGTCCATATTTAAGATTTCAAAATGTTTTAAACATTCGAAATCACCAAATTTATGAACGAAAAAACTAACAGTGCATAGTTGTAACTTTGTTATTTATTGACCTATTTTATACTAATTCTTTTTGCTTTGAGTACTTGACGAAAGCCATTTTCACATGCAATTTCAAACTTCTTTAATAGATGCATGATTTTCATGAAATTAGGAATGTAAGTAGATCTTACTGATGCAACTTGAAAAATGACTTTAGAAATTTTATAACTTATCTGCCCCTGGAGAAATTAAGGATCAAAGGTTTAAAATTGACGAAATATAGGTCAGAACACCTTGAATTTTTTTTTTCTGTAATAGCTACGAGACTACTTATTTGTACACAAAGAATGGAGTTTGTAGCTCATTCCGGAAGTGCCACCATCTTAATATTTCCTTTTGATACTCAGACAGTGGCATCATATTTGGAGAGGGGTGATATAGGCCTTGTCCTGTTCCCCAATCCTTTGGGTTACCTGAATAAATATTGTTTAAAAAAAAAAAAAAAAAAATATTGGTCAGTCATTTGAGTCAAGTATTGTGTACATTACAGTTACCCACTGAAACTCATGAATATAAAGACCGCTGTGTGCATGTGAATTGTTAAAATAAATATACAGGTATACTAAATATTATACCTAGAATCATCTCTCTCACACACACACACACACTTAGTCTAGGGTATGTTATCATGTCTATCTTAATTAAATGAATTTTTAATTATATTAACGAATTCATACATTAATGTTATCTCTAGAACATCCAGTTGATTACACATCACAACTTTTTATAATTCATGATGAAATTTTTTTGCTGTGTGAAATTCTAAGTTGGTGACATGCTGCAATCAGTATAAAACCTTGGGAGACAATTTGTATTGCATGATCCTCTTCCCTCAATTTATTTTAAAGCTAGCCAGTAAATTAATCCAATTGGAAGTCACTTAAACCTTTTGCTTGCTGTTAAGAAGAGCATAGTCAAATGAACAAGTTTGATCAGTCCACACAAGCCAGAGACAAATCCAAAGTTAAATCAATTGAATGTGAGCATAAGAATGCCACAAATAGAAACTAATTGTTATATAATAGAAGAAACAGGACTAAATTAATATTATTCTACTTTAGGTCAGTGGATATAAATAATTGTTCAACAAAATCCATGAACATGGCCACCAGGACTTTTGGTTCTTAGCGCTAAAATTTATTTGTTCATTATTTAAGTGGATTGTGATTAATTTCTTCCCATTTTAAACTTTAAATACATTTTTATTATACGCCCACATTTTCATGTGGACGTATATTGTCGTCGCCCCTGTTCGTCCGTCCGTCCACAATTGTTTGTGAACAGTCTACAGGTCACAATTTTTATCCGATTTCAATGAAACTTGAAATATAGGTTTATCACCCTAAGATCTCGGTTCCTTTCGATATTGGCATGTATCGGACCATAACTTCATGGGTTATGGCCCCTGATTGTACGAAAACTGACGTTTTTTAGCTTGTGAACAGTGTAGAGGTCACAATTTTGAACCGATTTGGATGAAACTTGAAATGCATGTTTATAAACCAAAGATCTTGGTTCCTTTCGATATTTGCGCCAATTGGATCGTAACTTCCTGAATTATGGCCCCTGATTGTCCGAAAAATCGCCCATTTTAGCTTGTGGTCCCTCTGGAGGTCAAAATTGTTATCCGATTTAAAAAACCGTTTGATTATATCACCGTGCCATGGTTATGAAGGTTGAGTTCGAATTTCGTGAAAATCGGACCAAAATTGACGGACAAAATGGCCGCCATTTGTACGCGAATAGTGTGAAAATATGTTATATCAAGGTTGTGAACAGTGTAGAGGTCACAATTTTGAACCGATTTGGATGAAACTTGACATGCATGTTTATAACCCAAAGATCTTGGTTCCTGTCGATATTTGCGCCAATCAGATCGTAACTTCCTGAATTATGGCCCCTGATTGTCCGAAAAATCGCCCATTTTAGCTTGTGGTCCCTCTGGAGGTCAAAATTGTTATCCGATTTAAAAAAACGTTTGATTATATCAACGTGCCATGGTTATGAAGGTTGAGTTAGAATTTCGTGAAAATCGGACCAAAATTGACGGACAAAATGGCCGCCATTTGTACGCGAATAGTGTGAAAATATGTTATATCAAGGTTGTGAACAGTGTAGAGGTCACAATTTTGAACCGATTTGGATGAAACTTGACATGCATGTTTATAACCCAAAGATCTTGGTTCCTTTCGATATTTGCGCCCATCGGATCGTAACTTCCTGAATTATGGCCCCTGATTGTCCGAAAAATCGCCCTTTTTAGCTTGTGGTCCCTCTGGAGGTCAAAATTGTTATCCGATTTAAAAAAACGTTTGATTATATCACCGTTTCATGGTTATGAAGGTTGAGTTCGAATTTCGTGAAAATCGGACTAAAATTGACGGACAAAATGGCCGCCATTTGTACGCGAATAGTGTGAAAATATGTTATATCAAGGTTGTGGACCTTATAGAGGTCACAATTTTGAACCGATTTGGATGAAACTTGACATGTATGTTTATAACCGAAAGATCTTGCTTCCTTTCTATATTTGCGCCCATTGGATCGTAACTTCCTGAATTATGGCCCCTGATTGTCCGAAAAATTGCTTTTGTTCGCTTTTGGTCCCTCGCTGGAGGTCAAAATTATTATCCGATTTAAAAAAACGTTTGACTATATCACCGTTACATGGTAATGAAGAGAGAGTTTGAATTAAGTGAAAATCGGACTAGAATTGACGGACAAAATGGCCGACGTTTGTACACGAATAGTGTGAAAATATGTTATATCAAGGTTGTGGACCCTATAAAGGTCACAATTTTGAATCGATTTTGATGAAACTTGACATGTATGTTTATAACCCAAAGATCTTGGTCCCTTTCGATATTTGCGCCCATCGGGTCATTACTTCCTGAATTATGTCCCCTAATTGTACGAAAAATCACCCTTTTTAGCTTGTTGTGCCTCTGGAGGTCACAATTATTATCTGATTTAAAAAAGATAGGCTGGCACTGCCAGGCAGGATACGCCCACATTTTCGAGTGATGGACAGAGAACAAGCAATACCGAAAGTGATTTTTCCTACATCTTTAAGTCCTGTATTTCATACTGTATTGGGAGCAGCCATTTAGTTGGTCAGTTCCAGTCTGATATTAATGAAATTCGAAACCGACAATGATTATGGTGTGAAGGTACACAACCTAGAAATGTGACTTTTCATCAAAATCGGATAAGAATTGTGACCTGTAGAGAGTCCACAACCATGATATACCATATTTTTACACTATTCGCGTACAAATGGCGACCATTTCGTCCGGCAATTTTGGTACGATTTTCACGAAATTAGAACTCAACCTTCCTCATCAAAATCGAATTAAAATTGTGACCTATACGGGGTCCACAACCATGATATATCATTTTTTTTAACAGTATTCGCGTTCAAACGGCGGCCATTTTGTCCGTCAATTTTGGTCCGATTTTCCCGAAATTCAAACTCAACCTTCCTTACAGTGTAACGGTGATATAATCAAACGTTTTTTTAAATTGGATAATAATTGTGACCTCCAGAGGGACCACAAGCTAAAGAAAGGGGGATTTTGCCTATAACCATTGGCCATAATTCAGGAAGTTACGATCCGATATGCGCAAATATCAAAAAGAACCAAGATCTTTGGGTTATAACCATGAATTTCAAGTTTCATCAAAATTGAATTAAAATTGTGACCGTTACAGGGTCCACAACCTTGATATACCATTTTTAACAGTATTCGCGTACAAACGGCGGCCATTTTGTATGGCAATTTTGGTCTGATTTTCCCGAAATTCAAACTCAACCTTCCTTACGGTGTAACGGTAATATAATCAAAGGTTTTTTCAAATCGGATAATAATTGTGACCTCCAAGCTAAAAAAAGGCGATTTTGCGTATAATCAGAGGCCATAATTCAGGAAGTTACGATCCGATATGCGCAAATATCGAAAGGAAGCAAGATCTTTGGGTTATAACCATGAATTTCAAGTTTCATCAAAATCGAATCAAAATTGTGACCTCCACAGGGTCCACAACCTTGATATACCATTTTTTAACAGTATTCGCGTACAAACGGCGGCCATTTTGTATGGCAATTTTCGTCCGATTTTCCCGAAATTCGAACTCAACCTTCCTTAGGGTGTAACGGTGATATATTCAAACGGTTTATTAAATCGAATAATAATTGTGACCTCCAAGCTAAAAAAAAGGCGATTTTGCGTATAATCAGGGGCCATAATTCAGGAAGTTACGATCCGATATGCGCAAATATCGAAAGGAAGCAAGATCTTTGGGTTATAACCATGAATTTCAAGTTTCATCAAAACTGAATCAAAATTGTGACCTCCACAGGGTCCACAACCTTGATATACCATCTTTTAACAGTATTCGCGTACAAACGGCGGCCATTTTGTATGGCAATTTTCGTCCGATTTTCCCGAAATTCGAACTCAACCTTCCTTAGGGTGTAACGGTGATATAATCGAACGGTTTTTTAAATCGAATAATAATTGTGACCCCCAGAGGGACCACAAGCTAAAAAGGGTGATTTTTCGGACAATCAGGGGCCATAATTCAGGAAATTACATTCCGATAGCCACAAATATCGAAAGGAACCAAGATCTTTGGGTTACAAACATGCATGTCAAGTTTCATCAAAATCGGTTCAAAATTGTGACCTCTATAGGGTCCACAAGCTAAAAACGTGATTTTTCGTACAATCAGGGGCCATAATCCATGAAGTTTTGATCCGATACATGCCAATATCGAAAGGAACCGAGATCTTTTGGGGATAAACCTATATTTCAAGTTTCGTCAAAATCGGATAAGAATTGTGACCTGTAGAGAGTCCACAAACAAATTGTGGACGGACGGACGTCCGGACGGACGGACGGACGTCCGGACGGACGTCCGGACGGACAGGGGCGACGACATAATACGTCCACATGAAAATGTGGGCGTATAAAAAACAGGTTTGATTATAAAAACCAAACAAACTCTAATGATTTTCTGATAATTCCTTAATATGTGACAACTCTTGTTGACTGCCCGGACGATTTGGCTGCTGTGTGGGCGTATGTTTCATTGCCTGGCAACCTATTTTTACTAATTCTAGACAATCGGTTGCCATGCAAGATGCACCCGCGTATCAATATTTGCGAGCATGAACTGACCATGTTTAAGGGCAGTTTCGAACTCAACCGTCATTATGATGTAACAGTGATATTTTTAATATTAAGGATAGGGGCGACAACAATATAAATCCACATAAAATAGCTGTGTAAAACGACATTGTATTCAATGAGACCTAAAACTACTGTGCATATAAATAGAATAAGGAGATTTCTACATTTCCCTTGTTGGTGGTTAAGATTTGTCATTTAAACTTGCCAAAGTGTAAGCATGTGTTCTATAAAGAACAAGCATGACCAGCCTTAACCACAACACCTGTTATTATATCCATTTATTTACAGTGTTTGTAGTAAGATACCAAAAGGGAGATAGATTTGTTTGTCTCATTTTGCAAATCATGTGTAAGAATTACATAGTAAATCAAAGATTTTACTAAAAAAATCCATTACATGCTTATAACTCTTCATATAAGCTTTGTGAAACAGACCCTGATACTTAGCTGTCATAGCAAAATTCCCACAAAATATGTTCTAAAACAAGTGTTCATTTCATGAATAACCCACATAAATAACATGTTCGAAACCATGTCATAAAATAATTATTTTCAAGGATGTTGAGGTGTAAAATACAGCTATGAGTTGTTTGTTTTATGTGACTTTTAGGATGCTTGAAATTCTGCCAGATCACAATGGTCCCTTATGTAATTCATCCAATGATCTATATGTCTGGATATTTTGAGCAGTTCATCTAAACATACATGTACGTGATAGAAGCCACTCAAAAAATAAAAGACTTTCTTTTTTTTAATTTTTATAAGAGATCACTAACAAATAAAAAGATTTTTTGTACTTAGCAAAATTGATCTAGTTCAATTATATTAATATCTACAAATACTGAGTTAGGAAGAAGTCTTGAACTATCAGTTTTAATATAAATCATAAATCTTATTCTATGTAAGTTCTGTGTTACCATCTGGGATTTTTGTCAGACACTTTTAAACCAGAAATCGAAGACATTGAATGAAACCCTCAATTGAAAGTTCAGGCATCTGAACTTTCTTTATGTTCAGGACAATAAAATGTAACCTTTATGACCCTTCAACAATAGTCCAATTCCAAATAAAAGTATTTCTTTGAAATATCCAATATCATGATTTTCTTGATTTCTGTATTTGTTACACTAAAGTTGTTAAATTCCCGGACTCTGCATATACAAAGAGATGCAAGCTTTTCATTTTTAATCTCCCAATTTACTTTATTGGAACCATTACTGTCCTGTCAATATATAGTGCATTGATCAGCAAACTTTAAGCAGTCATGTACATTAAACCATTCTTGCTATTATCAGATAGACTTGTCAACCAGTAAATACTCGTGGGTCTCATTACTTGTTAGAAGATTTTCACTTGAATATTTACTCCAATAGTGAACATGTACCCATATAAATTAGAACCCTTTTTGTTTAAATTGGTACAAAGAAATATTACATAGCATTTAATAAAATATGTTATGAAGATCACCTTCTAAATGGTATAGAAACAAAATCAATCAGTTACAGCTGTAGGGAGGAGAATTTTACAAAGGCAAATTTAATTAAAACTTCAATGCTGTCTGTACTCTTTACTCACTGCCTATACACCATGTTAAACAAAATGTTAATCAAAAGGCAGTTTAATCACATGAAATCAAAGTTAAATATCTTGAATACAAATCTTTGAGTAAAAATATACTAATCCATATACATGTACACCTAATTATCTCCTTACAGTATTAAACATGATCACACTGATAATTCAACAAATATGTTTCCCTGCAAATCATGTTTCTTTCTAACAATACTTTTTTTTGCACCAACCGAGCTAATGAAAAAGGGCAAACACCTTGCAATGTGCTATGATGGTAATTTTCCATGGATTGCAGTGTTTCTGTCCACTCTTCATTAAATCTGACCTGCCATTAGTGTTTTTACCTGCACTCAAATGTGTACATCAGACCTTTGGTTTCCATCCCATCCTGATCACTGAGCCATTATTTTCTTTACATGCGCTTATTTTCTTTACATGTGTACATATATATATAAGACATTGGCTTTATATACCATCCCTATATATATATGATAGAACTTAATGTTCCCTGCAGAAGTTTGAAGAATTTTGAGGCTAATAATTTTGTATAAAATTGATGGGCAAGTCTGAATTTCAATAAGATTCTGCTTATTGATTATCCATTTAAAAATCTCTAACCAACAGATAAAGTCAGGTGGGGGTATATTACAGTGAATTTACAAAACATAAAAAGTCTATCTCAGCTCAACTACATTTCAATTTTTTTCTAATATTGTGTCTAATTTCAGTAATTGTTCATGGATTTTTTGTGTTACGTAACTGTTCATTCCATTAATAAAATGACATTGTTTAATTATCCGATGAACAATCAACTAAAAGCAAAAATAGTTCAGATGAATGACTATAAAGAACTTCTCTCAAGGAAATAAAAAAAAAAAAAGCTTTCAGTGAAACATTGTTTCATGTTAAATTTTCTCTATTCAGTAAACACAAGCGAACTGATAAAATGTTGATGAATCTATTTTAAGGAATGTTTTTCTTCAATAAAAAAATTACAGAGTATGAAAGAAATAGATATTTGTACATTATTCTGTGCATGAATAATTAAAGGCAGCTACTAAAGAAAAGGTGTAAGTCCATTATTATGATAAAAATAGAAAAATATCAAAGCCTTTTAGGAACTGTACACATACTTAAGAACTATAAATAATAAAATAAATGTAAAATATCTCTTTGTATATTAAAGAGGCATCATGTAAGATTTAGATAGGAGAGAGAGAGAAATGGGGTTTAATGTCCATGCAACACAAACCATGTCATTTTGGGACTAACACATGGTTGAATTTTTTATTTCAATAATTCACTTGTGCGTAAGGGTCTTTAGAAGTGGGAGGGAACGGGAGAACCCAACAAAACCTAGGAGGTTGGACAGGCAACCCTACACCTTGTCTCTAAACGATGCCAGCTGATTCAATGACAGACCTTATGATACAGCGCACACATGCCTACCATTCTAAAGATGCCAGCTGATTCAATGACAGACCTTATGATACAGCACACACATGCTTACCATTCAGCCATACAACCCGCCCAATTTAGATTAAGAGCTGGCCAGTCGCACAATGTTCTATATCAAACAAAACTAGCGCTTTAGTTTATTATGTCGCAGAAGTTATTTTCTTTGGGTTTTAAGTCACGAAAACCAAAAGGTGACAGTCAATTCCAAAAGAAATCTAATAGATATTGGGTTATAATATTGATAAACACTTCATGTTTACAATGAGCTGACTGTTATTCATCATTTACACAATCTTTGCCTCTAAGGATTAGTAGTATCATGTTAACTATGAGACTAACATAAGATTATTTCCATCGAAACTCAATATACTCAACTTATTTTAAAAATGGATTACCTACTTTAAAAATTCAGTTTAAAAAGGTAATGATTGTCTCTGCCCATACATGTATGCTTTTATTTATCTGGAGATTTCAAGCCCAAAGAGTCCATGATAATGAGAGAATATATTGATCACAAGCATTACAATACGTTTTTTTTTTAAGTCCCCTGTGCTTTTTATCCAGAAAATCTATTTTCAGTTGATTACATCTCTCAGTTAAAATATTCTATAAAATTATTATATCGTACATTGTATATAAACACTTCAAGTTAAAATAAGGTAGGAGTTGATAAAGTTTTCAGTGTTTCATATGTAACCAATGTAAACATTCAAATACAAAGCTAAAGCAATTGCTTAACACAGAATTAAATCAACATTTCTTATTTAGAATAAATGTTCTCTGATCTATTTATACAGAGATGTTGATACTAATCTTTTAACATTGTTAAAGAGTACATGAACATTTAAAAACAAAACTAAATCAATCCAAATACATTGATTTTGCCTACTGTTGTAAATTTGTATTTTAGTCTATTTTAAGTAACAACATAGCTCTAAAGTGAAAAATATGTACTACATTAATGCAAAGACCTTATAAAAAAAACAACAAATAATTATTATTATATATCATGATAGTAGAGTAAAATCAATAGCAACTAATGTTATAAACTTTTAATTACCACATTTTAAAGAGCACATTAAATGAATATATAAAAGTGGTATGTACTTGAAGCATGTTTAAATTATTCACACTTAACACCAATTTCACACCAATATGATTAAAACTATTTTGTCAGAGACACTTAAACACTTTCAATTATTTGACTACAGTCATCATGTCCATGTTGATTGGCATTTGATGTTACATGTACTACACATGGGAATTGTCGATATCCATTCTAAACACAAAAGAATATGAATAAAATATCAATATGGCCTTTATTAGTACTTCCCATGTTTCATTGCCACCATATTCCATGGGCATTATTCAGATATATGGTGCTATAATAATCATTTCTTCGTACATGTACATATATTATATATCTGCACCTATTATACCATACTGCATTTCCTTGCTATTATCCACAGGCACTTGAAGGGATTAAAATAAAACTTCTTACTACTACACGGTATGTCAGAGGCCATCTTTGTTATGACTCGTTGGCTGCTAACATCTCACAATACTCACTAGTTCTAAGACTTTCCATCGTTTTAATTGCCAACGAGACTTTATTTGATCATTATACACCCTCCAAAGTAATTAAATTGGTCCTTTTACAGCATCATTAATTACAAATCAAACTTAAAGTGTGTTCACTCGGCTATTCATATCTTCAACGGACCTGAATTATGACAAAATCAGGTCAAAAGAAGCCTGTATCACCAAGCCCCATTATAAACCTATCACTCGATATGTGCCTAGGAACTGGGTGATCAAGTCTCGCTCAACAATGGGCTCGGTTCGTAGGCTCCATCATTTATTTGAACAATTCGCTTAGCAGTGGGAATAAACCGGAAAACCTGGAGAAAACACAAGAGGTTGGACAGGCGACCCTACTCCTTGTCACATAAAACCTCAGAATCTAAACCACACAAGTTGACTCAATGAAATACATTACGATACAGCGTGCATTATGGTACAGCAGCGCTATAACCATTCGTCCCTCCAACCCACCTACTAATAAACATTAGGACTGATGTCACATGTAGTTAGGAAAAGTAATCGTGTTTTAGAAAATTGGCAAACTATCTTTGGTGTTGTAAACATGTCTCAATTAATTATAAATGGATTCAGATGAAGTTTGGTTTTTAGTGTGTACATGTCGTCCAGTTGCTTAATTTTTGACCTATTCTTCATATTCAACCATGTTTCTGGAATGATGGATCTTTGACATAAAAATATTATAACTCTAAAGGAGATATGCTGGCTTTATTTTGGGTGAAATTTTAGAATGTATGCAATTGTCAAAGTCGGTGAAAATGGATCAGAACCATAACAATTTATAAGGGCAAGTGGTTCTGAATTGCATTCGGCTAGGTTACAAACACGTTGAAATGAGGGCTAACATAAAGTGGGTAGCCCTATGATCCTATGATGTATAACAACACACAAATGTAAGCAAGAGAGAGAGAGAGAAATGGGGTTTAACATCCATTTGACACAAACTTTGGGACTAACATATGGTTAAATTTTATTTCAATAATTTGCTAGCACGTAGGGGTCTTTAACAGTGGGAGGAAACCGAAGTGCCCGGAGGTTGAGAAGGCGCCCATATCTACATGCCACATACGCTAGCCAGAGGTGACTGGCCAGCTAGAGGTCGAAGACGAATGTAACCAATTATCAAAGTTGGTGAACATAGATCCAAAAATATGTCAAATTTGTCATTGGTTTTCGAGGCTATGATAGTTTTTTGGTAGCACATCAAACATTCCTAGGAAATCCAACTTCAATCTTCAATTGGCAAGGCGCCTGATCAATCTAAATCTGACCTTTAATTTTCTTTTTACCCTGACAGTCAATTATACACTTTAACACAATCTGCAGGCACATATCTTGTGAACACTCTACAGACTAGATCCATCGTATTATCTTTTCATAAAATTTTTATGACATCAGTAGGACCAATCGGGCAGTTGCCCATCTTGTTGTAGAATCTTGTCAACACAACCATGGCATAGACATTTAGTTTTTTCTTTACCCAAAGCAATAGCAATTTGATTACTTCAACTTTGTTGCTGAAGGTATAGGTTTGTTGTCTGGTATCTTAAATTCTATGAAAATCCAAGTGATTGTTTAAGATTTGACAACATAAAATTCTTCCTCAATTCACTCAAAATATATGTAATTACAGATTAAGAAATTAATTTCTTGGAAAATATAAATTGATTTCCTGTATGCAGATATAATTTGTTTGTATTATGATTTGTTTGAACACTCGAGGTCATTTCTGACATATAAATCAGTATTTCATAAGAAGTTGTCTGAAACAGAATTACATAGAATAAATATGACACATTGTACCCGATGAAATGGCTAGTAAAACAAGGATTATTATTAATGGAAATTGTATCATAAATCATAACTGTTTTGATTACAGCTATAACATTTGAGTTATCTGATTTAATTGTGAATTTCTTTATGTACAGTCATCTTGTTCTGTATCAATAATTTTAGCCATTCTAAAATGGTGTGTGCATGTAGTAATTGAGTCACAAGTTCAACTGCTCGCCACTTGCCATCCTTTTTTAACATTTCAATAAGCAGCAATATTCGCCACCATAAATGTGTCGGTTAGAAATTAGATTTCCTCAGAAAGCCTGAAGCTAACCAAATATTTCTTGAAATAGTTAAACTACATCCAAATCTCTGGTGTATAAGGTACTTATAACATCTTTTCTTGCCCGATCCCTCAGAGAATAACAACCCAATACCCAACTGAAATTATACGCTCATTAACGATTTTAGTTTGGAACAGCCTAATCTATTTACTGAACCACCCATTTGTGTTTTATTGCATCAGATTCAACCAAAATGTGTTCTACGTTCTGTGGCCTTGGGCACACTGACAAGTCAATTGACAATTAGGAAGAAAAAATGCAGAAAACAATCAGCTGCTGACGACACATCAATGGCAGACTGTGTGACCAGCATGACGATTACAATACTAGTTCATTTCCGTACAATCTTTTCAACAATACAACTCTCAGCTTGGCGCCACAGCTAATAAATTACCACATTTATCTGTTATTTTCTTAAATACAACGTGATTGTGTACATAAACACTGTGTTTGTATACAGTAATTACAATAAAATTTTATGAAAAAATTATCGTAAAGTTACAGTGTGTTTATTCACAGTGTGTGATTCTATATTTTCTTTTGAACCATAAACACTTTATTTTTTAAAATTGGCAAGATTAGAATTCAATATCCTTTTCTTCATTCTTTTAATAGTACATGTAAGTATAGGTAGACAAAACAGTGCACAAGCAATCCCATATAACAGCCCCACAGACAAGACACACTGACATTGCTAGTAATCAACAAGAGAGAGAAAAAAGTTGTTTAAGGTTCACTCGACACAAACTAGGGCATTTTGGGACCAACACATGGTTTTTAATTTTATTTCAATAATTTGCTTGCGCGTAGGGGTCTTTAGCAGTGGGAGGAAACCGGAGGATTCTGAGAAAACCTGTGTGGTTGGACAGGCAACCCTACTCCTTGTCATGTACAACTGGGGATTTGAAACCATGCCAGTTGACTCAATGACAGGCTTTATGATACAGCACACATGTGCTAACCATTCAGCAATCCAACCCCCCCATTAATCAACAAAATTATATTATATAAGGGTATATCAAGACAAATTCAAGGGGCCAGTCATAAGCATTAACTGTGTTGCACAGTACTGATAACATTAAGGCAGACTAGACCATTTTCAAAACGTTGGATCATTCTAGTATGAGTCATCATTGGCTATGTGCTCCAAGAAATCTCAATGTTGATGCATTGAATAAAACCATTTCTATACGCCCACATTGAAATGTGGTCGTATATTGTCGTAGCCCGTCCGTCCGGCATCCACAATTGCTTGTGGACGCTCTAGAGGCTACAGTTAAAATCCAATTGACTTTAAATTTATACACAGTGTTTAAGGTCATGAGACGAAGAAGCCTATTGTTTTTCATCGATTTCCGATAATAACTACCAGAGTTATGGCCCTTGATCACTTCAAAAAATCTTGTGGATGCTCTAGAGGCCAAAGTTAATATCCGATTGACCTTAAATTTGTACATAGTGTTTACAGTCATGAGACTAAGACGTCTATCGATTTTCAGACATTTCAAATAATTACTGCCAGAGTTATCTCCCTTGATAACTTCAAAAAATCTTGTGACGCTATAGAGGTTAGTTAAACTTATCATCTGATTGACTTCAGATTGATGCACAGAGTTAAAGGTGTTGAAACGAACAAGTATTTTGATTTTCAATGAATTTTGATAATTGAACAGCTAAATCCATGATATTAAGTGTTTCATGTACAGTGTACTCTGTAACTTCCGGCTTTTGATCAATCCGCCACTCGCCTAGATCCGCCCAAAACCTCTGGTCCCGATTTCTTTCCTTCCTGATTGCTTGTAAAACGTTTTGTTCTAACCGCCATTTTGTCACTTCCGCCTTTCGCCATCGATTCGAGGTCCGATGAGTGATTATCCATTGTTATTTAATCCTATAATCCGCCACTGTTAACTCCCCAATCACAAAAACACCACAGTTTATCAGACACTAATAATTAAAGTATAAACAAACAGTACTCGACAAATCTTTTAAGGGTTCGTTGATTGGCAATCATTTTCAATAACTAACGTTAACACGTGACCGTGTCGGTGTCTTTAAACTCCCAACCCAAATTGGTCGTGGCGGTTTCTTGAATTCCCGAACAAAGCATTTGAATTTGAGTTTATTTATATGATAAGTATAAATACAGGTGTTAAATTAAAAATGGGTATCAGTTATTTGATATCTTATTCTTATGCTAAACGTGCCCGTACTGACGTATGGGGAACAGGAAAGTAGATCAAGGGACTGTACTCTGTTTTACAAATATTCCATTCACATTCACTTCCTGTTATTGGATAAACCGCCACTCGCCGACATCCGCCATTTCTATTTGGTCCTGCTTGATGCTGGAAGTTACAGAGTACACTGTATATACTAATTGTTAGCGTGGGGTAACACTTTATAAAAAGCAATCAAATTCTAATGATTTTCTGATAATTACATAATGAGTTGTTACTCTTAATTAGTTTTTAGTGTATTACAAATGTTTCATTACACAAAAAAGTAAAAATATGTGACAACCCTTGTTGACTGCCCAGAAGATTTAGCTGCTGTGGGCGTATGTTTTGTTGCCTGGCAACCAATCTTTGAGAAATGGGATAATATAAGTAAAAATTAAATGGTAATCCCAAGGGATAAACACATATGAAGTGTGTGAAAAAATGTAATTATATCATAAATACAACTTTAGGGCACAAGTCCTTATGTCTACTAGAAGCATCAGAAAAGACATGACTGGTCTTGATGGCAGTGGTCTGACGAATAGTGTTTTTGAAAGTGTTTTGTTGATGGGAATTGTCTACCAATTGATGTCATAAGTTTGAACGTTAAAAATATATCAGGAAAAAGGAATAAATTCAGGATAGAATTTTGTAAGCATTTTAACCCTTAACCGGTGAGGGTCGCATATTTGCACCACGACGTTATATCCAAAAGTGGTCACGGACGCATATTTGCGACCATAGCAAGAACCTTTTTTATAAGCCGCATTTGAGTATTTAGTTTCGTATTTAATTGATATCGCTACGCATGCGTCTCAGACAGCAACTTGTCTTGTCAATAACATTGAAAAAAACATGTCTTTGTTCAACATATTTTGACAAAAAACATAACTTAACAATGTTGGGAATTTTAAAGACCCTCAAAGTCATTGAAATGCCTATATATGATTCTGACTCAGATTATATCGATGATTACACCGAATCTGAAGACGATATTTCTGATGAAGATGATTTAAAATGATATGCAAATTATAGATCAACTTATCCCCTTCAACTTTTTTATTGGTGTCAAGAGTCTATCACTTATAATTATTCGGCAGTAGTCGATTGTAATAGGCATACAATTAAGTATTTCATGTTAGTTATTTTTTAGCCTGACCACTTGACGTCATAACGTCAAAATGACGTTGACTGGTTAAGGGTTAAATGGTTAAAATTAACGTTTGGCAATAAAACTTCACAAGTGAAAAAACACAATTGTACTAAATATGAACCCTGTGGTATTTTAACAAATTTGAGCAGCAGGGTAGTCTGTGGTGGAGACAATGTCAAGTTTGGAATGAGGTCTCAATTAGCCATATAGACTTGTGAGAAATGTCAATCTTGGTATGTTAAGAAAAGGAGTTATGGAGATATCTTTTATTATGATCCACCTTTGGCAATGCATTTATAAAGATTTTATTCTGGAAAAACAATAGCTCTTAGTTACCTATTCATTCATACATAGAGTAACATCTGGTATGTTATTATGAAGTCAAGAGTATTTTACACCTTCCAAAACTATTTTTCTAACATTAAATTTATTATTATGTTGATATCCAAGTCAAAAACAGTGGCAGATATCATGCCAGAATTTTCTTTATTTTAAGAAACGATTTAAATCTCATGGACCATAAGCAACTCATAAAACAAAATCAGTTGCCTCAAGGCCTTAAATTCTACAAGTTTCAATTTCCACCACTCTTCTTACATACTTGTCTCGATCACATATTAGTCAATATGTGATCAGCAAAAATGTCTTCAAATTGGAAATATGTCACAATGCCACAGCCTAAGGTGTGAAGAATAGTTAATTTCAATATGATACAACTAGGAACTCTTTTTTTATAAACTAAAAGATTAGCTAGAGCTCAGACAATCTCATTTAAAATCAAAGAAATACATGTGCCGGTATATGGCATGCCAAGTAAATCACATCTGACTAGAATATAAGATAGAATTTAAGAGTGTTTTAGCTTTGTCTCAGACATTACTAACGAGACAGGTTTCACATATATTACAGCAAGTGAGCACAAAGAATATCAAATTATCTTCTTTTTTTTTGTAACAGTGATTTAAATATATCTTTACAAAATCATGGAACTACAACATAACTTTTGTTACCTTATTACATATATGATGACTTTTTCACATTACATTACATTACCGTGTGCAAGACCTGATAGACCCGCACCTAGTAGACCCGTGCCTACAGACTATAGCAAGGAACAGCATCTAGTCTTTTGAATGGACAAAAAACTGAGGTGCCAAGGACACATTGGTGGAAACATAAATAAAAGGCACTTGGCAGTTGGAATTTCTTATAGCATGCCTTTCTCTATTAGTCAAATTGTGCAGAAAAGTAAGACATTAAACCCAATTTCATTTCAACTTGGATTGCTTTTACAACATGGACCCTCTTTAAATCCTCAAGACTAACAATCCTCTTATCAAAAAGAAAATAATAGGAACAAAAACCTTAACATCTCAAAAGAATTAAGGAGATAAAGATACGAAAAAGTATTGGGAGCACTGCGGTCAGATTAATAGGTTAGCTGTCAGAGGAGGAAATATCATCTTAGTAATTGGTACATGTACATTTACAATTATCCCCTGGGTTCGGATCAAATTATTCACCAAACTTGGTTTATAAATCAAAATAAAACCTGGTTTATAAATCAAAATAAAACCCAGGTACACAAAGAGGTATGCTTTTGATTACATTTTATTTCAGCTTTGATTAGATCAGTTTAAGACTAACCTATTAATATTTTCACTAAGATGTGTGCTCAGCTAGTAGCGAGAACCTGTTAAATTGTTGTCAATCCAATTGGTTGAGCAATGACAATAATTCCATATGATATACAGAGATATTAAGTCAGTGCAACATTTTATCCACTTGTAACAAAAAAATTTTAATGACATTTATCTTACAATGTATCAAGCAGAATTTTTTTGCTCAACTCTTCCCGATCATCCCCTATATCTCCAAGGGATTTATTTCGCCACATCAAAGCATAGACTTTTTCATCTTAAGATAGAATTTCTTACAATTGAGTTACTATACAAAGTATTAGAAATGTCACATTCTCATCAATCAAAAATGGTTGAGGCATAATATTTCCAAGTTATGACAAATTTGAGCAAGACAGTGAGACAACATGTTGATCTACAACTGGTGGAACAGAATTAATCAAGTACTTGTAACAGCAACTCAGACATCATAGGAACCCATTTTTATGTTTAAATGAACTGAGGAAAAGACTTATTAAACTGAAGAAAATAAAATCCCTACTATTTTTAAGCCCATGTGTAATACTTGCATTAAACAAATGATTTCAATATATCACATGAACAAAAATCAATTCCCCTAGACAAACACATATTTATCTATCAGTGGAAGTGATCATTCATGGGTTACTAATTTCAGGTTTCTATAAAAATGTTTGTTTTCATGGTAATGTGAATAATTTCAATTTATTTTCACAAATAACACTAGTAATATCATAATTGATTACAAATGCTCGTAAAACTGCTTTTCGTTCCATCATGGCGGAAACGAATGTTTACAATAAAAAGTTTAGATAAAAGATTATTTTTTTATGGTTTGCAGCAAATGCATTTTAATGGCTGTTGAAATTGAAATATCTGGTATAGAGTTGGCTACATATTGTTCACATGTACACTTCCTGTGCACAATAAAACAATGTGTCATACAACAAACTGATTTACAATGTATCAAAAACTACAGCAGGTACTCTTGCATACTATTGTGTTATAGGAAGTTGGTTTTCAAAGTGAGGCAGAATTGTAATTATATCAATAACACAAGGGCATATCGGTATCAGTGAGCTCAAACAATTTAGTATACAATTAACATTAGGACCCCTTACTATCATTATTAGATCTGGATGCAATTGACGGTGATGGATTAATAGATTAAATCGAGGTCAACTCACTGATAGGGGCTATAACTTTCTAATAAACTGTACAAATCAAGTTAAATGGCCACAGATCACTAATTATTTCCCCATTGACTTTAATGTTAATTCTTGTCTCTTAGACCGGCTGTAACTTTTTCCCAAATATTCGTTGGGTAGAACGCTTTCTGCCACAGATGGAGCAACATGTGGCAAACTCTGGCCCAAAAGCATGTATGAGGTTCACCATGAAAAACTTGAGATACACAGGCTGGAAGTCCAGACAACTAAACAAGCAATTTTCGGCCCTCCCTTTCAACGTAACCAACCTCACAACCCTTGTATCCTTCCGCCTCAAAATCATGAATATTCACCAAAACCTGGCAGAAAATGTATTTTTAAACCCTTTTCTTCAATTCTACACCAAAAAGTCAACAAAAATCGACATGCAAAAGGGGGAAAAAGGGAAAGGGAGAGAAGGACTAAAAATAACTTTCGCCCTACATTCGTAGGTGACGGCCCATGAATATTTAGTGATCTGTGTCCAAATTTATCAAATCTGAAGACTCTTTGGTATATTTGTAGTATCAATTAATATACGACAGAAATGACTAAGCTTTATGTAGGCTATTAGAAGAACACTGAACATCATTATACAACAGAAAATATTGATCTGTATCTTCATTAATTAGAATGAGACAACACCCTTAAAACAGCTATTTATGCTATATGTCATCACAACCAACACAATAATGAAATTGAAAAGACCCTCATAAAAGAATTCATAATCATAAAGCGTCACCATAGTATGATAACTAATAAGCTGATATGAGTAAGCGATTGCCATTTTACGATCCGAAAATTATCTGGATCGTTGGGATATACATGTAAACGTAAACATATTTTTTAAGTTTCATTGAAATTAGATAAAAATTTTAACCTTTACTGTATCCACAATACTCCACAACCTTGATATCTTATATTTGTATACAATTTTGTTTGACAGTTTCATCTGATATAAATTGTGACCTATAGTTTCTATAAGCTAAAAATTTTATTTTTCGTACAATCACATGTCTGATACATGCCAATAAAGAAAGGAACCAAGATCATATAAAATTGAGAACTGTAGACTGGATTTCCATTACACTGGAGGCACAGATGTCCAGACACCATGACTTATACATCCACATGAAAATGTTGACGTATAAAAATGAGCATGTAATAAAATGAAAACTATAGAGGATACAATACAATTTACCTTTCTGCCAATTAGGGATTTGAAAGATTCCAAGCTCGATAAGTTTCCCAACTAAAGTTGAAAAAGCTAAAAGGTGTTTTCTTCATAAAATATCATTCAGGTAGAAATTAGGAAAAGGGTAAAACCAAATCCTAAAACTATTAAAAGTTACAGCATTCTGCAATACATGTGTCCATATATTCACAAACAAACGATAAAAATTGAGATTAATGTTGGAATCAATACTGTAGAGTAAAGCGTATATCCTAATAATCAAGAGGTAAGCCCTAATTTGAATTATATTGGCCCAGACAGACATATTCTATAATTATCCAGAACAATATAACATAAACGTATACATCAAAACAATTCCAAGTTGCAATAAGACAATATGTATCAAATTCACTAATAGTAATAAGACTACCAGCCCAAGCTGGGAGGTTAGATGGTCGAATGGTTAGCATGTGGGTGCTGTATCATAGTCAACTGGTGTGGTTTTGAATCCCTAGTTGTACGTGACAAGGAGTAGGGCCGCGTGTCAAACATTGTTTGTTTTCTGCAGGTACTCCGGTTTCCTCCCACAGCTTAGGTTGTCACAGCTAAAGCGAATTATTGAAATAAAATTAAACCATGTTACTCACGAAATGACCTAATTTGTGTCGAGTGGACATTAAAACCCATTTCTCTCTCTCATCAGCCCAAGCTGGAACCCTGTAATAATTCATCCTCAATTTTAAATTATATTGGCCTAATGATAAAATTAACTCACACAAAGTATACAATTAAGATCTTTGACTACATATTCAAACAGGTCAGATAATTTTTATCCTGCCTAATGCATAACACCTATCAGTCCTTATCATGATTGCATTTTCATACTTACTTTTAAAAGGCATTAGTCAGTCATTAGTGTGTTAATGATCCAAGGCATGGATTTTGGTGTATGAAATACCTAATTCTTCGGCATGTGTTGCAGACTCTATCATAAAACTGTGATCTTTTTAAACTTGAGTGTTAAGTTGACAAAATCTTAAGCAAAAGAATGGTTTCTTATCAAAATAACTTCTGGGTATTGGACGTGTATTAATGATAAAGATGAGAACTGGGATATATCCTCTAGCCTTTAAATAATCGTGTTAACTGGCATAAAAATAGTTATGTGTCAAAACTTTTACGTCATTTCGGCATCTTATGTGAGTATCAATATGGACTTTAAGTTCACTTAAAATAGAATTTAGACTTCATAAAACTCAAGTTTTCAGAATTACAAAAATTGCAATTTTAAATTCTTACTGTACCAAAGCCCTCACATGTATACCGCACACAAGTCAAATTTACAGAGGAGAATAATTCCAATAAAATTGAATTCCATCTAAATGTCAAATTCTTAACTCTTGCATTGCTTTCCTTAATTTGATGAGCGAATGGATTGCATCAAGTAAACAGAAGAGACAATAAACATGGTTGAGTAAAATGTTCCAGACAGTGCAAAAAATAACACCTTAACTGAATACGGTCAAGTAAAGTTTGTATAGTGAACACAAATATATCTTTAAATCAACTTGACAGTGTTCAAATAAATTTGAAGGCTTAAAGCTATGAAGGAGAAAATATGGGCTGGGTTGAGAAGGGTTAATGTTTGCAATAAGAATTTATTTCAGTAAATGGTTGGTAAGTTTGTTGAGGCATAAAATAGTAACAATAGAAATGTAACATTATATTAGATTGAGTTTCTAACACCAATAGGAATTGGTTAGTTATTTTGCGGCGTTGCAATCAATACTGAGGGAAAACACCACCAAACTTTTCACTATATTCCTTGTATGCAAGTACATGACATGGTGAATGTGAACCATACTTTAGTCGTCTGCGCCATCTTGTTTCACAAGTCTGGCGAGGGATGGCTTCATTTTATTGTGTACACACAAAGTCATTTAATTTCCATCTGATAAAGTGTGGCACACAGTCATAATTGTATAAAAATCTCCTTCTAGCGTCTACTACTGATATGTTACATTAGAGAACAAATGAAAAATGGACGATTTCTGTTAAACAGAAAAAATGGACATGTTCCATTTTGTTTGATTTTCTCAGAATCTAAATTCAATATACATCGTCTAGATACATTGTTCTAAAAAAAAATACATAAGACATAATCAAATACATATAGACTTAAATCTACGTAACAACCTTCAGTTTAATGTTCTCAAGATTAGATGATAGCAAAATTCAAGATTGGAACCATTGGTTGCTTCTATAATCCCAGACAATGGCTTAAACAAAGGCTTAGTTTTAGACAAACATGGAAATGAGTTGGAAATCCTATCCGTTTGTTTTACGTTGCTTGCGGTAGGAGTGTAGTCGAACAATTCATGCATTCCCCAGTTTCTTTTGGTAGACTACTCATTCAAAAGGATGCCACAATGTATGTAGATATATTAAATCAATGATTGTTTTCATTAGATTATTAGAATTTCGTTCTCTGGGAGATAAAATGAATACAGTATACCAATTATTGTCACAATTTCAAATCTGATGTTTGCTAACTGATAAAGAATGGGACGATATTTGGCATGTCTTATGTTCAGTGTAGCAGCTAGTTCTCTGGGCCCAATTAGCTATAATATTGTCCTAAATACAGTATGTGCATGTGTAAACTGTTAGCTTTGAAGAATATGTAGGTTTGAGGTGCTCGCATTCCTACTAATGATCTGAATGACTTTTGAAATCAGATCTTAAAGGACCATAATATGGGAGTGAGAGAGAGAGAAATGGGGTAACAGCCACTCGACACAAACTAGGTCATGTCTGGACTAACACATGGTGAAATATGATTTAATAATTCATTTGCGTATAGGGTCTTTGCCAGAGGCAGTAAACTGGAGCCCAACACTGTTGACTCACTGACAGACCTTATGATACAAACCACATGGGCTAACCATTCAGTCATCCCCAAGATAGTACGGCATTCTCTGATCCAAAACTAAATATCATACAGTTGACACATAAAATAAGTTATAAATATATACTTAAACATACATAACCTGGTGCATTATGTTCACATGATCAAGACTTTACTTCACAATATAACAACTATACAGTACTCTGACTAATAAAAACTAAACAGTATCTAAGGATAATTAGTACCTAAAATACATGTTTATATACTGAGTACTGAGACCACATACCCCATTTATAGATGGATATACTTGTAAATCTTGTTTGAGAAATATACTTTAATTCTGGATGTAACATCATCAGATCATGATGATACCATATGAGAATGATGTTTTTTCAAACTTAGATGAATTCTATTAAACACAAAAAATTGAATTCAGCAGAATTGGAATGTTCAAAACTGGAATTTTATGGTGAAGACATAGAATATAAAGGTGGCTATTAATGATGCATTATGTAAAGATACATTATGGGAGACAAGATATCGAGTTGTCAGTTCTCACTATAATAGTTACAAACTACACAATGTAAAGGCAATTTGCTGAAATTTCAGTCAAATTGATCCACTATGAACCGAGAACTATGTGGACGAAAGGTCCGCTTAGCCTTGCCCTTGATCATCCATTTAATCGTTAATCACGAAGGAAATAAGTTTTGCAGCAAATCGGACTATAATCCAACAAATATCGCAGACTAGCCTTGACATCGAGAGCTGATTGCGGTCTGGATAAGTTAAATAATATCCAATTAATAGTTTTTATAACATTTCAGGCCAAAAGAAAGACCTGACATAAGCAGATTTTGCTCTTGCATAATGATTAATGTATGTTTAAGAGCTAAATCTGTCTATTGCAGGTCTTTGTTTTGGATTCATACTATAAACTAATATTTAGACATTTATTAACATGACAAGCCCATAATTAACACCCTAAACCATTGATGACAGAAATTTAAATGGATTAGAACACCTGCTAAAAGTTTTAAAAGATTTGCTTGTGTATAATGTAAGAAAAATAATAATCTAAGCTACATCTTCCAACACGCATAACTTTGTTCAAAATACAATATTTGAATGAAATCTTCAATATTCATTTACCTGTATCTTTTTTTATAGCAAGAATTAACGGCCAGCTCTTTATCTAATTCTTCCAGAATTCATATTTAAGATGTCAGTGTCAGTTAGAGCTGGGCGATATACCTAGAAACAGATATCGCGATATTTTATAAAAGGTCAATACTTTCAGTTTATCACTTTTTAAATGTAAATAAACATGCATAAAAAGTTGGAAATACCCCTCAATGTTATCATTTCTAGTCAATATTATTTTTAGCATTCACGTTACAAAACATTAATTAAACTGGTTCAAACACAGATCTATAGCCATGAAAACTTTCTAAAGTTGTTTTTTTTTAATTACAATTTTAATATTCAAAATATTAATTATAATATTTTATTCAAATTAAAAATACATGTATTTCGAATGAAGGAAGCCCAAACAACATAAAAAAAAGTTTTTGTTCTTTTGGTCGTGCATATTTTTATAGCTACGTGTACGATAGTTCAGCTCTGAACGTCGGTCTCATTACACTCACCCTGACCGCTCAGGGACTGGCCTATTCAATCAATGTCGAAAATAATTTGAACCCCAGTCAATTTTACTAGGCAACTTTTCACTGCGAAACATCGGAGTGTCAATCCGTGTGGACGTCTGTACAATGTAAAGGAAAATCTTAGTGACAAAATAAGACCTTGCTTACCTCGCTAGACTCAGTATGAGCGAAACAACACGCTGTTTAAAATACGTCCCCTCCTATCAATCTATCTTTTCGCCCCCATGACACAGGGTGTTGTGATGCTCATACTGACTCTAGCGAAATGAGCATGAAGGTCTTATTTTCTCACTGAGATGTTCCTTTACACTGTACACGCTTCCACACGGAGTGACACCCATCGTTTAGCAGTGAAAAGTTTGCCCAGTAAAATTGGGGGTCAAATTATTTTCGACATTGATTGAATGGGCCAGTCCCTGAACGTTCAGGGTGAGTGTAATATGAGACCGACGTTCAGAGCTGAACTACGTGTACGATTGGACTTTGTTTACCTTTGCAAACTCGTTCTTTCCCATTCAAGAGTATTACCTTCTTACAAATGCATTATTCAATGCAGGGATACTAAATTAAACTATAAAACATAAGTACTATGTCAAAAAGTGCCCATTGTTTTCGTCAAATATTTTTTCCCTATCACGACGGCCATGAAACGTCCGACGCTTCAAATGAAAATCAGTCTACCGGGACATTATTTATATTTCTGCTTTATTCAAATTTAATTCAATCTTAAAATCAATGATTTCTTTCGAAAATCAAAGTATCGGTGTTCACCATTCGTCAAGATGTGTAGAAATTGAACCGAAACAAGGATAATTCTAACCGGTGGAAAGGTGGACGATAAGTCACGTGACGTAAATATAGCTCAGCGTCGGCATTTGCAAACTTTGTGGTATGAATACTTGGGAGTTTATAGCAGTATTTTTTCATCATTCAGCAATAAAATATCGTAAATAACATAAAAAAGAAAACATTTTGTTCAAATAATTATGTAAAATATCATCAGAAAAATCAAAACCGCGATATATCGCGGTATGTTCGGTTTTTCGATATTTTTCTGAAGACGGTATTTTTCAGGGTTTTTATTTCCGTGACGGTTTTATATCGAAATACCGAAATATCAGAGCTGGGCGATATTGTATTAATAATTACCAGCGTAGCAGGCGCGGATCCAGAGGGGGGTCCGCCCCCCCCCCCCTGCTCAGACTTGAACATTTTTTATGCGATTTTATTGGCGATTTAGACCTGTAAGTTTTGAATTTACCTTCCGGAAATACGTCTGAATGAACCAAATTGAATCTAATTTACCAAATTTACCAAACCCGCCCCCCCCCCCCCCGTTAATCGGTTGAGCGCAATTGGTTAAGCAATTATCAAACCTAGCTAGACCCCCCTGCCAAAAATCCTGGATCCGCGCCTGCGGAGAACCATCACCACATACTGTTTCTAGTTTCAGCTATGAATTGCTGTTTTTATTTAAATTATACTTCTTTTTTTTTAGGAAAAACGTTTTCTGTGTGTCAACAAATACCACAATATTATTATATCGAAAGTCAAAGATTGTTTGATGAAAAAATTGTCGTATTAACTGAAGGGGGGATAAAAAAAATGAACTATAAAATATTTCTAGTTTATTATACACAATTTAAAAATGGTATGCGCCCCTGGACTCTTTATAAGTTATCTTACCTTCAACTCAAAGTTTGTTTCTAGGCCTGACGTGCTCTTTCAGTTGCAGAACTTTTAATTTTCTACACCTGCACTTCGAGTTGTTTTGGAAGAGTCACGTGCTGTAGTCACGAGTTACCTGTCTGAAATTGCATGGTTCCTAACACCAAATAAGTGCAAGATATTAATCCGCACCGTAAATGTACGTCAATTGACTTTGTCTTTTGTATGTATCTTTTGAAAATTCTTCACTACAGAATCACATTATAACGAGATAAAGTGAAATACTTTCGATTATCAATTAATATTGTTCAATGTCTAGTTTTGAAATATTATAGCTCAAACTAACTTCTGTAAAAGTAAATGATGTAGCTTTGTGTACAGGGCAGGGCGTATTCAGTTATTCGAGCAGCGGAGAATCAATGGTGTTGACAACGTCAAGTTTGGCATGAGTTGTAGGGGATTGACCAGGACTTTGATAAAATCAGAAGTTCTGGGTCATTATATAATTTGCCAATTTATAAGAATAAGATGGAGTGAGGCAGGACAAACAAAAATCTGCACGAGCAAGGGATTGTTCGACTTCGCATCAAAAATCAGACCGTTAATAAATGTGAGTTTGATAAAGATGCGTAATGTACGCACTAATTCTGCCCAGTGTTGGTCTTTTCTCTGGTTTCAAACGTGATATAACATTGTTTAGACATTTATTCAAATTACAAGCGTAGTCCTTCGTATGGCCGAGATATTGAATGGATTAGAAAACCGCATCATATAATAAATTAATTTTAAAATGGACGCATCTCAAAGGGACTAACAACCGAGGCTTAAAAAGACAAAAAAGTAATTTTGTATATTTTCCATTCGGTGTGATTACCTCGTGTAGGAGACAGGACTCCTTTTTAATGGTTCGCATATGTAACCCTCTTTTGTGTTCAAACCAATGGGCTGGTAACTGCTGGTCGGAATGTAGAAATGGGCCCAATGTTATATGTAGCATTGCATGTTCCTGTTTCACCATCGGCGGTATAATTTGAGTTAGATTTTATGTTTAAGATGCAGTATTCTATATCATGACAATTTATTTTGAAGATGTTTCTATTTGCGTGATTAATGAGCTATTGCTATTGAATTGTCAGTATTTTCACATTTACATGGTGGGCCTAATTAGGTGATTCCCCTAAGACAGATAACTGCTCGGTATATGCACTGGGGTGTGAATTAGATAGGCAACGTCTCTAGTCACAATTTAATTAAATCAAGGATTATTTGTAGTATCGACCTATATACGAAAAGAAAAATGCAGTTATCTATTCTGTAAAGCGTATAGATGTAAACACAATCTAGTAGATGTGACGAAGAACTGAGGGCCTGGGTACATATTGGCGTGAACGTAAAAGAACCCTGGATAGCTTGATAGAGAAATAAAATAAAAGACTGAACTGTAACGTTACCGTGCACATTTTCCTTATACAGCACCGCATGGCGTATGACCCTCTTCATTAGTCGGAGACGAGCAGTGGGTCGTTAGTCCCCTTTTCATTTCATATAATACTACTTCGTTTCATTTTGTTCTCGCTTTGTTATAAGTTCTCGAATAGACTTACACATTCCGATCAACTATAATAAGTCTCAAAGACTGGAGAAGATTAGTCTAATCTTGAGTTGGTGTGATCTGAAAATAACACATACGGGACCATTTTCTGGCACACGAAACACAATTCCGTGAATTTATTTCGACGATGCACATCGCAGAAATGTGGTTCATCTAAAATATTGACAATAATTAGTAATAACAATAAATTATAATGACAATAATTAACGTGTTAAATATACAAAATGACAATAATTGGTCATATGTTATATGTTAAACATACATAAAGAGATTTAAAATGATTGAACTTGGAATTAACCTTCAATTTGTGTGTGTGTGTGTGGAGGGGGGGGGGTATCTAAAACTATAAACGAAAATTACTTACATATCAAGTAAGCACAGTGTGAAAAATACTAATACTCCTTTAAAGTGTTATTTCCGAGAAATATGTAATCTCTAGAAACTTTTACAGAAGCAATTACATTGTATGTGCCATAACGTCTAGAATCATATCCAAGCTAACAAGTTATGTGACCAAAATCTCGATACCAAGAATGACTAATCTAGTCCTGTAATGATCACGTCTTGGAAAATTGAACACTGTAGGTCTATCATTTATGTGCCCTTCACAATCTTAAAAGAAAGATGCAAATTTAGAAGCGTTGAACTAGGAGCGTTCTTTATAGTTGGTCATTCCAAAGTGAGCAGTTGCGCCTAATCGTATGTACACAGAAGGGCATCGACACTCAACCTATTCATCATCTTTATAAAAAAGGAATATTCATTCATGATATTTATTCACCGATGACCGACTTCTAAGATCACTCTGTAGTAAATTGGTTGATTAAATGACGGCTAACCTTTGGATAGTCTGTTCAATATTTGACTGGTTCTCCCCAGGGACTGTCGGCTGTTTGGCTCCTAACTTGAACAGTATAGCGGGATTGTGATAACCGCCAAGCATGGGGGTTCATCAATGATTTATTTTTGAATTGGTTTTTAGCGAGTTAGGTATATCAATTTTCCAACTGGGAAGACAGTGAGGAACAACTAATTTGTTTTTCAATAAGTTGTCGGTCATTGTCAAACATGATTTTAACCTCGAGTGACGGTGGTCATTATTTCAAGAGAGGTAATCTGTTTTAAGTTATTAATCTTTACAAGTTGATGCCAACCAAAAGATCAGTGTTCATCTTATTTGTCAAACCGCATCTTGACATATTGTGATGGATGTCGAGCCTTGAATGACAATGATTCTATTGGGAAGACCTAATCGCTTTGTGGTATAAGAACAGTTTTGAGATGCAGGATATTAGATATTCCAGGATTGCTTTAAGTGTATTCACTTTTTATTAATAATCAGACAAAAATCAATATGTATAGATTTAGAAGAAAACGGATGTTATTCCACTGCACACGTTTCGTCATGAAACACACCATCTTGATCATTTATTTTTACGTTTTAATTGAACAGGCTAATTTTAAATTAACTAAATTTGCCACAAACTGTTGACCCGGCTTCTGTGTCATATTATTTGCATATCCTATCTAATTCGCCCCCCCCCCCTTGTTATAATATAAAAAGAATCAAAAAAGTGTTGAGATTTCAGTGATTTTGTAATAGATGAAAGTTGATCGTATAAATACACCCAAGCTGGCACAAAGATATATGCCAGTGAATGAAATACAAACATCCAAATACGTGCCTTTATGACACAATACTTTTCTCATGAGTTCCCTGAAAACAGTTTTGGTAGGTTTCGTGATTAAATGTAGCGTTAAACTAGATTTACGATCTTTGTCTAATCTGTTGTTTGAACCAGCGACTTAACGACTGGTGGCAAGCTATGTGTGATAGTGATATATTGGACGAAGAAATAAACTGGAAGGCCAGCTAGCTAGACGGACATTGCAAAGTTACCCTCTTAAGTCAATATTTGCTTCTTAATAACCTCTCAGACTATTTGTTTGCTCCCGAAGTGAAATGTCCGGGTATGACCAAACACATCTCTGGTACAATATTATATTGACTATTATCCCTACCATTAAGATTTCTACGGCTACGGTCAGTTATTTGACATCCCGAAATGTTACTTTTCCACCAATATGATATTGGTCTTCGGTTAATACATAGAATGATATTTTTACTTAAGTGTTGACTATTAATTGAAGCACATTGATATAGAAATCAGCCGATAGCGCAACACAATAGACATGACAGGCTTTTGATGAGTCATTGATGAAATAATACAGTGCTTGTTTTGTCTACTATTCTATATATCATAAAGATTCTGTCATAATTGTTTGACTTTCATTAGGCATGCATGGTCTGATTTTGCTGACACAAACTGATCTAATTCGAGACTAATTGTAGGCTCTTCAAGAAAGTATGAAATTTGATTGAATATTTTATGTTATGGGGAGGTAATTTTTATTGATATGAAGTTGTGCTCATTAACCATCGCAGATTAAACCATACGCATTGAGGATTTAACAATATGCATTGAGGACAAACTAACTTGCCGACACAACAAACTGCATAGATACTGCCAGAAATAGACCACAAATATCAAATCAAATGAATGGGTCCGGCGGGTTTTTCCATCCGTTTGTTTACACCCTCAAAACGAAAAGTTGCTGAACTCACATATTAACCACAGAAACCTTATTAATACAGTTTTAGTAATTTGATAGATAACAGAAAGGGTGGAGGAGTGCATCGTTGAAACGATAACGCATTTTAATGTTGGTATGAATATTTTTATATAGATTTTTTTGTGGCACAGATGATGTTTGTGCCGACTGGCGAATGTTTCGTTGCCTATATGCAGATTTGGTTTATAGCCAAGATATTAAGCTAATGAAGTAATATAATTACACCATTGAGAAGTGTATCTTTCTCGAAGAGTTTCATCTGAACCCATTCCATTGATTTGATAGCACTTTTATTATTTATTTCTTATAATGTGCATGTGTATAGCCTGTCGGGGTTGTCTAATGGATTTGTATTTCGTTGTTATTTTTGATGTAATTCTCCTGTATTTTCCATCAAGATTGTTCTTGAAGAAGAGAGAGAAAAATATGCCTTTATCAAAATAGAAATTTCATCACTCTTTTGTAACACAGCATATTAATTCTTCTTAACATATATAAGCATTGTATGAAAATTTAACATATAATGCAATGGTTATTCTTCCTGAATCGGTGAGGTGAGTTTCTTATCAAAAGTCATCTTAATTGGTCTTTATTATCCTTTGTTACGCTGATGTGCAGAATTAAGACGAATTTTCCATTAGATTAATCTTCTGACTTGCTTTAAAAAATCTATGATGCATATGATGTTGACAAATTGACAATTTTTAAAGGAATTGAAAATAACGTGTATATAAGTCTCATACTCCATAAGGAAGTTATTTTTGGTGGATGCCGCAAAAAACCTTACAGTACTTTGGAGATATTTTGTGAAAGTGTCAAACAAAAGACATGCATGCACATATGAAAGTATCACACACTATGTCAATTTTATTTTTGTGTCACATTTAGCCAGCCTCGTAATTTTTATATCATATTTGAGAAAAGTTGGTGTTATTATTGTAGTCTCTTATCATCCAAACAAATATTCTACGAATATTAGTCTGGATGGGTCCTCAAAATTTGACAGAAAGTCGGTCATTGTCTTGATTATCCAGTCTTTTAAATTACTACGTACTGAATCTATCAAAAAATCTCGCTCGTCAACAATGACACTCTCTAAAATTTTGTTTTAAAAGTTTTAATTGAAATGGTAAATTTCTCTCGTCATGAATCAAACGTATGGCTTCTCACAATCTCCTTAATCGCGATTCCTGCTGTTGTATCGTCTCTTATTTTGTTTCTAATTATAGATGTGCCAAGTGAATTGTGGGATATATTTTATCCTCGCTTTATAGAATTATTATAGGAGAAATTTGAGTGAATAACGTTTTGTCTGTGTGGGTTCAGTTTGAACCCTTTATTCTAGTACACAGCAACTATCTGAACCTCCGTAATGCGTTTCAATGAAATATAGTCTTTGTCAGGTGGGGCTGGAGCAGAGCTCAATGAGTAACAATCACCTTGTGCCTGGATAAACCCACCAGGTTGGGTGCTGATACCCCGACCACGCCCGATGGATTGGCTATTCTTATGGATTACAGATTGTTGACCATTTCTTGTGGACTGTGGTGAGGTATTGTATGCTACATGGAGTTTTAATACCAATATCTAAAAAAGAAGGAAGAGCTGGTGTTACATTATGTAGAACACTGATATTTTCAAATTAAAAGTTGTCAACCTCTTATTATGGGAACGCACTTAAAGGACAATATTGGTGCCAGTCATTATCTATGTGATAGAACTGGTTAAACACTTTCCAAATATAATATTATCACAGAGATCATCGCTACCATAGAGGAGTAATAAAGGATTCACGAATCGGAAGTGACGAACGCCAAAGGAAAACACGAGTTATTCCTCTATATAACTAACTGAAGTGACTAATGATAACAGATACATGGGCGAATATCTGCTCACTAATAATTCCCTCGAAGACCTAAAGTTGCTGTGTGACGCTGTGAGGGAATATCTTACAATTCATGAAAAGAATTGACTGCCACTAGATAAGAGAACAGGAAAGAAAAACAGATTAAAAGTCCGTGCATTACCATGTTTGTATAAGGTAGGGGAGACCGGGACACATTGAACCACCATGGATATATCCTTTATAAATAATACTATACAACCCAACACTAATATACAGATGTGAGATAACTTCTTAGACCCATTTCTCCATCAATAAGCCACATGCTGTCATTTATTTTCTTAGGCAGTGGATTTTTCAAAAAAGCGCTTAAAAGAGAACAATTTTTCATACATGTTAACTTCTTAGCCTACGAAATTCTTGTACTTAAGTTCATATATGTCTAATCTATACAATCCAGATAAACCGGGGTTTGATCCATATAAGAGGGCATATTGCTTTTTTTTTAATTTTGATCATGAAATAAAGAGATCTTCTAATAAAAACATTTGATATGAAATGAGGACAAACATGTATGTGAACAAAGCGGTTCAATGTGCCCCGGTCTCCCCTATAGAATGAATAAAAACAAGGGGCTGTACGGAGTATTTCTATTTTTCCCGTGTTCTCTTATCTTATGACACTTAATTACTTTATTGTATCGTCAGATAACCTCTTGCGGTCCCATATAACAACTTTTTGTCTTCGAAGGAATTATTAGTGAGCAGAAATTCGGCCGTTTAACTGTCATCACTCTTCACTTCAGTCATTCACATAGAGAGATAACTCGTGTTTTCCTTTGGCGTTCGTCACTTCCGATTCATGAATCCTTTATTACTCCTTTATGGTAGCGATGATCTCTGTGTTAATATTATATTTGGAAAGTGTTTAATCAGTTCTACCACATATGTGATAATGACTGGCACCAATATTGTCCTTTAACTAATATGGCGGCTTATGCGTGTTTATGTCATTGATTTAGATATGACTTAATATGACTTAATATTTTAAGTGCTATCCCTTATTTTTTTTTATTTTACTTAACCACCAAAATACTTACAGATGTAAATAATGAATAATAAGTTGTTAAAACGTTTTCATAAGTTACACATGGAAGACTTTTTAGTACGTGATCAATAGTATAAATCTAAGTATAAATCTGGATTACGTGAACGGAATTTGAATCCCGCGTGATATTAAAATAAAATGGGCTTAAGGGATTACTACCAGTGTGCTTCGAAGTAGTTAACCAACACTTTAAATATGCATTATGTAAGATTTACTCTTCAAACAAAGAAACGCATAGTGACATTTCCTCGTCGAAATACTCTTGCTCTACCATCACCTCACTGCAACTTGAGCCGCTTCTTGTCGCTGAACCAAACTGTTCTTCAACGTTGCTGTGTCCATACCCTGTGTGTCTGAACTCATTGAAGTCGGATTTGACGGCGTATTTCGAAACATCACCTCTAACGGATTACTCGTAATCCGGTTCACGTAGGCGTTTATGGATTTTCTGGTCTGAGATCCCACGCTGGGCACCTGGGGTCACTCTTGATTGGCCTGAGCTTGGGCGTTCTTGTTGAAACTTTGCTGTCGGTACCTATTCCAAATGCGAGAAATGGTTCTCTGGTAAACATTCGGCATACTCAGGTGCGGATCGAGGATTAATTTGCAGGGGGGGGGGGTCTAAGTTTAATAATTGCGAAGGCGCTCAACCAATTAACGCGAGGTTTGGGGGAGGGGGCTCCCCCAGAAAAAATTGGTAAATTAGATTCAATTTGGTGCATTCTGACGTATTTCCGGAAGGTAAATTCCAAAATTACAGGTCTAAAAATCGCCAATAAAATCGCATAAATATTTTTCAAGCCTGGCCAGGGAGGGGGGGGGGGGTCCGGACCCCCTGGACCCCCCCCCCCCTCTCTGGATCCGCGCCTGATACTGGCTACATGTGTCTGGTATTCACCTGCTTGTAACCGACAGATAACGTTGTTGCATTGGTCTTTGTTCCGAATTTGAATTTTCACTTGGCTCGTTGAGCGTTTACACATGCAACGGATTTCGCAACCGACAACCCTGGCTGGGGTTTAAAGGCCTTAGATTTGGGTTTCATGCGAAAATCTTGCGAAAACACATTTCGGCAAAAAGTATGTCAAGTCCATTCAGTGACCCAACATTTAAAACCAATGATGGATTTCTTTTATCCCCAGATAATGACATTAAACACAAGTAAGATTTATGGAAACAAAGATCTCGTTCATTAAAAAAGGATGAAAAATGGGCTGCGTGTTTTTTCTTTTTCCCCTTTTTTTGAAGGGTATAACATATTGTAAATTTCAGTCATATTCCATTATTCTGGGCGAAGAGAGAGAGAGAGAGAGAGAGAGAGAGAGATGGGTTTAACGTCCACTCGACACAAACTAGGTCATTTTGGGACTAACACATGGTTTAATTTTTTATTTCAATAATTCGCTTGCGCGTAGGGGTCTTTAGCAGTGGGAGGAAATCGGAGTGCCCGGCGGAAATCCACGAGGTTGAGGAGGTGCTTCTGGGCGAAGTAATGGGTGTTTGGAGTTTTGACAATAACCAGCGAACAGTCACGATTTTCATTTTAATTGTTCTAATCAACCAGTTGTTGAGTGTGGGTTCGTATAAGATTTGAAACCAGTAGTCCGGTGGCTGAAGGGGGGGGGGAGGTGCGGATCCAGGAATTTTTGCAGGAGGGGGTTTGCCAGGTTTCTGTTAGGGAAATCTGCCATCGTCGTCTCTAAATTACATAGGCATACATACAAATTGAGCTTTTTAAACAGATAAATCATTTTTATACTGATGTAGGATCACTTTGTGATGTAATTTCATTGATGCAAGGCATTATTTTATTTTATGGATCCGCGGCTGGGGGGAGGGGCGATCGCCACCCGAGCTGTGAATTTATGAGACCAAGTGTTTATAGACCAGTTTTTTTGTGTAGATTCCGAATCTGGGTGGTGATCAGACGTTTGAGAGGGCGTTTGAGAGATATAGGGGGTCAAATGTCTACAATGGGTGTGTGTGTATGTGGCGGGGGCGGGGAAATGTCATGTCTACAATGCGCGTGTGTGGTGGGAGTTGGGGATGTCATGCCAGAGATGTTTTAAGTTTTATCATGGCGGAGGCTATAGGCCTACTATTTTGAGAGGGGGGGGGGGGGGTCAGGAGGTCGAGAAATTTTGTAAAATAGAAATCATTTTGGTGCATTCTGACATATCCTCCAGGCCCTTCGGGGCCGGCTTAATCTGGAGTCAGGGCCTAATTCGATACTCGTCTGAAGCCTGAATGTGAAACAAATCACTCGTACGTATCGGGAGCTCATTCAAATAATACAGGTAATTATTGGAATATGGTGGAGTGGGCCTTTTTTGCAAATCTATACAGCAAAGAAATGATCGCCCCGCCAAACCAGAAGACACTTGGCGGCCTAGCCATCTCTTTCCTGAATAGCTTATTAGCAGGGGCGTGGTGAGAATGAGTTCATGAGTAGCCATACTCATGCGCCAAAAAGTTTTTGCGCCAAAATCACAATCAAATTACTCAAAAAATGAAAAACATTTGTAAGTGGAAAAATTGTTTCATCTGACCCAATTAAAAAAATTTTGAAAGAGTCAAGTGATTTTCTCTTGGAAAGAATGGAATCTCCAAGAGAAAATAACAATATTTTATTACCGTATTTCTTGTCTCGGATTGCTGGAGATTGCGTTTCTGGGCTTCTAATTTTCGAAATTTTCCCGGGGGAGGGCCCCCCGGACCCCCCGCCGCGGGTTCGTGCCTTCGGCGCTCGCGGTGGCCGGCTTTGCCGGCCACAGCTCCGCGGTCAGTAAAAGGGTTTTTGTGCCAAAATCTTTTTTGTTACTCATAATTTCTTCTCAATAATTGCCCTCACCACGCCCCTTCTTATTAGTAGGATTTCAGAAAAGGTGATTTCTTGATTGATGATTTTCATGCAATTGCAATGACTGCACTCTCATTCAGAAGTGGATTGATTCTGACTCGGGGGCCCTTTCCCTTGCCTTTAGGGCCCTACCTAACTAGTGTACATTTTCATTTTTCTCATTGGTTTTACCATTTTTCTCCCGTTTTAATTTTTCAACTTCTTTGATTTTTTTCGCGAGGAGGCTAGCGCCTCAGCTATAAAACGCCTCTATGTCATGTTGACATAATATATTAATAAAACATAAATTCCTAGGACTGCCCATCTTTAAATAAGTCGTTATGATGCTCTGTACAATTGTTTTGATTTGTGGGGATTTCAGGTGGGGATACAGGTGTAGGTGTGTGGAGGAGGGGGGCATTATGTTTATGATGCCCCTGTTAAACTGTTTGATTTGTGGGTGGGGGTAGGAGGTGTGCGTGTGTGGAGGGCCGGGGGGGGGGGTGGCAGGTAAATTGGCGGGCAATGAGTTCACGTTGATTTAAATGATAATTTTCTTAGAGCTTGCGTAAAAACATTACTTTTTAATTCCATTGTACATCGCTAAATATATGTATAAGATTACAATTGTATGAGGGACGGGGGAAATAAAAGTGACCTGAAAAGTGTATTCTCGAGTTCTTTGCTCAGTACCAATATTGTCATTCAAAATATTAAATTATAATGATACTTTTGAGTGATTTGGAATTTAAATAAAAAAAACACATGTTCAGATGATATTAGTTTATTCTTATAATATGAGCCGGATAGATAACGTCTTGATGGCTGATGTTTAGTTAATAGTTTATTCTTAGTCTTCATCACAAGATTCGAAATCAAAAGTTCATATGAGTGAGGTAAATATTTTCTTGGTTGCCGTCCAACAGCTCGGATATCCTTTGGATATGCTTTAGAAACCAATTCCATTGTAAATCTTCATCCCAGCCATGCAGCAAAAGACCACATATACAGAAATGTGGTAATAAAGAAAGGTTTGTTGTTTTTCCCACAGAAAATCTTTTTTCGCGATATTTTCGGCATTTTATCCGCCTCATTGTCTATCAAAATTTGTATATTTTGATCATCGTTTGCAAAGAGAATTATTGGGATGTTTATTTCGCCTGAGCAAGAATGCAAATTACAATATTTCAGCACCTCCATTAATTTGAAATGCGAAGAGGAGTAGGTAAGATATTTTGACGTCCTCGTTGTTGGTTATCAGTTCTAGGATATTCTCGACACTTTCAATACTAATCTTGAAAAATATCAAGATTAGTATTGAAAGTGTCGAGAATATCTCGGCCTACGATTATGACTACCTGTCTTTCTTTTTCAAGATAATCCCAACTTTCTAACAACCTTTAAAAACGACGTAATTGCTAGTTTAGAAAAGGTTCTTTGTACCTTGTACGGCGAATACCGACTTACATTAGTAGATGACACTAGAAGAAAGATCCTCTGGGGGAATTTTAATTGTGATGCTACAAAACTTTCTTTCTTTATTACCATCTCGCCTGAGTAGTCTTTTGCTGCACATTAAAGGGCTAATCCCGACATTTTTGTGAAGAATATCATTGCTTAATTTTGTGTTAAATCCCTTAAAATTCCCTCCCAAGGGCCGAGCAACTAACTCAGTATTTGTGATACGTTTTCAAACAACTTAAACCCGTCAGTCTTCTTCTGGAAATTGAGACCGGTGTCCCAAGCTATATTATGCGGTGCCTACATAAAACCAGGCTTTCTTTTAAATGAAAATAATTGAAATCGTCCTTTCGCTATCAAGTACAGCACATGGTCCATTCACTATATAGAACTCTCGAGGAACGGGAATCGATTAACAGGTCACCAACGAAAAAAATTGACCCGAAATCTTAAAAAGGTTACGTGTCCGGATAAGCAGTTTTGACGTTCAGGGCCAAACGACTCAATATTTTGAGCTGAAATTTTGAGACAAGGTCAATACATCACTCTCCTATATTTTGGCGTTTAAATTTCATATGTACTCGGACTTTTATTTTTGAGACTCTGTTCAAATCGGGACTGTTCCTTTAACCGCAACAATAATGTTGCAACGATATGGAGACAGGCTACAAAGCCAATGATCGAAAAAGATGAGCCTGCGATACAAGGCTAGAATGAAGATTTACAACGTGGTGCATATCCAAAGAATATGCGAGCTGTTGATCAGCCACCAAGAAGTTTATAAGAACAAACAAATATCTGAACATGATTTTTTACGCTTAAATTCTAGATCTATTGCAAACAATTATAATTTAAAGGGACCCTCCCGATAAGAACAGAGTCTCAAAAATTAAAGTCCGAGTATTTATGAAATTTATGGACCAAAATATAGAGGCGTGGTGTATTTACCTTGTCGCAAAATTTCAGCTCAAAATATTGAGTCGTTTGGACGTGAACACCAACACTGCTTAACCGGACACGTAACCCTTTTAAGATTTCGGGTCAATTTTTTCATTGGGTGATTCCCGTTTCTTGATAGGTCTATACAGTGAGTGACCCATGTACTGTACTCGATAACAAAATGTAAATTCCACCTACATATTATTTTTATAGAAAAAAGTCTGGTTTTATCCAGATACTGTATAATACAACGGTCTCCTTTTCCAGATGAAGACTGTCAGGTTTAAGATATTTACAAGCGTATCACAAATACCATGTTAGTTGGTCGGCCTTAGGTAATGGGTTTTAAGGGATTTTAACACAAAATTAAGCCGTTTTATTCCCCAAAAAGTTATCGGGATTGGCCCTTTAATATTTTGAATGACAATATTAGTACTATACGATAAATTCGAGAAAACACTCTTCGGGTCAATTTTTAACCACAAGGTCTCTGTCCACCATAATACATATATCCCACCCCCACCCCCGCCCACACACACACACACAAAATGGTAATCTTATGTACATATTTAGAGATCTGCAGTGGAATTAAAAAGTAATGTTTTACCAAGCTCTAAGAAAATCATCATTTAAATCAACGTTAACTCAGTTCTCGCTAATCCCCCCCCCCCCTTCCACACACGCTCACCTTCTACCCCCACCCCACAAATCAAACAGTAATCTAGGGCATCATAAACACTTATTTAGAGATGGACAGTCCTAGAAATGTATGTTTTATAATGTTAACATGACATTCCCCCGCCATGCCCACCCCTACTCATTGTAGACATCGAAAACGCCCCCTAAAACGCCTGATCACCACTCAGATTCGGAATCTAAACAAAAAAAATGGTCTAGACCCCCCCCCCCTTTCAGCCAACGGACTACAGGAAAAGAATACAATGAGTAGATTTCATTATTGCGTTATGCGTCTTTAAGGTGAAATATTAATATTAATTTTTATTGGAATACATAATATCACGATGTATCGATATTTCACTTAAAATGTATAAAATTGTATTTGTTGAAATCCATCCTATTTAATTATTACAATATAAGTAACCGGAAATGCGTTTTGATCTTGTCATAATGAACAATATTTTCAGTGGATGTTTTTGACATTATAATTGCATATTTTCATTTCCTGACTATTTGCATATTTGCAACGTTTAATCCCAACAAATTGACGAGTTTGTGATTAAAAACGTTATAATCTGACATATCATATTATCTCCAACTGAACAGATTAAAGATCATAAAAAACAGAGAGAAATTCACCGTTTGAAACAGAACATCGATAAATCATGTCGAAAATACCCACATTTTATCGGAACATAATTATATTTTACAGGTTCCATGTTTACTCTTATATCGATCAAAATATTACATGGAGTTGTCAAACTTAATTTTGTTAAAAAGCTGGAAAACAATCCTAACTTGTCGAGTTCGTATAATAAAAATCGTTGATGCGTGCTGGTATTAGATGAAACACGACTCTGATGTGTTTGGCATGCAGTCATCTTCCCATCAAGCCTCAGATTCAGTTTCTTTAAAACGTCAACATACATGTAAATGTTAAGGTAACAGTCAACTGATTCTTTTTTCGTATTTACTGGAAACTTATTATTCGGTGACAGGATTTAGTCCATAGTTTCCATTATGATGTAATTTTCTTTACCAAAATTTAAATAAATGTCGTTTATTTGGTATCTTAAAGGTGTTGTTAATATTATAACATTAACTGAAAGCACCAGTGGACAATGTAACCCAAAAGGCATGGTTGTGTATTTACTAAAAGAAATGGAGGTGGTAAAACTGTCACAATCGCTCTCCTATCTTCAACTTAGTGCTCTCATATATACATGTACATACGACTTGCTCTTCTTTGCGAGTGTCATAGGAAACACGTGTTTCCGATATCATCATCTGGCCACGTGGACTTTAAGCCCCACGAATGAACGGGCGCTAGGACGGTCGTTACAAAATTGATGATATAAATGATAATATAAATAGGATACAGTTTTAGAGAGTATATGAGAATTTTAAATGGCAATATCGTCTGGTAGAGTACAGAAATAGCCCATTCTATTTATATGGAAAGATGCCGACCTCCTACTTAAAAAGATTTACTGTTTATAGTCAAAATATCTACATTACCGATTGGTGGGAAGTGTTATGTGGAAGTGCTTATCTTTTCATAGTTAATAAAATGTCCATTTACTTTTATTGATATGACACATTCATCCCATTATACATAAATGATATTTGTGGAGTGTAACCACTTGATCAAAATTTCTACATTAACACAATTAATGGCAATATTTGCAATTACATTATAAACAACGATACTTATAGCATTCCAGTCAGGTGGACTCAAAGGATATCATAACGAATTCAGTTCAGTTCGCTTAATCGGATTTTTAATGGATTGAGAATTATTCCAGGGAAAAGTTGGTATAATGATGCTGCAAGGGATGGTCCAGTGCTGGAACTAGAGGTATATAATTTTGCCATCAAAACCTAATTTAGTTAATTATTTTCGTGGTCAAACCTAATAATTTCAATAGCATGTGAGTAACTGAGGCCCCCAGTATGTTGCATTTATTCTGTTTGCTATGAATGATCTAATTCGTGTTAAACATCGCCACTCGAACGTGGTTCATTTTGTACAGTTAGCCATTTTATTTGTTTGCCATTCAAATTAGGGGCAACATTTAAAAATGTATTTTCGAATAGAACATGTTAAAAGTGCAAAATAGATCCATTCTCAGAATAACCAGCCATATATTTAAATATACATACATAAATCTACCTATCAATAAACAGACCATAATCAACCCTCGATGGCATACTCAAGATTTTAAACTAGATAAGAACGGTTCGCCATTTAAAAATTTAATTTGAAAATGTGAAAGCGAGACTAGGTCTCGAATTTACCAGAGAGCGGGGCTAGTTAGCACCATTTTAAATAAAACCAGCATATCTCGATAACTGTTGAAGCTACGTTTCCGTAGACTATACTAGATTAAAGACAGTGGAGTTTACGGCATACATTAAAGGGCTTCATTGCCAGGAGTATACAAGTAATTTCATCTTAAAGTCACCATGTCCGAATGGGCGAACTTGCCCGTGAGTTCGAACGGAGAAATAAAAAGACATTTATTTATTCAGTTATTTATTTATTCAATGAAACTAAAATAAAATTACACATATTATATCCACCTTCTCGATACAGTTTCGATATGGTATCTATTTCTGTTAGTATTAAATGAACTTTTTTATAGGTTTTATACTAAATAGTAAAAGTAAACTAATATAGAACTATTATAAAACCAACATGTTTAGTCAAAATGAACTAATAACTTCTTTTAAATGAGCTGTAGACCTATCCTTAAAATGTTCTCTAATCATCGTTCCTTATCAGGACGGCTGTTATAATGTTCTCTAAGGCCTGCCGTTTGATCTCTTCTGCCGTGACCTCTTGTATTTGCGTATTATGGTTTCGCTCGATCGTTTTAAATTCTGAAATAAAATTAAATGCAGATGTAAGTATCTTATGTGATCATTAAGTTTTACGCCCCAGTAAACAGTTATGCATACAAAGAATCTGGTGATTTTCAATACCGTTATAGTATGGGGCACGTTCGCACCCACACGTTATCAACCACGCATCCACCCGGGCCAACTTACCCCGATCAAAAGGTTCGAACTAGCCCCAACGGGACTTTATATACATAATACGTGATTTTGCCTTGTGGAGGTCGTCAGTCGAACTAAACAATGTGGCCTATTGATGGCTATTACCCTATCACACTTCACATATAAAACATTGGTTATCAACTCCAAGCATGTGTTAATAATTAAACACTAAATTTAGAGATTAAAAATGAAATTTACTGCACAAATTCGACAATTATTTTCTCATGTCTACCAAAATGAAAGTAAAACAATCGTATCGGTCATGTGACCAATCAATTTTGGACGGTTACGTCATCATGTTTTAGGCGCGAGATATGAATGGGGTGCGGACTTGCCCCTAGTGCAAACTAGCCCAGCTCTCCCCTACTGCTATGCACACATCTTAAATAAGATGTCTGTCTCAACATTCATGTTATGCCTATGTCATCCAGAAACCATGGAGTTGCTAATGTCGTATATGCACAGTAAGCGTATAATGCGGTTACTTGGGAAAATAGAAGCACTAATTCAAATTAACGAAGCGCTAATTCACATAAACGAAGCGCTTATTCAAATTAACGAAGCATTAATTCACATTAACGAAGCGCTAATTCACATTAATTAACAAAACACTAATTCACATTGACGAGAGGTTTCAAATTCATTACATGCACAACATTACATGTCAGCTGATGTGGTAGAGTTTTAATGTAGTATCTATTAACCACGGTCCTTACTACAAGTAAACAACAATTCAGTCTACATATGTCAGCCAACCCACCCACCCCACCTCCTCCATTTAACACGACATAGGCAATAAATTGCCTTGTTGATTTCCTTTTATCGGGCGTTCTTGCAATCTTATATATAATGAATTCGGTCCCATCGGGATATCCAGTGCAATTTTCTTCGATGTCGGCTACCGTTAGCCATTAAACTAATTATCGGCGGTTATTTTTGAATTACGTTCTTGTAAGAAGTGATGCAATGTATTTTTCAAACAATCAAGTTATAAATTTATGCCATGATACAGGCATTTATTTCATAAAATAACAGTCTAAGTAAAATAATTTCCATTTACTCAATTTTATAAAGTAATACGACTGAAAAGTAAACGTAAGCGATATAAAAATTGTCTTGATTTTAACCTTTGATATTTTGAGAGAGGGGGCGTTTGATTGATGTCTTCATTTTATTTGGTCACAAAAAGTAGGACAAAATGAAATGGGGTTTAATGCCTACTTTTCGTCCCGACATATCCATGCTATGGAGAAATTTGCCCGGACAGCGGCCTGCTCTTATTTCCAATGTGTACGTTTTTATCCCACCCGAACGACCAGACAATATTCCTTAGCAAGCCCTACCCCCCCCCCCCTCCGTGCCACTACCAAGGGGAAAGCACACTAGGATCTAACCCGCAATCCCTAGGTTGGCGAGTATAATATTATAGAGTTACTTTTAACTAAGAAAAGTGTTATGTTTAATACATGATGTGCGACGAAAATTAGGGTAATGGAGTAGCTTGCATTATTCGCCTACTATTTTAGACTAACTCACCGATAGCTATGTCACTATCCATTGCTAGATGTAGGGTATTATCGTCCAATCATCTCGCGCGCGGATTAGTCCAATTAAATAGAATAATGTTGACGATAAACGGTGCCTATATGAAACACTTACTCCAAAATGGTAATTGTCCCGCCATAATAGCTGACGCATTATGCCTCCTATAATACGAGAGAGTTGGTTTGATTAACTCTCAGACATCACAGAGGGTTCGAGAGGGGACCACCAATAGCCTTCTGGCCTTAGAGGCTAGGGTGAAAACATCATTCTAGCGCGAATATTATGCAGAACTATCTAGAAGTATGTGGCTCGTGCCACATTTAAGCTGTTGGTTCTGAGTTAGAAAGGATATTTTAATAACTCGAAAAGTACTATGATAGATATTGTAATTTGCTATATTTAGCCTGTGTAGTTTCTGTATTCGATATAGTAATTGATGGTTGAAATAATTGATACCACAACGTGAAGGCAAAGAAATTCCTAGACGAAAATGTCACAATGCGTCCCCATAGTGTCACAGCTTCTCTTTTGGGGGCCGTAATGAAGGATAGTCACCTCTGTCCAGCGGTGTTACACGAACCAGTGTCTTAATAACTGAGCTACCCCGCTGTGAGAGGAAAAAAAGAATAAGGCACGACGCCCTGCAAATCAAATCCAAATCTTTAAGCCTAACTTGAACCGTGGGTTGCTGGGTATAATTGAAACATGGATTCAAAATAACCACAATACGATATATAAGACGATTTTAGAAAACGATTATAATGTATTTTGTTCCGTGACTGGAGAATATTTAATCAACAGTGACTTATATTGGATTAAGGCATGCACTTGTCTAGCTTGTTGTCAAAATACAAACCTCTTGTAGATTTTTTCTTCTCGGCTAGAAATAGAAAATGGTTGCTTCTCACGAAGGTGTGTTTGTCTTCAAATAAATCGTGTATGTCGAGTAATTCTTGAATCCCAAAGACAAAATTCTAATTTAAAATCGTGTTTTAAGTACAGGATGAAAGAACAGTATTCTGTTTTATCTTTCTTCCAAGATTATTATTGCAGGTTAACAACTTTCAGAATCGTTTTACATTATTGTCAATTTGATTACACCATTTATAAAACTAAATATTCGTGTAATAATGCGGGCGTCACACTGTCCTGAAATTATTGACACCGGATGGACACACGATGTAGGCTTAAATTCGGTTCTGATCGTAAAAACATCGGGCCATTCGCGAGGGCATCGTAATCCATCTTATAACCTTCTGTGGAGTTTCTTAGGCTCCAACAGCAACTTCATGAGCGCTGGCCAAAATTTCGGCATGCCCAAAATTTGCCGAAAGACCGTGCGAAGATATACTTATTCCTGTGTCCATTTTGCCCTTCATAACGCCTTCACGAGGGCATCTTGTCAAACCGTGTCATCTTCGTTTTTATTTCGTGTGATTATCAGTGCATTTTTCTCATCACAAAGACAATTCCAATAACCTGTCCGATAGGAAGGCAACACAACCACGTCCGGTCGGCCAACAAGGGCAGTTGCATAATTTTTTTTTTATCAGTAATAAAAACATTTACAGCACACTAACATCTGATTACGAGTAACAACCCACTAATTAATTATCGATTGTGTGTCCGTATATATTTATATTAACTTTAGCCTCTAGTGCTTCCACAAGATTTTTCAAAGTGTCCAAGAGTCATAACTCTGACAATATTTATCGCTAATTGCCGATTAGCTGTTGAACAAGTTCGGGACCATCCTCGGTCGAAATTCAAAATCCCATATTCGTATTGCCATCTGCTATCAACTTTTGTTTTTATTTGTATATCAAAAAAGTCTAGACAATACATCCCTTGTCCCCCAAGACAACTGTGAACAGAGCATGAAAACCCTCTAAAGTTTTTCTTTGCCACATTACTTTGGGCTATATGTCTTCTTGTCTGATTTTGTCCATTTAGCTTTCCCACTAAATTGTCTCGATCTTCCCTTTTGTTTTATAGACCCCTTGAGATTTATTACCTACGTTATCTGTTTCCAGTATATGTTTAATTGTCAGCATACAAACGAAACAAAAACAGATTTACCGTTATCTTTGTGCAATGATTCTTTATCCCCGGTGATTACCACACGACAATCACAGTCTAAACAGAATGTATACACGATTTGGCATTTAATAAAGATACGTTTTGAAATATGTTGGTATATAATTCACTGGTTAAGAATTATTCCCGGCACGGCTGGCAGACAAATATAATGTCTTACAAAAGGTGAAGAGGTTGGTATTATATTCTTTAGCGGTTTGTACTACATCACTGATGCGTCAGTTTGTTATTGAATACACCCGCAGTCTTAAATCTATGATGTCACACCATTCTATTTATCTACTTTGTATGTATAGTTTATTAGAATTACAATCTGTTCCGTGCTCACTATTTTTATCTGACCTTTTCGGAGTAGTAATTAACGGTTAACGTACCACATGAATTTATGTTCAATGCTACCCTAGATTACTTTGTACTTTGAAACTAGCATTGTTTCTACTTTTCTCGTCTCCACTATCGAACCGGTTATATTACATTAATCTTACATAATATGTTCAATACTACTAATAAGACTGATATCCTTCATACATAACGTACAAAGTGACATCTTTTTGAAATCGTAGTACAAAGGCCATCACCCTTTTGCTTATAAACTGTCCGATGTGTAGCTGTCAAAAGCACCCGTGGTGTTTTATGGGAGTGTATGGAGAGGGGTGGGATCTCTTTGACGGTTGTATCGGTGTGGAGTGGGCGTATGGAGGAGATGTAAAATACAGATGGGAACATTATATTCAAGGACATCAAATGCAGTTCATTATTGAATTCCATGTTTGGTTGCGACAATATAGAGGCAGTGGAGTTCATTTGGAAACTGTTATCAGTCTTAAACAATCAAGGATGTGCGTTTAACCATCACAGGATAGCAAATGTTTATTTAAATGTAAGTCTTCAGTGTTAAGAAGTTCTTACATTTATGCAAGGGGTATTTGAACTAGATACCAATACAGTAAAGTTTCCAATGTTATATTCATATTATGTTCAGGTTTACATAATTATATTGTATGCTGTCCTTAATGAATGTTTCGGCACAATCGAATATTATTTGTATCTTATCTAAAAAGATGATCGCCCACACTATAATTCCATAGTACCTTATTTGAACCAGATATACATAGATCCGGTTTTATTATTAAGTCGATATTTTCATAGAAGCCCCATATTCACATAATAATTTGTTGATAATCCCACGCAGATACTATATTTCCCCAAGATAAATTTATATGATGTCGCATTGCAGATTATTTTTTTATAAAACAATTTTCTGTGGAGTAGTTCATCTATCCTTTGTATAATTAGTATAAAACAAAATAATATCCATTAAAATACACCACACTTATGCCACGTTTTCGTTCCTCAAAGCATTTACAAAATGTAACTTCAAAGACCACCAATTCCCAGGCTTTCATCACCAACAAATAGTAATTCAATGGAGAATATTAAAAAAAACGTCATTTGATAAGAACATGTTATCTGATGGTCATCTTTTCTCTCGATAACACGCCACAGAAATTAGGCTATTAGTGAGACAAATTACAAAATTAACACTCTCAATTATATCGCATTCGAGCCATAACAAACTTTTCCATCTTTCATCACATCTCTTAGTGTTTTTAATGGTTTTTTAATTCCCAAACAACTTCGTTTTATCGTAAATAGCCCAAGAATAGCTGCTGATGCTAGGATATGAAATTGTGAAAGAAGGCTTCCAACGATTTATATATGGACAACCAGCCGCCGTTATGAGTTGAAGCTGGGATAATTGTATTAATTATAATCATTCACTAAAACCAAACCAGTCAACTTAATTTCAAGCAATGAATATTTATGAAAGGTATAGTGTTTGTAGAATTGGTATTAATTTGTGGTTATCTGTCTGAGACAATGTGAAGGCTAGCAAAAACATCAAGTAAGGAACTGAACTGAAGGGGAAATATCCTAAAAATAATACAGCGATGATTTGACGGGAGAAAGAGGTAAACAGAATAAGGGGAGACAGTATCTAGTTTGGATTCCAAATGTTTGACTTGTATTAGTGGCCCGACTTCGCAAACTAAACCAGCTTCTCTTAAATGAACGCTTTATTGAATTACTACTCACCAATGTTGTCGTATGAATAGTACCAGTAAGCAATTGTGACATTTACACATAGAAAATCTATGAACAGTGCCAGCTCTAATATACATCTTAATTCAACATTTAAAGAATATCTGCCAATTCCAATTTAGAGGCCACAATTTAAACATCTTTTAAGCCATGGCCAAATAAACAGTGAATCAATTGGGGAACAAATGCCATAATAACTACATTATGCCTTGATAATTATTTTATGAAATAAAAATAATATGTTATCTTGTTTTGTTCAGTTCTCGTCAACTTGGAGGTTTTATCCTTCTATTTTACTAGGTTAAGGTTAGCAGCTGGTGGCTTTGCTACTGTACAAAGAAGTAATTAGATGTTTGGCATGGATTCTGAATTCCGTTATGATCTAGAACAAAAGAGTTCGGATTCGGTATCGGATGAATAGTTTTACATTACATAGCAAACTTAGATAAACCGGACTTTTGGAAGTAGGGATAATCAATATGTTTCGTTCTATCCACCGCCTGCCTATAGCCAGGATATTTCTCAACCAAGATCTATGCAGGGTTGCCATTTCTTAGCAGTTTTGTTTTAATTTTAACATATCAATTATAACTCAATTATTCCACCCTCATTAATCTCCATGGTTAGAAAACAGCTATATCTGATAAGTGACATTGGGAATCAAATCTGACAAGGACCAAGACATGGTATAATCCTCTAGTGGCATTCAGCGATTGGAAACACTGATTTATTATACACAAGCACGACGTTTCGATAAGGATTCTCTTATCGTTTTCAAATGCCACTAAAGAATTCTGTTCAACATCAGTATCGGGATGAGGCAGTTAGGATGACGTAACACTTAACTGTCGCATACCGATACTGATGTTGAACACAATCCTTAAGCGGCATTTGAAACCGTTAAGGCAATAACATCAGTACACAATAACTTCAGTACACACTTAACAGCCCAATCCCGATATTGATGATGAACATAATTATTTAGTGGCATTTGAAAATGACAAGAGAATTCTTATCCAACGTCGTGCTTGTGTATAATAAACCAGTGATTGTGGTACCATATAAATGTGTTACTTCTGTAACACATGGTATATCGAGAGAAATTGTATCAACTCTCACGTTAGTGGAGCAATAATGTAGGACCCGGAACCTCATTTCATTTCTCACGCTAACGACGAGGATGACGTGGTCGTGGGGTTGTAAAAGGGGTGCCATATGCGGACAATCTTCGACCCTACAAGATGCTTTTGGTTTTAATCTAAGTACAACATCAGATCGAATGAAATTGATGCTTTGCTAGGGTTTTAGACAATGTAAGGGTTAATATTACCATATCTTACTAGTTTCTGTAACTTATCCTTTTACATTCCACCTGAACAGACTGCACGTAAAATTTGTTCATTTTACAAACCAATTTACTTTCTTATTGGTCATTCATGTACTGAACTAACGTTTTTGATTGCTATTCTAACAAAATGATTTATATTACTGATAAAATGTGGACCTAGACAAATGATACGATGCCAGTAGTAAATAAAACTGAAAACCATCTATTTATACTATTGTCTAAGGACTTGCAACTGGTCGTAGGTTTATTTCTAATTAAGTAAAACAATAACTAGACGAGGAAGTAAATCTTTTTTGGCGACTTTATGATAAAATAGACACTTACATAAATCAGATAATTTAAAAATAAAGTAATGTAAAACGTGGGCGTGTACGAATTTGTGTTTTGTTTCAATGATCTTTGTTATAAGGTTTTTACGGTTTTATAAATTCTTACACATCTTTTTAACAGGAATGAAATACAAAAAATGTTTAGAGGATTAAAACGAAAAGGCTACTGTCTTGCAGCCCACGTTTCATGACAGAAAATGTCTAGGAAGGAATATCGCAATAACACTTCTTCTGTTACAACCGTTAGACCCAGGAATCCATTACCCAACACATTTACTAACATATTTCACCCGATAATCACCAATAATTATTTTTTTAAAGCGCGATAGCCACATCTCAAACTGATATTAGCCATTTGATAAGGCATAATTATAGTGACTGCTTGAGCTATATATCCTAGCGTTAATACAACTCGCAGAATTGTAGCGACAATAGATCGAAGTAAAAAGAAAATGATGTTCTTATTTACGAAATTCAGATAACACGTTTAATTTCTAAAAATCCCACAATGACATAGATATTATTTTATTAAATAAAATAAAATTGATACATATTTTTATGTTTATTTTTCAAATTAAAGGAACTATCTTTTGACTATTTCGCGCCTTGTCCTTTCCGAATGCAGTTAGTATAACGTGTAAGTTTTCAATTACATGACGTACTAGGGGTGGGAAGTTGGTAGGTATTATCTTGCCCCCGATAAGTGTTGACTTTAACCTCCTTACTGCCATGTTCCTTACGGTAAGTTTAATGATGACACTGTCTTTTTGTGCTCTTTTCAAAGTATATCAATATAACGTTTATAATACATGCAGCGGGAAAAGTCATATAAGATAACTTTTCCAAAAAATCAATTTCAAGACTGAAAATTAGCAAGAGTTTGTTGACGATTGTGCATTGTACTTGGTCGATAACTTGTTGCGAGATGAACTACTGCAAGTGAAGTTGATGATTTTTCACTTTTGGAATAGCTGTTTACGATAACTTTGCAAATTGTACCCGTCTCTCCGCTATCTGTTATAACTGTTGTTGCAAACATGGCTATCTCGGTGTTAAACTTTTGTAATATCCAAATAATTTAATTTCATTGCAAAAATGGAATTATTGTTAAAAAGGTTACTTCTGAGTTCTAGTTTGCAATGAGGACCATTTTTTGCCATAAACTGGAAATGAAAATTATGTAGCTGATGAGTAGGGAAGGGTTTTTGGGTCTAAATAAGATGATCTGCGGAATTGTCTAATACGTATTATGATACTGTCAACTTGGTCATATTGCTTAAGTAAATTGTGATAAAACAAATGTTTTTTTTTTTGTCATTTCCTCACTCCAACTCTTCAAATCACACTTTTACATATCATTTTGGTATTATCATTTTAAACATATCATTTTCTACATATCATTTTAAACATTTCTCTGAGCAATATGCAAATGAGGTCAAAAGGCGTGGCTTCTAGAAAAATGTTTTCACACACACTAATACCTCCCAAGGAAAGATAACTCTGAATAACCGCGCGTTTATTGATGGACACAGATCACCAAAAGGCCGAAAGTTATTTTTAGTCCTTCTCCCTTTCCCTTTTTCCCCCTTTTGCATGGCGATTTTTGTTGAATTTTTGGTGTAGAATCGAAGAAAAGGGTTTGAAAATACATTTTCTGCCAGGTTTTTGTGAATATTCATGATTTTGAGGCGGAAGGATACAAGAGTTGTGAGGTTGGTTACGTTGAAAGGGAGGGCAGAAAATTGCAAGGTTAGCTGTCTCTACTTCCAGCTTGTCTATCTCAAGTTTTTCATGAAGAACCTCATACATGCTTTTGGGCAAGAGTCTGCCACATGTTGCTCCATCTGTGGCAGAAAGCGTTTTGCCCAACGAATATTTGGGAAAAAGTTACGACCGGTCTAAGAGACGAGAATTAACATTAAAGTCAATGGGGCAATAATTAGTGATCTGTGGCCTGATGGAGGCAAACCACCATTAAATTTCACCATCTCGGTACCCACAAATTGTAGTTCGTCTATTTATAGCAGTTCTCTCTCTGTCTCTTTTCTCCCCTTTTACATGCCCATTTTTGTTGATTTTTGGCCTAGAATGGCCTAAGAGGGTTTGAATTAATATTTTCTGCCAGGTTTTGGTAAATATTCATGATTTTGAGGTGGAAGGATAATGGCGTTATGAGGTTGGCTACGGTGATATGTACGGCAACTAGATACTTGTTTTGAGTATGCTTCTTCAAGGTCGTGTATCTCAAAATTTTGGTGGTCAACCTCATCAAAATTTTAGTGCAAAAACATGGCCATGTGTTCCTGTCTGTAGTGAAAAGCATTTCGCCCAACGAAAATTTGGGGAAAATTTGGATTTGGGCAAAGAGTCCAGAATTAACATTGAAGTCAATGGGGAAATTAATGGTGGTCTGCCTCCAGTGGTATGAGTCTGTTTAGCCTAGTTATTTTTCCTTGGGAGGTATTAGTGTGTGCGAAAACATTTTTCTGAAAGCCACGCCTTTTGACCTCATTTGCATATTGCGCTTAGAGAAATGTTGAAAATGATATGTAGAAAATGTTATGTTTAAAATGATAATACCAAAATGATATGTAAAGTGTAGTTTGAAGAGTTGGAGTGAAATGAAAAAAAAAAAACATTTGTTTTATTACAATTTACTTAAGCAATATGACCAAGTTGACGGTATCATAATAAGTATTTTTGACATTTTGAACATATCAACAATGGATTACACAAATTAGCAGATCATCTTATTTAGCCCCAAAAACCCTTCCATATATGATAACATGCGCCGTGAATGATTCTAACAATCATGAGAGTGAAAAGATCATCGTGGTGATGATGAATTGACAAAAGAAGAAAACTTTACGAAAACGCCCTTTTTAAAATTAGAAATATGGTTCAATATAAAATATGAATAAAAAACAAATTTGTATTGCATACCCGTGCTAAAGAAAACCTGTATGATGACCATAGACTGTAATAAACTAGCTAATAGACTTCGCTAGCTGGTGTTACGAAATATTATTTTCTATAGATAGGATTATTTCTACTGACCAGACATGTAGCAGTCGTTTCTTATTTACTTCCGATTCTTAACATCTGTCATTTGACCCCTCTTACATCGATTCAATCCTTAATTATTACATTATAATAGATTTTTGCCCGACTGAATCTGAATTACATGGTGGATATCCCGATTAACGCGAATCTTCACTTTAAATCATTGACATGTATAATCTTCTTGACTTGAGCTGAATTTATTTCAACGAAATCATTCTAGAATAACAGTGGCATTGAGGAAGAGTGATGGAAACGAGCAACGTTGACCTTTTTGTTTTGTTTTAACAGTTTTAAGTTCTGTAAATTTCTATCAGAGTAATGCAAAAATGACCACCTCTTCATAAGAGTCACGTCCAAAGACTATAATTGTTACAAAAACGAAATATACAGTAATCAGGGACATTTATTTTGTGGCAAACTTTTATCGCACCAGTAAGTGTCTGACTGATTAAAGTGAGGAGTCAAAAGCTCACGAGTACACCATATCGTCCTAAATAGTTATACTACTGGATAGGTCAAATGGCAAGTCACCGAGGGCTTTGTTAAGAGTTGCTCTGCCTTCTCTAACCATTATTTATAAGAAGTAAATTTGATGGTCAGTACAATGTTAATTGACGTGCATTACTCAATAGTATTAGTACTGTGAATCAGAGTCAACACTGGAGGATTGCTGAGCTGCATCGAATATTATCAACATTTGGTCATGAAAATCAAAATGTCACATTAATTGGATTTTTCAATTCTGGGGTCGCCATGGTTAGTAATAAGCCAATCAGTTTGGATCGTAAATTGCCTCTCTACAGGCCCGATCGTAATATAATGTAATCGATGCCACTAAAATCTCCAGTATCTATTGTGGAAACCAAACTTAGCACATTCATTTCCAGGATGTTAAATTTCTCCAAGACTTGGTGATTTATGTTTGTCATTTGGAAAAAGAAATCCATCTTAATTTATTTTATTATCTCATTAAGATAAGACCAATCACTCTAGCTATAAATTGAAAATAAAGGTAAATTGTCGGGTCTCAAATGATCGTTTTCGTTTTTGATAGAATGGGAACATCAATTGCACACAAAGAGCATGGGTAGGCTACACTGTGGTATGTACTCGTAAATATGGAGCTAGTCATGACTCCAACACAACCTAAGAAATTATAAGGGATTATGAGTCTTTCGAGATTTGGTATACAAAACTGTTGTAAAAGCAAGTAGGTCTACTTGGCCATTTCTTTCAAAATTTAGTCTCAGATTTGATGAAAACGTTGTAAATATGACATTGATTAATATTACTTATTGATGAAGATGGCATTTTATTACCATTTTATTGATATTGGATTTTGGACAGGATTAACCTAAAATAGGTGATATCTCGATTCAATTATGAATATGTAATTTGGGCTGTTCAAGTTGTCGTCATAACTTTTTAACAGTGCACCAGAGTTTTGAAGACCAATACTAGAGTTGATGAGGGGTCAATCTGTAGACTAATTCATATCTTCGCTTATCGAGCAGTCGTGTTTTGCTTTCTACTGTCACAAATATCTTGATACTCTGAATATTTTCCAATCTGTGATACAGATCACTATTCCCCAAAGTGAAATGTGGCAATTTCTTGTACATTCACTGCAACTACTAATACCTTTCAAGCTTCTCTCTTTTGTATACATCATCATGTAAATCAGTTTTTAGTGGGGCTTTTTTGTTATCAATTGTAGAAAGTGTCTTATCCTCTTAACTTTCATGATTGGATATTGGTAATAATTTTGGAGGAAATTATATTCATTAAGTTAATTGTTTTCTTAGTTTGTATAAATTGAAAGAGTCACCTCTAGTCGAGATGTTTAACTGCTCGACTGAGATTTAATTGCTACTGCTGGTTTAAAGTATGGACTTATTAGTAGAATCAAACGAAACCCCTTAACAGCCAACCATTTCCGAAGCTAGACATATTAGTCGGAGTCCCTAGGGCTAGGAAACGTGTAATTAGAAATTTTCTCCGCCTCTTGCCAGCAATTTGTTTTTAGGGCATTTTCAAGGAAATAATTAAGTGGTATAAGAATGATATTATAGTAATCAATTTCATCACAATGCTTAGCCGAAGCACGGAATACGGTAACTGATACTTAAAAGAACAAAAAAGTTAGTCAATTATCGACAGACTTACAGAATGATAATTTAAAGTAATCTCATTATCACGACCAGTTGTTTTTACCAATTTCAATTGACGAGTATTGCTATAAGAAAGATATAAATGTTTACCAGCGTAACATCGTGAACGTTGTTATGTTTATCAAGTATAACAACATTAACGTGTTTTGTATGTTGTAAGTTTTGTTACGACCATGATCGCGATATAAGTAATACGACACTTTTTCAACGCCTCACAGCCAACATTTTCCACACAATGTTAATGGTTCCAGGTGTGTTTGAGTCAGAATTAAATTCGTTATACATTAAATTAATTCGTGCATTATTTTCCCGTTACTACTAAGTCAAACTATACCGATCGGAAAACATATATTTCTTTTTCTAAAAATAAATTCACCATTGCATCCTCGGAAATATACAATGGGCTAAATCCAAGGAGAACCAACGACTGTCAGACAAGATACACCAACATTTAGCAAGAGGTGGATAGAGAACAAGGTTAAATAAGCGAATTAGGGGCCATAATCCAGGAAGTTATGGTCTGAAATACGCAAATATCGAAATGGACTGAGATATTTTGGATATAAAGATATAGTATCATCCAAATAGGATAAAAAAAATGGACTTCAAGAGAGTTCAGAACCTTAGCATTACATAAATTAATATTACTTGCGTAAAAGTAGCGGCCATTTTGTCAGGCAGTCTCTGTCCGATTTTCGAACTCAACCGTCATTAGGGTGTAACAGTGATACATTTAAATGATATTACACGCGGATAAACATAGTGAACTGAACAATCAGGGGCCATAATGCAGGAAGTTACAGTCCTATATGCGAAAATATCGAAAGGAACCAAGATCTTTGGATTATAATTGTACATTTCAAGTTTCATCAAAATCAAAACGTATATTTATTTACACTATATGCCAACGAGGGACGGCCATTTCTTCCGCAGGTTTTGGTCCGATTCTTACGATATTCGAACTCAACATTTATTAGGGTGTAAGGGTTTTTTTGAATCGGAAAAAATTGTGACCTGTAGAGGGACCACAATCTAAAAACATGTTTTTTCGTGCAATCAAGGGCATGATTCAGGAAGTTATGCGCGAACATTTCCAGGAACTAGATTTTTTTGGTTATAAACATGTATGTAAAGTTTCATCAACAGTCGATCTGAACTGTGGCCTCCTGAGGTTCCACATCCTTGATATACCATATATTTACACTCCATGTATTTGCGTACGAGAGGCGACCGTTTTGTCCGTCAGTTTTCATGAAATTCGAACTCAACTATCATTACGGTGTTAAGGGTTATACATTCGAAGCTTATTATTTAAATTGGATAATAATTGTGACCTTTAGAGGGACCACTAAAAACGCGAATTTTTTGGCATTATCGGGGTCCATAATTCTGCACGTTACGATCCGTAATACGCAAATATCGAAAGGAACCGCGATTTTTGGGTTATAAACATGTATTTCAAGTGTCATCAAAACGTGATTTTTCATATAATCAACGCAATATCGAAAGGAACCGAGGTCGGTTGGCGATAAACCTATATTTCAGGTTTCGTTTAAATCGGATAAGAATTGTGACATGCAGAGTGTCGACAAACAAATTGTGGGCGGATGGACGTCTAGACGCGACGACAATATACGTCTATATAAAAATGTCGGCGTATAAAAATGATCTATGAGTGGGCTGCGGGAAAGTGAATCAAGGTAGCTTCGTTTTCTCTTTCTACAAAATTGGGCAAATCCACAACTCATTGTTTTTGATTCAAGACTGAAATTATACACGTGCATATAGAAGTAAGCAAGGTAGCATACACATTAATTATGTCGCGAAATCTGCTCTTTGTTAGTTTATATAAATGAGAAATAATTGTTTATGTAATGTGAGGAAATCAAAGAAAGAGCATCTTTCCCGGTAAATGATCGGGACAACACGACAACCTCGGATATGTAATATACTAAATCACACCCAATCTTACTTTCTTGCTGATTTCCTCTTTAGCCCCATTTTTATAGCCATCCACGCAGTTTGGGTTATCAGTTTGAGGAAGATTGGTGTTGTTTTACATTACATTCTTTTAAAATTCGATTTTCTGCGAGTAGACAGATGCCATCTGTTCTGTTAACCAGTTTAGGTTTTGATTAGCTAATTCTAAATTCTTTCACCGCGATTCTCGTTTTTTATCTGCAAAAGTACTTTTTAAAGATTTCTAAAATGCTTTATAGAAAGCTCTTCTAATTTAAAATTTATACAGTATGGCACTATACACGTAGAAGGGTGCCATAGAACACTGTTCAATAAGCCAGTGATGGAACAGACAATACAACTTCAAAAGTACAGTTTACATTTTAATCATTATTCTTTGCATTATACAACAAAATGTGATTAGTAAAATATAACAACCTTGAAAAAATATACCCGTATTTAAGTGTTTGTAGTATTCTCCTATTTCTTGTTTTTCAATAAGTGTTCAACATGCTGTATTGGGATTGCAAACAAAATCTATGCCAAGTCTTGTAACCGAATTTTACCGTCTCTCTATATTCGATCTCTGATCTGCTTTACAGCATTTGTATCGACAAGTTCATTGACGTCTTAAATAGTTTTGGTGTTAGGTTACAGTTCTTAAAGGAGACTAGATAATCTAAGAAACAATTAATCTCGAGACAATGCTAAGTTATTACCGAAAGCAAACATTTCCATTTGTCTCTATTCCTTTATGAGAAATGTAAACGTTGCGATGCCCATCCAATGTATTTCGGTTTGTAAACTGGACAAAGAAGCGTGCTTCTTTGGCCGTGAAAACTTGATATTAATTGTGCATAAATCTGTGTTTTTTGATTTACTAATTTTTTAAAAATATAATTTCCAGCACTACACCTTAAAAATCTGTATCAGCATACTAATATGAAAAAAATTAATGACACGTGTCAGAATGTGTCCAACCTTTCGGAGGCTTGGAGTTTACCTATTGAATGGCTTGGGAAATATTACGTTTGAAACTTTCTGGTCTGTAGTTGACCCAACTGTGATGGGTGACGTGTGCCAAGCAGCGTATACATAATATTGCACTTTTACTGTCTCATCTATGACAGACTTCACTTGATTCTTCATTCGAGTATTTCTGGCAAATTTTGGCATTTTCCGCTTTATGTTATGAGATAGGTAAAGTGTGTGTATACTAATAGATGAAATGATGATATGCATTTGTATTTACTGTTATATTCTATGTATATCTACTTCAATTGTATATATTTTTCTCATTTCAGCTTACGTTAGAGAAGAGCACCAGTCCTCCAGTATGCCTTATTTTTTAAATCGACCAAATAATGTGACATTCCATAGAGGAGATACAGCGGTACTCCGTTGTGCTATAGAAAATATTGGAACGAAGACCGTGAGTAATCGGAAAATAACATCTTAATTTAATAGCTATAAAGAATGTGTTATACGGAGAGTTGAAATAATCCCGTTTACACATTTCACAAATCAAATTTACTCTACCGTTTACAGGTTAGTTGTTATATGGAACAATGCTTTATCAAATTTGTACAACATATGATACGCAGTCAATATAGGTCGGTAACGATATCAAAATGAAGCCCGGAAAGGATGAGATATAAAAAATTTAGCAAAAAGCTAGGGCTATATATGACCATTACTACCAGTTCAAATTAGTGCGCTTAGTTTACTTTATCCTTAATTTCTGAACTCGTTTGATACATTTTGAAATAATAAACTTATGCGTAAAATAATATCAGTCTCGAACAGAAGTAAGCCGCTAGTCACCGTCTTGATTAAGGAGCCTTAAGGCCTCTAACAGTATCAAAAGTTAACATGCATATAGCTTGAATGGGGTCCGTTATTTCACCAGGCCATTGTCCAGTCTTGAAAATAATAGGCCAGTGGACATTGGTACTGAAAAGAGCATCAGGAAAATCTAGTATGTCCGCCGGGCAGATGCGTCTGTCTTACATAGGTCATCAGACACAACAACCTTTCAGAGAATAACAACCACCAGACAGTTTGTCTGGTAAATTACAGATTATCCAATTGTTATGGAAATAGGATGTCATTTCTTTAATTAGCTTAAACATGTTTTTGTTGTGACTTACATCCAGGTTTGACCACCGCCATTATATATTTACCAACGTTCGTCGTAAAGTTTTATGTCAGTTTAACGATTCAATGCTTCGAATATTGATCTTGGTTATAATTGCTCTTTGATGAGAAGCGAGATCACCATGAAAGAGAGTGAAAGAGAGAGATAGAGGGGGGGGGGGCGTCAGGGTCAAATCGAGACATAAGGTTTACCGGTAATTATATTTCGATAATTCGCTTGCTCGTAGGGGTATTTCGCGGAACCTGGACAAAACTCGCGAATTTGAATAGGCGATTGTACTCCTTGTCACGTACTAACGGGGAATCGAAACCAAGGCACCTTACTTACTGACAGACCTCGGGATCTAAAGCGCACTAGACCACTCGTCCATCTAACCTCTACACCCTGTATAGGATCCACGCGTCTTTGAATAGGGTTGCATTCAGCTAAAAAAAAGGATGCAACATTTACGAAAATTAATTAAACCAAACTGATTCCGGATGATTCGATCATTATAAAAACTGGTGATGTCATGATTAAAAAAATCTTTGAAACAAGCCAGTGGTGTTTGAACTGTATTAAACGCAGACTGGCGAATAATTTGAACTGAGCCAAGTTGTTAGCTCGCAAGATTGTTTAGATTTTTTATGCTTTCCGTTTGTTACTAAGGCGGAAAAACAGACAAGACTTTTTTGTGTTAGAATCTCAATGGAATTAATCTATCGGCTTTTTTCACAATTTTAGGTTATATGGAGACGAACATCCGACCCTAATCCTATCACAATAGGCGAGTTACAGTTTATATCCGATCCTAGGATAGCTTTACAAAAATTACCAGAGCGCAAGGAATTTAACCTGCTCATAAAAGATGTCCAGCCAAAAGATGGTGGTGTTTATGAGTGTCAAGTCAGTGCCCGGAAAAAACTAACCAAGCTCATTTTATTAAGAGTCAATAGTATGTATAATAATGCCTTTAAAATGGGTTTTTATCATGTTATCTTAAAACATCGAAGACATAATTTTCAGACATATCATGCCTCATTACACTTATTACAGAAGGCACTGATTCAATCCCGGAGGTCGTAATATCTTCAATCTATGGTATTCCCGCCTTTCTTGACGTTTATGGCACAAAAACTTTAATATGGCAATGAAACGGATACTGATGCGATGCTTCCCATATGCTCTGTTAAAGAACAAGCTAGCGCCAATTCGCTATTCAGTTCTTGTTTCACTCTTGGCTGATATGGGAATTCTACTATATTGCACCCGATTATGGCTCGAGTCAGACACTATTGCTGGAGGTTTAATAAAAATCAAACTTAAATTGATTTGGAGAATATTCGAGGGATTACGATTCTAACTTCATTTAGATCATGCTCTCTTGAGATAAAATTCCCATTCGATAACCATACATTACTCATGCTTGTTGTTATATGGCAGAAGGTTATACATCGCCATTATAAATTGTGAGGAGTACAACGAAGCCAGGAATACTATTTTATAGTCTAATGGTATTAAAATTTTCCAATTACTGCTTTTTCCCTTCCATTAATACATTTAGTATTATATTTCTGATCAGCCAATTACCACAAACGTATCCCATCCCTAACAACAAAGCCCAATTTCTTTTTCATTACTTTGAAAAAATAATAGCCAACAAGACGAGAATATTAGATGACATAAATTTTTGTACTGACCTTTCCATTTCTTTCTTCTTTATGTTTAAATTTTCATATCGAAATATACCATTTTGGCGTCTATTTTTATAAAATGTAAATAATATTATATTTGCAAGGTACAAAAGGATATAATATAACTGGATATAAAGGTAACCTATATATTGAATGCTCTGTACATTCTGTATCAGCGTTGTAACAAAACGTGTACCTTTTACCTAAACGTTAACTGCCTATCACACCGTACCTTGATGAAAAAAATATTTTATTTGTTATTTCACCTTTTTTTTATTATTTCCCAAGGAAGGATTCCCGCAAAACATCACCAGAAGATCCAAAACATTTCTCAAACTGAGGAGAATTTGGTATTCCATGTTCCATACATGTTATTTGTTGCAAAACTCTCAATCCCAACCAGATTATACTTTTGAAGCAGTTAAGCGGATTTCACAACATTTAAGTCCACGAAGCCAAAGCCAGATTCCATTCAGATGTGCAAATTTGTAGCCAGATGCGTAATTATATGACCTCTGTGTTCCTTGTCGCATACTTCTACATAAACGCTGATATTTGTCCTAGAATTGGGTCATCCTGTCATGTTTTGCGGGAAAACTGTGTTACCTTTACCTTGGGAAAAATATGTCCCTTGATATGCTTGCGCCCACCTTATATATATTTAAAGTATTTACGCACCATTTATATATTACGCTGCACTTGGTTGAATATTGTATTATGTTGTTTTAAAACTTGAAACATTATGAGTTAGATTATTGAAGCGGTATATTTGTAGAGGCGATGTACCAGAGATGGTGGTATAATTACTCACGGGGGAATATACGTGCGTTAACCCTGATCTAAAATATATGATGCAATCGGTTTTAAAAAAAACATCACAAATAAATTAAAGTAAGCCAACAGAGTTCCTATTGAAGATTCCTGAAACATATCAGTGTGTATTTATATCGCCTTTGTATTATTTCCCGAGTCCCGCCATTAACGACTTCATATACTGGCTTATATTGATATGGAACATTTTCTTTGTGTGATTATTTTGAAATACTGTTGTGATTTGATAAATGTCTTGCAACACATAAAAAGTCAACTTTGATGGAATCTCATCTATAATTTGAAGACTATTGCTATAATTTTGTAGTCTGCAGTTTGAGTATATTCACTATTTAATCTAAAATTTTTGTTCTTTTTTGCACATCAATTTGACTGAGAACTGACAAATTTAACATGAACAAACTCTGTAATGTAATTGAACATTTTCGTGTCTCAATTAATTGACATGTCTAGCACCCAGTTCTTGCATTCAGAGTAAAGGAAACTATAAGTGGCATCGTAAGTAATTCTATATACATTTAGTATAGATATAATGGCGTCACTGATATGACAGGAGATATCTCTAGTTCTTGTATACCATTTATCTTTTTCTGTCTGATTTTCAGGTAAACCACTGCCGGCAGCTCCATGTAAGTATTTATAAAATGTGAATATACAGTCAGTATGTTAGTGTTTTCTCTCTCAGATATTTGACTACCATGGCACTAAACTACTGTTTCTATGACACAATATATTTGGAAATATTTTAACAGATATAAAAATACAGAGACGTTACATTTATCATTCCCTTACTTCTGTTGATACAGTCTGGTATTCTAATGAATGGTCATTTGAGCACCAAGTTTTGATTGCCTTCTTTCGGTTATCTGAATGAATCTTGACCTCAGAGACTTTATAATATGAGAATATTTACCTAGAAAACAAATCTTCTTCAATCTGAAATATGACAATCTTTACTGTCTGTCTTATTGTCTTCGGTTATTAAAGAACAGTTGGCCATTTTCCAAATTCTCGTAAGATTCGATCATTCTGACACATCACTTTAATATTGGAATATGGGTACCCCTTTACTATAGTGTAAGGCAAAACCTAAAATGTGCGGTAAAGTATGAAGATATGCTTGGGTAATCAAGCGCAACCCTGATAACCTTAGCCCTGAAGTCACATGAAGCTCTGCACGAAGATTGAAATGGTGCTAGTATAACCATAATGAATTTGCTTGTGGATTTTGGAGATTGTTGTAACTATTAGCATCTCAGTAAATATCTAAGAAGGGCCGTGAATAATAATTGCCTTCCAAGGTTTAAGTACATAGATAAATTGCTTACTATTTTACACATTCAATTAAAACCCAATTCAAAAAAAACACACATCGGTTCCTCCTATACATGAGATTGATCCAAAACGCTTCTTGTAGACATACACATCGTAGTCTAGTTTAATTACATAGACTCGGGGCATGTTATTTACCATCTTAATTGATCAAGTCCACAAAAACCAATGTTCAGATAATCACCCAGAACTGCTGCGATGAAATGGTTTAGAAATTGACCGAGCATTAAGATATATTATATGAACAAAATCTTTAGCGGTATGGGTTATGAATGGACGGCAATGTTAAAGATTTATTGGCTCTCAATGGAAAAGACTCAAGTCGCTAACTGAAAAGCGCTGTCTGTCTTTATATTTATTAAAAAATCGACTACGATCTGTTGAGGACATTAATCAAACTATTATATTGTGGTACAGTGCGATTGAAATGGATATATCTCCAGGCTCCTGCAAGCTGATCTTCTGACTTCTGCCCGAGACTAATGTAAAATTCGTGACTTTAAGGTGAAGAAACGTGATTATCACTGAAGACACACTAAACTTGGTGTTTATTCCGTTTTCTTAAGCACTTGTGAACCAACAATAAGGCACATAAACATATGGTGCAACATTTATGTATTGAAGCCCCATAGTCGTCGTGTTGCTTTATTCTGCAATTCCTGTGGTATTTAGCGTGTATCGATTCTTTTACGTCCCAACTCTTTTGCTTGATCTGCGTTTTATTTTTAAAAATCTCTTTCGACCAGACAGTTTACATAATCTGACCCTCCCTTCCAGTAGATTGTAAGACTTTTAGTAATAACTGCTAAAAGTTTTCCGTTAATTTTGAATGTCTGGCTATTGATGCGTATATTTGCACGCAGTCATTTAACCATTATACGACTAATCAAAACGTATAATTCCAACAATTTTCATCATAATAAACCAACGTCACCCGAAAGGAAAGAAAGCTAGGCACGTACAAGTTGGAGGGTTAGGTGGAGTCTTCAAAGGTATTTGTGGGATGGATGCAAAAATTTGTAAATGGGGATCAGAAAAGTGTCAGATTCCTAACTTTCCGTGACAATTTGTAGGATGGATGCAAAAATTTGTAAATGGGGATCAGAAAAGTGTCAGATTCCTATATAACGTCCCGTGCCAATTTGTGCCGTTTTGATGTAGATCATGATCATTTTTGGGTCAGATTAGTAATCATGAATAAGACCTGTTTCCAAAAATAAAAAAGTAACTAGTCGGTCGTCATTTTCCTAAAAATAATGACGTCGGGCCAGCTGTGACCCACCTTTTTTTTAAGGGTGACTGGTCGGTATCCAGGCCTTGCAACATCGTTGACAAAAGTGTGTTAACCTCGAAGGGAACTATGTAGAAAAATAATGGAAACCATCGAATAATGTACAGGTTTGGAACTTTTCAGTCAGCCCTCGTATAATAAAATAAAATACAGTGCGGTTTATATTTAATATATATATAGGTTGGTTAAATAGTATCCCTGCAGTCCGTTATACACATTATGTATGTTATAATATGTGTTATATTAACAGTATTATCCTAGAATATTAATACAATTGTAATCTATATAGGTTATTTTAACATTGTGTAAGTTGAATTACCATTATATATTATAGATCCAAACATTGTTTTGTTCCATTTATCGTGGAATCAGTAAAGCATTTCATTTAACCAGCATTATAAATCGTTTCTCACGAAAGAGGCCCCCGAGCTCATGTAAATTTTTCAAATCTTTACTGAAAATGAATCAATCAAATGTGTTTGTCATGAAGTCGCACAGATATCGGAGGCCATGATTTATCTTTGCTTTCAATGCTTTCATTCTTTTTTCTTTTCAGCTATATTTGTATCCGGTACCCAGTTCGTAGAAAAGGGTGACTCGATTCATTTAGTATGCAACTCATCGGGTATCGACAATCCGCCAGATAATTTAGACTGGTTCAAAGATGGTATCAAAATATCACCGGACGCTCATCAAAAAATAACTTTGGAAAAATATAAATTCACGGCAACCAAAACATTAGTTAGTGTCTTAGTGTTAAAACACAGTCAAATGACTGATGCAGGGACTTATGTATGCAGAAGTAGTAATTTGGATACAACCAGTGTCAAAGTTCATATATTAAACGGTGAGTATCCTGAGATAATATTACTCCCCATTTCGAAGAATTAACCGCATTTCTTTTGGAATTAAGAAATAAAACCCAATCTGACGAGACCGAAAACCATTAGTAGTTGTGAGCTGTGATACCAGGTGTTCTAGATATAGCACCAAGTTACAACTTATTGGATTTCGAAGGATTTTATTAGGAGATTCAATGGCCTAATTTACCTTTTTTAAGTCCTTACTTTCGATATTGCTCATTTAGACATAGGTAGGGCATACCTGGAATTATAAACCGAAGTATTAGGTTTATGGATGTTTCGTGCGAATGGGCAATTAAAAATATAAGTGTGTACCCTTTCTTTTGTATGTTGTGTTAATGGCACTAATGGTGATATTAGCATTCTAAAGATATAAAATTAAATATCATCTATCCTTACAAGTTTATGATCGATCGATGATGACTTTGTATTTATCATTCAATACAATGGCACGAAACTATGTTACGGAAACCTGATATCATTTGATATAGGTTAGAAAAGGGCAAGTGTATTCTTTATACTTCAGTCTAAATGTCAGTGTTGTGTTTTTCTGAGGCAGGGTGTGGGTGTCACAAATTCTAGCTACGCCACTGAAAAAATTGTACTTTTTACAATCGGCGTATTTTTGGAGATAAAATGTCACGTACTATGTATCATACGAGACAAAGGTCAATATGTAGGTTTTACAATATTAGTGTTATGTATAATAGATTACAGCATTAATAGTAGGTGATACAATATTAATAGTGTGTATAATAGATGTCAGCATTAAAATTCGGTTTACACAGTAATAGTAGATATGTATAATAGACGACAGCATTAATATGTAGGTTATACAATATGAATAGTATGTATAATACACGAAATCATAAATATGTAAGTTAGACAGTATTAATAGTATGTAATATATACTATTCAAAAAAAGTAGGGGATATTTGAATTTTAAGTGTTATTAAAGTCACCTAATGAAACTGACGAAGAAACAAATGACAAAATGAAATGAAGTTCACATTCATCGATTTATTCCAAATGATCGTTAGACTAAGTAAGGCACAGACTGACCATTATAAGGGTAAAATGATACCCGGTGTCAAACAGCAAAGTTACCACAGCATCACAACAAAGTCAGTAACGGGTAAATCCTCCTCTGTTTGCCAAACAAGCATTGATCCGACGTGGCATACTCCTAATGAGACGTCTAAGGTCATTTTGGTCCAGATTGTCCCATTCCTGTTGCAACGCAGCAGCAAGTTCTTGGACATTGGCAGGACGTTGTTGACGTTGACGTAACCGCTGTCCAAGCATGTCCCATACATGCTCGATGGGGGAGAGGTCGGAACTCAGTGCTGGCCAAGGTAATGTGGTGATGTTCTGTTGTTGGAGGTAACCTGTAACGATCCTGGCCCTGTGACATCTTGCGTTGTCATCCTGGAAGATGAAACGGCGGCCATGACGTCGTGCGAACGGCACAACATGGACTGCCAAGATGTTGTCCCGGTAGTACTGGCCTGTAACACGCCCTGCAACAACATGTAAAGCCGTTCTTCCAGCAACAGCGATGCCTCCCCACACCATAACAGAACCACCCCCAAATCGATCATGTCTGATGACGTTAACGTCTTGGAAGCGCTCGTTTCGACGACCCCACACCCTCCTACGTCTGTCCAAAAAATCAACAGTGAACCTTGACTCATCTGAAAACATCACATTGCTCCAGCGTCGATTATCCCAGTGTTGACGATCCCTACACCAACGACGTCTTGCCTGAATGTGATGATCTCTCAAACAAGGGATCACGCGAGGACGTCGGGCGCGAAGGTGACCCCTATGCAGTCGATTCCGAATCGTCTGGCCACTCACTCTCACACCAGTGTCTGTTTTAAGGCAAGCGCTGATCTGATTTGCTGTGATGACACGATTTCTCAAGGCCATGGTACGGATAAATCGATCCTGGGCTTGAGTTATCGCCCTTGGTCGACCTGGGCGTGGTCTGTCCTGTACAGATTGTGTATCACGGTATCCGGACCATAGCCTGCTTATGACAGACTGAGAAACATTCATCGGCCGCGCCACAACCGCCTGTGTTGTGCCGATATGTAGCATGCCAAGGGCACGTAACCTTTCATTTTGGGTAAGCCGACGCATATCAAATTTGTTTTCTGGTCACTAAAACAATTAAACTGATGTTTCCACCCTGGAATTCAATGCCACAATGACTGTAACATTCAAAGTCATAGTCGTGCAAATCTTGGGTTGGACCCCCATGATGATCCCAAGCATCACCTGCATTCCATGCGGTAGCTATTGGTGCGTTTGGGCGTCACATGTAACTGGAAATGTTTCTTCTGTTAGGTTCTATAGTGACTTTTTTCGTAGTCATTTGCATATTTTAGTATTATGTCCCCAAAATCAAATATCCCCTACTTTTTTGGAATAGTATAGATGGCAGCTTTAATATGGAGGTTATACAGTATTAACAGTATGTAGAACAGATTTTGATATTCATATGTAGGTTATATTACAATTGTGTTAGTGTATCACAAAACCATTATGCATAGGTTGGTAATACAGTATTACAGGTTTATTATGTAAGATTTAGATAGAGCTGGCCCTTATTGCTATAATAGATCAGAAATAGATAATTCAAACTTAATTTCTTCTAATTACTTCATTCTGGGCCAAGTTATCACTGTTTGTAGTTTTGACTAGATGTGTGTATTGTCGTAAACAGGGCACTGGAATAATCGAGATTTAACCCCGTTTGGCCATTTTTAAATGGCGAATCGTTCTAATGTGGTTAAAATCTTGAATATCCGATGCCATCGAGAGTTAATTATGGTGTTGTTTTTTAAATAGATATCTAATTTATAGTTTATACAATATTTCGGGCCTAATAGGCAGGTTTAGCTGTGGCATAATGCATGTTTAATATTAGGTCTATGTATACTAATCTTCAAATTATTGACGACTTTGTCTTGACTAGACATTTAACTTTGTACTATCGGTTGAATGAATAGAATGCAAAGATAAATGTTTTATACAAGAAACAGAAACCAACAGGGATTATTGAAAGTTGTGGTTAAAATGCCATAAACCTTTGTAGTCAAGTGTATCTGAATTAAACAAAACGCCGCTTTGTACAAAACAGGAAACATATGGGAATGAATAAAATAAAATGAACATGTTATCATCGCCTATTCCTTTGTAATATTACGTACATAATATATATGGGACGGGCTTATTAATATTAGTGCAGTGCACCGACTGGTAATAGAGCCCCAAGACCTAACCTTTACCATAAATGCGATTTTTGGCCTGTATTTAAAAGGGAGATTAGAACTTACTTGTTATTGAAGTTTTTGTATCATTCCTTATCCATATAAATTTATTTAGAATCCCGATAATGCTAAAGGTAATGGTTACGGTAAAGTCTATAACATTGTGATCATAAATCATTCATTATGAAGCCCTTCTTCGCTGACGTTTATGATCACAGATCACTGATGCTTTCCCCATTAACGTTAGTGTTAATTCTCGGCTCTAACTTTTCCCCAAATTTTGGTTGGGTAAAACGCTTTCTGCCACAGAGGTTGCAACATGTGACAAACTCTTGCCCAAAAGCATGTATAAGGTTCACCATGAAAAACTCGAGATACAAAAGCTGGAAGTAAAGACAAATATGTTATTTTCGGTCCTACATTTCAACGTAACCAACCTCACAACTCTTGTATCCTTCCGTCTCAAAATCTCGAATATTCACCAAAACCCGGCAGAAAATGTATTTTCAAACCATTTTCTTCCATTCTACACCAAAAGTCAACAAAAATCGCCATGCAAAAGGGAGAAAAGGGAAAGGGAGAGAATGACTAAATTAACTTCTGCCCTTGTTTGGGTGACGGCTTAGAAATATTTGGTGAGCTGTGGGTGACCGCGTAGAAGTATTTGGCGAGTTGTGTCCTAATGTCGTTAGTTGACGTGGTTGTTTTTCTCGTAAGCTAAATAATCATTTACATCCTGTGAAATGCTACTATCTATAATCTAACATTAGATTCTTGGTCATTATTTAAACCAGAAAATTGCTGCGTTCAAAAGAAATACAAGCCAAACTGGCATATGAACGGTTAGAGAGCTAGCGTGAAATGCTAACCAAATGGGGTTGCGGGCTAACTGCGCATACAATAGTCAAGGGTTAAATAGCTAAAAGCGCGTGGGATGCTAGTCAGTGGTTTTACGAGCTAATAGAGCGTGCTATGTTAGTGATAAGTTGGGGAACTAACATATTCTGGGTGCTAGTTAAGGGTTAGATAGCTTTATATTATATAGTCATGAAGTAAGCTTGCTAGACAGAGGTTGGAGAGGTAACAGGAAATGTTATGCTAATCAGAGGTTGTAGAGCTAACGGGGCATGCATGCTAGTCATGAGGTTGCAGAGCTTACCGGCGGTAACCGCGCGTGTTATATACATACAACAGCTATTTAAGATTGCGTGATATGCTAGTCATAGATTATAGAACCAACACCGAATGATATGCTGGTCGATTACTTTACAAATTGTCCAGAACTAAATTAAAATCAGTTCTGTTTGAAGTCAGACTTCAATAATTATAATTGTTTAAAACTATTCCTCCCAAGCAAATATTACCCCAACACAAATCAAATCTGCATCCGCTACGGTTAATTAAACACGGTCTTTTGAAAGTGTAAACAGCATCAAAGCATTGAAAATAAAAGTAAATAAATCAACATTTTAATTCTACATGAATTTTTTCTCTGTTATATTTCAAGTAATATACATTTAGCGGTGAAAACCTGCTTTGACATCAATTAAGGTATTTTTAAAAATCAACAATCCGTAAATCAGGCCATCGGATCAATATACTCATGATTCACCTATGAAAAAGCTCTGTTATGTCATGAAAAGGTCACTCTACGTGTACACACAATTACTTGTTTTCAGTTTTTCACTAGCTTCTTATTTAATAATTTTAAAGTAAGCTTGCTCTTAACTGAAATTAGATCAGTTTGTGTTATTTGTCAAATGGAAAATAAATGTTTCTATTTTGACATATAGCTGCAGCGAATATACAAAAAAACAAAATTACTCGTACGAAATAATCCAAATATTTCTGATGGACAAAGGCGGTTGTCTAATACGTTATCTGTCGACATACCCCAATAGATATCCAATTTGAATACACAGTGGCGTGGCTGGAGATGTTCGAAATGGAATTGATGTAGTGTCTTATTATTGTCTCGTAGTGCTCTGACACCCCTTTAGTGGAATATGTCATCTCTATAACGTGACCAGTGTGTGATGGAAAGGGATGGAATATGTTTCTTTCGTAATGCGAGAGTTGTAAGTTTGGACCGACAAAATCATAAACCAAAACATTATCTAAATTCACACAGACTTCTGAATTCACCCAACTATCTATATGCGTGGTGGGACTTGGAAATACGTTGGCGTGTATCTGCTTACATCGAAGCAAAGACATTCCTTAACCTGTAAAAAGAACTAAAATCGAAATGGGTCCTTCTAGCAGAACGGCGGAAATATTACTTTGGTTATGGGTGCATTAACAATCTAAAATGGCCTTGTTGGGGATTGTCATGTTGAACGTAATGGTTAACTTGGTTCTTTCTTTTATTTCAGCGGGGTCTCCGAATGTAAAACGTGGTAAGTACGTTTTGTTATATTTGGTAAATGGGGAGTGGAGGGGAACCCTACCTTATGCCGACGTTAAACGCCAAAACGCACGAATAGGGGCTAACCTTGAGTCTGTTAAGTAAGGATCTATTAACGGAGGTCAAAAAGGGTCAAATATGATGATTCAGAGGGGCGTGTTAAATTTTAATATATTTAATGGAACAATAAGATATTTATTATCGGGTAAAAAAACCCAAACCCATTAACATGCATAAAAATGTCTGACGGACTGTAGCTGCGTCACATGTGGGTTAAATCTGAATGCATGGAATACTTTAAATCCAGAAATGTTGTGGATGTAGTAATCAAAATGGCTGGATAGGGTTAAACTGATATCGATGATGTTTATAGTATAAGACAATACAAATATTACATTCATCTCCTGTACAAACAAGACTTTAACTCTTCCTTCGTTGATATTGGTCAACACGTAATAGTCAAATTATTGACATTATTACCATGCCGTCTCAGGAGGTGCTCAAATCCAATAATCCACGTCTACAGAATTTATGTCCAGTCGTGGACGAGGTCTACCTAAATCATCTTAACTGTTAATCATCTGTACGATTTTCCCTACGGGGGAATTTTCCAATGTTTATGAATCCGATTACGACAGTGAATTATACTAGCTTTACGTATTTTGAATTTTGATTTTAAAATGACTAGACCTCTTATTTGGGTTTACTTATCGATTTCATATATTAGTAATTTTGTGGGGTGACAATCTGTCTTTGTTGGAAATTGTTTGCTAGAAGATAAAGATAGTATTGAGACATAACCGTGCTTGAGTTCCACAATACGAAACGTTTATAAAAGTGTAGTTTAGCCGGCTTGGGTATAATTTTTCCAAGAAAACGTAACTTTAACCGAGCTTGACCTATCACTGATAGAAATAATGCAACGCAACTAGTCAATCCAATACAATACCATGAGCGGCGAAGCTCAATCGCAGCTGCCTGTTTATTGTCATATGAAGATCTGGGGACATCTCTTTAACGTGAGTAACGGTACCAACAAATTGTTTATAAAGTAGTCAATTCGGCCTTAAAAAGATACGGTGTAAAATTGGTCAGACAAAAATACGAAAATGCGACTAAACGCAGCTTATCTATTATTATAACTTCCCAATAATATGAAATGTATTGGTCTTCGATTATAAAAATGGAGAACAATAATTTAATATGTGGCCACTATTGCTGTGACTCACGTGTTATATTGATGAAATTTTGATAGGTAAATTGCTATGCCTGAGAGTTTCTACGAAAATTAAATATTTAAAAATCATAAATGTTTCAAATAACAATAAAACATTTGAACTGTCAATTATTTTTACAGAAAATCGAATTAACCTCAGCCTTCAACTTTGATATCAGGTCTGTTTTCAATCTTTGGAAATAAAACAAGTGAACAATCCTTTTGAGGATAATAGCAAACGAATAATTTAGGAGGAACATAATAATTCATAGCAAAACAAAATTTGTAGTTTGATTTCTTCATGTCAAAATGTGTATTATTAATTAATTGCTGTAATGCAAATTTTGTTCCTGGAAAAGCAGATATTGGTTTGCTTTGTTTATTTCGATTACTGTGATTAACCGAGCAACCGAGAAACCGAGCACTTGGCTGAAGTGTGACATTATGCTTTATACATTCCCCAACAACTACGGATACTTTTAGTATATATCTAGTATATATACTTATATTTATAGCTAATTAGTATTCTTACGACCATATAGAGAATTGTAGATCGGTCTTTACATATATATATATTAGATTAGTCGATAAAGATTAGAAAAGGACAATGGTTTTGTGCCGGATGGGGTTTAACGTCCACTCGACACAAACTAGGTCATTTCGGGACTAAAATATGGTTTAGTAGTGGGAGGAAATGGGAGGACCCGGAGAAAACCCACGAGGTTGGACATGCGACCCTACCCCTTGTCACGTACGCACGTGCTAACCATTCGGCCATCCACCCCCAAGATTGTTCAGTGGTAATATGCAACATGTATAACATTAGCTTTTAGCTTCTATGACTGTGGTTTTACAGGTAAACCAAACGTACTACAAGCTTTGATTTGTCAATTGAGTAATGCATTTTATCACTGAAAAGCATATTGTAGACATGCTGAGCATATCGTAGACATGCTGAGTTTATCTGCCGAGTTCTCTATATTATCCACATTTGTTGTGTTGTTATGATTCGGTTCCGCACTGAGACATTCGAATTTGAAATTGATTTTGTTATGGAAACTTGCTGTTAGGGACAAGAAATCACAGTGGGTCGCTATGCAAGCGTAGTTTGTAATCATAGCTTTATTTGACCTAGAGTCTCTTAATACCGATTGAAGACCATTTATTGAGGTACTTCTCAAATATTCTCCCTTTTTATGTATTTCAGGTACATCGACAGTAGAAGAAATGACTGGGACCACAGTGAAACATAAACTAACATTATGTGTGTTACTAGTGACTTTAGTGTTAGATGTTTTATTACTATATCAATTTACTGGTGACATATTATGAGTGCGTGTGTAATTATCAAATGTTTTAACATTAATTTATTTGTCAATGCAATATAAACGGAAAAGGCAGCAGCGAATACGAGAAGCTTTCTTTTCTGTTTTTATTTCTACACTTTATACATTGTATTGTAATATTTTAAACATTTCCACCTTTACGATACATTTGTAAAAAATAATCTTTTACTGTATATTATATTCATACCTGCATATGTACAAATAATCACCAATAATACCCCCCATTCTAATCACCATTACATGTACTATTTTTAAGAAGCATTCCAAAGTTTATGATGTTTGCACTTTGTTAATTCACCCGAACTTGTGATAATCCTAAATTTGTTTTATTCGTGACAGTGAAACAAAGTACGGGTGGGTTGTGCTTGAGGTTAAAGAAAAGAATTGGGGCCGTGAGGGGTGCATTCTTCATCTGATTTTTTTTTTTTTTGACGTCACCACTATTTATCTCTAGCCATTCTTAAGTATTTAGTCTATTTAATTGTGTTCAAATGTATTTGAACTGAACAAAGCGTAAGGTTCAGATATAAACAATTTATATTAAATAAACATCTGTTTCATTTTGGTTGTATAACATTTGTATAATGATAAACCACATTAAATATTGAAGTCCCACAATGCCAGGGTGAAATTTTAATATATAGATTTGTATTTTAAAAATGTACTAAAACATCGAATTGTTTGGTGTCTCCCATTCCCATGAAAAAAGTCATAAACCAAACTCTCATCGTAGCTAAATCAGACTATATAATTATGTCAATGGATTATTATGAACAATGTTATATTAAATGGACATATTTGATTGACAAAACTTCCGCCAAGAAAAGATAATTTATCTACTGTATTAGCCTATGTCCAGTGTTACACCAATGTTCCTTTTGTTTTTCACATCGTTTTTATCAACATTTTTTAATTAAATAGTTCGTTGTTATCATTTATAAACAGCTCATTCTAACTAACTGCACAGAAAAAATGGAAACAGTTTAAGGTATTCACTTATACTAGTAGAAGTTTGAGTCCCCTTCCACCTCGCATGATATCTCAGAAAATATTTATTCTGACCAGCGGCCAAACTTAAAATAATGTATGATAAGTATATGATAATTTGATTGGATAATATCGAGGAGAGGCCTGGATTATAACATGCAACTTATAAATAAGCTAAATCCTTGAAAGGTCTCAGGATTTCTGTAGTATACATTTGTAACAAGATCACCGGATCTGTCTTAGAATCTACAATATTACAGATCCAATAGAAAGGATTTTGACCCAGAAACATATTTCGCGGTTGTATCACACCCTTTAATCTTGTATGTGTGCTTTTGCAATTTGAATACTGTCTACCTGTTAAAATTTCCACACATTGACAGCAACACTGTTCTATAACCGTATAATAGATCTGTGTGCAAGGCTTTGATGAACCTATTTAGATTCCCAGACAAGACGTACTTTGATAGAAAGAGTTTTTCTATGTGTAATTAACCTTTACACGTAAAAATCTGTCCTTTACATTATTACTTAGATGCGTCCGGGATTACTTGTACGATATATCGGTAGAACATATGATGCCATCGATATACTACTTTAATTCACTTATTGTATTTGCTTTGGATTACAAAGTACATATCTCTCCAAATCGCATCAATTGCTTACTTGTAAGAGTATTAAAAGTAGTTTTAAACGAGAGTTTACATTATACTGTACTTTGTAGTGCAAGGCTCAGCTACATAACAAAAATTGTTAAACAACCCTTTCATGAGCAAAGTGTCACGGTCGGGGGCCGTATCCTTTGTCATCGTATGGTGAGATGGGTGGGCATTAAAAGTGGGAGATAATGATTGATCTGGTCATATGTGATATCACACTTAATGCTTGGCATCAATTAGATTGAATCACAATGTGATCGTATTGATTCATAATAAAAATTGACGTCCGACGTGGTGTTTGATTTATCTTTAAAATGACCAGTGTGTATGTATGCCTACGTGATTTCGAGACGACGATAGCATCATGCATTGTCAACTGACAAATTTCCTTAACAGGAACCTAGCAAACCCCATCCAGCAAAAAATCCTTGATCCGCCCCTGGTGATGACAGTCTGTCGTTGTTGAAATGGATGCAGAGAAGTAAGACCTTAAGCCCTAATTCATTTCTTTTTAACAAGGTCAATTCCATAGACGAAGCCATAGACGATTTAGTGTTAGACTGTCAACCTAGGAAGTAAAAAATGTTACTAAAAATAGCAACCAATCTGGTTTTCGATTAATCGAGCGTTTGCCCATTACATATCTAAATAAATATTCAAATTATTTCAATATTTTGGAGACTGTTTAGCTCCTTTTGTCGCGGGATGATGCCCTTAATTCACTGTTCAAACAATCATATTAGAATGTTCATTTTAACAACAATAATCTTTTACCATTATTGTCTTAAAAGACAAAACACTTTAGTTTTTTTAAGTTTATTAATTTTTTATGACTGTATTTTTTAATGTAACGATTGTTTGATTTAAACTCAAATTTGTTTCTATTGAACAATGTCATTATTTCTTAATCTTTTCTTGCAGGACATACATTTAAACACGTTGTATGTTTATATTGTAGTCTTTGAAAATATCAAAATGTTGTTATCTTTTATTGTCATATTGTTTGTAAAATAGTTTATATATTGTTCATATACCGTCATTGTTATAAACACATTATTTTATATATGTACAGAATTTCTTCACCACAAATATTGATTGTATATAAGCCTACAAAGACATAACTGTAATAAAATTATCTTTTTTTATATATAAAAACCATGTGATATTTGGATTGTTCTTAAACGATTCAGTTCATTTCATACAAAAAGAGATTTGAACCTTCCTCGGGCCATCACAGTTACTGGACCACTTAAATCGAATAAATGTATAATCAATTCGAGTAGTGGTCAAACCCGACACATAAACTCTGTGGTCGCCACTTTTGCAACGTTGTGGGAGTTCGGCCTCTGAATTAAATATCGGCTCCATTTCTGGAAAATATTTACAAAGATATGGCAGATTGAAAATTAGTCAACATTCCTCATCCCCTGCAGAAAATTTATAAGATATCACCACATATAACATTTGCTTTCAATTCTTAATTGAATGTTAAATAATCAGTTTGGTTGCATGTTAGAGTGGATTAAAGCTGAACTCCGGTTACAAAAATACCGAAATAATGTAATAAAAAAAAAAGTTAACGCCCGCAAGCCGCCATACTTGTTTCCAACTTGTGAAATAAGTATGGCGGACACGGAGGCTTATGACCTGGAAAGGTTAGCCGATCTCACTTCCAGTTTGTTTCTCGTCAGCTAGTTATACACATCCGGCTTTATTCTCTTCACACGGTTCACTGATTACTGTATTTCCCCCCAACAGTATACCAAATTATTGAAGATTGAACATGTCTGATCAGGTAGGCCTGTAAATAATTATATGAACTGCGTCTACTACAATATCAATTTCTTACACGTTGGTAAAATGGAGAAAAAAACCATAACATCAATCAATTTAGCAATGTCAAACACTCCCCAATGAGAGCCGTCCCAAACATGTAGTCATGTCCCTTGGTCGTTTTCATGAACACTATTCAACATGGACACACGAAGAATGCAATACTAATAGTTTGTATATGTGATTTGTTTTGGTTGAAAAACAGGTTGGGTAAGACATCTGGTTGCATCTTTTGCTTTGGAGTAAAGCTTAGGCTATATTGTAGTAGAAGCAGTTCATATAATTATTTACAGGCCTACCTGATCAGACATGTTCAATCTTCAATAATTTGGTATACTGTTGGGGGGAAATACAGTAATCAGTGAACCGTGTGAAGAGAATAAAGCCGGATGTGTATAACTAGCTGACGAGAAACAAACTGGAAGTGAGATCGGCTAACCTTTCCAGGTCATAAGCCTCCATGTCCGCCATACTTATTTCACAAATTGGAAACAAGTATGGCGGCTTGCGGGCGTTAACTTTTTTTTATTACATTATTTTAGTATTTTTGTAACCGGAGTTCAGCTTTAAGTCATGAACAGTTCAATATTGTCCCAACAAGAACGGGAGTACTATATTATACTGGTAGATGGTTGGTATCATGTCATATACAACTGGTAGTAGTTTTTTTCTTTAATGTCCATAGCAGTTATATCTTATAACAACCTCTCATGACGTCATCAGAGGTTGATATATTCGGTTCATATCAACCGCTGATGACGTCCCGAGAGGTTGATATTTCATATCAACCGCTGATGACGTCATTACAGGTCGATATATTCGGCTCATATCAACCGCTCTTGACGTAGATGATCGAAATAATACAAAGAACACAGAAATGAAATTTTATTCTTTTGACAATAAAAACAAAAATTGTTTTGGTACAGTTTGTAGCATTCAGGACCTAAATAGACGGCGTACTTATCGGCTTATTTAAATCGGTTATCCACACTCCAGTCCATGTCTAAGATATCTTTCAGAATTTTCTTTCTGCCCAAATCATTTCTCCACACATCCCAAGACGTGAAAGTATTTATCACCCAAGAGTTCCTTTGTAAAGTATTTTTGGCTACGGCTACAATCCACTCAAAACAGTCGGTCAAATCTTTCTCTGAACATATCGAAAAGTAACCTTCAGTCACGGTTCATTGTCAGAATTATCGGAAAAGATTGCCTTTTGATCCAAATTTTCTTCAGGCTTTGTATAGATCATCATCATAGTTGCATTCACATCTATTCTATCGTCAATATGATGACTAAAAAGGATTGATTATTCGCCTGACTTCGTTTTACTAGCCATTTTGTTTTAGCTTTCTTCAGTTCAATTACTACAAAATGGCGTCGTATAAACAAACACGTCACGTGCTGTCGAGCAATCAACCAATCACTGTTGCCTTTTTTTTTAGAAGAGTCCATTAAATTTAAGGGTGAACGTTGTATATGTCAGATATAAACCTACTCTCCCTCGGATTGATATGATAGAGAACACTTGGGCTGCGCCCGCGTGTTCTCTATCATATCAACCTCGGGTAGGTTAATATCCTATACGTAATATCGTATTGTTGGTTTCCCTGATAACACACTGTGCGGTGTACACCTGTCATCATTGGCCCATTTCATTTCATTTCTTTCTACCCCAAACTGGGCTAAGAAGACGGACATACGCTATACAGCGTACTATGGGGGAAACTTTGCCCGGATAGTGCCGCTAAAGCCTAATTTTATATTGAATTTCAATTTTTCGTGCACTCCAATATGTAAATGGGGCCTCGCTTTATCGTACCATCCGAACGACTATACTGTTACGTTATCCCTTGCCAGCACCCAGTCCCGTCCTGCATCAGTGTACATAATCATAGTATTGAAAAGAATATGTCTGATATGTCGCGATGGCGGGTTGTCGCCTTATGAAGGGAAACACAACGATATCACGACATGATACCTGTCAGCCAAAATACTCGATCGCTGCAATTTTGGAATTGTCAAAAATTCCGTCAAACAATGACCAATTGTCCAAGGAACGGTTCATGCATGTCAAGTTACATGTCGAAGAACGACACCAAGATGGCTAGCACATGCGGAAAACTTCCTGCTCCATAAAATGCAAACGGGTATCCTTGACATTAATTGACTTCAAAGCAGAAATCGTTGAACCTGTTGTCCTGGTGTTTTGCCTTTATCATACAAGTATGCAGTTACTGTAGCAGGCAAGATAACAGATTAAGTCTACCAAAATTAAACACGTTAAGTAGTTCTCCTTGACTATTATTTAATTTAAGTATCAATGTTTTACCAGAACGTAGAGAGAGGGGTTGGGTTTAACGTCCATTCGACATAAACTAGGTCATTTCTGAACTAACATAGGTTTAAATTTTTTATTTCAATAATTCACTTGCGTGTAGGGGGTTTTTAACAGTGGGGAGGAAACTGGAGGACCCGAGGAAAACCCATGACGTTGGACAGGCGATACTTCTCCTTGTCACGTACAACCTGGGATTCGAAACCACGCCAACTCAATGACTGGCTTTATGATACAGCACGCATGTGCACCCCCCGCCCCCTCCCGCTCCTCCCCTCAAGTAGACAATACAGGAGAATCTCAGGATATAATGTTAAGTTAATATGATATTAAATCTTTACCAGTATCTTTAAAACAAACCGGTTTTATCTAGTGGTAAAGTATAAATTATACTTGTCAATTTCTTTCTATGGTCTCTTAAATGAAAGATTATAATCTTCCCAACATTTCAAAATATGACTTCTTAACACGCAACTATATATATATATATACATGAGTTTAAAGTACATTACATATAACGGATCAAATGCAATTATAAAACGGCATTTAAAAGGTCTATACGCTATCAAAAATTCCGCCATAAATTCGCCCTAAGATATGTATTTTATAAACGACGGTTTTTGAAAGGGATAAAGGGAGGTAACGAGTATATTGATCCTTGTTCTGATAATCAGCAATTTGGTTGTTATACGAATATTTAGCTGTTTATATACGCCTGTACAATTTCTAAGGAATTTATTGTTATCGCTGCATTATGTTGAAATTACCTGACAAAATTTTGTTAAAGAAGCAGTCCGAGACCTAGGAAATGCATCACTGTATAAGTTAAATAGCCATCATTCATGCCCATTGCTACTAACAAGCTCCCACACATTCAACCAATTATTTTAATTTCAGATATTCTGTGTTTATTCATATTAGTTAGTATAATATGCATTACAAGGTTAACGACTCTAAAAAAGACCATTTCGAAATATTTTGCTGTCTCAGCCTTTTATCGTACTAGATGTTGAATATTATGTAGATGTCACTGATTTCTGTGGCGCAGAGGAGGGTAAACCGGGGATCGAAGTGAAATACAGAAGAGGCTCTGGCACGTTACATGGGATTATCCCTTTAATAAAGAAAGATGTCATGAACTGTCATCAATGTTCTGTTTTTTTTAAAGATGTGGCGTTGCACCTCCAAAATAATTTATCTCCAACTAATCCTACAAAGATACACTTGAATTTAGTAACACCAATCAATCGGCTGTGTGAGATTGGTAGGGTAGGCTCTATATTTATCAAGGAAATCTTTAGTGGCACAATATCCGTGTTAGTGTTGGCTAATAGTCCCGGTATCGAAAACATCCCGAGATGATTTAGGTCAACGATGTGTGGACACATTTGGGGTTTCCGGGATTCTATTACTTCGGATAATGATAGAATAAGCCCACAGACTGAAAGCTAGGATGGCTCGCCGCGAATCCACGAGAGAGAGAGAGAGAGAAATGGGGTTTAACGTCCACTCAACACAAACTAGGTCATTTCGGGACTAACGTATGGTTTCATTTTATTTCAATAATTCGCTTGCGCGTAGGGGTCTTTAGCAGTGGGAGGAAACCGGAGTACCCGGAGGAAACCCACGAGGTTGAGAAGGCGCCCCTATCTCCATGCCACATACGCTCACACCAGGACTCGAAACCACAGCCGCAAGCCAGAGGTGACCGGCCAGCTAGAGGTCGAAGCGAGGCCCTCTAGACCACTTGGCCACCCCCCCCCCCCCGAATCCATGAGCCTTAGAAGCAGACACTTCACCATTACAGACAAGTTCTTTTAGACAATTGTCTGTCACTCATTGTGTAGTGTGTACGATATTCCTGTATCTGAAACTTGAATACGCAATTTCGGTAGTTACGTATCGAATGCGATAGTTATGTTTGCTGAAAAGGATAACATTCGGTTTTTAAACCAGGCTATTAATCGCGAGGTAGACACTAAGAAACTTCCAGTCCAGGCGTGATCAAAATGGGCGTACTGCATGCACTATAAGTCGAAGCTTTCCGTGAAGTTATGGAAATGTGCTACACTTGGTCGAACTTCGAAGATTTAATAGTGTCGTTAACGTTGTTATCAACTGTGGTGCATTACCTGATTATTCCCCAAAACTGTTATTACCTCCCTTTATCGGCGTTACCGATGAGTGATATTATCCAAGATAGGACTCAGGAATGCTAACAATGGGAACTGCAATTTTCAAAGAGTATCCACTGTGGTGATGCTGTTGATGAGACGACTTGAATTGGTGATTTATTTGCGTCCTTGTTTGCAATGCACGACCTGATGAATTGTGGAACATTTTTGTCTTATTCGTAGGGTTCATAAGGTGTCAGATCAACGGAGGGTGGGGGTGGCGATTTGGGACCTGCCCATACACTATTGGCAGATAGCGATGGGAGTTTAATTCGTAAGACGTACAATATTTCTGATACCTTGTTGTTCAACCCCTGGAACCACCAAGGATGCATATACATTGAAGTTGCCCAATATCATAAAATATGTCGTAGAATGTTAAACTGTTGTTTTATTCCTCAGTTAAATGTCTATACTTTGTCTTTATTATATATTGTCAGATATAATTTACAATAATTTCTTGAATTTATAAATGATCTATATATAGTCTAGATAATGACTTTTGTGTAATCGATTGTTCAGTTACTTTTTATGACAAAACGCTACTGTAACGGTTGCATAGCCGGAATCCATATGTATTTGAAAAACGATCGGGGCGTGCGGTATGCCAAAATAACAAAAAATAAAGGGAAAAAAAGAAATACAGAATTGTAATGAATATGACAAAACCCAAATGTTGGTTGTATGCAAAACAAGGTTAAAGAAGAGTAAACTAAGTACAGGGTTGAAACAAGGTTGCCAGCTTTGTACATATTATCGTTCTGATTCGACATAGTTTTGAATTGTTTGTTGCTGTATAATTGACAAAATGTAAAAGCGTTTCTGGGCTGCACATTGATGATGCAGGACTTTTGACCCTTTATCAAATCAATACATTTCATTTCAGTAATACCCAGTGATCTTTAGTAGTGTGAGGAACCCAGAGACAACCAACGAGAAAGGAACGCGCATTGGTGACAGACCTTATGACCTGAAGCCAACGCATATTCCGTCAGCTCTTAGCCACGAAGAGCCCTTGTTTTCCTTCCAAGGTTTACTGCGGTAAGCGCTAACACTCCAAATTTTACGCGATTTTCCTCAGTAGCACTTCGAAGAGTTATTAAGTAACTCTATCTCTCTTATATACAGCAAAATATCAAAATGGCATAATCACGTTCAAGTAATACACACAATGTTCTCAATTTGATCGCCATGCTAAACTGGGCTAATATACAGAAAACCTTTCAGTAATAACCGTAAACAGATGAGGCATTTACACAAGATATACCGGGTAATAAAATTGCCTTTTATAAGAGAAAATAAAATGTTTAATATAACTTTCTCTTGACAAAATCCCTCGTTTATCTATAACCAATAACAATATGAGAAACGCGTCATATCAGTATATCACCGAGTTAAAAAGAAAAGTGTCAGTATTGACCCCAACATGCATCCACCGTGCTCATCAGCCTCCATGCCTCACGTGCCATACAAGAAAAGATTGTTTTGCGTCACGCTCGTCTCAAACATACTCTTGGTGGCGAGAAAAGGTTTTTATTTCTGATCTTGGGTCTCGTTTGTAATCATGAGTTATCGCCATATTGGGATTACTTGTGACTAACAATTTTCTTGATCAATATATGCTCCAATCTTCATATCTTGAAATACCCAGCCAACAAGCCGACAAATAAACCCAAAGAATAGAAGCCACTCTAAAGAAACTACACGAAAAATTTGTAATCAGTTCTACAGGAAATCAAAAAATGAATAAAAAAATCTCGTCCCGCAGGAAAAAGATTTCCAACTAGAATTCTGTATGCATTTTATACGTTCCTCTTAAATTGAAATATAAATAAGACACTCGATGAGAATTTTCATGTTTTTTTCCTTTACTTTCGACAGAGCTCGTAAATAAAATGTTCATTTTCTTTTACGATGCTAATTTATCATCATTGACCAATGATAGAAATCGTTATATCTGCCATCGTCATCCCCAAAGACAAGATATGGTCGATATGTCAGTGCGGTTAAGATGCAGAGGTACAAAAGGTCTTCATGAAATATCTTTTTTGATGTAATAGAATTGATAGTTTTTTTTTGTGACGGCAGGTTATGTGTATTCTTTCTAAAACATCCGACACCCCTTCGTTTATTTACAAAATTGTGTTGCACTTATCAAAACATGCTTATGCCAATCCTATGCCAAGTTTTGAGTCAAAGACAGCGATATGTAGTCTTATTTCCATTACATTAAATTAATTATTTATTCTCTGGGCTTCCAGTAGGGATAAAATATTATGCATAAGTTACTTTCCCCCGATTAGAATGTTAAAATACATATAGATTTATTATCGCAATTAAAAGAGGTTTGTGCAATGTCCCTACCCTTTGTTATATTTACAGTTTAAGCCCCCGTCAGACCGGAGTGGTGACCCTACTGCGCTCTGCGACCGAACGGCGGCCTGGAAATACACAAGGTCGTCGGCAAGCGTGAACACATCGCGGAAAAATGTCCCAAAATTTCAAACTTAAAAATGTCGCGTTCTTACTGCGACCTGTGCGTTTATATAGCATTCTCGCGGCGGGTTCGTCACGATCTCTCCGCGCTTATGGCGTTTCGATTGAGATCTATAAGCTTGGCAACGGCGGTCATCGCGAAGCCGCGTCTCTCAACCACACGTCTTATCTGGACTACACGTGCGTTTCCAGCGCGTGATCACGGCGACGGTGCAAGCTGGTTTGATTTTTTTTCGAAATTTCAAGATGACCTTTGAATCGTCCGTTTTCAAAGCAAGTCGTGCATGAAATGCATGGTCGCTGTAAGCGAATAATGCAAGCTTGGTAACCGCGCCATGGTCGTATTAAGAACTCCATACACGTTGCGGGGACCTCATAAAATCGCCATATGCTTTAGAGGTAGTCCCATTAGGTCGTGATGCAGTCACGCAACAGTGGTGAAATCATCGTAACATCGCTATGACAACGCCATAAGGACTCAGAGCGCTTGGTGGGGTCCCGGTCAACGCGTGAGGGTTATGGTGAAGACGCCATTAAAGCACCGTTGCAAATGTTACAATTTTCGCAGCGCCTTTTCTACGTGTGTACTGCGCGTGTGCTACGTTCAAAGAGATGTTACCACGCTTATCGCGCGACCCTCGCGACCCACCACGTTCTCTCGGTTTTCAATGTCATATGACAGGACCTTGGCGTTTTCTTTTAACATACACAAAACAAACGCCGTGACTCAGCGATCATTGGCGACCATGGAGACCACAGAACGATATCTCGCGTTTCCACAGCGCTCAGGGTGATCTTGGCACGCTCTGAAAACATTTTGTGTCGCCGTAGCAGCACAATAAGGACTTTGGCGACCACATCACGTTCTGGCAGCTTTCCAGATCAAATGCGCAGGTTCAAAACAAACGTCGGGGCTCGGCGATCATTGGCGACCATGGAGACCACAGCACGATATCTAGTGTTTCCACCGCGCTGTTACCACGCTTATGGCGTTCATAACTCGCTCTGAGACCATTTTTTGTCGCAGTGGAAGCGCAGTAAGGACGCAACTCCGGTCTGACGGGGATATTAGAACGGTCATTACTTTTTATTTAAAACTTATTTTAATTATTTTGACAAAAGTTTTAAGCTACCGAAGTTCGAATACCAGTGAAACTAACAGATTAATCGATAATTAAAAATAACAAACTTTAAGATCCGAACCTCCTCAATTATTAGATCGCTCGTTTCTGTAATAGACACAAGATTGCTCTAAATAACCGGTCTCGATTGTTACTTAATGAATAAAAATAAGCACATGTTCTCAAGTTATCTGCCTAGTAAGATTGAATTTGGTATAACGGAAGATAGCAATGACTGGAGGGCGAATTAACCGTTTAAGTGATACGCTAGATGTTATTGTAAATGCTATGTTAATTGTGGAGAGGGAATTGCCTATATCTATATAATGAGTGTCGACCTTTGTCTAGAGAGATATCGAGTTTACAGGGTTAGTTGTTTTCTGATAGCAAAATGTGCGATATTGACAGCTTTATGTCACAATGCACGCGATAATCAAAACACCAGCTAAGATAACCACCACCGTGGAGGCAAAACCGACTTTGGTTATGGCATTTACCAGTAACAGTTGCAGTGATCCTTATGTTAGAATCTATAATTCTAATCTGTGTTTGAATTCCCGGGTTACGGTTAGACCTACATGTACGCCTTTTAAAGGTGACCTGTCTATTTCATTTTGTTGATTGAAGTCTCTTGATTTCGTAAACTCGTTAACGAAACAGCAAGTATAAAGGTACAAACACTTAAAATTTACATGAACTTCTATTTAATCGTAATATTTAAAGAACTGCTGTTAAAAAGTCGTTCACCGAGAAACAACTTAAATCAATATTGTCAATATGCAGTTCGTACGTTCATATTCTAGCCAGCAGAGAGGTAGCGTTCGCATGAATTTTACGCAAAACTTGCTTAACAGTGCTAAAATTTAAAGATCGCTGAAGACAACAATTCTGAGCCAAAGACTATTCGAAGAAAGATAGTGAGCTAGGATCTATTTGCGGAATCTTTACGTCCAGGCGGCAAAGTTAAGCTAGCTTACCGGTTGCGGGCGTCTATAACCAGCAGTTTAAACATATATATTCAAGAACTAAATCTGTCTATTGCAGGTCCTTTTTAGGCCTGAAATGTTATATTATAGATTATTAAAAATACATTAATTAAGTTATCCAGCCCGTATCAACTCTCGGTGTCAACTCTTACCTTCTATATTTACTCTATTAGGATCCGATTTTCTGCTCATATTTCATTCATGATTTTATCATGAGTTGGATAATCGAGGCTATGTTTTTTTTATCATACCGTCTTTTACATTGTATTTACTTTGTACGGACCAACAAACACACATTAAATGTCAGACGATGTTCCTGGCGCTTGATTTTCAAAAATCCAGAATAAAAATATTCGACGTTAGAGCTAATTAAAACGATGGCTTGAATAGTTCACGATAAACACTAAATAGCACAAATATATTTTTCCTGTACGCTCACCAATTCAAATTTACCGATGGCACTTGACATGCATAATTGCCTTTATAGCCAGTCGCTCACGATAGCTTAATCTTACCTGTAGATATTAGAATCTGACAATGGCTAATCGCATACTTACTCCTAGTTGCTGGAGGTATGTAAAGACAAGACTAACGTTATCATTTTAGGTTAGCTGCCAAGTCATATTACAAGTGCCCTATTTGAAGTAGAACATGGAAAAGTATGATAAAAGGCGCAGTTATCAGATACTTGTGTTAGTCACAGGTTCGTGATTTCTCTAAAGAGCAAAACGTGTGTACAGAATCTTTAATTAAGGAAATTGAACTAATATCTCTAATGAATGGTTATATTTTTTCTATTAAATGATGTTAGGAAATAAAACATAAGTATCCACAATATTGAACATCCAGGTTTACATTACTTCTAGTTTATCACCGTCGATACTTTTTGTCTAATATGTAAACAATAAGATTGTTGTGTCCTTAAAGTAGCACATTGGTATTTCTACTCAAAATACCAAATCTGTCAAATAATTTACCTGCTACAAATACAAATACGTTCTTAACAGTATTAACATTCACGTGGCAAATATACCCCCCCCCCCCAAAAAAAAAAAAAAAAAAGAAACACAAAGGTACATTTCGTCGTCGGTATATCCTGGCTCTACCATCGCCTTGTTGCAACAAGAACTGCGACGCGTCGCTGAACCAAACTGCTCTCCAGTGTTGCTGTGGCCATACCCTCAGTATCTGAACCCACTTAAAATGGATTTCATGGTGTTGGCGTATTTCAAAACAGAAGCACTCACGGGACGTTTACCTCATTATTCGGTTTCACGTGGGCGTTTACGGACTGTCTGGTACGAGATTTTACGCCGTCCGGGAATTGCTGCTGCAGTAGAGGTCGCTGTTGAAAACCATTTACGCCAATGACGTAACCGGAAGTGACGGTCCAGGACATGTTGTTGTCACTCTTGTTCGGCCTAAGCTTGGGCGGTCACGTGTTGAACATCGCTGTCGGTACCTATCCCAAAGGCGAGATATGAAACTAAGGGAAACATTCAGCAGCCTGGCTACATCTGTCTTGGATTCACCTGCTTGTAATCGACCAATAGCGTTGGTTTTCGTTCAGATGTGGCATCACTTAGTTCCTTGAGTGTTTACATGTGCAACTGATTTGGGAACCGAGAACCCCGGGATTTAAAAGACTGTAGATGTAGGTTCCATGCGAAAAGCTCGCGAAGTTGTTAAATTCATGTTTCCTGGTGCAATCAAACGATAACAAATTTCGTCAAAAAGGATGACCAGTCACAATTAGTAACATTACATTTAAAACCAACAATGAATTTATTTTATCCTTACATAATGACATTAAAAAAAGTAAGATTTATGGAAAGAACGACTTCGTGTAAATAAAAAAATGATGAAAAATGGGTTGAAGAAATGTGTAAGTATTGACGCCTCGTTCATTTTAAGGCACACTAGTTTTAAGCCGGGGGTCTTTTTATTATGTGGTTGCGGAACAGGACCCAATATCAAGTGTGAATCCCCAAGTGAACAGAGAATTACTTACGAATTATCTCTGTCACAGTTGACTGTCTTTAACATGTGCAATGACACCACGCAGCGTCAATCAATGGCGCGTGCATTGTTTACATAAGACGTATCTGCTCCGGGCAAAATGATGCCTTTTACTCATTTTAATACCCATTTACACTAAATAGAAAATACCTTTTAACTAAAAATACTACAAGCGTCTTTACTTATGCTTCTAATACAAAAAAAAATGTTTTAGTATTTAATTTGTCGGAAGAAAAAAGTTAATTCTGAGGACTCCTTAAGTCGCATCGATGTCATCCTTATCAGTGTGACAAATATAGTAGTAAATGAAACTCCCCCTGTTGAAAAATTATATGCATAAGATACTGGAATTATCCATAAAAAGATTTGATGCATGCATGTACCTGAAATCTGGTAGGTCTACATGGTCTCGTCTTTATCACTTGGAAGACGTCGAGAAATTACTAATTCGAGGAGATGATTGAAATTTACACGAATCCAGTTAAATATAGCCAACTGTTTGATGACATATGGCTGCCAGTTATTCTACAGAGACAATTTAACTCACAAAGGTAAAGAAAGCAATTACTACACACGAACATAATAGTATAAGTGAGAACTTAACGCGAGACAAAATCCATGTTTTACAATACAACTAACTGTAGTAACTTCACGCAATTCTCATATATTTATTACAATATGTACACGTAGTCGAGATTTTACAACTCGTTTGAGAATAAAGTGGTGAATTAAGCCGGAAAGCTTACACAATTAGCTCGAGTGCTTGGTGGCTAGCGCCGCCATTTTGGAAGCAATGAGATTCAACCAATAGAACATTTGAAGGTAAAGAGACGACAGTTGATAACCAAAAGGCCAACCTCCCGCCATAAACAAGCCGTCATTCAGTCAACGAGGATCCTCATCTGCAATAAAACCGTAAAACTACCGACAAATGTTTCAATTTTCGCCAGTCAATCGTTTACAGGCTTCGATAGCCGCAATTCACCAACAAAGAACGGCCAAAGGCAATTTGTAGATCTTGAACACAATATCTTTTTGCGACTGTAAAGTTGGTTTACAGTCATAAAGCTAGCCTTTTGTAATATTATCACATTAGGGTATCAGATTAAAAGATAGCTATATAGACATGAAGTGAATGCAAGCTTGCAGCTGAAAGTAGCAATCGTGAAACTAAAAGCACAAATCAACTTGAATGCCTTTCTTGCTATGTGTATTATATTGATGAAATACTTTTTAAATTCAGCAACCTTATTTGGATCAATAGAATGATCATGAATATTCATGAGTAATACAGGAATAAATTCTTACTTAGTAGTTAAAGTAGAGAATTATGATTAAGGTAAACTATATATCATATTTAATTCTTATTTCTTTCATGAACTTGCTGACGTGGAAATGTATAGTTACCGAAGTGTATTCAATACATAGGATTGCTGTAATAAAGTACAATTTCTCAAATATGGATATGTGACCAGAGGACTTTTTGTGAATTAAGAGCATTTTACAACGGTGGCGACTATAAGTTTTCAAGGATTAGTGTGTTCAAAATTACTATTTCCAGTACTACACATTCCCTTAGCCCAAAATAATATGTTACTCACTTCCAAATTAAGAGTTACTCTATTCAATGTGTATTAAGAGAACCTACCATTAAAACATTTTAACTGTGTTATTATAAGCCGTTTGGGAATGAACCGCCCCAGAGTATACGTTTGTGTTCTTGTTAGAGAATACACCGTATTTGGGGAATTTGTTTAGTTTAAATATATCTCTCAAAAGCTGTTATTGGTACATTAGTGATCGTTCGTACTAGATGTAATATTACGGCTCTATGTACATGAATGTACCCTCGTAGATGGAGTCTGAAGCATAGTGGACGTACATACGTTATGTTAATTAATAAGCAGTCTGTATCATAATCTACAACACGGGAAACTAGGTGGGATTGACCTTTGGATGAAGTTTCTCCGGGACTTCCGGTTTCCTTTCACTAAATTGGCCCTTAAGTTAGTCCAGAAATGTGCTGGCGTTAAACTTCATTTCTCAGTTGGGGTTTTATTCGAAAACACAGTATACTCATGTGCAAGAGCAACACTAACGCTGCAAAATTTGATTGGAATATGAAATGGATGCAATGACTGTAATATGGCAATCGTGCTGGATCCCAGACATGCACCGACATCAAAAGTAGGTACCACCATGTTTTCGGAATAAATGATGCCAAGTTCGAAAGGGCCGCATCGGTAATTGGGAAATGTACCCAAATCAATAGACACTGTCCTTAAGGTAGAGAGAATATGGGTGCTACGTTTTAAGACGATCGGTGAAGAATTGCGACCATGAAATATCAACAAAAAAGTTGGTGTGGCACCGCCCTGGATTTTGGGCTATGGACCAATATAATTAGATAGGTTCTAATGGACCAAGGTCCATTCAAATTTGTGGCCTGTGTCGGGTATATATAAAACACAATAGGTGTCGACCCTTAGGGTAGAGACAATCAAATCCTTTAGTGGCGTTTAGCGATTGAGAACATTAACATACACAACACAATTTATATGGAAAAGCAGCCGCTGGTTTAGGGGCAAAGCATGACGTTTCGACAGGTATTCTTTTATCTTTTCATCAACTTTACAGATTATCTTGTATTATAACAGCATATATGTCTATGGCTTCGTTTATGTATCATATAAATATTACCTTTTAGTTTAACTAATTATCATTTGTGCTTGATAACGATAAGAGAATACTTGTCGAAACGTCGCGCTTTGTCTATAAACCAGTGATTACATTACCGAATGATGTCGTGATACTGTTTTGATACATGCATTTTGTGAATTTACAGGCCAATACACGCTATTCAGACCTTCAACGCGCACGTAATCGCTTTGGAAATTTGCATTTGACAGTGAACATCTGTAGAGGTAGAGTCAACTTTTATTAGCTGTGTGGGACACCCTACCATTGCAACAAATTAAATTATCGATAAACGTATTCATCTAAGGTCAATTCGGTTGTACAATGGAGTTAAATTAGATCTTGACGTACATATAGAACCTTTTCGCTCTTCAACCATTTCCAGGTTTTTTGAAAGCCTACTCGGCCACAGTTAGAGATAATTATATAAGTTTGTTCAATCTCTCTCTTGTTACAAGTAGCGGACGAGAAACATTAAGAAGAATCTTCACAACTATCTTATTTTTAGAACAACCAGATTGCTTCAAGTAGGGTTGTTCCATTTGTCTTAGGGCATGCCGTACCATTTGTTAAATGTATAACGTTAGATGTTTGTTTTGTACTATTAAAAAAACAAAACGAGGTTCATTTGCTATATTCTTATTCTTGATTTTTAAAGCTGGAAATTTTAAAAAATTACAATTGTTCATCGAAATCTTTGAAAAGTAAAATATACAGATGAATGAATTAGCATATTACGTTGACTGTTAATCCAAACTCAATAAAATCATAATTTACTTCTTTGGTCTATTTCGGTGGTTGTTTGTATGTGTAGTTTTAGAGGAACACAATATCTCACACGAAGTACACATGATATTTCAATCATTGGTCGACCTAAATGAATTTGATGTATCTCATTCATTCAGTTATTCAAAAGAGAAAAAATCTTAAAAACATATTTGTCAAAATATCGTTTCTTGCCTGATTGCTTTCAATGCTGTTATTGATAAAATCTTAATCTTGTAGGCATTTCTCATAGCTCTAATATATCTGTACATAAAACTGTTTTCAAAGAAAATGAACCGAACTCGTATTAAGAAAATGATTTTTGGTGGTATCATTCTAATAGGAAAATTGAACAATATTTTTTCAATGCCATATGAGCACTAGCTGGTGTACCCCACGGCTTATGCTATCGTACAGAAGTAGATTGTCTATTGTATAACAGAGTATGGTTGGGAGCTAATCAATGCTTGCTCATCGTCTTCATGCTGAGACCTCATCCAATTCACTATGATGGTTCCCAAGTCTTTGCTCGTTGAACGCTAGTCGTCAATGAAAGCTCTAGGGGTAGCGGTGAATTCTTTACAATACACATACGTGCCCTGAAAACATCGAGTCAGACTATTGACAAGGATTGCACGTTTTCTACACACTGTTTGACATCAATCTTCCTTTTCACTCAACCTTGTTTAAATTTGGGAGTTTGATGAGATGTCATTTTGGATTTTCCTATCATTCAGCACTTCGACCGTGGATACAACTCGCAATAGAAATTTGCAACCAGCAGCCCAAATAATCTGACTATTGACTTAAGATAAATTCGCTCAAAGGCTAAAAGTTGTTGAACTATTGGTTTCTCATTGGATCCTTGAACTAATAAACATACAATATGATACATTCCATATGTTTCATGGTCATTTTACGAAATTTGATTTTCATACCGGTATCTTATTTTATACGATAAAGAGTACCATGATATTTGTTTTCGTTGAATGATGGTATGGTCCTGGTTGGGGTAAGACGCCCGACACTTTATTGCGTACATCAAAACCACAAGTTGTTATGTAACCTGTCAAGGATCGCCAATCACATAGAATTTGGATATTTAAAGATTCTAAAGAAACATTGCGTCAAGGTGATATTTCAGCGAGTAGAATGATTGTTATTCTGCAGTTTTCCTGTTTCTATTTTTAAAAATATGACCGATGTCAAAGGGTAAAATGATGCGGATAAAAGAGTGCCATTATGTAAACCACACACCTCTGTAGCATTATTTCAGTTTAAACATTATATTACTGTAAATTAAATGGACTTGACAAGAGTCTCAAAAACGTCTTTTCCAAAACAATACACTTATCCTACCTAATGACAGTTGGTGGAGAGGCATTGTGTATGGCTAACCTTATTTGCATGAGGGTTCTCATGTTGGATAGAATTGATTTTAATTCTTACAAAGGTTTCCGTAAATCAACCCTTCCTACCTCTCCAGAGTACCTTACTTCAAAACACAATTCTATAGAAATTATGCCTCTTTCATTTAATCACGTAGAAAATGAGTTTGTCAGATGGTTTGTTTTTCTAACGCCACTTGTCATAAAGTCTTAGTGTTTCATTATAACCTCAGAGAAGCTAAAACTCACCAATCGATATGTCTCCCTAGACTACATGTCACTTGTTCTTGCCTAATATCTGTGATTGTTCATATTCATAAATTCAATTTGCTTGATCCGTGTTTTATGACATAAAGGTCAAATCATATTGTGTCATATTAGTCTTTTTATATCAATTTAATGTTTATCAACGTTGCAGCGTAGACTTAAAATAAAAAAAAAGTTTTCAAAATCTACGGTCTAGTGTCCATCATTTTCCATGACGTAAAAATGACCCTGAAAATCACGATCCAGAGATTGGGTCGTTTCCGTACATCAGAAATCAACTCATGTCCGGACTTACAAAAGCATAACTATAAATTACCTACCCAGTGTGTTTAAATTGGCTGACGACGGAGGAGGTGGGTGGGGGTAGTAGTAGCAGCGTTGAAATATGGGCGTATGAAAGCAGTTTATTCACATAGATGTATCCTTTTAGTCGATAACAAAGCCATAACTATAGTTTCTGTTCTACATAGAGATTGCTAACAAAAATACTTATCTAAAGCTACCCTATAAAATAGAACCATTAATTAGTAAACATCGTTTACGTTAAATAGCATGATGATGTATAGAAAACCAGTTACTGTATTTCATTATAAACGATGTTTTGTAGTAGATTTATTCTGAATCTATGTATGTATGTACGACGTTATCGTTAGAATGGAATATACGACTACTTCTAGAAACAATCAGTCCCATGTTTCACGATTTATTACATAATTAAGATTATGAGTTTCCGAATCAGTTTGAATAAAAGAACCATTCCTTTACATTAATTTGATGTCTCTACACTAATTGGTGTATTTATTTCTCTTGATTGCCACACGGTCCTATCTATTTCTAAATTAGTAACAATGTCCGCTTCTTCTGATATATTGAGATCAGCCGAGGTGATAGACGCTATTCAATAACCAGAATTCATTTATATCCCAATGAAATCTTAGTGGTCACATTTAACGTTTATATCATCTATTATAAATACAGTTAGCATCTAATGTTTAGTCCAGAACACTGAGAAACTGTATTTTATCTTAGGCGCTGACACACAAGCGGACTTTGAAATACGTATTTTTTCCCTTACACCCCCCCCCCCTCCCGCCTCAATGTGTTCATTTTTTGAAGAGGCTACCTTGTTTTCAGGAGAAAGACCAGAAGTCCTATTATGGTATTTTGGATGTCATGAATAAATGTGTCAGTTTTCTGAAAAACGCCAAGTGTATACTTGAATGTGTCAGTGGTCTTCGTTAATTAATGGTATGTAATTATGAATAATTTTAACAAAAATGATAGACCTATTATATATACTAGGAAAAATCCCAGTCGAGCTATTGCGTTATACTGATTTTAAACCAAGGTATTATAGGGAATAGAATTCAGCCATTAAATATAGCCTTTTAAGTCCTTGCTGTATTTAGTATTGGAGAAAATTCGCGGAGAGTGATGATGTGAAATGTATTCAAATTGCGAGCGCATATATTTTTTATGAGTGATTTTGAGGTTGGTAGAAAATAAAGGGAAAAAGATTATGATGATTAAATCCAGTTAATCATTTCAAAAAAGTATTTTGAATAATTAAACAAGACCAATTAATCGTTTTACTATATAAAAATGAATTTAGTGAACTAAATTGTGTATTAAATTTTGTTGTAAAATCTAGAAGGAAAGCTTTTACTACTTATTTTCATGCATTTACATTGAATAGGCGACCAGAGCATAATTCATACTATTCAAAGAATCTTGTTTGAACGATATGACATCCATGGCTTTGTTTGGGTTTGGGACTTATATAGAAATAAGTAGTAAAATTTTGGAGAATTGGATATATTTCTTACATGACGAGTGATATATTTTTGTGGTTGAAATCTATGAAAGAGTAGCTCTAGATGAGTTGAGAGATTTGATTATTTAAAGATGGTAGTAAATACTTTAACTCTAGTCCTCACTGACAACATCGATATTAATTTAAGCTCGAGTTTCCTTGTATCTTGTATCTCATATTATGAGTTGGTGAGAGAAACGGAATGTATGATAATTTGGTTTGAAACTAGACATGATTATGTTGGAGATTATGTGGCCAACGTCCAGATTACAATGATCATATTTGGCGTCATTTTATTGACACGCTCTCAAGGGAGAGTTTAGTTAATATTCCCGATTGTTTATGGCGCGACCCCCCCCCCACCTCGTTTCGCTTGATTCTTAATCAAAGCGATTCAAGACACCTCTTTTTTATGCATGACATTTAAATTATCCCAATCTTTATTCACTAGTTATAATAATGTAGAGTAATATTAAACCCTTGCACTAGTCATGGGCGACATGAATTTCATTATCTAATGTGGTCGACAGAAGAGGATGATTGAAAAACTGTTCAGATGTAACAAGTCCTAATTGACACGCGATTCAATTATATTATAAAGGTCTTCAAGAAATGCAATATCTAAAATTCAAAATATCGTGTATGCAACATTCACTGGCGTCTGGCCTGGGTTATCATAGTTATGGTAGCCGCGATTAATGTCAAATGAATAATCGCCGTACAGTGAAGTAAGATTTCATAATTCAGGAGTGTGGGTATAATTTTCCAGATATTTTTAAAAAGATTATTCTATGAATAACAATTTTAGTTAGTTGATATTGCTATTAATTTTAACCCCCGTTTGTTCCCCTTTTGCATAGAACTAAATTGTAAAGTAAAGCAAGAAGAAATTCACATAGCCTATAAAGAAGTTTTAAACTAAAACCAATAATCAAGACTTTCACCACTTCTTCACCATTTTTTCAATTTGCTGGTCAAATGTTTTATTCGCCATTTTAAGCGAGGTGATTTGTTAATGGTGTTTGTTGCCGGGTTTAGCAGATGTTATTACATTGTCTGAGTTCTACATATTTACTTACTGTAATTAAAGGTACAAATCAACACCCTACCAATGACTCACTGAATGAGGTCCACGCTATTCGATAAAAAATTTAAGCCTTCCAGCATCTATACACTGCGCCACGGGCTTTCTCAAATAGTATAGTCCCGCACAAAATATTCAAACCCAATTCTCAAATATAGACTTTCCTTAGAGTGATTTCTCCACTTCCATTTTCGGCATGTAATCACAGAAATTACTTGTCAGTTTTTGTGGCTAAAACTCATTATCCTATGTATTAATGGAGTTATTTGGTCCTGATGTCGACACGTACAGAATTGAAAACCTCCTGACAATGGGTCTGGAATTGAAATTAGTTAAATTTTGTCGCTGCCTGTCAATAATATTTTACCTTCTGTCTCATCAATGTCATCCAAGAATCCTTTAAGAGAAGGGCTTCCAAACTCGGTAACTAAACAGACTATGACTGGCATTTTTCCAATAGATAAAAACTGAAAAGAAGTTTCTTCATTGTGTTTAACTATGCAATTTAAGCATTATAAAATTTATATACAAGATGCTACATATCAAGTATTTTGGAAGTCCAAAAACATTGTATTTGAAGTACATGGTTTTGTGCCTCTGACTTTTGTCATTTAACACGAGGTATTTCAGTATCCATGTGGTAACTTCAGCGTGTTAAGTTTAAGTAACGACAAAGGGTAAGTAAGGGTTTTACATCGAAAGGTATATAAATATAATATGCTAGAAAATAGAACGAGTCTACCTCTATTTTTTGGCTAAATCTGACATAATAGCGTTTACTGTTTTACTTGCATGACTTCACAAGCTAAAATCATTGAAATTACATTTCCAGATCTCAAATAGAGTAGCATATTGGCCCCTCAGTTTTTGAACTTTAGATTGCATTAGATCTAAACAACGAGAGCAAATACAACTCTTCAAAGGATAAGAACCCAAAACACTTATTCACACCAATACAAATTGTTTGTATTGTAAATGTCGAAGAGGAAAATGTGCATCAGTGGTTATCCATAAAATGACCACCTAGATACTAGTTCATAACCGCATTCCTTAAAGGGGGTTACACAATGCAGATCTGTGCGTTTCACAATTTTAGTATGTCTGAAAAAGTGACAATGTACCTTTATATTCACAAATGTTAATACAAATTATTTGTCCATTATCTAATCAACAAAGCATGACCAATATTTGATGCTTGTAAATATAAATCGATTGGGAAAAGAGGGTATTAAGAGGGTATTGTGATTCATAAAGCCATCTTTCTTTACCTTCTTTGTTATTGATGAGTTATTAATATGCCATAAGATATGACTGCGGGATATCTAGCTAAGATTTAAAAGAGAAAATCTGATTTATTAATTATTTGTAATACAATTCTTATAATCTAGTTGAGTCAATATTGGATATAGAAAAACATATTGCAGATTAAACGTTGTATCGACTGTAAATATTGCTGTGTGATTTAAACAAACAAAACAGAACATATTTTCAAGTTTTTTTCTTACAATAGAAATCTTTTGATTTTTCAATAACAAATATGTGTACATTGTACATAGCAATTTCAAGTTTTGCAAAATATATGAATAGACAAACAAATTTATGGGTTGATTTATCTAGATTGCAGGCTGAATGACGATGGATTTTTCGATGTTTAAAGTCGAATTCTGTCTAAAAACTATGAAACCATGTATTTATTTGGAATGTTCGCATAGTTATTGTATTAAAATGGATACGACATTTAGACAATCACTACACGGCGCAGGGGATGTTGATTGACATGCTCAATGGTCTGAAATTTGAGTAGTCATGGCATAATGACAGTAAGGATGTCCCAACAGCGAATGATAACAAAATATCAACCTAAATAGGAAGAAGACTTTTGTACAATTTTTTGTCTTTAAATTAGTAGCATTGCATTTATTAATATCTTTGGCAAATTGTTGGATTCACGGATTTAAATCAAAATGAGCGAATGAGTGGTAGATTGTTACATAAAAAAGAGCCATAATGTGGTAAACATTCCATTCTAGGTTGATTACAGATATTTTGTGGGAAGTTTCTCCGGTAAATTTCCACTATCCATATAAGGGTGGGTGTCGGCGTCATTTGGCTTAAATAACCAATCTCTACAATTATTTACATCATATTTGATAAATGAAGATCCAAAACCCAAAGCTACAAAACTATCAGAAAGGAAAAGGTGTAGCAATTTCTATCAGCAGACTGGCCCCGTCAGGCTGGATGGGGTTTGCAAGAATGACTTGACTGTAATTTACTACTATGCTTATATGTAGCCAGATATTATATATTAAATGTAAAAACGAACTGTTGCAGGATTATTACTTGTAAAACAAAAGTCTTAACTAATAAGAAGACAAACGTCTTACCTATTTAGATGAGTGGAAGAGAATGCACAACGTGAAGAGGGAGCCACGAGGACAAGAGAAAATACTAGACAATCAAGGGTTGTTCTAAAATTATTGAGATTTCGTATAATAGTTTGGATGCAGCTATGGCCGGTGTGGCGCCAGGCAGGGTAAGCTTATTCTTCCGGACACCTGTTACCATGTATTTTCTACACGGGGAGCAGTCCATTTGCTGATTACACTATTTTGCCTAATAACGTTTTTAGGACTCCGAATTCTGTCTAATGGTTTCGATTGTTCGTACTTGGTTTTATTTTATTTATATGTAATAGAATAAAGAGTATGACTGTCACACGTTGGATGTGGAGAGTTTTCCAGATCTAACCAGTGACGGTATAGCACTATGGTACTACAGAAAACCCATTGATTGTTAAATTTATGGTTCTTTCAATATTCAGCTCAAGATTTATAATGGTGCCACCGTCCCCGCACCCCCTAATAATCTTAATCACTGTCGGAAGTGTAAACAATACTGAATTTAGCGGTAATATGGTTTCCATCTACGCAGACTAGTTGAAGAAAGTGGCAATGTGGTGTCCTAGTTTAAACTATTGACGCAAACCAGAAATTTGATATTACACTATTTTACGATCAAATGGATAATTTTTATTTTCCAATTATTAATTATCCCACGCCGGAAAGTATTAACAGGAGGAATATTGAAATGTTTTTTTTTTTTTCACAGATGTCTCAGAAAAGTTTTTACACACGCCCACATGTGGTAATATGCTAACTCAATGTTTGGGGATTAAATAATATTTATAAAACGAATTTGATTTAATTTTTGTCCGAAGGTCCATTTCCATATGCAGCAATATATCACTAAGCTATAATTACTTAGTTGACTTCATTAACACAGAATTCTCATTGACTATTTGTATGCTTCTTCGATGACATCAGAAATTGGGTACTATTGTTGTAACAATTTCTAATTTTACTATTATTTCGACCTGTCTTTCTTTTTATGTACTTTTTTTCTCTGATTCGCGCCAGCTATTGGTGAATTAAAACATTCACATTTCTGCCTTCCAGAGGCCTGCTTTACAGCGTGTCATATACGAATACCATATACGACAAGAGTTTAAATCTTCATTAACGTTTTAAAATGAATTGCATATTATGTAAAACATGAAAGCTAGGGACATGATTTCTAAGTACGAGTATGTATCTCGATATATATTTCATGAGTGGATTAAAGTGTTCCTGTTTCGTAGCAACATTCCAATTACACTTATACCAAGAAGTCTTGTAATCAATATAAAAAGATGTTCAGCCATTCTCAATTGTTTATCTTGTAATCAAACATGTATCTTTCTATATATGTATACCACTCTGATGTAATTAGGCAAATCAGTAGAAATTTGTAGACATGACAGAATGGGAACAGTGGAAACTAAAGTTGATTATCTACACGACATGGTTAACTGTTTATGGATGACGGAAACTGGCTGGAGTATACAATATGTACTGGTTAATGTTTTCTCAGGTCGCCGTGTCTCTTACGATTCATGGAATCGAGCTTGGTTTGTTTAACGTCCCATTTTCCGAACCCATTGAGTTAATGAAGACGGACATACGCTGAAAATTGGCCCGGATTGGATTTTTTTCTTATATACTCTTAATCCAATTCCAACTGCCAGTGTAACGGGGTCCTCAGGTTTAGGTCCTGTCCGAATGACTATACGTTGATCCTGAACAGGATCCCTGTTCATCACCACTTACGTGTATAAGGGGAAAATCATGCTGTAAGATCATGTAGCAAATAAAATATAAGTAGCAATCAATATTAAACAAACACTGAGAATATTTCAGAATGAATAAATGCATTTATAAGAGACCGATTCTGGAAATACATAGCATAATCCAAATCAAATACACTTCTCATAATCCGTGATTCTGTTATGTAACAGCATTGTAACCAATTTCAACCAGATACCGGTGCATCAGAGATTATCATAAAAATAAAATCTGAAAAAACATTTTCTTTGACTTTAAGTCAGAGATGGACCATCATTCAGTCACAAATAGATGGAATCCGACGAAACACGAAAGTATAGCAGCATACCAACCTTCAGTCAAATACCGCAAAGTTTCACCTGAACAAATTAATGGAGTCTATACCTCTGCCATACCAAATTTTAAATACTCCAAACTTTGTTTTTTTTAATTTGGAAAACAACAATGAAAGACTGACAGACGAATGGCGTTACAATCCATTTGAAAAATATAAATACAATCAACAATAAAATGAAAGTGGGTCGAGGAAACGTCCTAATTTTCCGCACCATCCGGAATAATAAAGTCGGATATACACCATTCAGTATGCTTTGTGAGAAGTTTTAGTCAAACGGCTTGCATACATGTGGGATCCTGTTCCTTGCTTGGCCCTCCGGCCTGTACCAATAACAATGGTGGGAGGGGGACCACGCTGGAAAATCCCTATGTATTTTTTCGACCAACTCCTTGACTTGTTTAGTGAGCCGGGCCTTGTTGAGCCAACACCAATAAAGCCCCCATCAGACCGGAGTGGTGACCCTACTGCGCTCTGAGACCTGGAAATACGGAAGGTCGTCGGCAAGCGTGAACACAACGCGGAAAAGTGTCCCAAAATTACAAACTGCGATCGGTGTGTTTATACAGCATTCTCGTCACGATGTATCCGCGCTTATGGCGTTTCTATTGAGATCTATAAGCTTGGCAACGACTGCCATCGCGAACCCGCGTCGCTCAACCACATATACCACACGTCTTATCTGGACTACCCGTGCGTTTCCTCCACGTGATCACGGCGACTATATAAGCTGGTTATATTTTTTTTCGAAATTTCAAGATGACCTTTCAATTGCCCGTTTTCAAAGCAAGTCATGAAAAGCACGGTCGCCATAGTCGAGTAATGCAAGCCTGGTCGCATTAAGAACTCCATACGCGTAGTGGGAACCTCATAACATCGCCATATGCTTAGAGATAGCCCCATGAGGACGTGATGCAATGGCGCAACAGTGATGGAATCATCGTAACATCGCGATGACAATGCCATAAGGACTCTGAGCGGTCGACACCTGAGGGTTGTGGTGAAGACGACACGACGGCACCGTTGCAAATGTTACATTTACAATTCTCCCAGCGTCTTTGCCACGTGTGTACTGCGCGTGTACTACCTTCATAGAGATGTTACCACGCTTATTTTGCGACCTGCGCGACCCACCACGTTCTTTCAGCGTTCCAGGTTATATGGCAGAATCTTGGCATTCGCTTTGAACATACTCTAAGCAAACGACATGACCCAGCGATCATTGGCGACGATGGAGACCACAGCACGATATCTAGCGTTTACACCACGCTTATGGTGATCTAGACACGCTCTGAAACCATTTATGTCGCCGTAGCAGCGCAGTGGGGACCTTTGCGACCCCATCACGTTCTCACAGCTTTCCAGATCATATGAACATGTTCAAAACTAACGTCGTGGCTCGGCGATCATTGGCGAACATGGAGACCACAGCACGATATCTAGCGGTTCCACCACGCTTTTACCATTTCGCTCGCAGTAGAAACGCAGTAAGGACGCAACCCCGTTCTGACGGGGGCATAAGGATGGCATAGATTCGGTTAAAGTGTACAATAAAAACACAGAATATGGCCTATCACGTGATGTTTTTTTCATGGTCAATGACAAAAACACAATGGAACGTGACATCAGGTGTTAAAGAAAGTATATTTGTAGATGAATAAAAATGGCCATATTTATAATGAAACATTGAAGTGACACCAGATGCATTCCAACAAATTCTCACTTCGGAGATGATTTCCATCCGTAAAATAATCGAGCATGTTGCTTTATTAGCTACATGTATTAAAACAAAGAAATTATTAAATATGGCCGATGTTAAGATTTTCAATAGGTCTCAGAAAGCGGTAGTATATCAAATAAACAGAATATCAAATTTACGGCCACAGGTGGGCGATAGCCGGGGTTTCGTAGATATTTCATTTATATCAAATATGGCCGACCCTAGATATCAACCACTAAAAGTTGTATTCCCAGTTGTCAAGTTCGATAATTACTTTAGACGGTTTATAAACTATTACCATTCAGAGTGTTAAATATTTATGAAGCCATGTTTACCGACAGAAAGACACGATGGTAGCCGAAAAATTAAATTACATCTTCTTCAGAGGAAGGGATAATTTCTCGGGGGACTCGCTAAAGGTTTCCATCAAACATAAGCCAGGTCGTCTGCGAGGCACAGTACAGACGAATCTTCAGTTAATTATACAAAAGGGTCAACATTTAATTTACTATAAATATAAACCAGAATATTACCTGGAATATATTCCTTCGCCAATCATTGTCTCGTCGTCTCTTCATTTCAAATATTGGCATAGATTTGATAGAAAAGAGGCATTGTTAAATTGGTTATTAAATCAAAATGTCACCAAATGTTTTTTCTACTGTCTATGTTTCAAAGAGTTGATTAAAATGGCGTGGTGGAGTCATTCTTCAAGACAGGTTTTACACCTTTTTTTAAATTTCAAAAAATATATACTCTAAGTAGTATTATGGCGGGTTTATTATATTTTTATGTATAGTACATTACAAAGAGGTCATTAGGAATTGCTTGCTAATGAAGTTTAAAGATGGGTTCCCAGCAAAATATTTATCGGGTGGTTATTGCCAATAAAAGTATGGCAATTTTGGTATATATGGAAAGTAGAGATATCCAATCTTACTAGAAAAATATTGGATTCCCTGAAAAACACTCATTGAGCGTATACAAGACATAAATGTAAGGGTTCCCCTAATCGACAGCCCGACGATTAGGGCTATACCCACGCGTGACGTCGAAGGCTGCACGAGCACATTGGGCGCTTTGAGTACATGTTGACAAACTCTATAAAGCGTTAGACCTACAACACTTTCTGAGATAAATATCACGGAAAAAGACACAGGCAGTGGATAATCCGAGAATTTAATTAGGATTCGATATTTGTAATAAACTGTCAGCGATTACAGACAACAACGTCTTGTGTATGCAATGAATTCTCACCCGTCTCCGCCCGTGGTTGCCACAGGGACGGGGAAGGATACCTCCCTGACGCAAACATTGCCTTTTTTGATCGATTTTCATAGCGGGATGTACTTGACTTTTACTGTGTTTTGAGAAGGATTTACAGCAAAATTATGATAAATTAATTAGTTTGAATATGTTTTTAATCCTAATATATCACCAAATCACCCAGTTTGTACCCGGGAAACCAACTTTAACAAGCTAAACTAAAGACTGGGAAAAAACGTATGCCAAGTCGTATGGATGATCCTACCGCGTGAGCATTCCCCTGTACGTAAAATTACTCTTAAAATTAACCATCGTGGAAATCTTTTACCAACAATATGGAAAGAATCGAATAATTTTGAAGATCGCAGAGGCGTCATAATTCTCTATTTTATTATTGTGATCTACACGCGTGTCTCATATAAAGTCTTTGGATAACATAAAAAAAGTTCTAAATGCTATTTGCATTTTGTTTATAATTGAAAAATTATAAAATGCAATATTTTCACACGCTATAGGTCTAATTTCTTTTCGGTCCCCGGTACAGGTTCACCCATGTATCTATTCTGAAAATAGCAATTTTCTTTCTGTTATATGTATTGTGCTATTGTTTAATTTAATCAACTTCCGTGGAAACGCTTAAAATATATTATGTCGTTTTATGATAGAATGATACGAGCAAGCTAATGTCCTTTTTATTACTGTCTTTAATTAATTTATAATAAGGTTAATGGTAATAAATATATCTTTTCCGTCTGGTTAACAGGTTCTATTTTCTTGGATCTTCTATATACTACCAGCTGCGACTCCAAAGCAGACCCGTCTTGCACATTTTTTTTTTTTTTTAGATACACTGAAAATGTAAATGGAAGCTTACGGAAGTTTCATTGGTGTCAAATAATCATTATGGCCAAATTATTTTACACATGACGCTAATACAATTTATGGAAAAGAGCAGACATTTCATCTTTGACTGTTCGTCCAACGCAATATTATGAAAACAGTTCAAGTACTACGAATTTCTATAACATTAGTTTCAATTAGTTCTTGAATTATACAGTAACAAGGCCGATATTCGACCTTAGCTTCTGGCACCGATACTTGCCTAGTCTGTATAATAATTCCCTGGTCATTTCCATTATTACATCACTATATTATTGACCATTGTCCATCTGGTTATCAACCATTATTATGGGAGCGGTAATAATTACGACCATTGTTTCTAATTACATAAGTTCTCTCTTGAGATGGTAACATTAGAATTTATAATTTTATCATGATTCGCTTTAAACTTGGCTTGAAAACATGGCGCCATGTTGATGTTGAGAAAGCTTTTAAAATTGTACTGCTTTTAAAACCATGGAAAATGTAAACAGTTTAGCTACTTAGTGACCTATTGTTACCCCGTTTGACCTTAATACGACTTTTAAACACAATTAAACCCCTATTTAGAAATACCAGCAATGAATATGCTCACACCAGCAGTACTTAAAAAAAGTTTTCAGATCAAGGACAAATATCACGCATAACATTGATGGGACACTCTGCAATTTAATAGGATATCATCGTACGACTAGCAGAATATAAATAACTTCTGAATTGTGATAGGGTTGAACCAAGAAGCTTTAATGAACGGGAGGCAGCATGACGTAATTATACCATTATGACGATTGGAACCGGTGACGCTGTACTCATGCTAATCCAAAACATTAAAATTAATTGGTTGTGCGGAGTGAATAAAATTTTTTTTTTTTTTAAAAAAAAACTATACAAGAGTAACATAATACCTAATTATTCCAGAAGAAATTTGGTTTACAAAGTGAGAGGCAACACATGTACAGATATAAAAAAAAATCATTATTAAGTCATAATAAATCATGATAATATCCATAAAGTTTTAAAATTTTAACTACCATCTCAAACAGGGTAGCCTATATAGAACAGATTGTATAGATTTGTGAAAAGTTTCACTACGATAACATGTAATATCCAATACACGAAATACTGATTGCTATATTAAAGCTTCTTGGGTGGAGCAATCCTAGTATGTGTGAAAAATAATAAAGTACACACAACTGTGAAGTGCATTAAATGGTTGTGCTACTCTGCAATTCAATAGGATTCCCACAAAACTACCCAACAAAGTCTGGTCTGTTGAGCGCTTACAATATTTCAGTGACAGCATAGGACAGTGTCTGTGGTAACATCGCGGTGGGACTCTTAATAAAATTAAGTAAATTTATTAAAATGTGGGTTTAACGTTCAACTAATGAAGACGGACGTGACATGCGCCGTTTTTCGAGTTCCAGCATATACACGGTATCTCGGATTTCGTCCGACTGGACACTTGTTTAAACAGCCCCTGTCCTGCACCACAAGTGGAATGTTCTTGTCCAACGCAAGGAACCTCAATATTAGCAAACGTGCGCCTTACTGGGCCTCCACGGTCCTTGTTTAAAAAGAAAGGGTTATTCATAATGGCAACATAACACCAACAATGGAAACCTAGTATTCCGATTTTCTCTCATTAATTTTCTCAATCTCAATTTTAACGACTTAATACTCATGTTTTCATAAACTAAACTAGAATTTGTTTCCAGTGTACAAACACGATTGCGTGATAGAGATGGAAGAATATCGTGTGAATTTCCTGTTTGCATATTACGTTTATGACGTTTTATAATCGCTTTTAAAGACATGCTATTTTTGCTCATATCTGGTCGACCTAAAATAAAATTAAGTTACGTCAACTTTATTTGTGAAATGCGTCGCTTTTATGATTTTAGATAATATGTCCTTTCCAGTGATATGTACCCAGTACCATTTCAAATAGTCAATCATATTATTTAAAACGATGTAGATTTTTCGAGATTCCTATATTAACATTGGGTTCGCAATGTATCAACGATTTCACTAATGTCTTTTGAAAGACTCAATTCGAAAAGAATAGACATGTTTGGTTTAACATAATGATCTGTACATAGTTTTACACCAAATTTTTAAATTTCGATGAAGTTACCAAATTATATCACTTGTTATTTACTACAGCTAAAGCGGTTTTGATCCGTTTACTTTTATTGAAATCATGGACTTTATTTTCAAACAATGAGAATATTGATCATATAGCCAGTTCTTACTGTTGAATCATTACAAGTATATAAATTGCTTTCATTTCATTTCTGATATAACGTAATGCCTGGGCTTGCGTCAGGAAATAAAATCCACGTGTTATTGTTATTCCTATTCAAATAATCCTAATATACTTGCATGAAATAATGTGCACTTTTAATCTGCAAATGTCGCTATTCGCCAACTGTAAAATGTAATGGCTATAAATAACCAAGTTACAAATGAACATGGAATATACATCATGCATGAACCGTGTTTTAATAACATTGAAGAAAAGATATATGTAAATCAAAACGTCTGCGCGATTCCCGGAATTTAATTAATTAAAAACAAAAAGTCAATGTAATGATTAGGACGATATAAATCACAACGTGACCCTTCACTATAGAAGATCTCATACTATACCGGATACAAGTTTTTCCCCCAATTTCTTGTGCGAAGTGAAACGAGTGCTACCGATATATAGCGCTATGACTTTCTCATAATTAAAGAAAATCAATCGGCATCTCCGACACCAAATATTTCTTTGTATAAAACAAGAAATAAAGCAGAACAGATAGGCAAGTAATTTAAGGCCCGTGGTCAGGTTTCTTATAATGAAAGTCGTGACTTGTTATTTCCTATTTCTTCTATTAATCATTTAACTACTGAAAATTTGAAAATTAGCTAGCCGACTAGGGCCGAACACCAGTGACAGATCGACTAATCAGCGAATGATACATAGATAAGTCAAGCAGGCCAACGTATATTCATAAACCTTTAAATATCATATTGAATAGCTGTAAGATTTGACAAGATTTCAGCTGAACTTGGCATCTTCTTTGCTCTTGTCGATAATCACATGTACTGATGTATTGAATTTAGCCATTTGTAATCGACGTCGTACTATCACCGTCCCCTTCGCTGCCCCATCGGTCAATAGGCGGCAGCAGTCACACAGAAGCCAGTACCACAAGGCTATTCGATATTTTGTTTCCGCGTCTCACAGAAACACATGTTGGCTGTTGTACAAGCTGGACTAGGGATTACACGTTTCCAACTATTTCAGTGTTTGTGGTGTGGCATGACACTGATACGTTATGTGAAACTTCTATGATTATCAACTGTTAAGAGTCTGTGAGATCTTCAAGACACAAAACAATGAAAAAGGAATGATTGGGTGATTTACGGACTTTCAGGAAAAGATGGAAACGCTTGCCTTATTTTTAGATTTTTTACTTTCCATGTCATTTGTGAAAATAGTCGGTAAGTACCATTTTATTTTCGTATACATAAAAGAACAATTGAATTTTTGTATTTATGTTGTTAGTGGACCTTTCAAAAAGTTTGCCGGCTACTTGAGATATTATCGATCGGGCCAAATTCGGTAAATTAAGCACTTAACGTGATTAGTAATTAACTAGATTAAAATGATTAACTTCATCTGACCAAGTATAATTAATGTGTTTTATTGTCAACCCCCTTGAACTGCAAGATGAACATGATTGGTAACTTTTGGTCGTTCCGTGTACACTACTTTATATCAAATTCTATAAATGAATTTTATATGAGCAAGTTCAATTTACGATAAATTGTGTCTTTCGTTCTTTTATTCAATGGCCACACAAGTTCCAATTAAATGATAATATCTCCAAAATTCAAATGATTCTCGGTTTTCCTTGAACACAAAGACGAAATGGTTCTGCATTCTGTTTCTTTGATGAATTAGCAAAAATATGTTCGCATTTTTGATCTTCTGTGAATTAAAATATATTTCGTTTCCTAGAAACATCGAATACACGTAAACTGTGCATGTACGTATATATATGTATATCACCTGAATAAATTAATAATCCCATGTTATGGTTTCCTTATGATATATGTACATAGAAAGGTTTTTGCTTTTTTTTTTTTTTGACGCCTTCAAATTCGAATATTTTCTTGTCGTACATACATGCACTTTGTTCTTACGATTTGATATCTGAATGAAATTCGACTTAGCTATTACAAATCAAAAGGACAAACACGAATAAAACGTCAATATTTTAATTGTTTACTATCTTGAAATGGCAGATCTCAAAATAGATAATTACAGATCATGAAAATAAATTATTAGTAATTTACAAAACACAAGGAACATAAAATCAATGCCAGAATACAAAGATAGAACAGAACAGCTACCTGCAAAATAACTTATGACACGTCTTTAAAGTAAGACCATGATAAATCATTCTACAGGCTGATATTAAATAAGCAGTTCAAAAAGTTTTATCCGAAAAAAGCACCCAAATCTATATGTAAATAGTAATCAGAAATGGTTTCAAGGGTGTTGTTTTCTTAGAGAATAGAGCCCATTAAAATATTTTATTTAATTGGATTTGAGGTATTGCTTCATTTGAGGGTGCGCCTGTACCTGTGTTTATATTCTAAATTTCTTTGCCCTTACATGGAAGTTTTTGGCGGTTTTGTAGTAGAGAATGAGGTGAAAACATGTTCAGTAAAAGTAGATACAGTATAACTATTAACCATTCGTAATTAAGATAGGCAGACGTAGACCAACTATCCATTAAAATTACCAAAAAGTAAATCTAGTAAAATTTTGTTTTAAAAATGTAGAGATCTGTGCATAATACTCAAATGAAACGTGGTATCAGGGATTCTGTAATGAGGTGGCATGCCCTAAATTGTTTCAATAGCATTTATTATTTGAACGTGAAACACAAATGACACAATTCTGTTGAATTATGTCAATAATGTCTCATCATAATTTATATTTTATCCTTGGTTGAAAACCGGACAAGCTTCGCCGAAACGTCACCCAGATTTACAATGTAGTGTAAGTGTATTCCATTGAGGGGGTGGGGGCATGGCGGTGAGACGCTGGCTCGCTAGTCTGGGGGTGGGGGAGGGGGTCGCGTGTTTGATCCATGCATTAGCAGAGAAATTTTGTCGGGATTTTCCAACGTGGTTTCCGCTTGTCGGTGGTGCAGGAAGAACAAACAAGGACATCTGTCTAGCTGCTCAGATAGGAGAAAAATCGAGGTCCCGTGTATAGATTGGCGTGCACGTAAAAGATCCCTTGACAAATTGAATTTGACATAAGAGTAGGCTACAGTGCCGCTGCCCCGGCAACATTTCCCTCATAGCACACTGTATGGTGTATGCCCGTCTTCATTAGCCCAATCGGAGCAGACCAGTATACGACTTTAAAACTGATTTCATTTCATTTCCATAGAGGTGTGTCTTATGTATAGACTGTAATCAAATTGTACTCTAAAGAAGTGTGCCGTGTGTATCTGTATACGCTGTAATTGTATTCATGTATGGCCACAGATCACTAATTTTTTTCCCCAATGACTTTAATGTTAATTCTCGTCTATTAGACCGGCTGTAACTTTTTCCCAAATATTCGTTGGGTAGAACGCTTTCTGCCACAGTTGGAGCAACATGTGGCAAACTCTGGCCCAAAAGGATGTATGAGGTTCACCATGAAAAACTTGAGATACACAGGCTGGAAGTAGAGACAACTAAACAACAATTTTCGGCCCTCCCTTTTAACGTTACCAACCTCACAACCCTTGTATCCTTCCGCCTCAAAACCATGAATATTCACCAAAACCTGGCAGAAAATGTATTTTTAAACCCTTTTCTTCGATTGTACACCGAAAAAGTCAACAAAAATCGCCAATCAAAAGGGGGGAAAGGGAGAGAAAGACTAAAAATAACATTCGCCCTACATGAATATTTAGTGATGGGTGTCCGTATAGACGGTAATTGTATTTTATAGAAGTGTGTCTTATGTATAAGTATACACTGTAATTAAGCTCTATAGAAGTGCGTCTTGTGTATAGGTATGCCTATATCATGGACTTAAGAAGCGTCCGTCTTTTTTTTTCCAAAGCAGCCTAAAGGTCAAGGTCACAGTACAAAAAGTTAATCGTCGGACATGTTTTAAATGCAAACATGCAGCAAAATATTGTTAGCTATGTACAACTCAAACTATTATGCTAAAATGGTTTAACCAACAATAAAACATAAACCGGGAGTGAAATCCTTCCTTCTATTGTAATACGTGTGGGCACACCATCCATATGAGCTAATCACCAACAACTTAAAACAAGATCTGAGCTTAGATCATTAAAAAAGAAGAGAAAGTATTTTCGTCTTAGCCAAAAAATCATTCAGTCATAAAAGTGATCTGACATTGTATGACAATCAAACAATATAGAAATTGCACAAATAAAATAACATCAAAGGATCTAAACGCTAAATCATAAGAACATCTCCTTTAACAAAGAAAAACAATACAAACCATTTAAACCAAAAGACAATAATTTTTTTTCAAGTAATGCATATTGATTAAAATCAGTAGTAAAGTACTGAAGGATCTGCAGTAGCTCTAAATAGCTACGTGAACCAAATGCAAATGTAAGGGCGACTATTACCGAATGCTTCACTACAGGAAGTAACGTAAATGCAAATATGCCAACATGAATAGGATCAAGTGCAATCAACTCATGCTAGTATTACCATAGCAAAACTATTCTGCCAAATTTCAAATAGGCCATGACTGTTTGTTTTCTATCAACGCAGTAAATGACACGAGATTTATTCCTTGTTTTAATTAAGGGTCATTATGCAGTTACTATCTTAATTTATAATAGGTCTCTGGCCACAAAGTATTATATAAGTTAATATACCTGATGCTGTACACAAAGGGTTAATCTATTCGACAACATAATAGACGCAATGTGTCTGTATATCATTAACCCTAATATTCCCTCGACGCATACTCTGTCTAATAGTTGTGTGATTAAGAAATGGATTCTTGCTCTTGGGCATTCAAATAACAAATGTGTTATAAATATTCACAACTCGAGAGCAACAGGAAAACAACCATTAAACAAAGATTAGACTACTACCCAGAACATGAAACGAAATATAAATCGAGAAGAAAAAAACGAATTCCAGATTCTGTGTCTGTTCTAGCGTAGAGAGTTTGTACAAGACGGCAACCATGATCTTCTAAATGACGTTAAGCTTGGGATCAGGAACTCAGATAGGATTTTCACCTTCTTCCGTGATTTAACTTTCTTTGATATTTGGCGACAACTTTAAGTTGATTAATGACTGTCACCGTCGCCATGATGACGAAACAACCAGGACAGCCATACTGGAAGACAAGAATTGAACATGATATTTTACTTTGTTGTAATTCTTCTACAAGTCCAGATCATCGAATTAGGTCCTTTCTGCTGTCTTTTAATTTGAGGACACACATTCCATATTAGTAAAATATTGAATTAGAGACCTGAAAATTCTAAAAATGTCGATAAAAGCGAAAGTATATGTGTCGAAAAATAAATTCTTGATTCTGTGAAGTTTAGGTCAAGAGGCTCTAAAAGTTTTACGAATTTAATAATCAGTGTATGCGCATCACAAATTCAAAAAGCTATAAATAATCGAAAAGCGAAATTCAAAATGATGCACATTTATTGTCTGAGTTAAAATTTGTAATTGCTTTATAATACCACAGCATCATTTGATCCCGAAAAAAGTGAAATGGGATTTAATGTACTACTTCTCCCAATTGTCAGGGGTTCGGTTATTTGCACGCCGAACGGCTATACATTGTCCCTTTCTCGACTGCCAGTTGGAATTCGGTTAAGAGCATGCTGAAACACTTCTGACCGGGTAACATTTCCCTGATAGTGCTATTTAATTCGCCCAGTTGGTGCAAAAATATGAGGCTTTGAATCTGATTCCATTTCGACAAATACTCTTAGATATTCACAACATCAATAAATCCGTTTTTAGTAATTACAAGTATGTCAGAATCATTTACCCAAGGCTTCGCAAAACGGTTACGTGTCTACCGATTTCACAGAATCAGGCGATAGTACACTCACGTTAAGGACATTGCTGTCTTTCATACCAACAATTGAGTTTAAAATGTTTCGTTTGATAATTTTCGAGCTGAAAATCAGACAATACTTGAACGAGAGCATGATATATTGCGTGACAAAATGAATCTTCAAATAATAAACGGGATGAATATTTAGGAACCACGTGGTTGTGTGTTCTGGTAGGGGGTGATACGATATGTCTCGCTTTTCGCATGTAAAATAGTCCCAAGTTGGTAAAATCAATACGCTTGTGGATTGGTATAATAGTGTAATTTTGACATTTAGATATAACCCCTTGGTCAACATTGTCAAGTATGAAAGTAGAAATTCTATCTTAAATGTTCAACATTATATAGAATTTTACCCTAACAGTTTGGTTTTACCACGATTTATTCTTCCATCCTGGTTGATATTCCGTCTATCATCCAAATACAAAGGGGCAATAACATCTTGACGAGAACTATACATGCTTTACAAATATAATTCACTTCTTACATTAAACGAAAACCACTTGGGTCATGAGTGAACGAGACGAAATTATGCCCGGGTAAATGTAAAATTATGTAACAAAATTTGCCACAAATTAAAAAGGTCCAAACGATTGTCTCAATAACTCTCCACGATGCCTGATAAGGAACGGGATACTCTGGAGTATTCATGTTATTTATCATCCACGACCGTCAATGTTGTTTATGCAAGATCCCAGTTCTTCCATTCAAGCTACTTTTTTAGTTCGTTTCTGGAGTTTAACGTTCACTTCTTGCACCAAAGGTGATATCGTAGATAAGTGTTTCCAAGAAACCCGTCACAGGAAGCTTATTTTGTGTAAGACATAGTGTCTTGGCTGGTGAAAGATTAAAGAAAGAATGGCGAACGTGCAGTCTGCTAACATCTTAGGTGTGGTGGGTAAGTTTAGGCTTAACTATTGGGCGGGCGCTAGTGTCCGCCGCATTTCCGACCTAGGTTCAGGGATGTGGTAAGGTAAAAAAAAGGTGTGAAAGTCAACCGGGTCCTGGGGCCCGTTCAAGCTACTGTTAGATTTTTATTTTTATAAAATTTCAATGAAACTTGTTATAAACGACAGAAAGTAACTCCTAAATTTGGGCTAAAGTAGATACTGCTAATTTTTCAAATCCGTAAGTGTTTGAATGTTTTCGGAACAACGTATTACGATTTCAATTGGGCCCTCTACAGATTAATTCTGTCAATGGCTTAAAATCAACAGAAAACTTCCTATAGCCCTGCTAGATAACATATTAACATTTGATAATTTTAGAGTCTATGGGATGCTCTTAAGGTTTCGTAAATCAAGGTGAATCACTCCGGGTATTAACACGACCCTTACCCTTGAATAAGCTGCAGATGAACAACCTAGAATTAGATCTCATAATAATTCTGGTCTCTAGATTGTTAACAAATAGTTCTGTCCAAGACTGTTCATAATCAGCCTGGGTCTTTTGTGAACAATATGTAAAAGCTAGAACAGATCCTTTAATAATAATATATGAGAGAATTTGTCATTTCAATCACTACACAAAAACTATGATAGAATTTGTCAGTTGTATGCTATAACAAATGATGAAATGGCGATAAGAGGAAAGCCGAAGCATATTTATTTAAAACTGAAATTTCAGTGATGTTAAATCATTAACAAAACTCGGCGAAATTTAATAAAATAAGAGCTCATTGGAGATTTCACCATCTGTAAAGCTATTTCAACTCTTCAATATATGTAAGCTATGTCACATTTTTATTTTATGTTTTCTAGAAAAGTAGAATACAAACATAAATACGTAAACTATATTAAATATATTATTCCAGTTGGGATGATTCCTTAATTGGATTTTCTCGTGTCTACTTGTCTAGGGTTCCTCTTAAGTTAATTACGGCCGTGACAGTTCTGTAACGCCCTCTTTCTGTGAATGTTTAATTTCTTTTTTCTTTGGCTTAACTCTGAAATTGGTTGAAAGTGTCAGTCTTGAAAACTATTTGAATATTCTGACTGGAATCTGGTTGCCATCAAACTGGTTTATATTGTCATTTTGTCGTCTGCAGTTGGGAGAGAAAAAAACAAAAAAGTGGAGAAGTTGATAAGAAAAAAGGAAACGAAAACGACAGGGTGATGTAAATTTAATTTAAGAAAGAAAATATTTGAGACAATTTGACGTTATATGTATTAATAATTGAACAAGCTCGTCATTATTCCACGCGGGGACTATTTGTCTAAAAATCGAAGCGATCATTATGGCGAATTAAATTCTACATCATAATTCTCCAAGTAAACGCATGATTGATAATTGCGACACCTTTAATATGAAGGGTTAAAACTTATATTAGAGTATTGACCGGATCTGTCGTATTATTGGATAATAGCAAAGCCAATGTTAGCCGTGTTGTAAACGGATGTACAAAAACTGTGGAGAACAAATTAGGTATATGCATATTTAATGCGTAAAGCAGATTACCCACTCGTTTAAGGTCTACGCACAGCTACAATTATATTAATTTGCTCTTCTGTAGCTGGAAAACTAATATGAAGTTAGAATGAGTGCGACAGGCGAACGTCGTAAAGGAAATTACGTTAGTCTTTGAGCTACTCAAGTGTAAAGTTATTGTGGAGCGGGTTTGCTGCCACCTGTGTCTTACTCCTTCAGACTCGGGTAATTCACTTAATTCAGCTTGCTGTGCTGTAAGTGAAGTAGTCCTCATCCTCCTTATCAATTCATCACATCTATACCAATAGTGTCAATCAGGCAGATATAACGTCACAATAAAATCAAGACTTACACTAATTTTTCCTAATCATTATCTGTGTACTGTCAGTGAAACATGAGTTGCCATGGTTGGTTAACGCATAACATGGATACGAAAAAAAAGGAAGCGGATTGAAATAAAGCGTTGTGAAATTCAGTTATAGAAAATTGACAGCCTATGTGTCTTTTTTTTTTATTCCGCTTTTCCTGTAAACCGTTTCTGTGTTACCATTGCAAGATTGCTTTTGTTTTTAATTTTTAAAAATTTGACATATATCATTTGAACATATTCCTTTGAGACTTAGCACAGTAGTTATGTTACTATTGATCAAGAATATTTAAATAATTATGCAAGAAAAAGTTGGCATGAATTTAATATTTCATGAGTCCCGGAGACTGAAAAATCTGCAGGAAATTTCAATATACTCCCATCAGTTCAAAATGCATTATGTAAGATATAGATGAAAAAATTGACGGTCTTCGCTATAATAGTTGAAAAGCGGATAATGAAAAGGAACACATCGAACATTGTAGTCAAATTACTTGTTTATGAGCAAAGTTATGACTGTTTGAAGTTGTCGTTACTGTAACGGTAATAAACAAAGTCTCGATTGACCATTTTTAAATTAAATTATTAAATGACGACCGCGTTGCAATAAGTTAAAAATCACAACCATCGGATGCTCTAGAGAGTTGATTATGGAATAAATTTACACAACGCATCTTTAAAATATATTTAAATCCCGCGAGATTTACTTTTAAAGATAATTAACGTTTGTCAATAATTAGTGCTGAAAATCTTGGCTCTTCTTTCACCTTTGTTTTTATCTACTAATTGTACATTACATGTTTTGTAAATGTCATCCCATGCAAGTTTTTGACATGTTAACTTTGCAGAGACTAACTAATGGATGCTTTAATAGAATAACTTCAGTATTTTACTTTCAGTCAAAACAGGTCTAAAGATATCTGTTTAAGCTTCTATGTTATATACTTCTAAAAGATCCCCGGACTGGTATCATGACCAACAGTTCCTGTCACTAACAAGGGAGCATTTACATGCAGATATTAGCTAATGCAGCGTATTTACTAGACACGTCCATCACATCACTGGTGTAATTAATCAACAAACATAATGTTACTATGTTTTCGTAACCCCGTCGAGCGGGGGAGGGGGATTCATTTTAAATTATGTATGTTTGGCCCATTTGGTAGCTGCTTCGACAGTGAAATCATACAAAAGGATCATAGGGTTATTGTGTCTTTAACACGATTTGTTCTGACTCGCCTCATAGTGAAATGTTTCCGAGAAATACAATCTTGTTTTGCTTATATTATGACAGAAAATTGAAAACGTAATAAAATAACAACCAAACATTTCTTATGAAATGATAGCACAAAGTGGGCTATTTTTTTTTCTCTAAATACAGGAGGGCACAAAACAGCTATGTTACGAAAACAATCAAAGAAGAGATAAAAAATTAACCTTTAACCCTTTTGTTTTTCTAATAACAACCAAAATCAAGTGTAAAAGCGATCGCCAAATGTTTCAAGAAAGTATAAAAGTTTAATAATAGGCGAACTTTAAGAATGCATTACAAATGAATGAGAGAAACAGCAACAAGCGTCATTATAGATTTCTAGATGGTATCTGTTGCTTTTAACCGTTCTGCTTTCTAGTTACAATTAGAAAAACAAACAGTTTATAATGTTGTAATAGTTTTTATGTACACAAATTTACACATGCAATCAGATTACTAACGTGAACTACAAATGTCAAATTGCGCCTGCTGAATATTTAAACAGAATATGTTTACATTTTTCTGTTGACATAATGTTTTCTTATCTGTAGTTGTTTACACTGACCTTGATAAACAAAAGTTTAAAACATAATTCAGTGTCACGTTTCATATTAAAGTAACACTGCAGTGGTGCCCTCCTGTTCCTTAAAATGGACATGGATTCATATTACATACATGAACGATCACTGGCATTTCGTAAACAATCTGATTTGATTCGACATACTTATTAGTCTGATTTGAAAACTGGTATGCGAATAGTAGCTTCAATCAGGACAAATCTCCTTCACCGAACCCAAACTAAGCTTATCCCGAGTTCAATTGAATCTTGTTTTCCGAAAATTCCACTTTACGACTTGAAAATAGTGCTGTAATGACGCCGATTTTTTAGTCAGGGGTGGAAGACGTTTTAGCGATGAAATTCGTGACCGGCATTTACAAAAACTACAGTACAGATTGCATTCAGAATATGCCATTATATGGTGCGGTATAATTGCCACAGTACATAAACATAATATGACCTTTTCCCTCCTGTGGAAAGCCAGTTCCCGAAACTTGCTCTACTACAGTATAACCATATGTTTTACTGGACTTCGCTATAAAATGAAAATTTCTGTGAAAGTGGTCTGTCTTTAGTATATTTTGTAAGATATCCATGTATTTATCGTATTTGACAACTGCGTCATAATGTATGTTTAATCGTTAGGATGGGACGGAAAACGTAGGTTCTGTTATTTTCACAATGGTGTCAATGAAGTGGGAAGAGAAAAGATGCAAGACCCCACCACAACATGTAAATATAGTAACAAAAATTGATTTCCGGAGTAGAGTGTTGACCAGGCGTTAAGTTCGCGTCCACTTTCAGAGCAAAGTTTCCTTACCTCCTATCTTAAACACCAACAAATATTTGTCCCAAAATGACAAAAATATTGTGTTGACGAGACACAACCTCATTCCGTATATGTCGTGAGATCGACCTGATATGTCTGAACTCTGTTTACACTACTATTTGTGCTAGTACATAATAGACACATCTTGAAATATTCTTTAAGAAACGATTGCTTTTTATAGCTGTCACCCCAAGCTTCCAGGTCTATTCAACGTCTTTGATAGAGTGTTCAGCTACTCGGTAAGGGGTAGTTTGGTATATGACAGTCTTGTTTTATAGGCAGCAGGATCGCGTAGTTAGCCTTTGTGTTCTTTGTAATTAACGTTTGGTGATTTCTCTGTATTCTGCCATTCTACTCTCTAAATGAAAATAAATTGTACTGTAATATGAACAGGACTAATAAAGATTCAGTTCCAGTAGTAAAATATTTCATTTAGTTAAATTTTCTAAAATACATTCTTGGTTGACAGAGACGTTTCAAGAAACCATTTGAATATTAAATTTAATGGAGATTCAAATAAGATCAATCTTAAAATTATCATTGATTAATAACTAATCGAATTGAAAAACAGAACAGTTGGAAATAAATACATAAAACTGTAGCAGTGTAGCCGCTATCGTTTTCAGGAGGTTTCAGAAAACAGAAAATAACTTTTGGAAGAAAGGTTGCAGAACGCTGAATTTATAGAGTTCATTATTTCACATACGTTTAGCCTCTATTGCGTTCACAAGGTCTTCGCAAAAGGGCGTGAGTGTAAGTTAGGAACGCACGGTCGTAGAACGGACAACATCGGTAGAAGAAAAAACTTTTCGGCGTCGGTGTAGAGGTGGGGGACATCGACAAGGATTTTCCATCATGAACCTTCTCTCAAACCAAAAATCGCTCATACAAGCACATTGTTAACGTAAGGATGGCTGGGTTGACGGGTGGATGGGCATGGCCTGGACAAAATGTGCATCGATTAATTAGTAGATACTAAGTCCTAATTGGGAGATGTTAACTCTAATTAGGAGATAATATCAACTAATTGGGACTTTTAAATTTGCCTTTATTGTCCCTAATACGCTTCCGTATTGAGCTTAACACCAGTCCAACATTGAAATTGTATATTTCTTACTTTTAAACTATATGCGAACGTATAGACTTTCCGTACCCGTCTTATTAATGTATTATTATTATATTGATTATTGATGGCTGCCCATCACCTTCAATTCTGAAAATATTAAATTTATTATCCTTATAAAATCTGAGGATAATTATAATGTAGTGGAATAACAGTACGCTTGATTACAAATTACACAATATGAGCTAATTACATTCCTCTTCGAATATATCATTAGAAAGGTAAATTGAACTGAACAACTGGAACTAGAGAAAATGAACTGGAATAAGAATATCCCCCCCTTCCCTTCCACACACACTTTTCCAAGTCCAAAGAATGGTCGATATCCAATCAAATATAAGAGTAATTGGTAATGACAGGTGGAATTCTGTCTAGCTTAACATACATAGTACATGAGACTCAAGCCTCGCGTTATTCTCAAACTGAAAGACTTTACATTTCGATAATTTACTTCATAAGAGGAATGTAAAAGACCGTAACCTTTAGTACACAACCTTGTCAAAATCGAAAAGAAATGTGCATGGATTTCTTAAATAGTGGACAGAACAATAAAGCCAACTTGTGTCAGATGATTCAGTAGAGTAAGCATGCTCTATTTTCCTGATAATTGGATGACCTTAAATATTCAGATATTGCAAGATTAATATTACAAGCAAAATACGTTATAATTCATTACTGTTTATAATCATACGGAATGTTCATAATAATTGATTATTTAATTGTAAGTTGTGTATTTAGTCAATTTGATAATTCCGCAACCTTCAGATCTGCATCTTAACTTTCTGGGTTGAAAAGAATGGCATGATGCCACCAGACGTGAGTTGCCGTCTTCGTCCCTCAAGCTTCTAGTGTTTTATCTGACCTCATTGAAGTGATGGGTTAGCGTAAACTATACCCTCTTGTGATTGGAATTCTAGATTTGTTTTCTTGTGGTTATAATGCAACACCCCACCCTAAGGTATATCACGTACCGTCTTGCCCAAATAATAACTAGTTACCTGAACTCAAAAAACATAAACATTAGAATATGATACAAATAGGTTGTCTGCAAGTGATTATCATATAGCAAGTTACCGAATTAATAAATCTGTTGTAATCTATAATTTGACGACTGGTCATCTTTGCACAGTCACCCTTTATTAATGCCAAATGTATAAATATGTTGTTATTACAGGGGGCGGATCCAGGATGTTTTGCAGGAGGGGGTTTGCCAGGTTTCTGTTCAGGAAATCTGCCATCTTCGGCTTTTAATTACATAGGCATACATACAAATTGAGCTTTTTAAAGAGAGAAATCATTTATGTAATGATGTAGGATCATATTGTGATTTAATTTCATCGATGCAAGACATTCAATTTTTTATGTAGCTGAGCAGGGTGGGGTTTGACCCCCCCTCTGGATCCGCCCCTGTATTAATGTGATATACAAGACGTCTCAAGTCGAAATCTGAAATGGAAAATAATAAGGAAGGCGATCACTCGAAAAGACTAGATTTTAATGTAGCACACGAACTCATTAACAATTATATTCCTAAAGCGAAATAAATATTATCACGGCCATCTGATGATCTAGAAAGTTGATTATGGACTTGTTGTGGCTCTTACATAATGCATCTTTAAATATCAATTTATTATTCTGTGGTTTATATGATTTCTTGGACAAAGGGGAAGTAATTGTTTTAAGATAAGGCGTAAGATTAATTGTAAATTATGATAGACAAATGTAAATGTGGTGATTATAACTAATATACAGTCATTATATCGTCGTATGGTTTATCTATAGTAATATGTATGTAAATATACACCAGTATATAATCAATTTTATCTATCTAATAGTAGATAATTTAATAAACATTTATTGCAGACAAACAATGGCTGTATCATTTACATATATCCATATAATATTACGGAAGTTCAGTTGGATTGTCCGAATAAACTATGTGGCAACCCGTACTGGAATTAAATGATTGTAATAATGACCACTAATGTAATAAATCCCAAATACATACTGCAACATTATTACGCTCCGTATAACTGTTGACTATATCCTCGAATCTAATTTTTTAAGCAGTAGCTTCTGAAGTTCTGATGGGTTGCCCGTGGGTCACAGCTCTCAAACCGCGAGTTAGAACCCACGAATGTCAATGGCAAGAAAAATGGCAACGTATCATCGGTTGTCTATCAGTGGTAAAAAGGTGATGCGAATTAATGTAAATAATACCATATTGTAATGAGGTGACATCGTTGTACAGAGACATATCATATAGTATTTTGTTCGGTATGGACATGCCCGACAGACAAAATTAAAAATGGAGCCAAGTAAAGTCAAGCCACTTTCACACCCTGGAACTCAGACATGAACTTTTGTATCTTATCAATGATGACGACATCAAGTTATGAATTGCTATGTTAACCTAGAGTTCATTTAAATAGTCAGTGTAAACACAATAATAGGTACGATCACACTGAATCAATAATAATCGCAACCGATCCTTGAACCAACTACCAGATGACGGGACTGGGTAAATAGATATGATAGATTTATGATCTGTGATTAACTCGGCTTGGTTGATCATCAGAGAAAACCTGGTCGCCAATCTAACAAAAATAACCATTTCATTAGGCTTATTTCCTCTGTAAATGTTACAAATTCATCTATATATAACATCACATAGATACAATAGTTTGTGTACAGCGTAGGATTACCTAGCGATGACCCATCTGTAAACGTAAATTGTAATGTCTGCCGAAGTGTACAAAACTGGTTAACGGTCACAATAACGAGATGGGTATCGCTAGGGCGAGCCGGTCACCAGACTAAAGTTACAGTAGAATACATAACATATATACAAGCTTAGGATTAAAATAATTATATAATAAGATTTGATAAAATGAAAAATTGTACATAGGAAACAGATGTTTAAATACGGAAGAAGATATGGACATAACCAGAATGCTCGTTAACTATAATTACGTAATATATATATCGTTACATTAAGTATAAACTCAAACAGTTAATAGACTTGAAAGATTATAGTGAGATATCAATTCGGACATTGGTCAATTAATACTTTAACTAAAAACATATAATAAAATATATACAAAGATACACTATAACATGTCTAATAGGAATCCACTATTCCCGATTAAATACCACCGGTCATTTCTTTCTTGTGTTATGTATATTTTTTCTCTCAAATGTAAAGTATAAGTCAAAATAAATTATTGATATTATTGACGCTGATTTCTTTACTACTCTCTGTCTTCAGCGAAGAATTAAACAGGTTATCGCAGCATATTGGTTTGATTTATGGACGTAACATGTGACCGGAAGAAAAATGTAAATCCCACAAAAAGGAAGCAAAATGTTATCAAAAATGCCAACAATGGTGGAAATTCCCGCGTATATGCAAAATATAATTCGATCCTGATAATCTTGTGTAATCTAGGGATGAATCGGCATTACCGGAAAAAAGGCAAACATAATTTCTTATGTATTACCATACCGTGTTATGCTTTATACAACAAAAACACTTAAAATCTGAAAAATATCGAAAAAAAATCCGAAAAAAAACCTCAGAAAAATATCGAAAAAATTATCTGATACCAATTACCGGAAAAATCAGAAAACCCATAAATACCGAAAAAACAGCACTAATTATTGAAAAATCCGTTGGACACACATAAAAATTGTTTGTTGGTTCACGCATGAAAATGGTAATATAGTTTGGTCACTCATGAAAATGATTGACACTCTTGGTGGGTAATGGGTCACGCTAGGCCACTCAGAAACATAAACATAATGGGGCACTCTAGGTTGGTTATGAATCACAATAGCTCCCACATAAGACCTGTAGACACTGTAGGTGAGGGACACTCTAGGTGGGCAATGGGTTAGGGGTTTTTCAGACAATGATTTCTCCCATTTACAACATTCAGCATGTCATTTTCTTTATGAACTAGTTACATAACATCGCAATGCAGGTAGGTCATGGGTTAGGTTTTTTTATGCAGATGATAATTCTCCCGTTTACAGCATCAGCGCGGCATTTTCTTTATGAACTAGTTATAAAACATCCCAATTCAGGCTGTAAGAATTCTTCCCCGGTTTTTTATTCTTTTACTTTCTGTCGTTCTGGTGCTTAACATTCAATTGACTGTCGGTATGCCACCTTAGAATGTAACAAAGAAAAAGAGGGGAAAGTCAGAGCACCATCAGCGTTCATCAAATAGGTTCCAGCCTCCTCCTGGTTATAGACCATGCCCTACATGCAACAAAAACAAATGTTTAACGGATCAGGACGGTAATAATTCACATTGAAGACCTACTTCCCGTCTGGGGTATGGTAGGTTATTTTTCGCGTGGACTTTGTACCTTTAGTGATGACTTTACTTTCAATTATGATGGACCATTACTACCAGTTTCACTTGAGAAACTTTAACTCTTGTAATCCCCGAAAGGAATTTTCAGACAATAGCCATAAAATCTAGCTGGATTAAGTCCGTATGACGCTGGCGAAGCGCGGTCGCAAAAGGGTCTCCTATTTAAAGACAATTTAGGGCCATGAAAGAGTCAAAATCTGACAGAGCAGTCGCAAAAATGGCCGTTTCTATGTTGATAGGGACCCCTATTGTGGAAATGTGGCCCTTTAAAGTTACCCTACACACTCCGATTTGAATTATGGGAGCAATATTCAAGTGGATTGATTAACTTACAAAATCAGATTTGGCCTTAATGCACTGGATTATCGGCAATCAGCTTATAGTTCAAATTATTTATTTTCTAAATTTGCCTGGAAGCGATAAATTTTCAACCACCGATGGCCTATTGTGTCTTAATCCACCACTGATGATATGTGGCCCATTCCACCAATGATGATCTGTGACACAGTCCACCATTGATGATCTGTGTAGACCAGTCCACTACTGAATGTCTGTCTATTGTATCGTAGTCCACCACTGATGGTGTATGTGTCCCGGACCTCCACAGACTGGGATGTGTGTTGCAGTCCACCACTGATGGTCTTTGTGGACTGAATGTTTCTTGTGTTCCAGTTCACCAGTTCAATCAATGATGGTATGTGGCCCTGTCTACCATTAAATGAAATAAATGAAATGGGGTTTATCGTCCAACTGTTCTGCCTGTACTGGGTTAATGAAGACGGACATACGCCTTACAGTGTGGTATAAGGGAAATTTCTCCCGGACAGCGGCCCTACGGCTTACTCTTTTACTTAAGGTTTTCTTTCCTTCGGAACGACTATCAGCTAATTGCAGATAACCCAGTGCATTAAGGCCGAAGCTGATTTTGAAAGTTGATCGATTCGCCTGGTTATTACGTCCATAATTAAAATCAGGGGGAGTAGTATGACAATTTCACAGCTGGGGCCCCATTTCGACTAAGAAATGACTATAATATGTGCGAATTTGACACTTTCATGACTCTATATTATGTCTCTATATTATGGTCTCTAAATAATCACGTAAATACAACCAAAGATCCTTTTGCGAGTGTGCGTTGCCAGCATCATATGGACGTAATCCAGTTAAATTTTTCGGCTAATATCTGAAATTTAACTAGTACTAATCTACTCACCTAGATTATTATCCAACATTGTTGAAAGTAAAGTCATCTCTAAAGTCCACAACGAAAAATAACCTGCCTTACTCATGATTTTTATGATTTTATGCGTGACCTAGCCTGACCGATGACCCACATAACAATTCGTGTGGCCTAGGACCTTTTTCGGTAAATAATGTTTTGTTTTCGAAAGACGTTGATTTTTCGGTATTTATTGTTTTACGGACTTTTTTCCCGGTAATTAGTGTCAAACAATTTTTCGGTATTTGTTAGTACTTTTCTGTTTTTTTCGGATTTTAACATCTAACAATTTGTGTGGCCTAATGCTTTTTTCGGTAAATAATGTTATGTTTTCGAAATATAGTGATTATTCTGTATTTATGGTTTTACGTATATTTTCGGTAATAAGTATCAAACATTTTTTCGGTATCTTTCGGTGTTTTTTCGGTATTCGTTGGTACTTTTCGTTTTTTTCGGATTTGTTCTGCATATAGTACAGTCGAGCAGACTAAAATCAAAGACCTTGAGCTATTTTCCCGATAATTAGTATCAAACATTTTTTTGGTATTTGGTGGTACTTTTCGGGGCTTTTTCGGTATTTTAACAATTTGTGTGGCCTAATGCTTTTTTAGGTAAATAATGTTGTGTTTTCGAAATATAGTGGTTTATCGGTATATGGTTTTATGGATATTATTCGGTAATTAGTATCAAACATTTTTTCGGTATTTTTCGGTATTCGTTGGTACTTTTCGTTTGTTTTTTTTTCGGATTTGTTCTGCAAATAGTACAGTGGAACAGACCAAAACCAAAGTCTGGTACTTCGTCTATTGCTTATTTTAGGTCGCTGTGAAGGGCTTGTTGGAAAATTAATGCTGCGCTGTCTATTTATGGTCAGATATTTATAATCAACGAACAGTTATTATTGGAAAATTTTAGCAGTAGGCAGTGACTGGCACCATTACTATATCCAAACTTGAAATTTGTATTAAAGGGGCTTACTACTATTTGGGAGTAACATCTGATAGAAAAAGTATCATGGAAAGATATATAAATGACTCATAACACACTTCCAATTTGAGATATGTATATCGGTGTGATGTTTGCCTTCGCCATAATATATTCCCACATATAATCAAACAGAAGAATGATACCGAACTCATGACTGCAGTTGGTGCTATTTATACCATATCAATATTTATAGCAAAAGCTGTTAGTGTGTGAATCCTGGATTGTTCTCTGGTTCATAAATATTTCTTTCTAGAAAAACGTATAATATCGAGTCATTTTATTGCAAAGAAAGTAATTGAACATCTTGGGATGCATCACATACTTTTAACCAAATGGATTATGACATAAATGATGTATGACTCGGAAGAACACGAAATACAGATGTAACAAAAATATTTGGCTTTTCAATCTTAATCAATGAACAGAAAACAAAGGAACGCAGCTACTTATTAGATTGCTTTTATCTAAATAAGGGAGAAAGCCGATTTGGTTAAATTAGCACTCCCTGTAAACGTCAGTTAGAAACATTCGACTTTTAATATGTCACAATGTTCCCCCACGGTATTTGGTTAATCAAACCGAAAGAGTGTATAAGAATGGGTAAATTGTTTCTCATCAAAGTAAAATACAAGTAAACAAAACGAAATATGCAAATTAACTATTTAATCATAGTAAGATTTTATATATTACATACGAAGCTAGTATATATAAGCTATATGTAAATTAACGTTTGATTATGTAAATGAATGTATTAATAGCTATATAAGGATATATAAGCTAATTAATTAAAGTAACAATATATATCAAACTATAAATAAAGCTGTTTAAGAACAATGTGGTACACAGAAAGTATATTCTATGGTTATGTATGTAAGATCGTAGATGAATATGAATTCAAAATAATATCTAGCGTAATCCCTACAGGAATATTTGTACCATAAAAATATAACTTGATGTAAATGTGAATTATTGTAATTGAGTATTGACTTGACGTGTTATGAAACTCAAAGCCTAATTAAAGATAATATAAATACACATATTCAACCATTGATCAAAATTATATAAATACAAAAAACATAGAAACATGTTCAAATATCTTTTCGTTACTAAAAAAAGGGAACATTTCTTCAAAAAGTCTACAAATTTTAACGTCGCCGCCAAATTGCTTAAAGATGAATGGACAGGCAATGGCGTTTACGGGTAACGTGCTAATAATAATGCAAGCAATACGATAGCAAACGCACGCTCAAAGAGGGAGAGGCGTGGGATTTAACGTGTACTTTCAATATTTAAGGTATGTAGCAGTGGTAGTAAACCAGAGGGCGCAGAGAAACCCCACTACTAGTCAGGTGCAAGCTCATGATCAAAACTATATAGTCAATGACATACCTAAAGCTCACACTTTTGTAATACTTAACCTGTTACTTTATATGATGAATATTAGCCTGACCGAGTCGATCAAAACAATTTTAGTTCAGCATAACCAGAGAGAACACAGTCATAATAATTATGATTTGTGGATGTATGAAAGTTGGCATGTTTGGCTGATTTTTCATTTTACAGGTAATCATGATGCCGGGCTTACTCATGGTGCAAGCATTACATGTTTGGCATAACTTTCATTGCTGCAAGTTGTCGTGATGCTAGGCTTGCATGATAATATATATATATGTACGTTCTAGATGGTGCATACATCACGTGTTGGGCTTAATATCAATTCTTGCAAGTAGTCATGATGTCAGGCTCAAAGAATATACAGATATACAGCTGGCGAATGTATCACTTGGGGCAAAATTTCTATTGTTGCAGGTAATCATCAAGTCAGATTTACAGTTACATTCCGGATGGTGCAAAAGGAATGGGTAACCTATTCGAGTTTAGTTAATTAGTTTAAATGTATTATATATTATCGATCTAACGCAGTGTCACCTAAATCAAAGATACAAATATTCTACAGGTGAACTGTTGTTTGAACGGTGATGAAATCAGTAAGTAAATATCACAGTCCGTTTGAAGAGATATTAATGAGATAATCTTCATTGACTGGCTGTAGAGTTCCCAGGTTGATAAGACATCTATACCTGATAATGGACAGGTGTCTTGTTAAAGATGCTATCAGTTTTTGAACGTTCGGTATTACATTTTGGTCTGACTTAATACAAATCAGTATATACTTTATACCTTTCAAGATCGAACAATTGGGGCTCCATTAATTCCTAGAATACAAGACTAAATCCTTCAGAAGACACAACAATGAGAATGTTAGGTATATTAATTAATTAATAGATATCGTTCTAATAACCGAATCTCGTGTATTTTATTTGATGAGATGTCTTTCTTTTGAATATATTAGCTCAGTATATTTAGTCAGTTGCAGTTGAGAAAAAAAAACCCAGACTGACATTACAGACACTTCATCTTCTATGTGTTTAATCAAATCGATATAATATTGTCATATTGTCTGATTAATTAAAGGCATTCTGACCAGAAAATAGTGTACTACTTCAAGTATTGTATATTTAATGTGATAAAATATGATAATGACATCTAAACATTTTGTTCATGTAAGACAGATCGACCCTTGAGTAAATCAGAAATCAACGTGTGTTGTACATGTATTGATGACGTTTTACACAGATAGCTTGTGAACTATGCCATAAGTTAGGTATTATTTACAACATAGTGTAATATGAGATATAAACGTCTTTTCTGATACCCTATTCTAACCATTAGTCAAACAAAACAACAAAAAGCAATGTTGACGCTTCCAATATAAAACTGTTTATGATTGAGGCTTGGCTCAAGAGACAATTATATAGATTCGTGTCTGACATTTTGTATGCTTCAATTTGAAATTAATGATATAATAATAACGTGATTATCTGGCTGAGTGCCTTGTTAGAGTCTTAGACCGGCTTCTGTCATACACAACGGTATCTGGTGCTCGTCTTTGTCAAACCAAATTCGATTAGACATTGATCGAAGCCAAAATTATAAAAACATAGGAATAATATAAGAAAAGTTGAACATACCCTGGTTACTTTCTTCCATTCTGAAATATTTCCATGAAAACCCTAGCATTTTGTAATGGGTATATTCAGTAGCCTTCTGTTATTGGGCCCAAAGTACTTTTTATTGTTACCCGTCGTCGTTAAACCCTATTTCATTAAATATTTTACATCAATTACTTACATCATGTGTGTGAGAGAGAAAAGCAGGTAGTAAACTGATGAAAAGTCAAGATTTTTTTATTTGAAAAATAATCTCGACCGAATTAAGATCGAACTGAATAAATTGGATTTGCGCAAATACAGGGATTTCCCCATCCTGTGAAAAATAAGTTCTAAATGTTTAATCGTCTAAAATTTCAAAACATTGTTTAAAATAAGTGCCGTGTCAAGCAGCTTAACCGTGTTTGTTTGGGTTGTTTTCGTTAAGTCAAGAAAGGATATTTGTTAAATTAATTGATCAAAATAATTATTAAAACTTTTCGCATAGTAAGAAACAGATAGTATTAGAAGATGCGTGTACAAAAGCGTAATGTATTGATGATAATAAAACATTTATAAGTATGTTATGTTAGGGTTAAATATAATACATTGATAATGATCAAATTGGTATAAAATTCATAGCTGTATTTAGTCATCACAGATACCGTTTCCCTTGGTGTGAATTTGAATTATCTTTAGTAAAGGGAGACCGTTTCTTCTAACAACCAAGGAAAGCCTTTTATTGATTTACGGAAATTTGACTCCTGCCTTTTCTTGGCGCAATTCCCAGAATTAGGATATTGAATAGAAAAGTTGACCTTGTTTGGAGGTAAAGTCACCACTGAGCCAATATTAAAGATTAATTTAATTTGAAACCCAACCTTACCACGACATGATGTCAGTGCATGCTATTATTGTACACAATGGTCTATAAAGTGACATTATTATGAGTCCCAATGTTACAAGGCAGTGTCTAATAGGCTTATTTATTGCACCAGTACAACATACCCAACATTAAAAGATTTAAGTAAGTTGAAACATATTGAAGCACTTGTTTCACGACATCATTGCTTCCGGTGTGAAATTAACTGATATTGATCCCATCACTTCCGTCGCCCAATTTATGGTCAAGAAAATTTGATACGTTGACTTTAAGTGGATTACTTTGATTGGCCCTTGTGACTTTAGTCAAATCCTATCAAATTTGCATACTACAGCACGATACGTTTTACTGTTGGCGCTCAACGCGATTTTTCATCCAAAAATAAAACCAAGGCAGGAAAACTGGCTACACTTAGGTTTCAATGAATCATAATTTTGCCAAGTTTGTCAATCTTTGCTCTATGCTTCATTTCAATTTCTTTGCACATTTCGCTTTTTTTTTTTTACGTTTTCAATCTGCAAAATGTCATCACGGTGGGTGTTTGATCTTTCAAGGTAATTTTAGAAGCTTCTGTAGTTCTGATTAAGTTCAAGAATTATTTCCTTAATTTCCAAATGTTTTTTCTGGTTTTCGATTTCGCCAGTAATAACACATTGAATTAATAATGTTCATTTAATTCATATTCACGATCTTTTGATGTTTTTTCTGACTAAGCGAAACTCGACATATTGTTTCGACACCCTTGCAATACTAGCTCCCTTTCTCAAATACCCTTAATACTATTTTCCAAAGTTTTTTAATGTTACTGCACTTTCATATCTCACAAATCAGCAACGTTAGGTTATGTGTTATCACATATTAGGATTAAATTGTTTAACCTAGTAAAGAATTAATGAACACATGGTGAACGTTGACCTTTTGATAAATACGACACTGAGCTCCAGAATGCCTTTCCTGGATTCAATATTCATACACCGGCTCTTCCCCCGTATGAAGAAGTGCTTTAATTTACAGCAAAGAAAAGGTAATACCGATATGTACGATCACGATCTAGATGATTGCAACTAACTACATGTTGATTTAAAATAACATTGACTAGATTAGTAGAGAACCAGTTTAAGATGCTCATCTACACATATTGACAAATGTCTTTCATCGTAACACACGACTTCTCTTCAAAAGTAACTCTAGCATCCGTACGTAAACTGGACTATGTTTTGTATCAATTTCTCAGAAAGGAATTGTGTGCTGCTAGCATAACACTAGAATAACATCAATATAACTCAATATCCAAAATTCATCGGTTCTAATGAGGAAGAAAATCTAATAGACAGATCAAAAATATATATTGGAGCAAAAAAAAAAACCGTGCTTTTTATTATTATCAATTTTCGATATTAATTATGCATAATGGACGTAGGTCTACATGGTGGTGCCGCTTTTCAAAATGGCACACCCAATCTGTCTTTAGCAGTAAGCTGACTGACAACTATATTCGCGCTGGAATAAAATAATCAGAATCTTCGAAATAAAGTTACCACAAAATATCGAATGATGATGTTAGCGCATTCTCGCCGCAATGGTTTCCGGTTAGTTTATGAAGATATTCCCAATTTTCAAACACAGCTTATTTAACTACATGCGAGGAAGATGTTCTTACAAGATACACTGCGGGTCGTACAGGCGCCTATTCGCTTCACTTTTTAATTCCACGGCTATAACTGGCTTAACTATTAAGCAAAATAACCACATAATTTCGTCGTTGTTAGATGATAAATTCAAAATATTTAATTCAAAAATTCATTAACAAGAAAGAACAAGCTGTAGCAAATTTGTCATGTTTTTTTTTTATCTGTTCTTGCTGTTACCTTGATTGTCTCAATATATAATGCAATGTATAAATCCCCAGAAAAACTCTGACCTCGTGCTTGACGGATTGTTTACATTTTGGATTTTACGTTGGGCCTCTATAGGTCTTAATCCGACACCACACACGGGGTTCCACGGTTCTTCCCGGGAATTTATTTAAATTACGTAATACCGAATGTGAGAATTGATGCGGTCTGGGTGTGTTAACCCCCATTTTTGTAATCTGTACTCCACCAAATAACAAAGACTAACGCAGATATAGCGACGATGCTCGTTTCAATATATTACACCAGATTTTAACCAATTTAATAAAGAGTTAAAGTGTAGGGATTTGATGGGGTTTTATATTTTAAGTGACTTTAAGCACCTTGATCTGATGTTATTGTAGCCTAGTCTCAGTTCCTTACCCCGCGGGGACAAATACGCGAGGCAAGTCATGGGGAATCAATGAGATTAATTTGAATTGTAGAATTAAGTCTGATAAAATGTTCTCCACGAAAATTAACCATTTACTAAAATTCTTTTGAGGTGGTTTCTTCATACAAATACAGACATTTTCTATAACGTTAAATTTAAGCTTTAATGTGAAGTCAAGTACGGAAGCGTATATAGGAGTCCTGCAATCCCGAGATCAAGATCGCCCAGTGTGGGGTTTAGGAAAAAAACATTAACTCGAGATTTCTAGAAACTTTATATGGGATTCCCGATTTCGGGAACATTATTTCGAAAAAACATGGTGGTAGAATCGAGTAATCTTGAACATTAAATTGAGATATCGATAATGCATCGCTGAATCTGGAGATCAAAGTTAATGCTTTTATCATACAAAAGCTCAACAGACACCTGCTAGCTACTTCCAATTACCCAAAAGAGGCACAACACTAAGCTAACCCAAAAGGATCTCTTTCATTATTTCATGTGTGTATATTTTGGAGAAATTATTTTCAGAAACTAAAGTACTTATTTAAAAAATATTTATTTGGCTATTAAAAGCTAGATCCGATTATTTTGATTCGCTGAAAATTATATTTCATGACTAACGGTGTTCATTTACAACACGCACCATATTTTTTCCTGCTAAATATAGTGAAGCACCACAACAATACACTGCAACTGGGACATAATAAAATGGTTGAAACCAACACTTTTTGAGGGTCAGTTGTATTATCAATAATGTATTCAGTCACACCAGGTGTCTGTGTACGTCGATGGGCAAGTAATGCGATAAATATAATGAAATATACATATTGGTTAATAGCTGCAGTAAACTGTTTATCACTATCTCGTTCCCCAGCGCTTGTTGGATTTCGGGATCTAGATATCACACAATGTATGGTTCGTTCATGCTTCGCGGGTGTCCATCTTGGACCCAGAGAGAAGCATCAATGTACAAATCTTCACCAATGAATACATTTGTCGACCAGAAGCACCAATAAATAAACACCTACCAAATTTATTCGAAATCCACACATAATTGCTGGGGCAGTTAGTAGTATAGATTGTCGGACAAAAGATCTTCGTTCTATGACTATATATATCGCCCACATGAACTTCGTCAGTAGTTTTAAGTCTGATTTTATGCCTCGTAATCATCGTTTGCAAGAAGGTATTTGATAACTCTAATAACCTTGGGCAAACATCATCCGGTGCTCCTTATGATGAAATCGTCCTATCTTTTGCTTTAAAATTGATGTACAGGGAGACTCGGATAAGATACTGATATCAATAAATTATCCGGAACGGAACTACAGAATCAAAATGCTTGTGATTGAGACTACTTGGATCGGTGTCTAAAATTAAATTGTTCGCTCAATCTAATACATTTTCAGATTTGAAAAGATATATACAATTGTAAGGCTATAATGGCATGCAGACAAATCTTTCTCGCTGTTCAAGAAATTGGTTCTTTTAATTCCCACCGGAGCTATCCATCGTATAATTGTTTGTATTGTGTGATTATCACGCTTAAAGAGGAAACGGGAGGAAGTTATGGTATCACTGGGCATTAAAGGTTTATATTATAATGAAAAGAGTGCATATTAAAGAGGTAGGTGTCCAAAACTACGTGGGCCACCAATTATTCAATTGATCGATCCTAACGCGATCTGTATGTTCCTATAATGATTTGAAATATATTTGACTTGTATCCGCTAACATCGAGGCAAAGATCTTATATAACCTACATTTATCTGTAATTTCTAAATAATTGTTTTAATAAGTTTGTCTAAACGTCATTTAACGATCGTATCATTTTATTTATAGTTGCTGTAGCCTATTTACGTTTACATTATATTGCTAACGTATTCGTTTTTTATTCGGTTGAGTTAAACTCGGGAATTTAGATATTTTCTTATTCGGAAATTTGCATACTTTCCTTATTTAAATGCGCAAAAATTGATTAGTACTACGACCAACTGAAAACAAACATGTTACAATATTCCGAGACCCACAAACAATAAAAACCAGCCTCTCTAGGGGCAATAACTCAGAAGCAATGCACGGTATCTTTTACATATATTACATCCTAAGAGAATAAATAGAAATGAAAAATCTCAGACCAGAGTGAAAAAATTAAAACACTAAAGAAGAAATATATGTAAAATAGAAGATATGACTGTATGACATGCAATCTCGAGGGGATCAAGGCAAGGATGTCTTATAACGCATCTTTCTCCCTGATTGATTAGCGTCTCATATTTGTGATATTAAACGGCAAAAGTCCCGACCAAAGCTCTTCAGAAAGCATTCACTTGGAACATTTGAGTTCTGGCTGACTAATCCAATCAAATCAGAACAATTTCTGTCGATATATCATTTTGTTGCCCTACGAGCTGTATAATATATGGAGTCCTTTTAATCAGTAAAATTAGAAACAGCAAATTAATTTACTGAGTTATAAATCCGCATCGCAAATCTGAGTTAATACAAAAAAACCCTAAATACCGTTTAGGTGAAAAATGGCGGGCCACGGGTGACGACAATAATGTAGGCGTATTTAAAAGGAAGCGGTATAGGATAAAACAAGATCATTAAAATAACTCCAGGACACCAAGAAACCTTGCGACGCCAACCTGAAGATAATCTTTCGAATCCAATCTGTTATCGTATAGACTTTGCCCAGTTGCATCTTATCAGCCTAATCTAATACCCGATTTTGAACTTATTCAAGAAGTATGATGTATTTATGCTCGAATGTGTTTGTTTTATATACTAGATCTTGTTCATATAGATATGTAAGTCTTATTCACCGCTAATTGGGGTGCGTTATGGGGATATAAACTAACCCCAACAGTAAAAAAGTCATTTCGGAGTTTTCTGTTGGGATATTGTGGTAATGAGAATAATTTGTAAAATGACTCGCAAAAGTTATGTTTATAGTATTCTTTCAAACAACTTCACCAAAAAGAGGTCATTTTTGTTTTTATATCGACATAGGGGTATGTGAATGCTTTGTAAAATTGTATTTGTTATATTATTCCAAACACTTTCACGTGAAAATGTTCGATAGAAAAATTCATCCCAAGAATAAACGCATCTATAGATTTATTATTTTTTTTCTATTGTGTCTCCAGAGTGCGTGTTTCTTTTCACCAACCAATTTCTCTTTTCTTGACAAATAACGTCGGCGTTTTACGGTCATATCTATTAAAACTGTTTCTGTTGAGGTGGGAAACTTTGATCAAGATGATCGTCTCAAAATAGAAGTAATTTCTTCTCTTAGCACGGGTTCTGGGTGTTAACATTTCGTTTTAAATTGTATTTAACGATTCAAATAATATTGTATAGGTAAAAATATGGTATAAGGTTTGTATCAACATCAATATTTCACCATAATTTGGGTATTTGGTGTGAAATATGTCTGGTTCTTATTGCATTAACGATATTTTATTCAATATTTCCCAATTTCTTTCTTTTGACAATTAGATGAATTTCTGTCAAAGGTGTGAAGGGAGTCTTGACTCTAATAAGGTACAGTAATGAATCAATGAGCCGATAGGTTAAAAGATCTTGTCAATGTGAAGGCTCGTATAGATAGATGTTTCAACACCTCTCTGCCACTCGCTGGCGTTAATAGCCATGTGCATTACCAGTCATTATTACTCTCAGGCGCATTGCCGGGGTTCGATGCGACTCTGATGTGAAAAAGTCTTGACCTAGGGGTTAATGATTAACTAATTAGATGTGTAAATGACAGTAATTGTTTTGTGACGAGGGGTGGTGGTTAGTAAGGGACGTAATATAACGGGGAGACGAACAGATAGAACATATCGGGTGGGATAAAGGGTATCTACAAGATCTAACTAGTAATCGTTTGTGTCTACTAAATAAGATTATCTTAAAGAAGTTTGTGTGTGGGATCACGTGATAAGTGATGTGGGTAAGTGAAAGTGGCAGGCTAATTAGTAAAGTGGATGGAAAGGGAGAGATCGACTTCATCTCTTGAATAATAAATGCCGTTTGGTGCTATTCGCGCTTATTTCACTGTGTCCCACTGGTAATGATAATTGAAAAATTGCATTTTAGTTGAGATGGTTCCTCAGAGTCCTGGAAGTCTTACAAGGCATCAAAAAACACCAATATTGACAATTGGAACAAGCACCTTTTGGTAACGTTCATCCATCAGGCGTGTAATGGTTTTCTACAGATGTTTCGCGTTTCAACTTAAAACGATTGTACGGATCTAGAATACTGAAATGACTATCGTTGAAACAGCTTGTTAACTTTACCAATCGTGAATTTCAATTTCAATTTGCAAATGGTGACTCATGTCTTTATAGTCAAAAGGATGTTAAAGATACGACTAGACCAAGTTTGACAATTATTTGACATTTAAATGAAATATTGTTTCAGAAGAAAACACACAGAAACAATACGCATTAGTTGTTTTCTTAGAAACGCTTTTTTTTGAAAAAAAAATAAATGTAATAATTTCAGTATAATTTCCTCATAATGTGCACAGGCGTGTCCAATGATGGCATTTCGTCATACAATTCCCTTTCCCTATCACTTGTCTTAGCTCTGACTTATTTATTACAATGCCCAACAATAATGGAATATGACATACAATCGATAATTCTGATTATAGTAAATCCAACTTGTTAGGTGGAATATTATTTCCTGTAATAAACTTTTCAAGTTTTCTAAATAGAGCAAAATACATACATATATCTAAATTCAATATTCACTTCATGGTGTGTTGTACGTAAACTGACATTAAAGCATTTGATCGAGATATAAACTTCAGGAACGTAGTTCGTTCATGTCTCTCTCGGGATTTCATCAGTAATGGTATTACCTCAAATTAAGGAAGAAATTCCACCAATGCTATTAAGGTTGTGCTACACGTCGTGGGCCATGTTGGATGTTATTTAAGTGGCGGGGTTAATTCAATTATTGACTTGAGATGAAGAGACACACGAGTGCTAATCGTCGTACACAAGGGGAAACATAGAGGTATAGAGGAAGATCAGTCCTTGACCACTGGCGACTTGATAATATCATGTAAAATCAATTTCCGAACCGCCTTTAATCTATTCCGGTTTTATTTACATCCTTGATTGTCTTATAACCTTGTATTGTAACAGTACGGATTATCTTATCGACTTGTAGTGTACATGTACTAGTGTCAGAGAAAAATGGAGTTTAGAGTCCACTCGACACAAATTAGTCTATATATAACTTATGTCCAAAAAATTCTATGAGCTGGATACGGGCTCGCGCGTCACTCAATGTCGTTCGTGTCGTTTTCTCGAACCATATGTATAGATATGTGTATATATTTTTTAAAGAATAGCAACCATTAGTAGATCTATGAAAGGTTAACAGTATTTCTGAAGAGACAGACAGTTTATTTAAACGGTTGTATGCGAGGTACATAAAAAATAAACAACATAATTTGAATGTTAACGCCATTATTTAATATTAAAACATATATACTATTTCCTCTATTGCACTGTAAGATTTAAAATTAAAAGGGGTGATATGATAAAGTATAACAATTCAGGACATTTTCTCCTAGTAACCATAAACATGATTTGTATTCATACGATCTCGATTTTCAACAATCTTGAAACTAAAGCATGTAGAGGGAGCATAATTTATCGAGCTGTTCGGGAGACGCCAATGTTCGAAACACAAAAATGTTGTGGGCACTGTTTTTCATATTCTAAGTCAGGCTAAACCTGAATAAATGAAATGCAGTTAAACGTCCTACTGTTCTGCTCCGATTGGGCTAATGAAAACGGGGAATTGTATGATATGGAATGAAATGAAATGGGGTTTAACGTCCTACTGTTCTGCTCCCAAACTTGGCTAATGAAGACGGGCAAACGCCATATAGTGTGCTATGAGGGAAAGTATGCCCGGGCAGCGGTACTCCGGCCTACCCTTGTCGAATTACAACTGCCAAGGGATCATTTACGTGCACGCCAACGTGACCACGGACCTCGGTTTTTCATCACATCCGAACGACTAGACAGAATACAATAGTACGGATTATCTTATAACTTTGTATTATAATAGTGCGCCAATTATAACCGGTGCTATGATTTCGTGTCGTTTTCTCCATATGTTTAGTCACATGCTGAGTTCAATATCAATTTCCATATATACCCTAACTAAAAAGATACTAGTCTAATAAAAAAAAATAACCTCACTAGAAAGATATTGGTCAAAAGAATACCCTGGTGAAATGAAATGAAATGAAATGGGGTTTAACGTCCCCATTAAGAACGATATCGGCCAAATGGGGTTAAAAGTCTTACTTTTCTGCATAATATTATTAGTATGCACCAGTTGTTTCACTTTTGACTATAATATGAGGTTTATGCGAGTTTCTGTTACTCGTTTCCATTTTTCATTATATCATCATGTATTCATAAAAATAGTAGTGATTTTCAGATTCCCGCCATTACACAGCAATAAGGTCAAAATTCCAAAAACTAGGCTGTCAACTTTTATAAAGGATAGCCCTTCCGTGATTTACAATATTTTTTCGGCTCAAATAAAACTTGGTTACTCTCCTTAATAAGATGAAGGGATCAACTTGTTACATTTGAAACAAATCTAGTAAATCTACTATTGATCACCACCATCTTACAATATTTAAATAACAAGATTATATATGCTAAAGATGATCGGTGAAAAGTTTTTAAAAGGCTATAACGATTATGTGAAGATTTTCAAGGAGGGGATTTTCTCACATCTTCCATAATTTGATTCCTAGGTAAACAAATGTAATTATTGTAGATTTGATTTAATCAATAACATTATGGTAAAGTGTATACAACTTACGGGGGAGTATGTATTCATGCACTTGCTTTTCCATTACTTTTTACTCCCGTTGAGTAGCGAGCGACTGGAGGTAGCTTTCTTGTCATTTGATTGAGAAACTTGAAGATTTGTGGTCCGGTGTAATAGTTTCATTTAAAGCAATCGATGAATCTACAATTCAGACCCTTACATACGATTGAGAAAAATTTTCTTGGGGCAGAACAAACATATTGGTCATTTGTTATCGTGCAGCTGCTATATTCAACGAGAAAACTGAAATCGATGGGATGTTTGTTGAAGCCGCATGCCTTAGGCTGCACCGACTTTCTTCTCATTGCTGCAGAAATTACAGGCATCTTTTAGAAATTAAGTATTATAGCTAACATATTTGGGTAAACCTCTGTATACAATATGTAAAATAGAAAGATCGTAAACGATAGCGTGACAGGAATACTGTCGCCACTATTTCTTATTTCTTTAAACTGCAGTTACAGGGCTTTGTTGTTTTGACATGGTACAGATACCCTAATATCTTTGATTTTTTTGGCATTCATTCTTGGGTCCATTTTACGCCTTGTAATTTTAGAAAGCAATCTAAAAGCTAGTTTGCAATATTGAATCAAGTTTGGTAAAATTGGGTTAAATTGAGTAATTTTCTCCGAGAAAAGTTCAACATGTGTTTCTGAGTAGGGGAAGAAATGGAGGTCTAAATAACAAGTTCTAATGGGTGTGGAGTGAAAATTGTGCCGATTACCATGTAATTATAGTCAACACAGCACTTGTGGCGGGAGATTTTGTAAGCAGACGACAATTGGTCTAATAGAGCGTTAGGTCATTCTTTATAATTAACCTTATCGATTTCGATGAGAAGAAAAGATGGAAGAAATTCACATGAATAAAGGTAATAACATGTATAGCAATAAGAGAAAACATTTATTAACTGACAATAGCCCTCAATGAGAGATCGTAAATGAAGCCGATTCATAAAGAATAGTTAACGCGTTACAACTGTGATGTAATGTTATTCCATGGATTACATTTCAACCAATTTTATCCATTTCGATCTGGCTTCTGTTTTCATTTTGCCTTTTTGTTATTGTGTTCAGTGACCTACAACGCAAGAATTATGTGAACTCCAAATCGAATAAAATAAAACACTTTTTAGCGAATATAAAATAAGAGAAGTATCATGAGCAACCACAAAGATGTGTCATAATAATACAATTTAAGATGGATTCAGTTCTCAATCGTACACATATTACTTTAATGTACTTCTAATATTCTTAGTATTAAATACGTTTGAAGTTGTAGAATAATTGTGCTGATCTGGAACAATAAAACAAATTCAAGTTTCCTCGAACAGTTATATTACCCACTTTCACTTAAGCTGATAGTTCATCAAAAGCTGCATTCAAATGTTTCAACACTTCCGATTTGTCACTAAAATGTTTGAATGCAGATCCAAAACTGGGAGCAGCCATCAACCTTGTGCGTTACCCTCCAGTACACAATTTGTTAAAAACAAATCTTTACTGAAATAAAGATGGCATTAATTCTGCGATCAACCCCATCCCCCTCTCTCTCCAGTGAATACAGCACTATGTACCTAACCTTTCAATTTCCGCAATCACCGATACTGAAGTTAGATTAATTAGTATTACAAATTAATGTTGTTCCCATGTGTCACCAATTGTGATATTTTCTGCAAGACTATAGATTACCATTCAACAATTCAATAAGGAACTGAAACTATTGTAATGTGCACTGCCTGACCCTACTAACCGTGTATGCCTTACCGATTGATTACACAACATGAATTCTATTGCTTTGGTTGAACCACTGGCACCGAAATTAATTAACTTAATTTCATAATATAAAACAATGATGACTATAATGACCCTTTAAATAAAATACATTGATGTGAAAATCCGTTAATTTCGTAATATTGACTAAAACAGTAGATAAACGGCTGTACCAACTACGGAGTCTTCGTGTTTGGTCCTGGTATTATGGTATTGGTAATTACCACCGTATCGTTATAACCAACGGCGAATAAACATTAATCTAATTATTTGATTCACATGAGTTATGCAAGGTTAAAGAGTAAATTTTATTAATGGAAATACGGTATATGGATAGACTGCGACTGCCGTGGGTAACATTATTTCATTAAAGACTTCATTGCACAACACACACACACGGTACTTGGCACAGGAGACATTAGCTAGCTAATTCACCCCCACGTCAGACGTTACACATTGTTGGCTTTTGGTCTTCTTATATTTATTCATCGATGTGATCTGATTGGATTAATTAATTTTATCACATTTGTTAGCAAACTGACACAAGTAGGAACACAGATGGGCCACTTTAGGTGAAAAGACCAAACAAAGTGAATGTGATCACTTTGTCTACTGTCAATAGTGAAGAAATTGGCGCTCAGTTGAACGTATTGTCTGAATAGACGATAGATGTCTTAATCGATAACATCACTTGCTGCCTTCATCTCCCCTCAGAAGAAAACTAAATATAAGTGATTAAGACTCCTTCCATATTACTCCACAAATGAAAAGTTGTATAAATTGGTTCCGACAAACTGCATGAGCGTACATAAGTTTTCGTCGAGATATCTAGACATGATTACTTAGGGAGAGCTTTCTTCGTTCTCGAAATTTTAATTTGATTTTTTGAGGTTTTGCCCAAAACATCCCCTTGTATGAAATATCACTAATCGATTTATGATATTCACACGATACGATAAAACAATTATTTGAGTGGAAACTGATAGACTACTGGAAATAAAAATGATTAAAATCGATTTCTTTTTTGATTAGAATTCAGAAAGTTGTGGCTGAGGATTATCAATAATATTGGTACTTTTTCCCTCCTTTGCTATCGATTTCGTATTGATGTTGATATTTTTATGGCAACAATTTTTTCTTCGGATTTTTTTTTTCTTCAACATAAAGTCAGAGGCGCACTTTCCACATCTTCACAAAGATATATTACACGTATATTTAAAGTGTGTGTCTAAAAATTTATAAACATTATCTTTGTCTTTCGGCTAATTCAAAAAACCAAATCAAAGTCTGGAGACGAAGCAATACGTCATTCTGAATTCAGAGTTAAAAAAGCAATTGGTCTAGGAAGGTTTGTCCGTATAATTTGTATAACCAGTTCTTAAGCTTTTGGTGTTTTAACAGGAATTTACCGGGATTTGTCGAAGATTCCCTGACAGATCTTATGAATAACTTTGGATACTTTTCCGGAAATTTGCAACGTGAAAAAATGTCTTGAGTTATTTGAAACAATTTCCAATTTTTATCGAGTATTGGCAGTGGTATTGTATATCGATTGTAGCGGATCTGTGTAATGTCATGTGTAGTATGTTTAATCTCTTTGCTTAGTGATCGCATTAAGCGGCAAGTCGTATTGATTGTTATCCTATTAGAGTTCCATACGTTTCCCTCCCTCTGATTATCTTGTCACAGAAAATTGATGTGGAAGGAGAGACCAGAAGATCAGAACCCAGCGTCTTTTACGGGTCTTTTTCGATATCCGTGGGGTATATCAGTTCTAGACACGATGTAGAAGAAGCGTTACTCCAGCATGAGCTAATAGTCAAGACTTCTTCTTAATGTCTTAAAGAACTGACAAGAGATATGTCTGTGTGCATTAGCTAATCTTATTACTAGCTAAAAAACTAACGGAGATGGGGAAAATCATCTTAAGAGCAAAGGCTAAATATAAGGAAAAAAATTGGAATATTCTGATCTAAGTAAATCTATTTAGGCTGCTTTTTTTCTATATTTTTCCTGTTCTACAAATAAAAGAAAGTCATCGTTTTATTTGGACAATGGTCTAGGTCAAGCAACTTCCTGTCCTGGTTGGTAAAAAACGTCTTGTCCTTCATAGGTCGCAAACCGGAAACTATGTTTGCATACTTACAGGACACACGCCAAAATTGTAAAGGAGTAGTAGAAATATTTTATGTTAAGTTCATTTGTAGAACAAAATAATCACGTAACCATACTTCTTCGGATTATAGGGCCCACGGTTTGGCGTCGGGAATATGTGTGCACCCCAATATTAACTAGAACAAATGGAAGCGTCACCTAATGTATGAATCGCCATGTTTACAGAACGACAGGAAAGCCACATAATTCTCTTAAGATGATTCTCTCCAGTCATTGATGGAATGGAAACTGATTAATCTTTCCATCAAAGGCTTTTCCGTCAGCTCCACTTTCCTCCTCAAAACATTTAATATTCTTAACTAAATGGCATAAAGAGATTGTTCCCTCTTAGCCCCACTCTTGACATAAAGCTCTTCAGACACTTATAGTATAAACGTAATACATAAACGAACTTCACATTAACAAAGCACATTTTGAAACTCTCCAAATAGTCATGGAGACCATGAAAATTATATCTCTCAATAAACTTTAACACATATTTATCTATCAAGCGTGTATTATTATATCAAATAATAAACAGCGGAATAACGACTGTTACCCTCTAGACCACAAAAGTTCGCCTAGGTAACATGTGGTGTTTTGGTTAAGACTACTTAAATATGCATTTTACTATTACTAACGAATCAAAATGTTCACCTTGAAATGATAAAAATCCATCACAAATCGACTAATATGTCATTTTTCACAACGTTTTATACAGAATGCCATGAACTTAAAACTCAGGGATTAATTGAGAAAAAAAATCCACGCGGTAACCAATCTAATATTAAGTTAAAGTTTAAATAAAAACGATTTACTTCTGACATTAAAATTTAACAATATCGAACAAGATAGATTCATCACCCTGACAACCAATACATGACACGAAGACACGAACACACTTTTTGAATAAAAATGGAAGTTGTTAATTTAATTCTGTTTCATTGGCTACAACCGACGAATGTCCAAATGAAAGGATGGCATGTACATTAATACGGTTTGCGTGAAAAATCATGTTCCTTTTAATTCATTTGGAGAAGATCTACAAACATTGGCATCTCAGTGGAACCAGCAAGCACACATTGGCAACCCAAGGATGAAAAAGTGGGAAATGTTGGTGAATAACGTGAACCCAGTAACAAGTCCGGGTATAATGCATTGGATTCAATTACACAATGAAGAGTCTGAGATGGAAGGTTTATTAGACTTGCCCAGTCTACTAGGCTAGTATTGACAATCTTTGACGCTCAACCCAATGGATAGCACATAACATGTAAAGGCATTTAGAAGTATTCATTGAAATATGTTTGAAGCGCAAACATATCGAGAGCTTCAACAATAACGCAATCTGAATACGGCTATTTATGACAAGACTAATCTTGTACTCGGCAAGGGTTGATTAGTTGGGTTTCACGGCCAACAACATTGCGCCATACAGTCCTAGCAAATTTTTTTTTTATCCGTTACTGATCTTTTACTCTTTATAGTTCTCAGATCAACGACGTCCCAAAGGGTGTAATATTTCTCCTTAATCAAACCCGTGTGATTCATCCGAAGAAAATCATCATAAAACGGAAATAGTAAGAAGAGTTAAACAGCAATTGGTGAAATCCTAGCTCTGATTACCGTTTCATTTAATGTTTATTTGAAAAGCGAGTCGGTTTTGTCTGTCTGTAATGATGATTAACTCAGATGGTATTCTCGCTGACTTTTCCAGTTTTCTATCTCCTAACGGCAAGTGTCTGCCATATTAAATCATCCCCCAGTGCCACCAAAAGTCAAGTCATACTAACCCATTGTATACCGATAGCCATAATAAAATGACGAGGAGAAGAAATAAGAAGCCGTATTAGATCATTAATATTAATAATGGAATAATGGATACTTTGGTCCCCACATCAAACCCATAAACGTTATAATCCAATTAGAACTACTGTGACAGAAGTGTTGAGAATAAAACAATTTTAAAACAATAAAGACTGTCGTGTAGATATTACCCAAAAAGATCCAACAAAAACAAAAAGCGGTTAAAGAAAATGATTATGTTCCTGGTTAATTATACTATTTTTGGTAAAAGCTCTTTTACCGACATCAAGGAACTAAGAAATTGCTCAACTTGTAATCATTATTTCAAGACAATTGACTCATTAGAATAGGGAGGAAGGGGCAAATACAAGTGTAGCAAAAAAAAAAAAAAAATCACAATCGTTGACAATTAAAAGAAAAGCGTATTTAGCGTGTAAACTGGAAATAGACTAAGATACCCCGTTTATTAAAGATATCGAAACCGGATACGTTTTCATATTTCACATTGAGAGCTTGTTGATCACACATTGTTGATCGTACTCGGATCGTCGAGGACCAGAAAACATGCTTTATTCTATAAATTACTATGCACTTATTCATGACCAACATGAACTCTTGTAAATGTATAAGATAATGAAGGACACATTGGATCAATGAATACAATTAATACACCCTGTAAATATTCCACAATTAGTTTCATATGCATCAGTAGTACCTTAGCAAAAGTCGTGTATGAAGTTGCATTGAGTGTAACCCGAAGTCGAATATTTAGATTCTAAAACCCAACATTTTAACGCTTGTATATATTGGGTTTTAGAACTTGAAATTTAGAATATGTTGGGGTTTTTTTTTGTTTTGGTTTTTTTGTTTGTTCGCATTAAAATATAAATCTATTCAGATTAGATTATTTAAATCCTATGTGTTACTTCGTCTGTTTTAGCTTTCAGCAGAATAGTATTTTGAATTAAATCTTTTTGTTTTAGGGGCGATAACACTGGAACCAAGTTTTGATGTACCTATGGTAAATGTAACAGTTAAAGAAGGTACCACAGCTATATTACCATGTTCTGTTAAATTTCTAGGACAACATCAGGTAAGGACATTTATGCTGTTTCTGCTTTTTATTGATATGCCGTATTTTGTCACGGTCTTTCCCGTCATCCACAAATCATTCTGAATTCTACAGACTACAATTTTCTGTTGTGTATGTTGTTTACATTAGTTCGAAGGCGACGCCTCTTATATTTTAGGGTAACGGTGATTAAAACTTCCAGGGTTTTGCCCTTGACCGCTATGTATGTTATTGTAAACGCATTGATGGCAAAAGTTACCAACCCTCCTGTTAATTACTTTTAGAGTTATAGGCCTTTGTAGCTTTGCAGAAACTGGTCTCGTGGCTTATATGAAATATCAATATCCCGTTCAATTTCAACAATACGTTAATTACTTTTTATTTATAACCCATGGTCACCTATGTGCATTGTTATGATTAGTAAAATACAAAACTGCTGAAATATCACACATACTGCTTGAGTTATTGACGTTTATCACATTGTAGAAAGTCATAAATTATCATGGGAAAGGCATCTTCTGGTTCACTTTAGATTTCTGGGTGTTGGTTTTGTAGGGGGCGGGGTGTGACTTTTGGCACACTCCCCATAAATAGTAGGCGTCCAGTTTGAATGACACCAAAGGTTCGTTTCGACCCACATTGATCACAACTATACCAAGACTTTTTGGGTACGATTGGTCAAACACTACTCTGAAAAAATGATGAATTTGGTTGGCGTTAGGTCATGAACCATATTAAATGTTTCATGACATTTTAATCCATGTGTCAATTTTTGCGACTTTTTTTATATAGGTTTATTTACCCATTGTCAGCTTGTAATATGTGTGATTGTATTCACGACTTATTTCATTTTATTGATGCTAATCTAAACTGTTAAAGATTGTATCGTAATTAGAAATGTCACTGTATAAGCATGGATAAAAATGATGACAGTTGACAATGGCGGAAATGCATTGGATGTAACACATTAGTTGTCTTTTATATGATAATCAGTGCTACAGATGTCAATATTTTGTTACCACAGAGAATACTAAATTAGCCGTTGATTATATAGATTGTATACAGGTCGTGTCGTTTATTACATTTTAAAGGTCTGGATAATATGAAGGAAAGTGCGTTGTTCAAAATATTATATGTAAAAGGCACAAGGTTTTGATGACACAACAGACTCATTAAAAATTCAAACATCGCCGTGGGCCATGAAGACGGAAGAAAGGATGACACAAAATGCGAGATACATTATGTAAGACCTAAATCTGCATTATAGGTCCTTTTCTGCCCCCTAATGTTATATAAATTATTTACCCATATGTAAGTTAGGTCGAACGGGTAGCTGGGCTATTAAGTGGATTAGACAATATCTGCAATATCTTCGTTTAAAGTGCCAATCGCGATAACTTTTTGGTGAATAAAACTGTTTAATTTTGTGTTAAAATTCTTTAAAATCCATAACCTAAGGCCAACCTACTAACCCGATATATACGCTTGTAAATAACTTAAACCTAACTTTGGGATACGCTTGTAATAACATAAATGGAGAACGTTTTATTATACAGTATCTGGATAAAACCAGACTTTTTTCTATAAAAATAATATGTAGGTGAAATTTACCTTTTGTTATCAAGTACAGTTCATGGGTCATTCACTGTATAGACCTCTCAAGAAACATTAATCGATTATCAGGTCACCCAATGAAAAAGTTGACCCGAAATCTTAAAAGGGTTACGTGTCCGGATAAGCAGTGTTGACGTTCACGTCCAAACGACTCAATATTTTGAGCTGAAATTTTGAGACAAGGTAAATACACCATGCCGCTATTTTGGTCAATAAATTTCATGAATACTCGGACTTTAATTTTTGAGACTCTGTTCTTATCGGGATTGTCCCTTTTTTTGAGACATGCAAAATAGAAAACTTCAAATATGATACTTGATAATCAAATCTATTTACATGCCTTCTTGTCAAAACTTCAAGAAATGTATCCATTTTGCATTATCTATTTTAAAACTTCTATGCCAACAACAGTCAACTTTTTTTTATCTAAATTTTACGTAAACCATATTTAAGCGAATTTTACTTAGTAAGCTACAATAATGAGGAGAGGGGGGGGGATTACATTTACTAAAAATGAATATAACCATTGTTTTCAAAATAATGTTTTCTGTACATGATTGAGAATCATTTGGGAAAATACAGTTTAATACCATCTTTAAAGTAGGGCGATGTGAATGTAATAATAGGGCGATTAAGTGTCACGCCAAGGTTATAGAAGTCTTCCAAATTATGGCTCAGTATAGAATGATCCCGTTTCGTTTTTTTAAAAATCATATAATTCCACTTTGTGTATGGTATCTTTAATTCCATCGATAGCCGTCATAGTTCGGACATTTTTTCAATATGGCCATACATTATCTTTCAAGCGAGAAATACCGTTTTTATATTTGGACATGTTTGATGTGTTTTATTTCTCGATGGAAATTTAGCTGTCAGTTATGATTGGGTTCATCGTGTAAGGGCGATCAATAGCCCGACTCTAATTAGAAGCATTGTTAATAGAGGCAGGACCTCCTATAGAATACCACCACCGTTCAATGCATAAATCAAATGTTTCATTGCCTTTCGCAGGTAATTCCAATAAAAGAAACACCCGATACACCATGTTAGCCAACTGAAGGCATTAAAGATTAAATCTTTCCCATCAAGCGTAAGTCTTAAAAAATGTTACAGATATGGCGGAGTAAGAGATAGGAGATATGCTATATTAGAGATTGGAGGTCTACGCGATCAGATTGTAGTAAAAGTCTAAAGAGAAAAAAACCCGATGTTTTAGTGTAAGATTTGTTGTCATTTTCTTGTCTATCAAGTTGAAACAGCCTGTAATCTATGTTAGTTTTGAAATGGCGGTTTCTCGATTTTAGGGTTAATATTGAATTTTCTTACTAGTACCACGAAGCGAATGCCATTAACAATCAAGTCGAATGGCAAAATCCTAGTGACACAAACATTCACTAAAATAATAAAAATATCCACAATAAAATTTGCTTTGTAGGAGCTACGGTGGTCAAGAGAGTAAGATGCTGACTCCTGTCGGGATTTTCCAACTTGTTTTCTCCTTGTCAGTGGTACGGGACGGAGGACCTGACAGGGACAGCTGTCTAGTCGTTCGGATGGTACGAAAACCCGTCGTCCCGTGCACACATTGGCGTCCACGTAAAAGATCCCCTGGCGTTTGGAATTTCCCTATTGCTCGCAGATCAGTAGGAAGTTAACCCCCATTCAATTAAATTTCAATAAATTAGAATCATTTCATTTCAATAAATTTGAATCATGATGATATTTCTAAAAGCATCGTTACAAAACTAACAGTTCTCCTCCCATTTAGATTGGTTGAAATATATATGTAGGATGATTCTGTTTCTGAAAACAAAATCCAATCAACTCGGCTCCCACTACGCCATTTAATTTACTCTTGTGTTAAAGTTTTCTTTGGTTTTGATCCTGAAGCAGTTGGAGTGACGATCGAATAATAATTATATAGTATCACAATCAAGTCTGTTGGAGACTTGGTACTCCTATAAATAATTGATTATTTCGCTAAAACATTTCCACTGATTCTCTCTCTGACTTGTAAATCAGAATATACATTTACTTCAAAAAATAAATTAGTTTTTAAATAACATATGTCTCAGATTTCACTTATTTTCACCCTTAAAGGGCCGAGTTCTAATTCTCTATTTATTTTAGTTACATCATAAAAAGAAAATTGAAACGGACAACTTAATTACATTTCATAATTCTAACTCTTAAATTAGGAAGTAAAATGTGGTTTAACGTCCTACCTTTCTGTACCAATCGATATAATGAAGAAAGATTTTATATAGGTCAAAATAGAATAATGAATCGGATTATCATGTGTTATTACGTTTAAATTTTTGTTTTGAAGCAGTCAGCTTGTTTACTAATTTTATTTTCATTGTTAGCTAAATTGTAAAAAACGTAACTGTTAATTTTGAATTGGGTTAGTCTTCTGAGTTATTTAGATCAGTGATGGGGCAGACTATAAGAACACTTTACGAATCTCATGTTAGGCTTACCGTGTCGACACCTTATCACTGTAACGTAAAATTCGAAATAGGCCTATTGTCATTCCAATAACAAATCAGTTTTTAAATCCCAAAACAACGATGTAGATAAATATAAAAAAAGCATTTATACCTCGTTTGACATCGTGCAATAAAACACATGGATATGACGTCAATCATGTTGGAACTTTCTGTGTATGCATAATAGAATCTGTCGTTGATAATCTTGTTTTAACAGAATTACTTATGATCCTAGGGGGTGACTCAGCATTAGCAGAAAAAACATAAAGTGTTATAGATAAGGTACATTTCCATACAGACACGACATAGGGATATTATTATGCAGGTTTATGCAATGCTTACAATATGTAAACCAATAAATTCGTCTTTCACAAGGTTACATAGCATGTCTCCGGAAAAAAAGGGTTGGATTTTTTTTAATTTGAAGACGATATATTTTATGCGTTTGTCATGGCGGAAATGTCGTATCAGATTTAAATACATGTAGTTTGTAATTCAAGGAATAGAAGAAAATGTATGTTTGTGTGTATATTCGGTCACCAGAGGAATATACGGAGACTCAAAGTAAATGAATAAACAGAAAGGCGTACATAATGATGTTATTTCGAAATGCAGTATAACCGATTGATGCTTTCGAGATAAAAACTTCTAACTTCGAGTAGTCTTTTCAAATAGCAAGAACTGGTCCGACAGAGTGTTGCAGCGGTATGCAACTTCATATGTGTTAATACACACAAAAAATGTACTTTCGTTAACAAAACCAATAAATTTTACTTCATTCCGTCAAACATCAATCAATTTAAAAGCTAGAAATTAGTAGATTACCATTTTAAAAATGTATCAATAACATTAGGTGAAATTACAATAGGTGGTTTTCCGGGTACTTCCTGGAAGTTATCACTTCAGCCAGGATTTTGTTTTCAATCGTCCGTACTGGACAGGAAAATGCCGATTCCTGTGCAGTTAAAAATATGAATCATTTTAGTTAAAAGTGGTTCTGGTCAAAGATATGGTAAATAGGTAAACATAAGTTCAATCCTATATGTGTAGGTTAGGTTGTACAGATGAAAATATATATCGTTTTAGTTAAACGTGGTTTTGGTCATAGATAGTAATAGCTAAGCATTAGTTCAGTCCTATATTATTATTAGTAGGTAGCTTGTCCTAAAATCGTCGGATTTTGAAACATGCTGTGAAACGAGCAGAAGCTCTGTGTAAATTTGCAACCAGATCGTATAAAGTGTTCTTGAACAAAAAGTTTGAAACATTTCTTGGAAGAAAATCACACTCTATTTGTAGAACGTATTCATGTATTCATCTTATCAGGCTTAATATAGCATCACAAACAAAGCAATTTGTTGCCTTTTGATCGTTTTCAAAGAATAACAATAACCAATAAAAATACAGTCAGAAGTCCGGAATTATCGATTTTATACGAAACTTTCTGTTTATTTTGACAATTATTCCAATGACATCATCAAAGTAGATAGCAGAAGTAGAATAATACACAAGTGGCAAGAAATAAGCAGAGTGACCTTTCCTTCCTGATCTCACGTGGCGGTCTAATCCCATTTGCTTCTGTGCTTTTGTTTTTAAGTCTGCCACCTCGTACTCTAATCACGTTTACAGAAAGACTTAATTGCGCTTTTACATTTAAAAGTTGCTATGTTTAACACTTTGCAATAACTTTCTTTAGTAAAATAAACTCATTTTAGACACCTTTCTAATGACGTGTTATTTGTATAAAGAACTTGTTCTTAGTAATCTCCTAATTCCTTGTTTTTATATGAACCGTTTCAATAAAGAAATGAAAAAATGGTTCATGTGAAATAGATGAACACCGATGACTCATTGTGACCCCTAGATTATTTTTATAGGTTGAAAGACAGAAACAAATAAATGATAGAAAAGTTTTAAAAGTTGTAGTTGGCAGCTTTTGTTATGGTAGATTATCTTTTCGGTGTTCTACTCAGGCTTCAGGTGTCCAAACTCGCTCCCAGTGATGGGTGATATGTAATGTTTCCAATTTTAGACGTTTGCCTAGCTAAAAGAAGTTATTGTGTGTTTGTGTTTATTCCACTGGGCTCGAGGTTCGCGATAAAGGATACTCTTACTCTCTATTGAACAACTGTTGCCACTTTTTATGTGTGGATTCTTCATTTATCTACTGGGGGTTGTGTTAGTGGTCTTCTTACTTGTAGCTTGAGCTTCTGAGGTTTAGGTTCAAATTATCGGTTTTTTTGGTGTTTCTTACACGAAACTTGATACGACTTCTTAAGAGTGCCATGAAATAATTTAAACCGAAGGTTTAATTATGTTCTAAATATCGGAGAGGCATTGAAAATCAAAAAAATAATGTTTGTAAATCCTCTTATTATTTTTCCAAGATTTTGGTTAATTTATATAAACACTATACTATTTATGTAAATAGCAATTTATTTTGCAATTTCACAAGCCCTTGCATATTTTATTTACATGACGTTATTTCATTTATATGATGTTACACTATTATTGTTAAGCGCATTTGAACAATTCATAACGGAATATGCGCCATATAAATTGCATGATAATCAATAAATAACAGTTACAGTATAATAAGCCTATCTAGCACCACAGTAAGAAACAACTCAAGATAGCAAACATTTTATGTGGTGACTTGGGCTAGATCTATTTCTTAAGGCAAAATAAAGATTTCGTCAAGGTCGATGTGATGTAAATAAGACAGAGAGAGGGGTCATTTCGGGACTAACATATGGTTTAATTTTATGTCAATAATTCGCATGCGCGTAGGGGTCTTTAGCAGTGGAAGGAAACCGGAGTGCCCGGAGGAAACCCACGAGGTTGAGAAAGCGCCCCTATCCCCATGCCACATACGCTCACACCAGGAATCGAAACCACAGCCGCAAGCCAGAGGTGACCGGCCAACTAGAGGTCGAAGAGTGGCACACTAGACCACTAGGCCAGCCCCCCTCCCCGAGATGTAAATAAGGTTAGGGCGCGTGATTGTTTGCGAGTTTGTAGATTAGGTTTTGGATAAGCTAGGTCCAGAGTTAGGATAAGGGTTGGGATTAGTGTTTGTCCCGTTTACATCTCATGACATTTTACCAATTTGTCCTGATGAAATAGACCTAATTAACCTGATGACTTGGTGTAATTTTATTTAGTGTACGGAATACAGATTGAAGTGGGGTTTAACGTCCTACTTTTCTACACTGTACGAGTGTATCAAGTGTGTACAGGACCCCAGCCTTTCGTTCCACTTGAACGCCAACGCTTTTCTCTGTTATGACCATACACCCTGCACCTCTGACAAGAGGAAACATGCTGGAATGGAAAATCACTAGATTTCTAGGCCAACCCAGGGAAGGAACTCCAGGCCTCTTGGTCATTGAGCCTGCGACTTACTCACTCAGCAACCCCTACTCTGTAGGATTAAAAGAACTACAGTTTATTTCCGCTGGTAGTGTTTTCTTCATGTTTTAAGAATGTGTACAGAATATATAAGTACAAACCAAATCACACACAAGATGTATCCCCATTGACAGCACAGCACAACAAAATTAATGCGATCTGATATTTTTTTCAGGTTATATGGACAGATCAGTGGTCGACTTTACTAACATTTGAAGATCGCCGTATTATTGATGATGAAAGAATCAGCGTCGAACGACCTTTTACAAAAGATTGGAATCTACATATAAGACATGTAAAATACTCTGATCAGGGAATTTATAATTGTCAAATTAATACAAGTCCTGTAAAAATAAAGACGGTAAACTTAAAAGTTCAAGGTGAGTCGAATCGCTATCGTTGTCTAACAAAACTTTAATATACGAAAGAGTTGACTATTTTTCTTGAACAACTAAATGAAATTCTAAAAGCTAATATATATATATAACTATGTTACTTGTGAACAGATCGCGGAATCCATACGTATCTGGGGTATCCATAGCCTGTGGTCACAGTTTGCTAAAGGGTTTACCGATAAACGCTCTATTCAATACGTACCATATAATATATAATAAACCTATTTATATATTTATAGACATGAATAAACAGATCACCCTTTGCAAACGATTACAGCTGCCAGTTGATAGTTTTACTACAAAAAATCTAATTAGGACTTATATACTGACTGTAATCAAAGATATAAAATTTAATCTATCAATTTCAAGGCAATGAACAACTCCAAAAGAAACCTCTAGCACAAAGACTATGAGATTATTTTATGGCCTTACGTAGATCATGGCTGCGACCTACAATTTTGTAATTAACTAAATATGGATTGCCACCAATTTAGCAGTCTTTGGTAGCTGGAAATGAAACGATTTTCATTCTGTCCTCAACCAACAAGACGTAATTGTATTTTCTCATTGTGCCAATTTAGTTTCCGCGAACGTTCTATGGGTTTAAGTGGCTCAAATAAAAGACTTGACGCTTGAAAGTGAGGAGTTCCGCTTAAAACTGGCTTCTTATGTCAAATGAAGATGTCTCTGGACTAGAAATGTTATTTTGTATCTGTCGATTGAGTGCCGTGTTGAAATTAGAATCGAAGTCTTCTGGTCAACGGTTCAACGACATTGTTTTTCTCTTGTTTAACTAAGCAATGTTAAGTCGAGATGTTGTTAGCTTGCCGTCTGCTTTATATGCTACTGGCCACAAGCCTCCCACCTATTCATTTTAATCAAAAGGTCGGCGCTGGGTATATTACAGGCCCCCGTTTGTGATATCCCCGTCTTGATAAATCAGTAGCATATCTAATATAATTATTCTGTGACTAGGCTATGATAATGGCGTGGAGGGGGTAACCTAACCTCGTTGACCTACCTTTGTAATTTTTACTTTTTGCATTTGGCTACTGATCAGACAGTTGTAGTTATTCAGCTTTTGTCTGGAAGAAAACAGTTTTATGTCATATATGTTTGCGTGTGTTTATATTTGAATGCAAAACATTGCTTAAGACAACGAATGAATACGTGTCTCACAAAGTCGATTTGGACTAATTGTAGATCCAGCATTGCTGTAATACGTAGGGTTAGGGTGGATATATGGGGTATAATTTTGAACGTAATATAGGATAGGGTTAACTTGGACTCGGCTAAGTAACGTATGGTAAACTGGCATTTAGCATATAATCCGTAACAGATTGTATTTTTCTGTCCGTCTAATCTGTTGTTGTCAGTATATTTTTGTGTATTGTTATCTAATAGTGTTATGCCTTCTCGTATTATGTTTTAGTACCAGCCGTCATCATTCACCATTTATCATCAGAAGATCAGACGGCTAAAGAGGGCGAAACCGTCACACTGGTTTGTAATGTCACTGGCATCCCCATGCCAACAGTCACGTGGTATCGCCATAGATCTAGTGAGAAAGGGTTCGAGAAAGAGAGTGAGTTCTGCCCTGGCACTAATAGTAAGATATTTTGTGTTGGTGCATTTCTGCATGCTACATTAACAAAGAGAACCAGAGTTCTGTGTCGCTGCTAGTCAATTTAGAGACACCATGTCACAACATCAAAATAGGCCTATCATGTTCATTAACAGAGACAAAAGCACACAAATTAGGATTTGGTTAGATAATTAAAACGGCATTAGGTCTACATGGTATAAGAAATAGATATAAAACCAGAAAACAAAAATGATTTAATTGGCCTTAAAATGCAACTATTAAGTTAATTTGGCAACAGGTGGGCCAATCGTTATTACCAAGGCCCTGATGACGTTATGATAAGTTGCAATAGGTCTGTAAAATATGTAGGCCTAGTTTTTGCTCAAATGTAGCCTACTGCATGCTTCGAATCACAACTAAATATCACAATTACACTATACGAATCTATAGATATTTAAAGAATGAGTATTAGGTAAGTTGATTTTTTTCAAGAAAATTGCAAACGAAAATAAAAATAAAACGGCTTAGATTTTGATTTTTATAATTTTAGGCCCCAAAACAAATTACGTTATATTCCTTAATCCGCGATAAAAGAGGATTTTCAGCATGGTGTGGGCATGTTTTTGTCGCTTTTTGACATTGTTCAAAAAAAAATAAACCCAACCCCCTTCATTCAGTATCATCATGATGACAAATATTACATATTATTCGTTCAAATGAATATCAACCATCATTTTCGGTTATGTTTTTGTTCCATGGATGAAGTATTTTTAGTATATCTTAATCAGGTATTTTTGAGAGATAATTAGAAGAGAACTAATGTTACGCATGCTAAATTATATTTTAGTGCTACTAATACAATTTACTAACCAATAGTCATTGAACAATGACTTGCATGTTAGTCTTCGTCTTTTTGAAAGAAAATTCTGTGCTTGTATTTACTTTTCTTATTTTTATAACCTTTGATTTGATTAACTTATCAAAAAATACGTCGGTTTTAATAATAATCGACCCAGAGATCATAACTTCTTATGCAGGCTCTACTAAAATGTTTGGGTTCGTTGGAGAAGCAACATTTTTATACTGTAGAGAATGCACCTACATAATATGGGCGCATCATAAAGTCAACACGGGAAGTACACAAGGAAAGAAGGGTTTTGTTCACTAGAGAAAGAAGTCGATTTATTAGAAAGGCGATTCGGCAGATCGGAAAAGAAATCTAAACCTACTGCCGTTATTTAAATCTAGTTTCTAGCAATAAGTACAGTCCGAGAAGAATTGCTTTAAAGGGCGTGTGGCTATATTCTTTGGAACCTTAAAATAGACCAAAATGGGGCTAAAAGCACATATTATTAATGTAATATGAATGTATGTTAAAGTGATCTATATTCAATTTTTTAAAAACACGATTGTAAATTTTAATCAATTACATTGTATGTTCTGTGTTATACGTGAAGAGTCCATTTCTTTACGCCTGCTTAGGCCATTTTACACATTATTTTATTATTATTTTGTCAAGATAATAACACCAATATTAATTGAAAAGGATCAAGCTTGAAGTCAAATTCGTGTTGGTTTTTTTTTTCATTTCGAATGTTGTGGAAAATATTTAATTAGAGATTTAGCCCCTTAAATACAGCATCCTATTAGAGTCTCAATAAAAATATTACTTCTACAAGGAACACGCAGCTTGGTATGGAACCTTAATAAGAGGTTAGCAGTACTCTCTGGTTTGATTAAAAAGAAAACTGATTAATTTCCTGAGTTATTTAATCACTGGGATTTTAAGATAAGTAATTGCTGGCAATTGACTTGTTAAAAACATGTTTGAAGACGGCTCGAAAACCCTTGTTTCGATTTTATTAAATCTTTCAAACGGATTTCGATCCGTCTTTTGTTTTAACTAATATTTTATCAACGAACTTGTCTCTAAAAACCAATAACTAACAACATTTCACTTATTTCTTTGTTCTAGCACATCATTTTTCATTATTCCAATACTAACAACATACCTCATTATACCCACCATACCCCACAATCATACAAAATTACTGATTGATTATGGGGTAGCCATTTTCATAACAACTACTTTATTTTATTAAAAAAAAGAAATAGACGTTTTTAATACTTATTCTATGATTATGACATTTTTGATCGATCTTAGTACATCATTTTGCATTTTGTTTTTGATAAATACATGTATTTTACTCGGGAAAGTTTTGGTTCCAGAATGTTTTGTATTAGATGTTATATAATTCTGTTTTTCAAATATGTATACATTCAATATTTCCAATATTATGTAGGACAATTGAGGTGTCGAATCAATACTGAGTAAGAAAACAAAACATCTGGCAAAATAAATCGAATGCAGTTTCAAATCTTATCTTTGACCTTTAAACTTTTTCCAGGAATAGGTGTCAGTGGTGAAGTATTGATAATACATAATGTTAGTAGATATTGTGGCGACACCTATGAATGTGTGGCCTTTAATGGCGTCCCACCAGCAGTAAACAAACAGATAAAGGTTGGAGTGGAATGTAAGTCTGCTCTCAAAACTCATTCATTCCAGAACCTTTCTGATAAATGGTTGCAAGTCAACCAGGAACTACAGCATAAATGAATGTCAATGTTCAAATCGAATATACAGTATATAATTGTATATGCTCCAAGTTCTGTGCAGGATAGGTCGATTCCATGAGAAACATCCGTGTGTGTCGACAATAGTAATTATATAGCCAAACTAGACGCATTTTGATACGCAAACATGTCCCTGTATCTGCAAAAGAGATCGAAATGTGCTTCAACGGTTTCAAGGGTGGAGGTGGGGCTCTGTCCGAATGTAGAAAACGTTCTTTAGATTCGAGCCCCGGCAGAGGATCGGTTGACCATGCCCAGAAGACGGGTCATGCAGCATTTGAAAAATAAACATTACTACATAATATTTTTTAAAACATTATATTCGATTATATTTCTTACACAATGCAGATTTTACAATCTAGAAATGTGAAACAAATCAACCTTTTGTACACCGAAACTTTGTATTGTGTGTTCAAATATTTTCTTACATTTCATAAATTACTTAATTATCAAATCAGTTTCTGTTCTGGAACACCTGATGCCACAGTTTAAAACCGTTAACAGACTTTTGGTGCATTCTCCTTATTGGCATTTTATACCAGTGTTGAAATGTATCCGCAACAAGAGTTCATTTTTGATTCTGATTGTTTGGCGTTTCAGTTGATTTGAAACTGACTACCATACTATGTATCACCAAGATTAACAGTTGTCTATTCACGCTTTAAAATTTACTTTAGCTGTTCTTGTCTTCTGAAATCACAATAGAATTGGGCTAGGTTTTAGAAAAATATTCATAGCATAAGTTGTTCATTTTTACAGTTCAGCCGGAAGTCAGATTACCAAACAGACGAATTGGCCAGATAGTGGGCAAGGAGACTATTCTAGAGTGTATTATAACAGCTTTTCCACAGGCTGTGAGTGTCTGGTTATGGGAGGGCACGGAACTTTCGAACAGTCGGAAATATCGGATAGAGATATATGATGAGGGAGAACACACCATCACTCTAAGTTTAAGAATACGAGCTTTAGAGTATTCAGATTTTGGCCGGTATAGTTGTATGGCATCCAATCCGTTAGGTACCGATAAGGAAGAAATGGTTCTATACGGTAAGTATTGAATATTAATTTTCTCAAACCGTAAAACAAATATTTGTTGTCAAAAACTAATATATGATGATATACAGATATCTTAACTTTTAAACAGCTTTTAAGATTGAACCTATGTTAAAGATGCATTATGTTAGTATTAGATGAACATTTCATTCAAAATAATTTATTCTGAGCGAAGTTATCAGTATTTGAAGTTTTGGCCAGGTTTGTTTTATCATCGTAGCAACTGTACTAAGTCTCGATCCAATTTTTCTTTTTAAATCTCGAGCGTGTTCAAATCCATTTAAATATATGCCATCCGGTGGGCTGGGGGTTGATTATAGGCTTGTCATGTGGATACTGTCTAAATAAAACATAATATAAGATTTGAAGCCAAAATAATGACCTGGCATAGGCAGATTCAATTCTTACATAATACATCTTCAATTATCAAAAGCCAAAGCACTCACATACAAATTGAACAACGATATTGAATGTGTTTGTGCGAGGTTATTTCCGCATTTATGACTTATAACTTATATACAGTGGGTTTGTATCATCAAATATTATGAAGCAAAAACAAAGGTATAATGTTCAGGTTTCCCTCTAAATGTATTGATGTATTTCATTATTCCTAGTAATTGTGTTGCTCAATCTGTTCTTAATGTAATAAAACCAATGTCTGTTAATTATAACTTGTAAATTGAAACCTTATTTGGTTAATATTGTATAGATAATCTTATAACGATCAATATATATACGTCACGGTCAGACTCGTTTATTAATAAACCATAAACATATGACAACTATGATTGCTGTGATATTCTAACGACCATCGATAATGTTAGTTCAAGACTACAGCGATATCGGAGCAGACGACTTCGCCTTATATAGATTTGTATAAGCTCAGATTTCTACTTAACACATACGGATATACATGTTGATATGAAGATCGAATGCTTTAACAGGAATCATGCCAATTTAAAGGGTAATTTGGTTCCTGTAGATGTTGAACTTGGTCAATAAAGAGAGTACTGGAATTTTGGAGCATAGTGTACACTCATTAAACACCATGGCCAGGTCATGATCGTAGAAGCCTTTTAGAATTTCGAATAATGCATTAATTCCCATATATTTGATATCTTCCAGACATTTTATATTGAACAAGAAACGTCACAGCAACGCCTACACAAGTCTTCAACTAAAATATTTTATTTAAATGAAACATCATTTATTTTTATGAATAAATACGTGAAAAGTTAACAATATTTTAAACTTTCGAATTTGTCTTTTGCCTCTTTGGTATTTTTTCAAGGACCGTAAAGTAAAGAAAATTAAATGGAGTATCAACAACCATGATAGGAAGTGGAGTTGCAGAAGTGGGTATTATGAAAATGATACATATACTACCTATTTGTTTCCTAATTATCTTGTTATCTTTTCAGATTACACGGCACACCGATCAACTACTACGACCACGACACCCGCTCCGGTGACAACAGTTAACACTAGAATAGTTACTCTACACCCGCACGCTACTCAGGGGCCATTAAACCCGCCCATAATACCCTACAACTATGATAAATATGAAAATACAGATTTCGTCACGCAGCGACCCAGGATTACCCCGTTCCCAAGTCGTCCTGTACATGCCGGTAAAGGTTTTTCTGCCTCGACCAAAACAAGTAACCACAAGCTGTGCCTAGGCAACTTGATGCCTGTGTGTACGTTCCTAGTCTCTCTTCAGTTATCAAAGAGAATGGATATTAATATTTTAGTAACGTGATCCAAAAACCCAAACATTCGTCTTATTCGTATTTTGTCATATTCGGTAAACATTGTGTTCTTAATGTCATGAGTACAATTTATGAGTTAACTACCGTATGAACTAGGTTATTTTGATAGTTAGTTATAGGTAAAACCATAGTTTGGCGACAGATCCACAGGGACGGATCCAGGAATTGTTTTTGCAAGGGGGGGGAGGGGTAGTTTTCTGTTACGAAAATCTGCCATCATCGTCTCTAAATTACATAGGCATACATACAAATTGAGCTTTTTAAACAGAGAAATCATTTTTATACTGATGTAGGATCATTTTGTGATGTAATTTCATTGATGCAAGGCATTATTTTTTTATGTAGCTGAGCCCCTGATCCAACGATCATAATCATAATACTGCACTGATTGGGTCGATACATTCCTCCGGGAAACATAATCAGTTACATCATTCTAAGGAAAAATAGACGAAGCTCTCTGGTTAAACCATTTTCAAACGACAATTTATAGCACTCGAATTATCCATTGACTTTGATAATATCTGTTCTTTGTGTTGTGCACACACATTTATATGATACAGATGGTCTGCACACTTGCATGCTTATAGATGTCTTCTATATAATAGTTGTTTTAGAATTTAAAAAGAAATAGAGTCTGTACATTTAAAGGCGATCTTGTGCAATAAATAGTCAAGTCGAGTTGTCCCCAACCAATAGTCAAAAAGAAAAGCTCAAAGAACCAAATTTGTCAGGTCTTGTCACATAAGAAAATATGAAAAACGAAGAGTAACAGGGGGGGGGGTAGTTCTATTAGTCGCCCAGGAGATAGTAAAAACGGCTCCTATCCCGATGAGCAGTGTGATAAACAGAAAGATCATGTTTGCAATTGTAGATCTGCCTAAGTACATTGTGATTTTGTTGAGCACAGTTGGGTGTTATGCAGATAAATGACATTAATTTCATGGTTATAATTTCATGGTTATAATTTCATGGTTATAGTTCATACAAATTATCGTCTATTTTCAGGTTCGGCGGCGAAAACTCTAGAATCCAGTATGATTGACAACTGTTCACTAACCGCACCCTCCACTTACGTCATAGCAATAACTTTCATATTTTTCCATAAAGTACTTCGAGATATGTTTCAGTAACAAGATGTGTTCCGTGTCGATCACTGTTGCTCACAAAGAAGTGAAATAAATACATAAACCTTTGTTCTGTTGGAATCGAAATTATACTTTTATCTGAATACAGGGTGTAAGATAATTTGGATGTGGAAACATAGAATTTGAAACTACCGAATTAAGTATTGTAGAATAAAACTAATCAAGTACGGACTTTATTTAAGACTACGGATTGGGGGTGAATGTGAATACTTTACGTTTACCGGATATTGATTATAAAGTCCACTCCTGACGTCATATCATTTAAATATGGACATGCGCAGACGTAAGCATCAGCAGAAATGCAATAATCCTGTTATGAGTGGTTAAGTGTGTACGTGAATTAAGTCTATGTTTTCAGATTGCGTTTAGTTTGCATAAATATCAATAACAGGAGATGGAGTGTCAAACAACAATTGTATTTTGCGCTATGGTAGCTTCTCACAATGTTTCATTTCATGTGGCCGTGTTGCACTTCCACCTCATCTGATATCATAGCTTCAAGATAATCATAACCTTGTTTAATTCCTTCAGTTTACGCAATACGATAACAAAGTGAAAACCTCACCGGATAAAGGTGTACATAACGAATCTGACAAAGTGGAAAATAAGCTATCGGCGTTTTGTCATTTAAACGAATGCGGTGTTTACATTTAAAAGAATGACAACAGAGAAATAACGTTAATCCTGTTAAAAGAAAATCCTTATTATTAGGCCTAATTAAACCAAATAGCATAACTAGTCGCTGTAAATTTGTAACCAAGTATAACTATAACAAGTATGATAGGAATATATGGACCAGGAACTGAGTATGACGCCATAGCTGCCAGCCACTCGATGTGCAATTAACCAAGTAACAAGCATTTTGATCGTTCGTTTCTTTCCGAGCACATTGAAAGCTCTTTTTAGAAGAGCGTTGCCCCTCCCCAAAAGGAACAACAACAGAATACATAACGCATGGGGTCACGTTCCTGGTTAAAAAATGTTTGTTTTAGGGAGAAAGCCTGTCGTTATTATATAATCGTAAATTACATTCGAAATAAATACAGTTTGTTGTGTTTTTGTTTTTTTTCAGTTCAAAGCATGGTGATAATACTAGTTATTTCTTAAATTTTTATAAACTGTAAATATAACTGTACTTATAAGGTGTATCTATAATTATTGATAAATGTGACGTACGTGTAGTTCATTGTAATAATCGAATTCAAGTTAAATCTTTGTTTCGTTTCATTTTTAATGTTCGGTAAATATTAAAACACGGACTATACAAAGAAAATTTGAAACGAAATAAGATCTATTTATCTTAAAGGCGTGTCTGTTAGAATGTAGATAGCTGGAATTGAAATATATTTATATTGAAGGATTGCTTTGACCATTTAGCGAGTGACACCATATCAAGCACTGTTGTTTATCATACAACATTAGTTCTACTCTGTATGTTAAAACATTAAATGTAAGTATAAAATGTATTTACAAAATGAGGAGGGTTAGACCAGTATCATTTCAGAATTGTGAATACACATAAAGAAAATTGTAAAAAAAAAGATAAAAAAAATCAGCGTGGTTGCAACGTATGTTTGGTAGCTAGGACAACTAAAGGCGTGTATCTGCGAGATAGTTGGCCTGTAGACAATTATCAATACATTTATACAATTTTTCTGTAAACTTTTGTATGCATAATATATATATAACAATAACAATCGATGTGCTATGTATTAATAAATATGAAGAAGAGTTCTGTCATGGATCACGAAAGTATCATGGTTATGGATACCGCTCGTTCTACAAAATTGGTGAACTTCGCTAAAAAATAAACTGCAAAACAACAAATAGACAAAACCAGAATTGCAACCAGCAACACAAATATATTAAATAAGAACATCGAGTGCAAAGGACCATCCGTAATGTAAAAAGTTTAATGAATAAACCGATCATTGTTGTTAAATCAAAGTTCCCGAATCTCAAATCATGTCAGTTAAAATCTTTTAGTGAAATCCTGTTTGTAAATATTATTGTTTTCGTATCATTAACACTATCTATAATAAGGCATATTATACGCAACATCATAAAAAATACAAAGTGTGCGCAGCTTTAAATGTATATATTAACAAATTCACACAACATGGTATTTTTTCGGTTAGTAAAAGTAACATTAAATGAAAAAATCTTTTCTCTGTTTATTCTTTACATCAACGAAAAGAATTAAATTTTGGCGATTCCAACGCAATTTTTATTATTTTCTGGGCGTTAGAGTTATAGAACATCATACTAGTATATACAATGTGTTCTAGTCAAGTATTTCACTCTTATTCTGTGTGTTTTTGTAAATTTTTCACTGATAAACGTTGAAGTTTTACTTAGAATTTAAAATTTTACTTATATGTTTAACTATTATGTTATGTTTCTGTATATACGATTAAACCCAACCTCGTCATATTAAAATATGTGTGACTTCAACCAAAGAACATAATGTTGCAAATAAAACAGTTTTCTCTATCCCATTTTGTTGTTTTGTTGTGATGTTGGTGTTGCTTCTTTGTCATAAGTAAGGGGGGGGGGGCATGTGGCTAAATGGATAAGACGCTGGCTCGCTAGCCTGGAGGTCGGGTGTTCGATCCCTTCTTTGGCCGAGAAAGTTCATTCAGATTTTCCGGCGTGGTGCAGGATGGAGGGTCCGACAAAGACAGCTGTCTAGTCGTTCGGATGGGACGAAAAACCGAGGTCCCGTGTACACATTGGCGTATACCTAAAAAGATATCTTGGCAGTTGGAATTTGATATAAGAGTAGGCCGTAGCGCCGCTGTCCGGCCAAAAATTCCCTCATAGCGCACTGCATGACGTCTGCCCGTCTTCATTAGCCCACGTTAGAGGCAGAATAGTAGGACGTTAAACCCCATTTCATTTAATTTCATTTTATCATGAGTAGGGGGGTGGGGTGGCGGGATAGTTAAAGCATGCGCATTTGATCATATTACTGGCTGTCATTGAGTCAAGTAGCGTGGTTTCGATTCCCAGCTTATATTGGGTTTCTCTTGGTTCTCCGGTTTTCGCCCACAGCTAAACACCCCTCCGCACAAGTGAATTAATAGAGACTTTTGGCAAGTGGCATTTTCCCTATCTGTATCACGTATCTGTATCGTATACTTGTGACACGTTGCGTCAGGGTAGTTTTAGAGTTTTTGCAGATTCTTGCGTCGCGTACGTATGCGTCACTGAGCTGAACTTAGTTCTGTACAACATGATGGCAGTTATCTACCAAGATCACCATCACCATGAGCTATTACAAAAAATGAATGTCGCATCTTATTAAAAGACAGTAATTTTCGATTTTACTAATTTATCATTTATACCCCTTTACCATAGAATCGCATCATTTACAGATTTGCAAGTTCCCATATCTACCTAAATCTAGCACGTGGATCAACCAGCGTGCAGACAGACAGACGGGAAAGGTATGAAAATTCCGAGAAAAAACCATCAGAATTAATGATTAAATTCCAGTCTTATTACGGTTAAATTCACATCAAATATACACCTCCGTGTTCTAAGATACACATAGATTCACAAAAACGCTATAATATATCATTTCAAAGTCTAAAAAGACGACAATGAAAGCTATTTGATACGGGCTGCCGTATCACGTATGAGAAATATGACGTCACACACAAAATCCATGCGGATACGCGATAGGCTACGTACTAGGAAATTACGCTTGCCAAAAGTCTCTACTGAAATAAAATTGAAACGTGTGTTCGTAATGAGATTACTAGGCCTATAGGCTAATAGGCCCAGCTATGGAAAATATTGATGTCACTTGATAGTGTCTAGTAATAGTGAGAGGTTACGACAAAGGTATGGAAAAAGAAAAAAGCTTTTATTTAACATCTGAAGTTGTTACCTGTTGAAAACATAAACATAATTGGTTATCTCACAAATCCGTGAATACGGGTAGTATTATTAGTATTTTTTTAACTTTTAGATGGCATGATAACCGCGGCAAATTCTCAAATATCATGGAGTTATTTCCCTTACATCAAAGATCTAAGGAAAGAAAGTAAGGTAATGCATTACGTCGTTGTTTCCCTTTTTTTATAGAAAGTAATAACCGTAGCTTGAAAATTTATTTAATGTTCGCTTAATTGACTTTTTTGCTTTGGTTATTGTTTGATTTTAAAGATTTGGATAATTGAAATCCTGAAAAATTGTGTTATTGGAAGTATATTTTTGTTGTGATGATTTTGATTAAAGGGGAATAACTCCATTTAGTATTGAATATTTGGCCGTTATATTCCTGCTGTGCTTCTTTAGTTTAATAATAAAAAAGTCTTCACACTTAGAAGTATATTGTTGTCACATATGCCCATCGACCCGTTTGTGAACACGATTCAGTTTATATCATCCAGGATTAGCTTTTGGGCGCAAAGTTTATTAAATTCATTCTCCTTACTCGGTATTTTAAATTTAAGTGAAGTAGTGTAGCTCTAAAGTCTGCAGTAACTCGCTTACTTGGTATTATTCTTCGACATTGAAAACGCGAATAATTTGTCAATTTAAGTCAACATTGATGTTGTTATATTACAGAGAAAAGGTGGACTTCTGATATTAATATTTATGACAAAATAAACATTTCAGTGCCATTTATAACAGGGGACTCGAAAACGAGGAAGAGATACTTCACAAGTCATTTTAAACGGTGATGTCATATTTCGTATCTCGAAATCATGCGCAATAAATGCTATCCCGAGTAAAAACGGGAACAATGTAAACCAGTTTCATATTACATTATTATATGCGGTGAGACCCATTAATTATGTGAATTTCTAGGTTCCAAATATTAGCGATTTGGCTCCTTTGTTTTAAATGATATTTATACTATACTGTTAAACTATTCCCGAAAACTTCAAGTATCAGTCGTCGTGGCAATGTATTGTTCATGGCGTATTTTTAAACGATTGTTTATTATTTATCCAGAATACATTAATAATACCAATTACATCAACATATTCTGCATTTTAGGGGTATTTACTAGTACAAACCTTATATTTATATTTAAAGAGACACCATACCGATCGCCTCATTGTGCATGAGAATATTTTTGGCGAAATACAGATGACTGTGTATTTGTAATTAATAAATAATGCATTGTTTCATTATTTTCTTTACCTGCGTCTTTTGTAGTTGGAAAAGTAATTTTGAAAATGCCGTTTGGACAAATTGTGATCGGCCCTCCAGCCACGGGAAAGACGACCTACTGTTGTGCTATGGCGGCGCACTTTGCAAAGAATGGAAGAAAAGTTGCTGTTGTAAACCTCGATCCAGCGAATGACATTTTACCTTACAAACCCGCCATAGATATTGCCGATTTGATCAAACTCTCTGATGTGATGGAAAGCTTAAAACTGGGCCCAAACGGTGCCCTTATTTATTGTATGGAATTTTTAGAAAAGAATTCCGATTGGCTTCTAAAGCAACTAGAAGAGATAAAGGACAAATATATTCTCTTTGACTTTCCAGGACAAGTGGAACTTTTTACTCATAACTCATCGGTGAAAACCATAGTAAATCATTTAGTGAAAGCAGATTACCGTTTGACGTGTGTAAATTTAATTGACTCGTTTTGTTGTGGTGAAGCAGGGAAATATATTTCAGCGTTGGTTATCTCCCTTAATACGATGTTACAGATGGAGTTGCCGCATATTAACGTGTTATCAAAGTTTGATTTATTTAAAAAATGTAAAACGACAGCATTTAATGAAGAATTTTATACTGACGTTCTAGACTTAGAATTTTTATTGGATCATTTACAGGTTTGTAAACTGTATGTTTGTTATATTTTTGTTGAAGAAATGTGGTGAAACATCCCACATCTCTACACTGATCGGTAAATGCAGACGGGTATCCCTAATGTATGCTGCAGGGGCGGATCCAGGAATATTTGCAGGAGGGGGTTTGCCAGGTTTCTGTTACGGAAATCTGCCATCTTCGTCTCTAAATTACATAGGCATACATACACATTGAGCTTTTTAAAAAGAGAAATCGTTTTTATACTGATGTAGGATCACTTTGTGATGTAATTTCATTGATGCAAGGCATTATTTTTTATGTAGCTGAGCATGGGGGTGGGGGTGGACCCAAAAACTCACCTCTGCATCCGCCCCTGTGCTGTAATGACTGCAAATCTTCTCGGGCAGCGGCGTTTTATTGAAATCCAACTGACATGAGTTCTCTCAAAGCAACTTATACACGAGAGCTCGGTACCAGTCCGAACCACCTGACCAGGGCTTCCACTAAAATTTTCACTGTCGGTCATTTTTGATAAAGCTCGAAAATCTTTTCGATTTTTAAATAGGTTATATTCCATGGTGAGCCAGTGCCTTAGCCAACGTTAGCCATCGTTAGCCATCGTTCCTTCCGCTATTAAAACATTACCACCCAGCCGATGCAAAAAGGTGGCGCACTAGAAGCGTCCGAGCACACATGATTCAACACAATTTGTTAACAATTTTTTCTCCAGTTGTGTTAAAATTTAATCAAATATTTGTGTTATTATAGGCGGATCCAGTTTTTAAGAAATATAAGAAGTTAAATGAAAGTTTAATAGGTGTTATAGAGGGCTACAGTTTGGTTTCATTTTTACCTTTAAATATTCAGGTAAGTGAATCAAATGAATGCATTAGCAAAGCAAAAACATGCATATATAATTAAATGTGCATATAACAGTTTGGTAATATTCTTACTTTAATTATTCTTAAACACAAATTTACCTCGGAAAAATGTCAGCTATGTGAACTCCTCGTGTGCAAACCGGTAGCCGGTCACCCACATATAAATTATCTCTTTATAGCTTGATACAATTTCAAAACTTCTTAAACATCATTTCATTTCGCAGCAACGTCGTTTTTGTTCATTTGCATGCCCTTACTGTTTTATTGGTATATTTCAGGATAAAGAAAGTATACAAACTGTGTCATCAGCTGTAGATAAAGCTAATGGATATTATTTGATAGCATAGGACAATAGCGAGTGAAGATTGTTCATTACGAACTAATAACTGTCCTATTGTAGATCAATTTAACAGCGATTGTTGGGTAAAACCTTAAAAATTATGTAGTACCGGAATAAAACATTTGAATTTTGTTTTCCTTTTATCTCCAAAGGTTAGATTCATCAACAATTTCAATAATACATTGTAATTGGACTGTTTCTTTCCGTTTCTATGCCTTTTGTCAGGAACGGCGGTGGCTCAGGAAGGTATTGACTCAGATGTTCCGGTGTGGTTTCCACTTAGTAGTGTAGGATGAAGGGCCCTACCAGGAACCAGAAAAAAGGTGTACACCCTTTTCAGTTAGAGTTTGACACAAGCGTATGTCGAAGCGCGATTATCATGCCACATTAAATGCATGGCGTATGTGCGTCTTTATGGTTGGTGCATAACAGGAGGACGTTAAACCCAATATCATTTCATTTCCAAGTTATTTCCCCTTGACCATATTTGCAGGTGAGGTTGCAAATGCACTCGGCAAACCTCGGAAGATTTCGGACAATCTAAACTCGGCTGTATGATGCATTCCGCCATATTGGAACTACTTTAAAGGTCCCGGATGAAACATGGCTGCGCCCATTCCAAACACAAGTTGGCGACCTATTTGGCTAGCGACCTATTCGACCGATCCAGCTGTAAGATAATGACGAAATTACATTTGTATTCTGAGCTGAAGGAATGGATAAAAAATAATATATTCTACTTTCATTTGATAGACATAACGTTGGATTTTATTGGTTCATAAATAGAGACTGTTGTCTTTACTCTAAATAGGTTTCCAACGAACAGGTTGCAGCTCGATCGGTCGAATAGGTCGCTAGCCGAATAGGTTCCCAATTTGTGTAATAGCGTCAAGTTTTCCTGTTAAAGTAAACCGGTAGCCGCATCGCAAATGTATGGGCGTAGGTACATATCACTTACTGTCATACATCCGAGACTAGATGTAGTTTACGGAATCTGTCGAGATTAGCCGAGTGGTTGCAAATGTATGCAGTTTTGTTGCAAAATGGCTCACTAGTAGTCTTTAATTGGGTAATATATATGGGTGGGTTTTCTATAATTTATAGTGAACGTGAAACGGGTATCAAGTTTAGTCGATTTAGGATTTTCTGAAGTTGGGCATTTATCAAAATAGCAATAATAACCTGTGGTTTTTCCACCCGTAAATTAGTGTGTTGGTTGGAGTCCTAGCAGATTTTGGACGTGGCATATAGATATTCACTTTATGGAAGAAGGTGAACATAATATAATTCTGATCGAAATAAAGGTTGATAATCCCCGAATCGATCTCTCGGGTTTCCCATATAAACATAATTAATCCAATTCCCTAGGGACTAAATAGCAGTTGAGTTTTATCAAAAAGGCGATGCAGGTGTAGATGTCAATAATCTAATTAAGATATAGATCTATATTTCGTTTCGTTTTTTTATACTTTCGATGGCCTACACCCATGTAGATATAACAAGTTATAGTGGGAGCTCACGTTCTATGACGTCAGGTATCAAGCACGGAACATTTGACCCGATAACGTCAGTCATTCGATTAACCAATTATTGACCGCCATGCTTTTTAAAATCTACTTTTGATTTTTTGATTTCTATCCGCCGGTAATATCTACCCACAGTTCCACGCATGAAAAAGTCAAACGGTCGATTCGACAGACAATTTGATTGGCTGACCCCTCATTTCAGGCAGAACACGAGTTTAATAACAAGTCCTCCAGATCCAAGAGTAGTTAAGACAAGTATAAACGAAATTTTGAACAATAAAAAACGAAACGAAATTGGATCTGTGTTTTAATCAGATTGAGATGTCAAATACAAGGAACGAATGAAGGTGCAGATTTCAACAGTCAGTAGAGGGGTGGGGCAGATGGCTGAATGGTTAGCACGCGCGTGCTGTATCATAAAGCCTGTCATTGAGTCAACTGGCGTGGTTTCGAATCCCCGGTTATACGTGGCAAGGAATAGGGTCACCTGTCCAATCTCTTGGGTTTTCTCCAGGTCCCCCGGTTTCCTCCCACTGCTAAAGACCCCTACGCGTAAGCGAATTATTGAAATAAAATTAAAAACCATGTTAGTCCCGAAATGACCTAGATTGTGTCGAGTGGACGTTAAACCCCATTTCTCTCTCTCTCTCTCTCTCTCTCTCTTAACGGTCAGTAGAGCGATGCCCCCACCTCATTTGGCCCGGAATATTACGGAATTGGTGTTCTGTCGGAGCGTTGGCAAATGCATCTTTTCAAATTGTCTCATGGTATCACAATAAGTTACCAGTCCGTCAAAATGTGCATGCAGGTGACCTACTGATAACGGCTACACGCTCTGTCTTTGCTGCATCCTCCGACGTTCTTCTAGCAATCGCCGGGATTCAAACTAAATGCATAGGAAGTCAAGGGCCATAACTACCATGACATGACGCTACATTACAAATATGTCCAAGCTAATGGCCGAGTGAAATATAATGGGAACAGGCCCCGAGTTCAAGAAGTATTTTCAGACTTAAGAATTTAATCACCTTTCAATCACTGTTTATATGAAATATCTTTCATCCAGACACAGCACTTGTACACGCATGTAGTATCTTTTTGATGTAGTTGATACATTAAAACAACAAAATTGTATAAACAGCCAAATTTTAATTAAAATAAGGCGAATATTTTTTTGTAAATTCTTAGATTAAGTCTGAGAATGCTTTGGGACCCGGATAATTTCTTTCCCCTTATGATTTATTACTCACGGGGCCCGTAGCTAGCTCATAAAATTTGGTTGGGCTACTGAATTTTTTGGAGGGGATGATGATGTGGCCGGCTAAGAACACACCTAAGAAATCATTATTGTTGGCGAAATCTTTGGGGGGGAGGGGGTCTTATTCGATTTTTGGGGGGTGCCCCCCACCCTCTGTGCCTACGGGCCCGTTTCTCACAGTATTTGTTTCTATAACTGGATAATAAGGGCTATATTCGAAGCAACAATATAGTCGTGTTAGGATCTGTGTAAAAAAGACTGGACAATTAGTTGTCAAAACATGTACACGTAATTCATTTATAATACAGATGCGCAATGATAAATTTCTGAATAGGTTTGGTCCCTTGGAACATTTCGTTAAATTGAACAGTTGTTTTGGAATTAAATCATATCAAGGTTGGCAGCAAGGAAATGAAATGAAATGGGGTTTAACATCCTATTGTTCTGTTCTGCGATAAGGAAACACAAAAAAATAGTATGCCCTGGGCCGTAAAGTATCTTCTAGTCTAGGCTCTTAATTACCAGGGTGACGATTGTGGGGCAAACAAGTTTAATACTTTGGATGGTACGAAAAATCAAGGCTCCGTACAAAAATTGGCATTTGGCCAATACGTAAAATATTCATTAGAAGTCAGAATTTAAAGAATAATACGGAAACGCAGCTGACAATGCAAATGTCACATTCCGCGTATTTTAAAAGTCTCTCTAGATAAAAGCGGTGTTAAACCCAAATTTAAATTCTTTGCGCTTATAGATATTCCAGAAAAAGTGCAGTCATGTAAGAATGGTATGATTAACCTCCTAAAAAATAGAATTGCCAAAGGTGCCGGGCTATTCTGAGGGGGTGGAGTGGGGCTCAAAATCCGCCGTTCCGTCAAAGGATTGGAAGGGGAGAGTTGGAACGATTTGGACTAGTTTCTAGTATATTACAAAAGAAAAAACTCCGCCCTGTTATACGGAGTAATCGATTATTCAATATAAAATCCCCCTATGAACAGAATATGTGATTCCAATTTCTGGTTGTTTGTATTAAAACAGAAGAGAAGAAGAAATAGGTGTTGAATATCATGTGTCGTCCGCATACTCTAGAGAAATCAAATATCTAAAGAAAACCAACACCTCGTCAATTACAATCATAACAATTATGTTTTCTAAAATGTTTTGAGCAGTTTATTTATTTGCAACAATTCAACCAACTCGAGTCTAAATTAAACTTGTCAGAAAATTCTTTAATTTCTGGCGCAATCACATTGAATGGAATGACAGTTTTACTATTTTTGTACCATGGTATCAAACTCATCCGTGCTGTCATTGTAAAACTTGGAATCGGACAAGACTTGATCGTTACCCAAATTGTTAATAATGCCCCCGTCAGACCGCGATTGCGTCCTTACTGCGCTGCTGCGACGATATGGCGAGGGAAAATGCACACGGTAGCCGGCAAACGTGAATTACAAACTTAAAAAAGAATTCTCCCAATTTTCCAGGCGAGATCGCAGAACTTCGACGTTTGTTTTGAACATGCTCAAAACAAACGCCATGACACGGCGATCATTGGAGACCATTAAGACCAGAGCACGCGACATCTAGCGTTTCCACTGCGCTTTACTTTTACCACGCTTATGGCGATCGTAACTCGCTCCGAGATCATCGTCATCGTATACTAGCAGCGCAGAAAGGACACCACCCCGGTCTGACGAGAGTATTAAGGCGACATAATTGCGTGTTTGAAACCATTTGATACATAATGCACTGTATAACAGCTGAAACAACCGAAGTTCTAAATTATTATCAATCGCAACATCGATTTGCATTCGTGAAGGTACACCTTATGTACTGAACAGCGCGGTTCTCCCGTGGCTTTCAATTCCTTGTTCTCGGCTTATGTATGACAAGTACTTCTGTATGTTGCATGAAATGTAATCACTGCGTAGACTAAATTAAAAACCGAAGATTTCCGACTAACAGTGATCTACAATTGCCAGTGCAGTAGTACTACCAGAAGTACAGAGAAACATATAAATCCATGCCACCCATAAATGAGTACCATCGATACCAAACAAAAAACCCAACCATTCACGAAAAGTAAACCGAATGTCAAGATGGAATACAAAACAGCTATGTGGACCTGCCACAGGACATCTCGCGTTCGTATAAGTGGTGTCAGGTGTTCGGGAATAAATAAGGCCATGGATAATAAAGATAGCGATGTAATGTCATTGGTCCGATAAAAAAAATACCATTTGCAGTTATTCTGATTCTAAAAGAATAAAAACGTTGACCAGCTAAACGTTATATAGAAGCCACAATGACACAATACTGTGTCTATATATACAACACTTTAAAACAATAAATACTCATCATCATAGCTTAAAAGATTATTTAATAATAAGATAATTGTGTTTTATGGAATAATGAAAACAATGAATTGCTATGAGACAAATTCAAAAAGTTCATTATTTATACATATATAATATATATAATATGATAAGAAGAGTTCACTCAAAATGTTCAACAAGTATATGCCATGCTTTCACGAACTACAATGATACAATTGTCTTTAAACCAGTTATTGTTTTGTACACATTATTTACACATTCTAACTTCGTCGGTGATGATGTTGAGCAAACAGTACACCTTGATACATAATACCGTTAATCTCCATAGTAATGACCAACGAACTATCAATTTCTGAGCGACCATCGTCTGAAAAAGAGAGTTTATAGTATGTTAAGAATGTTGGGACGACATCAACGATTTTCTTTACTTTACAAATGGTATAGGCTTCAGATGATCCAAACTGTTTAGTAACGCTTTTTCAGCACGTTTGTCTGACAATTAACAAAACTACCGATTAATGCAACCGGAAGTGACAGTTAACTTTTCAAATTGATATCTGAAATTCGTAAAATAAAATAGTTATAGCTTTCTTAACATCCGTTTTCTATGAAAACGGATGTTAAGAAAACTCACCATAGCAATTTTAAGAGCGTATACCTAGTAACTTACAAAAAGGGGTGTTGCATAGGCTAAGGGGGGGGGGAACCTCGCGTCGAGGTTCCCCCCCCCCATGCGAATTGCGTAGGACAGAGGGCCTGGCAATGGACAACCTATAGTCGTTCGGATAGTGCGAAAAACCGATGTCCTGGGTATGCATTGATTGGCACGTAAAAGAACCCTTGACCGTTGGAATTCGAAATAAGAGTAGGTCATACGGCAGATGTCCGGGCACAGTTTCCCTCATGGAACACTGCATGGAGTATGACCGTCTTCATTAGCCCAATAGCAGCAACACAGTAGGACGTTAAACACAATTTCATATTCATTCAGATATCACGAGTAAAGGTAATGTTTAGAAAAAAAAAACTTTTGGTTTCTGAAATCCAGATTTATACCATTACTAAAGTAATAAGTGGTCAATTATGCTTGGTCATTTTTAAGAAACTAACACAAGTAATAACTGCTAAATAGGCCCTAACCTACTAGGACGGGGTGTTCCGGATAATCATTAGGCACCAAAAGCACCACCTTCTAATACTGTCTAATACTAGAAAATATGAAAACTTACTTCTTGAGGTGATTTTGAAATGAGCACTAGGAAATCCTGCATGAAGGAGCATTCTTTCTTCTTCACTTAACATACGTTTACTAGGACTCGGTTCATCTATCGCCGTCCTCGAAGCGGCTTCCATTTTACGAGAAGCTTCTTCAACAGCCCTTGAAGCAGCTTCCATAGCTAGAGCATCACGTTCTGTAAGAACTCTTGTAGACAAATTGTGAGGGGTTGAAGGTAAACTGTCATCATTAGCTGAAACAAATAAAAAATAAATTAAAGCATAACAGGTGAATGGAAGGGAAATATAGTTAACCAAGGAGCATTTTATTCCATGTACATGTAATTGAAGCTTCAGTGTATATACTCAATCCTTCTTGGCAAAACAGGGCTAATATAAATTGTACTGTTAGATCTAAACCCAGTGAAAGGTTAACTTGGAATCAAACATTGATCACCAATATAATATCTATACAGAAAGGTGAAAAAGAAATTACTGAGGTTACTGATATATATTGATAGAGAAGACAGGATAGTATAATATTTTATTAGATTTATTAGATATTAAAGGTCAATCATGCCATTCTGGGATTTACTTATATATGACATTTATTTCTAAATTATGAATTTATGATATCAATTGATGGGACTCTATAAATATCCCGAGAAATGTGGCCGCATATTTTACTATTTAATACATGAAAGTTCCCCTTCCTTTCCGTGACAAATCTAATCTTAAAGTTCAATCATATAAAACAACGGCGCATTAACCATAATATTATTCCAACAAGTTTTGTGTCTTTATGTTCCAGGCCCTTTTTGGTTCTAAGAGCACAAGGCAATTTTGAAGTCAAATCATAGCCGTATGCAGCAAAATCCTATCTGTATCTGAAATTCGAAGTTATGTTACAACTTACGTGGTGATCCCATACGATGTTTTCCGTTTAGAAGACCTCCGTTTAAATGACTAGGTGGTACCAAGTTTGGACTGTGGGACATTTCGTAACCATAATGTGATCGTCTTCCCTCTCGTCTATTTCCGTCAATAGCAGCTTGTAATTCACTTGGTGAACTCAGTTTCAATTTCTCACATTCATAGGGATATAGATATTTCATATACCTGAAAAGATAATAATATGTGGATATCAATATATAGTGACCACAGGGGACTTTAGAATACAATATTCTCAATGTCGACATGTCGGAGTGCAGAAGATCTTTAAAAATAAACATTTCTCAAATTATGTATGGGTACTAAAGGGACTATATTATTGATTTAAGCTTACGTTTGTATTATAAAGATGTTGCAGCTTTTTTAAAACCCAAAAATGAAACCTGAATGAATGTTCATGATGATATGATTGAAGTGGCAATATCGTGAAAAAAAGTTGTATTGGAAAATCTCGTGGCATGCTTTTTTACTAAGAAACCAAATTGAAGGTGTGAAAACAATTTTCTTTTCTTTCACCTAAAAATATATCTTTCGGAGAATTATTGTTGTAAAAAAAAATCACGAGTCAAAGAAAAACGTCATTTTATTATTAGGCTACATTACAAAGTACATGTTTAAAGGAATGATGGCATTAAGAGAAACAGTTATCTTTCTGTTTTGAGATGGTAGAGCGTTATATGGTATTTTTTCCTCCATTTTTTTTTTTCTCATTCTTAGCTCGTTTTTTTTCCGGTTTAAACGATTTAAAGAAAGGGACATTTAAAAGGCAATTAATGCGTGTTTGTCACTGGCTTTGTTCGTGTATTTGACTTAACCAAAACCAATTGTGCTTTTTATCAACTCTCCAAGATTTAAAGGGCAAGATTTTTCAAGATGTGCGGCGTAACTCTAGAAATAGCTAAGAAATGAAAGAGGAGTATCTACTGAAAATATTTAACGTCGGATCAATTCATAAAGCTGTTATTTGAATAACGCATTCGCCGACATTCGTACATCAGTAAAATAATTTGAGTAACAGAAGTTTAATAAAAACAAGTAGTTTTACATTCCATTATTATATGCAGTTATTTCAATTAACCATATATTTTTTACGTATAGATATTTCTACAATTCCTTTTAACATATTTAGATAGCAGCTTTTGTATTTTAAGTATACTGTAATTTTAAATATAACTGCGATTTCATTGAAAGTAAAGTAAAAAAATTGAGACGATTATATCCAAATCTATGCGTAACTACTATTGTGTTCAACTGTTGCGTCCAGATAACATTAGTAGTGTTGTTTTTGTTTTTACTTGTTTTTCCTATGATCGTTATCATAATTAACGCGGTTCGCCCCTTTTTTAATTCTATAACAAACTGACCATAGGACGGGCTTAACTTGTTTTTGGATAGAAGAACGAATCATAAACTTTTGGGATATTTATCTGTGTGAGTGGCATATTTTTATGCATATATTATTGTTCTTTTAAATTCAGCTTTAAGAGAAACCAGTATTATCATACGTAGCTTATCGTTATCTGAACCAGGGCCAACATATCTTTGTCTCCGGGTGTACAGGAATAGAATGGGATTTAACGTCCCATCAGTACTTTTGGACAAACCTTGGTGGTATTTGTTCATTTCAGTGGTTACGTGTGCACTATGACGGGCCAAATTTGGCCTTGATCGTGACGTTTCCGGCTACATTCTTCACATGGCACTTCACCTACCAAGTGTTCTTTACTACATGCCAATGTATTTATGGATGGGCCTGAGTTGGTTCATTCAATTTGAACTACAATGCACCCTCCCCCTCTTTCAATCCCATAGGTACACCCCTGAGAAAATTCCCAAAGGTGTTCTTTTAGGCTAACGCCGGGATCAGACCTTCACATGGCACTTCACCTACCAAGTGTTCTTTACTACATGCCAATGTATTTATGGATGGGCCTGAGTTGGTTCATTCAATTTGAACTACAATGCACCCTCCCCCTCTTTCAATCCCATAGGTACACCCCTGAGAAAATTCCCAAAGGTGTTCTTTTAGGCTAACGCCGGGATCAGACCCATGGACGTTTTGGTCGATAGGTTTGTTCCGTGACTCATTCATCTGATGCATCAATGAAGGTATAACATGTTCAAATACTGAATCTTATTTTTTATTTAAAATCCATATATATATACATGGTTTATACGATAAGGTAAAAATCTGAATATTCATGTAAAATTCTAAGTCAAGAACGGGTCGATTATACATTTGCGCACGGCTATAATATGCGTTTGCACATAATATGAGTACAGCCAATGCCAAATCATCAACTAACAGTAACACCATTGATTCATCTGAAAACGCATTTCTAAGCATAAGAACTAAAAAAGGGGGATGGCAACACTTTGTAGATATAGTAAAGGATTGTTCACGTTAAATTCTAATCGATTAATTTTATTAGCTTCCACATTTCTTTATACGAACATAGAGAAAATAAGTTGATGGCGTCGCGGAGAAAGGAAATCGTAATCAACTGGCATCCACTGGTATCAATATTTGATAGTGTTGGACGACATTTAATTCAATGAAGGTGTTATGTTATCAAATTAACGCAACTCGTGTAATTCACTGCTACAATTTTCTGCTCTAAGTAACACCTAATAAATTGCAAAGCGTGGTTCTAATTTGTTATAATCTTCAACAAATGACATTACACTATTGGATTAATTAGGTTTCTTGACTCTTTCCAGGACGCTTAATTCTCCATTTTCTACCATGTGCTTAAATCACCTTTAAGGTAATGTGCCGTTAAACTTAGATATTGGGAGTAATCATTATTTTTTTCGTTCTAATTGAATTCCAATGGTGCATCCCTGATTAATAATTCGATTTCAACAATAGTGGCTGTTTAAATATTTTATACAATAGCATAAGAGGAATAGATGTGAGCATCACAACCCAAAAACTGTATTAAAAACTCTATCATTCCAATAGAAAGTTATCGGAAAGTGTTTCTTCAAAGTAGGTTTCAAAAATCTATGCCACACGCGTCAGAATATAAAGGTGTGGATTTGACGTCCCTTCGGCGCTTTTATAGGTCATTCAAATTTTAGTGAGTAAAGACGTGTAGGTATTCAGTGACTCTCATCAGATTAGCATCTTTAGTCTCAAATGGGCCATTTATATTTAACTGTGCATCTAATTACTAAATTATTTCATAATGAGGTTTCAGTCAAATTTATCTAATCTATGCGAGTCTCACGTCACTCTCAGGAACCACGAGATACCAACTGGGCTAATTAGGCTTCAATAATACGTACATATATTTTTACTTTTCTAAGACTAGACATAGAACCACTTGAGAAGAGAAGCCTGAACATTGGGAGTTTACTATCAGGTGCCGGATAGTATACAGTTGACCGGTCGGATATCAGAACTTTTTAGGAGGACAGGGAAGCATATCTAGAAATAAACGTGGGAATGGGGGCGTCTTAGCCCACCCTGTCCAAGCGTGACAATGCCCTTATCAAAGCAATGGAAACACCCCTGTTCAGACACCACACGGTTTTTTTTAAAAAAAAACGTAAAAACCGTTTCAATACTATTAAATGGCATTTTGAACAACAGTGGAATACGATGACTAACTATAAATTTTAATAACCATGTTCTTTGCTTATTTTTTAATTTGTATCGTAAAAAAAAAAGATCCTCAGTAGTGGCACCAGTCCTTTCTCTTAGCATAAGTGAGTTATGGGTTATGGATATAAAAGTATTGACAAAAGGATGACCGAGTAGCCATTTTAGTTTATTTCTACACTCCATTAATTACAAGTTAATGCTAACTAATTACTAATTTACTTTTCTTTAAAGACTCGTTTTATTTCTATTGTTATTTGATCTTTAATTGTTTGATATCACTCACTGATCACTGGTCAAATACAAATAGATTCGGTATAATGAACGGACCATTTGCTGTTAACCTCTCATTATTTATTATTTATAAAGGGTTAACGTAAATGTAGTTTGTTTTAATTGATACAATTCATTGGAGGCCATTTTAGTAGAAAGAAAATCATGTAAATTACAAATTCATCCATCGAGTGATGATTTTTTTGTAATTTTACGCCAACAAAACGATATTATTTCTATTATTCCTTCTGTCGTGAAGCATATTTTAAATATTATATACAAATGTAAAGCATGCATATTTCTTACAAGGGGCTTCAATACAATATACTCTCATATTAAAGTCGAGGTTTAGGGTCTTGTAAGTACAATTTCCAATTGAACCAGGGCAGTAAAACAGTTTCTTTGCAATTTGTCCGGTCATTTCCCGTTTTTGTCTCTATAAATGGTATAAGATTCAACGGCGATCCAGTTTGGAATAAAATATAGATTGGAATTTTATCAGTATCATGTTACTCCCTCGCATCTTTGACATTGAATTTTTACTTAGTGTCCCAATAAATTCCGAATCAACTTATGTCCTTTCTCCTGTTTTAATTTTAGAAACTAAAAGTTCATTTTCAATTTTCTTTCCACCGATGCCCAACATTTTTTACCGGGAACCATAGAGGGGGATGGAAAGTTCGTCTATGTGATAGATCAATTCAAATGCTAAAAAAGAGCTTTTAGTATTTTATCTTTATCGAATCAACATTGGAAAGCCAAAATATTAAGCCCATTAAGATATTTATTCCAGCAATACCCTTCCAGGCACAAACAAAAAGAAGAAAAACGAGGGATTTTTTTCTTTGAAGGTGTATTTTTCGATTTTTTCGGAAATTCTAGTTTTGCCTTTTCTAGTTTCAATAACTCGTTAATAAACATATGTTGTATGCCTTTTTTTAAAAAAACAAAAAGAGATTAATCTTATGTCTCTTGCTAATATATACATCTCCATCCTACACTAGAACTTCTCACTTTAATTCCAATACCTCTCAACAAACAATCGACTGGCCTATAATTGACTTCAATAACATATTTTTTTGTAAAGTCTTCGCAAAATAAATAGAATTATTTTAAGAGAAATTTTATTCCCTTCGTATAATCCGACGTTTTTGTGATGAGTTGCCTTCGATAATGGCTGTATAATAATATTAATAGGCCACAAAGCTAATTAAATGCCCCATTTGTAATCGAATTATTCAATAAGTTGGACGGTTAAGTGAAATGTAAATGTTTTACGGTCCCAGTTGATTAACGTGAAGACAGATTCAAGCGGTGATATCTATCATCATGTTGAATTGTCTCCAAGCACCAGAGCTTTGCAGGAAAGTCTAAACACTTTGAACAGCGGTAATGATATTTGAGAGAGCCACAGCTGCAAGGGGAAGCGAAAAGGTGTGAAGCAATTTTGTGTACAGTAATGGGATGCGAAACCATTAAGCCATGAGAAGGGTTTTTTTCATTACAATGCTGGTCTCGCCTTAACATATAGTCTCTTTACAGAGAATAAAGACTACTTAACAATAAAGAGTTAATTTCGGGCCTGATTTAGTCTTATGACACACGAATTATTCACAATTTAGCTCTAATACAATTCTCTGTGTTTAATGGAAATTGGAAAATAATATCTTGTTAGTGAATCGATACACAACACAAAATGAGGCACCACTGGGACTCCATATCTACACAGAACAAATCATAATAAATGTACGTGTATAATGACAATATAATTAACTTAACAACATCATTGATGAATAAGCGGCAATAACTATCATTAATTGGGGCACCGAATATACAAAGTCTGCCGTGGGTATAAAAGTCGGTGCTGTTCATATTGTTCCGATTCCAGGGATACAAAATGTAATTAAATGGTCGGACAGAAATGAGCATTAAATGCTATAATAATATGCTAATATTTCCGAGTTGACTATATATTAGTACCAATATGATATTAACAATTGATTTGTTAATAAAGATGACAGTGTAAAATTAACAGTAATTAATGTGAATATGACTTACACCAGTATGCATTGATTTTAATCATTCTAGACCAAGGTGCTATATTTCCGTCGTTGCTAAAGAATGTCTCTAAGTGTAGATTTTAAATGAATTTGAGAATTATGGTATATTGATATATTTCGAAGCCAATATGTTAGTCGTGATTAACGTTAAAACAAGCCCAAACGACCTCTCCTCATTGGTTTTAAATCATCGGTAAAAGAATCATCTGCGTAGCGGGTATAAGTTATACAATATATGAAATACTATATGTTTATCATTTATAATAATATAAGTAAAACTTACTGTGTTCTAAGTGTGAAGGCAGCACTAGTGATGGATGAGGGCAGGTTTAAGCCTTTGGTTATTTCCCGCCATAGTTTCTTGTTAATGACTTCTACCAAGCCCCCTTTTGATACAACTAATCTGAATAGTTCATATATATCTAATGTCTGTTTCGCCATTATTGGTATTCTGTTGACGGGTGTGCCTGAAAAAAAGGAACAGGCAATCATATCAATTATTTTTCATTAATTGAATACATGTATATTATGCTAGAATTCTGTGTCTTGGGGAAATAAATAATCACCAAATGAAGAAATTAATAAAATCCGAATCTTTATTTATTTTCAATGCACCATTTTGTTGCCAGGACATTATAATAAGATACCACACAAAAACTTTTAACCGTTGGAGTTTTAAAGTAGCTAAACCACTTTTATTAAGGCCAAAAACGGATGAATTGGATTCATTTGGTGTGTTATTTCACACGGGGGAGAAGGTTCGTACACACGATTAAATTATCATCGGTTTGTTACAAAATTTTGTTTCGGTTGACTGCTGAAATCAAAATAATTATATCTGAACATTAAAATGTTCAATTTAGAAAAACCCAGTATACGAAACAACAACTCAATACATTAAATTCAAAGACCTGTATAGATTTAAGCAAGGAAATTAACATGTATTTTCAAAATACATTTTCTTAAAACGACAAAAACATTATCATCTTTCTTTCTTTTACGTAATGACACTTATATTTTATTCATTATCCATTTAACAGTCTTACGTTATCCTAACTGTATTCAAAACTAATGGATATAATCAAAGATTGTCATCTAAATAGCTGCTCATACAAAAGCTAATTTTCCAACATTTATTCTTGGTTAATCTGTAACAATCTGAAGAGCTGTGTGTATGATAGCTATTGTCTAAGAATTGAACGCATGAATGGAATATTGTTTCGGTCTACAAGCTTAAGTGATCGTTGAAATTCATCACTTGATCACTTCTACGTCAATCAAATATTGATACCTCTATTAGCACAATAAAACTTTCAATTTTTTATTGTGCTTCTGTTATCCGACAAAATGATTATTACTTCCATTTGGTGAAGTAAACTAGCCGTAGGCATGGAAAGAGATAACTCATTTCTGATGTGATATTATTCATGAACAAAAGAAAGACTTGTAACAAAAGATATTGCGAGAATTCTATTAAATTATTGTGTAATTACACTAATATTGGATGCTTTTAAAACTTATTTTAAACCGTTTTTATTTAGCCAGTGCCAAGCCTAAGAACTCTGATTTTTTCAGTATTCAGTTTATCAGTAATATAGGTATATTATAGACTACATGACCGTTCTGCCATCTTTAGTGAGAAATTTAGAAATAAAACAAGAAGACGAAAAGGGATTTATTGAGGTAAACATCAAAGAACATTTCTTTGGGAAATTCAATAGCCTTAATCATTATAAATACGATTCATACCTAATATCAGAATTGTGAATCACGGCTATTTTGACAAGATAATATATTAATCAGCAAAATTGTCTTTTTTCTTGAAAGACTTATAATAGAGTAGAATATCAAAACTCAACTATTTGGGTGCTTTTTTGCTTTTAAGCGTGGCAGAGTATCTGTTAATCTATTAGTATATATGGTAAATCCATTGTATGTAATTATAATCAAACATCCAAGAATAACAATGTAAGCTATGTATATTTATTAGATCATAATATATCATGCGTAAACAAATGTATGGCTGTTTCTATTTCCATTATTGTACTCGGTACAGCCGTTAGGTTATCATAAAAGAGGAAATAATGAGAATATACATGGCGAAATAAAAAGAGAAAAAGTAATTCCAGGAGTACAAATAATATTTATAATTACACCCAACTTTTAATTTCTAAATACAATTTACACGCCTAATTGAATTAAGAGCGCCAGAAGTTTAAATTCGTCTCTTCTATAAATCAAAATTATTGCGCTATAATATTAAAGAACCCTTCACATTAGTAATTAAACATGCCTAATGCATGATCTAGATTATGGGGCTTTGCTGTGTTTTTACATTGGATTGAAGAACAAAACGTTAGACATGAAGACTGAGCTTTTCCATGGATGGGTTGCAGAGAACTGCACGCAGAGGGCGGGGCAGAGGGCACATCTTTGGATGTGAAGAGCAAAGGTCAAGATGAGATCGAATAAAACATCACTGAACTGATGATCAAAAATGAAGATGACATATTATATAAAATACTGAGCCAATATCTCAATGAGTTTAGATATTATTCTGATATAAAAAAAAGGAGCTTATGATATTCGAGCACCGAAAAGTTCAGCCATGTAACACATGGAGTTGATGATTGAACATCATACATGTAGATCAGTGTATAACAAATAGAGCTGATGATCGAACATCATAGATCACTATATAACAAATGGCGTTGATGATCAAACCCATAGATCACTATAATATAACAAATGACGCTGATGGTCAACTAGATCAGATGTTATGACAAATAGAGCTGATGATCAAACAACTAGAGGAGATGTTATAACAAATAGTAGCGCCGATCATCAAACAAACACCAGATCAGATGTTATGACATATAGGGCTGATGAACAAACAACAAGAACTGATGTTGCAACAAATAAGGCTGATGATCAAACAACATTAAGATATGATATTGTAACAAATAGGGCTGATTATCGAATGTTATATCACCACTGATGATTGCTGGATTTTTCTCATATGACACAAATTGGTGTCGGAAATGAACAAAAAATGGGGTTTAACGTCCTCAATTTCGGTACAGACCGTACTAATGAAGACGGGAATGTGTAATGCAGTGTCTTGTGAGGGAATAATCGCATGTCTGCGATATCACCTCGGTGGAAGTACATTGTATACTGTGCAATTATGTAATACTTTTGAGGGCCGTTAATCATTTACCTGAACCACTGATTAGATCTTCTGGGAGGAGGAATTAACAAAGATAAACTAGATGAACTAGATCATAGAGGGGGGATTTGAACAACAGAGACCAAGCGGTAGATAATGGGCAAAATAAAAAGTATAACGAATAATTATGATTGTAAATCTGTGATGAAAGTTATCCTTTCCGATGCATCTACTAGTAAAAATATTAAAGGATACCTTTGAAATCTTGCATACCTAAAAGAACCACATTGACTTGTCCGAGTGGTAAACGAAAACATGTCTTTCATAAAATTTTCTAACATATAAGATACATTAATTTAACCATGAGTATCATATGTATTATATTACAATAAATCAAATCATAATAGCCACTTCACAATGTATTTATATTAATCCCTTTAAATCGACGCTTTAAAAAAATACTTGATATAGATACATAGATACGTTTAACGATAATCTATCCCAGCAAGTATGTATAACAGGACGAACGAAGATTAATCTGAATTCAAGCCTGATATATAATTATTTCATCATTCAAAAGCATTAAATTCGCCCCTAAACTATAATTTATCTGACAAAAAATCCCCGAATTTTATACACTCAATACGACTAGTGGCACTAATGAGTATAAATTGTACTACAATAGACGACATAAAGCTACTGGTATGCTAACTAGCAGTTTGATAGCCAGAAACACACAAAAAAAGTTGCACAATGACTCGCCATTGTTGTAAAATAATGTATATCAACCCACCGTGTCGTGACATAATACTATGCACTATGGAAGCCCATTGCGATTCATAGGATTCAGCGCGTTCAGACTACTGAGGTTGATGTTTTCGTTACACGGTCCCATTTTCCACCTGTCATTAAAGAGGCGTTATTTCCATAAAATGAATGCTATGCTGTTGGTAATGAACGGAAAAAAACTTCATTGTTATTATGAATGTTAAATTAACCTTTTTCCCTTTATTAACGTTAAATCAACTTTATTTTCATGATTAACATTAAATCAACTCTTTTTTCATCAATGGGATTTTCTTAAGAATTCACAATTCAAGGGAGAGGGGTTTTATATATGCCCCGTTCCCCAATCCTTATTCAGATACAAATCTGAATAGAAATATTGCTTATAAAAAAGGTGTCTTGAAAGGTCATCATTACGACTTATATATCTCAAACGATTATAGCATTTCCCAGGTTTTGTTTCCTTGTGACATATAATACAGGAAATGCTGTAATTAAAGGATTAATAGAACAATAATTTATCTTAGTCACTGATAAAACGCGCTCAATTTGAATCGTGAAAATAAAAAAAACCCAACAAGTTAATGTATATATATTATGTGTTAGTAATTATTGTCTACCATTTATCAAAATCAAGTTCGGGTTTCAATCTTCCAAAACCTCGAAGCCGATTTCATGACAGAAACTTAATAAATAAATGCAGTCATTAATCATCCCTTAACAGCCAACCAGACAAATTAAGAATTTATATTTCACAAAAACGACAATGAATTATTGTCCGAGTCTTGTAAGTAGAAACATGTATTATACTTTGAAACATGTATTGTATTTTTGCGGCATTCCCACATGAAAGCCTTAAAATGTGATATATTTAATGTTATCCCATTTAAGGTGGAATGATGAATTTCTATGTAATTCCCCGGTGTTTAGTCTTAAGTAGTCAACGACTAATAATCAATAGGAAGCTTCTCATCTTACAACAAATTAAGTGATATGGATTTAAATACGACAAAAGAAATAAATACGAAGTCGCTTCTAGAGTTTAATGAGTCGAGTTCCCTGAAGCGTGAAGTTCAACCTTTCCCCCAATAAAAAGAAATAAAAACAATCAATGTAGTAGGTTGTCTTTAAGAAATACATTTTAAAATTTAATCAAAAAAGTTCTAAATGAGCAATAAAAATATCAACTTGAAGAGTAAGTGATTGTCGATGAAAAATAAACCTATGAAAATTTGATAAGAGTATAAATGGAAAACTTTTAGCTCTTGGTATATACTGGAATTTAGGAACTATACGCCTGAATGCAAATTTCTGAGTTTGATTTGAATAAGGATAATCAAAAGAAATTGCCCAAAACGAATATTTCATGAGGGAGCACAAAGATTTGAAACACATTTCAGCTAAACTAAAATTGAGAATTTTAAATTATAGTAACGATATTTTAATAAATGATGGCACTTGCACATCTTTGATGTAGGTAGAGCGTATAGAAAATGTATCTAAATTTTAACCTATTACTGCTAACGAGCAATAAAAAGTTCATCCGTAAGTGTAAGTGTTTGAAGATGTGCAAAACGGATAAAAAGTATCAGAATTAATGTGAATAAAATTGGAACGGTAACTGGCTGTTCTGCACTTAAAATAGTTTTGAATCGCTATATACCTATATTAACTCATTATGATCTCAGTATATATTTACGGAATAGGACGGATCATACTACTTACGTTGTAACCCCATGCTTCAAACCATAATTATAATATAGCCATATACTATACTATCAATATAGTCGTTTAGAAGTATATGATGTAAGCTATAATGATACGTGTATATAAACTTGTATATTAATTACCTACAGGTAAGCTTGTTAAGATATATGGACGAATAAGTCAATATCAAAACCTAGATTGTAATTATAACTATTAAAATAAAAATCAAATGTGTCTTGTTTTAGCCACATTTCGTTCATTTCAATAATATCATGTCTTTTTAAATACTAAACAGAAATAAGAAATTTAGTAATGAGATTCAACTTTCACAACATTGTTCTTGGCAAGGGATTAAAAATCCTTTTAATGGCGATCTGAGACTTTTTATTGTTTATAGTTTGAAAATCTATATTTAGCATTTTATTTTCTGTGCCCTTGGGTCTTCGCATGAGAAAACAAAATATCGTTTTACCACTTACCCCTTTTCTGCATAAAGCTAAATAAATCATCGAGAAATTCTCGTCTCTTTGGGTCCTCGCTAAGTTCATAGAGCTGAAATGATATAAAAGACAATTCTGTTTAATATTTTGTTAAAGGAATACAAACATTTGGATTGGGAGTATTCACCAATTGCATGGTAATTTCATCTTAAAGATTAATATTCACCAAATTACGGGACTGTTTGCCATTTGTACTCATTCTTGCAACTAATACCCTGATCTGTCACTCGAAGGAATTTGAATCTGAATTAACTATAATATACACGGTACTAATTTTATTTTCAAGATTGAGATTATGACTTTTTAGAATGGATAAAATAGTTAGCATACCCACTTCAGACAAAATCCATGTAGACCATTTATCAATACATATAAAACATGTAGCTGAATTTACCCCCCACAATGTATAGACATGTATTAGACGTATATATGAGGTTGGTAGCCTTTGGCCTAAAAACTTTCTTAATTACACCCTTCTGTTAAAGTCGTACATACTCTTATATCTCGATTAATAAACCATAATTAAACTTGTCATGCCATGCACTCTTTCTGATCATCATTTAAAAGCAATTCCGCGAGTCATACACACATGTTAAATATTACCATCAGATATCAAATGTGGATTATATATTTATAAGCTTTATTCGCTCAATTTAAGAGCCGCGTCTGTACGATCGTATATCTTCTACTTAATTTCATTTCAACTCGCTATATCCTCAACTCTAATTTACTACCAGACAAATTTTTAAACGACTCAAGTCCAACATTATCAAATAGCATACAAATAAAAACGGGTCTTGATGAGTTTTCGGCTGTGCTTCCAATATTTGCAGAATCCTGGGAAATATCCCAATTTACAGTTTAATCTCTTGATATGATCTTGATCTGTAACTTACAATCGCAAAACATCGTGGAACATTCTTTTTCGAGTTTGCCAGATTGCAATTTGATTTTAAATAATGCGATCTTGATCTAAAATATACAGTGGGTTGGGTGGCCACATGGTTAGCGCGTGCGCACTGTATCATAAAGTCTGTCACGTAGAGTTAACTGGCGTGGTTTCGATTCCCGGTTATTCGTGACAAGCAGTGGGTCGTCTGCCCAAGCTTCTATGAATTTTTTCGGTGCTAAACAACCCTATATGAACAAGGGAATTCTTGAAATAAAACTGAAACATATGTCATTTCCGGAATAACCTAGTTTGTGTCGAGTGGACATTAAACGCCATTTCTCTTTCTCTCTCTCTCTAAAACAAACAAGAAGTCCTCCCTTAAAAAAATGCATACGAATGGGGAAAAAGTAGATTTTAAATGAGCTTTCGGCTACAGTTTCAATGTTTTCATTTGCCTAATCTTGGAATTCATCCCGATTACTATTCAATTTTGATTACATTACAAATGCCTTTCATTTTTTGTATAATTGAAATGAACAAAACATTCCCAGACTTTAATGAGAAAACAGTTTCCTAACTTTTCAATATAAAACAAAATATTCGGTTTTAAGATATTTGAAATAGTTTAGCTGGAAGTAATTTCTTAACCTGTTTAAATTAATGACTAATTAACATTAATGATGGTTGCCATTCCTGGAAATATCATTTTGATTCCGGCTTTTTACTTATTTTCACGTCTGAACAGATTTATTCCAGATTGACTTGTAATGATCGTTATTTGAGTTCCAATTCAAATTGTGCAACCCTGTGCTTTTTTCTCTTAGATTAATTTGAAGTGATGACAATAACAGAATAATGCTTACTTTAAGATACTGGTAAGGTACGTCTCATGCTAACGTAGACATGGATGTTGAGATGTACAGATAGGTATAATGTATTTTAGTGTTATTCTGTTAAACGATTTGATATCTATTTAGAAGTATTTTTTGTTGAAACTGATCTGAGTTAATATAGACTAACACGATGATTAGAGTGTAAACTGAGACTCTGGTTTGTGAATTAAGCTATATAAGAAGAAAATCTCTTTACGGTGCAACCCAGTTTTTATTTTTCAATATTGTAAAGATTTACTATTAAATTACTTACATTATCGTATCATATTATTTAAATTATAATGCAGATTATCTATACCTTTTTTTATACAATACATGCATATTGCAGGGTATTGTTTTGGGTTATTCAAGGAATAATAATGTATGAAATTGACATACATTACTCCACCATTCAGTGAGTGGAATGTTCTCAATTCTGGATACATCAATGTTAACCTTTTTCTTCTCACACGTATTGATAAATAAAGCGACATTTGTACATAACACACTTTTTATTCTTTGTAATAAGTGCATTAAATTGTCTGGACCATAAAGCTGACAACCAAAAAATCAAGGGTAAAACATTCGGATTTCTTACTTTTTATGATATAAACTCTACATGCAGAGTTTGTCGTAGTAAGAAAGCATAAAACAAGTGTGGTACAAATAAAGGAATGGAAACGAAATTTCATACACGAGCAACAATTCCTATGCGAACGACTCCACTTTCGTAAATCATACGAATTTGAACGAAATTTATCACAACGGCGATAGGTCTTACTAAAGTTTTAATTAACAAATGTATAAAATGTCGATAAAATGGAAAATATAAGTTTCGGACATCCTGCGTATAACAACAAAGTGTCGTCAACGTCTGTGACGGAAACCATTTGCGGCATAAGACAGGTTTAGACAACTCTCGTGAGTAACAATGTATAAATGAGTCCAAATAAGACAACCACGAACAACAAATCGGCCAATCTCTTTATTCTATTTTCAATTCTTATGCGATGAAGTCATTATTTCGAAACATTTTCCAACTCATATATATGGACACACCGACACCCCACTCAAATAGATTTAAGTTAATTAGTAATCACCAGTACTCGACCTTGTCGACACGGAATTGTATATCAGCCTGGTCATGTTTTAATAATTCCAATAATATTGTGCGCGTTATCTAAACCGCCATACACTCGCCTTCAATAAGATGTATTCTGGTCAAAGGCAAAGCAGACCCAAGGTGTGATATATGAGTCGAGGCATGCCGACTGTCGAGTAGGAGGGCGACAGTTGAATACCACATCAAGCGTAGAACAAATGAACGGACATAAAGTTCACAAAATGCTACAATTTAACATAATGATGCTGATGATTTTAATTATTCTTTTCAGTCTTTTAACCAGAAGGGATTATTCGTCATCTGACATCGTCTCTTCATCTAAAGGTTTGACCTACAACTTTACTAGAGCTACATATCCCACATACCGATATAAAAAAAGATCTGGATTGTTACTCAGCGCTCGGGAAAAATTCCTTTACACTTTCATTCTTAAACTCATTTTCATTTGGAAGAATAAACGGTTTGGCTGGTTGGGATAATGTCATTATAGAAGTTATCCACCAGGCAAATGTCATCACGTAATTACCCACAACGTGTCTATCACATATTAGAATGGGAAGATGTCGCGAGAACGCATCTCGATCATCCTGACTTCTAAGACGAGACTAATATTTACTGAGGATCAAACCTAACTTTAGGATGTAGCATTCCAACTAAAGCTGTCGACTTTACAATATATGAAACCCTTCTATTTAATAGAGAGAGGAGCTAATCTTCAATTCTTTCATCTTTCAGTTAACTTATCCAGACCAAGATTACGGTCTTGTGGAAGATTCCCCGGTATTTTCATCTATGTATTTGCCACACCTGAATATGACTGTAGTAAAGGAACGCGCTCTTCATTCCCCCATCTTGTACCTTTAATTCCCGGCTTAAGAGGCGAATAAATTAAAACAAAGTAAATTTTAATCGTAGTTGTGAAGAAGAATCATAACAGTGTTTGAAAGATGAAATGTTCTGGGGTCAATGTCATGCCAAATTAAATCTAGTCAAATCGGTCTTAATTTCACCTAGATTAGAAGAACTCGCCTTTGTTGTTCGGAGTTCCTGAGAACTGGGTAAAGACATTTTGTGATTTACCAAGAAAGCCAGTGTCTCCTTTTATCGATAAAAGAAGGGATTAAATACTCGCGCACTCGCTAATATCATTTCAATCTGGATGGGGGATTAAGACGAAATAAAACAATAGAGCATCAAATGAAATAAAACTAAATCATGTTTGATTTTGTCAATAAGAGAGTTGAGAAAACACAAGAGTATTTACTCTTATACAATCTATGTCGGTAGATGAAAGGCAATGAATCGTGGTAGTAAATAAACTTTAATGATTAAGATAAACAAAAGTGGTGGCCATGTCTTTTTGACATCTTTGAGAAATACAGTGGATGTAGTTTTTTTTAAATAAAATTGGGATTTTCAGTATCACAGATCAAATGATTCACTTTATCAAAGTCACAATTCATCTGTTGACATTTTGACAAATTGGCTTGAAGAGAACAGGGAGACTGGTTTGTATGTCGTTGCATTGGCGCATACTACTCGATTTCTGGGACCTCTACTGAAATGAAATAGGGATTAACGTCCCACTTTTCTGTTTCATACGGGTTAACGGGGGCTGGTATGCGGCATATTCTGACAAGGGTTCTTTTACGTACACACCAATTTGTACACGAGACCTCCAGTTTCTCCAAAAGCCCCAAAAGGCATAACGGAAAGATTCTTGGCAACCATCAAAACAATAAAGCCACGACGGAAATTTTAAATTGATTGACTAGTACCATTTAAAACAACTATCTGCCATATTTTGCTCTGATCACAGGTCCGTTTGTTGGAAATAATTTGACTGTAAATAATCTTTAAAGAGATCACAACAATCCACTATTTTGGAAGATAAGATATCTATAAGTATTGCCAAATTTATTTCTAGAGTCAGAAAAATAAGAAATAGCTACCAAATGTGCATTCGTTTCGAATTAACTCCCACGTTCAATCTCAACATCGTTTTTTGACGAAGAAATTTAAATGACTTATACATCCATTACATAAGAATCATTAAATAAATTGCGGAAATAAAAACTTCAATATTGACATGAATCTGGAATAATTTCATAGCAAGACACTTCATAGAACACGAGATTTTAAACAATTCAAGATGCTTTTCGTAGTCATTAAATACCAGAAAATGGGGGGTGCGCTATTTTGGCCTGATGGAAACTGGCAAATTTAATTAGATGACGGGGTATCAAATGGAATAAATATCTTTGATAATAAATAAGACTGTGTAAACGGGGCTCATAGTTATGCTGCAAGCAGAACAGCATTAAATGTGTAATTAAATTGTCTTTCTATCGGTATGTTTGTTATTAACAGACATCAGCATACAAAGTCCAAGGTAACGCGGATTTAACAAATTAATACATAACCTCTTCTTTATTTGTCTTAAGATTTACTCGAGTGAGTCGGACTTGAACACACTAGTCGTTTAAACCATCCTGGGTTATCATGACTGTTACAACATTTCATTAGCATTTAATTTCGTACGGAAACGCAAGAGCGAAAAAAATGATGAACAATATTGGAATGTAGATACCCTGTGAAAATTTATACTACCAAAGATTAATAATCCATAGAATTTATGGGGCAATTTAGCCAATCAAACAGCTCGTTATAAAAACATTAAGTGGATGTTAGAGTGTTTTTAATTAGATGGTGATAAGTTAGTTTCCTGGGGCCCGGAGGTGAATGTTAAAACCTTGTTGTTATTAGGTATTTTTTATACCCGTTTATACATTTATTTACAATACGGTAGGTATCGTCTCTCCATTATCTCGTCTTATATCGCGAGAAGCAGAATACACGTGTCTACACACATTACACACTGAACAGCATGCGTTGGTAATCTGACCCGACCCTTTGCTTTTAGGCTGAACGCCTAATTAGTCCATCCGTCAGTTATATTGTAACGACTCATTGAACAGTGGCAGAAATATACTCTTTTGATGAAATTAAGAAGAGATATACAATCTTAAAAACAGGGCGGGCTGCAATATCACAACTAGAATGACATTTTAAATATCGCATTGCTAAACCGGAAGTGACCATTGTGTTCGCTGATGAAAAGCATTATACTATAATAAATCTTCTGTTCCGAAGACACGTCAGACGACAGTCATTTTATATTTTATCAATCTCAACATCCGAGTCAAAAAGGCTATTTTCTGACTGTGACTCAGTTAAAAATTGTTTGAAGATGGATCTCAAATCTAGAATCTTAAAAAGTGGGTACAATGGAGGGTTAATGTCTGCCCATTTGGTTAGGTTATGTTTAAGTCCCTTAGGTAGGTAGAATACGAACATGTCTGTGGTACATTGACAATGTACAGTTTGAATTTGAAGTGCAGTTCAAGAAAACTAAGATGCCTTATCAATAACCATACAAACTAGTTTGTAAAATTCTCAAAGTTACCCGATGTTAAAAATACAATACCAATTCACACAATTTCTAAAAAATCTGACTTAATCATGTTTTTAATTCACGTTGCTTTATTTTAATGCACTTCTCAGATTTACAGAACCTCACATTGAGAAAACCTGTCCCACTTCTTCATATGTTCGAAGTTAATTACTAACATTTTTTTTACTTCAAAAGTTAATTTTGTGGTATTTAATGAGAAGCATTTAATCACTTCCGTCGACATTACAAGTATGATTATTTGATGAACAAGATAGATTGAAATGATGTATGTTCAACTTTTGTAGAAAGAGTTTGTTTGCGGACAGATTCTATCATCACTAGCAACTGGTCTTGTTGAAAGATGGCGCTTTAATGATCCTCTGAATTATAAAATCTTTCATTTGAGTATTTATAAATCTAATTATTCTGTCACAAGCCATAACAAATTACAAGTTCTAGTTTCATTTACTGTATATTTAAGCGAATTTTATTTCTTATATATATTTGGGATAAATAATCGAGGTCAACGCGAGGTCGTGATCTTCAGGAACATCGTTACAATGTAAGCTTTAGAAGTTAACATATGTACGTAGTATAGAATTACAATAATAAATACTTGTATTTATTAACCCTTCATTTTAGATTAAATTTATTTTTCAGAGCTGGAATCTTTTATATTTGTTTACACGACTTATGGTAAAACACTAATATTAATAATATTTACTATGTAGATACATAGCATTGATATTTTTTCCAGAAAGCCATTAGTACTGAGTTTTCAAAAGTACCACATCATCAAATTAACTTATGGAATCAACCTTTACATTAAACGTTCTCATCACTAGAATTGAAGAGCGTGGTCTATATTAACTATATTTCGTATTATTCTTGAGAGTTGAGTTCCAATCATGGGTCCAGAAAAGCACCCTTGGGATGTTACAGGCTACCGCCAAAGAACGCCTAACTACCGGATAAAACCAAACTATACCGGATTAGATAAAAGCTGCTGAAGTGACAAAATGAAATGGGTTTATAGACGCTCCCAGACGATTGCTTCGTTTGTATGAAATTAGCTACAAGATAACAACATGTAGCAATGTTCTATCAGCACCTCAATAGTTGCGTCAAGACAGATTGCTGGAATTCTATAAGCTTCTATTTCTACCAAGATTCCATCTTAACACTGTTTATTTTTGGTTTTAAAACATAGATCTACACCGAGGTCTAAGATAACAATGAAAAAAACTAATTAAAATAAACGAAATAATCTATCCATTTATTTTAAATTAAACATTAATTATTTACTTAACTTCACCTTACTTTTCTTAAGTGTGTCAGTGAATTTCTTTTTTCTAAAATCACGCCATTTTTTATACTTTCTTAATCGTGATTTTTAGTAAGAGAAGAACTTGAAACTGATGGACGAATGGGGTCGGTAATGCCTTTATATGATTAAAAACAAGTGTGTTTAATTAACGCTTAAGAAGAAGGGAAGAGCAGGAGAGGAACTTTGGGCCAATCTATTAGCCATAAGGTTGTGAAATAAGTTAAATACTTTATATGATGTTCGACAATTTAAGTTAATCTAAAACACTGACCCTAATAGCGCCTTTCAGAACGTTTATGAAGTTTTAAGATGGTTGAAACAAGCAATTAACTTCGTGGTTCACTGCTAACTGAGGCCGATTAAAGAGGCCATATACATTTTTGAAGAATCGTTCCAGAAGCGACAAGTATATGACCTCGAGTAAGAACAATCACATTAATTCATGAAAGAATGAAAGTTTTCTGGTTTGGATCTGGTTAAATACTCAACAAGAAATGGCAAAGATACTTGAAACTTGTGGCTTTTTATTTTGATTAAGATCATCTTACTTCTCTAATAGATGTTTACTTCCTGTAAAAACACCATTTGAACGTATCGAAATCCTTTATTACATCCAAATAGACAGCAAGCCATTAATTTCTGAGCTGGAGTTCAAGAGAAAAACCATTGAAAAACTCGCTACAAAGTAGTAAATGTTTTTCAATCACGTCCGATGTTTTCCAGTTACCAATCAAATGCCAATAATGCAGATATAAATCTGGATAACTTTTTCTCGAATCTTAAGTAGTTTTTGTTGTTTATTCTGCCCTTCATTTTGAAACGTTAATGTAAAACATCAAAGTATTAGAATGGGTGATATACGTTCAACAATTTACATTATGATAAATAGCACCTTCCCATGCAGTTGTACTGTAAATAGAATAATTTTAAGGATGCAGGAAAACAATCCACCATACATAAATACGGTCAAACTATAAACAATAATTGTTTCATTAAAGTAAACAGTGTACAAGGTATAAACTAAAAAGTTTGGATTATCAAAACGAATCTGGGCTGGTTGATCACCAACGTAAAAATATTTTGGAATAAAAACACTACTTATATGACATACATGTAGTTATTGTTAGTTTTAGATCAGTTAGTTAACCAATAAAGTCTTCTATAATTCTGTAACCATTTCCAGATATAATATATTGTAAGCCCCATAACTTATGGTTCGTACTAAAAGACAATGATGATGACTTTACAACAAAACAAAGACAAAATAATACCAGAAGGCGTCATGCAAAAAGTACACTTTCATTGAGAAGACATTCAAATTAAATAAAGGAAACGAGTGTCTTCTTGGAAGATGCATAGAACTGATCGACTGAAAGGCTGAATTTTACCACAGCAGTGGCCACAGTTGGAGATTTATTTATAGATAATCAGATACTCGTAGGGTATAGCCATCTTGAATGAAGAATGAAGCTTGGGAGTCAAGAATAGGATAAGAGTTAAAAATTTCAAGTCAATAACAGAAAACAAAACAAATACAAAATAGGGGTAAACAAACAAAATTAAAGAAGTCGATGAATAAGAACAAACATATAGACAAATATAGCCACTTTAAATGACCACATTGCTTTTTTTTAAAACAATACACTGATTGCTTAATCACGAATTGTAACTTTTTGTGCTACTTCAAATATTAGCAAGAATGAATTCGTTCCTATCGTGAGAGTTATCCAAATTATTGCTTCTGTGTTCAGCACCGATCTGTTTAAAAACAGTATCAACTATACTTGAATATAATAAAGTATAGAAGGAAACATGTATTCTTTGTTTTTACTATGCTGATGAATCTCGCCGTTAATGACTTATTATTTGGACCAGTGATTATACGGAACTGGTCCCTAGCGCTACCCGTCTTGTTGTTCTTCTTCTTCTTGGGGGCGACGCGCTTCGATAAAATTCTCCGTTAGTTCAAGCACGATAGCGTGTTTGTTCCTTGGACAATTGGGCATCGATTGATGGCCTTTGAGATGATGTTTCCATTGCCAAAACGACGTTGATAACGTCATGTGTGTCTGGTCTGTCGTACATATCTATAAACAATTGTTATAGTTTTTGTTTTTAAAACCCGGGTCAGCATAAAGAATCGTATGATTTCAACAGATAATTATTAGAACATCCATGTGTGAAAGATGTAATTCATTAGAAACACACACGAATAGTAATTATGATTTTAAATTCTTCTGCTCTCTGCGTTATTGCATTCATTATCCCGTCTAGAGGGAGTAGAAAGAAAGCACTCATGTTAGATTTTGAGAGGGGTTGGGTGGTCGAGTGTCATTGAGTCTATTGGCGTGGATAATATTCCAATGTTTGTGCGTGACAAGGAGTAGTGTCGCCTTCTCAACGTCGTGAGCTCTCTCTCTCCCTCTCTCTCTCTCTCTCTCTCTCTCTCTCTCTCTCAGATCTGATAATACGGATAATCATATCTACTAAATGTATACTAATGTCTCATACCACCCGCGGGGGGTGCCTCCTTTCGATGAAATATACATTTGGTGCTTCCTTTCAAAGACATTATGTCTTACCCAAATATGCGGGATCAAGCCTAATTTGAGGCTTTCTCTGGAAGTTTCTTGAAAACACTTGTTTAAGATATCACCTCTGGTAAAAGTGGACGTTAAACCCCAGAAACAAACCATCGTATTCTCATACTGTGCCAATTCTGTTTGATTCTGGCAGCACACAATTTCCAGTTAGGGGCAAAAATTACGACACCAGTTTCTTTCTATTTATTTGGACCTATTTGTGTTCCAAGTTCTTCTCCAGTATTTAAGGAATAAAAGGTTGAATATTATAATCTCAAAACCTTTAGTTCGTATTTGTTCACTAGACGAGTTTTTTAATGCAATAACTAATCCGACGTTCCACTTTAAGCTTAATGAAATGATATCTATTTTTTTCCTTGTGAACAATATGGTTTATTATAGTTGACCTTTTAAAAGTCATGTATTTTGTTTCAATATTAAAAGTCTTGTTATTTAAAATGAATATCTTATTAGCCCTCTGTAAAAACTAATTAAAATAAAGATCGATTTACCAATTTTTTGCATTCTTTAATAAAATTTCATCACATCTTTAGCCGATATCTGTGACAAATATTTAAAGCTGCGGTATGTTGTATGGTCCAGTATTTTGCAATCCTGTATTGGTCATATAATTATACAAAATTCATGTCTTCGTGGACTGAACTATCCCCCTCCCCGCAAAATGCATTTTGTACAAAAAGTTTCTCACTAGATTTTGTTGTTGTCTTAGCAATGTGGTCCTTATAGGATTATAGGAGAAAATTGGAATTGGTGACATATTTGTGTTATATTTCATTTTGCGAATTAATAGACGAATCTCTCTCTCCATCTCTCTCTCTCTCTCTTACTCTCTTTCGCTCTCTCTCTCTCTCTCACACTCTCAGCTGTTAAAAATTCATAATAATTTCTACAGACACAATGACTTTAAAGTGTGAAGAATCATTTTCTCACTTTAAACTAATCTATTATATATTGTGATAGGTCTTAAACTAATAGAGTTTTTTCAACATTTTAAAACCCTGCTTGACCTTTTACTAAAATGAATTCGAAGGGATATAACGAAAGCAGAAAAATGTTCATTTCGCTTATAAATTTTTAATATTTTCCCTTTTTATTTGGTTCATAATATTCGGTCACTGACACCTCATGGTGGTTTCAGTTTAAACAGGTTTTAACGGTAATTTATTTTGGGAAGATGAGATTAGATGGTAAGATACTATATACCTACATCAAACTGTTATATTTCCAAGGTAATTGTGACCATGAGGTACAGATTAAATAAAGAACATTGTAAGTGTTACCTATAGTAATGTTTAGCTTTCGTTTAATCAAGTGTTACATCAAGTCGGTGATTTATTTTTACCTATACAGATTAACCTTACCGAGGTGATAAATTACCCAATTTCCAATACTACGTTCAAATGACGTGTTTTTTTTTACGAATCATGTATTCCTCACATAAACGCTTCTCGGCCGAACTAGGAATGTAATGTCTCTCATAGATAATCGTTTCGAAAATAGATTTAACAAGTTTTATTGTACCACCAAGTTTATTTGGAAATATCGCTATATTGAATATAACAGCCAACCGAGAGTAGGTGTCTAGTTTGCATTTTACCAGATAAAACGATAATCCACTGATGTGGTAATTTATTTAAGGATTTTTTGTATCGAAATTCCCAGTTTTGTTGTTTAAAAAAAAAAATCAGAGAATTATTCTTTCAAAATATGAAGATACATGTAACGATATTTGCAGAACTTGATTAGTAATCTTATTTAAAATCTATATTATCACAAAATTCAAACCCTGTCCCTTCGATTAGTCATTCCCCCACACAATATAGAATGAATCAGTTACTAAGCCATCAAATCCCAGTGTTTAACATTTTTTTCGGTTTAGAAACCAGCTTCATAAAATTCTAAAGACATTGGGCCAATATATTTTTTTCTGATTGTGCAATCTTTAAATTTACTCAATATCAGATTAGGTAAGTTACAGTCTCAGGGTGGAAGTTGTTGGTCCCCTGATTTCGGAAATGGTAATGCTATGAAAAAGAAGATCCCTCGTGAATCTGTCTCTCCATCTATCTACCTAGTTCGTGTCTAATGTTTGCGTCATGAGACTTGGCTGAGTCTTTGTGATTAGTTTTCAATAGTGGAATGATTCTCACACGTTTAAGACATCAGATAATGGCGGCGTATCAACAAGGGACATAGATCGACTAACTGTTGGAAAACTAAAGTTTATTAGCCATTGATTGTTAATTATTGGAGACCATTGGAACAATTCTACATAGACCACCTAATAATCTACCTCCTGTCGTCTCTTCATCTAAATTCAATTTACCATGAAAAGAATTGCTATAGCATTTAAAAGAAATTACAACCATGGAAATTGTTCCCGTGCACGTAATTACCCTTGAGGAGAAAAGGAAATGCCTGTATGTTTTATGACGTGTAAGCGGTTAGAAATTTGTGAAACGAATATAAACCAACATTATTATCACTTTATATATCTTTGCATCGTATTTTCCCATAGAAATTACTCGACAATATATTATAAATAACATAGTTACATATCAAATCAACACTTCACATCTTTTTATATAATTATGTTATTCAAATTCTGCATGGGAATGGTTAATAATCGCTTTTCGAAAACTTGCTACGAAATTAACATTCATTTACAATGCTTTGATAGCAAATAAAGTAATTTTGTATATTTTATATATAAATTTTTATATTAAGATATGTTTAACACTGTGAGATCTTGTGCTCATGGAATGTATACCTCATCCAAAAACTTAAAGGTGCTCAAACTCTTTGATTTAATTCTCAATCGATCGACTAGTCAATGGCCAAACTATGTCCGGCTATATTTCCAAGAGATTAAGCGGCTTCTTTACTAATCAAAAATCAGATCAAATTTATTTTTGATGACATTTATATCAAATAATTTAAAAAGTACAAAATTAAAATGTCACATTTCTTATTAAATCTAACTTGATATTGTTTTTTTTCAGTGTGTGTTTTTAAATTAGGTACGAAATGAATTGATTTAATAGGGAGTTTTGGAAGATGGTGCAGGACGGAGAGGCTGACAAGGACAGCTGTCTAGTCGTTCGGATGGGACGCAAAATCTAGGTCCCGTGTATACATTGGCGTGAACTTAAAAGATCCCTGGGCAGTTGGAGTTCGATATAAGAGTAGGTCATAGTGCCGCTGCCCGGGCAAAATTTCCCTCATAGCACACTGTATGGCATTATGGCTGCCTTCATCAGCCCAGTCGGGACAGAACAATAAGACCTTAAACCCCATTTCATTTTATTTCACTTTAGAAGATTTAGTAAAATTCATGAACTTCTGACCAGACTACTTCATTGGCTAAAAACACCTTGTTCTGACCATCGATAAGTATGGTAGCTTGTCTAGGACATGTTAATCCCGACATCTTAACTACTTATAAATCAAACGCAAACATCACTTCAATTTACCAATACATTAAGAATTTGAACAAAGGGGTGGAAAATGTCCGACAATTCTCATAATTGCAAATGGATTATCTGGGATATTTCTAGCATTGTGACTTTAATTATACGAAAACGAAACTATGATCTGTGAGCGTATTGTGGTCAAAAACTGCCCTTTTAACATGAAAGAATCAAAAAAAGACTTTTCAAAAAAAAAAAAGAATAAAATGAATTGTGTAGAGCAATATGAAATTTCTGGTTGTTTTTAAAGCGAACCGCGAAGACGAAATGAATGGCCAATCGTGGGTAAAGTAAGTATGGAAGCACAATGTGGCCACCGTTATGCGATTTTAAAGTAAAAATATTTCGGTTTTGACTCTTAAAAATCAACATCTTAATATTCCAACTGTTAGTGTTAGGTGTCCGGCGATCAACACGTCGGCATCCTCGAGTGGTTATTGTGGCACACATCGGCTCTAAAAAGTTCATTGACAAAACTACAACAGAGACACAGCCTTTACAGAAATCAAGTGAAGCCGCTCAATTTTCAGAATAACATTCACTTTTCAATCAAAGTGATGTTTATATAAATCTAGAAACCTAGTTTTAAATCGTGTTGTAGGTTTTAGGGTTAATCGTATATTAATCATAAATAATGGCGCGTAACGTTAAATCGGCTCCATCATAAATCATAACGAGGCTAGTTAAACATATACATCATATACTTATATTTTCACAGTCCGTGAGTAATAATTCATAATTCATCTCTTTTTTTTATGATAAATCCCTTTTCATATATTCTTTAAGCAACATTAATTTCCTGGCACAAAATCACAAAAAACATATATGTATGTATCACCTCGTCCTGTCTTATTGAGCGAGTTAAAAAGGAAAAAGAAGCTAAATTTAGTTTCACACATTGGAAACATATTAAGGGCAAATATCTCGGAGAAAAACTACATATCAGTTATCACTAATTTCATCAGAGTTGACATAAAGAAATTCATGAAATATATTTGTGAAAAAAATTGCCTGCCAAGCTGTAAATTACATAAACGAATTATATTTATTTCTGCAGTTTTACATACGAAGTAATAAAATTAGAACACAGTATCAAAATGGGAGAGAAACGGGGGTGAAAGTAGGTCATAATTTGAACAAAGAATTAACTTGAGCACTAAGTAAAAAGAAACAACAAATCCTATTTAATTACAGTTAGGCGACTGAAATTTAAGGAATCTTTTCATTAGCGGCAATGATAAATACATATGTAGGAGAGATTGGTTATCTACAGTCATGTTAGCTTCTGTTATCATACATCAATCACCCATGTTAATTCCACCCTTCGTTGCTATTAAAACCAGATGCGTCAATTATGAGACATTTAATGCGATCTTCCTCGTGATTAAGGAATTGAAAATGTAAAACCCAGATCTCAAATGTTTACCGCAGTAGCGATATCTAGAATAATTGAAAATAGATTTCACGGTTCATTTTACCTCTATTTTTTATACCTGTAATCGCTTTAAACCAACCATAAGTCACCGAGCGCGTTGTAGTTGATCTTTTTGTAGCGTTATCTATATTCGCTATTATGTCTATAGTGGGTTGTAACGGACCCCACAGTTCCATCTCATTACTTGTGAAGAGATCGTTAAAGAAAGCGCGATTTAACCCGATATTTCATTCTCCTTATATTCGTGTTAAATTGGGTCCATCTTCCATTTAACAGCATTTTCAAGCAGTGACCCAACAACTCCCAGCACCAGTATGTTAATGATTATTCCGGCATTAAAATAAAAATGGCAGTCTCAAATCTTCCTATAATTGCGTTGCTTGGAATGCAGTATGAAAGTACATAAACCCTGAATGTGGATATTAATGTAATACAACATCTGAAATGTTGAGCGAGGAAATCTGAAATAACAGAAACCATTTTTCTTCTTCTAATGTGCAATTCCCTAAATAATTCCCTAGACTTTTCATGACTGTGAAATCATGTAGCGAGACGGTGAATTGAACATTATACTCTATGTGATTAAAGAGATAGATATTATTATGATGACATGTATGATAGGTGAGATCTGGCATCACAAACTATCGGTCAGATGGAATGTTAATGGACACGAGAATTTTTCCGCTTTACATTTATACTTCTAATAAAACATTCCTTCATTTATAAATGTTTAGACGTATTCCTCCAGTCTAGTCAAAGCTTCCATGATGGCTGTAATCCGAAACTATTTTATTTGCCAAACTAGGCGATACTGTTTCCTGTCAAAATATTATTGACGGGGAGATGAACATCAAAGGCAGACAAAAAGCGAAAAAGATATTTTTAAGGACTAGTTAGAAAGTTCAGATTTCAGTATGATTTGTAGAATATTCAGAGTGGTAATTAACTTAACCAACCAAAATGCTACTAGTATGTACGTGTGCATTATTGTTTTACTAACGATGAAAGGTTTACCCGAAAACGATCTTCTTAGAATGATCTCACATAAACCAAAACAACGTCATACTGCTTGGAATGGAAGCTTCCAAATTATAGAAACTGGTTGAAAACATTCAAATATATGAATGTATTTAGTTATTAAAGTTCCAATTTCACTTTTTCTAAGAAAGTCAAAATATAATTATTTCTATGTTTTTTGCTCAAAAGGTTGTCAACTCACTATTATACGATCATGGACAAAATTTTGGGGGGGTTAAAAAGGGTGACACTGGTTAATTGAGGAAATAGTTACTCAATTACCTCCCTTGTTTTCCCATTCTTGTACATGGACGGCCATCTTCAAACGTTTGAATTTGAAGTTGAAAATGATATTTTTGCCAATTTCTCAACTGGCAATAGTGAATTATAGGATTAATAGGATTATTCTTTAACAAGGTAGGACTGTTTATAGGTTCAATCTATTTTGGGGCTTTATTTTAATAAATTTTAAAAATATAACTTAAAAAAATGCTATTGGAACTTTAAAGCAGATAAAGTACAAGTACTTTTATTTTGGATGTATTTATTTATTCTTTTATTGAAACTTGGTTAGATCTATTTTAGATCGAGAGGACATCATTATGGTACAATATTCATTACAAATGTAGTTGTCTTGCAGCAGTGGTCCAAAACGGAATACTCTAATTAACGTAAACACGATTTCAATAGAAATACAATTCTTTTTTAATCTATTAATTCTCATAATATATCATTATAGAGAGAGCATTGCTTATTAACTTATTATTGACTACAAAATGGTTGAACAAGTTTCCGGTACAACCAACTTTGGTTTGTGGTAATAATAAACACTACAACGATTTGAAATAAAAGAATGTAATTTATTTTCTAACAGTTTTGCCAAGTGACGTGTTTCCCTCTGTTGTCTTACCATATTTTCTTTAATTTTGGTTTGTCAGCAAATGACAAGTTAGCTAAGTGTTTGTCTGTTTAGTTTCCCGTCTGATGAGCGTCAATAATTAGAAATAACATAAATATTTAGTAAACTGAATCTATACAGGAACCCCGTTTTATTTTAATTTCTAGCAAACAATTCAACGTGAACTTTTGCTCCACTAAGTGGCTGTTTTGTCGTACGAATTAAATTCATTTGGATCAGGTGGTAAATTTATCACACCCTCACACCTTTTCCATCTACGTTGAAAATGTGAGAAATCAACAAATGATTGTAGGGGCAAACAAGAAGTCCGACACGACCAAATCAAAGAACGGCGGAAAGTCAGTGTTTTGGACTAGTGTCAAACTGGCACGAGGCATCACCAAAAGCGGCCGCGTGTTTACCCCGCGACTTGAACGTGTCTCTAAGGAGATAAGGCGAGACCAGCGAGAGAGTTTTGAGCACAGTGCGACTTCTCTAAACTTTATGGCTATGTATTGGCCATTTTCAATCTTTGCACAGGGAAAACATTTGCCGTTCATTTAACGGTAGCAAATAAAAGGATTTATTCGTTCTGCCAAATGTAAAATCACGACACACATGCTAACCGTTGATTTTAATTGGAGTCATTAGGTAACAGGATTAACTTTGTTTCCCCAACATTGAGTTCCTTGATCGTTTCTGCCTTCCAAAATTAAATATACTAAAAGAGGAACACGTACAGGATAATTGTTCTTAAATTGACTAAACTTAGAAACACGTTAAAACCGCTGACGTAAATCCCATATTTTAAAAGAACACATTATTACACATGTACTGTGTGACTTTTATATAAACAACTTAGCTTATCAAAAACAAAATAATATGATCTACTTTTTTGTGGTTTCAACCAAATTTACGTGTCGATTAGAATGTTCGTAAGGGCAGTATATAAAGTAATACTTATTAAAACAAGACCACACCAAACGTTTGGCTTTACTTCTTTAATAAGCATGCATTATATAAAGTAATATTGGGCAAGTAAAATATCACCACATATATGTAAAGGTATATAATAGTACATGTTAATCTCTTTGTTAAAATATTTAATTGTGGTTTTATTTGTAAGGTGTGTTCTCTTAAATTTTTTTCCTTATTTCCTTTTGTCCCAAAATTAAAACTATAAATTTTGATATTGACTTTTTGTTGTATGGAAATATGTGGTAACATTCGTTTTTGTTTCCCATCTGTAAATTAAAATAATTTACATTTTGTGTATTTGTTGAATTAAAATGTCTTGTAGCATTAAAACTAAACAGAACTATTTATACCGTTTGTATTATGTATTGCTCCAGATAAATATCAAGTAATGCTACTTGAGACTTCAGGGGGTAGGAGGAAGCCAAGTAAATAAATAACCCTATTATTTACTTATATTAGGAGAATCATTGAGACTGGTATGGCACCATGGTAAGCCCAAAATATGTCGAAAAGGAAATTTGCCTGCCACAAAAGTATTTCTATTGGTTAAAATTACCGTGGAAGATTGATTGCCTGGAATAATACAGATGATTTTTTTCCATTTTCTATTCTAAACAATATATTATTATTACAGATAGCGAGTTGGGTATTTAGAATCCGGAAATATTATATCTTAACTATTTTTTGTAAACATATATGTACCATATATTATAGACTCCAATATGTTTAATAGAGAGGGGTTTGTGCAATGACATCAGAACCATTTCCTTACAATTAATTTATCAAGTGAAATGTGTTTTTCGATTAGACAGCTAAGCCAAACCAATAATTATGGTTCATCATGAGCACGACAAAATGAAGCCTAACAATAGGTCTATATTTTTAATGACTGAATATATGTATTATATTTTTGTTATCTAATGGTGGTATAGTCGACATATTAAATTAATCTATTGATCGGTAAGGCTGTAGAAGAAGTAAAAATAACCCTGGAGGTATGTAATATACTACTGTTGTTAATCTCATGGGAATCTCTATAATTACATAAAAACAAGGTGAAAACATCTATTCTAATTAATCTAAACAATAAATTAATACAAAACTTAACATCTAGAAAGACGAAAGGAACCGATGCCAGTTCTTATAGGTTGCTATACTTATTAATATTTCAAAGTATAAAATAAAAGAAACAATAACAAGAACTCTTAAACAATGAGTTTGTTTACTTCTAATTAAATTAAATGATGGTTCTGGTCTAGATATTAAGAATCATGTTAATTATTTTAATAAATCCTTTTCTTTAAAGTCATCCTCATGTATCCAATATAATTATGATGCTTTATACGTTTATAGTTTTCATTGATATAAGACCAATCGTCGAATATCATAATCAATTTTTAATGAAGCGCTTTTGATATCACTGACTTCATATAACGATACTAAGGATTATTGTCTTCTTATTTGGGGTCAATCAGGCGAGTGAGTTCTTGAGCATTATATTTATACCAGGGGCAGTCAACATGACAGATCTTTCGATCAAATAGAATCATTAATCTAAACATATTAATAACACTGCGTTGCAATAAACTGTTCAAAAAGACACAATTGAGTTAAATGGTGCGTGTCATCAATGGAAACTCATAAACGCTTAGTCCAAAAAGAAAAAGGAAAGAAAAAGAAGACCTCACTGTAAACTACTAAATTAATTGCAATCTTAAATTCACTTTACACTTATTTTCGAAGATTATCTTTATTACAACACGTCTTTGATATGAAAAGATAAAAAAAAGGTTGAAAGTAAAAGTAACAAGATTTAATCAAAACTGATCCGTACATATGTTTTACATAAAACTTTCTTTCAACTCTGGCTTTAACGATTTATAAATTAATATACTTTAGATGTTTCTCCAGAAATCTTGTTAATATTTAAGTGAAATAAAACAAAAATAGAAACATTTTAAACACAAATGTTTTTAGAAAAGGGAGAAGAGGGGAAAAACTTTCAAATAACAGCCTTGTTCTGGGGGTCTAATTCTGACAAATCCAGTCAGTTTGATATATTTAACAAATTTTAACACAGCACAAGGCGTGAACAATTCTAACACTCTGAAACAATTGAGTGAAAGTTTTCCATTTTTGAGTAAATCCGATCTCTTCAGAATGTTGCGTCTTAATGACTTACACAAAACTCGGCTGATAATAAGTCAAATGTTTATGGTGGTTAATTGAATAAGTGAGCCAACAGATGGTAGAAATGTGACAAAAGATATTTCGTTTTAGCAAAAAATGTTTCGGCGAAAGCTAAATTTGTAATATAATTATTACCTCAACCGATATAAAACGGTAAATACCTTACACAATTACAGGAAGTGGATGTATTAAACTTTTAATATTTTAAAATCTAGAAAAATGTTACATTTTATATTAACAAATAACCAACATAATTTTATTTTTATTTATTTTTTTAAAAAATCAAAATAAATGCCATTAAATGTCAGATTAATCTGAAATGATAAGAAGATGCATCCTTGAACTTATACATCTTTGAATCGGTTACAATTTTTAATTATTTCAATATGAAAAAGACGGTTGTCAATTTACATTACATTGTTTAATATTTGCACAGCACATTGTAATGTACAAAGAAAATTATGATAAAAGAATAGACATCTTAAAATGAGAACTGTTGCAACCTTTCTTTATTTTGTTTCAAACACTTCAACTTATGTCATGATGTTTTAAGAAATTAACATTTAAAAGAAATATATTTAAAAGTTTGTGTATGTAGAAAAAGAAAGTTACAAGTTGAATAAGTGAGTGGTTTTATCTATACGACGATGTTTTAAGTGTTATTTGTGTTTTAACGGTGGGCAGGCAAGTTAAAGTGTTACAAGTTAATCATATACAAACACCTAAACATCACATTTACTCTTCTACTCTCCTCCTATACTAATGTTTTACACTCACAAGTCACAACTATTCATTTTATCTACATTTTATGATAATTTCTAACAATCTACACCAATCTGCATCATCTAAATTTAAATTTATTATTATCTTTTTTAAGAAATGCATACAAATTTATATTTCAATCTAAGAATACTGCAAGGATGTAAATATTCACTTATCTTTGGTGTCTTCTTTCGCTATATTTGATTTGCCCTCACAATTACTGATGTCATCTTAATTTTATCTGCACTGTGATCTACAATATCTCGAATTGGTCTACAGGTTCAATATAAAAAATGTTAAGTTTTTATGAATCTATTAAAGCCGGTAATATTTTGGTCAAAGTTATTGATTGCTGTCGACGGGTCTGGGTCTTATATACCGATGATTTTAACTGTTTCTACTTATTTTGATCATTTATTCTACGTATGGCGGTATTTCCAATACGTAATAATCAAGTTTATGAAATTTCTTAAAGATTTGGTTTTCAAATTCACTTCTTCAATATTCTCTTTATCTGCATTTCATGAATTTTGACACATAAGAGTTCAATTTCACATAAGTTTCTAACAATGTAGTTAATAGTGATTATATAAGTTGACAAGTATGCAATCGTAATTTTGATGAACATTAAAATGTCACCCATTCGTTATCAAGTTCACATTTGGTACCAATTTCATTCATTACCGAACTTAATCCTATTCTTTAACTGAGCCGTAAACGAAACGTCCGTGTCGTAGAATGCACCCATAAGTGATAAATATACCAATCTTGATATTTGGTTTGATCTGGAATTCAAGATCTCTATGTTTAATATTATGTAGGGATGGCATTAATCTAGAAACCACTATCATTCTTGTTGAAAAACAATTCTCCAAACTAATCCCCATAGTTCCAAAAATCAATAGTTTAACAAAGATATGTTTTGGAACACAATAGAATCTTAATTTTTTTCGAATTCCATTAATTTATCATGGCTCTTCGAACTGATCTTGTTTCTGTTTTCGTTATTCGGTGTCAGTTAATTTGAATTAATTTCAATTAAATCAATTCATACCAACTGAATGTTATCAGTTTTCCTTTTTTGCCGCACATGGGAAATATTTATAACAATTATTCAACGAAATTCACTCATATGAACAATTAAACATACAAGTATACAAAATATGTTGTTTTGAAGGATTGGCTAATTCTGAAAACGTACTTCGAATTATTTATCAATAGTAAAATAAGAATTAGTTGTGACCATCAAAATTCATGCCAATCATTCCTTTTTTCTAATTTAGAAGGAGTAAAAGGACAAATCATTTATAGAACGAATAGCAAAATGATATCTGGATAAAATTTGATCCATACATTATCATGTATAAAATGTGATTTTCGTATTTATGTTGAACCTAGAAATTGATATTAATGCATCTGTTGAACAGGGAGTCAGATCAAACTGGGTTCATTAATTCTAACAGTTAATTAGACCAGTGTTTATTGATAGTGGTAATTATCATTAACATCTGTTGGTTAATTGTCAGATGAAGAAGGAATCAAGTAGGAATCATCTTTGAGTCATGGATACCTTAACTACGACGTCTTGGTAATAAAAGTAGGCCTCCTTGTGATTATTGAGGTATTATCATAGTTATAAAACCCTGTATTTATGTACATGTCATACAGATTAAAGTCTCATATTACAAGAACCAGGGAAGATTTGTACCATGATTCAGGTAACGTTCTCGATATGCAGTGTATTTATTCATACAAATTCTTCCTGCTTTATTTCAAAAGTATCTGGTAAAAAAAGGCAGTCCAATTTAGTTGTTTCCAACTATGTGAAAGTCATAGATGATTAATAAAAGTACATAATACAAATTGTGGTAAATTTAAAAGGATCTAACGTTAAAAGTACGCTAAATTTTATCTATATGAACTCGATGTGTAGAAAATGTATCCATGCATATTTTGATACAGCATAAGTGTTTTATAAAATGTATCCATGAAAAAATTTCATAACAATGTATCTTGATGAAATGTTTCCATGCATACATTTCATAACACTATATCGGTTATAAAATATGTTCACAAATGCAGGGATATATGTATGTATATTTCGAATGACACGAGTACATCAAATGTGTCAACAATTTCGTTTTCCATATATGCGTAAATCGAGTAAAGAATACGATGAATGCATCATTGTGTATGAATATTCAAAACACCACTAAACATTTAATGAAATTACAAATTGCAAAACCGTTTATCGACGCTGGACAACGTAGGTAATGCCACTTTTTTTTCAGTGTAAGGGTGGTGTTACTGCTCAAGATGACAATATAAGGACGTCGATTTTGATTGGGGTGATAATTCAAAATGTGTCCACGAAATTGTCAACCTCATGTTGGTAAAAATGACGGCAATCAATTATTTATCTGATTGATTTCTTGTTCTTTGATGGCCGTGGGGAACAGAATCTTGAGCATGAAGTTTTTAAAATGAACACACTAACCTGTTTAAATTGTTCCTCAAAAGTCCAGTGATGATTTCTGCCGTCGCTGCCTGAATCGGGTGAAGGAAGTAAGCTTAAAGGATGAAGATGTGATGAACGTGAAAATCTGTCACCCGGGGAGGTCTGCCCCGCGTACGGGCTGTGATTAGCCTGAAGATCAATTCGTAATGGCCGTATGTCAGATGTTAAGTCTCTGGGAGATAAATGACCCAGGAGAGGGTGTGGATGTTCATGGGAACGTAAATTTGAACGAAAGTCATTAGCTTGTTTAATATTACAGTCTGTTTGTATACCATTTCTCTGTTGCATTCGTTCCTGAGCTAATCTGAGTTCCTTTTCTCTCACTCTAAGTTCTTCTTGGTGTCTAGCCAGGGCCTCTTCGTGGGCCTGTAACTCTAGTTCTATTTCCTCTCTTTCCTCGCGTTCCTGTTGTTTTAATTTCTCATAAAGTGCCCGATCAGCTGGGTCCAGTTTATCAGCTTTAATTAGTAATTCACTATCATCCCCGTGCCCGCTGAAGTTATCCGATTCCGCATCCGACACTGCATGATCCCCATCTGACTGAAATCAAAATCAAATATGTAAAATAAAAAAATTAAAATCGTTATCAATCTTAGTAAAATTTTAATAATTTGATAAATAAAACATCGATTTTATATAAATTTATAATAAAGTTAATATTGCATAAAATATATTTTTTATTTTGATGACAGTTACTAAATAATATATATTTTTATATACTAACCAAGAAACCACACAAATAATTATGAAAGAACAAATAAAAAACAAACTTTCAATAATTTCATTCGTCGCGTGCGGTCTGTGTTTACCGGCAGAAAAAAGTAAACAAGAACACATTTTCCCAGTGAGTAAATACATGAGTGAAACAAACTTCTCCAAGCTACCTTTTCTTAACTATAGAACTAGTGAATTATTTTATTTTCATAAAATACAAGACGACATGGAATTATTAACGAGTGCCAGTACTGATATCACTGATACACTCTCCCGTCGATTAGCCATTCTCAATGTTTATCTATTTAAAATATAAAATAATCTTTGAAAAGTCAAGTAAAAGTAACTGAACAGTGGACTCACCATGTTTTCATCTATACTGTTTTCACTTTGTGACATTACTTTCCAACTAATAAATAAAAATCAATATCTCCAACTGTTTTTATTTATCTCTCAACGTGATCTTCACTTACTAGTATCAGGGGTGCTAAAGCCAATTTTGGTAACGCGCTTTATCAAATAATCCTATCCCATCATTCAACCATATTAATTTATGCAATGGGAGGTCACGTGACAAAACAAACTCTCCAACCAAAGCGTTGTCCTGCTGGATCGATAATGTCGACTTAGTTCACCTCAATCAGTTAACCAGTTAGATCGTTCGTGTAAAGTATAGAATGAAACTCCTTAAAGTTTACTGCAATAACTACCTCTGAAGTACTTTTCACGAGTTGTCTAAATGTTGGAGGCCATTGTATTAGCAATGGCCGCCTCCGAGTTCGGTAAACAATGATATTACCAGATATTTCATTGAAGTACCTCGAAGAGCGTTAAAAATCCGGTTAAAAATCCATATTTGTTTAGATCGTTTAACTAATCTGACTTTTCTTTATGTAGTTGAATAGTTTTCAATAGGGAATGTTATCCATTTTCATATGTCAGTTAAGGTGAGCCTCTCTAACGTATTCTTCTATTAAACTTATACCCCAATGTAAAAGTCTAGAGACTACTTGTGTTAGAGAATTCAAGTATTAGGGGGTATAATTATATGTTATAACAGACACAATAAGAACTTGAATAGACATAACATTAGAGGCTCTGTTTTTTTTTATATTATTAAAGTTTATATAAACCTTCTTGTAAAGCAATACTTTACACCGTTTTGCTTACATTTACTTGGCACCATCTTCCGATGTCCAATCAAAGAATAACTAATAAACAGTAATCAATTATATTCCATAGACGTGTGTCCTGTTGAAATGAATAGCCATTAGGAAATGTATGGATTTCATTTTTTTTAAAAAGTGTCCAAATTCAGTTTGAAATGACAGTTAACACTCGTAGCCTTTTGTATTAAGTGACGTCTATATTAATATAGTACCAAGTGCATTGAACAAAAAAAAAGTAATCTCCTTTCTTTATTCTTAGTGAAATGGGTGTCTTACACTCATTCTAGAACTGCTAATTTGACAATGTAGTGGAACTCATGCAATTAGAACGTAATTCATATACGCTACATGGTAGCCTACTCGATCTTACTTATATATTCCAACCAAACGTGATTTAATTCAGTTCTCCCTACGTAATACAGGACACCGCTATACATATTAATATCTTAGTTTATGGTTCTTGAAAGACCTGATATAAATGAATTATGTATAATAGGGGTCTCCAACTATAAACATTTTAATTATATATCAGTAACAGAATCAAAAGACCTCTGTGATTTAAATCAAAATAGAGCCACCGTTTGTTAATCAGATTTGTCTTCAGTGTTGATCGAGTGTTATAGGAAATTTCATTTTTAGTAAATGGCATTGGCTAACGAAGGACGTAACTATTTTTTAAACAAGGGGACATATTCGTTATTGAAATCGACAGGGTATTTTTTTTCTTATCTCAACCAAGAAGTTTTTGATTGGTGTTTTACTTGTGCAACTACAGCCACTGAATATGGGTCTGCAAAGATTTCCTGGTCCCTGACCTCTATGTCTAAAATCTAACACCCCAAGTCCAGCACATTGGTCACGAGGCATGTTACGCGAAACCATATTTAGTCTGTCAAACAGTAAATAATGAACCTTTCACTAAAGCTGTAGACAACAAATCACATTTAAGTGACATAATGACTGAAATATTTAACTTATTTGGAAAGACAATAAGTACATGAATGTATTTGATATTTTACTGTGAAAGATAAATATAAGAATAGCCGCACTTCTTGAGAATCACATATTTGCCATTGTACATTTACTGTTTTAGAATGATAATACGACGTTTGATTTCCTAATTGGACCGATGTTTAAATTTTTAACATTTGAGTCACACTTTGCGAAAATATAACTGGGGCCCTTGCATCAACAATTGTCTTGCGAAAATATTATGCCCACCCTCTCCCGTTACACTCTACTATAAGGCATATAGAATATGTATATGTTACAATTTATTTAATATCAAGGTCCCTGGCTGCAACCCAAATCCCCCCCCCCCCGGGCTTAATCCGACCCTGATGAAAGTTGGGAGACTCGTACTCTAACCGAAGTGATACCAATCTTGCATAATGTATCGCATCGCGGTTTTTTTACTCAAATTATAGTACTTACTCAGAATAAAATACTTAAGTCAAAATAGCATACTTTTCTAAAATGAGCCGATACCGTATTTTACGAGAGTTAAAAACTGTTTAAAACTGAGTGATTTATGATTTAGGAACTTAAAATGAATAACGGTTTGAGTAAGCCCTTGCGATTGTATTGATGACTGAGTGATTTATGATATAGGCGCTTGAAATGAATAACGTTTCGAGTAAGCCCTGGCGATTATATTGATGACCCAAACAGTAGATGAATCTACTGCTAATGTCAAGTGGTCCTAACTGAGCGATAAAATACAAATCAAACTGAAAATATTGAAAATATCAAGTACTGAATACCGGTAGTAGTGTCCGTCCAGTACAGTCAACACTTACTGAAGCGTGACACCCGTTCCTTCTTTTGGACACATACGATTAAGTTGTTAAGGATACATTGTGGGAGATTAGATAACGAGTAAGCAGTTCTCATTACAATAGTTAAAAACTAGCTAATGTAAAGGCAATTTGCTGAAAATTTCAGTCAAATTGATCCATTATTAACTTAGAACTAAGCGAATGAAAGTTCAGCTTAGCCTCGGTCATCATTACTAAATTAGTTAAGACAAAAGCAGTAGTCTCGGTTATCCACTTTTATTGGTAAATCACGAAGGAAAATATTTCAGCGAATCGAACTACAATCCAACAAAAATCTCATTCTAGTCTCGACATCGAGATTTGATTATGGTCTGAATAAGTTAATTATTGTCTAATTAATAGCTTTTTTCAGGCCCCAAGAAAGACCTACAATAGGCAGATTTTAAAAAATGCTGTACTGTCCATTGAAGCTGCTCAATCAAAGCGGAAACAGCCACTTTTGTCCTTTATTCTGATTTTCAGTTTCCATCAGTGTTGGTAGAGTTGGATCATAATTATATAAGTTGGATACATCTGTAATTGAAAGATATAGCAAGTATGTTAGGCTTTTGGTTGATAAATCGTAAGTGTAACTATTAAGAATATAAGGTGACGATGCACAAATACTACCAGTAGTAATTCCAAAGAACTGCTGACACCTTCTCACTCTCTCCCCAAACAAAAAAGCACAAGAAATTATAACTTATTAACATGAATTTCGCTATTATTTCTGACATTTCCATTTTTACATGCAAATATTTTATCATGTCTTTAAATGTATATTTTTATGTTTCATGTGGAACTGTTGTTGATCAGACTGGAAACTCAAATGTTTCAATACAGGAGATTGTAGAACCCACATTTTAAGCCTTGTCTTTATTTAGGGATCAGCAACCCATTGTTTCTCGCTAGAACATGGCTAAAGCAGCATTTGATTGACTTTAATGAAAGTGATACGAAAACAATAATCCATCGAACACAAAGACTTTCATTGTAATTTTTACAATAGTCCGATGGTTAATAAATAGTTTGACTGCTACATAGACAGACCGCGTGTTTCAGCGTATGTCAGAAATCAGTTTATATGTAAAAGATACCCCGGTTACGATTCACAATATACCCCTTTCCCTAAAAACAGATGGATATCATTACCGTGTCATTGTCATTTATTTTGAAGGGGGGAGAAAAAATTCAAACGATATATTGTACATAATTACATGACATTGTTTATTTGGGTTTTTGGATTATTTTTTAAATAATTTGTTTCAGAATTTGTTTGAAAGATCTCTTTATCTTTTCCATCTCCACATGTAAAAGGCATCTATAACATGAATACATTTTCATAAAGAGATCTTTATCATTGTTTGTATCATTGGTTAAAGATAAATGATAAGTTTATGTGCTGCTCTTTGTCTTATAAATATGATAAATAAAAAGAACACTATATCACCAGAAAAAAAGGTATAATACCGATCTTAAGTTAAATCCCACTAAAAGTATTTAAAGATTTTAATAAACTTTAAGTGATGAGAGAGAAGATCAAATATAGTAAATGTTTATTGAGTAATTATTGAGCATACTTTCGCGAGACGATAATGTAATATATGAAAGCTTTTTTAAAGTCATAAAATGGCACTATTAATACATTAGTGAGATCTGAAATAAAATGGCTTTTGATGTCTCACTTTGATGCGCCAACCATAATAATGAAGACTGGTATGGCCTACTCTTATTTCGAATTTCAACAATGCATACACGGGACCATGATTTTTGGTCCACGGAAAGACTACATACTGTTGCGTGCCAAATTCCCCGTTCAGCGCCACTGACCACGATGGAAACTCCCCTGTTTTTTAGACCAACACTGGACTCGATCACCCGTATCTCACGACCCAGCACCTTGCCACAATAGGACTATATTACCGTTATCTTAGTTGAACCCCCCCGTCCGTTATCATTGACTATTAAGAGGTTGTGACACCTTCTGAACAAAACCTAGGCGCCATATCTGACCGATTCCTGGATAGGTAAAATCACACACATTTTACCCGCAATATGTCTATTTCTTTCGCACCTGTTGTTTGTTTCTGTAAATGCCCGTACCCACCAATGTCCCTGACTATAAGCATCATGTTTTAAAGAAAATTGTACGAATTGTAATTATTAAACTACTTCTCATTAGGTATTAAACCGTTTCTCATTATCCTTAATACTGGTCTCCTCGTTGATTCTTTCCAGAATAGATTACTGCAATGGCTTACTGGCTGCTATTCCTACTTCCCTTGTTTCGCAACCCCAAAAGATCCAGAACACAGCAGCTAGAATAATATCTCTTGCTCGTCGTTAAAGTCACGTAACACCAATTCTCGAAGAACTTAATTTTCTTCTTGTTAGTTACAGAATCAAATTTAAGATTCTGTGTTATACATTTCGATGTTAAATAGTACTGCCCCAAAATGCCTGAGTGGTCTCAATCCTATACTCCTGTGAGGACCTTAAGTTAAGTAGATAAGAAACTCCCTGTAGTGTTTAAGCCTAAAATAGCCTGTTTTGGTCAAAGAACCTTTTCCCAAAAGAGTGAAATGATATGCCACTGGAAATAAAGAACTCTCCGGGCATTGTTGTGTTTGTTTTAGGAAAGCATTCACTTTATGACAGGTGTGATCATTTTTGCGTGATATAAATAGACTATTATTATTATATTATTAATAGAATCATTAGGTATTCAAATTTAAATGTCAACATTCTAACTGATTTTACACTCGCATACCTTGTTTAAGAGATCACAAGAGTCACAAGACAATTTGTATGCTCTTGTCATGCCCAGCATATTCAATGAGACTATTTGATTTTTCAACTTTATATACATGTACTACAACAATTCATCATGGCAAATATAACACGGGATTAAAAGTTATTGCCCATCGTGTCTTGTTTCGAAAAAATGAAACTTACCGATATCAATATTCTGTTTTGTAGTACAATGCTACTTTGGCAAAAACAGCCCGATGACAAACAAAAATACACCGCAGATAGTTCTGGAGACTGTTAGAATTCCATAGATATTTTTCAGCAAGCAATTGGTATACTATCTATGGATATAAAGTGAAGGGCCTTACTTGTTGTTATATTTGTTTATTCCAGTGGATACCAAGGAGTCGATATTGATGCTGGATCTAGTTCAAAGTAACAAAATTGTAAGTGCTGGAGCAGAGCATTGGCCCGGACGGTGCTGAAGCACTTGTCTTGACAAACCAAAAGCACATTAAGTTCTTGGAAGGGGGATGGTTTAAATTGGCATCACTCCTGGAAAATGTCTCGAGGTCGTAGAAAACCCTGCCCCAAGAGTTGCCCTTTGTTTTAAACCATTTCCACTTTTCGTGAAATAAGTGACACCAACAAATTGTTTCAAGTGATTTGATCTGGTTTAGAAACTGTATACAATAATAAGGTAATACTTAAATTCCGCGAGGTGATAAAAATACTTCATACCCAACCACGTAACGGGTCAATGCAAATTACAACTATATTGGTAAGTTTGTTACATTGGTCATTATTATGTATTATTCGTAGGAATCTGAAATTAAAAATAAATATTCCCTGAAATGTATTGTTAAAAGTAGCGCAAAACGGTTGAGTCACGTCAGGCGGTTGTTGTAAAGGTGTTACGAATCGTTAATGGGCATCAATGTAATTTACATCGGGTATGATGTCTCTATGTCTAAGTTAAATAATAAATTATTCGGGATAATAAATAAAATGTTGATTTACGTTTAGTCCCCGGGAAAGGTTTGTCTTATCATTATAATCATAAATCCGGTCCCGTATTGGCATAACTGCGTAATCCAATGCGCCTTGTATTTTCACGATTGAACGATTGGCACACCCATAAATATTGAACCGAACTTCATCATAACTATCTTTAGTTACCGAATTCGTCTTTCTTGACAACATGTTGTGGTCGACTGCATGCATTTGATTTTCATTTCGAGATTTAAAAGGAAGAGATGGTACTGATAAAAAAAGGTGATTTCCCATTAATTTCAGACTATATGGACAGCATAACACTCATTTTGAATCCAGGAACATCCCCGCCCATTATAAATTAACTTTTAGTCGATTGCGACATTTCAGAAGAACGGGCATTAACGCCAAAACTAATATATCATCTCCCACTTTCAACAATCGCTGAATCGTTAACTGATGAGATTACTCTTAACGTACATGTCTTTGACCAGCTTTTAGTGTCTAAAATTGGTGTTTCTGGGATACGAAAAGCAACGAACAAACAAAATTCAGCGATATCTTCTGGACCAGGTGTTATCAGATCTAGAGGTGTTCTTTCAGAAACGAAACAAAAATGGAAATGGTTGAGAATGCTTGAATCCGATGACATTTTCCACAAAGGTATAGGGGTATGAGTGTGAGACGATGTGCCCTCCCTTCCGACAAAGTGCCCTCGAATTTCAAAAGAGTTATCTCAAATACTAGTGGGAAGACCAGCGGCAATGTCATCATTTTCAGGTTGATCCATTCCAAATATTGTGTCCCCTTGGCATGCTGTCTATATTGTTCCAGATCCAAAACCAATCGCACTCTGTGTACGTACATGCACCGTCGATCACTCACGCTGGTGATCGACTCATAATTATGGTTGGTATTCAATATCTATGAATATTGGTTTGGATTTTTAAAAAGACCGCAGTTGGCAACAATCTATAATTACAATTCCGCATTTAACCCCGTATCAAAGGTGTCAGGGTCGGGCGGGGAAGCTCCGGACCCTTGACCAACTGGTTCGTTGCGCTCCCATCGCGTTAAAGAATAAGGAAACACCAATTCGTTATTCCTGCACCCCGTTTTTTTCCATTATATTTTGTGGCCATTATATTTTTCAGTAGATACAAAGTCTGGTGGTCCGGAGGTCAGTAAGGCTCTGAAAACCGTGAAGTAGTAACTGTACTTGGTTATCATCAGAATAACTGGCGCTGAACCAAAAAGTGGTGGAAGGGGCACAAATTTCTGAAGAAAAGCTAATATTTTGAGAGATTTATTTCAGAACCAACATCCAGTCCATTTTCACCTGGGCCAGATTAAGCGGGGTGGCGACCAGGCTGCAAATTAGTTTGATGAAATAATTTATGATTTGATTTGTTCTGTTGTGCTCAAAAACATTATCTATCAACCCTACTGACACGGGTAACGGTGTGTTTTCACTGTTGATGCAAGGGCCCCATGCAAGCTTAATCCTATACTGATGTTTTCCAGAATAGATTTCACAGTCGGATTAATATTCCGTCACCAGTAACTTCTTGGCCAGGTTTAAAGTAAACTTTTACAGCATTGCCACGGTCGGTGTCTAAATCTTTATCATAGTTTCGTTCTTGGGGTTGTGTCAGTTTCTTCCTGGTTTAAGCTTGCTTCCTAATTAGCGAAAAGAATCGAATGAAACTTGGCACTTACCCTGTGTAAGGAATACCAGCCCTTTCTGATGCTTGTTTTTCTTTACTCGTAGCTCGTTTAGTTCTTGATCTTCGGGACTTACCTGTAATCCCTTAACCAAATGTCAATGGTATGTAATGGCCACAAATCGATTCCAGCATGTGCCACAGAACCAAACATTTCTTGGCGGCACCTCTCCCCTAATGTGCCTAAATATAGTTTACCAACTATCAGGGGCACGGGAATGGCGTGAATGCTTGGGTACCAAAAGATAGGTGGGACACCACCCCACCCACCCACCCTCCCGGCACTTACCCTGTGTAAGGAATACCAGCCCTTTCTGATGCTTGTTTTTCTTTACTCGTAGCTCGTTTAGTTCTTGATCTTCGGGACTTACCTGTAATCCCTTAACCAAATGTCAATGGTATGTAATGGCCACAAATCGATTCCAGCATGTGCCACAGAACCAAACATTTCTTGGCGGCACCTCTCCCCTAATGTGCCTAAATATAGTTTACCAACTATCAGGGGCACGGGAATGGCGTGAATGCTTGGGTACCAAAAGATAGGTGGGACACCACCCCACCCACCCTCCCGGCCTCTAGAAAATTTTGAAATTTGTCAATTCCGAGAACCCTTTAAAATACATGATTCGCGACCAGAGAGCAATTACATATTTATCATTTAAAAATGATATTAAAAAGACTAGTAAAAAGGAGCGCGGGAACGGGGCGAGGGCAAAGGTACCATTTGTGTACTCTGGTATCCGGGTTCCGGCGCCCCTGTGTACAATGACATTTCCGTTTCGAACCCCTCACTGTTTTTAATCAAATCTGACAAGGTGACGAGTTTCCGATAAGTGTGAATTATTCGGTCAATACATGGAAACACTTCCTCTGGAATAGGTAACGTTTTACGAAAATATTTAGCACAAGAGTACCAAATTGGTGCCTATTTTATTTAACGAAAAAGGTACGCTGGCCATAGGCAAGGATATATGACGAATACCAGCTATTTGGGGTGTGAAAAGATTGTTGCTGTTGAAAAACTTTAGTTCAACTTCCTAAGATCAATCTTTAATTTAATTTGTGAAAGTTATTTATTTGAATTAAGAATTTGTAAATATCGAAGATCATTTGCTAAATTAAGGTCTACCAGGCATGAGCTAGGCATTGAAACTACACCAGTGTAGCATATCCAGATGTCGAGAAATTCTCAGTATATGATGTCCATCGCATTGTTGTAAGTCATTATTATGACAATAATATTTGATCGATTCTACTGCAAAATATTCGGAATTAAAGAATTTATAAAACGAGTAAGTCGATATTTGAGATACAGTGAAAAACAACATTATAGCCGTGTTAACTGGCATTGCATGGGTATAGTTTATCATCATTTTTGTAGCGTCCATAATAACTCAATAAACAATTATTGTCAATTTCGATTTCATCATTAAATACTTCACAAAATAAAAAAATAGTCTCATTTAATTTCTCGTTAAAACTTATGATTATAAGTTATTTTACAATCGCTTTATCTCCGTTTTGAATGGCCCCTTCTTAATGGTGGAAGACGGAGGACCTGAAAACTGTCTAGTGGTTCGGATGGGACAGAAATCCAAGGTCCCGTGGGTACATTGGCGTGTATATAAAAGATATCTTGGTTGTTGGAATTCGATATATGCGCAGCCACAGTGCCGTTGTCGAGGCACAATTTACCTCATTGCACATAGTATGACGTATAAGCTTACAGTCGGGGCAGAACAGACGGGCCATGGGACCTGTTTTATTTCATTTCCGTTTTTAGGACGTAAACATCTTATGTTAGCCGGATAACTCCCATGACCCAGTGTCCGATAATATCGTCAATGATTATTAATTGTCAAATTTCCTCATTAAATGATGCACTAAATAGAAAATAATTAAAACATTATTGTAAAGAAAAACGTTATTATGAAGTTATTTAAAAGTTTGGCTTCCTACGGCGGACAAACCCACAAACAAACGGATCAAAGAACTTTTTGTGTTATATAAAATATTACCAATGATTACTTATCTTAAAAATATTGCATATCATTATTATACTATTTACTTTTATGGCCTCCCTAATTAGAACGTTATTCCCGTCTTCATTAGCTCGGATGGTGTAGAAAAGTAGGACGTTATATCCCATTTCATTTCATTGTAATTCGTTAATAGATTATATTCATTATTATTTCTACACAAGTAATTATTTAATATTGTATGCACATTTACCAAATGTACGATGGTGTACTGTGGAGGCCAATTAAGACACTTTATGGCATACATTTTATAGTGGCTACTTTTATGTACTGAAATGTGTATTCAACCGAATGAAGTAGAAAAATGGAAAGCATCTTAGATTAATAAATAAACAATAGATATTTAAATAGAAACTATGGAAGTTTAATTATATTGTTGATGTATAAAACATATGAGAATAACAATAATATAGATATTTATATTTCATCAAGCGTTACAAATGTTTACATATCTAACAGAAATGAATCATTCGTCAAATTAATGGTTAGCTAAGCGAATTTTGAAAATTTGTTGAAAATCTTTATGGCGATGTGTAGATATGTGAAAATGTCTCTTTCCACAGAATTTATTAATGTAAAACAATAACCTATAGCATAATAATATTATTATTAATAATTAAACAATAAATTCATTGAGTAACGTATCGCTCAGTTTATTTAGTTCGGAAATGGCTGAGTATATATATTTCTATAGGACCCTATCCCTCTCATTCGGTGTTTGTTATTAAACTAGGAATAAAAATAGTGAATTGCGTTAACCAGATCACCATCTCCTCCCACCTTCCTTAAACAATACTTCTACGTAAGCCTGTAGGAAGCATCCGTCAATATCTGTTTATTTTTTTTTTCTTTGCAATAATTTGCTGTCACTTTTTAATTTGAACAAAAAGTTTATTTCGACTCTTTTGGCATATTTAAAATGTATTTCTTTCTCAAATTTCTGGGTACCCTATACTTGAGTCGTGTGGGAATACACCCAAGGATTTGGCCTCGGACATCACCAAATCTCTACACGCTATTTGATTTATTTTCCCACAAAATCCAAGAATGATTCATATAAAGAATTGATGATTGCCCAGCATTACATTCATACATACCTATTTCTGGAACCTGTGTAACCTTATTATATTTTTACAGCAATCATACATTACTTATATTGTCATTATGTTCATCTTCCTAGCGTTATGTTAGCTTACTTTAACGTCTATTTATATTTATATATAGAATGTTACAGATCAAATGTTTATATTGCTACCCACTCTGAGTACCAGTTCTATCAATATAAAAGTGTTAACATAATCTTGATGAAATCTTACCTATATCAACCTATATCTTTAGTATATCGCTTAGACTTACCAACTGTATTCGTCATTAAAAAGACATATCGCAGAAGGAATTAAGCGTATATTTCTTTTCTTTATTATATGTAAAAGAATGGAAAATAGGTTATGTTTGTGAAACAGGAACTGTTGGTTCGGAATACTTGATCTGAAGTTTGAATGGTCAAAATGATATGTACAAAAATAATATTACCAAACTACACAATAACACTATTTATGGATTAACAATTACTGGTTTATTAACATGCAACGTTTCGACGATGATACTCTCGTCTTTATCAAGCAAGTGATATCTGTTCAATTACTAAATGCCACTTAAAGAAATTACCAAACTAATTTTTAAAATTCTTTATTTGGCGAAATTGAACAGCATCAATTTGTACGTTACGGACAAATTGGTCTTGGTTAGGATTAAACAATAATCTTCAGATTACTGACAAGGATTAACCTAATTCTACATCTAAAGCTAGTCAATATCGCCACATTCCTTCTGCTAAATAACAGTAAATATAGCCTCACCGAATATTCCATTAAAATTCAGATATTGCCCCTTTAGTAAAAGACAATTGGCAAGGTTTTAATTGCTTGCACTCTTTGCGGAAACGGGTGATTGAGACGCCTACTACTATACAGTAGTGCAGCGTACGCATTTTGATGGGATGGGGCGTAATCATTTAGTGCCCGTATCCGCAAAAACTCAGGTGGGTGTAAAATTGGAATGATATACGTTATTGTCTACCAATAGCACGTAACTGTTTGACACTGCACCCCCTTCATGTCATTCATTCATTCTCTTTGCACTTTTGCTTATTCATACATTATCCCTTCTGGTAGAACCATTTTGATCGTTTTTTCCGAAATTATGTCCCGAATCGTAGTTCTAAGCTTATTTTAACTCGATTTACTAGTACCCATGTTAATGTCAATTCTCTGTTAAACAGTAACCACTACAAACGAAATGGCCCATTTTCATTGATAGCAGCGTGGGGGAAGAAATTCTTGATACGAAACCGTGGCGGAATGAGTTCCGCACCAATACACAACGAGAAGAAAGAGAAGAACAGGAGTCGTATGAGATTCAGATACGTTTGGTTTGATTCTTGGTGTGTTGAATGAAATTTGTTATTTACTATATTTACCATCTGGTTATTTGTTCCTGGAACAGATCTTATCATTTAATTTATTACTTTCTACCCGAAATATGAACTTACACGTTCGAGACGATTTCCAAGTGTTGAAAGACAATATAGGGCCAACATGTATATTATAATTAAATCTAAACAATTTATCTTCGTTATAATGTCTTATGTCTGATCACTTTCCTTCTCAATTCTACCATGATGAGGTGTTAACATTAAATAACTTGAAATTAAAGGAAAATTAACGATAGGTCTTTTCCTTTCAATGCGTCCACGTGTCGCAATCTTTCTTTTTTCAAATAAGTTTAATGGCACGCCGCCAGTATGCTACATTACTTAATATCTTTAACGAACCTCGTTGCATTTAACCGTTTAGACGCGTCACAGCGAAAAAGATACACAACGACATTGATATTTTTATGAGTAAAGAAGTGTTTGTTTTAAAGGAACTAAATCGCTGATATTCGGGACCTATTGGGTAGCAACGCATATATTAGTGTAATATGAACGTATATAAAGTGATTTACATTCTTTCCTATCCGTTTTACTGTAATTTCTAATCACTTATGTTCAGCGAAATAGGCCAGAAGTCTCAATGTAATGGCAATCTCTGGCGTCCGGTTATTCAAGTCTACACCGATAGTATTTAATGCGCACGGTCTCCTGATAAGAATGCTGTCCCCGTTTGACATGACTTGTGGAATAACCTCGTTCTTCGAGTCCCTCGTTACAAATGGTGCTGAAACGCATGTACCAATGGTAAAATGTTTATTTTGTCTTAAATATTGAATAGAGGCCCATCTCGTCCTGGTCAGCTCATAACATCAATGTTGATTTAAAATGTGACAAATAATTCATGTTATCGATGTCGAATAGTTTGGTTGAGGACTTAGCTACTTTAAAATGAAACAAAAGTTTATACTATAACAGGGATTTTGTCCTGGCAGCAGCGCTACCAACTATTCTTATTTCGAAATCTGCCAGGAGATCTTAAACACGTTGCCATGATGGTGTAGATGGGGCCTCGGTTTTCGTTCTACCCGAGCGACTAGACACTTTTCTATATTATCCAACACCACTGACATGAGAATCGGAATCGAACACGAGACCTCCTGGTTAACGAGTCAGTGCCATACAAACTAAGCGAATATGACTCCCCTTCTCTAATCAAATGAAATGAGACGGGGTTTAACGTCCCAGCGTTGTGTTCCGATACGGCTAATGATTAACGGCATACGCCATGCAGAGTGCTATGAGGGATATTTCACCCGGATAGCGGTGCTACGGCCTACTTTTTTTTAAATATCTAATCCAACTGCAATAGATCTTTACGTGCACGTCAATGTCTATACGAGACCTCGGTTTCTTTTCCAATGAAGTCCAATAATATGCATAACATAAAATTATACTTTTTAATTAGTTGAAAAAGCAATGTGACAGAAATACAATGAATATGTTTCCAACTTGAAGATAACAAACAAACAATGGCTTAACAATGTTCTTCACATAGTATTTCTTATAATTTCGTTTTACATCGATATAGCTTAAGTATTTTCCGGTGGGAGACCTGTATTAATCGCAACTCGGCATTTGAAGAGGGTGTGGGCACTAACGTAAACCATGCAAATTAACAGATGATATAAATTGCTTCAATTACTAATCTCAAAAGACATAGTATCATGTTCTTTAAAAAAGGAAATGATTTCATGCCATTTTCAAAAAAAAAAAAAAAAAAAAATTGTGCTAACAAATGTAAATGAGGGTTTATATTTCTATTTCATGGTATCATCAATCAAACTAATTGTCACATCCCTGAATACCACCCGTTTTAGGGACAGTATTAGACGTATAAGCTAGGATTAATATACGTTTGATAAAAGTAATGTTGCTTGTCAGGAATTCGCCAAATGGATGGCAATCGGACAATGCCTTTAATATATTCGTCAGCTCTTGTTTTCGCCAACCAAAGAAATAAAACTATCCTTTCAAATGACTTAAGGATCATTTCCGTAGACTTCAAGAGGTAATAGATTATATGAGACGGTTTGATAAATCTGTCTTAATCATTATGAAAAATCCTTATGTACCTTTGTAATCACAGTAATCAGGGCCTTTCAGGGGCAAAGAGCTACACAAACACTCTTCTTTAGATTTAGTCTCAGCAAATATGGCGTCTTATTTAACTTGTACATGTAAAGCTTTTATGTTGAAGGGTAAACAGCCAGACGAATGGTGTCAGTTGTTCACTAAACAAATATAACATGCAATGAAATGAAAGAGAAAGGGAAGTATAATGAAATTAGTTTATCTGGCCCAATACTCGTCTTCTTTTTTTCATCTAGAGTTATCGCTTCTATTGTCTTGATTATATGATTACAATCATATCCATAACCTTATCTAAATAAAAAATATATTTAATTTGAGTATTTCATAGAAAAATATTCGTATGACCTTTTCTAATGGTTAACTGTACATGGCAGTAACATGGCAGTGTTATTGTTACGTTTGCTTTGTTGTTTTTTTTTTAAATACGTGTTGGTGATGGTTTGTTTTGTCTATACAAGGACCATTTTGTTCTAGACGAATGAAATGGGGTTTAACGTTCTAACTTTCTGAACCAACAGCCGAGAATTGATTGGTTTATCGTGTAGACTCTTTGAAACTCTATGCTAGATAGCTTTCAATATCTGATACCTATTTACTATTAGTATATTTTTTGATTTCGTGTTGTATTTCTTATCTATTTACATATTTTTTGTCTGGTTTATCATCCAAAATCTTCAACACTGAAAACACGAATTATTTGTCAATTCAAATCAACATTGATGCTGTGATCTTATCGGAAAAAGATGGGTTCTGATATAAAATATTTAAGAAAAATAAACATTTTACCATTGGTACACGAATCGTATACCATAATGCGTTTCACCCCCAGTTTTAGCGAGAGACTCGAGGAACAAGGCTAGAAACATTGTACCAAATCCAACGGCGTGTGTAGACCGGAATAACCAGACGCTAGAAATTTACTTTCTAATGAGAGTGCTCGCTTATTTCGCTGAACATAACTGATTTGAAATTAGAGTAAAAACGGAAACCAGTGAATGTAAATCAGGCTATATACATTCATATTACAATATTATATGCGTTGCGACCCACTTGTGACAATTTCTAAATCCCAAATATTAGTGATTAAGCTCCTTTAAAGGAACTAAATCGCTAATATTTGGGACCTAGAAATTGACATACAAATAAATATAAACTGATTTACATTCAATCGTTTCCGTTTTTACCCCATTTCAAACCAGTTATATTCGAATGGCAATCACTCGCGCCTGGTTATTTTAGGCTACACTGATAGTATTCATTGCGCATGCTCTACGATATTACCATGAGTGGAAGTGGACGTTAAACCCGAAGAACGAACGAACAGATAAGAATGTGTCTACATGTAACCTATTCTTTAAGGGGCGTTTAGTAGGTAGATAAATAAACTGTACACACACTTTTGGAAAACAGCTACTAGTTTGGGCGACGTTTCCTAAGAGTTTTCACGTAATGTTTTCAAGCCTATTTCTTCAGATCCTTTGTTACAAATGGCGCTGAAACGCATTGTGGTACACGATTCGTGAACCAATGGTAAAATGTTTATTCTGTCATAAATATTGCATATCAGAAGCCTATCTTAGGTTTTAATGAACTAAAGGTGGTCACGATTGTCGTGCCGAGGACTCGCTGTGCTTGCATTTTCGGTGGCACCTAGCACTAGACATATGTTGCAGTTTACGATGTGTTCATCAACAGCATAAATATAAAAAAAAATCCAGAAATATAACTATTTAAGTAATATGAGTTGATACCATTGTCCAAAAGGGGTGAATAAAATATAAGCAATAAGAAGCGCTGTAATCCAACACCTTTGTTCAACTGTAAAGTAAACAAAAAGATTTTAAAATACAATGAATATCAAACATCAAAGACTATAATGTATTAAAATTTAATAGAGAAACATTACTAATTGTCATTAACAAGTACACCAAAACGTTGTTAAATTTACTGATACAAGGAGATTTTGATAAGTTTTCAAGATTTCGAAGTACTGCTGAAAGTGGTTTGAAATATGCATCAAGCATATGAAAAAAATTGAAGTCGTCTTGACATTACTTCCAAATTAAAGATATATTGTCCTGCGGTTAATTATGTCACATTATTTTATACCCTCACTCCCCCCACCCTCAATTGAGTCAATATTATTTTAAACTAGATATATGATATTTGTTATCAGTCAGGGGAAATAAAAGTATATAGACCGAAAGTGATAAGGAAGGAGTAAGCTCGCAAGTATTAAAACAATGGAAACAATTTAATCCGGTCCAACACTAGGTTTGGCTACTGGTGATATACGTGTGCTGGAAATGTTGGTGTAACTCGCACGTGTGCAAGTGCCGGTCTTCTTATCAAACACGGAGTTTACAATAGAGGGGCATCGCAACAATTAATTATGCCCGCAAAGCTTATTGTTCTAGTCTAGACAACAAAATATTTCTCACGTTCATTTGGATATCATCTCTGATCAGTGGACCTCGAATGGATAAATCAGGAACTGGATACATGCATCTAGGTTGTCTTATGTCCTTATAACTTGAGTACATTCGAGAATACCATTATTGTGTGGGGTTGTTTTGGGTTTTTTTTTAAATGGGCTGAAAATATGATATACCAAGAACTAAATGATTACTGGCTGATATAGATAGGATAAAATTGGCTCGGGCAACGTCTTTCCATTATATTCTATCTACAACATGTGTCTGTGTCGCGCTTTTTAAATGAAATTCGTATTCTTATCAAACTGGAAAAAAAATACGAAAAACTACCACAAATGTATGTAAAACGTGCATGGAGGTATTAAATTACAATATTTAAACAAACATTTTCTCCAGATTATATTCAATAAAGCTTTTGATGACTTCTGCGAAATGCATTTTTATGTAGCATATCTTGAATTCTGTAATTTGATCTGCCCAGTGATAAATTAAAGAAGAAAACTAAATTGATATTTTAAGTCGAAAAATCCATTCCATGAGGTATTCCAATCTTTTTGCTTTTAGCACTTTATTTTAAACGAATTAACTATTATATTGATAAAGGTAATTATCCACCCGATCTATACACTGCCAAAAACAAAATCCCCGCATGAAGAAACCGTTAACTCATAGAAACAACAATAGAAATTTCTACGAAATTGCTACAGTAATATGAGGTCCTCTTTTATATGTAGTCAGACAGTGAGAAATTTACAATGGAAATACTAAACCGCTTATTTCATCGACGGTTGCCGTTTGCTTAAAAAATCGTATAAGTTTTTTGAGAAAAAACAGAAAACGTTAAATATTGACAATACCAGGTTCATAGCATCTGTGATAATAGTTGTTATGCTTCAATTAGATATAGGCCATTACAAATTCACAAAACCTATTCTTGACTCAAGTTCTCTTAAACGGGTCGGCATCTGGCTTTTGATTAAACTATAACGTCATTAAACATTATTTGATATGAAGAATGCCATTACATAAATAATTATTAAAGAAAAAAATGTTAATTTTTCTGAAGAACTTCGTGTACCGAAAAATGGCGGAATATTACTTTAACAGAGATTTGTGCTTTTCGTCTTTCGGCTACAAAGTAACAGATTATATGCGATGTATTTCAACTGAGGGCTTTTATATTGTGATGAATATTTCATTTAATGAAGTGATTAGTAGACAATGCTCGGTGATTATGCTTATTGAACACACGCAACGAAACAAAGGGTTATGAAACTTAAATCAGTTTCAGTCTGGATTATAAATTACATTGTCTGCTAGTTGGGCAAATGAATCCGAGAATTTTAACCAGTTATGATTAAAATAAGATATTTATTTTTCGTTTAGAAATGAATTTACGGTTGCTCACTCCACGTAAGATAAAAGTAAAAACTATTTTTTTTACCGGTTATCTGTTTGAAATCTGATTTGAGACACTGTAATAGGCTAAAACCAGTATTGCAAAAAGAAAAGCCTATTTTTGTTGACCAAGCCGTTGTTAGATGTTTATCGTTAATATAAACGACATAAATTCGAAAAAGGAACAAAAGTATCCTCTAATGATTTTAAAAGTCGTGATTTTAACTACATCTATATAATAATGATAATAAAGGGCTCAATTTATTTTTTGTTTTTCTTTGGAATTTTGGTTTTTGCATTGAAAAATTGGCCCATTTTCTAATGCAAACAGTATTGTTTTGGGGTTTTTTTGTTGTTTTTTTTGTTGTTTTTTTTTTTTTTTTTTTTTTTTGGGGGGGGGGGGGATATGTTTTTTAAACATTATAATACTTTCTTCTCAATTTCATCCGAAATTGTCTTTATATATAATTCCAAGAAACACCCACAATTTAAGTTATTATTGTACCTTAAAGGGTGTACAAATGGTTCAATTTTATAACCTTAAAATAGGACGAAAATTGGTCTAAAAGAACATATTAGTGCAATATGAAAGTATATAAAGTGATCTATATTTAAAAAAAAAAACCAAAAAACAAATAATAAAAAAAAAAAAATCTAATTTCTAACGAATTATGTTCTGTGAAATACATGAACAGTCTAATTTGAATGGCAGCCGTTTCCGCATGGTTAGTCCATTCTACACTTTTATTATTATTATTACATCGCTTGTGAATCGGTCATTACTAATTACATCTGCTTTATCTTGTAGGATATGTTGTTCGTTGTTCACTAGAAATGGCGCCCGAAACTATAGAAATACACGACTCGTGTACTTTTAAAATGTACACCATGTCTTAAACATTGGATATGAGGATTCCATATTGTTACGCTAAGATAACTACGTCAATGTTGATTGAAATGGACTAATATTGAATTTTAATTTGTGTTTTTCATTTCAAATTGGATTGAATATATTGGGTCGGGGGTTTAACTCGTTTCGTTAATGTATACCCGGAAATGTACAGGAAATTTTGATTTTAAATTTGCATTAGAAACATTATAGTTAGTTTTCTGCCCAAGAAATAAAAAAAAAACCTACTGCACATAGGAGTTTACATGTATTTAAAATCCTTTCAAAATTGGGGATCACGGAGGCTAAGTGGGAAAGGTGTTGGCTCGCTACCCTGGTGGTCGGGTGATCTATCCCTGCATTGGCCGAGAAAGTTCATCCAAGTTTCCTGTTGTCAGTGATGCAGGGCGGGTGGCCTAACAAGGACAGCTGCCTAGTCGTTCGGGAGGGACGAAAAACCGTGATCCCACGTACGTAAAAGATCCGTTGCCGTAACCCTTCAAAATCGACTGTTATACATAATTTCCAATCTGATTAAAAACCCGATCCTATTTCGTTTCGTTTTTATAGTTCAAAATTTCGTTTTACTTGTCTTTACTACACTAGGTAGCGTAGGCCATCGAACGTATAAAATATAGATCTGTATTTTAATTACATTGCATGATTTCAATTATCCAAAACCTTTAAACTTGAAAATTTAAAACAAAATACATTTACTTTGCAAACATTGTGAATTAAGTAGAGGAATTTATTTAAATTCCTTTCAAAATCGACCCGTGCACATGATTTCAATTATTATCAAAACCTTTAAGACTTGAAAATTAAAAATAAAGTGTAATTAAATTGCTAAAATTATGATCGAAAACGTAGTCCGAACTCTGCGTATTTAATTAATGGCAGCGAATGGTTTAACTCCTTATCATACGGTCTGTCAGTGTGGTTTCGATTCCCAGCATGTAAGTGACACGGATTAGGCCCGCCTGTCCAACCTCGTGTGTTTTCTCCCGGTACTCCAGTATCCTCCCACTGCTTAAGACCGCTACAAACGAAAGCAAATTATTGTAATAAGCTTGCGCCATCTCTCTCTCAATTTTGCAGCTTTTTCAGTGGTGGCACAGAGGCAAGAAATAGCATCAAGTCGTTGGCCCAAGTGGGACAAAAGGGTTCCGTCTACACCATTTCAACACGTGAATCATCCCCTGACTGGGAAATTGAATTAAGAGTACGAATGTAGGGTTGTTGTCAGGATAAAATTTAACTCCTTAACACACTGCATACCGTATGCCTGTCTTCATTGGGCCGGTTGGTGCCAAAAATAAGACGTTAAATCCCACTTCATTTCGTATTAATGTTGTTTTCTGACTATTTGAAATGGCTTTTTTTTATAAATGAAAAAAGATAATTATTCCATTAGACAATGCATTAAGTGGAGAATAATAAAACTATTTCTCTTGAGCACATAAAAAAAAAATATATGTTAACATACAATAATAAAGTTAGAATTGGATAAGATCTTATGGGTGAAATTCACTAGGAATAATTTAAAAGATAAGTTTTTATTGACCGATGATTTTGCAACGAGGAACAAGATCCCATGAAAATGCGAGATTTGTAGCATATCTGACTCACGGTTTACATATATATATGAAACCCACATTGAACCGCGTTATTTATTCCATTTGCGAGGAGGCACAAAAACTCAAGGGGCGCAAAGCTCAAAAGAATGACGCAAAGCGCGTCCTTGCGTCCCTCTGACTTAGCCCCTGGTTGCGTGTAATAAATGATACCCATGTATATAAAGATGGTAATGACGTGTTTGAAGATGATGTTCAGCTAAGTTTTTTGTACAGTAGTTTTAAGATAATTGAAACTATTGAAGCATACAAGTCAACTGGTAACACGGTCTCCCTGCTTTTAATTCTTATATAAAACTAAAACTAATATAGCAATAAATAGTTAAAACAAAAAAAAAACCCACAGTTCTTTCGTCCCAAAAATGCCATTAAGAATGATATTGCTTTGTAATGTAAGATAATTTAACAACCAACCAACCACCTGTTCATCCAATGAATTATGAAATACTGACCTCTACTGGTAATGGTTTGGTGAGATTTGGATCGTTATTTTTTATACAAGACTCGCATTTCAGTATTATTCTATGTCTTATTTATTTCACAATACAGGCATATTTTCCCTAGGGGTTGTTGGGGTGGCCTAGTGGTCTAGAGTGCCACGCTTCGACCTCTAGCTGGCCGGTCACCTCTGGCTTGGCATGGAGATAGGGGTACCTTCTCAACCTCGTTGCTTTCCTCCAGGCACATATTTTCTCTTGTTGCACCTTAGAGGACGTACATTGTAGGTGTCAACAAATTCCCTATGGGTTGTCAAATCATATACACGTAGTTCCAAAACTGTTCCCATTTTACGCCCCCATCAGAATGGGATTTCCTAAAAAAAAAATGGGGGGGGGGGGGGTGAAGCGCTTTACTATTCATGCATTTATCAATTCCAGTAGAATGCCTCCCTTTTATATAAATTATTCCAAAACACTAGAGGACGCAATTAACAAACGATTTTTTTTTTTAAATTTACATGCGTGTTACCAATGATTTCAATATGGTAACTATATTTATGCCTGTATTATAATAGATCATTTGAAACGAATTTAACCATCCCAGCGTTTCGCTTTCGACCAGGAGTGATTGAATAATGATTTGTATTGCTGAACGTTGAAGATGATACAGAAATTGGATAACGGATACCATACATTCCTTAAGTGCACGTAAACGACTAATTTGATATTCAACGATTTAAAGCATTCGACGATTTCAAATTGTAATTTTCTGATCAATCTACTTTGCGCATTCAGACTAAAGCGTAATCAATAAATATTCAATTTCAATATAAACATAATCTGTTTCGGGGGAGGGAATTGTAGGAGACTCCATACTAGGGGCCCCCATGCGTCTTGTGTTGTATCTGCTTTATCGAAGAAGACTGTCAGGGTAGATCAGGGTAGTGCACTCTTGGGGCCGTGTGATATCATTATTCAAACATTTCAAACATTCTGATGTTTAACCAAACTTTTCAAAAGCTATCTGAAATGACAGCCAAAAGACCCAGACCGGGTACAAAAGTACAACCAACAGAGAATTTACCATGGAGACAGAAGCATGGCATTTCAGCTATCAATTTACCATGGGTCTTTAGCGCTTTAGCTCCTAGTTTACCATGGAGAAATAATCTGACATTTTTATCTGTCATTTTACCTTGAAGACAGAAACTGGCGTTTTTAGATGTTAGTATACCATAGAGAGAGAAGCTAGCATTTTAAGCTGTTGTTTTACCATGGAGATAGAAGTTGACATTTTTAGCTGTAAGTTTACCATGGAGACAGAAGCTGACATTTTTAGCTGTTCTTTTACCATGGAGACATGGTATATGTGTGTAGCCCATTTGTATTTCGTCTGGCCTAATAAATTGTTCACTCGTACATAATCCCAAAATTCCAGACTATACCTACTTTCTAACCTGGCTGGGTAATAGTATGCGTAAAGTCAACTTTTCAAAATGGTAATATTTTGAAACCCAACGTACAATGTACGGCTAAATTGGCTGTGGAGCTTGCAATCAATAGCAACATACCCAAGGACTACAGATTCAACAATGTCGCTTTAAGCGTTACACAGATTTACAAAATTGATTACAAACTGAGTTCAGCAATAAAAAGTATATGCTCGGAGGGCGTGGGTATGGGGGTCACGGGGGCGAGGGTATGTTGGCGCACAAAATATGCTGTCATAAGATATCATATATTGTATCCACAAGTGCAAACCCAAATCTTAGAAAATGAACATATAGCTTCTTCTAGGTTAATATTCGCTTAAAAATAAATTTAATGTTGCAAATATGATCTGTTTTTCAATTAACAAGGTGATTAGTACTTGCTCGTTAAAATCATTATAAACATTACTTATGATTTAAAACTTCTTATTTCTTTTTTTCCACATAAAATTTATTTAACATTTTCTGAGTTATGAATTTTACAAATCAAGTATAAACTATTATAGACATTAAGCGGGGAAAATACACTGAAATCGCAAGCAGGGGTTACTTGAAAAAAGTTGTGCTTCCAGGAATAATTCATTTTATTTTAAATGGAATTCATATGTACCACTGTGGAGGCCTTGCATTTAAAATTAAACCAGATTGAAATATTAAAATATATTACTTATTTAATAGTTTTACAAATAAAATGATTGAATTCCCCGCCCCCAACAAGATGTCATTAGAATTTTATTTTGATAATTATCATTAGATGAACTGACTGAACTCTATAAGGGAACCCACGGACTGTGTTGCTCTTCGTACGACAATAAATTTCCATTGAAGTGTTTTAATGGCACTTAGTAACTGAATTGGAATTACACAGGGCGCAGTGCCCGGGGCAATTTTAGTAGAGCCAGTAGTGCCAAACTACTACTAAAAAAAGTAACGCGACTGCCTTATACAAAAAAAGCAGGAGAAGGGGACAATAACTTCAAATTTCTGCAACATTTGCGTCCGGAAGACACCCCTTCTCCTTAACCCCACTATGTCCCAAAGTTTTTTTTTTCTTTTTTTAAACAATATCTTATTCAGGCTGTCTGAATGGGATTGGGGAACAGGTTAAGCCTATGTAAATCCCTCTCTCTAAATAATTTATATATATATATAACATTAATTCCCCAAACGGTGCTTCAGGTCTCTTAAATTATATACTGGTATATGCCTTAACATTCTAGATAAAGCAAAGGATTTATTATTCAGATATCTTGTAAGCGATAGCCTTTCATATTGATGAATTAAAATTAAAAACAACACATTTACAGATAACACCATGTCGAATTCAGATAGATCAACAAAATGGCTTTACCGATAAAACATTGCCGAATTCAGATGGAGTAACCGAATGACCAACATGCCAAATTCAGATAGATCAACAAAATGCCTTTACCGATAAAACAATGCCGATAACTGAATGACCAACATGCCAAATTAAGATAGATAAACAAAATGCCTTTACCGTTTAAACCATGCCTAATTCAGATTAACAAAAATGCCCATACAAATAAAATCATACCAAATTGAGATAAATTCCCATACAGATAAAACCATGCTAAATTCAAATAAATCAACAAAATGCCCTTACAGATAAAACAACGTACCTGTATACTTTCAAATAAAGCAAATAACAGCCCTCCATTAAATCACCACTATAGCTTTCAAGATAGATTAACACATCAATATATCTAGAATGTTAATGTGTCGATCTATCTAGCGAATGTGTTGATTTGTCTAGAAGAGTTTTCGTATTCATAAACATGCGGATCAAACGTTTCGTCAAAGTTAATGTGGTGATCCGGAAGGTTACAAAAAAAGACACCTATCAGTCTTATCTGGAATGTTGATTTATTTGGAGGGTTTTGGAATAATATGTCTATTGAAAAGGTAAACATGCGGATCTATCTGGGAGCTTGTCGTGTTCATCTATCTGAAAAGTTAATGTGCTGATATGTAAAGTCAAAGAGCGGCAATTTATTGTTAAACTGCTTGAAAACTGATTCGGAAACTGAAAGTTACAGCCTTTACATCTAAGCGATATCTCGACTAATGCCGATTATAATTGTTGATATAAAAGTTGGTAATACCAAGTATAATTGTATAATCTACTTACGTCAAAATCGGAAATCCTACGTAATATTATGCAACAGGTCAATCAAAATAAGGTTTTTTGGAAAAGCCAGAAAGGCAGCAAAAATGTCACGGTTTGACGTGGTATGGGCCAGAGTAACATTCCCGCTAACAGTGTTTACATGACAGGAGCAATAACTCGATAATGTTTGACTTTCAATTCCGATAATGTTCTGCTTTATAAACAGCAGCAAAATTCCAGCAAATGATTATTAGACGTCGATTTCGTGATTTTTAATTAATTTCCTTTTTGACATGTTCGTGCGCACCATGCTATATAGCAGTAGGAGAACACCGCAAAATCCAGGAAGACGATTTTACTCGACTACACATGCTACCTAAGGATCTAAAATGAAACTTTACACACAACGTTATCAAAGTATAAAAAATATATTCGAGAGATAAGTCTAACGTCCACTCGACACAAAGAAGATCATATCGGAACTAACATGTAGTAAAATGTTATTTCAATACATCGCTAGTGCGTCCTGGACTAAAGCAATGACAAGAAAGCGGGGAATCAGGAAAAAACCAAATGAGGTTGGGCAGGCGACCCTATATAATTTTGGCGTGTACAAGCTTCGGACTGAAACCTATGGAGTTGCGATGAGAAAGGATATAAAATGGTCGAGTACAAGATATAAATTTGTAAATGTAATATAAATGTGATAGGGTATAGTGATATAGACCTTTAATACACGAGAATGATTTATTATACCTATTATATCAACACTAAACTACTTCACCATATTTTCTTCTGTTTTCTTGCTCTGATTTCCGTCACTTGATGAGATTGAATTACACTGATTTATGAAAACAACCGTTTGATTCGTATAATGGTATTTCTATCTCAAGCAACAGTATAATATTTGATGATAATTTCCATCAGGTGCTGACTAATGTCAGATTTGAGTCATTTCATGATTATGTGTATGTTAATGTAATATATGAGAAAAATAAAAGAACTTTTATTCCTTGTTTGAGGTTGCTACGGTCATTAATAATACACTTTAATTTACATTAAAGAGACTGTGATGTCTAATAAAACTCACCAGAGGTTTATAATCCGGAAAATGGACTTCTATTCCTGGTACTGTAAGTATGACATCCTTATTTATTCTAATCAAAAAGGGATATTATATTATATATCACAAAAATATGCTGACACCATTTTTAATAAGAGTTAGTAATCCCGCAAATAAAAATGTTGCCATGTGAAGTAGATTGGATAATAATAATCATTATTACATTATATAAAATTAAATGGGGTTTAACGTACTTCTGCTCCCGTTGCTTTAAATTAAACCAGTTTGGAGTATGAACAATAACACAACCTACATAGCAATTGTTTCAGAATTCCCAGATGTTAAATTTCTCTTTATTTGTTTACTTTTTATTTATCTGTGGTTTTAATCAAAAGAAATATTGTTATCACATATCAAATTATCATCATTTTCATAACCTCTTTTCTTTACTTACTTATTTCTCGTACATGACACGTTATTTCTCTCTCAGTATTGTGTAAAACATATTTATATAGTCACACTTTGATTTGGGGAGAGAGAGAGAGAGAGATAGAGAGAGAGAGAGATTACTTTAACTCCACTTGACAAAACTAGGTCATTTTGGGACTAACTGATTTGGGGAGAGAGAGAGAGGGGGAGAGAGAGAGAGTTTACTTTCCACGTGACACAAACTAGGTCATTTTGGGACTAACACATGGTTCCATTTTATTTCGATAATTCGGTTGCACGTCTTTAGCAGCGGGAGGAGCCCGGAGAAAACCAGCGAGATTGGACAGGCGATGCTACTCGTTGTCACGTAGATGTACAACCGGGAAATCAAAACCACACTAGTTGACTCAATGACATACATTATGTTACAGCGCACGTTCTAACGATGCGCCCATCCACCCCCCTGATACCTTAAAGGTCCGGTTCCGGTTTCAATGTGAACAAGTCTCCATTTCGGGATGGGGGTTGGGATGGCCTAGGGGTCTAGGAGTCTAGAGTGCCGCGCTTCGACCTCTTGCTGGCTTGCGGCTGTGGTTTCAAGCCCTGCTGTGAGCGTATGTGGCATGGAGATAGGGGCGCCTTCTCAACCTAGTGGGTTTCCTCCGGGCACTCCGGTTTCCTCCCACTGCTAAAGACCCCTACGCGCAAGTGAATTATTGAAATAAAATTAAAAACCATATGTTAGTCTCGAAATGACCTAGTTTGTGTTGAGTGGACATTAAACCCTATTTCTCTCTCTCTCCCCATTTCGGGATGGTTTTCAACTGTGTTGCTAGGTAGGAAAATTTTACTCAAGCAGTGCCATTTATTGTCTCAAATTCTTCTACCCAATTCTCGTGTTCTTTGTGACAGTGGGTACGCAGTACGCACAGAAGCGTACCCAGGATACTTGGTCGTTGAGGTCCTCTTCAGATAACATTTTGAAAAATTTTGTGTCAAGGATGATTTGTGGTGCATATATTGACACAATTACATTTGATTTTATCAGCTACCTCACAAGACTTAAACCAACAAAATGCTTAAATTTACACCTTTTAAATATTCAAATATAAACAGAATAATAAGTTATTTTTTTATACTGTTATTGAACACAGAGAGAGAATGGTGGGGTTTTATGTCCACTCTATACAAACTAGATCATTTCCGGACAAACACATGATTCAATTTTATTTCAATAAATCGCTTGCGCGTAGGGGACGTTTAGCAGTGGGAGGAAACCGGAGGATGGAAACCACGCCACTCAATGACAGACCTCAAGATACAGAATGTCTGCAACCAGCATATTTCAACAATACAAAGGATTTCTGACAAGTCATCTGCAAGCAGAAATAAATTACCCAATTTATGACAGAACCATGGCAATAAGTCTTTAGCTATTTTAATAGGTTTTTAGTTATTGAATTAAATTTTTAACAAAACTAGAAAAAAAGAAACACATTTAGATATCTGAAATGGATTTTATTGGTTCTTCTTCATAAAATGCGAAGTTATAAATCCACCCCATTTCGTGTAATTACATTACACACGTTGCTTTCATTAAGTGCTGTGAAATTGGTAAATATAATTTCAAATACATCTTATCCACGATTATATTACCACCACACAATTTCTCATTCCACAGACCTCAGGAATTGTAAAAGGCAAAAGTTTCAAATAACAAAATTCTAAAGATTTCTCAGAAGTAAATCTATCCAAAAATAATGTATAATAACAATATATTAAATTACAATTTATTACTGGATAAATTATGGCTAGGATTTCAGTTTGTGAGATTCAGAAAAAATATTTAAAGGGACAAAGCAATGTGAAAAAAAAATCTTTTGAAAATTGAAACATCACTTTGCTTTATCAAGGTAATTTTTAAAAAATTAAATTAAATATTTTTTAAACATGAAATATACAGATTTCTCAACAAATATATAATATATCAATAACAGTAACAGTCGTCACCTTTAACTTCACATTTCTGTACATAGCAATGTCTCTTTAAATAACATTTATTTGTGTATGATGATTTTTTTTTTTTTTTTAAATTGTGACACACATCAAAAGTTTAAATCTAAATGTGGAATTATATTGCAAGATATTAAACACAACATATTATATTTACAGTTTCTGGTACAAAATTATAAAACAAGAAAGTAATGTAATAGTGAGGAAGTCAAATGCAAATTGAAATAAATATAACTCACTTATACTGTATCATTGTCAGCCAAATGTTTTCTTGCAAATTAAACCCCAGAAGTAGTAGATCTTTATAAGATCATTAATCTGTTATTAATCATTGTTGATTATTTTACTCATTCAAGTGGTGTTATGTTTGATAATACCTCTGGATTTACTGGGTAATAACTATATGCTTTATCTATTTATGTTAAATAACATAATTGCTTGTAGAAATTAATGAAATTAATGATATATCCTAATTCATTAATTTCCTATTCACATTAAATTCTTGTTTTACAGTATTTGTATGACATGTGCCCATGGACGGGGATCAATGTGGAAATATATTGTTACCGCAGACTATAATTAACACATTATGGCACCTAGCTTTTATTATACATATCTGTAACTCACAGCATAATAAACCAGGTACTAATCTTACATAAATATAAAACATGTTGATGTTTCTTTTGTAACAGGTTACTGTGAAATATTAACATTTGACAGACCTTAAATTATAATCAAATGGGAATTTTATCACATGTTGATGAAATTTATAAAATAGTTGGAAGGATTTTGTCCAGTCATGGTGTCAACAACCTGAATCTCTGTGACATGTTAACAGGATAATCATAATGCTGTCTATAAATCTATATGCAATGACAACTTTCTGCTTTGATTTATGCAAGTAATAGAATTTGCAAGTTACTATTGCACTCTAATCAGTGCTTGGCAAAGTTTACAAATGATATATCATGTTTATTGGGTTATGCAATGAAAAAATTTGGAGGGAAAAACACTGTAAAAGCCATATTTTGGTGACCACTTTCAAACTTTGAAATAATGTATAAGCCATGTCTGATTTTGGCATTTGATTAACATACTAAAGCTTTCTATTGTGGACACTATAACTTCCTTACTTTTAAGAATTTTAATGAAGGCCAAAAAAAGAGGGTTTTTTAATCTTAAAGTAACTTTTAAGGAAATTAATTCAGAACTAGATCAAAATATTGTCTTAATACTTACTAAAAATATATATTATATAAAAAAAAATGCTAAAAAAGGTGTATCAAATATCTGGGCAAGAAAGATAAGAGATCCATTATAATACATTTCATGCTTAGTTATTGTAATAGAGATTCTCTAGAAAAGGTTTTTATGACTTGAGTATAACAAGTAGCAATAAAAACCAGTATCATAGAGATTACCACTGGTGGCACTAAGATCTCAGTGAGCAATGTAAAGGGAGGTAACTGTGTCTAAATGTAGCCACACAAGACAAAATGGAGAACTGAGAAAGTAATTGTCCAATTTTATATAGTTTTGATGAAGGAAACATCTGTGATAACAACATAACATATCTGAATCAACAATAAATAATACAGAGATAGGCAAAGTGAAAAATGATATCATTTGATAAGTTCCCTAAGTAGTTTCCCAGCATTAAACATTGCTACTTACTACTAATATTTCATTTTATGTGACATATTGTTAAAAGATCACTTCAAGATTAAACGCAGAAATTATTTTGTACTTTATAACATTTAAACGGGTGATTTTTTTTAGCTTTGATTTACAAATTTGTTTATAAATGATTTCAAGACAGAAAACAAAGGAAATGGATTGAAAGAGATATCAATCTATACACAAGAATTTATATTGCATTTTAAAAACCTTTGGTATACTCATATATATTACAAATTTTTCTAGCAGTTGAAAATTTCTAGGAGATGTAAAACACAGAGAAATATCAACCAAACAATTATCTTTTATGATTCACACAACTAAAAGAGCTCCATTATTTAAAAACTTAAATTACATTCATAATTTTAGATCTATCAAGAATTAATTCATCCTGTAAACAATTACTGGTTTATATCCCCAAACCATGAATTACATCAAACACCTAATTAACATTTATGTATTACTGTTTCTGAAGAGTAAATAAATTAATTCATAGAGTTCAATATATCATAATTTAACCACTCAAAACTGGAAAAAACTTTCTTTAGCTTTAGAACTCAGCAAAGGTATCAGCTTTTAAATAGGAAACATTTCATATAATCAACAAACAAATAACAGTTTTTAATTAAGTTTATGTACATAAGAAATAAATAAAAACAAATAAACAGATGATCAGGGTTGTTACTAAAAGTTTTTATAAGTTACATAAAACAAATAAAAGATTATCAAAGAAGAAATATTAGAAATATACAAAATGTTTTAATTTCCTTTAAAAGTATTTGACATTGTTCTGATGAAATAAAGACCACAGTGTCTGTGGTACATATATTCTTCACTATGTAAATTATTACCAACAGTAATCTATATAATTTTTAATTCTTTATATCTGTGCTGTGTCAGGATAAATCTTATTTCATTTATCAAGTTAATTTCTCAATTATTATACACAGCAAGCAATGTTTTAGTGTTTGTTTTGACAATCAATGATTTTGAAACAACTTTTACTTCGAAACTTATTTAATAATACTAAAACATAAAATGCTTTCTGCAGACAAATTCTAACAATGAAATTTCAGTTCCAAATCACCATTATTATCTAGAACTGTACTCATTAAATTTAAGCTGGAAATGTTAAGAAATAAATAAGGAGAGAGAGAAATGGGGTTTAACGTCCACTCGACACAAACTAGGTCATTTCGGGACTAACATGGGTTTTTTTTTAAATTTTTATTTCAATAATTCGCTTGTGCGTAAGGGTCTTTAGCTGTGGGAGGAAACCAGAGTACCTGGAGAAAACCAATAAGGCTGGATTGGCGACCCTACTCCTTGCCACGTACAAACGGAAATAAATAATAAACACTTTACCGTTTTAAAAATGGCATGATGAAGGAATATAGAATTCAAATATCAATATAAATTATTTAACCACAAATTTTTATTAGGTCAAGTAACTGGTTGGTATTAGTTAGGGGGATCAAAAATAGAACTGTTTTTTATCATAAACCGATAACTAATTAAGATAGGTCTTAACATTTTAGTTGGTTTTCATCTAGGAGTTTTACCTCTGGTTAAAATTGACACAATTCACTAATATAAAACACTACCCATGCCTAAATTCAAATTCTTTAACAATATCTTTAACAATAGATTAGATATTTATCTTTAACTTTGTATATCAATGTTTTGAAAAATAATGTCATTTTTTTTTTAGCTCTGTCTGAATTAAGGAGAGAAGAAAAATGCAGTTTAATGTCAACTCAACTTCAATAAACTAGGTCAAATGGTGCAATTTTATTTTAATAATTTGCTTGGGCAGAGGGGTCTTTAGCAGGGGAGGTGTTTTGGGGACTGGACAAACAGGAAAAACATCTAGCTGGTTCTATATTTGCTCTTATTCATTAACAGTGCTTTGGTTTCTAAGAATTTAAATCCTGAACACAATCCTAATATTATTATTACAACACAAGGTAGGCAATTCTTCTAATTAACTTTGTGTTTAAGGCTGTATACATGCTACATGCTATCTTTTCATTGCTGATGGTTGTTTAACATATCATATAACTAACTTATTAAACAGAAATATCACACAGCAAACTACAAAATCACCATAAAAACATATTTATCAGAAATCACTGCTTTGAGCAATTTGACCTTTTATAGCCAGTTTAATTATACACTGTAGAGTTTTCTCCTCCAGCTAGAATATGATTGGAGTCGTTCACATGAACTAGTAAATGACTATCTTATTTCACATACACACTAAACAATAAAATATAATAAATATGTATATATAATATCTATATAAATAATCAACAAATAAAAGTGTTAACAATGTAATATATATATTTGAAGAGTTTTAATTCCAAAATGGGAAACCTAGCCTTTCACTAAACAGTTTGGTCAGTTTTTTTCTCCAGCGAATACAAAACTCTAAAAAAGATAGGTCAAATCTTAACAAATATTGCTTTACAGTAAATAATGATTTTTGTCATAAAGTCCATCAGAGAATGATGATCCCCTTGATTGTCAACAACAATATTATTGCCAGAAAAGAAAAAAGTGTTAAAATTCCCTACAATCTTTTACACATTTAGTTATATGATGTAATATTTATACGCCTCCATATTTAAAAACTTTACTTTCCTGCTTGTCAACAAGATTTGCAACTAAGTAAAAGCACCAGTAGTATAAATTACTGTCAATAAACCAAGAATTTGGCACATCATCATTATATAACAATATATTCCTAACTAACATTTTGAATCATTCACAAAATCCCTTAAGAAACATTAATTTTAAAAGCATATATGTCTAATTTATTATCACCTTTATCTGATGTTTTCTTTATTTTGACTATTATAATAAACATTCTTAGAGCTTTATGTTTCAAATTCTGTGGATATTTATATAATCAATTGCATGGACAGAGAAATAGAGTTTTAAGCCCATTTGACACAAAGTAGGTCATTTTGGGACTAACATATGGTTTATATTTATTTCTTGCGTGTAGGAGTCACTTGCAGTGGGAGGAAACCAGAGAAAACCAATGAGGTTGACCAATGAGGTTGGACAGGCAACCCTACTCCTTGTAACATACAACCGGTGAATCAAAACCATGCCACTTGACTCAATGACAGACCTTATGATACAAGAGAGCAAGTGCTAACCACTGACCATCCCCTAACAAGGATATGATATTCTACATGTATTAGAACTTGTACAGAACAGTGACGGATGCACGCTTTATATAATTGTTTAATAATAATAATGGTCCTGTTACCAGAAAAGTTAACATACTTTATCAAATAAAAACTACATACAAAATTGGCACATATCCCATTTTGGAACTAAACTCTAGATATCTTTAATCTTTAAAAAATATGTAACATTATAATAATGTGCAAAATTTGGAATGTGGAGCCGAATGTTTTGAAGACTTTCGGTTATCCAGTGAATTTTGTTCTTTAGGTAAATCCATCATCATGCCTTCTACAACGCCAGCATTTTTCTTCTGGACACGATGCAATACTATTCTATAACTACCAGTAATACTGTTTCTTGAATCTGTACTTGCTCCCTTTGAAAGGAGCTCTTCTGTGATTCCCAGGTCTTTCAGTACTTTACGAGCCTCCTGCTCCTCATCACTTAACTGCTTTGACTGGCTTTGTGGGGTCGGATTTAGATTATATGGCTCAAAAGGTTTGGGGAAATGTTGGTCTCTTAGCCATTCACTTCGCTTGATTTCGGCAATAGTAAAACGATCGTGTGGGATATGTTTTAAAGTACTCCTAATAAGAAATTGACCACTATCTGACACGTAAGAAGGTATTGAGTAACTTCCATCCAATATACACTTTTTGAGCTTGGCCACAGTTTCAGCACGGAACGGCATTATTCCTGTCACCATAAAGTACAACATTATCCCTAATGCCCAAATATCCACATATGAACCAAAATAGCTCTCATCTTTAAATAGTTCGGGAGCAGCATAAGGTGGTGATCCACAGAATGTATTAAGTGTTTGATCTGGTCGACTGATTGTACTAAAACCAAAATCACCAACTTTAACTAGCGTGGGTGAAGCATAGAAAACATTCTCAGCTTTTAAATCTCTGTGTATGATGTTTTGATCGTGCTGTAATATAAATTATTAGCAATTAGATCAGCATACAACAATTTTATTTCTTGAATAAAGTACAGAAAATTTAACAAATATAACGTATAAGTATGGAATACAAAATTGGAAGGGGGAGGGGAGGGGATACACTTCACCTTTAAAAAAGATAGGTTGCCAGGCAACGAAACATACGCCCACAGCAGCTAAATCGTCTGGGCAGTCAACAAGGGTTGTCGCATATTTTTACTTTTTTTGGTAATGGAACATTTGTAATACACTAAAATCTGATTAAGAGTAACAACTCATCATGTAATTATCTGAAAATCATTAGAATTTGTTTGCTTTTTATAAAAGTTTTGCCCCACGCTAACAATTAGTATAGGAAACATTTAATATCATGGATTTAGCAGTTCAGTTATCCAAATTCATTGAAAATCAAAATACTTGTTCGTTTCAACACCTTAAACTCTGTGTATCAATCTGAAGTCAATCGGATGATAAGTTTGGCCTCTATAGCATCACAAAGTTTTTTGAAGTGATCACTGGAGACAACTCTGGAAGTAATTATTTGAAATCGCTGAAAATCAATACGCTTCTTCGTCTCATGACCTTAAACAGTGTGTGTGTATTTAAAGTCAATCGGGTATTAACTTTGGCCTCTAAAGCAGCCACAGGATTTTTTGATGTGATCAAGGGCCATAACTCTGGCACAAATTAATCAATATAGGCTTTTTCGTCTCATGACCTTAAACAATGTGTATAAATTTAAAGTCAATAGGATATTAACTTTGGCCTCTAGAGCGCCCACAAGATTTTTTGGAAGTGATCAAGGGCCATAACTCTGGCACTAATTATCGCAGTCTTTGTCTTCTGACCTTAAACACTGTGGCACAAATTATCGGAATTTGCTGAAAATCAATAGGCTTCTTCATCTCAAGACCATAAACACTGTGTATAAATTTAAAGTCAATCGGATATTAACTTTGGCCTCTAGAGTGTTCACAAGATTTTTTGAAGTGATTAAGTGCCATAACTCTGGCACTAATTATCCAAAATCACTGAAAATCAATAGGCTTCTTCGTCTCATGACCTTAAACACTGTGAATAAATTTAAAGTCTATCGGATATTAACTTTGGCCTCTAGAGCGTCCACAAGATTTTTTGAAGTGATCAAGGGTCATAACTCTGGCACTAATTATCTGAAATCGCTGAAAATCAATAGGCTTCTTTGTTTTAAGAACTTAAACACTGTGTATAAATTTCAAGTCAATCGGATATTAATTTTGGCCTGTAGAGCGTCCACAAGACTTTTTGAAGTGATCAAGGGACATAACTCTGGCACTAATTATCGGAAATCGCTGAAAATCAATACGCTTCGTCTAATGACCTTAAACACTGTGTATAAATTTAAAGCCAATCGGATATTATCTTTGGCCTCTAGAGCGTCCACAAGATTTTTTTAAGTGATCAAGGGCCATAACTTTGGTAGTTATTATCGGAAATTCCTGAAAAACAATAGGCTTCTTCATCTCATGACCTTAAACACTGTGTATAAATTTAAAGTCAATTGGATATTAACTTTAGCCTCTAGAGCGTCCACAAGCAATTGTGGATGCCGGACCGACGGGGACGACAACAATATACGACTACATTTCAATGTGGGCGTATAATTATAGAGTTGAGGTCAGAGATCAAATTTATAGTCTAAACTGGAGTCTTTCCAATTAGATTTGAATGTCTTTAGGATCAAGTCTTTAGATTTATTTCAAATTGCTTATGTATGTAGGATCATGACTTGTTTGGATTTTCTCTCTCATTTGATGATGATGTATTCAGATTAGTATCTTTTCAGAACTGGTCTCTATTAGCCTGGTTGGTGCAGAAAAGTATGACGTTAAAAGTTTAACAAGGCTAAAGACATAAATTGCATAGATGTTGGAAACCTCCATTTCATTACATTTGATCTTTTCAGAATCACAAGATATTAAATATCTGAAGTATTTATTGTGCGTACTGAATAACATTGTCCAAAAATAAAAACCTATTCCAGTACTTACCATATGTTCTACAGCAGCCACAACTTGAGCAAACAGACCCTTTGACTCAGCTTCAGTTAATTTACCTTCATTAGATATTTTGGTAAATATTTCACCCCCACAAGCATATTCCATAACCATATGTAATTTAGCTAGTGTTTCTACTACTTCATATAGACGAATTATATTGGGGTGATGTAATTTGTCCATATTGGCTATTTCTCGTGATAGAAGTCTTTGTGTTTTTTGATCCAACTTTGTTTTATCCAATATTTTTATGGCCACTTTTTCTGAAAAAAAAAAAAAAAAAATTGTAGAAACTATAAAGTGATAAAACCTACATTCTTATACAGTCAGAACAGGTGGAATCAGGAAACACGGACTGCTCTATGAAATACATCATAAAATTTATTACCATGGCTCCATGGCGGGAACTATGACGGGGAATGGGGTTTGACATCCTACAGTTCTGCTCCGACTGGGCGAATGAAGACCGGAGGGAAATGGGCCAAGCTGCACACTGCATAAATCTCCTGTTATATCTGCCCATACGTTCAACATATTTTTACACTCTATCGGTAAAAACAAACTTTCAAGATAATTTGTTGCCATTTAATCAAACAGTTGATTAATGAAATTTAAATCATTGGTAAAAGGTTTTTATTTTTCACAAAGATGGAGCTTTAATATTTTGAGTTGGTCGGTTGATTATACAGATTGTTGTGCTTGGATTAGCTGTTAAATAGTTAATATAATTAGATCAACAGTCTGGTCCATTGTAAATTTAGATGATGGAATGTATAGTCACAATTGATTTATTCATTGACAATAATGTTAATTCTTGTCTATTTGAACAGCTCTAATTTTTTTTTATATAAAACATTGGGTTGAATGCTTTTTCCTATAGATGGAGAAACATGTGGCAACATGTTGCTCTAAACAGTCTAAAACATGTATAGTATGAAGTTCACCATGGAAATCTATTTCTAACTGGATAGAAAGAACTACACTTAAGGGTAAACAAAAGAAGGGAATTAATGGCGAGTTCAATCCAAAATTTCACCTTCTTTGTAGTCACAAATTGTAGTTTGTGTATTCAGAGCAATTTTCTTACTCTCTTTCTACCTTTTGGCATGGGCATCTTTGTTGCTTAGTTACTATAATGTAACGATAACTATAGTTGGTTATCGTTACAAGTGGTACAGTCTAAGACCGTTGACGCAAGTTCAAATAGGTTAAAACGAACAATTGTCATTACAGTTTGTATTAAAATAAGTAATCCTATCATACATAATGAAGTCTTAACAACTAAAAGAGTTACCGAACAGTTTTTCTTTTTGGTAATATGTTTTACATTTTCTTAGCGGTGTTTCTTGTAATGTGCAGGCAGCCATGACACAGGCCAGTTGAAATCTTGCCAAATACCGCGACACCTTAACTCCGCCCATCGCTTTCCACATAAGGCAATGCCTACTATACGCTGACCAGCACAAATACTAAAAGAGAATCTCGGCTGAAATGTCAAAGATGCCCATTACATCCTATTTTTGAACAATAAAATCTTTTATCAGTTTTTGTTCAGGTTTGAGCTAAAAATTTATGTCCATCCTCCCCAACACGCGGTCTATTATTGTTTCTGACATTTTTTCTCACGCTAAGGTCATTAGCATATAATTATGGTCATATGCCATATATGGAAAGGGGGGTATGATCACGTGAGTTGGATTGCGCATGCTCTATTTGACTGGGTGGCCATTATAATTTCAGAACTTGAGAAATTTCACGAAGTGTTTAGATTTTATCAAATCATATAATTATGCGGTAAGGCTTCACCTTTATTTCAATGGGGAATTGATTTATTATATGTTAAACTATGTGCAGTACAGTTTTGGGTTAGTGTCTGCGTAAATTAAGGGAGCTATAGGCCAGCAAACTTTTTGTAGTCATTTGACTAAAAAAACTTGCGCAAAGGAACTCTGTAGGAAAAGCCACTACTGTGCCTGAAGTATGACAGAAGGCATCAGTAGTGGAACCATTTCTACTCTGTTGCTATGTTGGTCTAGAACTTAGAACGGAGGAAGAGCGGTAGAATTAACATTTTGAGTCGGTTTTCGTAAATATTCATTGTTTAGAGGTGGAAGGCTAACAGAGTGAACTCACAGCGACATGTACAGTGAATGCTTACATGTTTTTAATATGCTACATCAAGTTTGCATATCTCAGGCAAATGGAGAAATGGAGCCAGGCAAAGAGAGAAATGGTGGTCTGCCTCCATAGAAAACTCAACTTTAGAAGAGTTTCCTCCCTTCCCTTGGGCTATCACACACTGGAGGAGTTTGGCAAAGAACTAGGGCCACCTCAGGGAATTACAATTACCAGTAGTATTAAAACACATGCTCACATAAAATAACATAAAAAGCAAACATTTTACTTGTAGGCCTACATTTCATGTACGTCAACCATATTGTAACTAGGGACTTGTAAAATATTTACATTTATTGATCTTGCAAACATGTTTCAATAACAGCAATAGCCCACATTTAATATCTACAATTACAATGACATGACATTTTCGCGATATTCAATTATATTAAAAGGTGAACAGTCTTCAGCAATATATCTTTTTATATCTACCATTTATTATAGAACCATTATCTAATAATGACTATTACAACCAAAATTTTGAAATAAAATATTACCTAGGATGTGAGTGAAGCCATGTTTGAAAATTGGGTTTTGAAAAAAAGGCTGTTTTTTCCGGCTGGGTCACATCTAGTTACGGTCATTTTCCATAGCCCTAAGTCCCGACCGGCATATACGGCCAACATGGAACCCATGTTTGATACCCTAATAAGTTTTAAACTTGGTGTCATCATGGACCTTATAATACATATTATAAGGTCCATGGTGTCATCTTCAATTAATGATTCCATCTTTTCTTGAGCTTGTGGATAGATTAAACGAAAAATGAATAATATGATTAAATAAATTAATCAGATGTATTGTGCTGAGCTGAAACTGAATATAGCATCGGGACCCGCGTTCACAAAGCATTCTCAAACTTAAGTTAAGAATTTACTCAAAATTGGTCGCCTTATTTTAACAAAAAAATATAGCCCTTTTTAAAACTTGTGTTGTTTTAATGTATAAACTACATCAATAAGAAACTATGTGCAAAGTTTTGTGTTTCTGGTTCAAAGACATTTCTTATAAACAGTGAATAAATTATCAACTTAACTGACAACGCTTTGTAAACTTGGAACCAGATTACTGGTACTAAGAACTTTATTAAGTGGATCCGAAACTCAATATGAGAGTAGGTTGTAATGGCTCCAGAACTTTGTGTAATACTGAAACTCGAAATTAGAAGCACAATTAAGAATTTGTCCTGGGAAGCTCACACCATTAACTTAAACAAATCTTTTGTAAAACCACTATGTTGAAATAAGCCAATTTTTAAATAAAAACAATCCTGGGTAGATTTAAGATCATCAAAGGTGGTCATGTCAACAAAATCATTCAAGACAAAGGGAAATAGAGAGAGACATGGGTTTAACGTGCACTGGACACAAACTTGTCATTTTGGGACTAACATATGGTTTAATTCTATTTCAATAAATTGCTTGATCGCAGGGATCTTTAGCAGTGGGAGGAAAACAGAGGACCCAGAGAAAACCCACGAGGTTGGACAGGCAATCAAGTCACAGGGAACAAATACATGTAGGTCACTGCTATTATTACTATTTGATAATATTAGGCAATAATATGACACAGCCATTTTTATTATCATCTGTATAGATCTATAGTGAATACAAACATTGCACGGTTCATTTATTATTCAGGTTAAAGAAATCAAGACAACAAATACAGGGTAATATTAACTTATTAAAGGGCAAGTCCACATTCTACAGAACTTACATTATAATTTTAACATAGAGGTATTTGCAGTGGTTGATCGCTATACAACGAACTGAAGATTCCAGAAATGCATACTAAAAGGACATTATTTTAATGTTACATACATGTACTGTAGTAGTAGAGAGCAGTAACAGTTATACAGACAATTTCAGCACACTGAAGACACAGGAGTATAACAATTGGTAACAGACTATTCAAAAGGGCAATTTCAAAGACCTCAGATCCTAATAAAAACTTCTGAACTGTATAGGTGGTATAAATTAAGATGATTTTTTAACTTAGGAAGGGGAACTGAATGACAAGATTATAGTAAATATACTGAATAATGTGTAGACCCCAATAATACTGATAGTGTCCTTTAATAATTTTTTTGCTGAATAAAAGCCATAAATCGGCCATTTTACCCCTACCTACTCTATTGACCTCTTTAGAAAAAAAAGACATATTTAGTATGATAATCATTTTAACGCAATCTGTAAATAGTAACTCCATTGGACAAGATTTCAGGGTTTCTTTTAAAAAGGAGTATGAGTAAAATATTTTAAACCATGGGGAAAATATTAAAAATTCAATCAATCAATTATAAGAGTTCAAAATCCACTAAGCATATTCCCCAGGTAAACGGTTTGACACTTGCCTCTGGTAAATCAGTAATCAGACAATAGAATCTAAGTTGATAAATAAATCTTCCCTGACTGTTATACAACATCGTATTACGGTTATACAGTCATGATCTATTCATTGTAATAATATAGACAGGTCTAAGTTGAAAATGATTTAGTAAATCCTATAATGAATACAGTGTACCCTGTAATTTCCGGCTTTTGATCAATCTGACACTCGCCTAGATCCGCCCAAAACCTCTGGTCCCGATTTCTTTCCTTCTTGATTGCTTGTAAAACGTTTTGTTCTAACCGCCATTTTGTCACTTCCGCCTTTCGCCATCGACTCGAGGTCCGATGAGTGATTATCCATTGTTATTTAATCCTATAATCCGCCACTGTTAACTCCCCAATCACAAAAACACCACAGTTTATCAGACACTAATAATTAAAGTATAAACAAACAGTACTCGACAAATCTTTTAAGGGTTCGTTGATTGGCAATCATTTTCAATAACTAACGTTAACACGTGACCGTGTCGGTGTCTTTAAACTCCCAACCCAAATTGGTCGTGTCGGTTTCTTGAATTCCTGAACAAAGCATTTGAATTTGAGTTTATTTATATGATAAGTATAAATACAGGTGTTAAATTAAAAATGGGTATCAGTTATTTGATATCTTATTCTTATGCTAAACGTGCCCGTACTGACGTATGGGGAACAGGAAAGTAGATCAAGGGACTTTACTCTGTTTTACAAATATTCCATTCACAATCACTTCCTGTTATTGGATAAACCGCCACTCGCCGACATCCGCCATTTCTATTTGGTCCTGCTTGATGCTGGAAGTTACAGAGTACACTGTACTTATTATAATATTACTTATTATATTATAATAATACTTAGTAGGCTTATAGTATACTATTGTTATACTTATAGTGATAGGGAAGAATGTTTCACGCACTAAGCATTGTCAATTATGTATGTTCAATAACTTTTTATTATAAAATCTGGGATAAATTACAGGATTGTCAATAAATAAATTAAACCTTATGGTTGTTGTTGTTTGTTTTCCAATTATAGTCTAGCCATTTCTAGCTACAGGTTATTAAGTTTTTAACATATTATTTTATCTATAGGGTTCTATCTAAAATAAAATCACTGCAGAATAGCAATTAATTTTGAAGTAAATGTAACTATTGATCAGCATTATCTCTTGAATGGATCCTATATGTAAACATTGTCTATAAAATGAATAACTTGTACACATTTAAAGAGCATATATAGCTTATTCTTTGAAACCTTAAATTAGATGCGATACTAATGTATAAGCTTATTTCCACTCATAATAATCAATTAAAATTTTTATTGAGTTTAAAATGCTGTAAGATAACAACATCAATATTGATAGAAATGGATAGATATTAATAAATCTTCATATCAAAACAGACAGAATTGTCTATTTTGATTTTCTTTTTGGTGTCAATTCTGCAATCTTTGAATTGTTGACACGCATACCAACCATGGCAAAGATATCTAGGTTAAAATTTTATTTCAAATGTAAAATTAATTCATGACAATATTGCTTTTGAAATGAACTTTTCATTGAGATATAATTTACACATGAAAGTACATAAAGAATTATTTATCTAAGAATGCAAATTACTTTATTTCTTCAACGTGAATAGAAAGGGAAAATAAGAAAATTTAATTCACTATCCAATAAGTTATGGAAACTCTTATTGATTGTGTTACTAAATCAATTTTTACCGGAAAATGAAAATAGTTTTCTCTAGTCTAATGAACAGAGAAAGTGTGTATTCTTAGACAATCGATAATAATAATGGATAATTTAAATCGAGCCCCTTGATTGTTTTCTTTAATAGCAAGAAATGTTTCTGACGTGAATTCACCACAATATAGTGTCCTAAATGCCAAACAGACACAGTGGACTCTCACTTCCGACATCTAAATACTACAGCATTCTGTGAAATTTATCATCATTTTCCTGTACAGTCCAATTTTTTTCCTTATAATAAGTATTATTTCAACCCCAAAAGTTTTGAGTAGTCCGGATTCTAAATATTCCAAATTACAGCATCAATCAGTGTGGTCCTGTCTATCGATTTGCATTAAAAAAAAAAATTGGATAATCTGGCTTTCAATCAGTGGATGTTAACCAACAAACAATCACCAACTTTATATTCTCTTAGAAAGCGCATGGTATTTGATTTGAGTTCATTGCAGCAACATTATAAATTGCTGAGATGAAGAATCACTATGATTATAATATTGTGTTCTAAATGTATGATCATACAGAAGGTACAGAAAGCATAATCATATACTCTCCCAAAAAAGAAACGCAAAGTGACATTTCGTCGTCGGTATACCCTCGATCTACCATCCCCTCTTGTTGCAACAGGAACTGCGACATGTAGCTGAACCAAACTGTTCTCCGCTGTTGATGTGGCCATACCCTTAGGTCTGAACCCAATGAAGTCGGATTTGACAGTATCGGCATATTTCAAAAAAGCAGCTCTAATGGAATGTCTGACTCGTAATCTGGTTTCACGTAGGCTTTTACGGACTGTCTGGTCTGAGGTTCTACGCCGTTGAGGAATTGCTGCTGCAATAGAGGTCGCTTTTGAGAACCGTTTTCGCAAATGACGTTAACGGAAGTGATGATCAAGAGCAGGCGGGGTCACTTTTGTTTAGCCTGAGGTCACTTGTTGAACTTCGCTGTAGGCAAGAAATGGCACTCGGGGGAAACATTCAGCAGCCTGGCTACATCTGTCTGGGATTCACCTGCTTATAACTGACTGTAATGTTCAGCGTTTGCGAGCATCTTATCAGTTTTAAAGACACACAACACATGTGGTTCGCTTCGTAGCTTTATTACTAACTCAATAAACCCCAGGAAAATATGCCCACGCACATGACCACGTGATCACAGTGAGGCTTTAGCCTGTTATACTTCACATAGTCATATACTCAGACATAACACAGACCAATAGCGTTGTTGCGTTGGTCTTCGTTCAGGTGTGGCATTACTTGGTTCGTTAAGTGTTTACATGTGCAACTGATTTGGAAACCGAGAACCCACAGATTTTAAAGACCTAAGATTTAGGTTACATGCGAATAGCCTACAAAGTTGTTAAACTCTTGTGTCTTGATGTTATCAATGAAAATAGAAATTTCTGAAAAAAGTATGACCAGTCACAATAAGTGACCCTACCTTTAAAACCAATAATGAATTTCTTTTATCCTTACATAACGGCATTGAAAATAAATAAGATTTATTGAAACAGCGACCCTGTTCAAAAAATAAAAATATGATGAACAATGGGCTTTGTGGGGGTTCTTATTTTTGAGGAGTATATTTTAAGTCCTGGGTATTTGAGGGTGCATTATAATAATACTTCTGGTATTCAAAGGTACAATACTTCCGGTATTAAGGCAATTGATTATTTTGACATGCTGTTTAATCCGGCGTATTGTATCGATCCTGTACGATGTTAATTTTTATTAAAAAGGATAAGGGAGAGAGAGAGAGAAATGGGGTTTAACGTCCACTCGACACAAACTAGGTCATTTCGGGACTAACATATGGTTTCAATTTTATTTCAATAATTCGCTGACGCGTAGTGGTCTTTAGCAGTGCCCAGAGGAAACCCACGAGGTTGAGAAAGCACCCCTATCTCCATGTCACATACCCTCACACCAGGGATCGAAACCACAGCAGCAATCCAGAGGTGACCGGCTAGCTAAAGGTCGAAGCGCAGCATTCTAGACCACTAGGCCATCCCAACCCCCCAAAACCAATAAGCTAAATCACAATTAGTCATGTCGGAATTAAGATTATGGTAATCATGCCAGAGCATGGTAAATCATGTCAAACGCATGTGTAGCATGTGTGGTAAATCATGTCAAGCATCATGCCAAAAAGAACACGTATTTTTAAATCATGTCAAGAGGAGTAGTATTCTTAAATCATATCAAAAGGAATATAGTAAATCATGCCAAGTAAATCATGTCAAACAGAGTGTAGAAATCATATCAAAAAGAGTATAGTATTTTTAAATTATATCATAAAAAGAATATGGTAAATCATATCAGAATGTCAGTCAGTATTCATTTATCACGAACATCCAAATTGATTTAAATTTACACAAGGCTGTCACTTTAACCATTACAGCAGAGTACGGTAGTTGATTGTAAGATATAAACGATTTCCAATTAAGCCTATTATTATTATCTATACATTACTATGATTTCATGCATACAAACAATAAGATACAGGAAGCTATTATTATCACAATTTTTTATTCTGGATAATCTTTTGTCTAATAAAGACTTGAATATGGTGTATAAAACTAGTTTGAATGTAGAATTCCACTGTCATAGTAATCATGTAAGCATTTCCACCTACTCACAAAATCATCATTTGTTTTGGATTCAACCAGGAATGAAAAATAATCCCTCAAGCTTTCGTCAATTATACAGTAGCTTCATAACTAGAGCTAACCATCAGTCAACAGTTGTCATTATTGGTGAATGAAGAAATATAATGTGATTCTTCAAAGTAGGCCTACTGCTAAAACTGATGACAACTAACCAGTTTCAAGTGTGGATCAAGGAGGGAGGGGGAAGAGGGGATATCCGTCCTCCCATGTATAAATATTCCAGTACTCCTTCTTTACCACAATAAGTAACTAAACAGAAAATTTCTGATGAATGATTTATGTACTGTAGTCTTGAGTACCAGCACAATAAAGTCAAAAATTAAATTATAAATTAATTTCACCAGATTGATTTGGAATGAAAAAATATCAATAATACCCATGTCATATCAATAACTTACCTCGTGTCAAAGCATGAATACCCATTTTGACTTGGGAGAAATTTCCACTTCCTAACTCTCCTCGTATTCGATAAAAACCTATACGTTTTCCTAAAGTTATTTCTTTGGTACATTTTGCATCATTGTTGAGGTCATGGTTCAACCTTTCTAAAGGTGTTAACTTGACCTCGGATTGACTGCCTGAACTACACGGTGCTGTATTGCCATTTTCACTGACTACTGGGTGACTTTTTGTACTTTCTATATTTACATCATTACTTTTTTGCTGCACATTTTCTTCATTATTAGGAGTATCTTTCATCTTATGAACTATTTACTATGACTGGAGAGATATGATAAAGAGAATGGTAGGACCTCAGTCTATACTGGTTGATACATCGATGAATTTTTCCTCCATGCCATTCCTTCTCATACTAAATACTCTTGATGATAACCTGAAATTAAACAGAAATATTCATTAGGTATACGAAATTATTTCTAAACCAACTCAGACAATTGAGTGATACAATAGTAGGCTAACTCTTAAAGCAAAGACATGAAACAGAGTTTAACGTCCTACTTTTCTCCACTGACTGCAGTGTGATATGAGGGAAATTTTGCATGGACATTAGCCCTATATGGGCATACTCTTCTCTTATAACAAAATCGCAACTGTCAAGGGTTCTCTTACATGCACAACAATGCTTTTTGTCCCATTTAAACGACCGACAGTCACCATCGTCCTGCGCTACTAACAAAGGGTGAACCACACCGAAAATCCAAAGGAATGTTCTAGGCCAACACCATGAGGGAACTTGACATCCCCAGCGGCATCCCTTAAAGACCAAAGGAGTATCAGCTGCTTTCAAATGTAAGTAGTTCCATTGTCAAACAGGAGGAAACTTCATAAATGGTACCTCAATATATAAAACTTCTTCAGTAACAAAGCAAACGTATTCCAAGTTATATTAAATGTTTCCTCTTATCTTCCTCTGAGGATATCATATCTATTTTTTTGTCACTTAATTTAGGTACACATCAGAATGACATGTCTTACCTTGTCCTTTCCTTTAAACAAGGAATAAGATTAAAGTTTATATTGGGGTAACAACTGCTGATCAAATTTAAAACTACTGTTTACCAAATTTTATGCCAGATAACCCTTTGTAAAAAAACAGTCTTTGATTGTGTAATAAATTTAAACTATCCTAATGGCACCTGGTAGCAGTAATCCTGTTCTTTTAATCCAAATGTTTTTCATCACGTTGAGAATATAATTTATCTCGCACTATTTCTCAATGATCACAACCTTTAAGGTAACTAACAAATGACTAATCCTAAACTATTAAGTAAAGTAGGAATTGTGTACCATAATGTTACCCAAAATCATTTTAAACTTTGCAACCAAAAACCATGGTTTTAATGGCACGACAATAACCGTAACAAAACACAAATAATATCTTAAAACAACAATGATATTTTACCACATACATATACATTTTATCCGAGATATTCCGCAAGGCCAGGTTTTTCCTAATTACATTACGATAATTAACACAATTACTTATAAAATAATCAGGGTATAATTATAAAGCCTATTAGTGCAGAAAGATTGCCTATATATCATCATACTGACTTGGCTGTTTGATTTGCATTTTTTCATATTAGACAGACAAGAGATCAATAAGTTTTTAATAGAATACAAACATGGTTGCTAGGCTGTTGGAATAACTTACATCACCCCTGACTATATAATTTATAACTGTTCACGATTCAAGCCGCATTGCATTAAAAACCAACTAAGCATTTTTACTATCTCAACCTAATTAACCGCATAAATAATTCAATGAAGATTAAAACCAGCAAGCACCACAGTGCTCGTATCATACACTCATTCAGATCTATCAATCAGTTTAACAAAGATTGTACAAATAAACATACAAATTTATTGATAATTGCACACAAGCAAAAGACAAATATAATCCAAATTGTTGAAGAGCAACCGCCTATAAATTTTAAGAAAAAAAAAAATACACCAAAAGGTTTTGTAAGATATATCATCCAAAATTTGTTGAAAAATCAATAGGCCTAGACATCTTTATGATATGGTAAATCTTAAGGTACAAATATGGCATAATTCAACTTTTATCAGAACACATTCCAGATCAAAGCTAGGCTATCTAGACCTAGGAAATACATTTTAGATAATAAACACATTATGTTTTAAAGTAAAAAGCTCTGCAGCTTTGAAGAAAGACATCTCTGCATAGGATTATATACTTATGGTTGTTACAGTAAGCCTTTTAGGAATATGCTAATGATTAAAAGACATGTACAATATAAATCATACTCAGGAATTGATCAGACGAGAGTACCAGTAATAATCCATAGATAATGTAATTAGGAAAAACCTGAACCTTGCAGAATATCTTGGGCAAAATGTATCGGCATGTGGTAAAGTATCATAGTTGTTGTCGTCTTCCATTGTAGATATCATAATTATTATCCTTCAGATCCTTTAGCCATTCTTGTATAGTTCAAACATATTTATTTGAATGTAATTGAACTGATCAACATGTACATGTAAATGTAGAATCTATTTCTAGCCATTAATTGGTGGCAATCATATAAACTATATTGATCAATTATTCAATAGTACCCATTCTCAGCTAACTCATTACAGGCACTTTACTTTTTGGCTCAATTCTTTTTGTAGCAGTATGTTAAAAGTTATAAGTTTTGGCATTAACTTCTACTTTATTGGAAATTCTGATGGTAAAATTTAAATTACTTTTCAAAGGCATACTAAAACCCATATATAGAGGCAGACCACCACTAATTACCCCATTGACTTCAATGTTAATTCTGGACTCTTTCCTCACCTTCAACTTTTCCCAAACCAAAATAGATTGATATTTGAAATTAATGAGATCAAAGTAATCATACATTTTTTATACCACACACCTAATGGCAAATGGCACTCCTAATTGCTATTTAACTGTAGAGATTGGGGTCTGATATCATTTCATTACCACCTTGTTATGTTGCTATCATAGACAATTACATTGATTACCAATTAATTATGTCTGTGATAATATTATTGTCTTGAATGATGTTCAGTTTGATGATTTATTTCGAATAACACTTATTATTAATAGTCATAGGCGTACGAGCTGGGGGGGCTGGGGGGGCGGCCGCCCCCCCCCATTTTGGGCACCAAATGCTGGAAAGATTTGGGCACACAATTGCACTTTGTAAAAGTTGTATAAAAAAATATTGTGTTCTTGAATGTGTCCAATTTAACAGCGAATTTAAATTCAGAGTGTCTATAGTTAGGCAATTAAATAGAAATCTTATGACTCGAACCCTCTTTTGTTTGCAGTACAGTAAGCCACCAGTTACAGTTACATAAACAACTGTTTCTAGTTGTGTATATTACAAGTAAATAAAATTTAGTTCTCTTTTATTGGTGATTTAGAAATCAAGAACTTATTCATCGCAAAAGAGATATTGTAGAACCTGTCATGGGCCTTCAAATAAAAATTGAACTTTTTTTTAATTGGTAAAAACTGCTTAGAATCACTTAAAATGCATATTTATTCATACGTGATTTGGTTAAATAAAAACACAGACACCCTTAGCAGCATTCGGATCGGAAATATAGTCGGTACTCAGTCCGTTAGCTTTGTAAAAGAATCTGCACACTTCGCTTCCATCCTACAGGCCTGGTACGTAAACCTATATTTTGTATTAATAATATTAAAGTAGCTAAGTCCCTAACTCAATATCATCCAAAATCTTCAACATTGAAAACACGAATAATTTGTCAACTTAAATCAACATTGACCCCCTAACTTTCGGGCAAGCTGACTTTTCGGGCAGGCAAGATAAAGTGTGAAAAAAAATTTCAACTACTTAGCCCGAAAGCTAATAAAACACTATGTAAAACGCGTTCCGTAAATATTCCAAAATTTTCTTGGGAGGTCTATCAAGGTCAACTCCGCTTCTTCGCCTATCGAAAAAACAGGCGCAGCTGTCTGTAAACCTGAATTTCTGTTTAGTTTGCTTCCCTAACTGTCCTTGAGCCATAAAACACTAATTTTACTTTTCTTTTAATTGACAACCACGAATTTGTACTGAGTCGACTATGGATTAAAACAGTTTGTCTGGAGCCATTCTACTTTGTGCGACAGTTTTCGGGCATGGATTAGTATTTGTAAATGCAGCTACAACAGTCTGGTTGGATGGTTGGAATTCAGAGTGGGATTTCGGTTACAAAACCATTGGATACTTTTGGAGTTACTGACATTGGCTAGAATAGCAGAAAACGCATTTGCGGTGGTTACATTTTCAAATTTTTCTCCGGAGGGTGAGGCCCCCATACTCCGCGACGATTGATTGTTTTTAGAATTCGGGTCTGCAGGTGGACTGTATTTGACCAAATTGAGGTTACCCTAATTAAGCTAAATTTGATCACTTTGAAGTTGCTTTTTTCATGGGTTGAAATATAAACAGCCGTCAATATTCCAAATTTTCTTGAGGGAGAGGGGGGGGTGCGTCTGTAAACCCGAAAATTTTTCGGGCAATTTGGGTTCTGCCCCCTAACTGTCACTGAGTCCGTATGCCTATGATTATTATTGTGTAACATACTAAGAACCTAACTATATTTTTTGGGCACCAACCACCACCGCCCCCAAGTCAAAAATTTCCCCGTACGCCTATGTTAATAGTGATGCCTACTGAAAAACAATTTTGAAATAATTTTTGGGTTTTTTTTCAATCTCAAGAGCTCGTATCATAGTCAATGTAAATATTGTTGTTAAATTTGTAATTGCCTTTATTTACTTATGAAAAGATGTTTCGCAATTTCTTTTGACGTAAGGTATTTGTGTAATGAAATTTCACTTCATAATAACAAATTAGTTTTGTCCTGGATCACAAGGTTGGTATAAATTTTTGTTTGTTCCATTAAGAGTACACATCATCTTTTATTTCAATCAACTTTAATAAAAACAAAACAAAATCAATTATTGATTCTTCCAATAATATGGTGATCAGGATCATATCTAAATAAAAATCAATTTACAACACAAATCAACAGCATCGACCAATCAAGAATAGATCTTTAGTCTCCTCAAACTTTTTGAAGACACATAATAATTTTGCAAGTATTATTTTCAAATTACGTCAAAGTTGGTGGTGTTTTAACATCATTTTCAACTTACCGGTATTATAGTCTAAGTACTAGAGTGCAGACTAGGAATTATATTGATTCTCTACGATTTCAGTTAGGTACAAGGTAAATTGAAATGAAAAGATAGGTTGCCAGGCAACAAAACATACGCCGACAGCAGCTAAATCGTCCGGGCAGTCAACAAGGGGTGTCGCATATTTTTACTTTTTTCGGTAATGAAACATTTGTAATACACTAAAATCTGATTAAGAGCAACAACTCATTATGTAATTATCAGAAAATCATTAGAATTTGTCCCCACGCTAACAATTAGTATTCGAAAAAATTAATATCATGGATTTAACTGTTCAGTTATCAAAATTCATTGAAAATCAAAATACTTGTTCGTTTCAACACCTTAAACTCTGTGTTTCCATCTGAAGTCTTGGCCTCTTAGCATCACAAGATATCAAGGGACATAATTCTGACAGTAATTATTTGAAATCGCTGAAAATCAATAGGCTTCTTCGTCTCATGACCTTAAACACTGTGTGTAAATTTAAAATCAATTGGACATTAACTTTGGTCTCTACAGCATCCACAAGATTTTTTGAAATGATCAAGGGCTATAACTCTGATAGTTACTATCAGAAATCGCTGAAAAACGATAGGCTTCTTCGTCTCATACCCTTAAACATAGTGCATAAATTTAAAGTCAATCGGATATTAACTTTAGCCTCTAGAGCTAGACGGACGGGGCCGACGACAATATATGACCACATTTCAATGATAAAATGAGCTTTAACATCTTTTTTACACTAGCCAGGCTAATGAAAACGGGTTGTACAAAGTAAGAGAAATGAAAATGGGTTGTCCTAACCGAACGCTGGTAATAATTCTTTTTGAATTTTTTTTAAAAAAAAATATCAAAAAAAAAATATTTTAGGGGGAATTTTTACCTTATTTCAACAATTCATTTACACACACAGTTTTCCAGTTCTTTCTATGATGAAAAGGGAGGACCCAGAAAAATAAAACCATTGAACAGTAACATGCTACATAGTATCAATCAATCACACTGCATATCACTTTAGTTGGGACAAATAAAAAAATACCATGGAATAAAATGAAATAGGAGTTTAATGTCCTACAGTTCTGCTCCTAACCTGGGCTAATGAAGACGAGCATACGCCTTGCAGTGTGCTATGAGAGAAATTTTGCCCGGGCAGTAGGAGTTACGGCCTACTCTTACATTGAATTCTGACTGCCGTTAATTTTTTTTTTATATGCACACCAATTTGTAAAGTGGGAAGAATAAACCCGAGGTATCGTCTACATGTTTGCGTGCATATCAAATATAGCCCAGCCTACTCTTATAGAATTCCAACTGTCATGGGATCTTTTAGGTGCACACAAATGGGTATACGGGACCTTGGTTTTTCGTCCCATCCAAATGACAAGACAGCTGTTCTTGTCAGACCCTCCCGTCCTTCCTGCATCACTGACAAGGGGAGACCAAGCCGGAATATCTGGATGAACTTTCTCGGCCAAAGCAGGGATAGCACACCCGACCTCCAAGCTAGCGAGTCGGTGTAGAAAATGACCATGACCATGATCACACTTAGTGAAGCTACTGATGTAATGAAACTATACTCTTACTCTTAGAGTTTCATCAATATCACCCGATTAAAATCAAAGTTATTGTCTTCAAAAATATCAACCGAGCAATTTTTATATTTCTCTCTGGTAAAAGCAGATATTGTACTCAGACTGAGTAATCACATTGAACTCAGTCAAGGCATTTACATAATAAAGAGCTACACCAAGTTTCAATATTTCACATATCCTAAGCAAAAAATGTTCATTAATGATCTTAGTCAAGGTACAAGTTTCAACCAATCAAAATTGTATATCATACTGCTTAAACTGAGAATAAAAATAATCATTATTAAAAACTTAGTCCTAAAACATGTTGATGTAATGAATCTATACACCAAGTTTTACCTCTTTCCATCAGATTTAAAGCTTTGTTGTCCCAAAGCATCAACCAATCAAATTGTTTATTTGTGCTTAGCTTATGCAAAAAAAAATTATCTTGAAATTCCATCAATTCATTTACCCAATAAACAGAAACAGAGTTTAAACATTTTAGCTCATTTAAAGATACATTATGAGATATTTTTATAAGGAGTTAACTTCAGTTAACCATTCTTGCTATAACAGTTCAAAAATAGATGATGAAAAGAAGAATACATTGAAAATTTCAGTCAAATTTCTTTATTCTGAACATAGTTATTATATTACCATCCTAATTTTTGACTAGAAATAGGAGTTAAATATACTATTCAAAAAAAGTAGGGGATATTTGATTTTTAAGTGTTATTAAAGTCACCTAATGAAACTGACGAAGAAACAAATGACAAAATGAAATGAAGTTCACATTCATCGATTTATTCCAAATGATCGTTAGACTAAGTAAGGCACAGACTGACCATCATAAGGGTAAAATGATACCCGGGGTCAAACAGCAAAGTTACCACAGCATCACAACAAAGTCAGTAACGGGTAAATCCTCCTCTGTTTGCCAAACAAGCATTGATCCGACGTGGCATACTCCTAATGAGACGTCTAAGGTCATTTTGGTCCAGATTGTCCCATTCCTGTTGCAACGCAGCAGCAAGTTCACATTGACAGGACGTTGTTGACGTTGACGTAACCTCTGTCCAAGCATGTCTCAGACATGCTCGATGGGGGAGAGGTCGGGACCCAGTGCTGGCCAAGTTAATGTGGTGATGTTCTGTTGTTGGAGGTAACCTGTAACGATCCTGGCCCTGTGACATCTTGCGTTGTCATCCTGGAAAATGAAACGGCGGCCATAACGTCGTGCGAACGGCACAACATGGACTGCCAAGATGTTGTCCCAGTAGTACTGGCCTGTAACACGCCCTGCAACAACATATAAAGCCGTTCTTCCAGCAACAGTGATGCCTCCCCACACCATAACAGAACCACCCCAAAATCGATCATGTCTGATGACGTTAACGTCTTGGAAGCGCTCGTTTCGACGACGCCACACCCTTCTACGTCTGTCCAAAAAATCAACAGTTAACCTTGACTTATCTTAAAACATCACATTGCTCCAGCGTCGATTATCCCAGTGTTGACGATCCCTACACCAACGACGTCTTGCCTGGTGATGATCTCTCAAACAAGGGATCACGCGAGGACGTCGGGCGCGAAGGTGACCTCTATGCAGTCGATTCCGAATCGTCTGGCCACTCACTCTCACACCAGTGTCTGTTTGAAGACGAGCGCTGATCTGATTTGCTGTGATGACACGATTTCTCAAGGCCAAGGTATGGATAAATCGATCCTGGGCTTGAGTTGTCGCCCTTGGTCGACCTGAGCGTGGTCTGTCCTGTACAGATTGTGTATCACGGTATCTGGACCATAGCCTGCTTATAACAGACTGAGAAACATTCATCGTCCGCGCCACAACCGCCTGTGTTGTGCCGATCTGTAGCATGCCAAGGGCACGTAACCTTTCACTAAAACAATTAAACTGATGTTTCCACCCTGGAATTCAATGCCACAATGACTGTAACATTCAAAGTCAGAGTTGTGCAAATCTTAGGTTGGACCCCCATGATGATCCCAAGCATCACCTGCATTCCATGCAGTAGCTATTGGTGCGTTTGGGCGTCACATGTAACTGGAAATGTTTCTTCCGTTAGGTTCTATAGTGACTTTTTTCATAGTCATTTGCATATTTTAGTATTATGCCCCCAAAATCAAATATCCCCTACTTTTTTTGAATAGTATATATATATATTCACCTTCTCCGAGAATGACCTATCATTTGATTGACAGGCGTTAACTCCACCTACATAATCTCGATTATCAAGTAATGTTTTCAATGGCTGTGGTACCGTTAGCCTATTCGGTTTGAGATGGTGCTGCAATTCAATTTATTATTTATTTACCTCACTGTGTAAAGTGATATTCCATTTATTTTTTTTACTACAAATTAGAATTAAGACTTTTAATACTATATAGATGAGAAGAGAAAGTCGGCAGCGGGATTTTAAAGTTTGAAAGGAATGGACCAAATCAATGAGGCAGTATGACAAACAGACAAATGGACAGACCCTTGACTCGATGTAAAATCGATGCATGATCGAAATTAGATAGGGTCTCTTTATGTGAATTAGCTGTGTGAAAATTCGCAAGTTTGAAAAACATTCCTTAAAAACTTTAACCTGTGATGTATTCACAACTGTTTATAGTAAAATAAGTCCTGAATGATATTTATTTACCTCACTGTGTAAAGTGATAACCAGGTAATTCCACTGTCATTTGTTCTAAGTGAAATATTTTCATCTTTTCAGATACTCTTTTCAACAGGAAACTTGAACCAATTTCTACATAGACAGAATACAACTCCTACAAAATACTATTATTGGCTATCAAAAAGACAAGCCTGAGGTTTGAGAACATGACCTCTACTATTTCTGTCCATCTAATATAAATCAAAGGTGTAAGAAAACTGGTACATTAATGATTACAATGACTAGATAACCAACCATTATATAATATTAATAGCTGATAATTATGATGATAGTTTACAAATCATTGACATAATAATCTCTCAACTCTTTGTAAGTACACAAATATTAAACGTTGCTATTGACATTATATGTTCTAATAGGTCTAGAACAGGTTTCTTCCTCGCTTTCTGACATATTTCATAAGTATATAATCTTTGAAGGTAATAACCTTTTATGAAAATGAACAAACTGTCCAGAACTTTTAAATCAGCAGTTTAACCCTGTTTAAAAAAATGAATACTTTTCTTCAAGAGTGAAGTGACCTAGGCAATTTTGGGCCCAGTGGAAATATCTCTGCCATTTGTGACAAGAGTTTCTTCATAATTATCTGCTGAGAATGACTTTGAAATAAATGTGATTCAAAAGTCAACTGACATTTGTAAAAAAAATAGCCCTAACAACAGTTTGAAGTAACTTTGTAATTGAGATGACTGTTTTGAATTTCTTTCTCTTTATAAACATTATTTTTTTTATAAGTATAGGATTGCGAAACAGGCAATGCCTATATATAATCCCTCTTCGCAAAATTTTAACAAGAAACAAGAAATAAAAGAAATATGTACACTATTTACAATATAAAAACATAATAAACGTAGCTGCATTCGGTCCATCAATAAAATTAGCCTGGCATAAAAATAACTTGACTAGAGTCATTTATACTAGTATAGATTATTAAAACATTATACATCAATTAGAAATGAAATGAAAATGGGCTAATGAAGACGTGCATACGACATCAGTGTGCTGTGAGGGAAATTTTGCCCAGGTCTAACAAGGACAGCTGTCTAGTACTTTCGAATTCCAACTGCCAAGGGATCTTTTATCTGTAAGCCAATGTGTACATGGGACCTCAGTTTTTGTCCCATCAGAACTACAAGACAGCTGTCCTTGCAATCTAGAGCGTCCTCAAGATGTTTTTGAAGTGATAAAGGATCACAACTCTGGCACTCGTAATCGGAAATCGCTGAAAATCAATACGATTCTTTGTCCCAGGACCTTAAACACTGTGTATAATTTTAAAGTCAATCGGATATTAACTTTGGCCACTAGAGCGTCCACAAGATTTATTGAAGTAATCAAGGGCCATTATTCTAGCATTAATTATCGGGAATCGCTGAAAATAAATACGCTGCTTTGTCCCATGACCTTAACCACTGTGTACAATTTTAAAGTCAATCGGATATTAACTTTGGCCTCAACAGCATCCACAAGATTTTTTGAAGTGATCAAGGGCCATAACTCTGGAAGTAATTATTGGAAATCATCGCTGAAAATCAAATGGCTTCGTCATCTCATGACCTTAAACACTGTGTGTAAATTTAAAGTCAATCAGACATTAACTTTAACCTCTAGAGTGTCTGTCCACAAGCAATTTTGAATGCCAGACCGACGGACAGATGGACGGACAGGGGCAATGACAATATTCGACCACATTTCAATGTGGGCATATAAAAAGGGAAAAGGTATGAGAACGGAGTCCTGTTGAACACCAGCATTTACATGATTCGTTGTCTGTTGCCTAGATAGCATATAAAAGAATGGAGTAGGTCTCCCCTGACATCAGTGGTGTCAAGCTTTGGACATGTAGACCGGGAGCCCAGGGGTTCAGTCTAGCTGAAAATTGTACTGCACAAACTGTCTGGCAGTGGTCATTTAGGACTCCGGTGGTGGTACTTCTACTGAGCAACGCCAAAGTTGTTTTAGGTGGTACAGATTTCAGCTAATCCAGCTTAGTTGTTGACTGGAAATTAGATAACTCTCATCAGGGATACTCCTAATACTACGAATGTCTGGTAATGACAGCTCTGTCAGGGGTACCCCACCACTAGAATTGTCTGTCATTGTATTTTTGTGATACCTGAAGATGTACGGTACACTGCTGTGTGAATTTCATGTAGTACACTTTTGAGCTAATCTAGACTAGTTGAGAGGTATCACATTTTGGGCCTGGAATACCACACCCACAACCAGAAACCCGACAGTCTTACATTTTTATGATACCAGATATACATGCATTGATACAATAAAGGAAAAAATTGGTACAATTTTCAGCTACCTGCTCTAATAGTCCAGATTGCAAGACTCAGTCAAAAACGTTACTGATGTCATATGACTGCCTTCAACAATTGCTGAAAGAAAGAAGTGAATTATATCAATGTGTTGATAGATAGTTGAAACACCATGCATAAAGCCGCTTTGAAACTTTGTTAGTGTTGCGCTTTCCTGAAAGAAGTTGAAGATGTTCTAATATTGTGCCATTTTTACCATGCCATTTCATAAGCTTATAATCTTCTTTACACATGTTAGAGTTAACTATTATACACTACCACAGGGTTACACCAGGACTATACACACACAGCATAATCTATGAATGGATTTTCTTTTTCTTGTGGATTTGTGAAGTAGACACACTGTCAATGAGGGCAAAGCAGACTTTAAGATTACGAGTCTAAAGTATATAAATACACATCGCCTGTAGACAGTAAAATACATGGCTTCAGATGATCTTCTCAACGGTGGTATAAAGTTGTCATCAGTTCTAAAACATTTGCACAATGAAACAGTTGGTAGTCATTTTTACCCTGCTGAGACATTCCAATCTTAAGATGTAGAATAAATGCTTTGAACATTTTTCTGCAAAATTGTGGCCAATTGAAAAAAATTGAGTAAACCTACTACTGCTCATGCTGTCGATAATCATTTCTATAACTTAGGCAATAAAAATTTCAAATCAACTTAATCGAATCTGTTCATTTCATGAGCTATAACTTTTACCTGCGTGGCGATTTTTGAGTTCACTTCAAAAAAAGTTAAGCTGTGCTAGAAACATGATATGATGATGGAAAGCTGCTTGAAAGATTTTTAACATTAAATTACTCTATAGGTATGAGTTACTTATTATTTTTATTGTATAAAATGGCAAATTATGAAGCAACTCCACAATACATACAGTATGTATGCCTATTATGGTACTAGATATTGGACAATGAGGTTATCAATCTAAAAATAATTCCTGGTAATGATGTAAAGAATGGTTGGCCTTAGTTTTAGCAAACTATATAGTTACTAATATTTTCTCTTGATTAAAGATGAATAACAGAAACAATGAAACCTCAGAGAAAGAAGAAAGAAAACAGATCCAGTTTTCCAAACCTTTGCTCGATTACGTACATACTTAATTGTATCAAGCTACTCACATGATTTTCTACAATAAGTGTGAGTGTCTTTTGTTTGACGTTTATTTTATTTTCAAAAAATAAAAACTAGAGCTCCAAAGAGGAGTACTGCCGTGTTTGGTACGTCAGGTAACACCTTGTCATGTCAACAATCAAGTTAAACTGTGCATTATTAAGTATAGTTTGATCTAGTACCTAGTTGTAGTAAAGTAGAAACACCTGTTATCTTGAAATCTTAATAAAATTGAAAATTATACTTCAAGACTGAACATTTTGATAGTTATGATAATAAAAACACTTACTAAAGGCCGAAACATGTAATAAAAAATAGGTTGCCAGGCAACAAATCATACTCCCACATAGTAGCTAAATCGTCCGGGCAGTCAACAAGAGTTGTCGCATATTAAGTTTAGTTATTATCATAAAATCATTAGAATTTGTTTGGTTTTTATAAAGTTCTGCCCCATGCTAAATTACCATGTAACTGTGATATAATCAAACGTTTTTTTTAAATCGAATAATAATTTTGACCTCCAGAAGGACCACAAGCTAAAAAGGGCGATTTTTCGGACAATTACGGGCCATAATTCAGGAAGTTAGGATCCATTGGGCGCAAATATCCAGAGGAACGAAGATCTGTGGATTATTAACATACATGTCAAGTTTCATCAAAATCGGTTCAAAATTGTGACCTCTTTAGGGTCCACAAGCTAAAAACATGATTTTTCGTACAATCAGGGGCCATAATCCATGAAGTTTCGATCCGATACATGCCAATATCGAAAGCAGCCGAGATCTTATGGGGATAAACCTATATTTCAAGTTTGGTCAAAAGATAAGAATCATGACCTGTAGAGAGTCCACTACCTTGATATAACCTATTTCACACTATTCGCGTACAAACGACAGCCATTTTGTCTGTCAATTTTTGTCCGATTTTCACGAAATTTGAACTCAACCTTTATTACCATGTAACGGTAATATAATCAAACGTTTTTTTTAATCAGATAATAATTTTAACCTCCAGAGTGACCACAAGCTAAAAAGGGCGATTGTACTTTATCGTTCACAAGTCTGATTTAAAGGGAGATAACATGGCAATAAGTTCAGGAATTATAGGCCTGTCTAGCAACGTCTATATGATGTGAAACTTGCAATGACTGCTTCAGGAACATGACTACTGACCTTGAACCGAGAATGATGCCTATTACCGCCATCTTTGAATTGTGATGTATTAAAAATTAAAGTCTATTAGTAGTTAATCATGCAAGTTTTTAAGTAGAGTAGAATGGACAACATGGTAACATTTTTTTTTTATCTACTGCAATATAGTTCCTTTATACTATAGGAACTGTCTCTGACTTTTCAGGTTATATTGGAACTCTTCTTACCTAAACCATGATTTTTATTTTTTGCAAAAGGAATTATTCCACAACATTTCTGACCCAAATTTATTATATAATAACTCAACATTGTTTTCAAGTAGAATTTAGCGATTACATAAAAATGCGGTCTGCCCATGTTCGCGTCTAAACGGATTTTGTCTACGTTTTTAATCACAAAATTCTACTTGGAAATAGTGTTGAATTAGTATAAAGTGTATCACTATATCAGCTGTGTGGCCAGAAATGATTCTTTTTGGCAAACAAAGAAGAATCACAGTGAAAAATAGATGGTAAGGATTCCAAAATAGCCTTAGAGGATTTTGACTAGAGGTGCCAAGCGGTATTTTCATGCATCTATGATGTATAGGAATGGATAGGAACTGTCAGCGGATATCGTTCGATAACAGACAGCTCCTGGTCCTAAAGAAACTACTACAAATGTTATTCTTTTTATAATGACATCTGAAAGTCTTTTTGTCAAAATAATTCATTATAAACCTACTGACCACTGGAAAGTATATAGACGAGTATATAGATGAGGACCGAGGGCCGTGGGTAATTATTTTGAATCACTGAACTAAAAGTAAAAATAAACCTTGTTTTATAAAGCAAGAAAATTATAAGTATACTGACAATGACACTATGATGTATAATTTATAATACGATCAGACTCAGATAATACAAATAGTTCCTAACCTAATATTAATTATAATGGAACTTCAGTAGTTACAAAAGTAGGTAGGCCCTAATTAATTCCTTTAAATTTAGTATAAGTCTTAATTATATAGTTACATAATAATAGTAATAGTAATACTTATTATGTATCCCAATTCCCATTCGATACGTAATTGTCAAAATAATTCATTATATAAACAAACTGACCACTGGAAAGTAATTATTTCGACTCAATAAACTAAAAATAAACCTTTTTTATGAAACAAAAAAATTAAAAGGTCCGACAGTAACGGGGACACCGACGTGAGATGTCTAAACTAGGCCCCTAAATGAAACGTCATCTTCCCCATCCTTAGTCAGTTAGTACTACCTTTCTTTTTTATTTTTTGTCTAACTAGACTAGATCTAGTCGTCTGTGATATATAGTCATGCCAATCAATTAAGCCTTGAGATTAAATATAACATACCCAGTTTTGAAGTCTACAAAACACCAATCATATTCATAATATTAATACCATTCTTATCCATCTCTCCCAGTCCCAGATGATTAGCATTGAATATCAACACATGCCTTACGTCACTATGGGCAACATCAAATTGGTCGGAACACTTCGGTTTTAACTCATCTGAGTAACGCATGCGTACAATACAACTTTCCGCTACGTGGCGTTTTAGCTTCTAATCCAGGGGCGTTTTAAGGTTTATGATGGCGGAGGCTATACTATTTTGAGGGCCCTCTTTCATTGATGATTTTCGTACCAGTGCACTGACTGCATCTTCATTCAGTAGTGGATTCGACAGTAACAGTGTAAAGAAAACGATTGACTCGGACTCGGGGGACCCTTTCCCTTGGCCAGAGGGGCCCTTTTGTCAGACGAGGGGCCCTTTTGTCTGCTGTAGGGCCCTCCCAAACTAGGGTACATTTCATTTTTCTCATCGGTTTTAGCATTTGTCTCCCGTTTTATTTTTTAAACTTCGCTGATTTTTTTCGCGAGGAGGCTACCGCATCCAGCGCCTCAGCTATAAAACGCCTTTGTTCTAATCATATGCATGCGGTTCATCCTAGGTATCGCCAGTGCAAAACGAAATGAAACCAGAGCATGCGGATCTGAAGACAGATTAAAAAGTGTATAGATTTCCGTCTACCTAACCAAACGACAAACAAACAAAATTACATTTTTTTTTATAATCAAACAATTGGAAGCAAAATGAATTTGGTGCAGCTAAAAAAAAATGTAGGTTCGCTTACCGAAGGGTCCCGTGTTTAATCCCTGTGTTCGTCGGTGTTTTCCGGCGCGCTACCCCTTCTTTTTTTTGATCCAACACTTTTTTTTCAAGTTCAATTGGTGAACAAATAATAATTACGGTAAAAACAGAAGGAAACGTTCTGAACGAATTGTAGAGACACCTGTTTTGTTCATGGTTTTACACCCATTTTGTCCCATGATATGTGCTATGACATTTTCTTGGCATTATGAAAAATTTTAATAACCACCTTAAAAATGTGAGAAAATCATCTTTATAAAAAAAAAGGCCTTTGTATAGAAAAAATGATAAAGGGGAAAACTCTCGAGGGGTTGAACTAGCGGAGCCTATGTATCCTTTTCAGGACAAGTTCAAATTTTCTAATGCACTGAAATTATAATATTTCGAAATATGGATTGTTTGCAGAAGCCCCCCCCCCCCCCCGGCCCCTAATTTCGATGGTGCCTCTTTTTTTTCCTGCTGAAAGTGCCTTTTCTCAGACCCGAAAAAAGTCCTTTCCAAACGTTTACTTAGACGAAAATATCAGCCAAATATACCTCTCCAAATGGCTACAGATGCAAGAAAATAACCGATAATTTTCTTAGAGTGAGGTAAAAGAAAAATAAATAAAGACGTTTGAAGTATTTGGAGTTAAAAAATATTTCCTATTTAGTGTAAATGGGTATTAAAATGAGTAAAATGCATCATTTTGCCCGAAGCAGTTAGGTGTTAAGTAAACATTGCACGAGCCGTTGAGCCAATGACTGGCGCCGTCTGCAGTCAACGCACGTGCTGTGGACACTCATCTGTTACAGAGTTAATTCGTAAGTAATTCTCTGTGAAACAGATTGGTATGGTGCGTGTGAAGAGTACGAAGTGAGGCGACTGGATTTTGGTCTACCATATAGCCTATGCACAATTTTCGATATTTCCACCGCCACCCTGGGCCATGCCATTGACTTGTATCTATTCCGTCTGCCGAGCACGACTCTGTCCCAATCTGTTTCACTCGGTCCAGGTATTTTAAAGGGGCTAATAAAAAATCTCAAACTCCATATTTTCCATAATATAAGAGATAAAAAAAAAACTCGAATTAGAATTCAATATTGGTCAATTTCAATCAATATTGGTGTTGTTATCTTCCCGTTAAAAAAATATAGGATCCTATCCACCCCACCCCCATTTTCAAAAACCCCTTGGCAAATGACTGATCTCACAATTCTGAGCCCTTTTCAGATTTCTATTTTTTTTTCAGGAAAATATTTTGGGGGCCGGTGCCCCCACCCCCACCCCCCGCCTCGTACGCCTATGGTGGGGGGGCGGGTACTCGACTCCCGTTCAATTTGAACTGTTCACGTATTTCACAGAACATAATTGATTAAAAATTACAATATTTGTTTTCAAAATTTTAGTATTATTCACTTTACATTCATAGACTTGCTTTTAGAACCATTTCCATAATTTTGTATATTTCAAGATTCCAAAAATAGACAATAGCGCCATAATTTTATTGTAGAGCCATACGCCCTTTAACATTGACCAACTGGATAACCGGGTTCATTATTCCACTCGATCTGCCGAGGTGGATTTATACAGAATTATTAAGGGGCGACAACTCATTAATTAGTATTCAGAGAATTGGAGAAATGTAATCTTTCTTGACACAAAAGATAAGAAACTGTTCAGAAAGGCTGCTGGTCAGTCAACGACAGGTACCGTGATTAACACAAAGGTATTAGAATGTATGATATGAAGAAAATGGATATTTAACCGAACCACTGATAATTCCTCGAGGTTATATTTTTCTTGTCGGCCTTGTGTGCGTTTTCTACTGTCTGCATGTATCTTCCTACTCAGCTCAGTAGTTTTTCGAAACCAGATTCCTTATTCTTCACACACGGTGTCTGATTTGTTTCGTTTATAGATATTTTTATGGTGAGTATATTCTGTCAATTATTACATATTCAGCCAAAACAGGGCATTATTTTGGTGCTAAATTATCTTGATTATCTTTTTATTCCAGCAAATGAATTGATGGATATCATTTCGTTTGAACAGGGAATCACTGATGAAATTAAGTGTGCCTATATGACCTTGGAATGGCTAGAGGCTATTCCTAATATTATATTTTATTTTATTATTTTTAAACGGAAATTGAGAGAAACATTTTACACATCTACGTAATTATGTAATATGAAATTTATGCAAAAAAAATTAATATAAAATATCAATCGCCCAATCGGGTAATTTCGGCTTTGATATTTATTATTGTTGATGTATGGCGGTATGAGGACTGTTTCTGTTGGTTTCAAAACACAATTGATGAAAAACCCATTCTTCAACAATTAAATAAGTCTTTTTTGATTAATTCACGATGATGTCAATGGAATGTTGAAGACAATTAAGAATTCTCTTTAGACAAATGTTGCAAAAGATGTAAAAATTAAAAGATGAATTCATAGATGATTATTAGGCCTATCTAACGAATAGAAGTCTATTATTAATATAGATACGGTACAATGTCTCAGTTCAGATATTGGTACCAGTAAACCACTTTAAGAGATAAGTTTATAGAGTAGTCCTGATGCCAATTCTTAGTACAGTAGGCCACTTATTTATTGATGTTAAAAACAATTTTTTGATATATTTTACAATTTTTTTGATACTTTACAATTTTTGTGATATTGAACTTTTAAACCGGATTCCGGATGTTATTTGTTGTAGGCTATACTTTTTTGTATCCTTTATCAATCTATCCACCTTCCATAATTTACTGTCCGTTAACACAGCAATTCCTTAATATGTTGGGTGATACACTGCTTCTCAATCTCAAGTAATATATCACTGACAATGTTTGTATCATCATAAGTGATATTATAGTACATTGTACATGTACAACAAAACAGGCTGCTCCCTTTCATCAGTGTGAATCCAATATTTTAAGAAACTATGAACATTCAATACAAGATGTATTCTATGATTTGGGGTACCATTTGTAATGCACAAATAAAAACATTTCCTACTACAAGACAATGTGGAAGTAATTAGTAATGGCTGAATGACAAAAGGATGGACAAAGTTAGTGTAAACAACTGTCCTCCAATATAATTGCCAATTGGTAATATGCAAAATGTAATACTGAGCATCACATCAAGTTGGCTTTTCCGGACAATAACTTAGATGAGAAGTATCTCAAATTTAATTTATTTTATATATATTTCAGAGAATACATTAGATATTAGAAACTGAAGATGCAGCAAGGTAAAGAATCAAGTGCACCTTTGATGAGAGAAAGGGAAAATGAAGAAGTAAGTACAACACACCTTTATTTTATTAGGATTTTTCTTTGTTTACAATTATTTATTTTAAAGGGAGTAGTGAAATAGTCCTTTCAGTTTAAAATGAACACACTGTAACTCAAAATAAATGTGTACGTTTGTATTTTCTTATTATAGGTGTTATCACAACTCCCATTAGTGCTGCCTTCAACTAAAATTTCAGGAGTCAATGCATCGGAGGTAAACATTGACATTTGCATCATCTATGCATCGGGAAATAAGAAATTTAGCAAAACATATGCCTTATTTTAGTAACCAAGTACATCTACCTACCTACATTTGTCCTTAACATTTATCTCCTTATTAATATTTCATGTTTTGAGACTTGAAAATTCATGCATGTTTGTCATTTTATCTAACATCGCTAATCTGTCCCAACAAATTTAGTTTGATTTGGCACCAGTTTCTTACTGACGTAACTGTCATCACACACTTTAAGAAAGCTTGAACATAAGACCTTCTGCTACAGACCTGATTTTACATAAAAAAAATTTTTTATACAAATGATTAATCTGATGCATTGATGTATGAAAGTAGAAAGTTGATTGATATAATCATCCTCTTTTGGATTGGTTTGATAACAACACTAATGTCCACTGCTAAATATCGGGTGTTTCATGCATGTGGCTGTTAAGTTAAATTTAGTGAATATATTTTTTGGGAAGGACTTTATGCATTTTAGTGAGTGAATTATTTAACACATCAGTTCATTATTTAATAATAATATTTCACATTTTAATCATTGAATGATTAGACAATCTATTTTAGTGGTTGATTATTAATACAGTAGTTGATTATTCAATTCATTTTAGTGGTTGATTATGATATGATTAGTGGTTGAATTTGACGATGATTAGTTGTTAATTAAATTAATTTTTATCTATTTTAATGTTTTAGTGGCTGTATGGTTTTATACATTTCATTTTTATGACACATCTATTTTGTGGATTTACAGCTTAAGGAGAAAATGTTTCTAACATTAATTATTATTATTATTATGCATTCCTTCATGTTTAAGGGGAGCTCCTGCTCCTCTCAACGCACATCAGCCTTCCTCCTGCAAATTAGCTAAATTGCTCTCCTAAATATTGAGATTAATAAACTTCTTTCAGTTTTTTTTTACTTTTAAACTGTACATATTCAAGGTACCGGGAGATTTTTATGGCTCCCACACAATTTTATAAACGTGAAGTACTGATTATGCCTATTTTGTTATCCTCCACATATTATGGTATACTGATCATTGAGATAGTGCAAAAATTACAGTATTAGAAAAAATAATTTGATACTTTCATTTGCTGTCAAGAAAAAGTGCAAGTTTCTTCTAACTTTAGACCTAGAATAAAAAAAACCCATTGTAACACCTACATGTACATGTAGCAGAATGTAGCCAGAACAATTATCTGAAGAAAGGTCTAGAACACATTGCTGAATTTCTTTCTGTAAACAGACTGGATTTGTCCTATGTTATCCTTAATGATTTTGTAAAAGATGCCTAACCTTCTAAACAATGATAATTTACCTAATTAATGATGAATCTGAAATTTCTTTTTTCTAGGCCATCCATGTCCAGGAAAATAAACGCAGAAAAAGGCGGATAATGAAAGTAGCTGTGTATCTGATGTTTGGATTAATTGTTGTTGGAGTATTTTCTGTGTGGTTGTTTCATAAAGACAGTAATGAATCTGTAAGTATGGGTTCCAGGTTTAAGTTCACTGTAAAAGCAAGAACTTTAGAAATTCAAAATGCGGCAGGCGATGGAGTTCTATATGCAGATCTTGGAATGCATTTAAAGGCCACACCATACGAACAGTGTTGGAATGATGAAATAAATGAATATGAAATTAACTGTATAGACTGGCGTAAAATGGCTGAGGTTCATTTTCATAAAAATGAAGGTGTGACAAACTCATGTTATTCTATTGATTGGACAGCTTTGTCAGAAGAATTTGAAGCAGAAGATTGTTTTTACATACAGACTTATAACTGGTTTGGGTTTCTATCAGATGGTCATAGTACATGGCCAATGAAAGATATCCGGTTGCGTAACATGTCATTCTACCCTAAATATCCTAATAAACTGGATCGTAATTTGGTACCTTATTGGTTGTCGTCTGCTGGCGTCAGTATTGTCATTAATAACAACACCCCATTTTCTGTCAGTTGGAATATATCAGCACAAAGACAACTTTGTGTTGCTGCTACCAAAAGTTACAAGGCTATAAGTGCTAAACCTGTTCTCAGATACACCATTTGTCAAGGAGAAGATATGCAGCAGGCCTATTATAGAACAAAAGAGTTTTTGGAAGAGTTTCTTGCCAAAACCCCCCTTAACACTAAGATGAATGACATCATACCAAACCCCATTTACTATGTCACAGATGAATCTGGCTTGGATACTATCAAAGAAAAGCTTGCTTCAAACTCTAAATGTGCATATTTAGAATTATTCAGTGATTGGGAAAGTCAGTATGGTGACCTTGTTTTCAAACCAGAAGTTTTTACCAAACTAAAAAATCTACAAACATCACTCAGTGCTGAACATTGCAAATATATGGTACCCATCAGTGCCTTTTTTGCATTCAAGTCGAAGAACTTTGAAATTGGTATTGCTAATAAGTATTTTGTTCGTGATGAAATGAATCTAGCGACAGAGTTAATGAATTGGGATGGACATGAGGGGGCTGTTCTGGATATTACTAATCAAAACGCAACATCCTGGTACATCAAAAAGTTATCAAACCTTTTGAACCAATTGGATATAGGAGCATTTAAGTTACTTCATGTGGATATTCCCAGTCTAATATCCTTTCAAGACACTAATGCATCTGTTCTTGATTATCCAAAGTTTTTTGCCAAGATGGTGGCAAAGCTGAACGTTACCATGGTTATAGAGAATGTGGCTGGGTTTATGTTAAATGAAGCTCATGTTGTAGTACATACAAACATGAATTTTACTCAAGAATCACGATGCTTTAATAAAGTTGTACCTGAAACACTCATGCTGGGTTTAGAAAGTTATTCCCTGATCATAGCAGATATTGGTAAATTAATAGACTTTGATATTACAGAGGAACTTTTGACACGCTGGCTTCAAATAGTTATATTTTATCCAGGTTACCGACTTCCATTTTTCCCTGTTATGTCTGATCAAGTTATGAACAGACGTGTGGAAACCTTGACAAGACTCAGAAATCAAGTAGTGATTCCCTATTTACAGGAATTACGTGAAAATCAGGAAAGTGATCCACTCATCAGACCACTGTGGTGGCCAGATCCTGAAGACGATGTAGCTCAGGTTATAAATGATCAGTTTTTAGTGGGGGATAAGATTCTTGTAACACCAATATTGTGCGAGGGTGTGAATTTTCGTAATGTTTATCTTCCGCGTGGTAATTGGCAAGCTGGACATTCTGGTATAGTAAGTGAAGGTAAGTCATGGATACAAGTTCACTATGATAATTTAGATCAAGTTCCTTATTTTACGCTTGTAGAAGATTGATTCAGTTTGGGTAATTTGCTAAGCATTATGCATGAGATAATTTGAAATACAAATGCCTTTGTTCAATTAACAATGAAGTAGAATAGTTTCTGAAAAAAATGTCAATAAATTGACTTCTAACTACTTTAATCTTTAACATAATAGATCTGATTTGCCAAATCACAAAAAAAACTTGGGTTAGGCTGAAACGGAAGAGTTAGGCATGTTTGCCAAGTCTGTCATTTTATCATTTCAAAATACGGTACATGTATATTTTTCCCTGATAATGAAATCATACATCATGAAAATTATACCAAGGTGCATGTTCTCCTTCTCACTTTAACTTTTTTCAAGTTTAACACTTAATGAAAATTATTAAATGTAAATATCAATAAATAAGCCGTTCAAAATTTCAGGTCAAATCTCAGTTTGAACACAACATTTTGCTAGTCCACATTAAGGGATATTGTTTCCCGAATATAATTCCAATTTCATCAACAGACTAATCCATTTTGCTTGCTACATGTACATGTACTTGTATTCTAATCCTGTCATTGTAAATGTTGATGGAAACATATTATTTTGGTAGGACAAAATCACGTTAACAAACCAAAAATATATTTTTATCTCCTTCATTCAATACATTTGTGAGGATGTTGGGTGGCCAAACGGTTTAACCTGTGTGTTAGATCACAAAGTCTGCCATTAAGTCAAGTTGTGATGTTACGATTCCCTATATATGTACGTGACATGGAGTAGGATTGCTTGTCCAAATGTCCATCCTCGTGGGTTTTCCTCCCACAGGTAAACACCCCCATAGATACACAAGCAATTATTGAAATAAAATTGAACCATGTGGTACCTCCAAAATGACTAAAACTCACTCTCTCTTTCTCAATACATTTGTATTTTAAAATGGAGGAAATATATTGTTGAATATTTACTATAGTGCTGTTGATAGTGCTACATGCATAATGAAGTTCTACAGGTTGGTAGTGTAGAAAGAAATTATATTGAAATAGGGCAGCAGTCTAGTATGCATATAATTCAGTACAGGTTTCTTTATGTTGCCATCAGTTGCTCCATACAAAAAACATTCATGTACATGTCTTACTTTTTTAGTGCATTATCTCAATGATTATTATCCAGCGGCACTTTGTAAATAGATGCACCTTTCTTATCTATATAATTTCATTAGGTGTAACTAATCAGAGTGGAAAGTCTGTGTATATTAAGGAAGAAATAATTGAAGCATGAAATCTGTGTGAATGTATGTTAAAGTGCAATGTTTAAGGTGTGTTTTTATTTATTTACTGAGATTATGTCCTAGACCTAGAGTGTTATATAAGGGTGTCTATCTAGAATTTTGTGTCGCCATGAATTTATTTACATCTGTTTAAACATCTTTATTATAATATGAAATATTTAGTATAGTCCAGTCCAGTGGATATTATAATTTATCCTTCAATGGCATTTGTGTATTTGTTTATTATAAAATGATGGTCAGGTTTATATTTTCTACTAATTGTAATTCTTTACTACATGTTGCAATTTTTTTTTAGTATGATTTAATAAAATTAATATAAGACCTCTTTAATTTGGGTCAAAAATAAAAGTGTCAGTTTAGTCAATTTTGAGATGTTGATTTACTTTGTGGAGTGAGTATCTCTCTAGCGAGCATTTAAAATATTAGATTCTGCAAAATATTTCAGAACAAAACTTGATTATTTTGATTTTGTCTAATTACTAATCAAAATACACTCCTGATCAACCCAAATCAACCTTAATCAAACCATTTAGCTCCTTTAAAGAGGCTTTATTTAAGAGCTAAATATATCTATTGAGTTCTTTCTTTAGGCCTGAAATGTTATATAAATTATTAATTAGACATTTATTAAGACCATAACCAAGTCTTAAGGCCATTGGATGACTCCAATTTTAAGAACAGTTTGGCTATTTAATAATTTTTTTAAAAATAGAGAAGCAAGGCTAATTACGGTGGTTACGATAATAAACTTCAAAACTACATACATTGATAACTTCACTCAGAATAAAGTAATTCGAATATTTTCAATATACCAGTATTCATTTTGCATGATCTATATTTTAACTATTTTAGAAAGAATGTCCAGCTTGTTATCTAAATCTTACATAATGTATCTTTAAGTAGGAGAGGGGTTATAAGGAAGCATAATGACAAAATGTTAGCATTGGAGGAATACTAAAGGAATTGTTTAATCTTACCATTGCATATTGGAACAAACTGCAAATTGTAACAAAGAGGGGGTGTTAATAATATTTATCTGTGTATAGGCCTACTGAATCTTTATTAATAATTAACAGTAATAGTAATAAGCATAATATGTGTTCATGAAAATACAAGCAAAAATATAAATTTATTTACTTTATATTTGATTTTTTAAAAAAATTGTTTTGTCTTTGATTGTTATTTTTATATTTAGTTATTTTATTTGAACCTTCATAATTGTTTTTGTTTTAGATTTAATGGATACCTGTTCTTATTAACATGTAGAATTTTTGTTATGTTATTATCTTTTAATTACCGTATATACCTGCAGTGTGTTGTAAGCAATAAATATTACTTATTAGGAGCCTTCATCATTCCAATTTCTTGTAAAGATTAATATTGAAGTAGACCATTATTTAATAGAATGGGGGTGGGGGATGTTTGTTGGACAGTTTGTCCATGCAAGCTTAGCTTAATAGAGGTTTGAGCTTGTAGTTTTTGTTATTTCCTTGGCAATATAATAATTTGTTAAAACAAAATGGATGGATTGAAATGATTAAAGGGACAATAGTGTTCTTGCTGGCTTGACAGCTCCAGAAAAAAAAAGAATAGCCTTATTCTAAGTACAGTAGAATCCGTATAAGCAGCCACTCCTATTCAGCGACATCTCCTTGTAAGCGGTCACAATAAATTCCCCCCGTAAAAATTCTATTGTTTCATCTCCTTATTCAACGGTCACTCCTCTAACGCGGCCAGCGGTCACTATTTTGCAAATGAATTTAACAAAACATCGCCCATTCAACGGCCATTGTTGAATGATACCATCTTGTCGTTCTTCGTAACACCCCCGCTAATCCCGTGAGTAGTAATCAATTAACTGGACTCCCGCAAATCAGATAAAAAGAAATGTGAAAATACCAATTAACCCGGGATTATCTGTTAATTAATATTTTGTTTTATTAAACCACAAACCTGGTCATTGTTTTCACACGTAACGGGACATTATTTGATACTGATTGAATAAACTGAAAGTACCGACTAAAAGTCGCTATGTTGTTAAATAGACGTTTTTAGCGCCACCTGTAATATTACATACAGAGTTACACCCCCTGTGATTCGGTAGCTAAATCAGCGATGTTTTTTGGTTCGTGTGCTTCTTTGATAAAATAAAATTAATTCATCGATTTTCTTCACAAAAATGGATAAATATTATCGAATACATCACTATGATAGACAGTAGTATTGAAGGTTGGTACAAAATGACAAGTTTACAGAAGTTATGTCGGCGATTCAGCGACGGCCAAATTTACCGATGCAAGTGAAGTATTGCATTGGTGTTTGCTTCCAATGCATTCAAGCGTAATATTAATTGATGTCAGCACAAAAAAAAACATGAGATTTTACAAAAATGGATAAATATTATCGAATGCATGACAATGATAGACAGTAGTATTGAAGGTTGGGACAAAATGACATGTTTACGGAAGTTATGTCCGAGATTCAGCGACGGCCAAATTTACCGATGCAAGTGCACCCAAGCGTAATATTAATTGATGTCGGCACAAAAAACTCGAGATTTTATTAAGAGGCCACTCCCGTTAAGCGGTCAATCCTAAAATTTCCCGTGGGTGGCTGCTTAATGCAGATTCTACTGTACTAGATGTATAAATGTCCTACCTGTTGTTTAAATTATCCATTAAATATAATTTTACTTGTCAAGAGGGTTCGAAACTATTTTCAAATCCAAGTCACATTTGAAAAGCTTTACGTTTTTCAAATCATTTAGTTGAATTTTTCCAAATTTTTAAATTGGGTGTGTTAAGATGAAATTTGTATCACCAATTAATTGGAATATTGTGAAATAGTACAAATTGTTGACCAGAATAAAGATTGGGACATATTTTTCCGTTACAACAAGAGTGGTATTGAGCCTTTAACTGTGTTAAGTATTTTGTACAATTTATTTACTTTGGTATGATGGCTTTATTTTCAAAGCTAATAGATATTTCTTAAAAATTGCATATATTCTGGTGTCTTCTTTTTATAAGATGTTTTATTTATCTCTCATATTACCAACTCAATCAGAGTATTTTATATTTTTCTTTAAGTCAACATATTTGTAATATTTTACAATACATTACCCATGTTAACATTATGATGTATACCTACATGGTACCTTCATCTTTAGGATTGAACATTATTAAGAAGAAGTTCATACCATAAAATACTTCGTGTCTATATATACATGTAGCCATCCCCTTTAAAGACTTTGTTGCATTCATTTTATTTGCATTAGTGCACCAGACTTTTAATGATAAATTCAATATTAATTGTGATATGAATGTTTGTTATTAATAATAATTTGTGTATATAGAGAAGATAAATGAATGATTAATCATTTGTAATCTGTACATAATAAAATGTAGTCTAGATTAAAGTAGATCTTTATTGATTCTGTACACTAGCCATATCTTGGACTTTAAAATATAATAGGATGTGTCATCATTACTAATATACAAGCAGTTTTGAGGATATGAGACACTTTTCATTCATTTTTTTAACTATTCCATGTTTTTTTTTAAAAAAAACTTTGCTATCAGCTTAATACCTTAATAACCATTGTTACACCTATCTATGTTAGATATTATAGATTTGTCATTGATTTTTATTCTTCAGTGTATGTACAATTTTTATAAACCTGTGTTGAAATCAGGTTGTATATTGCCATCATTCATGCCTGTGGTCCAGAATTCTAATGTAAAACTCTACAATTCACAAATATTTTATATGCTGTCTGAGAGTAAAGCAACAGTAAAGGTCTTATCTCTTGAAACTTGCGACCCACCCTTACATGTATGCCTCTTGCTAATATTTATTTGTGTAGTTACACACACCATAAAAGAATTTTGAATAAATTATTGTGGCCATCTTTCACTATTAAAGCTGCTAGTGTGCGTATGTTTTGTTGCCTGGCAACCAATCTTTATATAATTGTAAAAATTTATAATTATAATAAACTGAGAAAATAACCTTGTTTTGTGGTTTTGTATGTGTTTTTGTAGGCTTACTTAGAAATATAATTTTATCTGTGTGAAAAGACTACATTTCTTATCTTAATTTTCAGCTTTTTTTTTTAAACGGTTAGAATTTAGTAAGCAAAATCAGTTTAAAATTTATGTTTTGTTCTGTCTCAAACATTTTTCATTCTTTACTTCTATATCATTTTGTAGAATCTTTATGAAATTTAGGGGAGTTGAGTAGTCGAGTGGTCTAACATTTGTACTTTAGATCAAAAGGTCTGTGATTTAGTCAGATGATGTGGTTTAGATACAAAGTTTAAGCCCTCAAGTGGTAAAGAGGCCTAGGCAAACAAATTATTGAAATAATAATTCAGTATACATGTATACTGGTGTATGTATTTGTAATTTATCTAGATGTTTGAACATGGTAGATATGAATTGCCTTTTCATATAATCAATACAAGTCTGTTGTGAAATTTAAAACAGATCTTGGATAACGTTAATTGTAATTAGTGGAAATGTCAGCTATAGAATTTCAACGCATTTATGCTCAGTGTAGCCTTTCCAATATTTAGTCCGACCACCATTGTAGGAAATACCTTGGGCGCGTAAGTTTTTTCTTGGTGGTTTCTGACCGAAATATTCATACACAAAAAGTAATCAGTTTTGACCTAAAAGGTCCATTATTAGGTCAAAACTGAATGCTTTCTGAGTAATTCGAGTTATTAGTATTTCGTTCTGAATTAATTCTAATGAGGTCATTTTCTCAAAACACACGAGGCTGACAACGGTCCAGTAGCCAGAAATTGAATCGGCGACCATTGATTCGTAAGAAACCGCCGAGAAAAAAAACTTACAAGGTCGTAGGGAAAATACAATTTGGCGACCGGACTTGTTTGGTAGCATTCGTGTCACAATAAGAGACGGGGAATTGCCAACCATTCCTTTATCCCCAAACGCAGCAATGTCACCCGAAATAGTTATAAAATGTAAAATCAAAGTACCAATGGACGAACAAAACGCCGAATCCTTCGACCAGTAATGTCGTCAATTCGCATTTTGGCTGATTTACACATAAAACTTGTTCCCAGAGCTTTTTACATTAGTATCACGACTGGTCACGAGATAACACACTATTTCAATACACAACCTTTTCTTTTTGTTGTCAGAATCTCCCAAACAGTTAGACACTACAAGTTTTCGCAGCATGTAAGGTTCCCGATAGAATGACTATATTATCAAAAGTTCTGAAAAATAACGGATTTAGCTGCTAGTCATACCCTCGACCTTGTAATAAAGATTTTTATTTCTGTTCGCCCCATCATACTCAATTTCAGAAAACATTAAACTTGGGACAAAATTAATCAGAATACAGGTGATTGTTGGTGGGGCGTATGTATAAGATATGAGTTGCCGTGAAGTCAATGCCGGACTGTATAAATGCCGTTACCAGGCATGGGCCGAATTTATATTCGACTTAGTTTATCCATGACCAGTCAACTGGTGGCTTTAAACATACTCCCCCCAAGCGGAAAAATCAATATTGTCTCGAAAAACAGAATGTACCATCCGTATATACAAACTTACTGTAAGTAAAGACTTAATACAAATAGAAAATCTTTGAACCATACTAAAGTAAAGACACATTAAATAAATGAAAGTGGGAGTCTAGGCCATAGGCAATATGTTATACAGAATAAATATATGTATATATAAAAGAAGAGCTGGATGCTTTCTGACGATATTGATGTCCATAGTTCAGATGTTGAATTTAATATCGGCGGAGTTATTCGTGCAAGGATCGGGGTATATCTAATCTTGTTAGAACATCCACTTTTTTTTTTTACGAAAAAGTCGGTGGGACAGTGACGTTTTAAAAACAAGCGGCTGCTCTGCAAGATACTTTTGAAAGAGATGGACAGAGAACAAACTAAAACATGTAAAACGCGATTTTTCGTACAATAAAATATCGACAAAAGGCAAGATCTTTGGGATATAAACATATGTTTTAAGTTTCATTAAGATCAGACAAAAATTGGGACTGTATAGGGTTCAGAGCTTTGGTATCACATAATTTTACACTGTTTGCGTTCAGGGAGCGGCCATTTTGTCGAGTATATTCGGTACACTTTTCACGAAATTCGAACTCAACCATCATTATGGTGTAACGGTGATATATTCGCTCGGTTTTTAAAATCGGATAAAAAAAATTGTGACCTTAAAATGTGATTTTTCATACAATTGAGGACAATTATCCAAGAAGTTACGGACCGATATGCGCGAACATCGAATATCACAAGGAAGCTAGATCTTTGGGTTATAAACATACCGGCTTTGTCCCTGAGAATGTCCACACGCTAAAAACGTGATTTTTGTACAAGCATGGGCCACAATCCAGGAAGTTACGATCCGATATGCGCAAATATCGAAAGGAGTTAGGATCTTCGTTTTAGAAACATTATGTCAAGTTTCATCAAAATGGGTTAGATTGTCCGTCCACAAGCTGAAACGTAATTTTTCTTACAATCAATATCATAACCGTCGGAGTTACGATCCGATACATGCAAATATCGAAAGGGACCGAGATCTTTTAGAGATAACCTATATTTCAAGTTAAATCTAAATCGGATAAAAATTGTGACCTGTAGAGTATCCACAAAGTATGGAGGGACGGACAGGGCGACGACAATATACATGAAAATGTGGGCGTATAAAACTTGATCCTTTCATTTTACTTTATATGTACACACCAGAGAATGCACAACGTTTTACGGAATTTACTAAAATCGAGTTTATTTCTAAGATAAATGTTCTCTGTTAAGTTACATTCAATCTTTATGTTATTCATCCATGAAATTTTCCCATAAATCTTACCTGGAACGTGGGAGAAGTAAACATTCCAAGAAGGTCGAGCTAAATAAGGTGATTAATTGACAAAATCTCTGCTGCATCTATTGATAGGGTTGAGAATGAGAAAGGACCTTTTAAAGAGTTGAAATGCAACACAAATACATCCTTCTCGGCATTATTAATACGTTTTAAAAATACCCTAAATAATGTGCATTCTACGTGATAAAAAATAACACTTGTTGTTAAACAGTCTTTGTCTTATCAGTAGGAGAAATGCAACACAAATACATCCTTCTCGGCATTATTAATACGTTTTAAAAATACCCTAAATAATGTGCATTCTACGTGATAAAAAATAACACTTGTTGTTAAACAGATACTATAATTCTTTATAGCAGTAATAAAACATAGCTGGAACCCACATTAAAGTCGTCTTTAAGGAAATAACAGGACGAACGACTGACCCCAATACCAGGTGACAATAATTTGTTCTGAAAAATGTTTCCGACAATAAGTACTTAAAGACGTTTCTAAAACTGAAAAATCGAGATGAGCTTATTTGGCTAATATCGGGGTCGAACACAGGACTTGAGGAATACCTAGAGTTTGATTTTGATATCGACCCCCAATGGATGTTTAATTACATTGTTAATCATAGCTATAATTAATCCGTCTGCTGTCAATATCAGATTCTATTACCTGTCACCTAATTTGTTTCTGTTGTCAAATAATCCATGTAATATGATACAGATTTATTTATCACTGATGAGTAGTATGGATTATTGTATGGTTTATTGTAAACCAAATCGGATCTTGTTGCCATACATTTTTTATTAATTGTACTGAGATAGCAAATTGAAATGAAAAGTAACCTTCTTCTGATTTTGCTCCGTCTGGGATAATGAAGACAGGCGTAAGCCATGATACAGAGTGATTTGAGGGAAATTTTGCCTGAACAGGGGGGGGGGGGGGGCGCTACCGTCAACTCCAACTGCCGGGGTTTCTTTTACGTGTACGCAAATGTGTACACGGAATCTCGTGTTTTTGTACCACCCGAAAGAATATGCGTTGTGATGTAATTATGCCCTTTATCCTACAATAGGACCAAGACATCTAGGACTTCCATGTACAATGTATTAGATTGAAAATATATAGTATAGCTACTCATTATTTCACCATCCTGTCAGTGTAGTAGAGAAACCTCCCAGTCTTATCTCGGTTCTAGCTTACTCGTATATTTTACCTAGAATCATGTTACAGTATAATTATCTCGAGTTTTTCTCTTCATAAAAAAGGGTGCCGTTTCTGACCTTACTCTAAATGCACACAAACTGTTATCTGAGTGTCGTGTTACTATGGAAACGCAGTATTACTTTTATAAGATTTAGGTTAACCGTCTCCTGCGACGGTTCTCCACAATATCAGTCTTGTTTATATTAGTTGCCACTTATCATTAGATACAGCTGCCCGCTATACGACTCCAACCAAGCGAGCACAGAGGGTTTTTTCCTCACCGGTACTTCAATATTGAATCGTTTATACGGTTCCAAATTTGCATATAGCTCCTGTCGTTTGGCGGGGTCACCAAAATATAAAATGATTGGCCAACCAATTTAAGTAATCTTAGTTATAGTAAGAAGACAAACTGTATATTGTTCCAATTTGACATGGTTACGTTGCGTGGTGGTTGAGGTGTTCATTACGACACATGTGACATTTTAGACTTTAACATTAAATGCAAAAGATACCACAACGTGTGCTATTATTAGTTTCTGATTAACCCGTGAGAACTAAAGGTGGTATATTTTTGGCAGGAGTATTTAGTACCTTGAAATATGATTTGATGTTTGATAGCGGGCACTAATTTGAGTAAATTAAATTAGATCTCATGGATCAAGGCTATATTACTCCTATGGATGTGATGAACCAGAAGTACGAGCGACGAATCAGACGACCTATGAACGCTTTCATGGTTTGGGCCAGAAATGAAAGGAAGAAATTAGCCGGAGAAAACCCAGATATTCATAACGCAGATCTGAGCAAAATTCTTGGTAAGTCAATTGCAGAAAAAATATAACATGTTTTACGTGTATACCTTGAGGGTTTAATACGAGTAGATCGTATAGACAAACTCAATTACAAGAAAATGACTTTTCCTCGACAGATCTCCCTCGGGAACCAAGAACGCTTAAGATATTTAATATGTTGGAAATGTGTTGAACATTTCTTAACAGGTGTCAGGCGGTACATTTAATTACTTCATCAAATGTCTGATCATTCAAATTCCCTAGCTTTTATACATGTTCTTCATAAAGACTTATTTTATTTAATTTATAAATTTTATAAACTTTTGCTCACAGTTTAATTAAACGTCAGAACGCATATATAAAAACGAGGTTGATGTTTCGTGTAAATATCTGTTATCTCTTGCAGTGATTTTTTTTTTATCTGAACAGTTTGAAAAGTTGACCTATTCTTAAAATGAAAGTCCAAATTATTATTCGAAGTTCGGCAGCAATGACTGCTGTGCACCAAATAGTGCATGAATATTGTTTCTCTGATAACATACATTGTATGCAACCTCTAAATCCATATAATGGTAGTATGTTAAGTAACCAACATTCATTTGGTAAGATACATTGGTTTTGAAATTAAACAATTTCGAGACATTGTTGGGAACATTGAACATTTTATCTGGATTTCTTGCAATAAATAATGTCAACATTTAATTTGGATACTTTTAAAGAAAGCTACTCAAGGCATTTTTTTTGGGTTAAATACTTACTTTTGCGTATTTACATCTATATCTGATTGGATAAGGAGTGGTGTAGGCTACAAAAACTCATTAATTAAAAGAATGATAACTGCACCTTGTTATCCACCCTATCAGAAATTTCAGAATGTCTTTACTAATTGTATAAAGAGCTGTAAGTGAGCACAACCTTTTTGTAACGTTTGTCGGGTTGCACATAAAGTTAACAGGATGCGCTTTTGAACCTGACTACCGCCTGTTTTTATTACCTTATATAGGTTCATATAAGTTTGTCTATTTATAAACTAGAATGACGCGTTGGATTTTTATGTAATCAGGTGATCATCCGGAGACATAACGTTAGCTTTAGCCTCGCCCCGTTATGTCTTATCTTCATCAGGTTGTATTCCCATGACGGTTCCACGGGGCGGATATATCTCAAACGTCCTGAAAAAGCTATATTTAATTTACGTTGTGAAACTAAATCCACGCTCAATTTATAGACTATTTTTACCAATTATCTATTCTGAACACATGCCCTGTTTGCGTTTATCCAATCAGGGGCGTGGTGAGGAACAAGATCCCTTGTGGGCACAAAAACAATCTTTATCATTAGGGAGGGTCTGTATTTCTTAATCCGATGCCGCGAGGATTTGGGCTGTGTGGAACGTGTGGAGTCGATTATACCATAATCTGACAGAGAGAGAAAATTTTTGGGCTAACATGGTTTTAATGTTATTTGCGCATAAGGGTATTTGGCGGCTGGGTGGGTATGGGGGACCGGGGGATACGGGGAAAACCCATGAGATTGAATAGTCAATTAAAGCTTACATAAATTATCGTGTATTGAGACAGCAATGACAACAATCACTTTCCATGCATGGAGACCGATGTCCGATTATCCTACATTAGGCTGGTCTGGACGTTGAGGTTGCTTGAACACGTATATGTGATACAGTTGGTAGCAACAGCCGCAAACCATGTTGCTACATACGGTCAGCTATATTACCTTCCTATTAAATAATAAGTAATAGGTGTTCTAGACAAACCGCCGAAGTTTAGACCCAGCAGTTCTTTTAGGAACGGTGTCTGACCGGATCTTCTCATGGTCCGATCGCACACCTTTCCTAAAGGAACCCGGTTTAGAAGCTAATATCATGATAAAACAATGACTACTGGTTGAGTTAATGACCAAAAGTGCATAATACTTTCTATTCCCAATAAAAGAGAAATGGTGCCACTGCGAGTCATATTCCTAAAAAAATCAGGTCCAAATTGTTACTATGCAATTTAAATTCCTAGTGGAGCATTATTTTATTGTCCGGATATAATTTTTTGTGGCATTGTTCTCGTGATCTTAATGAGGCGGGAAATGCCATTTGTGATTTAAGTATTGATGATATTGATATTTATGTCGATAGTAATATTGATAAGTGTGAGATTGATAGATTAACGCCGTTAGTAAAGACGTCTTGTTATTGAATATCTTTAACAGATAATATGGACATATCGATCAAATTTACAACATAACATAAGGCAGTTTTAAAAAAAAGATCTTGATGCACTCAAATACCCTTTACTCAACTGATTTTTGTGTGGTGGAATTATGATTAGTTGGCACGGTACCAAATTTAGTGTTTGTAACGTCACCATTACGTTGTGAGCTTAAATCCCATCCGTGTGGTAGCATATTATTAAAATGAAGAGATAAACCAAAGCAAGATATCCGCCATACTTTGTGTGTCAATGTCATCAATGCCACCTGAATGGTATTACAGAATAAACTGTTCTGTCAAATATGATATTTGCATATATTATATCATTCTGATTAAAATACAGATCTATATTTCGCTTCGTTTTTTTATACGCCCAGATTGAAATATGGTCGTATATTGTCGTCGCCCCCGTCCGTCCGTCCGCTTGTGGACGCGATAGAGGCTAAAGTTAATATCCGATTGACTTTAAATTTATACACAGTATTTACGGTCATGAGACGAAGAGGCCTACTGTTTTTCAGCGATTTCCGATAAAAACTACCAGAGTTATGGCACTTGATCACTTCAAAAAATCTTGTGGATGCTCTAGAGGCCAAAGTTAATATCCGATTGACTTTAAATTTATACACATTGTTTAAGGTCATAAGACGAAAAAGTCTATTGATTTTCAGCGATTTCTGATAATTACTGCCAGAGTTATGGCCCTTGATCACATCAAAAAATCCCGTGGACACTCTACAGGTCAAAGTTAATACCCGATTGACTTTAAATACACACACTGTTTCAGGTCATGAGACGAAGAAGCCTATTGATTATGAGCGATTTCAAATAATTACTTCCAGAGTTGTCTCCCTTGATCACTTCAAAAAACCTTGTGACGCTATAGAGGCCAAACTTATCATCCGATTGACTTTAAATTGATACACAGAGTTTAAGGTGTTGAAACGAACAAGTATTTTGATTTTCAATGAATTTTGATAACTGAATTGCTAAATCCATGATATTAAATGTTTCCTATACTAATTGTTAGCTTGGGGCAAAACTTTTATAAAAAGCAAACAAAGTCTAATGATTTTCAGATAATTACATAATGAGGTGTTACTCTTAATCAGATTTTAGTGTATTACAAATGCTTCATTACAAAAAAAGTAAAAATATGCGACAACCCTTGTTGACTGCCCGGACGATTTAACTGCTGTGGACGTATGTTTCGTTGCCTGACAACCTATCTTTATACCTTCGATGGCCTCTGCTGGTAAAAACAAGTAAAACGAATTTATTTTGACCTATTAAAAACGAAACGAAATAGGATCTATGTTTTAATCAGATTGCATATATATATGTTATAGTGGGCGATAAGTTTCTGTGTACCTACTACTTTGACATCACAATCTTACACTAATCGGGGTAATGGCCTCTCAAGCAAAAACGATAGGACGCTAATATGAAAAAGTCGAAAGTTGACATCAGGCTACACAAACCTAATGCAAGTCGCGATAAAACGCGGGGCGCTATAGGCCAATCACGGTGTGTTTTTGTCTTACTTTTCTGCACCAACCGCTAGTATGCTATAAGGCAAATTGTGCCCAGACAGCGGAGATACGGCGGTTTCTTTTTTCGAATTCCTGCTCTCTCATGGGCTCCGTTACAAAGTAAAGATGACAAGGAGCCACCCGGAGGAATTTCCAGGCCTACACAGGAAGCGAACGCGAGAACATCTGGTTTGTAAGCCATTGCCTTACTCACTGAACCACCTCCGTAGCTTATGGTCTGCGTGCTCCCTTGCGTCCTTTTGTATGCACCCGTATCCTTGTGTTTCAAGTATTTCATGTCTTCTTAATTTTTTTTTTTTAAAAAAAATACATTTTATTTTTAATTTTAGGCAAGAAATGGAAGGTGATGACCAAGGACGAGAAACGACCATTCATTGATGAAGCTGAGTGGTTACGTCTGCAACACATGCAGAAATACCCCAATTATAAATACAAACCTAGACGCAAGAAAGTTCCTAAAAGAATTTGCCAGATAGCACCGTATAATAACAACTCGATAGAATCAAATCGCAAGTGGGTTTATAATGGCTACAACACTATCAACGTAATCGACGCATACCCTAAAAACCAAAAACTACCTGAAAACACTTTCTGCCCACCATTACCACACAGCGTCAACGCCGAAAGTCATGACAGCTCAGCCACTGTTTCGAATTCTGGAACTCCATGTCATTATTCTACTACTGACACAATAGCCCCTGTCTCGGTGATTGGGAACGGACGTCCGTCATCGGACGCATCTCATACTCAAGTGAGTGAAAGTGGATTTCAGTTTGGAACTACCCAATGTTCTACCATCATTCAGACATTTTCTACCAAAGATGCCTTCACCTACACGAACAGCAGTGACAAAACACACCTGATACACGAAAGTGTTAATTTAATTGAAAATCTCCCGAAACTTTTCTGCTACGATGCCAGTAATATGATAAGTGCTTCTTTACGACTTGCAGGTAATGCTTACATAGTCGATCAGCATGATCTGAAAACTGAATTTAAAGAGGAACAATTACCTGATCATCATCTAAAACCACCCTATATACCAATAACTCAAAAACTAAGTCAAAATAAGTGTATGAGTACACAACTATTTCCCAGAGAGGAATATTTAAATGATTTCGCGGCCGTAGAAAAACTAACGGATGTGGATCGAAATGAATTTGATCAATATCTTCACGATTTTCCATAACAAATTATGTACTTTTTTATCATTATTATATAATTTATATATTTTTTTTCTATATTTTTTTTTAAAAAAAAGAAATTATTAATTTAACTATTACCAAAATATATATCTCAATTCTATATTGTATTTGATATTTATCCAAATATTTAAACTTATATGTATATGAAGTAAATAAATAATTAAATATTTTGGTTTTTCAAAACATCTTTGCTGGAATTTTGACATCTAAATTTGTGGAAGTATCTTCAGATGTTCAAGGTCTTAATTTATCACCGCGTTGTTTTGCCATCAAGGAATTTGATCAAAACCTGCTGCCAGATATTATTTTAAAAGGGTGTAAATATGGAAAGTGACAATACTATTTGACACGCACATGGTTGAACTATTGTCCTGGGATAATAAAGGGTGGACGGTTGTTGTAAGCAGCCAGATGACCCATTATAATGACATTAATATAGCGAACTCAAATTGACAATTTTCAACACATCAATGTTTACTTGTTCATTACATCATCAGAGAGAGAGAGAGAGAGAGAGAGAGAGAGAAAAATGGGGTTTAACGTCCACTCAAGATTACATCATCAGATGGTTCTCATTATTCATTTACCTCTGTGAAGAATAATTTAGAAATTTTCTGCCCAATGTAGGCATACACGCAGGGGCGTACATAATGATTTCGTGGGGGGGGGGGTGTTTAGCCAAAATGCGACCGACTGATGCACAAATCCCCCCCCCCTCCAGTGCGAGTGACGCAATCAGGAGCCGAGCAGCGCGAGTGGGTTTTCTAGGGAATATGGGGTGGGGTAGGGGCGGTTTCAAATCTAGGGCGCCATCCACAATCCCACCCCACAATGAAAGTAAACAAAAAGCTGGCTATAACATTAGGCGTCCCGGTAGTACATATATAGTATTGTAGAACTACATAGTTGTTCGCCGATTGTTGTCTCGTCGGAAAGCAGTTTTATTTAGTTTATGTCATATTATTGATTGTGCCTATAACACAGTAATTTGAGAAAATTTTTAAAAATTGATTTAATATCCTGGCATATGAGGTCAGAAATGTCAGTCAATGGGACAGAATCTCAAAATCTATTTTGCAAGAGTTGACATAACATCTGTACCATCTGACGCCCCACACACCAGTGGTACTACAACCTGGGCAGTTCACTATAATTGTAAATATAATAGTACTGATACAGTATAAGACATCTGAGGAGTAGAAGAATAATTTTAAAATGGAATGGAGCGCCGCGCAGGCGCGAAAAAAAATTTCAGATATGTAACTGTGTAGAAAAATGATGTTATAATGGAATTTCAGATATGTAACGGAGCTTTTAAATTTTTGGGAATCGGCTTGAAAATTTGAATTAATATCATGGCAAATGGAACCAAATTCTCGTTAACGAGAGGATAAGAATCTTGAGGCTTATCTGCCAATTTCGCCCGTTTTGTGATTGTTGGTTTATCTCATTAATTCATTTAGTCGGAGACCCACTACGGTCTCATAGAACAACATACTACAGAATAAGAGTGACAAGCATACATGGTTATTTTATACTATAGTTTTGTGTGACGTATGCAATTTAGGCACACGGTTTCGCGCAAATACACAGGTATTGTTTTTGAGACCGACTGCAGTGACTGTATTTATTTTGTGACCGACTTTTTTTCTCCCTGGGTGAAATTTTGTTGTTAGACGAATATACTCACAACAGATTAAGAGTGACGTAACGTATGCAATTTAAGCTCACGGATTCACACAAATACACAGTATTTGGGATCTATTCTGGCATTGTGTTTGAGACTGACTGCACTGACTGCACTTATTTTGACACCGACTATTTTTCTCCCTGGGTGAAATTTTGTTGTTAGACTAACATACTCACAACAGAATGAGACTGAAACACAGCATTTTTCAAACAGTTGACAAGGTTATTATATACTAAAGTTATATACTTATTTTGATACCGACTGCACTGATTTTGCGACCGACTATTTTTATACTAAAGTTTTGCGTGACGTATACAGTGAGCTTTTATTTTGATACCGACTATATACTCCTATTTTGCGACCGACTGCACTGATTTTGCGACCGACTATTTTTGGGCCTGGGGTGGTGTACCCCCCCCCCACACACACACACACATTTACGCCCCTGCATACACGAGATCTTATAATTTACATACATCTATTACATCATAAACCAAAATATCTAATGTCTTAACCTAACCTGCTACTGACGTACATTAAGATTTAATCTGCCCTCGGTGATTTTATAACATGTATATTACACACTGATCGATGTGCTAAGGAAGTGTGTGTGTGTGTGTGGGGGGTGGGGGGTATTTAAAATAGGAGAGATATATTTTGTATTAGTGACAGTCAGTCATATAAATGGTATTATAAAACAACTTTTTAGTTAGTAAAGTTAACCAAAAGTGCCATAAGTGCCCCCCCCCCTTCCATAAAAAAAGCCCCGACGGAGGAGGGTGATTCAACTCCATTCCCGCTCCTAATGAAAGATTGGCTGTAGACTTGGGCTCTGTTTTTCGAAATCTTAACTGAAGATAAAATCCAAAGCTTAGTAGACACTTCTCATTTGATTGGCTAAGCATTAAGATCGATCTACTATTATCCAATTAAATTACTAAAATTTTGATTTTATTTTAGTTAAAATTTCGTGAAACAGGCCCCTGGGTGAAGCTGCAAGCCTAACACGCACGGCAAAAGGCCTGTCACACATGGGAGTGTACGTAAAAGAAAAACACTTGATATAATAGTTGGATTTGATATAAGAATAGGCCGTAGCGCAGCTGTCCGGGTGAAATTTCCCCAGTTAAATACGTATGCGCGTCTTCATTATAGCCCAATCGGAACAAAATAGATAAGGGCGTTAAATTACATTTCATAACATCTATCACACGGCATGGGCAATGTGGTCTGTCAAGGGTGATATGGCGACGAGGAACAGACGACAAAAACCAAGTTTAATCAGCAACCATGGCATGCTGTGAATAATAAAACGTTGTATAAGTAATCAATAAATTAATGATCCGTACTCTAAATACACGTAAATAATACAGTTAATCATAATTTACATTGATTTATCGAAGCTATCCTTTAATTTATATAACAACAGCCAAATAAATCAAAGAGCTGTAATCAAAAAATTTACATTGCGTGGTTAGTGTCAATTTTTATTTAGCTATTAATTCCCTCTATTATATAGATCGACACGCAAGGCGTTTTAAATTCTGACTTACTCAATTCGATACAAGCAGACAAATTTATCACTGTGACAAAATAAAAAAAAATGCCAGGAGTGGAGCCCAAAATAAGCTAAATGATTATCTACACCTAACTTATAGCAGTAACTGTTCATTTTGTCTATGTTGTGAATCTATATATATATATATATACATATATTAATTCGCCAAGTTGCATCCATCACTCGTGTTCTAAAGCATCGACCACTCAAATTTCATCGCCGAACGTAGTCAAGGTATTGTCACGGAACATCGACCAATAAAATTGCTTATCTTTGCTTAGCCTTAGTAGAAAATGTTCATTATATAACCCAGACACGGCATTCACCCCGTATATACCTACACCATGCTTGGGCATTAAAGCTCAATATGATAGAAACCCAAGTTATATGTCCGAAAAAGGTCACAGACAGGCATGTTCAAATTAATAGGCCCCTGCTTTCTTCTATTATGTCCCTCAATAATACAGATTGAGGCCCCGATCCATCAAAGTTCCAGTAGTAAAAGTCAAACGAAATATTGCATAAGAAAAAGAACCTCAAATCGATTTCTCGAAGCGTATTCGGCTTAATTAAATTGTATCCTAGGTCCATGAGAAATGTATAAAATATGCAGGGAACTACCATGTCGATCGCATTTGACACTTTTTACATCATATGAATGAGGAAATTAACGCCCCGTAAGTGGACAATCTTTCTAATTATAAAACGTCATCAATCATTAATTGATTGAATTATTAAAAACTATGTAAAACCGGGACTAGAACAGACTTTGTTATATCTTAAATGTTTCGGATTTATTCAATCGCTTCAGACGTGCCACCCGTTACCTATCAGAAGCGTCCGCCCATGGATTTAAGATTCGGTTATCACAATCAGATTTTTTACACCAATTGATATAAAAAGTGTAGTTCCAAGCACAGTATATGCCTACATGTATAGCGTGAAATAATTTTCTTTTCAGCCCACGGGTTTCAATCGATGAATAAAACATCCGAGGAAGTTTTGATTAGTCAGAACCAAAAATAGTTTTTCTATGTCTGACTTAAGTTGACTAATGATGATACAATTTTCTGCTAGTCAATACAATATTAAGAAAAAAACCTTACGTCCCCCCCCCCCCATTTCGTTTCGGGTGCAAGAAACCAAAACATGTTTTCATTTAGAGTGAAAGACAAGAATACATGAGTTATACTTTTTGTGTTGTGTCATGGAAACTAAATATATAAATTCGTGTATCAGTATTTTTGTGGTTAAGTAGAAAAATCCATGTTTTTGTCATACGTGTTTCAAGCAACATACTGAACTATTCCATGGCCTTACAACCGGATGTACACACCCAGACGACAATTTTTAAAGGCAATAAAACAAGTTGTTATTTTATCGCCTGGTTTTCATTAGTAAAAACAGGAATTCATATAGTCAGTGTAATAAATCTATTCCACTTAAAGCCCAGCTATGTTTAGTGAGACATTATTCTGATGCATGATGTCTATTTCGTTGTTATATCTCATCCAATGCAAAGCTTATCGACTAAGTCAAACAAAGGCACAGAACTTGGGGAATATACAGATCGTGTTCGAAGATCAAAACGGATCGAAAATAACAGTTTATAAGTTTATTTGCTCTTATTCGACTATCGATCATTCTTTGGGTTTAGATCGTGATGAATGTGAAGTAAAACAAAAACGATGGTATCTCTTGAGCTATAATTAAGACTCTCTTTCATCGACAATTGAATTAATTCTCTTTTTTTCTATAGGAATTTCAAAGAACATTCCTGAAGATTACAGGACATCAACAATTCTTGTTTAGTATGGACAAGCTGTATTTATCATGCTAACATTCGTGCAGTATAGAAATGGGTCTGGATGTAACGTCGGGCTTCTGATAATTCATTACAGCTAGATGTTTAATTATGGATAAGAATTACGCACGCCTGTCAGCAAACTTATTTTCCCTGGAGGTTATCTTGAATGTTTCGGTAATGATGTCCCAGCTTTCCCAATGGATGTTCAAATGCAAATACAAAGTTATGCCGATAGGAAATTGGAGCACTTGGGCACATACCATTATCTTAAAGTCGATTGCAACAAAATTATTCTGTCCGAATAATTGCGTGTTGACTGTACATTGTTTCAGAAAGAGCGTACTCATAATCTTAAAGCCTGTCTCAGCAATAATTAGAAGACATTGAATGAAATCCCTTTCAAATCACGACAAATGGCTTGTACATCTAGTTTTTAACTACTATAGTATAAACTGCTAACTCTTTATCTAATCTCCCATAATGTATCTTTAATGTTAACCATATCGGACCAAACTTGTAAAGCGCTGATGTATCTTTAATATAAATGATTGATTTCTAATGCATTTACTGTTAAATGCGCTCAGTACAGAATTCTAAAAAAAAATAAAATAAACAATAACATACAGCCATGGCACGAATGGTGGAAAAAAGCGTTGATTTAAAAGGAATTATAGGGAAGAAATTACCATCTTAACCTAAAACATGGCATCTTAAAGTTACAAAATGGACGACTTGGACACATCTGGACAACTAAGTGCTTAATGTGACAGTTTGCCATTTATCGGGTAAAAATAAGAAGGATATTTCAGTCAAAAATACTTTCTGCTGTCAACCCTATTTTATACAAATTAAAAGCTTCTCTGACCTTGTTGGTAGTCTTGGTCATTGGAATTCGATCGACGTTTTATATTGTTTATTTTAATTAATTGAAAAACATGTTTACGTGAACAACTAGATTGTGATCATTTAAAGTAACTAAAACAAGGCTGACACCAAACTGATCCCGCAGTGAATATTCGCTTGGCCGCTACAATTACTGATAAGCATGACATCGACGAGGCTTAATGAGTACGGCATATTAACTTTTTTACTCCGACAAATTAAATTCTCAAACATTTTTTTGAGGTAAAAGAAAAATAAATAAAGACGTTTGAAGTATTTGTAGTTAAAAAATATTTCCTATTTAGTGTAAATGGGTATTACAATAAGTAAAATGCATCATTTTGCCCGAAGCAGTTAGGTGTTAAGTAAACATTGCACGAGCCGATGAGCCAATGACTACGAGGTGTGCAGTCAACGCACGTGTTTTGGACAGCCATCCGTTACAGGGATAATTCGTAAGTAATTCTCTGTGAAACAGGTTGGGCTGACACTTGCACCACTCGGCTAATCTCGACAGATTCCGTAAACTACGTCAACTACATCTACACTCGGCAAACCTCGTAAGATTACGTAGTTTACGGAATCTGTCGAGATTAGCCGAGTGCTACATCTAGTCTCGGATGTATGACAGTAAGTGATATGTACCTACGCCCATACATTTGCGATGCGGCTACCGGTTTACTTTAACAGGAAAACTTGACGCTATTACACAAATTGGGAACTTGTGTTTGGAACACTCGGCTAATCTCGACAGATTCCGTAAACTACGTCAACTACATCTAGTCTCGGATGTATGACAGTAAGTGATATGTACCTACGCCCATACATTTGCGATGCGGCTACCGGTTTACTTTAACAGGAAAACTTGACGCTATTACACAAATTGGGAACCTATTCGGCTAGCGACCTATTCGACCGATCGAGCTGCAACCTGTTCGTTGGAAACCTATTTAGAGTAAAGACAACTGCAGTCTCTATTTATCAACCAATAAAATCCAACGTTATGTCTATCAAATGAAAGTAGAATATATTATTTTTTATCCATTCCTTCAGCTCAGAATAGACGTGTAATTTCGTCATTATCTTACAGCTGGATCGGTCGAATAGGTCGCTAGCCAAATAGGTTGCCAACTTGTGTTTGGAATGGGCGCAGCCATGTTTCATCCGGGACCTTTAAAGTAGTTCCAATATGACGGAATTCATCATACAGCCGAGTTTAGATTCCCGAAATCTTACGAGGTTTGCCGAGTGGTGTTTGGAATGGGCGCAGCCATGTTTCATCCGGGACCTTTAAAGTAGTTCCAATATGGCGGAATTCATCATACAGCCGAGTTTAGATTCCCGAAATCTTACAAGGTTTGCCGATTGACACTTGCACGATTCCGTGGCACGCATTTGCGCAAACTCATCGTGCCAATGCGGGAAGTGCGTAAACAATGCGCAAATTATGCGTGAACTCGTCGTGCCAGTTCGTGTCAATGTGGACACTGATGGGCACGACAAAATCGTGGCCAAAAGTCTTTAACCATGTATACATTATGCAAGAGCTAACCCTGCCTATTGCATATCTTTCGTTAGGCCTGAAATGTAATCCAAATTATTAATAAGACATAAATTAACTAATCCATGTCATAATCAACTCTCAATGGCATCGCTAGCCTGCGATGTTTATTGGATTACGTTCTGATTTGCTCTTCGACTTCCATTAATTTATAATTAAACCAAAAACTGGATAATCGAGACTATGTTTTTTATGTTTAGTAATGATGATCGAGGCTAGTCCCAATAATCAATCGCTATACCCATTACATTATCTAGATTGAACGTAAATCAGTTTATACAATCTTGTTGTTTATTTATGATTGCATTGTCACTTTGTAAAGTGGCACTGAACATGTTATATGAAAGGGTGCACTATAAATATGCTGTAATAATGATAATAAATATAAAGAAAATTATTTTCCATTTGTAAAAATTGTGACTCATTGTGGTCAACAAATAACTATGAAAATGCTGCGAGAATGTATCAAGCAGTGGAGTGAAACGATTCCAGAAGCGGGCATTATTGTTGACTCTTCGCAGTAATCAGACAAAGTTCTACATATTTTATCAGAAGTTTATTAGCATGGCGTCTTTCAAAGGATGCTGGCCTGACCTTGCATTGATCTTCCTTTTGTAAACAATATGATTTCTGGGTTTCTTCATTTATAAGAAATTCCTACTATAGGCTTCGAGTACAGATAAAATTTTCACATAATTACAATAATGGTCGGGTAAACTGACAATTGGGGTTTATATTGACCCATGTACGATCATAATAGAGACGAAACAGACTAGATTCGATCGACATTGATCTTGCTAGTTTTCCAGGGACAGAAACAACGCATCTATATATTTTCAGTAATCAGACTCCGCTCAAGAACGTGTTGATTTAAGTTCGCCAAGTCATGAAAATCTATATTTTCAGAGTGATTCGAGCACCCGGTTCACTGGTCTTCCAGCAGTAGCACTGACTTTGTTTTCTACGCCTGCACGGAAATAAAACGTATTTCATTTAGAATTCGAGCTGGGAGGAGGGGGGGGGGGTATTGGTGGATAAAATCGTGTATATTATGATTTAGACATTGAAATAAAATAGTGATTGTCATTAAAAATTACAAGACAGCATACTTTACATTGAGTATTAAGTCCAATAAATTAAATGACCCTAACAACATCCCCTCAGCTATTATTAATAATACACTATACGCTTGGATGTCTGATATCCTACCAAATCCGTTGTTTCTATCAAAGTTGTCAGATTCTGTTCAATGATAAAACTGAAATAATAAGTAGGATGGTAAATGTCACCACTAACAAAAGTAGCTAAGTCTCTAACTCCATATCATCCAAAATCTTCAACCTTGAAAACACGAATTATTTGAGAATTTAAATCAACATTGATGCTGTGGTCTTACCGGAAAACGACCAACATTGATGCTGTGGTCTTACCGGAAAACGACGGGCTTCTGATATCCAATAAACATTTTACTATGTATCACGAATCATTTTAACAAGAGACTCAGGGGACGACGCTAAACACATTGCACCAAATCAAACTGTGTATGTAGACTGGAATAACCAGACGCTAGAAATTTGCTTTCGATTTAGACTGCTGGCTTATTTTGCCGAACATAACTGATTTGAAATCGGAGTAAAAACGGAAACCATTGAATGTAAATCAGTTTATATACATTTATATTACTTCATTATTATATGCGTTGCGACCCATTTGTGTCTATTTCTAGGTACCAAATATTAGTGATTTAGCTCCTTTAATACATTACATAAAGTAAAAGGCCTATACACAGTCAATTTGAAGAAAGTATTTGTTGCTATGATCTGAAACACTCTAACAAGCGAATAATATTGTACCCTTCAAATGTAGCTTGATAATCATGGGGTGCGTCTAAACCGTAGCTACCCGCGTCAAAAAGGGATGCTTTGATCAATGTAATATAACGATAACGATTTACGAAAACTTTTCCTACTTTTCACGGCAGATGCTCTTGATGTTTCTGCCTAATATTACGTATATTAACGCTAAACACGACCCAGTTCTAGTTATTTCATTGAGATATCACAAGTACTCTAAAAATACATGTCAAATTTTGTAGTTTTTTAGTAAATCTATGGCAACTGAGAAAACAACAATTTGGTACTTTACCAAACAAAACAATCAGTTGACGGGTGTGTCCACCTGTCTTAATGATTAAGTTTTAGGGCATCTTTTTAAGAAGACAGGGTGGTGTTGATTTTCTATGACTGGAATATATAATAACCATGTTACTGACAAATCTCCTGTTGAATTTAAAGGTAAGATGCCAGTCATTTAGGAATGACTATTGACTATTTGAACATGCAACCCATTGCAAATATTAGTAAGGACTACCAATTGAACAAAAATAGCAATTTTTGAGTGTTATGACTAATTTATGACCCTTGTATAATATTGCTTTTAACTATGGTCATTTTGAGACTGTAATTGTGATTTTTTAAAGATAGATTTGCAAAGGCACTAAATTTCATGCCAGACTCTATATTTTTCCATACATTGAAAGAATTGGTCCCTGGTGATTTTTTCCCTGTTAAAAGGTATTTTAAATGTTGTTTTTAGCAATAAATAAGTGTAAGTGGACTGTAATTACAGTTTTAAAATTCATACATAAATATATGAAATTTGGTGTGGTTTCCCTTTAAATGCAAAACAGGTGTATATTATTAGAAAGTAAATTATTATGTAAATAAATGAAAATAATAAGCAGATTTATTGCAGGAAAAGCTGAGTTAAAATAATTAATAAAATACAACCAACAACCAGGCAAATTTTAAGACTTTTATAGCCACATATAGGTATATTATATTGCACTTTACATTATAATGTGTAAGTTTATAAAATATATAAAGAATAGATATAATCAAGAACAGGTTTCAATTCCATTTATTGTTCAAGCTGCTAAATATGACTTTATTAAATAACCAGTGCTTAAAGATACATTCCCATGAAAGCATTTATAGGATAGTTTTTTTAAAATAACAGTATGGAAAACTTGGTAATCTGGAAACTAGAGATGCCCAATATATCTAGAAAAATACAGGATTCCCTGAAAACCACCTGTGGGGAAAGCACTGGGAAAAAATATCAGGGTATCACTAACTGGCAGCTTATATAAATTTTAAACCCATCAATATCCCCCAAACAGCCTAACCCTTCGATCAAGAAATAACAACCCGCTCTTAAGTCAAACTGGCAAACAATAATCCATTAAGTCATTAATCTATGAAGTTGGGGTATTTCCACACAAATACAATTTTTTGAGATGGATTTGACACAAATTTTGGATAGATTAATTAGTCCAAATATATCATCAAATCACCAAGTTTCTACACAGGAATGTTTCTTTACATTTTCACTAAAAGTCATTTGCTTTTTATGACCACCATGTCTAATTTTACACTACTTTTTCCATGCAAAAAATGTACTCACATCAATTTTTAATAGTGGATTAAGACCAAAAAATCAAAATATCAAGAAGCAGTAATCTTCTTGTTTGGATTCAATCATAATAAAAAGAGGTCCATTAAAAGACTTTAGCTTCAATCACCTAAAAATTCAATCAAAACTTCACAACCATAATCAATAGTCAAAACGACCATAGTCAACATGCATATAAGAGGTTGTAAAAGTAATTCATTGCCTGGGTTTGAATTTTAAATGTTTCATTAACATCACTTTTGAATAAGATGCTGAATATTGCGACATATATCATTTATCACATCTTTGTAATTTTTTGAATTTTCAATCCCTTTTAGAGATCAATAATGTAACAGAAAAAGATTCAAAACCCCATAAATGCTGATTAGAAATTTTAATACTTACTTTTGAAATACTGATTTAGAATTTATTTATATGTTTGCAAATAAATATTAAAGTGGCATTAGGTAAGATTAGATAAAGAGCTGACAGTTCATGCAAGGTACCCGCAATTTAATTTTAGGCTAGTCTCAATTGTCATTAATATTGTTGTTACAATAATAAACAAAATCTTGATTATCCATTTTTCTGGTTATTTCATCCAAACTGCATGCATCCGATGGCATCAAGAGTTGATTATAGTCTTGCTAAGTTAACCCTTAGAACCCGAAATGCCGCAAAACCGACTTGACGTTGTATCGCATATACCCGAAATGTCGGTTTTGCGGCTTGGGGCGTGTCAAGCTCCAATTACATTAACGTCATAATTAATATGACGTCCTGTAAATCCAGGGAGGGACGTGCGACACCCCATGTATAGTCAGTGTTCAAAGGGTTAATAATAATTTATACAGAGCCCTTCAATAGACAGATTTAGCTCTTACATAATGCATGTGTAATGAAATAAGCTGACCGAAAGACTTAATCTCCCCCACCTTTATACAAAAAATATGTGTTTTTGCAAATCAGATTATTTATCACTCTGCTTAAACAGGCATTACACAAAAGCTAAATCTACCTATTGCAGGTCTATTTTTTATGCCTTAAATGTTATATTTATTATTAATTAGACATTAATTAACTTATCTTGACCATAATCAACCACAATATCAACTCTTGATGCTACTGGATACTATACATTTTCAACAGATTTAAATACTATTTGCAGTTTAATTACATTAATTTAAAAATGGAATATGGATAATCAAGACTTTGCTTATTATCTTAACAATGGCAGTAATGACAATCAAGGCCACACTGATCTTCTAACGACGATAACTTAGTTCAGATAAAAGAAATTTGACTGAAATTTTCAACATGTCCCTTTTCATTATCTATTTCTTTAACTATAAATGAGGGCAAGGGATTGTCAGCTCTTTATCTTATCTTACATAATGTCCCTTTAATCAGAGCTAATTATCAATTCTGGTCATGGTTTTGTTATAATAAAACTATAACCCAAGTTTCAAAAAGTAACTTAGAGTTACCAACAAATCAAACTTCTTTGCACATAATTGGGTGCAGTCAATAAATTCCATTGATCATCTTCACCAGATTTACAGACCCATTTTAATAGTCCCTTGCTTTCTTTGAAAGACGGCACACAAAAATGTAAAAATGATTGAAATAATCATTCATTTCTTACCATACAAAAATGCAAAATTGTAAAAATAATTTTTCATTTAAAAGCAAAATAACAATTGATAAAATATTACATATACCGTTATCACGATATTGGCTATATTTAAGTTTATCACAGTTAATTCATACATGTTGTATATAAAGGTTCAAGTAGATTTATCAATCAACATTACTCATCTCAATCCAATATCAACATCAAATCAGATTCTTAATAACTGAACTTTGAAGACCTCGAACTTTTCTTGATTGCCATCTCGTAAATCACCAATGACATCTTCATTCCTGTAAATAAGATAATTATAATGCAAAACGTACTTTCATTCATAGTGTATACACTACATTATTTGGAAGATAGGTTACAGAAGAAATGTCAATCCTAACTTATTAGCTCAGATCCTTTTGGTTTTGCGAATGCTAGTTTTTGTATCTGAGCAACCTAATGCATATTTATATTCATTTAATGGAATGTAACAAAAAAATATATTATTTGTAGAAAGAAATAATTTATATTTTTGGGCGAATTACTGGTGAATGCTCTTATACTAAACTAACAGTATGTATCACAAGGCAAGGAAAATATTATATTTTTTTTATCAACTGCTTACTGGTACACAGTGAGTGGCTGGTCACAGGTCAGATGCTTAAGCAACATGTGCAAATGTTGCTTATCCAGTAAGGCAGGGGGCATAAATATGTTGCTGTCCATATAAAAGGATTTATTAAATCAAGACTATAGCATATTTCATTCAGTTCTCGTCTTTGTTTAGAGGTCGGAAATATTATAAATTCATTCAATATTTTAATTTTTAATATATATATATAAAATGTCTTATAAATAGGACATTTATACACTCACCTCATTTCCCTATTATTATCAAAAACATGCAAATTACTAGCAGCCTTCAATAACTTTACAGCTAATGTAGCTTTCAATGTAGAAATTTTGTCATTTTCATTAATCTGTAATCTATAAAGAATGTCTCTTATATTTTTCATCAATTGTAATATTAGATTAAAATTTTGGATCAAAATTAAAAAAAATTGAAAGTGGCAGCATAATTAAAGCCACCATGATACTAATGACTTTCAAATGGCTTCATGACTTTGGCCCAATTGAAAAACATTTTTTTACAAGTCTTCCATTTCAGCCAAGTTGATGAAAAATATGCTAACACTTCATAATTTCATCCCAGAATTCCTAATGCACATACTGTTGCAATTAACAACAGTAAGCTAATACATTAATTCCACTACAAACAAAAGTAAGAAATTTTGATCACAATTGGAGACAGCAATCTGAATGTATACTTACATAATAGAAGATTTATCAGGAGTAGATTCTAATTCTGATATAAGTTTATCTTCATCACTTGATTCTGTCTTTAATTCCTGGTCTATAAATCAAACAATACAGATACATCACATACAGAAGAAATAATATTTGGATAATTATAAACAAAGACCAAGAGAATTGATCGGCTAACCTGTATTTACAAGCCCGGCGGCCTGATCAATACTGATCATAGATTTTAAAAAGAAATTCTGTTCAAAGACAAAGATTACTATTAGAACAATATTTGATGCTAATACAATATCTTAAGTTCATGTATGTTTTTGAAGCAAGGGCAATAAATCCAAACTGATTTGCAGAAATGCGTTAATGTTCTATGTGCAATCACACTTTTCGGTAAAAATTATTATTTCATCTAGTTGGCAAAATAAAGTGCCCGAAATCTAATAAAACACTAATTTTACTTTTTTAATTGAATACCATGAAGTCGTACTGAATTGACTATGGATTAAAACACTTCATCTAGAACCAATCTAATTTGTGCAACATTTTTTGGGCATCGATTATAGTTTGTGAATGCAGCTGCAACAGTCTGATTGGATGGTTGAAATTCAAATCGGCATAGAGTGGGATGCTGGTTGCAAAACAATCGGAAACTTTATGTAAAGTTATGGCTATCGTCCCCCACGATTGATTGTTTGGGATTCGGGCCAGCCACCGAAAATAGGCTATATTAAACCACATTGAAGTGGCTGTATTCACAGGCTGAACAGGAAATTTTCTACCGAAGGAACCATCTTCCATGGACTGTAAATAATTGATTGGTTGATGGGAATTCAAGTCACCCATGTAAGTTAGGCTATATTAGACACTTTGAATTTGCTGTATACACTGGTTGGAATAGTAGGTAAATGCATTTGCAACTGTCAAATATTCAAAATATCCATTGAGCCTGCAATATTTAGCGGATTGGAATACATTTTTTGAAAATAATTAAATTGTTAAATGGATATTGTACCGACTTCGGTAATGATGATCAAGGCTAGCCTAAAATTCAAAAGCTAGTATTTCGGCTCAGAGGGGAGCAACTAGACTGAAATTTTCAGCATATTCTATTTACATTATCTATTTTTTACATATTACAGCGAAAACAGTTAACTCTTTATATGATCTCCCATAATGCCTTTATAAAGGGTATCATGTAGGTATTCACTTCCATTACTTGTATCCTCTGATTCTACAATTTGTAAGAATTATTATCAAATTAAGAATGGTATTATAGCAAGAGTAGACTAATTCATTGCTGGGGGTAACAATAACTGATCTATCCACGATCCATTCATTTTAAAAGGTAGAGGATATATCAATATATGTATCTACCTTGTGGTAAAAAATGTAAAGAATAATATAAATCATTCTGATTTCTTGTGACTGGCCAGGCAAAATCTTTTCTGTCGATTTTATTTTGAGTAGGATGAAGTTTTAATCCATCTTCAGCATCTAAACCTTTACCATAAACATAATATAAAAACTTCTGTTTAGAATTAGCTGGTCCTTGAGTCACATAAAGTCTTTTAAAGTCATCTTCATTATTGCCATCTGAAAACATTCAAATATTACATCATTTGAAATAGAAATTGTAATAGCAGTTTAATGAAAGAAGAATGTGTATTCTATAAAAGAAATTCAATAATGCTGCCCAAGCAAAATATTATTATACTTATGCACCATAAACCATAATTTTTAACCGTGGGCCTCCTGATTAGTGAGCTAGCACCTTACTCTTTAACCCACAGTGGTCCTCTCTTTAATAAATGTATAATTTCATTTTTGGAACAAATAGAAATGGTCAGGTCATTTTGAATCTTTTCAATCAAAAATATAACACTACTACTTACTAATATCTTGTGTTTTTAACCTTGCATGATAAAAATAATGTTTTTTATCCACCGTTTCTGTTCCAGCATAAGGTCTTTCTATTCTCTTTTGTTTATTGACAGGTTCATCAGTATAGGGACCATATCTGTATCTCACAGAACCATGATCAATATCAACTAATACTGGGGCATCTAAAATCATTGGCTGACAAAAAAAGGAGAGAGATTGGGTTTAATGTCCTCCACTCGATACAAACTAGGTCATTTCAGGACTTGCATACGGTTCAAGTTTATTTCAATAATTAGCTTACATGTACGGGTCTTTAGCAGTGGGAGGAAACCGGAGGACCCAGAGAAAATCCACAAGGTTGGACAGGTGATCCTACTCCTTGTCACATATAACTGGAGCATCAAAACTTGCCAGTTGACTCAATGACAGACCTTACGATACAATGTGCACATACTAACCAATCGGCCATCCAACCCCCAATGGAGTAATTTAAACATACATTATGGGAGAGCAAAAACTGACTTTTGTCGGTCTTCCTTTGAGCCTCAGATGTCATAGAAATTATAAATTAGATCTTTATTTAAACAACAAGCCCGAAATGAACACTGTAGACCCACGGATGGCTTGGATTGGGCTCGGATTAAAACAGGATTTCGTCGACTGATTTAATCACTATGGCGTCGTGGGTGGGGTTTCTCCGTGACGTTGACGTCATCATACTTCCGGAAATTATTCATAAAAGACAGTGATGACAGAGGCTATACACAAGCTTCACTAGATACCGTTTAAACATTACTTGATGATCGAGACTATGTAGGTGGAGTTAACGCCTGTCGATCAACAATCGGCCATAGTGGGAAAAGGGTGTCGATGATTTTAACTACCATTTCTAGTAAAAAATTATAGTGGTAACAACTTTGTTCAGGATAAAGTTATTTGACTGAAATTTTCAATATATTCTTGTTTCACCATCTATTTTTGAACTTTTATAGCAAGAATGGCTAACTCCTTGTCAAAATCTCCCATAATGTATCTTTAAAGTAAGAACAATGTTAATGTCTACAGATAATATTATGTTTACACAGATTGCAGATATAATATTAAAACAATGACTACTGCTATGGCTGATCCGTAACATCCAAGCTCTGATTTCTGTTATATCTGGCTTAATTTGTGTAATTTTTAGCTCAATTTCCATAGAAGTAACTCTTTCAGTTCATGTGGTATTTAAGAAAAATATAAGATGCTAAATGGATAACACATTAAGTTTCTGAAATCTTGGAAATTAATACAGAACACAGGTCTATCTGGATTTTTTCAGTTAAGAATCTAACCTTTTATTGTTTATATTAGGTCTTGATCGTGAAATGCAGTTTGAGATGGGAAAACTACCCTTGCTTTCAAAAATCTAATTTTTCTGGTTGCTTATGTTTACTATGTCACTATAATGTGTTTGTATCTTAATCTTTCTTTTGCTGTTTGTAAGCAGTATTATTTAAAATGGGTCTTTAAATAAGGGCATGATTTGTTGTCAACTTACAATGCACGAGAAAAACTTGTGATATGAACTTAGAAAGTAACTGAAACTTCAATTGGGGGTTTATTGATTTGAAAATCTTAATTGAGTATGGTCTGATTGTGTATAATGCACTTTGTCTCTCCATCCTTTAATTTTGCAAATTCAAAAGCAATATAAAATTTACCTTGAATTTGTTACAACAATATTACACAATTGTGAGTATCTACATGTATAGGGAACAATTATATACATGTATATATATTTTTTTTAAAAAAAAATATATTACATTTTCTATACATTGCATATATCTGAAACCACAGGCACCTCTTCAGTCACACACGGATTACACAATCCCCACATAATAATAAATAGAATTGTCTACACATTCAACATTGTATTAAATTGTATTAACGCTTCCTACCAAATAGTTTAGAATCAAAGTTCAATAAGTTGTATTTTCTGCACATTATTAGCATCAAAACATATCAATATTATCATTGTATATTTAAAATAATATGTATAAATCCAATAGATCTACTTCTGCACATCGAATCATATTTATTTACTATTAATATCATATTTTGAACGGGTACCAGTCAAATCGTCCACAAACATACAAAAATGTTATCTACCTTTTTATTATTATGCGACAAATTTTCTGAATATACTAAACGGGGGTTAGCAGGTGCCCCTTCCCTTGGATTACTGCTGACACCATTTCCCATGATATCAAATTATTTCATAGAAAATTATGTAAATAAACAACTTTCTACAATCATGTTTTGATATACACTTCTTGACAAGCTTGGTTAACAACCATATTGTTTACAGTTACAGGTCCGCACCAGGTTGTTCACGCAGAAATCATGAAACTCCACGTTACACGTTTATTTACAGGTTTTTTTTGGGTTTTTTTTATTACGGATAAAATAAAAAAAGCAATGGTTAATTTATATGGCGATACTTTTCTCTGATTGATTAAAACAGATTAATTTTATTGATTTGTTCTGGTTAATATGTATTTATATTCTTGGAGAAACATTCCTTGCTCGCCGATTTAAAGACCGCCTTACGACTGGATGAGAGAGAATAAGGTTAACGGTTCATTTAAGGTCATGGTTCATTTACGATGTTAATGATCATGTGATGACAAAATGGCGGCTTTTATGTTTACAGTTACTCCCAGTATACAAAAGGCAGTTTCTTTGATAAATAACATCGAAAAATCAAAAATATCTTTGCTGTTAACAAGAATTCTGTCAAAGCTTTACATTGTGGAGAGTCGACCATTTACTGATGAGGAAGAAGAAAAGCTGCAAGGGGCGCTGGGAGTTTCCTCTGAGGAATTGGAACTCGTTTTGCAAACATTAGAATTTTTTGTCCAGCAAGCGGCTTATCATTCTGCGAAGCCACAAGTTTTATCGACTCAGTTAAAAGAACTTCAAATTGATGATGATAAAGTTGACTGTATCGCCGAAGTTTGGACAAATGGTGCTTACGGTGTGATTAATAGATTGAAAAGTAAGGGACTGGCATGTAAAAAGTTAGAAGATATTAATTGGAGATTGAATCTTCAACTAGCTCAGTCAACCAAAGTCAAACTAAAAGCACCAAATACGTTATTAGAATTGGCATTGAAAAGTGATGACGATGAATCAAAAGAAAGAATTCGCTTAGACTTTTCCCATGAGGAGCTTTATCAATTTTACCAACAGTTAGAAACTATTCAACAACAGCTCGACACACTCTTTAAATAATGGGACATATTTTCAATCACAACTCGGCTAAAATTAAAACTGATTTATGGGACAAATTGATGGTCATATGTTGCTAATTCTGATGCTATATACGAACTGAGGAAAGCATATGTGGTGGATCCTGATCAATATTTTCATCATTAGAGAAGATGAAAAATGGCAAAGTCTGAATAGTTGGCAATTATATATATTACCAAGTTTTATCAATTATTCCAGTTAACTTAACAATTAATGCATGGTTATCAAAGTACATGGAATAAAAGAATATTTTTCAATATATTTATATCTTATTCTTAAACAATCTGATTAAAATAGCATTATGCAAGAGCAAAATCTGCTTATTACAGGTCTTTCTTTAACTCTTAACTGACCCACGGCGACTTTTGTCGACACCTATGTACCCAGGGCGACTTATGTCGACAAAACTAGTTAGCCGAATGCAACGTTCCTAGCGCAATGAGAGTTACTCCCCTTATAAACAGGCGGCCTTTTCTCATTTGTTTACTTCCTGTTTGACATTTAAAAATCTTACTGTTTCTTCTTGAAAAATTATAATAAAACGGTGATATGTCTAGGCCATGGACCTTATAACATATAAGGTCCATGGTCTAGGCCTACACAACAACAACGTTCTTCGTACGACAGGTTACTGTATACCTATCGAATGACAGTGATTCAGATTTTATCGGTGGTTGGTTAGATATTTACAGTTTTGCATGAGGCTAAAACGTGATAGAAGCTAGGCTAATCCACAAAATTTTAATTATCGGTAGGCCTACTTTTAAATTTTAATAATTCATGATAAATGGTTTTTTTTAGTTCACAAAAGCCGAACAAAAAATAGAAATAACTATTATATCTATGCAGGCCTACATGAATTTTGCATGAAAAGTCTAAATTAATTTGTTTGTATAAAATTCATATTTATGAAAATGGCAATTTAGAATATTTCATCCATTTACACGGAAGCCCAGAAGGGATTTATTTTCAGTTGTTATATGATTTTAACAATATTGACCATTATGACGTGGGTTTTTATGACGTTATGACGTCAAACCTCTGGGTCATTTAAGAGTTAAGCCTGAAATGTTATCTAAATAATCAATTAGACATTAATTAACATATCCAGACCATAATAAACACTCTATGTCAAGGCTAGCCTTCGATGTTAGCGGATTAAGTTCTTATGTGCCGCTTAATGGCCGTTGATAATCAAATCAATCAAGTGGATAATCGAGACTATGCTGTTTATATTAATGATTTGAGTAATGATGACCGAGGCTATGTGAATATTTCAAATGCTTTTTTTTTGGCTAACAGTGAATCAATTTGACTGAAATTTTCAGCAAATTATCTTTACACTATGTAGTTTTTAACTATTATAGTGAGAACTGCCACCTCTTTATCTTATCTCCCATAATGTAACTTTAAATTAGAGATCTATATTTCACTTTTTTTTTATACTTTTGATGGCCTCACGATCTGACCAGTTGTAGTGGGAGTTCTGTCAAGGGGGCATACCAGCGGCTTCGAACCTATGATGTCAGACAGTTGATTAACCAATCAGCATTATTTCTACTAGGATACACACAGCTCATGCATCGGACACCAAGAACATGCTGCAACAGACTGTTTTATTAGCTAGTTAAATAATCAATCAGTACTTGGGTTATATTGCAACTCTTCCAGATCCTAGTTTAGTACTAGTAAAGATAAGTAAAACAAAATTTAGAACTATAAAAAACAAAACGATATTACTGACCGAGGAGCCCAGGGGGTCCAGGGGATCTCCCCCTGGATATTTTTGAAAAATGAACCCCAAATATGCGATTTGGTGCAATATCTGATTATAATCTCTATCAAATAATATATTTCATAAATCAATTGACTTAGGCCAAAACCACGACCTGCAAGTAATTTACATCCAACCTGTGAAATTATCATATCGGCATAATATTATTAATTAACATATTATCATTGTATCGTCAAGAGTGAAGAGAATTTTACTGGTTGAAAAATGGGACTAGTTGAGAAAATTTTGACCATTTGATTAACCAGTTAGAAATATTGAATTGGCAGGAATATTTTCATTGAAAAATTCCCATTTTTATACGCCCACATGGAAATGTGGTCGTATATTGCCGTCGCCCCCGTCCGTCCGTCTGTCGGTCCGTCCGTCGGTCCGTCCGTCCATCGTCCACAATTTCTTGTGAACGCTCTAGAGGCTAAAGTTAATAGCCGATTGACTTGAAATTTATACACAGTGTTTAAGGTCGTGAGACGAAGAAGCCTATTGATTTTCAGCGATATCCGATAATTACTACCAGAGTTATGACCCTTGATCACTTTGAAAAATCTTGTGAACGCTCTAGAGGCTATAGTTAATATCCGATTGACTTTAAATTTATACACAGTGTTTAAGGTCATGAGACGAAGAAGCCTATTGATTTTCGGTGATATCTGATAATTACTGCCAGAGTTATGACTCTTGATCACTTTGAAAAATCTTGTGAACGCTTTAGAGGCTAAAGTTAATATCTGATTGACTTTAAATTTATACACGGTGTTTAAGGTCGTGAGACGAAGAAGCCTATTGATTTTCAGCGATATCCGATAATTACTACCAGAGTTATGACCCTTGATCACTTTGAAAAATCTTGTGAACGCTCTAGAGGCTATAGTTAATATCCGATTGACTTTAAATTTATACACAGTGTTTAAGGTCATGAGAGGAAGAATCCTATTGATGTTCGTTGATATCTGATAATTACTGCCAGAGTTATGACCCTTGATCACTTTGAAAAATCTTGTGAACGCTTTAGAGGCTAAGGTTATTATCCGATTGACTTTAAATTTATACACAGAGTTTAAGGGCATGAGACGAAGAAGCCTATTGATTTTCGGTGATATGAGATAATTACTACCAGAGTTATGACCCTTGATCACTTTGAAAAATCTTGTGAACGCTCTAAAGGCTAAAGTTAATATCCGATTGACTTTAAATTTGTACACAGTGTTTAGGGTCATGAGACGAAGAATCCTATTCGATTTTCAGTGATATCTGGCACTTGATCACTTTGAAATATCTTGTGGACAAAGGCCTTGAGACAAACCATCAAAACTATTCTAATCATTTCTGATAATTATTTAATGGGCTATTACTCGTAATAAGATTATCATGTGTTGTAAATGTTCTCCTTACTGATAAAAGAAACAATATGCGACAACCCTTGTTGACTGCCCGGACGACTTAGCTGTTGTGGGCGTATGTTTCGTTGCCTATTGTGGGCGTATCTTTATTGCTGGGAGCGCTAGTTGATTCCTCCTGTGATGGAAGACCACAAAAAACATTGGTACAGAGTGTTGAAAATGAAAATCATAAAAGCTGCTTTTTAATTTTGGATTCTGGCGTATCTCCACAAACAGGGTGCAGGTGACTTAATAATTAGTAAATTTGCCTGAGACAGTGTCGGGTGAATCCGATGAAATTTTCGGTTGAAATTCGTATCCCCATTGCAGGATTCTGAATTCTGACCCACACCCAGCACAACCTGTCCAGAAAGTCTATTATACCAGCCCATTCCAGACTCCAGTGATGGCGTGACGGCCTGTTTAAGCCACGGCCCCTGATGATAATGATGTTAGAGACTTAGCTATTTTATACATGTATAAAGTTAAAATTGAGAGTACAAGTGAGAGTAACTCTGGGGGGAAAAATACTGTTATTAAGTCTTTGTCATCATAAATCAGCTTTTACTCATACTAATTGTTCAATAAGTATATTAATTTAGAAATACATGTACACATCTTTTGTTCATTGATGAAATGAAATAGGGTTTAACGTTGGGCTTATGAAGACAGTCATATGCCATACAGTGTGCTATGAGGGACATTTTGCCTGGGCAGTGGCACTATGGCCTACTCTTATATCAAATTCCAACTGCCATTTTTTATATGCATGCCAATGTGTAAATGGGAACTCGTTTTTTTGTCCCATTCGAATGACAAGACAGCTGTCCTTGTCAGGCCCTTTGTCATGCACCACCGAAAAGGGGAGACTTAGCTATTTTATACATGTATAAAGTTAAAATTGAGAGTACAAGTGAGAGTAACTCTGGGGGGAAAAATACTGTTATTAAGTCTTTGTCATCATAAATCAGCTTTTACTCATACTAATTGTTCAATAAGTATATTAATTTAGAAATACATGTACACATCTTTTGTTCATTGATGAAATGAAATAGGGTTTAACGTTGGGCTTATGAAGACAGTCATATGCCATACAGTGTGCTATGAGGGACATTTTGCCTGGGCAGTGGCACTATGGCCTACTCTTATATCAAATTCCAACTGCCATTTTTTATATGCATGCCAATGTGTAAATGGGAACTCGTTTTTTTGTCCCATTCGAATGACAAGACAGCTGTCCTTGTCAGGCCCTTTGTCATGCACCACCGAAAAGGGGAAACCACATCGGAAAATCCTGATGAACTTTCTCGGCGAACACGAGAACCTCCTGGCTAACGAGCCAGCGTCTTACCCACTTAGACACAGTAGCTCTCTGTTCCTTGATGACAGTGATAAGATTTTCTGAGTGTCTTTCAATAAGTTCCAATCATTCCACCCAAAACTCAATCTATAATATCATGTATTCAAAATACAGCGTTTCGAAAGCACCGAAATAAACAACAGAGTAGGTCATGTGCACCCAATGCTTTTATGGTTTAAAGTATTGGTGGTAATAATAATGTAATTAAAATCAATTCAGTTATAAATTTATATATTTAACATATTGATACATAAAAATAGAAGAATTTTAAAATGTATATATATATATCTTTGATAGTTAAATTGTAAAATAATACAATGGAGTTTAAATTAGACATTATTTTGAGGATGGAATATATACTATAATATGACAGTCAGATCCAAAATCAATAGAAGCCAAGCAAGCCTATTGATGTGTAACAATGTATAATTACTATAATACATTACATATATTGTACAGAAATATTCCCATTGGTTAAAAATATATTCTTTATCTGAAATATAGTTATTTCCAATAACAGGAAATTATTAGACTCTGATATTAGCCCACAATAAATTAAACACCAACATTGTAGCATCCTACTTTAAAATAAATTACCAATTTCTATATTATATGTCCACATGAAAATGTGGTTGTATACTTGGTGTCACCTCTGTCCGTTGTCCATAATTTCTTTTGAACACTCTACATTTATTATCTGGGCGTATGTTTCGTTGCCTGCAACCTTTTTTTTTTTAAAGATATGGATGATTCTTTTATAAATCACTGTATTCTATTTTATTATGTAACCCATCAAAAATTTGAAATAAAGGAAATTACATTATATTAATCAGTAAAACAGTAAAGTAATTGTCTGACTGTATTATGTGACTTAAAAGACAATTTAATAAAAACCCAACATAATAATAATACACAACAAAGATGCAATATGTTAGTAAGAAATAAGATTCTCAAAGTGGTTTATTTGGCAATAACTTCATACATCCATACTTGACATTTGGCAAATATTGGTATAATTTTATAGAAATATACTAAACTAAACCGGGTCACACGATATGCCATCATATCCTAAAAGTTTTTCTTAATGTTTTCTTGGCATAGAAATTATCTGTATTCTAACTTTAATAATCTCATACAAAAAAATCTGCTTTCTCTATCAATCATCCGTTTACAAATATCACAATGGAATTTACCTCTTTGTTTTAGTCCAAATAAAGTTTGAATTGTGGTGATCTAACGTTATTTTTTTTTTCACTTTAAAGTTTAGTTCAACTAAAAATAGGTTGTACCTCAACATTGATACAAACAATGCAAGATGTATCAAAGAAACAATATCAAGACTTTATTTTTCACCCAATTCAAAGAGGTATCATTTTAATTTAAATAAATTACATAAATATCACAAATGATCCATGACATATATGGAAGGATTTAAGTGAGCATTTTTTAAAGCTAGCTATCATCTTTTTTCACTGTCTCGTAATTTATTAAACATAATGGTAAAATCTGATTTGAACTAAAAACAACATATTCTTGACTAAACATGGCTTCTCCATTATCACAAGGTTTATATAACCTACCAGGCACCTAAAAAAACAAAAACAACAGAAGTTGACTAAAACTGGACATTTATAAGTCTTATATAAACTAATGTTCATGAAATCTGACCACTATGTCTGGTATTTTCCGTGGGTCTGTTACAATGGAAAGAGAGAGAGAAAAATTGGGTTAATGCCCACTCAACATAGACTAGGTCATTTCAGGCCTAACATATGGTTTTTAATTTTAGTTCAATAACTATCTTGCGTGTAGGAGTCTTTAGCTGTGGGAGGAAATCGGGGGGGGGGGGGACCCGGAGAAAACCCACAAGGTTGAACAGGCGACCCTACTCCTTGTCACGTATAACTGGGGAATCGAAACCACGCCAGTCGACTCAATGACAGGCTTTATGATACAGCACTCATGTGCTAACTATTCGGCCATCCACACACACCCTCAATGGAAATAAGAGTTTAAGTGTTTAACATGGTCATGAAGGAAATGTGCACACTACTTAACTGATTCCAAAAAATCAAATCATTAGTCCCAAGAATTTGTGACATTTATGAAATATATGATACTTACAATAATAGAATCACATCCATCACCTGGTTCCAGTCTGCTTCTATCTGGTTTAGTGACCGTTTGCACCGCACCTAATCCTACTTCTGCTAAAATCAATTTTCCTAGCTATAAAAAAATATTTGTATTGTCATCAACACGCAAGCATTGTTATAAATTTAGTCAACAATATCTATAACTTTATGGAAATGAATTAAATCAGAATTCTGGTCATGTGGTGTGTCCTAATCACTTGGATGGCCTTTGGTTTGCTTACTTTTTAACACAACATGCAGTATCTTTAGATGATTGAATATCAAATACTAATTAATTCTTAGAACTCAAACTTTCACAGTTTGTGATCTGAAAGGCAAGGACTAAAATGACAATAACAAATAATGGCCAAATTTTAATTGCAATATGCAGCTATTGAGTCAAGTTACTAACCAACTATAGCAAATCAAAGAAAGTAAAAAACTTACAGCTGAGAATTGGGCTGCCTTTGATGGATATTTAGAAAAATATATTCCTTTCCCAAATTCTCCATGAGTAAAATCTGAAATAAAATTAAAACATTAGTAAGATCCTCTTTTATTTTCAGAATTTAACAGAACAAACATATGGCTTAATTATATTTCAATAATTTGCTTGCACATAGGGTGCTGTAGCAGTGGGAGGACCCAGAGAAAACCTACGAGACTGGACAGGCAACCCTACTCCTTGTCATGCACCAAAGGGGAAACGATACCAGGCCACTTAACTCAATGACTACCTTGTGATCCAACATGCACACATTAAGTATTTGGCCATCCAACTCATAAATTAGATACATGTATCTTACAGCAGAACAGTCAAGAATCATAATATTTTTCACACCAGACATGAGAAGATGTTTTATGTTTATAACATGTAAAATAATTACCATCTTGTGTAAAACCAGTAAGTATAATATCTTGTAGTCTTTGTGGTCGGATTAACCCACCACAATAATATAACTGTGTTACCATACTTGGATCATGTAAAGTCTGGTTATGTCTCTGATAGGAATCTTTAACATCTGAGGATAATATTGACTGTTGAAGGAAAGGAAAGTTAAAATTATTGAAAAGCTCACTATCCGTTTGATTTTGGAGAAATAGTTTAAATTTCTATGGTGCAAAACTCAAACCAATAGAACAGAAAGGTAGACCCGATCCAACAATATTCTAAAACAATAAATAAATGCATCCAACAATTTCAAAACGGGTCATATTTGTATCCTTGCTTTTTTTTCACACTTGGTAAATTTATGAAATATTTACTTGTCTTGCCTGTTTAATGAAAATACTTCATTCTGACATTGATTTATATATATGGAGGATAAACAGAATTAAACAGAATATGGGATTGATCTTATTCAATCATCATTAGGATTGCTCATGGACGTCTCCATAAATATTGAAGGGGTATGTTTATAACTGTGAATATTTATCATTGAATCAGTTTTTGCATCAATGACTACACCCTTAAAGACCACATAAAATAATAATTTTTAATTGGATATATTGATAAATAAGGGTTACTACATTCATTTTACGTCAAGTTCACTCCAATCTGATTAAAATTAATTGAGATATTAACGTTTAAACATCAGACAGTCAAAAACGGTTTTCAAATTTTCAATTACAACCTTTATCCGGTTGATTGGCTGGTGACGTCACAGGCACTACACATAATCTATACACATTATCTATACAATATATCACTATCTGTACGATATCTCACTGTATACACACCGCCAGTTAACACTGTGTATTTGTCGGTCCAATTAACATTTGACTGGCGTAATCATTAACTCGTAATTTTACACGTAAGCTACTATAAGTCAAAGCATTTTCAAAGCCGACCTTTCTCGTCTTAAGTTATAATAGATTATATATTTGTGACTAGAATAGATTACAATTCACTAGTTGATCAACATCTCCAGCCCGTAAATCAGTACGTAATATTTTAACACGGTTATCGGTAGTCATATCGACAAATAAACCGACAGAATGAAGCGACACAAGACGGTGCGGATAAAAACAACACGTGTCTTCTAAAGGTGCGGCAAAAGGGGAGGGGGGCGAATAGAAGAGCCTCCTAAGCTGGTATCTCGGGTACACGGTAACGTCGCATTCTGATTGTGAATTAAATAATAAAGTAAATTGTTGTTTTTTTTTCTTTATATTATATAAAATTGTATATTATTAATATTACATTGGTAGTTTAGTAATTTGTAAAAAAGGCATAGCCAACTTTCCTGTCATATGCGACATGCTTTCGGCATGTCTGTTATTGGCGTACGTGACCATTTTCAGCTTTTTCGCGCCAAAATCAACCATTTTACACATTTCTTAGTAAGCCATGCCTAATATGGTAGACGAAGATTTCCATGTGACATTGAGATCGGGTAACGCTATTTTAGTGACAACGGAGCATTTTGTTATAAATACAGAGTAATTATTCGACAAATACGAGTGAATTTGAGCCATGTTACTTTCGCTATTACAAACTATCGAAGCTATCGATAGTTTGCTTGACTATCGCAATTTTTATTGATAGTTTCTTTTTACTATCGATACACACTATCGACAGTCAAACCCCTAATGATTATTATTTGAAACCATTTCGTTTCTTAAAAGCTGACAATTGATTATTTCTATCGGCTTAAAAGATGTCCGTAGCGCCGGCTATAACAATTTCACACCAATCTTGTTTCAATCAGAAGCCAATTATTGTTGGCTTACAGTCGGCTTATTCTAATAAAAATAAACACATGGGGAATATGGCTACAACAACTGTCTTTATAAAACAAATTCTAAATTACAAAACAAATTATTCCGTAGTCAATTGTTTTTTAATTAGGGGGATTAAGGAATCAGTCAGGCGTTAACGAATACACTCGCCGGGTGTATATAGGTAATTAAGGAATAAACACCCCGAATATGCATTCGATCACTGTGACGTCACTGGCGTCTGAGGGGATTAAGAGTGTTTTCAATAATTGGCCAAGTCGTTTTTACGGGAGGTCTATATTTGCGACTTTGAGTGACGATATCTGAATTAATTTTCATCAGATTGACGTTAAACTGCCGTAAAATGCATATAGTAAATAATGTTTATAAGCTCAATGAATTTAGTTTTCTCATTATATGTGCTCTTTAACAATCCCCGTCATACATCTTCTGATGGTTCAAATCAGAATGATTAAGAGAGAATGTACTAAAAATATACTAAGAATGCTTATGTGGCCATGGCAGTTGAACAGAACATGTTTACTACTGTAATACAATTTACCTTGTTTATTGATGTGACTTCAAATTGTATTTTAATACTGGGATCGGAATGCATAGCCTCTTTAAACTGTTGAGTTGTATCATAGAAAAAAGCAGCGTCTATCATATGGTCGTATGGTTCTTGTTGACTACGCACACGCATATAAGGAAATGCAACAGAACCTCCATCACCTATTAGATAGAAGAAGTAATATTTGAAGGGAACTAACCCTAATTTTCAATGAAATACACTATAGTTTAAGAGAAAGAGAGTGAGAGAGAAATGGGGTTTAACATCCGCTCTAAATAAACCAGGTCATTTCAGGATTAACAATAATAAGCATGTGAAAAAATTGTATGTAGGGGTCTTTAGTAGCATGAGAAAACCAGATGACCAGGAGAAAGCCCACGAGGTTAGACAGATGACCCTAATTGGAATCAAAAGAATGCCACGTAAATCAATGGCAGACATGATCTGAAGTGCATGCAAATTATGAGGAACTAATAACTGTACATATAAGTATTATATAGAGTAATGAAATTATCCATTTCCAAATTTTGCTTGGTTGAAAGATCTTCAGTTGCATTTACAAAATCCAAATTCCAAAAATATCATTGAATAATAATTATAAATTTCATTTTTACTACATATTGGTACTGGTCAGTTAGAAACAGTTTAAATTTTCACCAAAACCTGTTGTAGTATTTGCACCATTTTCCAATAATCTGTTCTTGTGGATGTCCATTTTGTCAACTTGATGTTGTAATTCCTTAATTAAATCTTCTGTGGTGATATCATCTTCAATATCTATAAATGGAAACAAGTCATTCGTTCTAGTTAAAAACATATATATAACTACACATACTAAGATTCAAGTGACATAAGATAAAAATATACAACTACATGTACTAAATAAACTATAAGATATACTTCTGGAAAAAACAGCTACTGATTTATTTAGGCTAATACAATATAACAAAATCTGAAGCAACATAATGTATAGACAAAGTTACAATAACAAAGTTGAAACCATACATAACAACAAATGCCTCTTAAAGAATACATGTACTAAAGATTCCAATGAATTAAAAGTTTTCAATTTAAATGTTCTTGTTAGAAAAAAACATCACGATATGCAGTAAAGATTCTAATGAATACACTGTGCATTTATACCTTAAACAAGCGGTTGCTAGGCAAGATATACCCCCATTTTGCAAGCTAAACAAAAACGCAATTTTTCTGTACAATCAGTACCCATAATCAAGTAACGGCTCGATTGCATGAATATCTAAAGGAACCGAGATCCTTTGTATTTAAAGATATATTCAAGTTTCATAAAGACTGAATAAAAACTGTGACAAGAGTCTACAACCTGGGTATTACATAATTTTACACTATTTGCATATAAGTATTTTGGTCCGATTTTAATTAGATTTGAACTCAACCATTTGAACTCTCCAGCAAGAAAAATACTCATATTATTAGACCCACAGCAAATGATTCAGCTAAGTTTCTCTGGGAAACAATATCATTAAAACTAGTAAGAATGTAGTAGCATCATGTGAGTCTATATTGCATACAGTAATTTTATGGTTGTATATTTATGTAGGATAAAGGCTGAATTCTACAAATGTTCCAACCTTAACCACAGATAAACAAAGATGAATTATCACTTACTAGTGTTGTGTTTATTGTAGAATAATCACTGGTCAACAATTTGCAACAAAAATATGATACTATTAATATCTCAAATGTAAGGCCAAGATTATTGTAGCAATTTTACTATACCTCCACTAGAAACAATCTGTCTATTGACTGCTTGCTGTACTTTCCATATTCTAAAGGTCCGTAATTCTTTTTCTGACAAAGAAAAACCCACAAACTTGTCAATGCATATTGTATAAAATCATAACTGCTAAGACAAGAGTAGTGTGAGGCAAAAATAATATAATAATATTCACTTCTTCATTTCAATGAGAAAGACAACCGATATCCATTTTGAAAAGATATAGAGAATCTCCAACAAGTCTTTTTTAATATCAAACAATATCAACAACAGTCGATAATGTAAAAAAAACCCTCAGATTTTGCCAACTTATCTTTTACTTTAATAACAAGTGTTGATATTTATTGATATCAAAAAAGATGAGTAGAAGATTTTATCACCTAACCCTATTCACTCCAACCTCATGGGTTTCTCTGGGTCCTAGTGTTTCCTCCCACTGCTAAAGACCCCTAATTACAAGCGACTTGATGAAATAAATTCAAACCATGTGTCAAGTGAACGTTAATCTCTGTCTGCATTGGTCGATAAAGTTCATCCAGATTTTCCGGCATGGTTTCACCTTATCAGTGATGCAGGATGGAGGGCCTGACAAGGACAGTTGTCTAGTCATTCGGATGGCACGAAAAACCAAGGTTTCATGAACACATTGGCGTGCGCATAAAAAATCCCTTGGCAGTTGGAATTCGATATAAAAGTAGGCTGTAGTGCCGCAAGGCACAAATTTGCCTCACAGCAGAACAGTAAGATGTTAAACCCTATTTGATTTTATCTACAACTACTATGATATTTACACATACCTAGAGAAGATTTTTCTTGTTTGATTCTTTCATTGTCTAATGCCAACGTTCTAATAATTTCATCTTGAGAGTTCACCTATCAAATTTACAATAAAATATACATTATCAGACAACAAAAAAAAATTAAATAAGTTGTCCAAGCAGTTCATAAAGTATGTTAGTCACTATTTGAATGTTTTAGTAAAAGTCTACTGATGAAGTATAAAATTTCTGTCTCAGGACAAAATGAACAGAAAGTGTCAACACTAATTCTCAGAAACTATGAGTGTCCCAAAATGAATAGAAGACTTCGATGACACTGGTGAAAGATAAGCCAATAATTCTAAATACCTTTTTTTGTAATAGTAATATTTCGTGTTTCATTCTCATAATACATGACATCTGTGCTTGATAGGACTCTAAGGTTTTATCTTTCCTGAAAATAGATACAGGGTATAAGAAAGATTCCATTTCTAGGGCACTACAGCTTATTTCATCAATTCAATAAAATGCATAAATTGTAATATTTTCAATTTCATATATAGCCCTAATTAAAGCATTTACAATTTTCTTCAGTTGGATTTAGTGCTTGCTATTACGAGCAACTACTAGGAAATAATTTGGATGAAATTATTTAAAAACATCTTTTTTCCTACTTTTTCAAAACAAACAATATACTTACCATTTCTTTAATTCTTGTTCCATTTCAAATGCTTCAATACCTGGCAAACTCACTGTACTTAGAAGAGAATGACCTAAAACACATAATCAGTAAAATTTTATTTGTAATAATCTGATGTTCCACATCTTTTTACAGCAATTGTTTTCACACTTCCTTCTTATAAAGTCTTGATTCAAACCATTTTTGTTTTTTGAAAATAAGCTTTAATAAGCTGTAAAACATTAATAGTAAATTGTGGATTTGGGGGATACATAAGCCCTGTTTACACTTGGCCGCGATAAGCGTGCTGTACTGGGCATGGTACCAGGCCGCGATAAATTTCAAGAAATTGACCCGTTTGCACCGGTCTTGGAACCGTGCCAAGCACGCCAAATGTGGCACTTCACAGAAAAGTTAATTTCGGTCCATAAGCATGTTACCCGGATGAAAACAATTATGGCAGTTGATTTTGGTACATGTAGCCATTTTGACAGAACTGATGACAGAGCTGTCAAAGTTCGCGGGAAAAAAGGTCAAGATTCATTTGGCGCATGCGCAGTAATCCGTGCTCAGACCGGTTAGCGGTTACACTACCAAAATTTAAACCGGGCCGTTCTTAGCACGGTTCCGAGACCACCTCACTTCAACGGGCCAGATTGGCACGGTACTCAGTACGGCACGCTTGTGTTTAAACCGTTTACACTATAAAAAAATTAACGGTGCCGTACCAAGAACGATACCTGGCACGCTTAAAATTTGTAATGTAAACGGGGTTATAGAATTGTTGAAGGTTAAGAGTGTGGAACTGAGTTTTATAACAGGTCTTGAAATGTAACCACCAATAAATAATACAATATTTTTAATCACTGACCAATATTATGGAAATCGTACTGACCTGTAAATCCTGGTAAATAACACATTAAAGTACAATTTGTAAACTGTTCTGCTAATTCACTGAAATATACATAAAAACATACTACATAACCTGCAAATCACAACATTGTGTTATTTTGTTGACTGCCAACTGTTTACAAGTTAGGTTTATATAAAAATTCATATAAAACATAGAAAAAGTTTTCATATAAACATATAACTTCCTTAGTTCCTTCAACAACCATAAACATTCTGGACTTATGTTTGAGTCTGACCATCTTAAATATTCACATACCCAACTTTCTTTTAAATAATTTCTCAACAACAATTTGTAATATTATTAAATAGACCCAATTTTTCCTATTATGGTACTGTGCATGGCTATCTATATCACACTACATTCTTTAGAAGTAAAGTTACTGTGTTTCAAAGAATCGATAGAAACAAACTAATGAAATATGTACAGAGTGTTTCAAAGACTGTATGATATATCGTGCACATATTAACTATTAGGATACTCCCCCCCCCCCCGTAATAACAAAACTATATTAAAAGCTTGATCAAAATCTGAAAGAGGGTCATGGAAGTACAGTAAGATAGAGCACAGGCATACCCATTTTAATAAATTATTCAGTTAGGCACCAAAATTGCAGACTATCTACAATCTGAATACCGAATTATACGGGATCCGACCCGGTGCATCATAAAATCCAAAATTCTTACCTCCATCTACTATTTAGTACAAGATCATCAGAAAACCCAAATTTCTGAAAGAAGTCTACAGCACCATTATCGGCATGTACAACTACAGCTTCATATTGACCTGTTACAGCTGGGTCTACGACTTGCTAAAATAAAGACAGTCAAAAACAGATCAAATGTCTATCAGCTAATTTTCAAAATGACTTTGGCAAACATCAAATTCATACTGCCAAATTTGTAAGTCTGCATAGATAATGTATGATACAGCATTTCAACTTATTGGAAATATACTTGAATGTACTTACTGATAAAAGAAATTTTCCAATTCCATATTTCCTATATCTTGGTCTAACTGTCAATATAGTTAAATGAATAACTCTTTCTCTGTGTCTCCTGAAACATTCAGGTAGAGTTTTATTATATTTTTATGAATGTTCTTTAATTGACATATATATTTATTCATTTATTTATGCATATATATATATATATATATATATATATGTAATTTCTTAAACATAGATTAATGCCAGTGCGACCTTCGATTGCACTGATTTTCGTACTATAGTCGAACCATCTGCATGCAAAAGACATTTAGTTCAACCAGTGGTCGTGACCAGTCGTATCATGCGATAAAGCACGGTCGGGATAGTTCAAAGATGGCTGACAAAACTGACATTTGAGAAGATTTCCTGAAAAATATAATAAAACTGCTGATTGCCATTGCGTTATTTACACATTGGTCGGTATTATAGGGTCCATGTTAACACCTGAAAGTTGGTAAATTGGGCATTGGAGTATAGATTTTAAGTTTGTTTTTTTTTTTTTGTCTTTTTTTGATAAATTTGACAGATTAGGATCTTCTTATTTGAATATTAATATGAGCAAAAATTACATGCCCACGACAAACAACTGTACATGTGAAATGAACTTGGTTGGGTGACATTTATAAATCCAATGAAAAAATATTCTGACATTGACTAATCCTATTGTAACCTATTTTAAGGTTGCTTTCACATAGCAGTATGGAAAATTATGTGTAAATAGGAGAAAATATAGCAGGCGAACAACTGACATGGTCGCCACCTTATTGAATAGTCAATGGCTAGGGCCATTTACGTTTGGGTGCTTGTTCAGACTGTAGTGTAGTCGCGATCATAGTCTACATTCGAAGGTTGCCCAGACAATTCATATGGGGTGTGGAAAACGCTTGATTAGCATGTTGAGATTGGCTAGATTAAAAATCAATTGGTTAAAGCCGACCAAATTCACACCAAATATGACATAGATCTCTTTAAAAAATGTGGTCTCTATCTCATTCACAGGTTTCTTCATTTAAATAGGATAAACAACTTTTAGAAAGAGAAGAATAATAATTGTAGCCTATAAACTGCTAAACAGATTTCTTAAGGGACATAATTCTAGGGGTGAAAACATTACAATGAGATCGCCAATATATCAATTTTAAAAAGATATATTATTGTTGCCTCTATTGTATAAGACCGACCTTCAACAATTGATGAACACATTAAAAATGGACATATAAAGATTAACTTACACATATTTCTTCTCAAATGTTAAACACCCAATAATTCTATTTTCAACACCAATGTCATTTTTGTTTATTTGTTCCTCTTTTTTATTTCTAATTTTCCGTCGCTTTGATGCTGATTTTATAAAAGAATTGATTCCATGAGAAAAATCATCTTCATCCTCACTAGAAAAAGAAAATATAAATTGTCAGGCATCTAACCAGCACCGTCGTCTATACAATTAATAGTGATCCAGTCAGTAAGGTGTTTGTTCAATAAACAAGGTCAATGGATCAGGTTCAGTGTTGGCCAAGAAAATTAAAAATTTTCAGGATTTTCCACTCATCAATGGTACAGGAAGGAGGACCTGGCAAGGAACAAAGTCTAGTCATGTGATTAAAAACTGTGGCTCATGTACATGTAAAAGCAACGTACTGTTCAGGCAAATTTTCTTCCATTGCACACTGCATGATGTATAGACTACCTGTCTTAATATGCCAAGTTGGAGCAGAAAAGTAGGATGTTAAACTCCATTTCATTACCTTGCTATTGTAATTTAATTGACAGCTTCTAATTTCACCAATCTGAACAACGCATAGAAATTTCTAGCAGACTGAATAACTTTTGGTATGTTCTTCACAATATCATACAAAGGTAGAAAGGACAATACCTGTAGAATCAAGTACCGGTAATGGACATTTTCACCAACCCAATCACTTCGCATAACTTTCAAGCAGATTTCATCCTTAGTCAGCAAAAATGAAAGTTTTAATGACAAGTGACTGTACAACAATATAGAACCTCATTCAGTGGGCTTCTGAGATCAATGTAATTGTAATCTCTTGATGGTTTCCAAGAAAATGACCATGTCAACATAAACATTATAAGTCCAGATTTGGAAGTGACTGTATTTTATTTTTGTAACAATTCTAACCTGTCTTCATCTTCTTCTTCTTCATCTTCATCATCATCAGTGTCACTAAATACAGCTTCAAATCTACTAGGCTGGGATTCCTCTTCTTCAAAAATATCTTTTTCATTTTCAGTTTCACTAGAGTCTTCAATACCTTCATTGTTCAATTCTTTATCTTTTGCTGCTGTTTCTTCATCTAATAATGTTTCATCTTCTGATCTTTTGTTCAGCAGTCTCTTTTTCTTTCTTTCCTCAACGTCATTTAGTGCATCTTTAATAATAATTTTCCATTGTTTAAC